>JANKKI010000265.1:0-2707552 GCA_025175665.1 Cinchona pubescens | reverse complement strand
GTATTGCTGAGGAATTTATTAAATTTTTAGTTGGAGTCCTATATTGAAATATTTTCTTCCATTTGAGGTAAAATTGAAACTATTTTAATTTAAAGGAACACAACTAAATAACTCTTTTCGAGAAGTCAAATTAAGACTTTTTAATTTGAAGGACCATATCAACATTTGGAAAAATGGCCAATAATAGTATTATAAATATATAACTATTTCAAGTCAAATATATACATGTAATTATGTCGAAAAATCAAAATAATGTGTTATGAATTTATAAGAAATTAGAATATATTATTTTAAATGTGAGAAATTAAAAAAATTGGATATATAAATGTAAAATACAAGGCAATATTTCAACTCTTTTCCCTTTAACATTTTTTGAGAAGAAAATATTTAGGTAGACCCGATCTTTACTCCATTTGTAAATTTTATGATCAGGATTAAATTTTAAATATCTTATTTACATCAGTTGATATTATAAATTGTATAAAATTTAACCCATACCATAAAATCTATAAATAAGATCAGTAAAATAAAAAACATCTTTTATTTGGCAGTTGTAAAGAATTTATAGATCGTACAAGTTTGATTTAATGGTAAGAGGCATGAAAGGTACGAGCGGACAAAAAAGTCATTATAACCTATTACTACCAATGTCCTGCGTGCATTGGTGCTGCTGTGAATCTGTGACGCGCCAAGCTTCTTTTGTACGATGCACCTCCATCACAAAGCATTTTATATTTATCTCCAACGAAACTTTTTTTTCTTTTGGTAGAATGACCCGTTTGGATAGACCGATTTTTAATTACTCTTAATAATATTTTTATATTTGATTTTATGACACATTCTTTAATTATTATTTTATCTCACATATATTACATATAAAAAAATTACTATGATAATTATTTAATATTATTTCAAATAATATCATAAATAATAGTAATTGACAAAATGAAGTCTCTTTTTTCTTGTTTTGAATTAAGATTTGTTATACATAATAATTTCACAAAAGATCACAATACTTATATCAGGAAATGATACTGCATTTATGTCTTTATGCCAATCTATGAATTTTTTTTTAAAAAAAATTAATATTTTCTATACATCTAAAAAAAACACTAAATTTTTTTTCAAATTTTACTTAATTTATGAATAATCAAACTCTAACTATCTGTTGCCAGATCTAGTTCAATTTAAATATCAACTAGCTTGTTTCGCAGCTACTTTGTTTGGCCATAAATAGAAAGTACTACTACAAGGTAACTATAAAGAGTGTTTCTCACTCTATTTTTACTTTTGTCTGTCTGTTTCTCTCTTTCATTGGTTTGCCATATCTGGTGGTGGTGTGGCATTGTGGATCCTGGGCAAGAAGAACCATAACCAATATTCTACCTAGAAAAGGTAATTTCAAGGAGAATCTGCTTTTCAATTCAAGCCCTACATATCTTTCACTATCTGCACTTCTGCAAATCTGGAACATACATATTCTTATTATTCTTTTCTTCTCAGTCTAGTGCTTTAGGGTTCTTTTGCCATTATTCCTGCATGGTTGAGTTGTCTATATATAGATCTTTCCAAGGATCTTCTCTTATTACAAATCTAGATCTTGTATTTTTTTTTTCTCTCTTTTAGCTATATACCTATTGGAGTATGTAAAAAACTATATATATTTAATTTTTTTTGACTCAACTGGTCCAAGATTTTGGTGAGGAGAGGGTTGGCTGAAGAGATTCTGTATTGTACTTGCAAGATTTTCTTGGTTCTTTACTTTTCTTTAGTTTTTATGCCCAAACCCATGTTTCTTTTCCTAGTTTTCCCGTCATTTTAGGTTGTACTTAAAAATAAAATAAAAAAATAAAAAATAAAAACTGAATAGTAATAGGATGGGCTGATGATTTTATGTGAATGGTGGACTGGTAGGTCTTCATCTGAAAGTTGGCAAAAGAATAAAAAAAAAAATGGTGAGACAGAGAATCCAGATCAAGAGGATAGATAACTTGACTGCAAGACAAGTGACTTTCTCAACAAAGAGAAGAAGAGGGCTTTTCAAGAAAGCTCAAGAACTCTCTACACTTTGTGATGCTGATACACATCTTATTGTATTCTCAGCAACTGGCAAACTCTTTGAGTTTTGTAGCTCAAGGTCATCATCTTTACAAATGCTCACCTACTATACACTACTCTTGTGTATTATAAAGTACTAGTTGTTGTTTTCAAGTAATTTCAAATGAATCTTTGCTACTACTATTTAGCCCTTAATTAAACTCAGTGTTCTCAAAATCAAAAAGTTCAGTTGTTGGAGGTAATTAATTATTCATGAATTATTATCATATTTGTTGTTAATTACAAACAAGAATTGGATCGTGGAAGAGGGTAGAATAGGAATACTGATCAAGCTAGTTTCAGATCTTAGATGATTAATCGATTTCACTGTTATCAAATGGTCGTTTGTATGTCTGCATGTGATTGGGAGAAGTGGCTAGAACTACACACGTACAAGAAATAGAGCAAGACAAACTTGTCACATATGAATTTGGCATTAATATAGAGGAAATTCTAGGTCGAGAGAATTATCTCATTGATTTTAAAAATTTATACAGTATAATTTTTAAAGTATATAATATATTGTATAAATTTTTAAAACACTAATAAAATAGTATTATGTAAAAAAAAAAGACTTGTACTACCATAGATATTGGATAATTGGTTATTGTAAATTAAAGTTTCAATAGTTCATACAATTTTCCAAATTTTGTGGGCTGGGTTTTCTGTCTAGCCAAAGTTAAATCTTATGTGTTAGTCACTTACGAAGTCAACAAACTACTTTTAAACTTGTCTTGTAAACCAGCTGCTTATGTTAAGATTTACTAAGATTAATGATAATTGATCGCAATGAGTGGGTCTGTGACAAATATTATTTGTCCTTATAATTTTTATAAATTATTGATGAAATAACTTTATCATATGTATCAAAATTATCTATACAAAGACACATTGTTACATTTGGATCAATGAATTTTGTGAAAATTCTGTTAAAATCCACTCATTTGTTCTTAGAGTGATTTATAGATTTAAATTGAATTGTTTCTAAATTCATCTACATTAGAAGTTGTTTAAACTATTCATTTCACACTTTTTAATTTGGTTAAAGTAATTCTAAAATTATCCCAACTAATCGATGGTCTCAAATTCTTTCATCAAATCTTCGATCCAAATACGAATGCGTGACTTCTTTGAGATTATATATTTTAGAAAGTTAAAAAGAATTAGTCCCGTGCAAAAAAAAAAAAATGGTGTATGGGTCATAGTACACCGAATTGCTATGGCTTTTTTAATTTAATATTTAAGCCTATAATTATCAATTGGGAGGTTTTAAATCAAGCTCCAAACCTTTCCAAGAACTCCTAAATGGGAGGTGGAAAGGAAAAGCCATACAAAATTCATGATGGGAAAATAAGAGGACTTAAGAGTTAATACAAAATAGTGAAATGCTAAAATTAAAGTGTAAAAATTGATGCCATTAAAATATGAAATTTCTTCTTTTTCTTAATTATCACAAGCTAGCATTAACTTAAATATATTTCCGTTTAAAATCTTTCATATTCAAGTTGTAACGACTTATATAGTAAGAGGAAACATATCTATTCAGAATATTAATCTAATGGATGTAATTATAATTTACAAAGCTCTACTTAAGGGTCTTGTTTGGCATGACCAATAAGTGTTTTGAATAGAAACCAGGTTTATCCATCACTTTCTATATCTTACAAGATAAAAACACAAATAAGCCTTGAGTCAACAAAATTTCAAACATAGACATGGATTCAATTATGCATTTATGTGTTATAAAAGGTAAATATATAGATGTCTTTTATACACAACTCCAATAGGTATACAGCTAATACAAAAGAAATTTTTGTCACTTATCAGAAATACTAATATAAAGGATCTACTATGTGTACGCAAGATTTGTAGTCAAAAGTCTAATTTTATAGTGAAAGAGGCTTCTAAAAGAGGTTGATCCGCATGTATAGCAGATATACACATCTAGATGTGTATAAGAGACAGGGGTATTATATCTCAAGGGAATGTAAAATCCTCACCTTAATATTATATCTCAAGGGAATGTAAAATCCCTTATATATATATATATATGTGTGTGTGTGTGTGTGATTTACCACATACAGCCTCTCTACCCATAAACTTAAACTTACGGGAAGCTAGAAAGCCACTACTTCTTAGTTCTTACCATCTACTTAGGATCCTCTTTATGCTTCTATTCGCTCCTATCCAACTACTTAATGAATGGCAGATTCAGTTTATATAGACATTTTTTTATTTATGTCTTTATACACATTAAGAAGTGTGATAGAGAGTAAGATAGAAGATCTTTTGCCCTTACCATCAAAACTTGTCCAACTTCTTAATCACATAGCTCCATTATTTACACTAAAAGTTGATTTTCTATTATTATTTTTATCTTATAATTGAATACATATTATCTACTTCTGATACATAAATTATTTGATTTAACTTATTAACCTACTGTTTAGGTCAATTTTATTTATTTTTTACTCTACTTGATCCCAATATTAACCAAATAACTCGTAGCCTTTTTCTGTTGTTCGATCCAAAGGGGAAAATTATTTTCTTTCTCTCAAACACATCTAGATATAATTAATTCTTATTAAAATTAAATTAACCTTTATTGACACTCTGTACTATTTGTTATTGTGAAATTTTTGTTTTACAAATATTTTGGTTTATACATATATTAAAAAATGATTAAATTTGGAAATCGTATTTAGATAATAAATAGACTTAAAGCTACATTATAGTGTCCTAAATAATACTATATTAACATCTTGGTAGTACAAGTCTTTTTTTTTACATAATACTATTTTATTGCCTATTGTAATTTGGCTAATAATTTTACGATTAGTAATGTATGATTTAATTTTAATCTATTTATTATTATTTTTAATTTTGCATTGATTCAATTATTTGGTTAATACAATAGATCAAGTGGAAACTTTTACTAAATATGCATCTCCTATAGTACTTTTTTTAATATTTTAGAGTATTGTCTTAAAAGAGATTCTATATAGTCCCTCAAAGTATAAAATGAGGTGATAGTTATAGAAGGTTGAATGGAATATATGTGACTTATCAATATTATTGCCTTGCATTGGGGTGTGAAGCCTTGGATGCAGTGTGTTATGTCCACTGATTACATGATATAGTAGAATAAATTTTGAAATACTATTTACATGAGAAAATAGTACATTCTAGTTATATAGGTAGTACTATATATAAATTCTACAAGTATGATTCTTTTCCTTACATGGTACTATTTTGTTAATGTCACAATTATAACATATGATTCAATTTTTTTCCATTAATTATTTTTTAAATATTTGCTATGTTTTTTTTTTTCATTGACTCACTTATTTATCTGATACTATGAACCAAGTAGTACATATTACTATAAGATAGTAGTTTTGTTTGGATATTTAATATATTTTATTTCATATCTCAGTACTACATACCTTTACCTTTCTCATATTATACTACATGAATATCTTATAATACTTCCTCTTATCTTGAACAGTACTATTGTAGTATTAATTTTATAACGAAAATATACTCTTAATTTTTCAATTTTTGGGATTAAATTTCATATTAAAGAAATTACATTATTCTTTGATATGCTTATAAAATCAAACTTTTGATATAAATTGGGGTACACATATTACATCCTTTAATATTCTACGAAATGTATCCTAATATCTGTTTCTTACCACACAAATAATTTTGTATAAGATATGATATAATATGTAGTACTAAAGTGACTTTTATATAGTATGAAGTTTTGAGTGCAATGTGTTATGTCCCCAGATTGGACAGTGTTATTAAATAGAATCAATTTCTAAAATAATATTTAAGTGGGGATATAATACACACAGTTTTTAGGCGTATAATATTTCCAAGAATTATATAAGTAACTTTTATTTTGTTATTGCATAGTACTATTTTGCTAATGTCACGATTATAACATATGATTCAATTTTTTTCCATTTATTAATTTTTTAAATATGTTCTATGTTTGATTTATCATTAATTCAGTTATTTATCTGATACAATGAATTAAATAATGTATTTTATTATATGATAGTACTTTTGTTTGGACTTTTAATAGTATTTTATTTCATTCCTCAATACTACATACCTTTGCCTTTATCATATTATACAATAGGAATCTCTCATAATATTTCATCTTGTCTTGAGTTGTACTATTGTTGTAATTACTTTTTTGGGATTAAATTTCATATTAATGTGAATAGTTTAATTAAGGAAATTACATTTTTATTTAATATGTTTATAAAATTAGACTTTTGATACAAATTTGCTTACACACAGTACATCCTTTATATTAATATTTGTTTGATGACAAAAATCTTATTTTGTATAGATGTGTATAATCCCACAGACTTGTAATCCGATTGTGTAGAAAGTACTTTTCATTTTTTGCTGGAACATTTAATAGGTTTTGTAATTTTTTTTTATTTTTGTTTTGGTTATAGAATTGGGGTTTTCGAGGAAAAAAAAGGAAATTAAATAGGTAACCAATCACTTGATGAAAATATTATGGAGTAATAATCTCTATCCTTGTTAGGTAATGTACCAACCTAATATTGGATATTTTTTGCGGGAATGATTCCCTCAAAAAGATTAAAGGGACTATAGAATTTTCTTTTATATATATAGAGAGCGCGTGCTATAGTATGCTCATAATATTTTATTTCAATGGTATACAAAAGTAGCTGTTTCCTTTGTATAATTTCTAACAAAGGTGAGGGAACTTTAACACATATAAACATGCATACTATTTGAAGAGCCCCTTCATGAAGTTGAAAGATGAAGATAGAGTGGTGCTAGTTACTTCATATGTGGGAGAGAATAGAAGGTTGTATAGCATAATGCATAAAATAATTAAGCTTGTTTATCTTCAAATGTCTACTACAAAAGTCATTTATGTTACTATTAGTTCAAACTAAGTCTTAACACATTAATTGGTAATTTTTTTTTTTTGAAAGATCGCTAGGTATGAAGCCTAATGATTCTTGAAGAAAAGGTCTGTAGCTAATCAATATAGAAAATAATCATATAATCTTGCTTTTCATTCAGATGGAATTAAATTTACTGTTACCTTAAAGTTTAGCCACTTGATCATCACTCAAAAACCTTAGAATTTGTTCTGATTGATAGCCTTATCTTGATGATACTGAAAGCTTCTTTTTCATAATTTTAAATAGCATGGAAACAGCAATAGATGGTAATTGCCATCAAGATAAGTCAAGAAGCCAATTATATTCCTGTGTTTAATGACCTACAAATATCCGTATGCATTAGTATATGCTATCATAATTAATTGATTCAATTATAAGTAGATCTCATATGGTTTAAAGATAAAAGGGCCTAAATCATTTAATTAGTGTGGGTTTCTATGTGTAGATACCTAAAATTTTATTTTCTATTTTATGATAGACAAAACTTGGGAAATAAGGAAAATATCTATATATATAGGTTATGGTCCCCAAATTCTACATATGTTACTTTTCCTGATATTCCATCATCAGAAAAATGAGAATCCTATTCTCTAAAATACATACATAGTAATTTGAAAGATCAATAACCATAATATTCATAGAATTTGGGGATAGGAGGCTCAAGAATCACATCCTGTTATTCAAGAATTACATCAATTCTTATGGATTCAGGTACACTTCTGCATCTAGTATTTAACTTATGTTCTTGATGATTAAACATGAAAGATTCGGGTTATGATAATATTGGTTGTCATGATATTAAAGTTAATTTGGTAGCCCAACAAGTAGTATCAGAGTATTTTTCATGTTGAAAAATATCATTGAGAAATCAATTTTTTGATTTGATTTACTATGTGATTTCATACGAATTTAGTTATTGAATTCAACAAATGTTTTTATGTGATTTAATTTGTTATATTCAAGAACAATTATAGTTATATTACGGATTAGATTCTTGAGTCCAATAAATTTTTTTATTCAGATTTAATTATTGGATACAAATTATTGGTTTTAATTTTTTCCATTTTGGATTTGTTGGTACTTGAGTTTTAAAAAAAAAAAGGATGAGGAATTAGGATCGAGTTATGAACTTGGATTTTGGTTGAGGGTCATTTTATGACCATAAGATTTCTTGCTTATGATTCCTTTGGAATTAATTTGAATTAAAAAAAAAAAAAAAAGATAAAGTCATGAACAGCTTTTTTTTGAGCTTCGGTTTCGGTCATGGTTATGAACAATTATGTTCATAACCAATAAGGATAAAGTTAATCTCAACAAAAATGTATGGTCGTGATTGTTCATGACCTGAAGGTATATGTTAATCGGATTAATTAAAGTTTTATTTATTTTTTTGGGATTATTAAATTTAAATTTTGGTGAATTAATTAAGAATGTCTAGTGTTCAAAAATTTATTGATCGACACAATATGCTATCAAAATAGTTCCTCTTGTGTAGGTCAATTTATTTTGGGGTATTTGTAATTCATGCGAATATTTATCTGCCCAAATGAAGGTTAATATTTGGCTTAATTACATATACACCTGTGGTAATAAATATGTGACAATTATTTGGTATTCCATGTGAATAATAAGTCGGTCCAAAGATAGACTTATTATTTAACAGGATTTATTGTTAATATTTGATTATTACACCAAGAGTACCGCTTACAAGTTGATATTTTTGTTCAAAAAATAAATATTAATGTTGTGTTAGGTATCTTATGATTGGCCCTACCATTATTTGAATGTAATTAATTAAGATTCGGTACATGTGAATACGTTGTTTTGTTCAATTTTTGATTAATTCATATGCTTGTATGATATCTTCTAACATAACATTAGTACGAGTTGATCACTAAATGAATGGAACCAATTTTAAGAAATGGAAAGAGAATGTAATGATCGTTCTTGGTAGCATGGATCTAGATTGTGTTAAGGATTGAACAACTTGTTGCTTTTACAGATAATAGTTCCAAAAAAGAAAAAAAATATGACTATGAGAAGTGGGATCATTCAAATCACGAGTCTCATGATCATGAAACGTGTAATTTCGGAAACTTTTAGGGGCGATGTGCTGAAAAGGTAATTGTTAAGGAGTTTATTAAGAAAATTAAAAAGCGTTTTGTCAAAAATGATAAGGTTGAAACATGTACAATTCTATTGAACTTGATTTCAATGAGGTATAAAGGAAAATAAAACATAAGGGAGTGCATCCTAGCGATCTTTCATCCTACTTCAAAACTTGAGCTATTAAAGTTAAGAGTTGTCTGAGGAATAGCTAGTGCATTTGGTTTTGATCTCTCTTCCTACACAATCAGTCAATTTAAATTTAGTTATAACTGTCAAAAGGAGATAAGTGGTCTCTAAATGAGTTTATTTCTCATTGTGTGCAAGAAAAAAAAAAAGTTGAAGTAAGGAAGATTAAAAGTGCTCACTTGGCAAGTGCCTTTAAGGATAAAAGTAAGAAGAAAAACAAAGGATAAACTTTTTGTTTGACAACCTCACAAAAAAAAAAAAAAAAACAGCTAAAGAAACAAACTAAGAAATTTGATTGTTACTTTTGTAAAATTCTTATACACAAAAAATTATATAAATGTCACGTTTGGTGTGCAAAGAAAAGGTACAGTTCTCATTTTAGTTTGTTTTTAGAATTCTACTTCAATATGACATCTAAATAAAGAATTTAAAATTTTGTGTTAGATGGAATTCTTGATCCCCTTAATTTGTCAAACTTTCAAGTTTGCGTTGAATGTATTAAGGAGAAATAAACAAACATACAGAGATTAGGTGCCAACGGATTTTTGGACCTCTTGGAAGTAATGCATACGGATATTTGTAGGTCATTACCTACAGCTTCTTGGAATAGTCAACATTATTTTATTACATTCATAGACAATTTTTCTCGTTATGGCTACCTTTATCTTATTCATGAGAAGTCTCAATTACTGGAAATGTTCAAAGCTTTTAAAGTTGAAGTTGAGGACCAACTTGGCAAAAGAATTAAAGTTGTCAAATCTGACCGGTGGCGAATATTATGGCAGAAACAGATCAAGCGAACGTCTAGGACCTTTTACCAAATTCCTAAAAGAGTGTGAAATCGTCCACAGTACGCCATGCCGGAATCTCCTCACATGATTGGTGTAGTTGAGACGAAATAGAATTTTAAAAAATATTGTGATAAGTATGATTAGTCATACAACTTTACTGGATTCACTCTGGGAAGAGACATTAAAAACTGCAACTTATATATTTAATAGAGTCCCAACTAATAAGATGACCAAAATCCCTTATGAACTATGGATTGGCAAAAAACCCATTATAAAACCATTTAATAATGGGGTTGTTTAGCTGGGGCAAAGCCTTTTAGGCCAAATAAAAAGAACTAAACTCAAGAATGGTCGGCACTGCTTTGTTGGTTACTCTAAATGATCTCGATGGTACAAATTTTATGATCCAATATTTAGATCCTTTTTTGAGACGGGAAATGAACAGTTCTTTGAGAATATTGAGTTTTGGGAAGCTTTGAGAATATTGAGTTTTGGGGAGCAAATAAGGTTAGAGACTTTGTCTTTGAAGAGGAATCCATTTCTCTTCCTATGATTATTATTAACAATGATTAGACTTCTATTCCTGATATTGTTCAAGAAACAATACCCAATGGTGAAAATCTTCCCCATCAAGAATAGAAGGTTATTCTTGAAGAAAAAACTCAACAACCTCAAAAACACATGCCATTAAGGAGATCCACTAGAGAAAGGAGAAGTGCAGTTCCGGATCATTACATCATATTTCTCCAAGAACATAATGACATTGGATTGATGGAAGATGATCCAATCAACTTTCATCAAACCATGCAAAGTTCTAATTCTCAAAAGCGGATATTGATGCCATGAATAAGGAAATTAAGTCCATGAAAAATTGACGTTTGGGAACTCACCACATTATCCGAAGGTGTGAAGCCTATTAGTTGCAAATGGATATGTAAAATCAAAAACGATTCAAAGGTTAATGTGGAGAGATACAAGGCACGTCTTGTCACGAAGGATTTTACTCAAAAGGAAGGCATTGTTTCTAATGAGACTTTCTATTTGGTATCATCGAAAGACTTTTTCAGGATAATAATGGCTTTAGACCTTGAGTTACATCAAATGGATGTAAAGGCTGTAGTTCTTAATGGTGACATTGATGAGACTATTTATATGATGCAATCCGAAAACTTTGTGTCCAAAAATACAAAAAAATATGGTTTGCAAATTAAAAAAATCCATATAGATTTAAGCATATTTCTCATCAATAGTATCACAAATTTCATCAAATTATCATCTCATTTGGATTTGAGATGAATTTAATTGATGATTATGTATCTCACAATATTATCCTACACACCATTAATACATTCCAAGATAAGGTGCCACATATTTATTTGGACAGGTGTCTATGTAATTAAGCCAAATATTAACCTTCATTTGGGCATTATAAATATCCTGTCTCTTATACACATCTAGATGTGTATATCTACAGGTATCTCCTATAAGAGACAGGTTGACCTAACAAAATTCTCTTATACACTATGTGTCTATTTAGAATGATTTTGAAAGTAAGAAAATGCAGAAGATTCCCTATGCTTCCGCAATAGGAAATATGATGTATGCTCAAGTTTGTAGCGTCCAAATATTGCATACATTATTGGGATGTTAGGCAATATTTAAACAATCCGTGAACGGATCATTGGATCCCAAGATATCATTAGGTATCCTGACTCTAATTTTGTTGGATGTCTAGACAGCCATAGATCTACTTTGAACTATATATATCTGCTTTCTGGTAGAGTTATCTCATGGAAGAGTGTTAAACAAACACTCATAACTCTTTCCACCATGGCAACTGAATTTATAGTATCTTATGAGACATCTAATCATAGAACATAGTTGTGAAATTTTGTTACAAGACTGCAAATTGTGGATGGTATTGAGAGCCTACTTAAGCTATTTTGTGATAATAAATCAGCAGTTCTATATTCTAACATCAATAGGAGCACAATGAAGTCTAAACACATAAATATCAAGTTCCTAGTTGTTAAACAAAAAGTTCAGAGTGTTCTAGTGTTTATAAAGCATATGAGCACAAACTCCATTGTTGCGGATCTGCTTACTAAAGGTTTACCACCTAAGGTCTTTCATGAGCACACTGCTCATATGGGTAAGGATATTCAGGATTAGTATAAGGCTGTATTCAATTTTGATATGGTTTAAGACACTATGATTAAGGATATTTTCTGTAGAAATAAATAATTTAGTTGGTTTATGTTTTACTCTGACTTGTTTCAGTTTGATCTCAATAAAGAATAAAGTTGAACCATTTAGAAATAGGCATATTGAAGATCACATTACATATAATTTCCATGTCACACATCCATACTTAATTTATGTCATTTGGTTGTGTCAATGTACATGATCAAAAATGGGTTTAGTTACGATTAATATAACGAAATTCGTTTTGATCCTATATTAGCATAATTAATGGACGAGATTGTTCGGAAATGACTTCGGTCATTATAGCAAAAGGTTTTGAGTTCATAAGGTTTTATGCAATAATATATATGTAGTCCAAGTGGGATAATGTTGGGTTTTGGATATTTACATATATATTAACTGTGGAATATATGCTACCATAATTAATTGGCTCAATTAAAATGATTTGATATAGTTTAAAGATAAATGGGTTTAAGTCATCTAATTAGTATATATAGGGCTTTTATGTATAGATACCCCAAAGTCTTATTTCCTATTTTATGATGGACAAAACTTAGGGAATAAGGAAAGTATTTGTATATATAGGTTATGGTTCTCAAATTCTGCAATTGTTACTTTTTCTGACATTCCATCATCAAAAAAGTGATAACCCTATTCTCTAAAATATATACATAGTAATTTATAAGATCAATAACCACAATATTTAAGAATCAAATCCGTAAACTCAAGAATCACATCCGGTTATTCAAGAATGACATCAATTTTTATGGATTCAGGTACGCGTCCGCATATAGTATTTAACTTGCGTTCTTGATGATTAAACATGAAGGATCTGGGTTATGATAACATTGGTTGTCATTATATTAAAATTAATTTGGTATCCCAATATTATCAGTATCAAACTAAATTTTTAAAAATCCTACTATCTCTTACAAAACCTCCATAAATATTGAGCATCTACTAAATACATGAGCTGCTATTAGGACTTCAAAAAGCCCCATGTCTAAAGTAGTTTGGAAACAACAATTGGAGTAAAAATACATAAGATATTAAAAAATTTTATGGGCCCGTTAGGATGCTATAATATTGTGATTTAAATATTTGTACAATACAACACTATGTGTTTTGAATACCTGTACCGTATATGTTTTAAATCACAACAGTAAGTACTCTAACGAGACCATAGAATTCTCCTAAGATATTAGCATAATGTTAATTTTTTTAATCTATTTTATACATACATATCTTACTTTAATTTTTTAAAAGTAAAACCATCTCTTTTTTATTCTAAGCTGGAGAATCATACCCATGCTATGCTTACCAAGGAAGTGATGGAGAAAACCATAGAATTAAGGTACAACCTAAAACTGCTATAACATGGTTCATAATTGATTTGTGAAAATTATGGTTTAATTCCACTTACAATTATAGGCGTCTTAAAGGAGAAGAGCTGCAAGGACTTAGCATGGAAGACTTGATGAAATTGGAGAAATTGATCGAGGCAGGATTTAATAAGTCGTGTAGCAAAAACAAAGGTTCTTGTTAACTTTGAATTTCTTCTTTTGAGATCTTATGATATCTGGATAGTTTTGACATTTTATTTTATTTTATTTTATTTTTTTGGTGGATTTTAGGGTGGAAAGTTCATCCAGGAAATTGGTATTCTCAAGAAAAAGGCTAGTCAAAAAATTTCCTTACTAGCTACTTTCATTTGTTCTGCTTCTGCGTGCGCATATGAATAAGTCAAATAATATTTCAGTTTTCAACTTTATTTGATTATTTTTAATAATCTTATAAATTTGTTTAAATTTGAATTGTTTGCTTTTGAGCTACACTCAAACAATTTTTTATTGAATCGAATTCGAATCAAACTCGAGTAATTTGAATTTTTTATATGTAAATTTGAAATTTTAAATTCATTAAGCCTAGTTTAAACCGATTTCAAAAATTTAGTGAACTCAAATTTTGTTCAAATTTGACTTAATTATTAATAATTTAAATTTGAACAAACTTTTTTATATCACATGAACTGAACTTGATTTGAGTATCAAGTAGGTTGGTTAGCATTTGCTTATCTTATTGGCGTCATAAATTCATGATAGACAAACATTCTTGGTATAATTCCTTATTATTTTAGCAATAATTTGCAAAATGAATTACAGGAAGCATTATTAAAGGAAGAGAATACAAGGTTGAGATCTGGTGTATCTGATGTCTGAATCTTATACACATCTAGATGTGTATATTGACACCTTTGTGCAGGTGCATTGAGCATAAATCTTTGTTGTCTGATTTATATTGCAGGTGATAAGCATATCTGAAAACCAAACACCTGTATTGGAACAAGGGAATTCATCTGACTCGGTCACTAACCGAAGCAGCCATGCCGGAATTAGTCATCTTGAGGATCCCAACAGTTCCGACACATTTCTCAAGTTAGGGTACGTAATTTGTTCAATTCCACCACGCATAAAAACTTTATACTATTAATAAAATTTTTAAAAAAAATTGGGAATAAGTGCTGAGAGAGGAAAATACCATTTTGTCTTTTATTTTTAGAATGTACTCTAATTTAGTCCTTTATATATCAGAACAAGTTAATTTAATCCATCTTAAAGTATTAGCCTTTTAGGGCTCTTGACAAAAAAATTATATAAATTAATGATGAAAGTCATGTAAATATCGTGTAACCATTAAAACACAAATGAGTTAAAGTTAAAAGGTCTTATTCCTCGCTACCCTTAATATTTTTTTCTTTTCTCTCATCTCCCTAACCTTAATGATAGAATTTAATGGAGCAAATATCATGAGTTTTAGATTTTTAACCTTCCAAGTCTTCTGTATTTAAAGGCCACGTAATTTTCACGTGACTCCTACCATTAATTTGTTTTATTTTTCCATCAATAGCCCCATGTTGCGAACATTTTAAAAGATGAGAAATTAAATGAATTTGTTATGTATGATCTATAAGCGACCAAATTAGAGCACACTCCAAATATAAAGGTTCAAAATTGTCTTTTTCCCGGAGCTCGAATGAAGTCATTTACACTACTTTTGATCTCGTACAAACCCAGAAAATTGATTGGTTAGTAGAATTGGATTTTCTAATTCTATGGAATTTTGAATATCCTATACTTGTATTTGAGTAAGAACAACTAGAGGACAATGAAATGGGATGCTTTGTCAAATAGTATGTGTATATTTGGTTTGTGAAAAAGGACAAATGGATGGCTAATCAGCTATCCTAGCTAGGTCCCTTTTTATTTTGAAATGGCCTAATCTGACTGAGTGAAGTTATTTAATTTGACAATCTTCTATATAAAGACAATCTTCTGACTTGGTGATTGAATTTTGGCAGTTTACCATTTCCCAGCTGAATTTCAGGGAGGATGAGATTATATTTGTGGTTGCCGAAGATCAAGTCTATTGTTTGAGCAATCATTGGCTCTATAATATTTAGAAATTGGACTATATGTTGCATTAGTTTGAAATATACATGTGTAATCATGGTTGCAATTCTTTAGTCAGTGGCATCTCCTTCTTTCGATCCCCTTCGCTGAATAAATCAGCCTCTAGCAAAGCTTTTCTAGATGGTTATTATTTTTAAATAAATTCAGAAGAGAAGTGTAATAAATACTTAATGGTTTGCAGCTGAAGTATTTTAGGTTCATGTGTACATGAAAAGTCATGCACGAAGAATGATGTACAACATGAATAGGAATGCCTGTTTTCTCAGAATAATAGTCTAATAAAAATGACAAATTTTTATATGCACTAGATGATGCATGCAAGTTTACACAACATATAAAATTTGTGGGTTTTGTTATAAAATTAAGTTAAAATTATTAACCTTGACTACAAAATTAATTAAAGTAGGAAATTTAAGTAAGCGTAAATGAGAGAATAGTAAACAAAGAAATAGTAGAAAATTTTTCAATATCTTATATTATAAACTTTTCAAATCCTTCCAAAACCTTTTTACAAGTTTTTCAAGAGGTATACAAAAGATTTGTACAGGACTTGTAAAAGATTTACAAATGTGAGGTATCAAGACGTCCTATATATAGGGTTACATTTAGGGAATTTATAAATATGATACATGAATTACGAGAATCAATAAACCTTCACAGAAATTAATAAGTCTTTATAAAATTTAAAGGAATAAATATTATATTAATCGATGTGTTTACGAAGACGAATGAACATCTATGTTTATAGAATTTAGATTTCACATAATTTCTCAATCAGTCTTACATAGGTAGTGGGTACGTACCTTGTTGCACGCAAGCATTAAATGCATAGCAAAGGAGAATGGTACACGAGATGCAAGAAAACATTTATTACATGCAAAGGAGGCACATAAATAAGTAAAAAAATACTCTACAATATTTTCACAGACGAAACTTGTTTTATGTTTTTCAGTGTTTGATTATAGTTTGATTAACTGTCATTATTGAGAAAATTAAATATTTCTTTAGAATAATGGTCGTGTGATATGTGCAATAGAACTTCAACATGGAACCAAATGACTATTAGTGAAACTATACAAGTTTGTAAACTCGTGCTTATATTTATTTCAGAAGTAAAGAAAAAAATAAAAATATTAAGTTTATCCAAAATTTATTCTATTTTATATGTGTTCTTGAATAACATGGCATTAGCAATGTCGATTGTTGAAATCAAAGCTGTTCAGGTATAATTTTATTTTTGTTGATTTTCGTAAATAAAATATTGATGCCTAGCAATTTATTAGGAAAATAAAAAATACAACTTTATTTAAACCCACAGGCGCATTTTGTACCCATTAAACAATTGAAAACGTATTGAAAATAAAAACAAATGCCTAGAAAATAACATTTTCTAGTCATGCTTTTAATAGCTCTTGCCTATAGTATTTACTTGAAAATACACACATATCAACATTCAAATATTCATAAAATTGAAAAGGGAAGAAAGTGAGAATCAGTAAATGGATAGACAAGAAAACACGAAAATATGACAAATATATCAACTTTCTTTTATATGTTAATTATTATCACAAAGAATTAATTCTATAAAAAAAAAACTCTATAAAGGATCAAATATCAAAGAAAACCAATCAAACAAACTATTTAAATATCAGAAAAGAAATCAAGATGAATATTATTACATGGCTAATTTAGGAATAAGACGAATATCTTTAACTTAGAGTTGATATAAGGCTCCTTAGAAACTTTTTTAGAATTTTGATTTGGATGCTTTAAATGTGTGTCTATATATATATCTATATATATATACACTTTGTCATCTTTAAAAGTCATGACTATTTATAAATAGTTTAATTTTCATATAACATGACTTTTTAAATAGAATGACATATCACATTGCATTATTATTTAGCCATTTTAAAAGCCATAACTATTCATAAAATAGTCACTCTTCGAATAAAACATCACATCTTATTGCATTAAAATTTAGCCACATGAAATTCTCTAGTAATGCCACATGATGACCTCCAAACATTAGAGGACTCAATTTTAGTATATTACTAGTTTATATACCTGTGCTTAGCACGGGTTACAATAATTTATCAAATGAAGCATTTAATATGTGTGATTCTACTATTAATCAATAATGAAAAAAGAAAATGCTCAAAATCTTGATAACAATTTATCTAAAGAAATATCGATCCATTAATATATGATAACATGAAAACTAAAATTAAGAATAAACCAATCCCTATAAGAAAAGGAATCATAGAAAACAAATTTCAAATTCATCACAAAAGAAAGACACAAATAGCAACAGGGGGGAGTTAATACCTTATAATTAAGCAAGAAATAGCATGAAGTCACTTTTATTTGATAATTTTCTTTGCACCATGTGTTCTTATATAGTACTCTCAACCATTATCTCCAGTAGTTACAATAATTTGTTTATAATAGTGAATCAGAAATTAATAGTTGCAACTCTTGTATACGAATGGGCTTGAAGAGTTATATTTAATAGGATTTAAATTATAAAGAAAACACTTTTATATAAAATAAAACTCTTGCTTTTCCAATATCATTCTCTAAAAAATGCTACTTAAAGCTTGCAAGATTTAGTTGATTGCACTTGACGTCTTATGCCAGTGAAAAGGGGAGATGTGTCGTTTGAGTACACGTAAAAGATAAAACAAAATATTTAGATAGACTCGATTTTTTATCCTATCTGTAGACCTTGTAGTCAAGATTAAATTTTAAAAAATCTTGCTTACATCAATTTGATGTCATAGATTTTCTAAAATTTAATCCACACCACAGAATTTATAAATGGGATCAAAAACTAAATCTACCTAAATATTTACCAAAGATAAATGGACACAATCTTTCAGGAATCAATTAGTTCTTAGTTTTGAGTTCTTACCAAATCTACAATCTTTTTCCTTTCAACTGATTGTCACGTGGAGGCTTATTCGATTAGAAGTTTTGGTTTTAGTATATTTTAGAGATATAGATATGTACAACAGAACTTAAATACGAGACCATGCATAGTCATTACAAATGTTTAGAGTCAAACGTACTCCTCAAGCGGGTGAATTTTGTCGACCCTCACAACCTCTCTGTTATTTTGTACTATTATACATTTTGCAACCACCAATTGGCTAAAATTTTTGTTTGGATATGTTGATACAAAAATTTGAGCTAAGGTTAGCCCATGTATGATATCGTTCAGATTAAAGGTTAAGTACCGCACGTAATATTTATATTCGAATTACTAGAAAATAAAAAGGTTGGACTGTGTCTTCTTAGGGTAGACTATGACGCTCAAATTAGTACTTAGATCAGTAAAGTTCAATAAAAATTCAAAACTTATGAAATTAGAAAAATGATTAAATTTCTTATTAATCTAATAATTTTATTAAAGAAATTACATTTTTGATTGATATGCTTATAAAATTAGACTTTTGATACAAATTTGCGTATCCAAGAGACAGGTTATATTCTTTAATATTCTACGATTTTATCTTAATATTTGTTTGATGATCAAAAATTATTTTGTATAGATACATTGATAATCCCATTGTATTAATGTGATTTTTGTATAGTGTTAAGTCACTGAGTGCAGTGACACTAACACTATAATAGAGTACTATTTCCTCACTTAAATAACTTTCAAAATACTATTTAAGTGAGAAAATAGTACTCTATAGTTATTTAGGCAGTACTATATTTCCATTCTATAAGTATTTATTTGCCTTGCATAGTACTATTTCTTTAATGTCATCTTATGTGTGTATGATTCAATTTTTTTTCCATTTATTAATTTTTTTAATATTTTCTATGTTTGATTTATCATTCATTCACTTATTTACTTGATCAATTAATCGAATAGTACATTTTACTATATGATAGTACTTTTTTTTGAATTTTTAATAGTATTTCATTTCATAACTCAATACTACATGCCTTTGTCCTTATCATATTATACTATATGAATCTCTCATCATATTTCATCTTATCTTGAGCAGTACTATTGTTTTAATTACTTTTTTGGGATTAAATTTTATATTAATGTAACAGTTTAATTAAAGAAATTACATTTTTATTTGATATGATTATAAAATTAGATTTATGTTCCTTTTATACAAATTTGCGCACACAAAATGCATCTTTTAATATTTTACGGAAGTATCTTAATATTTGCTTATGATAAAAAATTATTTTTTATAGATGTGTCTTATACACATTGTACTATGTGTCATAAGATACACTAGTTTACTTTTTCATTTTCAGTTGAAACATTTAATAGGTTCTATAATTTGTTTTTATTTTTATTTTGGTTATAGATTTGGAGTTTTCTAGGAAATTAAGTAGGTAACCTGTTATAATTGGTTCCCAATCATTTGATGAAAATATTATGGTGTAGTAATTCCTATCCTTGCTGTGTAATGTGTAAATTTATTATTGAGTATTTTTTGCGAGAATGATTCTTATACACATCTAGATGTGTATAAGAGACAGTTTATCAACAATCTTTAACACATATAAACTGGATACTATTTGAAGAGCCCCTTCATGAAGTTGAAAGACGAAGATAGAGTGGTGCTAATTAGTTCACGGAGTGCGAGAGAATGGACAGTTAAAGAATAATGCATGAAATAATTATCTTATTTATGTTCCCTAGTAAAAAAGTCATTTATCGTGCTATTAGTTCAAACTAAGTGATCCCAAGTTCTTCTGAAGTATGCTGCAAGTGATTGAGAGGCACAACCTATGTTCAGCAGACTTTGATAAGCAAGATAGGCATCCAATTTATTACCTACAGGTACTAAGTTCTCCTGTATTTTGTGTATTAAGATGCTAAAATGCAAGAGTAAAGTACAGTACTTTGATTCAGAAGTACACTTTTCTTCTAGAAAATGAAGTATTCATTTACCAACTGAGAGTTTTTTCTTACTCTTGTTAATCTCTTCCAACAGTTAAAGAAGAAACTTATGTAAGCCTAATGATTCTTCAAGAAAAGGTCTGTAAGCAAATAATCTTGCTTATCGTTCAAATGCAACAAAATCTATTGTTACCTTAAAGTTTAGCCACTTGCTTATCACTCAAAAACCTTACATTGTGTTTGCTTCTATAGATTTGGGGAAGAGATTTGAAATTTATCCATTTGTTGGAGTGTTTTGTAAGGTAAAAAATAAGATGTATTACAAATTCACCCAAATTAGAAATTTGTTTAAAAAATTGTTCATTTCATACTTTTTAATTTGGGTGAATTTGAAATTAATCTATTTTAGTCTTAAAAATTGTTCCAACAGATAAGTGGATTTCAAATCCTTTATCAAATCTATTGATCCAAACACAACCTTAGAGTTTCTGTGGATTGATTGTCTTATCTTGATGATAATGCGTGCTTCTTTTTCATGATTTTAAATAGCATGGAAACAGCAATAGATGGTAATTGCCATCAAGAAGTCAATGAACCAATAATATCCCTGTGTTTGATGAAAGGGAATTTTTTTCCCCTTTGGATCCTCTTATTGTGAAAACTAGCTTCTAGAAGGAATTTTGTGTATGTTGGATCTTGAAAATGTGGATAACCTATAACTTACCAGTATACCCAAAATTTTGAAGATCCAACATACAAAAGAAGGCAGCAATTGGAAATCTGTGGTTTTCCATAATATGATCAGCATCAAACTAAAATTTTAAAAACCCTGCTATCTCTCACAAATTCTCCATAAATATTGAGCATCTACTAATGCATGAGCTGCAATTAGGATTTTAATTAAAAACTAGACCATAGAAATTCCCCTAAGATATTAGCATAACGTTATTTTTCTTTTATCTATTCTATACATACATATCTTACTTTAATTTTAAATTTAAAACCATCTCTCTTTTATTTCTAAGCGGGAGAATCGTACCCATGCCATGCTTACCAATGAAGTGTTGGTGAAAACCTTAGAATTAAGGTACAACCTAAAACTGCTATAACATGGTTCATAATTGATTTCTAAAATTATGAAATAAGAGACAGCTAGCTCCCAAGATGTTAGATTCCTACTATTGTTTATGAGAATTTTAAAATGGAAGACTTGGTGAAAATTATTAGAAAAGGATTTGGCAGGATTAATCTGTAGCAAAAATAAGAGACAGAAATACTAATTGAAGGTTTTTAATTTGAATTATCTTATGATATTTGGATAATTTTTGACATTTTAAAATTTTATTTTTTGAACTGTAAATAAGGGTGAAAAGTTCATCCAGGAAATTGGTATTCTCAAGAAAAAGGCTAGTCAAAAAATATCCTAACTAGATGCATCTGTCTCTTATACACATCCTGTATCCGTCTATTGTCTCTTATACACTTATTTAGAACCTGTCTCTTATACACATTAATGTTTATATAAATTTGTTTAAGTTTGAATTTTTTACTTTAGAGTCAAGTTCAAACGATTTTTTATCAAGTCGAGTTCGAATCAAAATCTGAATAAATTGAACTTTTTATATGTAAATTTTAAATTTATCGAATTTAGTTTTAATCGATTTCCCAAATCAATTTAGTTAACTCTAATTTTGTTTAAATTTAACTTAATTATGAATGAAATAAATTCTAATAAAATTTATAAATTAACTGAGCTTGATATGAATATTGGGAAGGTTGGTTATTTACTTCTATCATATCTTATAGGCATCATAAATTGCTATAATAAGACAGTACATATACTAAATATGTCCTTGTGTATTTTAGACAATTCTCAAATGAATTACAGGAAGCATTATTAAAGGAAGAGAATGCAAGGTTGAGACAGAAAGTTTCTGATGTAAGAGTCCCTTTTCTTTCCCTTATTTCTATTGGCACCCTTCTGCATGTGCATGCATTATGAATCTTTGTTTTCTGATTGATATTGCAGGTGATAAGCACATCTGAAACCCAAACACCTGTATTGGAACAAGGGAATTCATCTGTGTCGGTCACTAACCGAAGCAGGCAAGCCGGAATTAATCATCTTGAGGATCCCAAGAGTTACGACACATTTCTCAAGTTGGGGTACGTAATTTCGTCAAGTTTCATGTACAACAAATTCGATATGATGTACAATATTAAGTCTTACTTTACTTTGTACATTTCAACTTGTATCTGATTCTTACTTTGCAATCTATACTTTTTTTTTTGGTTATATTGCACTTTGAACAGTTAAATTTATCCCATTTCAGTCTAATTTTTAACGCTGTTGATAAAGTTAATTGAAGTTAAGTAAGTACATGTCCCATGCTTATTTAGGGATGTTTTGCACTAATAGAAATAGTCATGATTAATTCCACTTTACACCCCGAATTCTAAATTTTTTGACACATTGCACTTCTAACTCTTAGATTTCTCACTTTTGGTCCAATTTCTAATAGTGTTGAAAAATTTGACAAATGTTCCACTTTGGGCGCTTGGTGTACATAATTGAAACATTTGTTAACCTTGGTGATGGTGTTTAAAATTTGTCTGAAATGGATAAATTTGAAAGTTCAGGGTGTGATATGTCCAAAAAATAAGTATAGAGTATAAAGTGAGAATATATCATTACAAATTAGAGGTTGCAAAGTGGAATATTATGCCACAATATTTTGGATGTACATGCGAAGATTCCGTTATTTTTGCATATGCTGTTAAAAATTGGACTGAAATGGATAAATTTGAAAGTTAGGAGTGAAAATTGTCCAAAACTAAAAATCGAATGCAAAGTAAGAATATGTTATAAATTCGGAGGTGCAAAATAGAATTAGTCCTTCTTTTGACTATCCTTATTAGTTTAAAGCTTCTTTTGAGTATCCTAAATTTGAAGTTTTTTTTATTTTTTTGAAATGGCATAATCTGGATGGTGAAGTTTATACTAATTAATGTGTGTATCTACTTATTATTCCATAGCATATGAAGTTATTTGAGATATTCTGTGAAGACATCTTCAGACCTGGTGATTGAATTTTGGCAGTTTACCATTTCCCAACTGAATTTCACCTGAGGATGAGAATGTGGCTGCTGAAGATCAAGCATATAATTTGAGCATCATTGGCTCTATAAATAAATTACTTAATTTAGAGATTGTGCAATCATGGTTGCAATTCTTTAGTTAGATGGCATCCTTCTTTCGGATCCCCTTCGATGAATTCAGATAAATTCAGAAGAGAAGTGTAATGAATCCTCAATGGTATGCTGCTCAAGTATTTTAGGTTCATGCATACATGAAGTCAGGCATGAAAAAAGATGTAAACATGAATAGGATTGCGTTGTCTTTCTCAGAATATAGTAGCCTAATAGAACTGATCAATTTTTGGGATAATTTCATAAATCTCTCTAAGGTTTATGTTAATATCATTTAGCACACTTAAACTTTTAAAATTCTCATAAACCTCTTCTAACTTTTTATTTCTTGTAACATGTTAGTCCAATTCAAAAATGAATTATTAAGCAATTCATTTTAGAATAAAGAATATAATTTATTCCACTTTTAACCCTTTGTTGACTCTGTAGTTAATTTAACATCAAAACTTAATTAATTAGAATAGTTGGAAAAAAAAGTGTACTATGCTAAAGAATTTAATTTATTAAAAATAGCAGTTAATTAATTTTGTATGAAATATTAATTTAATATTTTGCTATATTTACAAAGCTTTGCTCATTCAATTTTGGGAGGATTTTTTATCACAGATTTGGTATTCCAAATCCTTTTATACAAGTAATTTGTTTATAAACTTATAAATTCATGGACTAAAAATATTTCAAAAATTAATAATATAGTGAATATGTGAGGATTTTAATTTCAATCTATTGTAATTGAGGCCCCGTATAGATTGGTTTTCTTGTCCAATTTTTTGCTACTTTTTAATCTACTATACAGTTTTTAATGTACATAAGTTGAAAGATTTGTAGGCTCACCATATTCACTATTTCAACCTGTATTTTAAACACTGTCTCAAAATACACATCTTTTTACAATTCAAAACTTTCTTTTAACTATTCATTATTTACACTATTCAAGCAATTATTTACATTATTCACCTACACACGTATTTTACTATTCATAAATATTAGCAATAATAGTTTTTTTGTACAATTCATTACAATTCACTAGTCTATTTTTTTTTTTTTTTTTTATACAAAAAAAGGAATATAGGTTCAGATTTTCGAACCTAGGTTGGGGAATCTGAGCTATAGGCGAAAAAAGTTGAGTTTAAATGGTATATAAGGTTTGGATTTCTGAATATAGGTTGGGGAGTCCGAACTATGAGCGAGAATGTAAAGTTTAAAACAATAAATAAGGTTCGGACTTCTGAATTAAAGTTGTGGAATCCGAACTATGGGTGAAAAAGTGAAATTTAAAATAGTTTATAGGGTTCGGAAAGAGAACATATGTTGGAGAATTCGAACTATAGATAGAAAAGTGTAATTTTTAAATTATATTTTTTATCTTATATCTAAATCAAATACATATTTAGTATATGTATACGTGCACGTCTCATTTCGTAAGATTCGAATTTCAAACAATCAGAAGGAAACTATCTTTGAGTGTGGTTTTAGTGTTTAGTCTGATAGTGCCAAAAAAAAAGTTAACGGGAGGATTTTGATATTAGTAATTTTGTTCGATTTTCTCATACATTTTTTGTCTTTTAATACAAAAAAACCTATCCAACACTTATTTCAAGTCGTATTTCCGCATTTTTCACAATCCAAATGCTTATTGAAATTATTCAATTTTATCAACCTGTCTCTTATACACATCTAGATGTGTATAAGAGACAGATTATTAGGAGTATTACACTAAAAGCACACTCAAAGATATCTTTGAATCTGCAAATCATTGTAAATAATGCGAAACATCTAACTAAAATTTGACCAAATAAAATTAATCTCCATTTTTAATAAATTTAATTAGCATAGAATATATTATTTTCCAACCATTTTAATTAGTTAAATTTTGATAATAAATTAACTAGTTGGTCAATAAAAAGGGTAAAATAGAAACAAAATTAGTTTCTCTACTCTAAAATGAATTGTTTAATAATTTCGTTTGAAATGGGCTGACATGCTACAAAAAAAATATAAAGTTAAGGAAGGTTTGAACCATAGATTTTCAAAAGTTTAGAAATACTAAGTAAAATTAGTATGAACCTCAAGTAAGGCTTCTAAAATTATCTCTAAATTTTTAAATGCATGTCGGTCCCTTGATGGTAGATCCTACAATAGACTCTATAGACTATATCTTGTGGATATAAATGTGTGAAAGTTTGTGCGTGTGAGTGTGTGAAACTATGTGTAAGTGTTTTACCCCTGAGGGTGTGAAGTGAGGGCGACCTAGAAGGCACTGGGAAAGCGTGACCTTGGAAGGCTCTTATACAATAGGTGAACAACCCTGGCATGACCTCGAAAGACGTTACAGGGGACAACAGGGTTTGTCATTGGTGTTACACCGGTGAGTATTGCACGATAGGTGCCACGACATACGATGACTTTTAGTTCAATTTTTCACGAACCACGCTAAATATTGATACAAAAATTTGAGCTAGAGTTAGCCTGAGTGTAGTATTGTCTAAAGTAAGGTTGAGCATCATGCATAATACCTATATCCGGATCACTTAGAAATAAAAAAGACAGGGCTTTGTCCCTAGGATAGGCTTCGACGCTCAAGTCAATACTTAGACACAAAGAGTAAAATTCAATAAAAATTCAGAACTTTGATAATTAGAAAAGTAATTTCTTGAATCTGACCTATACATTTTGATATTTATATTTAAAATTGATGTATAAGGATCAAATCCGTTTAATGAATATATAGTACTTGACCAATTTGAACTTATTTGAACCTTATACACATGAAGATGTGTATAACCCGTCAGATACTATGACCTTGGTCCATTCGGGTACTCAAGTAATTTTACTCATCGTTTTGGCATCACAATAAGTAAAGTTACTAAAATACCCCTAATGGATGTAGGTCCAGAGCCAAGTGTAATATTATCATTGGGTGCATTATTTTGGCATCACACACACACACACGTATGTATATATAAATGCGTGTAAATTTGTCCATATAATCTATTTTAAACTTGTATATATAAAATATATTATGAATATATTTTGGTATAAACATATTATCAAATGATGTGATTGTAATTTGATTATGTATTTTCTTCTATATTAAATATGAACTTACATTATCTTATCTAGGATTTCTATTATGTGATATTTTGAATTTGTGAAATGATATAGAATTCATGAGATGATATATTAAATTTTGGAATTAGATGTGGAATGCAAGATGATTTATGTTCGACTTATTCAACTTACCGGTCTAACAAGTCAAATTTAAACTTCTCAATTTTAATTGACTTTGGGTTTATATGTCTTAATTTTGACTTTGAAATTTTCAAGTCGAAAGTCAAGCAAGTTGAAAAATCAAATACCAATCAAATGAACACCCTTATATTTAGGTTAGGGATTTGGGGTATTTTGGTAATTTCGAGATTTGGGGTATTCAGCAATAAAATGGTAAGCAGTAAATGCATAATGCGACATTTGATTTCTATGTCAGAGGCGAAAGGCTGGTTTGGCTGTTGGGCCTTATTTGGTAATTGGTATATTTACCAGTATTATTAACAGTGCATCCAGCATGAGGTGATGCCAAAAAAAAAAAAGCAACGAGATTCGACAAAGTACATGAAATTAGAGGTGCACCGATTCAATACCTGTCTCTATACACATCTAGTAGGTGATCCAAAATTTGTGGTCTTACAAATTATTTGTCTACTAAAAATCGTACATTTATAAAAATACGACTTGACAAGACTAGTGTTTTCAAGTCTATATTTGCGAAAAAAATAAAATTGAAAAAAATTTTAATTTTAAAATGCCAACGATTTTGGTTCTGTCCATATACACATCACCAAAGTTTCAAGCAAAATACATTTAGTTCTACTAACGAAATTTCAGTGACAGATTTTTTCTGTCGACAAATCGGTTACTAAATTTGGTTTTGAAATGTTGTGGACAACCTTAAATTAGCAACATATTTTCTTTTTTTTTCCCCTCTTTTTCCTAAATTTAGCGTAAAAAATTGACATTTATTCTTAATAAAAAAGTTTGCTACTCTTATGTGCTAATCTACTAGTGTCATACACTACGACTGTCTCTTATACACATCTAGATGTGTATAAGAGACAGGTTGAATAATTTCTCTTAATACACAATTTTCATTTACTATACCAATTTTAGAAAATATTCCAAAGATTAACCTTAATAAATGAGTCTCATTATACTATAAAAAGTGAATTATTATTGTTTTATTGTAACTCAAAGATTAATTTTGAATTAAACTATTGTTTTAATTTAATAGTAAATTATTATTGTGTTATTATTATCCTTTATTTGTATATAACTTTTCTACACATCTAGATTAAATAGGTTGAAATCGATTGAGAGTGTGTTATAACACTTTAGATTTAATCACGTGCATAGGAAGTGTTATAATATATATAAGAATGATGAATGGCTAGATATTGATAGTCAGAGAGAAAAGTAGAGGTATGGTTAAATGTCTTTTAAATCGGTTGGGAAGTATTATATTTCTGGATAGATTTAACAGTTACATGCAATGCCCGTGACATTTTCCACTTGTATTGATTGACAAAATTTTCAAATTTATCCTAAATTGGAAGATATTAAAAAGTTTGAGAATTAAATACATTTTATGTAGAACTTCAGGGATCAAAACAGACTGTGACCCAAACTTTGAGGGCCAAAATTGCATTTTTTTTTCACTTTTAAAACTTGAAATTTAACAGTTACATGCTTCACACATGACTTTTATCATTTTTAATTGACGAAAATTTCAAATTTGTCATATATTGGTTGAAATTGGAAAGTTTAAGGAGTAAATGTATTATGCCTAAAACTTTGGAGCCCAAAATAGACCACGACCCAAACTTTGGGGGTTAAAATTATATTTTTTCCAAAAATAAAATCCAACCAAATATTTTAAAATCAAGAGATTGGTAATTTATTAGAATTTTGCCAGATGAATTGAATTTGATAAATGGTATTGAATTATAGTATTGTAAATGATTTTTCCACTAATAATTAAGATAGGATGATATGAATGATGGTACAATTTGTCATACTTATTTTCACTATACTAGACATGTCAAGTAATTAATCTACAAAAAAATATTTAAATATGCTCGGTATTTAGTCCCATCTACACATCTTGTAGTCTAAATTATATACACATTGAATATTACTTAAAATAGCTAATGTCATAAATTTTATAAAATTTAATCTATACTAAAGTAACTCGAGTCAAACTCAAATAAATTTTTATCGAGCTGAACTCGAATCAAGTTCGCATAACTTGAAATTTTACATGTAAATTTAAAATATTTAGCTTATTGATTCGAATTCAAACCGAACATAAAAAATTAACAAATGCTAAATTTAGTTCAAGATTGACTTGATTATTGAAGAACCAAATTCAAACGAGCTCTTACCGAGTCAAGTTCAATTCGAATGTTGAGTAGTTTGAATTCATTTAAACCCTAGACTTAGGGGTTTGGGTTGGTTATTTCTACTGGTAGTTTGGAAAATGAATAGCTTAGCGGCGTGAAATTTTAATTAAATGATTAGTTTGTTGAAGAAATTCAATAGTTAATAGTAGGAAAAGGCAAAATGGTTTGCAATAACTCAATTTGAGTGGAAAGTCTCACTTAGGTTTGATGGTAGGCACACTTTCATTTCCTATTTAGATTTACTTTGGAGTTAAATAGTTGACTTGCTGAAAATGTGAATATTAAGAAACATAAGACAATTCAAGCTTATATTTTTATACTAAATTACTACTGCTAACAGAAAAATTCTTATAATGGACTTTATTTACTACTTCATTTGTTAATTTTGAGATTAAAATATAAATAACATGGTTTTTTTTTTTTAACATCTGTATGTAATCGAATGCATGCAAGAATTTTCATATCTACTACGTATCAGAAATTTCGTGGCTAATTTTGTTTCTTAGTAAGCAAACTTTTTTGTTGGGTTAATGTCAATTTTTCATCTGTACGATCGGAAAAAATGTTTTAATATGACCCTTTAAACTGTAAAAAGTGTGAATTTAACTCCTCTAAATAAAAATGTCATTTTACACATCTTCAATGTGTATAAGAGATCCTAATTGGTAATTTTTTGACTAAAACAAATCTAATATAGCACATCTAGATTAGTTATAAGAGTTAATGTAGATTGATTTTCTCAATCTTAATGATTTTTTTAAATAAACATATGAATATTTGTTTTTTAATCATTAAGTTATGTTTGCTTAGACACCAAAATGTTTTAATACACCACCGAATATTTTAACAAATGATAAAAGTACGTAATAGGCCTAGTATGTAATGTTTATTTTTATTATATTCGAGAACTAAGATTCTAAAAATACAAAAATACCAAGACAAAATTTAAAAACTATTTTGTTAGTTTGGAGGAATTGATTTAGATTTTTAGTTGGAGTCCTATATTGAAACATTTTCTTCCATTTTGAAGGGTAAAATTGAGACTATTTTACTTTCAAATTACACAACTAGATAACTCCTTTTTTTCCCCCCCAGTTTGGGGTCAAATCAAATTAAAAAAGTCTTAATTCTGTCTCTTATACACATCTAGATGTGTATAAGAGACAGGGAGGATATTTGTACTTTTTTAATCTCTAACATTTAAAATGATGCATTTTAGTCCTTTAGAAATTCAAAATGCATCATTTTGATCTCTTGACACAATTATAGACATATTTTGCCCGGAAACACTTACATGCGTATCAAATGTAGTACATATACAATTGTCACTGACAATACATGTAACTGTTAAATACTCCATAAATATAAAATGAAAGAGTTATTGGGACACTCCATTAGGGTTACAGTGTTAAAACGGCGTGGAAGGGGAATAGGAGTGGTGATGGCAAGTGACAATTTTGGGGTGATGGTGTTGAAGGTTTTAGGTAGTGTCGTTTAATATTTAAAATTTATGTGTCATAAATTTTGTCCATGAAAAATGTAACATTCGATACGTATATGAGTATTGGAAAAAATACAGTTTCAGCCCTTAAAGTTTGGGTCGTGGTTCATTTTGGTCCCCAAAGTTTCATGCAAAATACATTTAGTTCTCAAACTTCCCAATTTCTACCAATTTAGTTCAAATTTAAAAATTCCATCAATTACAAATGAAAAATGGCACGTGCTTTAAATCTTATCTTCCAAACGTGGGAAAATGTAATTTTAGCCCTCAAAGTTTAGGTCATATTCTATTTTGGTTCTCAAAGTTCCAAACAAAACTATATTTAATCCTCAAACTTTTTAATTTCTACTAATTTTGGACAAACTTGAAAATTTTGTCAGTTATAAATAGAAAAAGTCACTGCATTGCACGCGACTGTTAAATCTATCTTAGGATATAACATTGTCCAACCGATTTTAAGACATTTAACTATATTTTCACTTTTCCCTATGACTATCAATGTCAAACCATTCACTATTCTTGTGTATATTATAACACTTCCCAACCGATTTCAAACTATTGAATTACAGATTTAACAATGGATTTTTGTCCAAAAAACCATCGCTAAACAATTTAATGTGTAATTTCCTGACAGGAATCTGTCCATTATACACATCTAAATTTTATAAGAGATTTAGTAATGGTTAAAGGTATAATTTCACACTGTGTCTAGTTACCATCTACAAATACTACTAAATTTAGTTGCTGAGACATTGTCAAAATTTTAAATTAGCGACAGATTTTTTTTTACTAAATTTAGCGATAAAAAATTCCGTTACTAAGAATAACAATTGCCACGAAAAAATCCATTACTAATTATATTTCAAAATACTTAAAAAATATTAACGATCGAAAAATCTGTCGCTAATTTAAAATACTATAAAAGAGGTTGTCTAATACAATTTTGAACTATTATATTAATTATTTAATCTTATTCAATATTTGTAACTAAATATTGACCTTTTATGTACTACACCAAATTCACCAACCAATCCAAAGATTAATCTCAATAAATGAGTTTCGTTATTCTATAAAAGTGAATTTTGATTGTTACATTAAAATAAAATTCAAGTCAAGACTTGAATTTTATTTTAATTTATTAATCAAATATTATTGTGTTATTATTATCCTTTCTTTGGATATGACTTTTTTAACACCAAATTAAATGGGTTGAAAGTGGTTGAGAGGTATTATAACCCAGTTAGATTTAACATTAATGTGCACGAGAAATATTATAATATAACAAGAATGGTGAATGGTTATGCATTCATAATCAGAGGAAAAATTAAAAATATGAATTTAATAAATTGAAATCAATTGGGAAGTATTACATTCCATGATAGATTTAATAGTTATGTGCAATACATGTAACTTTTTTCGTTTATAATTGATAAAATTTTCAAATTTGTCCTACATTGGTAGAATTAAAAAGTTTGAAGAATAAATGCGTTTTGTTTGGAACTTTGAGGACCAAAATAGATTATTACCCAAACTTTGAGGGTTAAAATTATTTTTTTTCCGAGTTTGAAACTCGAAATTTAACAGTAACGGAAAGCACAAGAGAGAAGAAAAGATTAAAGTTATTTTAAATATAAAAAATTAAACAAATATAAGTATGAAATGTAAAGGAATATTAAAACTGTTTTTCCTTCACATTTTTAGAACCTTTTTATTTGGCAGTTGTGAAGAATGTATAGGTCGTACTATAAATTTGATTTAATTCATGAGATCACTCGATATAATTACGAGTATATTGCTGTCTCTTATACACATCTAGATGTGTATAAGAGACAGCTGTGATAAGTGATGCGGCATGCTTCCTTTGTACGATGCCACCACCATCACGAAGCATTTTATACCTTATCTCCGATGAATCTTTTATCTTTTTTGGTAGGATGACCTGTTTGGATAGACCAATTTTTAATTATTCTCTTATTAATATTTTATACAATCATTTGCTATATAAAATAATAATTAAAAAACATGTATACATAATTAAATATAAAAAATTTGCTATTAAAATTATTTAATATTGCTTCAAATAATATCATAAATAATAGTAATTTACAAAAGGGTTAATAACACTTTTCCCCCCTGAACTATGTAAATAATTACACTTTACCCCTTGAATTAAAAAAAATTATACTTTGTCCCCCATTTACATGATTCATCATTTAAAAATTTTATAATATCAAGTTAAATGACTGAAATATCCTTGGTATTATATTTTGATTTTTCATGCATTTAAGTTTGATATTCAATAATTATACAAGAATTAGAAAAAAATAAAAATAATAACAAACTAGTATTATAATAAAAATTATTATTATAATAAAATATAATAACAAAGTAATTAGGGAGTGAAATGTGATAAAAAAATGTTGAATTATATTATATGTGACATTGCAATTTGCATAGGTTCCTCCAAATATTAAAATTGTAAAATGCTAAGAGACATCAAACAAATCACAAAGTTTTATAAAAAAAAATACATTGTCACACAACATCTTTGAAGAAGAATTTCAATAGAAAATTAGCCCATTTAGGAATTGTTCTACTTTATAATTAAACATTCAAATCCGAAATAATATAAAATAATAATAAAATAATCAAAAATTTGACCAAGAAATATATTGATATGGATATGTAAAAATATTATATAGTTTATTTTTCATAATTTTTAAATAATTATTACATCACTATCAAAATTTAAATACAAAAATCAAAATATAGTACTAAGGGTATTTGAGTTGTTTATCTTGATTATCTTGTTAATTTTAAAATTTTTAAAGGATGTTAATGTGGATCTTATACACAAAGTGTACTTTTTATACACATCTAGATGTGTATAAGAGACAGCTCCATAACAAGAAAAAAGAGACTTAACCCTTTACAAAATGGAGTCTCTTTTTTCTTGTTATGAGTGAAGATTTATTGTAAATTATAATTTTACAAAAGATCACAGTACTTGTATTCGGGAAATTATAGGTATATCTCTTTCTATATACATGCATGAAAAAAAATTGACAACGTAATAAAAATCATTTTTTGGTATACAACCTTTTCTCTTTTTTCATAAAAGAAAAATAGTTAAAGCATTTTAAGGTCTATAGTATTTTGTAAGGAATTTTAGTAACTAGAACCTAATAAAGAATGGTTATCTTGGTTGATGGCTTTGACACTGTTGTATACATCAAAAAAAAAAAAAAATTGAACTTTAATTTAGGGTATAAACGAAACTAAACAAGTCGAACATTTTAGTATTTAATGTAGTTTAAATCTAGAGACGAATTCAAATAAGATTTCTTAAGTCGAAAATTCGAATATAATTTGAGTAAGTTGAAATTTTTATATAGGTTAATTGAAATTTTAATCTTATTCAAATTCAAGCCAAATTTAAAAAAATAATCAACACTACATTTTTCTTAAAAAGTGTGGCATTATTTAAACATCAATTAGCTTGTTTCGCAGCAACTTTGTTTGGCCATAAATGGAATCTCATAAAATACTTACTTAGAAAGTCTACCAAGTTCAGCTTACTTGAGACTTCCGATTCACAGCAAAAAAATAGAAAGTACTACTACAAGGTAACTATTAGGAGTGTTTCTATTAGTGATCAGTCTACCTTTAGTACTTTTATTGTCTCTCTTCCAAGTTTGCTTCTCTCTCCCCCTCCCTCTCCCTCTCTCTCTCTCTGCCATTGGCTTCCTATATCTGGTGTTGGTGTGGCATTGTGGATCCTGGGCAACAAGAACCTTAACCAATATTCTAAGCAGAAAAGGTAATTTAAAGGAGAATCTGCATTTCATTTCAATCCCTACATATCTTTCACTATCTGCACTTCTGCAAATCTGGAACATTCACATTCTTTAATCTTTTCTTCTCTCTTGTGCTTTAGGGTTCTTTTGCCATTCTTCCTGCAAGGTTGGGTTGCCCATATATAGATGTTTCTTTCTTCTCTTAATTATAAATAATTAACTCTTGTATTTCATTTTTTTTCCCTTTAGCTATATATCTACTGGATTAAAAAACTATATATTTAATTTTCTGAATCAACTGGTATTGATTTTGGCTAGGAGGGGCTTGGCTGAAGAGGTACTGTTTTGTACTTGCAAGATTTAGCTGAGCTTGATTCTTTACTTTTCTTTATTGTTTTTTGCCAAAACCCATGTTTCTTTTTCATAGTTTTCCTGTCTTTTTAGAGTTTGTACTAAATAGTAGTAGGATGGGCTGATGATTTTGTGTGAATGGTGGACTCGTAGATCTTCATCTGATCAGTTGGCAAAAGAATCTAAAACAATGGTGAGACACAGAATCCAGATCAAGAGGATAGATAACTTGACAGCAAGACAAGTGACTTTCTCAAAGAGAAGAAGAGGGCTTTTCAAGAAAGCTCAAGAACTATCTACACTTTGTGATGCTGAGATTGCCCTTATTGTCTTTTCAGCAACCGGCAAACTCTTTGAGTTTTGTAGCTCAAGGTCATCATCTTTCCTTTCCTTGCTCCAACTATCACTACTACTTGTGTATTATATAGTACTAGTTGTTGTTTTCAAGTAATTTCAAATGAATCTTTGCTACTACTATGTAGCACTTAATTAAATTTGTCTCAAAACCAAAAAGTTCAGTTCTTGGAGGTAATTAATTATACATGAATTATTATCAAATTTGTTGTTAATTACAAACAAGAATTGGATCATGGGAGAGGGCGGAATAGGAATACTTATCAAGCTACTTTTAGATCTTAGATGATTAAGCGATTTCATTGTTATCACATGGTCGTTTGTATGTCTGCATGTGATTGGGAGAAATGGCAAACTAGTACTACACACGTACAAGAAATAGAGCGAGACAAGCCTGTCACTGAATTTGGCATTAACATAGAGGAAATCCTGGTTGACAGAATTATCTCATTTATTTTAAAAGTTAATAGAGTATACTTTTTTAAAATACATATTTTTTTATTGTATAAATTTTTAAAACATAAGAACATGATTCTTAAAGGAATATTAGAATTCTCCTAATATAGATATTGGATATTTGGTTCTGGTAAATTAAAGTTTCAATAGTTCATGCAATTTTCCAAATTTTGTGGGCTGGGTTTTCTGTCTAGCCGAAGTTAAATCTTATAGTGTTAGTCACTTACGAAGTCAACAGACAACTTTTAAACTTGTCTTGTAAACCAAGCTGCTTATGTAATGTTAAAATTTACTAAGATTAATAATGATTTACCGCAATCTAGTGGGTCTAATAACAAATACTATATGTGCTTAGAATTTGTATAAATTATTGATGAAATAACTTTACCATATGTATCAAAATTATCTATAGAAAGATACATGGTTGCATTTGGATCGATGAATTTTGTGAAAAATATGAAATTCACTCATCTGTTTCTAGAGCGATTTATAGATTTAAATTGAATTATTTCTAAATTCATCCACATTAGAAGTTGTTTGAACCATTCATTTCACACTTTTAATTTAGTTAACTATAAAATTCATTAATTGTAACTCTAAAATTAACCGCAACTAATCGATGGATCTCAAATTCTTTCATCAAATCCTTCTATTCAAATACAGAATGCGTGACTTCTGTTTGAGATTGTATATTTTAGAAAGTTAAAAAGAATTAGATAGTCCCAAGCAAAAAAAAAACAATGGTGTATGGGCCTAAGTAAACCGAATTGCTATGGTTTTTTGAATTTAGTATTTAAGCCTTTAATTATCAATTAATACTTTTAATATAAGCTCCTAACCTTTCCAATAACCCTAAGTGGGAAACATGAAAAGCCATACAAAATTCATGATGGGAAAATATATTCAACTCTAAGATGTTAGTAAAAATAGTGAAATGCTTAAATTAAAGTGCACAAATTGATGCCATGAAAATATGAAATTTCTTTTTTTTTTTTTCTTAATTATCTCAAGCTAGCATTAGCTTAAATATATTTCCGTTTAAGATCTTTCATATTCAAGTTCTTACAGCTTATATAGTAAGAGGAAACATATCTATCCGGAAAATTAATCCAATGGATGTAATCATAATTTACAAAGCTCTACTTGAGGGTCTTGTTTGGCATGACCAATAAGTGTTTTGAATAGAAATCAAGTTCATCCATCGCTTTCTATATCTTACAAGCATAAAAATACATATAAGCCTTGAGTCAACAAAAATTCAAAAATAAAAATGGATTGAAAAATGGATAAGAAAACTACACAAATAGCTTCATTTGGATAGTCATTATTTAGAATATATATTATTTTGAGTATTATATGGAACAATACAGTAGTTATTTTTTGAGATGTATAAGTCATCTGTTATAAGGGTCCTGATCGAGTCCACCATTGAAACAAAATCATCAGCCCATCCTCTGTCTCTTATACACATCTAAGGAGCCATACAAACAGAACTAATTGGTCTTTAAGGGTAACGTCCAAAACATGGACAGATTGGCATACGAGGGACCAATGGGAGAGAATCAAGTGACAAGAAAATTAGCATAACAAAGCAAGCAAATTTATTTTGCTTCTGAAAAGTGCTTTTCATGAATTTCTCATATTGAAATATAGTATTGCTATTTCAGCTAAAAAGCTTCTAAAAAATGTTGATCCACACACACACACACACATATATATATATATAGGTAATTCAAATATAGTTTCCTTAGTATATGATATCCTTTCTTTAATATTAACCATTTGATATGGACAAGAAATCATGACCCTTAGATCAAATTGACCTAAAATATGGTTTACCACATACAAACTCTCTCCCCTTAAACTTAAACTTACAGGAAATTAGAAAGCCACTACTTCTTAGTTCTTACTATCTGCTTAGGATCCTCTATCCTACTTTCTATCCCACTATCTAATGAATGACCAAGATTTATCTCGTAAAATTCATAATTATATTAAAAAAGAATCTTATACGTTCATCTAGTAGTGCGATAGAGATTGAGTTAAAAAGTGGGATAGAAGATCTTTTGCCCTTATTATCTCATTTCTATCTCTTCCACTCCTCCTCACTACTCTATCCTTGAAACTTGTCCAACTTCTTAATCACATAGCTCCATTATTTACCCAAAAGTTAATTTATTATTATTATTTTTACCTTGTCATTGAATATTATTATCTGCATTCGATACATAAATTATTTAGAACGTTTTACTTATTAACCTAGTGTTTAGGCTCAATTTTTTTACTCTATTTGATCGTAATATTAACCAAATAAAACGCGGTAGCATTATGTTTTGTTTTGTCCCTTTTAGTACTTCTTTTCACATTTGGATACTATTACACAAACATACTATCTTTTATATATGTTTTTAAGTTTCATTGATAGTTTGTACTATTTTTTATGGTGAAATTTTTGTTTTACAAATATTTTAGGTTTATAAATATATTAAAAAATGATTAAATTTGGAAATCATATTCAAATAATAAATAGTATATTATAGCGTCGTAAATAGTACTATATTAACATTTTAGTTGTACAAGTCTTTTTCTTACATAGTACTATTTATTATCTATTATAATTTTACGATTAGTAAGGTATGATTTAATTTTCATCTATTTGTTATTTTTTAAAATTATTTTCAATTTTGCATTGCTGCAATTACTTAGGCTAAGTTTGGATGGAAGGAAATGAAAGGAAAGAAGAGAATCTAAGATGGAAAGTTGGTATTTTTACTTTGTTTGAGAGTTTTAAGTAGATAGAAAAGAAAGGAAAGGGAGGGGAATGGAAGGATAAAAGTTAATGAAAACTTTCCTTCCACAAGTGGAATCTATACATATATCAATAATTTATACAAATTCTAAGCACAACATAGTACTGTATCTTATACACATCTCGATATGTGTATTAGTTGTGAATTACATTTTAGTGAAGGATACAGTTTCCTCTAACTTCCTTTCAAGACCCCCAAACAAGTTAGAGGAATGTTTCCTTCCCTTCCCTTCCCTTTTCAGTAAAAGCTTTTCCTTCTTTTCTTTTCCTTCCTAAACTCCCAAACTCAACCTTAGTTAATACAATAGATCAAGTGGTACCTTTTACTATATATGCATCTCCTATAGTACTTCCTTTAATATTTTAGTGTACTATCTTACAAGAGATTATATACAATCCCTTAAGTGTAAAAATGAGGTGCTCATTATGGTAGGTTGAACGTGGAATATATGTCACTTATCAATATTATTGCCTTGAATTCGGGGTATGAAGCCTTGTGTGCAATGTGTTATGTTCATGGATTGGAGAGTGATATTTAATAGAATAAATTTTGAAATATATGAGGAAACAGTACATATAGTTTTATAGGTAGTACTATATTTAAATTCTACAAGTATGTTCATTTGCCTTGCACAGTACTATTTTGTTAACGTCATGATTATAACGTATGATTCAATTTTTTTCATTAATTATTATTTAAATATTTCTATATTTTTTTCATTGACTCACTTATTTACCTGATACAATGAACCAAGTAGAATATTTTACTATACGATAGTAGTTTTGTTTGGATATTTAATGGTATTTCATTTCATAACATACCTTCGTCTTTCTCATATTATACTACATGAATATCTCAATACTTTCCCTTATCTTGAATAGTACTAGTATAGTATAAATTTTATAATAATAAAAAATATACTCTTAATTTTTCATTTTTTGGGGATCTGTAAATTTCTTATTAATCTAATAATTTTATTAAAGAAATTACATTTTTGATTGATATGCTTATAAAATTAGACTTTTGATACAAATTTGCGTATCCAAATTATATTCTTTAATATTCTACGGAATTATCTTAATATTTGTTTGATGATCAAAAATTATTTTGTATAGATACATTGATAATCCCATTGTACTAATGTGATTTTTGTATAGTGTGAAGTCTGAGTGCAGTGTGTTATGTACCCGAATTGGATGGTGATATTTAGTAGAATAAGTTTCAAAATACTATTTAAGTGAGGAAATAGTACTCTATAGTTATTTAGGCAGTACTATATTTCCATTCTATAAGTATTTATTTGCCTTGCATAGTACTATTTTGTTAATGTCAAGATTATAACGTATGATTCAATTTTTTTTCCATTTATTAATTTTTTTAATATTTTCTATGTTTGATTTATCATTGATTCACTTATTTACTTGATCAATTAATCGAATAGTACATTTTACTATATGATAGTACTTTTGTTTGAATTTTTAATAGTATTTCATTTCATAACTCAATACTACATGCCTTTGTCCTTATCATATTATACTATATGAATCTCTCATCATATTTCATCTCATCTTGAGCAGTACTATTGTTTTAATTACTTTTTTGGGATTAAATTTTATATTAATGTAACAGTTTAATTAAAAAAATTACATTATTTATTTGATATGATTATAAAATTAGATTTTTTTATACAAATTTGCGCACACAAAATGCATCTTTTAATATTTTACGGAAGTATCTTAATATTTGCCTGATGATCAAAAATTATTTTGTATATATATGGATAATCCCGTTGTACTAATGTGATTTTTATACTTAAAAAGTACTTTTTCATTTTTCGTTGAAACATTTAATAGGTTCTATAATTTGTTTTTATTTTTATTTTGGTTATAGATTTGGAGTTTTCTAGGAAATTAAGTAGGTAACCTGTTATAATAGGTTCCCAATCATTTGATGAACTAATATTATGGTGTAGTAATTCCTATCCTTGCTGTGTAATGTGTAAATTTATTATTGAGTATCTTTTGCGAGAACGGTTTTCTAAAAAAATCAAAGAAACTATAGAATTTTCTTATATAGAGAGAGAAAGGGAGAGAGAGGGATAGAGGGGAGGGAGGGAGGGGAAGCTATAGCATTATTTCAATGATATACAAAAGTAGTTGTTTCCTTTGTATAATTTCTAGCAAAGTGAAGGAACTTTAACACATATAAACTGGATACTATTTGAAGAGCCCCTTCATGAAGTTGAAAGAGGAAGATAGAGTGGTGCTAATTACTTCACGGAGTGCGAGAGAATAGACAGTTAAAGCATAATGCATGAAATAATTATCTTATTTATCTTCAAATGCCTACTAAAAAAGTCATTTATCATGCTATTAGTTCAAACTAAGTGATCCCAAGTATTCATTGTATTTTTTTTTGTTTCTTCTGAAGTATGCTGCAAGTGATTGAGAGGCACAACCTACAATGTTGTTCAGCAGACTTTGATAAGCAAGATAAGCATCCAATTTATTACCTACAGGTACTAAGATCTCTTGTATTTTGTGTATTAAGATGCTAAAATGCAAGAGTAAAGTACAGTACTTTGATTCAGAAGTACACTTTTCTTCTAGAAAATGAAGTATTCATTTACCAACTGAGAGTTTTTTCTTACTCTTGTTAATCTCTTCCAAGAGTTAAAGAAGAAACTTATGTAAGCCTAATGATTCTTCAAGAAAAGGTCTCTAAGCAAATAATCTTGCTTATCGTTCAAATGCAACAAAATATACTGTTACCTTAAAGTTTTGCCACTTGCTTATCACTCAAAACTTACATTGTGTTTGCTTCTATAGATTTGGGGAAGGATTTGAAATTTATTCATTTGTTGGAAACTTTTGTAAAGTCAAAAAATAGATGTATTTCAAATTCACCTAAATTAGAAATTTGTTTAAAAAATTGTTCATTTCATACTTTTTAATTTGGTTGAATTTGAAATTAATCTATTTTACCCTTAAAATTGTTCTAACAAATAAGTGGATTTCAAATCCTTTATCAAATCTATTGATCCAAACACAACCTTAGAGTTTCTGTGGATTGATTACCATATCTTGATGATAATGCGCGCTTCTTTTTCATGATTTTAAATAGCATGGAAACAGCAATAGATGGTAATTGCCATCAAGAAGTCAATGAGCCAATATCAATTCCTGTGTCTCTTGAAGGGGAATTTTTTTCCCCTTTGGATCCTCTTATTGAAAACTAGCTTCTTGAAGGAATTTTATGTATGTTGGATCTTCAAAATGTGGATAACCTATAACTTACCAGTATACCCAAAATTTTGAAGGTCCAACATACAAAAGAAGGCAACAATTGGAAATCTGTGGTTTTCCATAATATGATCAGCATCAAACTAAATTTTTTAAAACCTTGCTATCTCTCACAAAACCTCCATAAATATTGAGCATCCACTAATGCGTGAGCTGCAATTAGGACTTTAATTGACATTAAAACCCCAGAAGTAGTTCGAAAACTACAATTGGAGTAAAAATACATAAGATATTAAAAAATTTTATGGGCCTATTAGTGTACCATAATATTGTGTTTTAAATGCTTGTATAATAAAACATTATGTGTTTTTGTATAATACGAGTTTTTAAATCACAACGATATGGTACTCTAACTAGACCATAAAATTCCCCTAAGATATTAGCATAACGTTATTTTTCTTTTATCTATTCTATACATACATATCTTACTTTAATTTTAAATTTAAAACCATCTCTCTTTTATTTCTAAGCGGGAGAATCGTACCCATGCCATGCTTACCAATGAAGTGTTGGTGAAAACCTTAGAATTAAGGTACAACCTAAAACTGCTATAACATGGTTCATAATTGATGTCCGAAAATTATGATTTAATTCCACTTACAATTATAGGCATCTTAAAGGAGAAGAGCTGCAAGGACTTGGCATGGAAGACTTGGTGAAATTGGAGAAACTGATCGAGATGTGTAGAGCGGGATTAAGTCGTGTAGCAAAAACAAAGGTTCTTGTTAACTTTTGAATTTTTTTTCTTTTGAGATCTTATGATATTTGGATAGTTTTGACATTTTACGTATTTTATTTTTTGGTGGATTTCAGGGTGAAAAATTCATCCAGGAAATTGGTATTCTCAAGAAAAAGGCTAGTCAAAAAATTTCCTTACTAGCTACATTCGTTTGTTTTGCTTCTGCGTGCACGTATAAATAAGTCAAATATTTCAATATTCAACCTTATTTTATTATTTTTAATAATCTTATAAATTTATTTAAGTTTGAGTTTTTTACTATTTACACATCTTCAAAGGTAGTTATCAAGTGCTGTTAATCAAAAACTGAGTAAATTGAACTTTTTATATGTAAATTTTAAATTTATAAATTTATCGAGTCTAGTATGAATCGATTTCCCAAATTTGGTCAACTCAAATTTTGTTTAAATTTAACTTAATTATTAACAAAATAAATTCGAATAAAAATTTTACTAGTGAATTGAGGTTGATTTGAATATCGGGAAGGTTGGTTAGCGTTTGCTTCTACCAAATCTTATAGGCATCATAAATTCATTACAGACCGACATTCTTGGTATGATTCCTTGTTATTTTAGCAATTGAAACATGAATTACAGGAAGCATTATTGAAGGAAGAGAATGCAAGGTTGAGACAGAAAGTATCTGATGTAAGAGTCCCTTTTCTTTCCCTTATTTCTATTGGCACCCTTCTGCTGGTGCATGCATTATGAATCTTTGTTTTCTGATTGATATTGCAGGTGATAAGCACATCTGAAACCCAAACACCTGTATTGGAACAAGGGAATTCATCTGTGTCGGTCACTAACCGAAGCAGCCAAGCCGGAATTAGTCATCTTGAGGATCCCAAGAGTTCCGACACATTTCTCAAGTTGGGGTACGTAATTTGTCCAATTGAACTATGCTTAAGTTTTATGTACAACAAATTCAATATGATGTACAATATTAAGTTTTACTTCTACTTTGTACCTCTTAACTTATATTTGATTCTTACTTTGCACTCTATACTTATTTTTTTTGGTTATATTGCACCTTGAAGAGTCAAATTTATCCCATTTCATTCCAATTTTTAACGTTGTTGATAAAGTTAATGGAAGTTAAGTAAGTACATGCCGCATGCTTATTTAGGGATGTTTTGCACTAATAGAAGTAGTCATGATTAATTCCACTTTACACCCCGAATTCTAAATTTTTTGACACATTGCACTTCTAACTCTCACTTTTGGTCCAATTTCTAATAGTGTTGAAAAATTTGACAAATGTTCCACTTTGGGCGCGTGGTGTACATAGTTGAAACATTTGTTAACCTTGGTGATGGTGTTAAAAATTTGACTGAAATGGATAAATTTGAAAGTTCAGGGCGTGATATGTCCAAAAAATAAGTATAGAGTTTAAAGTGAAAATCAATTACAAATTAGAGGTTGCAAAGTGGAATATTATTCCACAATATTTTGGATGTACACTGCGAAGATTCACCTAGGTTTGCATATGTTGTTAAAAATGTACACCCTGTCTCTTATACACATCTAGGAGTGTATAAGAGACAGTTCCTAGGTCACGCTTGCAAAGTAAGAATATGTTATAAATTTGGAGGTGTATAATAGACATCTCCTTCTCCCCTGAAATATAAATATCTAGGTGGTAGCCAGGGTTGTTCCCTATTGAAATTGATTTATTTTATTTATTTTTGAAATGGCATAATCTGGATGGTGAAGTTTATACTAATTAATGTGTGTATCTACTTATTATTCCATAGCATATGAAGTTATTTGAGATATTCTGTGAAGACATCTTCAGACCTGGTGATTGAATTTTGGCAGTTTACCATTTCCCAACTGAATTTCACCGAGGATGAGAATGTGGCTGCTGAAGATCAAGCATATAATTTGAGCATCATTGGCTCTATAAATATTAATTTAGAGATTGTGCAATCATGGTTGCAATTCTTTAGTTAGATGGACATCCTTCTTTCGGATTTTCGATTAATAAATCTATATGGCTAGTATTTCATGCATGAAGAAAGATGTAAACATGAATAGGATTGCGTTGTCTTTCTCAGAATATGAACTGATGAATTTTTGGGATAATATCATAAACCTCTCTAAGGTTTATGTTAATATCATTTAGCACCCTTGAACTTTTAAAATTCTCATAAACATCTTCTAAATTTTTATTTCTTATAACATGTCAGTCCAATTCAAAAATGAATTATTAAGCAATTCATTTTAGAATAAAGAATATAATTTATTCCAATTTTAACCCTTTGTTGCACTCCTATTAATCCAACATTCTGTCTTAATTAATTAGAATAGTTGGAAAACAGGTATACTATGCTTATTTAATTTATTGAAAATAGCAATTAATTAATTCTGTATGAAATCTTAATTTAATATTTTGTTATATTTACAAAGCTTTAGGGATTCAATTTTGGGAGGATTTTTTAACATATATTTGGTATTCAAAATCCTTTTATACAATTATTCGTTTATAAACTTATAAATTCAAGGACCAAAAATATTTTAACTAATTAATAATATAGTGAATATAAGAGGATTTTAATTTCAATCTATTGTAATTGAGGCCCGTATAGATTGGTTTTATTGTCCAATTTTTTGCTACTTTTTACTCTACTACTCGTTTTTTTGCTACAGTATTGAAAATTTTGTTTGGTCAGCAAAAAGATTTTTTGATAAGATATTTTACTCTTTTTTTCCAAAATACTATTCATTATTTTCCCAATTCAAAACTTTCTTTAACTATTCATTATTTACACCATTCAAGCAATTATTTACATTATTCACCTATACACGTATTTTACTATTCATAAATATTAGCAATAATTTTTTTGTACAATTCATTGGTCTAATTTTTATTTTTTTTTGGGAAAAAAAAAAGAATGTAGGTTCTGATTTTTGAACCTAGGTTGGGGAGTCCGAGCTATAGGTGATAAAAAGTAGAGTTTAAACGGTATATATAAAGTTCGGACTTCCGAATGTATTGAGGAGTCCGAACTATGAGCGAGAATGTAGAGTTTAAAACGATATATAAGGTTCAATTCGAACTTAAGTTGACCAATCCGAACTATGGGTGGAAAAGTTAATATTTAAAATTGTTCTATAAGGTTAGGAATTCCGAACCTATGTTGGGGACTTCAACATTCCATTCCAAATGTAATTCCAAAATTTAATGTATCATCCCATGAATTTATGATTGGTAGAAGAAAAATAGCAAGTAAACGCTAACAAATGTTTTATCACCTGCTAAATACATGTTTGTTTGAAAATTTGAATCACGTAAATTTCAAATTATTTGTCAAATTTCAAAGTGAACGGGATTATATATTTTGATATTAGTAATTTTGTTTGACTTTCGTATACGTGTTTTGTCTTTTAATATAAAAAAACCTGTCCAAATACTTATTTGCAAAAAAAAAAAAACTATTTGCATTTTTCACAATCCAAACATTTATTGAAACTATTCAAATTTTTTCCTATTTTTCAAATAACTCAAATAATGCCTCGAATAATACGCTAAATGAATACTCCAAATATTGCATAACAAAAATATGCCTTTGAATATGAAAATCATTGTAAATAATGCGAAACATACGACTAAACTTTGACCCAAAAAATTAGTCTCCATTTTTAATAAATTTAATTAGCATAGAATTTTTTTTTTCCAACCATTTTAATTAGTTAAATTTTGATAATAAATTAACTAGTGGGTTAATAAAAGGGTAAAATTGAAACGAAATTAGTTTCTCTGTTCTAAAATAAATTGTTTAATAATTTCTTTTTGAAATGGGCTACCATGCTACAAGAAATATAAAGCTACAGAAGGTTTGCAAGATTTTTAAATGTTTAGAAATACTTAGTAAAATTCGTATAAACCTCAGGGAAGGCTTCTGAAATTCTCTCTAAATTTTTAAATGCATGTGGCTCCCTTGATAGTAGATCCTACAATAGACTCCATAGACTATATCTTTTAGTGGATATAAACGTGTGAAAGTTTGTCCGTGTGAGTGTGTGAAAATATGTGTAAGTGTAATACCCCAGAGGATGTGAAGTAATGGCAACTCAGAAAGCACTAGTAAAGCGTGACTTAGGAAGGTGGGCGTGAGTAGAGAGCAACCCTGGCGTGACCTCGAAAGGCGTTAGCAGGGCACAACCCCGTAAGGTGTGAGTAAGGCACAATATGATAGAAGTGCAATTACGGAGTGCAGTCGATGTGCACAGATTCGGGGATAAGTGCACAGGTGTTGGGCATAAGAGTCTAGGTGCACCGATGTAGAGTGCAGGTGAGGTCTTATTTCACTTAGGTAATTTTTTGCTTATGCTATTATTAATAAGTAGATACAAAGCATTAATTCTGTCTCTTATACAAAATAACGACTTAGGTAAGTTGTCCCAGGTGAAAGGTCTAACAGGATGTATATAGTAAGCAGTTGTGCCAGTCACGGGTAAGAGACAGCTCTGGGGGCACCAAAGAATCTTTAAAAGGAGTCTCTCAAACACCAGGAGGCGTAAATGTCTGTCTCTTATACACATCTCAGATGTGTATGAGACAGGTGTGACACCAATAAGGGCAGAAATAGATGTGACATAATTGCTTTTACCTGTCATCGTATTTACACATCTAGATGTGTATAAGAGACAGCTATTAAATTTATCATGAGATATACACATCTAGATGTGTATAAGAGACAGATTCAATCTGAGCTAGAGTTGGCCGGAGTGCGATTGTCCAAAGTAAGGTTGAGCGCCATGCATAATACCCATATCCAGATCACTTAGAAATAAAAAGGCAGGGTTTTGTCCCTGGGTAGGCTCGACACTCAAGTCAATACTTAAACCAAAGAGTAAAATTTAATAAAAATTCAGAACTTGAATAATTAGGAAAGTAATTCCTTGAATCTGACCTACCATTTTGATATTTATATTTGAAATCGATAAGTCAGATCGATCCATTGGTCGAATATATAATACTTGACCAATTTGAACTTATTTGAACCACGAGAGTAAAATTACTAAAATACCCCTAAAGGACCCAGATTCAGAGCCACATGTAATATTGTCATTGGGTGCATTATTTTGGCATCACACACACATATATATGCGTGTAAATTTGTATATATAATCTAAACTTGTATATATATATAATATATTATGAATATATTTTGGTACAAACATATTATCGAATGATGTGATTGTAATTTGATTATGTATTTTTTTCTGTATTAAATATGAACTAACACTATCTTGTATTTCTATTATTTGACATTTTCAATTTGTGAAATGATATAGAAGTCATGGGATGATACATTAAATTTTGGAATTAGATATGGAATGGAAGAGGATTTATGTTCGACTTATTCAACTTACCGGTCGAACAAATCAAATTTAAAAATTGACTTTAAGTTTATATGACTTAATTTTGACTTTAAAATTTTTAAATCGAAAGTCCAACAAGTTGAAAAGTCAAATACCAATCAGATGAACACCCTTAAAATATTTAGGTTGGGGATTTGGGGTATTTTGGTAATTTCGAGATGTGGGGTATTCAGCAATAAAATGGTAAGCAGTAAACGCATAATGTGACATTTGAGTTCTATGTCAAAGGCGAAAGGCTGGTTTGGCTGTTGGGCATTATTTGGTAATTGGCAGTATTATTAACAATGCATCTAGCATGAGGTGATGCCAAAAAAAAGCAACGAGATTCGACAAAGTATTTGAAATTAAGGATTAGTGATTCAATATTATTTTGTTAGGTAAGTTAATTTTAGCAGGTGATCCTAAATTTGTAGTCTTACAAATTATTTTTCTACTAATAATTGTACATTATAAAAATACCACTTGACAAGACTACTGTTTTGTCTCTAGTTTCGCAAAAAAAAAAAAGGAAAAAAAATACAATTTTAGCCGCCAAATTTTTGGTCGTAGTCCATCTTGGTCACCAAAGTTTCAGACAAAATATATTTAGTTTTCAAACTTTCCAATTTCAACCAACTTAGGACAAATTTGAAAATTTCGCCAATTAGAAATGGAAAAAGTCTCGTGCAAAGCATATGTCTGTTAAATCTCAAATTTCAAACATGGATAAATACAACTTTGACCCTCAAAGTTTGGGTCATGGTCTATTTTATTCCCCAAAGTTTCAAACAAAATGTATTTAATCCTCAAACATTTTAATATCTTCCAATTTAGAACAAATTTGAAAATTCTGTCAATTACACATGGAAAAAGTCAAATCACATCCTGGGATATAACATTTTCCTGTCAATTTCAACTGATTTAACTATATTTTCACTTTTTTCTGACTACCAACGCCTAACTATTCACCATTCTTATCTATATTATAACATTTTTTTTTACTGATTTAAAGCCATTTAGCGATAGATTTAGCAACAAACGGATTTGATGACGAAATTCATCCATTGAAAAATGTCTCAAGGATAAAATATAGGAACGATTTTACTGATGAAATTTTAGCGACAGATTTTTCCGTCGACAAATCGATTACGGATAAATTTGGTTTTAAAACATTGTGGAAACCTTAAAAGAGCGACATGTTTTCTTTTTTTCTTTTCCTCTTTTTTGTAAATTTAGCAACCAAAAATCCCTTATTAAGGATAACAGTTGTGAGGAGAAAATTTGTCAGTGATTGATATAAGTAAAATATTTAAAAAATATTAACAACAGAAAAATATGTCACTAATTTAAAAATATTATAAAAGAGGTTGCTTATGAGCATATAAATTATAAATTTAAACTAATATATTAGTCATTTAATCTTGTTCAACATTTGCAACTAAATATTGAATTTTCATTTACTATACCAATTTCAGAAAACATTCAGAAGATTAACCTTAATAAATGAGTCTCATTATACTATAAAAAGTAAATTATTATTATTTTGTTGTAACTCAAAGATTAATTTTGAATTAAACTATTGTTTTAATTTATTAGTAAATTATTATTGTATTATTATTATCCTTTCTTTTTATATAACTTTTCTAACATCAAATTAAATTATGTGTTGAAATCGGTTGATAGAGTGTTATAACCCAAATTAGATTTAACAATCACGCGCATAGGAAGTGTTATAATATAGATAAGAATGGTGAATGGCTAGATGTTGATAGTTAGAGAGAAAAGTGGAGGTATGGTTAAATGGGTTTTAAATCAGTTGGAAAGTATTATATCTCATGATAAATTTAATAGTTACGTGCAATGCCCCTGACTTTTTTCATTTGTAATTGACAAAATTTTCAAATTTGTCCTAAATTGGAAGATATTAAAAAGTTTGAGGATTAAATGCATTTTATTTAGAACTTCAGGGATCAAAATAAACTGTGACCCAAACTTTGAGGGCCAAAATTGCATTTTTTTCACTTTTAAAACTTGAGATTTAATAGTTGCGTACTTCGCACATGACTTTTATCGTTTTTAATTGACGAAAATTTCAAAGTTTTCCTAAGTTGGTTCAAATTGGAAAGTTTAAGGACTAAATGTATTATGCCTAAAACTTTGGGACCCAAAATAGTCCACGACCCAAACTTAAGGGGTTAAAATTATATTTTTCTCAAAAATAAAATCCATCCAAATATTTTAAAATCAAGAGATTGGTAATTTATTAGAATTTTGCCACATGAATTGAATTTGATAAATAGTAATGAAAGTATTGTCGATGATTTTTCCACTAATAATTAAGATAGGATGATATGAATGATGGTACAATTTCTCATACTTATTTTCACTATACAAGACACCTGCACATCTTGTGGTCAGTATTAAATAAGATCGATATTCAATCTCATCTGCACATCTTGTGGTCAAAATTATATCTTATTGAATCTTACTTATAATATTTGATATCATAAATTTCATAAAATTTATTCTACACCAAAGCGCCTAAAAATATGGTCAAAGACCAATTCTAACTAATTATTTCTCTTAATCCACAACTATCATAAATATTTTAAGTTATGTTGGAATATGATCACTATGTTAGGTTTGAAAAAATTGGTTATATATTTTTGAAGCACTCTTTGCTCAACTCTACATGAGTAGAAGCCTTGTGCTGGGTTAGGACAAGCCCAATGGGGTAGGTAACTTGCACACAGCCCAATCCAAAAACACAACCCAAATGATGGATTGGGGTAAGGATACAAACGAATATAAACAAGTCGAACACTTTAGTATTTAAACTTGTTTGATTATTTTAACGAATTTAAAATTCTGTTCAATCTTCATTTGTTTATTTTTCGAATAAACCTCAAACAAATTTTTATCGAATACAACTCGAATCTAGTTTGAATAACTTGAAATGTAAGGTGTAAATTTAAAATATTTAGCTTATTGAGTTAAATTCAAACCGAACACAAAAAAAAATAACAAATGTTAAATTTAGTTCAAGATTGATTTGATTATTGAGGAACAAAATTCAAACGAGCTCTTATCTAGTCGAGTTTGATTCGAATATCAAATAGTCCAAATTCATATAAACCCTAGACTGAGAGGTTTGGGTTGGTTATTTCTACTCGTAGTTTGTGGAAAATGAATAGCTTAGCTGTGTGAAATTTTAATTAAATGATTAGTTTGTTTATGAAAATTCAATGGTTAATAGAAGGAAAAGGCAAAATGGTTTGCAAAAGTCTCACTTAGGTTTGATAGTAGGCACACTTTGATTTCTTATTTAGACTTACTTTGAAGTTAAATAGTTGACTTACTGAAAATGTGAATATTAAGAAACATAATTCAAGCTTATATTTTTATACTAAATTACTACTGCTAACTGAAAAATTCATATAATGGACTTTATTTACTATTTCATCTGTTAATTTTGTGGTTAAAATATAAATGACATGGTTTTTTTTTTTTTTTTTTCTAACATCTCTATTTAATCGAATGCATGCAAGAATTTTCATATCTACTACGTATCAGAAATTTCGTGGCTAATTTTGTTTCGTAGTAACCAAACTTTTTTGTTGGGTTAATGTCAGTTTTGCACTCTAAATCAGAAAATTTGTTTTAATATGCCCTTTAAACTGTAAAAAGTATGAATTTGGCCCTCTAAACTAAAATAAGCATTTTAGTGTGACTCTTCAAACTACAAGAGTTCCTATTTGGCCTCTCAAGCCAAAAATTTATTCTAATATAGCCGTTTATTTTAGTTATATTTTTTTAATGTAGATTGATTTTCTCAATGTTAATGATTTTTTGAACTAACATATGAATATTTGTTTTTTCGTAGAGTTATACACATCTATCAATGTGTTAAATAAATTTAATATTTGAGTTAGCCAAATGTTAAATGTAAATAAATGTACCTAGTATGTAATGTTTATTTTTACTATATTCGAGAATTAAGATTCTAAAAATACATAAATACCAAGCCAAAATTTAAACACTATTTTGTTAGTTTGGAGGAATTGATTTAGATTTTTAGTTGGAGTCCTTTATTGAAATATTTTCTTTCATTTTGAAGGATAAAATTGAGACTATTTTACTTTAAAGGTACACAACTAGATAACTCTTTTTTTCTTTTTTCTTTTTTCTTTAACACAATTATAGACATATTTTGGCTAGAAACACTTACATGCACATCAAATGTAACATATTTAATTGCAAATTTGTCAATACATAACCTTAAATATCTAGATGTGTATAAATAAAGAGGATTGGATTGGAGTAGGGTGACAGAGGAAAACAAAGGAAGGGAATAGGAGTGGTGATGGAAAGTGACAATCTTGGGGTGATGGTGGCCAAGGTTTAGTTACTGTCATTTAGTATTTAAAATTTATGTGTCACCAATTTTGTCCACGAAAAATGTAACATTCAATATGCATGTGAGCATTGGAAAAACTACAATTTTAGCCCTTAAAGTTTGGGTCGCGGTCCATTTTGGTCACCAAAGTTTCACGCAAAACACATTTAGTCCTCAAACTTCCCAATTTCTACCAATTTAGGACAAATTTAAAAATTTCGTCAATTACAAATGAAAAAAGTCACGTGCAAAGCACATGACTATTAAATCTCAAGTTTCAAACGTGGGAAAATGTAATTTTAGCCCTCAAAGTTCGGGTCATAGTCTATTTTGGTCCACAAAGTTCTAAACAAAACACATTTAATTCTCAAACTTTTTAATTTCTACTAATTCAGGACAAATTTGAAAATTTTGTCAATTACAGACGGAGAAAGTCACTAAGATTGTATGTGACTGTTAAATCTATCTTTGGATATATACACATCTAGATATTATAAGAGACAGTGTATAAGAACCGATTTGTCACTTATCAATGCCTAACCATTCACTATTCTTATGTATATTATAATGTCCCAACCGATTTCAAACTATTGAATGACAGATTTAGCCATGGATTTTTGTGGCAAAAAAACCACCGCTAAACAGTTTAACGACGAATTTCCTGACGAAATCCAACCATCAGAAAATGCCTATTCGGTAAAATATAGTGATGGCTCTATTATCGAATTTTCAGTGACGGATTTTTCCATCTACAAATCGATTACTAAATTTAGTTTTGAGACATTGTGAAAATTTTAAATTAGCGATTGATTTTTTTACTGAATTTAGTGCTAAAAAATTTTGCTACTAAGAATAACAATTGCCACTAAAAAATCCATTACTAATTAATATTTTAAAATATTTAAAAAATATTAACGATCGAAAAATCCGTCGCTAATTTAAAAATATTATAAAAGAGGTTGTCTAATACAACTTTGAACTATTATATTAATTATTTAATCCAACATTTGCAACTAAATATTGAACTTTCATTTATTACACCAAATTCACCAAACATTCCAAAGATTAATCTCAACAAATGAGTTTCGTTATTCTATAAAGTGAATTATTATTGTTGTATTATACCTCAAACTAAGATTATTCTTGAATTAAATTATTATTTTAATTTATTAATCAATTATTATTGTGTTATTATTATCCTTTCTTTGGATATGACTTTTTAAACACCAATTAAATCAATTGAAATTGGTTGAGAGGTGTTATAACCCAATTAAATTTAACATTAACGTGCATGAGAAGTATTATAATATAAACAAAAATGGCGAATGGTTATGCATTGATAATCAGAGAGAAAAAGTGAAAATATGGTTAAATAAATTGAAATCGATTGCGAAGTATTATATTCCGCGATAGATTTAATGGTTATGTGCAGTGCACGTAATGTTTTTCGTTTATAATTGACAAATTTTTAAATTTGTCCTACATTGGTAGAAATTAAAAAGTTTGAGATTTAAATGTATTTTGTTTGGAACTTTGAGGACCAAAATAGACTATGACCTAAACTTTGAGGGCTAAAATTATATATTTTTTGTCCGAGTTTGAAACTCGAGATTTAACAGTAACAAATTTGTCTGTAAATTTGTTGAAATTGAAATGTTTGAGAACTAAATATGTTTTTTCATTAAAACTTTTGGGACTAAGATAGATCGCGATCCAAATTTTGAGGGCTAAAATTATATTTTTTTCTTGTGAATATTTAAAATCTACTCGTAATTGTATCGAAAGATCAAAATGAATTATTTTAAATTTATGAGAAACTAAAATATACATTTTAAATGTAAAAAATTAAACAAATATAAAGGAATATTAAAACAGTTTTTTTGTACATTTTTGGAACTTTTTTATTTGGCAGTTGTGAAGAATGTATAGGTCGTACAAGTTTGATTTAATGGTAGGAGGCATGAAAGGTGCGAGGGTACAAAAAAGTCATTATAACCCATTACTTGGTGCCATGTTGCTGCTGTGAATCCTGTGATGCGGCATGCTTCCTTTGTACGATGCCACCACCATCTCGAAACATTTTATACTTATCTCCAATGAATCTTTTATCTTTTTTGGTAGGATGACCTGTTTGAATATTGACCAATTTTTAATTATTCTCTTATTAATATTTTTACAATCATTTTGTAATACATTTTGTAATTATTATTTTATATCGCATATATTATATATAAAAAAATTACTATTATAATTATTTAATAGTGCTTCAAATAATATCATAAATAATAGTAATTTACAAAAGGGTTAATAACACTTTGTCCCCTGAACTATGTAAGTAATTACACTTTATCCCCTTGAACTCAAAAAATTATACTTTGCTCCCCCATTCACATATTCATTATTTAAAAATGTTATAATATCAAATTAAATGACTGAAATACCCTTAGTATTATATTTTGATTTTTCATATATTTAAGTTTGATATTCGATAATTATAAAAGAATTAGGAAAAAATAAAATATAATAACAAACTAATATTATAATAAAAATTATTATTATAATAAAATATAATAACAAAATAATTAGGGAGTGAAAATGTGATAAAATGTTGAATTATATACATATCTACATGTGCATTTGCACAGTTATTCATCTAAATATTATAATTGTAAAATGCTACGAAACATAAAAAAAATATAAAATTTTATTAAAAAAATATATTGTCACACAATATCTTTGAAGAAGAATTGTCACTAGAAAATTAGCCCATTTAGGAATTGTTCAACTATTATAATTAAACATTCAAATCCGAAATCATATAAAATGAAATAAAAAAATTAAAAATTTGACCAAGAAATATATTGATATGGATTATGTTAAAATATTATATAGTTTATTTTTCATAATTTTTAAATAATTATCACATCACTATCAAAATTTAAATACAAAAATCAAAATATAGTGTTAAGGGTTTTTAAATCATTTATCTTGATTATCTTATTAATTTTATCAATTTTCAAAGGATGAATAATGTGGAATCGGTTGGTGTACTTGCTATAACTGTCAGGGGGCAAAGTGTAATTACCCACTTAATTCAGGGGTAAAGAGTTATTAGCCCTTTGCAAAATGGAGTCTCTTTTTTCGTTTTACGAGTTTAAGATTTCTTGTAAATTATAATTTCACAAAAGATCACAATACTTGTATTCGGAAAATTATACGTATATCTCTTTCTATATACATACATGAAAAAAATTGACAATTTAATAAAAATCTATTTTGTATAGTATACAACCTTTTCTCTTTTTTCATAAAAGAAAAATAATTAAAGCATTTTAATCGATAGTATTTTGTAAGGAATTTTAGTAACTAGAACTTAATAAAGAATGGTTATTTTGGTAGATGGCTTTGACACCGTTGTATATATCAAAAAAAAAATTGAACTTTAATTTAGGATATAAACGAAACTAAATAAATTGAATATTTTGATATTTAATGTAGTTTAAATCTAGAAACAAATTCAAATAAGATTTATTAAGTCAAAAATTTGAATCGAATTTCAATAACTCAAAATTCTTATATATGTTAGTTGAAATTTTAATCTTATTCAAATTCGAGCCAAATTGAAAATACTAACAAACACTACATTTTTTTAAAAAAGTTTTAGGCCTTACTTAAACATCGATTAGCTTGTTTCGCAGCTACTTTGTTTGGCCATAAATGGAATCTCATAAAATAATTACTTAGAAAGTCTACCAAGTTCAGCTTACTTGAGACTTCCTATTCACAGCAAAAAAATAGAAAGTACTATTACAAGATAACTATTAGGAGTGTTTCTCAGTCTACTTTTAGTACTTTTATTGTCTCTCTTCCAAGTGGCTTCTCTCTCCCTCTCTCTCTGCCATTGGCTTCCTGTATCTGGTGGTGGTGTGGCATTGTGGATCCTGGGCAACAAGAACCTTAACCAATATTCTAAGCAGAAAAGGTAATTTCAAGGAGAATCTGCTTTTCATTTCAATCCCTACATATCTTTCACTATCTGCACTTCTGCAAATCTGGAACATTCATATTCTTTATTTTTTTCTTCTCTCTTGTGCTTTAGGGTTCCTTTGCCATTCTTCCTTCAAGGTTGGGTTGTTTATATATAGATGTTTCTTTCTTCTCTTAAAGTTATTAATAATTAACTCTTGTATTTCATTTTTTTTCCTTTTAGCTATATATCTATCGGATTAAAAAACTATATATATATGTATTTAATTTTCTGACTCAACTGGCATTGATTTTGGTGAGGAGGGGCTTGACTGAAGAGAAACAGTTTTGCACTAGCAAGATTTCCTTGGTTTTTTACTTTTCTTTATTTTTTCTATGCCAAAACCCATGTTTCTTTTTCGTAGTTTTCCTGCCTTTTTAGTTTGTACTATTTATTTTTTTAAACTGAATAGTTGTAGGATGGGCTGATGATTTTGTGTGAATGGTGGACTTGTAGATCTTCATCTGATCAGTTGGCGAAAGAATCAAAAAAATGGTGAGACAGAGAATCCAGATCAAAAGGATAGATAACTTGACTGCAAGACAAGTGACTTTCTCAAAGAGAAGAAGAGGGCTTTTCAAGAAAGCTCAAGAACTCTCTACACTTTGTGATGCTGAGATTGCCCCTTATTGTCTTCTCAACAAGGCACCGGCAAACTCTTTGAGTTTTGTAGCTCAAGGTCATCATCTTTCCTTTCCTTCTCCAACTAGCATTACTACTTGTGTATTATATAGTGCTAGTTGTTGTTTTCAAGTAATTTCAAATGAATCTTTGCTACTACTATTTAGCACTTAATTAAATTCAGTGTCTCAAAGCCAAAAAGTTCAGTTCTTGGAGGTAATTAATTATTCATGAATTATTATCTTATTTGTTGTTAATTACAAATAAGAATTGGATCATGGGAGAGGGCAGAATAGGAATACTGATCAAGCTAGTTTCAGATCTTTGATGATTAAGTGATTTCACCGGTGTCACATGGTCGTTTGTATGTCTGCATGTGATTGGGAGAAGTGGCAAACTAGTACTACACCCGTACAAGAAATAGAGCAAGACAAGCTTGTCACTGAATCTTGCATTAATATAGAGGAAATTTTACGGACGGGTTGAGAGAACTATATCATTGATTTTAAAATTTTATATAATATAATGGAATAGCATTTAAAATATATAATTTTATACTGTACAAATTTTTAAAGTATAATAACAAAGATTCTTAAAAGAACATTAGAGTTCTCCTAATAGAGATATTGGATATTTGGTTGTGGTAAATTAAAGTTTTAATAGTTCATACAATTTTCCAAGTTTTGTGGGCTGGGATTTCTTTCTAGGCAAAGTTTAATCTTATGTGTTAGTCGCTTACGAAGTCAACAAACAACTTTCAAACGTGTCTTGTGAACCAGCTGCTTATGTAATGTTAAGATTTACTAAGATTAATGATGGTTGATTGCAATGAGTGGGTCTGATGACAAATACTATCTGTGCTTAGAATTTTTATAAATTATTGATGAAATAACTGCATCATATGTATCAAAATTATCTATAGGAAGACACATTGTTGCATTTGGATAGATGAATTTTGTGAAAATTTTTAAATCCACTCATTTGTTCTTAGAGCGATGTATAGATTTAAATTGAATTATTTCTAAATTCATCCACTATTAGAAGTTATTTAAATCATTCATTTCACACGTTTTAATTTGGTTAAAGTAACTCTAATATTACCCCATAATTGATGGGTCTCAAATTCTTTCATCAAATCTTTCGATTCGATCCAAATATAGAATGTGTAACTTCTATTTGAGATTGTATATTTTAGAAAGTTAAAAAGAATTAGTCCCTTGCAAAAAAAATGCTGTATGGGTCATAGTAAACCGAATTGCTACGTTTTTTGGAATTTAGTATTTAAGCCTTTAATTATCATTTGGGAGATTTTAAATCAAGCTCCAAACCTTTCCAAGAACCGCTAAGTGGGAGGTGGAAAGGAAAAGTCGTACAAAATTCGTGATGGAAAAAATGTATTCAACTTAAGAGTTAATACGAAAAAATGAAATGCTAAAATTAAAGTGCACAAATTGGTGCCATGAAAATATGAAACTTCTTCTTTTTCTTAGTAATCTCAAGTAGCATTAGCTGAAATATATTTCCGTTTAAGATCTTTAAGATGTGTACATATTCAAGTTGTAACAGGTTATATAGTAAGAGTAAACATATCCATTCGGAAAATAATTCTAATGGATGTAATCAGTATTTGCAAAGCTCCACTTGAGGGTCTTGTTTAGCATGAGCAATAAGTGTATTGAATAGAAATCAGGTTCATCCATCACTTTCTATATCTTACAAGATAAAAACACAAATAAGCCTTGAGTCAACAAATTTTCAAAATAAAAATGGATCGAAAAATGAATAAGAAAACTACAAAAATAGCTTCATTTGGATAGTCATTATTTAGTATATATATTATTTTGAGTATTGTTTGGAATAGTATTGTAGTTATCTTTTGAGATGTGATGTATGTGAAATAAAAAGTGGTTATAAAATATTTTAACTAATGATTGCAAAAATGGAAAAAAATAAAAATGCTGAACTTGGTCTGTCTCTTATACACATCTAGATGTGTATAAGAGACAGCTCCCATTGGACCCTCGTATGCCAATTTGTCCAAGTTTTGTTAACCAAGTGACAAGAAAATTAGCATAACAAAACAAGTGAAATTTATTTTGCTTGTGAAAAGAGCTTTTCATGAATTTCTCAAATTGAAAGCAGTTTGAAATATAGTAATGCTATTTCAGCTAAAAGGCTTCTAAAAAAGGTTGATCCATATATATATATATATGCCACTACTAAGAAGTAGTGGCTTTCCAATTTCCTGTAAATTTAAGTTTATGGGAGAGAGTTTGTATCTGATAAATCATATTTTAAGTCAATATGATATGAGGGTCATGATTTATTTTCCATATCAAATGGTTAATAGTAAAGCGATCAAATGGTATCTTTTACTAAATATGTATCTTCTATAGTATTTTCTTTAATATTTCAGAGTTCTATCTTAAAATAGATTCGATACAATCCCTTAAGTGTAAAAATGAGGTGTTCATCGTGGTAGGTTGAATGGAATATGTGTGACTTATCAATATTATTTCCTTGCATTTGGGGTGTGAAGTCTTGGGTGTATAGCATGTGTTATGTCTACGGATTGGAGAGTAATATTTAGTAGAATAAATTTTGAAATACTATTTACATGAGGAAATAGTACACTATAATTATATAGGTAGTACTAAATATATTTAAATTCTACAAGTATATTTCTTTGCCTTGCATAGTACTATTTTTTTAATGTTACGATTATAATGTATGATTCAATCTTTTTCTATTAAATATTTTTTAAATATTTTTTATGTTTCTTTCGTTGATTCACTTATTTACTTTATACAATGAAATAAGTAGTATATTTTACTATAAAGGCGTAGTTTTGTTTGGATATCTAATTGTATATCATTTCATACCTTCGCCTTTATCATATTAATGGATATTTAATACTACACACTTTCGTCTTTCTCATATTGTACTACATGAATATCTCATAATACTTCCTCTTATCTTGAATAATACTGTTGTAGTATTAATTTTATAATAAAAAAATATACTATTAATTTTTCATTTTTTTGGAATTAAATTTCATAGATGATTAATGTAACAATTTTATTAAAGAAATTACATTTTTGCTTGATATGTTTATAAAATTAGACTTTTAATACAAATTTATTTATGCATATTACATCCTTCAATATTTTACAAAATTATCAATAAAAATTTATGTATGCATATTACATCCTTTAATATTTTACGAAATTATCTTAATATTTGTTTGATGACCAAAAATTATTTTGTATAGATATGGATAATCCTGTAGTACTAATGTGATTTTTATATAGTGTGAAGTGAAGCCTTGAGTGCAGTGTATCATGTCCCTGAATTAGATAATAATATTTAGTAGAATAAATTTCAAAATACTATTTATGTTAGGAAATAGTACACTAGTTCCATTCTATATGTTTCTTTGCCTTGGATAGTATTATTTTGTTAATGCCACGATTATAATGTATAATTCATTAATGTTTCCACTTATTAATTTTTTTGAATATGTTCTATGTTTGATTTATCATTGATTCACTTATTTACCTAATACTACAATGAACCAAATAGTATATTTTATTATATGATAGTACTTTTATTTAGATTTTTAATGGTACTTTATTTCATACCTCAATACTAAATACCTTTGCCTTTATCATATTACATTCTATGAATTTCTCATAATATTTCATCTTATCTTGAGTAGTATTATTGTTGTAATTAAATTTTATGATTAAATTTCACATTAGTGTAACAGTTTAATTAAAGAATTACAGTTTTGTTGATATGCTTATAAAATTAGACTTTTGATACAAATTTGCATCACATAGTACATCCTTTAATATTCTACGGAATTATCTTAATATTTATATAAAGACCAAAAATTATTTTGTATAGATATGGATAATCTTATAGTACTATTTTGATTTTTAATAGAGCCACACAACAACAAAGTTTCTTGCTGTACACAGGGCCACCTCCCTTTGCTGTTACTGCTTTTGTAAACGATATTGGAGGAGTTACTACTCCTAGATGGATTCCTAAGAATTAAATTATGTATTTCAGGCTATCATTATTACCAAAAAAAAAAAAAAACTAATGTGATTTTTATATGTAGAAAGTATTTTTTCATTTTTCACTAGAACATTTAATAGGTCCAGCAATTTGTTTTTATTTTTGTTTTGGTTATAGATTTGGGGTTTTTTAGGGAAAAATAGGAAATTAAGTAGGTAACCAATCACTTGATGAAAATATTATGGTGTAATAATCCATATCCTAGTTAGGTAATGGGTCAACCTATTTTGGATATCTTTTGTGGGAATGATTTCCTCAAAAAAATTAAAAGGACTATAAATTTTTTTATATGTATATAGAAAGAGGGGAAGAGAGAGCGCTATAAGATGCTCATCATATTTTACAATGGTATACAAAGGTAGCTGTTTCCTTTGTATAATTATTTCTAGCAAAGGTGAAGGAACTTTAACACATATAAACTGGATACTATTTGACGAGCCCCTTCAAGTTGAAAGATGAAGATATGGTGCTAGTTACTTCAGTACCGAATGAGAGAGAATAGACAGTTGAAGCATAATGCATGAAATAATTGGCTTGTTTATCTTCAAATGCCTACTACGAAAGTCATTTATCTTACTATTATTTCAAACTAAGTGATACCAAGTATTCATTGGATTTTTTTTTTTTTTTTCTTTCTTTTGAAGTATGCTGCAAGTGATTGAGAGATACAGCCGATGTTCAGCAGACTTTTATAAGCAAGATAAGCATCCAATTATACACCTACAGGTACTAAGTTCTCTAGTTTTTTTGTGTATTCAGATGCTAAAATTGCAAGAGTAAAGTGCACTTTGATTCAAAAGTACACTTTTCTTCTAGAAAATGAAGTATACATTTGGCAACTTTAAAGGTTACTTTAAAGTTTAGCCACTTGATCATCACTCAAAGACCTTAGAATTTGTTCTGATACACATCGCCTTGTCTTGATGAAACTGAATCTTCTTTTTCATGATTTTAAATAGCATGGAAACAGCAATAGATGGTATTGCCAATCAAGAAGCCAATAATATAAGTGTGTTTGATGAAAGAAAATATTTTTCCCCTTTGGATCCTCTTAATGAAAACTAGCTTCTTGAAGGAATTTTTTGTATGTTGGATCTTCAAAATGTGGATAACCTATAACTTACCAGCATACCCAAAATTTTGAAGATCCAACATACAAAAGAAGGCAACAATTGGAAATCAGTGGTTTTCCATAATCAGCATCAAACTAGATATTTAAAAATCCTGCTATCTCTCACAAAACCTGCATAAATATTGAGCATCTACTAATGCATGAGCTGCTATTAGGACTAATTAAAACCCCAAAAGTAGTTCGGAAACTACAATTGGAGTAAAAATACTTAAGATATATGAAAATTTTTATGGGCCCAATATTTGTACCATTATATTATACATTAAATACTTGTATAGTAAAATACCATATATTTTGAATACTTGTACAATACAAGTTTTAAATTACAACAATACGATATTTTAACTAGACCATAGAATTCCACTAAGATATTAGCATAATGCCAAATTTTATTTTTTTTTAATTTATTCTATACATACATATCTGACTTTAATTTTAAATTTAAAACCATCTCTTTTTTATTTCTAAGCGGGAGAATCGTACCCATGCTATGCTTACCAAGGAAGTGATGGAGAAAAGAGAGAGTTAAGGTACAACCTAAAACTGCTATAACATTGTTCATAATTGATTTGTGAAAATTATGATTTAATTCCACTTACAATTATAGGTATCTTAAAGGAAAAGAGCTGCAGGGACTTAGCATGGGAGATTTGGTGAAATTGGAGAAATTGATACACATGAGAAGTGTATAATAGACAAAACAAAGGTTCTTGTTAACTTTGAATCTTATACTTTTAAATATCTTAAGGGATTAGTTTGACATTTTATTTTATTTTATATTATTTTATTTTTTGATGGATTTCAGGGTGAAAAGTTCATCCAGGAAATTGGTATACTCAAGAAAAAGGCTAGTCAAAAAATTTCCTTACTAGCTACTTTCATTTGTTTTGCTTCTGGGTGCGCGTATAAACAAGTCAAATATTTCAATGTTCAACCTTATTTGATTATTTTAATAATCAAATAGATGTTAGGTTCTCTAATCCCCTTAACCTCGTTGGGCTTTCACTTTCCCCTTAAATAGGAGTAGGTTATAAATTATTGCCGATTAAAAAAAAAAGATTATTTTAATAATCTTATCAATTTGTTTAAGTTTGAATTGTTTACTTTCGAGTCAAACTCAAATGATTTTAAATTTGACTTAAATTTTAAATTTTGTTCAAAATTGACTTAATTACTAACGAATTAAATTTGAGTAAACTTTATTGAACTGAGTTTAATTCGAGTAATAGTCGAGTAGGTTGGTTAATGTTTGCTTCTACCTAATCTTATTGGCATTATAAATTCATTGTAGACATATACATTCTTGGAATGATCCCTTATTATTTTAGCATTTGCAAAATGAATTACAGGAAGCATTATTGAAGGAAGAGAATACAAGGTTGAGACAGAATGTATCTGATGTGAGAGTCCCTTTTTTTCCCCTTCTATATATTGACACCTTTCTGCAGGTGGATGCATTATGAATCTTTGTTTTCTGATTGATATTGCAGGTGATAAGCACATCTGAAACCCAAACACCTGTATTGGAACAAGGGAATTCATCTCAGTCGGTCACTAACCGAAGCAGCCAAGCTGGAATTAGTCATCTTGAGGATCCCAACAGTTCCGACACATTTCTCAAGTTAGGGTACGTAATTTGTTCAATTGTACTATGCTTAAGTTTTATGTACAAAGGATGTACAATATCAAGTCTTACTCTATTTGACACCTCTCAACTTGTATCTGATTCTCCACAACGTTGCACTCTATACTTATTTTTTGGCTATATTGCACCTTGAACACTCAAATTTATCCTATTTTAGTCCGATTTTTAACTCTATTCATAAAGTTAATAGAAGTTAAGTACATGCCACGCGCCTATTTAGGAGCGTATGGCAATAATAGAAGTAGTCATGATTAATTTCACTTTATACCCAGAATTCTAAATTTTTTGACACATTGCACCTTTAATTCTTAGATTTGTCTCACTTTTGGTCCAATTTCTAATAGTGTTGAAAATTTTGAAGAATGTTCCACTTTAGGTGCGTGATGTGCACGGTTGAAACATTTGGTAACTTGGTGATGGTGTTAAAATTTTGATTGAAATGGATAAATTTGAACAGTTCAGGGTCTAATATGTCCAAAAAATTAGTATAGGGTATAAAGTAAAAATTGATTACAAATTAGAGAGTGCAAAGTGGAATATTATGCCACAATATTTTGGGTGTATATGCCAAGATTCTATTATTTTTGCTGACGCTGCCTTGTTAAAATTGGATTGAAATGGATGGATTTGAAAGTTAGGAGTAGAAAGTGTCCAAAACTAAAAATAGGATATAAAGGAAGAATGGAGTATAAATTAAGAGGTGCAAAATAGAATTAGTCTTTCTTTTGAGTATCCTTACTCAGTTTAAGGCTTCTTATGAGTATCCTAAATTTGAAGTTTTTTAATTTTTTAATTTTTTTTTTAAATGGCCTAATCTGGATGGTGAAGTTTATACTAATTAATGTGTATCTACTTATTGTTCCATAGCATATGAAGTTATTTGAGATATTCTGTGAAGACATCTTCGGACCTGGTGATTGAATTTTGGCAGTTTACCGTTTCCCAACTGAATTTCACTGAGGATGAGAATGTGGCTGCTGAAGATCAAGCATAAAATTTGAGCATCATTGGCTCTATAAATATTAATTTAGAAATTGTACTATATGTTGCATTAGTTTGAAATATATGTGTGTGTAATCATGGTTGCAATTCTTTAGTTAGATTGGCATCCTTCTTTCAGATCCCCTTCGATGAATAAATCTAGCTCTATCAAAGCTTTTCTAGATGGCTAATATTTTTAGTTAAATTCAGAAGAGTAAATGTAATAAATACTCAATGGTTTGCAGCTCAAGTATTTTAGGTTCATGTATACATGAAGTCATGCATGAAGAAAGATGTAAACATGAATAGGATTTCGTTGTTTTTCTCAGAATATAGTAGCCTAATAGAACAGATCAATTTTTGGGATAATTTCATAAATCTCTCCTAAGATTTATATTAGCATCATTCAGCATCCACTTTTAATATTCTCATAAACCTTCCTCAACTTTTTATTTCTTATAACATGTCAGTCCAAATCAAAATAAATTATTAAGCAATTCATTTTAGAATAAAAAATATAATTTATTCCAATTTTACCCCGTTGTTGCTTCAATTGCTAATTTAAAATCAAAGCTTAATTAATTAGAATGGTTAGAAAAAAGGTATACTATGCTAATTTATTTTCTATTAAAAATAGCAACTAATTAATTTTTTATGAAATCTTAATTTAATATTTTGTTTTACAATGCTTTACGAATTCAATTTTTGGAGGATTTTTTACCACAGATTTAGTCCCAAATCTTTTATACAAGTAATTTGTTTATAAACTTAAAAATTAATGGACTAAAATATTTTAACTAATTAACAATATAGTGAGTATAAGAGGTTTTTAATTCCAATCTATGGTAATTAAATCTGTATGGAGTGGTTTAATTGTCCAATTTATAATGCAAATAAGATGTACTCTTATACACATCTAGATGTGTATAAGAGACAGACATTCCAATCCATAGTTCGGATACCACAACCTAGGTTCGGAAGATTCAGATTAAATTCTCAAAATACTACTCAATATTTTCACAATTCAAAACTTTCTTTAACTATTCATTATTTATACTCTTCAAGCAATTATTTACACTATTCACCTATACACATATTTTACTATTCATAAATATTGGCATTAATTTTTTTTTTGTGCAATTCATTACTATACACTAATCTAATTTTTTTTTTTTTTTGGCAAAAAAACAGGAATTTAGGTTTGGACTTCCGAACCTAGGTTGTGGTATCCGAACTATGGGTGGGAATGTAGAGTTTAAAACGGAATATATGGTTCGAACTTCTGAACCTAAGTTGGGAAATCCGAACTATAGATGGAAAAGTGAAATTTAAAATGGTTTATAGGGTCGAGCATCCGAAACTATGTTGGGAGTCCGAACTATGAACAGAAAAGTGTAAATTTTAAATTATATTTTATATTAAATAAATACATATTTAGCATATGTATATGTGCACATCTCATTTTGTGAGATTCGGATTTCAAACAATGAGAATGTAACTACCCTTGAGTGTGATTTTAGTGTATGGTCTGATGGTGCAAAAAAGAAAGTGAACGGGATTATGTATCTTAATATTAGCAATTTCGTTCAACTTTTGCATACGTTTTTCGTCTTTTAGTACAAAAAATCTATCCAAACACTTAGTTGCAAAAATATGATCATTTGCATTTTTCACAATTCAAACACTTATTCAAATTATTCAAATTTTTTCTTATTTATCAAATAACTCAAATAATGTCTCGAATAATACACTAAAATAATACTCCAAATAATGTGCCAAAAATATATCTTTGAATCTATAAAGCATTGTAAATAAAGCAAAACATCTAACTAAAATTTGACAAATTAACTATTGGGTCAATAAAAGAGTAAAATAGAAACAAAATTAGTTTCTCTATTCTAAAATGAATTGTTTAATAATTTCTTTTTAAAATGGGCTGACATGCTACAAGAAATATTAAGTAAAAGGAGGTTTGTGAGATTTTCAAAAGTTTAAAAATACTAAGTAAAATTAGTATAAACCTTATGTAAGGCTTCTGAAATTATCTCTAAATTTTTAAATGTATGTGGGTCCCTTGACAGTAGATCCTACAATAGACTCCATAGACTATATCTTGTGGATATAAATGTAAGAAAGTTTGTGTGTTTGTGTGTGTAAAAATGCTGCGCAAGTATTTTACCTCGGAGGGTATGAAGTGAGAGCTAGTCTTTAAGGCACTAGTAAGACGTCACCTCGGCAGGTCCCTGTCTCTTATACACCACGAAGGGCATGAGTAGGAGTACCTGATGTGTATAAGGGCATTAGCAGGGCACAACCCATAAGGTGTGAGCAAGGCACAAGATGATAGAAGTGCAATTGTGGAATGCAGTGGATGTCCACAAGTTTGGGGATAAGTGCACAGGTGTGGGGCACAAGAGTCTAAGTGCACTGATGTAGGACGCAAGTGAGGTTTTATTTCACTTAAGCAATTTTCCGCCCTTTATTATTAATATTTTGAACATAGCTTTGCATGTGTTTAGGAGCAAAGAGTCAACGATTTAGGTGGGTTGTCCCAGGTGAGGGGTCTCTTGGAGAATGTATGTAGTAAGCGGTTGTCCCAGATGAAGGGTTTCAATGTGTCAAATTTTGAGCACTCATTTTAAAGACCTTTTGGTGAACCCGGAGAGTGTCAAAAATAGCAACATCTATCTCCGAAGGTGTGAGCGAGGTGTGACCCAAAAGAGTATAAGCATTAATGAGAAACTACTTCTCTATCTTTATCAGTGTTACACCGGTAGAGTCTTAAACGAGATACCTGTCACGACATACGATGACTTTTAGTTTAAGAGTTACAGATGGCGCCATCTGTAAATAATTATACTATAATTCGTATGTCTGTCTCTTATACACATCTAGATGTGTATAAGAGACAGATATATTATTTTGACATCATATATTCCTATAAATATAAAGGTTGGAGTTGTGTCTCTAGGGTTAGGTTCCGACACTCAATGGAATACTTAGACCAAAGAGTAAAATTTAATAATAATTCAGAAATTGAATAATTAGAAAAGTAATTCCTTGAATCTGACTTGTAATTCTGATATTTATACTTGAAATCGATGAGTCGAATCAATCCAAAGGTCGAATATACAGTACTTGACCCATTTGAGATTATTTAAACCACGACGATAAAATATATTAAAATACCTCTTAATATATATAATATATATATATGATGTCAAAATAATATACCTAATGACAATATTACACGTGACTCCAGCTCTGGTCCATTATATATATATATAAACCCACCTATCTAGCACACAAATATATATGCGTGTAAATTTGCATATATAATCTATTTTAAACTTATATATATATATTATATTATGAATACATTTTGGTACACACACATCGTTGAATGATTTGATTATAATTTGGTTATATAATTTTTTCTGTATTATCTATGAACTTACATTATCTTGTATTTCTATTATGTGATGGCATGATATAGAATTTGTGGAATGATATATTAAATTTTGGAACTAGATGTGGAATGGAAGAGGATTTATGTTCGATTTATTCAATTTATTCAACTTATTCAACTTATTCAACTTATTCAACTTATTCAACTTATAGTCTAACAAGTCGAATTTAAATTATTCGACTTTAATTGACTTTGATTTTATATGACTTGACTTTAATTTTAAAATTTTCAAGTCGAAAGTCGGTAAACAAATCAAGTTAAACAAGTTGAATACCGGTCAGATGAACACCCGTATATTTAGGTTGAGGATTTGGGGTATTTTGGTAATTTCGAGATGTGGGGGTATCCAGGAATGAAATGGTAAGCAGTAAATGCATAATGTGACATGTGAGTTTGAAGTCAGAGGCGAAAGGCAGGTTTGGTTGTTGGGCCTTGTTTGGTAATTAGTATTTTTAGCACTATTATTAACAGTGCAACTAGCATGAGGTGATGCCAAAAAAAGCAACGAAATTTGACAAAATATTTGAAATTAAAAATTAGTGATTCAATATTATTTTGTTGGATAAGTTAATTTTAGTAGGTGGCTTTAAATTTGTGGTCTTACAAATTATTTTTCTACTAATAATAATATATTTATAAAAATACCACTTGACAAGACCATTGATTTGTCTCTAGATTTGTAAAAAATAAAAATAAAATCCAACCGAGTATTTTAAAATCAAGAGACTGGTAATTTATTAGAATTTTGAAGAGACACCCCATGAATTGAATTTGATAAATGGTATTGAATTATGGTATTGTAAATGATTTTTCCACAAATAATTAAGATAGGATGATATTAATGATGGTACAATTTGTTTGATTTATTTTGACTATGTTAGAATATCAGGTAATTGAATCACGAAAAATATTTAAATAGGCTCAATATTTATTGCACCTGTACAGGTCAAAATTATATTTTATTGAATCTTCCTTATAACAGTTGATGTCATAAATTTCATAAAATTTAATTTATAAAAAAGAATCTAAAAATAAAGTCAAAAACCGATTCTAACTAATTATTTCCCCAGAAACTATCATATATCTTTAAGTTATGCTTGAATATGATAACTATGTTAGGTTTGAAAAAATTGGTTATATATTTTTCTTTGCTCAACTCTACACGAGTAGAGGCCTTGTGCGAAGTTGGGACAAGCCCAATGGGGCAGGTAACGTACATGCAGCCCAATCCAGAAACACAACCCAAATGACGAACTGGGGACAAAAATAGGGATGTAAATAAACATAAACAAGTCGAACACTCTAGTGTTTAAATTTGTTTAATTATTTTAACAAATTGAAATTCTATTCAATCTAGATTTGTTTATTTTTCGAGTCAAATTCAAATAAATTTTTATCAAGGTGAACTCGAATCGAGTTCGAGCAATTTGAAATTTTTACGTGTAAATTTCATTTCGCTTATCGAATCGAATTCAAACCGAACACAATAAAATTAACAAATGCTAACTTTAGTTCAAGATTGAATTATTGATGAACTAAATTCAAACGAGCTGTTACTAAGTTGAGTTCGATTTAAATATCGAATAGTTTGAATTTATTTAAGCCCTAGATTGAGGTGTTTGGGTTGGCTATTTCTACCCGTGGTTTGGAAAATGAATACCTTAGCCGTGTGAAATTTTAATTAAATGATTTGTTTGTTTAAAAAAATTCATTGGTTAATAGTAGGAAAAGGCAAAAAAATTTGCAATAACTCAATTTGAGCGGCCTAAAGTCCTACTTAGGTTTGATGGCAGGCACACTTTGATTTCCTATTTAGTTTTACTTTGAAGTTAAATAGCTGACTTGCTGAAAATGTGAATATTAAGAAACATAATTCAAGCTTATATTTTTATAATAAACAACTACTGCTAACAAAAAAATTCTTATAATGGACTTTATTTACTACTTCATCTATCAATGTTGTGGTTGAAATATAAATTACATGTACTCTTTTTTTTTTTTTAACATCAGTATGTAATCGAATATATGTAAGAATTTATATCTACTATGTATTAGAAATTTTGTGGCTAATTATTTTTCTTAGTAAACAAACTTTTTTGTTGGGTTAATGTCAATTTGGCACTCTAAATAAAAAAAAAAAAAGTTTTAATATGATCTTTTAAACTAAAAAAATTGTAAATTTGGCCCTCTAAACTAAAATAAGTATTTTAGTATGGCTCTTCACACTAAAATAGTTCCTATTTGGCCTTTTAAACTAAAAATTTATTTTAAGCATATAGCCGTTTATTTTAAATATATTTTGTTAATATAGGTTGATTTTCCCAATGTTAATGATTTTTTAAACAATATAAATATTTGTTTTTTCCTTGGAGTTATATTTGCTTACGCCAAAATGTTTTACTACACCTCCGAATATTTTTTGGCCAAATGATAAAAGTACGTAATAGGCCTAGTATGTAATATTTATTTTTATTATATTTGAGAACAAAGATTCTAAAAATACAAAAATACCAAGACAAAATTGAAACACTGTTTTGTTAGTTTTGAGGAATTGATTAAGATTTTTAGTTGGAGTCCTATATTGAAATATTTTCTTCCATTTTGAAGGGTAAAATTGAAACTATTTTGCTTTAAAGGAACACAACTAAATAACTCCTTTTTTTTTTCAGTTTGGGGGTCAAATTAAGACTTTTTTAATTTGAAGGACCATATTAACATTTGAAAAAATGATCTTAATAGTCTATCACATTTCACATTTGTAATTTTTAGTCTATCACATAAGCTTTAAAATGATATATTTTAGTCCCTCACAAATTTAAAATGCACTATTTTGATCTCTCGACACAATTACGGGTATATTTTGGCCTGAAACACTCACATGCGTATCAAATGTAACGTATCTATGTACAAATTTAACAATACATAACCTTAAATACTAAATTATCACCCAAAAAAAAAGATCCGGACTGTTGGAATGTATATAAGAGGAAAAGTAGCAAGGGAGGGAGTACGAGTGGTGATGGTAAGTGACAATTTTTGGGTGACATGGCGAAAGTTTTAGGTAGTGTCGTTTAATATTTAAAATTTTTGTGTCACCAATTTTACTCATGAAAAATCTAACGTTCGATACGTATGTAAATATTGGACAAAATATAATTTTAACCCTCAAAGTTTGGGTTGTGGTCAATTTTGGCATCTAAAGTTTCACACAAAACACATTTAGTCCTTAAACTTTCTAATTTCTACCAATTTAGGACAAATTTAAAAATTTCACCAATTATAAACGAAAGAAAAAGTCATGTACAAAGTACTTGATTGTTAAATCTCAAGTATCAAATGTGAAAAAAAATGTAATTTTAGCGCTCAAAATTTGGGTCACAGTCTATTTTGATCTTCAAAATTCCAAACAAAACACATTTAATTCTCAAACATTTTAATTTCTACTAATTTTGGACAAATTTGAAAATTTTGTCCATTATAGACTGAAAAAGTCACTGCATTGCATGTGATTGTTAAATCTATCTTGAGATATAATACTTTTCAACTGATTTTAAGGCATTTAACCATATTTTCACTTTTCCCTATCAATGCCTAACCATTCACCATTTTTGCCTATATTATGACACTTTCAACCGATTTCAAACTATTGAACAGCGGATTTAGCAATGAATTTTTGTCAAAAAAACATCGCTAAACAATTTAACGACGGATTTTCCCGATGAAATCTATCCATCAAAAAATATCTCTTCGATAAAATATAGTAATGGTTCTATTATCAGAATTTCAGTGACAGATTTTCATTCGTCAATGAATCGATTACTAAATTTGGTTTTGAGACATTGTGAAAATCTTAAATTAGCAATAGATTTTTTTTTATACTAAATTTAGCAATCAAAAATTATGTTACTAAGAATAACAGTTACGACCAAAAAATCCATTACTAATTAATATTTCAAAATAACTAAAAAGTATTAACGATGGAAAAATCCATCGCTAATTTAAAAATATTATAAAAGATATTTCATAATACAACTTTGAATTAATATATTACTTATTTAATTTTGTTCAATATTTGCAACTAAATATTGACCTTTCATTTACTACACCAAATTTAGCAAACATTCTAAAGATTAATTTTAATAAATGAGTTTCATTGTTCTATAAAAGTGAATTATTATTGTTGTATTATATAACTAAAAGATTATTTTTGAATTAAATTATTATTTAATTAATTAATTAATTATTATTGTGTTATTATTATATTTTTTTTGGATATAACTTTTTAACACCCGATTAAATGGGTTGAATATTGGTTAAGAGGTGTTATAACCCAGTTAGACTTAACAGTCACATGCATGGAAAGTATTATCATATAAATAAGACTTAACAGTCACATGTATGGAAAGTATTATAATATAAATAAGAATTGTGAATAGTTATGCTTTGACTAAGTAGATATATGGTTAAATTAAAATCGGTTAGATATATTATATTGAGACAGAGCTATAGCTTAAGATAATGTTAAAAAAGTATACACATCTAGATGTTTTTAAGAGACAGGACTAACACATAAGATTTACAGGTTATAGAGTCTCTTATAACCTATTACTACTAATTTACTTGCTGTTGTGAATCCTGTGACGCGCCATGCTTCCTTTGTACGATGCCACCTCCATCACAAAGCATTTTATATTTATCTCCAGTGAAACTTTTTTCTTTTTGGGTAGAACGACCTGTTTGGATAGACCAATTTTAAATTATATTAAAGGAATAATGTTTTTACAATTATTTTGTAGCACGTTTTTTAATCATTATTTTATGTAACATTATTTATCAACATTATATATAAAATAATTACTATAATAGTTATGTAATATTGCTTAAAACAATATCATAAATAATATTAATTTACAAAATGGGATCTCTTTTTTCTAGCTTGTCATGAGTTAAGATTTGTTGTACATTATAATTTCACAACAGATCACAATACTTGTATCCGAGAAATGATACGTATGTCTCTTTCTATATACATACATGAAAAAAAAATTGACAATTTAATAAAAATTTAATTTTTAGTATACAACCTTTTCTCTTTTTTCATAAAAGAAAAATAATTAAAGCATTTTAATCTATATAGTTTTTTGTAAGGAATTTTAGTAACTAGAACCTAATAAAGAATGGTTATTTTGGTAGATGGCTTTGACACCCTTGTATACTTTAAAAAAAAAAATTAAACTTTAATTTAGGGTATAAACGAGATTAATCAAATCGAACATTTTAGTGTTTAATGTAATTTAAATCTACAGACGAATTCAAATAAGAATCATTAAGTTAAAAATGCCTAATCGAATTTGAGTAACTCAAAATTTTTATATATGTTAATTGCAATTTTAATCTTATTCAAATTCCAGCCAAATTCAAAAAAAATAATAAACACTACATTTAAAAAAAAAAAAAAATCTTGGCCTTACTTAAACATCGAATAGAGGATCTGGTAGTGGACTGGTAAGAACTAATATAAATGCAATCTCATATAATACTTACTTAGTTAGTCTAATTCGAGTGGCAAATTTAACTTAATGATTCTTATTCACATTCGTCTGTAGAAAGTAAACTACATTAAAAGATTAGGATAAGTTCTCAGTCTACTTAATGTACTTTAATAGTCTAGGAAGTGGTACCCTATTCTTTATTCTTTTCTTCTCTCTTGTGCTTTAGGGTTCTTTTGCCATTCTTTCTGCAAGGTTGGGTTGTCTATATATAGGTGTTTCTTTCTTCTCTATATTATAAATATATAATTAACTCTTCTATTTCTTTTTTTTCCTTTTAGCTATATATCTATCGGATTAAAAAGCTATATATATATATATATATATATATATATATATTTAATTTTCCGACTCAACTGGTACTGATTTTGGTGAGAAGGGGCTTGGCTGAAAAGATACTGTTTTGTACTTGCAAGACTTTCTTGGTTCTTTACTTTTCTTTATTTTTTTATGCCAAAACCTATGTTTCTTTTTCCTAGTTGTCCTGTCTTTTTAGTTAGTACTTTCTTTTTGAAAAAAAAAAAAAAAAAAATAGTAGTAGGATGGGCTGATGATTTTGTGTGAATGGTGGACTTGTAGATCTTCATCAGATCAGTTGGCAAAAGAATCAAAAAAATGGTGAGACAGAGAATCCAGATCAAGAGGATAGATAACTTGACTGCAAGACAAGTGACTTTCTCAAAGAGAAGAAGAGGGCTTTTCAAGAAAGCTCAAGAACTCTCTACACTTTGTGATGCTGAGATTGCCCTTATTGTCTTCTCAGCAACTGGCAAACTCTTTGAGTTTTGTAGCTCAAGGTCATAATATTTCCTTTCCTTCTCCAACTAGCACTACTACTTGTGTATTATCTAGTACTAGCTGTTGTTTTCAAGTAATTTCAAATGAATCTTTGCTACTACTATTTAGCCCTTAATTAAACTCAGTGTTCTCAAAACCAAAAAGTTCAGTTGTTGGAGGTAATTAATTATTCATGAATTATTATCATATTTGTTGTTAATTACCAACAAGAATTGGATCATGGGAAAGGGCAGAATAGGAACACTGATCAAGCTAGTTTCAGATCTTAGGTGGTTAAGCGATTTCATTGTTATCACATGGTCGTTTGTATGTCTGCGTGTGATTTGGAGAAGTGGCATCAAAGGAAAACTAGTACTACACACGTACAAGAAATAGAGCAAGACAAGCCTGTCACTGAATTTGGCAATAATATAGAGGAAGTTCTACCATCGGGTTCAAAAAACTCTCTTATTAATTTTAAAAATTTATGTAATACAATCTTTTAAAATACATAATTTTATATTATACAAATATTTAAAGTATAATAACTCTTAACGGAATATTAGAATTCTTCTAATATAGATATTGGATATTTGGTTCTGGTAAATTAAAGTTTCAATAGTTCATATAATTTTCCAAATTTTGTGGGCTGGGTTTTCTGTCTAGCCAAAGTTAAATCTTATGTGTTAGTCACTTACGAAGTCAACAAACAACTTTTAAACGTGTCTTGTAAACTAGCTGCTTATGTAATGTTAAGATTTACTAAGATTAATGATGATTGATCGCAATGAGTGGGTCTGATGACAAATACTATTTGTGCTTAGAATTTTTATAAATTATTGATGAAATAACTTTATCATATGTACCTGAAAATTATCTATAAAAAGATACACTATTGCATTTGGATCGATGAATTTTGTGAAAATTTTGAATTTTACTTATTTGTTCTTGGGGCAATTTATAGATTTAAATTGAATTATTTCAGAATTCATCCACGTTAGAAGTTGTTTTAACCATTAATTTCACACTTTGAATTTGGTTAAATATAAAATTCATTAATTATAACTCTAAATATTACCGCAACTAATCGATGGCTCTCAAATTCTTTCTTCAGATCCTTCGATCCAAATATAGAATGCGTGACTTCTGTTCGTGATTGTATATTTTAGAAAGTTAAAAAGAATTAATCCCTTCCAAAAAACAATGGTGTATGGGTCATAGTAAACTGAATTGCTATGGTTTTACGTTATAATTACAGCCTTTAATTATCAATTGGGAGGTTTTAATCAAGCTCCAAACCTTTCCAATCTAAATAAGCGGGAAGTGGAGAGGAAAAGCCATACAAAATTCATGATGGGAAAAATATATAATGGTTCAACTTGAGAGTTAATACAAAATAGTGAAATGCTAAAATTAAAGTGCACAAATTGATGCCATGAAATTATGAAATTACTTCTTTTTTTTCTTAATTATCTCAAGCTAGCATTAGCTTAAATATATTTCTGTTTAAGATCTTTAATATTCAAGTTGTAACAGCTTATATAGTAAGACAGAAAAAATTAATCTAATGGATGTAACCATAATTTACAAAGCTCCACTTGAGGGTCTTGTAAGCATGACCAATAAGTGTTTTGAATAGAAATCAGGTTCATCCATCACTTTCTATATCTTGCAAGATAAAAATACAAATAAGCCTTGAGTCAACAAAATTTCAAAAATAAAAATGGATTGAAAAATGGATAAGAAAACTACAAAATTAGCTTCAATTGGATAGTCATTAGTTAGAATATATATTATTTTGAATATTATTTGAAATAATATTGTAGTTACCTTTTGAGATGTGTATCTATATCTAATAATGTTTAGCTAATGATTGCAAAAAATAAAATAAAATAAAATAACTTATCCTTTGTTTTTAACTTAGTTTTAAAATCTAACACACATGATGTGTGCCTTCCACACTAGTGAAAAATAAATCGACCCTCAGATCATATTGACTTAAAATATGCTTTACCACATACAAACTCTTTCCCCATAAACTTAAACTTATGGGAAACTAGAAAGCCAATACTTCTTAGTTCTTACCATCCACTTAAGATCCTCTATTCCACTTCCTATCCTACCCCTTATCCCACTATCTAATGAATGGCCTAAATTCTTCTACTAAAATTCATAATTATATTGAACAGGAATCTTGGCCATTCATTAAGTAGTGAGATGGAGAGTGGGATAACAAATGGGACAGAAGATCTTTTACCCTTACCATCTTATTCCTATCTCTTCCACTCCTCCTGGCTACTCCATCCCTAAAACTTGTCCAACTTCTTAATCACATAGCTCCATTATTTACAATAATAGTTTGGTTTTTTATTATTATTTTTTATCTTATAATTGAATACATATTATTTGCATTCAATACATAAATTATTTGATTTCACTTATTAACCTAGTGTTTAGGCTCAATTTTTTTTACTCTATTTTATCCTAATATTATCCAAATAACACGTGGTAGCTTTATGTATTGTTTTGTCCCTTTTAGTACTTCTTTTTACATTTGGAAATACTATTACACAAACATATTATATTTTTATATATGCTTTTAAGTTTTATTGATAGTTTGTACTATTTTTTATGGTGAAATTTTTGTTTTACAAATATTTTAGGTTTATAAATATATTAAAAATGATTAAATTTCAAAATCGTATTCAAATAATAAATAGTACATTATAGTGTCCTAAATAGTACTATATTAGGATAGGAATAATGTCTGTCTCTTATACACATCTAGATGTGTATAAGAGACAGGTGCTAAATGAAATTTGGCTGATAATTTTAGCATTTGTTAGATATGATTTAATTTTCATCTATTTATTATTTTTTAAAATTATTTTCAATTTTGCATTGATGCAATTACTTAGGCTAAGTTTGGATGGAAGGAAATGGAAGGAAAAGAAGAGAAAAGAATGAAAAGTTAGTATTTTTACTTTGTTTAGGAATTTTCAGTCTATTTCATTCGACTTGTGAATGCCTGTTTTCATTAACTTTAGATGTGTATAAGAGACAGGACAAGTACAATGAAAGGGAAGGGAAAATTTAAACTTTCTTATCACTAATTATGAAATGTCATATTTGTCTTCCAAACATAATTCAAAAATGTCAAAAGAAATGACATTATAGTAAAAATATATATTAATAAAATTTTCCTTTCAAGACTCCCAAAGAGGAAACTTCTTTTCCTTTCTCTTTCCTTCCGTTCCCTCCTCATTAAAAACTTTCCTTTCTTTTCTCTTCCTTCCTAAACTCCCAAACTCATTCTTAGTTAATACAACAGATCAAGTGGTACCTTTTATTATATATGCATCTCCTATAGTACTTCCTTTAATGTTTCACAGTACTATCTTAAAAGAGATTTTATACATTCCCAGAAGTGTACAAATGAGGTGTTCATTGTGGTAGGTTGAATAGAATATATGTGACTTATCAATATTATTGCCTTGTATTTGGGGTGTGAAACTTTGGGTGCAGTGTGTTATGTCCATGGATTGCAGAATGATATTTAGTAGAATAAATTTTGAAATACTATTTATATGAGAAAATAGTACACTATAGTTTTATAGGTAGTACTATATTTAAATTCTACAAGTATTTCCCTCTTTACTTACATGGATACTATTCAGAAATAATGTCAATTTATAACGTATAAATTGATATTTGTTAGAACGATTTGTAAGGTTGAAATAGATGTTTTTTTCCATTGACTCACTTATTTACGATACAATGAACCAAGTACTTGCATTTTACTATACGATTGTAGTTTTGTTTGGATATTTAATAATATTTCATTTCATACCTCAGTACTACATACCTTCACCTTTCTCATATTATACTACATGAATATCTCATAATATTTTCTCTTATCTTGAATGGTACTATTGTAGTATTAATTTTATAATAAAATATATACTCTTAATTTTTCTTTTTTTCGGAATTAAATTTCATATTAATGTAACAATTTAATTAAAAAAAATTATATTTTTGCTTGATATGCTTATAAAAGAGACTTTTGATACAAATTTGTGTACAAATATTACATCCTTTAATATTTAACATAATTATCTTAGTATTTGTTTGATGATCAAAAATTATTTTGTATAAATATGGATAATCCCGTAGTACTTATGTGATTTTATATAGTGTGAAGTCTCAAGTGTAGTGTGTCATATACCCAGATTGGATAGTGATATTTAGTAGAATATTTTTTACCTTGCATAGTACTATTTTGTTAATGTCACGATTATAATGTTTGATCAACTTTTTTTCCATTTATTAATTTTTTAAATATGTTCTATGTTTGATTTATCATTAATTCTCTTATTTAACCTGATACAATGAACCAAATAGTACATTTACTATATGATAGTACTTTTGTTTGGACTTTTAATAGTATTTTATTTCATACCTCAGTACTACATACCTTTGCTTTTATCATGTTATACAATATGAATCTTTCATAATATTTCATCTTATCTTGAGTAGTATTATTGTTGTAATTATTTTTTTGGAATTAAATTTCATATTAATGTAACAGTTTAATTAAAAAAATTACATTTTTGTTTGATATGTTTATAAAATTAGACTTTTGATACAAATTTGCATGCACATAATACATCCTTTAGTATTCTCCAGAATTATCTTAATATTTATTTGATGACCAAAAATTATTTTGTATAGATATGGATAATCCTATAGTACTAATATGATTTTTATATGTTAAAAGTACTTTTCATTTTTCGCTGGAATATTTAATAGGTTCTGTAATTTGTTTTTAGTTTTGTTCTTATTATAGATTTGGGGTTTTCTAGGAAAAAAATTAGGAAATTAAGTATAATAGGTTACATGTTATAATAGGTTACCAATCATTTGATGAAAATATTATGGTGTGGTGATCCCCATCTTTGTTAGGTAATGTGTCAACCTATTATCAGATATCTTTTGTGGGAACGGTTCTTTCAAAAAGACTAAAGGGACTATAGAATTTTTCTATATATAGAGAGAGGAAGCTATAATATGCTCTTAACATTTTGTTTCAATGGTATACAAAAGTAGCTGTTTCCTTTGTATAAGTTCTAGCAAAGGTGAAGGAACTTTAACACACATAAACTGGATACTATTTGAAGAGCCCCGTCAAGTTGAAAGATGAAGATAGAGTGGTGCTAGTTACTTCACTGAGTGTGAGAGAATAGACAGTTGAAGCATAAAGCATGAAATAATTGGCTTATTTATCTTCAAATGCCTACTACAAAAGTCATTTATCATACTATTAGTTCAAACTAAGTGAAATATTCATTGGATTTTTTGTTTCTTTTGAAGTATGCTGCAAGTGATTGAGAGGCACAACCAATGTTCAGCAGACTTTGATAAGCAAGATCAGCATCCAATTTATCACCTACAGGTACTAAGTTCTCTAGTATTTTGTGTATTGAGATGCTAAAATGCAAGAGTAAAGTACAGTAATTTGATTCAGAAGTACACTTTTCTTCTAGAAAATGAAGTATTCATTTGCCAACTGTGATTTTTTTCTTACTTGTTAATCTCTTCCAAAGAGTTTGGTGAAAAAAAAAAAACTTATGCAAGCCTAATGATTCTTCACGAAATGGTCTAAATCAAATAATCTTGCTTATCATTCAAATGTAATAAAATCTACTGTTACCTTAAAGTTTAGCCACTTGCTCTTCACTAAAAAACCTTACATTATGTTTGGATGAATAGATTTAGAGAAAAATTTAAAATTCACCTATTTATTAGAGAGATTTGTAAGGTCAAAATAGATAAATTTTAAATTCACCCAAATTAAAAATTTGTTTAAAAAATCATTCATTTTATACTTTTTAAATTTGGGTGGATTTGAAATTAATCTATTTCAACCTTACAAATATTTCAAATCTTTTCTAGAAAATGAAGTATTCATTTGCCAACTGTGAGTTTTTTCTTACTTGTTAATCTCTTCCAAAGAGTTTGGTGAAAAAAAAAAACTTATGCAAGCCTAATGATTCTTCACGAAATGGTCTCTAATCAAATAATCTTGCTTATCATTCAAATGTAATAAAATCTACTGTTACCTTAAAGTTTAGCCACTTGCTCTTCACTAAAAAACCTTACATTATGTTTGGGTCAATAGATTTAGAGAAAAATTTAAAATCCACCTATTTGTTAGAGAGATTTGTAAGGTCAAAATAGATAAATTTTAAATTCACCCAAATTAAAAATTTGTTTAAAAAATAATTCATTTTATACTTTTTAATTTGGGTGGATTTGAAATTAATCTATTTCAACCTTACAAATCGTTCTAACAAATATTTCAAATCTTTTCTCAAATCTATTGACCAAAACACAACCATAGAATGAGTTTCTGCTGATTCATTGCCTTATCTTGATGATAATGCATGCTTCTTTTTCATGATTTTAAATAGCATGCAAACAGCAATAGATGGTAATTTTCATCAAGAAATCAAGTAGACAATAATATTTCTGTGTTGAATGAAGGGGAATTTTTTCCCTCTTTGGATCCTCTTAATGAAAAGTAGTTTCTTGAAGGAATTTTGTGTATGTTGGATATTCAAAATGTGGATAACCTAAACTTACCAGCAGACCCGAAATTTTGAAGATCCAGCATACAAAAGAAGGCAACAATTGGTAATCTGTGGTTTCCAATAATATGATCAGCATCAAACTAAAATTTTAAAAATCCTGCTATCTCTCACAAAACCTCCATAAATATTGAGCATCTTCTAAGGCGTGAGCTGCTATTAGGAATTTAATTAAAACCCCAAAAGTAGTTCGGTAACTACAATTGCAGTAAAAACACATAACATATTGAAAATTCTATGGGTCTGTTTAGGTACCATACAAGACGTTGTATTTTAAATACTTGTAAAATACAACACCATGTACTTTGAATACTTGTATAATATAAATTTTAAATCACAACAGTACGGTACTCTAACTAAACCATAAAATTCCACTAAGATATTAGCATAATGTCAATTTTTTTTTTTTAATCTATTCTATACATACATATCTTACTTTAATTTTAAATTTAAAACCATCTCTCTTTTATTTCTAAGCGGGAGAATCGTACCCATGTTATGCTTACCAAGGAAGTGATGGAGAAAACCTTAGAATTAAGGTACAACCTAAAACTGCTATAACATGGTTCATAATTGATTTGTGAAAATTATGATTTAATTCCACTTACAATTATAGGCATCTTAAAGGAGAAGAGCTGCAAGGACTTAACATGGAAGACTTGGTGAAATTGGAGAAATTGATCGATGCAGGATTAAGTCGTGTAGCAAAAACAAAGGTTCTTGTTAACTTCTGAATTTCTTCTTTTTAGATGTTACGATATCTGGATCAAGTAGTTTTGACATTTTATTTTATTTTTTGATGGATTTCAGGGTGAAATGTTCGTCCAGGAAACTGGTATTCTCAAGAAAAAGGCTAGTCAAAAAATTTCCTTCCTAGCTACTTTTATTTGTTTTGCTTCTGTGTGCGCATATAAATAAGTATAATATTTCAATGTTTAACCTCATTTGATTATTTTAATAATTTCATAAATATGTTTAAGTTTGAATTTTTTATTTTCGTGACAAATTCAAATGATCTTTTATCGAATCAAATTCGAATCTAGTTTGAGTAATTTGAACTTTTTATATATAAATTTGAAATTTTAAGTTTATCGAACCCAGTTTGACCCGATTTCAAAAATTTATTGAACTTAAATTTTGTTCATGTTTAACTTAATTATTAACAAATCAAATTTAAACAAATGTGTATAATCGAGACAGATGCCAATCTATTATCTCTGTCTCTTATACTTCTATCTAATCTTATTGGCATCATAAATTCATTATAGACATATACATACTTGGAATGATGCCTTATTATTTTAGCATTTGCAAAATGAATTACAGGAAGCATTATTAAAGGAAGAGAATGCAAGGTTGAGACAGAAAGTATCTGATGTGAGAGACCATTTTTTTCCCCTTATTTCTATACATTGACACCTTTCTGCAGGTGCATGCAGCATTAATCTTTGTTTTCTAATTTATATTGCAGGTGATAAGCACATCTGAAACCCAAACACCTGTATTGGAACAAGGGAAATCATATGAGTCGGTTACTAACCGAAGCTGCCAAGCCGGAATTAGTCATCATAAGGATCCCAACAGTTCCGACACATTTCTCACGTTAGGGTACGTAATTTGTTCAATTTTACTATGCTTAAGTTTCATGTACAACAAATTCAATAAGACTAAAATATTAAGCTTTATTTTATTTTGCACCCCTCAACTTATATCTGATTCTCACTTTATACTCTATACTTATTTTTGGTCATATTGCATCTTGAACTCTTAAGCACCACTCTATTTCAATTTCAAATTTAAGAGCATATTCAAGCTTAGTCTCTCTATACTGTCTCTTATACACATCTAGATTGCAATGTGGCTATTGCACTTATAGAAATAGCCATCTCTAATACACATCTGCACCCTGAATTCTAAATTTTTTGACACATTGCATCTTAACTCTTAGATTTGTCCCACTTTGGCCTAATTTCTATTAGTGTTAAAAAATTTGACGAATGTTCTACTTTAGGCGCGTGGTGTGCACAGTTAAAACATCTGTTAACTTTGGTGATGGTGTTAAAAATTTGATTGAAATAGATAAATCTGAGAGTTCATGGTGTAATATATCTAGAAAATAAGTATAAGGTATAAAGTGAGAATCGATTACAAATTAGAGTGTGCAAAGCGAAATATTATACCACAATATTTTGGATGTACATGCGAAGATTCCGTTATTTTTGCAAACATTGTTAAAAATTAAACTGAAATGGATGAATTTGAAAGTTAGGAGTGGAAAGAGTATCTAAAACTAAATATAAGGTGCAAAGTAAGAATGGAATATAAATTAGGAGGTACAAAATAGAATTAGTTTTTCTTTTGAGTATCACTCATTAGTTAAAAGGCATCTTTTGAGTATCCTAAATTTGAAGGTTTTTGTTTTTGTTTTTAATGGCCTAATCTGGATGGTGAAGGTTATACAAATTAATGTTTGTATCTACTTATTGTTCCATATATGAAGTTATTTTAAATATTCTGTGAAGACATCTTCTGACTTGGTGATTGAATCTTGGCAGTTTACCATTTCCCAACTGAATTTAAATGAGGATGAGAATGTGGCTGCTGAAGATCAAGCATATAATTTGAGCATCATTGGCTCTATAAATATTAATTTAGAAATTGTACTATATGTTGCATTAGTTTGAAATATGTGTAATCATGATTGCAATTCTATGGTTAGATGGCATCCTTCTTTCAGATCCCTTCGATGAATAAATCAAGCTCTATCAAAGCTTTTCTAGATATGGCTAGTACTTTTAGATAAAATTCAGAAGAGAAGTATAATAAATACTGAATGGTTTGTAGCTCAAGTGTTTTAGGTTCATGTATACATGAAGTCATGGCAAATTCTTACATGGATCCAATCCATGGCATAGTATCATGATACTCCGTAAGCTACAAGTTTTCACATCACTTCACGCATTCTAGGAGAGTGATATAAAAATTGTAGACTAAACGGTCCATAACATTATGTCATAGATCCGGTCTACACAAGAATTTTTTATAAAGTCATGCATGAAGAAAGATGTAAACATGAATAGGAATGCGTTGTTTTTCTCAGAATATAGTAGCCTAATAGAACTATTCAATTTTGGGGATATTTTCATAAACATCTCTTAAGGTTTATATTAGTATCATTTAGTATTTTTGAACTTTTAAAAATTTCGTAAACATCCTCTTTCTTATAACATGTCAGCCTAATTCAAAAATAAATTATTAAATAATTTATTTTAGAATCTTAAAAAAGAATATAATTTATTCCAATTTTACCCCTTTGCTGGCCCAATAGTTAATTTAACATCAAAACTTAATTAATTAGAATGGTTGGAAAAAAGGCATGCTATGCTAATTTAATTTATTAAAAATATCAATTAATTAATTTGTATTAAATCTTAATTTAATATTTTTGTTATATTTACAATGCTTTACAGGCTCAATTTTGGGAGGATTTTTTACCACTGATTTAGGATTCCAAATCTTTTTATACAAGTAAGTAATTTGTTTACAAACTTATAAATTAATTGACTAAAATATTTTAACTAATTAACAATATAGTGAATATGCGAGGATTTTAATTTCAATATATTATAATTGAATTAATATACATATATACATATATATATATATATGTATGTATGTATGTATGTATGTATCTATGTATGTATGTATGTATATCTTTGAATATGTAGAGCATTGTAAATATAGCTAAACATCTAACTAAAATTTGACAAAGAATTAATTAATATTCATTTTTAGTAAATTTATTTAGCATAGCATATATTTTTTTCAACCATTCTAATTAGTTAAATTTTGATAATAAATTAACTAGTGGGTCAATAAAAGAGTAAAATAGGAACAAAATTAGTTTCTATATTCTAAAATAAATTGTTTAATAATTTCTTTTTGAAATGGGTTAACATGTTACAAGAAATATAAAGTTAAGGGAGGTTTATAAAATTTTGAAAAGTTCAGGTGTGCTAGATAAAATTAGTATAAATCTCAGAGAAAGTTTCTATAATTATCTTTAAATTCTTATATGTACGTGGGTCACTTGACAGTAGATCTTACAATAGATTCCATAGATTATGTCTTGTGAGAATATACACCTTGATGCATGTAAACATTTATCAATACAAATACATTAAGAAAATGGTACACAAGATGCAACAGAACATTCATTAGATACAAAGGATGGCACATAAATAACTATGATTTTCCCCAACCTATTTTATACAGATGTTATTTTCACTGTGTAATTATAATTTGATCAAATGAAACTTGTTTTATGTTTTTCATTGTGTAATTATAATTTGATTAACTTTCTTGATAAAATCAATGACCACTAGTGTAATATACCATGATCTTTGTAATGTTTAGAGTCAGACTCACACTTCAGTAAACGGGTGAATTTTATCGATCCTCACAACCCTTTTGTTATTTTGTAATTTGTACTATTTATTTTGATAATTTTTGCACATGTTGCTTATTTCAACCACCAATTGGTTAAAATTTTTGTTTAGATCCATGCTAGGTCTCCTCCTCATGTGATGAGCTCGTTTAGAAACTTAAGTAATGCGGGTTCTAATCAATACCGTCAGATACCTTGTAAAAAGAGGACGAGTATCTAATATCTCTTATTAGGGATGCTAACGAGTTAGGTTTTTTGGTTAGTAGGGTTTTGAGTTCGTTTTTTTTATTTTTTAGATCAAAAAAATAAAATTCAATTCAAACTAAATATTAGTCAGACGGGATTAGTCAGATTTTCGGAATATTTGGATTAAAAATTCAAATTAATAAAAAAAAAATTAAAAATCTAAGATTGTAAGATTATTCATAAAAAAATATATGTTTAGTTAAAAATAAATTGATTATATCAAGACTTAAAAAGAAAAAAAAAATATACAATATGATAAATTATATGTTATTTCAAAAACAAAAAGAAAAAAATATAAATTAGATGAAGGTTTAAGCATTTGAACTCGTTATTTCCGCTCAAAATTTGTTAGATTACCTCAAACCCGGAGTGTTACAAAATAATTAGGACAAAAAAATGAAAAAGTATAATTAAACTTTTATTGAGTTATCAGGTTATTAGATTGGATTAGATTTTAAAAAATAAAATTCAACTAAACTCGAGTAACGCAACTCAACTAAATTCGGATAATTCAATCCAAATAATCTAAAACCCGATAATCGACAGTACTTATCTGCAAATTTATTTGAGTTGAATCGAGTTTGAACACCCCTATCTGATGAGAAGACTGTCTTAGACTCCACTTTACACAATTCGTAGCAATAATCATGGACTTCCTAATATAGCAAATTCATGAATGTGATTTTCAACGTTTAACAATTGCAAAGTTCGTAATCCAGACTCGTGCTCGTGCTAACTTAGTAATGGGGTAGAGGAGGGGAATGACCACTAAATAAATAGTCGATATTCCAGTTGTTGGGTTGGACTCCCGCTAATGACCCACTCTTATCTCTCACCACGATAAACACTTCCGCGCATGCACGCGTGAGTGTCCATTTGTTTCCAGCAAAGCAATATTAGGGTTCTCCGATCCGAAAATCTCATAATTTCTCTCAAATCTCAATCCATTCTCGTCTCTTTCCATCAATCCCCCTATGTGTCTCTAAATCAATTCTTTTCCTCTTTCATAATTTCCTAATTAGTAATTAATTTGAGATTAATTAATTTACCTTTGATCAATCAAGATGGATGAAGAGTAAGATGTGATCGTCTTAGGCACCGGTCTCAAGGAATGCATCTTATAAGTGGGCTTCTCTGTGTTGATGGACTCAAAGTAAGTGTACCCTTTTAAGGATTATGCTTAAAAATGCATGCAAATTCTAATTCTTATAGTTAATGCATTATTAACTTACTATTATTATAGATAGAATTAGGTAATTACATATATATATATATATATATATATAAAAGATACAAATCTTAATATATAAACGTATATTAGTGTATATATCATATATATTAAAAATAATTTACAAAATTACAAATTGAGATTATTTACCAATTGTAAATCATTTTTAATACTATATGTGATATATATACTAATGCACGTTCATATATTAAGATTTGTATCTTATATATATATATATATATATATATATATATCCACCTATCTATGCACACAAATATATATGCATGTAAATTTGTACATATAATCTAATTTAAACTTATATATATAATATATTATGAATTATATTTTAGTACACACATTTTATTAAATGATGTGATTGTAATTTGGTTATATATGTATTTTTTTTATATTATCTATGCACTTGCATTATCTTGTATTTCTATTATGTGATGCTTTAAATTTGTGAAATGATATAGAATTTGTGAGATGATGTATTAAATATTGGAATCAGATGCGGAATAAAAGATGATTTATGTTCAACTTATTCAACTTAGCGATTGAACAAGTCAAATTTAAATGACTCGACTTTAATTGACTTTGATTTTAAAATTTTCAAGTCGAAAGTCAAACAAATCAAGTCAAACAAGTCGAAAAGTAAAAACTAGTTGGATGAACACTCCTATGTTTAGGTTGGGGATTTGGGGTATTTTGGTAATTTCAAGATGTGGGATAGTCAACAGTAGGAGTATTCATGGATTGGGTACCTGATCTATGAGACTGTTGGATCATTCAAACCGGTCTAAGATTCGCCAATTATTTGAATCTATCTGGTCCACAAAAATCGGATAACTACTCATCCGGTTACCCAATAGAAGCGGTTCGAGACCTGCAAGTACTCGAACCTACGTGCAAAATGAGTAGCAAAAAAATCAATTTTGTTCCAGTAAGACAGCTTTAAAATCCAATCAATTTACACTTTCTCATAGATTAACAGAAGTAAAATGATCCAATATCAGAATATTTTGTCAAACGAAATGTATGATTTTTTAATTAGAAGGCTAATTATTGGTGCTTTTATAATATTTTTAATAGCTACTAAGGCTGATTGTGAAAGATCAATTAAATCCATTTCTCAACCTTTTTTTTCCCAAATAATTGGTATTAAAAGACAACAATGTAAATATAAAAAGAATATATAGCTATTAAGGCAGTACATGTAAACTCTGAGAAAAAAAGTAATCACATAAAATAAAAAAATTAGCGTGTGGAATTCACCCACAAATAATCACAGAAAATAATCAAACATGCATACGAACAAAAAACAAAAAATAATCACAGAAAAAAATCAGCCATAAAAATTTTCATGAATTTATTTTTTTTTTAAATGTCTATCCTTCTAAAGGTCAATTTGAAGCTGTTTAAGAAAGATCTGACTTTAAAGGTTTGAAAGGTTGAGTGAGAGAAGATTGGAAGAGTGAGAGAAGGAGAAAGATTAGAATAGTTACAGATGGAGAAGTCTGAAAGATGAAGAATGGAGAAATCTAAAAGGTTTGAGGCGCTGATCAATCTTTAGATTTAGGTGGTGTAGCCCTAGTGGGCGAAATTACTCAAATGCCTCTCATTGTTGATCCATTCGAGAAATTCTTTAAATTGTGAACCGATGTCCGAACCAATATATATGTGAGCTGGTTTGATAGTCGAACTGATCACTTAAATCCGTTCGGATACCTTTATTTTTCGATTCGGCATGGATTATTTTTTCAGATCGGTAAGTTATTTTAAACATTCCTAGTCACTCGTAGAATGGTAGGCAGTAAATGTGTAATACAACATTTGAATTCAAAGTCAGAGGCGAAAGGCTGGTAATTGGTTAGCAGTATTATTAATAGTACATCTAGCATGTGGTGATGCCAAAAAAAGGAACGAGATTTAACATATTTAGCTAGGTATTTGAAATTAGGGATCGGTGAGGTAAGCTAATTTTAGAAGGCAACCCTAAATTTGTGGTCTTACAAATTATTTTTTTACTGATAATAGTATATTTATAAAAATACCACTTGCTTAGACCACTGATTCGTCTCTAAATTTGTGAAAAAAATAAAATCCAACTAAGTATTTTAAAATCAAGAGATTGGTTATTTATTAAAATTTTGTCACATGAATTAAATTTGATAAATAGTATTGCATTATAGTATTGTAAATGATTTTTTCACTAATAATTAAGATAGGATGATCTGAATGATGGTACAATTTGTCATATCTATTTTCATAAATATTAAATTATGCTTAAGTATATTCCGTGAATTAAGAAATTGATTCACATAACATATTTAAAAAGACTCAATATTGGGTCCTATTTACAGATCTTTTAGTTAAAATTATATCTTATCGAATCTTATTTATAACAGCTAATATTATAAATTTTATAAAATTTAATCTATACCATTGAAGGACTTAAAAAAAAGGTTAAAAACGGATTCTTCTAAGTATTTCCTTGAATCCACAAGTATCATAAATCTTTTAAATTATACTTGAATATGATCACTGTGGAACGTTTGAAAAATTGGTTATATATTTTTCTTTGCTCAACTCTATATGAGTAGAAGCCTTGTGCGGAGTTGGGACAAGCCCAATGGGGCAGGTAACCTGCCTCTCAGCCCAATCCAGAAATACAACCCAAATGACGGACTGGGATTTCTGATGTAAACTAACATAAACAATTGTGACATTTTAGTATTTAAACTTATTTGATTATTTTAACGAATTTAAAATTTTATTCAATTTTTTTTTGTTTATTTTTCGACTCAAACTTAAATAAATTTTTATCGACCCGAACTCGAATCGAATTTGAGCAATTTGAAATTTTTACGTATAAATTTAAAATATTTAGCTTATCAAATCGAATTTGAGCCGAATACAAAAAAAAAAAAATTAACGAATGCTAAATTTAGTTAAAATTTAAGGACTTGATGTTAATAAAGATCATTTAAAAGAATTCTTATCGAATCAAGTTTGATTCTTAAATTTGAATAGTTCGAATTTATTTACGCCCTAAATTGAGGGGTTTGGGTTGCCTATTTCTACCCGTAGTTACAAAATTGAGAAACGGAAAATGAATAGCATAGCGGTGTGAAATTTTAATTAAATGATTCGTTTGTTTAAGAAAATTCAATGGCTAATAGTAGGGAAAGGCAAAAAAGTTTTCAATAACCCAATTTGAGTGGAATGTCTCACTCAGGTTTGATAGTAGGCACATTTTGATTTCCCATTTGGTTTGACTTTGACACTTTATAGTTAAATAGTTGACTTGCTGAAAATGTGAATATTAAGAAACATAATTCGCTTATATTATTATACTAAATTATTACTGCTAACGTAAAAATTCTTATAATGGACTTTATTTACTATTTCATCTATTAATTTTGTGGTCAAAATATAAATTATATATTTTTTACATCATTATGTACATCGGATGCATACAAAAATTTTCATATCTACTATGTATCAGAAATTTCGTGACTAATTTTTTTTTCTTAGTAAGCAAATTTTTTTATTGGGTTAATGTCAATTGGCACTCTAAATTGGAAAATGTTTTAGTATGACCCTTTAAACAGAAAAAAGTGTGAATTTGGTCCTGTAAATTAAAATAAGCATTTTAGTGTGGCTCTTCAAACTAAAAGAGTTCTTATTTGGCCTTTTAAATTCAAATTTTATTCTAATATAGCCGTTTGTTTTAGCTACATTTTGTTAATGTAGGTTGATTTTCTCAATGTTAATGATTTTTTAAACAAACATATAAATATTTGTTTTATTTGTAGTGTTATATCTACTTATGCCAAAATGTTTTAATACACCACTGAATATTTCTTTGGCCAAATGATAAAAATATGTAATAGGCCTAATATGTAATATTTATTTTTTATTGTATTCAAGAACTAAGACTAAAAATACAAAAATAGCAAGACAAAATTATTAAACACTATTTTGTTAGTCTGGAGGAATTTATTAAGATTTTTAGTTGGAGTCCTATATTGAAATATTTTCTTCCATTTTGAAGGGTAAAATTGAAACTATTTTAATTTAAAGGAACACAACTAAATAACTCTTTTTTCAGGGGGTCAAATTAAGACTTTTTTAATTTGAAGGACCATATCAACATTTGGAAAAATGACCTTAATAGTCTATCATATTTTATATTTGTATTTTTTTTATTCTTTCACATTTAAAATGATACATTTAATTTTTCACAAATTCAAAACGCACAATTTAGTTGCTTGATACAATTACGAACATATTTTGGATTGAAACGCTCACATGCATATCAAATGTAACATATTTAAGTACAAAATTGATAACACACAACCTTAAATACTAAATTTTTCCCCAAAAAAAGAGATTTATGACTGTTGGAGTAGGGTGATAAAGGAAAAACGGCGAAGGAGAGGAATAGGAGTAGTGATGGAAAGTGACAATTTTAGGCGTGGTGGTAGAGAAAGTTTTAGGTAGTGTTGTTTAACATTTAAAATTTGTTCCCTAATTTTACTTATGAAAAATGTAATATTCAATACGCATATAACTATTTCAAGTCAAATATATACATGTAATTATGTCGAAAAATCAAAATAATGTGTTATGAATTTATAAGAAATTAGAATATATCATTTTAAATGTGAGAAATTAAAAATATATATAAATGTAAAATACAAGGCAATATTTCAACTCTTTTCCCTTTAACATTTTTTGAGAAGAAAATATTTAGGTAGACCCGATCTTTACTCCATTTGTAAATTTTATGATCAGGATTAAATTTTAAATATCTTATTTACATCAGTTGATATTATAAATTGTATAAAATTTAACCCATACCATAAAATCTATAAATGAGATCAAAAATCAAATCTAAACCATCTTTTATTTGGCAGTTGTAAAGAATTTATAAATCGTACAAGTTTGATTTAATGGTGAGAGGCATGAAAGGTACGAGCGGACAAAAAAGTCATTATAACCTATTACTACCAATGTCCTGCGTGCATTGGTGCTGCTGTGAATCCTGTGACGCGCCAAGCTTCTTTTGTACGATGCACCTCCATCACAAAGCATTTTATATTTATCTCCAACGAAACTTTTTTTTCTTTTTTGGTAGAATGACCCGTTTGGATAGACCGATTTTTAATTACTCTTAATAATATTTTTATATTTATTTTATGACACATTCTTTAATTATTATTTTATCTCACATATATTACATATAAAAAAATTACTATGATAATTATTTAATATTATTTCAAATAATATCATAAATAATAGTAATTGACAAAATGAAGTCTCTTTTTTCTTGTTTTGAATTAAGATTTGTTATACATAATAATTTCACAATTTATCACAATACTTATATCAGGAAATGATACTGCATTTATGTCTTTATGCCAACATGAATTTTCTTTTAAAAAAAATTAATATTTTCTATACAGGACATTTTCTCTTTTTTCTACTAAGAGAAAAATAATAGATAAATATTTAAAGAATTTTAATCTATAGTATTTTGCAAAGGAATTTTAGTAAATACAACCAAACAAAGCGTGGTTAACTTTTGGTAGATGGCTTTTTGACACCATTATATTCTTTAAAAAATTGACATTAATTAGGTGTAAGAGAAATTAAATAAATACGTAGAACACTTTAATATTAAATTTGTTAATTTTTAAATATAAATTCAAACAAAATTTTATCAAGTTAAGAATTTTTATAAATCTTGAATAATTTAAAATTTTTACATATTAATTAAAAATTTTAACCTTATAAATTCAAGTTCGAGACAAGATTTAAAGAAAAACTCTAAATTTTTTTTCAAATTTGACTTAATTTATGAATAATCAAACTCTAACTATCTGTTGCCAGATCTAGTTCAATTTAAAATATCAATTAGCTTGTTTCGCAGCTACTTTGTTTGGCCATAAATAGAAAGTACTACTACAAGGTAACTATAAAGAGTGTTTCTCACTCTATTTTTACTTTTCTCTGTCTCTTTCTCTCTTTCATTGGTTTGCCATATCTGGTGGTGGTGTGGCATTGTGGATCCTGGGCAAGAAGAACCTTAACCAATATTCTACCTAGAAAAGGTAATTTCAAGGCGAATCTGCTTTTCAATTCAAGCCCTACATATCTTTCACTGTCTGCACTTCTGCAAATCTGGAACATACATATTCTTATTATTCTTTTCTTCTCTCTTGTGCTTTAGGGTTCTTTTGCCATTCTTCCTGCAAGGTTGGGTTGTCTATATATAGATCTTTCTTTCTTCTCTTAATTATAAATAATTAACTCTTGTATTTTTTTTTTCTCTCTTTTAGCTATATACCTATTGGAGTATGTAAAAAACTATATATATTTAATTTTTTTTAACTCAACTGGTATTGATTTTGGTGAGGAGAGGGTTGGCTGAAGAGATTCTGTTTTGTACTTGCAAGATTTTCTTGGTTCTTTACTTTTCTTTAGTTTTTATGCTCCAAACCCATTTTCTTTTTCCTAGTTTTTCCGTCATTTTAGGTTGTACTTAAAAATTAAAAAAAAAAAAAAAAAACTGAATAGTAATGGGATGGGCTGATGATTTTATGTGAATGGTGGAATGGTAGGTCTTCATCTGACAGTTGGCAAAAGAATAAAAAAAAAATGGTGAGACAGAGAATCCAGATCAAGAGGATAGATAACTTGACTGCAAGACAAGTGACTTTCTCAAAGAGAAGAAGAGGGCTTTTCAAGAAAGCTCAAGAACTGTCTACACTTTGTGATGCTGAGATTGCTCTTATTGTCTTCTCAGCAACTGGCAAACTCTTTGAGTTTTGTAGCTCAAGGTCATCATCTTTCCTTTCCTTCTCCAACTAGCACTACTACTTGTGTATTATATAGTACTAGTTGTTGTTTTCAAGTAATTTCAAATGAATCTTTACTACTACTATTTAGCCCTTAATTAAACTCAGTGTTCTCAAAATCAAAAAGTTCAGTTCTTGGACAAAGGTAATTAATTATTCATGAATTATTATCATATTTGCTGTTAATTACAAACAAGAATTGGACCGTGGAAGAGGGTAGAATAGGAATACTGATCAAGCTAGTTTCAGATCTTAGATGATTAATCGATTTCACTGTTATCAAATGGTCGTTTGTATGTCTGCATGTGATTGGGAGAAGTGGCTAGAACTACACACGTACAAGAAATAGAGCAAGACAAACTTGTCACTGAATTTGGCATTAATATAGAGGAAATTCTAGGTCGAGAGAATTATCTCATTGATTTTAAAATTTTGTACAGTATAATTTTTAAAATATATAATTTTATATTGTATAAATTTTTAAAACACTACAATATGATTCTTAAAGGAACATTAGAATTCTCCTAATATAGATATTGGATAATTGGTTATTGTAAATTAAAGTTTCAATAGTTCATACAATTTTCCAAATTTTGTGGGCTGGGTTTTCTGTCTAGCCAAAGTTAAATCTTATGTGTTAGTCATCTTACGAAGTCAACAAACAACTTTTAAACTTGTCTTGTAAACCAGCTGCTTATGTTAAGATTTACTAAGATTAATGATAATTGATCGCAATGAGTGGGTATGTGACAAATATTATTTGTCCTTATAAGTTTTATAAATTATTGATGAAATAACTTTATCATATGTATCAAAATTATCTATACAAAGACACATTGTTACATTTGGATCAATGAATTTTGTGAAAATTTTAAAATCCACTCATTTGTTCTTAGAGTGATTTATAGATTTAAATTGAATTGTTTCTAAATTCATCTACATTAGAAGTTGTTTAAACTATTCATTTCACACTTTTTAATTTGGTTAAAGTAATTCTAAAATTATCCCAATTAATCGATGGTCTCAAATTCTTTCATCAAATCTTCCTATCCAAATACAGAATGCGTAACTTCTGTTTGAGATTATATATTTTAGAAAGTTAAAAAGAATTAGTCCCGTGCAAAAAAAAAAAAATGGTGTATGGGTCATAGTACACCGAATTGCTATGGCTTTTTTAATTTAATATTTAAGCCTATAATTATCAATTGGGAGGTTTTACATCAAGCTCCAAACCTTTCCAAGAACTCCTAAATGGGAGGTGGAAAGGAAAAGCCATACAAAATTCATGATGGGAAAAATATATTCAACTTAAGAGTTAATACAAAATAGTGACATGCTAAAATTAAAGTGTAAAAATTGATGCCATTAAAATATGAAATTTCTTCTTTTTCTTAATTATCACAAGCTAGCATTAACTTAAATATATTTCCGTTTAAAATCTTTCATATTCAAGTTGTATCGACTTATATAGTAAGAGGAAACATATCTATTTTAGAATATTAATCTAATGAATATAATTATAATTTACAAAGCTCTACTTAAGGGTCATGTTTGGCATGACCAATAAGTGTTTTGAATAGAAACCAGGTTTATCCATCACTTTCTATATCTTACAAGATAAAAACACAAATAAGCCTTGAGTCAACAAAGGATTTCAAACATAAAAATGGATTGAAAAATGGATAAGAAAACTACAAAAATAGCTTCATTTCGGTAGTTATTATTTAGAATATATATTATTTTGAGTATTATTTAGAATGGTATTACAGTTACCTTTTGAGATATGATGCATGTGAAATAAAAAGTAGTTGTAAAATGTGTTTAACTAATGATTACAAAAATAAATAAAAAATAAATAAAAGGCGCCATCCAACCAGAACTAATTGGTTTCTAAGGGTAATGTCCAAAACTTGGATAGATTGGCATTCAAGGGACCAGTGGGAGAGAATCAAAGGACAAGAAAATTAGCATAACAAAACAAGTGAAATTTATTTCCTTCTGAAAAGTGCTTTTCATGAATTTCTCATATTGAAAGAAGTTTGAAATATAGTAATGCTATTTCAGCAAAAAGGCTTCTAAAAGAGGTTGATCCGCTCGCGCGCGCAGGCGCACACACACACACACACACACATGTGTATATATATATATATATATGGATATATATATATATATATATAAGGGATTTTACATTCCCTTGAGATATAATACCCTCACCTTAATATTAACCATTTGATATGAATAATAAATCATAAACCTCAGATTATATTGACTTAAAATATGATTTACCACATACAAACTCTCTACCCATAAACTTAAACTTATGGGAAACTAGAAAGCCACTACTTCTTAAAGAACCATCTACTTAGGATCCTCTATTATATAAGAGGATTCCGAAGCATAAAACTTAATGAATGGTATAAGATTCCTTTCCTAAAATTCATAATTATATTGAAAAGAAATCTTGACCATGCATTAAGAAGTGTGATAGAGAGTAAGATAGAAGATCTTTTGCCCTTACCATCAAAACTTGTCCAACTTCTTAATCACATAGCTCCATTATTTACACTAAAAGTTGATTTTCTATTATTATTTTTATCTTATAATTGAATACATATTATCTACTTCTGATACATAAATTATTTGATTTAACTAATCTAACCTACTGTTTAGGGTCAATTTAATTTTTTTACTCTACTTGATCCCAATATTAACCAAATAACTCGTAGCAGCTTTACCTGTTGTTCGATCCTTTTTTAGTACTTCTTTTTACATTTGGAAATACTATTACACAAACTTATTACTTTTATATGTATTTTTAAGTTTTATTGACACTTTGTACTATTTGTTATTGTGAAATTTTTGTTTTACAAATATTTTGGTTTATACATATATTAAAAAATGATTAAATTTGGATCGTACAGCAGATAATAAATGCTACATTATAGTGTCAATAATTAATACTATATTAACATCTTGGTAGTACAAGTCTTTTTTTTTACATAATACTATTTTATTGCCTATTGTAATTTGGCTAATAATTTTACGATTAGTAATGTATGATTTAATTTTAATCTATTTATTATTATTTTTAATTTTGCATTGATTCAATTACTTGGTTAAGATCAAGTGGAAACATTTAATATATATGCATCTCCTATTAGTACTTTTTTTAATATTTTAGAGTATTGTCTTAAAAGAGATTCTATACAATCCCTCAAAGTATAAAAATGAGGTGATCACTATAGAAGGTTGAATGGAATATATGTGACTTATCAATATTATTGCCTTGCATTGGGGTGTGAAGCCTTGGATGCAGTGTGTTATGTCCACGGATTAGAGAGTGATATTTAGTAGAATAAATTTTGAAATACTATTTACATGAGAAAATAGTACATTCTAGTTATATAGGTAGTACTATATATAAATTCTACAAGTATGATTCTTTTCCTTACATGGTACTATTTTGTTAATGTCACAATTATAACATATGATTCAATTTTTTTCCATTAATTATTTTTTAAATATTCTGCTATGTTTTAGAAAATTTATATATGTCTCACTACACATTTATCTGATACTATGAACCAAGTAGTACATATTACTATAAGATAGTAGTTTTGTTTGGATATTTAATATATTTTATTTCATATCTCAGTACTACATACCTTTACCCATTCAACCTTCTCATATTATACTACATGAATATCTTATAATACTTCCTCTTATCTTGAACAGTACTATTGTAGTATTAATTTTATAACGAAAATATACTCTTAATTTTTCAATTTTTGGGATTAAATTTCATATTAAAGAAATTACATTATTCTTTGATATGCTTATGAAATCAGACTTTTGATATAAATTGGGGTACACATATTACATCCTTTAATATTCTACGAAATTATCCTAATAATTGTTTGATGACCAAAAATTATTTTGTATGGATATGAATAATCCTGTAGTACTAAAGTGACTTTTATATAGTATGAAGTTTTGAGTGCAGTGTGTTATGTCCCCAGATTGGATAGTGATAGTTAATAGAATCAATTTTAAAATAATATTTAAGTGGGGATATAATACACCACAGTTATTAGGCATTACTATATTTGATTATATAAGTAACTTTTTTTGAACATTGCATAGTACTATTTTGCTAATGTCACGATTATAACATATGATTCAATAGTTCTTATCCATTTATTAATTTTTTAAATATGTTCTATGTTTGATTTATCATTAATTCACTACCAATCCATGTTGGGGATAACACACTGCACTTAAAACTGTGGTGTATTATATAAAAGTCACTTTTGTATGGACTTTTAATAGTATTTTATTTCATTATCAATACTACATACACATCTGCCTTTATCATATTATACAATAGGAATCTCTCATAATATTTCATCTTATCTTGAGTTGTACTATTGTTGTAATTACTTTTTTGGGATTAAATTTCATATTAATGTAATATTTTAATTAAGGAAATTACATTTTTATTTAATATGTTTATAAAATTAGACTTTTGATACAAATTTGCGTACACATAGTACATCCTTTATATTAATATTTGTTTGATGACAAAAATTTATTTTGTATAGATGTGAATAATCCCATAAAACTAATGTGATTTTTTTGTGTAGAAAGTACATTTCATTTTTTGCTGGAACATTTAATAGGTTTTGTAATTTTTTTTTATTTTTGTTTTGGTTATAGAATTGGGGTTTTCGAGGAAAAAAAAGGAAATTAAATAGGTAACCAATCACTTGATGAAAATATTATGGAGTAATAATCTCTATCCTTGTTAGGTAATGTACCAACCTAATATTGGATATTTTTTGCGGGAATGATTCCCTCAAAAAGATTAAAGGGACTATAGAATTTTCTTTTATATATATAGAGAGCGCGTGCTATAGTATGCTGATAATATTTTAGTTCAATGGTATACAAAAGTAGCTGTTTCCTATGTATAATTTCTAACAAAGGTGAGGGAACTTTAACACATATAAATTGCATACTATTTGAAGAGCCCCTTCATGAAGTTGAAAGATGAAGATAGAGTGGTGCTAGTTACTTCACGAGTGGGAGAGAATAGAAGGTTGAAGCATAATGCATGAAATAATTGGCTTGTTTATCTTCAAATGCCTACTACAAAAGTCATTTATCTTACAATTAGTTCAAACTAAGTGATCCCAAGTATTCATTGGATTCATATTATTTTTTTTCTTTTTAAGTATGCTGCAAGTGATTGAGAGGTACAGCCAATGTTCAGCAGACTTTGTTAAGCCAGATAAGCATCCAATTAAGCACCTACAGGTACTAAGTTATCTGGTATTTTGTGTATTAAGATGCCGAAATTGCAAGAGTAAAGTACACTTTGATTCAAAAGTACATTTTTCTTCTAGACAATGAAGTATACATTTGTCAACTGAGTTTTTTTCTTACTTGTTAATCTCTTCCAAGTGTTTAGTGAAAAAGGAAAATTATGAAGCCTAATGATTCTTGAAGAAAAGGTCTGTAGCTAATCAATATAGAAAATAATCATATAATCTTGCTTTTCATTCGGATGGAATTAAATTTCTTGTTACCTTAAAGTTTAGCCACTTGATCATCACTCAAAACCTTAGAATTTGTTCGATTGATTGCCTTATCTTGATGATCTTGAAAGCTTCTTTTTCATAATTTTAAATAGCATGGAAACAGCAATAGATGGTAATATAGTTTGATGAAAGAAAATAATTTTCCCCTTTGGATCCTCTTAATGAAAACTAGCTTTTTGAAGGAATTTTGTGCATGTTGGATCTTCAAAATGTGGATAACCTATAACTTACCAGCATACCCAAAATTTTGAAGATCCAACATACAAAAGAAGGCAACAATTGGAAATATGTGATTTTCCATAATATGATCTGTTGTGTTTTGAATATTTATATATATATTAATTGTGCAGTATATGCTATCATAATTAATTGATTCAATTAAAGTGATCTCATATGGTTTAAAGATAAAAGGGCCTAAATCATTTAATTAGTGTGGGTTTCTATGTGTAGATACCTAAAATTTTATTTTCTATTTTATGATAGACAAAACTTGGGGAATAAGGAAAGAGATATATATATATAGGTTATGGTCCCCAAATTCTACATATGTTACTTTTCCTGATATTCCATCATCAGAAAAATGAGAATTCCTATTCTCTAAAATACATACATAGTAATTTGAAAGATCAATAACCATAATATTCAAGAATCAAATCTATAGGCTCAAGAATCACATCCTGTTATTCAAGAATTACATCAATTCTTATGGATTCAGTACATACGGAGGTGCCGACCATTCTTCAATTTAGTTTCTTCTTATCTGGCCTAAACGGCTTTGCCCCATCACAATCTAGATGTGTATGAGAGAAAGTCTAATACTAATCTAAGTATATAATTTTTCATGTTGAATCATTGAGAAATCAATTGTTTGATTTGATTTACTATGTGATTTCATACGAATTTAGTTATTGAATTCAACAAACATTTTTATGTGATTTAATTTGTTATATTCAAGAACAATTATATTTATATTACGGATTAGATTCTTGAGTCCAATAAATTTTTTTATTCAGATTTAATTATTGGATACAAATTATTGGTTTTAATTTTTTCCATAAAATTTGTATAAATAGAGTTTAAATAAATATAAAAAGGATGATGTGAATAAGGATCGAGTTATGAAATTGGATTTTGGTTGATCAAACATTTTATGAGATAATATTTCATGATATTAAATGATTAATTTAAAATCAATTTATATTAAAAAAAAGAAAAATTACATTAATATGAATAAGCTTTTTTTTGAGCTTCGGTTTCAGTATGGTTATCACTTTAATTATGTTCATAACCATAAAGGATAAATTAATGAACAACAATTGTATACATTGTTGTTGACCTAAATTTATTCTCATAATCGAATTAAAGTTTAATTTCTTATACTATGATTAGAAATTTGCATTTTGATGGAATTTGATTGGAGATCTTCCATAGTGTTCAAAAATTTATTGATCGACACAATATGCTATCAAAATAGTTCCTCTTGTGTAGGTCAATTTATTTTGGGGTATTTGTAATTCATGCGAATATTTATCTGCCCAAATGAAGGTTAATATTTGGCTTAATTACATATACACCTGTGGTAATAAATATGTGACAATTATTTGGTATTCCATGTGAATAATAAGTCGGTCCAAAGATAGACTTATTATTTAACAGGATTTATCTTAATACCTGTCTCTTATACACATCTTACAAGTTAATATTTTTGTTCAAAAAATAAATATTAATGTTGTGTTAGGTATCTTATGATGGGCCCTACCATTATTTGAATGTAATTAATTAAGATTCGGTACATGTGAATATGTTGTTTTGTTCAATTTTTGATTAATTCATATCCTTGTATGATATCTGCTAACATAAAGTTGATCACTAAATGAATGGAACCAATTTTAAGAAATAGAAAGAGAATGTAATGATCGTTCTTGGCTGCATGGATCTAGATTGTGTTAAGGATTGAACAACTTGTTGCTTTTACAGATAATAGTTCCAAAAAAGAAAAAAAGTATGACTATGAGAAGTGGGATCATTCAAATCACGAGTCTCATGATCATGAAACGTGTAATTTCGGAAACTTTTAGGGGCGATGTGCTGAAAAGGTAATTGGTTAAGGAGTTTATTAAGAAAATTAAAAAGCGTTTTGTCAAAAATGATAAGGTTGAAACATGTACGATTCTATTGAACTTGATTTCAATGAGGTATAAAGGAAAATAAAACATAAGGGAGTGCATCCTAGCGATCTTTCAATGAGGTATAAAGGAAAATAAAACATAAGGGAGTGCATCCTAGCGATCTTTCATCCTACTTCAAAACTTAAGCCATTAAAGTTAAGAGTTGTCTGAGGAATAGCTCGTGCATTTGGTTTTGATCTCTCTTCCTACACAATCAGTCAATTTAAATTTAGTTATAACTGTCAAAAGGATAAGTGGTCTCTAAATGAGTTTATTTCTCATTGTGTGCAAGAAAAAAAAAAGTTGAAGTAAGGAAAGATTAAAAGTGCTCACTTGGCAAGTACCTTTAAGGATAAAAGTAAGAAGAAAAAAAAGGATAAAGGAGATGCGATTGATCCACCTCAAAAAAAAAAAAAAAAAAAACAGCTAAAGAAACAAACTAATTTAGAAATTTGATTGTTACTTTTGTAAAATTCTTATACACAAAAGGATTATATAAATGTCACGTTTGGTGTGCAAAAAAAAGGTACAGTTCTCATTTTAGTTTGTTTTTAGAATTCTACTTCAATATGACATCTAAATAAAGAATTTAAAAATTTGTGTTAGATGGAATTCTTGATCCCCTTAAAAGTTTGGGTATAGTTTGACATTTAATAATTAAGGTCTCTTATACACATCTACATGTGTATAAGAGCCAGGAATACACTCTAATTCAAGCGAATATCCAGGATATATTACATCTTTCTAGAAGAGTGTGAAATCGTCCACATACGCCATGCCGGAATCTCCTCACATGATTGGTGTAGTTGAGACGAAATAGAATTTTAAAAAATATGGTGAGAAGTATGATTAGTCATACAACTTTACTGGATTCACTCTGGGAAGAGACATTAAAACTAGTTTTAGAAATTTGGCCTAAAAGAGTCCCAACTAAGGTTATGACCAAAATCCCTTATGAACTACGGATTGGCAAAAAACCCAGTATAAAACATTTACATATATGGGGTTGTTTAGCTGGGGCAAAGCCTTTTAGGCCAAATAAAAAGAAACTAAACTGAAGAATGGTCGGCACCTATTTTGTTGGTTACTCTAAATGATCTCGATGGTACAAATTTTATGATCCAATATTTAGATCCTTTTTTGAGACGGGAAATGAACAGTTCTTTGAGAATATTGAGTTTTGGGAAGCTTTGAGAATATTGAGTTTTGGGAAGCTCTGAGAATATTGAGTTTTGGGGATCAAATTTAAGGTTAGAGACTTTGTCTTTGAAGAGGAATCCGTTTCTCTTCCTATGATTATTATTAACAATGATTAGACTTCTATTCCTGATATTGTTCAAGAAACAATACCCAATGGTGAAAATCTTCCCATCAAGAATAGAAGGTTATTCTTGAAGAAAAACTCAACAACCTCAAAAACACATGCCATTAAGGAGATCCACTAGAGAAAGGAGAAGTGCGTTCGGATCATGGGCATCATATTTCTTTAAGAACATATAGACATTCGATTGATGGAAGATGATCCAATCAACTTCCATCAAACCATGCAAAGTTCTAATTCTCAAAAGCGGATTGATGCCATGAATAAGGAAATTAAGTCCATGAATAATTGACAGGTGGGAACTCACCACATTATCCGAAGGTGTGAAGCCTATTAGTTGCAAATGGATATGTAAAATCAAAAACAATTCAAAGGTTAATGTGGAGAGATACAAGGCACGTCTTGTCACGAAGGATTTTACTCAAAGGAAGGCATTGTTTCTAATGAGACTTTCTATTTGGTATCATCGAAAGACTTTTTCAGGATAATAATGGCTTTAGACCTTGAGTTACATCAAATGGATGTAAAGGCTGTAGTTCTTAATGGTGACATTGATGAGACTATTTATATGATGCAATCGGAAAACTTTGTGTCCAAAAATACAAAAAATATGGTTTGCAAATTAAAAAAATCCATAGAGATTTAAGCAATTTTCTCATCAATAGTATCACAAATTTCATCAAATTATCATCTCATTTGGATTTGAGATGAATTTAATTGATGATTATGTATACCATAAGTTCAATGGGAGTAAGCATATTTTTTTGGTTCTATATGTCGATGACATGCTACTTGCCGTCAATGATAAAGGCTTATTGCACGAAACCAAGAGATTTTTATCAAAAAAATTTGAGATGAAAGATCTTAGGAATGTCTCTTTTATATTAGGGATTCAAATATATCGAGGTTGCTCTCGGGATATTCTTAGATTATCAAAAAAGAACTATATCAAAAAGGTACTCAAGAAATTTGGTGTGTAGGATAACAAACCAAGAGATACAGCTATTGCTAAGGGAGAAATTCTGTTTCACTCAGTATCTTTAGAATGATTTTGAAAGTAAGAAAATGCAGAAGATTCCCTATGCTTCCGCAATAGGAAATATGATGTATGCTCAAGTTTGTAGCATCCAAATATTGCATACATTATTGGGATGTTAGGCAATATTTAAACAATCCGTGAATGGATCATATGGATATGCTCTAGCAGCCATGGGATCATGCGGTATCTTCGAAGAACAAAACACTACATGCTCACAGATAGGAGATCGAATAAATTAGATATCATTAGGTATCCTGACTCTAATTTTGTTGGATGTCTAGACAGCCATAGATCTACTTTGAACTATATATATCTGCTTTCTGGTAGAGCTATCTCATGGAAGAGTGTTAAACAAACACTCATAACTCTTTCCATCATGGCAGACTGAGTTTATAGTATCTTATGAGACATCTAATCATAGAACATAGTTGTGAAATTTTGTTACAAGACTGCAAATTGTGGATGGTATTGAGAGCCTACTTAAGCTATTTTGTGATAATAAATCAGCAGTTCTATATTCTAACATCAATAGGAGCTCAATGAAGTCTAAACACATAAATATCAAGTTCCTAGTTGTTAAACAAAAAGTTCAGAGTGTTCTAGTGTTTATAAAGCATATGAGCACAAACTCCATTGTTGCGGATATGCTTACTAAAGGTTTACCACCTAAGGTCTTTCATGAGCACACTGCTCATATGAGCTTGCATATTGAAGATCACATTACATATAATTTCCATGTCACACATCCATACTTAATTTATGTCATTTGGTTGTGTCAATGTACATGATCAAAATGGGTTTAGTTACGATTAATATAACGAAATTCGTTTTGGTCTTATATTAGCATAATTAATGGGCGAGAGTGAATCCAGTAAAGTTGTATGACTAATCATTATAGCAAAAGGTTTTGAGCTCATAAGGTTTTATGCAATAATATATATGTAGTCCAAGTGGGATAATGTTGGGTTTTGGATATTTACATATATATTAACTGTGGAATATGTGCTACCATAATTAATTGGCTCAATTAAAATGATTTGATATAGTTTAAAGAAAAATGGGTTTAAGTCATCTAATTAGTATGAGCTTTTATGTATAGATACCCCAAAGTCTTATTTCCTATTTTATGATGGACAAAACTTAGGGAATAAGGAGAGTATTTGTATATATAGGTTATGGTTCTCAAATTCTACATATGTTACTTTTTCTGTGACATTCCATCATCAAAAAAGTGATAACCCTATTCTCTAAAATACATACATAGTAATTTAAAAGATCAATAACCACAATATTTAAGAATCAAATCCGTAAACTCAAGAATCACATCCGGAATTTGAGAATGACATAATTTATATATTCAGGTACTCTTCCGCATATAGTATTTAACTTACGTTCTTGATGATTAAACATGAAGGATCTGGGTTATGATAACATTGGTTGTCATGATATTAAAATTAATTTGGTATCCCAATATTATCAGTATCAAACTAAATTTTTAAAAATCCTACTATCTCTTACAAAACCTCCATAAATATTGAGCATCTACCAATACATGAGCTGCTATTAGGACTTCAAAAAGCCCCAAAAGTAGTTTGGAAACAACAATTGGAGTAAAAATGCATAAGATATTAAAAAAATTTATGGGCCCGTTAGGATGCTATAATATTGTGATTTAAATATTTGTACAATACAACACTATGTGTTTTGAATACCTGTTGATACCGTATATGTTTTAAATCACTACAGTAAGTACTCTAACGAGACCATAGAATTCTCCTAAGATATTAGCATAATGTTAATTTTTTTAATCTATTTTATACATACATATCTTACTTTAATTTTTTAAAAGTAAAACCATCTCTTTTTTATTCTAAGCGGGAGAATCATACCCATGCTATGCTTACCAAGGAAGTGATGGAGAAAACCATAGAATTAAGGTACAACCTAAAACTGCTATAACATGGTTCATAATTGATTTGTGAAAATTATGGTTTAATTCCACTTACAATTATAGGCGTCTTAAAGGAGAAGAGCTGCAAGGACTTAGCATGGAAGACTTGATGAAATTGGAGAAATTGATCGAGGCAGGATTAAGTCGTGTAGCAAAAACAAAGGTTCTTGTTAACTTTGAATTTCTGTATTTTGAGATCTTATGATATCTGGATAGTTTTGACATTTTATTTTATTCTATTTTATTTTTTTGGTGGATTTTAGGGTGGAAAGTGTTCTCATCCAGGAAATTGGTATTCTCAAGAAAAAGGCTAGTCAAAAAATTTCCTTACTAGCTACTTTCATTTGTTGTGCTTCTGCATGCGCATATGAATGATTTCAAATAATATTTCTGTTTTCAACTTTATTTGATTATTTTTAATAATTTTATAAATTTGTTTAAATTTGAATTGTTTGCTTTTGAGCTACACTCAAACGATTTTTTATTGAATCGAATTCAAATCAAACTCGAGTAATTTGAATTTTTTATATGTAAATTTGAAATTTGAAATTCATTGAGCCTAGTTTAAATCGATTTCAAAAATTTAGCGAACTCAAATTTTGTTTAAATTTGACTTAATTATTAATAATTTAAATTTGAACAAACTTTTTTATTGAACTGAACTTGATTTGAGTATCAAGTAGGTTGGTTAGCATTTGCTTATCTTATTGGCGTCATAAATTCATGATAGACAAACATTCTTGGTATAATTCCTTATTATTTTAGCAATAATTTGCAAAATGAAATTACAGGAAGCATTATTAAAGGAAGAGAATGCAAGGTTGAGACAGAAAGTATCTGATGTGAGAGTCCTTTTTCCCCCCTTATTTCTATATATTGACACCTTTGTGCAGGTGCATTGAGCATAAATCTTTGTTGTCTGATTTATATTGCAGGTGATAAGCATATCTGAAAACCAAACACCTGTATTGGAACAAGGGAATTCATCTGACTCGGTCACTAACCGAAGCAGCCATGCCGGAATTAGTCATCTTGAGGATCCCAACAGTTCCGACACATTTCTCAAGTTAGGGTACGTAATTTGTTCAATTCCACCACGCATAAAAACTTTATACTATTAATAAAATTTTTAAAAAAAATTGGGAATAAGTGCTGAGGGAAAATACCATTTTGTCTTTTATTTTTAGAATGTGCTCTAATTTAGTCCTTTATATATCAGAACAAGTTAATTTAATCCATCTTAAAGTATTAGCCTTTGACAAAAAAATTATATAAATTAATGATGCAAAGTCATGTAAATATCGTGTAACCATTAAAACACAAATGAGTTAAAGTTAAAAGGTCTTATTCCTCGCTACCCTTAATATTTTTTTCTTTTCTCTCATCTCCCTAACCTTAATGATAGAAGTTAATGGAGCAAATATCATGATTTTAGATTTTTAACCTTCCAAGTCTTCTGTATTTAAAGGCCACGTAATTTTCAGATGTGACTAAGACCACAGCTGTTGTTTTATTTTACCATCAAAAGCCCCATGTTGCGAACATTTTAAAAGATGAGAAATTAAATGAATTTGTTATGTATGATCTATAAGCGACCAAATTAGAGCACACTCCAAATATAAAGGTTTAAAATTGTCTTTTTCCCGGAGCTCTGAAATCATTTACACTACTTTTGATCTCGTACAAACCCAGAAAATTGATTGGTTAGTAGAATTGGATTTTATAATTCTATGGAATTTTGAATATCCTATACTTGTATTTGAGTCTCTTCAACTAGAGGACAATGAAATAAGTTAGACAGATGCTTTGTCAAATAGTATGTGTATATTTGGTTTGTGAAAAAGGACAAATGGATGGCTAATCAGCTATCCTAGCTAGGTCCCTTTTTATTTTGAAATGGCCTAATCTGACTGAGTGAAGTTATTTAATTTGACAATCTTCTATATAAAGACAATCTTCTGACTTGGTGATTGAATTTTGGCAGTTTACCATTTCCCAGCTGAATTTCAGGGAGGATGAGATTATATTTGCGGTTGCCGAAGATCAAGTCTATTGCTTGAGCAATCATTGGCTCTATAATATTTAGAAATTGGACTATATGTTGCATTAGTTTGAAATATACATGTGTAATCATGGTTGCAATTCTTTAGTCAGTGGCATCCTTCTTTCGATATAAACGCTGAATAAATCAGCCTCCATCAAAGCTTTTCTAGATGGTTATTATTTTTAAATAAATTCAGAAGAGAAGTGTAATAAATACTTAATGGTTTGCAGCTCAAGTATTTTAGGTTCATGTGTAGCTTGCATGAAAAGTCATGCACGAAGAATGATGTACAACATGAATAGGAATGCCTGTTTTCTCAGAATAATAGTCTAATAAAAATGACAAATTTTTATATGCACTAGATGATGCATGCAAGTTTACACAACATATAAAATTTGTGGGTTTTGTTATAAAATTAAGTTAAAATTATTAACTTTGACTATAAAATTAATTAAAGTAGAAAATTTGTAAGCGTAGATGAGAGAATAGTAATCAGAGAAATAGCATAAAATTCTTTAATATCTTATATTATAAACTTTTCAAATCCTTCCAAAACCTTTTTACAAGTTTTTCAAAGAGGTATACAAAAGATTTGTACAGGACTTGTAAAAGATTTACAAATGAGGTATCAAGACTCCCTATATATAGGGTTACAGTTAGGGAATTTATAAATATGATACATGAATTACGAGAATCAATAAACCTTCACAAAAATCATTAAGTTTTTATAAAATTTAAAGGAATAAATATTATATTAATCGATGTGAAACACATATACGTGTTTACGAAGACGAATGAACATTTATCTTTATAGAATGTAGGTTTCACATAATTTCTCAATCAGTCTTACATAGGTAGTGGGTACGTATACCTTGTTGCACGCAAGCATTAAATGCATAGCAAAGGAGAATGGTACACGAGATGCAAGAAAACATTTATATTACATGCAAAGGAGGCACATAAATAAGTATAAAAATACTCTACAATATTTTCACAGACGAAACTTGTTTTATGTTTTTCAGTGTTTGATTATAGTTTGATTAACTGTCATTATTGAGAAAATTAAATATTTCTTTAGAATATAATGGTCGTGTGATATGTGCAATAGAACTTCAACATGGAACCAATGACTATTAGTGAAACTAGTTTGTAAACACGTGCTTATATTTATTTCAGAAGTAAAGAAAAAAATAAAAATATTAAGTTTATCCAAAATTTATTCTATTTTATATGTGTTCTTGAATAACATGGCATTAGCAATATCGAATGTTGAAATCATAAGCTGTCCAAGTATAATTTTATTTTTGTTGATTTTCACAAATAAAATATTGATGCCTAGCAATTTATTAGGAAAACAAAAAATACAACTTTATTTAAACCCACAGGCGCATTTTGTACCCATTAAACAATTGAAAACGTATTGAAAATAAAAACAAATGCCTAGAAAATAACATTTTCTAGTCATGCTTTTAATAGCTCTTGCCTATAGTATTTACTTGAAAATACACACATATCAACATTCAAATATTCATAAAATTGAAAAGGGAAGAAAGTGAGAATCAGTAAATGGATAGACAAGAAAACACGAAAATATGACAAATATATCAACTTTCTTTTATATGTTAATTATTATCACAAAGAATTAATTCTAAAAAAAAACTCTATAAAGGATCAAATATCAAAGAAAACCAATCAAACAAACTATTTAAATATCAGAAAAAGAAATACGTGAATATGGAATACAAACCTATTTTAATATACACGAATATCTTTCCTTAGAGTTTCCAGATATCTGGGCTCCTTAGAAACTTTTTTAGAATTTTGATTTGGATGCTTTAAATGTGTGTCTAAATATATATATATATATATATACACACTTTGTCATCTTTAAATGTCATGTCTATTTATAAATAGTTTAATTTTCATATAACATGACTTTTTAAATAGAATGACATATCACATTGCATTATTATTTAACTATTTTAAAAGCCATAACTATTCATAAAATAGTCACTCTTCGAATAAAACATCACATCTTAGTACCGATTATATTACCATTTCTGACAGATTCTAATCTTAAGAATCAAATTGCTTTCCTTCAAATGTCAATTGTAATTGGTACGGAAGTTCAAAATGTGGTTGCTTTCCGGACACAGAGCCGTAATTAGATGGGGAAATCATAAGCTAGATTGCTTATTCAAAATTCCTTCGTATCCTAAGTCTAAAGCATGTATCTTTACAATCTTAAGAGCATCTGGATGAAGTATTCCTAAACATAGTAAATTAGTTAACAAGTTTCTTATTGCATTAAAATTTAGCCACATGAAATTCTCTAGTAATGCCACATGATGACCTCCAAACATTAGAGGACTCAATTTTAGTATATTACTAGTTTATATACCTGTGCTTAGCACGGGTTAAATTTATCAAATGAAGCATTTAATATGTGTGATTCTACTATTAATCAATAATGAAAAAAGAAAATGCTCAAAATCTTGATAACAATATATCTAAAGAAATATCGATCCATTAATATATGATAACATGAAAACTAAAATTAAGAATAAACCAATCCCTATAAGAAAAGGAATCATAGAAAACAAATTTCAAATTCATCACAAAAGAAAGACACAAATAGCAACAGGGGGGAGTTAATACCTTATAATTAAGCAAGAAATAGCATGAAGTCACTTTTATTTGATAATTTTTCTTTGCACCATGTGTTCTTATATAGTACTCTCAACCATTATCTCCAGTAGTTACAATAATTTGTTTATAATAGTGAATCAGATTAGATTTAATTAATAGTCGCAACTCTTGTATACGAATGGGCTTGAAGAGTTATATTTAATAGGATTTAAATTATAAGCTTTAGTTGTAGAAAACACTTTTATATAAAATAAAACTCTTGCTTTTCCAATATCATTACACTAAAAAATGCTAAAGCTTGCAAGATTTAGTTGATTGCACTTGACGTCTTATGCCAGTGAAAGGAGGAGATGTGTCGTTTGAGTACACGTAAAAGATAAAACAAAATATTTAGGTAGACTCGATTTTTTATCCTATCTGTAGATTCTGTAGTCAAGATTAAATTTTAAAAAATCTTGCTTACATCAATTTGATATCATAGATTTTCTAATGTTTAATCCACACCACAAGATTTATAAGTGGGATCAAAAACTAAATCTACCTAAATATTTACCAAAGATAAATGGACACAATCTTTCAGGAATCAATTAGTTCTTAGTTTTGAGTTCTTACCAAATCTACAATCTTTTTCCTTTCAACTGATTGTCACGTGGAGGCATTATTCGATTAGAAGTTTTGGTTTTAGTATATTTTATAGATATAGATATGTTGGTTTTAGTATATTTTATAGATATAGATATGTACAACAGAACTTAAATACGAGACCATGCATAGTCATTACAAATGTTTAGAGTCAAACGTACCCCTCAAGCGGGTGAATTTTATCGACCCTTACAGCCTCTCTGTTATTTTGTACTATTATACATTTTGATAATTTTTACACGTGTTGCATGTTGCAACCACCAATTGGCTAAAATTTTTGTTTGGATATGTTGATACAAAAACTTGAGCTAAGGTTAGCCCATCTATGATATCGTTCAGATTAAAAGTTAAGTACCGCACGTAATATTCATATCCGAATTACTAGAAAATAAAAAGGTTGGACTGTGTCTTTTTAGGGTAGACTATGATGCTAAAATTAGTACTTAGATCAGTAAAGTTCAATAAAAATTCAAAACTTATGAAATTAGAAAAATGATTAATAAATTTGATCTACCATTCAATTCGATATTTATACTAAGGTTGTTGGATATAATTGATCCGCAGATCGAATATTTAATACTGCCCATCTGGACCTATTTGAACTACGTTGGTAAAATTACTAAAATACTTCTATTGGACTCGCGCTCGAAACCACGTGTAACACTGTAATTGAGTGTATTATTTTGACATCATTATTTGTCCCTTAGTCTCAAGTTGAATTTTCAAATTGAGAGTGTTGAGTACTAAATACCATGTTCACATTCTGATTGGAGACGTAGTATTAACTGGAGTCAATTTCATAATTGAAAATTATTTTATGGGGAAAATATTTTTTGAATTTTACCAAAGCTTGTATAAAAATTTTATTCACCAGAGTATAAAAATATAAAAATAAATCAATATCAATTAGGTTATGGAGTTCCCTACTCCTTTACTGTTGCGTATTTCATGGTCTTAAAATTTGCATTATCATGTAATTAGGATTTTGGATTGCTCCAATACTACTATTACAACTTATTTCACCTCAAGTGATGTACTACTAGTACTACTTCACGTGCACTACTACTACTACTACCTTGGAGTTACTCCAGTATATTTCACTTTAGTACTAGTTATATTACTCCACTGTTACTCTAAATGACTCCACGTGAACACCTTATCTTTCCTTCTTCTTTTTTTTTTTAACATATCAAAAAGTCCTTTAGCTTTGCATCAAGATAATAGCCTGACTATATCACCCTACATCCATACCCGAGTATCACCTTGCTGATTAATTTTTTAGATTTAAAAACCATCATTAATTTTTTAGACTTAAAGACCACCATAGAAAAGAACAATACTATAGAAAATTTCACAATAATAAATCCCAACTCCACAACATCTAAGATAGACCAGAATTTTCCTTGTGCCAATGATATACCCTTCTCTTCGACAGGCTATGTTTTTTCTCAGATGTGGATACCTCAACTTTCCCTATCAATCTTGACTACGGTAACAATGCTGTGGATGACTATGTTGAAATTGATGACGACATTGAACATCCGCTAATAATGTCAGGGATGTTAGCAATAGTCCTGCACTCGAAACCATCGATTCCTTAGATTTTTTTGACTAAAATGATGGAACCGGTTCGGATAGTGAGAAAAACATAGCTGATACAAGGGGTGTTTTTGAGTCAGACAGAACTCAATAACCCATGTTTAGGGATGTCTGAGCTCTTTTACCATACAGACACAGGGGGTGTGATTTTTCACCGTGTAGATTTAGAGTGAACTTATCCAGTACCACTACCTCATGTGTAAGCATGACTCCTTTGCCCCCATACTCTGGTCGTGATAGGGAACAACCACACCGTAATTCTAACATAATAATTGAGACTGAAATAGAGCAAGTGAATCAAGTGAGGGTAATGCTTCTCCTCCTCACCAGGAAAAAATTAAAAAGGCTCCATGTCGAGCCAAGGACTCTAATGACATCCATTCCCAATTACCTGTCTCCAATGTCAATGTGGATTCAATTGAACAATGGCTTGAACAATATTATATCCCTGAGGACGTCTAGAAGGTCAAAGCACTGAGGCTGAAGTATAGACATTGTTTGAATTATAAGGATTATGTATTTGTTTATCTAATTCAATTAAAGGCAGGACTGAAGTTTTCACTATACCCCATCATTTTGAAAGTCTTAAATCACTACCAAATCAGGCTTGGGGAGATTTTTGCCAAGTCTTTTGGATGTATTAACGCATTCACTATCACCTGTTGGACACAGAAAGTGGTCCCTTTCTTAACTTTATTTAATCACTACTTTTGGATTTCGTTTACTAGACTCAATATTACCTTCAATTTTAGATCCGAAATAGGTTGACTTGAGGGTTCATAACCCTAGAAGAAGACATGGAGAAAAAATACTTCTTATTGAGAAGGAATTTGAACTTAAAATTTTTAGATTGGAATTTTGAAGTAAATGTCTCGAGGTTAAAAAGGCTAGTCATCCTAAGCAACTATGATCGGGAAGCCATCAAGATATTTAAAGACGTAGAAAAAATCCTTGTCAAGTAGTGAGGTGCAGATAACCAAGTGTTAGCTTCTGCTGGGTTGTGCCTTGCTCCCTTCGATCATCCTAGTCATATAGGTTATCCTTGGAAAAAATATTTCTTTCTCCATGTTGCATTTTTTTTTCTTGTGCACTATTTGTTTATCTTGTAATGATTTATTATTTACTCCGGAGAATAACTTATAGTTTATTTATTAGGTGCAATGGCTACCATATATGATACTGTTTGAGAACAAGCACTAAGGCTAAGAAAGGACATGGATCTTGATATCCTTGATCTCGTAGATGAACCTCGCGATGCAGGAAAGAAAAAGAAAAGATCTTCCCTACAACCACCACAAGTACCTGCTAGAGAAAAGAAAATCAGGTTGCATCCAACCCCTACTCTGCTTCCTTGATCTCCTACTGAGGAACTTACTGAGTCAATTCCTACTACGAAACCATCAAGTCAAGTATCTGAGGCTTTGGTGCTAGCTGTCTAGGAAATAGTTCGGGACCGTACTCTTCCTTAGACCGGTTCTTTTTTAGGAATTAGCTACTACCTGCAATAGGCTGAGGACCTAAACCTTGCCCGTATTTTTGAACTTCAAGATAAACTTAACTAGACAACCAAATTGTATGAGAAAGAGATCAAAAAGCATAATGAGGCAAACAAGAAATGCAAAGAAATAATTAAGAAGATTGATGAGATGATGAGAATCAAAGATCAAGCAACCAAGTCCTTGGAAAGGGTTACCATTCGTGTTGATTTTCTTACTATAGAATTGTCCCAGCTGGGGGCTAAGTAAAAGAATATGGTAAACGCCGATAAGGAGGAGCTCACAACCATGGAGAAGAGGAGCAGCCAACAAAGAATACTTGAATTTATTACTTCCCAAGACTACCAAGATCATCTGTAGGAACACTTGGAAGACTACTGTACTAGTAAGAAGTTCAATGAACTAGTGGTTGATCAAAATATTGACTACTACAACGAAGGGTACATTGATGCATTGCAAGTCGTGAAGAAAGCGCATCTCTACCTAGACCTTAAAGATGATTGATTCAGGATAACGCTCCAACTATCCATACTCATGCCAGTATATCTGATGCTCCGACTGGGAATGGAGGTGCACCAGGTGATAGAGCTAAAGTCAATTTCAAGAATCACTAAGGAATATGAGTAGATTAGGCAGTCACTTCAGTTGTTCCACCAGTTTATACTAGCACATAGCTTCTTAGTTGTTTATTTTCATAGCCTTAAAGCTTAGCGTTTTCCTTTTGTATGAGCTCCCGAACTTTGTTATGCATTTTTCTTTTACATGTTATCTTTATCCAATAATTACCATTGCTATGCTTGTCAGGTCTTATAGTTGGGGCCTCTTTATGTACCAACTCCTCAGATGTCATACTTTTCAACTTTTTTAGTAGTATGCATCTCTTAGTTATTTACTTCAACTGAAGTGATTAAGTGCTATTATTGTTCTTAGTAGACTTATATTTTAATTTTTCTTGTTAATAGTACTTTGGAACTTTATTTTGGAAGGTTGCACTTATGAAAGTGTATTTATCTTTCTCTTGCTGGGAAAGTACTACTCTAGAGAGTAAGTACTAAATAGAGTCTTACACTTTTGGAAGACCTTATAATTGCTTCTGTATGGATAAGTCTTTCTCCGAAAAATAGGCACAACATAGGTACTTCTCTTTGGAAGACCTTGGAATTGCCCCTAGAAGGGTAAGCCCCACTCTAAAGAGTAGGTATGGCATAATTATTTCACTTTGGACATAGAGGTAAATCCCACTCCGGAGAGTAGGTATGGCACAGATACTTCACTTTTGGAAGATATTGGCATTGTCCCCGAAGGGGTAAATCCTACTTCGAGGAGTAGTATGTCATAGGTGTTTTACTTCGCGAAGACCTTAGCATTGCCCCATGGGGGTAAGTCCTACTTCGAAGAGTAAGTATGGCATAAGTACTTCACTTTTGGAAAATCTCGAGATCACCCCCGAAATGATAAGTTGTACTCTGGGGAATAGGTATGACATAGGTACTATATATTGCGAATAGTTTGGAATTATGCCCCCGAAAAGACAAGTCCTACTCCAAGAAGTAAGTATGACATAGGTATTTTACTTTTGGAAGACATTACCCTTGAAGGGATAAGTCCTACTCCGGGGAGTAGGTATGACATAGGTATTTCACTTTTGGAAGACCTTAGAACTATTTTCGAAAGGGTAAGTTCTACTTCGGGGAGTAGGTATGATATAGATACTTCATTTTTTGAAGGATCTTAGTATTGTCCCAAAAGGATAAATCTTACTCTGGGGAGTAAGAGTGACATAAGGACTTCACTTTTGGAACACCTAGGAATTACCCTTGAAAGGGTAAGTCCTACTTTAGGGAATAGATATAGGATAGATGCTTCATATTAGAAAGACCTTAGCATTGCCCTGAAGGGGAAAATCCTTTGCCTTAGGCATGCAAGCTTAGTATTAGGGAGATTTAGGTTTTTTTTTTTTTTTAATTTACCCTTGAAAAGGTTATCCCTACTGGGGAGAGTTGCTATTGGTGCTTTTACTCGGAAGGTGTGCTAGTTGACCCCGGACTATAGTAGAATCACAGAGAACTATGTTGGGGTATTATTCTTGCCAAGAATTAACTACTTGACTGTATGTTTTCAACACTTCAGAAATTTTATTCAATGAAGCTGAAAAATTATAAATTGCACAAGTTTTAGTCTATAGTGGAAGATGATACTTGACTTTAGAAATTACAACTGAAAAAACTCAAACAAATTATATTGAAATTAAAAATAAAATTTTCTAAGGTTTTGAGCATTCCAAGAGCGAAGCAGGACCTTCCTGTCCTTAGTTTTAAGTTTTTAAATTTCATGAGTAGATGATTCAATAACTTCATAGGATCCTTCCCAATTTGGCGAAAACTTTCCCTACGATTAGGGCTGACTTACCTCCGCCTTCCTAGTAATCCAATCATCTACTTTGAAATTTCTATCCTGAACTTGCCGGTTGTAGTACCAAGCTACCCGCTACTTGTCTTCCCGCATTTTGAAGAATGCTTTGTCCTTTGCCTCATCAAGTAACATCTCAGATCAAGGTTAGACCTCAGAACTTTGTCATTTTCTCGAAGTTGAAGTTGTAGATTCTAAATCCCGACATGCTAATCTCTATTGGAATGAGTGTTTCGGTACTATAGGTAAGATTGAAAGATGTTTCTCCAGTTGCGTTGTTGTAAGTGGTGCGGAATAACCACAAGACATTAGGAAGTTTGTCCACCCAATTTCCCTTAACACTATCTAACCCTTTTTTCATCCTTTCTAATAGAATGGTTAGTGACTTCTACTGAACCATTACTCTGGGGTTGACTTACAGAGTAGAAACATTGTTCAATTCTCAGGTTTTAACAGCATTTCTTGAAAGTTTCTTCTTGGAACTATAGTTCGTTGTCTGAGGTAAGTGCCTTGAGAATACCAAAGTAGCAAATCACATTCTTTCAAAAAAAATTCATAATATGTTGAGGAGTGATTGTTGTTTCAACCCACTTAGTGAAATAATCAATTGTGACCATTACAAACTTCTTCTTGACCAAAGTCTAGTAGAAAAAGTCCCAGGATGTCAATACCCTACTGGGCAAAAGTCTAAAGAGTAAGGATAGGAGAAGCTGCCCAACTGGGAGCCGGGGTTAGTTGGAATAGAACTAACAATTTTCACACTTTTGCATATAGTCTATGGCATCTTCCAACAACCTTGGCCAATAGTACCTACTTTTTCACTTTCTGTGCAAGTGCTTTACTGTGGACATGGTGTTCGCATACTCCTTTATGCACCTCAGTCAAGATATACTTGGCTTCACTCGGACTTAGGCACCAGAGATAAGGCATTGAATAGGATTTTTGATACAGAGTTTCTCTAATGATCAATTATTTTGTTGTCTTTTTCTCAACTTTTGAGGCTTGTACCTTGTATTCAGTTACTTTGTCTTCCCTAAGATATTAAATGACCAAGTCATCAAATTTGGAGTAGTGTCAATGTTCATGGCTTCTGCCAGTTCAACACTTTTTTCCTTTAACACTTCAAGAAAAATCTCCTTTAAAACATTTGAGATGCACTGAACTAGCTATTTTGGAAAAGACATCTGCCTCCCTATTTTTTTCCCTAGTTACTTGAAAATTTCAAATATGTCAAAATGTGAAATCAAATTCTCCACCTTAGTTAGGTGGAACCACAGTGATGGTTTGATTACTTCAAACTTCCTTTTGACTTGTTCATCAACCAGGATAGAGTTCATATTCACCATCAAGTTATTCAATCTTAACTCTTTAGTTAGCCTAAATCCAGAAATTAAGGCCTCATACTCTACTTCATTATTACTTCCATGGAATTCAAACTTTAGAGTATTGCTTGTTTTGAATCCCTTTGGAAAGGTAAAAATTATGTCTGCATATAACCTTCAGCATTGCTTGCTCAATCCACATGCATAATTCATTAAGGGTAATCCTTAGCTAGCCTCCCAAAGGAGATAGTCTTCCCTGACTGTTCGTCTTTCTTAGGGTCCTCTTCATCTACCTTTTCAATGTGGAAATCTACTAAGGCCTCAGTCTTGATTTTGTCCCCAGAGTATCGATTGAAAGTAAATGTCATACTTACTTAGTTCAATGAACCACTTAACCAGCCGTCCCGAAACTTCCAATTTCATTATAACAATCTTAAGTTGATGGTTAGCTAGTACCACTATAAAATGACTCAGGAAATATAGTTTAAGTTTCCTTGCCGCCGTCACTAAAGTCAAAGCCAATCTTTAAATAGTAGGATACCAAGTCTCAGGATCACTTAATGACTTACTTGTGTAATACATCGGTTTCCGAACTTTGTTTTCCTCCTTGATAAGAACTACACTCACAACCACGGCTGAGTAAGCCAAGTACAAGTACAGAGTTTTCCCCGACTCAAACTTAGTAAGAAGTAGAGGTAAAGGTTAAGTAGACTTTCAACTCCTCAAAAGTTCTTTGGCATTTTTCAATTCACTAAAAGTTCTTAGCACTCCTCAAAACCTTAAAATTTTGAAAATTCCTATCCCTAGACTTGGACAAGAATCGACTTAAATTTGCAAGGTAGCCAACCAACATTTCTCAGAACGTCTTTTACACCTTTAAGAGATTCCATCTCTTGAATTGCTTTTATTTTAGCAAGGTTTGCCTCAATTCCCCGCTAAGTCACCATGAATCCCAAAAACTTATCCCCTGCCACTCCGAAGACACACATCTCAAGGTTAAGTTCATCCTGAATTTTCTCACAGTGGTGAAGGCTTTCTAGAAGTCCTCTATATGATCAACTTTGTTTTGCTCTTGACGAGCATGTCGTCAATGTAAGCTTCCATGTTGCGTTCCAACTAATTGCCAAACATTTGATATACCATCCGTTGATAAGTTGCCTCGACATTCTTGAGTCCAAAGTGCATTACCTTGAAGCAATAAGTGCCAAAGTCAGTGACAAAGGCTATCTTTGACCGGTACTTAAGATCTAACCAAATTTGATTATACCCCTTATATATATCTAAAAAAGACAATACCACAAATTCGGAGGTTGAGTCTACAATTTGATCAATGCGAGGAGAGAGAAGGGAGGAGGAATAGAGGGAATAGTCTAACAATCCTTTGGACAAGCCTTGTTGAGGCTAGTGAAGTCGACACACATCCTCCGTTTGGCCCCAAACTTAGGCACCATAACTACATTGCTGAGCCACTCTGGGCATTGAATTTTCTCCATGGCCTCGGCTTCTAGAAATTTCTTCATTTCCATCTCTAGTGCTTGGCCCCTTTCCCCATCAAAATTTCTTTTCTTCTGAATTATTAACTTGTACTTGTATCCATATCCAAGGAGTACATGACTACTTTGGAGTCAACCCTGGCATATCTGACAGGCTCCAAGCAAAAAAAAAAAACAAAATCTAAATTCCCTAATTAGGGAAATGATTTTTTCCTTCAATTTTCCCGAGAGGGACTTTCTAACATTTACCACTTTATTTTATTTATGTTCATTTAAGATGACCTCTTCTAGCTCTTTGGCTTGTTTTCCCTTCTTCGAGTACATATCTACCTCATCTACAACATGAATATTGCAAGTAAGGGTGATCTATTTCCCCTTCTATTTCAGTGAGGCAGCAACGTAACATTGCCTAGCACTTACCTAATCTCTTCTACCTCGTTCTCAGTAAGAACTTCATCTTTATGTGGTGAGAAGTCGACACTGTACTGAGTGCCCTTATAGTTGGCCAGTCAATGATCGCATTATAAGGAAATGATGCCTTAATCACTACAAATCCACCATCACTTGAGCATCCTGCGGAGCTACTCTAAACATTATAGAAAGAGTGATGTACCCAAATGGAATGACCGTTTCTCTTAATAAGCTTACCAAATGTGTGGTCACGGGTTTGAAACCTTTCTCCTCCAACTTTATCTCCTTGAATGCTGAATAGAATAATATATTAACAGAACTGCCATTGTTAATTAGTATCCTTCTTACATATAATTTGTCATAAGCAAAGTTACTATCAACAGATTAGTGTGATGATAAACTATTTGTTGTGCCTTTTCCCTGTAAAGATGATATCTTGACACAACTTAGGCCGCTTCAAGTTTGATTGGACTAAATTCACCCGGCAAGCAATAAGCCTTGCAAGATGATGCACAGTTACCACTTGCTGCTCTACCAGAAATGGTTTGTATAACTATTCTTTCTTGATTCTCTATCCCAACTACTCCGTCTTCCCAAGGTGGATCTCAATCTTTCCTATCTAGACTCCTAGCCTGTCGTTGGGGTGACCTTCCTCTATCCATTCCTTCGATGAATTGCCTCAAATATCCTTTATGAATCAAGTCTTCAATTACATTCTTTAATAAAATGCAATTATTAGTATCATAACCATGGTCTTTGTGAAAGTAGCACCACTTGTTTTTTGTTACAACGCTCCGAGTCACTCCTCATTGCTTCTAACCACTTTACTTATTGCTCATTCTCAATCACTGCTAGAATTCATGAAGTTGTGGTATTAAGTGAGATATAGGCCTTAGAAGAGTCGAGACTCCTCTTATAGGTCACGGCTACGAATAGTTGGTCCCTCACATTACTCTTCTTTGATGGCCCTGCTATATTGATCAAGCCATTAGCAGATCTTCTCTTCTTGCTATCTGCTCCACCTGCTCCAGTCTCTTGCTTTTTCTTCTCATCTTTATTGGTGGAAGCCAGTCCATGAAGATTCTCCCTTTTTTTACGTGCAATTCCCCTCTTTCGGTAAACATCCAGTATCTCATTAAATGAAGATTTCTCTAAGCTTAACCTGTAGTCCTGGTAGTCCATGTCGTAAATGATAAGTATTCGCCCTTGGTCTACGAGGATCAGAGGCTCAGCTAGTGGGTGAAACACTCCACCTGGGGAGTATGGTCACAAGATCGAATCTCAAACAAAAAGAAATAAAATATATTTTATATTCAAATTCGTATACGCATATGCGAGATATAAATACCAAACAAAAACAATTTATGTACATTAAAAGAAGATCCCTTGGGGCCATTAGAGCATACTTTCATAAAAGGAAGGCGATCTTGAAAGGAAGACAATTGTCGCAATCCCACTACACGTAACTAGAGATGGGAATAGTCTGCTTGGGCATACTACACAGCCTCTACTGAAATGGTCACTGAAAGTTGTTGAAGGTTTGAAGTTAAGGTCAAATAAACATTTTCCAAACCTCACCCGATATGGAAGGCCATGATCTGCATATCTTCTGTGACTCCTTGCATTCTGATAGTCTCTTTCTTGAAAATATCCACATAGTCCATAATTGATTCATCTAGTTTTTGCTTAAGTGTAAGAAAGTGTGTTTTTGTCTTTGGGAGCCTCGTCTGATTGCCAAACTTGTTAAGAAACAAGACTACTAGTCGATTAAAATTCTTGATGTTCCCCTTCTTATATCCTTTGAACCATTTTGAGGCAATGTCCTTGAAGATTTCGGAAAACCTTCGGCAAAGGATAGCATCAAAGGCTCCTTAGAGGCATATTTTGGAGTGGTATGCATCTAGATGTTCCCATAGATCAGTACTCCCATTATAAGAGTCAAAGTGAAAAGTTTGCCATCTTCTAGGAAGAATCTCCTGCATGATATCATCAGTGAAGAGAAGGGAATATTTGAAAAGTATCTAGTGCTCCTTTCTTTCCTATCATCCATTCTGTTTACCTTGTCCTGCAACTCTTTCAACCTCTTTCTCAAGTCCTCCTCCTTTCCTAGGACTAGTAATACGGTACGATCTTTCTCCTGGTGTCTTCTTCTCTCATGAGCAATAGATCCAGCTTCACCTGAGCTCTTTTCACTGGTACCACTTATCTTTGATGAGACCTCTCTTCATAATTCATGTATGGTAGATAGACCTGCTTGCTCCCGTTAGGCGGATCTGGCCAAGGTGAGCTCATGTGTCCTTCGCTTGTTTTGCCTTCTTTCCCATTGGTTGCTCCTTTCCTCCTTGTTAGCATGAGGCTGGGAGTAAACAATCCAGGGATTGCCACCTAAATTACTCGGAGGCTCTTCATCCTGAGAGAAATGACACTCCAGCTATTGTCTTATGAACATCTTCTTTAGCAAAGCATACTGCTGTCTCAACTTATGAATCTCTTCATCCTTGTCTACGACCTGGGGACCAGAATCCCCTTTGTGTCTTATTTTCCAATCCATCTCCATGCAAGATCAGACGGAGTGGTGTTGAGTTGAAATTTCTTTACCCTCATCGGCGTTGCTACTGTGAGTATTACGCGTGTTAGGTTTCATGTCTTAGTATGACTTTTATAATAGTTTCCTATAGGCAGCACCAAATATTGATATAAAATTTTGAACTAAGGTTAGTTCGTGTACTGTATAGTCTAAAGTAAAAGTTTAGCAGCTCGCGTAGTACCCGCGTCCGAATCACCAGAAAATAAAAAGGATGGAGCTATATTTCCCTAGAGTAGGTTCCGACATTAAAGTCAGTATTTAGACCAAAGAGTAAAATTCAATAAGAATTCAGAAGTAATGGAATTGGAAAAGTAATTAATGAATCTGACTTGCGATTTCGATATTTATACTTGAAATTGTTATATCAGATCAATCCGTTGATTGAATATTAAATACTTGACTTCTCTGAGCCTATTTGAACCACGTGGGTAAAATTATTAAAATACTAATTAATAATTTTACTTATTGGATTCGAGTTCGAAAATCATGTGTAATATTATAATTAGGTGTACTATTTTAATATTATCAAGATCTATACTAGTCCCCTCCTCATGTGAAAGAGATTGGCTAGTGATTCAATAATGCAGGTTCTAATCAAAACCATCACATACTTTACAAAAAGAGCATAAGTATCTAATAATTCTGATATGGACTCCACATTGTGAAATCCATAACAACCATCATGCACTTCCTAATATAGTAAATAGATTTCTAATTTTTAACAATTATAAAGTGAGTAACGTAGATTCACTTCGTGCTCGTGCTAAGTAAGTAGTAGTGGAGAGGAGAGTGACCACTAGATAAATGGTCGGTATTCCAGTTGTTGGTTGGGCTCCCGCTAAAGACCCGCTCTATCTCTCGCCGCGATAAACACTCCCGCGCATGCACATGGGTGTGTCCGTTTGTTTCTAACAAATCAATTTTAACGTTCTTTGATCCGAAATTCTCATCACTTCTCTCAAACGATCTCAATCCATTCTCGTCTCTTTCCATCAATCCCCCCTTGTGTCCCTTAATCAATTCTTTTCCTCTTCCATAATTTCCTAATTAGTAATTAATCTGAGATTAATTAATTCCCTTTGATCAATCAAGATGGATGAAGAGTACGATGTGATCGTCCTAGGCACCGGTCTCAAGGAATGCATTCTAAGTGGGCTTCTCTCTGTTGATGGACTCAAAGTAAGTGTATCCTTTTAAGAATTACGCTTAAAAATGCATGCAAATTATTGGTCTTCTAGCATCCTTACTTTTTTTCATATTTAGACCATTTCTCAATTTGTGTGCGTCATCCTTACACCGTGGGCCATGCTAATCTTCTATCTATTGTTCTAATTTTAAGGGATTCTAACACTAGTACTTGTGTAATGTAGTTGTGAAGATAGAATTGTTACTACTAGATGGCACCATGTCTGTTTCTTAGATCTTTCAATCTAGAAATATATGGGAAAAATTCATCAATTTCACTATCCACAAATTGAACGTGTAAACTCCCAAGCAGAGAAGCTGTAATTCCAGAAAATCAGTGAAACATAATGGAGAATTTAAATGGTATTAGAAATTGATCTCCTCATCCTCATGATTCTTTTCCCCTTTTTGGTGCCCTTTGACTGTGTCGTCTTTTCACACAGGTATTACACATGGACAAGAATGACTATTATGGAGGAGAATCCAGCTCTCTTAATTTAAATCAGGTAATAAGTTGAAGTATCATTGAAGGATGTCTGCCTCAGTATGTGTGTGTGTGTGTGTTCGGTTGGAGAACCATGCTAGCTTCCATATCTAATTACTCTCTGATGTATCATATCTTCATCTTCTTTATATAGCTTTGGAAGCGGTTTAGGGGTGATGAACAGCCTCCAGAAAGGTTGGGCTCAAGCAAGGAGTACAATGCCGATATGATTCCTAAGGTATATAGTGCTTGATGATCAATCCTGATCACTCTGATGGAGATTGCCTCAGCTTTCACATATGTATCTGTGATTTGTTTCTTCTATTTGGAAAGAATAACTTGGACTTGTCCATACTGAATATTATCATAAGCATTTCTTCGTTGAGTCTGCTTTAATTATGAAGCACACAATTAAACGATATAACAACTCCCATTGTGATCATGAAGCAGAAATTTTATGTTGTCAAAAGTAAATTAGTCATTCTGAATGTTAGTAGATTATTGTTCATAAATGTGCATTCTTCACCATGTTATGTGTTGATGAATAAAGTTTCTGTCTAAGCTAAAGATAAAAGGGTAGGAAGAAATATGTCTTAGGCTCTTGTGTTATTTTATTTCTCGTTCTTGTTTTTTACATTGAAGGGGTGAACCCCTATTTATAAGTTACTACCAGCTACCAGCATTCCTATCTCCCGACTAATTGGACATTTCAATCAGTTCCTCGGGGGTTGGAGTGTCTAGTTTGACCTTGCTGATCCTTAACTTGGTCGTCAATATCGAACTGATATAAGCTAATGTACATCAGTATGAATTGCTCTTAATGAGCCTATTACATGCTATGTGGACTAGCCACGCGTCGGTTTGACATGGGTGTGTCACTTCATTTATCATCATGTATGTCCGACAAGAAACTGATGAAAGTTTTCCTGTCCTTTGGTAGTTCATGATGGCTAATGGAGGTCTTGTCCGTGTACTCATTCATACTAACGTTACCAAGTATCTAAGCTTTAAGGCTGTAGATGGTAGTTTTGTGTACAACAAAGGGAAGGTATGTTACTTTTGGTGCCCATCTTGATTTAGCACTGAACAAATTGTTTAATTTTTTTTTCCCTCATAACTAAACTTGGTTGTCAAAAAATTGTTAATCTTTAGATTTATAAAGTCCCAGCAACAGATGTGGAAGCACTGAAGTCTTCACTGATGGGACTCTTTGAGAAGAGACGTCTTCGGAAGTTCTTTATTTTTGTCCAAGACTTTGTGGAGAGTGACCCTAAAACTCATCAAGGGATGGATTTGAACACAATCACAGCAAGTCGAGAACTCATCTCGTAATTTTCGATCCTTATTTGTAATTTGCTTAAGCTTAGCTATTGGCTAAAGTTCACTGGCAAATAATTCACCATCTATACATATGTTTCTGCATTTGTGTTTATCGGCATTCAGTGTGTATCTCTTTGTTGGCATTAACTGATTTAACATTTTCAGGTCACACTTGCATATGTTATCAAATATAGTTTCTTAGTGGAAAGGGGAAATATAAGTACCCTCCTCGTGTTGAATAATCTTATGAGGATAAGACTCTATCTTTTCTTGCAAATTTTATTCGTGAAATAAGCAAGGATGTATAAATGTGTTGACAATGGAATTCCGAGCATACAAGCTAGTGATTTCAATATTTTGCATATGTTTCTTATTGCAGGAAATATGAACTTGAAGATGATACAATTGATTTCATTGGCCATGCCTTAGCACTTCATATTGATGATACATATTTGGACCAACCAGCCCTGGACTTTGTCAAGAGAGTGAAGGTGAGGGAATTGTGCTCTATCAATTCCTGTTCTTACTTTGGCATGATTAGTAATAATGTTGAATTTAATCCTTCACAAGAGATATGCTGCTTTTGCACTCTTTTTATATGCAAGTACAACATGGATGTGCATTGACCCGTGACAAAAGGGGGATCAACTCAGATTTATTTATGATAACTTGGATAATATTATATATATAATTTGCTTTTTCACTGAAATGCAAAGAATTGAACAATTTTGGGATTGAATGTCATTATTCGTACAAGTTTGTTGTTTCAAGCCTCCTCAGAAGTGTTATCTAGAATTCTCCCAGTTTCTATTTCACTGAGGTGGTATTATTGTGTTTTTCGAAATAAAACCTTACTACTCAGATTCCCAACAAGAAAACCTGTGAGCAGTCCAACTTGTTTACTAACAACTGTTGCTCCTCTTCCAAAAGCTATATGCAGAGTCCTTGGCCCGCTTTCAAGCTGGATCTCCTTACATCTATCCCATGTATGGACTAGGAGTACATCTAGACAATTGCCTCAGGTATCTTCTAATTCGTAGGTTGAGAGCCTTTTCTTTACTATTGGGTTTTCTGACATATTGACAAAATTTGCAGGCATTTGCACGTCTAAGTGCAGTTTATGGTGGGACATACATGCTTAACAAACCGCAGTGTCAGGTAATATTCTAGACTTTTTGGCATCCAAAAGCATACCTAGATGTTAAATTTTCTAGTGCAATATATCGGTCAAAAATATTTTCATCTTGAACAATTAAGTGCTTGTTTAGAGAGAAGCAAGGCAAAAAACAGTCATTTTGCCTTGCCTTTGACTACTTTTATTTTCGTTACTTCTTTTCTTTGATAAGAAGGCAGTTTCAGTTCATGCTGTAAGTCTCTCTGCATAGCTTCTATCTTCGAAATTAACTAAAAAAAAAACTTATATTCACAACTTTTACATTTGCATTTGTATACATAGTATATCTTCTGGATTGCAGGTTGAGTTTGATGCAGATGGAAAAGCTGTTGGTGTGACCTCACTGAAGGAGAAACTGCTAAGTGCAAGAAAGTAGTTTGTGATCCATCATATCTAACTGACAAGGTAAACCCCAATAACTAAAACTTCATTATTTTAAGTCTTTTGTCCCTCTCTTGAACACTTCATGTCTTGAAATCCAATTATGCAAATGTTTACTTGCACAAAGAATGCAATTGGTATTTCTGTATCACGCTTTGTAACACTGGTGATTGTGAAATGAATGCAAATAACAGGTAAAGAAGGTCGGAAAAGTTGCTCGTGCTATATGTATAATGAGCCATCCCATTCCCGATACCAATGATTCTCATTCATGTCAGGTCATTCTGCCACAGAAGCAACTTGGTCGGCAATCAGATATGTATGTTTATTCCTTGTGTTTTTTGTACACAAATTGGATATGAATGTTGACAACCAGCTAGCCTCCTAATCTACTTCATTTGTTATGTTGCAGGTATCTGTTTTGTTGCTCTTATGCTCACAATGTTGCTCCAAAGGGGAAATTTAATGTATTGCTTTTGTTGCAACTGAAGCTGAGACTGATGATCCGCAAACTGAATTGAAGCCTGGTGTAGACCTACTTGGACCTGTAGATGAGATATTCTATGAAACTTATGATAGATTTGAACCTGCAAACGACCCAGATGCTGATAATTGTTTCATATCTGCTGTAAGTCGAAATTCATGCGCCTAGAATTGTTAAACAGAATTTAAGATCGAAAATCTATTTTCATTTCTCCCTCTTTCGTCTTCAAGAAAATAGAACCTTGTGAATATGATGTGGACTTGCTATGGCCTTGAACATATCTCATGATATATGTTCGTGTTTCCTGTACCATTGAAAGGTTTACTTTTGAAGTCTACATGGGTATTTTTCGTTCTTTCTTTTTGTTTTGGCTGGATTCATGATCTCTTCAACTGAAATATAGTCTGATTTTTTAACAGAATCATTGGTTTGGGGAAATGAAATTTGGGAATGTGCTAGAATTCATTGTTTTTTGGATTTGAAAATGGCTTGGAAAGCAAACTCTCGTTTTTTTCATTTTCTCTAACGCATAAAGTACTTATAATTCTGTTGTTGAATTGAACTTGGTCTACTTAAACATTCTAATGCTGTAGCATTTTACTACTCAGCAGAACTTACTCGTACCTAGTCTACGTCTGTTTCTCTCTACCTTCAAATTTTACCCCACTGATCAGATACTGCTCTTAAATCATGCAGAGTTATGATGGAACAACACACTTCGAATCTACAGTTAGGGATGTGATAGCCATGTATAGCAAAATAACCGGGAAGGTAAGTTCTTCATATAAATTGCAGCCAGAAGCTATACAAAGATCTGCAACCTTTTCATCTAACAATCACAGTAGCCACTACAGTGAATAAATATGCAGGAAATATCTGCATTTGACTAATCCTTCAATCGATTTCTTCTCTCTTTGTAGGATCTTGATCTCTCTGTGGACCTGAGTGCTGCAAGTGCTGCTGCTGCTGAAGAATGAGGAATTGACAGCCTTAGCTGTCAAAATAACTGAAGATGAGTATTAGCCTGGAAAGTTGATAGCCCATTTTGTTCTTTGACTCATATTGTTTCAAGAATATCCCTCATCAAGTTTTTGCCTTGAAATTAGATTTATGATGTCCAAATTGGTTTTGATTCCTGACCTTCATTCATTAGAATTCCATTTCCAACACTTCAGAAATATTCCACTTGATTAAGCTTTCATTAAGCTCCATATGAAGGATTTTGCCAAGAAGAATCACAGCCTTTATTGGTATTATTAGATGGTTGCACCTTTTTTATTTCTGTCTCTGAACTTCAAAAGTTCTTTTAGCATCTATGCATTATGATTTTGTTCCTAATTCAGTAATCCATTTCCAACTTTGTGATAAATGGCTTGTATGTTTTGCTTTATCTCATCAATCCTATATATAGAGTAACCTTCCTTGTCTTCTAAACTTATTTTACCAACAGAAAATCATTTACAAAATCACCCGCTAGGAATAATTCATATGTCAAGTATAGAATTTTATTAAGTTACCAAACTTTAATTTTTATTAATTAGTTAGATTTTTTTCATTATTTTACAAATGTAATGACACGTTAATGATCGTGGACAAATGATTTTGAATGTAAATAATTCTCCTTTATCAAAAATAAAAAATTGGTTAGTGACACGTAGAACACAACTTGATAGATCCAGAGGTGATAAGTACATTAACAAATCGAGATAACATTATATTCATACAAAGAGATAAAATTATTGATGTATCAATAGATCTGAAAAAATAAATAAAATTTGAGCTGATATTTAAAATTAGGAATTGATGATTTATTAAGATATTATCACATAAATTAGCTTAACAAGTAATTTTAAATTTATGATTTTATAAATCACTTCCCAACAAGAAACTATTCCTTCTGTCTCAAATATATTTGTCTACATTTTTGATTTTTTTGTTCAACGATTCAACTTTTCAAAACTTAATTTTTTATAAATTTTGTAGCTTTTTTAAAGTTTTTAAGTTTTTATAAGATGGTAATATTTGATATAAATTTCACTTTTAATGAAATAATTTCATAAAAAATTAAATAAATTTACATGAATTATTAATTATAAAATTGATCAGTTTGACCACAAAAATCAAATTGTAATAAAATAAATGCGACGGAGGAGTAGTATTTAATGTTTCAAGAGATAAAATCATAATTGATCTAGCCAAAACTAAAAGTCGTCCTTGGAGAAATTTTTATGTGAATTCGATCAAAGATACATGAGATGAATCTCTTGGTCTACATTCATCAATATCACCCTAAAAAAATTATTTTTAATAAATTAGAATAATATAAATGAATATGAATTAAAAAAATATACCTCACTTATCATAGATCAATCTATATAAAAATTTTCCCTTGAAATGAAACCACTAACCTCCCTCTTGGAAAGACAAACCGGTTCAAGAACAGCTAGCTGATGACTCAGGACAGCCAGCGGATGGCGAAAGTTTTTTTTAAAAAAAAAAAAAACCTTATGCTGCATGAAACACCACCAAACTCACCTCTTAATCTAAGGGAAAAGCCCCTTTCTCCCTTCAATAATACTAATAAGATAAACATTTTGCCGACTACTTCAACAATCAACTGAGCTCATCAAGATAAGACTTCTGCAAGGGAGATTAAATTAAAAAATAAAAAATAAAGAATTCCTTTTTTTTTTTTTTAATGCATCTATATAGAATTGCCTTTTCAATAATTTTCAGTGGTAGTTGTTGTTTGCATGCGGAGTTTTTAGAGTCTTTTTTGTATTACATGTTGGACAAATTAATTAGCTGTTTAGAATTCACATCTTTGACATTTAATTAGATTTTTTTAATAAAGTTCCCCAACTTAACTTTTCACTCCATCATTCAGTTAATTATTAACAATTTATAATAGTACTTACAGATTGTCTATTAAATAATGAGTCAAATTTAAGATATATTATTGATATGATCGTCATCTACCAAATAATCGGTCAAACTTGAGAGTTTAACAATACAGATCACCCATTTATATAAATTAAGGGGTGCAAAATGGAAATACTCTATAAAATGCTCGTTTTCATATACTTATTTTCCTTTATGTTTGGTGTAGCAATAGTTTAGACTTCATCACAAAAGGGAATTTGTACAACTTCTAAGCAATAAGAGATTAGGAGAGTAAGATGATATATGATCATGGAGGTTAAGATCCTATCAAACAAGCTTATCAAACCATCTACTCCAACTCCCAATGATCTTCGCTACTTCCACATATCTTTCACTGATGAAATGTCTCCAACAATGAATGTTCCACTCATTCTCTACTATATCAAGAATAGCAGCATAGCTGCAGATGACACAGTTTCATTCAACCAATTATTGGAAAACTCATTAGCCCAAATTTTACCTCAGTTCTACCCACTCTCCGGAAGGTACATTAAAGAAAAACGTTTAATCGATTGCTGTGATCAAGGTGTAAAATTTTTGGAAGCACGAGTGGATTGCCATTTGCATCAAATTCTTGGCCAGGGGATGAAAGATGTGAAACCTGAACAGCTTAATGATCTGCTCCCTTGCCAGATTGGCGAGGCGGACGAAGCCATTGATCCATTGCTGTCAATTCAGGTTAACATGTTTGAATGTGGTGGCATGGCTATTGGTGTTTGCATTTCACATAGGATTGCAATTTGTCTGTAGATGCATCCACTTTGAGCACATTTCTCTTGGCCTGGTCTAATATTGCCTGCAGTACTCTGAATAAAGACTGCAGGGAATATAATACTATTAGGCCAATTTTCAATTCACCCCAATTCTTCCCTGGAAGAAACTTGCCTAAGCTTGAGCTCGGAATTCCAAGAACCATGGATAATAGTGATGTCCGTGATGGCCCTAAGATTGTTACAAGGAGGTTTTTATTTGATGGAAAGGCGATATCTGAAATTCGATCCAGAATGATGATCAATTGTGATGATGGCACATTCAAGCATCAGTTCACAAGAGTACAATTGATCTCTGGCCTAATTTTAAGGGCTCTTCTAGAAATTGATCAATCAAAATATGGAAGATCAAGAGCTGCACTTGTTTTACAAACAGTAAATTTCCGGGACAAAACCTCACCACAAATTCCAAAACATTCTTGTGGGAACTACTGCATATTTGCAGTAGCACAGTGCAATCCAGAGCAAACAAGAAACAAAGTTGATGGGATTTCAAGAATCTGTGAATCTAGTTGGAAATGCAATCAGGGAAACAGTTGACAACTGTTCCAAAATTCTGAACTCTGGAGAAAATGGGCATATGGTGGTGATCAATCCCTTTAAAGAAGTGACTGAATTATTATACAAAAGCAGTGATCTGAATGCCATCTTATTGAATAGCTGGTGCAGATTCCCATATTATGAGGCTGATTTTGGGTGGGGAAAACCAGTTTGGTTAAGCCTTGTTAGCATACCTGCTGGAAATTCAGTTGTGCTGATTGACAGCAACGATGGAGATGGTGTTGAAGCATGGGTGAATTTGGAAGAAAAAGACATGTTTAAGTTCCAACAAGATCAGGACATCAAAACCTTTACTACCTAAATGAAAGCGAAGTTTTTTTTTTTTTTTTCCCCTGTTGATAACGTTGCTGGTTGTTTAGCAGTTGTATGCAACAATGCATTGTCTGGTTTGCTTACCAGTGTGTGTTTGTGTGTGTGTTTTTTAATTTTTTTGCATCTTTACCAGTTAATTACTTTAAATTTTGAGAAATTAAACCGAGGTTTCTTGAAGTTTACAAATACAAATTAAGGAAGTGTTTAATTTATGAGTATAAAAGGTTGGAACGAAAATCAAAAGCTAACAATATTAGGTTTTACTCCATTCACTCTATTTTATCTAATGCTTTAGAGGTAATTTGCTTTGTTGTAAATTATATGTGGTTTTAGGAATTCAAGGAATTATTTTTAGTGTCATGTTAATAGGAAAAGATGATTGTGTAGTTGAGGAATTCAATCTGTAAGGTAACTTAGGGGGTGTTTGTTAATATTGATTATTGAATTTTGAATTATGAAATCTGAATTATAAGTTCTGAAAGTATTAATTGCTGAATTAATATATTTATTTCTATTTGATAATCAACTGAATTCAATTTTTGAATTAAATATGTCACTTCATACATGTATTAATTTATTACAAATAATTGTCATATATGCATAGAAAATAAAATAAATAATTAATGATGGTATACAAATGTATATGAAAGAGAATGTGTGTGATAGGGTATGTATGTGTGTGTTAGACTATGTGTTTGCATATTTATTTAAAATTCAACAGATTAAGTGAAAATGTTTTCATTTAAAATTTTGAATACAAATTAAGTAGTGCTTAATGTAATAACTGATAAGAGAATTCTGTTATCAAACATTCAAAAATCTCTTAACTAATTAATTTTCAGTATTAAATTGAGTTATCAAAGAGACTCTTAGTCATCTTAAACTATCTTTTTATAAATTTGATGCAATTTAATAACTTTTTTAATATTTATACACCAACCTAAAACGATATCTAAAATTAAGCCGATGGAGTATTTGATTAAACGCTATGATAATCATTTTATAAGAATAAAAGTGCAATAAAATATTTACTTTTATTTGTCATTTATGATTAAGGTTTCAAATTAGTAATTAACTTATTAAGATAATGAGCCTATTCGAGTTTACACGAAATAAGGAAGGAAAATAATACAAATCATAAGCACTGATAAATTAGTGTGATTTATGATTTTCATTCTTATTCTGATTCCAAATGCCAACCAAACAGCTCTGTTTTTCATTGCATTCATTAACTATCATTCCTGGTCAAAGATGCTTTAATAGGAATCTTTTATATAACTAAAACTCAGAAAGAAATTAAAACTGAAACGGCACTTTTAAAAACAATAATTGTTGTTTGGTTGCAAATCTAATTGGTATAGTTTTCCAGCAGTTTAACAATCATGGACTTCTCTCTTTATTTATTTATTTTTGGTAGTGATTATTTTCAGGCAAATACTTAAGTAGAGCCGGTCTTTAACCTCACTTGTAGATCCTGTATTGTGGATTAAACGTTAAATAATCTATGATGTGGTCCACACCACGCATAGTAAAAAAGAATGGTAGTTGAATCAACGAACATTTCCCACCAAAAGATCAGTCCAATAATACCACTCACTTTTTTATAAATCATCGAAAAATCGAGTGTACTATAGAACGAATCTGAACCAGTATTTGCCTGAAAATAATCACTACCAAAATCTGTCTCTTATACACATCTAGATTTTTCCCATCTTTCTTCTTAGTAGAATCGAAGACGTTCCTTCTACTATCTCCTCCTTAGCTGCGCAATGGTCCCTTGGAGTGGGATTTACATTGTTATGTCGAATCCCATCGTTTTCTTTGTGTAGGCGTATGAAAGGAGGGCGTTGAGTTCTCTGCCTTTCCACAACAGATGACGTTATTAAAGCATGTGCAACTTACGTTAGAGGAATGATTGTTTCCCTCTGAAGTGCCGCTATGCTCTTTTGCATCCCCCCACAAAGCAACAATTCAGTTGAACCCAAACCACGATGGGACAAGGACAAACATTGCTATTTTCTTATGGTTCCTCTTAACTTCTCTTCTTGTTCTATTGATCAGAAGCACCCTGTAGTTCTGGAGTGGCAACTAAACTAAAAAGGTACTGACCGCAATTGCAGGAATAGGTTGACTTTCTTTCATTTTGGTTATGAAAAGTGAAAGTAGTCCTAGTTTCGTTTAGTACGAGATCGCTTCACACCTCGCCAACACAAATTCCTTAAAAGAAGTTCTGTTCAAAAACCTCGTATAAGAACATGTATAGAGACATGATTAAAGAATGCGCAGATTCTTCCATACCAACTTAGCTGCCCGGCGCTGCTATTGGCATAACAACCGGTACACCATAAGTTGGCCCAACCCAGTCCTCTTACAAGTAGAGTCAAAAATCGGATCTACTTAAGTATTTTCCTTATTTTCAAGTCCAATTAGGTTTCCCAAAACTATCTTCCATGATTGTGCAATTATGTTAACTGGTTCTTGATAACAATTTTTGCATGGTTAATAATGTTTTTCCTTTTCAATGTTTGATTTTTTATACATACAAGCAAATAATATGTTGGTGATATTTTATTATGAAAATATTGATTTGAAAGATTTTATCTTAGAAAACGTACAATATTTATTTTCAGAATCCAAGGTCATTGTTTTACATTATTAATTAAATAAAAAGATTGCCTTATACATATCATCGGAAACGCCTAAAGAAAATTAAAAACGATCGTCTAATAATGGGGATTAAAAAAAAGAACAACAAAGAAGAAAGATACTAATAATGGCTAATTGCACTTTATCTTCTTAAATTTATACATCAGTTGCACTTTATATTTGAATCTAAATAATATATACTTTATCCCATTAAAATATTTCACGCTATAAAAATTATAAAAGATGCTTTGGACATTTGTTTTAACAAAAATTTCTACTTAAAAATTTAGGACAAATTTACTTTCTTTTCTTTCATTTCTAATTATTCAATATATTTATATTCTTTTTATTTTTTATTTCATAACTATAAAAGAACTTCATGTATTATCACATTTACCTTAATCAACTTATACATTGTTTTCTTTATTTAGAAATTTCTTTAATCAACTTAAACATTGTTTTCTTTATTTAGAAAACTAAGTACAAAAAGGAGAATTTTTTACAACTAATTTCTATTTATTTTCATAACACAGAAACTAAATATATTGAATATAAATTTAGTAAGTAAAATATATTTTATTAAATACATTTTAATCAAAAAATATATATTTATCTTATATAATTAATTGTGAAATGAAAAATTAATTTAAATAAAAGATATTTTATCAAATTTTCACATCAACTTTTTGTATTTACTTATATCATGGAGTATATTAGATTGGGTAAAGTGTATATTATTTCGGTTCAGGAGTAAAGTGCAACTGAGAAGTGAGTTTAGTGAATAAAGTGTAATTAATTATAATGAATTTGTCTAATGTTTAAATTACTTCTTATGATTTGTAAACTTACAATTCGTCCCCTTGTGGCAAAACTTTTGTCCTATAAAAAAAAATTTGGACATAACTTTTGCCATGTTGCAGCAGCTGTGTCGTACTTAAAATCTTTATTGAATTATAATTTTATTGAGTGAATCATTTTATTGGTTTTGAAAACTTATATTACACAAATTTTTAAAAAGCAGATTTTATACTTTACTACCGGAACTGCAGAATTTTCTTAAACTTAAAATCAAAAGTCAAAAAACTGATTGAGAAAAAAAAAAAAAAAATAAATCTAAATCATTCTCTGCGTGTTTCTTGCAAGGGCCCAAGTTTGATCATTGTGGGCCTTATACTACAATGGGCCAAATTTTGCTGAGGGAAAAACCCATTGAAAATAAGCTAAAAATGGTACGGTAAGAAGCAGAGAAGTCAGCTGAAAGATGCTGACAGACAAGAAGGTGAAGAATGAAGCAATAGAGACAATGGGATTGTTTCAATTTCTCCCTCGCCTTGTTGTCTTCTATCTTGATTACACCCTCTGTATAAGTTGGTAACTTTCTTTTACTACTTTTCTGGGTTTCTTTTTTTTCTTCAAATCTTGTTTTAATTAATTGTCTTTTTTGTTTGTTTGTTTTATGATCAATTTTCATGTGAGTTTTTGTCTACTCATTTCAAGTAAAGGGCTAGCGGCTTTTTTCTTTTCTTTTTTTTATTTTAATATTTGGGAAGAGATGTGCAAGATTTTCATATATGACTGGTGCATGGAATGCATAATTTTGTTTATCTTTCTTGATTTCATAAACTGTGTTGCAAATGTTGTGGTGTTTTATATATTGGAACTTCATAAATACTAGAACCCTTGAGCAAATGAAGATTTTTAGCCACGAAAACGTATAAAGTTTTGAACTTTATTGTCTTTTACTGAAGTTTCCTTATTTTTTATGGGCTAATTAGTGTTTGGATTATGATAAAATGTGGTATGAAGGGCACTTCTAATGCCCTTTTCTCTATGGTCTACTTTATGTATAGACGATACCTTTATAGGCCAACAATGAACTCAATTATATTTATTCGTGAGACTTGCTCTTTTACTAGGAGGTTTATCTGCATGTCTTATCACAAGAACGAAGAAAGGTGGAGAATTTTTGCTCCTTGTGGCATTTTCTGTTTGTTTTCATACTACATTGTTGCTTTTAGTTGATTTTTTGGAAAATTAGATGTAGTTTAAGATAGTTTGCTTGTTTGTTTATTTCCCAGTGAGTGTCGGTCCAAACATGAGATGCCATCGTTGTACCCTCATGCCAAAGGTATATTACACGCACTTAAGGACAAAGGCATTGATGTTGCTGTTGCATCAAGATCACCAACGGCTGATATAGCAAACACATTTCTTGACAAATTGGGAATAAAATCAATGTTTGTTGCAAAGGTGAGCGGATAGAAAAGTGATGTTGTAGTCCCTAATTAAAGTTCTATACCAAATAGTTGGAGCTCATTTTAATGAATTTGCAGTTGGCAAGTATATGTTTGTATGTTGTCACATTCATGGATGTTGTTTATATTATCGTCATAAACAATCTTTAGGAACCTATACAGCTTTTATGTGTCATATGTTTCTGTGACAAGCGTATGACCTGTGATCTTATGTTGTCACGATGGATAGGTAAAGGTATAGAATTCTCTGAAAATCTTTAATCATGTATCATATATATGTGTTGTCTATAGAAATTGACTTCGCTAGTTCTGCATTTAAGGTTTTGTCCATTTCATATTTTGTACTTGCCTATTGCCTAGTGTTGATTGTGATTTTCTAAAATTTCCCGTTTGTCATTCAGCAACTTCCAAACTTTGCTTACTAGTGTTTAACTTTAAACAAATGAGAATTGAAAGAGACTGGCAACAGAACAGGAATTATTAAGAGGAAAAATACTGGAAAGAAATCTTATGAACATGGACTGGTGTGTGTTCATTGCTATTTACCAAGAGTTACTGTTTCACTAACTTATATCTGTTCCAGCCCTTCATTAAGTTGTGACAGACCTGACTGATTACTAAAACCTAGTACAGCTCTTATTTTTTGTGTTGCAAAATAGATTTTAGTTATTTGCAAATTTTTTATAAAATATCATCTTAATGGTGATTTATCAATAAATTGTTATGGCCATAATATTGAGTACTTCTCATATTGCAGGAAATATTTTCCAGTTGGATTCATAAAACAGACCATTTTCATAGAATAAACCACCAGAGGACTGGTGTGCCCTATAATGCAATGCTCTTTTTTGATGATGAGAATCGGAATATTAAAGCAGTAATCTCTTCTTCCTCTTTCCCCTATTATTTTCTATTGATTATCGGTCTTCATGTTTTGGGCTACGATTACCATAATTGAGGGTCATATGCTGGAGATTGTCACATACATTAGTCTTTAATTGTAGCAAAAGTTGAGTTTTTATCCTGCAAATCCAGTTATTTTGAAGATTCTGTGTATCTCAGGTCTCAAAAATGGGAGTGACTAGCATATTGGTGCGCAAAGGGGTAACCCTCAGATCTTTAAGAGAAGGGCTTTCAAAATTTTCTCAAAATTTAGCATCAGTCAGGAGGAACAAACAAAAATGGCTTAAATTTTCACAAAAATCAGGTTCACCAGAAAAATGATTTCATTAGTGTTGTGAAAAATTATATTCCAAGTGTTTTAGTTTCAAGAGGATCACACTGTTTGTGATGCTCGTGGTATGCATGCCCGGGAGCCTATATTTTTTTATTCACACTTGTTAATGTTTGTACACACATAATACGGTATCAAACCTTGATTAGGTGGTGAAGTTGTATGGTGGATGTGTTTCTGCATTGATACGTAGAGTCTTTGTGACATGAATTCTTACAGCGTATTTAAGTTAATATAGTTGTTTTCATATCTAATAGTATTGGGAAAATCTTGAATCAGGAGTTAACAAAATCTTTTACGGAATTGAGAATCCTATTTCTAAGGTGCTTGCATTCATTCAAAAATCTTCAAATGGCACTAAATACAGAGCCATATCAGTTTGTCGAAAATACTTCTTTTGTATACGTTGCATTCAAAACAGACCAAAAAATGGTGAATTACCAACTTGTCTCTGGCCTAACCGAAATGCAAAAGTTAGTTTTGGGGTTCAAGTGTACAAATAGCCTGCTTCAAGTTAATCTACTTTTAAGAAAACAATGTAGTCTCACTCAAAATATAAAATCACTAAAATTTGTGACTTATGGTTTCGAGTTCTCGGTTCCAAAAGCTTCTATTCGTAGTTGAGCAGAAGAATACTCTTGAGCTGGAATCTCACATTCTTCTCATGCCCTATCTTCAATAAGCAATGCTTCAAGTTCTTCTCTACGATGTTCCAGTTCCTGCAATTGCAATTATTGTAAAAACATTCAGTATTGAATTTGACTCCAGCATAACCGGTTCAGACCAAGAATCTCAATAATTAAATCTAGAGCAGTTGTTTACAATAACAACCAATGGAAGAAATCAGCTCGTTTCTTTACTGTATCCGTTGATGCATCTAGCACACACTTGAGTCGATCAAAAATTTCATAAATATTTAGAGTTCTGCAGTTAATGTGACAAATAATGAAACAACTGTCCTTTATTCACCAAATCCCTGCACTATTTTCCTCATTTTTTTTAACAGAATTAATTCTAACCAAAGTATAACACAAACTTAACTCTCCACAGGCTCTAATGTAGACGGACCTATTTTACAAAGATGAAACTCATTTAGTCAATTCTAATGAGCCTTACTTTTGATAGCATCCTAGTTGAACTTTTAAAAGGAAGCTGCAGCCAGAAAATTCACTTACAAACTTACTAGAGGAGGAGAGTCATAACATGTTTCATGTTGGAGCCTTGGTTTTTGAGAAAAAGAGCTAAAGGAATCTGTTTCCATGCTCCATAGGTTGTTCATTTTCAAACTCATTGTTGCATCTTACTTGTAAACTGGTTCCGGTGCTGTTTCGAAAAATGCAACCCTAATAAGTACTAAACATGGTACAATACCTGCAGATCCTTAACAGCTTGATCCCTAGAAATCTCTTTCTTCAGGCGAGCACGTTTTAAAGAGCCAATGCATAGTATTCCCCGGGACAACACAAAGTGTTACTAGCACATATTAGATTAAAAACCAAATAACATTTCAAGTAGATAACCAATGCGGATAGTCAACTAAGGACTGATCCATGTAAAAGTATTTCATAAAAAATCAAATGAACTCCAATTCCTGAACATACTTGAAATAGAGAAATTCAAACAATTACGGACAGATATACCCTTCTCTTTAGCAGATAATATGGTGGTTCTATTACTTACTGATATAATATAAACCACCCCACAGGAAAGAAGCAGGTAACGTGCTATGTTCTGAAGAAGCACAAGCTCTTGTCTTTCTTTTGAATATTCTGGGAAAGCTCTTGTCATAACAGCAACACTGAAAAGAAAATAAGGAGACATTACTAGAAGAAACATGCGAACAGAAATAAGTTGATTGTAGCATCCACAGCTTCTATAAATACAGAATGATTGCAAACAGATTCAGGTTATGGTCCTCTAGTTGATGTGAGATGGTGCAAACTTATACTTCGCCAGTTAGTTTAGGGAGGCTGAGTAGGGTTCTTGAACAATCCAAACTAGGTACGATTTGGCATTTTATAGTATGATTCAAACTGGTTATAGACAAGTTTTTGTTGACTGATCTTATCCATATCAAGTACTTGTACACTCGATACTCACTTGGATAAGGGCATGGGATATGGTTACCTGTTGCAACAAAAGTACCACAAACAGATGCAGTAAACATATCCTGCCATCCTAAGTTTTTCGTAGTTCACAATATGGTACCATCGTAGTTGAAACACCAAAATAATTCAGCATTGGAAAGAAAAGATTTTGAAAAACATCATAACAATATTGATATAATCACATTTTATCACTGAAACTAGACGTGACACTTCAAAATCTATGACAAATTTTCTGTGCTAACCAAGACGTTTGATGCTGTGCTCAGTAAATTGACAAGCTCTTATATATACTACACTGAAAATCATTCTCTTCCATCAAGTCCCAGTCTTCACAAAAGCATAGTAAATGAAGAATTCGACAAGCCAGAATATGGTATCGTAAGGTTACTGAGATCTCTAGAATTTGAGACACCTAATCCTACCTGAGTTTTGGACAGCTCTGGAATTTAATATCCTTATTGAAGTTTTGTATGACACATTACGGATACTTAAATAGTTATTTCACTTGTCATGATCCCTGAAAGTTTTCCAATGAATGTCTATTTGTGAGCTTACAATTTCGACATTACTGAACTCACTTTTCAGCCATGTAAAAATTCTGATAAGTCAAAAATGTACGGGAAAAGAATAATACATAGGGTTATTTTACTGGAATCAAGCCTCAGCCTAAGAATAAAGACAGGCTTACAAGATCTGCAGCATATCCCTGCCAGCCCAATACTCCAGGACCTGAGACAAGTTGATGAAAGATGTTAGACAGACCAACCTCGTTGAAAAATGGAAATCATATACTTTAAAAACAGTAACATAATATGTATATATATATATATATATATATATGAATATTTTGTGTAACGAATTTGTATACTTAACTAACTTGAGTGTTTTGTACGTAAATTTAAAACTTTTAACCTAATCGAGACCAAACTCAGGTAAGTTAAATATTTTGTACGTAAATTTAAAACTTTTAACCTACATCAAGCTCGAGCCAATCTGCCAAATTTAACAAATATTAAATCTTTGTTCAAATTTGTCGACAACAAAGCTCGAACAAGTTGTTACCTACATTCATGCATTCTTATCACCCTAAAATTATTCAATCAAATAACTTTCACAAAGATGCAGAGAAATATGTTATTAATAAAAATAATAAAAAAATTCCCAACAAAAAGGTGAACAATTTCAGTTTTCATTTCGTCATATAATTAATCAGAAAACAAAAATAATAATAATAATAATAATAATTGAAACTTCGAGAACTTGAAAATCAATCCACAGTCCATCTCAGCAACTACTACGAAAATCGCAATTACGACGGCGTAACACCTCAATATTCCATCAAATACCTACCAAAAAAGAAATATTTTTCCCGCCAAATAAACAACCAATGAGAGAGTCCTTTAGTTCGAAAAAAAAAAGAAGTGATAACTGAAATAAAATGAAATTCAACAGATCATAGTAAATAATTTAGTAAACCTGATCGATTTTATAGCTGGAAGGATCGGACGGCTGAGAGAATATTAACAGCAATACAGAGAATCTCAGCTAAAGCTGTAATGAAACTGAAGGATCTGCAAATCACTAAGAACGAGTCGGGTCTGGCCCGGACTATCCGGGTTGCTGATGATGAGTTGCCGCTGTTACTTGCTCCACGTGGCAGTAAACTGTCCCCTTGGTGGACATTTGTCGCCATTGATTTCAGTTGTCACCTGAAATTTTAGCTCAACATTATTATTTGAATATTTCCTTCTTCTTTTTTTTGCAGTTTTTTTTTTTAAAAAATGGGCCATTTGGAAGGTGTGTTTAGATGTATGGATTTGAATGGTAAGAAATATTGAAATGAATGAATTTGAATTAGATGGATTTAAAATTATATGAAATTTTGATAAATTTAAAATTTATTTATTTAATTATTAAAATTATATTTTCACTAATTAGTGAATTTTTAATTTTTAATTAAATTAATTAATTTGTTTGAATAATTATGATAGATTTGAGGATTTTAAATTTAAATCCACTCAAATTTCTCTATTAAAAATTCTCTTATGAAATATAAATTAAATTACTGGCTATTCAAAGTGTGTTTGGACAGTGATTTTGGTTGATTAAATAATTAAGTTAAAAATAAATATAATTTAGTATTTTCTCATTAAAATTTTTTAAGATCAATTCGAGTTTGATTCGTATAAAAATTGTGATTTCTCCATATCAATTCAAATGAGTTGAATTGTCCTTTAATGAAAGTTTGTTTGATTTTACTAAGGTTGAGTTTGGGAATGTAGGAAGGAAGAGAAAAGAAGGGGAAGTTTTTAATAAGGATGGAAGAGAATGGAAGGGAAATTTCCTTCAAATTGTTTGGGAATTTTAGAAGCGAAATTTTATTAAGGTTAATATTTTACTAAAATGTCATTTCTTTTGATATTTTAGTGTTATGTTTGAAGAATAAATATGATATTTCATAATTATTTGTAGAGTAATTAAACTTTTTCTTTCATTTTACTATGATCACTTATAGAAGGAAATTTTTTTTAAAATTTTATCCCTCATTTTCCCTTATTTTCCCTCTAATTGAAACTCCCAAACAACCTAAAATTTCAACTTTTCCTCCCTTTCCCTTATCTTCCTTCCATTTCCTTCCATCCAAACTCATCCTAAGGCTTAGTTTAGAAGTTGAGATTCGGAGAGAAAATAAGGGATGAGAAAAGTAAATCTCTTTACTTGTTTTGGAGTTCTAAATAGGAAGAAAGGAAGAAAAATAGGGAGAAAATAAGAGATTAATTGGTTAAGAAGTTTTCTCTCTAAAAGTGGAGAGAAATGGAGAGAAAAAGTTTTATCAAAAGCTAATACAATTTTTAAAATACCACTTTTATCCTTGAAATGTTAAACAACAAAATAATAATATGATACAAGTCCCAAATTATCCCTTTTTTTCTAAAACTCCTAAACCAAATAGAAAGAAATGCATTTCTCTTCCCTTTTTTCTCTTCTCTTATTTTCTCTCAAGTAACTTGAGTTTGGGAGTTTCGGATGGAAGAGAAGATAAGAAAAAGTTTTTAATGAAGAGGAAAGAGAAGTAAAGAAAATTTTCCTCCAAGTTGTTTGAGAGTTTTAGAAGGAAAATTTTCATTAATGTTAGTATTTTGCTAAATTGCCTCTCATTTTGATATTTTTGTATTAGATTTAGAAGATAAATATAATATTTCATAATTAATTGTAAAATAATGTAACTTTTCTTTCCATTTCTAGATGTGTATAAGATAAAAGGATTTTTTTATACACATTTAGATTTTATCCCTCCATCCCCCTTCCCTTTTCTTATTTTCCATCCATTTAAAAAAAAAAAAAAATTATCCCTCCATTTGCTTCCCATTCTTTTATTTTCCATCCAAACCATAGTTACTAAACCCGACTCGGCCCGACAGTCAACTCGGTGAACCAGCTATGGAACTGGGCCAGGTTGCACATCTAACCGAATAAGGAAGCATAAGTAGATTTTTTAGCAACTCAATGCTTCACTCGGGTAAAGCTCGCCAATCCACCCAGATGGATAGCTTTTTCCATCCATTTTGTTAAAAAAAAATTTATCCCTCAATTTCATTCCCTTTCTCTGGACTTTTCAACAACTCGATGGTTCAACCAGTAAATCGGCAACTCGCCTGGTTGAACTGCCAAAGCAATCCGTTTTTTGGTAAAAATGTGATTGCATACTCCAATCGCAAGTATTCGAACCTAAAAATGTGATTGCATACTCCAACTGCAAGTATTCGAACTTGGGACACCAGCATGGCCCAACAGCAACAAGCAACAATACCATCAGACCACCTATTCGTTGGGTGTTTTTTTAAGCAATTTTAATATTATATCCTTTTCACTCTATAAATTCTTTCATTTTCCCTCTACTTTTGTAAACATAAATTTTAAAATCATTTCATTTTTCAAAATTCATTTATGTTGTTTTTTAGAAATCAATTGACAAAAGCATTTACTATTATTATATTTTCTAACAAAAATGAAATCATTAACATTACAATTTACATTTTTTCTAAACATTTATTATTATTATTAAATATACAATTATTACAAAATAATTGTGGTAAGAAGTAGTGAAAAAATAATTTCTTATGTGTTAGATATACATTTTATATATTTTATTGTAATTACTTTTAGAACTACATATGCATAAGAATTTAAAATTAATTATTTCAATATTTTTTCATCATAGTTTTTAAAGAAATTAAATAGTTTAGAATTCATTTACAACAATTAAAAGTTTGATATATTTTTTTATCAATATTTTTATCATATGTCTTTTATTTATTATATATTAATAAAAAAATATTTTTTAGTAGCTTATCGGTTGAACCAGTAATCCGCCGGTTCAACTAATAACTTATTGATCTACCTCGCTTGCCAAACACTTCGCCTGAGCCGAGTTTAATAATTATAATCCAAACTCCAAATAAAAGAAAAAATCTAACTTTCCCTAACCCTTTGGTGCCTACTCATATTTTTGCAAAATATGAGTTTAAACTCCAATCATAAATATCTCTTGCATATGACGCATTACCTAATCAACTTTAACTCTATTTATCTTATAACGCATCTCCTAAACAACTTTTAACTCCAACCCTACCTAGTGGAGTTGGTTGGTAGCCTTGGTAGTATATCTTCAAAAATCTCCTCTAACCTAATTAGTCACCTATTTTTACCAAAGGACCTACATTAGATTATACTTTTTTATCCAATGATTTATCGTATTATTTGACTAATGGATTCGGTTGTTACTTGTTACTCCAAATCACGTAGTACTAAAATTCAAAACCTGATACACCTCTTTCGGAGTTGATAACCCAAAAAATCCCACCAGAAGAAGAAAAAAAATGGAGAGAACAACAATTGTACTATCAGAAAATGGAAAAGCCGATACGACGACGTCGGAAACTCCAAAGGACGGTTCCATATGCGGGTTCGATTCTCTTCATCGCCTCCTTCAAGCTTCCCTTAGCCCTCCGCTTTTCCAGGTTTCTACTACTCTACATACTCCTCATCCCTTAGCAACTCTCTCTTTCTTACTTAAAATCTTTCAAAATTTACATTAATTTATTAATCATGTGGATTTTTTTGCCTTGTATTTTCCCAATTTCTTGCATCTTCTCAATTCTCGGCTGACAATGATTGCTAAATGGGTTTTTCTTTTTTTAAGGAGAATTTTACAGTTCCGGACCTAAAAATCTATTATTGTACTTTAAATACTTGTCCTGTGTAACATCAAATACTTTATAAACTTGTATTTGTACAAGCCGATAGAGTTTTCTATATTATTTGTAAGCTAATATGGAGTTGACTACAATTAGGAGTTCTTGGGATTTTAGTTTACTATCGTATGCTATACTATGTGGACAGAATATTAAGAAAAATCAAGGAGGGATTAGATTTTTATTTATTTACATGGGTTTAAGAGTTATGTTGATAATGTAATTTGTGGATATAGGAAGCAAGTCGGATGTTACTGGGTCTAAATTGTGGAAAAGCACTTGAAACCGTTACTCTCCCGGAGTCTGCAACACAGCTCTCTCTTCAAAATACGACTTTGATCTTCAGGTAATTATTCGTTTTTCTCTGCTGTTGCAAAGGTTAAAGTTTGAAGAAACCGATTGATTTTGGAAAATTCTTTGTTATGTGTTGTTTTAGTCTTGTAATTGCTACCCTTAGTTGACTACAACAATCTACTCTTATTTACACTAGGTGGTATCGACTATATGAATCCTTGTGTGTTATTGCACTCTGTCGTGTGCCATCCTTAATTTGACTGATTGAAGTAAATGATGTTTCTTTGACTTATTTGTGGTTTGTGAGCGACATTTTAGCTTTTGAAGGTAGGATTTCTCATCTCAAAATAGAGTGGGAATATCGTCATATATCTTGAAGACTAAATAGAAATCAGGATGCTCAAATGAGGAAGAGGAGGAGTATGGTTATTTGGCCATTCATTGTGAGAAAGATAACGTTCCTTTTTCATGATGTATAGGGAATTGAATCTTAAAAATAACCTCTATTTGAAATTTTATATGTGTTTATTTGTGTTTGAACTTCTTGCTGTCCTCAATCTTGATTGAAACAGCCTTTTCCCCAAAGAACAGTGAAAGTATCTTTGAGAAAAAGGAAGTTGTAGTGCTTCTTGTATGAACTGATTTCAACATTTAAAATGTTCGCTGGAACTGCTTAGATGCATTGCTTAACCCCACTAAGTAAAGAAGATGTGAGTGAGGACATATGTTCACAGATTCAAATCTTTAAAATATGGTGGAAGTTAATGAATCTGAAAGTTCAGTTTCTCAGCTCTATGGTTTGTGTGGTCTGGTTGATTTTCACATCTCTTGTTTCTCATTTTTCACTAAGGGCAAAATTCATCTTTTTAACATAATGGAGGAAGTGCTTTATCATCTTATACTGCTGAAATACATAATTGCATGAAGTGTTAACATTTTGTGTTCCAGTGCAGGCATATTCCTTTCATGCTGACAAGGAGTCACTTAGAGGACCTCGAATTGTCAGGGTTGGACTCATTTACAGAACTCCATTGCTCTTCCAACTACTGCACCCTTCATAGACCAGAAGAGGGCTATTTTTCAGAAATTGACGCCCATCATTGAGGCTGCAGGTGCTTCGGGGGTTAACATTATATGCTTGCAAGTGAGTCTTGGTACTCTAAATCAGCAGTTTCTTACATATTCCTTGTGTAGCCTTTTAAATGTACCAACAAGAATCACTTTTTTAGGAGGCATGGATGATGCCATTCGCTTTTTGTACTCGTGAGAAGAAATGGTGTGAATTTGCAGAGCCGATTGATGGAGAATCAACACAATTTCTTCAGGAATTTGCACGTAAATATAACATGGTCATAGTAAATCCAATTCTCGAGAGGGATATAAAACATGGGGAGACCCTTTGGAACACTGCTGTAATAATTGGAAATCGTGGTAACATAATAGGAAAGCATCGGAAGGTAACACTAGATTATCACCTTCTTGTTGTCTTAGTCTTGTTACTTGTTCTCAGTTGTGAAATCATTAATTAATGACATCCGCAGAATCATATACCTAGAGTTGGGGATTTCAATGAGAGTACATATTACATGGAAGGAAACACCGGACATCCTGTTTTTGAGACTGCTTATGGAAAGATTGCTATTAATATATGTTACGGAAGGCACCATCCTCTTAATTGGTTAGCTTTTGGCTTAAATGGGGCAGAGATTGTCTTCAACCCATCAGCAACTGTTGGTGAACTCAGTGAACCTATGTGGCCAATCGAGGTACCAATGTATTTGGTTTTGTAAAATGCCAATATTTTCTCCAGCAGAACTATTTTGATACTTTCAGTTATCTTGCAAGCCTTAAAACACTTGCAAATGTTACAATTGTTCTGCTAACACAGTATGGTGATTGTATATCTGACATAGATATAGATTCATATTTATTGCTACAGCGCAAGGAGCAGTATCCGACAAATGTTGTTTATGGTCTATAACTGTAGTTCTTCTGTTACTATTACTGATGCCAGTGCTGGTGGCTTTTGCAGGCTCGTAATGCAGCAATAGCAAATAGTTACTTTGTTGGTTCAATTAATCGTGTTGGGACAGAGGTCTTCCCAAATCCATTCACTTCGGGAGATGGAAAGCCACAGCATGCTGATTTTGGACATTTTTATGGTTCTAGTCATTTCTCTGCACCAGATGCTTCATGTACACCATCTCTATCTCGTTACAAGGATGGGTTGATGATATCAGACTTGGATCTAAACCTGTGCAGACAATTGAAGGACAAGTGGGGATTTCGTATGACTGCTCGATATGAATTATACGCAGATTTACTCGCTCGTTATGTGAAGCCAGATTTTGAGCCCCAAGTCATATCTGATCCATTGCTGCATAAGAACACACAGTAGATTCTGAGTTGTGACATATTGTATCTTAAATAATTGAAGCAAGAGGAAGCTCTTGCCTTCTTGAAGTATTGAACCAGTTCTTACACCAAGGAAAACAAGCACTTTAATATGTCATCAAGACATGAATCACTTGTGTCTGTTCATGGAAATGTTGTGAATTTCATCTTTGAAATAGTTACAGTTTCAAGTAATTAATCCTTAAATCAGTCTCTAGTTTTGGTTTTGGTGACAAACCAGGCAGGCCAAGCTGTGTAGAGAGGTAGCAACAAAGTGTGTTTGTTGCAACTTTCTACATCTTAAAACTTGAGGTTTTCCCCATTGGTGATATCACACAAGTTGGATAGAGACGGATGAACATTTCAATGTCTTAGATCTTTGTGGACAGACAAAACTGAACGAAACACATAACTATATCACTCAATTTATACAAGGTAAAATTTGTTGTATTATTAAATTCGTCAAATAAGCAACGAAATCAATATCTAAAATTAGTGTCACCAACATGCAAGCTTCGAAAACGGGACTAGGGACTTAAACTTGAGGCTGTGAGCAAGTCTTAAACTTGAGGCTGTCCACTACTGCACCACTGATGCGGTGATTGAGTAACTCTTGCCTATACATAATATGATAATTGTTGAAATAATTGAAAAATATGAAAATTTTACGATTTTTCAATCATCTAACAATCTTTAATACTCACTACGTCATACAGAGTGAATAACAAATAATTTTTCTGGGTGATGATTAAAGTTTTTTTTTACTTATATAAATTTCAAATTCTATTGCTTAATTGACTTCTCTCTTCTTTCTTCACTTTTTCAAATAAAATGCCTAATGCAGATTATATATATATATATATTTTACATTACAAAAGTATTTCTCATAATATTGTGCAATTAAAATTTTGAAAATGAGATATAACATAAAAAATTGATGAATTGTATGTAATATACTATTATTTTTAATATATTTTATTAATTCTTATTGAAATTGATTATTCTAAAGTTTATTTAGAATTAATCAAAAAATTAATACAATATGTTTGAACAATATATCTATTATTTAATAATTTCCTAATCCTATTATTATATATCAATAAAAATATAATATTTTTAATAATTTATCGATTGAATCAGTTGTAAACTCATTAATTCACATTTCCCATCATATTCTTTTTTCAAACCGAATTTAACAACTATAATCATTAAATTTTCGAAAAAAAATCAAAATTTAACCTAATATTTAAACTCAGTGTACGGCAAATTCGAAACGAAATTACCATTGAAACACTGGCAACTTTCACAAAAGTGTCTACTTTTGGAAGAGTCAAATGTTGGACAGATCAAAAAATTGCCACCAATAATATTTAGGGCCCCCAAGAAAAATTAAATAAATCAATAAAAACATGAGGAAAATAAGACTCCAGCAAAAAATACTAATTTAAAAAAAAAAAAATCAATTAACATCCTTATCCTCTCCCCTCAGGCGAAAGTCTTTTTTCCTTTTTGTAGCGTTAACATATATTTCTATATCTAACGACGTCGTTCATATCATCTTCTCCAGCTACCACTGCTTTTGAATTTTCTCACATATTTTAATGGCGTCGATAGCTCCGCCAAGTTTTCCGTCACCGTCGACGAGAATAGATCTCGAATCCACACAAGCTGAATTTCTCAAACTCCAAATTCTCGTCATCATCTCGACTGAAACGCGCCTCGTCGAACTTTAATTCTCACTCTCTCTCTAGGGTTTCGTTTCCAGATTCTACTCCCTGTCGCTGCAAAAATAGTAATAATAGTAGTAACAGTAGCGTTGGCGGTGGTGACGGTGCCATTTCGGATAATTCATCGGACGATGACCGGCGATGGGACTGGGCGATTCAGGACGCGTTTCGGAACGCGTTTAAGAGGTTCGATTATTATGTGAACTCGTTTTGGAATCAGGATAAGAGTGAGACGAAAGACGGCACCGGCGACGGCGGAGGCGATGTGGAAGACTGGGATTGGGAGCGGTGGAGTAAACATTTCAGTGATGTTGATGAGCAAGAGCGGATTGTTTCGACTCTCAAGGTGCGTTTCTTAAATTTCAATTTTTTCTTCTAGAATTTATTTTTTTTTAAGGATTTTCTTCTAGAAAGTTTAATACCTCAAAAAAAAAAAAAAAAAAAATCTCAACAGTCTCAGCTAGCTAATGCTATCAATAGAGAGGATTACGAGGACGCTGCTCGGATTAAGGTGGCAATTGCAGCTTCTGCTACAAATGATACTATTTGCAAAGTGATATCTCATCTGAATGTAAGAACTTATTTGCTGTTTTCCTTATTTATCCATTATTTGTTTTACATAATTACTATATTCCTTTTTGCTTTGGTGATAGTTAGTTATTAGTAGCACTAGTATTTCTTTTTTGTGATATTTGGAGCATAAATGCAGAGAGCAGTGCAGGAGGAGCGGTACAGAGATGCAGCTCTTCTACGTGATTGTGCGGGTGCTGGATTGGTGAGCTTTTAAGGTGTCAGTTAAGAGATAAAACATTCATTTATTTAGTCTGGTGAGCTTTTAAGGTGTCAGTTAGAAGATAAAACATTCATTTATTTAGTATGGAGAGCATACCAAATGCAACATACAATCCTCTTGAGAAGGCTTTTCAAGTGGTTTCTTTCATGGGCTATGTCTACCTGTTCTAGACCCATTATTGGACCTGGTTTCTATGTGTAATGCGCATGTAGGACAATTTTGTGTCTATGCATGGAATGTGACTGTAATTTTGTGTCTGCCCGTGGAAGGTGATTTTGTGAATAGGTCTTTGTCTGGCTTCAGGTTTGGGTCAGTGAAAGCATATGCATGCCAACTCTAGAATGTGGGACTGGGTCTTGGTGAGTGTATGGGCCTGTAGTTTGAGCCAATCACTTGAAACATCTAACGTCTGGAATGAGGTGACATGTTTACCTGAGCTGTTTCCGACCTACTCTTGAAAGTCTCTAGGTAAAGGACCACCCTGAAGAAAGAGACCAGAAGCTGAAAAGAGGATATTAGGGGAATATCATCTAGCCATACAGTGTTCTTTTGTCTGAACGATAATACTGTTAAAAAACCGTGGTTAATATTCTATTGGAGATAAACAGTTAATTGTCTCATTTGAAGTCGTATTCACTCATAATTGTGCGATGCTTGTGTTCTTTCCTTACATGACTGATATCCTTACAAAGTGCACGTTGTAGGCAGACCTGCTGCTTGTTAATAACTCATACTAAATTTGTCCTGCTTTTTGTGCTTTGTAACGTGGTTTGTTATCTGGACCTGCCAATTCAGGTGGGATGGTGGGCTGGTATTTCAGAAGATACTCATGATCCTTATGGTTGTATTATTCACATAAGTGCGGAGCACGGACGATATGTTGCTAGAAGCTATAGTCCACGGTAAACTACATCTAGAGTTGAAATTTGCTCTTGTATGTTTTGACTTTTTTTTATCAGAGTAAATCTATGGTTAATAGGCAACTTTTTTATGGAAGAATACTAATGAAGTTATCAGTAACGTGCAAAGTGTCTGAACTATTATGCTTCGGTAATACTACTGTATTTAAGTACTCTGTGTGTGTGTGTGTGTTTTAATAAAAATAAAGATATAACTAGAATCCAGTCCGGTGTTTCGTTAAGTTAAATCAGTTCAGCAATCTGTTTTCTTTTTCTTTTTACTTTCTTTTTGTGATGCCCAAAGTAGTTCATGTCAATGTAATGGACTTCTTAACTTGGTAGAGCATAGGTATTTGTAGTCTGATTGAGAATGGTAATCACTACCTTGTTAGGGCGGTCAATAGAGGATCTCTGTTTGACCAATGCTTCTTGTAGTCACATTTTTTCATCCTTCTTTATTCTGATTTCAGTAAATAATTTGCATGCAATTGTTTTGCAGCCTTATAATTGCAGAAAGTGGTGTAATAGTGTGTTTTTGTTGCTTAATACCTGTTTTCGCTGCTCGTGGGTTCTTCATATGCTGGAGGCTTAACCACTCTTCTTTTGAGCTTGCGAAACTTATTTCGCTCTTGAATGTCAGAATGTTGATGGCGTTACTTTTCTGTTGTCAGGCAGCTCGCTACAGCCATGAATGGTGCACCATTATTCGAGATATTCTTTACGATGAATAAGAAAGGCGAGTACAAGCAGAAGGTACCTCTTTCTTTACCTGAAAAAACCTGGTTTATAAAGTTATTTATTCGTGTATATATATTTATCAGCATGTATAATGCTTGCAATGAAGTGGACAAGTTTGGTTACATTTCTTTAGCTCATCTGTCAAACAATGATACTGATCCAATGTTATCGTTGTACTAATCCTGAATTTGATTATCATGGAATCTGGTTCTGAATTCTGATGGTATGATTTGTTTCAACTGAATAGTAAAGGAAAATGGACACCTTGCATTCTGTGTAAAACTATTCCATAAAGTGGATAAATGAGGCTTAAGTTTGACAGCATTTAATATTAACGCTTCATCTAAAGACAGACAACATTGTTTTCTTGATTGAGTTTTTTTTTTTTTGGTGTGTGCGCCTGCGCTTATTTTAGTTCTAGACAGCTCTTTGGAAGAGAATATTCTGCTTTTTTTTTTCCTCCCCTCTCTTTGCTTGAGATTCAGCTACTTTGCATTTTTGTGGTTCAGTAAACATGTTCTTCAGTGTGTAGACATAATATTGATCTCCGGTAACTTTTGATTTTATTTTGGTAATGTAAATTTTTTGGATCTTTCATGAATAATTTAGGAATTTCAATTGTTTTTCAGGCTGTTTACTTAAAGCGGAGGAGGGCTCCCTTAGACTTTCCTATACTTTCTTCCACAGCATCAAGTGGTACCAGTAACTTTGATTCTCTCAGTTCAACTGACGGAAAAAGTGGCCTGTTAGAAGAAAATGCTGAGGATTCAGGGGAGAGCAATGAGAGGGATGAGGATTCAAGTTTTGACAATACATTGCGAGACCTAATCCCTGGTGTGAAGGTGAAGGTTTTGAAAGTAACAACACCAGGGAAGGTGGACAGGGACCTTATATCTAAGGTGGTTGAAGAAATAATTGAGGAAGAAGATGAAGAACAGGACATTGAGCTAGAAAGTGTAGATGCTGACGATGAAGTTAAAGGTGAAAATGATGAAGAGCAGGAAGATATCATATTGAATGCTGATAATCGGAATTCTTGATGGTGAAGATCAAAGTCAAATTGCTATTAAGGTTGTTGTTGGGGGCTTGGTGTCAAAATATTCTAGAGGCTCCCATAAAAAAGACCTGCTTCGCGTACCAGCAAGGCTAGAGAAAAAGGGTCGCTTGTCGTTTACCTTTACTGTAGAGGAAGATGAGAATAAACACTTGTTTGGTGGCAATGGAAAGTCTCCGCCTAACAAAAAGGCTGAAATTCAAGGTCAGCGCAGTGTAGACCATGTGATGCTTGATCTTGCAAAGTTCATTGGCAAGGGGAGGATACCTATAAAGGTTAGATTAGGTTGATAAACTATCATCCATCCTCTGCTGGTTAATTTTGCTGTTACTCTATGCCTTACTGAGTTGTTACTACGTTTCTTCAATGAGCAGGTGCTTAAGGATGTAGGAGATTTGATAAATCTCACACTTAGTCAGGCTCGGGATCGTCAACCACTGTCTGGATCAACGAAATTTAGTCGCATTGATATTCCAGGTGTAGTTAAAACCAGGATCCCTTGAATGGTAACTGATTCTGGATATTGCCTGAATCACCATCTTATTGCTGCTTAAATTACTACTTTTCCATTATGTGTTGCTCTGCTCTTCCCAGTACTCTATATATCTCTGTCATTTTTCCTATGTATTGTGGAAATTTATCGAGCGTGTTCTATATTTCTCAGGACTATACATAGGTGCACATGGGCTCTATACTTCAGAGGTTATCCATTTGAGGCACAGATTTGGTCAGTGGAAAGAAGATGGTCGAAAGAAGGAGCCTCCCAATGTTGAGTTTTATGAATATGTTGAGGCTGTAAAACTAACAGGGGATCCTTATGTTCCAGCTGGCCAGGTAATATTCTATTTCTGAGATGACTAAATCAAATGAAATTGTTTGGCTTTAGGGTTTGAGGTACTTACCTTTACTTGGTGAAGAGTAATTAATACATGTTGAGATGTCCCCTCCTTTATGCATGAGTAGAAGTGGTTGATAGACCTCTAATTATGCTAAGGATGCCGTATGATATAAAACTGATTTCTTGCAGAATCTGGTTGTGGATTGTGGTACTCCCACTCAACACACAAGGTCTTGTAATTTTTTTCTAGTGAATCAACACAACAGAATTCTAATTGGTGTTGGTTATATTGTAGGGGAAAGATTTGAAAGAAGTTAGACAAGTCATAAGCTGTGAATTACTAGCTTATAAAAGTAAAATACCAAATTTAGATGGCATTGCCCTTTTCTAAAAGAGAGAAAAGTATGTAAATATTGTTAGCACTTTTGTTCTTTTTAGTTGGAGTGCAAAAAATGATATGGATAATGAGAGAAAACAGTGCTTTTGCAAACCTGCATAATGTGCTCTCACCTTTTCTTGACTTCAAATTTCTTGTCACTCAAAATGTAGCAGATACGTGATGGGGAAAGGGAATCAGGTTATATGTACTCAAGGCACTAGCTGACGAATTGTTTATGTAGAATTCGTCTTCAAAAGTTTGTTGAAATAATACATTTGTCTGGAATTGCAGATAGCCTTTCGTGCAAAAGTTGGAAAAAGATATCAGCTCCCTCACAAAGGGATAATTCCAGAGGAATTTGGAGTGGTATATGCCTTTCTACCAAATCAATTTGTTTTGTATCTTCTTTTATTTATTTTTGTTTCCATCAATTAGCACAATGTTAAGATAGCCCTACCCATGCTTAACATAAGTCCTACCCCTACTGTTGATGCAGATTGCACGTTATGGAGGACAAGGCAGGCTGGCTGAACCAGGGTTTCGGAATCCTAAATGGGTTGATGGTGAACTTGTCATTCTGGATGGAAAGGTTCCGGTTCTCCAATTTTTGTAGCTACATTTGTTATATTTGCAATTTTCCCATATAACACATCTTTTCCTCGGTTGTGGACTTGATGTATCTTCAAAATATCCTTGCAGTACATTAAAGGAGGGCCTGTTGTTGGGTTCGTGTATTGGGCCCCTGAATTTCATTTCTTGGTGTTCTTTAATCCGCTAAACGAGGCTGCATCAGTAAAATTCTACTTGTTCATAGGGTTCAACGCTGTTCATTCATTTAGAATATGTTGTTTTATGGGTAAGTTATTCCTCATGCAGCTGCAGAGGCATTTGCTTTTGTTATTTTTTAGTTTTACAGCTTCCACATGATTACCTGAAAAATTGTTATCGCAATCACCTCCTGTGACAGATGATGCAATGCAAATTAGACTTTCTAAGTTCCTTTGTCTGTTTTGCAGTTTAGATGATCTCTATTGCTATGAAGTCCATAGTAGCACAGCAGAAAGAAAGCTGGATGATGTGAGCTATATTTGTCAAGGTCTTTACATGACTGGAAGAGTTTGCTGACGACAACTGAATATGGTGAAATAACTACCAAAATTTTGACGCGTAGTTCTAGTTATCCGCAAAGTTTCTGATGCGGCAAATTCTTAGGGCTTCCTTGGCTCTTTTCTTCCACAGCTTCCCTGAAAGTGATGTACATATGTTGTGTAAAAACCTTTGAAATTGGGTTTTTTCCCAAGTTTTATGATGAGGATTATTGTGTCCTTCCACATCTCTAATGAAATTTTAAGTGCTAGCCGAGTTCCCAATGGCAGGTTAACTCATGCTACTGATGTGGTGAGCCTATTTAAAAGTCTTCAGGATAATGTCAATGTTGAATTTGAATTCAACAACGAGCTGTCTTCTTGTGTTGGCTCTGGTTTTGTTTTGTTCTTTTTTGGTTGATTTTGTTTTGGAGTTCTATGATGTACATGGGATCTCGTATAGTTCATTTCAAATATAATACTATTCCTAGTATTCTTGTTCAACTCAACTATATGTAGTTTCCTTAGTTCTCGATACTGTAATTAAAGACTTGCTTTGCAAAATTCTTCTCAAACAAACTATTGCACTAAGATATCCCAATGCCGAAGGATTTGTACACGCAAAAGTTTAATCAATGACCCGGAATAAAATTCATGTTAGCCTACGCATGCACCTGGAAGGCTTGAATCCAAATGATTCAGTAAAATTGTATTGCTCATCTACTATATGATAACCATTGAACTTTATAAAATTTAACTATATAGATTTATATACTAAATAAATCAGTTCATTACGAATTTAACACCATTGAATAAAATTATTGATGTGTTATTAAATCTGTACAATATTAAATAAAGTTTAATTAAATATTTAAAATTAAAAATTCATAATTTAATATGATTTTACCATTTAACGAATCGTTATAAATGGTTTTACAAAACATAAATATACAAAATTCAACAATATAGAGGCTATAGAACCATCCTATCATTCATCACTGGGATTTGAACTCTATAACTTGGAACCAAAATTATACTTACTAGCTTATTGGGTTTTGGTATAGCTTGATTTGAGCCCAGCCCAAAACTCAGATTTCAGCCTTTAGGAAGAACTGGATTGAACCACTCCAGCCCAATTGAGCATTTATTCACTGCATCTTTTCCTATCCACAAAATCCTCAAAGCATCAAATGAACCTCAAATCACCTCCGACAGATGAACCTCTTTTCTTGCCCAATTTCACCAACACCAGCAAGACATGCAATCTTCCTCCATAGTCTTGAATCCCACCTCAAATTTCTCCCCAAGATTCAATCTTTTCCCTCCAAAATTCAATCTTGCTGAAACCAAAACCAGAATGGCCTACCTTTCATCTTTTCTTGGTGGGTTCAAGAACTTGAGTGTCAGTGCAAAAATGGGTGTTGATGCTTCTGTAGGTACTTCTGAAGATGATCAAAATACTGGGTTTTGTACATTAATGGATTATGTAGGTAAAGAAGGCCTTGGTGTGGGTGATGAATTGGTGGTTTTGCTTGGTCATTTGACCTTTGCTTGCAAGAAAATTGCTGCTCTTGTGGCTTCCCCATTCAGCTCTAGCCTTGGAAAAAATGTCAGCATTTCCAGTGGCTCAGTTTCTGATAGAGATAAGCCTAAGCCTCTTGATGTTGTCTCTGTATGTTTGCTCAACTTTCTTTCAATGGTCATTTCTTATTGGTAATTGTTTTCATTGATCATATTTTAGTAATTTTAAGGTCTCTTGGAGTTGGTCTAATTGGTTTTAGATGACTATGTGTTGATTTTTGTCTCTTAATCTTAATAGGTTTGGGTTGTGAAAATGAATTGATTTTTTCAACTGTTTCATTTGTGATAATTCTGTTGTTGGGCATGAAAAATGCATAATTAGGGTCTTTAAAAGTAATGAAATTGGTTTACAAATTTTATAGAGTGCTCAATGTAAATGCCCCTAATGGTTGTAGGTTTGTAGCATATAGTTTTTGAACCAAGAGTGCCACCAAAAAACAATCATAATTATTAGTTTGAATTTATGGTATGGGCGGCTTTTTAAATTTCAATCTCAATTTTAATTGATTGCAAATCCCATATTAGAAAGTTTAAGTTTTCCTGGATTTGATATTCATTTGTTTAGCTTCTTGGTATTTTTCCCTAATATTTCTGTGAATCGGCATAACAGTCGTTGTCGTGACTGGTCATCTTCCTTGGATGCAGAATGAGATTATTTTGTCTTCTCTGCGGAGTTCTGGTAAAGTTTCCGTTATGGCCTCAGAAGAAGATGATTTGCCAGTTTGGATAAATGATGATGGCCCATTTGTTGTGGTCACTGATCCTCTAGATGGTTCCCGAAATATTGATGCCTCTATTCCCACAGGAACAATCTTTGGGGTTTACAAACGTCTCATGGAGCTTGATCATCTTCCAGTAGAGGAAAAGGCAATGCTGAATTCCCTGCAAAGTGGAGCAAAGCTTGTTGCTGCTGGCTATGTTCTATACTCATCAGCCACAATTCTCTGTGCCAGCTTTGGTTTGGGAACGCATGCATTCACTCTCGATCATTTGACAGGAGACTTCATTCTCACACATCCAAATATTAAAATCCCCCCTAGAGGTAACTGATTTAACTTTTAGCTTTCGATTATAAACTACAATGACCTTCCAGGAAAATGAAATTTTGGAGCAAATTTAAATTTGATGTTTTCATGTTGCTGCTATTTCTTGCCAGGGCAAATATATTCTGTCAATGATGCACGGTATTTTGACTGGCCCGAAGGCTTAAGGCAATATATTGACACTATGAGACAAGGCAAGGGGAAATATCCTAAGAAATATTCGGCCCGTTATATTTGTTCTCTTGTTGCTGATTTTCATCGTACTCTCTTATATGGGGGTCTGGCAATGAATCCCAGAGACCATCTACGACTTGTTTACGAAGCGAATCCATTAAGTTTTGTGGCGGAGCAGGCTGGGGGTAGAGGTAGTGATGGTAAAAGTAGGATTTTGTCTCTGCAGCCGGTTGAGCTACACCAACGACTTCCCTTGTTTTTGGGGAGTCCAGAGGATATTGATGAATTAGAGAGTTATAGGGATGTCCAACAGAAGGTAAATCCTGGTTACGAAGTCTAATAATATGGTATTCTCTTTTCTGCGCCTGTTGAGTTCATGTAAATTTGTTTCGGGATATCTCACTCTGCATGTAGCGAATGAAACCAAGAGGACCAAGACAATCCCAAGATGCTTGCTCTCTCTCTTTGACCATTTCTGATGTCCTTAAAGAAGCATGATATACTGAAAGAGGGATCATACAGATCCTCACAGTGTCCCCTTCTGTATACAATTCTCTGTGAAGTTGTGCCTTTTGATCTGTGAAATCTGTGTATTTTCAATTCATCTGTTTTGTACAGAAAAGTGTTGAAGAATCTCTTTTGGAAGGCTACAAGTTTATAATTCGCAATGATTGCCTTCTGATTTTGTGGTTGTATCTTATATTCAATCCTTTGTCTTCTTCCTATATTCTGCCGTTGTAATTTGTGTAAGAAACTCAGAAAAGGTTAGTATATGCTGGTTCAGTCTAACCTTGATCATAAAATGTTATAAGCCATCCTAATTCTCATATATGGAAGATGTATTACATAATCTGTGTCAATCTACTAGTTACTGTGTTTTTTGTAAGAACAAGTAATGCCTAGTTGACTGTCCTTCGCTGTCTTTCTGCTGCCTGATCTTCTACTCTCCATGATTTGATGACTTGAAATGAAGGTCTGCTGCGTGATCATATTGGTTTGAGAATCCATATAATATATATATATTCCCTCTTTGGTTTCATAATCCAAATACTGTCTTGAGTTTAGTGTCTTTAGACAATTAAATGACTGCAAATTAGCTTTTGTGAAATTGGATTTGAACTTTTTGCTTGTTTCATTCCCCATATACTTGGGGGCAATGATATTGCCACATCAATAATCTTATTGCCGCAGCAGATTTTATCGGAATGCCAAGATTACCCTCACAAGGCAAAAAATTTCCTCCACACTAATTTCTTTGCGCATTGGTCTCCCCTTTGTTCTCATCCCCAGGCTCCCCTGTGCGCATCAACGAGGTTTCATCAATGGCTTCCTCCATGGGAAAACCTTCAAAGCCACAAACCAGTTTAATCCCGTTCATTATTTTCCAAAATCCAAATCAGAGAGGCTTTTTTTTTTTTTTTTTTTTTTTTGTTGTTTTTTTGGCCTATTACCTGATGTTTCTAAATCTCTCTGCGCTTCTCGAATTTCCAAATCAGACAATGTTTTTTGTCTTTACGATAACGGTGATATACTGTCATTTTCGGTGTCGATCACTAGCGTTTCTATGGCCGGCAGGTGCTTGTCTGATGCAGATCTTGGTTGAGGTGCTCGCGAGTTTCACTCTAGAAAATGATGGTCAAACAAATGCACTTTTGGGATCCGTGAGAAAATTATTGGCTTAAAGGGCCATCTTGGTATTTTAAGAAAATCAGTTATGGCAATATCATTGCCCAATATTTTGTCATAGGGGAATTCTACTAGTATTTTCTTAACTTTAAAAGTTTATACATTACAAATTTTTAAAATATATAATATTATACTGTACAACTATTTGAAGTAAAAAAAAATGACTCTCTTAAAAGAATTGTAGAATTTTCCTTTGTCATATTTGATGATGTGGATTAGTGACACATAACATCTTATCTAGATTGTTCTAAAAGTGCCTATAGTTGTGGCATATCATGTCTCTTAATTACATCTAATTCTACATGTCTATTATAGAGATCTTTTTTTAGAGGATCAATTCCATAAATAAGGGGCTTGGATGCTATAAAAAAGGACGAAAACTCAGATAATCAAATACACTCTTGACATCCAGCTCTTCCACTTTCTCTCTCCTCCTAGAATCTAATTCTACCTTCTTCAATTGGCGCCGTCTACGGGAATCGACAGAATTTCATCACTTTCAATCAATTCTCAATTATCTGAATTGTCTGTTTTTGCTTTGAGGAGGATGAAGAACCGTGGAACACGCAGAACTGCTAGCAAGGATGCCGAGACAAGCAATCAGCACCTCGTGGTGCATACCGACGAACCAGAAAACGTCGGTACACCAACCGAGGCTCAACAAAAGCACAATGATGTCCTGAAGTACATTGCTGACCATTTCGAGTCTTTACGAGCGTTCGTGGAGCAGTGCGAGAGCTAAACTCAGTCCGAACGCTCGACCGCGCAGCCACTCCACAACCCGGAGAACAGCGTGACCCCGACCGACGGCCTGGGAAGGAGCTAGTTGATGCCATGAGCCCAACCGACCTACGTCACAAATTGACGAAGTCGCACTCGAATGAACAATCTGATAAGTCACACTCATCAACGACCGGATCAAAGAAATTACCGATGCGCGAGAGACTTGGTGCACATTCCTCAAAAAAATCTGGTTCAAGAGGACCCTTTTCGGCTATTTTAAAACAGCTTGAGGAGCAGAGCCTCTAAAATAAGATCCAAGAGATTTACTTCTGAATACTCCTGCTACGGCGGAGATGGATAGAGATCCATTCACAATCTCTATCACAATTGAACATCTTCCAATGCAATTCAAGCTGTCGGACATAGACAGGTTACAAGGGAGAATCTGATCTGTCAGATCACCTGCAGCACGTGGTGGCAATCAGAACAGCTTGAGGGGGGACTACTAAGCCTCGACCTTGTTCTTATACACAGTCTAGATGCTGTCACAAAAATAGTTTCAGGAGCTGTCGACGAACTCAATCGCCACTTTCAACGACCTGGCGAACTTCTTCCTTGGTCACTTTCTAGGAGTAAATCGATATTGTAAAAGGACACATCGCACCTCATGAATATCGGACAAAGGTCTAATAAGTCACTTAATAAATTTGTGGACCTCTTCAATGATGAGATGGTCCAAATCAAAAATATTGATGAGAGAATTCTGGTGGCTGCTTCTGCAGTGGTATCCGACCAGGCAACTTCAACGCCGAGCTGGCCAAAAGGATGCCGAGCTCCTATTATGAACTCCTCGAAAGAGCATCGGAGTTCATACGGGGCGAAGAGTCAAACAAGACAAAAAGAGAACTTTACGATACACAAAGAGAAAAAGTCCTCAAGACTCCGAACCCCTCATCCTCAAAAAAGTTGAGGGTCGCTGACAGGTTGAGCTATACTAGAGCCACACCTTTGGCTAACCGAGTGGTCTTCCCGAGCAACAATATCGGGAACCGACCCCCAGGTACAAGGAGCCATCCTCTATGCTGACTTTACACCTCTCAATACATCGAGGAGGGAGATTTTATACTAAGTACAACATCTGGGCCTCTTGGAGCCACCCTCTCGAATAGTGTCAGCCTCGGATAAAAGAGACATGGCAAAGTACTACGTTTTTTATGATCAACACGGTCATGATAACGAGGCCTGTAACCATCTAAAGGTTGAAATCAAGAGGGCCATCCAAGAAGGACACTTGCAGCAGTTCATCAGCCGAGCTGCTGCAGAGTTCCAAAGAAACGCTGCCAATCTAGAAATTTGACGCAATCTCGCCCGCAGCCTCGTCAACAGAACCGAGGCTGCCAAAACAGGAACAATTCTCCAGCAAACCAAGACGAACAGATCCGTGTGACCGGGGTGATAAAGACAATAGTCGGAGGATAGGTGACCGGAGACTAAAACAATGCCCAAAAAAAAAAATGCCCGGAACATTCCTTCGGGCTAGGATTGGGAGAAACGACTAAAGCCATTCATGAGCCTCGGTCGCTCATCCGCAAGCAAATGGACAGGCAGACTGAAGTGTGCGGGCAAGGATCGGGAGAAACGACAAAAGCCATTCATGAGCCTCGGTCGCTCATCCGCAAGAAATGGATAGACTGAAGTGTGCAACCGAACCCTGTTGATGGGACTCAAGACTCGACTTGAAAGAGCCAAGGGTGCTTGGGTTGATAGAATTGCCTAGTGTCCTATGGGCAAGGACCACACCTCGAACGACTAATGGAAACACTCCGTTCATCTTGGCCTACGGGTCCGAGGTTATTATCCCTGCGGTGATTGGGCTACCATCGGCTCAAGTATCCTTGTGTGATTTGGAATTCAACGATAAGGCCCTGTGAGCTAACCTAGATTTACTTGAGGAAAAGAGATTAGATGCATCCATCCGGGAAGCCAAGTACAAGCAAGTCATGGCTAAACACTACAACGCCAGGGTTAAGCATCGTTATCTGCAGCCCAGAGACTTGGTGTTTCGGAAGAATGAAGCAAGCCGTGTAGAGGGGACTAAGAAGTTAGATCCAAACTAGGAAGGACCTTATCGTGTATTAAAAGTTCACACCTCGAGCTATTACAAGTTGGTTGACATGAGAGGGTATCCTGTTCCCAGAATGTGGAACATTGTAAATTTGAAGAAATATTATCAAGAAATGTAATGAAAGTCCCTTTTCAAATGTCAGATGTTCGAGCTGCTCCAACCCTCAGAGGTTTGGATCCGGTTCAACAAAAAATTAAATGATTGAGGGCCGAGGCTTAGCAGTCCCACCTTGAGGGTAGAGACTTAGTAGCTCCCCAAGCAAAAACAAAGTTGCGCCAACCCTCAGAGGTTTGGTCAAGGCACAGTAAGATGTTCGAGCTGCTCCAACCCTCAGAGGTTCGGATCCAGTTCAACAAAAAAACAAATGATTGAGGGCCGAGGCTTAGCAGTCCCCCCTCAAGGGCAGAGGCTTAGTAGCCCCCCAAGCAAAAACAAAGCCGCGCCAACCCTCAGAGGTTCGGTCAAGGCACAGTCAGATGTTCGAGCTGCTCCCCAACCCTCAGAGGTTCGGATCCAGTTCAACAAAAAAGCAAATGATTGAGGGCCGAGGCTTAGCAGTCCCCCCTCAAGGGCAGAGGCTTAGTAGCCCCCCAAGCAAAAACAAAGCCGCGCCAACCCTCAGAGGTTCGGTCAAGGCACAATAAGATGTTCGAGCTGCTCCAACCCTCAGAGGTTCGGATCCAGTTCAACAAAAAAGCAAATGATTGAAGGTCGAGGCTTAGTAGTCCCCCCTCAAGGGTAGAGGCTTTGTAGCCCCCCAAGCAAAAACAAAGGTGCACCAACCCTCTGAGGTTTGGTTCAAGCACAAAACAATTTTGAGCTGTTCCAGCCCCCAGAGGTTCAGATCCAGTTCAATACAAAAAGCAAACATTGGGAGCCGAGGCCTAGCAGTTTCCCCGCAATGGTAGAAACTAAGCAGCCCCCTCCAAGCAAAATGAAATTGAAGAGGATCCGATCCTCAAAGAGGCTTGAGTGCCCTGCTTAAGCGAAACATTATTTCTTGGATCTTTGGAAGGTCTGAATCAAATTAAATGGCTAAGGCAAACATAAAGAGCCAAGTTGATCCTTTTGCCTCAGCTCGGAAAGGTCTAAACAAGGCCTAAGCTCAAAATGAAATAGAGCCTTAAACAATTTTTTATGTTGGAATTCTTAAGTGTTGAAAGTTTGTTACCTGCTTATATCATAAAACTTTCGTTTTAAATGTAGGAAATAAAGAAATTGAAAGACAGGTATAAGGCCGAAAATAAGAAAAAACCGAGACTCTTATTGACAAGACTCCCTTGTTTATCCTCAAAAGTTTAAGAATTTCATTAAAAGATCCTAACTATTACAAAAGGAGTTCCTAATTATTACAACAAAATTACATCAGCCTGAGCACCGGAAGTGGAGGTGGAAGCTTGGTTCGTAAGCTCGGACTCGGTTTCGGGATTCGGGCCCTGGATCAACAGAGTCGTTCCAGAAGTTCCGAGAATCGGACCGGGGTCTTTGAATTGAGCTTGTAGGCCATTGATGACCTCCTCGGTGTGACGGAAGTATCGTATGGCAGCCTCTCGTACAAATCAGGGTTCTTCACCAAGTGGTCACAGGCCAGTGTGAACCCCATGGAGAAGACCTTTTTTGTAAACTCCTTTAACATCTCGTCCGCTTCAACCGAGACCACGAATTGATTCCTGCCATCGATCCGCAGCTCCACTTCCCGAGAAGCGAACTTTGCCTCGGCTAGCTGAGCTTCTTCTTGAAGTTGAAGAACCCTTTGCTCCAGATCTGCGACCTTCTTGTCACGATCGCCAACATCCACTTCAAGGGTCTTCTTTTCCAGCTCGGCTTGCCGAAGCTTGTCCCTCACCCGGTCAGCTCGACCTTCCACTAGTCATATTTTATGCCCGCCTCGATGTTGCATTTCATCTCGTTGGCGTTGACAGCCTCCTTCACTGCCTGATCCACGCTGGACTTTGCGTGAGCTAACTCTTGCTTCATAGAGTTAAAAGCAGAGTTGAAGGAGGCCTCCCGATCTATGATGGCGGGTAAAATTGTGTGCATGGCTTGCAAAAAAGGCAAAGTGATTAGATGTATAAATTGAGGTACGAGGTGCAAAAAAGTTAGAATTTCACAAAGGGTTAGTTAGACTTACGTTCATCAGGCCGACGTGAAACTCGTCCAGCCTCTGTTGTGGGATGAGCCTTTTGACATATGCTACATCCCTAGGCAATGCTACCATTTTTGCCTGCTCCCGAGCCACTCTCAAGAATTGAGCCCGGTCGTTTACGTCGATCGGTGGGGTGGGTCAGAGATCAGAGCTCCCCGAGGTGAGAGGCATTAGAAGAGGGTCGATAGACAGCCGACCCCAGGGCACATCCTGTGACCCTGCAGATTTCCTTTCCTCCTCAAGAGTGTATTTTCTATCAGCTGAAAAAAGTAAAGTGTTAGCTCTGGATAGTGAAGAAGGAACAAGGAGTGGGAACGACCAGACCTATGGTTAGGCGGTCCTTACCATATGAAGTGATCTTAGTTGTTTGGATAAAGGGACGTTTCCAGAACCAGTCCCTGGGGTCCGAACCGACTCACTACAGGAACGGAGGGCCTCAGGGGCGATGACGTGGATGAGAAGGTCATGGCTGAAGAAGGACCCTCCCTGAGGCCAGCTGTCCTTATACACATCTCCTTTTCCTCGAAACTAGAGTTCGGCTTGGGTTCAGTGAGCCGAAGAGCCAGAGTTACCTCCCCGGTTGGTCTCTCCGACGGACTGATTGCCTCGGATTGATTCAGGGGCGCGGAGGTTAAAGGTGTAGCCTTGGCACTCCCTGATGGCGTGTTGATGGTGGCGGATGAGGATCTGCTTGTTAACGAAGAGGGCTGGTTTGAAGTGCCAGCACCAGTGGCAGGCGTGGTGGACACCAACCCCCTGAGGAATGCTCCGAGCTCTGCATAAGATGAAAGGTCAGGAAAAAATAATGATAAAAAAAAAGAGGTGATGATGACCTTGTGGATGGTCATAGCTCGGGAGGATGTCGTGGGTAGGAAACAGTCCTGCCCAGCCCAGAATGTTGTTTGATAGGATGGCAGGTTAGTTATTGAAGATTATTCGGAGGTTGGAAGAAAATTTGACGAGCCTCCGGGCGTGGATGGAGTGCTGGAAAGAGGCATTTTTGGTTTTTAGGTTCTTTTTAATAAGGTTCCATGGACCCCGGGGCATAGGAGGGTCGAGGTATCGGATGAAGAAAAATGACTTTTTCCAGTCGTGAATAGATGAAAGGTTTTCTGAAGTAAGCTGTGTTGATACCGCGGTTCGGGAAGAGATGTAAAAGAATTCCTTTATAGGGGATAATTTCAGTATCATCCTAAAGGTGTCTAAAGAGAGGGGGATGTCGTGTAATTTACATAAAAAGGTGAAGCCGGCAATGACCCGAAGTGCGTTCGGGGTCAGCTGGGATATGCTGATATCCCAGTGGTTGGATAGGTTGACGAGGAGAGGCACTATTGGGAGCCTCAGCCCTGCCTCGAGTTGTTCCTGGTAGACTGTTAAGTAACCAGGAGGTGGCAGGTGGCCTCGGTCCTCGGAGATCGGGAGTTTGATGTGCACGTTCTTAGGAAAACGACATCTATCCCTAAGAATTTTGATATCCTCAGGGTCGAGGGAGTTTGATACATTTTGTATTTGGAGGTTAGGGTGGTCGTTTTGTGGAGATAAAGAGAGGATCGGGAGAAAAATTTAATGGCACTGCTGCCAGAAGGGCTTCGTCGAAAGGATTTAACATCCTATCAACGGCGTTTACAGGGGACGGGGAACCGACATGCTAATAAGAGAAGTGAGAGTGATCGTACTGGCCATGATCTTCTGTTTTGATGGCGTGTGGGAATTTTTAGGGGAACTCCTAGTGATGTCCGGTGGTGGCGTAGAGCAGCGGTCACCCTCGGCAACGGTAGAATGGCAGAAGAGGGAAGAAAGGGGACTGGAGGATGAGAGTGAAAGGGGGAAAGTGTGCACATCTGGGGGAGTAATGGAGTAAAGTGAGTAAGGGAAAGAAAAATAGGTTGGGGGAAATGGAGTAAAGTGAGTAAGGGAAAGAAAAATGATTTGAGGGTGAATTGGGGTATAAATAGGAGGGTTTTTTCCAAAATGTTCAATGGTTCTGGGGGGGAATTTTGACGATTTCGAGATGAAAAAATCTGTTTATGTAGGAAAAATGAGGCGTTATGGCGTGATAAAAGAGATATGGCGTGAAAAACGAGACGTGGTGCGGGCGTTATGGCTCTTAAAACGAGGTATTTTGCAGCAAAATCAATTTAGCATCTAATGCAGTGCAATAAATGCAAATTCAGTGCATGGGGATTCAGCGAAAACGTCACCCTTGAGTTAATGCTGCAGTTACGCCCCGCCGAGGATCCCAAGGGTCGTTATGACCTAGGATAGTCAGGTGCGGTACGATAGTGCTCCGAAGTTCTGCACCTCGACTTGGTATAAAAGTCTTGGTTGTCATCGGTTGGAGATTCCGAACAGTCGTTTTCGGCTTGTCCCCTATCCGTGAGGCTCGGCACCAAGCCGAGGGGACTATTGATGATGTGGATTAGTGACACATAGCATCTTACCTAGATTGTTCTAGAAGTGCCTACGTGGTAGCCTCATTAAGGACAATTATGTAATTCAGCTTTTACCTCAGCTGGACTAGCATAGAGATAGCCTTACGCCTCCTTATGCAATTCTATAAATAAGGGGCTTTGGTGCTACTAAAAAAGGACGAAAACTCAAATAATCAAATACACTCTTGACATCCAGCTCTTCAACTTTCTCTCTCCTCCTATAATCCAATTATTGCTTCTTCAATATTCAATACACTTCAAGAGTTTGGACTACTACTGGGCAATTTGAATTGCAAATAATGGCGTATTATTTGGTGATAATATTTGCCTTTTGACTTAGTGATTTTTTGAAATAATGTTAACTTTTTGAATAATGAAATAATTGTTTGGATCCGAAATAATATTTCAAAATAGCCATTTGGATTGGAGATAATAAATACTTATTATTTAGTGGACCTATTTACAGGTAGGCTTATAAAAAATTGGGTTTAGATTCGGAATCTAATTGTTCCGAATTCGTTTATTTGGGTCTAAATCAATATATATAAATCTCGATTACCGGATTCGATCCGGATCCATTTATAATAAATCATATCGTATATAGATCTGGTTGTTTCGATCTGATTAGAACTCGAATCCAATTAAAATGTTAATATGCAATAAAATTATATGTATATTAATGTGTGTTTTTATTTATTTATTTCCAATATAGTTTATACTCTAATGTAAAATACATATATAAATATTAATAGGAATTAATTTTTTTCAATTTCCAAAAAAAAAAAAATAAAACTTATAAAAATTTGAAGTTTTTATACATAAATTTTCAAACTTATAAAATAAAATCAAGACCGGCCGAATCTAAATTTGGATCTAACATGGTCCGACGAATCTAGATATGGATCACCTTTTATAGACTTGAAAGGTAACTGGAGTCAAATTCGAATTGGATAATATTAAATGCATCTCAGTTTGAATATGCAAGATGTGACCCAATTCGACCCGTCTAATAAGAGGTTCCACTCCAGTTATTAGCAAAAAAATTTACAAAACAACAATGCAAATAGAAAATTAGCAATTGTGAAGATTTTTTTTTCACTTAATCTTATCATACTACATTTGACGAACACAAGTTACACAAAATCATTTACATAATTATTACTCAAAATCATTTTTTTTAAAAATATAAATAATGAATGAAAAATAATTAGGTAAACCCGATTTTTGTCCCACCTGTAGATCTTGTGGTCAGGATTTAACATTATGGAGTATTGCTTACATCAATTGATATTATATATTCTATAAGGTTTAATCAACACCACAAGGTTTACAAATAAGATCAAAAACTAGATCTATCTAGGTATTTGGCATAATGAATGGAACACGTACACTGAAAATAATGGATTGTGTAAATAATGAATAAGACAAAATAATAACAGTGTGAAATATTATTTGTGAAATAATATTTGTGACCAAATAGGTTATTGCTGACCAAATAATATTTGGCAAATAATGAGTATTATTTGCAATCCAAACGGAACTATTATTTACGATATTATTCTAAATATTTAAACAAACAAACAAACAAATCAAGCCTTAATCATCTGTCCACTAAGTAGGATCAACTGTATGAATCTTGCTACGCCATTATAATATCATGAACGATATTATTTGAAATAATTTTATATCTACTTTTGAGATGTGATATATATAAAATAGTAAGTGATTAAAAATGTGTCTTAATAATTACAAATATTATTTGAAACTTAATAAAAGATTAGTCATTAGAGCCAATTTTCTTTTTCTTATACTTCTCAATAGTTATAGAAGATTGAATCCTTGCATAACTACGCGTGGCAATGAATGGAGTTGCTTGTGAGTTCAGGAGCAATTTGGTCAAATACTCGATTCGATGTTGTATTGGTTGAGTTCGAACTATTTGCATTTTCTTTGGGGGACTTAAATTAAATTTGAATTTTAATGTGTCTCATAACCGAGAAAAATTCGGGGGTCATTTGGGTTTTGGATCTGGAACGAATAGGTTCAAGAGATGAGAGAATTAAGGATACCAACGAGAAAGACTAAAACAATCCATAATGATGTACCTTTCGAAAAATATAACATTTTTGTTACTTGACCCACCTAGGAGAAGCAAATACAACGGGCATCGAGGGATTGGAAAGCAATTAATGCAAAAACAACCAATTGGAAAGCAAGCGTGATGCTTTTAATCCTCCCATCTACTAACAAATGAATTATACCATTTGATCCCTTTATCAGCAAAAAAATTGTAATAAAATATATGATTGAGGGATTTTACTTTGCCATGAACCCATTGATTACATATAACTTATTATTACTCCCCTTACCACTTTATTCTAGGGAATGGAATTTTTTGATTTCATAAAATAGGTGGGCTGACTCATACATGTGTATTGATACATCAACTAGTAGATTCCATTCACACCAGAGGTCTTTCTACAGATAGTGGTGGTATCCACCCCTATGGTCATGTTCTATTCAGATGAATAACATACAAATCGTCTTTCGAAGATATGGCTGAGTGGTTGATAGCCCTGATTTTGAAAATCGATATAATTTTGAACAAAGAACTACTGATAAGTCAATATTTGATAAAATTATAATTTTACCTTTTTAATTTGAGTGAGTTCAAATCGAACTTGAATTTTTTAGAATCTAACGAGTGGAACTCAAGATCTGCGAACTATATCCAACCGAACTCAAACTCAAACTTGAACATAACACTATTCGATCTCTGCTCCGCTCGTTTCTACTATTGTTTCTGCAAATTTAACTATAATTGTTCACTCCTTACATATACTTTTCCTATTTTTTGGGCAAGTCAAGACTCAATAGTTGGAAGTTCTTGCCTGACTCATGGTAGTGGGTATCATGAATCCTTATTTCAAATTTATCTATATTGATGCTAAGAAATTTATATTTTTTGTTTGAATTGACGTGAAAAAATTCTTTAATGAATCTAAGGTAGTATATTTTGAACCCCGTGAATTCAGATCAATTTTTGTATGAATTTGGACAACAACATAGTACCCGAATCCAACTAAGAATATGCCAAGTAATGTAAGTGAATGTGGACTTAGAATCTATAATCCGATTTACCATGGACTCAATGAGTGTATGAATTTTGAGTCTTTTTTGTCCTAAAGAATAATCATTATCACCTCTATTCCCTTTTAACTGTCACTTTTAACATTTTAACACAAAGAATAAGATTGTTATTAAATAGTCTAATTTTAGGCAAAATTAATCCTATATGACTAAATTACCCTTTTGACTAGTAATAAATTAAAAAAGTACTAACATTAATTACAAGTCGAGTAATTAATGAAGTTAGAAATAGATAAGGGTAAAATTAGTAAAAGAAAAATAATTAATGCTTTATTTGATTTCTAACGTGACACTTAAAATAGAATAAATTTTTTTTGTTAAAATAACTCTTAAAAGAAAATGGAGATAGTATACTTTAATAATACTGCAATTACTTTGGAAAATGGTCCCTCGTATTATTTGTCAAAATAAATGCTTGGTAATGTTTCAGTTTCACATCTTTAACCAAAATGACCTTTCTAAGCAATAATCTGACATAAATGCTTAATATAAATTATTTTGGTTGATTTAACATTTTATTAATACACAATGATGACAGACAATTTTAAAACATTAATTACTATAATTTGTTAATTTACGTGGCAAAAGAATGTACAATTTTTCCAATTAACACAATATTCTATTGCCCCCATCCAACTTATAAAAGAAAACAAAAAGACAAGAAAACCTAAGAAGTCATAAAATAACATAAAAATGTTTGTCAAGCTAAACTTTACAAAATATTTATTCGGATATAGTTAGATGTTTGTCAGGTTAAACTTGACAAAATCTTTATTCGGATATAATTAAATTTATTCTACTTATCACCAATTTAATTAGAATATAATTTTTCTAAATCTCTTTATTTTACTTTAAAGAAAAATATAGGATTACAATTTTTTTATAAATTTTTATATAGAAGGTATAGATTATGTGACAGATTTTAATTAGTTATAAGAACACATCCTTTATTAAACTCATTCTAATTTATCTTATTTTTTTTAAATTCTTTTTTGTTTTATTTTTTTTAAATCTTCCTAATTTACTTTAAAATTATAAAATAATTAGATAAAAGAATCTATAATACACCTCTTCTTCTCCAACCCCAATCTTAAACCCCACAAAATCCCATACCAATTAAACACTCAATTAAACACTCAATTAAACACCACCGCCCCCGGCGGCGTCATCTATGTATAACAAAAGTACGTACAATTCATAACATTAATAACAACGAAAAGAATGCAAGAACCCCATTACAACCGCCACTCCGCCACCGTCACTCCGACCAATTTCGCCACCGCAAACGGTGGTGGGGTGGCTACTAAACGCATAATAAAACCCCAGTTCCCACCGCTTACAGTCCCTCCGGGACACGTCTGCTTCAGAATCCTCTGCCACGCGTCTCGCGTTGGCGGCATCATTGGCAAGGCCGGCTCGATTATCCGGCAACTCCAGCAAGAAACCTCCGCCAAGATCCGAATCGAAGACTCGCTTCCCAACTCGGACGACCACCGAGTCTTATCGTTATCATAGGAAGGGTTTCGATTGTTAAGAGGATTACTCTCAATGCCGTTAAAAGAGCCGCCGGAGAAGATTTCGAAGAAGGTGGCAGTTCTGATGACGGCGACGAAGTGCTTGTTTCGGCGGCGCAGGAGGCTGTGGTGAGGGTGTTTGAGAGGGTTATAGAGGTTGCGGCGGAGAGTGATGGGTTGATGGAGATTGCCGGCGTCGGCGGATTAGTGTCGTGTAGGCTGTTGGCGGAGATGGGTCAAGTGGGGTCGGTGATAGGGAAAGGTGGGAACGTGGTGGAGAAGATTAGGAAGGATGCTGGGTGTAGAATCAAGGTTTTGACTTCAGAAAAGTTACCTTCAGATGAAATGGTGGAGGTAAATTTAAGCTGTAAAATAAAAAATCATATATTGTATGTTGACTTTTCGCTTTTGATTCACTGAGTTTCAGTAACTTAAATGTGCCATTATGATTTTTTTTTTATAGATATATACTTTTTGTACTGTATTTCATGCGCTAAATGCGAAGTGTAGTCTATGATTACTAGAATAGGGGAAAGGAAAGCTTGTGGCTTTTGGAGATAATTCTGTGTGTTTCTTGGTGATGTTGTTTTTTCCTTTAGAATTGGTTTTTATTTTCCCGAAATAGTTAGTTTGCTGAATTTAGCATTGACGAGTCTAGTTTACTACTTGTTTCAAAGCAAAGCATCTAATGTGGGTAAATCTGTGAGCAGATTGAAGGTGATATTATGGCCGTTAAGAGAGGACTCGTTGCTGTTACTCATCGCCTGCAAGACTGTCAACTAGCTGTGGACAAAGCGAGGATGATGGCGAGCAGGCCATTTGAAGCCATACCTCAGGAGAGTTTACGTGATTTACGTATGAATTTATCTCTGGAAAGAGTTTTAGTTCCACAATCTACGGAAACAAGCTCCTCTGGATATTCCTCGGGGGACTATCCGTTGTCAATTGAGGTTGGCAGGGTTCATGTTTTGGAGTCAAAATCACCTCAGCAAGAAGTTATGCAGTTTTTAAGATTCTTTGTTCAAATGATAGAGTAGGGTCCGTGATTGGTAAAGGAGGTTCAATTGTGAGGACTCTTCAAGCAGAGACAGGTGCTTCTGTTAGTATTGGGCCTACTATTGCTGAATGCGATGAACGATTGATAACTATTTCTGCAATGGAGGTCTGTTTAGGTTTTAGCTGTCCTTGAATTTCAGTGATGGATTATAGTAAATGATCAAGGATTAACCTTTCCATTCTTCTTTTGTAGAACCCAGATTCACGACAGTCCCCTGCTCAAAATGCTACCCTACTTGTTTTCAGTCGGCTTATGGATGGTGGCACCCAAATTGGGCTGGATTCAGGATCAAAGGGACCGCCTGTACGTGCAAGACTTGTAGTGCCATCAAACCAAGTTGGCTGTTTGTTGGGGAAAGGAGGCACAATAGTATCGGAGATGAGGAAGGCTACTGGTGCTGCCATAAGAATTATCGGGGGTGAACATGTTCCAAGATGTGCTTTGGAAAACTGTTAATGATGAAGTTGTACAGGTATCAGACCTGGCTTATGATTATTTTGTCAAGTCTTTTCAGAAACATCATGCAATTTTGCTGTTTCCACCTTATTCTTTGTGAGAAGGGCATAAGGCTGATTAAGCAGATAAATTACAAATTAGCCCTTCTCATTGTGTCATAGTCATCTATGTAGTTTTTTGTTTTGTTTGATGCTTGTCTACTTATTAATTTTTCGTCTTTGTTCAACCTCATTACCTGTTTCACAAGAAGAGATATCTTAGTGCACTGCAATACTTGATTAATTCAGTTTACAAGATGTAAAGAATGCTTGTTGTCATTTTTTTCTTTCATTGTGACAACCATCTTAAAGTTTCAGTTGTCCATGGACGTATTTGCTGTAAAATCTTCTCTATATTTCTGGCTTGTTTCTAGATCACAAGATTGGAGGTAAAATTAAGATCTATCTTAGGTGTTAATCTGTTCATTCACATACATTCATTTGATTGACATGCTAAATGCGACCGGTAAATTTAGTTATCATGAAAATTTTAAGGGGCATCTGATTATTTATAAGTTCTGGGAGCAATATGTGTCCAGTAGCTCAGCTTTTTCTGGCTTCTCTTTTCTGAAGTGAGATACTATAATTCTCTGTGTGATAATCTTTTCATTTGCATTCTTTGAAACTATGTTTATCCTGCATTCGTTTAAAGGTTTTAATATGTTCAAAGGTTGGAACTTATTTGACAAGTACGTTATGCTTGCCTCTGATCACTAAGAGAACGGTGAACTATGTTATTACTTTTACTGGAAGGACATGCATTTCTACTACATTTATTGTGTCGGTTGGTCAAAGTTTATATTTATTGTCAAGTTTTTTGGAATACTTGCAGTCTGGTGTGGTAGGAAAGATTCTCAGAAGATTATTGTTGGCTTTTTTGTCAGATTACTGGTGAGATTGTCAACGTACAAGATGCATTGTATCATGTGACTGGTAGGTTGCGAGATAATCTATTCTCAATTAGAATGCTGAATGGTGCTGGAAATAGGAACAGTTCCTCTTTCGTAACTGAAACCCGTCCCCTTGGAAGAACAAGGGATCAACCCCTGCCAGGATTTCTTCCTTCCGTCAGTGTCTCTAATAGTCACAATCAGCATAATACCTTGAGAAGGAGTATGGATAATCTTTCTTTTTCTCAAAATCATGTGCCATCTCCAAAGCTATGGACATCACAGGTGATAAGAATTATTAGCACACTACTCTGCTGCTATAATATTGCGTGCTTTCTTTAGTTTTTGGGTTGGGGTTTAACCATGTTATTCTTGTCATGGTTATTGAATACAATCTCTCTTGCTGTTTGGGGTGGTTGATTGCAGACAGGGCCAGGTGTAGATCAAAAGAGTCTAGTCAATGGCAGAGGATTGACTTCAGCTAAAGGTGGTGTGGAACTTGGCAGGTTTGTCCTAGCAAAATGTCTGGAGAAAGTTGAATTTTTTTTCCCGTTCATTATGCAACATTATATGAGTACATAGGATGCTTTCTATGAAATAGGAAAGTGAAAAAAGGACGAGTATTAAAACTGGATGCGGAGTAACAAAACCATTACTTAACTTATTGTGTTGTGCTTTACTCGAGCATAATGAATTAAATTGTTGGTTCATGTTGTTTAGCCTCCATTTCTACACTTCCTACATATGTATGAATTTTGGTGGAGTAACAAACCAAATTCCGGAGTAATCTTGAAGCTAATGTACTAATCTCAAAACACTTGTAACGATTCAATGAATTTCTTGTACTGCGGCATTTTAAAACACTAGTGTCACCTGTGTAACATTTTAATTATCTTATAGCTCCCATCTTTAGTTTCTTTCAATCTTCTTCAGCAGTTCATGCAAACAAGAATGGTAGAATGTCTTCTTTTATTGCAACCCTATATTATAAATGAATTTCAAAATGCTTTGTGTAATCTTTTGAGCATCTTATATCACCTGCTTTAGTTTCTAAATATTTTCCCGCAATTGATGCAAAATGTAACGACGAGATGCTAGAGTATTAATTATATTTTTCTTCCCTTTTTTTGGGTTTATGCACTGTCTCTGCAATGTAAGTATCAACTTGATTATTAGGCATGCTCGCCATCTTTCATCTTACAGCATATGTAATTTTGACAATCTATTGCTGCCATAAATGCATGGGGCCTCTATTGATTGTTGAGTTCTGGCGAAAACAGAAATTCTGGTAACAAGTTGCTTCTGAATTTTACATAATTTCTGAATTTTGTTAGTTTATTTTTCTTTTTGGTTTGGTCTTGAAACAAGATAGTAAAATCATAAGGAACCCTGATTTTGCGAGAGATTGTTCTCTTGTCGGTTGCCTGTTCTTGGTTTAGGTCCCAATAAGCTCTGTATGGTATTTTCATTTTACATGTTTGGTTTTATCAAAAAATGTGTATACAGTTGCTAGTTGAAATTGTGTCATGTAAATCCAATCAACATGATGTCCTAGACTTGATTGTACTACGTATAGGAAGTTTCCATTCAATTTAGGTGCTCTTAACAGACCAGAAATGTAGCATGGAAAAATGTCTAAATTGGTAAAATTCATTCTATTTGCACTCATCAGATAATTATTCTTTTTGAGTGTTTGCAGCGGCAACAGATCTACCATTGTGACAAATACCACTGTGGAGATTACAGTTCCTGAAAATGTTATTGGCTCAGTTTATGGAGATAATGGTAGCAATTTGGTTCGTCTAAGACAGGTGGAAGTTACTTTTCTACTTTCTTTGGTCGAACTAATGCATAAATTTATGGTCTATGCATCTCAACTCAATATTTGCCTAATTTCTGTAATTTCCAGTGTTTTTCACATAATAATTCCTTCGTCATTTCTCTCCAACTTTGTGTTTGCTGTGGAAGAATAATTATTTGTACCTCTTCCAATGGTTTACCTTAGTTAAATAGTTTTAAAGGTCGTCTTTAGTTTTACACACTCTAAGAAGGTCAATTGATGTGCTAGTTAGGAAAAGTGCCATTGTAACTGCGCTGGTGATGAGTTGGGGAACATAAAGATGTAAGAAGGAATAAATTTTTCATTGTTAATATGATGCGGCTTGACAGAGAACTTGAAAATAGAAAAAAGTAGTAAAAGGTGGAAGTGCATAAATTCCAGATGCAATGGTTGAAGAAAGATTATCTTCCAGTACCCAAAATTATTTTTCTAGTAACCTTATCCTGTCAATGTTTAGCTTTAGCTTGTTTGCTTATCACTAATGCGGTAGATCACAAATGCGGTAGATGTTATCTCATGGTGGATACTCTGAAAGATCAGTCAGTTGATTGACTACCTGCAATAATAAGTTAAAAATTTAATATATTCCCCTCCCAAATGCATTTGTATCCACTTCCATAACACTTGGAATTCCAGTTCTTTCTCTGTGAAATCCAATTCATCATTGTGCTGGTTAACAAGTCGATAACCTCTTTCTTCTGGTACATTTTTTTTTTTTTTTTCCAGATTTCAGGTGCAAAGGTTGTAGTGCATGAGCCACGCCACTGCGGGAACAACTGACAGGACGGTTGTCATCTCTGGGTCTCCAGCTGAAACACAAGCAGCAGAGAGCCTCCTCCATGCATTCAGACTTCCAGGGTCATCATGACAAGATCAGCCCTTTTGCTGACAAATTGCGCTGGGGGAGCCATAGTGTATAAAACCCCAGGGTTTCCATTTTGAACTACAACTTTGTACATTACTCCATTTTCTTTGATGCCCTTCTAGGAAGTAAAGGCCTTATTAATTCCAACAAATCAGTTTCGGGCACTATAGTTCAGTTTATTTGACCATGTATTTTGGAAGAACAGTAGAAGCAATTAGTGAAGGTCACTAGGTCAGGTGGTCAAACAAGCTAATTGGTGATGATTAACTGAAGGGGGCAAAACCCATGTTTTTGTTGAAATCTGATTTATACATGTTGGTAGGCCGGTTTAATAACCAAATGCATAGGCAGAATTTGATTATTATGGTGCCATTTACTAGTAGGTAATTGCCATGTGCCCCTCAAGATTTTGTGACAAGCATGTAATGGGTTGATTTCATTTTCTTTTGGTCTGGATAGTCTGAAACCCCTTTTAATCACCAAGGGACATACAAAAGAATGTGAAGCATGCTTCAGGGACATACAGTTCATCATGCATTTAAAGGCAAAACTCAACTCCAACAATTTTGAAATACATATAAATGCATCCTGGTCATGTTTCTTTAGTTCCTGAGTGGAACAACATCAACCATCAACATATATAAGGTGATGTCCACAAACATACACACACTTCAAGTAATACCTCACACATAAACCCCCGTCCACAAAAAAACCAGAATCGAAAGAGCATTGCAGGTCAACTCTTCAATATAGGTTCAGCTGATGTTGCTGCTGGCGTTGGTTTGAGAACTATTTCCACGTTATCATGAACTCCTTGCAGCAGTAACTCACCATCATATGTCAAAATCTTGCGTTTCTTTGCTGCCCTCAATGTTCCAACAAGTGCTTCAAAGATATTTGCACATGATCTATCATCATTAAACAGCACTCCGAATGTTACCTTCATGATTAACACAACATGAATTAAGGAAATTAGATGTTTTTCTTCCCAGATAAAGCTCTAATCCAATAGTTGAATTTTGGGCACAAAAAGTCTTGCAATTTTAACTGCTTATTCACACAAATCACATGAAGGAGGGTTGAAAATCAATTGCAATGGACCCTTCAGATGTTCGGAAGCACTAGGATATCCATAAAGTTCAATCCCAGCAGTATCCACAAAGAGAAAAGTAACTAGAAAACAAAACTATTCTCACGAATCATGGATTTCCTAATGGGATGCACATAAGTAATTGCATAATTATAAAAATTGTTCCCTGTATCCTTGATGATAAGACAGAGCAAATGCCATATAAATACATTTAAGAGGTAGAATTCAGAAAACAGAATTAGGAGTGAAGGTGGCGAAACAGAGCTGGAGAACATGCAATCACTCCAGGCTCCTGGTGAAGTGGTTTTCGAGACATTATGGAAGCTAAGACAAAAATGGGAAACAAATGGCATAAGGTTAACTTTAAGCAAAAATTTCATTCCTCATCATTCTGTCCTCCAACCTCTTTTTCTCACCTTCCTCGTCTCTCTGACAAATTAGCTCCTGCTTGAAGCAGTCTTGATCTAGTAGGTAGATAGTTCCTAAGGAGAACCACATATAATGCAAACACTTGACTGTCAATTTATTATTCATCTTCTTCGCATGCTTAAATTATGAATACACCTATCCTACGACCAGCCATCTAAATCATTTTCCTCCAACTCCTAACATCCCAGACTACAAATCTTACCACAAAAGAGGGAACCATACAGCCTGAAACCTTTGTGCTAGTAACTTTATACTGTTCATGTACCATAAACAGGCAGATAATAGGTAGGAGCAAAACTGAAACATTCTGGAGCTACAAATATAGTTATGAAATCGTTAGCACTGCATAAAAACATTCCTCCTAGAGTAACTGTTAACACGAATAAGAGAAATCTCTGTTGTTGATCAACAAAGAAAAATGAAATTCTTATAATGAAAAGTAAAAGATAAGATCAATTCAGAAGCACTTTTTTATTTTAAATATAAAAAATAGCAAACAGAATTCTGTTGGTCTAATTCGGGAACTTAACCTTAGGATAACTATCCTACAAAATATCAAGATAAATAATAGCGAAATGCTCTTAGATTTATTTGTGTTATATTATTGACAACTGGAGTTCTCTCAGCTGTTCCAGAGACGACAGACATGCCAGGGGGAAGTGTCCTAACACTTGCCCTATAGTGCTAAGCTTCAAAAGAACTCTTGAACGCGCAATTTCTACAAAACTAGTAGACATCTTAAATTTTTATTTAAACCCGGCTAATGATTTAATATGCTCCAGTTCTATATCTTCACATACTAACCACTCAACCAACATAATACACAATTTCTAGTTTTTACTAATTCTTGAGCTACTCAAACCAAGGTGAAGCAAATTCCCTGAAAAGTAGAAATATGAGCCTTGAACCACTAACAGGAAACGCCTTCCTTTTCATACCATTGCCTCTTTAATGCCTGTTTGTGTATTAGTCACATCAAGAAAGACTTCATAGGAATCAATACACACCCTTTTAACACATTAAGAGGATGTTTCTATTTTGCAACAAATGTGATATCATTAATACGCCCAGAAATGCGAGAAAAAAATATAGAAATGAACAGGAATTCAAGAAAATGTCAAATTAAAGATTGTTCAGTACTTCAATTTAATTTAAGTCCCACAACATAATGATGATCTGAGAGGCCAGTTGACATTTGATATTTACCCAATCAGAATGCAATGTGGATCAGATCAAACATCAAATAACAGCCAGAAACACAAATCCCTAAAGATAAAATGCTAATAGGAAAAAAAAAAGTTAGGATTTTTATCTGAGCCCAGTTGATAAAAGATCAAAATAATTTGTTCTAACATGAGATCATCAAGATTCTAGTACTAATTCATATGGATTCTTTTTATCACAGTTTTCATGGTACAGAGAATTAAAAATGTTGCTGGTCAGCTAAGGAAGATGGGATTTACCTTATATGAGCCATCATCTTGAAGTTTGCCCAGTCTTTTGATTTCCTCTTTGAGTCTTTCAACCTCTTCTTCAACATTCATATTGTTTTCAGTTGGATTGGAATAGTGGATCTTTAATTAAAGCTTATTTTATCTCCTCCCTATATATTTTTCCTTAACACTATGTTTGGGAGTTTAGGGTGGAAGGGAAAAGATGGAAAAGTTTTTAATGACGAGGAAAGAGAAGGGAAGGGATGGAAATGAAAGGAAAATTCTTTTAAATTGTTTGAGAGTTTTGAAAGAAATTTTTTATTAAGGTTAGTATTTTATTAAAATATTTATATTTTTTATATTTTTGTATTATATTTATAAGATAAATATGATATTTTATATTTAATTATAGAATAATTAAATTTTTCTTTTTATTTCATTCTACTTATGAAAAGAAAGTTTTTGTTTAAAGATTTTATCCCTCTCTTTTCCTCCTTTTCCCTTCATTTCTCTCCAATTAAAACTCTCAGCAACTTAAAAACTTCATAAGGAGGTGACGGTAATTGGAAAAGATAAATACTTAGGTAAAATTGGTATTTGATCCCACTTGTAAGTTCTGTCTTACATATTAAATTTTAAAAAATATACGATATTAGTTGATGTAAATAGAATTTTTAAAGGTTTAATTCTGACCATAGAATCTACATAAGTGATATTAGAGATCGGATAATTAAGTATTTTTCATTGAAAAAAGGGAAATAATTAGTGGAAGCCGTCTTTAGTCATGTTTCATAAAGCAAAATCATTTATAAAATTATAAATTTATAATTATTTATCAAAATTATCAAATTATGATTACAGATTATTGATCGAATTTCTTTTCTCTTGTTCGATTTAGTAACGTATCATTAATTTTTATTTATCACTTTATATTTACGATCCCGTATATATATACCTTAAAATAAATGATACCAGATGATGTTACCTTAGATTTAATTTTAAAAACAAAATCTATATAAATAAGTCAAAAATAAAATGGGGTCTTGTGGTGTCACTTGTGGACACTAGATATTTATCATAACAAAAATTAAATTAGAAAAAATCTATAATCACTTTTGAATTATTTCTATGTGCTTCGAACAGTAAAAGTTTATATAATATAGTAACATTTTTTTGCTTTAAATATAAATTTATAATAAAATTGTTGAATTTCCTTTAAAGTCTAAATAGCAAAATTAAACATAATTTATTTAGTAATAATATTTTTAAAGTACATGATATTTATTTTGTATATTTTTTAGATAATATTATAGTTTAAATAATATTAAAGATAATTTATTTAGTGAGAATTTTTTAAAATAAAAATTATAGGATCTAACTTGATATTTGATATTTTATAGTATCTATTAAATTATACGAATTCAATTATATTATTTGATATAAATAAAAATTTATAAAATTTAATCATAACTAAGTCCTTTTATTTGTGGTAGAATATCACTTCCTAAAATATAAATTAAATGAAATGAAACGAAGTTAGTAAATTGAGAAGTACACCAAAAGAAATATCACCTTGGCTTTTTTCGTACGGAACCGCAGAGACCATGAACAACGTACAACACCAACAGCAGCAGCACCACCACAGACAGCCCCAGCCCGGGCCCCACCACAACGACCTCGAAGATGAAGATGAAGATGAAGAAGAAGAAGAAGACGACGACGTTTCTCCTGTTGGAGGAGGAGGAGGTGGAGAAGAGTCCATTGATAATCCTCACTCCCACTCTCAGATCCGCTACGACGCTCACTGCAATTCTCACGCGCTCCAAAAAAACGGCGTCGTCTCCGGAGGCGCCTCCATGAATGGCGTTGAGGGTGTGGGCCCCCATGATTTGTATGTTCCCAGCTCCGAAATTGCTGCTCCCGTCTCAACTGGCGGTGGAGGTGGCTCAGACCAGCTTACGCTGTCGTTTCAAGGAGAAGTCTACGTTTTCACATGATTCTGTTTCTCCTGAAAAGGTACTCTTTTTTTTTGGGTAATTGATGTGAATAATTGAATTTTGATATGATAGGCAAAAAGGTTGGTTTCTTGTTATTCAATTATTTTTAAAGATTTTATTTTAATATGGCAAAAAAGAGAAGAGGAATTATTTTTTTTTCAGCTACTAATGTTTATGTTTATGTTGCAATGCAAATTTATTAGTTTGAGGGCTTGAAAAAGTGCTATACATGCCGGAAAATGAGTTTGATTTTAGGGTTTTATTTGAGCCTTAGTGGATTTGCCCATGCTTGCCTTATTAATTTCTTGATTGAAATTTGGAACTTTTTTTTTTTTTGGGAGGGCGGGTGTGGTCAATTGGGTATCAAAAATTTGCAGTTTATGGTTCTTGTTATTCTATAGATGAAGTTTTCTGGCTCATTTGACAATTTCATGATTGATGCATTATTTCATTGGATAGCGAATATGTGGACTAGTTTCAAGATATGTATTATGAAAAAGGATGATGGAAGTGGGATTACAAATTTTGGTTCTCGAGTGATGTTCAGGTTCAAGCAGTGTTGTTACTCTTGGGAGGATATGAAGCACCAACTGGAATTCCTAATGTCAGCGTGGCTTCACAAAATCACAGGGTAATATCTATATAGTTAGCCAAATATTGTAGTAGTGTTTTTTTTAATGGACTTTACTTTATGGAACTTCTTATTGTCTCTCTGCAACTTTTGTAGAATTTGAGTGAATTTCCGGGAAGGTCAAGTCAGCCCCAAAGAGCTGCTTCTTTGAACCGGTTTAGAGAAAAAAGAAAAGAGCGATGTTTTGATAAGAAAATTCGTTATACTGTTCGGAAGGAAGTTGCTCTCAGGTAATACACATATCTTGTCCAGTAAACTTGAAATTGATGGATGACTTGTCATTACATCATCTCTCTCTGTATTAGACAATTGAGATGATTATCTAAAGTGCCTATGAACTATCAGCTCCAGGGTATAAGTAGCTGGGTCACAGGACGTGGTGGGAGGCATGCATGCTGGCCAAATTTGTGAAAAATATACTCGGCTATGCTGACCTTGAAATCTGATGATGGATGCATGAAATGAACTAAATACTATGTAGATACGCACAAGAATGTTTTAATATCTCCTGATTCCCGCTTAGAATGAGCAAATGCACAATACTTTTTCAGGAATAGCAATGTGTTTGAATTTTCCTGGATGGCTTAAAAATCCATTCTCATTTAAGTCTTACATTGCCTATAATAGAAGAAGAGCTTTGTTTTCTCTGTGATATTGCTTTATATCTGATCTAGGACTACCTCGTGGATTGGATTAACAGACATATAATTAGGTGTAGAAAGAGTTGGCAAAACCTTTTCCTGTTTCTAGAGTCTATCCTAGTGCAGTGGTCCAATATTATATTTCTGCATGAATTGTGTTTCCAACTGACAAAAAAGTTAGTGTTATTTAATGAAAGGTTTGTTACGAAATGTTGAAGTAAATATTTCTCATAAAGTTTCTGAAAGTTCCTTGAAATCATATTTTTGGGTCTTTCCTTTTCTGCTATTAAGCATGGTCATTCTCTCCATCACCTCTTAAACTCGCTTGCCATGTCAGGATGCAACGAAAGAAGGGTCAGTTTACATCTTTGAAGGCAGTTTCAGATGAAGCTGGGTCATCTTCTTCTGATTATAACACAATAATGGCTCAGGAAGAGCAGGAAACTTCGTGAGAACTGAATTCTCTCTCTCTCTCTCTCTCTCTCTCTGTGTTATATGCCTCTATGAATCTTTGTACATACAAGTTTGTGTTTCCACAAACACATCTTATTCCGTTATTCGGAATAAGATTATTGGTTATTGCCTTGAGCTATTTAGTTTTGTCTTAAACACCTTTTGAGTTGAAATTTAATATTCAGTTCCTTGCTTTCAACAGATGTACACACTGTGGAATTAGTTCAAAGTCTACTCCTATGATGCGACGTGGACCAGCTGGCCCAAGGACACTGTGCAATGCATGTGGACTCATTAAGTGGGCGAACAAGGTCTGCAAATTTTTGAAACGTCTGTTTTAAATCTGATTTTACGTTTATGGTTAGCTCTACCAGATCTTTTATTTGTCTTCTTTCTTTCCATGAAGATCTACTTAGTGGGATTAAGGGTTGGTTTGTTTGTTGTGTTCTTTCCATGAAGATATAATAGAGACTGTCCTCTTTCAAGAGTCACTAGCTGGACTCTTTCTTTTGATTTCTGGGATTTTCCACTGGAAGCATGTATTAATTTCATCTGCTTGATATCTTTTTATGTTGTGAAGCTGAACTTGGCATCTTAGCCTAATTGAATTGTGCATCAATGCTATTCTTGCTACTGGTACAGCTAAATTTAGAATGTCTGGACAATCTACTAGCTACATCGATTCTACTGTTCCATATCATGCAACTATGGTAAAAACAAGTATTTGTGAATAACCAGGGAGTTTGTTGTTTCTTAGATGATTACATTTCAGTTGTCAACGAAGTCCAAGTCAATGATGATTGTTTTCTCTGTCATTCTACCTTGTTCTGCTTCCTCTCTACCTTCATACTTAGCATGCTTTACAGGGAAACAAGATGAATGCTTTTGGAACAAGAATATCTTTGTCAAAATCAGTTGTTTTTTTTTTGTTTTTTTTGTTTTTGCTGCACAGCAATTTAAGGTTGGAGAGGCACATTTTTTCACATTTATGTCAGAAAACTATTTCCAGAATTGGCTCATTTTGAATTTTGAACAATTTAGTGTGAAGGGCTAATAGGATGATTTGGAGGATCTTACTGTGGGAAACTGAAATATAGTGGCATTTTAAACAATTTATCTTCTTAAACAATGTGATTTCAGAAGTAAACACTTTGATATCTCGCATACATAAAGTTTCACTGCTAGGTTTGATGGATCTCTTGGAAGGGATTAACCTTTTTTCAAGCTGAATTGCTGAAAGTTTTTACCTAGGCATTAGTTAATAATGTGAGAAGAACTCTTTTTGAGCTAAATGAGGTGTTTAAGGAGCCTCTTTGTCCAATGTTTCTCTTTATGAATCGGGAAGCATATACAAAAGGAAGGGCGGTGGTGTGTGGAGCTACTGTGGATGAATGTGCTTATTTGTAGAATTGAAACATATATTAATAACACATACAAGATCTTCTACTGTGTATGACTTTATTCCCTTCTTGACATTGTTGATGTAATGTTCTCCTCTGTAGGATGTCCCAAAAGTATTGAACATCACCAAACAATAGCAGACCTTTAGTACCCTTAGCTTTCACTAGATTTTCCTACTAAAACCTAGGCCCATTAACTTTGGAATCAATACTTGCTAGCAGACCATTGACGTGCAAGATATACACTGCATGAAATGATGTTGATGTAGCCTAAGGATTTCAGTTGAGACTTTTGGGAGATAATTCATGTCTTGGCTGATATGTCTTTGAAGACATGAATTTCCCATACAGAAGCAATGCTTAACAGCTCCAATTGGTGTACAAATTTTGAACATAGCAGACCAATCTATCAACATCTTAACATGCATTAAGTTTTACACACTGTACATAAAAAAAAAATTGCAAAACTTATAAGCAATGATTATTTTGGGACAGGGAGTAAAAAGGTTTCCTCTTAGTTAATAATTTGAACATTTTAGGATAACTCAACATTACATGTCATCAAGATTCCTGTTTTCCTTACTTTCTTTTTTTCTTTCTTGTTCCTTTGGGCTTTGAGATTGATAGTCTTCTCTGTACCTACTTTCTAGTTCCCTATTGCCCCACCTCAATTAATTACAACTTCTGCTGGAATTCAAAGCAGTAACAGTTTTTTCAGTCTTTTGTTAAATTGCAAATAGTTCTCTTAGCATGCTTGCTCAGTTGCTTAGTGTTCCACTCCCATCATGTTGTTACAAGATCTCTTTATGAGTTTGGAACCCACAGTAACTAGTGATACCACTTTCAAGCATCTTATTCCTGAAGCTTGTGTTATGCAGGGAGTTTTAAGAGAGCTTTGTAAAGTTCCTCCTGCTGGAATCCAGGATCCCATTATAAATGCCTAGTGAACAGGTTTGTGCCTTCAAAAGAATTAAATCTGCCATGCCCTTAAATATAACCAAGCTTGTTTCCTTGGTCATCCCTTTCCTTTTGGCTTTTTCTCATCATGTTGCCTAGGTGGTATTTCACTTGAGAATATCCATTTTCTGATGTGAATGTCTGTGTCCCTTTATCCAGAGCAATGGTGAAGCCAACGAGTCGGATGCTGTGACAGCTGCTGTTATTATGATCAATTCTTCTAATGGTGACAGCTCAGCTCTGACTGCTGAACGGTGAGTAAGATGTTACTCGTTGCAGTCACTGGGGATTGTCAATTGTGCCAATTCCAATTTAATTAAGGTGTGTAATAATTCAGAAAAGTTTGTGTACTAGCTCACTTAAACAAATTGTACATATTGGATACTGACGAGGAAATACACATTGGATGTTTCATTTTTCTTTGTAGTTTTCCCAGTGTATGTAGCTTCTTTAGGCTCTCTCCCGGTTATACTTGCGTATGACACAGTCTTTCAAAAGATTTTAACGATAATATTGACTTAGGATATCATATACCATCCACCTGCTTTGGCAAGCATAACAAACCTTGACGTGCTGTTTCTTTTGGGATTTTATTTCCACTTTGTTGATGATAAGGAAGAAAAGTACAAAAAATAGTAATGAGAAAATCTGCATGGTGGAATATTCTTCTTGTGCATCCTTGTTCCCTTCAACATTTCCACAAATTATGTGGAACTGCCATTGTGTTGGAGATTCAGCTGAAGGGCTAAAGAGTAGTGGAGCTTTCAGTCTTTGATGATACTGGAGCAGATAGGAAGATAGAAGAGTGGATAAGGTTATGATCCTCTCAGTAAGGTGATGATACTCCTACTAGAAAACATTTCTGTTTATCTTGAACAAGTGAGAAGACGTCTGAGATTTCCTTTCCTCTTTGCTTTCCACCCACTGGCAAGTATTTGTGTAAATCTGGTGAAGTGCCAGAAGTTGCGTCTGTTAAACTATCCTACAGTTTTTGGTCACCAGAGAATTTTCCAATTCGTTCAACTATGCTGTCAGCAGCATATTCTTGCTTTGTTTGGGCAGTTCATTTATTTATTTTTGAGAAACTACTTAGGTAGATCTGGTATTTGGTCTCACCTGTAGATCTTGTGACAGGATTAAATTTTAAAGAATCTTGGTTATATCAGCTGACTTTATAGATTTTTTAATGTTTAATCTACACTACAGGATCTACAAGTGAGATCAAAGACCGGATCTACTTAAGTATTTTTCTTATTTTTATATTTTTTCTTTTGAAGTTGGTTAAAAGGGGAGGAAGATGTGCTTCAGTGCTTGCCTACAACTTACTTTATCTTTCAGCCTTGGTCTAAACTCTGAAGTATCAATGGCACAGTTAAATCTTAGGGTTAGTTACACTTTATCCTGAACTTACACTTTAGTTGCACTTTACTTTTAGAATTCAAACAATGTATACTTTACTTTTTTTGAAAGATTTTATCATATAAATAATTTTAAAAAGGTGATGTGGATATTCGTTTTGACAAAAATACCCTCCAAAGAATTTGTGTGCAAAATTATCTCCTTTTATTTAATTTTTAATGATTGTACATATTCTTTTTATTTATTTTTTTATTTCGATACTATGAGAGAATTCAACGAATTATCAAATTTCTTTAATCAACTCATATATTATTTTCTTTAATGTAAAACTAAATATAAAAAGGAATTTTTTTACAACTATTTTCTATTCATTTTTATTTTGCATGAACTAAACTAAAGAATATCTTTTAACTAAATAAGGACATTTTTATTTATTTTTTTGTATGACATCAAAATACACAAATTTTTTTATCAAGTCTAAATGTGTATAAATACAAATAAATTTACTTAATTATTTGTTATTAATATGTTTAGATAAAAATAAAGAAAAAATAGCTGTAAAAGTTTGCCATTTTTGTATTTAGTTTTAGAAAGAAGAAAAATAATATATAAATTGATCAAGAAAAATATGATAATACAAGAAATCCTCTTATTGTTACAAAAAAAAAATTAAAAATTAAAAATTGCATGGAAACATTAAAAATGAAATAAAGGAAAATTAATTTGTATATAAAAGTTTGGAGGGTAATAATGTCAAAACAAATATTAACATCACATTTTTTAAATTATTTATATAATGGAATCTTTTAAAAGGGGTAAAGTATATACATTATTGAGGTTCAGGAACAAAATGTAACTACAGTATAGACACCAAGGAACAAAGTTAAGTAACCCTATTTTATAAATTAAAACTTCAAGATTAAACTTTTTGAGTTAACATTTTATCTTATCATAATACACATTTTTTTTACGATATTACTTATAGATCTGATAATTATTAAAAAAAATGACACAGACAAAAAGACAACGTGATTTTTTATGACATCACCCCATATAACATATGCAGTTTATATATACAGATGTTATTAACATCATATTATTATATAATTTCGCTAATAGCCACATGCCTATTTAACTATTTTCCATATTATATAATGTATAGTACGTACTAGTTTTAACAAGTCTTTCGAATTCCAAAGTTATTTCACAAAACCATTGTTGCATAAAAAATCAAATAGAAACTATGTACACTATTTTGCTAGGAATCTGTGGTTTATATATGTTTTTCTCTGCTATAGATGTCCTAGAAAAATCCGATTTCTTTAGAAATTTTAATTTTAACAAATTGAGCATCATGAAAATAGAAATTTTTTTACTAGATTTTCTCCGTGGTTAATCTCCACTTACAAATTTCAATTGTTATCAATAAAATACTTAAAAGTTTTCAAATGAAAAAATATATATATATATATATATATACACTCCTATATATTAACACTTAACTCTGAGTCAACAAATCATATTTTGACTTAAAAAAAAAAAAAATCCAGCACCGTTGGATCTCTGATTGACACCCATCAATCCTACGTGGACGTCTTTTCGATGATAATCTCTCACACGTGTCAATTCCTTCACGCACGGGTCACGTGCCAAATGAAAGCCTCTGATCTTCTCTGCTGCAAAATCCCCATTTTTAGTCTCTCAGGAAACACATTTTCCCCAAATTTTTTTCCATTTCCTGATTAGCCAAATCTCAAAATAATTACGTGATTAACGCTAATTTCGCTCTCCTAATCAAGATTATTAACTACTATTAAAAAAAATTAAAATTCTTATGATAATCTGATAATCTCCGGTGTACTATATAATTCACCTGAGCTCGGCTTCGGGGTTAGGGTTTCGGATTGCTGCATTTGATGGTGGAGAAATGTTGTCGGTAAATGGAAAGCGACGGCAACGGCGACCGCGGACTTACGGTGATGATTACGTGAACATTCCAATTCGAGTTGACGGTGTGTAGACGGCGACAGTGGTGGTTTTGACGCCCACGATATCAGTGGCGGCGAGGACCGGATGACTAGAGCTGAGGAGGTTCAAGTAGCGAGTTCTGTGCCGATAGCAACAATTGTGAGTAGCACCGGCGGAGCTCCGATGATGTCGAGGGCTAGTGAGCTTACTGTTTCTTTTGAAGGCGAAGTCTATGTTTTTCCTGCTGTTACTCCTGAAAAGGTTCGATAAAATAGTGCTAGCATTTTTGCTTCGATTTTAAATTTTTAATCTGTGTGTATTTTTATGTTGCATTATTTAATTAAAAGCTGAGGGTTAGCATTATTTTATGTAGCTTTGATTTTAGTATATATATATATATTTTAATTTGTTTAAGTTTGATTTGAACTTGTGTGGCGGTGAAATAATTCAGGAGTTTATTTGTCTTTTGAGTGCGAAAATGTTTATTTATTTATTTATTGTTATTTTTTATGCTGAAGAGTTTTGGTTTTGTCATTAGGTGAAGATTAAGGAAAATGATTTTTCTCATTTAATTAAATGATTAAAAGGAATGGATTATATTATTCAATTGTGTTTATATAGGTACAGGCGGTGCTTTTATTATTGGGAGGGCCTAATATACCAAATAGTATACCGAGCTTGGAATTTTCGTTGCAACATAATAGTAAGGTACTTACTTTCTGCCATGTCAACATTAGTATAGTCGTATGAAGCTGCAAAGCTTGATGTTATTCTTTGAATAATGGTCTAGAACATAGATGATGGTTCCAGTCAACCAAATGTTTCTAGGAGAATTGCGTCATTGGTTAGGTTCCGTGAGAAGAGGAAAGACAGATGCTTTGAGAAGAAGATTAGGTACACATGCAGAAAAGAAGTTGCACAGAGGTACTGTTTGAAAATCATCTTAATTGTATTTCATACATGAAATCTTGATTCTAAAATTATGTGATTTGGAATTTTTATGCTTGCAATTTTGCTGCTGTAATTTTAATTAGGTTGAGAAAAGATGTAAACATTAACAAAAAAATGCTTATCGAGTAAGGCACTGAAATAAATAGTTAGCATCATCATCCATGATTTATTTTCTGCTAAGTAGATGCTTTACAACATGTACTAATGCCACTGGTGTTATTAGACACTGATTGTTTTTGTTGTCTTCATATGTTCAACAGAAATGTTATTGGTTTTACAAATATTCACTTTCTGGTTATATTTTGCATTAGGATGCATAGGAAAAATGGACAATTTGCCTCTTCAAAAGATACTGGGAAAACTCGTGAAAATTGGAAGTCAGGCGATATACTCCTCTACAAGAACATGTGTAAGTATGGAGCTTGCTCTTTAGTTGCCAGTTGCACCCGAAAACAACATAGACTCGTATACTAGATTAATACTAATATTTTTCCTGCTAATTTACCAATAAGTATTTTTCCTGTTAATTTACCAATATGGTACTGTCATTTGGAAACATTTTTTCCAAGAACCAATTTGTTTACATTACATCAAGTCCCTTACTGACCAAAGCTTTGAGATAGTGATTTGGCACTTCAAAGGTGTTTTTCTTGTTTGACACAATTCAATTGTTCTTTACATAAAACTGGTCTCCGAATCAGTTTTCTGGAACATGAAGATAATGTTCTAGAGAAGCTTATTTACTAATTTTTGAGTTATTCTTGTATGCTACCATTTTGCCATGCACTGCCATGGTTCTTTCTGTGCTCTGTATGGTTGTTTGACCATCCATTTCTTCACTAGTTCGCATAGGTGTCAACATTGTGGGGTCAATGAAAAAGCAACTCCGGCAATGCGGCGGGGGCCAGCAGGTCCAAGAACTCTCTGTAATGCCTGTGGATTAATGTGGGCAAACAAGGTATGAAGCTGGTCTGATGTGCTTAATATGTTATGCTCTCTCTCTCTCTCTCTCTCTCTCTCTCTCTCTCTCTCTCTCTCTCATATTCAAACTTTTTTCATTTATTATATCAGTTGAACTACTTATTTGTTTATAAAAAAAGAATGTGCTGCGGTATCCATCACCTCTTTGGTGGAGCATTCTTAATGTCTATTCTTTCTTGGGGGTGGGGGGGCAAGGAATTGGATTTGGCTCTATGAATGAAATTGATGGAAAGGCCTGCTTGCAAATTCTGTTGTCTCGTTTAAGTGAGAGATGATGGAAATATTTTAAACCTCTTTCCTCTTTTAAATATCTTAATTTAGATCTTATCATATATTCTAGGCTTAAGACAATGATTTCCTAGCTCCAATTCCCTTACTCCGTGGCTTGGAAGGACAATGACGGACTCAATTCTCTACAAATGTGATTGTGACTTGTTAACTATGGGCATTTGAATTGTAGTTTTGATTAATATTGTAGTGTTAAGTGTTGCCTGATTTTGTTGCGGCTATTGTTCACCTTTTTCTCTCTTGTGTCTCTCTTCAAGGGCACTTTAAGAGATCTTACGAAGGGAGGAAGGATTGCTTGCTTTGACCAAAGTGACCTGGTATGTATCCTGAGAAGCATCATACAAAACCCAATGTGCTATAGTTTTTTACTAAAAGGAAAAAAAACAGGCCCTCCCCATGTGGGGCGGGAGGGGAGAGGGATGGGGGATGGTAAGAATCTAAGCATTGTTCTATATCAAGGAACAAATCCTATACCCAGTTCTCATCATATACAGTCATATTTGTTCTACATTTTTTAACGCTATTTTTGACTCTGTGTGCTTTTTTAATCACTAGGAAACTCCGGATATGAAGCTTTCTAGCATGGATCCTGAAAACTCATATCACGATCAGGATGAGGAGGTAAACCTTTACCCGTGAGTGACTACAATGAAATCAATGTTAGTTGACACCAAAATTGATTGCTTTTGCATGAGATATTTAGGCCTTTAGGACGATGGGGAATATTTAGTTTGAGAACATTGATTACATCTTAAGACTTCTTGAGGATTTTTCTTAGATAATGGGGTTTGGATTGTAATTTCCTGAATAAAAAAATGATGTTCCAGAAATATGCATACTGGATATCATTTTCCTGCATCTGTTACTGAATTATACCTTACCTTACCTTTTACACTTGATGCCTTCCCGTGGGTACTTCTCGTTATTGTTTTGGCTGGAATTATTCAGAAATCAGTGGCAATTGGATATAACCATCCTCTGATGTTGAATGTTTTCCTTATTTGACTTGAACAGGAAAGTGCAGAAGAGGCAAAACCCATGTTTATGGAGTCTGGATGTCCTTCACTTAGACCAACTGAGCAGGTAGCTGTGGCTCCGTTTAGACAGCCATTATATAATAATATTCGTATTTGGAATAATTTCTATAGAAACTTTTTGGGATTTGATATATATATGAGATAAAAGGTGGTTGAAAAATGTGTTAAAGTAATGATTACAAAATATTATTTGAAGAATAGTAATAAAAAAAAAAATTCAGTCCAAACAGATTCTGTATTCTCTTGCGTTCTCGTCATGAATTTACAAATGTAAACAGTTTTTGGCTGGATTTCAAATGGGATTTCATCTTCGTTGACAATTATTCTTTTGTAATGCCCTTCCGGAAATTCCCTCTCTAGTGCAGGGTTATCGAGAATTTCACTTTTTACTAATTGAATTTTGAGCTTTTTGTGGCCTGAGATTTTGAGTTCTTGTGTTGGTAAATACACTGAGAGATGAGCTTTTTCACCTCGAAAGCCGTGGTAGTTTCTGTAACATGAAAACAAGGGTGTGAGCTCTTGCTTGAGAGTACATTATGAGAGTTACAAGTCTTATTATGAAAGAATTTTAGTATGGAAAGCTTACGAAGATGTGGTGGTTAGTGGTTAATTGCTTTTGCTTGCTCTTTTTGTGAAATTACTGCTGTTTGTTATAATGACTTTATACCTTGAATCAAAATTTGCTTTGCCTTAATGGTCTTGATATCATTTCACTTTGTTAGTTATATGATTATTTCTTTCATTTTCAGGATTTGCTGGAAACTGCTGAAGAACTTCCTGATGATTCTCCTATTGGTTTAGGAAATCCATCAGTTAACCTTGATGAACAACAGGTAAGCAATAATTTCCTAATGTGCAAGATATTTTAGGCTTTTGATAGCCGTATGTATAGTGATAAAATAATGGTTGTACTGAACTACCATTAACTTCCTCTCATTCCAACTATCTTATTAAATATTTGATGCATTTCCTTCGAAGTCATAGGCACTCTTCTTTTGGGCTAGTTGCTTTAGTTTTAATAATTTGGAGTATAAACTCATCTAAGCATGATGCCGTTTTTACTTGTATTGGAACTCAGCAATTTGATATGTATACAACTCCACTAATGGTTAGATATCAAGTGACACGGATGCTTTTTATTGGCAGGAAATTTTGGATGAGCTTGCTAATGCTTCAGAGACTGAATTCGAGATTCCTGCAAACTTTGATGAGCAGGTTTGGCTCTCTGGCAACTCAGATCTTGCATAGAGAGGTGAAGGAAAGTATGTTCGGTTCAATATGTGGCTTTGTTGCTTCATCTGCTTTTTAGTTAATGATGTACAGGTCGATCTTGATCGCATATGCAGTTACTGACTGGTCCAATAAGAGTCATGGTTTCCTCTTGATTTGGAGTGAGGAATGAGGTGGCTGCTAACTTGTAAAGATGCTTGTGTCTATAATACTAAGTTAATTTTACATATACCGTCAGTGTAAAAAATTTTCTACACTATCGGAATGTTTCTAGGCTTTGATATACTACAACAGAAGTACTAGGTCTAAGTCGAGTTATTGAGTTTTTGTTTTGCAATTCTCTTTCTACCATGTTTGTATCCTGTAGAAGTTAATAACTATCAATTTGGAATGTTACTCGTACCGGTGGGAAAGGAGGACAGGGTTGGAAGCGGGGAGTTCATGGTTTGCCATCTATTTTGCCCCAACGGAATGAATGAATTAAGATTAACTTTCACCAATTCACCACAGCATCAAGTTTGACAAAAAGATCATTCATTCCTCTGTTAAGCGGTGGTATCAAGCCTCTATTGATGCCAAATTCAGCTGTCGAACGAATGCACTTACAGGAATCTATTACACCAAAACAGTCATTCTGGAAATGCCATTAAAATGTCTATATAAACCAGAAAATGATACCATGTAAAAAATATGAATTAAATTCTAGGTTAGAGATACATTATTGTTTCCCCCCGAAAAAAAAAAACCTAAGCATACTATACACAAGCCTCCAAAACAACGGTTGAAAATTGCATCCCAGAACTTTCTCAACCATGAGTAACAACAATGAAAAACTTCAGTAAAGAAACTAAATACACTAATAGTAAGCAATTGTAGGAAACAAAAAGATTGCCACTACTAGCAATGGCTCCAGGTAATTTTTTTGTCTTTTTCCTTTTGGACCTATGCACTTGTCACAAACTATATAGGGGAAGAAAAATCAAAAAATAAATCGGTAGGCAAAATAATGGTCAAACCATACTATCATTTGCTTTATCTCCATAAAAGAATACCAACTCTTCACCAGATCCACAGTGTGGGTTCCAGATGTCTTCAAAGATTTATTGTGTGGGAGAGTGATCCACCAATGTGTTTCCCCGGTCCTACAGCCTATACATCAACTGTAGGATAAAGAAAACTACGCCCACTTCCATTAGAGTCTACATTGCCATAATATGGAGATTGAAGCTCTCCTGAATGAGATGACTTGCGTGATTTGGGATTTTTAGGAGAAGCAATGTAGGAATCAGTTGAACCACTGCCAGTGGTATAGAAGGATGATGTTGGAAGCCCATTGATCTTGGGGAGACCAGTTGTGTCTGCAGTCAAGCTATAGCCCTTCTCTACTGTATCAGCTTCAAGAGGCAATTCATCCAATACCTACATAGAGATGAATACAAGGCTGAGAAAATGAGCCCATTGTCGTCAATTGGATGGGTATGAGTCCACTGAGAAAAGTTTGTAAAGGAATTTTTTCATGTAAATTTAGTTAGATTATTTGCCTGTCAAAACAGAACAAAAGGCAACAACAATGCACTTGCAATGAAGAAAATAGAACAATTCTAGAACACTAGCCACACACAAATTTGCTGAACACTTTTATTCCATGCGACTGAGAAACCAAAAAGACCATGTGTAGCAGATATTTGAAGATGACAGGTTAAGGCAAGTAGGAGGGACAAATAGGAACAGGGAGGAATTGATACAGGACTAAAATATGGCTCATGCCCAAATATAACCATATCTACGATGGGAAGGAAGAGAGCAACAAAGAAAAGGAAAAGAAGAAACAAAATAAAAATAAATAAACTACTACATCAGGAGTCCCACATTGAAACCCAGATAAGCCAGAAAATGTGGGCATGGCATTCCCTAATACCATCCAATCCCAAATTAAATGAGCCTATCCCATCTCACCAAAATTATCGACTGGCATGTGTAGGGAAATGCAGTTAGGCTTTTGCCACCTCTAAAGATTGAAGGATATTGCTTCGGCAGAAAGACTTTTCTCAAAGGATCACCACAACATAACTACGAAAATCTAGAATTGGCCAGGCTATCATAAAGGAAATCATCGTCTGTATGCTGACAGCATTCAGGTATAATGCAAAAATATAACTTTTGGGGAAAAACGTATTAGTAGCTTATATGCCATGGGAAGGTTACAATTCTGAAGATGCAATACTCATTAGCGAGCGTTTAGTATTGGCCTGGAATACAATCATGAAATTGAAAGTACCAAGAGGCATACCATCGCCTACTTATTAATTAGCTTATTTCTAGGGCAGTCTAAAGTAAAGAGTTTCTCATCTGAGCTCCAGACAATCACAAGCATTTAAGAACTCACCCGGAAAGCTTCTTGAAGAACACGCAGTGTCTCTCGAGCACGTTTCCTTTTCAAGGCTATCTCATCAGGTTCCTGCAACATATCTTCGAACAAGTTGTCTCTGGTACCAGGCACAATTAACATAGGATCAAAAACAATGTAAACGATATAATTAGCAGAACCTGACAGTTTCACCTATGTAAAATAAAGTTATACTGTAACAAGCTAAAAACTGAATGCTGCATTTACTCCTAAAATTCAGAACATTATTCAGAGTTTCTCCCTTTTATTGAGGCCTTGGATGCGAGGTGGGAGGGGGACATAAAACATTAACATCCACGAGAAATACCTACCTAATTATGAAACTACTGAAAGAAAACCATATGTTTTAAATTACTGTGTAAAGTTACACTGTAAAGCTCTCTAATGAACATATTGTGCAGCTCTCGTTTAGTATGGTTTACCTGGGCAAATGATTAACCAAAAGCATCAAAACTTAATAGTGTCCAGTCAATTTTCATCATTTCTAAAAATAAAATTAAAAAAAAAAAACACTTGGGAAATAAAATAATAATAATAATAATAATAATAATTCTATGTTTTTTCAAACAGTCTATTCAGCTGCAAACATTAGAACTATTCACCCGCAATAGTTCCCAAATCCATATCTTCCCAGGTCTTCCATTCTTTATTACCGATAAAATATCAACCTTGAAAAACTCTGGAACTTGTGGTTATTGAGTTTACCAAGTAGTAGTGGTATATTACAAATTTCATCACCAACCATAACATGGATAATTTGTTATTATGTTCCCAGACTGTGTCATATAGAATAAACATGTATTTGAATATATTACATGGTACCAGTTGTCTGAAAGCGTACTACACAATCACACCACCACCAAAACATATTTTTTCCTTTTTATGAGTCAAAATCTTATGTTTTAACTACAAAGTTGCTCCATAACCATGGAGAAGTGGAACCAACAATCAAGATCTTTAATTTCTCACCTCGAAGAATTGCATTCTATTTCCCACTATGATGACAAAAATTGCAATATCACCGAGAACAGGCTTATTTCTTGACTGTTTAGGTTAGTTAATGCCTCCAATAGGAAAATAAAAGCAATACATCCTCAGAGGAACAGAAAGATTGGAAGAAACATATCAACTACAACGATGACAGCAACAACTGCCATTTCAAATTCAAACAAGCTTCTCAGTCAATATACGACAAACTCATTATGCCATTTCTCAAGATCACATTTACCGTGGAAGAAGTTTCGGTAGACCTCCATATACTATAGCCACAGTATGGTGAATGCATGATTAACAGTTACCAGAAAATGCATGATTGCTTTGGGTACAGAATCTTCAATATTCTTTCTGACAATGTCATAATATGACCTCAGCAACAGCTTTGTTACGGTAATTTCAACAGCCTCCTGATCTGAATGTGTTTCAGACGGCCTCAGCACAGTCGGTGGCTGTAAAAAAATCCTCTCAAAATTGTAATAAAGTTCTGTATAGTCTAAATAGGCTTAATAAGCTAAATGAGAAAGGGAGATTCCATGTGAAAACCTCTCTTAGATGAATCATTGAAAAGGCGTGGTCCATGCTCTGAGTGGGTTCATTAAATGGCTTGCTAAAGTTTTCTTTGACAGATGAACGATTGTCAGACCCACCAAAAATTGAGGATATTCCCCAGATTGAACCTGTAGCGGTAGTTCCTGCCATACAGAAGAATGCACATTAGGATTTTATTCTTTTTCTCATTTGTCATTTCCATCATCCAATGCTTGTGGGCAGAAAAAACAGTAAATTTTCTATTTCTCGACTTGGTTCCATGGACTTCTAAATCACCATGTAAGAAGAGGGGTTTGCAAAAACTTATATGTTACTTCACACCAAACTGTTTTATACCATTTAAATAGTGATCGTGATAGCGATAACAACATCATAGAGATCACAGTACCAGAATTTGCAGTTTTCTCGACATCTGCAGCAAGCCGAACACTCTATCCCATGAAAAAAAAAAATGCAGAGTGGAAGTCATGAGATATGAATACAAAAAGACAAAACCAAGAGCATGGCATCACAGATTCCAGAGTTGGGCTAACGTCTTCACAGATGAAGGGCTTACTTGTTCAGGTACAATTCCATTCACTGGTCTAGCAAGAATAGCACGAGACTTCAGACTTCTTTCTGATGTTGGTGCTTTATCTGAATCTACAGCATCCTGATTTATGATATGCAAATCAGGAATATACAACAGGTTGGCAAGAATGTGGGCCAAGAAGTGAGAAGCAAAATGTAAACAAATTTACCTTCTGCCGGAGATTAGATGCAGCCATCCTAGATGATTTTATCTGTTGCAGTGCCATTTCCACAGCTTTACTACCACCAATAAAATTTGGATGGGACGTATTTATATAGTCCATCTGCACAAATTTATTTTTGGGTATTTGGAAGCATACTAAATTATCCAACAATGATAATTAGAATCTGGAAAGCAAAAGAGGATGATGCGCATGTGCTTTTCAGATCATTACTCGATTTTAGTAACCAATAGTGTCCAAACAAAGTAACAGATCCAGGCTTAAACAAACAAGTCTGAAACAAACTTAAGTTAATCCATCTCTGGGTTGCAAATTAACACTTCTTTTCTCCTTCAACAAGAGTTTGTTTTACTCATGAGATATTTTCCAAAAAAGGTAATATCATCATACACAGCATTTTTACACAAATCAGATTCCTCCACTTCCAATTTCACTACATCAGCTCATCCTCAGGCCAAGTTCGGGAGTTTTAATATTGGAAAGAAAATAAAGGAAAAGGGAAGAAAGGGAGATTTTCTCCTGTTTGGGAGTTTTGGAGACAGAAGAAGAAAACTAGGTTGATTGGGAAAGAAATTTTTTAGTGTGAAGTAGCCAAATATCTTCTCTCCAAACTGGAAGATTCAGAGAGGAAGTGTAAGAAAGCTTATAAAACATTTAAAAGATGGTTGCTTTGCCTTCAAAATGCTACAAGCTCAAATTTAATGACCTATATGTCGAATATTGTTCAAATTATTTCCAAGACTCCCAAAAAAGATTAGAATCTATTATTTTCTCTTCTTTTCTCGCAAAAAACTCAAGTTTTCTCATTTTATTTTCTCTCCTAAACTCCCGTTTTGGCACAACAACTAGCTGCATAGTTCCTGGGGAAGTGACTGCTGATCTATCATCTTCAGAAAAAACAGAAATTGGGATGTCCGACATAGTCAGAAATCACCTGGCCCTACTGTACGATCTAGTCCCAGTACCGGTGAAAGCATTCCAAACTGGCATGCACAGATAACAGACATGAACTAGAAATAAGGAAAAACTCCCAAATTTAGGCATACCTCCATCTCGATGATGTGACCAATCATTGTTTCTGAGGGTCTGAGCCCTTCTCGTAAAAAGTTCCCTATGACCTCATCCATACGCTTTCTTAGAACAGGAAAGCGTTGCAACTCATGGATTATACAGCGGTGGCTCATCTAAATAGGAAAAAACCAAATTATTATTCAGATGCAATTACCATTCATAACGCATCAAAATTTATAAGCAACTATGCACCTTTATTAGTTCATCATAGATAAATCTAGCACACTGAAGACTGGGGTCCAATAAACGAGCTATTTGTCTGTGCACTAGAACTTCAAATGGCACCTAAAGAATGCAGATTTCCCCAAGGAACCAAGTTAACAACAAACAAAATGTCATATGAACAAGAAATATTCATGTTAATTCAACAAATGTTGATGGTAAACAGTAGGTCATAGTTCGAGAGCACCCACTTCTGGTACAAATAATGCAGACTTAGGACCAGTAGCGTTTTGAATGGCAGTTCGTATGTCATCATCAGTCAAATCTTCACAAGGATCCACCTCCTGTAAAATGTATCAATCACAATCAAGTTTAATGAACAATTAAGCTCGGTCAGCATTCTAATTATTCCAAGCTAGCAGAGGTGCAAATGAAAAATATTTTTACCAGACAAAATGGCAGATACATATTGAAGGATATTCCAGTTCCCATCTAATATAGACTTGTACAAGACAGCATCTGATAAAGCCATAGACCATGGTTTTCTATTTGTCCATGAGCAAGGGAACTAAAACCAAACAGATGGATAAGCATTTGAACATCAAAATCCTTAAGCTTCAAGTATTAATATTTTTTTTTTTTTCTTTTCTTTTAGTTCAGTTACCCAAACTGGTTGTCATATATTTTCAGGAAGACTAATGGAATACAAGAGGGTAATAACATAAAAAAAAAAAACAGAGGTGCTAATTCATAATTATGTGACATTTGTGTTTTGTAGAAAATTTTGGAAGGTTGACCAGGAAAAACTTCAAGGAAACAAACAAATCAAATATTGCAGAGAGCTTCTAAGATTAAAACTGACAAACTTCTAACATGACATATGACCAGACATTCGTAATAACATTATATACCTCCAAACTCTTTACATATATGTTCTGGAAAATGTAATGAATTCTTGCTCCTCCAGATAGCTCAGAAGTAGACATTTCCTCATTCTTTCCCTCTATCATTGAAGAATAAGCTGTTAAAGAAAGAAAATGAGATGTTATTGATGACCTAAACAAATTGACTTTTTTTGAAGGAACCGGCAGCTGAAAAAACATACAAGTGAATATTTATATGTAGGAAAGTAAAGAATTCCAAATTCAATGTTAACAAAGAAACAGAACGCAAAGCAGCATTACCTTCACAATATTTTGAGAGAATATTAAGAAGCAGTGCCCCCTGACCGGCCTATAGTGACTATAGTGCTACATAGTACAGCAAACAATTAGCTACAAATATCATATGAAGCAAGATTACACTTACACGGAACAACAAATATAATCTCAAAAAGGAACAGGCCAAACTATCACACAAGCTATTGAGCACTCGCAACTGCCACATTCAGTTGACGACACAGGCTTATAAACCAGCTTAAGAGACAAGTAAAGACATCAGCCTGCCTACAGCTGCTATCCAATACATCTTTCAACTTCCAAGGATACATCAATGAAAGTTCTAAAGGACTTAAAATTATCTGCAAGCAGATTCGTGATGACTATTTCAAGCAAAATGCACTAATAGGTTTATACCTTTGATTCAGTTACTTCACCATAGCTAGCGTGTTCTTTTGCAACAGCAACAAGACTAGAATTGATGCGTGCCTTCAATCCTGGAAGAACCGCTTTGATATGTTGCATCAAAAGCTGCAGAAAACAAGAGCCAGTTTCATCATCATTGATTTACGGACAAGATAACAGAATATATAACAGAGCATGACATGTATAGTTTCTTATTACTCTATACAAAGAAAAGAACAAATGGTGCGATGTTTCCAATTCTAGTATACATATCTCCTAGGCATAAAAACACAGCAAAGTGGAGCATAACATTCATATAGTACTCTACATAAGGGTGTTGCATGAAAATGTAATATACAACTCGAAAATCCTTATCTACCTGGTTCAACTTCTTTGCCAACTGAGGTACCCCACAGCGATCGGGAAGGTCACTGTACACCTACATTAAAACAGGAAGGGAAGTGAAATAGAGAAAAACTAGTACAATACATAAACTAATAACAGAAAGAAGTCATACTGGACGGTTGCGGAAGAATTTCTCCTCAGCTATGAGTGCATCCTTAATACTCCGATCTAACATTATGTCCTGTCAAAGAATAATAGCAACCAAACAGATCAGCAGTGCACAACTCTCAAAACCAAATTATTCTCACTATCCCATACAACTGTCAAACATAATGTATATGGATGTGTGATTTCTACACTTATATACACTAGTAATTAAGCACACTCAATGAGTGTGCTAATAAGGAGATAGGAGTTAAAAGTGGAAGATAACATAAAGTGGGTGGTAAAAGAAGATGTACGAAAGAAAGTGGGTGAAATGATTGGTTATTAACATGAATTTATAGGGGTATTTTTGGAAGTACATTAATTTTGACATTACACCAAGACTTAGGCTTTATACATAGTAAGATGACAGACTGTAATGCCATTCTCATTCCAGATGCTCTAATAGGATACAAAAATGCTAATAGGACACAAATTGTAATGCAATTCCCAGCAGACAAATTTGCCAAACATTGGGCCTGGTGTCAAGGTTTTGAACTGACACCAGTAATTTTTATTACTCAGTTTTTAATTGCACTCAAATTAGCTTCTAACACACGTCACCAATAATTATATCATCAGGGCACCATAAGTGGCTGTTATGTAAGTTTCGCAATGTATAAGGCTGCAAGATAAACATTGAAAAATACAGCAATATAATTCAGATAAACCTTAAGGTTAACACTTTAACATATTGTTGATTGGAAGAACACATTAACTAAAATCAAGTACAATACTTTGACAAATGGTTAAAATTACAAAAGGATTATCTAGATTGCTGAAGAAAGAAGCATGTCTTAGCCATTTCTATTCTATAGCATGCATATTATCACTCTCACATAATTAATCATCAAATATGAAAAGTCTTGAAGATCATTATTTGACATCATTTCCTTTATAGGAGTTCGGCATTATGAGATACAAAAGCAATATACATGCATAAAAAGACGACTGAAGATTGAGAGACACTACAGAGATATCATAAAAGGAAGTCTAAGAAAATAAGCCTTTGCCCAGTAGAAAAGACATTATAGAATGAACTATTATCACAATTCACAAGAGGGAAATGTTACCTCTTGACTACGATTGACAACTCCCACATAGCCAAGTTTAAGAGGAATCACTTTTCCAAGCAAAAACTTGCGGGCATCAGGTGTCTACCCCTGTCCATAATGTCCAACTGAAGCAACAAAGAGACACGTTCTAGGAATTCGTAAACAGAATATTGTAACATAATAAGGGTATTTTTAAAGATAAATGTATGTCTCTTATATATTTCTCATCAAGAATTCCAAATATAGTTTACCTTTGTAATCACACCAATTGTCCGCAAACCTGCCAGTAGAAACTATTCTGCATAAGTGACAGACTCCAAGAGTGGTAAAAATCTAATAATAGTTGCAACTTTCAGCGTGTTAACTGCACCCAACAAGGGAAATAAAGACACCGCCATCAGAAGTGCAGAACCTACCATCAGGATCAGCAGCTCCAGCAATCTGAAGAGCATCTGAGTTTGCCAAGTCAGCATTTGCTGGTGTAACAGCCAGTATTAAACAGGTAGGACATTTGATATATGACATTATCATTGTTCTAATGCGTGCTTCAATATCAGAAGGTTGATCACCCACAGGGACCTTCGTAATACCCGGCAAATCCACATCAGGGTGATATCAAGAACATTTGGCGAAAAAATCTTTAAACGAATCTGCTTGTCTGAAACACCTTTGTTTAACCCTGCTTCCCTCACTGTCTCAGCCTAAAGTACATGTTAATTTTCAAAATTCTGAAATAAAGAAGATGACTTATATACATCTGAAATCAAAATGTGTTTTTGAGCAGTTGATCACAAAACAAAAGGAACCTATTTTCCAGCTAAAACTAATTGGCCAGACATGAAAACCTTTTCAAGATGTTCAAATTTCATACTTCAATATCAAACTAATGCTAAACCTCTTAGGGATGAATTTCATTAGTGATTAATCATACAAATTTTGAAGTGTTCCCTCAGAGATTACATAAAATGATTCCAATCATCTTCTGATCAGAATTAGCATGGTGAGAATCAATGCATCATTGGGAACTTGTAGTTGGTGGTTCGAACACCATAGCACTTGTGTCTCAAACTCAAAGTAAAAATAAGTCAGTGCATTCCCACGACAATTAGATGATCTTGGACCATCAAATAGAGTGTATTCCCAACATTATTCAAAAAATAAGTTCTTTTAACAGGTGGAGAACTTCAAATTCCCAAAATCATGCCTACTCCTTAAGGAAAAATAAATAAAATCAGATCAGTTCTAAGATATACAAGGACAACTCTAGACAGAAAAAGTTGCAGCAATACAATGGTATGACAACAGGGTAACAGTGGGAATAATTGTCATGGAGATATGAAAGGCACAAAAATCCATGGCAATAGTTCAGCTGCAGTATACAAATAATATTAGGACAGTATAATAATCAATATAAACTAGACACAATCACAACAAGTACAAAGTTTAATGTTGTATCAAATAACAAAGACTTTTATAGAGGCTTCCATAGTTAGCCAATAAAGTTACAAGGATTGCCATAAATGGATTATATATGACTGCATCCTCAGGAGAAAAAAGACTGCTCAACTTCTAAAAGGGCCAATTGAATAACATTTTTCAAATCATTCTGATGATAAATTACATACAATCCCAATATATACATTACAATCACCATAATCATAAACCTCCCTGCACAAAATTTCACTTTATGCACTTACACTAACATACATACAAATATATATATATATATATGTGTGTGTGTGTGTGTGTGTGTGCGCATATAAATGGAATACGAAACCAATGAACTTTGAGAAATGAAAAAAAAAAAAAAGTGAGTAATAATACTTTACAATTATTAGAAATATCAAAATATTTGCACATAGAAGCACAGTAAAACCCTGGCATTTTACCTCAATCTCCTTTCTAATTTCATTGAAGTTGTAGAACCTCTTTCCAGGAAGATGCAAAAACTCACCCCACTCTTCATCGTTGCCGTCAGGCTTGCGCTTAGTCTGCAGCAGTTGAAGCACGAGCGGGCGTCGAGTACAAATATCCGAGCCTCTAGGCAAGAAATCGCGGCCGACAAGAGCTTCGAGCACGCTGGATTTTCCGCTGCTCTGGCTACCAACGACCGCATTATCACTTGCGGCAGTTCAATCGTTGACTGACTGGAGAGCTGTGCGAATATATCCTGAAGCTTGTTGACGATCGGAATGACGGAGCTTCCCAATGGTGCCACACTATAATTCGAGTGAGTTGACGGCGGAGGAGAAGGAACGGCGTCGTTTACTGATTCCTCAGCCATGTATGGATTGTCGTCGGCCGAGATCAATCAAATCAACTGCTTTAACCACTATGTGTTACTGTGTGAGAGAGAGAGAGAGATCGAGAGGGTGAAAATGCTATTTGCTATCCAAACGGGGCCACTGAAACCCTAGGAGAATGGGTTCGTGAGTTGTGTGGGCGGAAGGAGTTCTTCCGGGAAGAGTTCCGAAATGAGATTTTTCTTTTTTTTTTTTTTTTTTTTTAAAGAAAACCTATTATTTAGAAAGAGAGATATTTCAAATTTGGAAAATTCTAAACCTTTGATACTTATATCAAGTTATATTATAAATTTTATAATATTTAATTTATACTTGAGATTTACAAATAAAAAATAAAGACCAGCTCTTTCAATTTTGATCTCGTACGGCCCGAGAAATAGATATATCAAAAACGGATGTGGGGCCGGTGGGCTGGGAGCCGTCCGATTTTCTTGAACGGGAATTTAGTTTTTGGAGATTGGATGGGGTTGAGCTGAGGTTTTAGTTTGATGGGACGGGAAAATTCTTAGGTGATCTAATTTATAGTAATTAAAATGTATTTTTTTTTTTATCTATATGCATTAATATCATTTTAAATTTTTTTAATAAATTAAAATAATATAGATGAATATGAATTAAGGGATCCATCTTATTTATCGATTGGATCTATGTAAGAATTTTTTGATAAGAATAATAGGATTATTGACTTATTGTTGTTATTACTATTCTAATAATGCAATAGTATTTTTGGTATAATTTTATAACTTTTTAATCCCTCCTAAATAATTTCCTTTAATTCACTCTAAAATTATACACACATTCGTAATTTAATTTATAATTTAAGTTTTGGTCTGTAGCCTTTTATAAAGTTTTAGTACAATTTTGCACACATATTGAGTGTGTCAATAAGACTAGTGACTAATTACGACTTGTGATAGGAAATATCCTTGGTGTTTATACAAGCAAATTCTTCTATACTAATGTGTATGATGTACCAAAACACAATAAAGTAAACTCATTAATATTTTGATTCACACAATAATTTACTGTTTGTACATGACCTTGTTGTCTCTCTGTAAATATATTGTACATAAATACTTTGGTCTATGCAAGTATTTTAAGTTGCACAACTATTAATGATCAATTAATTAACAACATATATTATTAATTTAAATATTTTTATGGACCCATGTAAGACCTACAATTATTGTGTCTTGATGCACCATATACCTTAATATATACAAAAATTTGCCGTTTATACATAACCTTTTTTATTTGCGTATACATACTGTTCATAAATATGTTGATCTATGCAAGTATTTTGTGCCCCGCAACTATTGATGATCAAATAATTGACACATCTGCTACATTAATCTAAAAAAATTTGGGGTGTTCATGATTTATTTCAATTATAGTAATTATCTTTTGAACAAATGTATTATATAGGTCCATGTAATTTAAATGCAATTTTTTTTTCAATGAAAAAACTCAACTACTCAATTTGTGTCAATGTGAATATGTTCATAAGAATATGTTAATAGTTTTTTTTTTTTTTTAATAGAAACATATAGTCTATTATATTTCTTACTTTGTATCTACACCCAAACTAGCTACATCAATATCTCAAATACTTAAAAAACTAATGGAAACATATTACAAATGTCTTCTAACAATAACAGCTTGTTACAACTTGAGATAAGTATAAATTAGGAAAATTCTACAATTTCAGTGGAATCATTCTATTTAACTTTAAAGGTCTATATAGTACAATATCATATATTTTAAAAATTTATACTGTATAAATCTTTAAATTTAACGGGATGATTTTATCAACGAAATTGTAAAATTTCTCAAAAATAGTTAGTGAGATTGTGTAGCAAAAATTAATTCGCATTCATTTGGATATTTGTATCTACCAAATTTAGACTCTCAACACTCCTGGGCTGCTTTGAGCCCAACTTATTAGGTTATCTTCGCTTACTCAAACTCGGAACCGTTGTTATGTTGGATTTGCAAAGACTAACCTTGTGTTTTAATAGGCTAGGCCCGTTTTGATCTATTTAAACCGAAAATTTTTATTTTGATCGGGAATAATTATTGGATATATTTAATAGTTACTCCTCAATTAATACGAGCCTGTCATTTGGAATGCAGGGTCCATTTTTCTGAATAGGGTAGTTCTCTTATTTTTAAAAAATATAAATCCTCCACTTCAAATGAAAGACTCCCATTAATTGAAAAATAATTAGTGGGTATGCTCAGTAATTGCTCCTGACTGATATAAAATTTCTCAGTAAAACAAAATCTATATAGAGTATAATATAGTTCGCAAAAAGCTTAATACTATTAGTTATTCGTATTCTCATAAGAATTTTTAGTGTGAAACTCGTTTATTCTATGTTATATGTATATTTTGTTGTCAAACTGAAATTCTTCGAGCACAGAATTATGCCTTTGTATATTTGAACCATAAAGCAAAAATAAAAATAGTGATTAAAGCGTTATTTTCAGACACAAAAATTAATTACTTTATAATATGGTAACCAGGGATGAATTAATGATTTCAAAACCTTGAAGTACAAGATAATGAACCGAGGTTCTCAGGGGTGAACCCTTCACAAATTTAAGATTTAAAAAAAAAAAAAATTGGAAAGTACAAGTTTACCCCTATAAACTTTTTAGAAAGTTGCTTGTTATACCCTATACTTGTTTAATAGAAAAAATGTGATTGACCGCATTCATTTTATTATTTTTATCTTACAAATTTTCTTTAATTTTAAACAATTGTGTAAGGTAACAAATTTGAACGTCAAAACTTCTTTGAGATATTCACCTTCGACTTCTTATTTTTAAGTATTTCGGATATGAATATAACATTAAAAAAAAAAACAAGATTTGGACAAATTTTTGTTGCATGATTGGATTGTGCATCGAAATACACGTGTTGGTTACAAATCTGTTTGCAATAAACATGTTAGTGACGGTGAAGTTTGGACGGTGGAGGAAATTAGCCCAACAACTTTTTAATTATTGTTTGCATTTTTTAACTTCTTTTTCGATTGTCTGCTAGCACAAGGAGTAGGAGCATCTTCAGAACCCCATGTCCTATCATCTACGAGTAAACTAATTATCTAATACTGCAAATTAACTGGATTATGATCATTATCATTCTCATATTAATGTCTATATGTGATAAGTTTTCTTATATCAAGATACATATGTACGTAGATAAATCAATTCATGTTAGTTAAATTATAACAATAACGTTAAACTTGAATCGTGCAAGTAGTTACACTATTCTAAAGAAATTATTTTAGGTGATTGAAATTTTTTTACAGGATTAAATAAGTCTTTTTCCGTGGAGTGGAGGAAGCAGAAACAACAGATTTAAAGAACCAAATCTCTATTAGTAGAGAAAAGGTGGAAGAATTGTATGTTTTTTTCGCGTGGTCTGAAAGAATTGCCGAAGGGCTGTATTTATAAGATATTTTTTAGAACTTTAAAAGATGAACGTTGAGGATGTTGTGTAGAACGTTGAGGGAAATCAGCAACATTAATCTGACTTGGTTTGTGCAGCTTTTCAAGAAGAATGTTGGATAGAATTGTGGGGCAGACCAAGTAAAACTCTGACTTGGTTAAAATTTTATCCAAAAAAAAAGATAAATCGTGAGAATATCAAATAAAACTTTTGAGCACGATAATTTTAGTAAAACTAAAATTCGGGTTTAGTGAGCCAAAATAAAAAAGGAGAAAAATCGGACTGGGCTGTATCTAACCCACACGCAGGGGACAAATCCACTAGTTTGAACTTGGATTGGCCCAACTCGGCCCTACTTAATTGCGCGCGAGCCCACCACTAATTCTTTTATCATCATAAGCCCACTAAGGTGTCAATTAATATAATGTGATGTAAGGCTCAACCTAATTTTATTATGTGGGATAGAAAGTTTTTTGAAATACACACATATACCAACAAAACCCCTCATATTTTAAAAGATTTTAAATAAAAGGAATAAAGATTTGCAGGATCTGCATAGGTGCAAATGCAATCAGTTTAGTGTCTTTTGGACTATGAACCAAATTTAGATTGATAAAACATGACTTATGGAATTATTGGTGAAATATAACATTTCTATAAACCAACAATTCTTTTTGTACGTTAGAGATTCTATCAATCACATTGCTAACCCACAATTTTGCTATTCAACGCGTTTTTGTATAAATAGGCTGTGCACGTAGGACTGTCAATTGGAACTTGTGAGCCGAGTTTTGCAAAGTCCAAACTTGGCTCACAAATTTATTTGGGTTTCGGGCATTAATCGGGCCGGACCAACCTCACAAAGGTGAACTCATACTCAACTCACAAAATTATTCGGGTTTCGGGTTTTAATCGGACTAGCCCAAACTCACATTATCCAATAAAATTTTAATCTTATAGTTTTTTTGTTAAAATTTTATTTTTTGCACCCGGTCAATACAATATGGAATAATATATACTACTTATGTCAATAAACAACTATTAACTATATCATTGAGCCACAATATTTCAGCTAAATTGACTAATAATGTTAGGTTATTATTTTTAATTACCCGAGTTTAGATAAGTTAATAGAATACTAGAATTATTAACCATTGTCCACATAAAATTAAGTAGTACTATTTAATGTAGGATGAAATTAGTATTTTATATTTGGTATTAGAGCCATGGAAGCTTAATTTAATTTCTAAGGATTAGTTTTAATCAAATATTATTCATAATATGGGTTGATATTAATACCAGATCTGAACAATAAGACTTATAATTTCAAGGATAATGAATATTTTGAAAGCTCTTCACAATAAGACGTTAGTTAATAGATTTTTAATTACCATAAGAATTATAATTTATTTGTGGGTCGATACCCAAGTCGCTGAGAGCTGTAAGTCCGGTAACTAGAGATGTGTGAAATCCGGCACTGGCCTGTTGAAAGTTGACAATCGAGCAAATAAATTATAAACTCTTATGATAATAAAAGATTTATTAAGTAATTAGTCAATACGTGAAGAAAATTGAAAATATTCACTACAACTTGAAATCATATTGTTCAATAAGTTTAGATCAAGGTAAGAATATGAACACTTATTATGAGTTTTATTTGTTTAAAGCTAATTCTTGGACTTAAAACTTCCAAGGTTTTATTTGATTATTATGTCTTTGTCTAGATCTATATCTATTTCATCATCTACACATACTAAAAATGAAAAAGAATAGAGTTCACAGATATAGAACAGGTTTTACAAAACTGGAGTCTACCAAAGAAAAAAAGAATATGAAGTTTACAAAACAATAATTTTTTAAAGATTTTTATAGTGCTTTTAAATTCAAATCTCCAAAATAAAAAACAATACCTATAGGAAATAATTTTGAAACTAAACAATTATTTAAACACTGTGATATAAATAGCATAACATCTACTTCAAGTTCAATTTTATGCATATAGGTTTGGTCCAAGTAGCTTTACAACCTTTAAATAGGCAAGGATTAAATACATCTGTTTGTGTAGCACTTAAAGATGCTAGATTTAATAGATTCAATGATTCATTATTGAGATTAATAGAATCTTCATTGTGTAATGGACCTATACATTATGATAATTTTCCAAATTCTCAATTTCTCTTATTGATAAAAATTTAGTTGATATATTAACATTAAACATTCAAACTAAAGGTTGTGATATGAAACCTGGCATTGAAAACATATGTGTTACATACAGGATATATTATAAATTGATGAATACTTTGAGTCCAGGAGCTTCAGAAATAAAAATAGATAGAAAAGGTTGTAGTAGAAAAGGTACAACACCCATAATAGAAACAAATTTTACTAGATCAAACTTAGAGTTACCTACTATAATAGATTGGAATGAAGTACAAGTCCCAGAACAATGGATATTTGAGAAAATTACAAATCCAACAATTCCGAATTTGAACCTATATCATTAGCTCAAATAGAAGAAAGTCCATCTGGATCAGTAGCAATAGTATTTTCAAAAAGACATTCGACATCCTCAATTCCAAATAATTATTTAGAAAATTCTAATATATCTAGACCAAGTTCATCAACGTCATTTAGAAAGATGGAGATCTTCCTTTAAAATTTGCAGGTCTTCAAGAGAAAAAATCAAACCATGCATGGAGTGTACACCATAAATCCTGGAAAAGAACCAGATGTAGGATCAGAAATAGGATATCAGGTAGAACATCCAAAATCTACTGCATCATATGGAGTTTCAGTTATAATAAAAGATACACTATCTAATGATGAATTAAAAGAAATTTCAAAACAAGTAGTTAAAGACTTTAATTAAGAAAATCATAAAATTTTCAGGAAATGATTTTTTAAAAATTATTTGTTAAACAACAAAAGAAAATTTAAAATAATTATTATGATTGCATAAGAAGAACTACATGTTATATATAATTTTTTAAATGGTTTTTTATATTAAATATAGAGTTTCATTAATAGATCAACAAAAAGATATTTTAATTTTAGAAAATACATTAACTGATTATATATTAAATGAAAAGGATTCTAATGGAAATTATAAAACTCATAGATCAATATATCCACCTTTAACTAATGCTATAAGATTAGGTAATGAAGGAGATTTAACTATAGCTTTTAATCACCAAGATCGTGCCAGTTTAGGAAACATAACATAACAAAATAATTTTATATCTTTAAGTTACATACTATATCAAAACAATTAGAAGAAGTATGTACACATGCAAATAATTTTAAAAAAATAGAAAATAAAATAGATAACATTATCAGTAAAACCAATACACAATACTTTAATTATGAAAAATTACCTAACAAAGATGAAAATAAGTTTAGAATTCCAGTTATAACATCCACAAATAATATAATACCATTTATTATTAGACCAACAGAAATACCCTTACCCTCAGGAGCATTTAATACAGATATAGAAGAATGATGTATCTTTTAAAACTTGAAAAAACCTTAGGAGAATTAAAAATAAATACATTAACCGAAGAACAAAATTCAGACCAAAAACAAATAAAATTAAATTTAACGGAAGAATCTGATGAAATAAAAGAAAATAATAATATAGAAGATTTAATAGAAATATTTAAAAATAGTAATAATGATGAAAGACAATTATTAGCAATAAAAGAAATTATAAAAAATATGAAAATCTTAAACAATTTGGAGGAGAATATTCTAAAAGAGATAGATATTATCAAAGACCCAGTCCTCAAGATTTAGAACTAGAAACAAGTGTTCAAATGGACAACTTAAATCATAGTTCAATATATGAATGGTGAATTGATGGTCTTAGTTCACATCAAACAATGGCAGTATTAAAAAAGACAATGATGTATATTAATCTACATAAAGCTAAAGGAATTAAAGAACAAGATGTTGTCTATATAGTAATAAATGGATTCATAGTGAAATAAAGCTAAGCATGAAGGTACATCCACTAGAATTATATAGCTTTATCTTTAATCACTAGTATTTTTGTTGGAGTCTAAAACCATATAGTAAAAGAACTTTAAATGGTCCAATTCATAAAGGTATAAAGCATTAGTTATGGATGGTGAAATAGAAAGAAAAATTTATTTGGTTTATATTTAACTTACTACATTATCATTGAGAGAATTTCTTATGATAATTCAAAAGGATTAAAATTAAAAGCAAAATAAAGAAATATAAACAAAGAAGTTAAAGAACCAAGTATACCATGCCATAAAGCAAAAAAGAAAATTAAGAAATTTAATAAGAAATGAAAACAAACAAAAGAGGATACATATCCATCATATTCAAAGAATAATAGAAAGAAATTTTTCAAAAGAAAAAGGAAAAAGGATAGAAAAACTAATAAAGAAGTTAAACAATGGATAAAAGCAAATACTACTTATAAAAAATGTGGCAAGAAAGGTCATTATGCAAATTCTGAATTTTTCTTTTTATCAATGTAGGTCAAAAACTACTACTAATCTCCTAGAAAAAATAAATAAATTATCTATAAATAATGAAGAAAAAGGAGACATTATAACAACTATATTAAATAATTATTCAGAATCTGAAACAGAAGATAGTATAGAAGAAATAAATTCTGATTCATCTGATAAAGATTGTGCATGCCATGACATATTTACATTAACTGAAAGTCAAAATATATTTTTTGAACTAATAAAAAACATACAGGATAAAGAATTAAAAAGACAATATTTAGCACAATATAAAGAAATTATGATAAATGAAAAAACTCATAAAGAAAAACAAGAAAAATATTCATCACTCCCTCAAAATCTCAAGGAAAAAATTATTACTCTAGAACAACCTTTTTCCATGAAAGAAGTTATAGATGAAGTAGGACTTATGTCATATAATAAACCTGTCACCATACCAATTTTAAAATAATAAATTAATCAATTAAAAGAAGAAGTTAAAAATTTAAATAAGAGACTAACTCTTTTAGAATTCAAACTCAACCCAGAAGAATTAGAAGAAAATAAACAAGTAACTTCTACATCACAATTAAAGGTTGATCAAGAAATTATAAATCAAGAAAATCAAAATAGCCAATTTCTTAGCCTTCAACCAATATATTTATCCCAAAAATATTTTTTATATATCACATTAATAATTAATGATTATAAATTGTTCTTTAACAATGATAGATTTAGGTGCTAGTATTTGTATTATGAGAGAATGACTAATACTTTCAAGATTTTTTGAGAAAATTTCAACAATTCTAAGAGCAGCTGAATGATCAAAGATAAAAATTATATATAAACTTTCAAAAGTTTGCATATTTTCGCAAGAAAATAATTATATTTGTTTACCATTTGTTTTGACAAAAAATATTCAAAAATATGTTATTTTAGAAACACCATTTATTGTTCAAATGCATCCGTTTTATTGTGATGGGAAAACAATTTCAAACAAAGAGAAAAATTTAACATTTAATTTTGTTACCAAAGAACAACCACATAATTTAACTACTTTTTCTATAAATTCTATAAAAGAAAATATAAATTTAAAAACAAAACAAATTGAGTTTTACAAAATGAAATAAAAGGAATAACTATAGAAGAATAATTGAAATCACCAGAAATACAGGTAAAAATAAAACAAGTTTCTAATAAAATAATTTCACAAATTTGTAGTGATCTGCTAAGAGTATTCTGGCATAGAAAAAATTACATGATACATCTTATATTATGAAATGGATTTATAAGAGAAAAATATACCAACTCTTATCACGATCATCCCATGTGAATAAAGAAATGGTTGAATATTGCAAAAAATAAATAAATAAATAAATGATTTACTAAATAAAGGTATAATAAGAAAATCATCTTCTCCTTGGAGTTGTTCTGCATTTTATGTAAATAAGAATTCAGAAATAGAAAGAGGAACACCTAGATTTGTTATAAATTATAAACCTTTAAATAAAGTCTTACAATTGATTAGATATCCTATTCCCAAGTGACAAAAAAGATCTTTTAAATAGAACAATACATTCTCAAATTTATTCAAAATTTGATTTAAAATCAGGATTTTGGCAAATTCAAATTGCAAAAGAAGATAGGTATAAAACTGCATTTACAGTTCCATTTGGATATTATGAATGGAATGTTATGCCTTTTGGATTAAACACGCACCATTTGAATTTCAAAATATGATAAATGATATATATTTTCTTCATATCCATTTATTATTGTATACATAGATGATATTATGATATTTTCTGAAAATATAGATCAACATTTTAAACATATAAATGCTTTCATTAGTATTTCATTAAAAAATGGCATAGTAGTCTCAGCAAAAAATATGACTTTATTCCAAACTCAAATTAGGTTTTTAGGATATAACTTAGACAAAGGTTATATCACACCTATAGCAAGATCTATAGAATTTGCTGATAAATTTTCAAATGAAATTAGAGATAAAACTCAATTACAAAGATTTTTAGGTAGTTTAAATTATATTGGTGAACACTATTGTCAATATTTAGAACAATATTGTAAACTATTATATGAAAGATTAAGAAAAAATTCTCTAGCTTGGACTGACAAACATACAGAAACTGTTAAACATATAAAACAAAAAGAAAAACAGTTACCACTATTAAATCTTACAAATTATAATGATTTAAAATAGTTGAAACTGATTTTTCTGATATAGGTTATGGAGGAATACTAAAATAATTAAAATCCTCATACCAACAAATAAGAATTGGTAAGATATACACCAGGTATTTAAAATAAAGCACAACAAAATTATGCTAGAATTAAGAAAGAAGTATTAAGTATAGTTTTATGTGTTAGAAAATTTCTAGATGATCTGTTAAATCAAAAATTTCTTATAAGAATATATTGTTCTGCAGCAAAGCAAATCTTAGAAAAAGATGTTAAAAATATTGCATCAAAATAATTATTAGCAAGATGGCAGTCTATATTATCTGTTTTTTATTTTGATATTGAATATATTAAAGGAGAAAATAATTCTCTTCCTGATTTTTTAACTAGATAATTTATTGCAGGTTCATTCAAAGAAGCATAATGACTTATGAAGCCAGCTCATCTAATAGTAAAAATGAAATTATAATAGAAGTAGGAAAGAAATATCCACCAATAAGATAAAATCAATAATTCTAGGATGTGAATTAATATTAACATATAAAGATAAACTTCCTAGACTAGACTATAGAAATTTAGAAATTCCAATTCAAAATCCATATTATCAAAATTATGAAACATATAAAATTAATATAATTAATAGTAAAAATTATTTTCGATCTAGAATAATTGTAGCAAAAAATAGAAAAGAAATAATAGATTTAGAATATAAATTATATTATAAATTAGAGAAAGATTATGGATATCTGCTATATTATAACAAAGAATCAATAGATATAATGAAGAACAAAGAGAAATAGAATATTCATGAAAGCTTATCACCCAAGAATAAAACAATTATATATAATTGTCAATTTTACTATTGTAGGAATGAATTATATACAGAGGACGAGGAGGAGCATCTTCTCCTGCAACAAGAGGTAGAGGAGCATCTTCCTCTCCAAGGCCTAATATAAATATACATAATACTTATGGAGGAACATTTTCTCCAGCAGAAGCATCTTCTACAAATATTGGGCATATTGGGATGCGATAGACACCTATGGAAAACAGTTTTTCACCATTAACCTCAAATTTCTCAAACCCCTCTTATAGGGAAATACTTTACCAAAATCCCCTTCATTCAAATCAAACTAGTTCAAATCCAAATTTGACATTATTGGGAACTATACCACAATTATCCCAACCTTCTCCAAATCAATCCAATTCATTTCAACCTATAGGGAAGAAAATGCATGTGATCAATATTGATATAGATGAGATCACAAAAAATTCATATATCCTTTTTTAACAAAAATATGCTCCAAACTTTTTCAGAACCTATAATCCTGCATCAGGATGTCCAACAAAACCCAGTTTGGTCCGTGCAAGTTTTTTCCATTTCATAATATATTGATGCACGGGAAAGACATTGCTACTATTATACATAATCAAAAAGAGACATGGATTCCAACGGTTGATGATTATCATCTTATAAAATTCTCAAAAATTGTTATTCATCAAGTTCCTGCTATCAGGAATTGGGGAATAGCAACATCACCTGTTAGATTCTCCTCAAATTTTAATAATAAAGAATATAGTTTTACATACTATAATTTAATTTCTTCTTTTCATAATATATTTTATTTTCAAAATGATGATTACAAACATACTTGGTGGATCCGTCTAGAACCATCAATTCTTGAAAAGAAAAAAGATTTACCAATGTGGTTTTACTACTGATTTCAAAATTTCTCAATGCTTACAGAATTCTTTCCAAAAAAACATCCAAGATGGATTCTAGAGATTCAAAAAAATCTATGCAAAGGAGTTTCCACCGGAGGATCTTCCCAAAATCTAGATCTCTATCATTTTATAATTCTATTCAACATACCATGGTGTGTATTTTAAAGATTAGAAACAGGAACCTTTTGTCTAGCATCTGGATTACTACAAATAAGGAGAATATTTGAATGCAAGTGGTGGATAAAATGTGCACAGTAGATTTTAGTCTACTTGGATTAAAAAATCAAATTCCGTAGCAAATATAGTCAAAACAAGATGAAACATCTTCTTTTACACCTGCATCACAATTGGAAACAACAAATATGAATGATTTTATTGCTGCCATGGTCCAGCAGCAAATTGAAGTTTTTAATGCTACTAGAAAATAAGACTCATTGATCATAAAAGATGAGAAAGAGATGAAAATTTATGAAGAAATTCTAAAAAAAACAAAAAAATAATCAGAATAATTCAAAAGAAAAAGAGCAAATACAATGTTCTCAGAATTCATTTCATTTGCTCCAAGAATCACAAGATCCAAATGAACAAGAAATAATTGTGTATAAAGGAATTACTCAAAAAATCTGAAGAATTAACAAATATGGAATAACTCAAGCAAAAACTTTAGAGATCACAGCAAAGAAAAAACTATTCTCAGATGAAGAAATGGGGACAAGTTCGGAAGCATCTTTTGACTCTTCAAAACCTCAAGCAGCAAAGGAAAAAGAACAAGGTAAAAAGAAAAAATGATGTCAACATCTGCATCAGCATATGACGTTAGCAAACAAATAATTGTAATAGTTTACAAATTTGTCTATATAAACCTTTAGAACTCCAAAAAGAGAGACACCGATTTTTAGAACCTCACTTTCCTCTTTCTACTCCTTTGTAAATTTTCTCTCTCTAATAAAATCTCTTTCAACTTTATCTCTCTCTTTCTTTCAACTCTATCTTGTGCAAGACTTAAGAAAAAGAAAACTTGTCATCAAAACAAGTAAGTTTCAAGCTATTTTATTTTATTTTAATCTTTTAATATATATCTTGGGTTATTTTGGTGTGTGTATATATATATATATATATATATATATATATATGAGCCGGATTTTAATCGGGTCGAGCCTAATAAAGTCCAAGCTCCACTAACAATTTAATTGAGCCTAATATTTAAAGTCCAAACTCAACCCAACTCACTTTAACACAGGCTCAATCTTTTATTTTTCGGGTCGGACAGGCCAAGCTTAGGCCAGCCCGACCCAATTAACAGTCCTATGTGCACGTGCCTGTTTGTACATGAGAGCTTTAAAGATTTGACTAAAATCTTATAAGAACGGCCCTACTCCACTCTCATATAGGTGAATATATCAAATGTATACTTCTTTAAATACACTATCTCTAAGGAATATGAATTCATTAAGAGTTTTTAACTCATCTTCACAAATTGTAGCAGTCAAAACACTCATCTTAGGAAGGACACAACTTGAAATGTTTTAGTGTCAATATTGATTTGTTATTACTCATATGAACCTATTTCATGGTATCTCCAATCACATAGATTGGTTTACCATCTTTATTGACATCTTGTTAGCCTAAGTCCCATTTTCTTGGAGGATTGAAGGACAAATTTTCTTCCCACAAGTTTAGTCAGAGGATCGGCCAAATTCACTTCTAATTTCACCTCCTATAGTCAACGGAAATTATTTCATTTCTGAGGAGTTACTTTACAACATCATGTCTCAATTTCATGTGTTGACTTTTACAATTATAAGATTTATTCTTGGCAATAGCAATTGTTGCTTGACAATCACAGTGCATGGATATAGGAGGCAACAAATTTTTAGTTAAAGGAATATTAGCTAAGAAGTTTCTTAACCAATCAATCTTAGAACTAGCTAACTTCAGAGTTACTTTGGGGTGTTCAAAAATCAGTCAAATCGAATTGTCAAATTGAGTCAAATCGAAAAAAAAATTTGACTTGACTTGTTCGACTTTGACTCAAAGTCAAATTAACTAAATGACTTATCGACTTGACTTTGACTTTAACTTTCAAGTCAAACTATCGGTCGATCTACAGATTGACTGGTTTGACTGACTTACCGGTCGAACAAGTAATTCGACTTTGTCGATCAAATACCAGTCAAATAAGTCAAACATATATATATGTTATATAAGAATCTACAATTATAATTATAATAACCTATATTTGTGTACATAATATTTTAGATATAATATTTTTAATTCTTAATGCTTAAATATCTTTTCTTTGTATAATTGTTGATGTTATATACAATTTGTGTACTTATATATTAATATAAGTTATAATTTATTAATGTAATACTTTTATTTCAATAACTATTAAATAAATTACTAATTTCCTTTTAATACATGTAAATACTAGAGTTAAGTAATTATATATATTTAAGTATTTATTGAAATATCTATATATAATATGTCTATACATGCATGTTCTTATGTCCATAAACTAAGATTTGTATGACTTATAATTGTAATAAAAATATGTTTTACATAATGTCTAATTTATATACTTATACAGTTATATTACATAATTTATTAGTATAACATTTTTACTATCAACAAGTATTTTAAATGAATTACTAACTTATTATTAGTATAGATAGAGTTAGGTTATCATATATGTTCTTGTATACTTATACGATATAACTTAACAGGAGTTAGTGTCATTCAATAAGATTTTTCTATATAAATTGATTTTGACAAGTGATTTTGAATTTATGACTTTATAAATCAATTTAAATATCTATATGTAATATATACACTAATACACAATCATGCATTAAGATTTGTAACTATGTGTGTCTGTATGTATGTGTGTGTGTGTATATATATATATATTATCTTTTTATATAATGTGTGTAAAGTAACTAATCGAGTTTTATATTTATCTACGGACCCATTAGAATTAAATTTTCTTTTGAAAATCCATTTACAACTAATAGGTTTTGCACCAGGCGATAAATCAATCAAAATCCAAGTTTTATTTTTTATAATAGAGTCAATTTCAGTAATTATTGTTTCTTTCCGTGATTTTGCATATGAGGAAGAGATGATATCAAAATAAATTAAAAGATCATTATCAACAATAAAGTTTTGAAAGTCATTTCCATAAGAAAATTCTTTTCTAGGCATTTTTGCTTCTTCTCAATTGCTCAACAGAGGTTATTTCTGTCTATTTATTTCAACGGGTGCATGAGAAATTTTATTAGACAGTGAAAAATATGTTCAAAAAATTCAATATTTTTTGTCTTAATTATTGTATTCAATCAAGTACATCACTTTTTAAAATAAGAAACTTATATGTAGCACTATGTTCAGCATATCCAATAAGCATATAATCAGAAGTTTTGGAACCTATTTTTCTCTTCTTAGGTTCAGGCACCCCATAATTTTAAATATTTCAAGTTAGGTTTATAACCTTTCCATAATTTAAGTTCTTTTATATTGAATCCAATTTTGTATGTGATATGCAAATAAGATAATTTCACCCCACAAATTATCAGGTGCATGAGAACGAACTAACAGAGAGTTCATCTTTTCTTTTAGTATTCTATATTTCCTTTCAACTATTCTATTAGATTGAGGGGAATAAGGAGGTGTTATTTCATAAATTATTCTTTCTTTTTTACAAAAATCATTCAAAGATAAATATTCTTCTTCTGTATCTGATCTAATTCTTTGATTCTTTTTCTACTAAGTTGATTTTCTATCTCAATTTTATAGGAAATAAAAGTATTAAAAGCATCATCTTTACTTCTAAGTATGTACAACTTAGTAAATTTAGAAAAATCATCAATAGAAGTACATAATATTTTTTACCACCTCTAGTCATAATTTGTTTTAAGTCACCTAAATCAGTATGAATTAAAGACAACAATTTGGTTTCTCTTTTTACAGAAAAATAAGTCTCTTTGGTAATTTTAGTTTCTACACATATTTCACATTTATCAATATTAGTTGAATCTAAGTAAGATATTAAGCCCAGATATTGCATTTTCATTATGTATGTAATATTAATATGTCTTAATCTACCATACCATAAAGACATTGAATCAACAATATAAATAAAAGAAGATTCATTTTCATTGATAACATTAGAAGCATTCAAGACAAAAAGTCCCTGGCAACAATAGCCCTTTCCTACAAATACATTATTTTTTGTCATTACAATCTTATCAGATTCAAAATAACACTTTCACTCCAATTTTTCCTAGCAAGGCTGCAGAAACTAGATTTGCTCTAATACTTGGAACATGCAGTACATTCTTAAGAGCTAAAGTTTTTTCTTGAGGTAAGTTTCAAGAGAACTTTGCCCATACCCAAGACCTTAGCAATTTTTGAGTCTCCAAGGTAGACCACTTTTTTTATCTTCCCATATCAGAGTATAGGAGGTAAATGCTTTTTGATTCATACAAATGTGTCGAGTAGCCCCAAAGTCTACCACCCATTCTTTCACATTGGCTGTAATATTCACTTGAGAAATGACTATAACAATTATTTCATCTCCTTCAGCTAGATTAGTCTTAAGAGGATTAGCCTTTGCATTATCATTTTTTTTTTTATACCTGCACTAAATAGCATGATGACTTGGTCTTCCACAAACAAAACAATTGCCTTTCTTTTTCTTAAAATTGGGATTATTAGATTTGTAGTTTTTGAACTTATTTTGATTGAAGTTTGCTTGAGGACTATTTCCGTAGCAAACTATCAATCAAGATGTGTATCCACTTTCCTATCATGGATCACCTTGATTAATTTATGCGTAGTACTAGAGATCATACCTTAAAATTCAATATGTTTGGGACGTTGATTAATGGTATCCACACGATAATTAAATCAAGAATCTTAGATTGATTGCCTCTCAATCGTGACTCTCACGATTTAAAAAGGAATTTTGTTGGTTTTTTTTCCAAAATAAAAACCGTAAGTACTAGTCCTTTTTGTAGTTTTGCTTTTCTAGACAAGTACTAGTCCTTCCAATAGTACTACTTATAGGTTTTGTATATATGATAATCTCATGATAAATTAAAGGTTTTGGATAAAATTTTAACCTAATTAATTTAGGGGTAGATGTGTATAAGAGACAGATCTAATCCTAATTAATTTAGGATTAGATAAATTAAACACCTTTAATTTATCATTAATTCTCAATTAATTAATTTACACTTAAATTGTTAAGAACAAGGGAGTCTACAAATAGGGAAGTTGCTGTCTCTTATACACATCTAGATGTGTATAAGAGACAGGGGTGCTAATATACTAGTGTCATACTACGATTAGGATATATACGAATAAAATATAATTACATCATAACTCCTTATGATTTTACATATAAATATTTTATTCGTGTCTTACAAAATATACATAAATATAAAAAGTGTAATTTATCCCTAAAATTAATTGGCTTTAGGGCATACGCTAACAAATAGCTCCTCAACGGTAAATGTTTTCTTTTTGTGCTTCAACCTGTTTTTATAGTCATTCTACGAGTTTGGAAGTTTCTCAATCAACACTCCAGTAGCAAATTTCTCTTGTAGCGAGATCTTTTTGTCTTTCAAATTTTCGAGCAATTTTTGGTATTCGTTGGTCTAGACTTTCATATCCTTCTCATTAGTCATCTGCGATTGATAAAATTTCCTACCACAAGCTTTTGCTTAGTAGCATCTTCAATAGTTAATTTTTAATTAATACTTCCCAAATAGTTTTTGCTTCCTTGTAACTGCAGTACATGTCAAACAGTTCATTAGAAATAGTCTGTAAAATAGTCAGCATGGCGACATATCTTATTGGCATGTTGCCATGTTTCTTGTGTCTTAACATCATGATCTGGACTAGGCTGTGGATGGAGTAGTGCATGTGCTACTCCATGGACATCAAGAAGTGAAAACACAAGTTTTTGCCACTGTTTAAAATTTTCATTTGCAAAGGTTTTAATTTTGGATACATCTGGAAAAGACTTAGCAAATGATAGGGTGACAGGAGTAGCTGTTGATACAGGTATAGTAGCAGGTTACAAAGATTGAACACTATTTACAGGAACAGGGTTGGTAGTAGTAGTGTTGGAGGCCATAGTTTCTTTATATTGTTAGTTAAATTATAACAGTAATGTTAAACTTGAGTCGTGCAAGTAGTGCACTGTCCTAAAAAAATTATTTTAGGCGATTGAAATGTTTCCACAGGATTATATAAGTCTTTTTCTGTGGAGTGGAGGGAGCTAGAACAGCAGAATTAAAGAACCAGCAATTAGTAGAGAAATGGAGGAAGAATTGTATGTTTTTTTCGCCTAAGTGGCCTAAAGGAACTGCGAAAGAGCTGTATTTATAGGACAATTTTTAGAGCATTAGAAGATGAATATTGAGAAATTTGTGCAGAACGTTGAGAGTTATCAACAATGTTAGTCTGACTTGGTCTATGCAAATTTTCAAGAAGAACATTGAGAATAACGTTGGATAGAATCGTGGGGCAAACCAAGTAAAACTCTGACTTGGTTAAAATTTTATCCAAAAGAAGGCAAATCGTGAGAATATCAAGTAAAACCTATAAGCGTGGTAATTCTAGTAAAACAAAAATTTGAGCTTAGTAAGCCAAAATAAAAAAAGAGTAAAATCGGACTGGGCCGTACCTAACCCACGCAAGGGAGGCAAATCCACCAGTTTGAACTTGGATTGGCCCAACTCGGCCCTCCTCACATGCGCACCAATCCACCATTATTTTTGTTGTCATCACAAGCACACTAAAGTGTAATTAATATAAGATGATGTAAGACTCAATAATTTTTTAGTGCAAGATAGAAAATCTTTTGAAATACTTACTATATACCAACAATTCATACTTCTTATCGAGAAAGATTACATCCATAACATAAGTAGTTAACAATAATTTGATTCACATTCAAAAATTGGAATCAAAATGAAAATTATTAATCTTACGCTTTGAGTCATGTCTCATATTTTTTTAGTTTGAACAAGAATGGATCTCAGCATACTAATATAATTAATTTGAAATTTAATTTACAAGTAAGGAATAAAAGTAACTATTTTTGTTCATATATATAGAATGATCTTCGATCATAATATTCGACCAAATAACATATATGAGTATCATTAATTTTAATTATCATTCGTACAATTATATTCCTCATACTCATAAACTGAACACTTCCTATTTATATGATAATTACTACCGTCAAAAATTTCCTTTTAACAGGACTCATAGTTTCCTTATTACCGTTCAATCAAGCATGCCTAGGTGACAAATAGGTTTGTTACATTACATGCAGTAGACTATTGTTTGACCATTTATGAATATTATTGCTAGAAGACAAATTATTATAATTAATTGCCTAATTGGTGTTAAATTATTTTTGAGCTTCCATGCGGAATAAGACACTGCACACCTTATCTAGATGTGTTATTAATTACTTGTAAGTTAAGCAGAACTGTTAACAAATTGATTTTGGAAATGAAAGCGATGCGAAGGAAATTATATAATATCTTACTAGCAAACTACAATAAAATAACGAAACCCATTGAATCATCATCTGGAGTAGGCAGATATTTCCAAGTTTCAGTCATTAACATTTTAGCTTTTGCCGTCATCAAATAATAATGCATGGCTTGATGTCTCTCTTCTTCTCAATAACTAAAAGAGAACAAAAATATAAACAAGAATCAAAAAATATAAAAGTATATCTTCTTTTACAAAATTAATCTTTCGATATATAGAATTATGAGCTAGAAGTTTACCATATGAAAAAAAATATCTGATGGAATATTGGAAAATTTTTCCATTTTTTAGCTTCGTGTATAAAAAATTTGTAGCCAAATAGAATTGGAATTCCTCCATGGGGATGGCAGACTTTAATTGGTGAACCGGACAGTCTTCCATTGAAGTCGAAACATCATTAGTTTTTTTTTTTTAAATGTTTAGTAATCCCTCTATTTTAAAATAATTGTCATTTTTAATTATTTCTAGACATAGATTAAAAAAATTATAATTCAAATTTGTAAAAAAAAATTCAAAGTGACTAAATTCCCTTTTGCATTAATATCCAAATTACATAATTTTCCTTTCATTAATGTGACATTAAGGATAAAAGTTTAAAAAATATCTTTTAGTACTTCCTTGATTTTTTTAAAGCGATAGATAATATGACATAAGACAAATTATTTAAAGTGATAGTTATTTTGAAACGAATAAAATATAATGGTGATAAGTTACAATTCTTTTTTAGGACAAAGCAAGATTATCATATTACAGTGACTTATAATAATACTTATAAATCGCTCACTAAATAAAAGATTCATAATCGCAATAAGAATCGAATGCGAAACATTTTGATGATTTGGTCATCCATTTAATATTTGAATCAATCCCTACTAATAAAACCAATATTACTTGTACTTCGTAGGAACTTGCATATATATGTTTCTAGAGAGGGAAAGGCACACACGGAAATGTCAACCAACTATATTAAGACACTTTTTCGTATTAGTAAATTTTCTCCACGTCGTGACTAATTCCGGTTCAAATTTGCTTTGACCAACTCGTCATCTGCTCATCGCGATTTTCCAAAGTTGCTAAATTTTCTTTATTTAGTCAAGATTCAAAATTGCTAAATTTTCCAAACTTGCTAAAAAGTTTCAAAATTGCTTCTCACTAAAATTTTCTTTATTTAGTCAAGATTCAAGAACGATGAAACGAAGTCAAATATCACACACTAGTATTTATTTTTATTTTTTTAAACTATGAAATTTAGAATTGATTTACATGACTGATCATCTATTAAGCTTAGCAGATTATTAGTTAATAATAAGCTTGCTTTTGCCTGCCATAAATTTCTATTTCTACCACGTTTCTTATATCTTTAAGAACTAAATTTGTATAAGAGACATATATATATATATATATATATATATATATATATATATATATCATATATACCTTTTCAACATTTTATTAAGCTCTAATTATTTGCTAGTTTGCTGCTCAATTCTACTAAGAGTTTCCATTTGGGCAATTACCTGCTACTATTAGTCTATAATTCCCTATCAACTAACGTTGGACGTGTTGCTTAATTTGTCAAATTTGCTTATAGAATAATAAAATTATAATAATCATGTATCAATCAAGTAGAAGTAAGAAAGTAGTACTACTTAATTTAATTAGTTTGGGCATAAGATCTCTACATTTTTTTTAAAAAAAAATTACAGTCTCCATTGGCAACAACTAAGAGGGATTAATAATTTACGTGTTGACAACTCGAATTAGGTGCGTGGGGTATGTAAAATATAGCGTGTCGTCCGTCCAAACAATTTGAAAGTGACATCAAATTAAAGCCTTGAAATTAATTATATAATCCTTAAATAATCAATATATATATAGATAAATATGATTTTTGATCCCAAGACATCTGCTAATATAAATAAAATTTTATAAAATTTACCAATAAAATTCAAAATAGAATTTATATTAGTATTTTCTTATATATACTGGGCCGGTTATATTTGATCATTGGAAGAAGTTTTAAATAATTAGAATGGTTGAGTCTGAATTTAGCAACTGATGATGCTTTATCTAATTATTATAAAGAGAAAAATTAAAGGATTGTGGGTTTGCTACTCAGATAGCACTACTCTTTTCCTTTGTACTCCACTGGATAATCACATGTTGAAGGCTCGAGTTTCAGAATCCATCTAATGCGACCAATAAGTAAGAATGAAATTAAAAGAAATTTGTTTACTACCCCATTGTTGTTATTTGTTTACAACTTTGTGCTTGGTTATGCTTTAGTAGTAATGATCTTTAGAAAATTCGATTATTACCAACAACAAAGTTTATATATTTAAAGTTTAAATCAAAAGATATTTAACTAAACTAGGTTTATGATTTATATATATATATAGTAGCTTATGACTTTATATTAATAGTGACTAAATTATTGAGAAAATACCTAAAGAAGCAAAAGGAGTAGAGATACAATCAAAGATTTATATTGTCTTTAATAATCGACTTGCGAATATTATAAAATGAAGGAAATTTTATATAATTATTTGAGAGAATCATTTTATAATGTTTTGAAAATTTATACAATACAACAATATGTATTTTAGATAATTTATACCGTATAAATTTTAAAAAATTCACAAAATAATTATCTCAACGTGAAATTTATTTAACATAAAACACCTTTCACTATCTTTGTTAGAGATTCTAAGTGTCCCCTTAATTTGGCCAAAAATATGAGAATAAGATTCTCATTTAACTTAATTTATCAAAACAAAAAAAAGATTCTCATTTAATAGCACAACACAAAGAAAACAAATTTCTATTGCATTATCTCAATTCTTTATTATTGACATATAATGATAATTTAATTATTTCTCCTTAAAATTTCTAATCCGATCCGACAAACCTGAAACGGATCAGACGCATGTTTTATGCGCACACCACAAGATAACGTTTGCACGTGACCTATGCTTTCCGATAGACTCTCACGTGATTACTTCCACGTAATTGTACTGTCATCTCTGACTCTCTTTCAGTTGGTTCCAGACGGATACTACCAAAAAAATTTATATGAACTAAATTTATGACAAAATTTTATTAATTTTTTGATTTATATTAAATTACGTCACTCATCATAATTACGTTAAATTATTGTAATTTAATATGAAGTAATAAATTTGTAACACTGTATCATAAATAAAATTTATATAAAAGTTTCCCGAGGCTCATACCATATAAAATGGAACTATGAAAAAAACAAAAAAAATCCCATCGGTAAGTTACATTATTGCCCTCAATACTTTAGCAATGTTTTTGAGTATCTTTTACCAATTTAGTTTATTGTTTTCAAGCAATGAGACACTATAAATATCAAGAGAAATATTGCAAAAGACAAGTTATGTTGGCCAACAGAATTAATTCAAACGGTAAATAAAAAGACTAGACTATTAAAATGTTTAAATTTCGACTCCCTCATTACTCTCATTTCTTTATTTACTGAGTATTAAAACAACCCTTTCCCTGGATGATTTATTCGGTAAAGTAGCTTAAGCCAACAAAATGGAGAATATAAAACTTAAGCTAGCCAAAATCCCCCTTTCTCTCGGGAATTTATTTAGTATTTAAAAAAATAATGCTACAATAGAGACGCTTAATATTTGAGGATATTGGATGATTTAGACAAACATGTAAAAGTAATTTATATATATTGTGATACGTATATTTTGCTTATAAAAGTATGATTACCTATTTATATTATAATATTATATATGATGTCTATATTCTCAACGGTTTATTACAAATTAAGTGTGAAATATTAAAAGAAAAATAATTTGTTGATAAAACTAAAAACATAATTTTGTTTTTATACTTAAAAAAACTAAAAAATCATTTTAAATAACAACTCTACACGTTTTTTTAAAACTATATTTTTTATTTAAAAAAATAATTTATAACTCTTTACAAACAGTTAAAAACGAGACATATGTTTATGTTCCACAATAACATTTTAGGAGAATTCTACAATACAAGTTTTTTAGACACATGGTGTTGTACTGTACAAGTATTCAAAATACAAAGAAATAATTCCTAAAATAGACTTTTAGAATTTTTCAATATTTTATGTCCCCTTTAGTGTCTCAATCTGGTATGTAAATAAAGTTGTTCGTACTATATAATATGTCTAAATAATTGTACTAAGAAACTTGGAAATTATAAAGTTTTTTTCTTAATTTTTCCTTTTTTTATTCCAAAAAAAAAAAAAAAGGTGAACATCAAATTGATAGCTATATTAATAGTGGAGAAAGATTTGAGGAATTGACGTCAAGTCGAAGTATATGCGGTATAAAATTGAAATCCAAATCATCCACAATTATTTATTTATGGTGAATGTGGAAGCGCATATTTCTTCAAACGGACCACTTCAATCAGCGCTGACATTTTCTTCGTCCCCTTTGCTTGACTTAGATGTTACTAGTCTAGTCTACTCTAGTCAACAACTACCACGTGTATAAGAGACAGACAGAGTGATGGTAAGCCCGGCGCCGAAAAAAATCCTTATCACATCTCCTCTCGCCGGATTCACGTCTAGATTCATTTGAATCTTGGTCGAAGAGTTTTTCAAATAATAAAAGAAATCCTCTATTTGGGATTCAAAGAAAAAATAAAAAATAAATAAAACCCTTCTTCACTTGTTTGAGTGTTTTTTTCACAATGTGAATTAAAAACCTACTTACAGAATCTATTTACAAAATTGACTTACTATTTGTGGAATCATTTTATAGTACTAATTCAGAATTATATATATATTTCAAATAAAGCAAATAATTCTATTTGATATATTATTTTGGAGGAAAATACTTTTCAGATAGACTCGATTTTTGATGGAATCTTTTTATCAATTAATATCATATATTCTGTAAGATTTAATTTACACTACACGATTTACAAGTAAAATCAAATATCAGATATTTCTAAATATTTACTTATTTTGAATAGTAATACCGTCCCACTTAAAAATATCATTTTCTTTCGAAATAATTATAATAACGTAAGTTTTAAGGGTTTGTATTGTTCCAAACTTAGGAACTATATATGTTATTGTTCTGAATTATAGAATTATCTTTTATTTTGTTTTGATATACTCTTTTCGTTATTTTTTAAGTATTATTTAAAATTTTGACACACTAATTAAGAAGAAACTATTTCTATCAAGAGAGTTACAATAACACAAGTTTTGAAGGCTCAGTATTGTTCCAACTATGTTATTATTTTGAATTATAGAATTACCCTTTATTTTATAGTGATATATTATTTTAGAAATTTCTTTCCAAAACATCATTCCCTAAATTATGTACCGTAGTTGTCATTTGGGAATTAAGTATACAAAAATCAAGGTAATCTTACGTGAATTACGGCTTCTACGAAATCAAGTGACAATTTAATAAAGAAAATCAAGAAGGACAAAATAATAATTTCAAAGCTTCAAACATATTCTTCCTCTTTTAGTAACGTGAATTAAATTTTAAAAAATATATGATATCAATTTATGTAAATAAAATTTTTTAAATTTTAATTTTAACCAAAAATCGGTCATTTTCCTTTTCCTAAACTCCCCATATTTCTTATTATATAAACAGCTCTCGTGTGCTCTTTCTTCATATCATCCCACAAGCCCACAAGCCCAAAAACCCAAATCCCCTCTCCCTCCTTCTCTCTCCTCACTTTCTCTCTCTAAAAGAAGAATCATTCTATTCTCTATTAGAGAGAGAAAGAGATTATGGGTGGGAAGAAGTTTGCAGTTCTTTTATGTGCAGAGGACTCAGAGTATGTGAAAAAGAAATATGGGGGGTATTTTGGGGTATTTGTGAGAATGCTGGGTGAGGAAGGCGAAACGTGGAAAAAGTTTCGCGTAGCAAATGGTGAATTTCCGAAAGATGAAGAGATAGAAGAGTTTGACGGATTTGTAATCACCGGAAGTTGTAATGATGCCCATGGAAATGATGTTTGGATCTGCAAGCTTTTGAATCTGCTCAAGAAATTGGATACCTTGAAGAAAAAAGTTCTTGGCATATGCTTCGGTCACCAGGTATTTAAATAAATAAATTTACATAATGTTGTTTTGATTTTACTTGCACTCATTTATTGAGCTGACAGTTCGTGTACATAAGATTAATGTGCTCATTGTATATAAAATTAGATGTGGAAATATAAATGTGGTTATAAACTTAATTTTGTGACAACAATGTATATAAAATTAATCGATTAGAAATATAAACGTATAAATTTAACAATTGTGTATGAAAAATTAATCGTTGTTTTTTGAGTTGACGCTAACCGTTTGAAAATATAAATATGTAAACTTACTTAGAGACAGAGTATATAAAATTAATGTTTAATTTGTTTCTTTTTAGTAGTTGATTATTATTATTGTTATTTGTTATGCAGTTGGAGTTAGGTGTGAGATGATGAAAGCGATGAGTACTTACTGCTTAAAATTCGTCTGTATTTCACAGCTGTCAGTTTTTTGGTGTTGTGGGTTTTGCTTCTTTTGGTGGGTGTCTTTTCTAAGTCCTAAAAGGTGCTTTATGACAAATCTTGATTGTTAGCTAATTTGATTGGGTGTGGTTAGTTTAATTAATGTTAATAGCATGAGTTTCAAAGCCGTAGTGAGATTATTATAATGTGATTAGTACATAAAAAACTCTTTTAGTTAGATTTTCTATTACTGGGGCACAAAGACGAAGTCCCCTTTGTCACGAGACACGGGTTGAAATATACTTTTTTTATTGTGCTCTTAAAAAGTTAAACAACATATTTTAATTAAGGTCATATCGTCAATTGTTGAACTTCATTTTCTGTGTTGGTATTACTTTTTTCATTCAATAAAATCTCGAATTGTAAATTAATAGCATGTGTGGTGGTTTCACGATGGTATTACTCAATGAAAATATCGAAAAATTATTTAGTTGTATGACCCTAATGAAAAGAGCGAAAATGATTTAAAAATTGGTTAAATTTTATTTTATTTTTTTTAAATTTAGTGACATAAAAAAAAAATTGTCTAAAACTACCTATAAATTGACAAGCTTAAAATTTACATTTTGTGCTTACTATCACTTGCTCAAGTACACCTTACTATTTTTTTTATTTTTTTTCAATTAAAGCAAATGATAAGCTGGTTTACCGGAATATTTGATTTAACCATTTGGGTTACTTTCAATGAGTTAATTGGAACAGATTATATCATGAAAAATAAAAAAATTTAGAAACCAAAGATGATAGTTTCTGACTAATTAGTTCAATCCACAGCATAGGATTGTGATTGGTCCCTCTAGCCTTGGCCTCTCTCTGGGCGGGGAGATAAGCAAAGTAGACGGTAGTTATTTTGTGGTCCTAAGAGATTTCAACTCTATCTGTTGCGACCGCCACTTAATGGAATCACATTGGTATATTTGTGACAATGAGGCTACATTGGTAATCTTGTTAAGTTTTGGACCTTTGGTCCCCTCTAGCTGGTAGTATAATGTTAACTGGAGACAAGCCCCCAATATTTTGGAGCTTTTGCAAAATTCAAAAAAATGGAGTAAGTATACGATTATTCGTTTTGCAATGCAGAGTATGTATTGTTATTATTGAGAAAAAACTCAAAATTAAGAGAATTTATTATTGTTCAATCAACCGATAACAATTTAAGATAACTCATAACGCCTTATTTCATTCAAACACAGTAGGAAAACATCTTCACCATTAGCATGAAGAATGATTTGTTTAAATATTGCTTTTATGCACCAAACAAAGCACTACTATGTTTTGCTCACCACCAACTAACTTGTTGGCATAGTTTCTGCATTTGGTTTGACAGATTGATGAAAATTCTATGTGGAAAGCATCATAATCGGACCACTAAATTCGTAACATTAACTATCTGATACACGTATCTATAAAGGACATAGTTGTGGAAAATTCTGGAATTCATTCACCTTTGGTCACCTTCATTACTTTTCCAATTTCCATTATCTTTTGAGCAAGACTGACCACCTTTTGTTAATGCACAAAAAATTGGTGGAAAGGCACTCTGGCTAGTCTCAATTTCTAGCATGTTGCCTAAAGATTACATTATTGAATGGTGGATGATTGTTTTGTCCCCATTTTCGGTCCTTTGACAAGAGGATTTAGAATGATTGATGTGAAATACCATTTCATTTTGTTCTCATGGTCCACTTGTACGATGTTTTTCACTCCCTAGTAGCATTAGTTCTCCTTTCTGAGTTTTTCTTCTTTCAACACCTAACCATGGTATGATACTATCGATTATGAGCCGTCATCACATATGGTTACAAGGAATCTTGTCAATAAATTCAAGATAACTGTGGTGGATGAAGACAAGTGACACTTCTGTCGTGGTCTTCTTTTTTCTGTTTTTTGGGCGCTTTCTGGTAATCAATATCAAGATATGAAATTAAGTATGCCGATAGAGAGTAGAAAAATGTCCAAATCACTCATAAATTGCTTATTAAGAGACCTATATGCTTTTGTATTTGAAAGGGGGTTTTTAATGTAACTAGATATTGGGACGAGCATTGGGAGGAAAGACTGGCCGAGCAAAGGCATCTTGGGACATCGGAATTACAACTGTTGAGCTATCATCTTCAAAGCTCTTCACGTCTTTGAAAATACCTGCTTTTCTCTCAGTTATTGAAGCCCACAGGGACGAGGTCGGTTTATGGTTTTCTTTTGCACATTTTCCGTGTCTTCACGAAAAGAATGGATTTATTTTCCAATACAAAATTTGGTCGTAATAAATAATTCAACCTACTTGATATGCCAGGTTCGGGAACTTCCTCCCAAAGCAGAAGTGCTAGCATGGTCGAGCAGAACAGGTGTAGAGATGTTCAGATATGGTGATCACATGATGGGAATTCAAGGTCACCCCGAGTACACCATGGACATTCTTGTGCACTTGATCGATCGCCTTCTTCAACGCAATCTCATTGAGGTATTAGCCTCGAAGATTCTTAGCATTCTTCGCGGGACGAAAAATGTTGGTAACATGATACAATTAATAATACCTCTGTTTTCTACTTGGTTTTTTCGTTTAGGAGTCGGTTGCTGTTGAGGCTAGGTCGGATTTGGAGGCTCGAGAACTTGATAGGGAGGCTTGGAAGAAGCTGTGCATCAGCTTCCTCAAGGGTAGATTATGATGAAAGGGTCTTAACAAATACGAAAAATTTGAGCAAGTTGTAAATGGTCAAGGGAAGTCCTTGTCCTTGATGGAGATTGAAAGGCTGTAGTGTATGACGATATGGAGCCGCCGCCATTTCCGAGTGTTGGTTAATTTAGACATCATTAGATGTCACAGCTGTTGAATATAGACAAATGTCAAATAAACTTATTTTCATCAATTTTAAGGTGTTGATTGATTTTTCTTTTTTATCCTCGTCTTTAAATTGTTTTTATTGTTTATTCTGTAAATTTTTTATTTTTTTTTTTTTTGGTTGACAAGGATGTGGTATCTTTCCATCTAACCTTTCAACATCACAAATTACTTTACTATTCGAAACCTAGTCTACATCTATCTATACTTAAATCTATCTATCTAAATGTGTATGTTTCTATCCTATTTTTGTTTCTCTTTTTTATAATGTCTAAAATATCCTTCTTAATAAAATATAATTTATTGAAATACATAATTAAATTACTGATCTTCTAATCTAACAACTACCTATCTTTTAGGAAATAATCTACCTATTTTTAGTCATATAATTCTACTTGAATAAAGATATATAATTTTTTTTTTTTTTACTTTTTTGTCCGGCCTAATATACTCTTAATTAAATAGTTGTCTTTCATAAAGTATAATTAGTCTATCTAAAATACTCTCTATTTAATATAATAAGATTATAATATTAGTATTATACTAATATTATTTATTATATATATTTTAAACTGCGTATAAGATAAATCTTTATGATTTATATTAAAATTTAGGCATAAATGTATTAAGATGGTAAAATTTTTCTTTTTATAAAAAAATAATATTTGATCAAAAATAAAATAAAAATAGTTTTTATAACTATTATGTATATTCAAATTTTTTCTTCCTTATGTTAGTACGAAATTTTAGCATAAATACATAATAAGAAAGTATAAATTTTTAAGAGTAGAAATCTTATTTATACATGAGCCAAAATAAATAAAAATATTATTTTATAAATTATATATATTCAAATTATTTTACTTTTTTATTCATAATAAAACAGACTTTTATAACTATTTTATATATTATTAATTCACAAATAGTTATTTTCTTTTTTCTAACTATTTATTCTAATATGTTTTTGCATGTTAGTTAATTACTCTCAATTTATATATTTCCATATGCCAAAAACATCGATAACTATTTTGAGTAAAAATATAAATTTTTTGACTTTGTTATAATGTGATTAATCATGTATTTATTTTAGTTACAACATGAAATTGTTATAGTTCAGGATCTATGTATAATAACTAATTTGTTATTTATCGTAGCAGATAAATTAAATTATTGGACCGATTTTTAAATTTATTAGTGTTAATAGATTCTTTCACTTTAATATTATCTTTGCCATTTTAATAACAAAGTTTCCCTCCACCGTAAAAATTATAAAATTAATTATCGTACAAGTAAAACTTTAATATTTCTAAAAGTGAAAAAATAATGGAGTATATAACATTATTTTTTTATCTCATTTAATTTTTTTTTTGTTGTGATTAATTTAGATTTGTTTTTCCCTTCCCTACATGAAAAAAAAAAAAAATTAACCAAGCAATGAAAATAAAGTTTGATACGTAATAGAAAACTCATAATTTTTAATTAAGATAAAAGTATTTGTTAATTTTCTATATCTTTACTAGTAATATTTGATTACAAAATCCTTATCTTTAAGAATATCATGTTGTAAAATATTGGTTTAAATAACTATTGATGAGATAGAAATTAAATTCAACGCATCATACGATGCAATGCCTAAAATATTTCAAAATAATCATTGTAATACATACAAGAATTCTACACATAATTTGCGATGCTAATATAGAAAGTTAAATAAATAATTAAGATAGAAAGAATACATATTATGCAAATAAATAATAGTAATAAGTACTCTAAGTATTTACAAGTATATATTTGAGTTTAAATGTTAATTTTGAAAACCACAATACTAATTGTTACAATATTTGATAAAATAATATTGGTTTAGATTAATTATTGATGAGGTAAAAAAAGTTCAACAAATAGTATGATACATTACCAAAATAGTCTAGAATAATTCATTGTAAGACCTATAAGAATACTATCTATAAATTGTTGGAATGACATATAAAAAAAATAAGTATGGAATCTTAAAGTGAATGTTATTATAAGTTTAAAAAATATAATTTTTTTAAATATAAGACATAGTTTTTGTATAATGTATTTGTTCTTTACATTTTAATTGTATTCATTACTTCTTAATTTTGTATAATGTATTTGTTCTTTATATTTTAATTTTATTTGTTCTTTACATTTTAATAGTATTCATTTCTTCTTAATTTTGTATAATGTATTTGTTCTTTATATTTTAATTGTATTTGTTCTTTACATTTTAATAGTAGTCATTTCTTCTTAATTTTGTATAAAGTATTTGTATAATGTATTTGTTCTTTACATTTTAATTGTATTTTAATTTGTAAAAATTATAATTTTTATATAAAGATACACATAGTTTTTGTATAATGTATTTGTTCTTTACATTTTAATTGTATTCTAGTCTTCTTATTGTTTTTTTTTTTTTTAATTTTGTAAATAATAACTTTTATAATTATTATCCATATATAATTTGATTTCCTATAGATATTTTTCCTGTTAAAAGAATTTCAAGATACAACATCTATAAAATTATGTTTAATTGATACTTCGTAGTGAACTTTTCTTTTTGTTTTTCCCCTTTTTTGTAATGGTTTAGTGAAATCTAATTTTCAATAGGAAAACATAATCAAATTACTCATAATCTATTCTAACTATCTATTTTTAAGGATATACACCAATTTTTTTGTCATACAATTATACCCGAGATAATTTACTATTTTTCTTTTACTATTTGTCACGAGTTATATATTCTTAGTTAAATAGTTTCATACCTAACATGTCATTAATGAAGTAGAATTTACCTATCTAAAATATTCCCTATTTAATCTAATAAAACTATCTACTTTTTATAATACTACTACATATTTATTATATATGTATATTTAAAACTACTGTAATAAAATTTCTTATATTTATATGACATTTTGGCATAAATACACATAATAAGATGGTAGAAATTTTTATTTGTATAAAATGATTTATATTTGAGTAAACATAAAATAAAGTAGTATTTATAACTATTATGTCTATTTGAATTGTCTATTTCTTAAGTTATAAAGAAAATTTGGTATAAACACATAATAAGAAAGTAGAAATTTTCAAGAGTAAAAAAATCTTTCATATTCGAGTAAAAAATAAAAAATAAAATAATTTATAACCGTTATATATTCAAATTGTTTCTTCTTTTTTTTATCACTAACAAAAACAATCTTTCATAACTATTTATCTTACATACGCAGGCATGTATTAACACATACACATATATAATAGTAGTAATATCACAATGATACTAAAGTTTTGCTCATATGTCTTTTTACACTATTTCTTTCTTATTGACAATGGAGTAGAGAGAGTGGATTCCTCTGTCTCCTCCATTAATTTATCTTTTATTAATTGTCAAAAGACCCGCCAACATATATAATTAAGTATAAAAGTTAATTGAATGATGTCATTTGCTAATTAGAATTAGTAATAGAACAAATACTCTTCTCTTTCCCTCACTCACATATTAGAATTCAATCGCTAGTTTGAAGAAAAATTAGAACAATTTAGCTCGGGATACCCACCACAATAATGATGATAACTTCTACGGATATAATTCTCTTGATCGACGAGTTAATTGAGTTGTTGATCCAAGTATTTCTCCCATTTCATTCATTCAATCTCATCCATCTATTCATTTTTCATTACCAATGGCTTCGATTCCCTTACAATCTTAATTACTGTTATGTTTTTATGGGACAAAATGACACTAAAAGGGACGAAATCAATGAGAAATATAGGAGATATGAAGGAGAGAGAGCTTACGCGATTGTGAAGTTATAGAAATTGAGATTACTAGGAGTTGTGGGTAGATGAGAGTGGAATTATAGTAATTTGTAGGCCATAGTAGGAAAAAAATAGTAGACTATGTTAGTTTAATTGGAAATTTTTTACTATTGCGGTATTTTTTATACCAAAACAACAAATTTGCTCCGACAATAACGCTACCCATATTTTAATTGTGAATATAATGTGGCTTTTAAATACAAATATTTAAAGGTTAAATACTTGAAATTCACGAAATTTATTTCATTAATTTCTATTATTGAGGCATACCCCAAAGATGAGATATCAAAATGATATTTTTTCCTTAATATAAAATTTAGAATTTTAAAAAACGTCTTTAATACTATATATACATATTCAATTATTAAATTTTTACTTTTAATGACATTATCTTGTAGAATAGGCAAAAAGAAATTAAAATTTTTAATAACTTAATTAGACGTGTTACACGTGCAAAACTAACATGAATATAATCCAGACAAAGACAATTGTTCACTAAGGGTATGTTTGTTTGGATTAAAAATATTTTCAGAAAATATGTTCTCTAACTTCCCATTTTTGGTATTACTAAAGCCAAGGAAAATATTTGCTCCGTAAATCATTTTCCCCAATAAAATGTAAAATAATTTCCTTAAATAACTTGCAACAGTGAAGTTATTTTCCTATAATCACGCGTCCTTACTACTTCTATCTGCTATCAAATAAACTACAACAAAATTTTAAAATCATATCCACGAGGTCCGATGCCGACGAATTCACCGGAGACTTGCTCAAGAAATGTCAATTGTTGTTGCCGTTCTTCAACATTTAAAGAGATAAAGCATATGGCAATAATTGTCATCTTTAGCAAACCCAACATCTCCGATGACTTTCCTCTCATGCAATATTTCAGACACAAATCTCCACCACCCAATAGCACCGAAGACACAAAATGACAAAATTGAGAAAGATCTATAGAGGAAACCATTGCTTTTGGCATGTTTCTATAACAATTCTTTGAATTTGTTATATGTTTGCTTGAGAGTGCAATGTTGTTGCTTCTGAGGTTTTTTAATTTATAACGAAATTGATGATGCCATCACCATCGGTGCCGGCGATAGTGTGTGGGGGGAAGTTGGAGGACTTTTCTGACAGATTCGGTAATTAGTAAAAGGAGTGGTTAGATTTGGTCATCTGAGGGGATATTCTGAACTATTTGCCTTTTATTTTTTAAACAAGACTTTTCAAGGAAAAAATTGTAGTAACGTAAACCAAACACGGGAAAATAATAGAAAAATAATTATTTTTCTAGAAAATGTTTGTAGTAGAAAATATTTTCCTATGTTGGTCATAAATTTGGAGAGTTTGCTTTTAAACGGAAACAAAGACTTTCGAGAATAAATATTGGATTGGGAAGAAAAAGGGAAAAAAAGTAAAGTTTAAACATATATGACGCGAAAAGGAAATCTGATTTTTGGTAAGATTTGATCTGAATCGTAGTTCAGATTCAAGTTGGTTCAGTGAGAGCGACCGCGAAAGTCACCGAATGGGTCAGTCTTTTCCTTCAGTTTGTCCCAGATTTCAAATCTAAAAAAAATGCGTGGGAGGACATTGCAGATGTCCGGGGCGGACATGACTTCTTCTAAGGCTAGAAGACCATTGAAAGACACTCAGGACTAGAGCATAACAAAGTCGTGAAAGAAGCACACTTTACACTGTACCAAACAGACCGTAAATGCGGGTTTTCTACTCATAATGGTTGTTAGATACAAAAAGCTTTGATAATTGCGCAATATTCAGTGGTGGTTTACAACTCTCTGAAGCTAAACCGAAGAGTCCTGTTCGAGCTCCACATTTTGATTATCGAAGAGCATAATATTTGAAAAATCAACCTCACTCCCCACACCATAAATTAAATATTAAATCAACGAAGAAATGAGAGCGATTCATAATTCATTCATTGTCAAGGAATCTGAAGGGCGATCCAAAACTCCTTTAATGGTTTCTGTTACGACATGAATCATGAAATTGATTGTAGATATCTTTTGTGAGTTCATTTTGCCAGCAAATTGGTTAGCCGTTTGCGCTCTCTCTCCTTGGCAGAATCATGTCGGTTGTGACTCGGACTCGTGATTGTTACTCCAACGATTCTGGTCGAATTTCTGATTCAGCGAGTCAACTCGCTGCCCGAGATCTGTATTTGAGCGAATTATCTCCGAGTTTACCATCTCCTACGTGTACCAGATCGTTATCAAGACTACAACTCAGTCAAATCTTAACTCGATTGAATCTCTGAACCATAGTACCAAAGAGCAAGTTTATTGAATTCTTATTTTCCCTGTGTTATCGTTCTCAGGGAAGATTATCGAGTAACAGCAAAAAGAAAACATAGTATTTAACCTGAAAATTTTTCCTTAAAGTCTGATGAATTGGAAAACAGTAGCATCAAGAGACGGCACAGCAAATAACATCCATAAATAATAAGTTCCCCATAAAAGTTCCCAGTGTTTCAGGCCATTATTCAAGCCATTAAATTCCGTAAACAAATGTTCGGTACGGGCAAGACCATCAACCACCCATGAACATTAATTTTACATCAACCCAGCTGCAATTAAATCCCAAGTGAAACAATTGTAAAAAACTCAAGAACTCATCATAGAGCCAGAGTTCCTCCTGCACTCGGACAACATATCCATATAAAATCTGACACTTGCTGATGTCGTTGCCATAGCCATTCAAGCACTGCAAACAAAAACAAACAAGAAGCCCACATTTAGAAACTTGTTCATATTAGACATAATCCATCTCAGAGAACATAGATCAAAACAATGGTCATCCATTAACTCCTTTACCCCTCCTCTGATTTCGCATTTCCATTTATAGGTACAGATACAAGTTTCAAATAGGCAACAATGCAACACTACCTTTATACCAGTGCATCAAAGTAATAGAAGAGGAACAAATCTTGAAATACTCAATATAGGGTAATATATGTTTTAGTTAATCATTAACCAATGACATCAAGGGGCCTACTAAAACAAGCACCACAAATCCCAGAAGGATAAAGCAGGTGGAGAAAAATTGGGCAGCAGGGGACTTATAAGCAAAACAGAAGAGCTAATCCAGTAAACATTCATGTGAAGCATCTGAAAGATAAAACAAAACACTGCAAAAAGGATAAGAATATAGCAAGAAAAGCTTTACTCTATACGTCTTGGAATGCCTTTGCATGCATACTGCAAGTATCAGAACCACCCATACTGTTTGTGGTTGGTGCTGGAGCAGCAGCTGCTTCAGAGGCAACAGTTTCATGTTGAATGGTACGTGGACCCATGACGGAATCAACAGCCCTATGTGCCATTGCACTTCCAGTACCAAAAGCCATGCCTACAACAAGAGAAAGAAGGAGCATTTAATACTTGCACCAGGATACAACCAAGAAACAATAGAGCATTTCAAGGAGCAGGGATACAGTCAACAAGCTGAAGGAAAATCTTATAATTGACCCATTATATGGAATCACAATTACTTGTAACATTCTTCTCCAAATAGAAATTTGGCTACAATGTAAATACGTGACTAACTTCTGTACTCAGGCAGACTGACACCAATAATTTGGATTGCTATAAGAAATTTAGATGAAAAAATTCTTCACCAAACCTTGAGCTATAGTTGAGCCAATGTTTCCAAGCATGGATCCTCCACCACCATAGCTTGAACAGGGGCAGGAGGGGGAGCACGATTTACTGCACCACAGGAACAACACAAACTCAGGTGCGACATTTCAAAGGAACTATTGAAGAAACATAAACAAGAAATGTAAATGACACATGTTTTGAAAATTGATACACTTGTGCTAAACATGAAAACTTGCAAAATGCAAGACAAGCGCCTTTTTTAGGATTAGTCCGCATGTGACAAGAACAAAAACGTTTTGTAATCAAATTATGTTACACCTAACCTGGTTGAGGAGGGTTACGAGCTGGTGCGGGACGAGGAGCAGGACGTGGGGCAGATCTTCCTGCAACATAGATTTCAGAAGGGATAAGAGATTCAATGTTTCAAACTGGAACTTATCACAGTTCAGCCATGAAGCAAATAGAATAAGGCATGGAACACTAACAGCACCAAGTGTTTGAAAAGCCAAGCAAAAGCTTGAAGAAACAAAGCTTGCCAAAAATGCAAACAAGAAAATGGTACTTCAGGCATTTTACATCCCACTCCAAAGTGACTAATATGACAACAGAAGTTCATTTATCAAGATGCGAAGTGCAGAGACAGCTTCTTTATTAAAACTGGGACAATTATCAGAAGCACATATCATGTACAGAGGTGCAGCAACCAAAACAGGATATAAGATCAACAGAATGAAAGAGCGACATTCTAGAAACTGCAAGCCCAAAAAAGAAAAACATGGGACTAGCATATCTGCAAAATACCTAACACATAAAATAGCAAAAGCAATAGACGAAAAACACATTATTTGGAAGGCATAAAAGAATGACAGAATCCAACTGTGTGTGAATATACAAACAAAGGCCAAATCTTCATTTCCTTTTGATAGGTAAATATACCCAAAACAACAACAACAATAACAATAACAATAATCAAGCCTCATTCATACTAGGTGAGTTCGGTTGTATGGATGCTTCACTGCAATAGGTACATACACCCAATATATAATTAAACCAGCAATTCAAATGCAGAAATACACTGTTATCAAACCCTAGAGATGAGCTGAATCGCACCATTCCAATGCTTAATACAAGTCATTTCACTCACATATCCTACTCAAAATCATTGGTTCTTATTAAAAATATTAATAAGTGATTAAATCAAGGACCCATATTTAGCGCTAAAAATTCAACCCTTCCTCAACTTAACAAAACAGATAAATATATCATTAACCAGTTTAAACTACCAAAAAATTCCATTAAACAATAGATTAAAAAAGCTAAGAATTTTCAGAAACCCTAGCAGAGCTCGGAGGGTTTATATTCGCAAATATATAAATCAAATAGAGATAAAGTGAAAGAGATAGATCGGAGGCGTTTAGCACCTGAGCTCCGGCGAGGCATGATTAGTTTTGCTGCGGCTGCGGCGGCGGCGGAGGCTGAGGCGTAAACCTAGAGATGGAAATGAAAACTGTAGCAGAGAGTTTATCAAGGGCCAACCAGAAATAAGATGCACACCGGGTATATATATATATATATATATATATATATAAGTATGGAAAGGGATTTTGTACCAGGTGTATTGCGGTGTTGATGAGCTTATGACGTGTCGAAATTGTAGTGGATGGTGGCTGGAGAAAACGTGTGGTTTTTATAGATGATAGGTAGTAATTACGAAGCAGTCTCCTGTTGACTGGTCTTATGGGGACATTGGAAAATTCTTAGTGGGTTGATTACTCTTTGATTTATATTCATTTATATTATTTTGTAAAAATTTATTTTTAATAAATTAGAATAATGTAGATAAATATAAATTAATGAATCTATTTTATCTACAGTAGATCGAATCTATATAAAAATTTTCTTGGGACAAATTAGCTCGAGGGAGAAAAATAGATGCCCTAAGAATATGCCATTGTAATTCATTTTTAATTTTCTCATTTTAGAAATTATTCTTTTCCTTATAAAATATACTCCTACTATCGATATTTTGTTATGAAAATCAAGAATTTTTTTTTTTTTTTTTTAGTTTGTTTGTTAGAATATTAATAAAATGTTTTTCGAAGGACATGCAAATTTGATAGAAACTGAATAGTAACACGAACAACTGTTCTACAATTTCATCTTCACCAATTGTTCTTTCAAGCTTATCCTTCGTATTAATTCTCCATTTACAGATCATCCTTAAAGACTGTATATAGAGTCCTCGTATGAGTGATGTGAGTGTCCTAAATTAGATCCATTCAAAAATCTGATTCACTCTTGAGTAGAATGCATGAATTAGGTAAGTATTGATTCAAATTCTTGTGTGCATACACACTTATTTATATATATATATATATACATTTTTTTTTCCTTTTTCTAATAATTTCTTATGTTAACAGATGGGCTTCAATATCGAAGCTGGTTAAAAATATCATATGTTGATAGTGGCTATTTGTACCCAAAACTATCTGGCATTTTTTGGGTGCAGGTTTTTAATTGAAGCTGCTTTACACTACTAATAATAGTCAACTATAGTTGCTTACCTTTGATAGTCTTTTGATTGTTGTTTCCTTTTTATTTTTATTTTTTCCCCTTTCAAAAACATCTGAACCAGAGAGAGAAAGAGATTGGGAAGAAAAACATAGTTTTATTGAGGAAGGGAAGGGGGGGGGAGGGAGTGGGGGTATTGGTGGATTTCACAAGAAAGCTCTAAAATATTGTCTTTCATGACTTCTGTGAAGTTGGCATTGCCAAAGATATTCCAGCGCCACCAGGTAGGTCCTTCCATTGTTGAGTCACCGTCTTGATCTGTGTGTAGAACTGAACCCCAGCCTTGCCTGCGATTTACCCCCACAAAATCAGGAATGGAGAACCATGATGAGGAAAAATGAACATTGCAGATCAGAATATATAACATCATTCACAAAACTACATACTCTTACATCCACGTAGAAAGAAAAAGCACGAGGCAACGCATTAAATTTACAAATGAGAAAGAGAGGCAACATATCTTACCATAGAAATTGAGATCTCCTGCAAAAGATGCTTTGGATCCAGTAAACGAGAAGAAGGGCAAAGGAACTGGAATAGGGCCTACATTGATGCCAACCTAAGCCAGAATACAAAAAATAGAATTAAACAAGAAAATTCTTAAAAGCGGCCAGTTGGGTTTCTCATCCACTTGGGACCTCAAGATCACGGTCTTTTAGAGAAAATCAAAATATTCAGAACCTTCGCAATTGTGAAGAAAAAACCAAGTTGGATGGGTAATACGATTAACAAGTAACAAAGCCCATTAGTCTCAGGTGAAACTAATTTGATGTGAAAGCATCCCTTTGTCATGATTTTAAACATATTAGATGGGTGACCTTGTTAAATTTATGGCCAATCTCGTTCTCATTGCTTTATGCTGCCCCATGATACAAATGAATTGCTCACCTGGCCTGCCTCAATTTCAGCCTGAAATTTCCTTGCAGCAGCACCAGATGTCGTGAAAATAGCAGCACCATTTCCATATCTGTAGGATAGGACAACATAATTTACCAGACTGGTGTATAATTCTTCGAGTTTGTAAAAAAAAGAAAAGAAAGATGACCGATTCTTATTTCTGTTAACAAGGTTTATAGCTTCATCAAAGCTGTCAGCCTAAAGAGCAACAAGAAAAATGTTAAATGACAATCTGCTTGTATTAAGCATGAGCATATCAATGGGTAATAAGAAGAGTGGAAGGTAACACACTGACAAACCTGCATACAAATTAGAACAGGGCCAAATATCTCCTCCTGCAGAACACAATATCTGGTGGTGAGTAAATACACAAGAACCAGAGAGGGAAAGAAGCAAGACACCAGGTCAAGCCGCTACTCAAAGTTGAGCAATAGATTCTACATGCCAAGGGATATGTTGTGTGGGATTGAGAGAACAGGGGGTAGGGTTGGAGGAAAGGCAGAAGCAAGAGAGTATCTGGGAATAAAAATAAAAATTAAAAATAACAGATGTACCTTGTAGCATTCCATATCAGCAGTGACACCAGACAAGATGGTGGGACCAACAAAGTTACCTTGTTCATACCCTGGGACCTGTTGGTCATGAGTGACAAAAGAGCTCATTTTCATTTCAGTCTGACATATTTCACTGCAAACCTGAGTCATCAACAAAACCATAATCCTACCGCGCCTCTGCTTAGCAGTTTAATTAGTGTATCTAGAACATAAACTCTATACTATCTAATATCTGTAAGTTTCATTCCGAGAAATAACAAGTAGCAAGCAGTTTTTGTTCCTGACAGTGAGGACTCCCTGAAGTAACTCTTCTGCATAACAGGACAATGTCAGTGAAGTTACAGGTCCTTGACAATATTTTGGCAGAATCATAAGAATCTATCCTTGAAGAGACACAAGGACAATTACACATAATCAGGTAAAGATACCCTGAATCATCATCCTCATAAAGTTTGCATCTACAAACTCATTCATGTTTACCATTTTTTGTCCAGTTAGTTTAAGTTACTTACATATGACCCTGCTGAGATTTCATTCTTTTTGGAACTTCAGTTATTGATCTCTTTTTATTTTTCTGATACTCTTAATTCAGTAGCGCGGAGTTGAGAGAAAGACTCAATAAAATGCGATGGGGGTATTACATGCCCAAAAATGATTATTAGTAGTGTCTGCATCATAGTAAGGCGCACAAAAGAACATTGAGAAACTATGGCATCAGTAAAAACATGTGAATGAATGAGCATCACCTTAAAAAGCTTATCACAATAGACTAACAAACAACAAAATATAGGCAGAACTAAGAAGATGAAGTTGTTCAAAAGCACACCACAATATCTCTGCCATCAAGCAGTAGTCTGGCACCACTCTCTGTGCCACTTTCAACCAATCTGCATATTCTTTCTTTTGCCTGTTGTATGCAAAATAGAGACGAATAGGTAAAATGTGAAAACAGAGCTTCCAAATCCTTTCCACCATTGTTATTTCTTATCCTCACAATTTTGGCATTAGCAACAATAACTTCACAATATTGTACCTGCTTACTAATGACAGGACCAAGGTCTGCATCAGGATCTGTTCCAACATTTACCTTAAGGGATTTAGCGCGTTCCACTAGCTGTCCCTTTCTTCCCTGCAAAGAATAACCTTTCAGAGATTGTTCATAGTACTGTATCTAAGTAATGAAATTTTTAATTTTTTTGCTTTAAAAAAAATGTCATTTACTCAACCATAGATTCTATTTAGGATAAAAGAACGAGGAAAATAAAGAAGGGGAAAAGTCTTATATCATATGTAAACTCACTTCTTTCATTACCAGAACATAAAATGCCTAAGCAAATATTTGACATAACCCAATACTTCTTTTTAAGTATTCTTAAATGTTGAACCTAGCACTATAAAAATTCTGCAGTAGCTCAGAGGCTACAGTCTTTATTACAAGAGAGAGAGAGAGAGAGAGAGAGAAAATGCTGAAGCAGAAAAAATACAGAAAAATTAATAAAATGGATGCGAAAAGCCTGATGAGTTTCATCGTTACAGAAAAAAGTTTGGTGAAGGCTGTACGATTGATTCGGAAGAAAGATACCATGATTTTGAATCTCCGACCAAGACCACTGTGCTCAGAGCCAAGTCTCTCTTATGCATCTCTGCCCTGCAGCACCAAAACCAGCTGCAACTAAAGCATTTAATGTAGCATCAACATTGGCATCAGGCATTACGATTCCATGATTCTTGGCTCCCATATTTGACTGAAGAGCCAAAGTCAACAGATTAAACAATACATCTTGAACAATTCCAAAATCGTAGATTTTAACAGTTGAAATGCACTGACCTGAACACGCTTTCCTGTAGCTGATGCCCTTGAATAAATATGCATTCCAGCCTGGAGAAAATGAGAAGTCACACTAGCGCTACATCTAATACATACAGGGAAATGGTAGAGAAGTTGAAATGATCCACAAGAAAATGTATAGAAAAGATCAAAATCATATTATGTGGTTACATTCAGAAAACCACAGGCCTTCAAATCTTATGAAGCTACATTAACAGAGCAGCACCGAGTCTCAAAGCTGAATAATATAAGATATAGAGCAAATATTTAGCCATAACATAAAGCATTAGGCAAAGGTATACTTTCTTTTTAGCGGTAAAAAAAGTTACATTGAAATGCTTAAGAATAACATCAAAGGAAGTTTGTGGGATTCACAAAAAATTGTACTCATGACCCTGAGTTTTATAGACCTTCCCTAAGTTTTGCAAAATTTATTCACTGGCAATGGGATTTTCACTGCATTTAGAAAGGCCATGAGACAAATTTAACTCTATAGGCCCCGACCAATGATAGAAATCAATGACCAAGCTCTAAGATGCTTAACCTTCAAACTAGTTAACCCACTTTGACAGTTTGACATGAAAACTAGGCAAACCTGGATGGTGATTTAGTCCTATGTATCATCATGAAGAGGTTGTTGAGCAATATTTTTTTAAATGAGTAGCACTACAACGGTACAATCACTTGCTTGCAAGTGGATGAATCAGACAGATGAAGTCCAGGTACACGATTTTTGTTTTTCTTCTAGAATTCTTTGCCCAAGAAAGTCCAAATACAACGATATTATGAGAAAAAGCTGAAGAAAAAGTAAACTTGGAGGAATCTCAAATAACAGAAACCAAAGTGCTATCACATGCAAGCAACCATGATAGGCAGGGTAAATCATATTCAGATTATGCTGCTATCTCATACCAGTACAAATCCTTCAAATCAGAAGATCAACATAATCCGGAAAGCAAATAAGTTAATCTTTTCAAGACAAATAATCCGGAAAGCAAATAAGTTAATCTTTTCAAGACAAACTTGAAAGTATAAGTTCATTGGATATCCATAAGTATTTTGAAGATATCAAACTTATTTCAGTTTTAAGATTTAAAATGGTAGAATTACTCACTGTGTTTGATCCAACAAAAGAGATAGCTCTTATATCATCATCGTCACATATAGCATTCACTATGTCCTGCAGGAAGTCCAAGAAAATGCAACCCACAATAAGAATGAAATCCACCTAGTTTAATTTTTTTTTTCTCCTTTTAAAATATAAACATTGTTACACGGTAAACATTACTGAAATAAATAACCACTTGTAAGAAATTTTAAATTGCGGCAGTCCCTCTACGTTTGTTCCATGAACTATGTTTAGAACTCCATCTGGCAAACCAGCCTCCATTGCCAGCTCTGACAGTATCATGGAAGCCCCTGGAGAACAAAAAGCAACAGTAACTCAGCAAAGGACAGATCATTCTTCAAAAAAGAAGAAATAGATTTTCAGATTTACCAGATAAAAGAAGAATATAGTAGATTACTCCAAGATAGACAGTTACCTGGATCTTTTTCTGATGGCTTAAGAATGAAGGTATTCCCGCATGTTACTGCAACAGGAAACATCTGCAAAAATTAAGCATATACATTAGAGCAACTATATACGAAATGAAAATCCATAATAAATCAATGGATTCCACATTGTACACAGTTATCCATCTCTTTTTTCTTTCCTTTTCAGGTTTATTTTCTAGATTCTGCAAGCTCTAAAACTCTCTCTTTTCAAGTAAAACAGAGGAAAGGGCGGAAATATCAGGGTTGTTCAAGGCTAAACATAAATCAAAACAAAAGCTTAAATCAAGAAGAATTGAAAACTAACCCACAAGGGAATCATTGCTGGGAAGTTGAAGGGACAAATTCCAGCACAAACACCAAGAGGCTCCCTAATGCTGTAGGTATCAATACCATTAGACACATTGGAAACATACTCTCCCATCTGCAAAGTTGCCATCCCACATGCATGCTCCACCACCTCTACATAAGATATACCAAGAAATTCAAGAACTTAATCATCCACAGAATATCCTCTTACAACACCATAGATAGCAGATATACCAACCTAACCCACGAAATACATCCCCTTGCGCATCTTTCAACGTCTTCCCCTGCTCTGTAGTTATGTTCAGTGCAAGCTTGTCCTGGAACAAGAATGAGACTCCACTTCATTCATGTCCTATGCTGGATGACAATTTAGTAGATTGAAAATTTTTAAAGGTACCATGTTTTTTCGAATCAGATCTTGAAGCTTGAACATAATTCGCTGCCGAGTCGTAATAGGCGTATTACGCCATGAGGGAAAGTGTTACGTTTCTTTGGCTGCTGCTACCGCTGATTTGAACTCCTCTCGTGTAGTTAGTGGTATCTGAGATACCACTTCTTGGGTTGCCTATAAGCAAATCATGAACCAAATAAACAACAACTCATACATTGAAGACAACAAATGGAACTGTTATCTCATACACTTACTGGGTTTATAACATCTACAGATTCTGTTGATTGTGAATCTACAAAACTGCCGCCAATCAAGTTTGAAATTCTCTGATACACAACAAGTTTTATACGACAGTCAGCACAAAGTACACACATTTGAATCCATGTCTGCTTACATGCAAAAGAAACCAAAAGCTACATGGCAAAAGTAGGGGGGAAAAAGCACTTTTGTTGGGCTAAAGGTAAAAATGGAACCATATGAATAAAGTGATGAATTTTGATGCTATCAAGAGAAGCTCTAATACAGGACGCAGAAGAACACAGGAGGAAAAAATGCAAACTCGAGCTACAGTTGAATTATCAATCAGCTTTTATCGATCTACATTCAGCAGAGCTCGAATCGTGATCAATTAGCTTTATCATTTTACATATAGATTTAAAATTTTTTAAACTTATTGAGCCGAGCTCAAAAACTTAAGGAATGCTAAAGCTTATTCAAGCCTGGCTTCATTATTGACGAATCAAGCTCGAACGACCTCTTACTTAGCTGAGTTTGATGCGAGTATGGAGTAACTTGATTTGCCTATCAGCCCTAATAACAGAGCTGACTCATGAACTACAGTTGCATTATCAATCAGTCCAAAAAAACCTATTTAGACCAGTAACAATATTTTTTTTTCAAAATATGAACTGAAAATGCAGAAAAGTCATATAACTGATTTTTAATCATTAAAGAGATTAAACTACTACTACTTCTCAAATCTACAGTAAATACCAACATTATCTTAATCCTTTCATTTATCTTTATAACACTGCATTACTAAACTAGTGTAGCAAATAATAAAGGAGAAAAACAAACAGATTTGATTTAAACAAATTTAATAAAATCAAACTAACAAGTGAACTCCGATTCCTCCAAGAAGATGATGATTCAACGGCGGTGGAGAAGTCCGAACTCGCAATTTGACCGAATATCCGGCGGCAACTCAACCACCTCATATTCCTCCCTGCAACAAATTCATCAATCAAATACTAATACTAATTAATAAATTTAATAAAAATTACAAATAAAAATCTCCTACAGAAATGTTTCGATTTCTTACTAATCCACAATCATAAAACAAATTACTAATAATTATCATCATCAAACAAAAATAAATAAATAAATAAATACCTCGGTGGAGTGAAAACTGCAACATGACTTTTTAAGTCTGATTCAAAAGACTGAGCATAAGATGAGAGTTATAGGAGAATATTTTTGTAGCAGTAGGTAGCTTTAAGACGAAATACTTTTTTTTATGTATTATTATTTTTTAATTGTTAATTGATTTTGTAGATTACGATAAAGATAAGCCACGTCAGGTAGATGCAATATACAGGTTCAGTTCAACGTCTACAAACTAAATTGATAAAAACAAATCATCGTCTAGATTAAATGTGTTATGAATTTATAAATAATATTTTTTTTGTTATAAAATTTAAATTTCAAAATCAGATCCCATATTAGTGTTTTTCTTAATTAATTATTATATTGCCGCTTAGCCCCAAAACATATAAGTTGCATTTTTAGTTTATCTAAATATGAAAAGTAACAATATTTTTTCAATTTTTTTTTATAAATATTTTGAAAAAATTGATTTTTTTTAATTGAAAAAACTATACTTTAACTTTCAAAAAGCTTGAGAATAAGCCCATAGTTTCTTATTCTTTTTTTTTTTTAAATAAATAAATAAAGGGAGTATAAAATTCTCTATTTGAACTTCCTTATGAAATTACAAAGGAAAATAACAAGAAAATCCAACATCTCAGTAATTCTTAGAGAGAGAAAAAAAATTCAATTTATCAGTTTAATTTCAATAGATAGAGATGAAAACCCAACCTTAAAGTTCATCATTCCAACAAGAGTTTGAAAAAAATGGTAGAATTTAGTTAGATTTGTCATAAAAGTTAAACACAATATATAAATATTTAAAGAAAATGTATAGAATTGAAAGAAAGATATGTGGAGGACTTCACAGTTTGTACTTTTATTCCTCATGTAGTGTATATATTTGTAAGACTGGCTTATTAATTACATAATGAACTTGTATTTACACTTATCAAATATTTGGATATAAATAAATTTTCAGTATAACTTATCAAAATTAAAATACACATTACATCATGTAAATAACCTAACTTGTATCTACACTTATCAAATACTTGGATATAGATAGATTTTCACTATAACTTATCAAAATTAAAATATTGAAAAAATAGTACATTTTTTGTATGTTGCCGCATTAAAATCTTGCCTGGAAAACACACTTTAACTCATCTTATGAAAACATCACTTAATATCCTTGAAACGGAGTATTCCAATATTGCAAACTATATTCTCAAATGTTGATATTGGTAGCGTTTTTATGAATAAATCAGCTAATGAATTTGTTGAATATCAATATCACTATTTTTTCTGAAAATCTTGAGTGTAGAAAACCTTTGAAGAAATATGCTTCATTTTATTTCTTTTGATATATCCTCCCTTCAACTAGGCCATGCATGTTGTATTATTTTCATATAATATTGTTGACAGTTTCTCTTCTAAAGTTAAACCACACTCTTTTGGATATGTTGGGTTAATAACTTTAACCAAATATATTTTCTACTTGTTTTATGTATAGCAAATAATTCTACATGATTTGAAAAAGCAACTATAGCTTGTTTTGTTAAATGCCATGATATAGCTATATCTCCACATGTGAATAAATAACATGCTGTTTAAGATCGAGTTTTATGTGGGTCAGATAAATATCCGGTATATGCATAACCAATTAACTGTAATTTAGATTCACTTGAATAAAGTAAACTCCTATCAATAGTCTCTCGGAAGTATCTAAACATATATTTAACACCATTCCAGTATCTTCATGTTGAAGAATAACTAAATCTTGTTAACAAACTTACAACAAATGTTATATCAAATCGTGTATTATTAACAACATACATTAATACTCCTATAGCACTTAGATATGATATTCCGGAACCAATGACTTCTTTATCAATCTCTCAAGGAAAGAGATGATCTTTTTTCACATTAAACAATCTTACAATTATTGCGGTACTTAATAAATGTACTTTATCCATATAAAATCGTTTTAATACTTTCATGTATAAATTAATTGATAAATGAAAATTTCATCCGTTAAGTACTCAAACTGTAGACCTAAAAAAAAATTATTTTATCTAAACCTTCCATCTCAAACTCTTTCTTTAAACAATTCAAGGTTGTATTTTAAAACTCTTCAAAAGTTTCAATAATATCTATATTATCAACATATACAATAATTATCACAAATTTTGATCCAAATTTTTTTTTTTATTTTTTTATAAAAGTACATTGACAAATTGGTTCGTTTTTATAACCCTTTCTCAAGAAATACTCACTGAAGCGATTATAACACATACGCTCAAATTACTTTAATCTATACAAGAATTTACGTAATTTTATTGAACAATTTTTTAGATAAATTTTATATGCGTCAAGCATGTTAAATACTTCAAAAATTTTCATATAGATTTTTGAATTAAGCGAGCCATATAAATATGTTGTCTCAACACCCATTAGACGCATTTCAAATTTTGTATGAATTGCTAAATTAATACAATATCTAAAAGTGATTGTATTCACCATAGGAGAATATGTTTCTTCATAATCACTATCAGGTCTTTGTGAAAATTTTTGTGCAATAAGACGTGCTTTGTATCGCACAATTTCATTCTTCTGATTTCGTATTTCGTATAAATACCCATTTGTACATCACCGGCTTACACCTTTAAGTGTTTGGACTACAAGTCCAAAAATTTCACGTTTTAATCGTAAATTGTCTTTCTATTTTGACTAGTCAATTATATATCAACACTTTTCGATAAATTTAAATTCAAGATTCTCGTTTTTCATTCAAAACATCAACTGATATTTATAACTAATAATCTTGTCGACAATAATATTCATTCGATTCCATACGTTTTCAGTATAGATATAATAATTTATTGAGATATTTTTATTTTTATTTTATTCAGGTATCTGATCCACTTTTAGGGTTTTATAATTAGTTATATATAGGGTTTCTTCATAGCACCCACCTCCATTGTATGACCATTTTGAATATTTCTCCTTTCATTTTATAAGCATTCTTATTTTTGGAACCGATTAATCAACTACGTTTTATGCATGGTTAACTATCTTTTAAATTAATAGGTTGTCCTACTGGGATACCAATTTGAATTGAAACACATTAAATAAATTGGTATATGAGATTTCATAACTCATATTAGGTCAGTAAATGAATTTGTCAATTGATTCGTAATGAATTATCTTTTGAATTTCTAGTTCACATTACTTCGTATGAGGATCAAAATATGATAGTTTACTTCATTTAATTTTTTTATCCATCTACTTATCTTTTCTCCCTAATATTGAGAAAATATTTTTCATCAAAATGACAATTGATAAATCATGCTCTCTTATTAATATTTCAAAATATTTGTTATAGAGAGCGAGTCATATCTAATATGTATTCTCAACCTTCTTTAAAGACTCATCTTTGTGCGTTGTGGTGGAACTAATGAAATTTATGTCGTACAACTAAATATTTACATGGAAAAAATTAGGTATTTGATCAAAAGTCAATTATAATGAGGAGACCTTAAAATATGTCTTGACATGCGTGTAAGTGCTGATGTATGCAACATTGTATGTCCTTATATAGAATTACTAATTTTTGTTCTCATAAAGAATGCAAACAACTATCAATTGGAGGCAATCAATTAATCATTCTGCTAGACTATTTTATTATGAACATATATTTCAAGATGTTCAATATTTACATCAATTGACATATATATATATCGCTAGATGTATGGGATATAAATTCAGCAGTATTATCAAGATAAATTTTCTTGATTACATAAATTGAAAATCATGCTTTTAATCATATTATTTGAGTTAGCAATCTCGCAAAGTCCAGGTTGTAATTTGATAATAAACACACATGTGATCATCTAGTAGATGCCTCTATAAAATTATAAAATATCTAGTTGATTTATAACACAGGTGATTGGATCCATAAATATATATCACCTTGAATTTGTTCTAGAAATGTAGGAGATTTAATTCTTTATTTTAACTGATAATTATCTAAATTAATTTTCGTTGAGAACAATCCGCACAAAAGAATTCATTGAATTGAAGCTCCAGATTCTTCAATAAATGTGTATGTGAATTTTTCATAATTTTGTGTACCATAATTGACCCAGGATGGTCTGACCAGTCTTGCCAATAATAAAATTGTTTGAATCAATAAACTTTTGGTTTACTGTAGCATATGTTTCAATTATATAGTACAAATAAAAAAATATATATATATAAAGATATTCAATATTTTTCTTATTTACTGCTTCAATATGATGTCTATTTCAACAGATATCCTTGAAATTTAACACTTTTTTTTTTTTTTTGAAATTGTACGGGTAATAATTTGGTAGTTCTTCTGGAACTATCAATCGTTCTAACTACCTAATGAGAAAGTTATATATATTTTTTAATATCATATATGTGGTTACACTGTCAGCAATACATAATTCTCATATTTCGGATACATTTAGATATATATTCACATGTTTCTCATTAAAAAAGAAAAATATAATAACAGAATATTATGATATAATAAATTCATGCAAAAAAATAAGACATACATAATTTTAAAATTATAATAAATATATGCAAGATAAAATATCACAATATTTTAGCTTTCGTAAATATTTTCACCAAAAAACTAAACAGTTAATACTTCTTTCAAGAAAGAAATCATCAATATTATAGCTATGGCTAAAATAATACATACAAATTTTATTTATATAATTCTAACGTACGATAGGTACGTGAAGTCACTTTGTTTGTACTTTGGCACACGACAAATACGTGAGCAATGCATTTTTCATGCCACAATGATAATATTCATTTTTCAGTATTTTTTGATAAGATTATTTTAGTTACTCTTTTTCACTTTTTTTTTTTCTCTCTATAATTAATCCATTTATGATAGTATGAGTAATTATTACGATCTTGTCTACGACCACTATCACGTCTAAAATCATAACCACGATTTTTTTTAGGAATTGTTATACATAACCGCATTCATTTTAGAGAATGGAACACATCCAGACATGATAACATTCACTTTAGAAAATGAAACAAATTCAATAATATAACTTTCATAAATTATTGTTGATAATTCATGATTTAATTCAGTCACAATATCAGATGACATGAATTAATTCGAATAATTTTTTAAAATCCTTTTGAGACATTGTTGATGCAGGAGTATGTTTTCGACAAGAAAATTAAATAATATTTTCTCAAACATATTTTTAATTTTCTAAAGATCTGCCGCATCTTTTAAATGAGATATGATTTTTTTTCATAAATCTGTAGGATCTTTTACAATAAATACTCATTTTTAATCCTTTATAGATATATTGACGAAAGAAAATCATTGATTTTGCCATGTACTGATTGAATGTAATATTTTTCTTCTTGATGATGTCTTAAAGACCCATATAATATTTTTTTTATTGACGGTGTCTTCAAGACCCATAGTTCCAAACGCATAATAATACTACTAGAAAGTATAAAAACAAAAGACTAGGTCATTTTGAATTACACTTGGACAATCAAAAAGCAAAAATAAAAGATAAAGTGTATTTCAACATTCAAATCTTGCCTATTATGTCAAGAGTTATAAATTCGAATTTGATAAGATATGATCTAAAATCTCCTAATTTAAATAATAATAAACAATAATACCAAAATAGTACAATTAAATAGAGAATATCTGATATCAAATCATATCTTGATTGTGATGATTTAAATTTCTACCCTTGTTGTGATATTCTATTAGTTATACGCCAATTGATTAAAGTTTCGTGCTGCTAACATATTATAAAAGTTAAACACAATATATAAAAATTTAAAGAAAATGTGTGAAATTGAGAGAGAAAGAGATATGGAAGACTTGACAATCTATACTTTTATTTCTCTTATAATGCATATATTTATAAGAGTACAATGACCCATAAGTTAAGTAATGTAAAAAATGTAATTTATATCTACACTTATCAAATACTTGGATATAGATAGACTTCTATTACAATTTATCAAAATTAAAATATATGTGTAGACATACACAACCTATAATTTTTTATAATAATATTATCATATACATTTAAATTTTGTCAATTTTTTGACCTTTAAAACCTTTAATTTTTTACCATTGAGTGGATTGTACTCTGTGAATGAACATTAGAAATATGACCAATTATATGGTATGCGAAGAACCATTCTTGGTCGAACCCAATCAATATATAACGCCTTGGAACCCATAATCCGAATTAATCACATCACTCGTTACCTGTACCATAGATAGATCAAATCCATTTAAGAATTCTCCAGAAAACAAAAAATACAAACAAAGCAAAATGTCATTTCTGTTTTTGTAACTATCTTTAGCTTAAAAAGAAATCAGATAGTTAAAAGGCAATATGGTAGTTGCTTTGATGTATCTGTTTTAGTTTATAGTAGTTATTATATCTGTTATTCAGCCTATAAAAGTCTCAAAACTTGTACCTCTGAATCATGTGAATTCTAATCAATGAAATTTGGCTCCTTCAATTAATCTTCTTCTCTGTTCCATTTCTTTTCCCAGCTTCTGCTATGTCTCCTCAATTTCTATTTTGCATCTCTGTTCTTGACAGCTTCTACCAGTTAAAGAGGATCAAACTAAACAACTACATAGGAAAAGCATTTACCAGCCAATGTTCAAGACAGAGGAAGTAAAGTTTGAAGAGCCTAAAGTTAAGCACGAAGTATATACTATCCACAACTGCACGTGTACGAAAATTAAGTACACAGAACAGAATTAGAAAGGAAAAACAAGATGCTATCAACAGTCTATTCAAGTTGCAACAAAAAAAGGAAACTGATGGTTCTAAAAGTTTAGGGTCCAGTGTAGTCCATCAGATGTTGGCACTGCTGGGGAAATGCCGTCACTTCTGGGGATATCATTCGAGTCTTCTTCTGGCAAGGATTCTCCATCACTACTTGAAAATTCTCTCTCATGTAATGCCAGAGATGCTCTGTCACCATTTGACATATCCCTTAAAGTTAATCCCACAGATACCGCGTCATTACTTGGGAAATCAAATGTTTGGAATGTTGGTGTTAACCCTGGGAGATCCTGTGCTGCAGATGAACCATCATTATTAAGAAAATCCTTCCACTGCTGAGTACATGACGTTTCTCAACGGTTTTTATTTGTGTGTAGAAGTGAACTCCAGCTTTGCCTGTAAGTACAAAAAGTTTTACATATGCTTGAGGACCATGAAATTATAAGAGAGCACGTAGAAGCTAATATCTCTGCAGTAAAAGCAAATAAGATTTACCATAGAAATTCAGATCCCCAGCAAAAGACGCCTTGGACCCGGTAAATGAAACAAATGGCAGTGGAGCAGGAACAGCAACATTTATGCCAACCTGAGTCAAGTGATGGTTATATAAAATCTACAAAGAAATTTTCACTGAGACAGGGATAAGTTAGCAGTGTAAAGAATTTGGCAAACTTCGAAAATTTGCAGCTACTCGCTTGATCTTATTGGAGCTTCCACGTTTTGCTAATTCAAGATAAAATTCCATTCGAAATTGTAATATAAGAAAAGAATTACTATTTTCCGGATATGAACAGGTGCGAGAGCAACATCAGGCACGTAAAGGCCTCAAAATCTACTAGTAATTTCGTTCTCCTAGCACCCTAGAAGCCAATGGGCGAAAAAAAAAGAAGCAGTATTTACCTGCCCAGACTCGATGTCTGTCTGGAATTTCCTTGCAGCTGCCCCAGATGCAGTAAATATAGAAGCGCCAACTCCATATCTGCTCAAGATAAACAATTTTAAACAAGACAGGAAGAATGAACTGTGAAAATAACATATATACACCTTGCATTATCTAAAGAATTAAAAGATATTATTAGAAAGAAAAAAATTTGGAAGAAAATATACTTATTTCTGTTAATAATGTCAATGGCCTCGTCTAAGCTACTGGCCTGCAGAGAAAAGTCAACAGGGAAATACATGTAAACAGAATTTACAAATTTAGAGATTTTTCACAAGGAACTTCACAACGTGAGAGTAGAAGGATAAATATTCAAACCTGCATACAGAGAAGAACAGGACCAAATATTTCCTCCTGCATACACCGTGATTAGTTATTCCCTTTTTCTTCTCTTTATCTTCCACTACAAATATGAAGACTTTGAAATTCTGGGATCATAAAATATTATACCTTATAAATTTCCATTTCCTCTTTGACATCAAACAAGATTGAGGGACCAATAAAGTTGCCCAGTTCAAATTTCGAAACCTGTTTGTCACACGTAGCAAAGGTAAAGACAAGTAAATCAACATAGAAACAAAAAGGAAAAAAGAAAAGGAAAAAAAAAAAAAAAAACCAGAAAACTGCATACTCAGGCATCTTAATCTGTAAAATTGGGATTATCAATTACATTCTTTTCCAACAACTGAAATTCAAGCAGTAATAACTGTGACAGAATTGTCTCCTGTTTCCTATCCACAATTTGTATTCTTTTCCACATATTTTAATCATCAAGCTAGCAAGTAATTTCACATCTAGTAAAGGTTAATCGTGTAAACATTGCAACTTTCTTCCAAATTCAGACTCTCTCTCTCTCTCTCCATTTTCTCATCTCATGTGAACTGCAATCCCCCAATCTCTCAGCAAAACTTCATGTAATTAGTTTTGTTGCTTGACAAAATAAAAGGGACAATAGAAAAAATATTCCGCTGAGCATTATATTTAGTAAGATTCCCTCATACTCTTTCACATGGGCTTTTTTAACATATAGATAATGGAAGCTAAAGTTCAAGAAGAGAGGTGTTCCATTCAGCACCTACACGTGATTTTCTAGATGCTGATTGGAAAAATTCATACAAGAATAACGTAATACCATACAAGTAAAATGCTAGGCCTTGAGAGACACTACATGAGCCACCTTATTCTTCACTCATAAAAGACGAAGGTATGAAGTTTTTAATCGTTTCCTAATTCAGGAATAGGATAAGAAAGACCATTTCTCTACCCTTTCTTCTGGATAGCCCAGCTGCTTCTGTTAGTTTTGTTGCCTGTGTGTTTGCAACCTCAAACTACATGTGCACATATTTATAATTTTCAAATTTGAGAGTGGTTTTAACCTTCTATAGGTGCTTTGCAGGTAAGAGCACTACATAGGAAAATGAAATAACATGGACGAAATAGACATGTACCACAATCTGTCTCCCATCAAGAACTAATCTGGCCCCACCATCAACACCAGTTTGGATCAATCGGGATATCCGCTCCTTGGCCTGTAGATAAATGCGTGGTTGCAAATAAGCACAACTTACTCAACAATAGTAAATAAAAGAGCTCAAAGCCCAAATAATTGGATTACAGGAGAGCGAAGCAGCATGTCAACTGACATAAAAGCGTATGACAATTTCCAAGTTGAATACAATTTAAATTAATTTCCATTTTCTTGAATTGCAATGGATAATTTTTGAGCTCACCAGCTTGCTAATCACTGGACCAACATCTGCACTAGGTTCAGTTCCTGCATTTACTTCGAGTGCCTTGGCTCTCTTTACCAGTTTGTCTTCCCTGAGAAACGTCATCACATTGTCTATCATACAAATGCACCAATATCCACCATGAAGAACCTTCCATCAGTAATGGAAGTTAAATTATTCAGCCTAAGAAGCATTAGAAGTCACGGCAATTTTGAATAGCTAGTGGGAAAGTTCGTTGCCAGCACACTACCAAACTGCATATACTACACATGCAAGCCATGATTTTATCCACTGAGAAATCAGTCTATTTTTTTCGCTGCAGGGGAACAAAAAGCACGAGTAAAGAAAATTCTCTACATTTAGAAGGCTTTGATTTTTTACCAATGAAAACTGCGACATTATGACTGTGATGCGTGAGCACTGCAGGAACCAAGATCTTTAGTCAGGGGGATCGCAAATTTTACCTTGAGCTAGATGTTTGTAAGACAGGTAAGTTTTCTGGAATACAAACAGTAAAGTTCAAAAAACAAAACAAAACACACACACAATAATAGTGGCATCTGTAGAGAGATGGCACTAATGAGAGAACAAAAATCAAGCATTATTCTCATAACACAGAAGGTATGGGGCTTGTTACTTTTTTATGTTAACCTGACATTTATTTTGATTTTGAATAGAACATCTCTTGAAGCACGGGAAATATGTATAAAAAGCTTCAACTTCCAGAAGGGAAAGTTTCCAACAATATAAAAATTTGATATTCTAGTAGGGCTATTCCATATATATTCCACATTTCAGTTGAGGACAATTTCCTCTCAACACAGTTACGATAATTACCCAAGTCAGATTTGTACCAAGTTTTCTGGTGATGCAAGAACTTTGCAATATACTACATGTAACATGATCCAAGTATTTTAGGCCTCAGGTTAAACCAGCCAAAAGTGTTATGGATAAGTATGTTGAACATCTGCTATTTGTTTCACATTTAATGCCACCTATATAACAGAAGATTTTCACAGCTAAGAAGATTCATGACGTGCAATGCACTTACACACCATCTTTTTTCATTCCACTTCCTCCGTTAAATAACTAAAACTGAGATCCTTATCAAGTCTTTCTAGTCATTATCTGCATCAGCCAGGTTAGCTGGTCATAGTGATGTGATGGCTACACCTGACAAGGCATCAGTCATTCATTCATGAAGTCAAAGCAAGGGGATCTGCGGTTCAATCAATGTCATTTCAAGGGGACTTATCATGAAGAAATCCCCTTTTGCACTATAAGGTTCTACTCAACTTTCAGCTTTATGACAAGTGCTAATCTCAGAAAGAAGACTTGAGGTTGTTTGTTTTATCTTATTTGCACATCCAAATCAACATTTCCATAAATCTAACTTAAGCATATTTTTCCTGGAAAAAGAAAAGGTATGAAACAGGAAATCGTTCTGCCAATTCCTTCACAGATTGAATCAAACCAAAACCCTTGATAACCACTTAATTTGGTAAAACAGATGGGTGAACAAGAGTGCATATATGTTTTTGGTACAAACGGGGACCCGAGGAGATGAATCCGCCCTCCTACTTAACAGCCGGTGGTTATAAGAGTGCATATATGATGAAGCTCCAAATAAACGTGAAGCCAATTAATAACATCAGATGGTGATGATCAGGTTATAATATAAGCAGAAAGAAGGATAAAAACAAGAAAGGAGCCAAACATAGTACCATATCTCTGACCCCCCAACAAGAATGACCGTGCTAATTGCTGTACACCTTTGTCCAGCAGCTCCAAAACCAGCAGCAACTAAAGCATTCAGAGTAGCACCCACATTTGCATCTGGCATGACAACTGTAAAATTCTTGGCTCCAATATTGGCCTGTAAAAAGAATGGTTGACTAACCAAAATATTACAATTTCACGAGTTTTCTGGCAACTAGGGTTGCCATAGTTATTAGCATAAAAAGAGATCCCACTTACTTGAATTCGTTTACCACTAGCTGATGCTCTTTCATGAATATATCGCCCAGCCTTGAAATAGAAATAAAATAGATATATGAGGGCAATAATAGAAAACCCTTACAGCCAGATTGAAGGACCACAACCATAATCAGGCAACTGTTTCACTATCAGCTGAAGGTGAGGAAAAGAAAAGGTAGAAGCAAACTAATGTCATGTAGCAAACATGAAGCTTTGATTATAGGTGGTTGTGCGACGAGAAACTTCAGTTTAGAAAAGTTGAGGCAGAACATCATAGTGTGAAACTAACATGGATATAGAATCTAAGAAGTACAGACAGGAAACTCACTGCATCTGAACCAACAAAAGACACAGCTTTTATATTATCATCGTCACAGATAGCATTGACAATATCCTGTAAAGAAAGAAACAAATTTTGTATCAGCAAAAACATAATGGTCAAAGTATTAAGCATCCTGATAATATCAACCTGAATGTATGGATATTCAGAAGAGACAGCAGAAAAGGAAAACAGAACGACGTTATTCACATGCAATAACTGTAAATGAAAAACATCTAATGGCAAACAAGCGGATTATAGCACAAAACAAAATATTCTAGTGCCATATATCATACAACAAATAATCTCTTTTATCTCTTTTTAAGAGTGACAGAAAGAAGAAATTAATGAACCAACACCAGCATGCTAACTAAATTGTCAAGCTTACATTTGTACCATGAACCATATTGAGGCACACCATTAGGCAAACCAGCTTCCATTGCTAATTCAGCAAGTAGCATACAAGCCCCTGAGGTAATTTGAGAGAGAGAGAGAGAGAGAGAGAGAGAGAGAGAGAGAGAGTAAATTAACCAATCCCAGCAAGAAAATCTTGATAATGCTTTCTAACAAGACAAACTAAAATCAGTAAACAAAATAAATACCAAAAAAAAAAAAGGAAAAAAAAAACAAATGGAATACAGGAGTACTATGACAATCACTTGAAACTGAACCAGCGTGAGACTGGAAGAATGCATATGAAATTCTAAAGGCAGCCTTTTAAAAATGATACCTACACTTCTATTTAATATTTAAAGTTCAGAGTCATAGCAAGTTTTCTCCAGATATTCATTGGCAGCCTATGATATTTATGAAATAGAATAGAACTACCTGGAGCTTTCTCTGATGGTTTCAGTATGAAGGTATTGCCACATGTAACTGCTATAGGAAACATCTGCAGCAAGTTTGTCAAGCACAAGGAACAGAAACACTGTAAAAACCAGATAACATGAACATGATGGATCAACATTTAGGAATTTTCCATGAACAGAGATCAATAGTTGAAGCTATAGGTGCACTATTTTAGCAAGAACCTATAAGTTATACATGCAAAATTCAAGAGACAAGAAAGGGTTACCCATAACGGAATCATTGCTGGAAAATTGTGAGGAGAAATCCCAGCACAAACACCAAGAGGCTCTCTAATACTATAAGAATCAATCCCATTGGATATATTAGATGCAAAGTCTCCCATCTGCAGAGTTGCCATTCCACAAGCATGCTCCACCACCTCTACAAAGATCGTTTCAAAACTTTTGAGGCAAACAGCCAGCAATTTAACCAATAAATTAGATTATCTCAACATCAATGTAAAGAAACCTTTTCAGCTAACACAGTCTAGCAAACTAAAGCAAACAGAATTTTTCTAACCAATCCATTTTAATCAGTACCGTAACACCAGCTGCACTAAATTTTTTATTCTTCTTTTTCAATTGTGAAAAGTGGACAAGCCACAAATAAATAATATCTTAAAACTTGAACATAAATTTCAAAGAAATACAACCACGGTTGAAGTGAACCCAAAAGTAAGAAATTCAAGATTTGCTGAACTCCAACTTGCCCTAAATTTCCATGATTCCAAACAACAGAATTCCCATTTTTAAATCCAAATTCAATAGTCTTGTCAGTCAAGAACAATCAAGAACAAAGTGGAGGACCCAAGGAAGAAAATGCACCCACCAAGCCCACGGTACACATCGTTGTATGCATCCTTCAGTGTCTTTCCCTGCTCAGTGGTAATATTGAGGGCAAGCTTCTCCTAGAGCACAAAATTCTTCCTGTTAACAGAACACCTTAAGTTGCACATATGACAACATAAAAAATATCCCGGCAAACTTACTACATCTCTTCGGATGAGTTCCTGAAGCTTGAACATTATTCGTTGCCGTGTTGTGACAGGTGTGTTACGCCACATTGGAAAAGCTCGTAAATAATTTTTGCTGCAAATACAGCAGCCTTAAATTCCTCACTAGTTGTTAAAGGGACTTGTGAAACTATTTGCTGTGTTGCCTGTCATCACTTCAATGAATAAGTAAAGTACACAAACAATAAGTCTCACAATGGCAAATTTGATACACAAAATGCAAGTCCGAGGTTTTATATATCATGGGCCCAAACAGAGAAAATAGGCAACCTGCAGTATCCACTTCAGTTTGGAAGCTCAAAATTCTTACTCATTTTTCCTGAGGCAAGTATTTTCCTTTGATCAATATATTGATCAATTTGCTGTCTGTGTGAGAGAGGGGATAAAGAGGTGCTAAAGTTATCTGCACTTACTGGGTTTATGACGTCGATGGATATTGATGATTGAGAGTCAACAAATCTACCACCGATGAGATTAGGTACCCTCTGCACAACATAACAAGAAGCATGCAACCCATCATAATCCAAAAATTAGTTTTCCACATCCTCTACTTTTTTTCAGAGTATGTCAAGCTGAAGAAATTGCAAAAGTTCAGTAACTCAAACACATCTGAACCCCACATCTTCCATACCAGAGAAACAAATAAAAAAAATAAGGAAATAAGAACCTAATCCTTCTGGCCTTGAAATCAGGATAATATTACATGTGGATAAAGGACAGAAAACAGACTACAAAACTAAAGGAGCAAGAGAGACTCGATTTTTTTTTTTCTTTTTTGTCCTTAAGCAAGGCAAGTTTAAATTAGATCTTAAGAACCAAAAGTACCATGGCAACAGTTAGAGCAATAAATGAGCCATTTATAAGTTGTGTTCTATCTTTATCTATAAGCTGACATATTTAGTGTTTACAGTTTCCAACTGACTAGTGAAGCTTAATAAAGGGCCCATTCTCAAACAAGCTGACTAAATTGGAAAACAAAGAAGGAGAGAAATCAATGCTTGCTGACTTTAAAATTTGGACTCCAATACACACCATACATATAAGCAAATGCTTTCTAAGCCCATGCAAAATACAGATCCATCTAAGCAAGTGCTGATTTTTGCAGACAGTGAACAATAGAATACCTGTTATTAAGGGAATACCTGTTATTAAGGCCTTTTATGTCCTTTACTACATAAAAAAAGAAAATACAAAAGGAAGCAAACTGTTGGAGACACCAATAGACCTTGAACTTCATGAGGAATTTTTTCCTACATATACAGTTACAGAAAAATGTTTGTTGGTTCTGGCTTGAATTTTGCTGCTATGTATAATCCAAATATGAAGTTATTATCAATTCGAAGACCCTTCACAAGAAAAAATTCACTTACCCAAATCACGAGGTATTGAAATTAACTGATAAAAATGCACAAAGAATTTTTCAAGCCACACAAGTTTATGAGACTCAAATTTTGAAATAGAAAAGTGGATTTTTTTATATCTTTTCCTAAAAATAGGAATTCCTGGAGTCTAAATCAACAAGTGGTTGCCATCATATTCTTCTTACTTGAGCAGTAAATTTTCTATTTTAGAGGGGTTTACTTTTCAGACTGTCATGAGAGGCTGTCACATTGTCATTCTTGACAAGCTATACAGTTAGTGGGTCTGGACATGACCTATACTTAGCAAAAGTAACACGAACAACTCTATATGATTGGTAGATAAGTACTTCAGAACTGTTCAAACCAACCAACAAATCACAGTCAAAAGTGGGCTCATATCTAAGCAAACCTTAATATATAAAAGTCATCATGCTAACAGGAACAAGAATGAAAATATGTCCAAGTCCATCCTAAAGGCAAACCTTGAGGGATTGTATAAAATCATTAATTGACTCATGTAAAGCTTACTGGAGGGTATCGTTTCCTCCATGATGGCTCAGTAGTTGTTGAAGGCTCAGAGTTACCCTCACCAGATGCTTGAGGTCTCAATGTTTTTAATCTTCTCACTGCCAAAAAAAGATGAAATTAATCCAAGGTGATGACAAGCAGGTCTCAACTACATCACTTCCAAATGCTAGCCACATTTTGATTTTATAAACTACAACTAATTACAAAAGTATTCTACATAAACCGTCCAGATCCAACATGATAAAGCACATGAATAAAAGGTGCTCTGTTTAATTTTCAGTATGTCTTGTTTACTGGATTGATTATTTAGGTTGGCACACATGATCACTCCCGAGAGAAAAAGGTAATATATAAATAGTTACTTGTCTACTTACCTTTTCATGTAGATAACAAGTACACAGGTAAGAGAATTAAAATGCAGAAGAAAAGCATGGGAGGGAGGGAGGGCTTCACAGAGAAAGAAGAGAGCCTAATTAAGGAGTACCTGATCACTATAACATCGAGCATGAAAAACAAACCAATTATAGAAGAAGAAAACAAAAGAAGTGTTTGTGAGAATTTGCAAAAGGGTGCTAGAGGAAACTCGAACCAGTAAGATTTCCTTGTCGGAGCTTTGCTTTGACATTGTAAACATGCTTTGGTGTTGACAACAGCTCTGGATTGCTTTGTCTTAGTCTCTTTAGAATTTGGCGTGGTTTCAGACCAGATTCTGCGTCATCTCCTTAATTAGCATCACTTCTTTCTCTGTGAAGCGACGAGCAGAGGGATGCTCAGATATGTCCTTTAAGGCTTCATGGTTATGAGAACCATTCTTAACAGTGAGTACCCATAAGCCATCTTCTTTCTTCCCTACGAGTTCAAAAGGACAATTTGTAAGGCGTGAACTAGATTTTCTTTTACGACCATTTTCTCCAGAGGACTCATCAACTGGTTTGCGTCTGTTTCGATAAACACCTCCTCTGTCACAGCCAAGTACTACCACTTTGTCCTTCTTAGACTGTTTGATCGTAACAACATATCCCTGGGATAAAGCAAACTCCCCAACATGTTGAATAAGTTCTTCACGATCAATGAAACTCCCTGGTGGAGGCGGAAGCATCTGGAGGGTATCATTTAACTCCATGTAACTAGTCATGACTAATCATGGAAAGGAAAAGCCTGTAGACAAAAAAATAAAAACAATTTATCCAGCAAATCACAAGACATTCTGCCTGCTTCAGTCGCCATAAAGCATAAAATGGTAGCAAATACTCATTATTCCACAACGAAGGAAGTACACAATATACTCCAACCTATTAGTAATCAGAAGGAATTCCCAACTACTTCGTCACCCCTTCCCCAAAGAATTCAATAAAGAACCAATAAAAGCTACAGAGAACATAATCAGTGACAGAACAGCTAACTGCCAAGCTTAAAGCAGAGAAATACATGTTAACGCAGTGAAGCTGCTGGAGATAGCTCAAAATTTTCGCATAATTGGATGTAAATGGCACCTTTAGAGAAGAATCAAACTTTGTTTCTCTATATTTATCCATATTCTTTTCTGTGATGTTTCCCATATCATGGCTATATACATCCAGCGAGCGGGGAAAAAAAAAAACAAAGAGCTAGATAAACAGAATCCATAAAGTCAATGGATTTATCTACCAAGCTATCTGATACAACCTCAAACTTCTGTCCGGTTCAAATCAGATAGAGAAATTAAAACATTACAAATTTATGAATCTGATTTCACCATTTTTCTTCAATGGTCAATGCTTGGACGAGGAAAAATATTAACTCATTTACACGTAAATTCAACTGTCAAACGTACTCTTTTCAACTGAAAAGAGAGATGTATAAGTCCTCTCCTTTATTCCTCAAACATTACTTTCATTGTACCTTCTGCAACCATTGTTGCACTTCCATATAAGAAAAATCTTTCCCTAGACTATTTTGGATTAATAATTTACAAAAAAAAACACATACTTCTTAGTTTTTAGGACACGTAAAGTACAAATAAATCACCAAATATAAACATTTTCTTTAATTCCACTGGCAGATGTTGCATAGATGAAAATGGAAATCAACAACTGTTAACAGTAAACACAAAAATGCACAACTAACTTAGCCCCCAAAAATCTTCAAAACCAACATGAATTGATGAACCCTAATGAAGTAAAAAACAATCAATTTCTGAACAAAATACCTTATTATGAATCTGTAATTGTACTTATTCAACCTCAAAAGTGCCCAAATAATTTTCAAGGGCATTAAAAAATAAGATTTTATACATTTCAATTAAATTTAGCAAATATAATTCCATTGATGACTAAAATTCAAGCAACTTCGGCAGTGAATTAAAGACATAAAAAGTCAATCTTAATTGGTAAGTAAGGAGGGGTATACTTGCTATGGTTACCATCGACGACAGCGCAACCGTGATGCAACGGCGACGACAGCGCAACCGTGATGCAACGGCGACGACAGCGCAACCGTGATGGCAACGGCAACGGCGACGGCGACGACTGACGACTGACGACGTTAGGTTTTTTGAATTGTATTTGCTAGTAGTAGTTTTTTCGGTTGCTAATGCGAATGCAAATGCATTTTTCTTTCCTCTTCGTTACAGGGAATTGGGGATTGATCAAAAACTGAAAATAAGTGCTGGTTTTATTTTCCTTTTTTTGGATTTTTTTTCTAATTATTTATGTTTTCTTTAAAAAGAAAAGGGAAAACTTTTTTTCGCATAGTCACTTTTAAATGTATGATGATTTTTAATCCTTTATATTAGCCATTTGTATTTATTTAGTTGTTCACTTTTAAAATGATGATGTGTTAATCCATCACAAATGTAAAATGTTGATTTCGGTACCTAAACTAAATTCCGAGCACTTTCTAATCTGAATTAATCGTATGTTGTTTTTCCACATATTTTTTGAGTAAAATTTAGGAACTCGTTTTTCTTCCCAACACAAAACTCGAGCATCGGATTGGATTATAAATTTTGGAAAAAAAATATCACAAGTCAGATATTGCAATAATTTTAAATACAAACAAATTGTTAATCAATCACTTACTTCATATCCTTTGCACATACTCAGATGAATTTATAAATTTGTTCTCGATAAATATGTCATATGAACAATACATGATTGTTTTAGGCAAAAAATACTCGAGATTTGATTCAGGGATTTTAAATTCTCACTGTTCTTATACACATCTAGTCTCTGTATGAGACAGGTATAAGATTTAGGCCAATAGGATTGGGATGATTCAAGTGTTCTAGTTAGACTTGAAAATATTTTGTACAATTTGTTGACAAAATGAAAATATTTTGAAATAAAAATTTTCGATTTTATCATTTTAAAAGTTTAAAAACTTATAAAAGTAATAAATACCTTACAAGTAATTGTGATTAATAAAAATTGATTTTGTGAAATAAATACAAATATGTAATGTAAGAGACTAAAAATTATCATTTTAAAAGTGAGTGTCAAATAAATACAAATGTGTAATGTAATGGACTAATATAATAGTTTTCCCAAAAGAAAACAAAAAATCTCGCTCTAACTAGAACACTTGATCATGACCTATTGGTCATAAAAAAATCGATTTTATTACCAAACCCATATTAAAGAAAAATATATATATATGCTACTATTACTTTTTATTGAAATTTTTAAAAAATATATAATAAAGTTAGCTCAAATTTAATTTTGAAACAATTTTTAGCATTTCTAACATAAAAATAAAAATATTTTATGTTTTCCGAGTTTTTATAAAAAATTCTCAAATTTCTTTTTAATTCAAGAAAAATATAAACAACTTTATTACTTTGGTACGTTACATATTTGATACAATATTTAACTAGTCATGTTTGTTACAATATTTGATACAACTTTAATTATATTGTTTATGAATTAATATATTTTTAAATTTAAATTATAGGAAAAATATATATAAAATAATAAATAAGGAGGCTCAATCATTAATGGGATTATAGGAAGTTATGACTTAGAAGTGGCTCTCCCCTACTATTATAAGTAATTGAGTATTAGGGTGTGTTCGTTTGGATTGAAAATATTTTATTCTTTGAAAAATATTTTACATGAAAAACTCTATTTTTTATACAATTTTTCGATGTATTCGGTTGACAAAGATGAAAATATTTTGAAATAAATTTGGTTTTATCTTTAATTTTATGGATACAAGTTAAAAAAACTTGTAACAATGGTAATAAATACCTTACAAGTAATTTTGATTAATAAAAAATTGATTTTGTTCAAAATTAAATGATAGTACAATGATAGTAGTAAAATATGCATAATAATAGTTATATTAGTGTGGGACCCATAATTGAGAGAAAAACGAATGAAAAAGAATTAAAAACGAAAATAAGTTTAGCAAACGAAATTATAAAAGTAGTATTTGAGATTTAATGTCACTCTTGAATTATCCGAAAAATAACTTACACTCAAAAATTCCGTAAGTTATTTTCAGCCAGAGAAAGAAAAATTGATGTATTTTACACTAAAAAATATTTTCCGATGTTTGGCACAAAAAAATTTCTAAAAAATATTTTTGAAAATATTTTCAATTCAAACAAACGCACCTTAGTCTTTGTCTATTTCATGTGAAGTAGAAATAGTAGTGTGATGTGATGAATTATCATCTTGTTGTTTGCTATATCGTGACCATAAAAATGATAAAAAAAAAATTCAAATGAATACAATATTCTTTTAAGAATTGAGGGCTATAACAATTATTTAATATAACTGTTTGGAAAATAATATAAAGGTATAGCTTTGAATGAAATTATTTCAACGAAGAAATTTATTGTATACATTAAAAAGTACGTAATTGTTCCAAACAATTGTTGAGATAGAACTTCAATGAAATATCTCAATTCCTAAAACTATTATATATTTTAAAACTTTTAGTACATTTTAAGCATTACTACATACATATATAAATCTAAAGGTTTAAACAAATGATATTACAACCAAATCTCTTTTTTTTTTAATGAAGCAAGTTACCATGAAAATTCTCTAGTAATTCTTCTCAAAAAACAAACTTGGAAATATTCAAATTTACAAAAGGGGAAATCCCTATACAAATTATTTTTTAAAAAATTTGTAAGAGGATTTCAAAGTCTAAAAGATCTTCAATGCACAACTATTTGCATTATTATTCCACTGTGTTCTCAAGTTAGTAAACTATTACTAGGAGGCTGGTGATTGGTGAATGAAATGGCAGTGTCCATAAGATATCATGGCATTTTTGGATTTATGTACACCTTTAGTTTTGGATTAATTTGCATGATTGAAGGACAACATTTCAATTTTTTTTATAAGTACACATACTAAATGATTTTCATCACAATAAAATACAGTTTAAGTGATAATACGTTTATTCTATGACATATTGATTATGGGTATGAATCACTAGGGGAGGAGTGAATTTTTTTTTTTAAATACTAAATAATTTGCATTGAGCAAGACTCAAACAAATTGAATAATTAAACTTTTTTATATTCACAAGTTTTGCACGTTTAAAAAAAATAAATAAAATAAAAGTGAAAAAACTTAACTGCGTAGGTCAACTATGTATAATTATTATACTTCCGAAAGTTTCAAGTGTTTTTTTTTTATATTTTTTTTTGTAGTTCAATAATGTACAATAAATTATTTCAAAAAAATTTAACCAACTGAAAATATTCTTCTGCAAATTTTCAATTTTATCACCATTTTTTTTTTTTTCCTTTTTGGGGAGGGGACCGTAGTATAATTTGATCAATGGTTCGTCTGCCCCCTAATAATTATCTCACGTTATTAAGATGCATGGTCATTTGATTTTTTTATTGCTGAAAAGTTCTCACCATTCACTCGAGTCGTGATATGTTTTATTATAAAAGATTTAGAATTAAAAAATATTATGATAGGTGGATCATATTCAAGAAGCAGTACATAACCTTTTTACGCAATTATTTATTTCAAATTCAAAAGTGTCGGTGTATTATATAAAATGATAAAATTAATAATGTGTTATTAAATTTATAAAAAAATAAATAAAATTCGACAAAATTTTTATACTTATAGATTAATAATTCAATATAATATTTATATATGAATTAATTTTGATATACAACGTTAAATTTATAATGTTGTAAATATTTTTTTTCCGAATACCTGTGAAACCAGCCTCATGGTACAATAATGCTCTGAAATGGAACTTTCTAGTGGAAAAATCTTGTAACTTTGTAAAGGTGCATCCAGACACCACCAATAGGACCATTGCGATTTCTAAAATGAAAGTTCACCAAAAGCGTGGAGAATTATGAGAGAAGATATGTGGAATTGAAAAATTATTTGTCATAAAAAAAAGTTAGACAAGAATATCATTTAAAAAATTTTGAATCCATGTTTCTTAAAAATATACACAATTTCAAAGAGAGAAATTTTATCTGCAGGAAAAAAAAATCAAAATTTGACTAGTGGTTTAATTTTGGAATATATTATTGGTAATATAATATTTTGCCATTATTGTATAAATATAGCTTTTAATTATCTTTTTTATTTCATAAACATCGAATCTCAAACAATTAATACAATTCTTGTTCGAAATAATATTTTTGATATTAACTATTCCACAGGAGGGAAATGACAAGACAAACTAGCAAGATGATTTTGAACCTTGAAAAAATAATTAAGTACGTTTGATTTACGAGTTTACGTGTAAATTTTATGATTATAAAAAAATTACATCGATCATATAACGTTAAATGATATCATCATTACTTCATTTGAACTCAGATTATCTATGTAACTTACACGTGATTCAGACAAAACATATCCAAGTATTTTTCATTCCCCGTGCACCTTACCTAAAGCAAGTGAATAGAGCAAACAGATGGCCATGGGGCATGGAATTCATGATACTCGTACTCGTTCTTCCTACATTTTCAATGGTTTCATGACTAAGTGCACAAATACTCAATTGAAGATAGAATATTCCAAACAAAGGGCCTCATGGCCTCATTCTTTTAGGCCATAGTCAGGGTCCAGCCTTCACATCATCATCAACTTTTCAGCTGCTTTCAATGTCAGTCATTCCCCAAATCCTACCCCATCTTTGCACAGTGTAAGAGTTTGCTTGTCCACTTTAGTTCAAGATGTTTCTACAAATAATTGCCAATTAGATTTCTTTATACAGTTTACTATACAATAAAGAAAATTGGGAAATAGAAAACAAGTGATCAATGCACAACTGAAAATTTGATTTACAGAATGAACATTTTCACTCGTGTTACCTTCATCGCTAAACTCCCTCTTGCTGTGCTGAAATTTGCAGTTAATATATCATATTTCAAAATCCTGCATTAACGAGTTAGTGTATATTCACATTTTGAAGTTAACAAGTGGGTGGTTGGTTGGTTTTATGGCAGTCATAATCTGGTACCAGCTCAAGTGGCTGAAGTCAGAACAGCCTGGAGAACAGAAAATCATGTTAATTCATATATTTGTATATGTAAACAAGAGAATGTACATTTCAAGTAGAAGAATAAATCGGGCATCACATGCATTAAAAGTAGAAACCATCTACGACGTACATGACAAAGAGAAGTAATAATAGATGCGTGAACATAATATTTCTATGTTACGCCTGTCTGAACAATACCAGTTTAGGATGAAAATAGGAAGTTGGCGAGCAGGGGTTAAGGGTTGGGTGGGGTAGAGTCGATCATTGAGACAGTGTTTAGTCTAATGGTGTAATATTAAAGGGGACACGAGGAGGTTTATTTAAGTCTTCTTCACGTAGAGTGGACAAATTATGGATGATATGATCAACGACCATCTACAAGTTGTTGCTGACTTGAGTTACACAACTCCACTGATTTTGAAATCCACTAACCTAAATGGGCAGATGCTTATAGACAAATCTCATGATGTTTGAACTTTGAAGGTGCATGAACCAGCGGTAGCTTAAGATTGGTTCCACTTGTACTAATGTGGAAAACCAATGACTAAAACAAGAATAATTATACTCTCATCCAGGCTAAATATAACCATAAGATGGAAATAGAAGCAAATCTTAGATAGCAGAAACATAGGCACCCAAGTACATACTTCGGCGCAAACTAATACTCACAATATACAGACATCAAGGAAAAGTTGTGCAGAAACAATGACAGATCAGGATTCTTTTACTACTTTTGTACGTATCAAAGTATCATGACACGGGTTCATTAAAGCCGCGCAAGGCAAATTCAAGTGTGAAAATGTCACTTCTTTTCCATATATTTAGTGAATATTAAGAGAAAGCAAGCAGCATATGGGTATTGTTAGCATAGAAGTTACAATTGAATTATGAGAAGATGATTTATTTTTTTGTTATTCTTTTTTGTACTTTGCCTTTTTGGTATATTGGTGGTGGTGGGGTCGGGGGAAGAATTAGTTTATCATTCACATAGACACAGAGATCCTTGCTTTAAGTTTTTAGAGAATAAACTTTGAATGATGATCCTGCTATTTAGAAGACATTCTCGTTGGGAAGTTTACATTGTTCATGAAAGTGAATTTCACATCTGTTAAGAAATAGGTGTTCCAGGTACTTTTTTTGGCATCAGTTAGACTACAGGATTACATTTAGAGTGTATCCACCTGGAAATAATTTCTACAAATATTCTTTGAATACTCTGTACAACAATAGGTTGTGAAACAAGTTTATTTTTCTTTTATCAGAGTTAACTCTGTAAGAAATTCAAATTCTACAACATAATTACATCATTTTCCTTCTGTGACTGAGTTCTGCATAAACCATAAAATTCTGGGAAATCCTTTGATGTGCTGCTGAACGGTCAAATATCTCCCAGGGAAAACACACAGTTAATTATGCTGCTAATAAATACAAGAAATATGGCATTCAGAAGCAAAATAAACATTCTACAACTCCACATTAATGAGAAAATAAAAATGATCAATTTTCACAAACATTCCAAAACCTGAAATGAAGACAAAGGGAAGCATTTGCCTCGTGCTACTGTAATTCTTAATAAATCCTAAAAGAATGAAGCCAAGGATACCTGAACACTGTTTGTTAGGACCACAATTTTTTCTCCTTCTTCCATAGTACAGATGGTACAGATGGCAATAGGCAGGCTTTCCAATGTGCTCTTTAGTCAAAGAACTATTAATCAACCAAGAGACAGACATCAAAACATTTCCCCCCCTGCTGACATTATTGCTTCCGCATCCCAAAACGAACTAAGGGAAAAGAGAAGAGATACTATGATTACTATTATGGTAATAAAGACCATTCTGAATCATAAACATCAATCATTTGTTGATTCAACAGATACACATGTATTTCAGTGTCGTATGTTTTTGTGTCCAAAATGCATTTACAAAAGCAACAACCAATCTCTAATATAGTAATATGACCACAAGGTACATTTTCAAATGGTTATATATCCATTTTGAATCATAAACTTACTCTGAAAAATCCAAGTCATGTGAACTAAACAAACTGAGATCAAGAGCATCCTCAAAGTTATCCTCAGAAGAAGAACTAAAAGATTCCTCAACTTCTTGAAAATGGTCCATTTCATCACCCTTCATGAAAAGCCTCAACTTTTGGTGACATAATCTCAACTGGTCTTCCAACAAAGTCCTATCAGATTCATGCCTCATTACAAGCCACTGCAATGATTGAATCACTTCTTGATCATAAAGTAGCTTCTCCTCTGCCAATCTTCTGTACTGATTAGATTCCATTTCAATCAAACTCTTCTCATTTTGCAGCCTCAAAATCATTGCCATTGATTCCTCAACAGCAGTGGCAGCTGACATTCTCTCCTTCTCAAGTTCCAGTAAAGCCGAATTCGCTCTGCACTCTTTCAATCTTGATCAATTTTCTCAGTTCCAATACATCAAACACCTTATCTTCATCATAATACTGCTGCTTTTCGTCCTCCTCATCATCATTATTACACTCTTCACTATACACATTGGTATCAGATTTTTCCAACTTATCAATTACAGAGGGAGTTGAATTACACAAATATTTCAATAACCTACCTTTGCAAGATGAAATCTTAGGACTAAATTTCCCATCAAAACCATTTTCTGCACAAATCCCATTTCTAAAAAGACCTGATTTTCCACCAGAATAAGGTAAAAATCTGAACTTTAACACTTTCAACCCAAAACCCAATAACATAAAAAGGCCTAATACTTCAAAAAATTGCTTAAAACTCCAAAACATCAAAAACCCACATCCAAAATCATAATTACTACTCAAATGCTTCAAGTATGAATAGAAATAAGTAAAACAATCCATCCAAACAAATCCCAGAATATACTGCAGAACCCTTTTATGGAATTCAAGAAGAAGAACCAGAAAATGAAGCACAAGTGACCAAGAATCTGCATATGGATCTTTGTTGGGCTTAGAAATGTTTATATACTTGAATTTCAGTTATTTTAAGTACATATACAAGAAGCAGAAAAGACGGAAACAAAATGGGCTTTTTGATTCCCACTAATGACCTGTTTGGATATGCAACAATGTGAGGAGAGTGAATGAGTGTGTGAAGAGGTCGCAAAGATCGAGATGAAGTGTGGGAGTTATCCTTAACAGAATTTAGCAATGGACTGAAATTTGCTGCCGAAAGTGCCGTTGGATATGGGGGCACGAATGCACGATGAGCGTTATGGGCAATTTAGGAAATTTAGGAGTTTCGAGCTTTGTATTAAAAAAAAATATATTTTTTAATTAAGATGAGTTTGTATTAAATATATCGGATAAACTATTTAAGTACAGATTCCTTGAAAATTGACATATTTTGGGGCATGAATTTATCTCTTGAGAAATTAGTTACATAAAAGTAAGCCATTTGTTTGCTAATATTCTATAAATAAAAGAAATTTTTTTTTGTGAAAAAAAAGAAAAATAATTACATAGACTCTTTTTATGATATCATGGTGAATAGGGCTATAAATTAATTCAAATTAATCTATATTCCAATCGAGTTCAACTTATTAAGAGCTAGTTCAAGTTTCGTTGGTCAATAATTAAATTAAGATTGAACAAAATTTAATATTTGGTAATTTTTTTGTTCGATTTAAACTCATCTCGATAAATTAAAATTTTTAAAATTATATGTTAAAATTCTAAATTATTCGAGTTCAATTTGAGTTTGCTTCGGTAAAAACTCATTTGAGTTTGACTCTAAAAATAAACAAATCAAATTTAAATAAAATTTGAAATTTGTTAAAATAATAATAAAAAATAAAATATTAAAATGTTTGACTTGTTTGTGTTCATTTACATCCATAACCGTTAATCATATGGTACGTTATATGTATAATGCAGTAGATCATATGAGACACCTATTTGCAAATTATTGTTTGCTTTCCTTTTAACTGAACAAGAAGATACTCAATAATGATTGATGAATTACCATTCACAACCAAAACAAGAAAATAATAATAATAATTGGTGAATTAATGGAAATTGATTTCTGATTTACCAAAGCAATCTTGATTTAGGGGACTGTTAGATAAAACAAAAGCCTGATTAGGGGCATGACTTGATTCAGAAACGTCTAAAAACTTAATACGAGTATAATTAAGATCTACTCAGTGTTGGCTTGTTAAGTTAAAAACACACAAACAAGGCCTTTACATGCTCGAGATCTGTATCCCACCATAAATATTGTCAATTGTACTTATCTTTAAAGGAAAAAAAAAAATATTGACAAACCATATAATACAGAGAATTTGTACGGAATAACATAATGTATTACTTTAAAATTTTATATTGTACAAACTCTTAAAATTAATTGGATGATTTCGTTAACAAAATTGTAAAATTTCTCATTACATTATAGTGAGAATATTACGTGGAAAAAATTGGTCAGAATCTTATATGTTTTTGTTTCTTATTTCTTGATTGAATCTTGGAAGTAATTATCTTCCAAAAAAAGGAAAAAAAAAATCTATCAGCTTGCCAAGAAGTTGGTGAGACTAGAAAGAGCCGGAAACTACTGAGGACAATTGGAGTAGAAGTTGTGTTTAGTGGATTGTTTTTCTTCAAAGAAATGGATGCATAGCCAATTGGAATGCTTCAAGCAAGAAATTCTGTGCCTTATAGGGCACAAGAAAGAGATTCTTTTTAGGTTAGATCCCAATCAAGTCTCACCAAAAAGTCAAATTTATTCATTCTTTAAAACAACTGGAAGTAGCAATTCACACCATGAAAAGTACTACAGTCCATTCCCAAGAAAGACTGGTCATTTTACATCCTAGCATTTCCATTCTGGATAATAAATATGAAACCAATAAACCCCAATAGGGGTGAGCTTAGATCATCAAAAGTACGAGGTTTGACTCTCGTTGTTGGCTAGAGATGTAATCTAAAAGGGAGTTTTGAGTAATCCAAGTTGCAAGAGTAGACATTCAGCCCAATTGCTCAACTGAACTTTTTTATATGCTACTTGGTGCTTGTTCTGCCAGAACATGTGCAAAAAAAAAAAGAAGAAGGTTTATTCGTCTTATACAGAGATACACAGAAGTTGAAAGATTTTTTATCCCAAAAACGTGTTCTCCAAGTCCAATTCCCCTTGGTATTATTAAGTCAAGTCAACTGAAGTTTTTAAGTAATTTCTTTAATCTTGAAAGTCTGCTTCTTGCAATAAATCAATGTTGGTAGAACTTGTAGGCCAGGGCAATAGAGACGTATTTAATCAGATGAGAAAATGTGCATTTGTGGTTGTATCTCAATTTCAACGGTCTACCAAAAATGTCTCCAAAACAAAAGAAGAAAATGCAACTGTCATCATCAGACAAAGAAGTTTCTGATGCTATTCCATGGCCAGATTTTCCCCAACAATTACTCAACTTAATAGGAAGGCAATTGCATTTGCTGACTTGAAACATCAACTGGGGTGGTACCAGCAAGTCATGGAGAGCAGTACCTAGGCAATGCAGCTCTGCTGCAAAGGTTCCGTGGCTCGAACTTTCTCATGCCAATGACAACAATAGACCTCAAGAATATAATTCCAAGAACCCTCAGCCTCACAGCCTGAACATTCCAGATCATCCAGGTTACTACACATGGCATGGACGAAGACCATGGCGAGAAAATTGGAAGCAGTTTATAGGTTGTTCACATGGCCTAATAGTTACAGCAACAGATAAGCCTCCTGATTATTATCTTTCAATACCTTTTTGGGGTCGGACGTATATCCCACCTTGGGATACAAAAATTCCATTCAAATTTGCCACTTTATCTTCACCTTATACACATCTCCAAGATTCCAGCATAATGGTACTAACTGGAATTTGTAGTCCACCCTTTCTGATTTCTAGACTGGGAAGCAGGCAGGAACGGAAATGGATTGAACATGATTACACACTAGTTGATCATTATGGNGATCCCAATAAACAACCGACGAAATTCACCAATGCAATTGGTTCTTTGGGAAAATTTTATGCGATAAGTTTGCATGGAACACTAGCATTGATAGAAGAAGTTGGTTCTGAATTCAGAATAACAGGTATTGGTAAAAACAAGGCTGTTCCTTCTGTCCCATCCAAGCATTTCAAAGAATACTTGACTGAATCAGATGGGGTGATTTTGTTGATTTTCCTCATCTCAAGAAAATCAATCCACAGCGTTGATGATGTTGAAGTGTTTCAGCTCGATTTCTCTAGACTCTCATGGGTAAAGATGAAGTGCATTGGAGCCAGAACATTGTTTCTTGGGACTAACTGTTGTATATCAGTCGAGGCAAGCCAAGTAGGTTGCAAAAGTAACCATGTCTATTTCATTTGTAATGCAGATGATGATTGGCAGGAATGTGATATGGCTAGTGGAAGCATTTCACCCTGCTATAACAGCATGGGCTCCAAAATGAAATTTCCAAAATGGGAATCTTTGAACCAATAGCTGATCTAAGGGTCACTAATTAAATCGACGAATATGTACTTCTGATCTCTCACTGTGTTCCTTTTTACCCCCAATGTCCCCCCTATTCTGGTTCCAAAAGATTGAATAAATGCAAATCTTTCTCAAAGAAACATCTTGCATCATCCAATTGCATGCCAAACTATTAGTACCTCAACACACAAATTTGTCCTAACATAATACAAGGACTTAAATTCTTTGTTCCTGAATAAAAACGGTGGGAATCAAATTCTTACGAACGAGAAACATAGACGAAATGGTTACATCAGATTTGCATACACAAGTAAACAATTATTCGAAGGGCATTTCCACCCCAAGCATTCACCCATAATCAGATTTAAATTCATCTTTTGTGGTTCAAGAAATGCAGATGTAACAACAAACTCGTAAAAGAAAGAAAGAAATAAAAAATAGAGAGAAACGAGTAAACTGCTTATTGTGTATGCAAAAGTACTGAAGATGGTGAAGACGGTGACAGAATGTAATGTGAAATTTGAGTGATTGGTGTTGAAACGATAGCCAAAAGCTCCCATCTGCTGGCTGTCGATGAATGTATTCTCGAAGGTTGGATCAAGATAGGTTGGAACAGGCATCTTTGATGGGAGAATAGGCAATTCAGCTTCAAAATTTAGAACATTTATAGCTTTCCTTATTGAAGGCCTGACGTTGCTATCAGGATGAGAACACCACAATGCAACCACCATTAGTCTTTCTATTTCTTGTTCGTCAAATTCACCGTTTAGTTTTGGATCTGCTGCTTCGAGTAACTTACCCATTCCATAGAGGCTCCAAACCCACTCCACTGTTCTTACCCGATCTTCTTGTGCTTGGACATTGATTGGTCTTCTGCCACAAGCTATTTCAAGTGCTACAACTCCAAAACTATAAACATCTGATTCTTTATTAGCCCTGCCAATAATGACACATTCAGGGGCCATATAGCCAAGTGTTCCTGCCAAAACTGTTGTTTGGGATTGGTCCATTTTCGTGATCAACAAGTCTAGCTAGCCCAAAATCGCCAAGTTTTGGATTGAAACTTGAATCCAGCATGATATTACTTGATTTTATGTCCCTATGCAGAACGCACTGTTCCCACTCTTCGTGCAAGTACAACAAAGCTGAGGCCACACCTTGGGCTATTTTATATCGCACCGGCCAATTCAATGGTGAAGTTTCTTTATATAGATGGGAGTCTAAGCTTCCATTTGGCATGAACTCGTAAACAAGTATGAGTTCTCTCTTGTCGTGGCACCAACCGATAAGTTGCACCAAGTTTCTGTGCCTTAAATGACTGATGATCTTTACTTCTGATGCATACTCCTTTTGCCCTTGTTTAGATCCTTGGAGACCTTCTTGACAGCAAGACACAAATTTCCCAAGAAACCTCTGTAAACCCCACCAAATCCTCCTTCTCCTAGCTTTCTGTGCTCATCAAAGTTGTTTGTTGCCTGTGCCAATTCATTGTATGAAAACTTCTTATATACAATGGGCCCACTGCCCTTTTCAAATTCATCGTCCATGGACAGATCAAGAAAACCATCTTTTTTCTCCCTATTTTTCTTCCATAGGAAATAGCTTATCAAAGCAGCCAACACAATTATCAGAACAGCACCAACGGGTAAACCAACACTCAATCCATTCAAAATTGCTGCCTTGCTTTTCTTCTTTTCAGTCACTACTGTTGTACTATTTGATTGGGGATTGGGGATGGACTTGGACTCTTCAGGATTTTCGCCAATTTGCAAACTTGAATTGAATTCCCAAGACATGATAGTATTTTTCTCGAACCAAATGCCAGTGGCTGCAGAGAAACCGATAGTAACCATTTCTGGCAAGTAATGCCTCAGATCAACCACAAAGTTTAGGTTACCCTTTGTTGTTCTGTTACTATAGAAACCAGTGAAAGTAACTTCAAGATTCATGGAAGTAGAATTGTAACTAATCCAGGCATGATTTACTACTCCCTGAGTAATATTGTTCAACCATGATAATACTTATGTTAGTAACAGATTTCATAGAGTTGATGTTGATACCTACATGGGTGGTTGGCGGGTCCCAACTATTATGAAAAGTATCGAATTCCACAGCAACAAATGGATCTACATTCTCATGAGCTGCAACATTACCACCAATAAGGCCAAGGCCACTACCATCTGCATTGATAGGTATGCTGGAACCAAAAGGAGCCAGGAAAAAGGCCATTCCATCAGCATATTTTGGGCTATCGTCGATCAAGTCAATGGTGAATGTGAAATGAGTGGTGAAATCTGTTAGAATTCTTGAAGCCTTGTCCCATAAACGCACAGGATTAACATAAGTGGCTCTACCTGCTTTTCCCCGCACTCCCAGCACTCCCATACTACCTTCATTTGGTGTCACTTGGATGCCTTGGCTTGAGATGTTTGCATCTCCTGTGATGTTTATGGAGCTATTAGTATCATATTCATTGATTGAGGAGAGGTTGAAGTACAATGCAAATGCATCAGGGACTCTGAATTAAAGAATGAAAAAACAGATTTTCAGAAACATGATCAGAGTGAGCATGACTGACTGACTGACTGGAATAAATGGCTAATTTCTTTATATGAGTGTTGGTTTTCTTCATTTATGTACATTATATACTACATGAGAAACACTTGTTGAGGTCGTAGTACATTTTACTTTTTGAACAAGTCCTCTGGACTTAATTTTGTACAAAATAATTAATTGTAGTATTAAATTAAATTCTAGCAAAACAATGATCCCATTAAGTCTTTGACAGAAAATAATGCTTCAACTAGTATGGTTTACTTCATTTATTGCCGTAGAAGACTTCTAGAAGATGATATTTTCATTCACAAACTATTTTCTTTCTGCAACGCGTAAGTAGATAGGACTTTCTTCCGCTGCCATTCAAATGACTTGTTGTCCCGTGGAAAAACATTCAGCAAAAAATTAAAAATGAAAATACAACAACAGTTGTATAATTCAATGGAGGGACCATACTAGTGATGGTTTAAACTGTTGGCATCGAGTTAAGTCGGTGTTCACTCTATAATACATAATAAATATAAATATTATTATATGATTAAAAAATAACGAAATATTTTTATTTTTCAATCGTTTCAATCACTTCCAACGTTGAGTATACTTTTTCGTTTTAAGCCGGGGAAGGGTTCGCTTGCATTATCTTGCCAAGATTCCACTAGTGGTCAGGTTGTTTTTTTCCTACCAAGAATGCTACCCAATCATTTCACTTTTACAACAGATAGTGAGTTGATATTTACACTAACCACGCTCGTGTTCTGGATCCCATTGGTTCTGACAAATGTTAAACTCCACAGTAACAAATAGATCACTCATCAGCCTGAGTTCAAAAAACAGATCATCATTCGCGAGGCCAAGATTTCCACCTTTCGCAGCATTGTTTATAATCTTGGAACAAACAGGTGCGAGGAAGAATGCAATCCAGGGGACTTGATCACAAAAGAGAAATGAGTAGAGGATTTGTCTCACAGCTATAAATGTCTGTCAGGGATATCCAGGATCCCCGATCCGACTCAGTTAAAGTATAAATAAATTTAATATTTGGTCTGTATGCATAGGATATCCATTAAAAATAGGTCGTGAGATTATCAACTCTGTCCATTTGTGACATTTTTTTTTTGTTTATTTGTGACATTTTTTTGTTTAAAAAATTTTAAAAAGTAACAAAATTGACTTTGTATTTACACAAATATCCTTATAAATGAGAAGAGGAGGAGAAAAAAAATGATAGGAGAAAATATCTTAGCCTATAAATACCTTATTAACTTAGAAAAAAGACGCACAAGAAAAAAATTCTTATATGTACTAAGGTATACGTATCACCGTACATCTTGTGTTTATATTTATCTATATTCACTAACTTGTGGATGAAATATTTTAATTTTTAAAAGAAGTTGAAGAATATAAATAAATAGATATTACAAAATATATTGTGAAGTCGTATATTTTAATCCATACAAAAATTTTCCCACACAAGAAAGATAAGTATAAAAAAATTAGACCACAAGATCGTACTAATCAATACAAGTCTACGACCAAATATTCATGCATCTCTATATATATCCTTCTTCGTCTATATGAAACAATATGTGTTTCATCACTCTTCGTTCTTCTTTTTTTCTTGGGGGAGCTTTTCTGTATTATAATATTTAAGGTTTTGATTCTTATTGACAATGTTTTAGCTTTTCAAGATATTCCACCATTTATTGAGTTGGAGAAAATTAGAAAGAAGGCTTTGGGTATTAGAGGTAATTAAAAGAAATCCTTGTATTTATTTGTAATCTAGTAGATTGAGGAAATGTGAATGAACTTTTTTTGTTGTATAACGACATGGGTTCGAATTCGAAAACAAAATTTCCAGCAAGGGATGAGCTAGTAGCTGATGAAGGGATACTAATTAAATCGACCAATATGTTTGCGTTCCTTTTTTCCGCCATGTTCCCCATTCTAGTTGAGCCGTTTGTCAAATTTGTTAGCGATAATTTGTCGATGACTACCATGGAAATCTTATCGTTTTACATGATGTGTTGATTACTTTAGAACTTTCTGAGTGATTTGGAAATAGTTGTTAAACTATTGTAATGAATGACTCAATATGCAAAAGACTAAATAAATGCAAATCTTTCTCAAAGAAAACTGCAAGATAGGAACACATCTTGAATTATCCAATTTCATCAGGGCAGATCATAAGGGGTGAGAAGGGACGGCTCTCTCTTAAAATATTTAAAATTATGTTTTTTTTTCTTTAAAAAAAAAATTAAATTATTATTACACTATTATAAAAATTATATTTTATTTCCTTAAAAATTTTAGAAAATATAAAAATTATTGTTCATGTATGTATTTATCTAATCTTATTTCTAAGAGTTTCAAACATATATATTATTTTTCTTAATATTATTTAAAATTCCAATAACGCTCTTAAAAAAATTATAAAATTTTTATAAAAATTATAAAATTGTTTCCCAAAAAATATATATATATAATTTTTGTCTTCCAAAATTCAACTCTTGAATCCGCCCCTGAATTTTATGGCAAACTATTAGTAGTAGAAAGTAGTACTAATTGTTATACTTCAACACACAAATTCGTCCTAAACTGTTTGGTAATTCAAATGAATTAACAAATGCAAGAAAAAGGAAATAAATGGTTGTGCTTTTTCTGTGTGCATTAGAAAAAAAAAAAGAAAAAAAAAGTCAATCATTATTAGTTATTTTGTATAAAATGTAAATAATGAAAAAGGCTCTACACGATTATATTTTATTTTATTTTAGTTTTCCTTCTTCAAACAAGGACTCAAGTCCTTAGTTTCATAAAAGATAGCAAGTGCCAAGTAGACAAAAAGAAAGAAATAAATATACTGCTGCTTATATCGTATGCAGAAGTACTGCAGATGGTGAAGAAGCTGCAGAAGATGATGTCAAATTTGATTGATTAGTGTTGGAACTGTAACTCGAAGATCCCATCTGCTGGCTGTGGACGTACGTGTTCTTGAACGTTGGATCGGGATAGATTGGACTACAGGCATATTTGATGGGAGAATTGGCAATTCAGCTTCAAAATTCAGAACATGTATAGCTTTCCTTATTGAAGGCCTGATGTTGCTGTCAGGATGAGAACACCACAGTGCAACCACCATTAGTCTTTCCATTTCTTGTTCATCAAAATCACCATTTAGTTTTGGATCCGCTGCTTCGAGTAATTTACCCATTCCATAGAGGCTCCAAACCCACTCCACTGTTCTTACTTGATCTTCTTGTGCTCCGGCATTGAACGGTCTTCTACCGCATGCTATTTCCAGTGCTACAACTCCAAAACTATAAACATCTGATTCTTTATTGGCCTTGCCTGTGATGACACATTCAGGAGCCATGTATCCCATTGTTCCTGCCAAAATAGTTGTTTGGGATCCTTTCTCATGATCAACAAGTCTAGCTAGCCCAAAATCACCTAGTTTTGCATTGAAACCCGAATCCAACATGATATTACTAGGTTTTATGTCCCTGTGCACCACACACCGGTATTCCCATTCTTCGTGCAAGTAAAGCAAAGCCGAAGCCACATCTTGGGCTATTTTATATCGCACTGGCCATTTCATCGGAGAAGATTGTCTGTATAGGTGGGAGTCTAAGCTGCCATTTGGCATGAGCTCATAAACAAGTATGAGTTCACTCTTGTCATGGCACCAACCGATAAGTTGCACCAAGTTTCTATGCCTTAATTGACTGATGATCTTCACTTCTGATGCATATTCCTTGAGCCCCTGTTTAGATCCCTTGGAGACTTTCTTGACAGCAACATACAAGTTTTCATCCCTCAAGAAACCTCTGTAAACCCCACCAAATCCTCCTTCTCCTAACTTTTCCAGCTCATCAAAGTTGTTTGTTGCCCGTGCCAATTCATTGTATGAAAACTTCTTAGGTCCACTGCCCTTTCCAAATTCTTCGTCCATGAACAGATCAAGAAAACCATCCTTTTGCTCCCTTCTTTTCTTCTTCCACAAGAAATAGCTTATCAAAGCCAAGTTAGACCAAGAATCGGAACAGGTAAACCAACACCCAATCCAATTACAAAAGCTGTCTTGCTTTTCTTCTTTTGATTCACTGCTACTGTATTTGGAATTTGATTGGGGATCGGAGATGGACTTGGCTCCTCAGGAAATTTGCCAATTTGCAAACTTGAATTGAATTCCCAAGACAAGATAGTATTTTTCTCGAACCAAATGCCCGTGGCTGCAGAGAAACCGAAAGTAACCCATTCTGGCAAGTAATTCCTCAGATCAACCACATAGTTTAGGCTATCATTTGTTGTTCTGTTACTAACGAAACCAGTGAAAGTAACTCCAAGATTCCTCGAAGTAGAATTGTAACTAATCCAGGCATCATTTACTACTCCCTGAGTAAAATTGTTTAACCATGTTATGTTAGCAACAGATTTCATGGAGTTGACATCGATACCTACATGGCTTGTGTTTGGATCCCAAATATTTGGAAAAGTGTCAAATTCAATAGCAACAAATGGATCTGCATTATGCCTTATCTTCTCCACTATTACCACCAATAAGACCAAGGCCACTACCATCAGCGTCGACACGTATACTGGAACCATTAGGAGCCAGGAAAAAGGCTATTCCATCACCATATTTGGTGTTGCCAAGCGAGTCGATGATGAAGGTGAAATGAGTGGTGAAATCTGTTAGATTTCCTGAAGCCTGGTCCCATAAATGCAGAGGCTCAACATAAGTGGCTCTTCCTGCTTTACCCTGTAGTGTGAGATATTCATATGGTGTCACTTGGATGCCTTGGTTTGAGATGTCTGCCTGTCCTGCAAAGTTTATAGAGCGTTTTGCATCATACTCACTGATTGAGGAGAAGTTGAGGTTAAAGTGCAATGTAAATGCATAAGGGACTTCGGAAAGAATGAGAAAACAGATTTTTAGAAACATGATCAGAGTGATCATGGCTGGAATAAATGTCTAATTTCTTGATTATAGCTGTTGGTTTACTTCATTTATATACATATATACTACATGAGATTAACACTTGTGGAGGTCGTAGTACAATTTATTTTTTGAACAAGTCCTCTGCACTTAATTTACAAAACAATTAATAGTAGTACTAAATACTAGCAAACTAACGTTCCCATTAAGTCTTTGATAGAATATAATGCTTCAACTACTATGGTTTACTTCATTTATTGTTGTAGAGGAGTTCTATAAGATGAAATTTAAATTCATGAAAGTAGAGGTCCCAGCCCGACAAACTATTTTCTTTCAGCAACGCGTAAGTAGATAGTTCTTCTACTGCTATCTAAATGACTTGGTGTTGCGTGTAGGATGCTTTTGCATCCTGACACAAGCAACCAACCACTACTTTAATTTCTCTTCCATGCTAAGAAATTGAAGTAGTGGTCCATGCTTTTGGTCAGATTGATTGGATTACATTGGAAGCTTTTGAAATCTTTACCTATAAATTGGAAGCTCAAGTAGCTTATTCAGTGCACCAACTGAAAAGAAGAACACAGAAAATTTTATAAGTTCTAGCAGTGCTTAGAACTTGTTTTTCAGTTTAATTTTCAAGTGTTTATTTGAGATATCTCTCTTTCGGTCTTTCGAAATTTTTTTCAAAAACTTTTGTATCTTTTTCATATAGTGAAATATTGCTCTCCTCCGCCCGTTGACGTAGGTCTAATTGACTGAATCACGTAAAACTTTTGTGTCTCTTTCCACTTATATTTTCTCTACATATTTTCGTTATTATTTTTTCGTTATCGTCATTAAAGGGTTCGCTAAAATTAATTTAACCAATTTTTCGGGGTACAAATCCTAACAAACTGGTATCAGAGCTTTGACACTCCGGATTAATTTCTAGCGGCTAATATGACGGTAACGAAGTCATATGTTGAGAAATTTGACCGGAGTGCCAACTTTGGTATGTGACAACTAAAAATGGAGGCTATCCTGGTTCAGGATGGCTTTGATATTGCCTTACAGGGGAAGGAGAATAAACCGAAGAAAATGTCAGATGAGAATTTTGCTAACTTGGATAAAGAGGCTAAGAGTCAAGTATTGTCTTAAATCTCTCTGATGAGGTTTTACGGGAGGTAGCATCCGAAATAACGGCCAAAGGCATGTGGGAAAAATTGAAGGCTCTGTATATGAAAAAGACAGTGGTGAACAGATTTTATCTCAAATAAAATCTATACATGCTCTGTATGACTGAAGGTATTTCTATACTCTCACATCTTGATAATTTTGATTCCATTCTTATGGATTTGAGTAATATAGAAGTTAAAATTGAAAATGAAGATCATGCCCTATTATTGTTGTATTCCCTACCCCAGTCATTTAAGCATTTTAGAGATACAATACTTTATGAAAAAGAAACTATCTCTTATAAAGAAATAAAATCTATTCTGAAATCAAAAGATCAGATAGATAAAAATATTATTGGGAAAACTAGTGAAAATCAGGGGGAAGGTTTATTCATTAGAGGCAGATCTGAAAAGAGAGATACAGATAGTAAAAGGTCAAAATCAAAATCTAAATCCAAACATAAAAATTTGGAGTGTGCAATTTTTGTCGTAAAAAGGGTCACATTAAGTCCGAATGTTTTAAATTGAAAAATAAAGAAAAGCATAAGGAGAAAAATGAGTAAGAAAATAATGACACCGCTGAAGCTAGTGTTGCAGCTGATGACAATGATGGAACTATATTTTTAGCCACTAAAAATAATTTCAGATCTAACAATGAGTGGATTTTAGATTCGGGTTGTTCATATCATATGTATCCCAATCGAGACTGATTTTCAACATATGATTCAGTTGAAGGTGGAGTTGTCCTAATGGGTAACAATATCGTTTGTAAAGTCATTGGTAAAGGTACTGTTTGAATCAAAATACACGATGGTGTGGTGAGGACGCTCACCGATGTTAGATATGTTCCAAATTTGAAGAAAAGTTTCATCTCTTTAGGCACCCTGGAAGTTCTTGGGTGTAAATACACAAGTGAAGGTAGAGTTCTAAAAGTCACTCATGGTGCTCTTGTGATCATGAAGGCACACAGGTCTGGTATGTAACGATGTATATTTTGCAGGGATCTACTGTTACAGGTGTTACTGCAGTTTCTACTGCAGATCAATCTGATGCTGACACCACCAAATTATGGCATATGCGTTTGGGACATATGAGTGAGAAAGGTCTGTCCATACTCTGTAAAAGAGGTCTTGTTTGCGGATAAAGTATTGAGAAGATGGATTTCTGTGAACATTGTGTCTTTGTGAAACAGAAAAGAGTCAGTTTTAAATCTCCAGTAATCCACAAAACAAAAGATACTTTGGATTACATTCATTCAGACCTTTGGGTGCCTTCTCGTACCCCGTCTAAAGGTGGTGCCAGGTACATGTTGACTTTTATTGATGATTATTCAAGAAAAGTTTGGGTGTATTTCCTGAAACACAAAAATAATGTTTTCCTAACTTTCAAACAATGAAAAGTTTTAATTGAGAAATAGACAGAAAAACAAATCAAGTGGCGTAGAACAGATAATGGCTTGGAATTTTGTGAAGGCGAATTCAATGAATTCTGCAAGAATGAAGGAATTGTTCGACACCATACCGTGAGAATGGCACATCAACAAAACGGTGTAGCAGAACAGATGAACAGGACTCTTTTGGAAAGAGCTCGTTGCATTATCTCAAATGCTAGATTGACAAATGACTTCTGGGCAGTGGCAATTTCTACCGCTAGTTACATTGTCAACCGTGCTCCTTCTGCACCTTTAAACTTTAAGACTCCAGAGGAAATTTGGTCAGGTACTCCTGCTAATTATTCTGACTTAAGAATATTTGAGTGTCCTGCATACATGCATGTAAATGATAAAAAATTAGAACCAAGAGCTAAAAAGTGTATTTTTCTTGGGTATCCATCTGGGGTGAAAGGATATCGTCTATGGTGTCCTGATCCCAAGTCACCTAAATTTATAATTAGTAGAGATGTAACTTTTAATGAATCATCCATGTTACATCCAAGAAAAAAGTCTTCTAGTTCTTGTAACACAGATGGAAAGGAGAGTATGCAGAAGCAGGTGGAGGTCGAAATTGGCAACACTAGTCTTGTATCTTAACCAAGTTTTTCTACAGTTCAGCTAGATGCAGATGAGACACTTGAAGCTGAACTAGAAGAAGAAGAACATTCCATAGCCAGAGATAGACCAAGGAGAGAAATTCGACTACCACAAAGGTATAAGAATTTGGCTGCATATGCTTTGTCAGTTGCACAGGAAACTGAAGAAATTGGTGAACCATCTACAATTCGGAGGCAGTTTCACGTGCTGATTCATCCAAGTGGTTGATTGCAATGAATGAATTGAGTCTCTCCACAAAAATGGTACGTGGGTTCTTGTGAAGCCGCAGTCAGGAAAGAAAATTGTTGGTTGCAAGTGGGTCTTTAAGAAAAAAGAAGGAATTCCAGGGGTTGAAGATGCAAGGTACAAGGCACGTTTAGTTACAAAGGGCTATAGTCAGGTATAAGGTATTGATTTTAATGATGTTTTCTCACCTGTTGTCAAACATAGCTCTATACATGTTCTACTTGCATTAGTTGCCATGTATGATTTAGAATTGGAGTACTGCTTGACGTTAAAACAACTTTTCTACATGGCGAACTTGAAGAACAAATATACATGAAACAGTCCGAAGGATTTAAAATTGAAGGAAAAGAAGACCATATTTGCTTGCTAAAGAAATCCTTATATGGATTGAAGCAATCTCCAAGACAATGGTACAAGAGGTTTGATTCCTTTATGTTGGGTCATGGTTATTCGCGGAGCATGTATGATAGTTGTGTTTACTTCCGAAAGTTGAATGATGGTTCTTTCATTTATTTGTTATTATATGTTGATGACATGCTCATTGCTGCCAAGAATTTGATAGAAATTCACACTTTGAAGTCTCAGTTGAACAGTGAATTTGAGATGAAAGATTTGGGAACAGCTAAGAAGATTCTTGGCATGGAAATCAAAAGAGATCGAGGAGTTGAAAAGTTATTCTTGACCCAGAAAAACTACCTGGAGAAGGTCTTGGAGAGATTTGGCATGAAAGATGCTAAACCTGTAAGCACTCTTCTTGCTGCTCACATTTCAAACTGTCAGCTGTTCAATCACCACATTCAGATGAAGATGAGAGGTATATGGCACATATACCTTATTCCAGTGCAGTCGGCAGCATTATGTATGCAATGGTTTGTACACGTCCAGACATTTCACAAGCAGTTAGTGTGATAAACAAATATATGTCTTGTCCAGGTAAAACACATTGGCAGGCTGTGAAGTGGATTCTCAGATACTTGCGAGGGACTTCAGACACATGTTTGGAGTTCGGAAGGAACAGTAACACTTTGATTGGCTTCGTGAACTCAGACTATGCTGGAGATCTTGATAAAAAAAGATCACTCACGGGTTATGTATTTTGCATTGGAGGTTGTGCTGTTAGTTGAAAAGCTACCTTACAACATGTTGTACCTTTGTCTTATACTGAGGCTAGTACATGGCTATCATCGAAACAATCAAAGAAGCCTTGTGGTTGAAGGGATTGTTTGGCGAACTCAGTCTACTTCAAGATGTAATTACTATTCACTGTGATGATCTCTCAGTCAAAGTGCCATTCACTTGACTAAAAACCAGATGTATCATGAGCGGACGAAACATATTGATGTGAAATATCACTTCATTCGGGATACCATTGCTGAGAAGAAGATCTCTGTCCAGAAAATCAATACCAGAGACAATCCCGTCGACATGTTTATAAAATCTCTTCCAGTTGCTAAGTTCAAGGACTGCTTGGACTTCATTGGTGTTCGTGGTGATGATTAGCCTCATTGAGGCTTATTCTGAGAAGGTGGAGGAAATTTACTATTTTGTGTCAGATGTAAAATCAAGGTGGAGATTTGTTGCGTGTAGGATGCTTTTGCATCCTAACACAAGCAACCAACCACTACTTCAATTTCTTCACAAAATTGAAGTAGTGGTCTTCCATACTTTTGGTCAGATTGATTGGATTGCATTTGGAAGCTTTTGAAATCTTTGCCTATAAATTGGAAGCTCAAGTAGCTTATTCAGTGCACCAACTGAAAAGAAAAATACAGAGAATTTTACAAGTATTGTTCTTAGAACTTGTTTTTCAGTTTAATTTTCAGGTGTTTATTTGAGATATCTCTCTTTCGGTCTTTTGGGATTTTTTCCAAAAACTTTTGTATCTTTTTCATATAGTGAAATATTGTTCTTCTCCGCCCGTGGACGTAGGTCTAATTGACTGAACCACGTAAAACTTTTGTGTCTCTTTTCACTTATATTTTCTCTGCATATTTTCGTTATTATTTTTTCGTTATCATCATTAAAGGGTTCGCTAAAATTAATTTAAGCAAATTTTCGGGGTACAAATCCTAACACTTGGTCCCTCATAGGAAAAAAAAATGCAACAACACTTCTAGAATTTAGTGGAGGGACCATATTACAGATGGTTTAAACCAGGTAAGTCCATGATCACTCTGTAATGCGGAGTGGATATCTTTTATCGTTAGATGATTGAAAAGTAATGGGACATTCTTATGCTTCAGTCATCTCAATAGAGTGGGTATTAGAATTGTTGAGATTGATTCATGTAGCCGACCCTACTTATGTGGGATTAAACCTTGATTTATTTAAATATTTGATATGATGGGGTAATAATGGAAATTTAAAAGATGACGGACAACAAATGACCCTCAGATTCAGACTTTATATATAGTATAGATATAGATATAGACTAGGCAGGCTGGGGTATGCATTAGCCGATTCGGAGTAGTTGGTTTTCATTACAAGTTGTAGGCCTTCTGTTTATGGGCTTGTATGTTTTGCTTTCAATCCAATAATTTTTTGTATGTTTTTTAGGTTTATCTCTCATAATCTTCTCAAAAATCCACTAAAGCACTTAGTTTTGCTATATGAAGTAAAGCATCGTGTTTAAATTACTTTGATTGAAAAGAAGAGAAACTAAGGGATTAATTATAATGATAATAATATTATTATAGTTGTTGTTCATTGACAATCGCTAAAGAGTTCAGCCTCTAGTTATAAATCTTTCAATTCCAACATGTTCTTAGACAAGGCATATAATATGCTACATGCATTAAAAAAAGTAGCAGAATTCTGATAGCATATATTTGCATAATAACATATCATAATCCACTAAGCATTTTCACAAGTGATTCAAGCTTAATAAGCCATAATATGCTTTGCTATGCTTCATTTCTTCTGAATGCTATATGCTTTTTGGATGGACATACTCTTGCATCATAAGGGATAAATGGTGTCTTGGCATAAGTCAGAGACAGAATGGTTATTGTATACTTTACAATAGATTTTGCTAGCACAAACGTATACTCTTTTTGTAATAATAGATTAAGAGGGTGAGATAGGAATTGTATACTTCCGAAGAATTAGTATCACTCAGTCATAATTCACAAAATTAATATAGTCAAGAACATTACATATATGAGACAGTTTAACATAAGCAACTATCAACTTTTACAACTGCGGAATGTAAGTTAGTTTTTGTAGATTCTTTGTTAAAAAGAATATTGCTAATGTTGATATCCATCATTTATGTTTAGTGTATGAAGTAGTATTATCATATACACTATGAAAATAAGACACTAGCTAAAAGTAAAGAATGAAAATAGTTAACTTAGGAACTTACCTCATCATCAGATTCCTTGAATTCAAAAGAAGAATAGGAAACGAGTTTTTCAGCATCAAGACCAAATATAGAGGCATGATTGCTCCAGTTGTAATTGTGATTCAACTTCAGAATAATTAAAATGAAACTTTCTGTCTTAGTCAAGGAAGAAATAAAGAAAATCATGGGCACAAATATAGAAAGAGAATTAAAGAATTAGGCACAACAAATGGGAAAAAGATAGCCTGGAATACCAAGCGCAATGGTAGTTAAGTACACTTAGTCATTGAAGCACTCTACTAAATTTAATAAAGCAAAGATATTTAAGTAGTAAAAAAGCACACTTCAACTTGATGATACAGGGAAGAAAAAGGGAGCTAAAACCAATTAACAAAGAACCAAGGCTTGTATAAGAACAAAAGAAGCAGTGAAATCAAGAATCCGAAAGGAAAAATAAGACGAGAAATATCCATGTCGGCACACACACTCAAAGTGCAATGAAGTACTATCAATCACTTGCAACATCCAACCAATCTATATGTAGAATAAACCAAAGGAAATTCATCAAAAGATTAAATTAACACTCAAAAGTAACAATAATATACTTAAGAGAAGAAACAACACCAGCCAAAAATCTAAAATTGGAGCTTTCAATGGTAAGAGGGGGCAAACAAAGAGAGAAACCAAACTTAAAAATCTAACCAGAGTAAAAGAGTACAATTTGGAATTTAAACCAATAATAAAATTTCAGTTTTCTTGATTAAATATCTACATAATAGCCAAAAAAATCATACCTTACAATCAAATCGTGCAACAATGATAATCTAGAAAGAAAAGAGGACTTGGTAGCATAATAGATGAACAAAAGTATAGCAAGGCAATATCAAAGGCGACCCTTACGGTGTCGATCAATTGAAATGGAAAAGATTGCACCTTGTGGATCTGCTCATTTTCACACGGAAGAATTTTAAACACACATCTACTGTGTTGAAAACTTGAATAAATTATAACATCAGCAAGTAAGCAATCTGAATAATCTTTTGATAATCCGTAATTAAAACGAAAGAAGAGGCAAACATGAAATGAAAGGGGACAAAAGTCATTAAGACAAGAGAGGAGGGATGAAGAATAAAGGGGTAATTAGAAATAAAATGAAAGTATATCTAAACTTTTCTGCATCGTTAGTCAAATTGATAAGGGTAGAATAACACATATTTGTACCAAAACGATCCTTGCAGCTAGTAGTATAAAACATATTAACTCTAAGTAACCATTAAATCAACTTCAAATCTACAAGATTAAAGTTTGAACAAAAAATGAAAATTAATTGGGATCCTCTATTTTCCTTTTTCTGCCAGTGACAGCCCTAGCTAACCCCTAACTTTTTTTTTTTTTTTTTTTTGTGGTTTTCAATTCTTCTCCTGGTTACATCTTGACGTTTTAACAAACAACTTGTGGGCATTGAAAAGCACACTTGTAATTCGATTCACATCCAAGCAAAAATTTTCACTCCATGCAAAAAAGAAAAGAATGGAATAATATTTGGTCAAAAACCAAAAAATATCATAATCAAACACGAACAAATTCCTACAATTAACAACACATAAAACCTTCATTTTAAAAAAAAAAGTAAAGATGAGGAGAGAGAAATGAGCATCTTATGGTTTTTGTAAAAAATCGAATCAAGCACGAATAGTACTCGAACTCGAATTCGAAATTTTTTATAATACTCGAACTAACGAGCTTCAAAATTTAAGCCGAACTCGAGCTCAAACTTGTAGTTTGTCTTTTTCTTAGGTAAAAGATGTACTTTTTCTAGAAAGTATTGACATTTTAGTAATTTTATATATAATAAAAAAAATTATATAGTGCTTGAAAAACTCGACGAGCATTCGAGTATAATATTCCTGTGCTCGAAATTGACTCGTCAAGAGTCTCAAACTCGAGCTCGAGTTTTTGACCAAGCTGCTCGTTGCCAACCCTATTATGGTCTATTTAAGTGAAGGTTCGTGGCATTGTTTCGAAAATCAAACTGGACTGGCCGGTTCGACCGGTCGGACTGTGAACCGGAAGAACCACCGGTCCGGTCCAACTATATATCCGTTCTTTGGAAAAGTCGGACATAACAAGTAAAAAATTGGTTCCAGTCTGATTATCGAGAACCGATAAAAAAATTAATTTTTTAAATTTCAGAATAAAAAAATGATTTAAATAAAGAGAAAAATTAAAAAAATCGTGAAATAAACTCCAAAATAACAAAACATTGAACACGTCAAAGCCTTAAGTTATTATTTTTTAAATCTTTTTTATACTTATTTTTGTATAAATTTCACTTTTCTTATTAGAAATTTGATTAGTATTTTTGGATATTAGAACTATAATTCTCCAAAAATAGTATTTCACTTCTATTTTAGATTTTATATAAATATATTTTAGGTCATTTTAAATTATATCACATTTTAAAAAAAAAATCCTAAATTGGTGAACCGACCGATTTAACTGGTCGGACAGATTAAACCGTAAAGAGCCGGACAGGCCACCGGTTTAATGGCGGATGATTTTCAAAACATTGGTTCGTGGTGGCATGGCGATATTTCCCGTCCTCAGATGCTCTTCTCATTTCCTTTGCTTCTGTTTTTTCCACATTGGAGTTTTTTGGGTAAAGTGTTCTGAAATGATGGCTGTGTTTCTGTGACAGGAAGATGGGTTTGTGAGACGAGTGAAGAATAGCAGAGACAGAATTTTTGAGGAATGCTTCAGATTACCTCTTTAGTTTTATAACGGAAATTATCTATATTCATTCACGTCACTTAAAAATTAATACTCACTAATCTATATTCATTCACGTCAACCTAACGAATTTTATTTGCAATTCATTCTTTTAAAAAATTAATTTGAGTGGGGTGAGATTATTTTCTTCTTACTTTTATCCATAGTTTAAAGCTTTCATTGATTAAAATAATTAAAATAAAAAGAAAAAAAGGTATAAATAATTATTAACAAATAATAATAGGTTGTCACTTTTCATATATACATTTACTAATTAATGTCAAAAAATATATTTTAATTATTTTTTATTTTAGAAGTTAATGATTTCAAAAATAAAATAGTAATAATATTTTTTATTGTTATATATTATGTATAATTACGTATTCTAAATTTTTGTTTAAAACGATACACACAAACCCATTAATACGTTTCTGGCTAATTATTATTAAATAAATTGGCTAAAAACTTTATCAAAAAATTCATTTATTTTTTTAAGAGTTTCTGATTTTTAAACAAATTCGATTCATATTTATTTTTTTATAATACATTGTAATTTTTTCACAAGTTCAAATTTTTGTGCGAATCAACACACACTAGCACATTACATAACCATATTTTTTTCTAAATAAATTTATTAATTTTTTTTGAAAAATATATATTTCAATTTTGAGTTTTGATTTACAAACAAAATAGTACTAGTTATATTTATTTATTATATCATATGATGTGTTTTACGTATTCAAAATTTTTATTCACATCGATACCCAAAAATGCGATTAATATACGCAATATTTTCATAAATTTACTGGCCAAAAAAATTATTAAGTGAATTTTTTTTTTGTTTACGAGTTTGTGATTCCCCAAACAAAATATTAATTATGTATATTTACGTGGTAAAGTTTTTTATTAAAATATATAGAAGTAATCAAATTAATGCATACACATATATATTTCTTTTAATAGGTTGATAAAAATTATTAGAAACTAAAAAAATTTCAAGTGAAAATTGTCAAAAACTTCAGGGGCGGTTTTTGAAACTATCCTTTCTTAATATGGCTAAAATATATGGGGTATAAATGTCATTTCATGCATTTTAATACTATAAAGGGATCCATTGACAAGAGAAGGAGATAACTAATATTATTAAAAGTTCAAGAGTACTAAGTAATATTAATATAAACCTGAAGATAAGTTTATGAAATTATTCCCAACCAAAATTCTAAATTCTATAGATTTGAAAGTTTTGTTGTGCGCAAAATTATCAAAATTGAAGGATAAACAAGTGCGACTCAAGGGACTATTATAAGAAAGAAAAGAATGTTGATCTCGAGGGTGGACTAATTTAGCAATTGCCATATATATATATAATAGAGATTTCAAGAAGCATGGTTTTTAAAATGTTGATCTGAAATGGAAAACAGCAAATGCTTATCTAAATTCTAGCATATTGCCTGTCTTGTTACGAGTTTATTAAATGTTAATATAGAACATACCAAAGATTCAGATTTATAACTTATTTTTTTCAAGAAAAGATTCAAAATTTTACCTGTCGAGAGTTATAATATATAGATTAACTGAAGTTTGATTAAATTATTTATAATTTGACAAAATATCTTAAAATGAGATTTATATAGTTAAAATTCATAAAGTTTGTAATCAATTTTGTAATCAATTGTACCAACTTTTTCAAAAGTTGGATTGATTTTTTTTTATGAGTTAATGGCAATGTGCACTGCATATGCCTAAAATTATTAAGTATTTGAATTTTTTCGTAATTTGTCGTGTTTTCGCAAGTTTGGTATAATTAATGGATCAAAATTGCAAATCTCTCTTTTTTAAAAAACGACGCAGTTTAAGTTCCCTCAAATTCTTTTTTTCTTTTCTCACTTCTCCTTCTAGAATTCTTGCTTTTTGCCATAATTAACTCCCATCAGCTCTCAGAAACCAGTTGCAGCACCAAAAAGAAGAACAAAACTTTACTGGTTAGATCTCAATCTTGAATCTCCTACCCATTCCCTCAATGCTCAACAGCCCTCTCCAGCTCTCACCATTCACCTTTTTCAACCAGATGACAGAATAAAGCAGCCCCAGGATCCTGAGGAAACTCACAGCCTCCTAGATTTGCAGTTTTCTTGCTTCATTTCACTTGAAAAACCACATGCAGAGAGGTTTTTTTTTTAATGTTTATTCTTACATTATTTTGGTTTTCATTTTTTTTTTCTTGGAGGAACTTTTCTGTGTCATCGTAATATTTGAAGTTCTGATTTTTATTGGAAATTTTTTTAGCTTTTCAGGATATTCTGCCATTGCTTGAGTTGGAGAAAATTAGGAAGAAGGATTGGGTTTTTGAGGTAATAAAAAGACACCATTTTCTTTATTTGTGATCTAGATTGAGGAAATGTGATTGAACTTGATTTTTGTATTCTGGGTTTTTCTTGGTTTTCTGTTTATTTGCGGAGAATATAGTCTTGTTTGAAAATCTATTGTTGTTTAACGATTATTGATCGGTTAGATTATGTGTGTGTATCTGTGTGTGTATGTGTCTGTGTAGTCTTGTAAAAGTTATAGGAGCTGCTTCTTTCCAAGCTTACTTAATCAAGATTGAAGTTTTTGTTGGTTTTTAAGTAGGAGGAAAGGTGAATCATGGTTTCTGTTGTTTGCATCATGCTCTTGTTAGGTCTAATTTGCAGAAAATGCATAAAGAAGGAGATATAATGTGTTTCTATTCCTCTGTTGATATTCAAACCTTTTATAGGACTACAAAAAAAAAAAAAAAACTTTGGCTTCTTTTTTTCTTTTTTTTTTTGTGTTTTAAGATTTTTTAGATGAAATCTTATGTATTTTGATTCTGATGTCATCAGGTTTATAGTTGCATTTTGACCGGTTGGACTGCCTGACCCCTCAACCTGTAGCTTGCCTAAACCATGGCTGCAGCTTTAGAGTGTTGGACAAGCCGAGCTAGTGCAGATGAGGACCTGGTGGAGCAAGTTTTGATGAGAACCCATGACAGATCCGAAGCTCCTCCAGAAAATGCCAATCCTGCAACCTCTGGTGGAGGTGGTTTTAAGGACTCTTCTGCAATGCAAAAGAGACTGCAGAGGCTCAGCCGCAATGTGTCCGAGGCGATTGCCTCATTTAAAAACTCCCTCAACCTTGACTTGGTCCGTGATCTGCCTTCTTCAACACAGGTGGTTCGTGCTGAAAATGGCCGCAAGCAAGTTTGGGCAAGCGTTATACGGAGCTTGACTCAGCTTTACCCTGGAAGTCAACTTCCAGACAAGCTCGTTTCTAACATTCGCAAGCATTACGATTTGTCCACTTTACCACTAAGGTTCAAAATTTAAGCTTAAATTTGATTTTCCTGTGCTTGCATTTCTTTTGATGTTTGTTCTGACAGTGTCATAATTATGTGATTTTGATAGCTATGCACAAGCTGGAATTGAAATGAAGGATGTGTTTCTGCATATGAAATTGATAGAGCAAGCAGCAACGGAAGACCAACCAGCAATACTGATACAGGAGGTGTCTGACGATGAAGTTAATGGGTCGTTATTCAAGCTGACATTTGCATGCAACTCTTCCCTTTCATGGCCAGCAATGTCAGGTGCACTTGATAATGCTTCTATTTGTTGCAAGAAAATTCAGATGTTTGAGAGGAAGGGGCTCATGCTGGGAATTGTTATGCTTTTGGTTCAATATGGGCAAGAAAAAATGTTCAAAATCCGGATAGAAAATGCACTTAAAGTAGCTCTGAAGAAGCCGAAAAGTACCTCTATGAAGTTGTCCTTTGGGCTTTGCGGTTGTCAGGAGGAGAATACAGCTAGGCATAGAGAGCTTGGAGAGATGGATGAAGAATGTGGTGAGCAGAGTTATAGAAATGGGGTTGAGAATTGCAGCCCTAAGGTTCAGCTACAATTGCCTTTACCAAGTACTTCCATTGTGGTTTCAGTTGATGAATGGCAGACGGTAAAATCAGGAGGAAATGAGATTAAGAAGTGGTTATTGAATGTTGATAGCCTTGAGTTCATTGATCAGATTGGGTCTAATACATTTAAGGGGGTTTATAAGGGCAAAAAAGTTGGGATTGAGAAGCTCAAGGGATGTGACAAGGGGAATGCATATGATTTTGAGCTTCGGGAAGATTTGTTGGAGTTAATGACTTGCGGACATAAGAATTTTTTGCAGTTTTATGGCGTTTTTATAGACGAAAATCATGGGTTATGTGTCGTGACTAAGTTGATGGAAGGTGGATCAGTTCATGATTTGATATCAAAGAACAAGAAGCTTCATACTAAAGAAATTATGAGGATTGCTGCTGATGTAGCCAGAGGGAATTAAGTTCATGAATGATCATGGTGTAGCATATAGGGACCTCAATACACAACGAATTTTGTTAGACAAACATGGAAATGCTTGCTTGGGGGATATGGGAATAGTGGCTGCTTGCAAGAGTATTGGTGAGGCTATGGAGTATGAAACTGATGGTTACAGGTGGCTAGCTCCTGAGGTTGGTACCCCATTATTTTCATTTTTGTATATGATTGTCATATTCATAGACACTGTGGTACCTGATTCAAGTTTTTATCAAAACACTGATAGGCTGAAAAATTGAGGAAGATGTACAGCATCCTACAAATTGAGATTCTTCAACTATTGTCTTATAAGTGAAATAGAAAACATAAAACATTGAAAGGAAAAAGATCATTTACTAGTTTCCACAAAGCATTTGAAGTGAACGTGCTCAACCTTTTAACTCACAGTTATACTGGATGCTTTTTGCATCATCTATTCTTTGAAGCTAGATAATTCAATTAATATGGAGTATTGCTCAAATGGCATGCTACTGCTTGATGGTCTAATTAGGTATTCTATTTCTGTTTCAAGTTTGCAGTGCAGACATTCTAAAGCAGAAAAACAGTTCAAAGCTGTAGTGAGGACCATCTATTTTATATATATACATATTTTAGTCTTGCTTAGAACTGTTATTGACCAATCATGCAATGGTACCCGAAGGGCAGCTCTAGAAATTGTATTCTTGAATCAAGATAGGTTACTCTATCATTAGGTTGACCATTTCACAAGATTAGCTGATTAAAAGCAAAAACTGGCCCATAAAAATTGTATTGTAGTCCGATAACTGAAACTGTTGCCCTTCATAGAAGCATGCATTTTCTAGTATAACTGGTTTGGCATCTAACCAAATTGCTTAATGGTTTTATATGACAAATGTGGAAGCATGTCTACCATGGGAAATGGGAACTTTGTGCTTTCTAAAATATCAGTTACATTCAGTGTATGTTGGGCTTTTGAGGGTCAGATTAATTAAATTAAAACTTTATGTCAATAATCCCTGCATCATTTTTTTGTGCATGCGTAACATTTTTTCATGATTATTTTCTTTCCGCTTTACCTTTATGACTTTACCTAAGCAGAAATAAAGCTGCTTTAATATAACTTTATTTTTCCTTTCATCAGTGGTGGGGGCTGGGGGGTTGTCCAATCCTATTATATTTTATTCAAAAATTCTATAAATATATGTTGGCACCTGAAACTTTTGAGTTTTTCCTTCAACATGCATATTGCCATCTTTGACTTTCTTGAACATGCAGTGCAGATCCTTGAATAAAATGTTTAGAGAGTAGAATTTGTTATTTCTATTTTTCAAATATATTGGTACTAGTTTATTGTGCTATATAACTTTATGCTTATTCCAACCTCAGGCAGCTGTAAACTTTTAGCATACAACTTCTGAATCAATATGCTGCCTATTCATATAATTGTTGAAGAATTGTTTCCTACTTAGCAGCTTAGGCTTTTAGATGATGTATTGACATCATTTTAAACTGAAAGTAGTCTTTCCTAAAGTTTCATCCTTGAGATGAACTTTCCCCAGAAAAATTGGATGGACAAAAAAAAAAAAGGCCAACTTTTGTTGAGCTCTTTTCTACTACCTGACCGACCCCATCCAAAACAAAAAAATGGAAGCTGTATTTGTTGTTATTCCTTGTTCAATTAAAGTCATATTGATGATGTCCCTGATTGGCATTCAATATCTCAGATCATTGCAGGCGATCCAGAGGGTGTTAAAGAGACATCAATGAGTAATGTATATAGCTTTGGGATGATAATATGGGAAATGGTTACTGGTGAGATTGCATATTCTGCTTACTCACCGGTGCAGGCCGCAGTTGGAATAGCAGCTTGTGGGCTTAGACCTGATATCCCAAAGGACTGCCCCCAAATCCTAAGAACTGTAATGATGAAGTGCTGGAACAACTGCCCTTCAAAGCGTCCTCAGTTCTCTGAGATTCTATCAACATTGACACGTCCTATCAACAATCTATGCCACAACATTGCTAGGTGACAAATCTCTTTCATCTACCCGCAGCCTAATCTGTAAAACTAAATGTTTGTGTAAATTAATATTAGCAGATACTGAAATGCCTGATATAGGTATAGATTTTAGATGTTCGTCTTTGTACTTTTTCCTGCCATAATGATTTTATAAGAAAGGAAAAGGTTAAAATTTTTGTTTCTTTATTTTTGTGTGATTTCATAAGGGAAGATGCGGGATATGTTAAATTTAATGTTCCGTGTAGGATACAATGTATTTCTTAAACACTGTTTTGGATGTGGAGCTGTCACTTTAGAAAGGAAAATGGAAATGCATCTTTTATGGCAAACTCTAGTTGTATGCTTGTTCATATTGTTTCTGCTTATTTCACTTGATTGGCAACTAGCTGGCTTTTGCAACTACTTGTATTGAAAATCAGTGAAATAAACTGAGGAGGAAAGGGCTTCAGAGAAATTCGATTGTTTGCGAGATAATCGGCTAAAAGCTTGATCAGTAATTCTAGGGCTTTTCACCCTTTTGTTTCCATAGTGGCTAATTGGGGGTCCTGGTTTTGCTTCTTTCTTGTTTTTTTGGTCCTGCAAGAGAGTAAAGAATGGCCAATGTAACTCTAACTACCACACTGAACTTTCATGAAGGCTGGATGATATATAGTTTGGTGAGTTTTCCATGTAAATTTCCAAAAGTTTGCTACTTTATTCTCCTTTATTTTGGTATTATGATTAGGATGTTCTTTAACTTATTAGCACTAGACCCACATGGCTCTTATCTAAGAGAAAAATGTCCTAAAGATGTCATTATTGGGGCCCATAGTGATGAGAACATGAAAAGATATAAGGGAAATGAATACCTTTCCTTGCTTGTCCAGCAAATAAATGCATATATACCCCCAAGAAAATGACTAGTGCATTACAAAAGTCATTCAACAACAGTTTAGCTAGAAAATATCTGTTACGTCATATTGTTAAGCGCCCCCTTTTTTCTCCCAGAATTAAAAAGATGTCTAGTGGTTTATTCATTCATTTTGGTGAATGATCCTCTAAATTATTGGCAAAAGGCTTATGTAGATTCGGTTTTTGATCTCACTTGTAGATCATGTGGTGCAGATTAAATTTTAAAGAATTTATGACATCAGTTGATGTAAGTAAGATTTTGTAATATTTAATCCTAACTACAGAGTCTAAGGTGGGGTCAAAGCATCTAGGTAAGTATTTTTCTAAATTATTAAATAATACCCCTATCACATTTATTTTATCACAATTTGACTTTTAAGATAAAACAAATCAATTTTGTAATGAAGAATTCATTTAGATTGTGTTTGGATTGATAGATTTAAAAAAAAAAATTTGAAATTCACTCATTCGTTAAATAATTTGTAAAGATAAAATAGATAAATTTTAACCATACTTAAATTAAAAAATTATTTGAAATATTTTATTTCATAATTTTTAATTTAAATAGATTTAAAATTTATTCATTTTAATTTTATAAATATCTCTAAAAAAAAAAAAAAAATTTAAATTTTTCTCCAAATTCATGCAATTTCAATATAATCTTAGATTTATTTCATTAAACTTTAAAAACTTAATTTGTTGATTAAAAAATTAAATCGTGACAATATAAATCAGAGAGAGTGAGCTAACCTCGGACTGCTTTAATAGCAGTCTTGAAAACTGGCTGAATAGTTGGTCTGTGCCGGCATCTAAGTAGCTAAATCACATTATATCAATATTACTACAATCATGGAAGAAAGGTGGTGCACAACTGCACATGCCAGCATGTGTGCGCTGATTATTACAAGCCCATTTACGTAGTCTTCGACCATCTTGACATCTTCTGTTTTTGTTCTCGTACTTTAGCATCCGACGACCTAAGTGATTAACGTCGTACGTTATCTTAGCAAACTTCTGTTCATGTGTTCTCTAGAATCATTAACTTGCATTATTGGAGAAAAGGGTAACTCATGGAGTAAGTTTTGGTTATTGATTTCGTAATACAGAATAAGTATGATAATTGTTGAAATGATTAAAAAATTAAAAAACACATTTATTATGATCTGTAGTACTCATTCTATAATAAAGAGTAAGTAACAACAAATTTTATTCAACATATAGTTAAACAAAACAATGTTAGAAAGATTGTGGTAATAGTAATATATCTATAAGAACATTTTATAATTCCGTTAATTGTTCGTTCTATTTTAAAATTAGAGTTGGGCCAATCATCACGGCTTGGACCATGTCCCTACCCTCCTTTTAAAAAAAATCACTTTTTTTTTAACTTGTATCACGAATCTATAATCAATTAAACATAACAAAAGTCACTATTTCTTTACCTGTGACAGGATCTATAACCAATTGAACATAACGAAAATGTACTACATCAATATTGAATATTGCGCCAAAGAGTCTATTTTATCCGCACGTCAGGTCAATTGATGCATAGAGTATGCGGTGGGCGAAAGTCCCCCCGAAGCCTAGGTATAGCAGATATAAGAGCAAATGCATTAATCCCGACATGCAATCCCCGCAAACAATTTGTGTCTATGTCTAGGGAATAGCATCTAATCTCCTGCAACTTGTACGATGAAACAAGCTTGAAGACAAATACTTACCCTAAAATTTCCTGATCCTATCGTGTTTCGAAAGCACTTCTAAATATGTTAAAATCTATACAACCAGGTCCTTTTTCTTACTTTTCTCCTACTTAACACACACAAGCAGAAAAGAGAAAGAGATGGATGAATCAACAGTTTTGAAACTGAATAAATATTCCTAAGGTGTATCACCAGTTCCAATTACGAAGATTCACATACATTTGCGGGATGCACCCCGGCATTTTAGACTAATCAAATCAACTCAAGGAGATGGGGAGATACAGATTCCTTCGCCACATACTAGTGTTGATAGTAACAGTACTGACGCAAAAGCACTGGGGAAGACGAAATAAATGGCAATTTCAGAAACTCAATATTACAAACAGTATATCAGACAAAACCAATAAGAAGTGTGCAATTAATTATACCAATCCAGAAACAGGATAGAAAAAGTAAGCTAGTACAATTAGGAATAGCAACAGAAATGTTCTGCTACCGCTATTCCGCTGAATGGCTTGAGACAGCTCCTTGTTACCCAGTTCAACATTCTTTGTAGCTTCTACTGCCTATTGGTTAAAAGCAAAGAAAAGGAAAAGAGTGTAAAAATAATCTTCATTGGGAGAAAATGTGAAGATAGCCATTGGAGCACATGACTGTTGTCCAAGAACACTTCCAGCTTATGCATTTTTAGCTACCATGGGCAAATCTATCTTGACACAAATATCTCAAGTGCAAGAGAAATATGCAATAGAATGAAACAATCCAAGTATCAGCAGTCTGAAAATTTAAGTTGATTGGTCAAACAATAACTTGTCAGGAATAAATGACTGATTTGTAAGGTGACATATTGAACTCAGGCTAACAGGTAAAAATACTCACGAGGCACACATAACCTGTTCATATTCAAGCTTAAGCATAAATCATACGAAACAAAATTGTTTAAGTTGGCAATTGACGAGTCTCTCCCCTCTTAAGCTTAATCAATCTTCTGGTTGTTCAAAATGGCCTGCGAAAAACTACAATGATGTATATTTCCAAGAAGTTTCAAAATGTCAGTGAGTTGGGTTTATTTCCCATCATGCAGGATGGAAAATTTCTTTTATTTATTTATTTATTTATTTTTTAAGTTTTTAATAGGTTTCCAGCCTACAAGCCTATATTAATTAATATGCAAGAGGAAGTCTGCCTCATGCTTTACTCTCAGGCAAGGTTCAACAAACTATGCACTGATTCACTAGTTGTTACATATTATTTGTTGTTTGTTTCTCGCTACCGAAGTAATGAGTTCACTATTCACCAGAAGAATACAAGATTCACAGATAGTTATACAATGAATTATGGAAATAGCAAAATGCATTACTATTTTAAAATAAGATGATGTTAATATTTCCATTCGAACTGGGAAGATGTTCAAAAAGTATTAAAATTAGAATCTTGAAACAACACATACTGACCTGCTCATACTCATACGCTAAAAGTTCTATTTGCTGAGATTGTTGTAAAACATGTGTAGACATGAGATGATTCAAGGCAGACATTTCAACCATTTTTTTCTCTGTTTCTTGAACAGCATCCAGAAGGCTTGATAACTCAGCCTGAACCAATATGGCAGACTAACATGAATACAAATGTTCAATTATCCATATTGGAAACCTTCTTGTGCCAAAGTTTTGATTAATTCACATGTTTTGATCACCAGTTAATGTGTCCATTACCTGAAGGGAACGTGTTTCATCATCCAAAATTTGTTCCTGGACCCTCATAGGACCTGGTTGAGCTTCTTCAGATTCCCTGACCTGTGTGTTATATGTCTCTCTAGGCCCAAGATTACTTGATTTAGTGGTTTCTTTTACTTCTTCCGGGTTAGTCCGCCTCAGCTTTTTTCTTGGTGTTACTCGGTTAATAGCATCTTGGAAGCGTATGGCTCTAAGCTTGTCAAAATGTGAAGTAACTGAATGAAGCTTTTCGCTTAAATTACCCGGATTAAAACCTGCACCGTGGAACAAAAGCAATTCAGAAAACATGCACAAAAATTAAAAAAAAAAAAAAGGGGGGGGCACACCTGAAAAATAGATAGCATATGCTTCTCATTATGCTATCTAATATATATTCCCTTGCAATTATTTGCCTCCTGTAATTCATATTTATATGATATGCTGTTTTCAACATGATATAGTCCATAATTACAAAAACTAACAGAGGCATATTCTTTCCAATTGTATCCTTTCCCTGGAGACGTAGTGTTAGTCACGCCTTTTAATATGCATGCATATGAATAATGCAGAGGAAAAAGATTTCAAACCATGATGCTAAGATAAACAAACAAACAAACCAAGCCTTAATCCCACTAAGTAGGGTCGGCCGCATGAATCTTGTTACGCCATTGCGCTCTGTCATAGACCATATCCTCCTCAATTCCTAGATGGGGTATATCTTTCCTACAAGTTACCCACCGAGCCTTTTTCGGTCTTCCTCTACCCCTCTTATGAGATCATGAGTACTTTCTCTAAAATTTACTCGCCTGATTGGCGCTTCTACTGGTTGTCTTAACACATGACCCAACTACCTTAATCGTGTTTCTGTCATCTTCTCATCAATAGATGCTACTCCAATCTTCTCACGAATATACTCATTTTGTATCTTGTCCATCCTAGTGTACCCACACATCCATCTTAACATTCGTATTTCTGCTACTCTCATCTTTTGCTCATGTGTGTGATTCACTGCCTAACACTCAGACCCATAGAGCATAGCTGGCCTAATTGCCGTTCTATAGAATTTACCCTTAAGTCATAAAGGAATTTTGCAGTCACATAATATTCCCGATGTCATTCTCCATTTAGTCTATCCCGCTTGTATCCGATGTGTAACATCTCGATCTATACCACCATTACTCTGAATAACTGATCCTAAATATTTATAATTTTCACTTATGGGTATCTCTTGATCTCCGATACTAACCCTTATTCCATTCCTACGTGTACCCTTGCTAAACAGTGAATAATAGCTTAAATTCCATATATTGTGTTTTTTATCTACTAATTCTAAACCCTTTTGCCTCAAGTGTCTCTCTCCAAACCTCAAGTTTAGCATTAACCCATCTTTTGTTTTATCTGCTAACACAATGTCATCTGCAAATAACATACACCATGGTATTTCCTCCTGTATGTGCCTTGTAAGTTCATCTAAGACCAATGCAAATAGATAAGGACTTAGAGCTGAACCTTGGTGTAAACCTATATTTATAGGGAACTCTCGTGTCAACCCTCCTGGTGTTCTCACACTTGTAACCATATCCCTATACATCTTCTTTATCCCGGTACACCATGATGCTACGATGATTTTGGATATTTAATAGTTTGTTTGAGCAATTTCGTTCATTTTTTCTTGCCAAATAAAAACCATCGAAAAGCTATAGGAACTTCTAATGTGAATAGGCTTTTAAGCACCAAACAACTACATTACAGGAAATAGACACAGTAACATGCAGATTTGTGCTAGATATTGCACAGTATGAGGTTTTCAACTTCATTGCTCCCCTTTTGTAAATTGACTAATACTTGTATTTATTGGGATAGGTATTTAACAATGTTCAAAACCCATCAAACAAATCAGGCTAGAAATCTTGCAAGTTTTTGGATACTGGGCGGAATTTATACACATCTAGGGGGGGTGTTTGAGAGGGGGAAGCTTTTATATCTAATCAAAACAAAACAAAACAAAAAAAGTAAAACAGCATACCACTCCATGCTTGTGTGCTATAGTATCAGCATTCAAATTGTCACCTTTGATACCAAGCCATCCCCTTGAATTTGCTTCTTCATCCTTTATACTATTTTTAAGGACATCTATTTGCTCTTTGCATGCTTTAATGAAAATTGTAACCTGCAAAAAGTTAATATATTAGACAAGCTGTTCTTATCGGCCCACACACTGACAGATTCAACAATTCACAATAATTCATTAGCTCAATTACAACAACATAACTACATTGAATATAAGTCCTTCAAAACATTATCAATAATAAATTCATTTTAAAATGTCATGGAAACACAAGGATCAATTATCTTGGGACTAAGAAATCCTATTTGTTGTAACTAAAAATTCCCTAGGAACTCTAAACACTTGAAGCCTTCTCCATCTCACTTTACTGTTTCACAACTATACAGTGTGCTTTCTCTTTTCCCAATCGTAGTCTTAAACTGAACAAACTGTAGCCACCATATAAAATTCCAGCCAAATTTTGAATTTGCATTCGAGAATTACCAAATAAGTTTTTTTCAACCAAAACAAAATAAAAAACGTGAGAAACACTGAAGGTAGTGAGACTAAGAAATCTTAAAATGGTGCTGCAAGCGTGGTAATGATTAAAACTCAAAAAAGAAAATGGGGATTTTATGAGAATTTTCGCTTTAAGGTTTGTTACTGGACTGTGTGATTCTAATTTGGTGGTTTACTTTCCTTACATGGTTCAAACAAACAAACAAACAAACAAACAAACCAAGCCTTATTCCCACTAAGTAGAGTCTCGGCTGCATGAATCCTACTATGCCATTGCGCTCTGTCATGGACCATATCCTCCTCAATTCCTAGATGGGCTATATCTTTCTTACAAGTTACCCACCAAGTCTTTTTCGGTCTTCCCCTACCCCTCTTATGTTGATTACTCTCTCTAAAATCTACTCGCCTGACAGGTGCTTCTACTGGTCATCTTAACACATGATCTAACCACCTTAAGCGTGTTTCTCTCATCTTCTCATCAATAAATGCTACTCCAATTTTCTCACGAATATACTCATTGCGTATCTTATCCATCCTAGCGTACCCACACATCCATCTTTAACATGTGCATAATTCACTGCCCAACACTCAGACCCATAAAGTATCGCTGGCCTAATTGCCGTTCTATAAAATTTACCCTTAAGTCACTGGCCTAATTTCTTCTTCATCATCTCTACAAAATTTCTTTCTATAAGAATTTCGCAGTTACTTCAAATGCATCCTAACAGAATTTATATCAAAGAGCAACTAGACTGCATGTCACATGAAAGCATATGCAACTACTTAAATGTAAGGTCTAGACTGTAGAGAGGCATCAAAAGGGCATGTTGATAAAATCAGATTGTTATTAGCATGACATTAGCTTTTATTCATTTATGATCTTGGCAAGAAGCTCAAATCACCTTTTTATGAGTAACAATAGGCATAATTAGTAGACAGAATCCTCCACCGTCCAACAATCATTGGATGTCTTTAGCATCTACAACAATTATGTGGAAGAAAACAAAAACATAAAAGAGTTGCTGATGCTGAAACTTTCCAATTACATCTCCTTGTATACCCAAATAGTTTACTCATTTTAAACACAAAGGGCAGTGAAGAATAAGATTTTCTGACAAAAAATTTATGCAAACCTTTTGCTCCCATATCTTACAAAATGCATTAATCAAAAATTGTTATTTATATTACTACATGGATATTTGTTCAACAGAGCTGGAACATATCAATTACATTTGAAAGCTGTAAAAACCACCAAACTGCTCCTTTAGTATTACAAAAAGGCAGGTTAATGAATGGTTGAGAAAACTTACTTCGTGTTCAATGCTATCCCTCTCCTGTTCAGTGGTGCGGTGCAAATCAACATAATCCTTCTTATGCTTCGTCAAGAACTGTTCCAGGGCTTCGATGCTTTCAAGCTAGAAAATTGATTTTACAAAATCAGTTACATAACAAGGAATTTGAAATAAAAGCTTAACATATTAATAAACTAGCAATGTTAACCTTCTACAATATATATGAGCAGCACCAACCTAATTCTTTTCATCATAAGCGAAATAAGAGTAAACAAAATACAACAGAAAAAGGAAGTACTTTTAGTAACAACTCATTACCGTTTTCAATGCAGCTTTCATGAATGATGTTCTTTCCCGAGGTTTGTGCATGATAAAGGAAGCCAAAATAGCAGCTGTTTTGGCCTATTAACAAGAATTCAACGTCAGATAGAGACTACTATGACTTTTGAGACTAAATCAGCTTATTATGTATCCAAAAACTATTGCAAGATTTATAGCCTGAATCTTAACAAAAAATGAACGGTAATATGTTGGATTACAAGTGCATACTTAGAGAAATTAAGAACACATGCGGAGAAAGCTACATTTGAATAGTGCCAATCAAACACCAATTCTAAATTTCTAATAAATTCTGTTTAAAGTATTGAATTTTAAATGCATAACAAACCCGGAGGCAAATCACAATAGTTAGAAAGAACTAGTTATGAATCAAGAATTTTTTCTATCCAAAAATTTGGCATAACAACATAGATGATCATGAATAGAAAAGTAATAGTAATATGCGAGATCAATAGATGACAGAGGCAGCATTTTTTGATCCCTAATTTGATGCTTCGCAATCACAAGCAAGGAACTTTGGAGCTAAATTCATAAATATTAGTCAAAAAGAATTGCAGTGGATTTCCCATATTAAAAACAAGTAGCATTTACACAAGTTAAAGTTTGCTGCAAACATCACTACTAGTAGCTGCATTAACAAGACACAAAATGCAAAGAGGATCGAAAGATTTAACGAACCTCACTAAAACCAAATGAAACTGCCGATCTGCGAACAGCATCTCTGAAATCTTCCGTTCTTTCTCTAACTTTTGCCATTCCTTCAAATCCAAAAGAAACTATCATCAGGCCTAAATTTCTCAAGTATGATTTTAAAAAACCAAATAACATCATACAATCAAGTGACAAGCATTAATATAAAAAAAAAACAAGTCTTTCCAGCTTTAATCAGACATCTTCCAGGAGACTCCAGAATGCAATGCGTACAAAATTATCTATATTTAACGTGAATATTGAGAAATAGCAGCACACAAAATACACGATCGGATGCTAATTGCATATAAAGACTAACAATTGAAAGAATTACACCATTATATTATTAAACATGTAAGAAATTACCAAATTACCGAGCGTAAACAACCCTAAAATCGGCGTGAAGGACAAAAATTAAAAAAAAAGAAAAATAAATCTTTACAGAAGAGTACTTACTGGAAAATAAAAAGAATAATTTTTTCCCGCAGAATGAAGTACTCAGGAGCCGGTGACCGAAGTCAATTCACGGGCGTTGGGCTTAGTGCGACCGGCGCCGAACAACCCGACGACGACGACGAGGAGGAGGAAGGGGGAAGAAGCAGCAGCCTGAACCTCAAGGAGGAGAATCGGTATGTTTTTTTTTTTCCAATTTATTTTATTTTATTCGGCGGGCGGAAAAACGACGTCGTTTGCAGAAGTGAATTTCCCTATATAATACTAATGCAATATGCAACAGAGAGAGTTTTGTTGGTTTCTTCAAATATTGCTGTTGCAAATGGCCGCTGCTGCTCTCTTACAAATTCGTGACCGGAGAATTTGGTCGCGAGTAGTGCGACGACGGTGCCGGAGGAGTTTCCGGTCAGACGCAGCTCTGGAAGCTTTAGCCAAGGCCTCCGAAGCGAAATCCCCGAACGTCGTCGCTTTATACAACTATCCTTCCTTCTCCGGTGCCTGTGATCTCTGCACTCTTCGCACACCTCTACCATTCCCGTCTCAATATTTCTTGCCTCATTTTGCCTTTCTCTTCCGTTCTTCCTTTCAGGTATACTATTAATTTACTCTCTCTCTATGTGTATATACACACACACATTTATTCCTTGGAAAAAAGTGAGGTCTTTGTATAACTATTTATACACATAGCTGATGAGTGGAAATTTTAAAGCTGATTTCCCATAGAATTATTTTTGCTTTTAACTATTCAAATTTGCTGTGTTTTCTTCTTGAATAATTTTTAAGGGTGGAAGATGTGTGTATTGAAGGACTTAAAGAGTGCTACTTCCTCGATTTTCTTGGGCCAAAAGGGTTTGCTGTGGAGCTTTTCAAGCGAACATCGTGCAAGTAAGTGTAGTTGGAGTTTTGTTTGGCAAGAGATTGGGAAGTTTGAAGTTGAATCTGAACTTAATTGTTGGTTTAACAGGATAATAGGATTTGATCATAGAAAGTCGGTGCTCTCCAAGAGCAAAGTCCCTCACAAGGAAGATTTGAATGAAAATCTTGCATTACATGTCAATCTTGAGAGGAGTAGCTCTTTTGCTGTCTATGAATATTTCTCTTCTAAGCTTTCGGAAATGGTTTCACATGATGTAAGTAGGACTGTCATTATCACAAAAAAAGAAAGAAAAAGATTGTCATTATCACATTCAAGTTTTCTTGTTTCTTTGGTGATGCCTTCATTATTTTTGAGTTTGAAATTTGAGTTCTGCTTATTATGTTTCAAGGCTGTAATATTGTGTTATTAATTACATAATTTGTTAATATGCATGTCTGTTCATGATTTTTATGACAAGTACATTTTTTATATGTGAATAGGAGGATGCTGTATGGATACTAGATCCTAAAGAACGAGAGCGGATGGAAATAGTTCTGAATTACATTCAAGACGGAGATCTTCGTAGATGGAGTTTGCCAGACAGTAGAGCATTTAATATTGGAATCCAGGAATGGCGATCGAAGCTGAACTGCATCAAATCTCTAATCCACGCATGTATGAGCAGGTTTAAAGTTACATATAACTCATGTATTGTTGAATTATAACCAATGTTACTTTCTCCTGATCTAACTGTTGAGGATTGTTCTTAGGGGTCGTTAGATTATCCCTGGAGTGATTTCATGAATTTTTATTTACGAAAAAAATGAGTTCTTGATCTAGTAGCGAAAAGGACTTGGGTGGAGGTCCCTGGAATATTAGCTGTGTATTTCTATTATCGTCTCTCAATTTATTGCATTTCCTGCTCCTTGCCACATTCTGCTAACCAGATTTCAGTTTTTCTTTTTTAGTTTTCTTGAAAATTTTGACTTAGTGTGACTTTAACTGTCTCCCTGTAACAGTTACTTGAGATGAGCCCTGTGGATATAATTGCTGGAGGCAACTCCTGTTTGTTTACTCGTCAGATTGCTGCAAATAAATTGCTGAATAAGGTTTTCAAAGTTCGGTTGGGCAGAGGGTTTTATGGGGAATGCCTGGTAACCAAATTACTAGTGTGCCGTCCTTCAGCAATTTGAGTACTTTTTATCCTAAACAGTTCTATAATTCAAGGCTTCATGAAATTTCTCTTTAGTTATCTTTCTAACAGAATTGTTGGCACTTACCCAGAATCTGGTACACTATCTGCATCAAAGCCAACTGCTTAACATATATTCTCATACTAGAATAGTGAATTCTGTTTGTATATTATGTTCTGCCTTCTACTAGCACAGAATTTCGCCCTCTCTTCAGAATATTCACATTTTTTATGATATATATTTTTTACAATGTTTTAATCATTTTGACTCCTGTATTTTATGTTTCAGGGCGTCAGAATTGATGTTAGTTCAGATTTAAGTGATGAAATTGGCAAGGAACTGAGCCAGAGAAGTGCTGCAGCTGGACTAAGGTGGTCTTTTTGAATATTTCTCTCTTCCCTTTTCTCTTCATTTTTAATGTTTCTAGTCTGATAAGCTAATCTGGAATATTTGGTTTACCTTGGTAGAGTGAGTCTTTCCAATGCTTATTCGGCTGGTTTATCAAGTGGGCCTTTAACTTAAAAATTTTTATCGTCTGGCAACTTCAGTATTTTTATGAAATATAAAAACTTTGTCTAGCTGGACAACTTAAACTTGCTCACATGTGGTTGTCTGGGGCAATACAACTAGCTTAAATCAGTACTTGTATAAAGGATAATAAGAGATTGTAAGTTAAAAATGTTGTCAGTGTGCACATCTCTTAAAAGTAGAAGCCACACTTGAGAAAGAGAAAAGAATCACTGCATTTGTACACCCATTTGAAGAAACAGAAAACAGAAATAGTCTGCATGCAAACAGAATATAGCAGGTCTGGTAATCACATCTTCAGAATTCTTTCATGTGTTATTCACTTTTCTGGTCCCCGGCTCCTGATCCAGCTTAAGTAGCTAAGTGAATTGTTAAATAGCCTGCTCGTATTAATTCAAACTTCTCAACTGAGATCTGTTTAACTTCCCCTCCATTAATGCAATTTTATACTATAAACTTTTAGCTGTAGCTACCCAACAGAGGTAGGAGGCTTAGTAAAGAAGAAGAAAACAGTAACATTGTGTAAGCTATAACTCTTTAGATGGTATTGCAAAAAACTACAATGCTGGTATATCTAATGAATTTTAGGTCTTCTTTGACTTTTAAGTATTTATTTTTAAAGTTTTGGGACTTGCTTAAGTTAGCCTACTTCAAGTTTTTCTTCTTGTCCTCACCTTTACTTGTTTTGTATCTGCAATTCTTGATGGATTTAATTTAATCACCCTAAAAGAGCTTAACATACAAACAAGTTTAGGTAAAAGGACAAACATAAACATTTTAAACCCCCCCCAAAAAAAAAAAAAAAAAAAGCTAGAGGATAATCAACTTTCTGAACATTTAACATAAGCCTAGGATTATTTCAGAAATTTTCCAAATTAAAGTATTTGCTCATCAACCGGTAATTGATTTTTGTAACCCATATAAGTTGATTTGCCTTGCTGGGACCTGGGTCCACGAGCAACATGAAATGTCTATGATAATCTGAGAGAAGTTAACATATGGGTCACGATAATAGTTGGTCTTCAACATTATTCCTTCCCTACCACTGTCATTGTACTTATAGAGACGTCTTTAATTTGACTTGCAGCAGACTCTCATTCTCTTATTTAAATTCACACCTGGACATCACAGATAATTTTTTTGTGCATGTTTAAGGCATGCTATAAGCTAAAATAATTTCCAGTGAGGCATGCCTTGACACTCCCATTTAAGTACAGAAGTTTTGAATCACAATTTAAGACGGGCTCTTCCACTCAGGAGTTTGAGTAAGAGAAGCATTGTGAATTACAGGAACACCACTCATTATGTTGTCACTGTTGATAAAACAGGGGATTCCCAAAACAGTATTAAAATGACATTGTGCATAGAGATTTGAAGGTCCTCCGTCATAATTTGTAGGATTGTTCATATCATATTTCATGGTGTATGAAATGTCTTGATGGTATTATTCATTTGTTTGAGATATCCAAAATGGTCTTTGCTTTATTGAGGTAGTGTGACACGCGAAACAAGGTTTGATAGTTTGATGTTAGTTTGCTGCTTTATCTTTTCTTTTGAACAGATATTTGGGAAGCATGTGTTTGAGAATATGCTTTCTTATATATCTTCCTTCAAGTAGCCAGCACTCGTGAAGAGCAGCCACCTAAAAACTGAGAACTGTCTTACAACTGACAGTTTAATGACAAGATGTTAAAATTGTTGCTTCTTTAGTACTAGTATTACTTTCTTGTGGTCGAATCTTCAATTTTTATTGTTGATTTAGACCTGTAGGAGCTGTTATTTGCATGCAGCGGAATAATCTTAAAATGTGCCTAAGGAGCATGGATGTTGGTACCGATACTTCTGAAGTTGCTAAGGTGTGTCTCATAATTAGACACAGTTTGTTGTCTCTCTCCTCAAATCCCTGGTCAGCATGTTGATTATATTGTAATATACCCCTCTAAAGCTTCATTGTATCTTCAATGTAAAGGCATATGGTTTTACGGAGGTGGTTCGCCAAGTTCCAGCTCCTTTATCATTCGGATGGACGAATACAATAAATGGATCTCTTAGTGCCCATTCTAAGCACATCGAGGTACATAAATTGATTTTCTTGTAATGGAACAGGTCATTCATATCCCTGTTTTTGTATGCGTGGAGAAATGAATTATGATTATTACTTAGTCCCTTCACTTTGATCTCTGAGAATCAACTGATGTTTGGAATTGCCATTTAAAAATCGTATGTTTTGTTTGGCTAAAGAATTTAGTTGCATGAGAATGTAATGTCTCAATTTTAATAATTGATGAAATCTCCTACTATGTTGACAGGCAAATGGAAAGGTTGGTTTTGGAGATCCATATTTTACTACTTCTTCCTTGGTCTAAAGAATTTCATTATTTGTTTGTAAAACATCCTCAGTTGATTGGTAAATGGAAGTGTATTTTGGACCCAAAGTAGATATTTGATATTTAAAATCTTGAAATAGGAGTTGCAGATTTTACTCATCTTCATCCCAGAGTGAGGAGTAAAAAAAATGGGTAATCATAATATCAAACCTGCTAATATCTTTCTCCCGCTGGATGAGGAAGTACTCTGGAATTTAAAATTTCCTGGTCGATTAGCATCAAATTTTGAAGAAAAAAATATATGTTCAGAATGTAAAAGAAATAATGTTTGCTGGGTTGATGAGCAAACCAAAGACACGTATTCTGTTGAGATGTTCTATTAATTCGTGAGACTATAAAAGCAAGATGAAGTGTAAAATCATTGGTCTATTAGCGTACAGGGCAACCATTAACCTCTATGCCTTTGGCTGTTGGACATAATGCCAAATCACAATGTTCCCCATCTGCACCCCACCAAGTCATTTGTACATTCTCAATTCCCATAGTGAAGTATATCAGCACTGCCATGAAAGCTACCCCAGCATCGAGAGCTGCTGAAAGAATGTAGTTGTACCTTTGCCACCACTGCTTTCGGTAACGGAATATAAAAAAGTTGAAAATCGGATACCAACTATGATCCAGGCATTATAATTTAGTGGTGTTGCCGGTGGCATGGCACCTGTTGCTCCCAAAAGGACTGGAAGGTTGATTAGAGGAATCCAAGATTGCTTTGGAAATGCCTTGTGGAATAGCCAAACTATAATTGGTCCCACTGCCCCTCCAAGAAAGAACCAATTCATTTCACTGTAGTTTCCTAGATTTCCAAAAATCCTTCTGGGTCCAGCCAAACCCCATATAACAGATGCATCAAAGAAGACTCGGTCTCCAGGGCACGTCCATGGACTATCTGGTGGAAGGAGGTCATCCTGGCATATGTTCTCAATGGATTGCAGCAGCCACCATGCTACACAAGCATTGATACTGCCTGCTATGATTGTTCCTATGAACTGGATTCACCCGTGAAAGAATAAGAAACCATGATGGTAGTACTCTGGGAATTATCATTTAAAATGCCAATGAACCATTTTTGCTACAGGAATCTTTGTTCTGCTTATATTTTGTTTTAATAGGATCACAATTAGCTACTGTGGTAGAACCATCTTTGAATACTTGAAGCTCTGTGATGACTAGTTCAATAGTTATGAAACCTCCTGATCCTCATGTACATTTTTGTTTCTATTAAAATGTGCATCAGTTTTCTTTTCATATTATGCATGCTGTTTTTTTATGGGTACTGTAATTGAAAGATAGCAGCATCAGTGTAACTGCATAAACTAAAGGGAATGTCCTTCAAAGTAAATTATGGAGTCAAACTGATGTATGTGGTTAGTTGAACTGTTATGCATTTGTAGGCCGCATATTAGTCACAAGAATATGTTAAAAAGTACTTTTCAGACCTAAAATTTGTATTGGGAATTCATAATTGGAAGAAAAGAGAATTATCAGTTAGTTTCACATGATATGCATGTAAAAATACACTGGGTATGCTTATGATGTCCTTTTATTTGGATGCCAGGATTCTTGCTAAAAGAGTAATTTTGATTTACCTGAACTAGAAACATTGATCGTGGGGGAATGTGTTGAGCCTTCATGTAATGGCCCAGCTTGAAATCACTGAGGAATGAGACTGCCTGGGCCATGCTCATGTAACCATAAACTTTGAAGCACACATTAGCAATTGGTCTTCCTGGATATATGATACCCATTATGTACTCTGTAATTATGTTCAGTCCTGGAGTCTGCAAATCAACCGTACAGCATCAGCAAGATAAATTTATATTTCATGTAAATGCCAAGTAAATTGCTCGTTTTTCTTAACTGGGTTAGAATTGAAAGCCTATATTCTGTTTTAAGCATATGGAATTTTCCAACTTCACTTGGGTGGCTCTTAATTTTGAAGTCATAGCTTCCACTTCCCTTGCATTTTGAGTTTCCCCCACCCTACCTCCTCCCTTCCCAGCCTTGCAATATTCAAAATGGTTGTGGGACATAATTTGGCTTGGCAAGGATGATCGCTAAGCAAAGCGTAATTTGTTGAATTTCTATTACTGATGCTGCCTTGTAGAGAAAAGGTGCAAATGTGTCTGGTCTGAATACCTGGTTTGTGGTGGCAGTTATGATGCTGATTGGAAGTGTGAAGACAAAGGCCAAGACACTGGCAAAGAGGAGTCCCCACCATGGCATCTGAACTTGTTTGTTCAAGAAGATGCAGAGTATTAACGAGACAAAAATCGTTACCACAAGCAAGATGTAAAACCACCATGAAGGTATGTCCTTGTATCTCCTCATAAGTCTTGTATGTATATCCTCCTTTTCTTTGTATGAAGCTCGGAATCTTTCATAGATCTCCCTGCAGATTAATGATGCAGTGTGATCTATATATTAAACTCAATAGAAAGAAGAAACGTTTATATTGAGAAAGAACCTTGTCATTTCATCAGATTATGCAATTATATGGGTGATGAAGTGTATCGATAAGATTAAGTTCCATTCTTTTGTCAACGTTGTTAGAGTAACAATAGAAACAAATGGATTTTGGTAAAAGTTTTTTTACACACTGAATCCTCTGTTGTAATGGAATAGTTGCTGTAACGCATTTACAGTTTTGTGTTTTTGTCAATATAAGCACTAGGAAAATAATTGGAATTGGAGATTTCTTATAATAGTTTGAGCCTTTTGATTTGAAATCTTTCAAATTCTATTACTTCAAAAATTTATGTTGTGGTTGAAGATTGAGCAAAGTGTCAATTTGGTCACTAAACTATGCTCCAGTTGTCATTTTAGTCACTAAATTTGTTGGGTGGCTGAAAAGATCACTAAACTTCTAAAACTGCGTCTAAGGGGTCACTCCGTTTATTTTAGCCATTAATGTTAATGAAAAATAGTTTTTTGAGGGTTAAAATTGTCCAATTACATTGAATTAACATTACTAAAAAGTATTTCTGCCATTCCTTTCCCTCAGTCTTATAATCCCGATCTGACCTCCCCCCTTCTCCCTCGATCTTCCTCCCTCCCCGTCTGAACCTCCCCCTCCACCCCTACTATTTTTGTGTGTGTGTGTGTTGGGAGTTCAAATCTACATTGTTTTGACTTATTTTAAGTCTAAACTGCGCCGTTTTGATAATTATTAAAAGTAAAGTGTGGTAAAGAGTAATTGGACAATTTTACCCCCACTAAAAGTCATTAAAGGAGCGCTTAATGGCTAAAATAGGTGAAGTGACCACTTAGACGCAATTTTAGAAATTTAGTGACTATTTCGGCCACCCAACAAGTTTAGTGACTAAAATGACAATCGAGGCATAGTTTAGTGATCAAATTGGCACTTTGCTCTTGAAGAAACTAAGACAAAAACAACCCAGACAAAGCAAGAGACTAAGAGTAAGGCTTAAATAGTCATTTGGAAATCAATTAAAATGATTAAACTTTTTTTAGTGCTAGATTTATATATTAGATTGGAGAGTGTAGTTAGAAGAAAGCAGGATAATACAGGGGTTCGGATTAAGTAGTGTTACCTTCCATAGAAGAAACCCACGTGTGTAAGAGTAGATGCAATAGTGGCAAAACCAAAACCATAAGTTAGAGCAAAGAACACGCTCAGATGTATCCGTCCTTGGTTCTCGTACTTGTTCAAATCTAGCTCAAAGTTGTTGTTCACTATACCTACTATGTCATACTTTTGACCTTGGGCTGTGAACAAGTGTGATGAGAATATGGGAAATCTTTTAGCACCATACAGATCCAGTCCCCAGTACACTATGGGGATGACTACATAGACTATCAACACATACCCCATGAAAACATTGACAATTGAGAAGAAAGGACTAATTAGGGGGCTAAACAGGAAGGATGCTACAACAGACCAATCCAGTGTTAAGGCTCCTATACCAAGGCCCTTCATGCCGGACCCTAACTGCTGGGCAGTGACTGACTTGGAGAACACCCAGCAGACCCATGAAATGCTTGAGAGTGCAGGGAAGAGGTCAATATCCTGGGAACAGGTACCAAGAAAAGCTGCAAATTAATGCAATTACGAAAAATTTTGCCCTTGACATGCGCCGCGCATCTTTTTCATGTAAGGCCCTGCAAAAGAATTAGATGGATGTTATATTATTCTTTCACGACACTAATTTAATTTAACATGTTCCAGAAAAGGAGTTATATATCACGTGTAGTTTGTTAATAATGTTTTCAAAATGGGATCACGGCAAAATTTGAGCAAGGAGGCATTGAACGCTTTTCATACATGTTGCCAGCTAAAAATTTAGTTGGCTTGTGATCTAATCACCGAACTAGCTAGTCTTGGAATGTTCTTGGGATTTGGTGCATACTGAAGGTGAACATTGTGGTATTTTGGTGGTTAAAGTAGTGTAAAATGCAAAATGACCATATTGTGGTGCGTGCTTAGGCATTAGAAATTTTTAATGAGCAATTTTCTTTTTTCTCTCTCTTTTATGATGAATTGTCTTTCTAGAGAATCTTAGGATGCTTTCATAAAGGCTGGAAAACTGTCTAAAATGGTGTGTTCACGTGTAAAATAACAAATAGGTCCATGCTTATTTCCTACTAAAACATGCATTGACAGTGTTTCTTTCTTGTATAACAGAAGAAGAAATCATACTGGAACTCCTGAAGGTGGTGTAGTGGTGAAAAATCCAAGAGCCGCTCAATCATCAAGAACCAAGATTTTAACAGGTGACGGATGCTTATTAGATGTTAATTAGTAGTAAAAACTATTGGTCACCATCGTGCAGTACCCCTACTTTTGATATTTTTATATTTTGTTTATGGCATTTTATAATTAATTGTAGAGTAGTTAAACTTTTCCTTCCATTTCCTTCCACTTGTGGAAGAAAAGTTTTTTTTTAAAAATTTTGTTCTTCCATTTCCCTCCCTTTCCCTTCTTTTTCCACCAATTAAAACTCTCAAACAACCTAAAAACTTTAATTTTCCCTCCCTTTCTCTTCTCTTCCTTCCATCCAAACTCACCCTTAAGCAAGGCTATCACTCAAGCCCTCAGCTGGCTGATCTTAAGTAGCAAACATTCCTTGATATCCAGCTTAATTGTTATAACAGTATTTGATACAAGCTTGCAGACTAGCTGCTTTGATAAACATTTTATTCATTTTCTGTTATTACCAGTTGATGTTTGATGATAGAAGTGGAGGGGAAGACGTGAAAACAAAATTCTGTGACTCAGATACCAAGCAGACAATCATCATTGTGTGCTGCTCTTTGGAAAAGACTAAAATACATCTGGTCTTGGATTTTATTTATAAACTTTGTAATTATAATTAAATTTTATAAAATTTTGTTTACATCAATTAATGTTATAATTTAATATATTTTGTAATATTTAATTTATATTATAAGATGTGTAAGTGAGATAAAAGATCAAATTACTTAAATATTTTGTCGCTCTTTCACTTTTGGTTTATGAGACTGAACTTTACGTTTATTTTCGGTACAATAGCGACGGAACTCAAAGAACAAAAATTCGCCATCACTTATAGGGCTCACAAGTTTGCTCCAAGCTCTAGATCTAGATTCCATTGCGGCATGCATAATCGAGGGTATCACTTAAGAGGTCAAATGATGCATCAGTGAGTAGTTGAACCAAACTAAAAACCTGAATTATCTTGGAAACAAAAATAATCTTGGATTAATTTAATGTATTTTCCTTTCTTAGTAATTCAAGGTACTCAAATCTGAAAATTTGAACTTTTTATGGTGACCAAGTCATCCCGACACTATTTTTTCAGCTCCCTTTGGATTGTATTACTTATCAAGAATAATGTATTATTAATTATTTTACGCATAATAATAATTCAATTATTATTATCAATTAATTAATTATCAAGAATGTATTATTAATTATTTTACGAATAATATTTTGTATTAATTCCATAACATGTTTTTTATTATGTTTCATCACAAATGCACTTTATTTCAAAAATTATTACAGTATTATTCTAAATAATATTTTAAAAATAATAACATCCAAACCAAACTTCATTCAATATTAGATTCCAATACTATAAAATTTGTATGACCTAGGTACGGCATGCAGTCGTCAACTAGGTATAAGCTTCTAATTGTAATAAAACTCTTAATTAGGAAAAAAAAAATTGAAAATGAATTAAATCCATGCCTCGATAGTATTCTAAAAAATTCTAAAATAAACGGGTCCACAACACTTCACCCAAAAGGTCCTTTGTTTGAGCCCATAAAGTCAACTAAGCATTTCTATCCTATTCCACTCACAAAAATCAAAGCTCTCATGTGAAGTTGTCCCGACATTTTTTTGTTTTGTTGTCATAATTCAGCAGATTTTTTTGTTTTGTTGTTATAATTCAGCAGTACTCATCCTTAGTTGACGCGTAAACAGGCTTGTATGCGCAAGTTGAGGAGCCAGCTCACAGTATGTGAGAAGCGTAAATAAGAAAAAAAAATATTTAAATAAATTCGATATATGATTATTTACGTAAATTTTGCGGTCAGAATTAAACTTTTAAAGAATTTTATTTATAATTAATTGATATTATAAATTTCATAAAATTTATAAATATGATCAAAAATTGAATTCATCTAAATATTTTTTAATAAATGACTGAGAATGAGGCTAAGACTCGCGCACGTGACTGCCGACGGACCGTGACCACAAATCTCATAATTCAAATTGAGATACTAGTTACTATTTAAAATATTATCCGTATTATAATAAGTTTTAATTTACATATGTGAAATATTTCTTATACAGTTCTAATATATATAAGAAATATTTAAAAAATCTAGTTAGAGAATATTTGAAATGAATAAATTTAAAATCTATTTAGGTTGCATTTAGATAGATGAATTTGAATTATAATAAAAATTTTAAATTAATACTTTTATTTATAGGTGAATTTCAAATTTATAATTAAATCATTTGAATAACTTAAAATAGATATAGATTTCAAATCCAAATTTACCTAAATCCCCCGTCCAAATACAAACGCAAACTTATTTTAATCTCTAAAATCTCGTTACAGATTCTTAGATGAAAAAAAAATAGAAAATTCACTTGACTTGGGATGAAATGATTGTCAAAGTCAGGACTAGGAGTTCACAAATTCTGAGGACAAAAAAGAATAGAAAATTCACTTTGACTTGCGATGAAACAAATGATCGTTAAAGTTAGGACTAGGACTTGGGGTTGATTGATAAATCAAGAATAGATGAAGGATGCTGCAGCAATAAAAGTAGTCTAACTGTTAAAAAAAATAAAAAAAAAAAAGAGACAAACTCGGGCCTGTCAAGGCAATCACGCGCACGCCAGTGGGAAATGAAAGTTACCTGAAAAGTGAAACCTGTACAAGAGTGTTGGGCCACCACATGTGGGCTGGTTCCACCACATATTTCCTCAGCAGTCCAGCCCACCCATATCCTAATACCTGTAGTAATTGAGTTCACATCATTAATCTGCTCATTTTCCATGACAATATACATTTTTCACCTAATCAGGATATGATAGCAGAAAGATAGATTGATCAGGATAGCAATTATTAGATAGTTTCTAGCTTTCTAGTCATCTTTCAAGATTCTTTGGGAAAAAAAAAAAAGAGATTGGGTGCGTAGATAACAAAAACTTCCTCCACCCCCCATTAAAAAAACACCAACTTGATGTAAACAATTCACTCGAGACAGACAAAACTGTATACAAAAAAACAGAGAAAGAAAACCCCAAAAAAAAAATATATACCAAAGGAGGGATAAAAGTATAACAATCTTCTGCTCCTTTTTCTTTGAAAAATATGAAAAGTAACTAGGTAATATCTGACGATAAGACGAGAAGATATTTTATCTCATTTCTTATATTAATTTTTATATGTACTCCAATATAATAGATAGTAGCAAGTAAGAGAATACACGTGACAAATATAGCACTTAACACAATTAGATAGACAGAAGATTCAGAACGAATCACAAGTGAGGCACGTAATGTAAGTAAATAAGTTATGCAGCTCTTAACCTAAATCCAATGAAAGTAAAAAAAAAAAAAAATCAAAATTTAAACTTTATTAACGTAAACGGTTTATTATTCTGAAAGGAATCAAACGAAACGAACAGCTCATGAGCTACTCGATAGAAGTAATAGATATAGTTACCACTAAACAAGTCATCGGTACAAGCTTTGGCTCTAGAAAGCATTAAAAAGAATACTAGAGAGAGAGAGAGAGTTAACCTGTGTGGTGATAACAAGTAACCAACCAGCCAAAAGAGATATCTTCCTCTTATAAAAGGCTAAAATAATATTAACAATGCCAACTGCATAAGCCGGGCCATTTCCAAAAGCACATCCAGCGTTAGCAAAGATGGTGATGAGTACGTGCTCCTTCATGTTAAATGGGCCGGGATTCAAAGAAAACAACCTCTCTCCGAACCCAAGTATACGAAACTTTCTAGTCGGCAAGACGGCAGCCATGAACTGGCCCAAAGGGAGACTGGCCACTTGGACGGTAATTTGGGTTATAACAAGTGGCTCCGTCCGATAAGAGAAGAATTGGTTCAGAAATGATAAAAGACTAACACGATAACAGGCCCAAGAACCACATCCGGAAGGTCCATACCGGCAGGTTCGGGTCGTCGTGGTTGGTCACGGTTAGCCGGACTTCTTCGATGGGTGAATCCTCCTCCTCCTCGTCGCCGTCGTTATAGTGGTGGTTGTTGGTGGCGGTGGAGTTGGTGTTTAAGGATTCTACTTCCAAAGTTCCCATCGAGAAAAGAAGTAAAGAAGATACTAAGAAAAAGAATGAGTTTTTTTTTTTGTTTTTGGGCACACTTTGCTTCGCTTGCTTTGTCTATTTATTGAACTAGTAGTATATGGTGCATGTGACTTGAGTAGCCCTAGAGTCGTTAAACTTTAACTAGGGTGCTGGTGGGGACTGAGTAGTTAAGGAGAGGATAGAGTGCGAGAAAAATTCTAAAATAGACTGAACGAAGATACTGTGCTTTAAAAAATATTCTATATTATAAATTATTAAATAATTAAAAAATAATAATATTTTTTTTTATTTTAAAATCATTTCAATGTTTTGATTATACTTTTTTTTTTCTAACTACACAGTGAATCATTACTCATGCTTTAAATTCTTTCGTACATATTTAAATACGTCGTTTATATGAGTGTCTAAATCAATAAATGATAGTAACTTAATTCGAGTTCGTCCAAGAATACTACAAGTGGGAAGATGATATAGATATTCTCTGGCCATTTTTTTAATGGTATGTACTTTTATATTGGTTTGTTAATTCAACCACTTGTGAATTGTGAGTTGTGACATTTATTTTAAGACAAGATTTATTGAGTTATTGGGAGATGCATTTAAAGACAATATAGTTCATACACTCAACTCTTGTGGACATGTACCTCGTTTTGTACGATAAAATTAACGGACCGACATTTCTGGTCAAGCCTGCAAAGCTATGAGTAGATGATATTAATAAAATATGTGAAATCGAGTAACTAAATTATCTAAGCACGAAGAATCAAAAGTGGAAAAAATGCAAGAAATTTTTTCCCAAAATCATCATCATGAAGAATTGAGTTTCAAAGAAAAAACTGCTTAATTGATAAATTGGAATAGTAAAAGATTAGTGACCCTCTGGATTCTTCGCAATGATGAATTTTATAATAATCAAATAAATTATTGCGATATTATAGATCACTCACCAATTCATCTAAGTTGATAATTAAATCAATTGATAGGGACTCACTCAACAAGTTGGATTATAGTGTGGAATGGAGGTGTGAATATCATTATTTGAGTTCAACAATTTGCGGAGGAATTTGCAAAATCCGATTTCGATATCCACAGTTTTGTTGACTTGTCTCTGATTACATTTCTATTATTACTAAATATATCCAATATCAAGTAGTAGTATTAAATAAATAAATAAAAAAAAATGGGGTTGAGAGAAGATCCAAAAAAGTTGAGCAAGACTTTGTAAGAAGATCCAGAATCTGCGATATAAAGATTCTAAGGTATCACGCCATCTTCATGTGATCCAGCCCCTAGCTTAGCTATCTAACACGCTCTTTCATTTAATAGGATTACTTTTTCTTGGTTATTTTGCACTATTGTATACTAGTATTTATGTCATTGTCTTCATTAATGTTGACGATTCATTTTCATTGTGCATTTATTATTGGTGGTGGAATTTAGGGATTTCATGATTGAGGATTCAGCTCAATTGTCTTGCACTAAATTCCTAACCATGGCATCTTAAAGAATCTTAGAGACAATCATTTATTTTTGAGTGTAAAGTAATAAAGTAAAAAAAATGATAAAATTACTAACATATCGTTAAATTCATAAAAGAATGAACAAAATCCGACTGAATGTATAAAATCATAGGGTTAGTAATTTAATATAATCTTATCATGTGAAATGATTTTAAAAAGTGATTTTGAATTTGAGATTTTGTAAATTATTTTTTTTTATTTTTTAAAGAAAAAAAAAATAATAGAGATTAAATAATTTAAATTGAAAATTCACAGTTGACAGCTTGGTTCTTGGTATGTGCAAGTCAACAATAATGTTTTTTTTTTTTTTTTTTTTTGGGGGTGGTGGGGTTGGGGGATGTTGTAAGTCAACAGTGTTAATCGAGTTAATTTTATTTTTATGCAGTTTGTTCAGTCAAGAGAAATGGCAATTAAATCCATTGAGGAATCATGGAAAAGTTTGTCCAGTACATGAAAATTAATCTGATAACAACTGTATGACCACCAGCCTCCCAACTACTGGAAGTCATTGCATTAATTGTGATTTGTGACTCTCCTGGAAACGTGCATCGCCATCTCATTTAAGGTTTGGAAGGTAGTGACTCTTCAATGTAGAATAACTAAGATTGGAAAAATAGATACGTCTCAAAACTTTTCAATAATTTAATAGTATATAATATTTATTCTATGTTACGAAATGAGGAATAAAATTTTTTTATTAGAAAGTCATTCTTGGGACAAATAGCATACTTTTCTTTTAAGTTGTATTTAGATGGATGATTTGAATTGAAGTATTTGAAATAAATGAATTTGAATAGGGTGAAGAATTTGTAATGATATGAAATTTGGATAAATTTTAAATTCTCTCATTTAACTAGTAAAATCACATTTTCAATTGTTGATGGATTTTAGATTTACAACTAAATTAATTAACCTGTTTAGATAACTTATTATGAATTAAGATTTCAAATCAATTCCACCCAAATCTGTTTATTCAAACACAATGTTATTTATTTTGTCCTAATGCAATGCTATATGTGGATCTAAAATACAGCTTAGAGCAATAAATCGGTAAAATTCAAAATAAGAGAAGAGTCTAAACAACAAATATCTAATTATTGCCAATATAGATTGGTTTAGAAGGTAAACAGGACACTTAAATCATCAAAAGTCTCAAGTTCAACTCTTGTTGTCCTATGTTAGGTGGCCAGTCCATAAATACCCAATATAAGCCACTAAAATATATATGAGTGATATTGTCCTGATTTTGAAGAAAGAAGAATAATTTACTTTCATTCTAATTCTTTTTAATCAAAAAAAAAAAAATCATTTCCAACTATTGACCTATTAACATAATCTTAGTAGTAGTTTCCCTAATACTATTGTAGTCTTGTAGAGGAATTATTTTTGGGAAAATGAATCTAATGGTCCTTTACATTCGATATTTGTACTTATTTAATCATTCACATTCAAAATAACACACTTTAATTCCTTACAAATTCAAAACGTATTATTTTGATATTTTGACACAATTATGGATATATTCTGGTTTGAAGTAGTCACATATGTATCGTATACAACATTTTTTTGAAGGACGAAATTCACAACATTGAAACTTAATTACTAAATTGTCCCAAAAAACGATAGTTGGGGTTGCTAGATTAGGGGATAGCAGAGGACAGCGAGGGAACGGAATAAGACGTGGTAATGGTAGATGAGAATTTTAAGATAGTGGGTTGGGGAGGTTTAAGGTGTGTCATTTACTATTTAAAATTTGTGTGTTATCAATTTACCTATAAAAGATGTAGTTTATAATAAGCATATGATTATTTCATCTCAGATCCAAAATATGTCTGTAACTACGTTGAGAGACCAAAATAATGCGTTTTGTATTTATAAGGAACAAAAATACATCATTTTAAATGTAAAAGGTCAAAAAAAATATAAATATAAAATGTGAAAAGCTATTACGGTTGTTTTCCATATATATATATATATATATATTTTAAAAAAATGTGTCTATTAACCTAATGGGATTTCGGTTGTCATTTTCCTAATTCAATAATTCAAATTCGATTGTAGGAGATGCCACGAAGCTCTAATACACGTTTTCGCCTTATCTCTATCCGAGTTTTGTACTCCTAATGTCATTGCTTGTGTTAAAATGTTATATTCTTTGAAAGCAAAAGGCAACATCCGACCACCAACATACCCACAAACAATCAATTAAATTATTACTAAAAAATCATTAATATTTTTTCTTTTTGTTTTTAAGGAAAAACCAATAATAAATACTAGTAGTACTATATGATTGATATATTAATGATTAATTACTCCATTAATAATAATGTAATTTGAGTCCTCAACAATGACAAACAATTTTACTGCCACTAAATATGTGTGGTTGGGGTTCTATTCCGGTTCCGTTCATTATATCAAATCAACTTAGAATTTTTGAACACGGGATCTTAATTGGGGAGTTTGGACGGATTTGTAGTGTATTTATATTCTTTGTAATTTGTATGACTTTCAAGTCAACTGGCAGAAGTTTCTCTGACAATGCATATATAGAATTTACGAATATTTTTTATTTTTATAATTTCTATTAAAATTTGAAGTAAAGTGTCGAGAGATAAAAATTTTAGAAGGTAAAATGATTAAAATTTAAAGTAAAGCGTCGAATTTGAGTTCATTTTAACTTGACTACCAATCATAATCAAATGTTAATTTGTGTTTCTGTACCCAAAACAACTTTTTTAACATTTTTTTTGATAATATAAAAGTTTCGAAAGAAGATAGATTATCTATATTTTTTCAGTATCAAGATAAGTTATTCGCGCATATTTCATTCGGCTTACAGTAGTTTTTATAAATTCCACTAACAAGGGATTGAAAATCATAAGAGTCGAATTTAAAATTTTTCATATAGTTTTATCATCTTACTTATCATTTGACTCAACCCATTAACACTCACCAAAAAAAAAACCCCTTTACTTCTGCATTCCTGTGTATGATTGTAGATCTTTTGTGTGGGCATCGGTGTGGTGTACATGTCAATGTTTAAAAATTTGAAATTCAAATTCGATTCGAAAAATTAATGATGTAAATATATTTAAAATTTTAATTAAATTTTATTAAATTAAAATTAAAAACTCAAAATTATAAATCATGTGCATTTGTTATTTTATATATTAAGAATAAAATTATACTAACAATCATGTTAAGCCTTAAAATTTTAGCTTTCTTATACTGTCATTTTACATATTATCAATTCAGAAAATTTGGTTTTCAAAAATTTTAGTAACTATTTATCTATTTTTTAGTATTAAATAAACTCGACTCATACAAAAACTCAACATTACATTATGAGTTTATCAAATTTAATTTCTAAGTTAATGTTCATTGAATCACCTATAATTTACCAAATCGAATCAATTTGGAACAACTCAACTGAATGTTTTTTGATTTTTTAAACTATGGTTCATGGATTAATTTGGTCATAGTCCACGTTATTGATGCCTGATTAAGGCCCACATTAGCCCAGTTGCGAAACTAAAGTTGGATTGGATTCTCCTCATTTGTCTGACGAAATTAGAAAGGTCAGGATTGCTCATTTTAGGGCCTTCAGTGGGTCTTACTTTTTATTTGGGCTCAAATACAAAAATTTAAATCTGAAAAGAATCCACGAGCTGATAACTAATATTATTTGGGCAAACCGCAAACACATACTTGTGGACCTCTCTCGAATATAAGAGTTTTTTTTTTAGCTTAATTACAGTTTGTCCCCCTGTAAATAAGGGTCTATTGCGTATTTCCTCCATATTTATTTTATCTATAAATTACCCCTAAAACTTAATGATTAATTACTTGAATTTTCATTCAAATGGATTGGTAAAATTACATAATTGTCCCCAATATTTTTAGTTGCACTTTACCATCCTGAAATTAGGGTATGTTATACTTGGGTACATTAACTTTATTTAATAGGTAATTTTTTTTTTCAAAACTAACATGGTTAATTTTGCAACCAACATTATTATATTTTTAACCTTTTAATATTAATTGCAATAATTATTTTTTATGTTTTATTGTTTCGTGTAATTTTATCATGCCATTACTTTCTCCTTCCCGATTATATTTTTTAATGAATATTGTCAATTTTTTTAAAAAAATATGTTATTTTCTTAAGCGATTGATTCTTGGACTTGATAAATGTGAATTTCTTTTACTAAAATTCTTCTCCAAAACTTCAAATAAAGTAAATTTATTTTTTAATTATGTATTCTTGTTATTTTTTTTTTTTGAGAGAATAAGTGAGTGACTTGATCAACTTAATTTTATAGAAATCTATATTGATAATATATTAACGTAGCATAATTTATTCAAATACTGTAACTTTTAAAATACAAAGTAACAAATTAATTATTAATAATAGAAAAAGGAAAAAATTAAGTGAAATAAAAGAATGCGACGAAATAAATAAAATTTGTATTCTAAATATAAAAATAATAAAAATCAAAATAAATTTGTGATGGAATGTCAAAAAATTAACATGAAAAATAAAAAATAAAATACCAAATTATTTTATGCATTTAATACTGAAAGACAAAAAGGGTTTTTTTTAATGATGTCGGGCGAAAAACACCATCATTAAAGAAAAAACCAAAGTGAAATTCATACTAATTTTAAGGCGAAAAATTGCAATTAAAATATTGAGTGCAATTATGACATTTCATTACTATTTTTGAATGAAAAATTTAACCTCTTAATTTGGAGGTAATTTATAAATAAAATATATACAAAGACAATTTATAACTGATTTCTATTTATAGGATAGCAAAATGTGATTACTTTTTTTCTTTTTTCTTTTTTCTTTTTTGGTTGGGGGTGGATACATCATAATGAAAGGGGAGTAATAAGGAAAGTTGCATCAAATATACGGAGACAGTTGGATGTTGCTTTGCAAGCAAAAAAAAGAGAGAATTCATAGGTAATGGACCGATGTTTCGCTCTAATATTCTTACCAATTGGGGGCAATGTTTATGTAAAGACGAAAAGGATGTACTTTGTTTTTTATGTTCAGTTTGGTTTTTCCCATCATACAACTAGTATTTACAAACATCCTCCGTACTATGGTACAAATGTCCCGTCCAACAACCTTAATTATTCCTTACAAATGAGTTCGTTTTATCAACATCATATTTAAACTACCGTTTGGATGTAGGTTAAATATAGCAAACCTCCTTAAGGTATGGATTATTTTACATTAAATTCGTTAACGGTTTTTTTTTTTTTTTTTTACTTTTCTCGTTCGGTTAATACACGTAAGCAATTTGACTATTAAAAAATCATAAAAGATATTTTTATCCCTAAGCCACAAGAAAATATAAAATTAACCCTTAAAGTTTATTATGACATTTGTACCAATTAATCTACTTTAATCATTAATTAGTATCAAAATATTATCAAAATAATTAAAAATATAATGATGCCCACTAACACCAGTGGTTCTTTAAAAATAATTGTGAAAAATTTTGAAATACCAAAATTCCCTAACATTGTTATTATTTTTCTATTTTTTAATTATATTTTATTTTCATGTAAAAATAAATTTTTAAATATACGAGATTCATAATCATCTATTAAAGTTATATTAGTCTATTTTCTTGTTTTTTTTCTTTATGTTTATTCAAAATGATCTTCTTCTTACTTTTTTTTCTTTGTTAATATAATTTAACTAACACCTAAACTATATGAAGTAACTTATAATAGATGCAAAAACTCAAATTAAAATAATTTAGATGAAATTGATTTAATTTCATCAAAATTTTTAAATTAATTATTTCACCATATTTTTGAATTTTAAATATTGAAGAAATAATACTTCGAGAATTAGAAAAATAATTAATTTGGAGCCGATATTTATATTTTCAACAATATTGATAACATTATTGATTTTTTTTTTATCTCAAATTTTTAAATGTTACAAAACTTACACGAGGGGGTAAAGTGAAATTCCGTTTAAACTTTAAGGGGGTTTCTGCAATTGAATTTTAGGGATAAATTTGTCTTTTTAAAAAAACTAACAACGGAGGGAAATTTTGTACAAAACAGTCTAAACTTTAAGGGATTTACTGTATTTAACCCTTTGGATTTTGACTTTTGAGTGGAAAGTAACCCACTTAAAAATAAAAAAAAAAGGTAAGAGTTTAAAGTTGGTTTCCATAATAAATATCAATACTAGTGGTAACAAGCACACCTAATAAGTGTGATTTTAAAAAAGTTACACAAAATTTTTAAAAAAAAATAGTGAAAATGTCAATAAAAAATGCAAATAATAATAATAATAATAATAATATAGAGAGTGGAAGGCGAGAAGGAAATTTTAAGTGGTTACACATACAATAAAGGTAAAAAAGAAAATTCAAATAATGACGGATAAACACTAAATAACTTCCTATATATAAGCATAGATAATTTGTGAATAATATTGCCATAACCCAAATATTAATGTTGCAGTATTTGGAGACAACAACATTACTCATTTCGTTTTAAAATAATTATCACTTTAAATATTTTATTTTATTTTTTATTTTAGAAAATCAAGAAAGTATTAAATGATAATTTTTTAACTTTTACTATTAGTATGTAGTTGGGATATTAATACAAAAAAATAATTTAGTTATTTTAAACTATTTTTTTTTTTTTTTACAAAATTGATAAGTATAATTTAATACTTCAACTTAATTCGTGTGCACAAACTAAATATGACAATTATTTAAAAAAGGAGAGGGTATGATAATTTAACAATTCAAATATTGTGACATGAATATTTAACATTTGAGTTTTGCTAACATCATTACATAGTACTTTATTAGTACTTTTTTATTTACGGTTGGTCAACGAATTTTAATAAGATGCCAAACAAAAAATAAACCCAAACAAGACCTACATGCGTTAATGAATAGGATTCTTCTTATTTAACTAATGGATAACCACCAAATTCAACTACCTTATAAAAAATATAGGGGCATTTGATCTTAAAAAACCCCAAAAATGGTTATCTTATTTAATCCAACAAGCAAAGTTCCAGTTATTTAAATATACTAAATTTCAAATTGTATTCCCCCAGTTAATAGTTATGGTGGACGAAGAAGCTTTTAGGAAACCCCCATTAACACAACACCAAAAAATAAAAAAAGCGGTGAATAATAATATTTTATGTTGTCTTGCTTTGATTGGGTCTATTCTTTTGTATCATCCTCGTTGTCTTCAATATTGGTTTTTGACATTTGCTCTCAGTTGATTCCATTTCTTGAAAATATGGTATAGTTTTCTGGGCTCTCTTTGTTTGTATTTTTTGTACAGTTATCTGGCATTTTTCTGTTCTGAATCTTGGTTTTCAATTTTTTTTTTCAGGACTTGGATGGTTTTGTTTGTTGAGCTCTTTAAGAGGTAAGGAAAAAGTAAAGGGTTTGTTTTAAATCAGTGGAATTCTTGTTATTCTTGATGTTTTATGATATAATAGCTCATTTGAGGGTGGCAAAAAGATGCTGCAACATTCTATTCAGATAAGATTTCTGAATTTCTGTTTTTAGAGGTTAATGAAAATCTTGATTTGGTTGTATGTGGTTTTGTGAGATTTAGATAAGTTAACTTAGGATTAAAAAGACTTGGGGGAAAATAATTATCAATAGCAGAGTTTAGTGTTTGATGTTGAAATATCAAATCTTGTTTGGAACTGCTGAAGGGCATTGTTAAGTTAATAAGTGCTTAGAATAGGAGTTTTTCGACCTCAAATTGTCGTTGGTTGAGGAAAAATATGGAGCGTACTAGTGGAAGATTAAATGCAGATGGGGAGGGAGAGGAAATTGATAGGGAACTATCCCCAGATGTGCATTTTAGAGAGAATGGTTTCTATCGGCTACGGTACCCAGGTGCTGTGAGGCAAAAAGCTTACATTTTTGACGATCGTGAAGGGAATTATTATAACAAGGAATGGGATCTTGTGGAGGGTAGAGGGAAGGAGTTTTGTTGGTTTCACGTTGAGCTTCCTAAAGAGAATCAGAAACTGTCTCAGTCTGCACAATATCTAATTGATGTACTTTGCCCGCCACTGAAGTTGCATGACATTCTCTCACTTGTTAGCAACGGACCCTTTTGTGGTCATGTAGATGGAGCTCTTGTGTTTAGGGTTAATTCACCTGGCCCTGCCTGTAGCATATTTACTTTTAGGATTGCTGCAAGAGTTACGGAAAATTCTGTGATAACTGTGTCATTAGGCCGTGTCCCCAGATTAGGTTTTTCACCAACAAACGGATCTCTTCTCTCTGAGATTCCTGCAGTGGAGAGTCCTAATTATACTAGAGGTGAACAGAAGGAAAGGGATGGGATTGTGATAAGGGAGCATGTTCTTGATTTTCTGCTGACAATGAATCACTCCGAGGAAGCTGATAATCCGGTGCCTAAATCTCTCCAGGTTTCAAATCTTGTTGTTCATATTATCGATACACACGTCGATCAACTCCAAGATGTTGTGACAAATCTTGAGATTGAGCTGGACTCAGTGGAGCTTGAATTGGACAGAGGTACATCTGTAAGAGTTACATTGCTTGCAAGTTCATGAGATTATTAGTTTTCATGTACATTAGGCTACTTAGGAATCTATTGTATCAGTGAAAACTTTTTTTTGGTTAACTTTACTGTCTCACGTATATGTCTCTTGGTTTCATTCTGCATTTCCTCCTTCATATAATATTGGGTGGCACGGCCTTATGTGAAAGCACTTCTAAAAATCATAGCCAATATTCATGATGAATTCCTCACACATGATAGTTTTATCCCCTAAATCTAGATTATTTTTGGAAGATTCAATGTTAGTTTTTCCCTCAGCTGATATAATTGCTGTTAAAGCCGTCTTTTAGTTCTAATTACTATCATTAGAGTCATGCCATGTAAAAATTTGTTGTGTATATTTCAATTGTATGTGATGAGGTTGGCATAGCTGTTAGAAGTAATTGACGCATATGTACCTGTGGTATATTCTTTAAATTCTGCGATTCACTTCTGAGGATTTCACTCATTTGTTCTTCAAGTTTGAGCCGACTCTGTTTTACTTAAAGAGCTAATGATCTGTAAGTAGTAAAATGTTTAGCTTACATTTTGGAAGATGGTAGACATAATTATCATTCTGACATTTGGCACTGAATTTTATGATGGCTCTATTAAATTTGCAACTGAATTTTACATGTTCTAATTTTAACACTTTCCAGCTACATCTGTGCACTAATGTGTAAATTGATAAAGCAAGGGATCACTAGTATCTGTTACAAAGGTTATATGATGCAAGTTATTTAAGTTGAAAATGAGAGGCTTTGATTTCCTTGGTAGCATCTACAAGCAAAATCTTACGACAGATTAAACATTTAATTTTTATCCATGCAACATGATCTTACAATAAATGCAGGTGGTTTTGCTCTAAAGAAAATCAAATGCTTGATGATAGAAGATTCCCAAAAATGCATCTTTACTTGCAGCGGCTTTTGCAGGTATTTTCCAGTTTTATTCATTCTTTTTTAATCTCAAAATATACCAAAGCACGAAAACTAGAAAGTGTGAAAATGCAGAGAAAGTTAAGATTCCTCATAAAAAGTGTCTTGTGTGTGAGTAAAAACTCTCTTTTACATTAAGGAGTGATGAGGTTGTGGGGAAGTATGTTACCTTTATTAATCTCGTTCACTTTTCATCTACAATAGTTTAACAAATGAAGTCTACTGATGGAGATTGAAGTAAATGCATATTCAACTATTGCACTACTAACTGTTTGTCACTTCCATAAAGAGATGAACTTTTTGTTCCTTAGAAATGGCTGGTTGACTTTATTAGTAAGCAATTCTAAAATTAGGACTGCAAGGATTTTTTCGCAAAAACAATTTGATGCCTCCTTGTGAGAAACATATAGCTTTAATTGATAAAAAAGCAATAAAGATCGCTAGTTCTTTAAATGAGGCAGTGGAGCATATGACATCCTCTACAGCATATCTAGGAGACAAGATATCCTACATCTTACCTAGTTTAAAGTTAAGATGCTATTCAGGATAGTGGAGTGGGAGTGGTTTAACTGTCTATGGCTATGGTCTCGCCAACAGAATTTTGAGGCTTAATCTATCTTGACTTCCAATTTCAGATCAATTTTGTTTCCATATTCCTAAAAAAATTCAATCAAGTATGATTTAGCTAATGCTAATATTTGACCAAATTTTGAATGGCTAATTGTATTTTTGATGAGATGAAGTCAGCACCCACAATCTAGTTATTTTTACGGTTTCCGTCATCTTTATTGGATCTGCAGGTAATTGCACATGGAGAGCAAGTATTTCCACGTGTCAAGGAAAAGTGTGCTTCCAAAGATTGGTTTGCCACTGAAGACATTAATTCCCTCGAGGAGCTTGTTGGACGTCTTAGAAGACTAAAAGAGAATGTTGGCTTCATAGCAGATGCTACTAATCGTGTCACTGCAATTCAAGCAGGTCTAGACAGCTGGCAGGCTGAGCAGATAAACAGAAAATTATACTATCTTTCGTTCTTCTCCATCATATTTCTTCCTTTATCAATAATCACTGGAGGTTAGACTTTTACATGGATTTTGATTTTTCATTTTCTGTATGGCTGTTCAAATTTGACATACTATTCTCTTGTGCTTACAAGCATCCGACACAATTAACTTTTGTGGGTGTCATGTATTCATCAGTATTTGGAATGAATGTGGGAGGAGTTCCCTGGACTGGACAAGATAGCCCAGAGTTGAAGTATGGATTTCGTAATGTGATGTTGCTCTGTGTGACTATGCTGCTACTTGTTCTCCTTTGCTTCATTTTCCCCGCTCTTTACAGTCGCATAATGGCCTGGCAGAGAAGACGGGCCTTGAAGAGAAGTTGGTCTCTCAATCGGAAATCCTTCCATCGAAGAACCACACCAGTTGGTGACAGAACAGAAAAAGAAGGCCAGTGTGATTACCTTCGGCTGTTTTGAGATGAAAGACCAAGGCATTAATATTTTTTGCGTTTTAACTCTCTCTGATAATCACTTCTAACTTGCCCTTTCCTTGTTGAATTTCTTGGGTTTTGATTAGGTTCATTTGGTTTCCTCTTTCAGGAAAAGTTTCAATCCCTTTCGTTTTGAGCAAGTTGGTTGGAATTATATTGTTGATACGTGTTAATATTAGAAATCTGCATCCTCTTGCCGATTATTAGGCTGAAATGATAAAAATAGTTTTCAGATGAAGATTCCAATTCATTCCCATTTTTCTTACTACATTGCTGGAGTTTTTGAACATTTGTATAGTGATCTTTTCTTTTAGATTTTGGGAACACATATGGCTGTAATTTAAATTTTTTTAGTTCTTACAAGCTGTTTATAACAGAGTGCAATAGCTATTAAGATTGATCCTACTCAACGAGAATAAGATTTGGTTTTTTTGTTTGTTTACAACCTTACTGTTCTCTTTTCTTCAAATGCTAATTTCATTGTGGATTGAAAGCATTTGAGGTGTTAGTCATTTTCTTGAAGTTCCTAGAGAAAAAAAATGGAAAAGGGATAAAAATATATATAACAAAGAAAATTATTTACAAAGTCATAAATTCACAGTTACTTGTTAAAATTATTTTACGTAGCAAAAGACTTTTTGATTTTAGATTCTCTGATGGATTTTTTTTTCTTTCTTTTTTGAATCTAATAATATATTAATGATTTTTATTTATCACTTCGTATTTATCACTATAAAAAAAGAGAGAGAAAGAAGTTGATGATGACTCGAGGATAAAATTCTCCTGTAATTCTGGAACGTGGATGAAGATGGTTCTCTTATAGTGACGTTAATGATTTTCTTCGAAATTGTTTCAGTTTATTTTCATATATGTGCCTAAATTTGATTGTAAGAGTAAAGTAAAAATTAAACAGTTCATAATTCAAATAATGTTTTGCGTAAATGACTTGGAAAAAATCAACATAAAATAATAAAGTTTTATCATTTGAATCAAATAATTTTATTTTTTATTAAAATTTAAATTTTTTTATTTTGTTCAAATATGACTTATAATTTAACAGTGAATTTTTTTAAATGCATTAAATTTTGAATATAATAATCTACTAGTATTATTTAAATAGTAATGCGGCTTATGAAGTTACTATTATTGTATTTCAATTTATCTGCTCATGGAGTTACTATTAATATTTTAGGAAATTAATAATATTTCAATTTATCTGCTCATGAAGTTACTATTAATATTTTAGGAAATTTTTATGATGGATATCATATGGTTGTATTTTGAATAATTGTATCATATGTTTTACATATTTATCCAATATAAAACTTAAATTACAACGATATTACAATCTAACGCGACTATATAATTTTTTAATATTTTGAGGCAAATAAATCAAATTTGAAACTAAATGTGTTAAGTTTTTAATATATAATATCAAAATATATCATTTTAAATATGTCAAACTTATTATGAATTGCAAATACGAGGGATAACATAATGTGTGCAATCATCCTAACAAAAATACTTAGATATATCCGATTTTTTACTTCACCTGTAAACTTTGTGGGCAGAATTAAATTTTAAAAAATCTTACTTACATCAACTGATATCATAAATTCTCTAACATTTATTTCACATCACCACAGGTATACAAGTGTGACAAAAAATCAAATTTACCTACGTGTTTCCTTAAACCAAAAAACTTTCTTGGGAAGGACTCCAATGGTAAATAGTCTAGAAATCGTAGCTACTTACAACCCTTACGTTCTTTCTCTCATTTCTGTTTGTCCATTTACTAAATATTCTCTATCCATAAACCCTAAACCCTAGAAAAATTTCTTTCAGGGGAAAACAAAAACATTTTTTCTTTAAAAAAAAAAAAAAAAAAACGGCTCTTTATCCGTGTCTTCTCAATGGCCACTGCCGTTTTGCTTAGATCTCTTCGCCGCCGTGAACTTGCTTCTGCTCCTCTCTCTGCTTATAAATCCGTATTTATCCTCATCTGGATCAGAGTTTCTTTCTTAATTTTGTTGAATTTATTTTCTGGTTATATTTCCGGTAGGATTGTTTGCCTTCTTGTTGTTAATTTTGTGGTTTATTTTCAGTTTTAGTCCTTATTGTTTTTTTTTTTTTTTTTTTTTCTGTTTATGGTAAAAGTTAATTTTTTTTTTTTTTTTTTTAGAATTGTTGTTAAAATAGTTAAAGATTTCATTTCTATTATGGGCTTCTTCAAATTGTCTTTGTTAAATCCTAATTGGTGTTAGTTACTTGATTGCAATGTGTTTCTTTGCATGTTCCTCCTGTGCAGAACTTGTAAATGATGTTGTGGGATATTTTACTTGGTTGCAATGTGTTTAGCTTTAATTTGATGTTTCCTGGTCGGGGCTGCTTGGGGATTGAAATTATGCATTTTTGGATGCTTCATATGGTATTAGTTGTTACATTAAATAGCATTGTATTTTTGTGTAGCTTGGTGACTTGGTAATGAACTGGATACTTTGTGACATTGGCAGTTGTGTTGGGAATGCTAAGTCATCATGGGTTTCAACCCATTCATCTTATAAATGGGCGAATCTGGCCAGACCATTTAGGTACACTGCCAGTCATTCAAGTCAACTTGTTTACTCTCTCGAATCACCACTTCTTAACTCACACTTTGTACTGAAATATGCAGCTCGAAACCTGTTGGAAATGAGGTTATTGGTATTGACTTGGGTACCACGAACTCTTGTGTTGCTGTTATGGAGGGCAAGGTAACTTTTACAGTACTGAAAGCTTTGAAGTTCTATGGTCATGGTTCATGTGGTTTTGATGGCTACTGATGCATGTTGTTCTGCAGAATCCCAAAGTGATTGAGAATGCTGAAGGATCACGGACAACACCATCAGTGATTGCCTTTAACCAGAAAGGCGAGCTGCTTGTTGGTACACCAGCCAAGCGTCAAGCTGTCACCAACCCTACAAACACGCTCTTTGGGACCAAGCGTCTGATTGGCCGACGATTTGATGATCCTCAAACACAAAAGGAAATGAAGATGGTTCCATTCAAAATCATTAGGGCCCCTAATGGAGATGCCTGGGTTGAAGCTAATGGACAGCAGTATTCTCCTAGCCAAATTGGAGCCTTCGTTCTCACTAAGATGAAGGAAACTGCAGAGGCCTACCTGGGCAAGACAGTCAACAAAGCTGTGATAACTGTTCCAGCTTATTTTAATGATGCTCAAAGGCAGGCTACAAAAGATGCTGGCCGAATTGCTGGCCTTGATGTCCAAAGAATTATTAATGAGCCTACTGCTGCTGCACTTTCTTATGGTTCCAACAACAAAGAGGGTCTTGTTGCAGTCTTTGATCTTGGGGGTGGCACATTTGATATTTCTATCTTGGAGATCGCAAATGGTGTATTTGAGGTATCCAAGCTATGTTGTGCTAGAGTTCTCATCTGTTTTTTTTTTTTTGTTTTTTTTTTTTTGGGCTGAAAATATTACTAATGATGCACTTGCATGCAGGTGAAAGCAACCAACGGTTGACACCTTTTTGGGAGGAGAGGACTTTGACAATGCATTGTTGGAATTTTTAGTTAGTGAGTTCAAGCAGATGGAAGGAATTGACCTGACAAAAGATAAGCTTGCCCTTCAGAGACTTAGAGAAGCAGCTGAAAAAGCTAAAATAGAGCTTTCCTCAACTGCCCAGACTGAAATAAACTTGCCATTTATTACAGCTGATGCTTCTGGTGCGAAGCATCTGAATATCACGTTGACGAGGTCCAAGTTTGAGAGTTTAGTGAACCACTTGATTGAAAGGACTAGACAACCTTGCAAGAGTTGTTTGAAAGATGCTGGTGTATCTACTAACCAGGTTGATGAGGTACTATTGGTTGGGGGGATGACCCGCGTACCGAAGGTGCAGGAAATGGTTGCAGAGATCTTTGGTAAGATTAAGCAAAGGTGTGAAAGATGATGAGGCAGTGGCCATGGGAGCTGCAATTCAGGGTGGTATTCTCCGTGGTGATGTTAAAGAGCTCCTTCACCAATTTGGTTCTGGATGTTACTCCCCTATCACTTGGTATTGAGACATTGGGAGGTATTTTTACCAGATTGATCAACAGGAATACAACCATTCCAACAAAGAAAAGTTCGGTGAGTTTTAAAACATTTTGCTGTTTTGTGAATTCGTTACAGTTTCTGTGAATACATTTATAAGATAAATCTTAGCTGTAGTGGTAATAGTTGGTCATGGTTTCATGTTGTCTAATTATATTTCCTGTATTCCATTCTTAATTTTGTGCTAGAAATAATGATATTATTTGGCTGCTTCGACCAACAATAGTGTATGGGATGCAGCTTGACGTTTCGTTGGTGTTATTATGCTATGTTTCTCAACCTGATAGTTGCCTTTGTTATCTCAGGTGTTCTCCACTGCTGCTGACAACCAGACACAAGTAGGTATTAAAATACTGCAAGGAGAACGTGAGATGGCATCTGACAATAAGCTCCTTGGGGAGTTTGATCTGGTGGGTATCCCTCCTGCACCAAGGGGCTTAAATATGTTGCATGCCTCAGATAGAAGTCACATTCGATATTGATGCCAACGGCATTGTCACCGTTTCTGCAAAGGACAAGACCACTGGTAAAGAACAGCAGATCACAATCCGTTCATCTGGTGGTTTATCAGAATCTGAAATTGAGAAGATGGTCAAAGAAGCTGAGTTGCATGCACAGAAGGATCAAGAAAGGAAGGCATTGATTGATCTTAAAAACCAGGCGGACACCACCATATACAGCATTGAAAAGAGTGTGAACGAGTTCAAAGACAAAGTTCCAACCGAAGTAGTGTCTGAAATTGAGGCAGCCGTGTCAGATTTGAGAGATGCAATGCAAAAGGACAACATCGATGAGATCAAAGCAAAGCTTGATGCTGCAAATAAAGCCGTTTCAAAGATTGGAGAACACATGTCTGGTTCAGGTGGATCTGGTGGTTCCTCCTCTGGAGGTTCTCAGGGTGGTGACCAGGCCCCTGAAGCAGAATACGACGAGGTAAAGAAGTAGATCGGTACTGCTGATAATCAAAAGAGGTGAATGTGGGATAGTACTCTCGTTTTCCTTTTTTTTTTTTTTTTTTGACGGGATCGAGATCATTGTAAGCCGTTTTGTATTTGCCTGTACTAGAAAGTACTAATTGACCTGCCCAGAACTTCTAATACTAGTAGGTTGCTAAATGAATTTTTTGCAGCAGCACCAGTTCCCTAATGAATTAGGCCTTGTGCTGTGTTATTATGTCAATAATTTTTTTTGTTCCTGAGATTGCTATTTCACATGGTTTATCAGATCTTTCATCTTCCAGTGATGGGATGAATTGTGGCTCCTCTTCATTTTGGTGCCATTCTTATTGGTATTCTTCATAAACTAAAGCTATGAATATTCTTCTTATATTTTGAATGGAATTATTCAATACTGAATCAATGTATTTTTGTCTAATGTTGTTTTATTAGTCTTGGGAAGAAAGAAAACGACTAGTAAGAGACTAAAATTTGCATTCTACTCCAAATAGGAACAAAAAAGAAACTTGCTAGAAAATCTTTGTACTGAAACTTGTCCAAATGCAACCGGAGGTGATGTAGAGAAAAGGTTTGCAAATAAATTATTATCACTTTTTCTATTCTTTTCCTCATACGTAATCTTCTTTCGTTTTCTCTCCAAAACAAAACCTCATTGAGGAAAACAAACAAACAGCGTCATACAATTATTTCAATTTCAATTCGTGGTATTATTCAGAACTCAATTAGTAATAAAATTTATAATTACTACAACCACTCTTTTCTTACCGTCATTAAATATTTAGAAAAATATTTTTTTTGTCCCACGAATATAAAATGATGAGTTTTAATTTTTTGAAAAATATAAACGTATATTTTTTTATTACTGATCACAATTTTAGTGGTATTTTGACTAGAAAATATCACCGCAATTCTATTAAAAGACCAAAAACTAAATATCATCATTCTATATTCAAAGGATTAAAAAATTATTTTCTGAATCTTCGAGAAATTATTTGTCAATTTTTTGATCGAAAACAAATTATATCCTTCATTTTTTCAATTTCAACTAAAGCAAATACAATTGACTGAATAATCCCATATTTTAATTGAGTCCGATGGTTCAATGGTGGCTAAGTAACTCTACGCCTATAGACGGATTGTCGCCAACACACCACACACAAAATAGGTAAATTCGTTTTTTGATTTCAGTTGTATATTTTGTGGTCTGCATTAAATTTTAAAAACTTTTATCTACATCAATTGATATTATAAATTTTATAAAATTTAATAAGTATTTGCCCACACAAAAATGTAGACAAAACACACACCAAAAAAAAATACAGACTAAATACACAAACACAAAATACTAACAGAATACACACAAACACATACACAAAAAGGATTCAATGCCAACAGTCACCAAAACTCGTCATCTTTGCGCTGCGGACGCTCACATTACCGCAGAAATCATTACCAAATATTCCTCGATCAAAACAATTAGAAATTTCATGATTGAATTTGTGTAAATTGGGTAGACAAACCATGAACTGATTTGTTAAGTTTACATACTAGACGATTTTAGATTTTAGGGCAAATTATTGATAAATTAATTCCAAATTTAGGTCTGTCTCATTTTGGAAATAATTTTGCTATAGACATGTATGAATTCTGGGATGATTTAATAGAAGTAGAAGATGCTGCAGACTTCCGATGGATTGATAGATTACTATAAGTAATTGATCAATTTCAAATATGGAATCAAATTGCTTGCAAAAATTTGAATTTGAATGTTTGATAGTATTTTTTCATCTTTTTTCTGCTATAAATGATGTGGTGTTCGAAAATGGCTCAAGTGATCAACGGTGATCATTTTGACAGTTTGTAACTGCAGAGTTAAGGTAGTTGTATATATATTTTTCCTTGATTGTAATGGTTTTGTTAAAAGGGAAAATCGTACAAATAATCTCTCGAATATTTAAAAAATATTTTTTTAGTATCTCGAATATAAAATACTAATTTTTAGTATCTTAAAAAATTTAACGTATATAGAACACCTTTTTGTCCTTTAATACAATCTTAGTAGTATTTTCTGGTCAAAATATTGTCGGAATTGCGATAAAGGATCAAAAGCATACATTTATATTTTTTTGAGAAACTAAAAGTTATTATTTTATATTTGAGAAATTAAAAAAATATTTTTAAACATATTTAAGTAAATTCTATCTATAATTCCTCTTATAAACATGATAGTGTAACTTAAACCATATGAAATAAATATCAACAAAATTTTATAAAATTTAATTTTAATTCCAAAAAATAATGTATATATATAAGATATTAATTTTTTTTAAATTTCTTTTGAGATTGTTTAAATAATATTGGAAATTAGTTTTATTCGGATCGGATCCCTGTTTAGGGTTTAGGGGGTTTAAAGTCTTACTATCACTCTTTCCTAAAAATTACTCATAAAAGAAAAAAAATAATATATACTCTTCTTTTCATTCTCTCATTTACCCTTGGAATTCCGAATCCCCGCCTCCTCTTCACTCCCCTTCCCCTTCCCACTTCTTCCCCTCCCCTCGATTCCACAATACCCTTTTTCTTCCTCCTCAAATTCAACACAATCCTTCTCTGGTTTCTCAATTCTCGCCGGCTACAAACACCCCACCATCCAAAGTCTTTATAAAAGCTCTATTATTTCAATCAGGTAAACAAAATATGGCCATAGCCGCTCCAATAAGTTTTTTCTAGAATCTCTTTTTTGTATTTTTTTTTTTCTTAAAATGGTTTTCATTTGTTAATTTTACATGGGTTTTTGTGGGATTGTTGTAATTTGTTGAATAATTTCTGGGTTTGATTTTATTTTTGCATTAATGGTATTCTTGTTTTTTGGGTTATAGGGTATATATACATGGGGAGTAAGAAAAGAGTTTCCAGTTCTTTAGAAGAGGTAGAAAAACAAAAAGACTTGCATATTGATAGTAATGTTAGCTCGGAGCCCTCCAAGAAGAGATTGAAAAAGGAGAAAAAGAAAAAGGGTGCTCAAAAAGATAATGATTTTGTTATATCAAATACAAACAAAAGATATGGAGAGATTGAAGGAAAGAAGAGCACTTAACAAAGAGATGCACCGTGTCGAGGTGGAGGTCAATAAGACGAAGCAAATGGGCTTAGAGTTGAAAGAAAACTCGAGTAAAACCCGTGAGGAACTATCGTCACCGGGTACTAGTAGTGGTGGTAATAGTGTGTTGCCCGAGTTCCACATTGGGGTTTTTAAGGATTTAGCATCTGCTGATGCTAGTGTTAGAGAAGCAGCTGCGGAGGCGTTGGTAGTGGAGCTGCAGGCAGTTCAGAAAGCATATGATAAGCTTGAGAATAAGGAGGAAGTGGAGGGTGCGTTGAAATTGGAAGCTGCAAAGGATGATGGACTGAATGATTGTGCCCCCTCAGTGAGATATGCTGTTCGCAGGCTTATTCGTGGTGTTTCTTCATCGAGAGAGGTTCATTTCTTTTCATTTCTTTCAAATTTGTTTTATCATGCTCTTATTGTGGGTGTCATGATCTGTACAAATTTCTGTGTAACTCATCACGTCAAGACTTCCTATTTGGGTTCAAGTATTCATGGCAACTTGGCAAGTTCCTCACATGCTGAAATTATGTGTATCTTGCATGTTTAATATATATTTTTTTTTTACAACCCCTTTTTTTCTGCCATGTATAGGCTGTAGAGAACAGTCAACATAACTCCGGTTAGACTCACTGAAAATTAAAGATTTAAGGGGAATTCTGTCGAAGTGATTCAGATTTGCTTACTGTGTTGTGGGACTTGGATGAAATACTGATTGATCCAACGAACCTGGTTTAGTAGTGCTGATATTTCATCATTGTGGCTAACAATTTCAAGACACTATATTATTCCAACTATTGTTTATGGGATTTAGCTGTAGACATGCCTATGCTATACAAAATAAAATTTGCTAATAGTTAACTGTGTATGTTTTTATTTGGCAGTGTGCAAGACAAGGATTTGCATTGGGTTTGACTGTTCTAGTTGGTTCTGTTCCTAACATCAAAATGGATTCGTTGTTGAAGTGCTAATTGTTGATTTGTTGGAGGTCTCTTCTTCAACGAAGGGTCAGGTGGGTGTTGTATGTCTTCTTTTTGACAGTTTTGACCCTATTGCCATTTTCATTTGTAAATCATAAGTTGGTTTTGTAGGAAGCAAGGGACTGTCTTCTGGGTCGGTTGTTTGCTTATGGAGCCCTTGCAAGATCAGGAAAAATAATTGAAGATTGCAATTTCAACAAGGATGCTCCACACATCAAAGAATTTACCAGTTCTCTCATCTCTCTTGCGGCCAAGAAGCGGTACTTGCAGGAGCCTGCTGTCTCAGTTATTCTGGAATTGGTTGAAAAGGTACTATATTCACTCTTATAACAAATTGCAGCGTGTAAACATAAATAATTTTCTTACACACAGTGAAAAACCAGATTTTGTGATGGTTTTGGATCTGGTCATCTGGAGGCTTGCCAGTTGATGAATCAGGGTCCTGCTTTATGTTCTTGTGATTGGGAAAATGATGATATAATCACATAGTGCTCTTGGATGGTCCTCATTTGGATAGCAATATTTACAAAGTGAAGTAAATGGATAATAAGAGACACTCCCAGTACAAAAGAGTCCCACTCTTGGAAGTATCTATGAACAAAGGTCAACCATCTAGTGATGCAAAATTTATTCTGCGCTTCTATTTAATTTGACCTCCCATGTCATAACAGAGCTGCCTCAAGTTGCTCCTACGCATGCCAAAGTTAATTGTCATTTACGGGTATCTTGGTTTTCTTTGAAGAATTTGGCCAGTCAATATGTAAACGAAAGATTTCAATGTTGAAGAGGATGAATTGTGGTGGTTTGAGAAATAAATCTATTATGGTCTCTGTTTAGTCTGTTGGTTTGATTATCTTTGTTTTTGTTTCTTTTTCCGTTTAGCTTCATTCTGTGATTCACTGATTCTTTGGCATTCATATAAATGGTTGACATTTCTTGTAAAATTTCAGTTGCCTGTCAAGGCCTTGTTAGATCAAGTTCTTGAAGCTCCAGGGACTTCAGGAATGGTTTGAAGGTGCAACTGATACTGGGAATCCGGATGCCTTGCTTCTGGCAGTTAAAGTGCGAGAAAGGGTTGGCATTGATCGTGAAGTGTTTGACAAGCTTTTGCCTTCTGAGTACAGTGCTAGCAATCTTTTTTCTTCTGAATATCTCTCCTCAGTTGCCAATTGCTTAAAGGTAATTTAAGTTTTTTCCTTAAAATATTTCAGTGAAAGTAAAATTTTTGAAAATATGATGGTATTTTTAATATGTGCATCTTGCAGGAGTCCACATTCTGCCAGCCTCGTGTTCATAGTGTCTGGCCTGTTTTGGTAAATATTCTCTTACCTGATATTGTTTCGCACCATATGGATTCTGTATCAACCATAAATCCTGTTAAGAAGCACAAAAAAGGCCGCAAGGGCAGCTCAGCTGAAGAAGATACTGAGAAGAATCTTCGATGCTTTTGTGAAGTAATTATTGAAGGATCACTTTTAACATCATCTCATGATCGCATTGTAAACACTTGGCTTTTGATATTCTACTGCTGCTTCTTCCTAAGCTACCTGCTTCTTGTGTTCAAGTTGTGTTGTCTTACAAACTTATCCAATGCCTTTTGGATATACTATCTACAAAAGATTCGTGGCTTTACAAAGTTGCTCAATATTTTCTGAAAGAATTGTTAGAATGGGTCAAGAATGATGAAGGCAAACGTATTGCAGTCATCATGGCCCTGCAGAAGCATAGCAATGGGAGATTTGATTGCATTACCAGGACAAAGACAGTTAAAGTTTTGATGTCAGAGTTCAAGTCTGAATCAGGCAGCTTGTTGTTCATTCAGGAATTAGTCGATATGTTTCTGGATGAAGGACATGCTTCAGAGGAACCTTCTGATCAGAGTCAAACAACAGATGACAACTCAGAGATAGGTTCAATAGAAGATAAGGATTCTGTTGGTATACCAGGAACTTCTGACTTTTTGAAAAGTTGGGTTGTAGATTCTCTCCTGTATGTTTTGAGGAGCAATCGAAACTAGATCCTGAGGCAAGGTTCCGAGTGCAAAAAGAAATTCTGAAGTTTCTGGCTGTTCAAGGTCTTTTTTGTTCATCTCTTGGTACTGAAGTGACTTCTTTTGAGTTACAAGAAAAGTTTAGATGGCCCAAAGCAGCTATTTCAACTGCTCTTTCCAGGATGTGTATTGAACAACTTGAGTTGTTGCTTGCAAATGCTCAAAAAGGAGAGGGCCCTCATGCAGTTGTAGGTGGCCATGAGTCAAATGATCTCGGTTCTTATTTCATGCGGTTCCTTAATACTTTGTGCAACATCCCTTCAGTTTCATTGTTTAGGTCTCTGAATGATGATGATGAAAAAGCATTCAAGAAATTGCAGGCAATGGAAGCTCAGTTGTCAAGAGAGGTAGTCCATCACCTTGCTGATGTTATGCTTTAAGTTGTTGAGCGGTTCATTTCCTTATGTTTCTTGCTTCTCTTTTGTTTTCCCTGGTGAGTTGCATTAGGCATCAGCAAACTAACAGAAGACCTTTTCTTATCCTAGATATACTTTTTTTGCCTTTCTTCTCTCTGAGTTGGGAAGGGGATTTTGTTTGATTTAGTGATTGATACTGTTCATTTCCTTTTTGAATGGACCCAATAGCAGCTTCTGCTGCTGTCACTGTTAAAACCAATATAGCAAGTGTTCATTTACTTATCTACTCAATTCCAACCCCCTCCTTCCTTCTCTCTGTCATTGGTTTTTTTTTTCCCACCCCCCCGCCTTCACTTTTTGGCGGTTGAGGAGACTGTTGGGGGATGAGGGAAGGTAGTGCTTTTGGTGAGATCTTCAGTTGTGCAAAAAGTAAGCTGAGTAGTTATGTAATTTACTGTGGTTCTGATGCTTCCAGTATGTTATTGATTATTAAGTTCTTGGAATCCTATTAGCAGTGCTTCTAATTGTGTAGTTGCTTTTTGACTCAGCTGGTAGAACTGTTTTAATCATTTTATTTACATGGTGACAGGAGAGGAACTGTGGGCTGAGCATGGACGCCAGAAATAAATTACATGCTCTGAGGTACTTGCTTATCCAATTGTTGCTCCAGATTCTACTTAGACCTGGGGAATTCTACGAGGCTGCAGCTGAACTAATGATATGCTGTAAGAGAGCTTTTGGCACTTCTGATCTTCTTGATTCTGGAGAAGATGAGCTAAGTGGGGATGGCATGCCTGATATAATGGATGTCCTTGTGGATACAATGCTTTCATTGCTTCCACAGTCATCAGCTCCTCTGCGCTCGGCTATTGAGCAGGTACATCACAAAACTAAGAGTTTAGTCCTCCTTGAATTAATTGTTTCGATACCTAAACGTCTTCTATGTGTTTTCCAGTGATCTCTTCACGAGCTATTGGTTAATTGATAGAATTATGAAATATTTATTTTTGATTGGAGCAACATTGTTACTGTACTTTGTTGTGATTGTCCATTGGATTTTCTTTCTTCCTTTCTTTCAGTTTCTAAAATTCCATTTATCCGTTAATGATTATCTACTACATACCAAATGGACTCAGTCTTTGTGCAAGTCATCCAATCAAGGAGAAAAAAATTTGGTGATACAATGTTCTTGTACTTTTTGAAGGAGTAACTTTGGTTTTGCGTATATATCTTCTAGCATGTCATTTCCACTTCTTAATGTGTAGGTTTGAGACTAGTACCTTTTTTGATTTACCGTGAATAACAACATGCATTGTGCTTCTTTGATGGTTCTGAAGTTTTTTTTATTTCTACCCACATGGAGAAACAATGGCCCCGTTTGGATTGTTTTTTTTGCTCATTTTTTACCATTTTTTACTTTACTATTTATACTTTTATGAAATTTGGTCAACAAATTTTTTTGGTAAACTTTTTTTACTTTTTTTCAAAAATACTATTCATTATTTACACAATTCAAAATTTTCTTTCACTATTCATTACTATTCAATCAATTATTTTACTATTCATCTATACGCGTATTATACTATTCACATATATTAGCATTAAATTTTTTTATACTATCCATTACTATTCATTGGCTACTCTGAATTTTTTTTGGGCAAAGAAAAAATGGAAATGTAAGTTCGGACTTCCGAACCTATAGGTGTGAAAATAGAGTTTAAAATAGTATATAAGGTTCGAACTTCCGAACTTAGGTTCAGGAGTCCGAAATATAGGCGGGAAAATAGAGTTTAAAATGATATATAAGGTTCGGACTTTCGAACCTATGTTGGAGAATCCGAACTATGGGCAAAAAAGTGTAAATTTTAAATTGTATTTTTATTTTGTATTAAATAAATACATGTTTAGCATATGCATGTGGATATATTTCGTTTTTTAAGATTCGGATTTCAAACGACGAACAGGTAACTACCTTTGCATGTGGTTTTTAATACTTGATTTGATGATATAAAAAAAAAGTGAACGGGATTATGTATTTTGATATTAATAATTTTACTCAAATTTTGTCTACGTATTTTGTCTTTTACTGCACAAAATACTAAGTAATTTTTAAATTGTATTTTTTTATTTTATATTAAATAAATACATGTTAGCATACATTGTATGAGTATATCGTGTTTTTTAAGATTCGGATTTCAAATGACAAGGCAACTACGTTTGTGTGTGGTTTTTAGTACTTGATTTGATGGTATGAAAAAGAAAGTGAACGGAATTATATATTTTGATATTAGTAATTTTGTTGACTTTCGTGTACGTTTTGTCTTTTAGTGCAAAAAACACTATCCAAACACTTATTTACAAAAAACTATTTACACTATTCACAATCCAAACACTTACTCAAATTATTCACGTTTTTTTTATTATTTGCCACATCACTGAAATAATTCTCGAATAATGCACCAAAATAATACTCCAAATAATGCAATCCATACAGGGCCAATATCTTTTATGTCACACCTTGATTTGAAATACACGCATTCCACGAAATTCATGACAAAATCGTATTGTTGAGCTTGAATATTTGGTTGGTGCACCTCCAAAGTCCAACTTTGTATGACTCTTGATGGTTGTTTTTGCATAGTTATTAAACCCGGCCCGGGGAGGAATGCGGTGAGGGTGGTGGATCAACAGGTTACTAGTTCAACCGGTGGGTTACTGGTTCAGGGTCACTTAAATATATTTTTTATTAATACATAATATCTGTAAATTATTAAATGCAAGATATATAGTGAAAATATTGATAAAAACATATTTTATTAAAAAAATATAAGTATAAATGTAACTTTTCAATATTTACATAGCCTTTTCACATGAAGAGTTAAAAAGGAGTTAATGCATAGAGTGGAGTTTGGAGAGTATATAAATAAAAAAGAGGCATATAATAAACAAAAGCTTACATGGTTAGGTGGTAAGGCCTTTTATTACTATTTAAGAGGTCTTTGACAATTTCAATTTGGTTTTTTTCTCAAAGAAACAAACCCGCCAGGTTTCTCCAAACCCGGCTGGGTTTACCGGTTGAACCGCTGGGTTGCACGAAACCGGGCGGGTTTCTTCCTGTTCGGTCATCAGAGGGACCCAACCCGGTCTCAAGGCCGGTTCACAAGGTTCACCGGTGTGAATGAACCGCCGGGTTTGGCCGAGTTCAATAACTATGCTTTCCAGTACTTACATGAACAATTGGGGGATTGATCACGTTCTTTCAGGTTTTCAAATATTTCTGTAATGATGTCTCCGAAGATGGACTGATGCGGATGTTACGGGTCATAAAGAAAGATCTGAAACCTGCTAGACATCAGGACACTGGCAGTGAAGATGAAGATGATGACGAGGATGATCTTCTTGATGTTGAAGAAGAAGAGGAGTCAGATGAAGCTGAGACAGGTGAAACAGCTGACAGTGATGAGCAGACAGATGATTCTGAGGCAGTGGGTGGAGTTGAGGCAACAGGCAACGAGCTTCCTGAGTCTTCTGATGATTCTGATGGTGGGATGGATGATGATGCGATGTTCAGAATGGATACTTACCTTGCCCGAATTTTTAAGGAGCGAAAGAACCAAGCTGGAGGTGAAACAACTCAATCTCAGCTTGTACTTTTCAAACTCCGTGTTCTCTCTTTGCTGGGAGATTTACCTGCATGAGAATCCAGGCAAGTATTCTGTTGATTTACTAAGTTTATATTGGTTGCAAATCCCTTCTGTATGGGCCTCGAGGATCTTTGCATTTTCCGTTTTTGTATTTTGAAAAAGCAAAAGGATTGATAACAATAGAAAATAGATCAACAATTTATCTACCTTTCATACCCAAATTCTCCAAATTACTTCTGAATATGTTGGAAACTTGAGTAAGGGCATGCAATTGTGTGTAATTTCTTCTGCTATGTACTTGCTTTTGCTCAATGCACTTGGTAAATTAGTAATCTGACAATTATTTCTTTCTTTCTTGCTAACCTGGGTGTTTGTCATTTTATTAGCTTTGCTCAACTATTTCCAAGTAAAATCTAGAAATTAAGTATGGCTTTTTTAATAGCCAATTTTAAGTTTTACCATTCCTTTTGTATAAATGTACTGATACGCAGTTCAAGAATATACTGATAGTAATTTGGTTAGTATTATGCTAATTTTGCTCTGTAAATCCTGGAAGCTGCATATACATGGAATTTCATCCTGCTGCTCCACTTATTGCTATTTCATTTTGTGGTGGTGTGGTGGTTCTATTTTGACCATCATTTTCTTTCTTTTTGGGCTAATTTTATTTATGCCCTTTTTGCTTTTTCTCACACAGGAAAATGTGTCCTATATTTTTTTGGCAAAACATAGATTATAGCCTGGATAAGTGAAGCCAGATTGAGAGTTGACCTGTATATAAAATCTATGTAGGTCATAGGATGACTTGATTGGGAGAAAGAAGATTTTAATTAGAGATGGGAGCTGGGGTTCAATCATTTCCAAATGAAAAAATGGAAAAGGAGAAGGGAGGGGACACATGTAGGATTGGATTATTGATTACAAGTTAGGTTGCTGGCTTTGGTAGTTGGTGATTGTGACTCAAGGCATCGCCGATGGTAGATTTATTTGAAAATTGAACATGCTTTAGAAGAATCATTAACTTTTCATTAATTTTAAAATTGTTCCTGCTGTAGGTAAGCCACAGGTGCTGAAAGTGTTCTCGAACCTTGCTCAGGCATTTGTAAATCCTCATACTACAGAAGGTAGTGAGCAGCTTGGTCAGCGTATCTGGGGAATTTTGCAAAAGAAAATATTTAAAGCCAAGGAGTATCCCCGAGGAGAGGCTGTGCAGCTCTCTGCACTTGAATCTCTTTTAGAGAAAAACTTGAAGTTAGCAGCAAAACCATTTAAGAAAAAGAAACTTGGATCCAGTACATCAAGTAAGAAACACTCAGCTTCATGGAATCGGCACAAGATGATCACATCACTTGCTCAAAATTCAGCATTTTGGATTCTAAAAGTCATGGATGCAAAGAACCTCTCTGTGTCAGAATTGCAGAGGGTTTTTGACATTTTTAAGAGTACATTGGGGTCTTATTTTGATAGTAAGAAGTCCCAGATGAAATCTGAATTTCTGAAAGAAATATTTCGAAGAAGACCATGGATTGGGCATAATCTGTTTGGCATTTTGTATTCCTGCTGGAGAAATGTGGTAGCGCAAAGTCACAGTTTCGGCGAGTTGAAGCTCTTGATCTGATAACCGAGGTACTAAAATCACTTACTGTTAATGCTGATGACGGTAGCCAGCACTCATCAGTGAAGATTTTGAAGAGCCATCTTCCACAGTTATATGACCTCGTTAAGGAGTTGGTAACAAATATGCCGGAGAAGCAGTCCAGACGGGCCGATGTCCGCAAGTTCTGTGGCAAGGTATTCCAGATTTTAACAAGCCTAAAACTGTCCGTGCCATTTCTTAAAGCATTGGAACCTGACGCCCGTGCTGCCTGTGAATCTCAACTTGGTGAAACATTTCTTGCTTTTGAGAAGAGGTAACATTACAGGATCATATTAGTTGTGCTAGGTTGGCTTTACTCATTTTGTCGTGGCTGTGAAAATCGGAGATGTTGCTGCCATTCTGGTGGAGGTTGGTGGTTGTTGGTGGGTTACCTGAGTCTTTCTCACACGACCGCAGAGCTGGTTGTTATCGTTAATCATGTCATCGGAGGAGAGTATCAAAAGTAAATTTTGATTACTTTTGTGTTTGTATTTGAAGAGTGTTTACATTATATGATGTAGCCTCGACTTTCATCACTGTTTAGGTCACTAACAGTCAAGTTTTTCGCACTTTTTTGTTCATCTAAACACTCTGAGTATATCTAGTGGGTGGGTCTTGGATTCTTTGGTTTGATTCATCCAATGGACAGCAATGAATGAATTCTTGACCAGAAAATCTTAAACAAATTTGGTTCAATTAGCTCATGCATAATAATACAAGGGAAGTTGAAGTAGTTTCGGATATATAATTCAGCCCAGTTATTATTTTGTATTAGTTGGATATAATAATAATGTGATCACAACTGTTGTTGAGTTATACATGATTGATGGCTACTAGGTTGATTTCTCTTCGCCGTCATTTGTCAACCCTCTTTCCGCTATTTTTGGAACATAGCAAGCTACTTTCAATGCCAACCCAAATTGTTTTAATCAAGAATCAGGACAAGGGAACAATATGCTATTAGTAGTACAAATAGTGAAATAGCTTACCGATTCCTTCGAGGGAAAGAATGGAATATCAACGGTCGTAATGGACTATTACAAACTTGTAATTAAGATTGGGGTCCCATGGAGACGATGACAAGGATATCGTTTCCTTTCCCACTGCCAGTGGCAAGCTCCAACGGTTACTTGATTAGTTGATTGTGATATAATTAATACCCATGAGATGGGCGAGTGCAAAATTTTCTTTAGTTCAATCAAATTATTGGTCTGGCCAAGTACTAAAAAGAATTTACACTCTTAATAATTAAGAAATTAGTTGTGTTCACATTTTGTTTTGTCCCGGTTGATGAACTGGGCTCTTGAGCTCTGTACCAATCAACAGTAAACGTCCTGTAATTTCAGAAGGATTACCAATTGAAATACAAACGTTCTCAAGACCCAAAACTAAGGAGCAAAAGTTCAATTAGAGCAACCACTCCAACTTTATTTTATCCCCATTTGCATCTATATTTATAAATACAATGTCCGTCCACCACTCCCCCACCTAAAAGTCCAAACACAACCAAAGAGGAATTCGCCACAAAAATTCACCAGATGCTCGTGGCACCAATTCTCCATGCAAAAAAAGGAGTGCAGTCTTCAATCATCTTCTGATGCAGAGAATCATTTCTATTTTTTAATAATAAATGAGGAAAAGAATAAAGTAGTACTAGTAAAATAGCAAGAATCAAACTTATGGTTGGCTCGTACCACCTTCACCCACCAAAACAAACAAACAAAAAAAATCTTCTTAATCAATCTATTCTTGCCTGGCTCTTAGTACTTCAACTCATGTGCTCTAAGAGACTCCCTTATTCTCTGATCATTGATGATCCCATTAGAAAATATTTTCCATCCTCTACCACCTTGCAACCCTCCTGATGCTGATGCTGATGCTACTAGAAATGTACTGCGGCCACTACCCCAGGAATTGAAGAGCACAGCTCTCTAGTTCATGGGCGTTTACTTCCCGCAATCATGGGAAAAAGGGAGAGAGGGATCAATTCGCTGCCTAATTTAGAACAGGGATTTGATATATGCCAGAGCTTGTGGATGATGCTTATTCTCTTAAATTCAGTCTTAAAGAGTTTTTTATTGGCCAAGAATTTCCCCAAGGTCCTCTCCTCCCCCTCTTTGATTCTTGTGGCCACTTCACATTGGCACCATAGCAAATGCGCAAAATATCTTAATCCCCCCACAGCAAAAGACTCAGAGAGGAAAAGAAAAGCTATATTTAGTGATTTGTAAGAGCTGTACAGAGGTATCTCTCAACTATAGTATCTTACATCATCTCATCTCCCTATCTCTAACCACAATTGGGGGACCAAACTAGTCCTCAAACCCAATCTATAATTTATAGTTAGACTTGAAGTCACACCTAACCAAAAACTCCCCCATCCTTCTCCACCATTACAGCTACTAGAGCTCATCTAACTTGGACTTTTATCATCGTTGTGCACTGGAACTGACAAGTTGATATCATATCATTCACAACTCTGCAAAATTTGATCAAAATACTTCATATTGACGGAATTAAACTTGGCACAAGTTGAAAGGGATGGAAGCCAAGGGAAGAACAAATATACCTTCTCATGAAGCAACCAATGTGAAAGGAAGGAACCGGTAAGGGATGCCGCCAATTCCCACCTCTGCAGATTTTCTTCCTCAACTTGGGGGGGGTTCAAGATTGTGCATCATCTGCATCTGAGTCACTCCCAGATGAACTACCTGAATCAGAATCTGTACAATGAAGCTCGAGCTAGTAAGCATCTTATACAAACATTTTTCAATTCCGGGCAAAACATCTCAACCATGAAAGGTTACACAAGAATGATTACCACTGGAAGAGGACGAATCACTGCTTGAGCCGCTGGAGCTGCTAGAGCTACTACTGGCATTGCCATGTTGTTCTTGACCAACACCACCCTCATCTTTCTCAATCTCCACCGGAGGGAAGCAGCTTGTTGCAGGCATATCATCATCAATTTCCACATCCTCATCACCAGCTTCACCCCTTTTAGGTTTCTTTGCTGAATCATCCCTTTCAATTACGACATCCTGACAAAACATGAAGAGTACGACATTAATTACAGGCTCGATGACATTCAAGAAACACCAAAAGAACAAATTATTATGAAAGAATCCATAAATTAGTGCCAATGTGTACATTACCTCGTCAACTTCAGCATTGGAAGTACTTGGTGCAGCTGCTGGATTGTTGTTATTCATCATCAACGCCTGTCTCTTAGTCTTGCTAACCATCTTCTTCCAATTGGTAACAAACCTATCAAGCTCCCAAAGGGTCTCGGTGTCAAGGGCTTCAATGTCGAGCTCAATTTCATCGCCCTCTTGTGCCAAATGCTCATTTCTCTTCCGTATAATCTGGACCAATTGGGGCATCTTCTCCTGAGGTAAACTCTGCAGCCCATTTCCAAGCTTATGCTTCTCCTCCATACTCATTGTCTCTCTTATTCGTATCCTTTGCCCTCGGCTTCGGTTGCTTTCCCATTGCCTGTCTTCCCACCGCCTGCACTGTCACCGGAGGCGCACTCATTGAAGATGGGGTCGGCACAGGGGAATGCACTTTGGGCGGAATTACTGGCGGTGGGGGATTCGATGGCATAGAAGCACTAGAATGAGCCTGCATTCTCTCCTGCTTCTTCACAACAGGGCTAGTTTTCGGTTTTTTTGCCCTTTCAGGAGTTGGAATGTGGTTCCAAGAACTTCCCTGCAAATCCTCAACCAAACCTCCATAACCACCAATGCCCCCACCACCACCAAGAAACTCCCTCCGACCATTTCCAATTTTCTCTTCAATTGGCCTAAACAAATCCTCAAATCTATCCAAAAGCATCTCAGCCCACCCGTGGACTTGATCTGTTTTAGGATTATACAACAAAGCATTATTGAAAGTCAGCCTCACATCAGCTGCAAATTCAGCAGGTGAAACATACAAATTTTTAGCATAAATTGGATTTCACAGTTCCCAAATCCATCGGCCGCTTCACAATCTGATGATAATCGTGAAGCCCTAAAGCCGCGGCATCCACAGCAGCATTAAATATCCAGCAGTTCTTATTTTTCATAATCTTAGTTAAAATCTGCCTACATTCTTTCATGAAACCCTCATTATCCACGCTACTGCCGGCGTTCCCAATCGGTCCCTTGTTAATGCCGTTGCAAAATCCCTTCGGATCTTTAATGGATCCCAAAGGAACCGACCTTTTATTACCCGATAATTTCTTGGTTTTTCCGTGAGATTTGGGATTGTCTCTTATACACATCTAGATGTGTATAAGAGACAGATACGATTCGATCTCGCAAGTTCCGGATCTGTTCCAGCTCCGAAACCAGCCGTTTCCGAAGTTCCGCGAGCTCGCTTTTGGAATAAGACGTGACGTTGTACGTCATATATCCGCCGTGATCGAATCCGTTCCGGTTGAGTTCAATTGTTGGATTTTGATTGAACGACATCTTTGTAAGCATCGTCCGACGCCGTCTGCGTAACGGCCGGCGAATAGTCGTGGTTGTTGTTACGGCCGACGCCGTTGGCTGCCTGATTATGGAACTGTTTCTGCTTTTTTTTAGGGTTACGTTTAGGGTTCAAGTGAGGTAATTTTCCCATGAATACGCCACCAGATTGCGCCCAGCTCGATTCATTGCCGCTTGCTAAGACAGCTGACGCCATGACTTGCACCGGCGTACGGCAAATCTCCGGCGGATTCGATCGCTTTCTAATTTTTTGAAAAACATGTACTTAGAAGAGCGTATCTCCACGCGCTCGACGGAATTTCCCAAAATATCTTCCTCCGATCAACGACCTCCGGCAGCTTTTCCGGTTAAAGGATCTAACTATTTTGGCAAAAGGAGACAAAAAATGTATATATATGATGCCAAAGGAAGAGTGTAAGGCTAGGGTTTGTATGGATTGAGCGAGGAATGAGAGGGGGAGGCATGGCTTCTTAAAGGCGATGAGATCTGCCACTAGATGCGTGAGATTTACGGGCAGAGTGTGGACCGTAGATTTACTGGTGATTGTTGATCAATGGTTGTTGTTGTTTTGTTTGCTGTCTGTGATGGGTGACCGAGATATCTGTCATGGGATGATGGAAAATGGGAGAAGGGGAACACGTGGTTAGATGTGGGGCGTTGGATAAAGAGGTTTTCAAAAAAGAAATAAAGTTGTGTTTGATGAGTATATTTGAATTAAACGAAGTATTTGGAATTAATCGTTTTGAAATTATATGAAATTTGAATAAATTTTAATTTATTTATTTAATTATTAAAATTACATCTCGAATTGTAGGTAAATTTTAAATTAATAATTAAATTAATTAATTTGTCTAGATAATTATTATAAATTAGAATTTCAAATCAAATCCATCTAAATCTCTCTATCTAAACACAAACATAAATAAGAAAAATTCTAAGGTCTCGAGCATTATTTAGTTGTGATTAAAAATTTTGTACTATATAATATTATATGTTTCAAAAAAAATTATAGTATATAGGCCTTTAAACTCAATAGGATAGTTCTCTCAAAAATTATAAAATTTCCCAATCAAACTAATTTGTACCTAAATATAATTTAATTCGATAAAATATCGTTCGAACTCATTTTTTCAGGTAAGAATGCAAATATAATATTTGGTTATTTTATACTTGATTTTTTAGATATAAAATTTGAAATATATGTATAAAATTTTAATTTATTTGGGCTCGACTTCAAAAAAATAAAAAAACATGTGTCAATTTAATTTAGATTATCTTTGGATCGATAGTTTTAGAGAAAAAAAAATTGAAATTCATCCATTTTTTAAAAGAATTTTTAAGGCGAAAATGGATGAATTTCAAATTTATGCAAATTAAAAAGTATGAAATGAAATATTTCAAATTACTTTCTAATTTGGATAGATTTGAAATGCATCTATTTTGGTTTTACAAATCCTTCTAACAAATAAGTGGATTTCAAATATTTTTTTCAAATCTATCGATCCAAACGAACAACATTAAAAAATAAATTAGTCAAATTAAATATGATTTCATACTAAGCAATTATTAGCTCATTTAGTCCTTAATTTTTTTATTAAGTAAGCTTTAGCTCTTGAACTTTTATTTTAACTAATTTAATACTTTTATTAATATTTTTTAAACTTTTATTAATATACTGTATATATCTTTTTGATACTTTTTGAATAAGTAATATTCAAAAATACTGTAATAGATTATATGCATAAATTAAAGATTCAATGATACTTTTTGAATAAATAATATTTTACCCGTGAAAAATATATGATAAAACTATAGGACTAATTTAATTTTGTACCCTTTAACGTATACTCAAATTTTATTTTATACCCTAATTTTAGTTTTAAATACTTTGCACTCTTAACTTTGAAATCCGTCATACCTCAATCTATTTTTAATATTATTACCAAATTTAAAAGAATCTATGTCTATGTACCCAAAATACATGTGACTACATCAAGGTTTTGAAAATCGGATCGGGTATGTTCATTGAACCAATGGCCTGTCTAGTTCGCAGTTCAACCGATCGGACCGGTTGAACAGGCCAATTCACTAATTTAGGTTTTTATTATTATTTTATTACCAAAGTGTGATATAATTTAAAATGACCTAAAATATATTTATATAAAATCTAAAATAGAAGTGAAACACTATTTTTGGAGAATTATAGTCCTAATATCCAAAAATACTAATCAAATTTCTAATAAGAAAAGTAAAATTTGTAAAAAATAAGTATAAAAAGATAATAATTTAATAGTTTAGACTTTGGTGTGTTTAATGTTTTGCCATTTTGGAGTTTATTTCACGATTTTTTAATTTTTTTCTTTATTTAAATTATTTTTTATTCAAAATTTTAAAAAACCACCAAAATCGGTTCAACCGATTTTTTACAAGTTTTTGGTTTTTTACCGAATCTATCCGATTTTTTAGACAGACCGGATATAAAGTTGGACCGGACTGGTGGTTCTTTCGATCGCGGTCCGATCGATTAACCGGCCTGTGCCGGTCACGGATTTCAAAACATTGGACTACATTGTTGTATATCCCACTAAATGTGTTATACACACAAAAAGATTCTGTTAAATTTGATGATGGTAATAAAAATTAGACTAAAATTGGACGAGTTTGCAAACTGAGGCATAAAATGTCTAAAATTAAAATTGAGGGTACAAAATAAAAATTATTAAATATCCATGTTTAGTTTTTTTTTTTTTTTGTCTCTAAAGTTGATCGGGAATAAGAATGTACATATATAATCATTAAAGTTAAATATGTAAGTTACTATCACATATAAATATCATATAATTAATGTTTATTTCTTATAATTAATTTTCAATTATTTTTGTAGGATTGAAATTCGAAAATTTTTAAGAGTGCATTCGACAAATGTTTTACTTTTATTTTTTCTTTTAATTTATTGTTATAAAAGCTAATAGCATTAAGATTCTGTCTGAATAGCATAAATTCTGTATAATTTTTTAAATAATATTCTATAATCATTTATAACACTAACATTTTTTGAATTACTTTTCAATCTCATATGAAGGTAAGTTATAGTAATTATTTTAAATAATATTACAAAAAATAATTATTCAAACAGAGTCAAAATTTAATTATTAACAAATTTATATCTTAAATTCATATATTTTGATATTTAAATTTTATAATATATATTTTTCCTGTACACAGTAGACTGGTTACATCTTTAGCTGATTTAGTCATGAATTAAGATCCTGGGATATTAAAAGTGAATTTAGCCATTTAGGTTTTTGTAGAAAGTTGGGGGTTGATGTGGGACCCAAATGTTAGGTGACGTGGAAATGGAGGTAGGAGACGTTAACCAGAAGCAAAACGCGCATTGGCATGTGGACCGGAGCTGTTGACGTGTCAGCAAGATCATATCATATCAAACTTAAGGTAACATGATAGATTTTGGATTCCAGTTTTACCCTCCGAAGGTTCTTTTTCCCTTGTCTGTATCTTCTTTAAAAAGTTACGATAGTCAATTAGTAATATACACCATTTTAATAATTATTCACTTACTATATAAATAAAAGTCACATTTTTTCTAAATGAAATTTTTTATTAATTATTAAGTAACTAATTAAATACTTAATAATTACTAAATTATCAAAATAAATTTTCACATATCTTCTTGGTCTAATTATATTATGAGTACTTACTAATTAACCACTTTACAGTATTATGATTTAAGGAGAAATAAAAGAAAAAAATATCATGATCTAAACTCTCACCAGTTTCCGTGCATATAAATTTTAATCTTAATATTATAAAAATTCATTTCACCAGTTTCAGTGCATAGAGACTTTATTCTTAATGTTATAACAAATTATTATAAAAATTAATTTGAAATTAAAAAAAAAAAAACTATTGCAACGTTATGTTTAACAGATATTGCAATGTGTAAATGTTAAAAAAAAATGCATAATTATAAATATTCATAATAGTCGGTGTATCATTAATATGTGAATATGATTTTAACAATGTTTTTTTTTTTTTTTACTTTCATCCAGTTTGATGGAGTGTTATTGGAAATGAGTAAAAAAAAAAATGTAAAAAGGAATACTAGTTCACAGTAAATTTTTCTTTACTCGAAAATGAAAAATAAAAAAACAGGCCAATAATAAAAGTTTCAATTTCATAGGTTAAAAAAAAGTAAAGAAACAACAAATTAATGAATGTTCATTCACTATTCAAACCTTATTGTGTTTGGATCGATAGATTTGAAATTTACTCATTTGTTATAATTATTTATAAAGATCAAAATAAATGAATTTCAAATCCATTAAAATTATAAAATTGTTTGAAATTATTCATTTAACACTTTTTAATTTAAATAAATTTGAAATTAATTCATTTTAACCTTACAAATCGTTTCAACAAACGAGTGAATTTCAAATTTTTCCTTAGATCCATCGATCCAAACATAACCAATAACCCATTTATCATATGACAAAATATACAATGATGCAAAAACAGAATGTGGAAAAAATGTACAAAAAAATATGATATTGAGTTTGGGGATCGACATTTGTTCCTCATTTAATAGTTATTTAGACTGAAAAATATATGCCACCTTAATCATATGATATGATGTAACACCAACAAATATAGTATAAAGAAAACTACATATCTAGATTCGATTTTGAGCCATATATATTAATTTTATAGTCAACATTAAATCTTATAAGTATAATCTTATTTACATTAATTAATATCATAAATTTTATGATAATTAATTTATACTACATGATCTAGAAGTGAAAACAAAAACCAAATCTATTTAATTATTTCCATAATATAGAACCAAGGCTAAAGAAACACGAACAAGAAATCACCAACAATTTTTTTTTTTTTTTAAAGGGAAATGGGCAGGGCAAACTTGGGAATTCACGAAGTCAAATGGTTTTGGAATATGTTACCCATGTGTGTCCCAGGCTTGACAACGTAAATCAACTCAGAGCACAGTTGGCATCACATTCAAACATATACTATACTAATATTCCAATTTCCTTTTTCCTATTTGAGTAGGATACACCAGAAACTTCCAATCACAAATCGAAGATATCCATATAAATTAAAGCAGATCCATGGCCCAATCCCTCCGTGGAAAAATGTGAAGCCCACATCTTTCAGGTTTCACACCTCTGATTTATGGCTTTTGTCTTGAAGAAAAAATTCTGCGTTACTCTGTGGAGTGAGTATTCTTGTACTCACTTTTCGGTGCGGAATTAGTATTATTATTATTATTTTTAATCATTTTAACTACTGTTATATTTAATCGTATCACAAAGCGTGAAATCGAAGACTTGCTCTTGTCCTGATGCCTTGAAAGAAAGGGTGGCTTCAATCATTTGTTTAAACTGTTTTCTCGAAATTCAATCGAAGAATTTAAATTCGTTCATCGAACAAACACCTTTTTGACAACCAATTACTAGCAGAGGATTTATAGTTGATGGACCAAAGAAAGCTAAGGGTTCCCAATCCACAAGACCAGGCCGAAACAATATAAACAAAGCTGATTTTGCCGTGACTCAGTCATTCTTGCAAAGGATAGATCTGATCAAAGTGAGAATGTAGACAATATATATCTTCCACAAGCAATATATAAAGTTAAAAACATATGGCGATGTGAAATGTTTTCATCCTATGATATACGTTATGATTTATTATTAACATCACATGTGAATACCAAATATTTAAATGACCATAAGATGCGTAAATAGACGTGCACATTCAGTTCATCCACAAGACTCGATGATGGTGACTCTCAATTTAGACCCACACTACATATGTATTGATTCATGGAAAACAAAACATTTGCCGATTCAAGAGTTGAAATTTGAAGGGATAAAATTATTTATGCATATTTTTAGAGAGATAGTTTTATGATTAGCTCGAGATTTATGCTAATATCATTCATTAAACTTTTAAAAATATCACTTACTTCACCCCTCTCTTGCTAATGGATCCCTTTATGGTACTAAAATGCATGAAATGATATTTATGCCCCTGATACCTGAGTCATATTACGTGCAAAGGGTAGTTTCAAAAATCACTCCTGATGTTTTTGAAAATTTTCATTTGACATCTTTTTAGTTTTTAATAATTTTTATCAACTTATTCAAAGAAAATATGTGCATGCATTAATTTGACTACTTGTATATGTTTTAATAAAAATATTCACAATGTAAAAACACATAATTAGTATTTTGTTTGGAGAATTACAAACTAGTAAATAAATAAAAAATATTCTCTTGATAAATTTTTTGACCAGTAAATTAATTTATGAAAATATTGTGCATATTAATGTATTTTTGGGCATAGATTTGAATAAAAGTTTTGAATACGTAAAACACATCATATGATTTAATAAATAAATATAACTAGTACTATTTTGTTTGTAAATCAAAACTCGAAATTGAAAAATATATTTTTCAAAAAAAATTAATGAATTTATTTACAAAAAATTGTGGTATTATACAATGTGTTAGTGTGTGTTAGTTCAAACAAAAATTTGAATGCATAAAAAAACTACCATATTGATTATAAAAAAACAAATATTATTCAAATTTGCTTGAGAAATCACAAATTCTTAAAAATTAAATGAATTTTTTGATAACATTTTTATTTCCAACAAATTTACAAATAACAGGAACGTATTAATGTGTTTGCATGTGTCATTTTGAATAAAAATTTAAAATATGTAAACATACATAATATATAACAATAAAAAATATTATTGGTATACTATTTTAGAAATCATTAACTTGTAGAATAAAAAATAATCAAAATATATTTTTTGATATTAATCGGTGAATGATATGAAAAGTTACAACCTATTGTTATTTGTTAATAATTATTTTATACATTTTTTTTCCTTTTCTTCCAACCATTTTAATCAATGAAAGCTTTGAACTAAGGGTAAAATTAGAAGGAAAATAGTATCTTCCACTTAAATTAATTTTTTAAAAGAATGGGTTAAAAATGTTACAAAAAATTTGAAATAAGGAAGGTAGATATTTTTTAAAGTTCAAGAGCACTAAGTGAAATTAAGTTTAAATTTCAGGGGAGTTTTGGAAATTATCAACAAAATCTAATTTTTATAATAATATAATAATAATTTAAATTTTTTTAAGAAGAATACAACATAATTTTAAAAATCTTGATGGAGTGACTAAACAGTTCTCCCCACCCGTCGATGATCCGCCCGTGAATATACATCATCTTCTGATGTAGATTAAAAATTTTATTAAATAAATAATATTAACTGATATAAATAAAAAATTATAAAATTTAAACTTAATCATAAAATTTGCCGATATAATTTAAGACCTTGTCTACTTAATTATCTTCCTTGCACTCCCATTTGGGGCCCGGCTGATTTAATGCAGAGACTAATCTAAGAAGTCATGCATCCATCACTACAAAAGCCAAATTGTAAACATATTTTTTGCATCATTGACCATTTCTTTGTGCCTTGTTAAACCCAATTCTTGCAATTCCGAGGCGAATAAAAATCCAGAACAAGAAGAAATATGAAACTAAAATTAAAAATTTCACTGTAATGGTGGCAATTGGTATTTTGTATGTGTATTTCGTAATGAACGGTATGATATTTTAACGTAATAGATTGTAGAATTAAGAAAATAATTTATAAAATTACAATTTAATAATTATTTGTAAAAATCAATTCACATGATAAAATTATATTTAATCAATAATTTTTAATTTTAGATACATAATTAAAATTTGTTTTTTTTTGAAGAATTTAATGATATATCAATAGATTTATCACTGTATTACTGTACTTTGTATGGATGTAGTGATGGAATTATGAATTAATATGATACAAAATCTTAAGATTGTTTCAACTGTTTCCAAAAGTAATTTTTTTCTTTTTGCTGATAACTATGTACGGCAGTTAATGCAGCAAAAGTTTGGACATTTTTTTTTTTTTTTTAATTTTTCAAAAAAAAAGGGGTGATTTCTACTCTATTCACATGTCGAAAGGGATATTTAAATCATCTTTTTATATATATAAATGGAGAGTTTCAAATTAGTATAGTGACTTCAATGAGAGCGTGAAGATTCCTTTGGTGTCTAATTCAATTTTAAATAAATTAATATTTTAAATTAAAAAAAAAACTACCAAAAAGTTAAAAAAAAAAAAAAAAATTCCACATATTTAGTTGGTTACTAAAAATCTCCTCTTAATTTATTAAAAATGCATTTATCTATTTTTTTTGTAAAATAGCATGCACATAAAGTGTCCAAAAATAACTGGTAAATAATAAAACTAGAAAGTGGTGCAATTCAATTGAATATAATGGGCCTATCAGCGGCCCAAAACATAACGGGCCTTTTGTTCGTACGACAACCATCACTGAAGTTTGTAAGAATAATGTGAAGATGTAATTTAAAGTTTAAACCTTCGAGGCTTAAACCGACACAATTCTATAAGTTGTTATGTAAGGCACACACTTATATGTGTGCGATTTTTAAAAAATTAATAAGAAAAAAAAAATAAAAAGAATTTAGTGGAGGGATTAATGGTAGTTTATTAAAAAATAATTACAGATTTTTATCTTCTAATATAAGTAAAGGATATAATAGATAATTTATAAAATGACAAACACCAATAAAAAAAGATGTCCAAACTTTATATATAGTACTAATAGATATTTGTATACAGGGAGACCTTATTTAAAAAAGAAAAACAAAATTATTTTAATACATTTTCTAGGTTTTCCCAAGATACAAAATTGTTATCAAGTTCTAACTAGGTTCCAATTAATTCAGTTAGGTAGTCAATATTTTTAAAATATATATATATAAAATAAAAAGATAATAGAAAAAAAATATTTACCAGAATTTTATTTTGGTCACTAAATTATTCATATAATTAACCTAACAATATGATTAAACAGAGAAATCAACTATATAGTATATAAAAAATATTTAAGTAAATATAGTCTTGAAATTAGATATTGTCGTCATAATTAAAATTTTATTTATATTAATTTATATAATTTGATTTATAAGATTTAATACACAAAATAAAAAATTGAGTATTACGTTAGCCGAACAACTTTCCCACCAAAATTGGCGCCACGCCATCTAAAAATTCGTCGTTGGGGAGAGTGATAATTGATGTGTAGGATGGATGATACTATTAATTAATTTATATTATTCTGATGATGTCTGCGTGCGACCAAATCAAAGCGTCAGTCAACTGTGAAACAGCAGGTCAAGTGGGTTAACAAAAAAATTTTAAGTGAACCGTCGTAAATCTTTTATCTCAATTTATTCGTGTTATTTTATTTTATTAAAATAATTATTTATGCGAGTAAATTAAGAATAAGATATTTATAATTTTATTATAAATTTGATTTATTTAAATTTTTTTCGATAACAACTAAATCACAAAACGGAAAAAGAAACACCCAAAAAAAAAGAAAAGAAAAAAAAATTTAAGGATTTGATTTGTAAGGAATGATATAAAATTTGAGTTAATTTAAAATTTATTTATTTAATTAATAAAATTATATTTTCAGTTTTTAGTAAATTTTAAATTTTTAATTAAATTAATTAATTTATTTAAATATTTTATATTATAAATTTAAGTTTAAAATTTAAATCCACGTGAAGTCTTCCATCCAAAACAACTAATATTTTACATTAATTTTGATTATTTTTTAAATCTACAAGTTAATGAATTATAAAAAGTATACCTGTCTCTTATACACATCTAGATGTGTATAAAGACAGCCAATTCTTTCATCCAAACAAAGCGAATATTGTACTTAATGGAATTAATTAAAAGGTTTGAATTGGTGGGACCTGTTTTGTGGTGTTTTTTTTCTCTGAGAATAATTCCACCTTCTGCGGTATTTCCAGCTGCTATGCCTTATCTCTAGTTCCATCAACATTTTATTTTATTTTATTTTATTTTGAAGATTTTAAATTTTATTGACTAATCCACATTTTTATTTTTCTTCCTATAAGACCCCACCAGACGAGACCACATTCACCTAACTATTTAACAAAAAAAACTATACATCCATCGTATACGTAAAGGGAAAATCGCTGAAATAGTCCTTCAACTTTTGCATTTTAGCCAAAATAGATATCCCTCAACTTTTTTTGTAGTCAGAATGGTCCTCCAACTTTTATTTTTTAGCCAAGATAGTCCTTTCATGCGAAATTTATAAATAAATAAAAAAAGTTGAAGGACCATTCTGCCTAAAAAAAATAAAAGTTAAAGGACTATTCTAGCTAAAAAATAAAAGTTGAAGGACTATTCTGGCTAAAAAGAAAGTTGAGGGACTATTCTGACTAAAGTACAAAAGTTGAGGGACTATTTTGGCGATTTTCCCTATACGTAAATAAAGAACAATTAAAACCGAACTCAAATATCTAAATACACTTTTATTTCCCCAAAATATCATGCCAATTCCGCTCTCGTCTTCCAAATTTTAGATTTGCATCAAGAATTGACTTAAGGTTTCATTTGATTTGAAGTGCGGATATAATGTTTTTTTTTTTTTTTTCTAATTATATTTTTCAAGTATATTTTTTTATCTTGCATACATTCAAGTAATGAGCATTTCATGACCATCCAAACAAACAAAGATTTTATGAACTTTAAACTAGAATAGGGATGCAAACTTTAAGCCACAATTTACAAAAAATTGGTGAGTTGAACTGGAAATGGCAGTTGGATCACGCTCACATGTTTATGAACAATTTTTTAAGTAGTTATCCACTTGTGTTTGTGAGTGTATCTTGGTTACCTACTACATAATGTATAATGTATACGATAGTTATTGAAATTATTAAAAAAACGAGTGATCCTCTCTTGATATTTGTTGAAATTATTAAAAAAACGATGTGACGCTCTCATTGTTAATCATCTAACTACTTATAATACTCATTTCGTAATACAAAGTGAATAACAAATAATTTTTCTGTGTTTAGAGCAAAAGATCACAAACTTTCTCAAAATTGTGCATAGGTAGCATGGCAAATTGGCAACCAACTCATAACTCATCCTATATCAAAAGCACGTTTCTGCATTACTTTAACCTAATAAAAACATAGCCTATCCAGGAATGAAATTGATGATGGATACAACTTGGCAAAAGTTTGAATGACTTTTTTAAATTCTTACATGGATTCGGACCCTTAATCTATATTTATTCATATAACTCTAATTCATTAAAAATAAATTTATGAATAAATATGAATCAACAAATTCATCTCACTTATATTTATGGATGAATATGAATCAACAAATTCATCTCACTTATGATAGATCAAGTCATAAAAATTTTTCCAAAAGTTTTATGTTCATAAACAGCAATGCCATGTTCGGGGATATGCTGGGTTTCTGATTCCATTTTACTAGAGAGACATCACATGCAAAGATTAATTTTTCTGTTGGTGGCTAATAATTTATAAGTTTTCAATTAAATAACTATTCTTAGTTAACAATTCACATGGAGGGTAGTACAAAAAAAAAAAAAAAAATACTTATTGTAGTCATGATTAAATACTATTGAATGGCACAACATATAAATTATAAAAAAAAATTACAAATTCATAACAAAATATTATATTTTATTTTAAAAAATTATTCGATATATTTTAAAATTTTATATTCTTCGAATAATTGAATTCCATCAATGAGAACTAAAAGTGCCCAAATTATAAGTACAACAAAACCAATGAACCAATGATAAACAACCTTCAAAAAAACAAAAAACAAAACTCAATTTAATTTCAACGTCAATTTACATAGCACGGTAATACACTACTAACATCTAATAATGAAAATTTTCTCAACATAGGAGTAACATATGCAGGTAAAAGCAACAGTAAAATCAACTTCATACGAATTATATGTGATTTCCAATTTTAACTTTTTTTCTACTGCATGAATTTTCTTTTATTCTTTTTTTTTTATTTTTTTTTTACCGAAACAGTAAATTTCACATTTTTTTTTTTAATCTTCACACTGAAGAAGCTTGAGTAGGCTTTGGAACAACCTCACCGGCTCATTCCGGATTTACCGCTTTCACATCAGCAGTCATTGCCTGATACTGTGCTGCTTGTGGGTGTGGGGCCCCCATAACATTTACCCCCTCCCTGCGCATTATAGTACACTTGTCTCCCAGCTCCGCAGTATCGTACGCCATCTGTCCGTACCCCGTTTCTGTCGCACCGATTCCACCTGTCGTCGCCGGTCTCACCATTCCATAACCATCTGAATACGCTGCTGCTGATGTGGGTCCCTGATGAGGGAGGCTAGGTGGGGCCGCAGCCACGGACAGTACCGGAGCGGAGATTTGTGGTGGAATATTGTACGGCTGCTGCTCTCGGTACATCTCCGGCAACCTCTGAATCGTGTAGAATCCCTGACCCGCTGGCCCGGTCATCGGTCGGACCATTTGCGCTTGATACGCACCTGTTGGAGCGGGGATCATGTAGACTGGCTGGTCTGTACCGAAAGTACTCGCCGGAAAAACCCCGCCGGTGACTTGCTGCTCGGGCCAGTATCCAGCTGTCGGTATGCCCATGGATCCGGGAACGGTAACTGGAGCTGCCCTTTCCGGCATCTTCTGAACGTAATACTCACCGCCGGCTCCAACGGGGTATCCTCCGGCGAGATTATCGTCGCTTTTTCTCCCATGCGATACATTCCTTGGTGTTGTTCCTCGAATCTCAACCTCTGAAGATCCTGAATGTGTTTCTGGATCGGATCCGACCCGATCAGCCTGTCATCGTAAGCCGGAACCGGAATTTCATGCTCGTGCAAATTCTGTTCAGCAATCGGATCTCTTAACTTCCCGGCAGCCACCACAGGAGGCGGAGGTTGCTGCTGCAATCCTTTCTCTAACCCGAATAAGAAATCCACATTCCCAGCCTGAGGCGGAGGAGGCGGCGCCACCGCAGACGGAGGAGTAGAGGTCTGAATAGGCCCAGAATTCAAAGCCTCCACAAACCTCTCCTTATCAGACTTAATAACAACCTGATCATCAGACCCAAAACTTCTCGCACCCACCACCGTCGGCGACTGCGACGGAGGCGGAGGATTTACCGGAAACGAAAACAACCTCAATCTCGCCGGCTTCGGAGACGCCCTGTAGAGGCGATCATACTCATGCATCATATGTTCAAGGTCATCATCAAATGCGTCACGGAAATCAACGCATCAAGATCTTCCCCAGGCAACTGATACTTAAACGAAACAGCGTCGGTATCACACAACGCCGATAACTTCCCGATGAAAGAGGAAAACTTAATATTACGATCGACGGATAAGATTTTAGTCTCGCCGCCTGTATAAGACAGCTGATTATCATGCGGGCGAGGGTGGATTTTGCCGCCATAACTACACATGAATTTCACTCTATAGTTGACAGTTTGTTGTTGTTGATTCTGAGAATCCTCCCATGGTGTTGGGTTTTCGAATTCGATTTCGCGTGACCGGGGAGAAGAGTCTCCGGACTCTGGGTACGACGGCTGGTTAGAGTAGTTCTCCATCGGCCCACGTTACCGGAGAAGAATGTAGAGAGATATCAAGTGGTTTGAGTTTTAATGGGTTTTGGCTCTTTTGGGAACTCTTTTTGTTTTGTGGGTTTTTTTTTTTTTGGGCGAGATTTGGGTTTGTTGCGGGGTTTGATAAAATGACATGCGGGTGAAGAACGGTTGGTGACGTGGCGAAGAGGTAGAGCTGGAAAGAGAAGGGGGTGGGGGTAAGATTAGATGACAGATGGATTTGGTGATTAGCTGTGAGTCATGGGAGAAAAGTGGGAACTCCCATGGAGTGAGTGAGTGAGTGAGTGAGTGAGCGAGTGAGATGATTGTTGAGTGTTTGACTGTAATTGGACTATAATTAAGGAGAAATTTGGGCCTAAAGAAAGTACTTCACTCCGTTGTCAAGTTGCAGGAGTATCATTTCGTATTAGTATTAGGTTATAAGTCGCTCAATATTCAAATTGGATTGGAGTTCAGATAGTTAAAATCAAATATAGTTTTTTTTGGGAAATTTTATAGTTTTATTTAAAGAATTATTTCTTTAGTTTTAAAAATTTGTATAATATACGTTTTTAAAATATATAGTGTTGTACAGTATAAATTTTTAAAAAATAAAAGAATAGTTCTTAAAAGAGATTATAGAATTTTCTTAGTTTTATTAACAACATCGGATTAACTTTTTAAGTTTTGACTTAATAAATTTACAACTTTAATTTTACATGTATTAACTAACAACTTATTAGGCTGTTGGCTGCTATAAATCACTTCTGGGATTGGATGTTCAAGGATCAAATATTGACACTTGCACTCAAAACAATAAAAAATAACTAGCAAGGAAGGAGGCTCAACAAATAGAAAGAAGCACTCGAAGCCTTAATAAAGTGAAAGAAACACTCAAATTACAAATAAGTCACTTTTAGGATTAGATAGAAAGTAGCACTCGATTTATAAGTAAGAATAAGCCTTAATAAAGAGAAAGAAACACTCAAATTACAAAGAAATCACCTCTCGGATTAGAGGTTCAAGGATCAAATCTTGGCATTTGCACTCAAAACAATAAGGGATTGAAGGTTCAAGAATCAAATTTTGGCACTTACACTAAAAACAATAAAAAAACAACTAGTAAAGAAGGATGTTCAACGAAGAGAAATAAACACTTCTGAGCTATAAGCAAGAGTGAGTCTTAACAAAGAGAAAGAAGCACTCAAATTAAAAAGAAGAAGCCTTAACAAATAGAAAGAAACGCTCAAATTACAAGCAAATATTAGATTAGAAGTATGGTAGGTAATATAGGTTTATAATCTCACTGTATATTTTTAGCAAAATGTTAATATTTATCCTATCATGTATTGTAGGAAATATATAATCGCTATTTAAAAATAAAAAATAAAACACTTTAAGTTACTAAGTTCAATTCGGATTCGAAATTCATTTAAGGTTGGTTTGAAATATAAATAAGTTAAATTTGAACAGATTTCAAATTTGAGTTTGTTTTCCTATAATATTATGCTTGGGTGACTCGAACTTAGCTTCTTCTATGATCTATGGGAGAAATTTTTACTTGAATCAGGTTCATAGTAAATATCATGTATTCTTAATCAAAATTCACTTATACTGTGTTTGGATTGATAGAATTAGAGAAAATTTTGAAATTCATTTATTCAAATGTTACAAGGAAATGTAAAGGTAAAATGAATGAATTTTAGATCCAAAAATTATTTAAACTCCTTCATTTCACATTTTTTAATTTGAATAAATTTAAAATTCAGCAATTTTAGTCTTATAAATCTCTCCAAAAAATAATAAATTTTAAATTCTTTCCTAAATCCATCAATTCAAATACAATACTACATCATTTTAAGCTATTAAAATAAAACTCTTCATAGTGACGCGATGAATTTAAACCAAGTCATTATTTACCAAGGTGTTCATCTCATCTAACATAGACATGTAGTAGTGCAGTTTTCAACGAGTAAATTAAGCTAATTTTTAAGCATTCTCACATTACTTGTATAGTTGTACTTGTATGCACTTTTCTTTTTAAAAAAAAAAAAAAAAAATTGGATAGCAGATTGAATTATTCTTTTTTTTGATAACATTATAGACTTCCATACATAGTAGGATTGCTATAATCGTAATACAAATTATTAAAAACAGTAGAATAAATACTAACTGTACATTACTATCGCACACAAGGACGTTCAACCTACAACATTTTTCCTAGTAGGAGGCTTCAGAAGGGAGTTGGTAGCGAGAACTTTCTGCAAATCCAATTTGCAAATTACCAAAGTCAAAAACAGTATGATAAGCACCCATGAACATATTTCCAAGAACCCATATAGGCCCTTGTGGGGGAGGCACATCCAGAGGCACAAAACCACTAACACAAACATCTGTGAGGTTTTTTTGGACTCTGATAGTGTACTGTTGTGGAGAAAGGGGGAAAGATCTGTTATACAATTGTAAATGATATGGAAGGCAATTTAGCAACACTCTCACAATCAACAAATGCTCGACCACTTGGATTTGGGAGCTTCTCACAAAGCTCATCCACATATTTGAATATTCTGTCTTTTGTACTCTTTTTCCTTAATTCTACTTGAATCCAAAACACGGCCATTTCACAAAACGGGCATAACACATTTTCATCCTCAATGGGGAAGTTCACTGCATTTGAATTCTAACATTGAACCGACAGAGTCCGATATGAGTACATAAGTTCCTAGGTTGTAACCCTGAGATTAGCTTTTCCCATATCAAATCCGCGTAGGAGGAAACGACCATTTTACACTCCAAGCTCACAACCCCTTCAGCACCAATTGCGTGGTTTATTTGAGTTAAGATGGTTGTTGGACCAGCAAGGAATGATGTTCCAGAGTCCACAATGGCAGCGCAACCATCTTCGCAAAGGCCAGTTGAATTGCTTCCAATTAGTATATCCCCAATCTCAATCTGCCAGTAGCCATTTCGAGCAACTGGAACATAAGTATGATGACCTTTGAAGTGCGTCCAATCAAAACCTCCAAAGAGAATTTCGCCTCCCAGTTTTGACCTGGGATTTGTATCTAGCCAAAAAGAGAATATTTGCTTTGTAACAACACCTTGTAGCACCATATTGTACCAAACTGGAGTTACTTGTCCAATAGCATTTTCCCGAAATCCAAGTCCAAGAATCCCATCAAATTGTATTGTTGCAAGCAAGAACGTGAACAACCCTTCCCATTTTGCCTCAGTGAAAACTTGATCGTTGATTGTAAAACCTCCAATTCCTACATTATCTCTGCTAAGGAATCCGTATATAGATCCCGAGCCATATGGGATTTTGCAAGATCTTCCAATTTCCGTATACGTGCTCGATTGCTTAGATTTGTACTTGGAGTGTACATAGCATGAAAGAGAAAGCAAGCATTTTGAAGATGGTACCCAGAGATTAGAACTACCAGTATCAAATACAACTTCAAAATATTGTGGTGGTGTGCCGATACTAATCTCACCAAAATATTGTGTATCCAAGTAATTCTTCAGATACACAACAATTTCTTGTAGAGATTCCACATTGCCACTGATGATTTTCCGCGAATGTCTGGCGTAGAGTCTTGCTGCATGGATGCTTTCAAGATCCAAAGGCCTTTTCTTGAGCCCAATCCTCACTATCCCATCAGATTGAAGATTGAAAGTGAAACCAAAATTGCTTTAGGCTCCAAACAGTATGAATAATAATGCTGGTAAAAATAGGTTTTTCTTTATCCCCATAGTGGTATGGTATGGTTCTCAAGAAGAGTGTAGGGAGAGGGCTTGCCAAAGCATAAGCAGAGTATGACACATATAAAATGTTGCCCCAACACTACACGACTAAACTATCAAAAAGATTTTTAATTCAACTTTCACTATCATCTATTTTTATCTAATGACTAATAAAAAATGTGTCGATATCTTATTTTAAAAAAATAAATAACGTACGATTCTTCCAAATTTTATTCTTACCAAAAAAACATATTAACTGTCTAGCAACAGTATAGAATGGACAAGGGTATAGTTCGAAAAACCTCAAATATGCCAAGTTAAGGAAATTGCTAGACAATTTCGCAGGAAAGAAATGACATGCATATACGAAAAGATGGGGGCCAGTGCAATATTGACCTGAGATGGAAGGGGAGTGAAGATGAAATTTCCCGTGTGTGTCTCTTCTTCTCTATGCAGGTATCAAGAACCCTACTGAGTAGTGATCGGACAAAGATGAGAAATGAAATTGGAACCTGCAGGACAGAGTACAGATTGATTACTTGTGTCCTTTTCCCCCTTTTGAGTAGAGACCACCTTGTGCTGGTGGTCCGGCTTAGATACTTGGGCGGTGGCAGTTTCCCTCTTCCGCCATCGGAAAGAGAAGTCGGTCTTTAGCTTACGGGTTTTATTTGTCTCACGCCATTAAATGAACTCAACAGCTGGAGTGGACGCTCTTATTTTTTGTGTCAATATTCAATAATTAAATGGGTAATTGTACAAGATACACTTGTACCAGCTTAGCATAGTTTTTTTTTTTTTTTTACTCCCTCAATTTCACGTGTTAGACAATGGGATTTTAACAAAAAAAATATATCTCTGCTTGTAAGAATTTAAGAAAATATTAAAATATTTGTCTAAAGAAAATTTAATATACAATACTAATTTAGTCGTTTTGAATTATCGTAATTTTGTAATTTTTTACAAATCATCAAAATCTTGGGACATAATAAATCACCGACTTATATTTGATAGTTTATAATTAAAGGTATAAACGAATCAAGTTAGACGATACAGAAATTGATTTAGATCGTCCAAGATAGTATTAGAAAAAGAAAAGAAGTAGAAATCAAGATAATTTTAAGAATAATTAAAATATAGAGAATAGACAATGTATTTCATTATTTGTTAATTGTTATGAAGTGAATAGTTTTTCTCCTCGTCTGCTTCCTCAAATATGAATAAATTACTCATTTACCAGGATTAGGGATAGTGGGACCTATATTGCTTTACTATGATTACAAGTTGATCTACCAAGTTATAGAACTACTTATGCCGAACTCCCAGCAACAATTCATGAATTGAGCTGCTTGGTAGTTGTACCAAGTTTCAGTAGGAAAAGTTGAACATAATGTAGTCGGTTTAGTCTGAGTGAATGTTTTTATGTTTAGGAGGTCGGTAGATGCTGTCACGTGTCTCTTGTTCGAGTTGAATAACTTGATTATGACTTTGGTATTGTCAAAGTTGTTTGTGAGTAGTTTAGTTAAAAACTCGATTCGAATTTGAATTGATCGAAATAAAGTCAAACTTACTCAAAATCGAATTTTTTAATAAACCGATCTCTAGTATACGTATATTATGTTAGGGTAATCATCGAGTTTTTCAAGTACGAATATATATATATTTTAATTTTTTATCATATGTAGAAATACTTAAATGTTTATATTTTTTTAAAAAATTACACTTTTACCCATAAAAAAATCAAACTACTCAATTTTGACCGTATTTTACTTATTTTCGAACTCAAATTCGAATTCAATTTTTAAAACTCGAGCTAGAGCCTTACTTTATATTTCGAGTTTAAATAGAATATTATTTATGTTCGACTCGATTCATTTATACCTTTATTTATGATGGTATTTATAGATTTTAATTACTAAATAAAGTTTGAGGGCAGCAAAAGTTCCTAACCTGATAACGGTCTGACCCAACCTTATTCGCAGCTTAGCATCGCTACTTTATGTTCTCGTGTAAATTAGGTGGGGAAATGTTAGGCAGGCCGTTATCCTCTTGGGCCAAACGAATAATTGATGAAATTAGTTCTTTCTTGCCGAGTAGAGACCTGGGTGGTGATATCATCCAAGACCCTCCGGATATTAGACCATATACAACACTAATCCATTGGCCCAACACTGATATTTCTGCAGAGGCACACCTTTTGGTTCGACCAGTTCCATACAAGGAGCAAAACTACGTGAGAAATATTTAGGTAGACCTGATTTTTTATCACACTTATAAATTCTATGGTATAAATTAAATATTATGAAATCTATGATATCATATGAGGTAAGAAAGATTTTATAAAATTTAATTTTGATCGTAAGATTTACATGTGGGACTAAAGATCGGATCTATGTAAATATTTTCCAAACTACATAATACTACAATATAATTAATGTAACGCACACTTAAAAACTCGTATGAATATGAATGGTTATACACATAAAAACGAACGAAATTTTAATTCCATTAAGTAGGGAATGGTCATACACACACAAAAAAAAAAAAAAAATAAATATATAAAATTATAAATTCATAATCATTTATCAAAGTTTTAATCCTTATTAAATCTTATGAGTGTTTAATGTAAATATATATCTTTCATTTTTATTAATTGATTTTGTTAATTTTATGATTTCTCAAATTTTCTTTTATTTTTTAAATCTAATGAACAACAAAATATTTGAATAAAATAGTAACTTTTAATTGTCAATTTGTACAGATGCACTTCAAACAAAAATACTTGATAAAAACTCGTATAAATACGAATGGTTACATTCTTCTAATAGGAAAAAGGCCTTGAAATGATTAGATATGTTCATTAGCATTTTCAAGTTGGGATTAAGTCTGATTTGACAAATGTAAATAATCAAATTTATATGTACTTATAAGACAATAAAAATTAAAACTTCATTCAAGCTGAAATAATTAAAAGTCCAACACAACTTTCAAATCAAGCTAACAACAACTATTCTATACTGTGTTCTAATTGTGTAAACCCGTTTGCTACTCATATTTACAATTGATCAAAATCATCTTAAATAAAAAGTTAATTGAATAATATATTCAAAATTTCAAATTGTTTAGACTCGTTCACTGTTATAACAAAGGGAATCAAACTCAACCCAATTCAATAATAAGATAATGCAATATAATTCACTTATATTTTTTTTTCATTATTTTTATACCCATTTCAGTTGACTTATAATTTTTTTCTCTTTTCATCATTGACACAATCATTTCATTTCTTTTTTTTTTTTTTTTTTACAAAAACACATTTTGTAATAGATGATCCCATAATAATAATTTATTTCTTTTTTATTTATTGGGATTTTTAATATTAAAATTTGAGTAATCTGTCCGACTAATAATTGGATTTCTCTATTAATTGGATTAGTTGAAATATTTTACGTGCAACAAATAATATTATTTATTTTATAAAATTTAATTTATACCACAAAATTTATAAATAAGATAGATACATCGGATATATATATATATTTCTCATAATTCCTAATTATAACCGGTCCAAATTATAACCTTTCTTAGATGCTTATTTAACAAAAAGTCAAAACAAGGTTCAGATGGTCGTCCATCAAACCACCAACCCATAAACAGAAAATATGGAAAAAGAGAGATTCCGTAAACTCCTACTATTATTAGCTGATGAGAATCCGAAAAGGACATGCAGAAAATTGGGAATATCAAAATCACAAATGGCACTGCTGCTGACGTAGTCTTCTTTTATCCGATTCCGCGTCCGCCCATACGCCATGTGCGCAGCGCAGTAGACGATCACATCACTCATCTTCTGAAACCCCTTCAGTAAAGTATTCCCCCCACCTTACTTACTTTCTCCTTCTCAACTCTCAACTCTCAACTCTCAACTCTCAACCATCTTCCATTTATTAATTACAACAACCTCCCCGTACTTTTATACTATTTAATTTCCACTCCTCTCAATTATTTTTCGTGAAGAATTCTCGACCGAAACTTCATTCTTCCGATTTTCGAAGGTATGTGTCTGTATTTTTTTGTTGTTGTTGTTGTTGTTGTTGAATTGATCGGAATATGGTGAATTTTGTTATTTTTCTCCGCATTTAGGAGATAGTGAAGTGTTGAGGAGATGGGGAAAAAGCGAGTGATGTTGCCGGCGGGAGAAGTTGACTTGACAGCCGTCAAATATCAACACGAGAAAATTCAAGGTTTTTTTATTGTTTTGAAAAATTTTGATTTAGATTTTTTGTTCAATTGATTGTGGTAGGTGATGATTTTTTGAATGTGTTAAATTGATATGCAGCTCCGCATTTGACTGGATTTTCACTGGAATTGTTTGTGAAACTATACTAGAAGCGCCGTTTATTGGTCCTATGATTATATCTCGTTTGAAGGATGAGAATAAAATGGTTGAGGTCCGTGCTTCTTTTTTTTTTTATCATCTCAATTAGCTGATTTTATTTTGATGGAATTTAAATTTGAGAGAATGAGCATTGGATATATTGTTTGATTATGCACTTGTTCGTGATTGATTCACAGATGTTGAGAAATACTGTGATTCCAGAGGCTCCAATGTTTAGACCTGAGTTTCCACCCCAAGGTTCATTCTTTCACTTCATTATCTTATGCAGTAAATTAATTATACGAATGCCTCCTTCAATATGGTTTTTATATGTTGTATATCACTTATGATTCAAAAAAAAAAAGGGACAAACTTACTATTATGGATTGAGAATTGAATGGAAAAAGATAACTGTTGTGCTATCTGCATATAAATTATCATTTTTTCAAGCATTGCATTTGCCTTTGTCATACTTGTAAGAGCATGCAATGCAAATACTAGTTTTCCATCTATTTTCTATGAATGCGTATGATAAATACGATAAAAAAGAAGAAGCTATGACTCTCCAAAGAGAGCCTTGCTTCACTGGAAGAGAAAATTTTTTAAAGGGGTGATTTACCTATAAATTTCCTAGATAAAATAGATTAAAACTGCAAAAAAGTTTATGTTATGTTATGTTATGACTGACCAGTCCTCTTGTGCTCCCTGGCACCCTTCTCAAGCGATTTGAGTGAGTGAAATTACATTTCAAAGATAATGCTCTGGCCTTAAGTATTCTACCAGTTAAGTTGGTGAATATTGTTTAGATTGACAAATTACAGTAAGTGGAAAAAAGTAAGAAGGTGTTGGATTGCATGGAACAAGGCTTAAGTTTTAAAGTTATGCTTCCCATTCATGATTTAAATCCTTCTTCCATGCTGCTGACCAAGAACTTCATCTGAATTTAGAACCGGAATCTGTTGTTGTTCCTTTGGAAGAAGATGGAAATCCAGCAGACCGAGTTGAACTAGCATTGAAATGTGTCTTCCACATTATGATCCTGCTAAGACATGGATTGCTGATTCTAATGCATCTTTCCGCTACTGGAAGATTCGTGATTATGCATATGCATACAGATCTAAGCTTACCAGCCCTTCCATCGTAAGTGAGTTTCAGTTGCTAGGTTTGGTTTTGTTCTTCTCTTGGATACTTCTTTACAAGAAATTACCTATTTTGTCTTACAGGTTGCTGAGCGATTCATCGCAGCAATGGAGGAGTTCAACAATAACAAGCCATCAACACCATTACTAATTTCTTATGACCCTGAGGATGTAAGAAGGCAAGCTGCAGCTTCAACACAAAGGTTTCAGGAAGGTATTGTGGATTTACAATCTCGGGAGAATATATTAGCTGTTGTGCAGCAGATAATTCTACTACCGTAAACTGTGATATCATATCTAGTTAAACACCCTGATATGTTGTTGGTGTTAACTGAAGGCTGATTCTCTGATGAGTGGTTTTGCAGGGAAACCACTGTCATACTTTTAGATGGGATTTTCATGGCTATCAAGGATGATATTGATTGCTATCCTCATCCATCCAATGGTATTGCCTTCGCTTTCTGTTTTCCCCATGCTTATTAAGCAATTAACAACTTGGTTCTCTGTGACAAAAGGTGGAACAACATGGTTTCATGAGGTGCGCAAGGTGAAAAAGGATGCAGTTTCTGTGTCAAGATTACGTAGCTGTGGTGTGATTTTAGTTGGAAAAGCAAATATGCACGAATTTGGCTTGGGCACAACCGGAAATAATCCAAATCATGGGTAAGTTTTGCAGAATCGCCATACCTCCAGATTTAAAGATGTTATCAACATTGCATATGGGTAAATCATGGGTCCAAAGCTTTTGGGAGTGAAAACTTTGCTCGCCTTCAATTATAGTATATTTTAGGTCCTGTAAATAGACATTTGGTTTGTGTTGGTTCATTCAATACAGAAATGCAAATGCAATCCAACTCATATGCTAGTCCTTCAATCAAAACTTCAAAAATAAAGATAAAGATGTGTTTGGTGCATGGCCTATTATCCAAGCACACCTGCTGATTTCTTTTCTTGTTTATATCTTCATATTCAGATGAATAATCTGACTACTAGTAATGCAGTTTTTACTAGAAAAGTATTTTGGACAGAAGATTTGATAAGCATGTTTTGCATTTAATAGCATGTTTAATAGTCGTATTCTTCTCCATACTACAGGACCGCAAGAAATCCACATGCTCCTGATAGATATACAGGTGGATCTTCTTCAGGGCCAGCAGCAATTGTTGCTTCTGGACTCTGTTCAGCTGCTTTGGGAACAGATGGTGGAGGTTAAACAATAACAGCTCATCCGGCTTCTGAATAATTTCCTTCATTTTTATAAAAAATGCCTAATTTTGCATGGTTAACCAAAAGGCAGGTTCGGTTCGTATTCCATCTGCTCTTTGTGGTGTGGTTGGCTTGAAGACAACTTATGGACGGACTGACATTACAGGGTAAGCTCATATAACAATGCTACACTTCGTTTTGATTGTACTATTCTCCCCCAAGTATTTTTATCATATGTACTCGTGATTGCAAGATATCTTCTCTTTTCACCATTTTTCTCTTTGATTTGTTTAGGTTTTCACCCATCCCTTTTCATACAAGTGTATATGCATGTATTTCTTCTCAGATGTGTATTTGTTCAGATCTCCCAGCTTATTTATTTATTTATTTTGGAAAGGATGGTTCTTGTTCTTCAAAACCTTCAAGGGGCATATAAAGCTCAACATTTAAGCAGTCTTCAATCAACCTGGAAACTAAATAAATAAATACAGTAGCATTGGTGAATCATCTCCTAGCGAAAGTAAAATCGTGTCTGGATGTGGATGTCAATCAAATGTCATAATTTTTCTCCTGTTAGTTCTATGTTACAGCATTCTATAAGCAGTTTGTATTTATTTAACTATTGGAGGCATCTTCTAATTTGTATTTTACTGTTAACTTTCTCGTCAAGCAAAAGGTTTATCTTCCTGACTTGCACAAAGTTTTTCTATCATATCTTCTTGTCGGTGTTGTATCTTACACTTAGTTGTAAGAAGATCCCTTATTTGTGCAATTTAATATGGGGAGATATGAGATAATTCAGATAATTCAATTGCGCATGGATGTTTTAATTGGTTACTGATCTCACGCAACTGTTACTCTGGACCAATTTTACTTAGCATTATCTGATTTTTCTGTTTCAGAGCACTATGTGATTCAGGGACTGTTGAGATTATTGGGCCTATCACATCATCAGTTGAGGATACGTTACTTGTGTAAGTGGTAAATCTGGGTGTATTCCTGTGGATCTATCTATATAACTCTTCCACTATTTTAGTCTTGTTGCATCCTGGGTTAAGCATGAATGATATAGAATATAAATTTGTATTATTATGCTCCTTCCTAATGTAGCTTCCAGTTCAAGCGTTGTACACTTGAGATTTTCCAGCCAGTAATCAGCATGGAAATGGGTCTTGAATCAAGTCTTGAATTGAGTCTTGTGTAGAGGTTGAAAGCCCTTCTTGATAGAGCATATGTTTTTCCTCTTTATTATGTATCTGAACACCCCCACTCACATCTGACGTGGATGGAACTCTTGAGATTTTCTTTGATGTACTGTTAAATGGGACCCTAGAACAATGAAGAAGTAGGGGACCAAATTAAGTAATCGGGAGGAATGTCTGTCAAGGAATTGAAAAAACGTGGAGAGATGTGTGACTGCATTACCAAGGCCCAGCTTTTCTACCACATTGAAAACATGGTCTGATATAGAGTAAAGTTAAAATAACCCGAGATCTTTATCTATATTTTTGGAATCTTTTTGGGACTGTCTCATATCTTAAAGTATAACAAACAGCAATAAAGACATCTATTGCCTTCAGTATGAATGCTATGAATTTGAAGGTGATATATCCTGATTTATTTGTATTTGTTGACGTTTTTCAGGTATGCGGCAATATTGGGATCCTCTCAAGCTGATAGAATTGCTCTGGCAAACCAGTAATCACCTAATTGCTATTTTGGTTTTGCTCTTAAATTTCCCTTTTCAGTCGCGAGTCCAGTTATCTGTTTTTATCCAATCCACATGTTCTGTTAGTTTTTCGACTGGTATCAAGGTATAACTCAATGGAGCATAATATAAGATTAGCAAAATGTCACTAACACAAGCTTTTTGTCTTGATTTTTAGGTGTATCTATATACTGAAGAATGTGGAATAGTAAAGGAAAGAGTACTTTTTATTGGCAAAAAGGGAAAGAGTACTTAATATGAAGTAATCCACATTTTATAGTTACTTTTAATAATGAATAATGGTTGAATTGCATCTTGTATGGAATGAATTTGAGATTGTAGTTAAAATAAATCAAGTTGGGCGGGGCACTAAACTCCAGATCTCAATTTGTGCAATTAATGCATAAGATTAATTTTGGTCTCCTTTTTCTCTTGAAATTGAGTCAAAAGGGACACACCTGATATTTAACACACTTCTATGCCATCCCTTCACATTTCATAAATGCACTTCAAGCCTGAATGTTGTTGAACCAAAATTCAAGTTTTTGCTAACTGAAGAAATCAAAAGTATCTTAATATTAGTTTTATTTGACTACTTAAGATCCATTTTCCTAGCAGTCGATTCCCCTTCCAAGACAAGCTGAACATAACATACTAGCAATTTCTTGCTGCTTGATGTTGAAGAGTTTAATGGGAGAATGTCCTGAACTAGTGCATTTCATGATGCTTGGAATGAACATTATTTAAACAAGCAGTTATTCTATAATTATTGTATGATAATCCTTGACACCTTTTGGTTTGTAAGTGTTAAATGCTGCTTCATATTGTGTTGGCTGAGATATATTCTGATGGGAAAGCATGAGGAGAGCATCCTACAAGTTACAAAACTTTTGTTTTCATTTTGTGCATTCTATTGTTCATCTAATTCATTTTCTGATCCTTTTGCAGTCTCTCCCTTGTCTACCATATTTGTCTTCACACGAAGGTTCCCTGAGTGTTTCAGGATCACTGCAGTTAGGGAAGTACACAGAGGTAGATGTACTCTCTTTTTCAAGAGAAAAATAGCGATTTGGTCACTCTTGACTACATATCATGGGTATTTAACTTTCCTTGTACAGTGGTTCAATGATGTTTTTTCAACTGATATCTCCGCCAAGTGCGAGGAAATTCTTAGTCTGCTATCAGAAAAGCATGGGTGCAAAGTAAGTCAATTGTTTTTTATGCATGCTATTTATGGAACACAGAATTAAATGCATAAAAAGGCATATTTTTTGTGCTCCTAATTCTTTTGACCTTCTGTCGTTTTAGATAGTCGAGATTGCTATTCCAGAACTGCACGAGATGCGCACAGCTCATATTGTGTCAATTGGTTCTGAATCGCTTTCATCTTTGACTCCTGATTTTGAGGATGGGTATGTCTCGTAACTTGAGGAGCTTATAAATTCCATGTATTATTGGGACTTGAACTTGACGAACTTTGAGTTTTCTAATTTTTCTTAATGTTTCTTAACTGTTATTGATGGTTTGAATGCATTAACTGGTATTATCTCTTCTTTGTGTAGGAAAGGGAAATACTTTTCTCATGACACTCGCACAAATCTGGCTCTTTTTAGATCATTCACTGCATCAGATTATGTTGCCGCCCAGTGTCTAAGGTGAGGCTAAACTTATTAAAACTTGGAGTTTTGAATGTTGTAATAATTGTAATGTACTACTTTCACATAAATCTGGCTTTATGAGGTTGATTTTGTGCTCCTAGGCCCTTGCCTATTAAAATATATTTCTTTCGGCAAGAATGTTAATTGACTATTTGCCCTCCATCCCATGCACAAAATTCTGGAAATGTTCAGAAATTCAGTTTACCCGTGCAGTCTTTTTCAGGCAAAATGAGAAACTGTTGAACATCCTTGTCGCATGCTTGGAATTCCTTTATCTGTCATCCTAATAATTCCTTTCAATATTACATTTGGTGTTCATTTATCATTTACTGCTTCTCTAAATGGTGACTGGATAACTTTGCAAACTATTTCAGACTAGAATATTGTGGTATATTGTTTATCCATCTCAGATTGCATAATTGACAAAATTGAGACATGGTATTTCAGCCATTTCATTTTTTTTTTTACGTAGGCTTGCATCATAATCTATATTTTTTTGAAAAGGCAGCTTTCTTTGTGATATCCTAAATAAATAACTTTGTTTAGGCAAAGTGTGCAGTATATTAGAGATACTGAATGCTGTTTTATTAGGTCTGAAGCATAAATTCCAGTTTCATCTATTTATTGCAATGCAGACGAAGGTTAATGCACTATCATATGGAAATTTTCAAGGAGGTGGATGTCATTGTCACCCCCACAACAGGGTATGTATGAGTTCTGCTCTCTGGTTCTGCATAATATGATGTAAAAATCTATTATTGACGCTTGAACTTTGTGTTCTACCTATTCCAGCCAATGGCTGTTGTTGAAATCCTTCATGTATTTGATACCCTTTCTGGCCCTTTTCTTCTACTGGTTTTCACTTGCTAACTTGTGTATCAATCGGCAAGAAAAGTCCTCGTTCTCAAACAAACTCTTAATGGAGTATGACCATTCTATTTTCAGCATGACAGCACCTCTAATACCACCAGCTGCCCTTAAATCTGGAGAGACAGATCTTCAAGTCTCAGGTTTGTTTGTTTCTTTTATGGTCCTGTAAAACAACAGTAATTTCTTATATTTTACTTCCAATTGTCGGGAGGTTTTGAAGTGGTTTGCATATTAACTAGGATGCTTCAAATTCATGTCAAGCCCTTTTAGTTGTTGTTGGTGCAAACTTAATAGACTTTCTATTAAGAATGTTCTCTAGAACAGTAATCTGCTTCAAGCTTAATCTAACTCGATATGATTTGACTTCTTTGTTTTCAGGAAATCTTATGCGATTTGTTGTGCCTGCAAATCTTCTTGGATTGCCTGCAATTTCTGTCCCTGTAAGTGGGTTTTGTATGTTAGACTGCAAAAATACTAAATCAGAGGTCCGGAGGCCGAGGGGCTGAAGATGTCCTGCCTCTTATCTATTGCTCATGTCCTTTCTTTCTTTTACGTTTTCTTTTTTAATTACTTTTTATTTTCAATCATAATCTTTTTCCTGCAAAATTGGCCAGTCGAGTACTTAATGTAATTGCCAAAGCATAGAAAGCTTCACAAAAAAAAGGCAACAGTAACCAAACATTATATAGGAATATAGATTGAAGGTAGACTCTTCGTTATACTATGCTACCGATCTTTTGCAGTCCATTTAAGTAATTTCTTCTTACAGTTGCACCCATCTTCTGTAGTTTGTCCTCGAAACATTTTTCCCATTCAAACATCTTAGCATTCTTTTTCCTAACATAGGTAGTCCAAAATAGATGAGAGAATGATTTACTCCAGTCATCACTGCAGTGATTTGTTTTTCTGCCAGAATCAACTTTTGAAGAAGAAAGGTCTTGGGATTTTTTTATAAGATGTTGTTCTTTACTCCTAATATTATATGACACCTTATGTTGTCAACGTATCCCTAATAGATGTCGTTACACTGTCTAGCCTACTTAGAAAATAGAAATAAATCTCGTTACTCTTCCAAATTCCACTTTGCCCAAAGTTTTTAAGTACTTTGCTCCTGATCTGCTATTGCACCATAAAGTTCATGACATATTTTCTGCAAGTAGTTAGAATTCATGTGGCATTTTGTTGTTTATTTAGGCAAGCAACTAAGAATGAAGCTGTTGCATTAACTATTGACGTGACTTCACAAGTCATCTAACAAGTTTCGGATTCTCTCCATTGTGAACTTCATCATAATTGAATTGATTTTTGCACTTCCAATGTCGAAAAGGAAATTCTTTTGATATTTGATGGGCTCACCTGTGAGAGGCCTGCTGACTTGCTTTGTTTATTCTGTCACAAAATATTGTATGTTAGGTTGGTTATGACAAGCAAGGACTCCCCATAGGTCTACAGCTTTTAGGCCGTCCATGGGGTGAAGCTTCCATCGTTTACGTCTGGCTGCTGCTGTTGAGGTATTGGTTCAATTCACTTTTGCAAAAAGTAGATTATGTTTTCAAAATTAACAATTTCTTCTTGTCTGAATCATATTCCATATACGCCCAAAATGTAGTATTAACAAACGTTCTCGGAATTTTTAGGAGATATGCCCTGAGGCAAAGAAGAAACCAGTGCAATTCTTTAACTTGTTAAAAGGAAACTAAAACGAATTGCTTTGGCTGGTCATTTGTGAAACTTCCTGGTGCAGTCTGGAGGGAGCTAAGAAGAATCTCAATTCAACTGAAGATGGCAAAACTGGTTCCCTGCTTGAACAGTAGAATTACAGTATGCAATGTCGTTTGCATTGCAGTTATGTTGCAAATATTGGATCACGAATACACGAGCATTGGAAAATAACCAAATGTTGGGCAATATGCGTCTACGCTGTGACTCTACTTCCTGACAATTGAAAAACCGCACCTAATTTCTTTCTTTTTTTCAAAATTTTTTACCTTTACGTTTGCATTCATCGTGAGTATATGTAAGGAACTACTTTGGTAGTAAAACTGGGTGGTGAAAAGAGGAGTACCAAGTATGTTTTGTGTATTTCGCTGTCCTACCATCATAACCTAAGATCCGAGATTTTATCATTCGGCGTACATATAATTAACAAACGAATGATCTACAGGTTAAAATCAGGTGTATTCTAACCTGAGATGTGCACATCCACCAACATAAATGTATACACAAACAAAAACAAGATGTATAGTAGTTTTTTTTTTTTTTTGGTGCACATCTTGCTTTTGTTGGCCATTTGATTATCAAATACCCAATCACTATAATTAATTCCTCGGACCAATTATTTAGTCCCGCCTCAAATCCTGAATTGGCTTTGTTTCATAATACAGTCGAGGGTGAAGATATCACTACAAAGACTCTGTTTGGACTTTAGAATATCTTTCGTTTAGTCTTGTCATTTTCCAGATTCCTCTCATCAGCTAGATCGCTGGGCAAATCTATTTAGCCCAGAAGGAATTTTTCCAGGATAATCTGTAGTTGAGATGTCCGACCCTATCGTGCTGGAAAATTGGAAAAGTCAGACGAAGAGTTGGCAAAAGGAGTATAAAGAACACAAAACGGACACAGCACACAGAATGATATACCTTTTATCCACAAGAACCATTGAGCGAAGCTCGCAGTTAGCAAAACTGCAAAACATGGAGAAAGAGTTATTTCTTTCCGTTCATACTAAATAAATGAATTGCTAAAGTAACCACTATCACATGTTCTTTCATTTGCTTTTGCTTGCTTAGGTGAGATCTTACTATCTTTTATTTAGCAGAACTCTATGCACCTAATTCACCAGATTAAACGGGTGGAAAGTCTGTGGCAGAACAAAAGACTTTCAAGAGAAGTAGTTAATAGCCATTTAAGTTCACATACTTCCTTTTCTTCTAGGAGCTGTTCTTGCCCTCCCTTTAGTATTTATTCGTTGCCTGATTTGAACGTAGAAATCTTGGTAAATTCTATAATAAGTAAAATTTTGGGAGTGAGTTGCCTTTGGCATCAACATAATTCATTTCAATCTGTTAACTCATAATCCTTCCCAAATTTAAGTTCCCTGATCAACTTTACTAGTCAATGATTTTCTCATAAAGTAGGTGTTTTTTACAATTCTGTTGGAGGAACCATCCTGTTGGCTTTAAAGACTTGTACCCCACAATTTTTAAAGCACGCGTGTACTATACAAGCCTTTAAAGAACATGGTTTATTACGGACCGTAAAATTTGCCGTTTTTAATAATCTAATCTAATAGTATAGTGAATCACATCATCCAAATGGAATTCACTGTTTTTGGACACAGATAGTCCTCCTTGGAAACCAGTGCTATGATGAGAACTTACTGCTTTGCAATTTCTTGCTGCACTAGAGGGTGACAGTCATTCCCAAATGCAGATAGTGTATGAAACAAGAATCCACTGTGCGTAACAACAGCTATGTCTTTCTCTTTTCTTGTCCATAACCTCTGCATCCATGAAATATGTTTTTAAGACCGAGACGGATTCTCTATAGAGAGTAAACTAGAAAAGAATCAACTTCCTTTTAACTGAAAATCACAGCCAAATGCACAAGATTGTTGCGTTACAAGTTATCAGGATTGGTAGAATGTCTGTCAAATGCTTTTTTGCATGAACTAAATCCATTATGGTATAACTTTTCCTTTTGAAACACGAATTCTTGAGAAAGCAACCCTTCCTCAGGCAATATACCAGGGATTTGATTCTCATTGCTGCCATTGCAGCATCCGATTCCCCAAAGAGAGAGAGAGTCTTTGCATCACAGTCCAAGCCAAACCACCCAATAAGCCTCGCGATTAAGCCCCATTCTACCTTTTTTTTGGTACCAAGCAGTAAAGACCAGGATGACAAAGGGTATTTTTTTTTTTTTAAAGACCTTAATTAGATTATTTCATAAGCACAGGTTGGGTACTCAAGATGGAAACTATCACAATCTATTTCTACAAATGAAAGTGTGTGTGCCTGTGAGCCTGTGTGCACCTGAACTCAAGCTTGTGTCAGCAAGTACCTTTCTACTTCAAGTGCAATAAGATTAAGTGGTTTACCATTTCATGAAGTTCATTCCTCTTGCTGCAACTTCTTCTTTCTTCTCCCTAACATTTGCTTTCCACAAAGTATCCTCATTGCTTTCTATCTAAAGGTAAGTCAATAATCCAATCAAATGCAAGAGACAAATGGATCAACTTGTGTGGTCCATGATAAATGATAACATCTTACCATCTAAATGACTGGTAACAGAGTTTGAAACACTTACCAGTGAAAAATCAATTGCAGGAAAAAGGCACTGATACTCACTGATGCTTCTCCTCTTATCACATGGATGAACACCCTGCGGCCGTAGTATCGGAGGAAAAGGATTCAGCCTTCAATATAAACGTGAAAACATGCAAATAAGTTCTGAATCCGGAGGTAACTTATTCACCTGTACCACATGCCTTCCAGTCTCTCATTTAAAAAAGGAAAAAAGGTGAAACTCATTTGATTCAAGAGGGTGTACTTAATGATTTTCTAAGTTCTAATAGAAAATTTGAGGTTTATGAAATCCCCCTTGACTTTTAACAACATTTATTTAGGCCAACAAAAATTCAAATGTAAGGGTTATTTAATGTGCTTACAACAACTGATAAACTTCAGTTTGGGACAGTCCAAGAAGCAGAACAAGGCTCTTTTTGGAACAGCAAGAGCTATATGCGCATATTATGTTTTTCTCATTACATGAAAGAAGACATAATGCTTTGCACACTTTATACACCATTTATATCTATACACCACAAAAGCAAGTTCTATACCTAATTTTTAAACCATGTTCAGAAGTCCAATCAAACATGCAATCAGTTTTCTGACAAGCGCATTCATGCCATTGAAATCCAAAGAGAAAAAAGAAGGAAAAAAAAAAGGTGTAGGAAACGAAAGCCTCGTTAGAAAATCAAGCAAGATTGAGAAAACTGACTCAAAAGATGTACCATGAAATCGTGAAATAACTAGATCTGCATGCTACAAACCAGAATAAGAAGCTTAAATCAGGTGATCAGTCATCAGATAGTACATTCAAGTTTATTACAAAGCATGTCAGAAGCCGGATATCAGAAAAATGCTCAGAAAACTGTCACATTGAGGGAAAAGAAAACTGTCAAACTCATATTTGTACCCATGTTGTGACAAATTTAGTTAAATAATTGGTCAATCAAGCTCATATGGCTTTGCCTCTCTGCCCTAAGCATTTGATCTTTTGCCAAGTGTGCCAGAATGCATCAAACTTCTCAGAACATTCCTTTCAGCCCTAGACTTGATCCAAAAAAATCAAATGCATATGCCAACCTAGGAATCTTAACACACAGAATCAAAATGTGCAGACACATAAATCCTTCAAGAGACCTACCAAATGCTCTCGACAAAGTTCAAATGCAATGATAGGTGGACAATTAAGACTTGAAATTGCAGCACGCTCACTATTTCCAGCATTTGACACCATCAGTGGCTCAAGGACATCCATCCTATCGCTATAGCTATCACCACCAAATACCCCAACAGCCGTTTGCATAGTCCTGTCTTGTCATAATAAATTAACATCACAAAACATATATAGTCAAGCAGAAAAAAGTATGCCTTTTGTATGAGGTGAGAGTTTGTGTAGTGGTCTATGCAAATATCACCTTATGTATAACAGTTAGCCTTCTTGAGGCAGGACAGCAGGCATTGACAACAACTAAACAAGGTTTAAGCTATTTAGATGCAAGGTGCAAAATTGGCTGGAAGAATGCCAGAACTTTAGGGGTCATTCTTTTAAAAAACGATAATCTGAGGTAGTTAATAGCATGTGAAAATTAGAAAATTGGTACCTCAGCAATGGAGATGTGACAACTAATTCAATCCTATTCAAAAGCCCACTTGAATGTACATGCTTGCGCAAATTATCAACCTGATACAAGAGCTAAAGATTGTCAAACTATCATTTAATTACAGTTAAGGACTTTCTTCAAGACATATAGAAAAGAACAAGAGCAGATAAGAGATTCAACTGTTTATTTCAAGAGGTTAGCTGTTCCCCCACCTGTTGCCAGCCAAGTGGAGTAAGGTGTGCATCAAAATATTCCGGAGACATATATGCTTTATAATTCTTATCTCCTTCCACGTTATGAATTCCTTGAGCATGCCTCACCTAGATTAAGAACATTAAAGCCCATTAAATTGTTACAAAAAGTCCAGAAAACAAGACAATCTTGAGTATCCTTTAAACTTAGAAGGACGAAATTTGAAATACTCAAAGCATGACAGAAAATATCTTAAAATTCGAACTTCACCAACCAGGTAAATAGTTTTGCAGCGGTGCAACGGATACAAACTTGGAATTTCACCGCTGTCCATGCTAGCAACTGTAAAAAACAAAAAAGATGCATTCACAAAATAAACATTAAGATAGTAGCTCCCAAAATGCTACTTATCATATAGCGTAAAAACTCTAAGCAACATTATGCAGGCACACACATATATACAGGTATTATACACGCCCACACAAAGAAGTCAAAACCTTTTTTTTTTCAATAATAATGTCCAATTGAAAATCCGAGAAATTTTGATGCAGAAGAACTGTTTTCTGGATTCTTACTAAATTCAGAATTACAAAACAGCTATTGACCATTTGGGTTATGGTAGCTCAGTGTAACTTCTTGATAAAGAACAGCATTCCATCTTTTACCAGAATAATTGAAATTGTACTGTTTTTTACCAATCCAAATGGAAAAAAAAAAAAAACTGATTCACATGCAATAGATACTTAAATCAACAACATTTTAAAGGGAAAAAAAAATCTTCACAGAATTTCCACAAATTATTCTAAAATCCAACTCCCTGCAATAATCAAACTGATCTTCATCAAAATTATAGCTTCAATTACCTGAATAAGATACAAATTTCGATACATTATAAATTTAACAAATGTATATTAGGTGCCGCAAAATCACTGTTAGTAATCATAAAAAGAATCCGAAACCAAAAAAAAAAATAACGGATTTGTACTAACCGCACCGACGACGGAGCGGATGCGATTGCGAAGCTGAAGAAGTTCGAATTGTTAGGAGAGTTGGGGGAATTGATGGGAATCGGAATCGACGAAATGCTGAAAGTGATGAAGATATCGTTGAATCTACGCCAAAAAAGCCACCGGCAATGGTTTTATTATAGGTGGTGGTGGCAGCGGCGGCGGAGGAGACGGCAGCGGTGGCGGTGATGTTCATATACATTAAAACGTACCGTCCACGTCACCACTACTATCAGACAGACTCGAAATTGTAGTATTTAATTCGTTTTTGCTTCATTTTTCTGGCATTTTCAATTTTGCTAACGCAACCAAATGAATGAAAACGACTGACTTTCAGTTTTTACATTTGGGTAAATTGCACAAAACATCCTGGTCTATGGAGAACTTACAAATTGACCTCTTTATAGTTTTCATACTTTTACATTTTTCAACGATTGTACTTGAGTTTCGACCAAAGAAAATTGTATAAATCTCTTGATTTTAGGACCTACACGAGGTAACATATAATACTAAAGTAATTTTATTTTGGTCTAATTAAAATTTTAGTGATAGTATCTCATATTGGAAGATTTTATATGTATATAGAATTTATCTTATTACAATATATATCTTTCAGTGATGATTTATAAAGATTTTGTAATTCAATACTTTAAGCAATCATGTATTTGTTTAACTGTGTAATTTGTGACTCACACATTTTAGTTTTTTTTTTAAAGTAAAATTTATGACATTAATTAAGAAAAAATTGATATTTATTATCAAAATTTGAGCACGTGGAAGAGGCATATATACGAATTTTTTTAGTACCTTAAACATGAATTCTTCTTCTTCTTCTTTAAACCTTATTTATATCCTTTCACAAAAAAAAAAAATAATAATAATAAATAAAATAAAATAAAACACACACACATTTATACACAAATTTGCACAAATCTGCCTCAATTTATGATATTAAAATAGTAACCCCTTAAATGCTCTTTTTAATTTTCATTTTTCCACATATTAAAGGCCAAAGGCAATCTCCCATAGCGACGTCGTTTCGTGAATTTCCTTTCTCCTACTCGAGGATTTACCCATGTACACTTTTGTCAGTCCTCCTGGACAATGATTAACTATGGCATCTACGCTAAACCCGACCCATTTGACCCGTTTAATCCTCCCAGCTTTCATCCTCCTCTTCCTCTACTCCACCTCACTTCTCTACACTCCCTCACACCCCACCAAAAATTCCCAACTTCCAATTTCACCTCCTGACCCGGACCCGGACCCATGTAACCTTTTCAAAGGCAAGTGGGTAACCGACCCGAATCGCAAGCCCACGTACGATGAAACCTGCCCATTTCACAGAAACGCCTGGAACTGCCTTAGAAACCAGAGGGCTCAAATGGGTCGGATCAATTCTTGGAAATGGATGCCCCAAGACTGTGTTTTGTACCGGGTCGACCCCGAAAACTTCTTGGGTATGATGAGAAATTAGAATATTGGGCTTGTAGGAGATTCGTTGAATGAGAACTTTTTGGTGTCGTTTTTGTGTATATTGAGAGTGGGTGATGAGGGTGCTAAGAAGTGGAAGAAAATAGGGGCTTGGAGAGGAGCTTATTTTCCCAAGTTTAATGTTACTGTTGCTTATCATCGTGCTGTCTTGCTAGCCAAATACCAGTGAGTTAACTCTATGTGTGTGTGTTTTTTTTTTTAATATTTCAGTAAATTTATTTGGATATTTGAACTAGAATGTTGCTTAATTTCATTTTTTGTCTCTGTTTTATTTCTTTTGGCATGTTTGGAAAGATGTTAACTTGCTGTACCTACCTAGCAAAAAGATGTTAATTTGCATTCGTAAAGTTGCTTTGGATATTATAGGAAAAAATTGTTTGCTATTCACTCGTAATGCGTGTGTAATATAGGTTGATAATTAAAAAGTAGTGATCATTGCAGGTTCTTTGGTTAAAAAGTAGTGACCCCTATTTCTTAATCATTTCAACACCAGGTTATACTCACTCCACTAGTCAAGACTCACTCTATTATAGGATTGTATTGTTGAACTTGAAATGTTGTTTGAACATGTAAGTTAAGAATTAAAAAGTAACAAAATCAAGTGACCGGCCTGGCGCAACTGAAAGGTTGCTTGTGATCAGAGTGTCATGGGTTCGAGTATTGGAAACATCTTTTCTGCAAAGCATGGGAACTTTATAGTAAAACTTGGAATAGCTTTTTGCTTGAGATAATCTGATCCTGTATAAATAGTTATATACTCATCTTGTGTTGCATAGAATACTTAGAAATGTGTGCATGTTTAATCTTCAGGGGCCCTTTATTTATTTAAGTATGTGTTGAACAATGCTTTTATGCATCATATTACTCTGCTGCATATAGACTTTGACCTTAAATAAGTAGTATGGGATACATGAATTCGCTCAGCATGTCCCAGTGGTCACCCATGTATAACTGTTTTGGCAAGCAAGAGCTGTAGTTTAGGCGTTAGCTTCCAAAGTCTAGTTTGCTGCAGTGAGATGGTTGCAAGGGGGTTGTGAACTTGTGATATATAGTTTTAACTTGGCAACATAAAAGCTGAATAATTCTTGGCATCTGATTTGTTTTCTTCAAGTGATTATTCAATATTTAGTAAGTTTGTTTTTTAATAAATTTTACTTCTTATTTGCATCAATCAAATGCATGCTTCCAGTTTGTCAAACATCGTGTATTGCTATTATGAAAGCTGGACTTTATTATTGAAATTCATCAAGATCTAATAATTTCTGTTTTATTGAGGAAGATTGCAGAAAACTTTCATCTGTCTTCTTTTAAGATTTTTTTCATCTACTCTAGATAATGTAAGCTTACTTGCTCATACTAATTAATCAAAGGTGGTAGCCAGAAAGTCCTGTGTACCCTAATCAAGATGGAGTGAAAGGGTCATATCGGGTGGATGTTGATGTTCCGGCGGATGAATGGGCAAACATTGCTGATTTCTATGTTGTTTTAGTATTCAATACTGGCCATAATTGGTAATTCCTTGTTCCTTTGATTTTTTGCAGAAGTTATTGAAATTATCCTAATTTTTCTTTTCTACTTATCATATCTTGATATATCATGCTAAATTCTTGGAATTCAGATTAGCCCTGTGACATATAGATATCCTTGTGATATGGAAAAAAAAAAACCCCATATTTCAGGAGCAGGGGCTAGAATATAAGTTCCATAACATCATTTAGTGTGATGCAGAATTCCATCTTTTCCTGAATATTGTTATTGATGTATTACTCCCGTTGCACATTCACTATTTTGTGTCTTTTCTTGATGCTATATAGGGCTGGCAATTTCTCACATAACCCGATAACACGACACGAAATTAACAGGTTATGACATGACTCATATTTTTTGGGTCATTACTGGGTTAACCCGTTTATGACACGAAAGTAAATGGGTCAGGTTGGGTCAACCCGTGGGTTGACACGATAACCCATCAAGTTATTGACTGAATAGATTTTATTGAAGTGTTACATCAATTATTATAATTTGATATAGTATAATTATTGCCACCCCTAAATTGCTATACTATGATTTCAAGACACTGAGATATTTGATTATGAAATTTGAAGTGGGGTTTGTCCTTATTTGTTTAGGCAAAGCTAGAAACAAATATTGCAGCAATCTGGATTCCATGGGCTGTTTTATAGGTTCACCACTAGCAAGAATATAAAGTGCATGGTATGCAAAAGTTCTGATTGCTTATATTCTCTAGGTGGGGTTATGATAAGTTTCCTAAAGACACTCCACTTGTGTTCTACAAGGCTGCGAAACCAGTATATCCTCCTTTGGAGATGTTGGATGGACTTAAAGTAGTTCTTGATTCATGGTTGCTCACATACAGAAACGATTTCCTGAAAAGATACTGAAATTTTGGCAGTTGCAATCACCGAGGCATTTTCATGGTGGTGAGTGGAATCAAAATGGTAGTTGTGTGTTTGATGCACCCCTCGAAGAACGCCAGGTATGAAGTCATGACATGTAACTCCAAGCTTTTTACTTTTTCCTTCTTTTGGTCTTCCGTTCTTCCTTTGCATGAATTTGAGTAGGTAAGCTTTCAAAATGGTTGCAAAATAATAACGAATTGCATCAAACATTTTATCTTTAAAAGATGTTATTGTACTAATAAGCATAGAGAGATTCTGAAATTTGAATAGTTTGGAACACATCCTTCTCTTTAAAGGACAATCCCTAAAATAGATGAAAGAGGAAGTATCAAATAAATTAAATTATTTTAAGTAGTGATTTCTGTTTTAACTTGTGTAAGAATAGTTATTTACTGATACATGAACAGCTTGACTTGTGGTTTGACCCCAGCAACCATGGAGTAAACAAAGAAGCCAGACTACTTAATCATCTTATTGAGGAGGCATTACGAGGTACCGGTATCAGAATACTTGATCTGACTCATCTAAGTGAATACAGATCAGATGCCCATCCAGCAATTTGGTTGGGAAAGAAGGATGCAGTGGCCGAATGGGGTCAGGAGATAGGACTGCATGCACTGGTGCCTTCCAGGTGTTCCTGACACATGGGTTGATATCTTGTCAGAGCTGATCCATTATCACTTGGGGAGGGGATGATTGCCACAGGATCCATAAAGAGACAGTTCATTTCTCAGAAATCATGATGAATATTCTGAAGGTGTTAAATCAGATGCTTCTTTGTGGTCTGATGCAGTTTAACAGTTCAATTGTGACGTCAGAGTTCTGAGGTTTATTCTGAACATCTTCATACTGATATTAAGTCTGAATGAAGAACATAGAAACCAAATCTGTTTTACACAGTTTTCTTTCTGTTTTTTTTGGTGGTGGCCTGGTGGGATACTAATGTAACCAGATATACTTAAAGCGCATCATTATGTGAAACCTTTCCAGATCCTTTTTATTCCATTGCCTTCTAGGGGATTAGGTGGGTTGGAGGCTTGTACTGAGTGAGGGGTGAGCAAGATGGGAATTAATCATCCTGAACAGAATACTAATTTATTGTTGTAGATTTATGATTCATTTTTTCTTTATCCAAGTCTTCATTAGTCTATCTGTATTGCTTTTTGCCTCTCAGCACTTTGAAATCATATATAGGTCTTAAAAGCATCTGTTTTTCATGTATTTTCCATGATACAGATTCGTATTCTTATTGGCTAGAAATTGCATGGTTATAAATTGTTTATGACTGGGATATAGAAGTGATGATTTCACAGGTCAACCCTGATGTGTTAATGTTTTCCATGATGCTTTAAGCTGCTTCGTTTCATTGATGCATTCTTGATCGAATAAGGGCATCTCTTTTTGCATTTGATCTTGATTCAGCCGGGCTAAGGACATTGCAGATTCGTTTAATGGCATTCTGAAAATATCTGATGAGCAAACTACCACCATCGGTCCATCACTCCATCACTGTCACTTAAAATTTTTATATAGACCGAATTTATAACATAGTGTAATTTGTTTAAAAAGAAACATATCATTTGTGATGTGATTTGATATTCAGTGATGTATTGGTTTTTCTAAATTAAGAAGTCCATAACACGGTGCCATATAAGAATTTCACACCAGGTATCGGCAACATTTGGTGAAAGAATGTGTGTATTATTATTGTCTCATAAACGGCTGTCTTGCGCTTCAATTTAGTTTTTCCTCTGTTGTCTGAATTTGGTGTTTTTAATGTTTGAAGACAAAATCTGTATGATGGATGCAATCAACGCGATACATCTCCTCAATTCACATTCCTAAAGGAACCAAGATATACCTCCCTTTCTTCCCTTAGCTGCCCTTTTATTTATTTTTTAGAATTTTCCCCTTAAATGACCAAAAATATAAAAAGGGTAAATACTAAGCGTTGCTCATGCAGAGCTAAACAAAGACTCGCATACCGTTATACGCCGTGAGGTGAACCAAAGCTAATGGAACTTGGTTCGAGTTTGATTCTTCATTAATCAAGTCAAAATTTAAACGATATTTAGACTTTGTTTACTTTAATTTAAAGTTAATAAAAATTTATTTAAAATGATTTAATTCAAAAAATAAACAAATTAATTTTGAATACATCTACATCCTGTCAAAATAATCAAACTAACTCTATTGTTCGACTTGTTAGGCTCACAAAAGCTTGCTCATAAAGAACTCTACATCATTTTTTTGCGTTCTTGCAACTAACATGCGGCCGGAGGAGTTAGAGCGCAAAGGCCCATGGTTAGTTATAGGATACCAGAACTGACCTACTGTAGCAGTACAAAAGTTTGCAAGAATGAGAGTCGTTGACAAAATCGCCCGACCGGACGGAGGGACTGAACTGCCCGTCCAACACAAGAATTTCACCGGAAATTCAAAAATTCCCAGTTACAAGATCAAATCATAAAAATAAAATAAAAATTCAAAAACATCACATCCCAAACCAACAATATTTGCTCAAATGAGTGTTAAAATCTCATCATTTCTCCCCACAGCCCCTCCAACTAATCCCACATTTCCAAACCAATCTACACCTTTCCTCAAGAACTCATTTGAACAAGGCACTGTTGATCCAATCTTAAAATCTCACTATCATGCACCAAAAACAAAAGCAGCAACAGCATTAGTGATGCAGAGATTGCTTTAAATTGGCCTAAGAGGTAGAAAAATTGTAACTCCAAAATCCTGCAAAGAGAGGAAGCCTTGAAAAAGAGCAGAGAAGTCTTGTTTAAAGAGCTGAGCAGCTATATGGGATTGAAAGCTGAGGATTTGAAGAAGAAATGGAGAACAATGAATGAAGATGAGAAATGGGATTCGGTTAAAGGGTTTGTTTCAGAATGGAGTGATCATTTTCAACCTTTGTCTGCTAAATCTGAAAGAATTAGTTGATGAATATTTGGCTGATGAGAAATATTCTAAGACTTTAGGTGATTCCTGTACTACTACAATGTTATTTCCCAGTTCGCAAAACTAGATAGCATTTTCACATAAAATGATAGTAGCAGAAGATTTAGTATGCTTCTAAAGATTCTTTTTTTGTTTTGTCTATTTTTGCTGATTTTGCGGTTGCGGATTATGAATAGACTCTGAAACTGCATTTCATTTTTGTGTTGGGAGTTTTCAACTTTTCTTCCTCTTGTTTGTCCGACTCACTAAAGAAGAGTTTGAAAAGTAGAAAACAGAAGCAATTTCATCCATAGATTGTTTCCAACGTATCAAAGAAGGGAAGAAAACAGAAATGAAACAAGAACCAGTCCTTTATTATCGTAAAAATCATCAATAAATGAATCAATACAACTACATACAACAGAGATTTGTTAGTCTAGTGTTCTCCCCCAGTTACGGAAATTAGTAATGGAAACTGATAAAAGCTTGCCTAAAAAAACTTCTCTCATCTTCCCTAATATCTTCTTTTCCTTGAATACTAAGCTAAACTCACTATCCACTTCAGAAACTATTAGTTTCTAGAATATTGAATATCCGTGAATATGTAAGTATACAGTTACAGCACTCCACATGTGGGAGTTAGGGCCATACCTAGCCATGATACTTGAATAAATATCACTGTCATAAGTAAGTGTGTGTCCCGATTCCAGTTGAAAAGTCTAAGAACACTAGAAGCTTACTTCTGGCTTTTCTCCATCTTGCTCCGTATCTTCTCTTCCAAAACAGAAGTCTCTGTGTCCAGGCCAAATATCCTGTTAAGAGCATGCATGTTTTCAAGAATCTCACCAAGAGACCGGTTGTCAGTGCCACCACACCTCAGGTGCTCCATTGGTCCATGAAGGAGCTTGTTCACTATACCTGTGCTCAGATCATAAATGGCTTTCTTCTCACTCTTTGATATCTCATTGCCCATCTTTGACATACACTTGTCAAGCTCTGAAGCCCTAATTCTTTCAGCATAGGCACGGAGCTTTTTAATGGTTGGAACAGTCTCAAGGGAGTCCTTCCAGGCTTCAAATTTTATAACTTCCTCCCAGATAATTCCCTGAGCTTCCATGGCTTTCTGCAACCGGTCCTCCTGGGTAGCTGCCACAACTTCCTTTAGATCATCCACATTGTAAACACATGCCGTTTTAAGAATCATCTGAGACGCATGATTCCACATTACGAGGAACAGATATGTCGATAAATAGCCTACAGCCTCCAATGTCAGAGCTCGCAGGAGGAAGTGTCTGAACAAGCTTTTTTAGGAACAATGGCGCATCTGAAGCTGTACAAGTAAAAACTACATCAGCATCAGCTGCACATGCGAACATTTCTGACAAAGATCTGTAGACTATCTCAACATCCTTAAAATCCTCACGGATGGCAGCCACTCTGTCCTCAGTTCTGTTGACTACCACCATTTTTGTGCACCCCTTTGCAACCAAGTGTTTGATCACAAGTTTCCCTATCTTGCCAGCTCCAACAACTAACACTCTTGCATTTGCAAAAGAAGACTGTGGAAGCTTCATCTGAGCAAGCTCTACAGCAGCTGAACTAACTGATACTGACCCAGTGGAGATACTAGTTTCAGTTCTAACCCTCTTTCCAGCAGTGATAGCATGCTTAAACATCCCACTTATTTTCCTGCCAAAGCCAGATATTGTGACACCCTGTCCGGAGTTAACAACGTGCTTTACCTGTGCTAGAATTTGGCCTTCTCCCAGAACAAGTGAATCCAGCCCAGAGGATACTTCGAATAAATGTCGCGTGGCATCCTTGTTATATAGCAAAAATCGATGCCGACAGAGCTCTGAAGTGGGCACTCCACTTTTCTGACAACATAATAGGCAGATGTAAGATTCACATTTTTCATGCATTATATATTAACAAAAAAGCATTTCTTAGCAACATCAGTAATGTGAGTTAAATGGAAACCTTTAGGCACAGATAAAATATGACCTGAAAAAAAAATGTTCTGAAGGGAGAGGAGGAAGAACGTTTGACAGCAGAAACATCCAAAAAGCTTGCACCACTAACCATTTCAATTTGTAAATAATTAGTTAAGAATTCTTATTTGTCATTAGCAAATTGAATACTCTAACCTATAAACAAGCAACTAGTTACCAAAATTCTGATTTCTGGAACGAATTTGCATAAATGGGCAAAGAGACAAGGTGTGTCCCAAAAGTCCATCACGTGAAACTTCTCATCTGAATATACTGCTAAAACTAGTAAAGTTGGAAAAGCACTTCTACTACTTTTCAGATTAATGTCTAGCAACAAAATTCAATTATTTTACCCTATTTGTGTTGCAAGGGTAGCAAAGCAATCACAAACTTTGTATCAAATACCAGCAGAACAAAGATAGGTAAAAATGCTTAGCACAAGAGACAGAACCGAGCATCACCTTAGACATCCACTCAGTCACTTCTTTTACCCCACGATGCTGAGACAAAGCCACGACATATATTTCCATTCTGTTACAGGTACTAAGAATAGCAGCTTCATCTATATGATGTAAACCACACAGTTCACTAATTGCTTGAGGCCATTGAGCTTCTGGAATGGATAGTTTCTCCCTTATCTCAACAGGGGTAGTCCGAAAATTTATCCCTATGACCAAAACATTGCTACTTTCCTTCGTATACCCTAAAAAAGAAAAAATTTATTCAAACTCTACACTTTTAAGTTTCTTTGAATAAATCACACTCATCACAAACCACATTCAATTGCGTTCTAAACAACTATACAAATCATGTAGCAATAGTACTGCATTACCAAGAACAAAATTTTCTTTCTACAGTCCTATTTTTGTGTTTTACTGTATTGGCATAAATTCATTTTACCCGTTAATCACTACAATTTGCAAGAAAATGCGAACAAGTGAAACTATCAAGACATTTAAATCCTTAAAGCAATACTAAAATGCTCACAAAATTCTTCATGATGCCTCAAAAAAAATAAAAAAAAATGGAAAATTAGAATCCCAAGTTTTAAAAAAGAAAAATAAATTAACAATACTAAAAAAATGAGCTAAATGTTTAAAATATCACAAATAAAAAAATGAGCTAAATAATAAAATTTTTGCATCTGCCTTTTTCGGTGGGAAATTAAAAAAAACAGGTGGGGGGGGAGATTGGAGGCTTACGATCGGCGGCAGAAGTCTTGAGGAGCTCCAAAGCCGGAGAGACTGGAAGACGTGGATCCGAAGTCGTCGACAACAAATTGGGATTTGGGGTTTAACGTAAACGACCTCGTTTTACGCTTAATCTTCATCCCATTTCGAAAAAATCGAGCTTGAGAAGGAAAAGAAGCTAAAGAAGAAGAATAATAAGAAGAAAACTGATTAAATCTACATAAATTATTGTTTTTTATTAGCAATTCAGTAGCATCCATTCCCAGTTTTTCCAGTCAGAAATCCAATTAAAATTTAAAGAATTGTGAGAAATGAATTGAAAATAAAAAAAAAAAAAAAAAAAAAACAAAATAATAGCAGCAAAAATATTACTGGAAAAAAAATGGGTTTTCAATTTTCAGAGGAAATTGAGAATAAATAAATGGAAATGGAATCAATGTAGCAATATAAATGGGATTTTGGAGGGGTTTGTTTGTTTGGTGGAAAAATTCAACAAATACGAAAAGTTGGATTTGGTAAATACGTACTTAATTTGGTGTGCATTGTCGGCTTTTTTTTTTTGTTAATTGACTTGGTTTTTCTTACGCGCCGCAACTTTTTCTTGGTATATTTGCATGCTTTTCCACCTCCTTCTTGCGGGAGTGTGTCAAACACGTTTTTAGCAGCCTTTTAGGAACTTCCTTGTTTGAATCATTGATGGCGGAAAAATTGGATAATCGAATTTAAAGTATTTATTATGAATATCTGAATAAGTCTATTAAGAGATATAATTATTTTAATACTTTGAAGTCGATTATATAGATATGTACATCTAAAAAATATCAAATATGTATTTATTTGTTTTTGTTCACGAATATTACTTTGTCAATAATTAAAAATAAATAAATAGATGCAAGAAAATAAATGCCATGGTGTGTTAGTTTGGAATTTGTACATGGCAAGAATCCATTGGCAAAAAACCGGTCCCCTAGAGACCTTTAACAATGAGGCCGTCTTACACAATCCTAACTCCATCCTCCAACGAGGTCGGTGAGCCAGTAAGAAGTGGTTGAGTTTTTCTGAGTTAATTTTTTATTCCAAAATGGGTTCTCAAATCCTCAAAATATCACCAATTGTTTCTTCAAGAACCATAATTTTCAATTCAGTCCCTCTATCAAGAACATTCCTCTCAAAGTCAGCTCCCATTACTAGTCTTTTCACAGCCAAGTTCAGAACTTTATGCCATAAACCAATTAAAGAAAGCATTTTGGCAAGTGGGTTCGGTCTGAATCATCATCAGAAGACCAAGAGAGGCATCAGAAGTGGCCGTGGTGGGGTCCTCAGCATGGCTGCTGCACCAGGGTCTGTTCAAAAGTCAGAGCAAGAATGGCGTGCAATTCTCTCTCCTGAACAATTCCGTATTCTCAGACAAAAAGGGACTGAGTATGCTTTCTTCTTTATTAGTTATTCTTCTCCAATTGCTCTCTTCATTAATAAATTCTTGGCCCTTTATTGTTATATTAGACCTTTTTTTGTTGTCTCTAATGTTTTTATCTGTAAATCTGTTGTTTGGTTGTGTGATATATACATGATGAAATAAATTTTTATTTTGGTCCGGAATAATTGCTAAGACATGCGTAATAATTGCTATTCAACCAATAAAACCTTGATAAGGAGTCCTATTTATTCAAGAATAATGGATCGGGTTGGGTCAGGAGTAGTATCCTCTCCATTTTAGATGGTTCTAAATGGCTTGAGGGAATTCTTGGCTACTGACTGAGTCCCATTGTTAGCTGTCAAATTCAATAAGAAATACGGGCACCTATTTTTCAGTAAATATTCGGTGTCTGAGATGAGCTGTCCCCAGCATAGAATTAATTACCTAAGTGGCTGACACTGCATTCTTGCACAAAATGAAGGTTGAATTGTTGCAATCTCACCGTACCACCTGAGTGTCACAAGAGAACTTTGTAGTTTTGATTGCCTTGAATTTGATGCTAAATTTTAACTTTGAAACAAGGGAAAGATGAATCAATTGTTAAAGTTTGTCATAATTATTTTTTCCGTATGGACTTACGTCTGTGAAGAGAAATTCATCAGAAGAGGGTTCTCCATTTACCACTAAACATGAGGATATTTGTCTGCATAAAATGTGGTTCTTTCTTGAATTTGATTCGATCTCCATTTTTTTCTGGGATGTTCCAACAAACCTGATACACTTTGTACCTTGCTTTGCATAACTAAAGCCACATATATACCATTGCATATATGATTCTTATTCATAAGGAGATTTACAAGGTTTGTCGTTGAGCAAATTTGAGATCTTTGTTTGTGTAAATTAGTAACCACGATGTTTTGACCTTGTAAAAGAGCTTGCTGCTCTTTGTGGAAACCATCATATTTTGCTACATCAAGGGGGGATAGTGAATTATCTACTAGATAATGCTCCTGGCACCGACAAGTTAGTACTAATTCATCAGATTTGGAAGAGGTTGCATAAGTAGGTTCTTAGGACAGACATTACTTTTAAAGGTCCTGTAGCATCATCTCGTGTCGCAGATAATAAATACAAGTTCGTAGTGTCCTTGATCTTGACATTTTAAATCTTGACAAATGCAAGTGAAAATTAATCTCCTTTCAGCATCCTCTTGCAGAGAGGAAGGAACAGAAATACCTGTTTGACAAAGCAGGCTATAAGGAGGTGAAACATAGATAGTTGCAAGTAACAAATAGAATATTTTAATAATCTCTCCACAAAATCCATGACGAAACCCCAAGTTATAGAGGTTTTGCAGAAACACCACCTCATATCTTTGACAAAATTTGAGGGGTTAATATATCCCTTCAGCGTCGTCTTTGAAAGGGGAAGGAAAAGAAGTATAGTAGGATAATTTTTTTTTTTTTAAATTCTTCTTTGTCTGAAGATAAGGTGTAAACTTAAATCATAAGCACGAGAGTGAAAGTGTGGATTCTTGTGCTTATACAATTTCATAGTTTTCATGCCGAAGATATAGTGAAACAGAGAAATATCTGCAGCTGGACAAGTTTAGTAGACTGAAATATATGTGCATGGATTTATTATATTAAGAACACAAAAAGTGGATGCTCCCACATAGCTCTTATTTTTCAGGCAAAGGTATATTAGTGCCTCATGCTGTGCAACCTAGCACCTCCTTTTCCAGATCTTGTGGATCTGTATTGATCTTTAATGCTATAGTGATAATCATGCTTCCAGACTGCAATAGGTGAATGTTATCACTTAAAGATTGCCACATGTGATATTAATCATTTCGAGTTCTCCATAGGTATCCAGGTACAGGGGAATATGACAAGTTCTCTGGCGAGGGTGTCTACAACTGTGCAGGATGTGGAACTTCCCTCTATAGGTCCACAACTAAATTTAACTCTGGTTGTGGATGGCCAGCATTCTATGAGGGTATTCCCGGGGCAATAAATTGCAATGTGAGTTTCATTCTTTTATTCTCATGCTCAATCTCCATGCTTTTTTACATTTTGAAGCATCATTCAAGTGAAGTTTGTTTGCTTTAATGAACCAATCTGTTTGATGCTGCAGCCTGATCCAGATGGAAGGAGGATAGAAATTACATGTGCTGAAACTAAGCTTGTGGCGGGCATCTTGGTCATGTGTTTAAAGGCGAAGGGTTCCCGACACCAACAGATGAGCGTCATTGTGTGAATAGCATTTCACTCAAGTTCATTCCTGCAAATTCTGATGCCTCCTCACAGTGAATCTCGTTTCCTGTTTGCTTACCTTCTGTATCTCAGTCTAAAAGCATAAAAATACTCGTTCACTACACTGATAGATGGTGTTGTTATGATGTTGAAATAAAAAATAATTCTAGTTATGGAACTAACTAGCAATTGAGGGGAATGATGCGGGATCAAAGCATATCTGATTGTCCAATTCTCAACTGTAATGTTGTTAGAAAGCACTTTAGTGCAGCAATGCATTTTAGTACAGCATTGTGTTCGTTTTTTGAGCAATGACATGGATATCTTTTGCTTATATTATTGAAGGGACGTAGGATGTATGAAGATATCAGACCTTGGATTCATAAAGAGGTCGTACATTTGCTACATCAGTAAGAGATTTTTGGGCTGAATAAGGGAAAATGCTGCATTAGTGCCATTGCAGTGAGAGCGGAAATTTCTTATATGAATTTAGTGTATGACACAGTGTCATAGATTCCAATATTATTTCAAATCACATAAGTGGGTGATGTATCTAAATATAGATCAAAAGATCGATGGCATAATATCATGAATTCAATTTATGTAAGAATTTTTCGATGAAAATTAGCAAAGGATATAATTTTTGTGATCGGTGAAAGTTGTATCAAATGACATGTTATATGTTATTGATATACTTAAATTAATTAAGGTCCAAGCTTTATATTGCTAGCAAAGGCTTCTTAAACTAAGTTGATTAACACTGGGTGTTGTGACGCAAATTAAAATAAGAATGCCATGAAAAATATGGCTCGTGAAATTTAATGGCGCAAATTCTAAAAATTTTATATTTTTACTTTATTTTTATTTTTTTGCCTCAATTTGGCTCCCGTATTCCTTTTTTAGACATTTGGTTTCAGGGTGCTTTGATTATTTTTATTGAGGTTACATAATCTTAAAGTACATTTTATAAACAATAATGAAAATTAAAATGTCAAAGGTAATTAAGAGTTGAATTCTTCTAGCTGCTAAATCATTAAAGGAGCAAAATATTAAATAGATTATATTTAGCTATTATTTAAAATATTATTTCAAGGAAATCATATAACAACTTTCAAAATATCACGTATCTAAAACAAACAAATCAAATTTTATTCTCACTAAATATGATTGATTGCATGAATTTTGTTATGTTATTACACTCTGTCATAAACTATATTCTCCCGACCAAATACACAACGTAGATGTGTTAATATGTAAAGAAATTATACAAAATACTATTATTTTGAAAATGATGTCTGTTTCTTGACCTTGATAAGTCCCTTGGTGTAAATTGGCTTCAATTAATTAGTCAAAATTACATGGATGGATAAGAATTCCCAGTCAGCAAAAACTCTTCACCAAATTATAAGAATTCCCATTCAGCAAAAACTCTTCACCAAATTAGTCTGGCGTGAGAATTAGTCTGAATAACATTCACAAAAAGAAACAAAGGAGGAAAGAAAGAAAAATAAATAAAAAATCTCTGGTCTGAACATAATCTCTATTCTGGTTCTGGGCATTGGCAGAATCCACAGCTGTTCGATTCTTTGGGTTCCAATCTTACTGGAAAGTGCAAATCTTGCTGCTTTTCTGAAAGCCCATTTATTATGTTGGACTCCATATCTCACTTTCATGGTTCCAAGGTAACTGGACTGTCTACCTAAGTTCTTTTCTTTTTTATATTTTTGTCTCAACTCTTTTATTGGTTCTTGGAAAAATCCCAGAAACTGAAAGGAAAAAAAAAAAAAACCATCATTATGTGAATATCCTTTTCAGCTGCAAAGAATCAGGAAATATATTACAGTGAGAATAGATTTCACTGTTTGATTCAAGGAAAATGTTTTTCAAAGAAAATGTTGTATCTGCAATTATATAGAAACTTAGTCTTGTTAATGGTCTTTCTCAGTTCCTGTGTTGATGGCCGTTTCAGTTTCATGTTTCTATGAGCACGTGTTTAATTCAAACTAGGGGCACACACTATCCAACTTCTGAAGATGGATAGTTTCGGAACCACTTTGTTCAGCATTGATAAAATCAGCTTTCTTCTATCAAGTTCTGATGACTTACTTTGATTTGATTCCAAAAAAAAGGGCAATTTGTTGTTTAGTTTCAGAAGTTGTGTACGATGTTTCAGCACTCACTCATAAGATTGTTGTTGTCTCTGACTTCTAGTTGCTTCCCATGAACCTATGTTCATTGACGTCCGCTCTTATTGAATTCGTCCTGCATAACTAACTAGAAAGTAGCTGTATTCAGAACAGACATACTGTTGGGCTATAGCAGATGACAATCATTTCTGTTGAACTCTTTAAGTGTGTTGTATGAAAATGGTCAATAAAGAGCCCTGGATATTCTTTTATCTAGAATGTTAGACTAGCGCCCCCGTCCCCAAAAAAAAAAAAATAGAGAGAGAGAGAGGATTTGTATTGGATCTGATCTATTCAAGACTTCTTAGGTCTCAGGATCTGCAATGTTTTCTGTTTATGCAAGTGCGCATCATCAGAAAATGGGGAATTGTGTATCTGATTGTAATAACCTTGATGCTTCTTAAAGAAGGAGTAAAATTTTTTCTAATGTATATGCATCAATATCTTGTGCTCACATGCAGGCATATCACATTATCACCAAAACAAGCATCAGTGGAGCCACTGCTCACCCAGATATCTGTCGATGTTATGTCTCATGCACTAATACTCAGCTAGTGCACTTGCCATCAGTTTCCTCATATACCAGGATAAATCATGTGGATTATATTTCACAGAATATCTTAAAAGACATGTTTTTGCAGTCTTCCGGTAATATTGGTGGGGAAAGATCTTTCTTTTTTCATAGGAAGGCTCAGAAGAGTAGATTCTGCTTATCTGCAGTAGTTGATGTCTCTAGTGCTGTTGATGTCATCAATGACTTGGGGTTGGACACGTTGACATTGTTGGTTGTAATTGTATTGGTTAGTTATGTTCCTGCCTTCAAAACCATCAAAGCTAGCCCTGTAAGCTTAGTTTGCTTAATATTGAATTATTTGGTTAAATTTACTTGTAAGCTTAGTTTGCTTAATATTGAATTATTTGGTTAAATTTACTATGGCCCAGAATTTTCTATATTCACTGACACAAAGTGCATGTCTAAGGCCAAAATCCTTATTTTAGTTAGAAATACATGTTTGATTTCAAAAATGCTTTGGATTATGGATGTGATGCCCTCACCAGGCAGGGAAACACTAGAAGTTCTAGATTTCGTTTGTGCTTTAGTAAATAGGTTTTTTTTTTTTTTTTAAAAAAAAAATCAGAAATGTTTTATAATGTGAACAACACTCAAAGTGTCAATTTGATAGATCACAAATGAATATAATTTCAAAAAGAATGTGTTCTCCAGTAATCTATAATTGTTATCATAATCTCATGTATGATTCTGAAGGCTATCGAGGAATTCACAAAATATTTGGTTAAGAATAAAAGGTAACTTTTTCCATGCTTGGGATTTAACCTCCTTCTGTCAACAATTTGTGCACTAAAATCTACATGTATCTGATTCAATGAGACTATTTACTAGCCATATAGGCATGTTCCAACACTCCTACATTTAAAAAAAAAAAAAAAAAAGAGATAGAGAGAGAGAGAGAGAACGTTTTGGCACTCCCTGAATTGTTTATATCCTAGTATTTACCATATATTCAAGTCTGTTCCTGGTTTATCGTTCAATATACTTAACTGGTCTACCTTCTTATGTGCATAAAGTAATATCAAATACTTGAAGATGCTAAGGTTTACATTAAAATTGGGATAGGCTGATGAGTTTTTCATTTTACAGAAAGAGGATCTTTCTTATGACTAGGCCGTGCTTATTTGCTTGTTGGTTGCAGATACTTGGTTTCTTCTTTGCTGGAGTTGTGCTCAATCAGTTTGGATTAATTAGAAATCTTACAGATGTTAAGGTTCTATCAGAATGGGGGATTCTGTTTTTGGTAAGCGATGATGCTTTTGTCGCCTACATTTTTCATTTTTCTCATCCATTAATTATGTGCCATGAGGTCAAACACCTATGCTAAGTATGAATTGTGATTTACAATGTCTCTTGAAGTAACTCCACTGTCTGTCTTTCAACCCAGTATAAGTGACTGGCAGACCATTGAGTAGGTTTCTTGCCGTCATTTTTGATTGGTTCTAAGCTGTAACATACTTCTGTTTACCTGCACAAGTTTAAAGTGGTAAATATTTAGTATGACCGTAGTATGACACTTCATTGGATTGTTTGCTTGGCTGTATCTTGTTCTCAATTTCTCATGGTGTGTAGATTTTAACCATCAGAAAGCATTTAAAGTGATCTTGCAGTTTGGAATAGGTATTGTCATATATCTGAAAGTAACAATTCCTTATATTTTTCAAGCTGGTTATTGAATGTGGATGGCTTTTATGTTGGATCCTTGCATCAGAAACGGTGGCTGGGATTTCAAAGTTATTCTTTGTGCATCAATCCTGCAGTTACATTGTTAGGTGGGTAAACCAGATTTGAATTATCTGAGAGGAGTTAGTGGTGTGAAAAACATGAGGTAAAACTTATTTAAGATGACTTGTCCATGTCATAACAAGACAACAGTCGATGCTTTTGGATTAGTTCGTTAAGGTTGAGGATCCTTGATGATCCAAGGCAATAAGAACCAGCAGTTGAATTGATGATAGAAGGCACAACCTTATTGATTTTTCTTGGTCCAAAATTTATATGTATATTTTAGTGAATAGTGCAGAAAGTTGTGCATAAGCAAAAAAAAGTTTATCACAAACATGATAGTTATTGTTATTAGTTCATATCAGTTTTTGCCTTCCATATGACTCAAAATTGAGCTTCTTCAGCAGAACAGACTCTATGCAATTAATGTTGTGTTCAGATGATGTAGTAAGTTTAGGGTATTATAGAGCTGAAGATGTTATTCTGTATGAGAAAAAACCTGCTTTCAGGGTTGAGATAATCCAGGCAGCTGAGATGTTCAAGATAGCTTCGGCTATTCCATCTAAGTGGTTGCAAGTATTTATTTATTTTTATTTTTTGTTATGTTCCCTGAAAGATATTGTTCAATTAGAGGCCTCATATTTCAGATCATATTGATACTATTTTACAGTGATATTCCTTGTTGATTTTTGCTGACAGATATTTGTTTGCAGCTCTTTGAAATGGGTTTGGAGCTTTCACTTGCACGTTTAAAAGCTCTTGCTAAATTTGCTTTTGGCATGGGATTGACTCAGGTAATTTGCCGATGAAACATAAGCCTGACAGTCTTATAAGAAGTAGAGTAACATGCAAATTACATGGGAAAGTTCTGTGGGTGTTGATTGCTTCTAAAGTTTAGCCCAAAGTTGTGGTCTGAAATGTAATTTTTTTTTTTAGGAATATCAGTGATACCTGAGAGCAGGAAATCATATGTGGGAGGTTCTTAACTATTTACTTGACCCTGCAACTTTAACTGCCCTGTCTAGAACTTCTTTAAGACAATGCACATCAGAAAATAGATAGATCATCTTGTGGAAGTAGCTGGTTTTGCTATTAGTTAAAATGTCATTGTCATGGTTAGGAATGTAATTTCATTACCAGCCAGTGTGGATCATAACATGAAAGTTGCTTTGCTTATGTCCCTGTGATTTTGTTCTGTTGAAGGTTGTATTGTCCACACTTGCTTTTACGGCATTTGAGCTTCCACCAAATGCTGCTGTGGGAACTAGGACTCTGGAGTTCCTTTTTCACTCAAGACCTGATTTGGTGAGAAAATTATCGCCTCTTATATCTTAAGTACTTCATGCCACAACTTCTGTACTGCTTTTATTTGAGGCTAAAACCCTTTACCTTTCTGATAATTCACAATTCATTATGGCAAAACCAATTATAGAATGTTTAAACACTTTCGACAAATACTAGTTGGCATTGTTGTCATAAAAGAGTAACTTTTCAGCAAGATCAATGTGTTTGCTTTGCATGTGTATTAACAAAGCATATCTCTATTACTTAAGGCTTGTTCTGCACTCAGTCTCGCACTGCAAAGTTTAAAACATTTTATTCAAAACTTGTATGTTTCTATCTCGATTTTCACAAATTAAATACTATCATAATAAATTATTTTCCAATTTTTTATCAAGCACAACTTAAGAAAGTTATTTTTGTAAGTTTTTCTCATATAATCAGAACCAAATGGTGCCTAAGTCATGAGCTTGTGGGAAAAATCATGTTCTTGGATAAGATGCATGCTTGCCCAAGTTAATCTTGGTTGAATGAATACATTAGTGTTTTATTTCCCCGTTTTGTATTAAGAAGGTCATGTTATCTGTACTTCAATTTTATCCTTATCTTACGAGCCCACTCTTTATCAGTATATGGAGTTTGATAATTATTATGACTAATAAATGTCCCAGATATATTGTATTTCATTTTTTTCATTATGCTCCTTAAAAGGGAGTAAATATTCCTAACTGTTTGTTGCTATTAGTTAAAAGGTTAATACTAGTGTAACTAGATCATGCTCTTTACTGTATGATACTAGTAATAGGATTTGTTGGATAATTTGTTCCTAAATTAGCAAGTTGTAAGTTGTTTCAACTTGATTACTTATCCATATGGTGCTTTTTCAATGAAGCATGCTACTTTAATATGGCTGGTGAGGCGTTCAGGTAGGTCCGGTCTTTTGTCATTTTTGAGCCTTTAAAAGCATGTCTTGTGGTAAGTCTCACCTTCTTGATCCGCAGTGAAGGTTTAATAACTTAGGCATTAATATGATTTGCTTGTGCCAAACTTCAATGTGTTTTAAGCACCTGCATTATAGCTGTGGGCTGATCAAGCACATCAATGAGAATCTGACGTTTTCCAACTATAATTATCCTTTCGAGAACCATCCCTTGTTTGTATATTAGTGATTCTTGCTCTACATGATTTGCATTGCTACTGCACTGTTAATGGGTCTGATACCCCTTAGGTAAACATCAGAAGCATTGATGAGGCTGTGGTAATTGGTGCTGTGTTGCTCTATCATTGTCTTCTTCAGCTTTCGTTTTGCAGGTACTAGCTTTAACTGAATTTCATGTATTTTTTCCCTGAATTTTCCATTTCGTCGAACAATTAATGCTTACGATCCTTTTGCTATGAGTTACATTTACATTAACTAGTGTAACAACTTGGATGTTATTATTCTTGACTCAATTCAACTTAGCCAAACCTCAATTTTCCAATGAAATGACACAATTGAAACTAACCCTCATCTTTTTGTGCACGTTGTAATTGCTCTAAGTACATCTGTTCTATAATGTTGACATACTTGCTTGATGTAAATCACTGGCTACTGCAGCAATTATTCTTGATTCCTGTTAAATTTGTTGCTTTTTTAATTCGTAAAGAGTACACTTCATGTTACCGCCAATGAGTCATACAAAAGGTCTAAGACGAAGGGCCTCATCAGTCATACAAACTCAATACCGGTAAAGTGTGTCCAAGATTATAAAATCTTTTGTTTTTTGGCTGGTCTTTTTTATGAGATTAAGTCTTCTAGATGTCCTAGAGTGACACTCTGTTAAATGTGTAATTGGTTGAGTTTCTAAATGGATCTTGTGCAGTTGTGAGGTCTTACTTTGTACAATATGAGGACTGACTTTGTTGTAGTGATTGTGTAACAGAAGAGAAGTATTCTTTTTCTCATGATTAAATTTCGTTCGTTCACAATTTTGATTTAACAATATTCAGGATGCACATTTTCTGCATTAGAGAATCATTTTAACCTGTAACTTAATTTCCATAATGCCATTTGTAGTTTGAATCTGATCTTCTTTCTTTTTCCCTTTTCTTCTCTCTTATATTGTATTTTCTTTACAGAGATTTGCTGTTACTGGTTTTATGTTTCTCATAAAATGTAAAAAGCAAAATGGACAAAAAGTTTAAGGTAATGCAACTTGTTAGAACAATTCTGGTGGATCAATGCTTACTTTGAGTGATCTTTGTAGCTTCTTGCAGAGAAGGGTGAGCTTCCAACTAGGTTCTGGCTCGGCAACTCTGGGAATACTTCTCCTTCAGGTTTTATTTGGTTTTTATTGATCATTTTGTCTGGTGCATCTTTCAAGGATCGTTATGTAGTTACATGGCTTTTCAATTTTTACCCTTTTTTTTTTTTTTCCTGAATTGACTAAGGCTGATGATGTAAGTGTGTCAAAACTGTCAAATCAATAACATTTATGAATACCCGCTGCTTGATATTTGCAGGACATAGCAGTCGTCCCTCTCTTAGTCATCCTGCCAGTGTTGGAAAGCCAGGTAATTAATTATTCCATTTTTTCTCATCATATCCACATGCCAATTATTTAAACTTCTTCCTTGAGATTTAGCACCTTTCTCATGATTCCCAGTATATATGTTACCGTTAACTTCCATTATCTTTTTATATGCAAGTATATTTGTTTGGATTTCATCTAGTGCTTCGTTAGGAATTATTTTTTCTCTGGTCTAAATATAGAGAAAATCTCATGTCCTTCTACTTTTAAGGTTAAGCTGTTTCAGCAAGTAATTTAGTTACTAGAGACTTAATCTGAAGCTCTGCTTTCATTATGTACTTTAGATTGCTCCTCTTCTTTTAGATTGCTCTTCTTCTTTGGTCTTTCTTTTTCATGTGGAAAAAGGAATTTGATCTTCTTTTTAATTTTTATCCCTCTTGAGATTGGATGTCTGGCAAGGTTACACATTGAAACAACCTTGCCCTGTATTTCTCACACTGTATTTCTGCAGCACTGTATTTCTCACCCTGCAACACTGTTGCCTGTGAAATTATTCCGTAGCACTGTATTTCTTACACTGCTTAAGATTTCCTGCAGAATTTGTCAGAAGAAAGTATTTGGCCAATGCTAGCTCAAGAGAGTCTAAAGGCTTTAGGTGGACTAGGTTTGCTTTCGCTGGGAGGAAAATACATTTTGAGGCGAGTTTTTGAGGTCTGTTAATTTGCAAATGTAATGAGAACAAAAAAATTAATATACTTGTCTTGCAGAAACCAAAAGCAACATGTGTTAAGTTATTTCAGGTTATTGCTGAAACAAGAAGCTCTGAGGCTTTTGTAGCACTCTGCCTGCTGACAGTTGCAGGGACATCACTTTTAACCCAAAAATTGGGCTTCAGTGACACAGTTAAGAAAAGTTATCCCAAAACAAGTGCACGGAACAGGTACTATTCAGTTAAATCATTAATATAATTCTTGATTGGGATCAATTCTGCAGCTTGGAGCATTTCTTGCTGGGGCTTTATTAGCAGAAACAAACTTCCGTACACAAATTGAAGCTGATATAAGGCCATTCAGAGGCTTACTTCTGGGGTTGTTTTTTGTGACCACTGGGACTTCTATTGACATGGAGGTATTCCTATATTCTAACTTCTTGTATGGGTTTCTACTTTTTCTGGGCCATCGACCTGTATTCTTTGCAGGCACATCAGAATGCCGATTTTATCTACCGATGTATTCTATTGTTAAACATCTAAGTGGTAGTTTATGGCATAAATACCGCAATAAGTATGAATCATGTTTTAACTTGTATAACACTTTTTGCTGTTTATAAGTTTGGGTACTTCATTCTATTTCAATAGACAAGGAAGGAAAGTTTTGGCATGGAAACTTTTTACAGAAGCTTTATTTTGTGCAGCTCCTTTTCCGAGAGTGGCCAAATGTTCTTTCACTCTTGGCAGGTTTAATTGTTATTAAAACAGTAATAATAACAGCCATAGGTCCCCGTGTTGGACTTTCCCTACAAGAGAGCATAAGGATCGGGTTTCTTCTTTCCCAGGGAGGTGAATTTGCATTTGTGGTGTTTTCTCTAGCAAACAGGTTAGCAGCAATGTGCAGCTATTCTATGTGTAGTTTGATATGCTCTCTTAACCTTTTCGTTACATGTAATTCTATATGTGATTGTAGGCTCGGAGTGCTGCCTCTTGAACTGAACAAGCTTCTTATAATTGTTGTTGTGCTTTCAATGGCACTGACTCCTTTGCTCAATGAAATTGGACGAAAGGCTGCTGATGTAGTTATTGGCAAGAAGTTTGAGGAGCATGACGTAAGTTAGTCAACCTCAAAATCTTAATACACAATGTTGGATGAACAATCTGGAAGCTTGCATGGTTCGTCTGATGTTTTTGACTTCAATAATATGGAAAACATTCTAAACAGTGTCCCTCAATCCTTCCCTACCTCATAAATGTGAAGACCACTTAGCCATTTAGATATGGAACAACCTTATCGCTGCAGCCTTTCTGTTGCTCAGATGCTATTCAATTTAAAGTTGAGTGACAATGTGAAAGATGAAATGATGTTCATACTTAAGAAAATATGTTAAAACAGATAACAAGTGTTGAGATGTTTAAGATCCTTGCCATCATTTTGTAAGGGACTGCTTCAAAGCTTATCCTACAGAGATATCTCTTCTAAAGTCCCAAATAGTATTCAGAGCTGATTGGGATGATTATTCTTGCATCATAATTCTAAAAACTTTGCACCACGGAAATTATTGAGTCAATTCTTTACCTATATGCTCATAATTCTTATAAAGCTGAACACGTCATCACAGAAAACTGCTGACCTGGTAAATTTTGATGCAAGCGAGCCAGTTGTTATCCTTGGATTTGGGCAGATGGGTCAGGTAAAATCTATTCTGTGAATAATGATTGATTTGTAAAATGAAAAGTCCCACTGATTTATGTTGTCTGTTTTACAGGTTCTTGCAAATTTCTTGTCCACCCAGTTGGCTTCTGGCCTAGATGGTGATCGTTTGGGTGTGGGATGGCCCTATGTTGCTTTTGATCTTGATCCATCTGTTGTAAAGGTAAGTAAAGCTGCAGTCTTGTGTAGCGTGAACAAAAATATGGCCCTTTTCCTTCTCAAAGAAACATCTTTGCTAAAAGAAAGACCAGGAAGCTGAAGTAAAAACTGTTTTGTGGAAAGTTTGATACCTTATGCCATGCAGGACCTGTGATAGTCTTCGAATGAGTAGAGAATTTGATCAGCCATAACTTGTCCACCGTTCTGTTGTATTGCTTGGTTTCTATTTTTGTCTAGCTTCTTTAAACTTGACATTCAAGCAACATGAGGTCACAAAAATACACACATCATTCAATCCTCTTTTACATAATGTTGACATTTTTCATACCAATCATAGTCACATTTGATTTTTATAAACTATTTTATTTGGGTATTTTACCAAAGTTTCATTTCATAGAGCATAGAGATAAAGGAAGTATGCTAGAAGCTTCCTTAAACTAAACTTGGTCAAGTTAGCTCTTTTTGCATCACCATCGAGTATGTTTCCTCAATGATGTGATATCTCGAGTTTCTGCTCTTGAATAAAGGGTAATGCCTTCTACATGCTCTAAATGACCATCTTATCAGGCATCTAGAAAGCTTGGTTTCAGGGTTCTATACGGTGATGGATCACGTCCTGCTGTTCTGCAATCTGCTGGTATCTCTTCACCAAGAGCTGTCATGGTTATGTATACAGGGAATAAGAAGACAATTGAGGCTGTTCAGAGGATTCGGCTAGCCTTTCCTGCGGTAATGCCTTCTTTGCAATAATTCCCCCACCCAACAACCCCCAAAAAAAAAAAAAAAAATCCAAAAGAAATATGTTGATATGCAGACTTTAGATCCACAAGTATATATCCTGAAGCATTACATGGCCTTTTTCTTTTTCTTTTTTTTTTTTTGGTCAAACCAGCTCTTTGGAATTCTTCTGCCTGTAATATTAGAGCTGATTAATCTAGATTCAACACTATATTCTATGACTCTGCTTCTCAACTTACATTGAAGTTCTTGGTTGGCCTAAGTGTTGCTCTACTAAACGTTATCCAGTCTTTCACACTTAGCTAATCTTCCTAATGAAACTCTTCCAAGGTTCCAATATATGCCCGGGCACAGGATATGATGCATCTGTTAGATCTGAAGAAAGCAGGCGCAACAGACGCTATTCTTGAAACTGCAGAGGTATTTTTAGTTGGATCTTTTCTTCTTCTAGGTATTACTACTAGCAAGCATTTTGATTAGGAAGTCGTGTTCATTTTATTACTGCAGACAAGTTTGCAGCTTGGGTCTAAGATGTTGAAAGGATTTGGTGTTATGTCCGATGATGTAACCTTTCTGAGTCAGCTCGTTCGAGATTCCATGGAGTTACAAGCTCAGAATACACTTGATAAAGCTGGTGAACAAGATTCTGAAGTCATGAAGCCATTGCAGGTACTACTATACTGTACTCACAGCATATAAAGCTGTTTTGGTTTTATGCATGTTTGCAATGAAATTGTAAATGACATAAAGCTCTTCAACAATAATGAACACATTATAAATACTTACAAATATTCTTCTCTATGTTATCATTTCAGAACTGAGTGATACATATACAGGCTAAAATTATTTGCTAAAAATTCTTGTTTACTGATTATGTGTTGGACTTTTGAGAGTTAATGCTGTACTAGTTGTAGTGTCCTCGCCATGGGGATGATGCGTGTGCTTGAGAGCTGCGTGTTATGCCAAAAGGGGAAGATCTTGAGCCGTGTCTGAATATCTGAATACCTTTTCTGTTCAAGTGTCTATACTTACCAAATGATGCATTTTTAAAACTTAGGTGAGAGTTGCAGACTTAGTAGGGCCTCGAACGCTCAAAAGGTCTAACTCAGGAGAAGACAAATCACTTAAAGTGAACCAGATGGATGATTCCTTGCAGATAGTATCTGGGGGAACAGATTATCTGGCAGACCAGGACAACCAGAATCAATCCGAGGATCTACCTGCTGGAGAGATTTCACGTCACGGGATAGATGCTGAGGATTGCTTTTCTGTTGACATTGAAGATGTTGATCAGCAAAATGTTGTAGAAGATAGTACCAAGGGATGCTAGAATGTTGATTTTAGGTGTATGTTCATATCTTGAAACGCTAACTTTGCAGGTGAAGATTTTTAAGGATGTTGTACAAAGTTGAGCAGATTCTTGACTGCTTGTTGAGCATTAATCTTGCAGTTTGAGAACACGAGTAACGTGAAGTTTTGGAAAGAAGTAGTTAGTATGTCGCACATCCAAGGGCCTTCTTCTAGCTCTGCAGGACCTTACTTGTGTAAATATACAGGTGTCTCTTATACAAGGGAGTTATTGTTCCCATTCATTTGTTTCTTCCAGCCACATTGGTTAAACTTCTTAGTATTTAATTCCAGATAGCTTCATCTTAGTGAAAATTTTAAATTTTGGCTTGAAGAGAAGAGATGTAACCTTTTGCTCATATTTTGTTAGTACATATGAAAACAAAATCAAGAATCAGAAAAGGCAAGCAGTATGAAATTGAAGAAGTCCTAACTCAGCCCAAACAGAAGCCCATTTTGTTTTGTGAGCATATAATGAATCTTCAGCACTTGGATTTCTTTTCTTTTCCTTTCTTTATTTTATTATTATTATTATTTTTTCTTTTGGGGTTTTTGGCAAAGACTATATGTATTTTGAAGGGCTTTGGGGAATCACGTATGGGACTCACACACAAAAGATTGAAAGTTGATTTGAGTTTGGACTCCTTAAAAGTCAGTTAATTGACAATGAATTCCAAATTTTTTTCCTTGTGGAGTGAATTGAAATTGAAATTGAAATACTAGTCCAATAAAGGAGGTCAAGTTTGTAGATTCTTAAAATGTGAACTTTTTAGAACACTGACTAATGAAGTGAGGTTACTTGTTGTTATAAATTTCTTGATCCATATTATCTTACATCATCTATTTATAGTGATATAAGATAAGATGATAGGAATTAAGAAATTCATATACTAAATTTGGACAAGGTCCATATAATAATTTCTTGTAGGAACATATGCAAAGGAATTGGAAGGGTAGCTAGTGAGGAATTAATTAGATCATAATATGACCTCCTTTATACTCCCATATATTTTTACTTTAGATCACGTGTATTTGATATATTGTGAATGAATTTGAATTTGATAAATTTAAAATTATAATTTAAATTACTTTTTAGTACATTTCAAATTTTAATCAAATTCGTTAACTTGTTTGTATAACTGATAAATTTCGATATTAAGATACAAATTCACTAAAATCTTTCCATCAAAATATATCATAGCACTTTACAAGTAATCATTGATAGAATGGCTACTTATAGCACTTTACAAGTAATCATTGATAGAATGGCTTCTTTTTTTTCCCTAGATAAGCTTCGCATAAAAGCAAAACTTGCTTTAGTGAAAAATGATAAAGGTGTAATGTACACGTGGATTACTTAATATTTGTCATAATTGCAAAATTACAGTATAGACCACCCAAAATTATATGAATTGGAAGTCAAAAGGTAGATAAAATTAAAAATTATTAAACAAAAGAATTAAATCAGCATATAATCGGGAATCAATGAATGATTCCAACTAGATAATAGTCTGACACCTTTTCCAAATTCAATTCTAAATCTTAACCCTAATAATGTGACATTATTTGGTGAATAATATTTGGTCAACTTTCATGTGATTTTTGAAAAAATAATGCTGATTTTTTAAATAATAAAATAATTATTTAATAGGAAATAATATTTCGAGTAAAATAACTATTTAAAATGTAAATAATGAAAACCAATTATTTGAAATAATCATTTGAAAATATAAACAATTTCATAACTAATTAAATCACTATCTATTCACTATTGACATCGGACTACAGCAAATAATGGGAGGTCTGATCTTTGAATTTTAAATTAATAGTTGTTAATAACTCATTTAATCAGTTCGGGTGATGAGTTATAGAAGTTGCTCTTTTTGCCATTATGAACCTAATAACGTATTATCAGTTTACTGTCTGACATAATGTCTTGATTTATAAGTGTTTTTTAACTTATGTTTTTTTTATACCATTCTTTTACGTAACTAATTCAACTTGGACATCGAATAATATTGTAGTTAATCTAATTGATGTTGTTCATAAACAATTTTAAGTGAATGATCAATTGTAAATACTTCAATACTGCTTAATTTAATTAATTGAAATAATTAGTTAATAAATAATTCGGAGGATATAAATAATAAATATGACAAATAATGAATAGTTGTATAAACAATGAACGTGACAAAATATACATAGTGTAAAATACTATTATTTAGGGTTAGGTTAATTATACTTTATTCTTTTAAACTTTAGTGTTACTAACACTTTAATTTCTAATATTATTTTTTGAGCACTAAAATAACATGAATGAAAAGCCCTATCCATCCGGAGTCAAAGCTATAGGTTTTTTCACCCTGTCTATTTGTTGTCCTCTCTTAACTAACTGTCAAAGTTAACAGTGTGTGAAAATTTGGCTAAATGAACAAAAAAAAAAAAAAAAAATTCATTTTACCTCTTAAACTTTAAAATCATTAACACTTTAATCCCTTATATTATTTTTTTAGCACTTAACCCATTCCCTTAAGCTAATTCAACGTTTTCACTGTTCTATATCTATTCTATTTTATTGTTTTTATATTTTTACATCCATTTGATCTAAATTCCTCCACTAAATATAAAATTCTTATATATTCAATTCACGGTCTTACATGTGAATTGTGTGAGTAAAATAAGAGTCATATCATCACTTTATTATACTAACATACATGATTTAGCATTATGTGTATCCTATTTAAACTTCAAGGCACATAAGTTAGGCCAAGGACATGATATAAGTAAGAATTTCCTACTAACTACTACCACTACCACACCATCAAAATAATGTGCTATATATTTTTTTCTTCTTTTTAATATTCTAATGAGCACAAAATAATTTAAATAATAAAGGTTATTTCAAAATTATGTACTCATTGCATATTAGTCCATTTAGTCGAAGTTTCAAGCTAAAAAGCTATTATAGACGATAAATGTAATGTGGTTCTAATTTACCATCAATACAGGGGCTTTAGTTCTCAGAAAAAATGTTTGTCATGTTATCTCATATTCTTCAACTAATTCAAACAAAAAAAATATTAAATATGCTAAATTCAACATCTAGTATTTGTTCAAATTTAATTATGCACAAGATATTCTCTTAATGAAAGACATATTTATACGACAAAAAAAAAAAAGAGATTAGATGTAATAAATAGGATCACAATTATAAAGTATGTAACAAAAGTAATCGAATGGACTTCAGTGTAAAAAATAACGTTGAGGACTAAAGTGTTAGTGTTACTAAAGTTTAAGGGATAAAGTGTAATCAAACTAAAAAAAAGGGAATAAAATAGAATAGGGGCAGTATGGTCCAAACATTAAATTGTGATAATAGAAGATACTCCCAAGATAACGTTAGGTATTAAATTGATAGTAACACTAAAATTTAAGGGATTAAAGCCTAATTAACCCTTTAGCGTATAACAACGTTACGGACCCCAATTATTTATCAAGCAACCTTAATCATTCATCAAAAGTAAAAATCAATATATATATATATAAAAGTAGTGCATATAGTACCACAATATTTCCTTTTTGAGGTGGGGTGAAAAAAAAAAAAAAGCAGCTTAGGGAGCTGACCAACCTTGCCAGAGAGGCTGAAAGGGAAGAGGGATAACGTCTCTGTCTAAGCCTCATCTTCCAAGTTCCAACCAAATTACTATCAGTCGACCTCCATTAATAAATAATACCCTAAAAAAAAAATATCCAAATAATAATTACTAGTAAATATTTATGTAGTTATTAAATATTATTTGTCATTTTCATGGGAGAGGAGGAAGAGAAAGAGCCGAAGTCACTGCAAGTATCCAATCAAAACTTAAATCCAAAGGTTTCAACGGTTTCTGGGAGCTCGGAGGCTCAAGTGGTCATAGCTCCAATGCCTTCTTCATCATCACCTCCCAAACCATCATGGTTTACTCCAAAAAGGTACATTTTTTTTTTTTGGGAAAAAAATTGGTTTTTTTATTGCTGAATGGATGCAAAAGATACCCTTTTTTGTGTATTTTTTTCTTTTTTTTTTTTGGTGGGTTGTTGGGAAATTTGAAGAGAGGGCTAAGGGGGATTGAGATTTGCAATCTTGAGTGTGTTTTGTGAGATGGGTCTGCGAGAGTTTGACGAAATATTTGAAGGGTTGTTGGATTATTTAGCTTTTGGTTCATCAAGAAGACCTCTATTTTTCCCCCTTTTATTCAGCTGGAAAAATGTTACAGAAGTTAGCCATTTTGTGCCGAATTGTAATCAATTACGGAAGTTGCTTGAGTTTTACGAATTTATGATTTTGAGTAATTTACAGGATGATGGTTTTGGCCATAATTGATATGTTGCCATGTTAAATGCGATCCATTTGACAATGGTTTGGGTTTTTAATGCCTTGGAGGAGGGATCATCGTAGTAAAGGGTTCTAGTTCAATGAATTGTGGACTGTTACTGCATAGTTTATGGCAGCTAATTTTCTTTGGAATAGTTGAATATTGCTTCGTATTTAGTGGATAATCAACTGATTGAATAATGTTCTTAATTGGATGCTGCTGATGTTTTGTAGGTTGCTGGTAATATTTTGTTTGATTAACATGTTAAATTATTTGGACCGTGGAGTCATAGCAAGTAATGGTGTGAATGGAACTCAGAAAAAGTGCACTGAAAGTGGTACATGTTCGGGTGGTAGTGGAATTCAGTAGAAGAAGTAAGTTGTCTACTTCTACATTGTCGTACTATTACACGTCAGCATAATTATTTTCAGCATCTTTTCCAAGTTCTTGCAATTCTTGCTTGACATTTGTCATAGCCGCTCTTTCACTTAACCCAGGACTAGAGTTGGGTTTGCCGATACTACATTAGCTTTTTGTTATTGAAAAAAATGTTTCTGTCCCTAATTATGTGATAACTCAGCATTATGGCAGAAGTGGGGAGTGACATCAAGAAACAGTTGAAAGGAAACTTCGTTCCTTGCATTCTTTTCAAAATCTTGTCAAACTGCAACCTGATTTTACCCATCCCCACCGCTGTCATTTTCGAAATTACTCTTCCTGTTAATAAACATGATAAGCAAGTCAATAATTATTGTGCTTAGTCTTTTATAAATGTATTTTTTTCAAGGACAGCCTCAAATTAATTGCAGCTCTGCAGTGCAGTGTCTTTATGTCTTTGTAATCTCTCCATCAAAATGTTACTATCACTCATGCCCATTAACTTCATCAAATCTTGGCAGCTGACACCATATTTAAATAGTTTTATTTATTGTAAGTATTTTAACTTGAAAAATCCTGGATGATTTGTTTTGTGATATCATATCAATACAGGGGTGATTTTAACTTGAACAACTTTAAGGATGGTGTTTTGTCATCAGCTTTCATGGTTGGACTCCTAGTGGCATCTCCAATTTTTGCATCCTTAGCGAAGAGGTACCATGAAGACACATCAATTCTTTATATCATTATGTTCCTGATATCAGTGGTTAACTGCTTATATTTTCATCCTTTTGCTAGAAAGATGCCTAACTACTAGTTGGCTGGCAAAACTGTTTAAGAAAAGGCTGGTACGAGAAAAAAAACAAATCATAAAGGAAAGGCAGAATAAAAATGGTTCATTATGGAATAATTTTTGAAGCACATTTCATATCTACCTCTTTTTCTCGTAGTCATTTAGGCAGAACTTATTTAAGTTGCTAGAAAAATTATCAGCTTCATCATGATGAACCACCATTGAAATTGCAAGCTGAAAGTAACTTGGCTTCATTGAGGAATAATCACACACTCCCTCCCCTCCCAGACGCCCCAAAAAAAAAAAAAAAAAAAAGAAAAAGAGAAGGAAGGAGGGGTGTGTTCTAGTGACTGTGAATCAATTTAAAGTTTTGCTGAATCTAATCATCCACTGTTATAGCTATACCTTGATAATTGTGTGCATCTTGCTTGTACTTGCTCTGTCTTAAATCTCTGCTCTATGTGTGTGTGCGCGTGTTGTGTTTGTGCATGTGTCTCTTGTGAGCTATGCTGATTAAAAAAAAAAAAGTAATTTAAGTTCAATTTGAAACCAGAAGTTTCCAGTTTCAGCAATCTTAAGGTGGAAAATACTTGGTGTGAACACTTATTTCTTATTTTGATTTCCATGTAAGTATAGCATTGAAAAAGAAAGCATTGGATTCTGTCTTTTCCATAATTTAGAAGCTTGAAAATGATGCTTCTCATTGTTTCTTCTCTTTCTGTATGCACTCTCTTGTTTGTTCATGAACTTGCAGTGTTAATCCATTTAGACTTATCGGAGTTGGTTTGACCGTCTGGACTATTGCGGTTGCTGGCTGCGGATTGTCCATTGATTTCTGGTCAATTTCCATCTGCCGCATGTAGGTTGAGAACTTAGGAGAATTGAAACGTTGTGTAACCCTTCCTCTCTTCTCCTACTGGTTGTTTAGCTGTTTACTTTTTTTCCCTTTCTGTTCTCTTTTTAGGTTTGTTGGAGTTGGTGAGGCTTCTTTCATAAGTCTTGCTGCCCCTTTCATTGATGATAATGCCCCAGCTACTCAGGTTTGATTACTCCTCCTTTTGAGTGAGAAAATTTTACCTTTGCAGTTGTTTTACGTATATTATCATAATCTTACATTTACTTCTTTGTAAATCAGAAAACAGCTTGGCTGGGAATGTTCTACATGTGCATACCGTGTGGTACTGCAGTTGGCTACATCTATGGTGGAGTGGTAAGCTTAGGGTCTGATTTCTTTATAAAATTTACATTCTCCGTGGCTGAAAATGCTCTCTCTTAAGTAACGATGCATAAACTCCATTCAAGTGTGTGCTTGCATGTGAGAATCAGCTTATTCACATTTTATACTTTTGCTATTTGGTTCCTGCTCCTTTATACTTTGCCCATTTCCCTTATTAGAGGTCAAATGAATATCATATTTTTTTGTTCTATAGGTTGGAGGTCATCTCAATTGGCGTTACGCATTTTGGATTGAGGCAGTTTTGATGCTTCCTTTTGCTGTGTTAGGTTTTGTGATGAAACCGTTGCAGCTTAAAGGTGCAAATCTGGTCAGATATAGTTTCACTCTGTATCCGTTAGCCGTTACAGTTATTTCTCAACATTGGATGGTACAGGTTTTGCTCCAGCTGGATCAATAAAAGCATCAAGTGCTATAGAGACGGCTGCATCCGAAAATCAAGGTGCTGCAATCAGCAAAATGCATGACTATTCAGTAAAAATTGCCTTTTGATTTCTGCATCCTTTTATGGTAGTCAGATTTAATGCCAAAATAAGAACATGGTAGCACTCATATTGCCTAAACCCAAAAGGAATCCATATTCTGCTTTCCAAGATAGAAGTTTAGTTGAAACAATTACGTGTGTATAAATAACTTTTTTGGCAAATCTTGTTGTGGAAAACATAACTAACTTGACAAGACATGTCATGATAAGAATGTAGGAGTGTTGTAAGTAACTTAGCATCCTTCTTGTGTTGTTGGAAATTTTTTTCTTTTGATCAGCTATTGGTAACCGTTTCACACCAGTTATTTAGTAATTTTTTTCAACACTTTTTAAGTAGTCATTATCAATATATTTTTTTGTTAGTTTTAGGAAATGATACTCTGGGACTGCCTTATTAGTGGCTTAGAGACTAGGGCGGCTAAAATACAGTATTTTTACAACTGCATGGTGAACACAATCTGATGTTGCTTTTTCATGAGGTTGCACCTGTTCATTGGCATGTGCTAAGTTACCAATCACACCAGGGTAAAAACATGAAGTAGGCTGATTTATCTTCTAATGTTCATTTACTTGGTTCTTCAAGCTCTAGTGGCCATTTTGATGGGTAAAACGAGATTTTCTGCTGCTTACTTAAAGGCTAGCACCTGTTGAGTTTCCTAGTTAGTATGAATATTTTGGTGACTCTTTAGAAGGGGAATGGTTTCAACTTCTAACTTCTAGTCCAGCTCATATTTTCAAGATTTTAGTTGGTTTTCTATTCTTCATGGTGTAGAACAGTAGAAGTGGGCTTTTCCTGTCTTTTTATCTTTTAAATCTTTTTCTTTTTCATTTCAACTTTATCAAGTGTTCTTTTTTTTTTTTTGATGGATTTTTTTTCTCTGCTTCATTATTTCATCTGGGTACTTTTTCTGATTGCCGTTCTTTCAAATATTAGATGGTGAATTGTGTGAGATAGGAAAGTTCGTAAAGCAAAATTCTCAATCTTCCAGGTGAGATACCTTCCTTGTCCTGGCTATTTTTGATTTCATGGTTATCATAGCTGCTTGTTTACTTTTACTTTGCTGGTGCTTATAAATGTAGGGCTTCCCATGACGCAACTGATAAAATTTACGACTTCAGTTCTAGAATGTATATTGATATATTCCACTATTGGATTCTATCGCTGTTGCAGGTCAAAGGAAACTACTAATTTAAACCAAGTGACGAGATTTTTGCAAGACATGAAAGCCCTTTTGGTTGAAAAGGTTTATGTTGTGAATGTTCTAGGTACATCATTCACCTTGTCTTTCTTTGAAATTTGCTAATTTTCTGCGTTATGATAAATTTTTTTTTTAAAAACAAATTTGCACCTTCCTGTTTGATCACTATTTGAGGATTATCCAGTTCCAATGAGTAGATGGAAGGTGTCCAGTATTATAAATGATATCATAATGACAGTGTGTATCAATAGTGTGATAAACGTCAATGTCTTTTTGCAGGTTACATAGCATATAATTTCGTTATAGGTTCATATTCATATTGGGGACCAAAGTTAGGCTGGTTATAACTTATATCATATGGTAAGCTCTGAACATTTACATGATTTCTAAGAGAACCATATAATTTATAAGCTCACCCTTATTCTTAAAAATTTGCTCTTTTTATAGTAATATTTACAGCAGATATACCTAAAAATGAAAAGCCTTTACATGGATTATTTTTTAAATGTTTGTTTTATCACAGAGCAATGCAGATATAATGTTTGGAGGTATAACAGTTGTATCTGGTATATTGGGAACAATAGCAGGAGGTTTCCTTCTGGATCGTATGACTTCCACAATTTCAAATGCTTTTAAGGTAAACATGCTTGCAGTGACAGACTTGTTGCACCTTCCGTTTTACTTCATTGTTTACATCCATGAAATAACAAATGCTTGACTTTTTTGCACTCTTCAAATGTTTTAATCTACTGGTGATCTGTGACTGCCAGCCATTTGGCCCATAGCGGGTTGTGATACTGAAGCATTATGCTAGCAATCATAGTGTTGCCATCAAAAGAACGGCTTCTTATATCCTTTCTTCTTGTCCGTAGTTCAACTTGGATCCGCTACATTATAGAAAAAGGTTCTGAAGGATATGTGAGAACTCAAATCAGCCCAGAAAACTCTCTCTCTCTCTCTCTCTCTCTCTCTCTCTCTCTCTCAGCTCTGATCTAAAGAACAAAGAAAAAATCTCAAAGCTGTTTGATTCTTTGTGATAGAATTCAAATTGTTCATTAGCGATAATATGCATGATTTTAGGAATGAACTTTTGGATGTAACACTAAATGTAAACAGTGACCTGTTAGCATGAAGTGGATAGGTATTTTCAGAAATACTGTTAATCTTTCAGGTGTAAATAATGTTGCTTTTCCCCCCCTAACATTTGAAAACAAGTTTCCAAAACTTTCTATTTGTCTATTTCACCTGCATTAGTTTGATTACAGAATCTCTATTCACATGTTGCCTAAAGGCTTGGCATGTTGTGAACTAAGCACACCTAGCATTTGGTTCTTTCAATAGTAATTTTCGTATCATCTTGGTTCTTATCAGTGAAGTATCTGTGTCTTTTTGCAGCTTCTTTCAGGGGTAACCTTTGTTGGGGCAATATTTTGCTTTGCCGCCTTTTGTTTTAAGAGCCTATATGCTTTCATGGCTCTTTTAGCAATTGGAGAACTGCTTATATTTGCCACTCAGGTAAATTTCTCATCAATTGACTTTCACTGGTGTATTTATTCTTTGTTCCAAAGTTGTCATTTGTAATGAAGTACAATGTAATTGAGACACAACCATCATGTAGGGAACGAATTTGAGGTGGAAATGATGCCAATTGCCAAAAATTCGTTTTTATCTTTGTTCATTTCCTGTCCCCTTGAGATAGTTTTGCATTATGCTTGTCAGTGTTCTCGGCTACTATTTGTTTAATTTCCCAACTCCAATTTTTGTTTATATACTGCAAAAGCATCACCAATTTCTAAAGTGCATGTTTCTTCTAAAAATTGGAGAATCTGTTTAGATTTACTCAGTTTTTCATTCAATCAACTAGTATCCCTGAAAGAGTTGTTGTCAGCATCTATTGGATCACTGGAGGTCCAAACTGTTGGAGACATCATCATATTAACATTCTATTGATGTCATTGCAGGGCCCTGTAAATTTTGTATGTCTGCATTCTGTGAATCCAAATTTGAGAGCATTATCTATGGCTATGTCTACTGTCGCTATTCACATCTTTGGGGATGTGCCTTCTGCTCCTCTCGTTGGAGTATTCCAGGTCTACCTGTCTCTTTGGTTTACATGCATATTTTGTTATTTTCTATTGTTGGTAAATGGTCCATGTTCTGGGTATATTATAAGTAGAAAATGGACCAAAAGCACTTCCATAAATATGTGCTGCTGTTTCTATGGCTGTCAGTAGCTAGTAGTCTGTAAGCTAATACATTCTAAAGAGCTGGACTTACAAGATGCAGACTAAAATGGCCAATTATGGGCAATTCATTACATTTGCCAAATAATTGTCAAAATTAGTTCTTGATGCAGTCAATATACACCCCACCCATCCCGTCCCCCCCCCACAAAAAAAGAAAAAAAACAGTGCTTGAGTAAGATGATTTTGGCTTTACTAGGGAATGTCTGTTTTTTGGATTAGTATTATGACAAAACAAAATTAAGAGAATGAATGAATTATACGGAACTAAACAAGAGAAAATGACTTACAAAAAAATAATAATAATAAGAGAATAAATGAGTATGGAAATTCCTACAAGTGATTGAAAAAATGAGTATGATATAACAAAATAAGAGAATAACATTTCCATTTCCAATCACTGTCAAGAAAAATTAAGTTTTCCTCGTATGTGTTGGTTGATAAACTATTCTTCATTTAATAGGGCTATCCTCTTGAACAATTCTTTTGTGCAGGATCGTGTAAAAAATTGGAGGATAACTGCGCTGGCTCTAACATCCATTTTTTTTATTGCAGCAGCCATATGGTTCATTGGTAAGTGTTGAATTTTATTTACTTTTTGATCAAATTAAACAGAAAAAGTAAATCATTCATTGTGTTCTGTTAATATGATCCTGACTGTAAGGCCTAATTGAACAGAAAAATATTGTCTTTGACTGCTAATGTCACATCGGCAACATGAGAATTAGTTTCTTTAGTCCTCCAGTCCCATATGATTGGTATCTATGCATGGTTGCTTTCCGTTAATCAATTTAAGAAAATAACTTAACTTCTACCATGGAGTCATTTGTTACTAGGTGACCTCTATTCAACGGTGGACCATTTGGGGGTAGGGTGGCGGCCCTCCAAGAATCCTATAATCTCTCCTAGTATCTATCTAGTTTGGGTAGAATATTTATGAAATTACTATATTGGCATCCCTCCTCCAAAAAAAAAAATTATTTAGACTCTATTTCTAATAGTTAATTTTGTCATGTATTCGACTCTATTTGTATCCTTGTATTGGGCATTTAAAAGTGATTAATGTTATTAGTATTTTGCAAATTGCATTTAAGTTACTAGTAATTTTGTATAATCTGGTAATGTTCTAGGCTATATACATTGTACTTTTGCATTATTAAAAATTAAATATTTCAACTTTGTATGATACTTTCTTTTTTAAAATCTTCTTTTGTTTGGATTTTAGCCTCAAACATTTTTTTTAAATATACACTTGATTAGTTTCATGTAAGTTAATATTTCTCACTCTTCATTTTTATTTAATTAAAAAAACAATGACATAATTAAATAATAATTTACTTCATTTATATAAGACAAGGACTTAACATGTCAATTTTATTAATAAATGATTAACTATTCTATTTAAATTGTTATTGTCAATATTTACAATTCAAAAATTATTATTTTTTGTCATGTCAAACCACTTTGAAAAAAATTCAAGAAATTTAATGGAATATGTAGATTGTTTATAAAATGTTTCTCTTTTTTTTTTTTTTTGTGTGATATTGGTTGGAGTATTAAAATGTATTGCTAATATTACATTTTTGTTAAATAATTTTATTTCAATGAATTAGGAATTAATGCAACACTAATACCTTCTCACTGTTAGATTTGGAGGCCACGATTTTGAATAATGAAAATTAGTTATTCAAAAAATATGAAATAATATTGCATACTATAAATTAAGTGCCAACCAATCCCGAATACTATCAATAATAGGAAGTTTACAAATCGAGTTATCTTTTAATATATTCTCGCCTCCCCACACAAAGTTATATTTTTGTGTCTTGCCCTGCTTTTATTCCATCTAATGAGCCAACTGCTTAATTTTTTGTGTCTTTGGTAGGTATCTTTCTTCACAGTGTTGACAGATTCAATGAAGAAAGCGAACAAACAGATACTGGAAGTGATAGGGCAAACAAGACACCTTTACTTGAAGAGAAGACAACTGAAACAACCGCTGTTTGTGCTGAACCATAGGTCCTTGGTATCATATATGCATTCTTTTTTTCAATCATCTATCGAGTGTAAATAGCGCTCTAAGCTGTGGCCAAATGCGTTCATGTTTGTTTTTATCTCTAGAAATATTGAAATTTAATTTTACAATTTCTCCTCGTAGATATTGATTTGTCAAATGCATTTTCTTCTGCCTCTAGCAGTTCAATTTCTCTAGAAGTTCAATTTCAGGTTATTCTATGAGTATGATGACTTGTGCTAACTGCACCTTGTGAAATATTTGGTTCCTGGATCTAATTATAGTTTTCTTTTCTCAACAGTAGTTGAAAGACGGTTCTCAGTAACAATACATGAGGGGAGAAAGCTCGTCACTCTAGTTACTACTTTGATGCTATTACTGTTCTATTCTTGTTGAGAAAGTTAAAAAATTTGTGCCTACACAACACAGATATTTCATCCCTTTTTTTTTTTTCTATGTTTATGTGCATCAGAAGAGCAAGTCTTGCGCTGATTTAGATGGTACTTTGGTTTCTTTGATAAATTTACTTAAGTATATTAATTGATGAATTAGGAAACTAGCAATCAGCAATGATCTATGCGGATTTATTCATGTGAGCAACTTTAAAAGCATTCTTCTGGAATAAAAATTTAATGCAATACTTTGGCATAATTTTCCCTCTTTTGGCTTCAATTGGTTTTAAGGTATCCAGGCAATATGAGTAAAGTCATTGTCAATGTTAATTACTAACAAGCTATAACTTCTTGGTTTCCATCCATCTTCTTTCATATTTCATAAAGATCAATGTGTTGTCCAATGATTTTTTTTTTTAAAGGAATAACATCTTACTGAGTTGTATTTTATTTTATTTTTCTTTGGGAAACTACAACCAAGAAATTCTCAATTTAGTTTCTTAACTACAAGAGATCAGAACTGTAGAAGTACATTAACTACAAGACAGCTTTTCGATATAATCCTCCATCAACGGTATACGAAAATTCATTCTCATCTCAAATAAATATCACTTGGACTCGCAGAGATATATTTGCCTCCCAAATCCAGTGCTAGCAGCTCAAACTTAAAAAGCCCATTTACACAAGTGAGAGCTCACCAGCAGGAATAGATCTCTTGACAAGTTTAGCCCAAGATTCATTGGTTTCTGGGGTTATGACTTTAAGAGCATATTCCTATGGCAAGTAAATAACTAGTCAGTATAAGAGGTTGAAAATGGTTGAGCCAAAAAAAATCATGTATTGTATTGGTCAATTTTTTAAGGCTTCAATTAAGTACCTTATCGGCTGGTTTATTTCCAAGACCAAACTTGTTAGCAGATTTCCCATCAGGGATCTTGTAGTCCCTAAACCAGTCCCTGATTGCGGTAAGAGTTCCCTGAAAATTCACACAGTAAAGCATAGACGTTCCATCATATATCGCGCTTATTTATTATCAGAAGAACAAATGATTCGGCTCCAAGCAATTGTTTGAAGGATTAAAACAATCAAATAGGGTAAATGTATTAACAGTAGCTTCCTGATTCTACTCACTAATGAAATTATCTCCCTTTTACCAAATGTTTCTTCATTTACTTCTGGCAGAAAGACGTGTGAAAGAAGATACTGAAGAATCTATACTCCATTTCTTTTCTAAATAGAAGGCATAACAACAGACAGGTGGATATCGTTGACTCAATTTGGAAGCCAAAAACATATGTAAAAGACAACATCGACTCCATCATATATACTTCCAAGGTTACTGACAATCAAATCTAGACTTTCCATGGAAAAATCAGTTGCGAAGCTAAGAATCTAGCAATTCTCAACAAGTGTGACTGGAAATTAGGATGGGAAGAACAAGCAGATCACATAGCAAGAGATTACTTAGCTTTTACAGAGATCTTTATGAGATTCCATACTGCATAAAACCAGCATACAATTCTGAGAATGAATGAATGATTACTGGTTCAGGAAAAACATTTCCACCCTAGACATGTACACGTATTGGCAAGCACCAAAATGAAATTATTTGACCCATCTTTTAGAACAGTTGCTCACTCATCATTATATATTCATTGCTCAACCACATTGAGCAATTCGGTATTGACTAGTGAAAGAGAGGAGAAGCAGAGAGCAGCCTTGGTGAGAAGGTTAGACCATATTAGAAGTTGGCTAATAAGACTGTGAATCAGACAAATAACTAATTAGAAAATGCCCTTGCAGTATTACTGGGATTTCTTTTTTTTATGGTTCTAACAAAGCAACTCCCAATTTGTTTTCATTCTTTAACTTTCAGAGTCGCTTAATGTTCTATGCAGTGGTTCCAGTGAAACTCCTCTTAATGTCCAAAGGTTTTCTGGGGCTAGTCAAAAAATTATTTATGTAGTGCAGTATCTTCAAAGCTTTATTTCCAGGCTTGTATCAAAACTGTCAGTTCATGTTGTTTGCTTGTTATTTCATCAACTAAACATTATGTGGAGCATTTCATAACCAATCAAATGGACACTTATGTCACAACTTCAAAAAAGTTTGAATATGCTCATATATTACAGAAATTCCCAGTTCACATCTCAACAAAACACATACATGTGAGTATGAGACGAACGCCAAAATGCAGAGCATAAAAATGTTAGAGACTTAACCCAGAAACGAAAATAGAAAGTAAGCATACCGGGAAATGCTTCTCTTAACATCATCAACATCATTAACAAGTGAAGCTCTTGGATCATCCAATGAGATTGCAACTATTTTCCAGTCAAGTTCACCCTCATCAATCATTGCCAGAGCGGCTAAAGGCTTGACTTTCAGAACCTGACCAATTTTGGCACGGCTATCTCCAATCTCAACCACATCAACTGCAGATGAAAGGAACTCTTAGATAAAGATATTGTTTTTCCCCATTGTTCTGAAGGTGCAGAAGGAATGTTACTAGTTAAATCAGGTGATCATGGGAATATTGGCACAGTAAGTATACCGGGATCATTATCTCCAAATGCCCCCTCAACTTCTGCATTTGCAAATAAAGGGTCTTCCCATGTCTGTGGAAGCAACCCATAATTCCAATTAATGTTGTACCTGAGAAAGATATCAGAAATTGGCCCCTGAATAACGGAAATAAAAGACAAAAAATATGCTGAAGAAAGATCAGACATCCTACAGAGAAGGGAAAAAAAAAACTAATGCAATTAGATAGATCTGGTCAAACAACATATGAGGTGAGTTTGGTCTTACAGATAACAGAAAGTAAGCATACCGGCACAACGAACATAGTGATTCTAAACTAGTTCACAACTATCTGGCAAGCCTAAGAAATGTGCAAAATAAGCATAAAGTAAAAAAAAGTGATTTTAGCCTTACGGGTAATATCGAAGCTTGCCCTTTTTAGTATCTTGTTTTATAGGAGTAAACTGCTCATCCGTAGCAACCTCCATCTTCGCACTTGATTCTTTGGGAATTTCAACAATAAAATTGAAAACACCATCCCCCAAATGCAATGGAATATCATGCCAAGGAGAAATCTGCACATAAGGTTCATAAATGTATGTTTCATGGAAGTTCACAAAGCATAAACCCCCCAAGACTACATATGTATATATATCCACACAAACAACATATCTAGTTGACAATTAATCAACCCCTTCAATCCCAAATCAAAAAAGCAAGCATCTTTGAGCAGATTCCAACATAAAACAACAACATTCAATTGACAAAAGTTAAAAAAGCAAGCATCTTTACACAAATTGTAGCAAAAAACACACAAAAAAATGAAACCCACAACAAAAAAAAGGAGAGACCTTTTTGCCAGAATTGTCAAGGAAAAAGACTCGATGATCAAGGGTTTCAGGTTGGCCTTCTTCTTTGATCTGAATTTGGGGATTGTAAATAGCGGAGCATGTGAAAAAAAGCCGCCTCTTTTGTAAAACAAGTCCATTTTTGTTGAAGCGTAGGCTGAGGTTGTTGGGTCGTCGCCATGGGGCTTTTCTCAATAAGGAAGTGGTGGTGGTGATAGTGGCGTTGCTTGCTGATGCTATTACTCTGGTGGCCGCCATTGCTGATAATGCTGATTTCTTTGTTGGTCTCAGAACAACTCAACAGGGAAAAACCAAGAACGCAGCACTAAAGTTTATTATTGTTGACCAGAGTCACAAAATAGTAACGCATGATTGGTCAGGAAAATAGTTTAAGTAAATCGATTTTAAGCATATATTTAAACTAAATATTTAATTTTAAGAAATTTTATTTAAATTATATTATATAAAAATAGTTTATAAAATTTTAAATTTTAAATTATTTATCAAAATTATTTTATATGTTAATTATAATAAATTATTAATTCTAATTTTAGATATTTAATCGAATTTTATTTCCTTTCGATACATTAGCTATTTTGCCATAAAATTTTCAAGTAAATGATCAAATACAAATGTTTAAGTATTCCACTAGTTAAAAAATTCTCAATTTATTTATTTATTTATTAGATATGAAAAGTTCACCAGATTTATATTTAGTGATTTACTTGGTCTGTTTAGTGTAAGAACGTATGAATTCACAATTGTGATGGTGTTTATTTGTCATGGCATCACAATTGTGATTTTTTCTAATAGTTACAAATTTTACAAGAGAGTTTGTACGTTTGGAAAAAATTAATTTAACCTAAGTATTTTTTTTAATTATTTTTTTTATAAAACCATCTTGAAAAGTTTGACTTATGGGCCTTTTCCATGACACTAAGACCATGGTCTGAATACTGTTTCAAAAATCATTTGGCACTATCCAATTCATACTTTGGACACTTTGTCTTGCAACTTCTTGGGCCTCAAACAAGTCCACCAAAAATAGAAATTGCTTTGTGGAACTCCAAGCAATAAAGAAGTGAATGCAAAGACAAGCCCAAATTGTTTGAACGGTTTCTCAATTCTCCAATTGTACCACACGTGCATAAAATTAAGTGCGAGAAGTCCTTTTATAAAGTACATTTTGACAAATTCTTTCACCAAAGCAAATTGGTAAGAAACTTGCATACATTATACTATTAAGATATAATAATTAAAAATTTCAAACTCTATAATTATTATTTTTTATATTAATTTAACTAAAATATCTATTAATTAAATCTGTGCACCACAAATGCCTTTCAATTTTGGCACATTCACATCATTTCCCCCTTTTTTTTTTTTTTTTTTTTTTTTATCGACTAAATGAGTTTGCCTACTATTATCCATATTGATTTATCACACACAACAGAATGAAAAGCTTTAATTTACCTTTACTATTAGATTGTGTTTGGATCGATTGATTTGGATAATGATTTAAAAGTTATCCATCTGTGGAGGGATTGTAAGGTCAAAATAAATGAATTATAAATTCATCTAAATTGAAAAGTTGTTTAAATCATTCATTTTACACTTTTTAGTTGGGTGAATTTAAAATTAACCCATTTCATTCTTTTAAATCGTTCCAACAAATAAGTGGATTTCAAATCCTTCATTAAATTCATCGATATCCAAACACAACCTTAGTTCTTTTTTTTTCTTAATATTTTTTGACAATATAGTATACATTTTTCTATCACTTTATTTAAGAATAAAATGAAACTTTTTTTTTTTTTTTTGGGCTTAACCATAGGGAATCTAATATGCTCCTTTTTGGAATTTTCATATCACTGATAGTTTGTGAATAATATGATAATTTTATTTTAAATGACAATCCAATATTATATTATATTGTTTCTTATATATTTTGGAGTATTTTGGGATCTCGAAATTAGAGAATCTAATTTGTGAGTATTTTAGTGATATTAGTTAAAAAGAGTAAATGCGAAGTACCTAAACATGTTAATAGGGTACCAGAATCGTTGACCTAATTAGTATTACTACTGTACATATGATAATCCGTTATTTAAGATAATTATTCCAGTCGAGATTTGATAAGTGAAGTCAAGTTACCTAATTTGATAACTAACCATGTGATTAATTCTCACGTATTCTTTTAACAAAATGACATATTGACTAATTATATCGTGTGTATAGAAAAGTATGAATTATTCGATAACTATAGACAAGATACCACAGGTTGACAATATGATACGAAAACTGTAGGAGGTGGAAAAAAGTTGCAGAACTGTTGAATCACATTAGCAATAGGTCTGGCAAACCTTAATTGGTCCCATTCAGCTGTATATATTTTACTTATATTACATCCACAAATTTAGAAATCTGGAATTGGAAACATGTTCCAGCTACAGTTTTTCTTTTCATCAGCTACCTAAACTTTTGTAAGCACTCAAGGCACCGACAAGATGTGAGAATTTCGTAATTGTCTTTACTGGAAATCCCTTTGTTAATTTCTTGATAATAATGACACTGCCAGACCTGCATTTGTTGTTTTGAAAATTTTGCTCAAGCAACCAAACAAGTTCTTTCTTTCTTTCTTTCTTTCTACATCATTTGCATTGCAACCAAACAAACGAGTCTGAAAAGTTAACAAACGAGTGTGCAAAGTGCTTTCGGTGGCTTTTTTTGGTAGCTTAAATCAATTGAATTTTCTTTTCTACAAAAAAAAAAAAAAAAAGGTTTGGTTTAGTAGCAAGGAAGTATCCAAGTAGTTTCACGAGGTAGAAAATTCAAAGCTCTTTTCAAAATTTGATGTTTGGTAATTTATACTATATATTTATTAATACAACTAGTTATATAAAGCTCTAGTCTAATTCAATAGTGACTATATTCTTCAGTGTTTAACTGAGTGCAATATTTTTTATGTCACACAAAAGAAAATGTTAATATATAAAGAAAAATGTAAGAAGTAAACTGAAAATTCTGTTGCTTTCTTTCAAATTTTTCCTTTCCAAAGTCTAAATATCTTGGATAGTCATTAACTAATTATTTAGAATACTATTAATTTTTCAAATATGATATATAATAGATACAATTAGTTAAAATAAAGTGATAATGATTATAAAATATTATTTAAAAATAATAAATTAAATAACAATCCAAACTAAGCAGTCTCCTAACTAGAGCACACAACACAATGATCGATAAATAGTGTGGTGCAACCCTGTAAAGTTGGGCCTTTTTTAAGTGTGGAACAACCCTAGACGGCCTGGTTAATTTTCACCAACTTTTTAGCAAAGTCAAAGTTTTGGGAAAGAAATACCCATAATTAGGGTTAATTATACAAAAAATTTCAACTCTCAAGCTGATAAAAGAAATTAGATGTATGATGACTCTGTTGGTATCTTCTGATTAAAAAATCAAGTAGCTAATTAATAGAGTTCATTATGGCACACTTGAACTTCTTTATCTAATAGTGTCAGATATGCAAATCAATGACGAAAATCATATACAATAATTATTGCTTTCGAATATTCTTCTTTTTCCGGTAATGGAAATAATATCACAACTTAAAATTACAATAATAGAGAAAAAAAGAATTTTAAAGTCCCATAAGGCCATAACCCATAACCGTATAGGTACTTACTATTCTAAAATCCTCTTGAATTCTGACTTTGCAGTGTGTATTCAGTCCGTTAAGAAATCATCTCGCTGTGTCTTAAAATTTTTTAAAATATATTAGTATACTGTATGCAAACTAATTCATTGATTAAAGAGGTGTTTGGTATATAGGTAAGAGGAGAAAGAATGAAATCAAAATTAATGATATTTATAGATATTTTTTGAGTAATTATTATGAAAATTATTATATGTGAATGAAACGGTTAAAAAGTATTTACTTTCATTCCTTAATTATAACTTGAGTTTCAAATTAATTATTAACTTAATCAATAATAATAAAATTTATTCCTTATTCAAATTAAATAAATAAAAAAATGATATAAATTCATAATAATAATAAAATTTAAGGATCTTATTCAAATTAAATAAATAAAAAAATGATATAAATTCATATTAATTATAGAATTATGACTCTTATTCCAATTCCAATTCCGATTGTTGAATACTAATTGAATACATTCTAAGTTTCAGTGCACTCATTGTCGCTACCATGACCCTCTCCATATTATTTTACATGCATATTTCTAGAACATTAGTACAACTCCAACATTTGTGTAGAAGATGAGTTTGTACATGTTGAAATAATTGATTTTGAGATCACATTGCCGGCCAAAATATAAATATTATATTCAGCAGATGCGTGCAATATTTCTGTTGAAATACTAAAATATTTCAATCATGCATGAATTTTGGTAAGATAACCCATTTATGATTTAGCTCACTTGTTATAACAATTTGGGGCAGATTCTTTCTGATTTTGAGTATTCTTTTAATAAATCAAGAGTAACTTAAGATCAATAACAGACCTTTTTTACTGAGAAATTAAAAAAAAAAAAAATTCATCACATTCTCTACTCTTTGGTAACTCGAATATATGATCAATAAGTCATGAAGAAACGTCTTATTACCTAAATTGAAAAACTTATTCAATAGTCACTTTATTAAGAAGAAATTATATTTACTTTTGCATATCCCATATGAAATATGTCATACCCTTTATATGAGAACTAACACTTTTACTTAATTAAACCCAAAAAAAAAGTTTTCAAAGTTTTATTTAATTTATAATCTGATTAAATAAAAGGAAAAAAAAAAAAAACCCAACCGACTAATTATTGCAGCATTTACAAAAATATCGTTGGTAGCTCGAAAAAGTGCTTTCTTGGATAGAATCATAGAATAGATAGACCACAGATGATGTAAGAAATAGCTGCTTTTTTTTTTTTTTTTTTAATATTTACGAAAATAATGCAAGAGATTGTTGTCAACTTTCCGCGAAATATGGAGAGATTTGATTGTGACACCGCGGGAAGACATTATGGGTAGTTAGTTGATATGTAGGCGCCAAGAAAACTGCTCAGTCTACATTATTTAGAGCTTATTGATTTCCACTTGCAACATTAAAAAGTCCAAAGCCCAAAACTATAATTAAGCAAACAAGAATAGTAATCTTTTATTAATTAATTATTATCATTCATCAATTAGTCAAATGTTCAAATGTCTATGGCCAGTTCACATCAAATTAAATTAACAACAATTAATTTGCCCGTGAAGAAACAGGAAAGATGCGAATTATGTTAATGATTAGTACTTTCCTACCTGTATAAATTGTAACCAAACTCTCCTAAACTGAAGCTTGGGATTTGGAAAGCATACATTTTTGTCTATTCCATTCAAAGGTAAAGATTGTAAGAAAGAACTCCTCCCTCTACACCCCCAATCCTCAATATTACGTCAAAAAGATATTTTGTTTCATTTTTTTTTGTATTAATCTGCTATTTTATATTTTATAGTCTTATGTATGTCATCTATACTTTGCCATAATAATATATATAAGGTCGTATCAAAGTAATAAACATTTAAAATATGAGATAGGAGATTGACATATGTATTGAAACAGAATATTTGGAGTGCGAAACTGCCCCTTTGATCATTCTTCTTTCATTAATGCCACTAATTGATTTCCCATATGTATATAACATGGATATTTGATGGCCTTTTTTGATTTCTTTCAGGATTCTCCAAGTTACTTGTAATGGAGATCTATAACATGAGAAGCTCAGCCGAACTGGTAAGATATTCAAATCTTCATAATGATAGGATTAGTTGTATATATTTTTGGCAGTTTTCTTGAAAATTGTAAGAACATTTCAAGATTTTGTTAGTGTTTGTTTAATTTCCTTTTTTTTATATAGGGAATGGATCATGGTTATATGAATCACTGGTCAATGAATTCTCTAGATGAGTTCAGCACACTGTCCTCCATGGCTGCCATGTATAATGAGAATTTACACTACATGTATGAACTGTCTCCAAATGATGCTAATAATAATAGGCCATCGAAGCAGCAAAAGAGCAACAGCTGGGGTTCCTCATGCAGTGATCATATCTCAAATCCTCAGCCAGTTACTTCTCCCAATTTTCAAGTGGTCAATTCATCAAGTTTCATTGATCATATGGTGAAACCTAAGGAGGAAAAAATGACTTCTGTTACTTTGAATTTTTCACCTGAAATGATGGTTTCTCAAGGTTCATATGATCAGAACCAAAATTATGTGTTCAAGGTTTCTCAAGGAGCTAAAAGGGTTAATAGCACAAATAATGCTAGACAGGCTCAAGCTCAAGATCACATCATGGCTGAAAGAAAGCGCCGCGAAAAGCTCAGCCAAAGATTCATAGCTTTGTCTGCTCTTGTACCTGGACTTAAAAAGGTATGTATATATCTTATGCAAGATTCTTGACATCTATCATTATTTAGTCATGTTAACATGTTTCAGCCGTGTAATATATATAGATGCGCAGTAGTATTGAAACGGTTTTAGATCAATATTCCTGACATAATTTTCTACTATGCATGCTACGATCAGATGGACAAGGCTTCTGTTCTTGGAGATGCTATAAAGTACTTGAAACAACTCCAAGAGAAAGTAACCAACCTTGAGGAGGAAACAAGAAAGAGATCTATGGAAAGGGTGGTGTTTGTTAGGAAATATGAGCAATCTGCTGATGTTGAAAATTCTTCCTTATCCAATAATGGTCCTTATGATGAGTTGCCCCTTCCACAAATTGAAGCAAAACTTTCTAACAAAGATGTCCTGATTAGGGTTCACTGTGAGAAAAAAAAAGGAATTCAGGAAAAAACAATAGCTGAAATTGAGAAGCTCCCTTTGTCTGTCATCAACAGCAGTATCATGACTTTTGGAGATTCAAGTCTTGACATGACTATCATAGCTAAGGTACAATTATTGTGTTACACATTGAATTAATGCTAGATATGGACATACTACAATTTACAACATATGTATTTTTTGCATATATACAGGAAAATTAATTTTAAATTTACAAGAGATCTCATATCTTACTTTTGTCAATTTATCCCACTTTAATTAGATACTTGTTACATATATTTTGACATACTTAAAATACAGAATGGGTTAGAGTATCTGGAGTGGTTCAAATAATTCCTATTGAGTAACCCTATTCATTTCTTGCAGATGGAGGAAGAATTCACCATGCCAATTACTGATCTTGTGAAACATTTAAGCTCAGCTCTCAAAAAGTTCATGTGAAAGATGGTTCTTGTCCAACATAAATGCTCATTAGTCTGAATATTGGAATAACCTGTGTTGATTAGCTAAGTAGTTGTTTACATCTTTGTTTTTGCAAAAGCCTGGAAATTCTCCACCTTTTCAAATTAAACCACCAACTAGAAGCTTGTTTGCTGTGAGGGGTTCATTTTGAAGGAGGGTTTTTTCTACTAATTTTTTTCATGGTCAATTTGTGTAGACCGTGTTAATTATACCCTCCTGTTGTCTAAAGATGACCACATGGCTTAATTTGGCTTTTTTTGGTATATATTTTTTTTATTTAGGGAGGTTGAATGTTCAACTGAACCTAGTGATTTTTTTTTTGGGGTGGATGGATAGACAGGCTTTTGTATCAGTCAATGTATTAATTTGGTCAGTGTTTTAGAGGCCTCTTTGAAAATTAAATTTTCTTGGGGGTCTCTTTCCTTTGTATTCCCACTTGGACTTGTATGTACATTACCTATGTTCAATAATTAATCAACTTTTTTCGTTTCCCTGATTGACCCGTTTGGCTGAAATTGATCGTCTTTATGCATGACAAGGCTAGATTTGAAATTAACAAATTGACAGGCCATCAATTTTTTTTGTTGGCCCTCAACTTGTACTTGACCATTTTTATTTTTTTTAATGTCAATCTACTGGAATTTGGGCTGCAACATTCTCCACCATAGCATCCTGTACTAGTTTCATGTTCACAATAATTGAATAGATGGATAAAGCTACTTTATATTTATTTATTTTTGACTTATTTTCATAAAACCCAGCATCCATGTAATATCCTCTTGCATATAAAAGATCTAGTGAAATGTTTAATTTATACATTACTTTTTTTTTTTAAAAAAACACACCTCTCACCTTTATACTCTGACCAATAATTTATAAAAAAAATATTTTACCATTTAAACTGTATTTTACTATCATACTTTTTGATAAATAAAGGTTATATTGTATACATTCCAAAAAATTGGGCAACGGAATACCATATCTTGCATATGAAAAGTTTAGTGAAAGATTTACACGCTCCAAAAAATTGGGCAAGCACAAGAGTAAACTCAAAGCTTGAGTTGTAAAAGTTACCTCTGTTAACACTTTATCTTTCAAGTCAAATCACTTAGATAGGTGTTTAATAACATGTTAGAAAATACATAAATTTCACAATTCAAATTCTCTTGTAATTTTCTAAGGTGAAAAGATGGAGTTGAGAAAAAGAAAACTTAACACCAATATTAAAAAAGTTTGATTTTTATTTCTTATTAAAAGTTTGAGATTTAGGTTTTCTAAAAGCCCTTGTAACATATAAAGGTTTGTTCATTCAAACTATTTAGAAAAAGGGTTAATAACATTTTTCCCCCTTAAAGTATAGGGGAAATTATATTTTATCTCTTAAACTAAAAAAATTACACTTTGTCCCATATTTACACTATTCATCCGTTAGTATTTGTAACACTATTAACAGAAGTTAATTAAATGATTGAAATGCCCTTCACTAGTTTTTATTTTTCATGTTTTCAACTTTTGATAGCGATGTGATAATTATAAAAAAAAAAAAAAGTAAAATTAAGTATAATTTTATATTAATATAATACATATCTACATATTTTAGGGTCAACTTCTTGTAATTTATGGAATTTTTTAGTAACTTAGGAGTTTATTTGGTATTATTTTGAATTATAATATTTTTTTTATAGTGGTAACACACTTATCAAGTCAGTTCTCGATGACATTTTCTATTTGAAAATTTTCTTTAAGGCTTTTGTGTGGCACGCTTGGAATTTTTGATAAATAATTTTTCGTTGTACTTTGGTATTTTATATTTTATATTTTGGATTAAATATGTGCTAATTATAAAGTTGAATGTAATTTGAGTCAAGTTTTTCTCATAATTTTCCCTTTCGAAGATAAAGGTATCCATTTTTTTATATTTTATTTTTCCTAATTCTCAATAATTATCAAACCATTATCAAAAATAAAAATGCTTGAAAAATATTAAAATAGTGACAAGAGCATTTCAATCATTTAAATGACTTTTCTTGATGGTGTTAAAAATGTTCAAGGATGAATCGTGTGAAACGGGATAAAGTGTAATTTTTTAATTTATCTTAGAAAGTGTAATTACTCCATACCTTGGGGGCGCAAAGTGTTATTAAGCCTTAGAAAAATGCTCATATTGTTCTCATTTATTCATGCTATGGTAAACTTCCGCCTCGTATCAAAATTTTCTTTTCGCTTACGTGGGTGGCGTTTTGACTTTTGAGTAGTCGTAGCTGCATACGATTAGAAGTTGTAATGCGAACTTAATTGGCACTTTTAATTAAATAATATTTAATTATTAAGAAAACTCTGTCCATAGCAATTTAAAATTCCGCCAACTTTCAGTAGGAAAGGACAAAGAATGTTGTGCCCAGTTCATACTTAATAGGGGTTCCTTCTGCTAATTGCAATCATTTTCCTTAACAATGATTAAGAAACAGGTCATTGATTAACTAAGCTGGTTTAATAAATACTTATTTTTAAGAGGAATTATATTAGTTTAGAAAAAAAGTAGAGAATTATTAAAAGATTGAATGACTTTGCATTTTATAATGTGACAAAATTGATCAGGTCAGTTGTCATAATTAATTAAAAGATCTTCCATGATTTGATTCGATATAAAATCTGCAAATGGAGTAAAGAATTCTATTCTTTTCCCGTGTCATCAAAGTAATTAAAAGGAAGTTGCAATTAATTAAAAGTAATGATGATTAGACGAAATGTTAGTGAATACTATATTTAGTTATAACCACATCATATTTATGTTGACACTTGATGACCAGTGTGGAGTCATACATTCAAATATACCCATAGAATGTAAATTCATCCCCTTGAAAAAACTTGTGTTTTTGGCTATATACTAAATAGAGACTGAATCGATACAAAATATTTAATTGAGAGACTAAATCAACGATTAAAATTTAGTTGACACTGATTGATTTATTTAGGCACTCCATAATGTAGGGGAAAGCTTGAGACAAAAATAATGCCTTTTAGGTGTTGGCTAAGGTGAAGGCAACAGGCAAGGTTTAGGCTGTTCTAGAGAAAGTGATGCAGGTTGATTATGTTATTATAGAAGGTGACTGTGGCAGAAAATATGATCTTAGGCAATATGACCATGTCAATGACTCCTATTGTTCAAGCATCTCTGTAATACTCTGGGTTTGGCATATGACTTAACAATTTTTGATCGAAAACAACGGATTTAAAATATTTAAATCAAGTTATTCGTAGTGCATGACTCAAGGTGTATAAAGATTATATAAATAATATAATATCTCTTCTCACTTCCGATCCCCTCTCATTTTCAATGTAGGACGACGGACATCACAATCTCCAAATCCATTCATCCAGTGAACTTATATAGTGTAGTTTTGTTGAGCAAGTGCAAAGAAGAATATTTTCCTTTCTTTATGTTTCCATTTTCTTTTCTATGAAGCTTTGATCATTGTATTATATTTTATGGAGAACTTGAGAGACAAAGAAGAAAAAATGTTTTGCTGGAAGCAGATTATGATATAAAATTATATAAACATAAAGATATAATAGGATGCTACTTTTAATTGATTTCATGGAGCTCAGATTTCATTTCTTCATAAAGGAAACCCCCTTTTGGATGCTTATTGCCAACTCTCTCTTTGCATTCTCTAGTCCAGCCCTGTAAATAGTCACCGACAAGAATTATATTCTGGCTTCAACTCTTTACCAAAGGCCTCAACAGAATAAGAAATGTACGGATACCTCTCATACTCATTCAGGGGTCCTATACAGGTTGATAGACCTCTTCGGCTCCAGTACGACCAAGCCGTACTTTAGTTGCAAAGAATGGTAGTTCTGTGACCTATGTGACATTGTTTGTGGATATGTCAAGAAATAAGTGAAACTGTGAGTAGATACTTTTTGCAAAACAGAAGTATGGAGAAAAATGGCTTTGGATGTACTGTAACATTTTTTGGTAGGATACTATTTAAATGAGTGATACATGTTACTAATATAACACGTATCGTTCGTCTAAATGGTGTTAAAAGTATCACAGGAAATCTACACTCAAAAAAACCTGGGAAGCAATGAAAGCACATTCCACTACACTGGCATCACCCCTGAGCCCTCGGAGACATGCATCTGCAAATTTCACTGCTGCATATGCCTAAAACAAGGTACAATTTCTATGAGTTGATTCATTGTGCTACAGGGTTAAAAGAGTTGGTCTTTGCACTAACTTTTGCAATTGGTCAAAGTTTGAAACTAACCATGGATAGTGTTGCAGAGCCAGCCCCAGCCTTTGCCTGCAAAAATGACGCAAATTCCCAATTTATGCGGTGTTCCTGATTAAATAAGTTTAGTCATTATGCACTTTAGTAATAGTACAAGGTGATTTACTGCACCTGAACAACTTCTGTTCCGCCATCTTGAATGCGTTTCGTCAGGTATTCAGTTTCCTCAGGTGTAAAGGAGCATGGGGGCTTAACCTGCAGAATATGATGCAATGTGGCTGCTTATTGAATCTGGTTTAATCCCCAAGTATAATTCTCTTAACTCAAAGTACAGCATAATACTATTTCTAACCTGTGAGAGAAGAGGCAAAATTGTCACTCCAGCATGACCTCCAACAACTGGAACATCAACTTCCCTAGGATCAAGTCCCAAAACTTCTGCCTGTAAGGTTCTCAGAAGTAGAAAATAACTTCATCATTGACAAAATTTACTGGACAACATGCACAAGGATCTTGCAACTTCTGGTAAATTTTAATTCAGAATAAGTAGAAGCAGTATGTCTCAAACTCATTCAGATTTCTTACAAACTCTATATACCGGAGAAAAAGGCCAAATACATGGAGTTTAAGCCCAAGTAAAAATGAATAATGTGGAGGTATTAATAGATAATAAGCACGGAAAGATATGGAGTAGTACCACAAAAGTATTAGCTCTGACAACATCAAGCATGGTCACTCCCAGAAGCCTCTTTGGATCATAAATGCCCGCTTTCTTGAAAACTTCTGCGGCAATTGGGACAGTAGAGTTAACAGGATTGCTGATCAAGTTAACAATTGCATTAGGGCAGCACTTTGAAATTCCTTCACAAAGGGTCTTCACAATTCCAGCATTGATGTTGAAAAGATCATCTCTGGTCATTCCGGGCTTCCTCGGAACACCAGCAGGTATAACGACAACATCCATTCCTGTAAGGGCAGCCTCAAGTTGCTGTTGCCCAAGAAAGCCCCTTACCTATAATCCATGAACAATAGTTTTGCTTAACAAACCCTCAAGTTACTAAATTTATGTGATACTCTGGTACATGATACAAGAACGTACGTTACTTTGTTGAAAAATTTCATGTATATTTATACTTGGTAAGTGGTTTGCAGTATCGGTACACAAGAAATGACACACAATTCCCTAGTTAGTGAATTTGGAAACTAACTCAAGTAACAATGGATGATTGCTTACCACAGCACCAGTGTCCATGTGGCTTATATCAGCCGTGACACCGGGGGAGTTGACAACATCATAGAGATGAAGAACTGAGACTAATGGATTCATCTTCATGAGCATTGCAAGTGGTTGGCCTATTCCTCCAGCTGCACCTAAGATTGCAACTTTGAATCCAGGTGCACCACCTTTTGCTCTGCAATTCACTCTCTCCAAAATGGCACTTTCCTCCATCTTTCCATACATGATAAAGCCAACATATTAGCACCTCACACCATGAAAAAAAACCAAGAAACATGCAGCAGTTACTGAAGTATAATATACAAGAAAATGGAAGGCAAAATTCAAAGTTTAAATAATCAAAACCATGCAAAAATTATTGCTTTTATAAGCATTAAGCATAAATAGTAATTAGAAATAAAGGGCTATCTTTTAAAGTAGATAACATACCTGAGGATTTGTGGGATTAAGATGAGCTGATAGTCTGGCAATTCGTTGCATCTTTAAGTGGCAAATGAGTGTTTGTAGTTTTAGTCTTTCACTAAATGGTATTGAGTGAGTGCATTTTAAACCAAGAATGAGGTTGTGTGGATAAATGTAATAGAGCCATAAATAATGGACATTGAATTTGGGATTTTGTCTTTTTTTTTTTTTTTTTTGTGGAATTGGAATTTCTTAGCCTTTATCTTTATGTTTGTATTTCTTGTGGCTCACAAAAATTTGTCTGTGTTTGGTTTTCATTGGCTTTAAGTAACTTTCTTTTCCTTCTCGAGTGATAATACTAAGCCAATTCTGCAATTCAGTCGTGGTTTGGCTGTAATACTCCGGGCCTGAGGTAGCCCAACAACTTTTAAAAAAGAAATAATAGACTCAAAATAGTTAAACTAAGTTGTTAATAACTCAGAGTCTAAAATATTATAAATAATACAATGTCTTCCCTGTGTGACGGAATGCCTTTGTTGACTGATCCAAAGTCAATGATTGAACATTCTTACCCATTAATCACACGATCCTATCTAATTATATTTAATTTTCATCTTGAGTATCATTCATTCTCGAGATTTCCATAACAATATTGATGTAAACATTTTTATACACCGACTGACCAACAATAATAACAAAGATTAGAGTTTAAGGTATCTTTGCATCATCCGAAGGTACCTCAATTTACAGAACCCAATGGAGGCAAGCCAACTCAGCAATGAAGTACACAGCAAAATGCCTTTGCCCTGTTTTCTGTGTAAGTTTTTCTTGGTCTTGCAGTATTTTCTACCTCTCTTTGTTTTAAGTGAATAAAATTACTTTTAGCAATAAGAAGTTAGCCATGGAAAGGATTAATGTGCTGCAAACATGCAGATGTATTATCTAATGTTCACACAAACTTGTGTTATTATATGGAAAGAATTATAGTGTGCTTTTATCGTTTTCCTTTTGCACTATACTCGTTTTAATACAGTCAGTATTAACAAACAAATATCATAGAAACTTCACTATAAGTTCTGAATTTTTCCACAAATACCATGAATAGCCTAAAAAGGGAAAGATGAGCAAAATCTGCTAAATCTAAGATGCATCAGGTAAAAAAAAAAGAAAAAAAGAAAAAAAAATTCAACAAACAATTGAACTCGAGAACATGTGGTAAACCTATGAGATTTTCCCAGCACAACTGTTTGGCATATGGGATCTATGCAAGTTTGTTTCCTTGGGGATGGTATTGGTAACAAGCCCTTTCCCCTTGATATTTGAGCTGGAACCAGCTGGAACTCTATTTCTAACTGAAGTTGGAGAATGCTTCTTACTCGGTTTTCCTACTTTCTTAGGTTGAGAATTTCCTGATGAAGTTGCCACTGCAACGCTGAGTGGTTTATGTGGAGGATCATTTCCTGTGTGGTAACAGATAGGTGCCTGCAAAATGATTGAGCTTAAACAAGTTAGTCCAAGAGGATTTTGCTCATAAACATGAGCACTTAGTTCAACATACATTATTTTTGTCTCACCTTTGAGGCCAAAGAGCATGTCTTGAAGAAGATTTTGTCTTCTTTGAATTGATGTCTGACTCAACATTGGGAGTTGTAGGCTTCAGTTGCTGTTTTGATTGGTGAACTCTTAGCCCAGTTGGTGTTTTTGTTCTTACTTGCTGTTTTGCTGGTTTTGGTGCAGCTATCCCTTTCTGCGCATTGGGAGAGATGTTAAAAGTTTTCAAGATTTATGCACACATGAACATTCTAACAGCTAAAGCATAAAGTATAAATTTTAGGATTTAAACATTTCAAGATTCTGTGCAATAATATTTACAATTTGTCTCATTTTGTTATATACCAAAGATTTATGCCCAGAAGATAGTTTTAAAGTTTATTTTGAAAGAGAACAAGAAACCATGGTATTTTGACTTGAATTCCATGCAAATCTCCCCCTTGAAATCTTGAAACCACAGCAGCTTCCTTTTGAGGAGTTATGTCATGATTTTTCCTCTCCAATTTGGCTTCTCTAAGAATCCCTCTTTCCTAAAGTACAAGATTTTACTATTAGATATTTCCAAGCACACATTCTTTCCAGGAGCTAGTTTCACATGGAGATCCGAAAACAGCTTACATCAGTTCTTAGCCTGAAAGGTTTTGGATTTGTGGGTTTTAGTTTCATTAGCTTCATTCCTGGAGTACCAATGGTTGCATGCCCTTTCAAGTCCTTATTGACTACCTCATCGACCTACAACACAACACATAAAATACTCTGACCAACTGGAAATATCCCCTGATGATGTTGAACATTGAACATACAGAAAAATGCAAAAAACCTTTTTTCTATTGGAGTTTTGCATGCCAAGGATTTGTCTTCCTGGGTGATCCTTTTTATAGCAAAAACTTCTGCAAGAAATTAAGTGCAAATGATTCACCACCATTAAACATAATTTAGGGAAAGAATAATTAGAATCTTGTACAAAGAATTACTGTATCTAAGTTAAGCTGCTTTCATACCTGTTCTCATCAAAGGCCGAGGCATTTTCTTTATCATCTCCGTGTGCTGTTTCACTTTTATCTTCCTGCAACATTTCTTGAATAACATCATCCTCTTTGTTTGAAATTTGTAATCTTGGAAGATCATCCCCTCCCATATTTGTTGGTGCCGAGTCCATTGAGTTGTTTAATTGACCTTTTGAAGTATCAAACGATGACAGATTTGTTGATCGTGGCATGTTTGAGATTGGACAGCCTGCTTCTTTTACAGGATGCTCTTTGTCGTAATCTCTTGATCTTACCTTAATTTCCCTAGCACAAGAAATATCCTTTATGCTGGACTGCTTGCTTAATTTCCCCTTGCTTTTACCTTTTAGAGACCCAAAAGGTTTATTATCCTGATGATCAATTTGAGTATGCAACTGTTCTGAGATATTTGTTGCCTGCACTTTTCCTTATTTGAACCTTTTCCCCTTGTTGAAGAATGTAATGGCAATGACTTCTCAGGATTATTTCCAACCTGCTTGGATTGTTTGCTAGAATAACCAAATACAGGCTTTCTTTGACTTGCTATCTCAAGCTTCTTCATTCCTTCACATAACTTTGTTAAAGGGGTACGAAATTCGATAGATTTCTTTAAACTAGTGGCTTTCTTTGGGGATTGAAAGTTCAGAGCCTTCACAACCGTTCTACTTTTTGGTACTGCAACACTTGATAGTTTTTGGTTCTGAACACTTAGAAAAACATTCAAATTTTGAATGCACTTTTTGTTCCCAGGAGTAGTAAGATACTTTGAAGCAACTTGTCTTCCCTTGACTTTTGGTGTAGAACTTTCTCTAGGGAGATGCTTATTAACCTTATCTTTTTCATCACCAATCTTTTTAGAAATTGATGAAATAACAGCCAAGATTGATAGTCTAGGCTTGGAAGATTTTGGAGGAGCTTAGAAGGAAAGTGGACATTTCATGTTTTTACTGAAAAACAAGATCGCTTCACCTTAGTTCCAATTGCCAGACAAAAAGAAATAGTTTTTTCTGTTAAAATACACTCACCTTGAGCAATTTCTGTTCAGTGCCTTGTGAAGTCTTACATTGGGACTTCTAGCTGCCATCACCTGTATAAACCAGTAAAAACCCAAGATGTTTAACCACATTTTTTTTTCTTTTGAAGTTTATATTAACTGAGCTAAGAAATCAGCATTATTTAGTACCAACCCGAAGGACAAAATTCTTATAAATTGCTTCAGGATCAATTTCTTCCTCATGCTTCTGGTCACATCCTGTGACAGAAATAAGGAAAAAACACAGAACATTATCTAATACTCGAGATAAATGCCAAATGGGATACTTCCTTACATTCCCTATGACACCAGTCTCACCCCGTTCCTACAATGCGTAGCATAACCCAATACCACTGACCCAGTCTTCCTACAATGCGTAGCATAACCCAATACCATGTGCATTGAACTGACCCAGTCTTCCTACAATGCGTAGCATAATCCAATACCACTGACCCAGTCTCATCCCGTGCACAATCACCCCTCCTACAATGCGTAGGATAACCCAATACCACTGACCCAATCTCACCCCGTTTCTACGCGACTAGCATAATCCAATACCACTACATCGGACAAAACTGACTATCCGAAAGGAAAAATTCTCTGATAGGCACTAAACCTCTCGGACGTGATATATCATCCGAAGCGTGAATCTATCCCATGTGCAAGGGTGCACATAGGCCATCAAAGAAGAAAGAAAAAATATTCCAACATGAGCTGTGAAATCTGCATCAGCAGAAAAAGACACAGAAACAAACTGAAACTTAGAGGCAAATTCTTTCATTCTTTCCATTTTTTGTGCTCAAGACATCCAGAACTAGGTGTGTTAAGCACAAGCCAAGTTCTGGTAATTTACAGGTATTGCAGATAAAGGAAAAGACACAGAAAATGTTTCTCGCAAGGTGTTGAAGATTTAGCATAATTAAAATATGCTAACCTTGAAAAGAAAATAAAAAATATGCTAACCTTGAAAACTTCTAGACGAAAGGGCTCAATTTTGAGAAATTGTGGCCAAAGAGTGGTTCATGACCAGATTACTCTTTTTCTGGAGCATGAATTTTAGATTCATGACCAGATTACTATTTTTATGGAGCATTCTATTTTTCGTTGACTAAAAGCAAATCACAAGGCATAATTAACATTCTAGGAATGGAATTGATGTACCAATGCCTTTCCAATTTCTAGTCCTTTTAATTGGGTAATTTGCTTGCTTATATTTTTAGTCTTAATTTGCCCGTGCACAATCACCCCTCCTACAATGCGTAGGATAGTCTCATCCCACCCCGTTCCTACGGGACTAGCATAATCCAATACCACTGACCCAATCTCACGCCGTTCCTACAATGTGTAGGATAACCCAATACCACTGACCCAATCTCACGCCGTTCCTACAATGTGTAGGATAACCCAATACCACTGATTATCCCAATCTCACCCCATGCAGAGACCACACGAGATTCGCTCTAATACCAACTGTAACACCTCGGGTCGGGTCCTGGTCTGGCCCAATAACTTTTGGTTCGCTCTGATATCAACTGTAACACCCTGGGTCCTGGGCTAGCCCAACAACTTTTGAACGGAAGCAACGGGTTCAAAATACTTAAGCCAAGTTGTAAATAGCCTGCAATTCAAAATGTTATAAACAATACAATATTTCCTCCCACATGACAGTGGGAGGGGGCGTCACATTCCCACCTCACCTCTAAAGAAGGCAAAATTTTTTGTTTGAAAATGGTGATCAATTGATAAAAATATTAACCTATCCAAATATAGAGGTTTCTTTCTACAGTTACACTAAAATCTTGCTACCAAAATGCCCGTGTAAAAAAAAAAAAAAGAACTGCTAAAGAAAAATTGTTAAACAGGTTCAAACCAGAAGACTAGTCTTTCTTTGTTCATAGGTAAACCTACAGAGCTCCTGAAAGATTGCTAGGCATTAAACCATAGTTACTGAAGCGTTCTTCTTTGATATGTGGTATGGGTAATGTACACGTTACTTTATTGAAAATATCATGCATATGCATATATATCATAACACGCACGAATTGGTCTTGCGGGCATAATACTAAATCAGCAGCAATTCATATCCTATTCTAGTAAATCTACACACATTCACAAGAATATTCAACAATAAATTTCAAGAGCTCAGCATCAAAATCAATTACTAAAATAGACAAGGAAGGGAAAAACAAAACTCAACGATTATATAGTACTAAATAAAAAAAATTTTAAAAGAAGATTCACAGTAGACATCACCTATCACTTTGTGACTCGAACCAGTAAAATAAAACAAAAAATCAAAGACATACCAAAACGCAAGCAGAACCAGTATCGATCATCGGGACGATAATTATCAGGGACCGTAAAATCAACAAACTTAGGGGCTTCAATATCTTCATAAAACTCCTCATTTTCTCCTACATCTTTGTCTTCCAATTCCAGACCCTTTCGTTCTTGATGGAGGTTGCTGATAAATGGCTTCTTCCTCATCCATTTCTCGTAAGTTAGGGAAAACTATGAAAAGGGTTGGCGGCGAGGAGTGTCGGGAGGGCGGAGAGTGGAAGAGAACGCTCTGATTTTGCTCAGTGATTCGGGAATTTTGGCGACAAACGAGGAAGAAGACAGTAGTTTGTCTGTGCTGTGCTGTGCCTATGATTTTTAAACATAACTGACTTGTCTCGAGTGGCCGTTACAGTATTGGTAATTTCGTAATTTGATTCAAATATAAGGGTAAAATAGTCAATAAGGTTTTTTATTGGTCACCAAAACTGGGAAAAATTTCTATATTTATGCCACTTTTGAAATGTGTTCTATTTGGGTGCCTATTTGAAAGTGATGTTCCGGAGGAGTGGAACTCGCATTCTCCGAATGCGAGTTCCAAAAAATTAAAAAAATAAAATAAAAATAAAAAAATAAAATTTTAGTGTTGACTGACCTCGCATTTCTCGAATGTTCTTCGACTATGCGAGGTCGACAATTACTTATCTTCTGCGAGGCTGCAGGCCTCGCAGAAGATAAGTCCCCCAATTCCCCAAATCCCCCAAAGTCCACCAAATTAATAAATAGGGGAGAATATTTGTAAAATAAGGGAGGTTCTGTCAAAATTTTATAAAAAATATGATAAATTAATAAATTAACTGGTTTACACATTTCATTCGCGTACTATTTCGTTAATGTTATAGTTTATGATTTAAAGATAATGGTTTACTATTCCCAAATATCCTACAACTTCGTTAATGTTATAGTTTATAATTTACGATTTACTATTTAAATGATTTTATCTTACAGTCAAATCCTTCATTTTTCTATTTTTTTAATAGTACACAATTTCCATTCGCAATATACATAGTCAAATTTCCGAAATCATTCATTTTTTCTATTTTTGTAATAGTGCACGATTTTCATTCGCAATATACATAGTCAAATTTGCTAAATTCTAAAAAACAATATATATATATATATATATATAGTATATATATATGTATAGTCAAATTAGCTATAACAAAAAAAAAAAACAAAAATTCATTACAACGCATTTTTTAAAAAAAAGAAAAAAAAATAAATAGGACCTAAACCCTAAATAAATAAATAAAAAATAGAGGTCAGTCAAGAACAAATAAAATTTTTTTTTTTTTTAAAAAAAAAAAAAATTTCTGGAACTCCTCCGGAACACCACTTTGAAATAGGCACCCAAATAGAATAAATTTAGAAAATAAGCATATTCTTAGAATTTTCTCCCAAAACTGGAGATATGGACCCCGTTCTTGAATTTTGGGTACAAAGTTTTTTTGTCATGTGTAAGCCCAAAAGATTCAGAAATATAAAGCCCATTTCAATAAAAGGCCAAAGGTTACCTTAGGCTGGTTTAAAAATCCACATCTCATCCTTTGGACTCTGGGCTATGGTTTCTATGCCAACTGACCCAAAAAAAAATTAAAATGAAAGACTTGGTATTCTTCTTTGAGTTAATCTTACATATACCCATCTAGTTAGTCGGTGTAAAAAAGTGTTGATCCATGACACATGTGCATTGTTTAAATTTCAAATATCAATTTTTTTTCCTTTTTCCTTACTGGGATGGGGAGTTAGCAGGAGTCTAATTCTTGTGCTATCAGATATCCAATCATTTTTTGGTAAAAAAAAATACGAAAAAGATAAGGTATCTGTCACTTCCGACTTAGAATAAGCTACTAGTACATTTTTATCAATTATAGGGGTACTCAAGGGCGAATATAAATGGAGGCGGGAGGGACATTCCCCCCCCCCCCAAAGAGTTTTAAAATTTTCTCATTTCCCATTGAAAATTTAAAAAATTATAATTACAATATTATAATAATTAGACTTTACCCTTTAAAATTCTAAAAATATATATAAAATTGTTCATGTATATATCTTATGCCCCAAAAAGCTTGGCCATTATATTATTTACCTTTATTTTTAAAATATATTAATAAAAATTTTACTCTTTAAAAATTTTATAAAAATTATAAACTTGTCTCCCTAAGTATATAGTATCTATATAGTCTTGCCTTTGCTTGGAGGCTGAACTCTTAGGTCCACCTGTGATGGTACTTACAGATGGCCTGTGAACATGAGCTGACGATAGTGATATCAAACCGTTTACTTTCAATAGGTTAAGTCATCGTATTTAACGTTTCAACTAACTCTATTGGCATTACATCAAATCACTCGGTTACTAGTTAATGACAAAGAAATAAATATTTCATGTATACACATGTACAACAACAACAATAGTCAAACTCACATGAAACTTAAACAATTAACAATAACATAAGTTTCTTCATTTACATTGCAAATCATGGGAAGCTTCAAAACCAACTCTCCACTAAATTACTATTTGCTAGATTGCAATCTCCTAAATGCATCAAAGTTAGTGTTTCCTAATGAACACGTTTGATGTAAGTTCCATAATCATTGACTCTCTCCTCTCCCCTCTACCTGCCCACCCCAATCACCACAACCCATGCCCAACTACCCCAAAATTATTGTAGACTCGAGGGGATACTTTGTCATGTGACATGCATGGTCCTCTTTGAGGAAATCCATTGCTAATATTGGAAAAAAAAAATAGTTTAGAATAAAATAATAACATGGCAAAGTATAGAGTAAAATGAAAGTGTTTTGTACTTGAAGTTAATTGCATGTATAATTCGAATAGTTTGCCATTTACCTAGAATATTTATGGTCTCGTAGTATTCTCTCTCTCTCTTTTTTTAAACGATGATTTACAGTGAATTTTCGTCTACTATCTTAATGACTTAAACCCATAAATTAAATCAGATAAAAAATGTAGTCTTACTATTTAATTTTAACTTACAGTTCATTGTCTAGTATTATCTAATCATTAGCCTCCTCTAGATACGTAAATGTTTGGAATCTAACACGGATTTATCACGTGAGTTTTAAACCTATTCATAATTATTTCCACTTCTTTTTTATTATTATTATTTCTTTTTCTGCAAGATTTGGATCTGGCCAGTTAACTACTCCAGTTATAATTCATATTAATTAGAATTTAAAAAGGCAAAAAATGTCAGTTTCCCCAGCTCAAACATGCAAAAAGATTCTTGAAATATCTGTAGTACTTCAGAGCCACTCCAGTGAGAAAAAATGAATTAATTCTCCTAGTTAATATAGTAACTAAACTGGGCATGCCTGAAACAGCAGCCTTATTAATTATTTCAGGTCGAGTACAATCATCTATTAAATTTACACATCTGCAAATGTGTATAATTCTTTTCGCAAATTATTCGGCCGGCCGGTCATGATGTAGTACCATATATATATATATATATATATATATATAGGTAACATGTTTCTACACCTACCTCTCTAGTAATATAAAACAAGAAAAAAAAAAATCAAAATTAACAAAACCAAAAGGGTAGGGTACTTGGATACTTTTGAGAAGTACATTAATCCTATGCTAAAATGGACAGAAATTTTTATTTTATGTTGAAGTAATTACTTGACATGTTTCATAAGTTGTTTCTAAATCAATATCATTATTTTATTTGGAGTCAACGTCCGAATCATAAAAACATAGTGGCCTTCCTTTTTTTTAAAAAGTGAACCTTCCACACCCACGGACAAGCTATCATAGATCTAAGAAGAATTACTAAATATGTCAAATAGTTACTCTTATCCAAAATAAAAATTCTTCGAAATGGACCTGTAGGTGGTAAGATATTGTATGATATGGTTTTTTTTAGCTTAAAGGGTACTTGGATACTTTTGAGGGGCCTGAGTCGGAATCAGGTTAGAACTAGTAGATTAAAATTTGGATCCGATTAATATATCCCAATTTAGATCCAGATCTAGATATCTGTTGGGCCTATAAAAATAAATTTATATTCGAATTCATCGAATCTTATCAAATCTGGGTCTTTAATATTTTTTAACTTTTAAAAAATTTATATGAAATTTTTTTACAATTTAGGAAGTGAAAACATGAAAAAATATTGAATTAAATTATAATTGACATTGTAATTTGCACAGGTTAAACCGAATATAAAAAGTTTAAAATACCGTCTAAGAGATATCAAAAAATCACAAAAATTTTATAGAAAATATATTATCACACAATACTCTTAAAGAAAAATTTCAATAGAAAATAAACCTGATTGGAAATTGTTCTACTACTATAGTTAAACATTCAAATTTGAAATAATATCAAATAAAATCTAAAAATTTTAAAAAAAATTTGATTAAAAAATATATTGATATGGATTATATTAAAATATTATATATTTTATTTTTTTATTTAAATAATTATCACATCAATATAAAAATTAAATACATACAAAAATCAAAACATAGTGCCAAGATATTGTAGTCATTTAACTTATTATATTGATAGTCTTAAATTGTTAATAGATGAATAGTGCCCGTAGATGGCAAAGTGTATATTTTTTAGTTTAAGAAAACAAAGTGTAATTACTCACCTAATTTAAAGGACAAAATATTATTAACCCTATTAATTATACTGAGTAAAAGACCAAATTGATTTGTCTAACAAAATCTGAGGACTCATGCAAGGCTATTTAATAGTTTTCTTGCTGCGTATGATTTTTTGACAAAATTTAAGGATGAATATATCCTTTTGTAACATATAGTAGTCCCCGTCATAACATACCTTTTACTATACTTGTAGTATTGGTTTAATTCATGAAATATGTAATGAAAAATCATTCATAAGATTAAGATTAATTCATATATTAAATCTTAATTTTAAATATTTATTTATTCTCCCGTAAATTTAGTGATACACTAATAATTTTAAATTCGTAATTTTATATAAATGTTCTGGCATGCAATGACATCAATCATAAGTTCATAAATCTACACGACTAAAAATGGCAAAATGTTGAAAATCAATGTCCTTGTAAGTCTTCGGATACGAATTTTGTGTGTACAAAACAGTAAAAAGCTATTGTAATTACTATCATTGAGGTATGCACCTGGCTGGCACTGCCAAGTGAACTTAAGTCCAATCTGGATAACTCATTATAAATCACAATATCACTATCAAAACCAAAAAAACATCGCTATAATAATTATTCACTTTTTATGACTCGTATAATTTTAATAGTTATAAATATAATCACTTTATGACACGATAAGTTTCAAAAATTAATAATTTCAAATCACAAATAATAATGTGATTTCTATTTATAAGTCATAAATAATTTTTGTGACTTTATAGACGGTGACAATTATTTGAAAGTCATAAATTAAAATGTAAGTCATAATTGAGTTTTGTGATTTTTAAATGATGGTCACCGTCTACAAAGTTACAAAAAGTATTTGTGACTTGTAAATGAATGTCATAATATCATTTGTGATTTGAAATTATTAATTTTTGTGATTTTTAGTATCACAAAGTGAATATATTTGTAACATATAAAATAATACAAGTTACAAATAATTATTTTTCGTGTAGTGTATTTTGTGTAAATTCCTACGTAACTATTTTGAAAAACTTCGAAAAAAGGATAAAATGTTTTGACAATATAAAGACTTCAGGATAATGCACCCCCACCAAATTGTACTTAAACGTCCGTCTAATATTTTTGGTCAGCAAAGTACGTAGATGCCCTGCAATTGGCCGGAATTGACATACATGATAAAGCTGGTTTTCAATTAACTTCGGAGCTAACTGAAAATTTGGAACTTGTCTAAAAATGTGAAGTGATGAAAATTTAAAATTGATATTAATCAAGTAATAATATGTGCCAATTACATAGTAATAAAAGGAAAATTATTTACATGAATATAAATTCAACATTACTTGTCAAAATCAATCAATGTAGTAAAATCATATTGAATTACTAGTTTCTGATTTTAAATAATTGATCGAATTCCATTTGTTTTTTTACGATTTTATTGACATATCAATAACTTTATCTACTCATGTTAAATTTATTGGCAATTTTTTTTCTTTTTCTTTTTAAATTTGGTACGTTGGTAAATCGCTTTTGTAGGGAGTTTCCACAAGTGTATTCTGGCAAAGTATAAGAGATACATCCACCGTTTTGGGGACCAATAAGTTGAACGATAAAATGCCTCTTGACCCAAAAAAGTAGTGACATTTTCTTTAACAGAAAAAGATACCATGGAAAGACTTTTGGCCTTAACCCTTCGACAAAGGAACAAAACAAAAGGAGACGTAGAAAGAGAAGGACGCAAGTACCACCAACAAATTAGGATAACTATTTAATGAATCTAGCTCAAAGTGTAAAAGAGTTGAAAATTATGGTTTAAGATTCAAAGCATTCAAATCTTAAAGTCTTGTAATAAATATATTCACTGATTATCCACAAACAAAAAAATGTTTGTTAGGCGAAGTCTAACAAAGTATTTATTCGGATATTGTTAGGCGTGTTTCACAATTTTTTATTTTTTTGAATCTGTTTATTTTACGAGAGATAAAAATATGAAATTATAATTTTTTTAGGACTGTTATAATTTTTTTTCAAAAGGTTATAGATGGGTTGGAGTTTTCGGGTGGAATTAAAATGAATATGTGTAGTTTTGATTAGTATTTTGAACAAACTGCTTTTCCATACAATGTTTACTTTAAACTGATTCACAAAATATTAACTCAAGCTTAGGTCGGAATTCTTAGCCTTAATTGGGAAATTTACATCACCTCGAAAATCTAAATTATGGAAAAAAAAAAAAAGTGTTAAAAATAGTTATTTTTATACTGCATTAGGTAGTATTCAGATAATTAATGAAGTTGGACTTCATGGTGTACCAAAAATTTTATAGGTTCTTGGTGGTTTATGTTTTTTTTTTTTTTTTTTTGGTAGCATTTCCAATTTTTGTCAAGAAATTCTGTGATGTCGTATACATATCACAAACAAAGTGACTCAAAATTTCAAATGGGCCAGGCTATATGAATGAATGGTAAAACTATTTGCTATTTATTTTGAAATGTGGAATGAGTACTTTAATATTATTGAATGATTAAAAAGTAATAAAATTATTTATTATATCATTTCTATTGAAAGTGTCATACTTTTTATTTTAGAATGTCTCAAAATAATTGTTATGTTTACAAAATCAAACAAATCTTTCGCAATACTTTTCTAATATTGTCCCTCCCATTAATTTTGTAATTACGTTATTCAAATTCAAAATTTGAAGTTTTAAAGATAAAATTAAAAAGTTAAACACTAACATCATAATGAATACATTATTATTAAAAATTTGAATTCCCTAAAAGTAATAAATAAATTGAGACGGAAAAATCACTTAATTTTTAATAATTTCCAAGATTATTGCCACGCTCTATGATACTCACTTCGCAAATAGCACAAACTTAATTGAATGAATGGTAGTACTCCCATGCCTCATTTTTCTTTGTTATTAAATTAAGTTAATTTCCTCCCAGATTTTGGGTCAACTCAACATGAAAACCGACTCATTAAATATTTCTCCAGAATATCTGAATTGAAATTGGTAGGCGATAAAAGTTCAATAGACATGTTACAAATTTTGTATGCTTGGGTATTAGAAAATTAATTTTATTTAAGCAATTTCCATTATTTTTATTCTCGGGTTAAATAAGTTTGTCTCCTCCAGAGGATTAGCTGTTGATTCAACCGTTTACGTTACCTGGCTCTCTAGCTAATTGATCTCAAGACTCAATATTATTTGAAGAAAAAGACCGGGGGAAAAAAAATAACATTTAAACCACAAGTTTTATTTTTAAAATGACTTATTTCTAATTAAATTAAGCTCGTATAATTGGGTGTAATTTAAGTTGTAAGACGCTTCTCATATAACCTATTAATCATGTGTTCGAGTCTCTTAACAATATGTGATAGAGGTTAGTTTTTTGAAAGTAACAAAAAAAAAAAAAAATTGCTTGCATTTGAGGTGGTAAATACCAAAATCTGGAAATTTCTCGATTTCAAGAAAAGATGGCAAAAAAATTGTAGTCCACTGAGAAAATTAAATGAAATTGCTTTCTTCTCCCAACTATATAAAGGGGTATTCAAATTAATCAAATACTCATAAATGGTGGTACCTCCGTGTCAAATGGAAACTTGTAGTTCCGTTGGGCAAGTTATTAAAATTTTGTAGATAAAATAAATAGTGAAAATATTGTAGGCCAATCTAAATGAAATTTTATTTTTTTAAAATAGTGAAATATGTTTGAAATTTTATTTTTTATAATATAACTAAATACTAGAAACGAAAGTAACATTCTATCTCTATTGTGATTTTGTGGTGATGAACGACTGTCCATTTTAATTCTCCATCACTTGTGTATTTGGTGACTAGCAACCCTTTATTGACATTATATGCTTATTCTTCCAACTAGTATAGGTATAAATAAATAAATATGATGCGATTACTTTTAAATATACATACTAATATGTGATCTAAATAATTTCTACGTGTTTATATTAGAACATAATAATAATAATAATAATAATAATTCAGCACATAACAGTTTCTTAGTGAATTGTATAACCTCTATAATTAATTTGAACTTTTTTTTTTTATAAAAAAAATAGAGAATATATAATGAATCTCTATTTACTTTTTTGGTGGCTTGATTTGTATGGTTTAAATCACAAAAATATATATATTTATTATTGTATAAGCTATATTTCGTTTTCTAATTAATTCGAACCTTACAAATATTGAGTAAAAAAACTTATCAAAGGAGGCTCCTGTGCTATGAATTGACCATGCATGCATGCATGTGTTCGTCAAAAACCGGATTATTTTTTTGTGGGAATGGGCTGTTGTGACTTGTGATGGTGGTTTGTTATCAAATATATCAGCCATATCATCACCTATATATAGTCTTTTTCCCACGCCGCTTGCTGTAGAAAATTGAGTCTAAACAAATTAATGAGACAATTTTATACATACTCTAACAAATGTTTACTTGCAATTTCCTAAAAAAAAAATGTCAACATTTTCGGATGTGTTCGTTTGGATTGAAAATATTGTTCAGAAATTTTTTTGGTGTCAAATACCAAAAAAAAATTTTCGATATAAAATATTTTTCAATTTTTTTTCTTCTAACTGAAAATAACTTACAGAATTTTTGAACGTGAGTTATTTTTCGAATAATTCAAGAGTGACATTAAATTCAAAATACTTTTATAATTTCATTTGTTAAACTTATTTTCGCTTGAATTCTTTTCCATTAGAAGAAAAAAAATTAGGTCCCACATTAATATAACTATTATTATGCATTTTACTATTACATTGAACTATCATTTAATTTTAAACAAAATCAATCTTTTATTAACCACAATTGCTTGTAAGGTATTTATTATCATTATTATAAATTTTTTTAATTTGTATTCATAAAATTAAAAATGAAATCGTTAAAAATTTTTATTTTAAGATATTTTTATTTTGTCAACCAAACACCCGAAAAATTATATGAAAAATAAAATTTTTTATATTTCTAAAAAATATTTTCAATCCAAACGAACACACTGCCACATAAGAACAAAAAGAAATGCAAATTCTTATGTGGACCGTAATATCTGTATTACTATCTCACAAAAAATAAGAGTCTCAATTTATGAACTCATATGGAACTCAGTACTGTTATGAAATTGTCGTACGTAATTTGCTAATTAAATGCCGAAGCAGTTGTTGTGAGACTGATTGAGAGCAAAATCAGTCAAGATAGGCAGCCAAAACCGAAAAGTACTGAGTATCTTCTTGTTGCATTACAGATACTCGATACTACACGTTATACAAAACAATATAAAACCAAAAGAAAATAAATTCAATGTATGGAAAACAGCATATGCAAACAAAACAATGGAATGTGGAGTTTTTAGAAAAATTCTTTGAGTTTATGATATACTATTATGAATTTTTTAGTTTATATTAAGTTACTGTATAATTTGGAGTGAGGTGAGATGAGGTGACGTGACATGAATTACGAAACTTATAATATTGTATCATAAATTTAATTTATGTAAAAAAATTTCTATATATATAGTGTGTGTGAAAGTGAAAAAATAGTTGACTAAATTGATGATTGAGATAATTTATGATATGTGACAGGTGAAGATGACGTGTATTTCCTTTTTAGTGTTGCAAACAGTTAAAAGCACATGAATTTTCATTTTAAAATCTATTTGTTATGAATGGTGTCTCTTAAAACTTTAATTCGACTTTAGGTATTTTTATTTTAACATCCCCTCACACATGACTTGGGCCGAAACAAAGACAGTAAATTAGTTTGACCTCTCACACACGACTTGGACACCCAACCCTAAACAAGTATTGATTGAGATAATTCTCCTAAATCAGACAAGCATCAAATGGTAGAGATAATTCTTCTAAACCAACCAATACAAATATTAGTTCATATAAACATATGAAATCAAATTCAATATGAAAAGGTTCAAATCATGTGTGGATGAAAAAATATTTAAGAGTTTTTTTAGGATCGAGGAAGGATTTTTCATGTTAAAAAAAATGTAATTTTTTGATCTCAAAACTAATTAATTATAAATAATATGGACACAAAAATTTATTAATTAATTTAAAATCTTTACACTAATTGAAGTACGATATCTTTATTCTTTCACACAAACAACGTCTTATTTCCTCTATTATCCATATTACTAAGCATAGAAAATCAATTTCACTTGTTGCAATCATTGTGTTGGCCATGGGCCAACACAATATTATCTAGCCATGCTTTTATTTTAATGCTTACTTAACATGAATATCTTTCAAAATAATATTTTAAATAATAATTATAAAATCGAGTTATTATCTCGGCTTATTCTGTAGTTCAAACGTCATAACAATGGAGATATTTTTTGTTTTTTTTAAGTCGTTTTGGCATTTGAATTCCGGAAAGGCTTTATATATATCTAGTTTTTTATCTAATTTATAAATCTTATTGTGTACATTAAATATTATAAAATTTGTGATATAAATTGACATGAGTAAGATTTTATAAAATTTAATTTTAATTACAAAATTTGTAAATAAGATAAAAAATCAAGTCTATGAAAATATTTTTATAAATTCTTAATGCTAAGTGCAAAATAAGAACGGAAAATACAAAAAGAAAGAAGTCAATATCCCAAAAATCAAACACAACAGTAAACAAAGTCAATTTTGCGGAGCCTACTGATCGAATTAAACTTACGTATTCCAACGAAAAGTGTCGTACTTGCATCACATGGGCTTTTGGGTAAATTGTCATACTTATAACTTAAGAAATATTTGGTTGATTTAAAAAACGGAATCAAAATAAAAATCATAAATTTTATTATTGGTATGAGTTTCTATCATTTTTTCTTACTTATTTAGTTTAACATCGGAATGTATTTCATTATATTAATGAATTATTTATTTTAAAACTCATGTTACAAATGGAGAATGAAAGTAGGTATTTTCTAACACTTTCATTTTCATAGAATAAAGCCAGTATCAACCAAACAACATTTATTATATATTAATTTTGATTTTTATTTGTCCTCTCATACACATAAATCAAACGCCTCCTAAGTTTCAAATGTGTATAGTAATATCAAATTACATCAAAGTCAGCCCATCAAATAATATTTGTCAGAAATCGATCTTTATAGAATTTAATCATTCAAGTTAAATTCGGAAAAACATCTTTAATAATCCCTCACGTTTGATATTTATATTTATTTAATTACTCATTTTTAAAATAATATATTTTAATCTCTCTATAAATATAAAATGCATGATTTTGGTCTCTCAACACAATTACAGACATATTTTATCTTGAAATATTCACATACGATCATATGTTACATTTTTTATAGGTAAAATTGCCAATACCCCTTTCTCACCCACAACCCTAAAATTCTCACATATTATTACCACTCATATTCCTCTCCCTCGTTGGTTTCCTCTACCACCTCTCTATTCCAATATCCTCAATTTATTTTTTTTTGGGAATTTTTTTGATAATATTTAATAATTAAATTTATATATTGCCAATTTTATTCTTAAAAAATATTATATGTGATGCACATGTAACTATTTTAAATTTAAATATTTCATAATTATGTTAATAGACCAAAATAATATGTTTTAAATTTATAAGAGATTAAAAATATTATTTTAAATATAAAGGAATAAATAAATACAAACTTGATGGATGATTAGGGTTATTTTCTCTTAAATTAGTTCCAAAAAATCTCAATTGCTTGTTGACTTGACTATCTCAACGCTGTTGTGGCGCACTTGCAGAGTTGTGGGTATGGGTACGGGTACTGAAGTTCAAGTGGCAATTTTAGGTTATAGGATATTTTATTTCGTATTTGATTTTATTTTTTATCAGTGTTAAATAAATTGTTAAATAATTTTAGTAATTTTAATAATATATTTAATAATATACAGATAGTAAAATAGGATATAAGATAAAAGATTCTTAACGTATTTTTAGTTAAATCTTTTCTCGTGATCATGTACCCACAATTTGTGTTGCACGAGATGTATAAATTTTCTAATAATTGACTTTTCAAGCAAGAAATAATTTTGAAAAATGTTGAGAGTGAACAACTTGTAAATCAATTGTCTCCCATGTTAATATATTATCTTCTTTCTCTCTTTCAAGTAAGGTCAGTGACTTGGCTATGACAATGTTGTTAATCAATTTGTTTTTTTTTTTTAAAGGTTTGTTTATTATATAATCATGATTCGTTATACATCAATTTTATTTGTAGATATTGAGACACTACAACTAGCCTTATAATAATTATGTAACAAATTAACAATACACAACCTCTAGGAGTGGCCTAATGACAGGACTGTCTAAGATATTCAAGACATAGTGTCATGTTATTTTTAAAAATTTCATGACTTATGTGCGTACACTTTTTCTGTTTTGGTAAATATTTATGTACTTGTAATTTTCGTGTATACCTATGTGATAGGATCCAGTCTGTACCATCGAATTCAAATAAAACGGTATATTTGGTTTACTTTGCTAGTGGAAGACTGATTCTACACTACCTTATTTTTAGTCTTTCCCTAGACCTAAAAATTTCATACGAAAATAAACTTAAAGTTTTATGCATGTAAAACCTATTGTAGCCCATATGTATACAGCCATACAGGAATACAATTTTCATCATGAATATATATATATATATATATATATATATATATATATATATATTCCATAAAACTCTTGGTATAAAATTTATGAACATCCATATACTACATGTTTTTTTTTTTTTTCTTTTATAAGATCAGATACCAGATTTTCACGCGATGGATAACGAGGGGTGTTACACCTGCAATTGGTGCACATTAATGCAGTAATGGTGCAAGAAGTAACATATTATTTCAGAACTAGTGAGGGTAGCTAAATAACACACTCAAATAGTAATTAATTCGTACAGTTTAAATAATAACATTTTTTCTTTAATAATTTATTAGTCATAAATTCGAATCAAAGATAAGGAAGAAGTGAATTTTTAAAATAATAATAATAATAATTGATCGATGTGTGGCCAAGTTTGAACATCATGTCCACATCTGGAATGGGCAATTTGAACTGTGACTGAAAGATTTTTATATCGAAAATTATTAAAATGTGATTTTTTTTTTACTTAGAGAATACACATTTAAATATTTAAGAACAGTGAAATTTCCTGTGATTAGCTGTTCCCAAAATTCAAAATGTACGGGACTCCCAATCTCCCACTGCGAATTGGAAGTGTTTTTAGTGGCATTTTGAAGAATGTGACAGTGAAATATGCAAATGTTAATGATACCAAAACGATGCTAGAAGAATAAACTTATTATAATCTATTTTCAATCGGAGACTATTAGTTCCGTTCTTTTTTAGGTGTCATTTTAGTAAAAAAAATTTATTCTATTTTAAATGTTACTTTAGAAGTCTAATAAATTATTAATTATTTTTTACTAATTTTATCCTTGTCTCTTTCCAATTTCATTAGTTACTCAACTTGTAATTAATGTTAGAACTCTTTTAATTTATTATTAGTCACAGGGCAATTTAGTCATATAAGATTAATTTTACCCAAAATTTAAGTTATTTAATAGAAATTTTGATATCTGTATTAAATATTAAAGTAACACTTAAAAGAAAAGTGAAGTAAATATGAAATAAGAAATACTACTTTTCTAAAAAAAAATGCAAAAGGCACATGTAAACAAACAGCGAAGGGGCTTATATATATAGGCATTAAACTATTATGGAAAAATAATTTTAGTAATAAACCATTTTGAATAACAATTCATCTTGTTTTTTCACTATAATAAAAAAAAAAATAAGAAACTTAATCACTAACATTATGCCCACAAACTCAATTGCTTCTAAAACCTTGTCGGGGCAAGAAACTCAAAATCTGTCATGATTAAAACAGTTATATGTTATTCATTTTGTAGCATAGAATTTGTTTCTGAAATTGTATTAAAACAAAAAATTCAAAATTTTTACATATATATAAAATAATTATATGTTACTCATCTAAGGTATGTAGTCCGAACCTTTTCATTATTGAGTTGGTAGGAGGGCAGAGGAGAGCATATGATATCATGTACGGCAAGAAGTTCTCATTTATGATGATAATAAATGATTAAAAATTTAACAAAAGAAAATAAAAGGTAATTTAAGAGCACAATCAAGTTGACCTTATAACAGAATTGCAGCAGAAGAAAAAAATACAAATACGGAGACTTCTTGAAATTCCCTGCCAGAATGGAAAGTATTTCCATTAATTTCAGTGAACTCAACCAAACAAAAATTTCTTAAGTAATTTAATAAGTGCGTTGCTCACTTATGAATGTTATTATTGTTAAAATGACTAAAAAATAAAAAAAATTAATTATTTTTTAATTATTTAATAATTTAATTTATAAAATATTTATTCTACATTACGAGCGAATAACAAAAAAATTTCGTGGAAAAACAAATTATGAGATATTGATAGCAACACAAAATTGACCTCTGCAGTCTGCATAGACTTCGAGTGCAATCATTAGAATTTATGCTTAAAATCATGATGGCCTTGAATAAGCTGACTCAAGCATAAACCAAATTGACTAGAAACGCATATTCTCTCATTACAATCAAATTTTCAACTACTGAGTTGTTAAAGAGAAGTATCCTCGTTTCATGCATGCAGTAATCAGCCAAAAGAAACTATAGAAATACTAGTAGATAATAGTAGCAATGATAATATTAACCGGAAATTTTATGATCCCTTCTTTAAATTTAAAAATTTATATAATATTATATCATACAAATTTTTAAATCGATATGAAAATAATTCTTTAAAAAGATTGTCGAATTTTCTAATATCAATATTACCAAAAAAAAAAAAAAAAAAAAACTCTCCTTATAATCCTTATAGTCCTCAAATTAAAAGTTTTCAGTTTATGTCCCAATAACATTAAATTAAGTAGGGGATTTAAAGTAAGTCCGGATGAGGCCCAACTTACAACCAATTGGAAGTTATCATATGTCTTTTTACTTGAGAGAAACTAAAGTAAAAAACTATTGCCCTCCCTAATTGGTAGTAAATACATTCCTTGGTTACTTTGTTAGATTTATCCAACCTAACTTTTATCCCTTAAGTAGGTTATACTTTTATTCTTGCTGCATAATCTTTTATTGTTGTGATAATACAATGAAAGTTTATTTGTCCATAATTTCACCTACCACATGAAATAAAATCAAACCACCAAAAATTAAAACACCAAATACAAGTTTAATACTCCCCTAGTTTTGCTTGGTATGCGCCACTAGTTTTGTGGTCACTACGGGTTACGTGTCTGATTTGATGTAAAATGTTTTCCTGGATTTTATATGAAAAAGTTTATTTTTCACATAATTTTTTTTGTATTTAGTTGATAAAGTGAAAGTTTTTTTTAATAGTTTTCATTTTTAATTTTATGAATACGAATTAAAAAAATTTATAATAATTGTAAAAAATACCTTACAAGTAATTGTAGCCAATAAAAGATTGATTTTGTTTAAAATTAAATTATAGTATAATATAGTAGTAAAATATGCATCATGATAATTATATTATTGTGGGACCCATGTTAAGAGAAAAAACGAATGGACAAGAATTGAAAACAAATATAAGTTTAGTAAACGAAATTATAAAAGTAGTCTTTGAGGTTTAACATCACTCTTGAACGTCCAAAAAAATAATTTATACTCAAAAATTTCGTAATGTTGTGCTTGGATCGATGGATTTAAGGAAGGATTTAAGGAAGGATTTGAGGAAGTATTTGAAATCCATCCATTTTTTGAAAGGATTTGTGAAACCTTGTAAATAAAATGGATGAATTTCAAATCTATCCAAATTAAAAAGTGTGAAATTAAGGATTTCAAATAACTTTTTAATTTGGATGAATTTCAAATTCATCCATTTTGATTTGCAATCCCTTCAACAAAATGATGGATTCAAATCTTTTCCCAAATCCATCGATCCAAACACAACATAAATTATTTTTAGCCAGAGAGAGAAAAATCAAAAAATATTTTACATCAATATTTTCTAGTGCTTGATACCAAAAAAATTTCTGTAAAATATTTTCCAAAAAAATATTTTCAATCCAATCAAACACACCATATGTTTTATACTTTTTCTTCACTATACATATTCTATCCAATTTCCATGCTTTTTAGCAGTTAATTACTATGAAACATTAAAGAGCCGTGCGGAATTGACTTTTGCATGGAATTTTTTGAGCTTAGTCTTGCATAATAACTAGGTATGAAAAGGGAATGGAACACAACAAATACAAATAATTGGAATTCTAATATTGGATTTTTTTTTCCCACTAAAGATATATATATATATACACACACCAATGGATATCTTTTGAATTGAGTAAAGAAATCTAACACATAAATGACGATGTCTTTTAAATTTAAATTGCACTTAGTACATTTAACAGAGAAGTATAGGCAGATAGGTGACAAAAGTCTTGAACCTTTATCCTTAAAGGATACTTCTACAGCTGAGTATATATTAAATTTCGATCCATTGTAAACTCTCAATTTGGTGTTTTTTCGGGTCATGCACCCTACTCGAATGTTCATGAGTGCTCTATAGACGAACCTATTAGTCTCATAGGAAGCAGCTCCCACTTCCACAATCATATAAGTGAGCTTATCAAGTGTGTGCTGGCACACACCACCAATAAAGGATATAAGTTCATTAAAAGTTACCGACTCAACTCTCACAAATTATAGACAGTAAACACTATATACACCATAGGGCGGGACCACATATGATAGTGCAATTGGACCTCAAGGTCTCTATTTATAGAGATAAATTTGGACAGAATTAGTAGGAAGTCACAACACTGCCTTGAGAGAAAAGATAAGTGCCTTAGGAGAAAAGAAAAGAAATTCGTCTGTCTTGGGAGAAAAGATAGAAATTGTACACCATTAAAGTTCACACGGAAGGTAATAAAAATATAGGAAAGAAAAATATGATGGAAGTAAAACTCTAATGGTTCACACGTACGTACCACATTACATTGCGCTGCGCCGCCTCGGACCGGACAGGTGTGTGTTTGAGAAAAATCCCTAAACCAAGTAACATTACAAAGGCATAATGATATTAGGGTTGGGATATCCCCACCCTCTGACCCGAACGTGAAGGTCTCCCCTCATTCGGCTCTCTACAGAATAGAATAGAGGTCTCACTACTAGCTTTTAGTCTTAAGCTGAAGTTCATATAATCCTTTATTTTGATCTTCGTGAAGAACTCCATTCTCTCTCTCCCTCGTTACAAACAAAAAAATGGGCCCATGTGTACACTCCCTTCGTTCTACGAACTCTTGTTGATTCTGAATTTCGTCCGCAAGAAGTAAAAAGGACTCATCTTTTCAACCGCTTGTGCAATACCGAAGGTGAAAAATCTGAAGATGAGTTAACTGAATTATTCCTTATGAGTGAACTGGTACATAGTGCATAGGTACTCTTTGATGCAGTGGGGACATTAGCAAAACACCAAACTCATATACGGTGAAAACAATCAACACAAAGTTCCAATGTGAGATTAAATAATTCACAAAAAAAGGAAGCAACACAATTAGAGGGAAAACTAAATTTATTAAATTGTATTTTGGAGACAAACACCCAAGTCGGAAGAATATATCAAAAGTTAAATCCTCTTTTTTTTTTTTGTTCCAAATGAAATGCTTTCTTTTGAAACTAACAATGTGTTTAGATAGAAAGATTTGGGTGGATTTGGTTTGAAATCCTAATCTCCAAGCAAGGTAATTAATTTAGTTGTTGGTTTGAAATTCACTAATAAGTGGGAGTGTGATTTTAATAGTTAAATGTGTGGATGTGAATTACTCATTCAAATTTCATTTTATTTCAAATCCATCTAATTTAAATCCATTCATTTATACTTTTCTCAATTCAAATCCACTCATCCAAATACAATCTAAGTTATTTTTGTTTTTGGTAGTCAATTGACATGTTTGTTGTCATAATTACCTCTTTTGTCCCACTTATTCTGGCACAGTTTAGCTTTCTTGATCAACTAGGTCAATTTTTTAATTAAGAATTCATATATATTTATTTAATTTTTTATAAATTTTTTTCAAAAAGTGTGAAATTTATTTAAAATATTATGACATGAAAATTAAAATTTATAAAAAAAAAATTACAAAAGATTGAATTTTGAAAACTTGATTCGTTAACCAAAAAAAGTTAAATGTAATAAATATGTTGGGTGGGTGGTAGTATAATTCCTCTATTTATAATCATGATACTGAGATGTGTATTGGTTCGGAGAAAATTGTTTGTGTCCACCAAGAATCTCCGAATTTTACTAGTCAAAATTTGTTAGGCATTGCATATATGGACAAAAATATGACATCATTTCAAAATAAAATAAAAAATATGCATTTTATAAGAAAATATTTAGATAAATCTAATTTTAAACTTCACATATAAATCTTAACGTAATTTATTTTATTAAATTTATTCTTCATTGCAGACTTAAGATCTGATCTACTTAAACATTCTCTCATTTCATGTTATTGGGAAATTTTACAATTTCTTTTAAAGAATCATTCCCTTAATTTTAAAAATTTATACTGATCTGAACACTTTAAAGCGCGATATTATCTATCTGCTATAGTTAAACCAATGAATAATTCCTTAGAAGGAATTGTAAAATTTTCCCGTGTTACTTTATTTCGAATATTCATTATAGGGAACAGTACCGTTCAAGAATCTTTCCAGCTACTATTTCACCGTGAGCCGGATGTAGAAAGAAGTTTTTCGATGTCTACATCCTTCATTACAGTTTTGCATAGGTTGACCCATGGGGATGGGGGATGTGTTTCCTGGTTCCATTTTTCAAATAGAGAGATGAGTAACTTTTAAACGAGGGCAGGGCAGCATGGACATTATATAGTCATAGGGAAAATCATTTTTTAGATTACAAATTTGAAATTATTTATCAAAATTAATTTACGTAATAAAATTATATTAAATCACTAATTTCTAATTTTGAATATTTGGTTTGACTTTTATTTTAAATATTTGATTTAATTTTGTTCCACCTTTCACGGGACATGTAAGTAATTTTTTTCATCACTTGACTTTGTACAGAAATATTGATTTTTAAGTGACTGCTTTATACTTTTTGTAAATTTTTAGGATGTGAATTATATTATATATAGAAAAAATTAAAAGTTCAAAATTTCCTCATGGAGAAAATACAACTTTTATTTTTTATTTTTTGTCCACCATTGCTTTTAATTATTTCTTATTGTAATCTAAAATGAAATGTAAAAAATTCCCAGCATTGACAATTTTTCTGTGCTGTGTATGAAGAGAAATCGATATCATGTTTCACGAGTCAAGACATATATAAACTTGATTATGGAAGCCATTTATGAAGAAAAGCTTATTCAGCTTAAACCAAAAAGGTGAGCTCTCAATACAGTGAATGATTTCTATTCAGGGATAAGGGGCAAATGAAGGATCTTTTATTTACACTTTTCAACGAGTTATATCTTACTATTTACTTAAATTAAGAATTAAATTTTATTCAAATTACTATTTTACTATTTCTAACACTAAAACTATATAGTTTCAATTGTTATTTATTTATATAACAAATTTAAGTTTAAGTATAAGAAAAAAATAAATACTTAAAAAACTATATTGAAATTATAATATTATGTTATTCTAATTTAATGTTCTACTCAAATTTTTGTTATAAGTTTTTATTTGTTGCAAAAAATCAATTACGTATATTTTAAAATTAAATAGTATGAATGTTAATAAAATAATTTGATCAATTTTCTTAAATGACAATGATTTTTAAATTTAATTAATTATCAAGGAGAAGAAATAAAAGCTAGATACATAGTTTTGTCATAAAAAATTTATAAAAATGATAATTTGGCAAATATCTCACATTTGATTATGTATTTAGATGACGTGTCACTCATCTAGAGGGGTAACTAGAGGATTCTCTATTTACCCTCCTAAATAGAGAGATCGTTGTCTTCTAATTAGAATAAATTACATGCAAATTATATAAAGTACTGATTACTTGACAACGAATTGCACCTTAAGTGGTAAGATACTTCTTTTATGATATATTGGTCATGAGTTCAAATTTCTAAATGTAGAAAGGGGTGGTTTTTTTTATTAAAAAAAAGAAAAAGTTACTGATTATTTGTAATAAGTACAAATATAACAATGTAATCACCAACCAGCAAAATTTTTTTTAAGTAATTAATATAATATCTAAGCAACATTTTCTCACATAGGAATTTCCCAAGGAAATATAAATGAAAATACTATCACTAAGTTACCATAAACAAGAAATGTTGTGTGTGTTTGTGTGAGTTAAGAATTAGTGTTGTCCATGAAACTCGACTGATCCATATCAAGAATTTTCTTCTAATAACCCACATTTAAGAAAAAAAAATAAAAAATTTCTCTATTCTTATCTTAGTTTTTTTTCCTTTTCTCCTTTAATAACTTTAATTTATAACTAGAGTTATAAGGAAAAATGGCTTTACTTCACTTATAATTTCTATTTTTTATGAATAATAATGTAAGATATTATCCGGTCTCAAAGGTTCACGGGCTACGTTGGGCATTTTTTATTTTTGAGCAACCCTTCTGGGACCGCTCATTTAAAACATTCTGAAAAATTAGTAAAACTTATCAATCAAATGAATTAGAAGTAGTGAAACTTATCAATAACTTCGATCTTAGCATGGCTTCATAAGCGGTACATTGCTTAACTTTAGCTCGGACTCACTCTATATTGGCAAATATCCCAAGATAAAATACTCTTGCTAATTAAATTAAGCTAGTTAATGGAGAAATATATTATGAGTATCTTGATGTTAATCTTGTTTTCGGTGCATCAAATTACTCATTATTCAGTATGATATACTACATTGGCTATATTTGGAGAGCAGTGTATCCATATAAAATGACAAATAAAAATTACTAATATTTCACTAGATCTGGAAAAGAAGAAAAGAAATCCGGTTGAAAATTTAAAATTAGGGGAGTATTGTGATTTGATAAAATCTTACTACATGGAGTGATTTTGAAAAGTTGTTATGAATTTGTAATTTTATAAATGATTTTTTATTTGGAGAGTCAAATGAAATAAATCGTAATAATTTTCAAAGATAATAATGTATGTGAGTTAAAAATAATAATAATAATAACAATAGTTGAAAAATATGTGTATACACAACCTTCATTTGTTTTGAAGAAATTTTTTTAACATGTTTCCACACCACCTTTTCATTACACATGCTCTAACGAGAAAAATTCATGCTTTAATATTTAGCAAGACTTATTATGTGTCTGATTATCTTGATTGACAAGATTTATCATATTTATATGATTTAGAATATTCTCTTGTAATCCTATATAAGGCAATTTATGTACTGATTATATTGAAACCTGACTTATACATATTACACATACTCTTTTTTGTTCTAACATGGTATCAGAACCTCCGCATATAAACATATTTTGAGTTTCTGCCTATTTGAGCACTTGTAAAGATATTTTGCTCCAATTCTACTCCAATTATTGATTTTGACTTTCGGATCTCCTGATTTTCAACTTTTGTGTTCTCTTCATTTCAATCTTCGAGTTTCCTAATTTCAACCTTCGGGTTCTTCGATTTTAAATCTTTGGGTTCTCTCGATTTTGAACATTCAAATTCTCTTCAATTTTCAACTTCGAGTTCTCTCAATTTTGAATGTTCGGATTCTCTCAATTTTCAATATTCGAGTTCTCTTGATTTTTGGTTTTGGGTTCTTTTGGTTTTCTTATTTTTTAAGTTTTGTTTTAAACTCAATTTGATTTTCTATAACCATATTGAGTTTGAAGGGATATGTTAAGATATGTATATATCAATATATAGTATGTATTGCAATATGTAATTAATGTAATTACTCCTCTAAATTAGGTGATTACCTTATTAGTCTGATTATTTTGATTAGCAAGACTTTACATATGTTTGATTGTCTTGATTAACAATACTTGCCTTGTTTATATGATTTAAAATATTTTCTTGTAAATTTATATAAAGGCACATTATTTATCGATTGTATTGAGATCTGATTTATACATATTATACATACTCTCTTTGTTCTAACAGGCATCATATAGTTTTAGAATACAATTGGTTGCAAGTATTGGTGCAAATACTTGCAAGAACTATGGTTCACATACACAGTACATAATCGTTACACACAAATAATGAGTTCTACGTAAATCTCAAATAGACTCTATATAAAGTTCGTTATTTATGTATCACGCTCTATATACTATCTTTGTGAATCATAGGACACAAATTTTTCTTTCACGAAATTATTTTATAGTATAGGCTCCACAATGCAAAATTATAACATAGACATCAAATGCTCTTCCATTTTCAGATAAGGCACCTTGTTTTTTTTTGAAAGAGATCCAATGGTTAGGCAAAACATTCAGTATTCAAATGGATATCCTCATTACCAACTCAATGCCACTAACATAGAACCCATATTAGGAAACAAAATTATACCAAACTCCTTAGTATTTTTATTCAACACTCCATAGTATTTTTATAGTAGTAGTTTAGCACCCAAAATATGATGATGTCCTTTATATTGCAGTCCTTGCGAATGGAAAATTTTTGATACTCGAATTGAATTTAGTTGGGTAAGAGATTGTTCGAAATTAATTTGTTATTAATTAATACAAGTTTGAATAAAATTTAGCATTCATTAATTTTTTATGTTCTGCTCGAACTTGACTTGATAAGTTAAAAACTTTAAATTTACATGTAAAATTTTCAACCTTCTCAAGTTCAATTTAAATTCGGCTCGAAAGATAAACAAATTAAATTTGAACAAAATTTTAAACTCGTTAAAATAATTAAAAAAAGGTTAAATACTAGCGTCATACTCAGATTGTTTATATTCATTTACATCCCCAATCACCATAGAGGCCAGGTTCCATCTATACTATTTATAAAGTGAGAAAACCTCTTTTGATGTCTCACTTTATGAATTTTCCAATTGACCCTTTAACATTAATAATATCATGGTTAATTATCACTTGTAATTTCTTCCTCTTTTTTATTTTTTATTTTATTTTTAAATCTCACACAACTATAATTGTACTTTCCTCGCTAGTTTTATTAGATTGAGCCTTTGAGTTGAGTTGATCTGGTTGATTGTGGATTAAAGAGTATATGAAACCAACCTGAAGTAGGTCCAATTAAGAATTTTCTCCTACAGATATGTCGACAACCAGTACCGCTGGATTGTTGCCACGTGGACACTTTCTTTTATCATTATTCACCTCGAACGGATGCCAACCCATAACTTCACTTCCACACAACTACCTCGCTGTTTCGCGCTACACACTATCAATACCCAAGATTTCAAAATTTAAAAAAAAAAAAAGGCTGATCCCATAAAATTTGAGTAGGCAAATAACTTTGCCGTTAAAGCCCTTAAAAGTTGCTGAAATCAACATTTTGCCTATAAAACGTCGAAAACCTTTCACTAACCCAACCCCATTCACAATTCACAATTCACAATTCACAAAGCAAAGCATTCTAGAGAGAGAAAGTAAGAAAGAGAGAGAAAGGCCATCACAGTTTTTGCATGATGATGATTGATCAGTGCATTTTGGGAGCTTTTCTCGTGAGCTTTAATTGGGTTCGTTTTGTTATACAGCCAAAAACGAGGAAAAACCAAGAAATATAAATCATCATCATCTGCTTCGAAAGCCGCTGATAAGCTGATAAAAGATGATTACATTAGAACCTCTTCTAACTTTGATCGGCCGTCCGAGGATGAAGTTAAGACGGATATCATCATCGTCGGTGCCGGAGTAAATGTATATCGGCGTTGGCTCACACTCTTGGCAAGGTACCAAGATATCTATTTATCTTTAGTTTTGCATATTATATATATATATATATATACGGGAAGTTCTATAGTTTCGTTAAAAAAATTATTACACTTATTTTAAAAATTTATATAATAAATATTTTTATAAAATATATTAATCAATTATTTTAATGATTCATATATATATATATATATGCTCGTATAAATTTTTAAAATATAACGAAATTAAAATATTATAGAATTTTCAGATATTGCCCGTCTTCATTCAGTTTTAATATTCATTATTTATTTTTTCCAGTAAAATCTTTTCAATTCTGGGATTTTATGAAATCCAGTATTTATGGCTTTTCTTTTGCTTATACGACTATATGTCTGTGAGTAGAGGGCAAGTGAAAATAGTATGGCAGTATAGGCGTCATCTTTTTCTCTAAACCTTTATAAAGAAGCTGACGTAGCTTATTCAATGTAGAGATTTTCATTGAAAAATAAATATTCATTGTTTTACCTTTTGAATAATTAGTGGAGACATTAATTAAAACTCTGGTATGGAAAATAGGTTTACTGAATGAAAGCTATTTTAAATTCCTTATTCTATTTGGATGGTAACATCATTAATTATTTCTTAAATAATATTTTATAATTATATTTAAATATATATTTCTATCACTTTTATCTCACCGGTTACCTATACTATATCTCAAAAGTTTATTATAATACTTTTTAAAATAATATCACAAATAAAGAATATATTATCTCAAAATCACTTTTTAAAACTAGTTTAAGTGTTTAAATTTTATTGAATATCTAACTTCTGATTTCATATTCTTGGTGAGATTTATTTCATTCTTTTCCGTATTTAATGATACATCCGTTGCTATTATTTGTCATTCTATATTTGTTACTTTATATAGATGCACTCTATAAATAATGATGATCAACAAGAAGATTTATCACTTTTCCTAGACTATTTTGATTTAGAGCTCCAATTATTAGCTAGTTTACTCAACAAAAAGAACCTATTATAGTAAATTTGTTGTCGGGTTCGATTAAAAAAAAAAAAGAATTGATTGATTGCATTGAATTGAAGATCTGATATTGTTTAGGGCCACTTGTGAGATTCTCCCCTGGATGAGCATTTTCCTTCAGTGGATAGATAAACACATTTGCTTAAGGAAATTTTAAGCACCTAGAAAAACGTCAGCTTCCATTTAAAGATTAGTTTCCTTTTTTCTTGAGATCTTCATATTCTTCATAAATACAGCATCCCTTCAGGTTACAATTTGCAAACTTACCTACTTGAGTTATTAATAAATGGGAAAAGTTATTAATAAATTGGAAAAGTAATTTATAAGCTTGAAGATTTCCTTTCGGAAAAATTATCAAAATAGTCCTTCAATTTTTTTACTTTAACCAAAATAGTCTCTTAATTTTTTTTTAATTAGAATAGTCCTTCAACTTTTATTTTTTACCTAAGAAAATCCTTTTATGGTAGAGCTACCATAAAAATATTTTTCTTTTTTTTGATAAATTTCACATAAAAAGACTATCTTAGATAAAAAATAAAAGTTGAAGGATCATTCTGGCTGGAAGTACAAGAAAAGTTGAGGGACTATTTCGACTAAAATAAAAAAGTTAAAGGACTATTTCAGCAATTTTCCCTTTCCTATAAATAGAAAAAATAAGAACTTTCTGATCTAGTTGATATGTTTATAAAAAAAGCAATTATGTCCATTATTTTGAAAATATATGGTAACTTTTACTTTATCATTGAATTTTATGTCAAGTTAATTCAGGAAAATGATTAAAAAATTGGCAAAACGACGAACCACTAATTTACGAAGCAAAATATTATAAAATCATCATTTTGTGATTTTAAATATTTGCGCAAATTTCATTCTTTTTTTTTTTTTTTAATGATCCAATAACACGATAGTGATTTTTATCACTTTCTCACTTTTTTGTATAATCACACTAATTAAATTTAATACTTAATACAGGATGGACGCAGAGTTCATGTGATTGAACGAGACTTGACAGAACCAGACAGGATTGTTGGTGAACTTCTACAACCTGGTGGTTATCTGAAATTAATTGAGTTAGGTCTTGAAGGTAAAGCAATAAATTAATTTGCCAAACTAAATTTCCGGCCACGCATAGAGCCAGCTGACAATCTATTAGTACATATTCATTAAATGTGACTTATTATTTATTCGTTTCAGATTTTCTATTTTATTATATTTGTTAAATTCTTATTTCATATTTTTAATATTTGTTATTTATATTTTAGTATTTTCGGTCTCACTGTTTGTATTAAACTCTTGTCTTGTATAACGAATGTTTGACATCTATATTTTAACTTTATAAGCAACTAACATATAGAACGTAAAACAGAATATTGATGGATATAAAATTGAATAACTTATTCCAGTTAAAGCAAGATGATAAACTTTTAGATCAAGAATTTCTACCAAAATTTTCATGATTTAATCTTTGACCCAAAAAAATTGCAATTTTCAATTTTTGCTAGTAAAATGACTAGAATATGACGTTCATTTCCATGAAAATATGCAGATTGTGTGAGAGATATTGATGCTCAACGTGTCTCACGAGTTTTCGGATACGCCCTCTATAAAGATGGCAAAGATACCAGGCTCTCTTATCCCTTGGAAAATTTTGATTCGGATATTTCAGGCAGAAGCTTTCACAATGGCCGTTTCATCCAAAGGATGAGGGAGAAAGCTGCAACACTTCCAAAGTATTACTACTTCTGTTTTCTTCCTTTATAACTTTGTTCTAATAGGAAAAATATTTTTAAAATTTTGAGGTTTGGTACTCGGCGGCCAAAAAAAAAAGAAAATTCTATTACAGAACTGTACAATTTTTTCACAAATTAACCCTTTAAAAAAGTTGGTAGGTAGATTTCATTTTACTAATAATTCCAAATTAGAAAATGACTTTTATGCTGTGTGCCCACTGAAACATCATCTGTCTAAGTCTGAACAACAGTATGCCTTACCATAAAAGTTGTTAACAAAAGTACAAAGAAATGCAATTTTTAACATTATGATTTTTTTTTGTCATTATTATTATTTTGTGGCGACAGTGTAAGATTGGATGTCAACAGGGGACGGTTACATCTTTGATTGAGGAAAAGGGAGCTGTGAAGGGAGTGCAATACAAGACCAAGGATGGCCACGAAATGACGACTTATGCCCCACTCACCATTGTTTGTGATGGCTGCTTTTCGAACTTACGACGGTCCTTGTGTGATCCCAAGGTAATTAACTATTTTTTTGTCCCAGTTTTTTAATGATGGTTTGAGTTTTATAATTAATAATTTAAATAACTTTATTCAATTTCTAAAATAGTGAAATTTATATTAAATACTAATATATACAAATAATGATAATTTTAATAGGACGAAAGTAGTAGTAATTATGATTGTTAAAAGATTATGTTAAAGTAATGAGAACGTGAGAAACGTATACGTCGTATCAATTTTTTTAATTAATGATCTATATTTCATAATATTTGATGAAGAGTTGGTTTTATTTTACACATTGTTCAGGTGGACATTCCTTCTTGTTTTGTTGGTTTGATCTTGGAAAATTGTCGACTTCCTTTCCATGTGTAAATCATGGACATGTTGTTCTGGCGGATCCCTCGCCTATTTTGTTCTATCAAATTAGTAGCACTGAGACTCGTTGTTTGGTTGATGTTCCTGGACAAAAGGTGCCCTCCATCTCAAATGGTGAAATGGCCAATTATTTGAAGTCTGTGGTGGCTCCTCAGGTACCTATCTATCTCATTCCTTGTCATTTATCTTCCACTAGCAAATAATGATATTTATATTGAATAGAGTAATGCATTAATCTGTTGGATGAGTTTTAAGTTCACCGCATAAGTTTACCCCACATGAGTGTGTAACAAATATGGGAACGAGTTAATGGATAAACTTTTCTGTGAGATTACAGTATGTTATATTCTTATTTCAGGTTCCTCCTCAGCTTTATGACGCTTTCATAGCTGCAATTGAGAAAGGCAACATAAGAACAATGCCTAACAGAAGCATGCCAGCCAATCCTCATCCCACCCCGGGTGCTCTGTTACTCGGGGATGCATTCAACTCAATGCGCCACCCTTTAACAGGAGGAGGAATGACTGTTGCTCTTTCTGATATCGTTGTTCTTCGGGATCTTCTAAGACCTTTACACGATTTACATGATCCTTCTAGTCTTTGCAAGTATCTTGAATCCTTTTACACCCTTCGAAAGGTCAGCAAATTTCTTAACTAATCTCATATACGTCTATCATGGTTCAAAAATTTGGTCGAATCTGAGTTATATCGTTAAATAGATTCCTGATATGTCATTCCACTCTAAAATATGAACCAAAATTCCACTATAAATTTAATTTTTTGTTAGTTAATTCTTTAAATTTAACTAATTTGTAATGTCCACTTTGTTTTTTTATGATTTTCAACCGCAACTTTAAACGATGTATGTCTGTAGTTCCCATGTCACTTTCTCAATTTATGTTCAACAAAAAAAAAAAAAAACAACACTGAAAACAAGAAAACATTGGTTGGTGAAGAATAACTTTCAAACGCTAAAGTTGAAAAGTTAGGTCTATTTGAATCTGTTCTTTCCCTCACATTTGCAGCCTGTGACACATCTACTTAAATTCTGGCGGGTGCACTTTATTGTTTTTTGTGCATCACCTGATCAACAAAAAAAAGAAATGAGGGAAGCATGCTTTGATTACTTGAGCCTTGGAGGGATTTTCTCAAGTGGACCAGTGGCTTTACTTTCTGGTCTAAATCCAAGACCATTAAGTTTGGTGCTCCATTTCTTTGCTGTGGCTGTATATGGTGTTGGCCGTTTATTAATTCCATTTCCTTCACCAAACCGAATGTGGTTGGGGGCAAGATTGCTTTCGGTATGTCCCTCAAAATCATTATGCTCTGTATTCAAGGAAAAAAGTCTTGAGTCAGTGACTTTACATTAATTATCGTTTGATCATTCACAAACAAAACCCGTCTGTCTATTTACTCTACTTTATGGATGATCGAATGATTGTATCTATCTATTAACTTTACTTTATGAATGATCGAATGATTGTGCTACTCGTATATTAAAGCCAAAATTGTCAACATTTTTATTCACTTCTCCAATTTAATCTCTTTTTTTTTATTTATTTTCAGGGTGCATCTGGAATTATATTCCCAATAATTCGGGCAGAAGGAGTAAGGCAAATGTTCTTTCCAGCCACTGTTCCAGCCTACTACAGAGCCCCTCCTCTTGATTGATTATCACCATGAGAAGGGCCACAATAACATTTTGTAATCAAGAATGTAGTTGGAGTCAGTATTGGTCTTTACCTACATTTTTTTTTGGTTAAAAAAAAAAAATAAACACCAAAAATGTGGTGGAAGGTCTGGCCAAAATCGAAAGAAAAAAAAAAATTTGTAAAGCGTTCGATTATTCTTGACTTTAATTGGAATAAAATTCCAAGTAAACATGTATCATTACTCATCAATTAATAATATTTTTATTGTTTCATTATTTGCTCTCCTAACTCGTTGATTTGTCAAAAATAATGTACACAAATGTAGAAAGACGTCACCATTTATATATATACATATAGACACACACGCATGCGAGGCAGATAAGCCAATTGAATGCTAGTTAGGTGAGAGTTGAACCAATTGTGATTGATTGGAGTGCAATAATATTACGTATTAAAGAATGCGATTGATTGGGGCAATTAATATATTGTTACATGCATGTTACTACTATATATAATTAAACTAACAATATTAGGTACATGCTGATAAATTTTTCAATATTAAAAAACGTACAAGTACTTATTTATCAATATTAATGCACATGATGAATCTAAACAAATGTATATCATAATAGCCCCATTTTGTTTATCAATGCATCCAACAGATGACTAAAGTTATTACTCCGAGACTCGGAATTTTTAATTACAATTTTCATATACAATTCTAATTTTGACAATATAACTTTGCCTCACATAAATTATGGTGAGACTTCAACAATTCCCACAAACTGAAAAGAAAAATACTCCCTTTCTTTCATTCATGGATTTTAATTTTACAAAAATATTGTTTAAATTGACTTCTTTTACATTCACTGTAACGTATTGACTATTTATTTTTTACTAAAAATAAAAGCTAAAAGAATTATATAATACTATATTTATTTTCTCGAACGAGAATTTTCGTCTAAACAAATTATTTTAAGCTACGGATGAAATAAAACGGAAGAATAAACAATTTGTCCAATTTAATGTTTTGGAATCTAGCACCTAACTTGTTTCACTGTCAGCATCATGGGTAAATTTTTTCTATTATTTGCTTCAATATCTATGGCTTTGCCACCTACCCCATTGCACAATGGCTCATGCAAAAAAGATTTGTTGGCTAGTGAACAATGATGAGAGTTTGATCTTTTAATTTTATTTTTTATTCAACGGTCCAAATGATAGATTGAGCAAATTACAAGCACGTTGAAGTAATGTTGTGATGAATCCATCCATCCAATTGTTGTCAATACTATACCAACTCGATCTCGAGTATTCTTTTTTTAAATATTTATTTCAAGATGTCTATTTTCTAATATTATTGTTTATACACAGTTGTATACAGATCCAGAATTTATCAGACTCCAAGAGACAACTAAATAAAGAAGAAAAAAAAAATCGAGATAAAAGAGGTCAATGACATGAACGTGCATGAATCTATAGAGGAAATTAAGTTAGATAAAGAAGCCAGTGTTTTTGTCAGAGCAGTTTATATTCTGTCAGAATAAATTTTACTTAATTGTCACAATTACCCTCAACGGGTCAAAGTCAATCTAGCTTCTTCTTAGTCACTCTCATAATCTTCATCTCTTCTGTTTAAATGGAAGTACCATTTGTGACTTTCCCATCTATAGACACCCAAAACCTTTTCGAGACATTTCACTGTAACGAAATTTTTTTGGATAGAACAAAATGTATAATTTTGTCAAGTATTTTGTAATTCTTATTTATTTACATAATTTTTTTTTTATAAAATTTTAAGTTAATATTTTTATTTGAACTGTGTGACTAATTCTTGATCACAAGATACACGTATCTTAATTTATTTAAGAGTTTCTATCTTTAACTATTTATACTAACAGTTGTCGATGCTCCTTTTCCAAAAGAAAAAAATGATATTGAATTTGAACCGCTAACATGCAATCAAATATTCTCGTATGAGCATCATCTTTAGGCTCAAATAATAGAGATTCGAGTCCAAAAGGAAACAAGATCATAATTAATTTGTCCAGATTTCAAATCCCAATCATTTTATGAAACCAAAAAATTTATACAAAATCTTATCTAAAGTAGCACGAAAATCAAAAAGGCAAATATTTAGATATATTCAGTCTTTAGTCTTATTTATAGATTTTATAGTGTGGATTAAATTTTAAAAAATCTATGATATCAGCTAATGTAAGCAAAAATATTTAAAATTTAATTTTGACCACAAAATTTACAAGTGAAATTAAAAATCGAATTTATCTAAATATTTTCCGATCAAAAAAATAGGAAGAAAGATAGGTAGATATTCTTGGAGCAATAGAGAGGAAAGAGAGGGGGAGGAGAAGGGGGATGATGAGAGCCTGATCTGATATGGGGAATTGTTAAAAATGGCGTCATGGGATGGGAGATGACCAAGAAAAGCATATGTGGTTCATTAATGGATGTGGAGAAATAGAATAAGTTGGGTAATTCTTTGACCTATGAAGGGTAATTGTGGCAATTTTATATAATTTGCTCTAATTAGATATAAATTACTCTAACAATAACATTAGCAACGTAAAGAATAGTGATAATTAATTTCTGGTTTAACAAAAATCACTAACAAAAAAATGAGTAGAATAGCAATTGAAAACTATACTGCTCTTTTTCGATATTTATTACTATTATTCTGAATATTATTTAAAATATATTATAATTAATTTTTTGAGATTTGATATATGCAAATACAAGAAAGTGCAGAAAAATGTAGGGAAAGTTTGTAACTTTCTAGCAAATGAGACCACACAGGAGAACTACGTACCCTTTTTTTTTTTTCCTCACAATTTCTTGCCTTTTGCAACCAAATCTCTTTTATTAATTTGAGGCCTTTTTTCACGGTGTCCCCTTGACATTCAGGACTACCTAACCCCCTTAATTCATTAATTTGTAGTCAATATGTCTATTTTAATTTATTATTCATTACAAGAAGTTGGTTTTCTTTTCATTATACAAGTCGTCACGTTATTATCGGGCAACCAAACAAAATGACAGCATTATTTTGTTTTTTTGAGCGAAAAATGACAGCATCACCATCACTGCAATAATTGAACTGATACTTATGGAAAAATAATTTTATTAGTCCCTCACATTTTATATTTATATTTTTTTAATCTTTCATATTTAAAATGATACATTATAATTCCTCACAAATTCAAAATATATTATTTTGATCCCTTGACATAATTATCAGCATATTTTAGTTTGAAATACTCATATATGTATCGAATGTTACAGTTTTCATAGGTAAAATTAGCAACACACAAATTTTAAATAATAAATGACACTACCTAAAACATCCATCACCACCACCCCAAAATTCTCGCCTACCATCACTACCTTTATTCCTCTTCCTCGCTACTTTTTCTCTGGCAATTATCAATTCTATTCCAACAGCTGTAGTCTTCTTCTTTTTAGAATAATTTATTATTTAAGGTTATGTATTGTCAATTTTGCATTTGAATATGTTACAATTTATACACATATGAATATTTCATACCAAAAAATACCCTTAATTGTATCGAGAGACCAAAATAGTGCGTTTTGAATTTGCGAGAAACTAAAATCTATTATTTTGAATGTGAGGGACTAAAAAGTACAAATATGAAATGTGAGGGACTATTAAGGTCATTTTTCCTACTTAATATATATATGTGTGTGTGTAAAAAATAAAATATGATTTAAAAATTTATTTAAAGGGATAATTTCACAAACCTCACCTGATATTCAAGCTAATTTCACTTAATACCTCCGAATTTTAAAAAATATCACTTACCTCTCTTATTTCAAACTTTTTGTAACATTTTCAACCATTCTTTTAAAAAATTAATTTAAGTGGAGAGAGACTATTTTTCTTCCAATTTTACCCCTAGTTCAAAGCATTCATTAATCTTTAAAATGGTTGGAAGAAAAGGAAAAGGTATGAAATAATTATTAACAAATAACAATAGGTTGTAATTTTCCATGTCCTTCACTAATTAATGTCAAAAAAATATATTTTAATTATTTTTTATTTTACAAGTTAATGATTTCTAAAATAAAATATCAATAACATTTTTTGTTGTTATATATTATGTATACTTACATATTCTAAATTTTTGTTCAAAAATGACACATACAATTACATTAATAAGTTCCTAATTATTAGTAAATAAGTTTACTAAAAACTTTATCAAAAATTCATTTAATTTTTTAAGAGTTTATGATTTTCCAAACAAATTCGAATCATATTTATTTTTTTATAATATATGCTATTTTTTTTACGCGTTCAAATTTTTGTTCGAATCAACACATACTAGCACATTACATAACCATATTTTTTGTAAATAAATTTCTTTTTTTTCAAAAAATACATATTTCAATTTTGAATTTTGATTTACAAATAAAATAGTACTAGTTATAAATGTTTATTGATTATATCGTATGATGTGTTCTACGTATTCAAAACTTTTATTCAAATCGATGCCCAAAAATATATTAATATGAGCAACATTTTCATAAATTTACTAGCCAAAAAATTTATCAAGAGAATATTTTTTTATTTACGAGTTTGTGATTCTCCAAACAAAATACTAATTATGTGTTTTGACGTGGTGAAATTTTTTATTAAAACATATAGAAGTAATCAAATTAATGCATGCACATATTTTTTAAAAAATAAACTGATACAAAATTATTTGAAAGTAAAAGAGTATAAAATAAAAATTGTCAAAACCTTAAGGGTGGTTTTTGAAACTACTTTTTCGTAATATGGCTAAGGTATATGGGGGTATAAATGTCATTTCATGTGTTTTAGTACTATAAATGAACTCATTGGTAAGAGAGGAGAAATAAATAATATTTTTAAAAATTTAAAGTTGATAAGTGATATTAGTATAAACCTAATGAGAGGTTTATGAAATTATCTCTTAAATTTTAAATAATAATTGTGAAATATTATTTAAAAAGTAAAATCCAAATAGATTTTTAGTTGATAAGTTACCTATCCACATATCGACATGGCACATAAGACGAGAATAATGATAATTTATACTATTCTACCGGTGTTCCTCAAAAAAGTGATATCTGGTCCACTAAGTGGAAAATTTTAAAGGGTTAAATGCAAAAAATTTCTTCTAAATTTATATTTTAGTGCTAGTTTGTCTCTCTCAATTTATTGAATAAGTATTTTATTCCCTTACTCCTTGCTTCTTTATATTTGTGTATAAAATTACCTTTACTATGTTAATAATTTTATTTTTTTATCTTCTTACTAATCATATTTATTTTTTCTCTCATATTTTTTCTTATATGTTCTTACATATTTTTTCTTGTTTCCGCTAAATTATTATACTACTAGTAATTATTAATTATAAGCTCTATTTTTTTTACATATGTATAAATAATTTATAAAATAAATAAGTTTTTTTTAATACAAGCAATTAATATATTAATAATATAATATGAATTTTGTAAGTTTTACTAAATAAATAAACTACAAAAGATAAAATGATTTGTCAAAAAATGAAATATACATTCTCAGTATGCAAACAATTTTTTTTTTTTTTTTGTATAATTTATTCACGTGTCATATTTTGGTAGAATTTATCATAATTTCAAAAACTCTTATATTAAGCAGCCTTTATTATCTAACTATATTTTGTTGATATTATACCATAAATAAAATGTTGTACACATTTTTTTATTCTATTATTTTATTTGTATAAAAAATAAAAATTTTAATTTCCCCTAGCTCAAAATTTTTGTTTAGTTAATCACAACTTTATACTACAACAAGGTATATTTATTGTATTAAAGCATGATTAATTTATAAATTAAATTATTTATATACATGTGAACAGTTAGAACTTTAGTTAATTCATTATTAAAAGTAATATCGTTGTCTAATGGTAGTAAGAGAGAATAGTAAAAAAAAAAAAGAAAAAGAAAAATAGATAAATATAAAGAAAATAAATAACAGAGAAAAAGAAAGAAAAGAAAAAAAAAAACAATGATAATTTAATAGAGGTAATTTTGTCCCAAAATATAAAAGAGTGAGTAAAGTATTTATTAAAAAAATTGAGGAATGCAAACTGTAACTGGGATGTAAGTTCAGAGAGTTTTTTGCATTTAATCCAATTTTAAATTTTGACTTATATGGTATGCTTACGAAATTTTTTTTTACATGAATTGAATTCATGATATTAGTGTTATTCATGGGTCATGTCATCTCATATCACCAACTTAGGTAACGTGACCTTTTATAAACTAAGAAATTCATAATATTATTATATAAATTTGATCTATATAAGAATACAAAATTTTTATTTGATAAATTAAGAAGAAAAAATTAATCATATTGAGATTTATGAGGGACGGTTAACATGGATTTTAATTCCTTAAATCCCCGCTATTGATTAATGGGAAATTTTGCATTCTCAGGAAATTATTCCTTTGATTTTAAAAACGATTATACAATATAAATTTTTAAAATACATGATATTGTACTGTACAAATATTTAAATTACAAGAGAATGATTCTCTAAAAAAGAGTGTAGATTTTTCCTTAATTCTAAATTATACTTAGTTTTCCTTTCTTTTTCTTTTTTTTAAAAAAAAGAAAGAAAAAAAAGAAAGAAAAAAAAATCAACATTGGCTCTAAGACGAAGCAAAATCAATGCATTCTTGTTTAATTGTACCGGATACCAAGAAAAATTAGGATTACCTGCAATTTGCACCTCTAGACAATGATGATTTTGCATTTTGTACCTAAAGTGTTAATTTTAGTAGTTAATCACTTCCAAGAGTCCAACTTTTAATTTTTAAACATTGTAGAGCATTATATATTTTTATTATTTTACCTAACTCCTTAAAGTATCCTTATTTATTAGCTCGCATTCAATTCCATAATCAACGTCGTTTATACCAACATAGATTAGATTTTTTTAGTAAGTAATGAAATATTCTAAACATTTCACTTAATTATGTATTAACGTTACAGTAAAAATACTGCACACACATAAACTCGTACAAGTGCACACACAAAGCGTATTTTTAGGTTTGTATGATTATATATGTAACTTAATTTGATTGTCAACAAGTGTATTTTCAAAATTTGGGTAAAATAATAAGAAAATATATGAGTCATTAATAGTGTTCACTGGTATAATATTCTAAAAATTAAAAATTAGAGATAATTAATTGCTAAAATTAATATTTTGAAGTGCAAAGTGTAAAAAGATCATAATTTAGGAGTGTAAACTGCAGTTAATCCGAAAAAATAAGAATCATGACCGCTCCGCTTGTTTTTTAGGAAGGGAAATTTGTTTGGAATAATATGCTAAAGTGCCAAGACAGTTTGTACAAAGGACCACACTATTTCAAGAGAATAAAATGAACAAAACTACAGCAGAAGCAGGCAGAAAATCCAAAATTGCGTCATTGGCTTCGAAAAAGGATGGATGGCTGACCACACAAAGATCCTAGCCTAAAATCTTGATAAACTGGAAATTTCTCATTTTTCCTCATAATAACTTGCACCTTCACAAAACAAGAGTTATCTAACATATGGAGTCTGTATAGGCAGGATGTTTTCGACCTTAATGTTTGAAGCCCTCTTGTTAAAGAATATAGTTGATTTAAAAATTAATTGATAATAAGTGAAATGATTCATAAATTTTATAAATTAATTTAGAATTTTATGGGTAATATAAAATATTTATATTTCAATATCCCTCTTATATATGATTTGGACTGAAACAAGAACAAGGAAGTGATTTTAAAAGACAGAAATCGATAAGAGTCAAATCCAACTCGAAGTAAACAGAAGTATTAATATGATAGAAATTCATGAAATTAAGTCCAATGACTAAATCAAGATAGAAGAATTGGCTTGACAAAAACCAATGAAGTCAAGGTTAATGCACAAAGAGTCTAAGTTATATATAAACGAGTGAACGTTGATTCATTAGCTTTGATACCATATTGTAAATAATATAAATTTTTATTTTAAAATTAATTAACAATTTGTAAAATGATTCATGAATCTTATTAATTAGTTCAAGATATATTAGTTAACTAATGTGGAATATTTATCCTTTAACAATTTTTGATATCAAACTATGAAAAATTCTTACATGGATCAGATTCATGACATAGTGTCATGAACCCTTTGATATATTATTTTATATCACCCATTGAAGTAATATGGGCCAATATAAAATAATATAAATAAAAAATTTATGATATTATGTTATAAATCGAATCTATACAAAAAAAAAAAAATTTCCCCAACTACGAACAAGTACATAAAAAGAGGCACTGCTCGATTTCGGCGTGAGCTCACAAAACTACAAGGGAAGGAATTTTTCCATTCCACTATATACCTTTCAACCTAACACTAAAATTAGCTAAAAAGTTCAAATTTTCTAATACCATTTTAGGAATAAAAACAAAAGAGCTCAATAAAAACAGTTCAATCATAAAAAATAAAAAATAATGTCATTCAATGATCGTGATTAAGAGCAAGGAGGTGTTTGGTTTACGTTCAGAAATCGGAATCGAATTATAATCATAAATTCTACTATTCGTATGGGTTTATATCATTCTTCCTTATTTGTTTGGTTTTAATATAGGAATGAATTTCATTATATTAATGAGTTACTCAATTTGAAAGTTATGTTACAAGTGGGGAATGAAAGTAGTAATTTTCTAACACTTTCATTTCCATTTCTCCCTCTCATACCCATAAACCAAACACCTCCTAAATTTTGATTACTCACTTCGCAATGTGGAATGGGTACGACAACTGTTGAGATCATTGAAAAGTACGTAAATTTTATTATTTTTTTAATCATTCAAAAATTTATAATACTCAATCTACAACATGGTGTGAGTAAAAGAATTTTTCCATGATTAGTGCTTTCTTGCATTTCTGTACAACTGATTGCGCGAAACGTGTTGGCATTTTGTTTTATGACAAAGGTTATATGGACATCAACTGTTACAAGAACGGGACTTAAAGGTACTTCAAACTCGGCCTGCATTGAAGGCCCAACCCAACATGACTAATTTTATTTATTTATTTACGATAAATTTTTAACTCCTTTGATTTTTTTAATTTAATTTTATTGTAATTTTTATTTGCTAATTTTAGAAAACAAAATTAAATCAATAAGAGTAATATGAGAAAGACAATATTGATTTACATTAATTTTTTTTTTTTTTTTTATTATTTATGAGTTAGAGTTGTTACTCAAAACTTTGAAATAGGAAGGTAGTGTAATTTTTTGAAACCAGAAAAGAGGTGTCTGCAATTATAGTTTGGAATATTCACCTTAACTCATCGATTTGAAAAATTTATCAAACCGATGATCATAACTTAAAAAAGAAGGTATTCAAATCACATTTTAAAATCGGATCAAGTAGAAGGTCGAGTCACTCAAATTAAGAGTTGAGTACCGGATCACATTTTTGTGACCCGTCGAGTACCGGATCCAATCCATTTTAGAGATAATTTTATCTGGAAATTTAGTTCATAGAATTTGGTCAGAAGTTAATATTTACTAGGGTTATTAGTAGCCTCTCACATATTCTTTTTCTTCTTCTTTTTCAGTTTCCTGTTTTTCCTTCTTCTTCCTCACATCCTCATTGCTTGCATTTGCCTCTATTGGGATGTATTTTGTGACTTAATTGTTGTTCTTTTTCAGTTTCCTGTCTTTCTTTCTTCTTCCTCACATCCTCATTGCTTGCATTTGCCTCTATTGGGATGTATTTTGTGACTTAATTGTTGTTGCTATTGACCTATTATTACTTACTAGTTTGTTGCAATTGGAATGTAATGTTGGGATGTATTTTATTATTTAGATTTTATTGTTATTGATTTAATTATAAAATTAATTTTTTTAATTATTATTATTTAAAATTTTCATATTTTGTTGTCAGTAAAAATTGAATACCCGTTTTGTATGTATGGATAGAGAGTCAAAATTTTTTCGACTCTGTCAATAAGGGTTGTATATCCTTTTTAACTCATGAATTAACGCATTAATATACCGAATCCATAACCACCCCTAATTATAACAACTGTAGAGGAATGTGAAATTATTCCTAAAATAACACCATTAATTATCTTGTCGGATCACCCAATTTAACCCGCCCCGTAAATCCACAATCCTATCCAAGTACCTTAGCTTCCACTTCCGGTTGGAGGTGCACTTGGATCCGAACACGTGGCGGGCATCCATCTAATCTCTGCTCCACCCACTTTAGATCCAACCCGTCAAATAACATGCGGTGGAGATACAGATTGAGGAATTTCTAATAAAATGCCCAAAACACCCCTATAATTTTACCAAATTACAAAAAAATACAAATATGTGACCTAATCAGCCCTAATCTTTTTTCAGAATTCCCAATCCAATTCTCTCTCTTTCTCCAATCACTCCAAGTTATCCCAGGTCAGTTGAATTCTCAAACCCTCCAAGTCATGAATTATTGCAAACCCAGATACTTATTTATTTAACTTTTAATCCCAATTGATTTCTAGTTGTACTATTTATTTATTTGTAATTGAATATGTATAAGTGATCTTCTTTTTTTTTTTTTTCCTTAAAAATAATTTCTTTTACGTGTTTTTAATAAAGTATTCTATGCCTGTTGATGTTGAATTTCATTTTTTTTTTAGGAAAATTGTTTTCTTTTTTCAGTTTGAATATATTTTGTTTGACTAACAATGTTGTCTTGTGCATAATTTTAGTTCTTGGATTTTGATACCAGTATGTGAGTGGTGAAAATTAAAGATTTGGCTGCTTTTTTTTTTTTTCTTGAATTCATCTTTCGTATATTGTAGATTTAGTAATTGTTTTTAGACAGGTGGACGGGTTAGATGTATGTTACGTAATCATTGTTAAAATTTTAAATGGTATTTTTGCACGCCTGGGGAGAAAAAAAAAGAAAACTATACCTATATTGTAGGGAAGATTAATCCTTTTTCAGGTACATAGGACTATATTTTGAGTTGGTTTTCTGGTACTTTGTGATATACTAACTGTTATAGTTGGTTGTTCTACTGTAGTATTAATTTCTTGAAGTTAATGATTCTTTAGCTGGAATGGATCAGTTGTTAGCTATAGTGTTATAGGAGTGGAAAATGCTCTTCTTTTTCGGGTTATATGGTGGCCAAACTAGGCTGCATGTTTATGGATTGGATATTTTAAGTTATAGAGTTTTGGGGTTAGTTCGTAGTGTGTAGTTTTAATTGTTTGCGTAATTATTCGTTAAATTTTGGGTGATGCTTATTTACTGTTTATCATTGTTTGTTTCGTAGAAGTGATAGGATGTTTTTTTCTAGTAGGATTTGAACACATGCACATCTTGTTGGACAACTGGGTCATCCCAGATGAATTATTCAATCACTGATGAAGTAAATATAATTTTCTTATTGGGAAAGGTTATTGAAAGTTTTCTGCTCAATCTTTATACTTGTATGTTTTCAAATCCCTGTTTCAGAATCCTGTAATCATTTGAGATGAACTTTGAAGTGCAATGTCTCGATGGGATTGCAACAACATTTTATGGGTTGTATGTGGTATTGAGTTTGGGTTTTGCTAGCATCTTGTATGAGTAATCTAAGCAGCGGACAGACAGCTAAAGTTGGATATACTGTATCTCAGAGTTATATTGTTATATGGAGGATCACGACTATGTTGTTGGTCAACAATTTCCTGATGTCAAAGCCTTTCGAAATGCAATCAAAGAAGCTGCAATTGCACAACATTTCGAGCTTCGTATTGTAAAAAGTGATCTGATTCGTTATATTGCCAAATGCGCTACAGAGGGTTGTCCATGGCGTATACGTGCGGTCAAGCTTCCAAATGTTCCAACGTTCACAATACGAAGTCTTGAAGGAACTCATACCTGTGGGAAAAATGCACAAAGTGGACATCATCAGGCTTCAGTGGATTGGATTGTGAACTTTATTGAGGAACGATTGCGCGACAACATAAATTACAAGCCAAAAGATATTTTGCATGACATCTACGAACAATATGGCATAACTATACCATACAAGCAAGCTTGGCGTGCCAAGGAAAGGGGGCTGCAAGCCATATTTGGCTCTTCTGAAGAAGGTTACTGTCTTCTTCCTGAATACTGTGAGCAAATTAAGAAAACAAATCCTGGAAGTTGTGCAGAGGTCTTTACTGCTGGTTCTGATAACCGGTTCCAGCGGCTGTTCATTTCATTTTATGCTTCCATATTTGGTTTCTTGAATGGATGCTTGCCTGTTGTTGGGCTTGGTGCAATCCAGTTGAAAAGCAAATACCTTGGTACCTTAATCTCTGCTACTTCTTTCGATGCTGATGGTGGATTATTTCCAATTGCCTTTGGAGTTGTTGATGTAGAGAATGATGATAGTTGGATGTGGTTCTTGTCAGAGTTCCACAAGGCACTGGAGTTGCACACTGAGAGGATACCTGACTTAACTTTTTTATCTGATGGGCAGAAAAGCATTGCAGATGCTATCAAAAGGAAATTTCCCAGTTGTTCACATGCAATTTGCATGCGTCACTTGACTCTGAGAGTGTTGGTCAAGAGTTCAAGAATTCAAGGCTTGTTCAACTGCTATGGAAGGCTGCATATTGTACTACTGCCCTTGCATTCAAAGAGAAATTGACTGAAATTCAGGAAATTTCTCCGGATGCAGCCACATGGCTTCAACAATATCCTCCTTCCCATTGGTCATTGTTATATTTTGAAGGAAAACGGTATGGTCATCTCTCTTCAAATATTGAGGAGTTCAATCAATGGATTCTTGAATCGCGGGAGCTGCCCATTATTCAGGTAATTGATCGAATTCACAGCAAACTAATATCAGAGTTTGAGGAACGTCGTACAGAGAGTTGTGCATGGACTTCCATGCTTGCACCATCTGCTGAGAAGCATGTGATGGAAGCAGTGGATCATTCCTCTAAATATCAGGTCATTCGGTCAGATGATGTGGAATTTGAGGTTCTATCAACAATGAGATCACACATTGTGAACATCGGTACCCATTCTTGCTCCTGCCGTGATTGGCATAATGCTGTTTGTTGTTTGGAATACCATGTTCACATGCTGTTGCTGCCCTTACTTCATGCAAGAAAGATGTGTATGCCTTCACTGACAAGTATTTTACTGCAAACTCTTATCGCAAGACTTACTCAAAAGAGATGCTCCCCATCCCTGGGAAGATCGGTTGGAAGAGGGAAACTGACGTTCCAGGAGATGAAGACGCACGACTTGTTCGACCTCCTAAGTTTCGAAGGCCACCTGGGCGTCCTGAGAAAAAGCGTATGTGCATAGAAGATATTAACAGGGAAAAGCATACTGTTCATTGTAGTCGCTGCAATCAAACAGGGCACTACAAAACGACCTGCAAAGCAGAGACAATGAAGTGTTCTCAATAGTTGTTGCTTAGTCTTTTATGCTATATATAGCATGAATAGTTTAGCTGTAATGTGAAGCTTCATAGTAGGGATGTCTTCTGGGATGTTTATGGATTGTAGCCTTTCATGTATTATTGACAAAGGATCATCTCCATTGTATAAATAAATACTCTTTAACCTTATTGAACATCTTGGTGTGGCAGTGATACCAAAAAGTTACAAATCTTTACAATCTTTTGGTTTAAAAATTCATGCATTTTAAAAAAAAAAAAAAAAAAAAAACCCACCTTTCCAAATTCATGCATATAACATTCAAAGGCATGTTTACTTGTTGCTTCGTTTTTTTTAAAGGGAAATTTTACTTATATGTGGTGGAATCATTAAGTTGATTTTAAACAATTGTACCGTACAATTTTTATACTAAGTTTTTAAAAAAATTATATTCTATAAATTTTTTTAAAAATGTTTCTTAAAAAATTTATTTTATTTTAAGAATTAATGACGTTTGAATCCTATTTCTTCCTCCTAAAAATTATTGAATAAATATTATTTCATGCATAGTCGGTATATATATTATTTATATTTTAAAAATTATTGTTGATATGCATATTTAAATATAGGTTGAAATAAAAAAAATTTTACATAAACAATTGTTAAAAGATTTACCAAGTTATTTTCACTAAAATCCAACAGCAAAATGTCAAAACCCAATCATCTATCACTCCTCCGAATCTTACCCCAAAAAATAGAGTCGTATCCATCAATCAAAGGAAGCCCTTTTGGTTTTTGTTGCCGGCAATCCTCAGCAGCTATCTTCCCCTAAACCAAAAATTAATTAATTAAAAACTTTAGTGTATATTTTAATTTGTTTTATTTGGGATTTCTAGAATCAATAGTTTTCTTTACTCAAGGATGGATTTGGACACAGATAACAGAATAGCAGCAATTCTATTGAAGGAGGCGGCGGAGTTACGGCGGCGACCGGATAAAGAAGGCGTTGAAGCCTATCTCCGACAACCCAAAATAAGAGGCCGCCCAAATTCTCGCTTCTTGACTGCAACCGTTCTTGGGGTACAACAAGGTTCGATTTTTATTTTATTTTTTTTTGTTTTCTTAAATTATTATTTCTTTGATTATAAATACTGCATTAAAATCAGTTTATTGTTTATAAATGTTAGAAAGAAGAAAAATTATACCGTCCCTTTACCGAACCATTGCAAGACTTTGGGTATAAAGATTATTTGTTTTAAAAATTTATACCGTACAAATTTTTTAAAAATTTATACGTACAAATTTTTTAAGCTGGCGACATCTTTACCTCCACGTATTTGTAGAATTTTCCTAAAGAGAACACTAGAAAAGCTGACTCTTTGCTTTTGTGATTAGTAGTAACATTTGGGATGATGATACTTGATTTTTTATTTTATTTTTTTCAATTTGTTTATGTTGACTGTTTAGAAGAGACAGCATTGTGTATTTTGTTCTTCTGGGGCCTGTTTTTAAGTGGTATTTGAAATTTCTTCCCAAGCTCTAGCATTAAAGCTGATGAAGGTTAAGTAGATAGTGAAAAGTTTTAATCTTTTTGTATGTGTTTCAGTTTCTATGGTTGGAATGTGTCTGAATCTTGGTGTTTGCATTTTTTTTTAACGTAGAATATAGAATGAGCTTTTTTCCTCCTAATTTCCATTTATGTAAAATAGCTCTGTGCATGTAAATTCACTCTTGCTGTGGCAGTAAACGTGGGCCGGGGGAAGGGGTGTTCAGTATGCTTGTAGCGATATATTTCTTGCTCGTAGAGTTGTATGTATCTAATGATTTCAATTCTAAGTTTTAGCTTTAAAGCTGATGGAGGATAAATAGATAGTGAAAAGTTTGGTCTTTTCATATGAGTTTCAGTCTCTATTCTAGAAATGTAGTAGCTGATTTTGAAGTTCATCAGAATTTTGGTGTGTTTGTTTTTCCCCCCTCACGTTAGGGTGTGGAATGAGCTTTTTTCCCTCCTTATTTCCCTTTTGTAGAATAGCAGTTAAGCATTTAAATTCACTCTTGCTATGCTGTAATCGCGGCCCCCTGGAGTGGCGGAGGATTGTTCAGTATGATTGTAGTGATATATTTCTTGCTTTTATGTGTTTTACGATCTCAATTAAAAGATTTTTTTTCCTTTCGTCTGTGCTTGATTCAGCAAATCGAGCTGAGCTTGAAGAGAATGAAATGTGGCAAGCTAGACAAAAGGAGATAGAGCTTGATGATCAGCTTAGAGGAAAAATAAGAGAGGGTAGCAGTGGTAGGAGTTATAGGACCATTAGGGAATCTGGGAGATCAGGTAAAAGACAGTTTGATATCGAAGAAGATGCAAGTCCTTCATGCTCATTGAGGAAAAGGGATGATGAAGGTTTAAGGGATGATGAGGTTGAAGAATTTCTGCGTTCAAGGTAGATTCTTTTTTCTGTTTCATTGGTCTATGCATGTCACTTTTGTATTTTATTGAACACATCTAATGTCATTGATGGCAGGATGAAGCGAGGCAGGGGTGCAGTTGGTTCGCGGATGGATGAAACCAGCCCTTATCTTCTTTCTTGTGAAGATGCTGGGGAAAGGCAGTTAGTTCTACCAGAAGTGGAGCAAAGGGAAGGATCAGAAAAGCATCTTGTTCTTGGCCCTGAAAAGCCTTCTTCACTTTGGTTCAGTGAATCTTCGGCAGCAGGAGTCATCTTTGTTAGAGGAGCAGAAGAACACGAAAAAAGCAGGCTCAAGCAAACAGTGTTCTAGGAAGCACAGATCGAAGGACAAGTCGAGGGATAAAGAGAAGAAAAAGTCGAGGGAGGAGAAGAGACGTTAACACTGCAAGTAAATGTTGCATTTTCGTCTAGTCAATTAATTGTACCTGAGATTGTAAATTATAACTGAGTGTTGATTCAGGTGACAGATTACTTTTTTCCTGTCCAAATTCAAGAATCTTGGTGTCGGGCTTTCGGCGCCTTTTCCCCCTAAAAAACGTAAGAGGCAGCCAGCCTGTTGTAACAAAGAGACGGGATCATCAAACTGATACAATTGTGACATATTGTTTATGCATATTCTTCCTTTCTTTTGCTTATTTCTTTTTTTTGGCTAATTACTGATCTACATAAGAACTGCTAGCAACTTCATTCCAAATTCATATTTGAGACTTGGAGAATAATAGAGTGATTGAACAACCCTTCCATTCCATCTAAAGTTGGAACTTTGGGCGAGGATACGCTAGGGGTTATATTCACCTCCTTGCAAATCCCCTAGACCGAGCTGGGATAACCTGCCTTCCACTCCTGACCTTACCTAACAGCTGAACCAAAAAACAGAAGGAAAGAATAGGCATTGTTTTGCAAACACGTGCCAGACTCGGTGGTTATTTTTTTTTTGGATTAGAGAAAGTTTAGAAGCAAGGTAGGTTTCTCTATTTTTTAGGGATAAGGCCGATCATGGGTTCATCGGCTTGTGGTGATATTATAGATTGCTCAGACAGAGAATTAAGCACAACGAGAGTCAAATATTAGACATTTTAATAGTCTCGTTTGAAACAACCCTGTTGGTCGTGCCAATGTAAAAAAGTCATGAAGTTCACAAAAAAGAAAAGTCATGGAGTTCACAAAAAAATGGACCAGAATATGATGGAAAAAAGAAAAGAGAAGATAGGAATTGAGTCAATTGACTTTTAAAACAGCAGCATACTCGGTTTGGAAGATTGTCCTCATGGAAGTGAAACAGAGACAAGTAGTAGGCAGCACACAAGAAGGAACACGCATAAGAGAAAATGCTCAGAACGCGTTCAGGCTACTGGTTTCAGACTTTTTTGAGTGTTCCATTTCTCCTAGTCATTAACTGCATCGTTTTTCATTTTCAAAACAAACAAACTTGTAAATGCATCTTTATTAAAACCATACAAAATCTGATCAAAGCAACATCATCCCATCTGATCAATTATCTTTTGCAAGTAATTCAGATAGTGTGTTTTGACAGTGAATGAAGAACAGGAAAAAGAATATATTATCTCTGTTCAAAAGGAAACTAAAGGAAAAGGAAGCATTCTTCTTGCAAAATGGAAGCACCTTGTTACAAGATCGATTTTCATCTAGTATCGCGGAATCCAGTCCTATCCGTAGCTACTCAATTGAAGATCTCATCAATGCAACAAACAACTTTGATAAGCATCAACTCATTTATTCAGGGCTTTGGTGCAGGATGTACAAAGGAGTCTATAAAGTCCTACGGAAATCGCCCCGTTCTTGTTAAGATGATAGCTGAAAATTCTGCGATTTCCAGTCAATCACAAGCTCTTTTGCCAATCCATGACATAGCAGTTACATCACAATTAAGCAACCACAAGAACATTCTGAAGTTATTAGGGTGCTGCCTTGAGCTACAAGTGCCTTCTCTAGTCTATGAATATGAAGGCTGTGAACTTCTGCGGGATCTCATCAGTACAGAAAGTGGTCATAGACTACCTTGGAAAAGTAGGCTAAGGATCGCGAAAGATGTTGCTTATGCAGTTGTATATCTGCATACTGCATTTTCTGCCCCTATCATACATGCAAATTTGTCGCCAAAAAAAGTCATTGTGGACCAACATGGAGTCGCCAAATTATTCGATTTCTCGTTGTCTATCTCACTTCATCCGGAGGAATCACATTTACAAGATGTTGGGGTGGGATGCATGGTTGTTTCCATAGACCCTGAATACCAAAAAACAGGCATTGCCTCGACTATGAATTTGATGTTTATAGCTTTGGAGTTATCTTACTAGTACTTCTAACAGGAGAGCAGTTCATTGGCGGAAGTGCAGGAAATATTTTTTGTATAACTGATCAGGGAAAAAAGTATGTTGAGGAGGATCATTTGAACCAAATTATTGATACAAGAATCTTGGGAGAGGGAGGAGGAGCTCAGAAACAGCAGAATCTGCAAGATTTCTGGAAACTTGCACTCAGATGTGTTCAGGGCAAATGTGAAAACAGGCCAGAAATGATTGAAGTAGCTCAAGAACTTAAGCGGATTGAGATGGTTTTTCATTCTTGAATTATTTTTCTAAATTCCCAGGGGATGTTGATTATGTTTTTACTTAATAGAAGTGATTGGTAAGACTAGTGGATTAATTGGTGCAACAATGAGCCATCATTCTGTTTGAAGGAATGTAAAAGGGGCATCATCAAATAGAATGAAAAAAAAATGACTGTTCAACTGAACTACTGATGTGATCAAGCTTGTATTACAATTCTGGAAGTGAAATTGCAACGCATCCTCTAGTTTACATTTCTAATACTGTTCGAAGTTTTAACTTTTATCAGACAACTGTGACATACTCCATTACATGCAAAAGGGATATTTCAAATCTTCCCGTGTTTTAACAGAGGCAAAATCAACAGAAACACTGTCACGAGTCTTCAAAATGGTGATCTGTCTCATCAAAGATCTCCTCCTGCACAAAGATGAAATAAACATTACCTTTAAAATGGCTCATGGAACAATTAGAAACCAAATTCAAGATTAACCGGGAATGTTGTTGCCTCTACCTGCAAAAGCTCTTCAATTACATCTTCCATGGTAATTACTCCAACTGCTTCCTCTTCTTCAGCGAGCTTTGGCAGTGGTTTTCCATCTATTTGCAGGATGTCTGAGTACATCTCCTTTGTCCGCTTCTTGCTCCTAGGAGTGCCTTTGAAAGAATTATTTCCATTATTAGGAAAACTCTTCCACTTCTGCAGAGGTCTTTTTGTCTTCACTGAAGAATTGTCTTTTCTGGAGGTGGCTTTTGGCCATCAATATCTATTTGGACATCCTTCACCGTGTCTATAAAGGAATAGATAGATCGAAAAACAGGAAATTAGCAAGAGAAATCATGCCCATCAGTGATAAAGTACAATGCCAACATTCAGAAAAAAGCTTACTTTGCTGAGGACTCTTGCGAGCAAGTTGCTCCCCAACCTTATTGCTCTGTCTTTCAACAACAGCCATGTGACTGTGACCTTTCTGAAACTCATTCAGGATATCATATAATGGCATCGTTTCTGGTACCCTAAAACGTTGATGACATAGAAAACAAATGAGTACGTGACAACTGCTTGAAACATTTCATTCATGAACCACAAAGCCTCCGCCACCATCTCCCCCCCCCCTTTTTTTTTTCAAAAGGGGAGGGGCCAATGCCCCAGGAAAAAATTAGGAAAGAAAAGAAAAGATGAAAGCAAAAAGCAATATGATCTAAAATCCAAGTCCAGGAAAAGAAGAGAAAGATACAAGAGGACTGAATTAAACATAGCATAACATGTAAGAGACACATTTTTAAAGACTCCTAATATTCTTAAAAGAAATAACTTTCACCATCTATAATGTTCAGTACAATATATCCAAATGAATTACACTTCAGTAGTAGATGCTACATGGCTTATCTTTAGCTCTAAAGGGCAAATCCTTTATTTCGGTGGTATTTTGTTCTATCACGCAGTCAACAACCCCTGGACATTAATGCTTTACTCCTGATTAAGTCTTGGAGATACATCTTAGAAATGGCCCAGTAACAGATCGTATTAGTTATTTCATTGCATTGCAGTGTAGCACCAGCGAGTTAGCAGATTTCTTCCTATTCAAGCAGGATCCATAAAAAACTTAAAACTATAATGACAGACTACCCAAAATTGTCATATAAATATTGAACGCAACAAAGAAAATGCCAAGAAAAGGCATAGGTTTATTCAATGTGAATCAATGCTTCAATTAATACTATCTGTGTGTGCGACAAAACCAACAATAGTATACATTTAATACCTCGGAATCCTGCGAATAGTGACACTCTTCACAGGAATCTCATCTTCTGGAGGGATGGTTAATAAGTTCTTCACCTAGAAATTTTAAACAATAATTAAGAAACTGAACTGATGAAGCATGAATCAATAACTCAAAACAAGAATGTGTAAATAGTCACTTATTTTTTGTTGAAGAACACAGTTACAGAAATTCTAATGAAAAATATACAGAGATTGAGCTTGACTGCTATCTGCCAAATTAAGTAGTCAATAGGAAGACACAATTGGAATTATATTTAACTTAGGAGAAAAGCTATTGTTTCAGACACAGTCAAGCGACAAGTGTGAATCATTTCCCAAACAAACTTCCAATCATAGTAGGACCCCCACCTAGTTGCTAGTACCACTTCTCAGGGAAATTGAAATGTGGATGAACTTGAAAAAATTGATTATAAATTAAGTTTGCATGAAGTGGTTACTTAATGCGCAGCACAGTGAGACCCATCAGTGCATCCAACTTAAATGACTAACTTGTGCATGCCAGATAAATTTTGTAAATTATTATGTCTAGTCTCCTTGTTTGCATAGCATCACTCCATTTCCTAATCCAAACTATTAAAGATTATGTGCCTTAATCAACTTACTTTAGTGAAAGATACATCATTCTCAATAAGATGCCATGACTTCTAGCTAAGCTTCTTCGCAGATATTAATTAAGGAATGTGTTCTCAGACTAAAGGGGCAAACCTTGACAGCACTCGGTTCCTCACTTATCCTAATGCTGAGTATTAACAAAGAAAATCCAGAGTAGTTAGGATATTGAGTGATTCATCCAAAGCAGAATTTATGTGTCCAAAATCCAAATTGAGAAATTAAGCATTACACTACATTGTCACACATAATACTTGAATGAAAGGTTGGAAACTAATTGATATCTGAAGACAAGATGAACATGAATAGCAAAATCTGGCAGAAGTGAGGAAATAGAAGATCAGTAAAATACCAGAATAACCCCATATAATTATGTTTGTAGGTTGCTCATAGTAAACTGGTATTCTGCTATGCCCTTTCTCCAAAATGAAATTCATCAGAAATCTGCACCAGAACAGATATGCTACATATAACTTGAAAAGCAAACAGCACAATTACCTACTCAAATTTTGCATACCTGTCAAGCTTCCCATTAATGTCAATGGAGAAAATTTCTGATATAGGAGTCATTGCATCACCAGCTGTTTTCTCAGTAAGCTCAAGTGCTCCAGCAATGATTGTGGTCTCATCATGTGTGAGTTCTCCACCTTTACCAGCCTGTTTAAGAGCAGTAAATGATTAAAACAATGACAGTATTCACGAGAAACAAAGTGTTAGGCCTTGCCTTGAAATAAGTACTCAAAATGTCAGGCAAATACTTAATCATATTAAATGAACAAAAGCAAGAAATATCATAGACGACCCAAAGTGCACCACTTTGAAGTTTCTACAGATTATTTGAAGGTCTAAATAACCATGAAGTCATACCGATGTAAGTCATTACCATGCAAATTAACTAGTGTTTTCAACTCAGCTCGGCGAAAAAGAGTCCTATGGCCATGGCCTAGCAGAAGGTCTAAAAGCTGTATCCAAGGAACATGGAGAAGTCAGAGACCATTCTCTAAGAGTAATCAACTTAGTTTACCAAGCAAAGGAAACTTCTGGAAATGGAATTCAAAAACAAGTAGACCTTGCTTATTGGATATGCAATGGGAAAGCAGATCCAAACAAGGACACGGACAAATGGGGTGACAGTTGCACCAATGGCCAGTCCATATCTTGAGCAGACTGCTTGTGGAATTATCTGTCCATGCAGATTAAAAAACATTTTAAAATACCAATTACCAGTTCACTGCTTTCCAAATTCAACACCTAACATTGACTGAAGTTCTCACCTCACCAAACAGAAGAATCAAAGTCACTGATATCAGGATAGCGCCAACAGCTGTAATTAGGCTATCAAGGAAAATGGGCAGGGTCTGAAAGAGAAGATGGTAGTAGTTTAGGTGAAACCTTACTCTCCATAATCTCCAGATCAATTTAGTAAACAACTTAATTGAAATCAACTGCTATTCTGTTTACCTCCATAGCAGCAGCATTGCAAATAAGCAAGGTGCAAAGCAACAAGTGCTGATTTCTAACAACTGGCAATATCTTTTCTGTTAAGAAATTAGAAATAATATTAACCTGGAATTCTTTTTACCAGTTATGCCAAAACAGATCCCCAAAAGTATTAAACTACAAGGCACTAGTGTTGTACATATGCAAGCTTCATCTAAGATGATTTCTGGGCAACCTATTCTTGATTAATTATGCATGTAAGTTTCAATTCCAAATATTTCGCACCAGAATAGTCGAATTGCTCCCCTCCCACAAAACCCATCATTATTAGTTGTAAAATATGCAAATCCATTTAGCGGTAATAATAACAACCAAACATGCGGCAAAAGCCTCAAACAAGATGCCAAGGCCAAAAAAACCTAAAAATATTTTAGCACCTAGAAATTGTGATAGTTTGCAGGTTCAATTGTTGATGAATAAAAAAAAAACTTAAGTCAGAAAAAGTGAATACATCCATTACAGAAGTTAACATTGCAAGGACATTTTCTTCAAATTATAACTGAATAAACATACATTCTAGATGTGTATTTTCAGCTAATTCTGCGACTTTTATGATATTCCTCTTCTTTTCTCTGAATTAGACAATGTAGACCAAATCCTACAAGGCTATCCCCAAAAAAAAAAAATCCTTAAAAAAATTATTACACCAAATCTAACTCTAATCTAACGAATAAGCAAAAGGAAGGAAAAAATGAAATTAACAAATAAAATCAGTAGAAACAGCAATTCATCGGCTCCGAACCAAAAAAATATCAACAAAAGCATAACAAAAACACAAAATTGGAAAGGCAGAGCACAAAAAAAGAACAAATAACAATAAATTAAATCAAATGACCACGAAATTAAAAAATAAATTAATAAAAAAGTTGAAAAATGAAAATACCTGCATACTTTCGATCCATTAGGTGTTCCAGATTTCGCAAGGACCTCAAGATCAACGAGACTGAGCGACATGAGTCCCAAAGTGAGTCCCGACATCATTCCGGCGAAGCAAACTAAACCTACTATTATCAAAATGCGTATAAAAAAATCCGTTTCGCAACATTTATACTCCACCGCCATTCAATTTCCCGCAATTTTTCTCGCTTCTTAAGCTTTTTTTTTTTCCCCCTCGGTCGGTGTGAAATTTGTGGTTTTCGTAGAGAGAGAAAGTTAGAGCGGGGAAGAAAATTATAAAAGGAAGGTTCGGTCTTTCCTTTTTGAGAAATCGCTGGCGCCGGGAAAGAAAGCGCTGAGTGTAAAATGCCTCCGGCGAAAATGACTTAAAAAGCTTCGGTTGTCGGAACGTGACGTGTCCCCTTCCCCTGGTGATTCGGTTCTATTATATTCTAATGAACAGAGTCGCGTCCTTATCTTAATAGAGAGGGAGGGGATTGAAATTGGAAACTCCTTACAATTTGGATTTTATTTTTTTTTAAACAAAATCTACTTCTTTCCCACGCTCAAAATTCACGAATTTATAATTAATAAATTATAAAAAAAAAAATATCTTACTATTTAAAATACATTTTATTATTGAAATAAGTAATATGTCATGACTAATATAGGTCATGCACTTCGTTGTCGACTAAGAGTCTTGTGATTTGGATAGTTATTATATAAAATATTTTTTGAGATAATTGATGTAAAAAAAAAGTTAATTTGATGTATATTTTATACACATCTACAATTATTAAAAGATATCTTATAACATTATTGAAAAATGATTAGAAAATGTACCATGAAATGATTTATACATTGTTTTGAAAAATTGTTCTATACAAATAAAATTATGATATGAATTTGGTTGAAAAAAAAAAAAAAACCACACTTGTGACAAAATAAGTAAGACTTGGGAATTATTTAATTTGCAAGCGATTTAATGAATTGGGTAATACCAAAATGATTTTTTTTTAATTTAGAATTAATGGTTGTTTATTGGATTTGGAATACGATTTACTAGTAATTATTCCTGATAGACAAAAAATTTTGTGCACATATCCATAGGGCGTGTCATTCGTGTAATAATAGAGTAATAAACAAAACCTAAATGATTTTTGTAACATAAAAATGAATGTACTATAATATATATCTCTTCAATTTCAATTAGTTAAGCTATCACTGTACTCACTTATCTACCATCGACTCTTCTTATACAAATAATCACGCTCTCATTCCCATCTTTAACCCCTATTCTCCTCCTTTAAGTAAGGGGTGGTCATTTTGACCCATCGATTCAAAAAAACTTATCAACCTAATTCATTTGGAATCATAAAAAATAGGGGATTTGAATTGGTCATTATCATAGGTCAAATAGCGAGTCATAAATTTGCGCCTTGGTGAGTACACGATCCGGTTCATAAATTATGTAATTCTACATATTATGACTTAGTTTAATAGATTTTCGTCCCTCCACCACATTAAGCATGGTATTTATGTAATTAGTGGGCAAACTTTTTATTTTTTAAAACAATTTAAAGTTAAAAAATGTTATAAATAGACCAAGTCAGATATTTGAATATCCGACTTGTTAAAGTATTTATATAAATTGAGTACAGAGTTATTTATTTCCTAACCCGGTATAATCGGATCAAATTCACTATTAACCACATACACCCAATTTATGAACACCCATACATTTAAATGAGTGTCTCATCACTAGTAAAGTAAGTGGGATTGAACATCAAAACTACAATAAGGCTCTCAAATTACTACCAAAAACATTACTCCATTAAAGTTAATTAAGGATTTGGAAAAAAAAAAAAAAAAAAGTTAAAGTTAAGGAGGGAAGCTTTGATCGGAAATTCAATTGAGGACTTGAACATGACATGATAATACGATATGTATATAATGGACATGGAAAAAAAAGTCTGTTGTTGTTTGGAAAGTAAATTTTTTTTACTTTTTCTAAATAATATTTTATAATAATTTCACGTATGTTTTTTAATATATATACATCCCATTAAAAAATTTATTACAATATTTTTATAAAAAAAAATTTAAAAATAATAATTGTTCAAATAACATCAATTTGTCTGTGGTGGATGCTAGATTAAATTATCAGTGGACAGTGGTCCTGTTTTATCTGGATTAAATTATAAGTAGACAGTGGTCCTAATTTATCATTTTATTATGCAACAATTTGTCCAACCTAGGCCTTGGATTCTTCAACGTGAGCCATTTAAATTAATGGAGACAACAATCCCCCAACGAATCCTCATATTTCGCAACTAGTGCGCGAGCCAAATGACTTCACTGTTTTACTTGCAAAGAATCTGGGGTCTGAACACACGTGCTTGGCAGGTGGTTGAATTTTAAGAAAAAAAAATATTTAGTGTACTTTCACTTTACTTGTAAGTTCTGTGAATTAAATTTTATACAATTTATAATATCAATTAATTTAAATAAAATTTTATAAAATTTTATTTTGACACCGAATGAAATCGAATATCCAGTTTACCAAAATATTTTTCCTTTAAAAACTGATTCGGGAATAAGAATCATTCTAGTGATTTCCGAATTCTGGGAATATATATTCTCATATGTATTCTCCCTCTAAATACCATAATTTTTTGAAAGAATTTTTAGAAAAATGTACATTACCATAGTGTGATAATTAAAAAGGTCACTGCATGGGCATTAATCTTTAATTTTTTATTATTATTATTGTTTAAAAAGCGGTAAATGAATGAAATTAAAACAGAGTTTTTACTCCATTTTTTTTCTTTAAAATACCCTTTATCAGTACACAAATATACTAAATAAGGATAGACTAATCGAAGTTAATTTAACTAGTTAAAATTATCGTTTTCATGAAAATATAGGATTGCAACTCTCATCGATGAAATTTTTAAATTGCTAGACTAATGTTGTGAGCATTGGCAACAAGAGCTAATACCAAACGGCAAATGTTAATGTCACAGCCTGTTTTGTTATTGCCACAGCCAAAAAAAAAAAAAAAAAAGGCCAAAATGCCCTTGTTCTCCTCATAAGGACTTGGATATTTTAGTCATTTCATGGTTTTTTTGATGTGGCAATAACAAAACCTACTGTGACAATATCATTTGCCACACAAAACTAGTAAGAAGACAGCTCAAATTCCTCTATCTCCAGTCTCATCTTCTATCCAAATAATAATAATAATAATAAAATAATAATAAAATAATACTGCTACCATTTAACATTTGTTTCATTTCTAGCCTAATCTAACCACTATATAAGAAGGAAGTTGTTTTACTATAGCTGCACCTTGCTTCGTCACGTCGCTTTTTTGGCTGAGTCAAGCTGGCGCTGACGTGTAAGGGGTGCTTTCTACAAAATTTGTTCTATACTATGGCCAGATGTTCCTAATTTGTTGTTAGAAGTGAAATTACAATAAAACCCTTCTACATCAAAGAATGAGAAAATACATTTACTGGTATTGTCGTCAATTGATAGAGAACCTATACCTAAAAAAATGGTTTTGATTTGGAAGCATAGAATTTTTAATTGACATTGATGATTCTTTATTTTGTTGATTTTGTAGCTCTCTTCGAAGTTTATCGATAAGAACAGGTTCAGAGGCAAGTTTAATTTATTTTTGGAAGTTATCATTTTTTCATGTTTTTTTAGTACAAGAGACATTTGACTTGTCCAAATTTTGTGATAATTATTGTGCTTGCAGGCTTTGAGATCTGAAGCAGTATGGTAAGTCTAGCCATTTTGTTAATTGTGAAAATTTTGCATGAAATTAAAGTTAGCGTAGTTAGTGTAAGATGATTCTTTAGCTGGATTGTAATTTATCAAAATAAATGCTTAAAATAGAAGAATATTATTCGAATGACAAGGATGAGGATTAAAAAAAAAATATGCTGTCAAATACAAAACTGATTGTGGTAATTTAGTAGGATATAAGATAACAAGGCTATTAGCTTCTAATATAAGGTGGCACCAGTTCCATTAATTAGCTAATTTAAATAACATGATCAATTTGGCATTTTTGTTTAGAAATATCCTATTCATCTCTAAGGATGGATTTGCGCTTTGTGACTCCAACTTCCTTGTGTTATATTGTTTACTTGCCTAAATGATGCAAGAGATGTCAACGGGATTGACCTTGCATTCAAGAATTGCTAAATATGCTTTGTGGTAACTTGCATCAGTGATGTTGCTGATGCTTCATGCATATATTTTTTTGTTTATTATTTGGTTGTGTCATTTCTGGTGCCGACCTACTTGCTGATTAGGACAAGCTTAATTGTTTTTGCAAAGAAATGTAGAAGAAGTTGATCGGATTTTTTTTTCTTAGTTAAACTTCATCTCGGTCAAAAAGAAATTTGTTCAATTCAATAGTTAAAGATTAAAAAAATTATTTTATACCAAATATTACTATTAATTCGTATTCAAGAGTTTTATTCCCATTAAATTTGATCATTGGCATAATATCTGTTATCTTAAATTCGAATGCAAATTGACTCAAATTGCATTTATTTAGGGTAAAAAATAGTAGGCCTTGGTAGTGTACATCAGTAGTCAATCCTAGAAGTAATTTTTTAAAACTTCAAAGAGTGTAGCAAGACATTTCTACGTAAAAAAGTATTAAATTGTGTCTATGACAATAGGAAGTTATGCTAACACATATGTGAAGTTCCGAAGCTCAATTTTAGTATTAAAAAAAATAGTTAATTTTAGCTTATGAGCCTCTTTTTGGATAGCTACTCTTACTTCTGAGCAGAAAATTAGCACAATTTATTATCAGATTTTTATTCTCTGTTTAGATGGCAAAACAAAATTTTCTATTATTACACTAACAATTTAAATAGTTACCTTTTGGGTAACTGGAATGGGATATAAATTAGGGATAAACATGCTTTGAATCCAGGAAAGGAAAGAAAAAAGGAAATCCGATTGATGTAAACTTCAAATATTTTTTCTCATTGAATTTTCTTTTCTTTTCAGGATTTGCACATTACATGCAAGCTGTATCTACTCATGTTAATAGATGATTTTATTCCTATATAGACTATGATCATTTCATATCTTAATCTCTTAAAGAATCCTATCTGTACAACATATGTCTCTATACATACAAAAACGTAGGGAAGGGACAATATATTGAATTCTAGTAGGGGTGTTCAAAAAAATCCATCGATCCGAAAAATCGATGGAACCGGACCATTTCGTACCGAAAAGATGGGTATTCGATCCGGATTTAATAAAACGGTTCGGGTAATGACCTGGTCCATATATAACAGGTTCGGGTACCGGTTCATATTTCTATGAACCGGCGGGTACCCGAACCGATTCATGATTAGGGATATTTATGTAATTTCATTAAATCATATGCAACCCTAAAACTAATAACTATACTAAACTAAGGAGGGAGCACTGGAGGCTGGAGCAGTTGATTCTTTTCTTTCCTATTCTTTCTTTCACTCGACGTCGACGGCTTTTTCCCTTTTCTTTCCTGTCATCTTTTTCTCACTCTCACTCTCAGATCTCACTCATCACTCATCAGAAATCACTCAGCTTCGGATTGCCTCTGCTTCTGCTTCTGAGATCTGTTGGCTGCTTCTACCTGCGTGACTGCTTGCTTCAAATCAAAGTAAGTGTTTTTTTTTTTTTTCGCTGAATTAAATCAATATCATATGTTTATATATTATGGATTTATTTGTAACTGATTTATATGTATAGATATGTGTGTGTGTGTATATATAGGATATATATATATATATATATATATATGTTCATATATTTTTTTTGTTTGTTCATAAGTCAATTTTTTTTTTGTTTTTTTTTTTTTTTGTCTTCATAAGTCAATTTTTTTATTTTCATGAGTAGATTTTTTTTATTTTTTTTTTTTTTATGTTCGTAATTTCGTATGTGTGGCTGAGTTATAATTTTCTATCTAAAAGAATCTTTAAATTATTTTCTCTTGTAATAATATATAGTTGCAATTAATTTACGTTTGTGTAATTAAAATATAGAAAAATGTATGTCATATGTAAATTTTTTTTTTTTTGGTGTTCATAAGTCAATTTTTTTATTTTTTATTTTTTTTTTATTTTTATAATTTCGTAGTTTGGTATGTGTGACTGATTCTTTAAATTATTTTCTCTTGTAATAATATATAGTTGCAATTAATTTACGTTTGTGTAATTAAAATATAGAAAAATGTATGTCATATGTAAATTTTTTTTTTCATAAGTCGATTTTTTTTTTTTTGTGTTCATAAGTCAAATTTTTTTTTTTTTTTTTTTATGTTCGTAATTTCGTATGTATGACTGATTTATAATTTTCTATCTAAAGAGTCTTTAAATTATTTTCTCTTGTAATAATATATACTTGCAATGAATTTACATTCGTGTAATTAAAATATAGAAAAATGTATGCTTGCACTTATCCATATTAAACATGGCAGTTCCTATTCTAGGTTTTTTTTTTTTTTTTAATGTTCATAAGTAGATTTTCACCATGTCTTTACTGATAGTATGGTTAGATGTTAATAATAACGTGACTTTACTCTTCAATTGTCTGATGTTCATGCATATTTGTACTCAGATGTCAAGTATGGGAGACAACACAAACGCCACAACAGATAGTTCATGTTCGGATCTTTCAAGTTCATCTAATTCATCTGGACCATCTCAATCATCAAGTAAAGTCGATAAAGGCAAACAACCATTCCTTCTTTAGCTCCAAAAGACTCTAAGGTAACTACTACTGCTGGTGGTAAAGTTAGATCTTGAGTAAGAGAGCATTTTGAAAAAATGCCTTGTGAAGACAAAAATAATCAAAAGGCTACATGTAATTATTGTGGTGCTATTATTAGTTGTCCAAATAAAAGTGGTACTAGTGCTTTAAGATAATCATTATGGTAGGTGTAAGAAGGTTCCGTTCAATCAAATAGATAAAAAAACAGAAAACCTTAGAGTTCAAAGATCGAAAGAGTGGAGATGGAAAAGTTATAGCCACAAACATCTTTGATCCGGAAAAATGTAGGAAAGCACTTGTTAGGATGATAATATTGGATGAGTCGATAGAGAGGGATTTAAACAGTTTTGTCAAGAATCCAGCCAAGGTTTAGACTTCCTTCACATCCATTAGAGTCACTAGAGATTATTATGCTTTGTTTTTGGCTGAGAAGAAAAATCTGAAGGATTTCTTTAAAAAATTGTCATCCCGTGTTTGTCTCACTACAGATACATGGACTTCAATTTAAAATTTGAATTATATGTGTGTCACTGCTCATTTTATTGATGATAATTGGACTTTGCACAAAAAGATAATAAATTTCTGCCCTATTACTAGTCATGCAGGTGAGGTAATTGGTAGGGTAGTGGAAAAATATTTGCTAGAATGGGGTATTGATCAGTGAAAGCACTCACTGTAACTGTTGATAATGCTAGTTCTAATGATTTGGGGCTGTCGTATTTAAAAAGAAGGCTTAATAGTTGGAAAGGAACTATCTTAAATGGTGAATTCTTACATATGAGATGTGCTGCGCATATTCTAAGTTTAACTGTGAGGGAAGGATTAAAAGATTTTGATGATTCTATTGTTAGAATCAGGTCTGCTATAAAATATGTGAGATCTTCACCAGTTAGAGCTTAAAGGTTTAAATCTTGTATTGAGAAAGAAAGAATTGTTAGTAAAAGTGGTGTTTGTCTTGATATTGAAACTAGGTGGAACTCCACTTACTTGATGTTGGAATCAACTGTTAAATTTCAAAAAGCATTTGAATTACTAGAGACAGTAGACAGTAAGTATGTAGAAGAGTTTGAATTACTAGAGACAGTAAACAGTAAGTATATAGAAGAGTTAACTCCTAATGTCAGGGCTGTTAGAAATTGGGAAGGGGAAATGATTGAAAGTATGACAGATAAAAGGGATTCTCTAGAATTAGGGGATTGCCTAGTGAATTTGATTGGAATTATGCTCGCAATTTATTGCCTTTTCTTAAGGTTTTCTATGACACTACAGTGAGATTATCAGGTTCACTTTATGTTACTAGAAATCAATACATGGTGAAAATTTATGCTATTGGATCTTACTAGATTAATGGAAGGCAATGATGAGAATTTAGCAGCCATGGCCTCTAGAATGAAAAAGAAGCATGATAAATATTGGGCTAATGTTGACAAAATCAATGTGTTGTTGTTTATTACTGTTGTTCTTGACCCATACTTTAAATTGCGATATGTTCATTGGGTGATTGAGAAGACATATAATGCTGAAAGTGCTCATTTTTTGAAAGAAATAGTGAATACGGTCTTGAAAAACATGTTTGACATTTACAATGCAAAATCACCTCCAAAAATTGTAGATCTTACTCAAGCTATTGAAATGAGTAATAATGAAATTGGCAACTTGCTTGGGGCAGTAGATTACATGAAGATTCTATGCTTTTTGATGAAGAAGATGAATGTGATGGTTTAGGGAATGAAAAGAATTGTCTGTTATATTCTAAGGAAAGGCATAAGGAACGTAATGATCCAACATTCGACATTTTAAATTTCTGGAAAATAAATGCTCCAAGGTACCCGGTGCTTTCTTTGATGGCACGAGATGTACTTGCCATTCCAGTTTCTACTGTGGCTTCGGAATCAGCTTTTAGTGCAGGAGGTCGTGTTCTTGATCCCTTTCGCAGCTCTTTGACTCCTAGGATGGTGGAAGCTCTTATTTATGTTCAAGATTGGCTTCAAACAAGCCATGAACCTCTTTATTTGGAAGAACTCCTACAAGAACTTGAAGGAATATAATCTGGTACTCCCATTCTTGTTATATATTTTGTATTTGATGTGTGATTTATTTTTAATTGATACTATTAATTCCTAATTATATTTTTGAAAAACTTGCAACGCTGTCAAACTTAACTTATGAGCATCCCGTGGTCAATATTGAAGACTAAATAACACAAGAATCCACTCTCTACTTGTAATTTTATGTTCTTCTATTGTTTGTTGTTGGAATGTGACAATATGTATTTGAAGGCTTTAAATTTGGGTTGTGTTTTTCTCTTTTTTTTTTTAGTTTGCAAGTAAGGGACAGTGAACTGTAATGGACTTGCAATGAACTTATATTTGGCTATTTGCATGCTGATCTTGTAGACTTCTTCTTGTGAACTGTAATGGATGGACTACTAGACTTGTGTTTTAAAGTTTAATCCTATTAGTTTGTGGTTGTTGAGTTGGTAAATTGCATTAGTACTCTCTGTTGTTAATAGTTTATAGTTGTTGAGTAGTGAATGGGAATTGTGTTGCTGCTTCTGGAACAAATTAAAAGTTTTGCTATTGCTGTTGTTGGAATGAATTGAAATTTGAAAGAAATGTTTTTTTTGGTCACAGGGTCGGGTATCCGTGGAACCCGACCCGTTTCATCGGGTACCTGAAATATATGGACCGGGTTCAGTTCAAAAAAATAGTGAATCGGTAAAATCGGTTTGGATCACTCCAAATGCTCATAGACCGGGTACCCGGTCCATGAACACCCCTAAATTCTAGTATGCTAAAGATGGTTGTGTAATAGTTATAGGATTATAAAGGATTGCATCTATTTCCACCTATAATGAGCTCCCACTACAGGATCATTAATGAAGTCATTGTTTGCTTTTACCAACATATGACCACCCCCTTTCATACTGAAGAATTACTTTTATTAATAGGCACTTTATATGTTAAAGGTAACAGGTAATTTTGTTGAATTACAGAAATTTAATCACTTATATTTGCATCATGCTTGCTGCCATTAGTGATAAATATTAATTAATTTACAAGAAAATGAAGAAATTGTGACCACAAGATATGAACAGCTAACTAGAAGTATGGGATTTTAGAACCATGTTCATTTATGATTTTTTCTAGGTGTTCTCTTTTCTTCTTCTTTTTTATGAGCATTAACATAATTTTATCTTTGTTGTTTGGACCTTTTGCTGGACATTTGCTTCTCTTTTTATTTATTTATTTTTATCTTTATTTTGTAATCCTTTACACAGATGGGATCTAAATTTGTGAAATTTCATTAAAAAAATCCATTACATTTTTTATCACATGTGAACTTCAAATATTTACTCATGATTGAAATATTTGAATTCACTGAGCTAAAGAAAATTTTATCATTTGATTGCAGATGAGGGTTTTTAGTAGTTATAGATCTATTGAAGCTCCAAAAGATGGAAGAGAAGTTTGACAAATTCAATTATGTATCTGGTCTGACTACTACTCAGGGTAATCACCTTTATCCCACTATTGATATTTGAAGCCTTCACGTTTGTTGGTGAATAAGAACCATATTGTTGTTTTGTTAACAATAAGGAGTGGTTCACACCATCTGAGACAATAATTAAACATTGGAGGGTTGTTGACTAAGTTACCTGAACTTCAAAATCTAAGAGACAATTGATTGAATTACTGAAACAGAAAGATGATGTATTAGAGATTAGTTAGAAGAATTCAATTATCAAGAGCTATATTGATAAGAGTTTATGGTGCTCTTTGCTTCTTTTTAATTTATATTATTTGAAAAATTCTTAGAGTTGTGTTCTACAATTGGTTGCTTGATCAATTTTGTTTCCTCATAATTTCATTTTACCAAATTAGGAACAAATGCTCTGGATGCTTTCATACTGAAGATTTACTCAAATACATTTGGGCAACACCTTTCTTTTCATTTGGATGGCACTTCCTATCTGAGACAGCCAAGACTTGGAGAAGGCTCCAATTTATTTTGTATATAGCTTAACATTTTGTATTAGTAAATATTTCAACTTTTAAAATGTTCTTTTTTGGCCATATTGTGGCTAAATTTTTTCCCCTAAGAACCTGTTTGGGCTGTGTATGGTTGATAAGGTGTGGAAAAAAAAATAGTGATAATAATAAATGTATTTTTATTTTTTAAATATTTCGTTAATTGAAACTTAAAAAAACAATATGAACTATATCATTAGTTCAATCTCATCAAGTAAATCATTATATCCAAAAATCTGAATTATATTTCATATTTGAACGGTGCAGAAACTTTTAGATTTTGATGAAATATAAAATAAATTAATAACATGGTAAAATATCATTTTTTTTTAAATTCTTTGCAAGACATTTATATAGAATAATTTAAATTATAACGGTTTTAATTTTTTAAAATTTATTTTTTACCCTTAAATGGAGATGATCTTTGTTTAAGTACTAAATTAAACTTCTTTACAGGAAAATTCTTACATAGACATGGATCGGGTCTATAATATAATACCATAGATCTCTTGATCTGAATTAATATGAACTAATAAGTCGATAATACTATATTATGGATCAAATCTATATAAGAATTTTTCTTCTTTATAATTAATTTAAAAAAAGGAAAAAGGAAATGTGCTCTATCCTACTAACCAAAGAAAAGAATTGTTTTTCCCTTTTTTTAATGCATGGAAAAGGAAGATTAAAGCAAGAGCTAGAGCGAGAAAGCATAGTTTTGTTACATCCCTGATCCATGCCAAGGAATCAGATTTGCCAGGTAAAACAAAAATTAGACAAAATCATGGTACGTTTTGCAATACATGTTAGAGCATGACAAAATAAAGAAATGGACGAAAACATAAATAAAAGTAACATAAAGATCGATAATCCCTTTTATAATAATATATCCAACTCTAGAAAAAGTGTAGGACCATACGAAATCTATGGGAAGGCAATGGTTGATTACAAGAAACGAATACTAATATATTGTGGAAAGGTTGATTAATGACCTGTCTGTTCTGAAACAACTAATCTTTGTGAGCGAAGAGTTTATACATTGAAATAGAAAAATGGTTTTCAAAAGACATAAATTCAGAATCACTTGTGAAACTAATTCATATGGTAGAATTACAGTGAATTATTAATTTTTAATTTTAAATATTTGTCGGATTTCATTATTTTTTCTGAATTTATTGACACATCAATAATTTTATCACTCTTAGATGTTGCACTTATTGAAATATATGTCGATCGTTTTATACTTATTTTAATTTGATTTTACTATTACAAAGGTTGAGTAAGTTTTGACTACTCATTTTGTAATGTAGAGTTGGTATAAAAATCGTTGAAATGATTGAAAAATAAGTGGATCTCATAATTTTTCAATTATCTAACTATCTGTAATACTCACCCCGCAATGCGGAGTGAATATTTTAGTCCTTCACATTTCACATTTGTATTTTTTTAATCCTTCACATTCAAAATGATACATTTTAGTCCATCACACAATTTTGAATATATTTTGACTTGAAATACTTACATGTGTATAAAATATAACATAATCAAATATAAAATTAACAATACATAACTTTAAATAATAAATTGTTTCAAAAAAGAATATTGGAACTGTTGGAATAGAGATAGCAGAGGAAAAGTCACGAGGGAGGGGAATAGAGGTGGTAATAGTTGGTGAGAATTTTGGGGTGATAGTTTTGGAGGTTTTAGGTAGTGTCATTTAATACTTAAAATTTATGTGTTGCCAATTTTATTTATAAAAAAATATAACATTCGATACATATGTAAGTATTTCATGTCAAAATATATTAATAATTATGTCGAGAGATCAAAGTAGTATATTTTAAATTTGTGAGAAATTAAAATGTATCTTTTTAAATATAAATGATTAAAAAAATATAAATATAAATGTGGGACTAATAGGTTGTTTTTCCAAAAAAACAAATACTACTGTTGGCCCCAATAATGGAGTTTCAAGGTTGCACAATGGTATAAGTATGAACTGCAAAGAGAAAGCGATTGGTGAAAAGAAATGATTGTGACCGTCCTTTCTTTTCTTTTTATTCTCTTTCCGATTATGAATCATGTCCCTGTCCTTGGTTTAATGTATAAATTATATAAATTATCTTATCGCAGTATTCTTTTTTTTTAATATTTATATAGAGTCAGTTTTTAGTTTTATTTATAAATTTTATAGTTAAAATTAAATATTATAAAAAAATTATATTAATTAATATTATATATTTTATAATATTTAATTTATATCACATGATTTACAAGTAAGATAAAAAATTAAATTTTTCTAAATATTTTTCGTAGATATTGAAGTATGATGGAGAACCTTAGAAGAAACATCATAATTTTTTGCATTGAAAAGATAAGTAGTTTCGAAGTCTTGCAAATTAATTGTAAATTTGGTTAAGTTGGGACATTTCTTGTTTCAGGATCAAGTACTTGAGTATTACTCAATGATTTCTGAAACTTAATATCGTGGACACCTAAAATAATGGAATTAATATGATATGGTCCTTGTCTTTTTCCTTTGAATTTTTCATATGATACCTATGTTGACGAAGTGTAAATGGTTCAAAATACCATACTTTGTTTGGACTAGAGGAGCCTGATTTCAATTGTTCCTATTTAGATTTTTGCTTATTAAACATTATAGCTATTTTCCATCCCAAACTATTTTGAGGTATTGCCTTTTCCTTTTGATTTTTAGCTTTAGAATTTTGGACTGGAAAAAGCTGATTACTAGAGGCTGCCTTCAATATAATAATAATAATAATAATAATAATAATAATAAAGAGGCTACCTTCGTAAAGATAATAAAAAAGAGGCTGATTTTTTGAACAGAGATCTTTTCACCTTTCAACATATTTTAGACGAAAATATGTTTTGCAATATTTAAACGATAATGTTTATAGTGGTAATTAAATATCTAGTAATTATTCAATAATTAATAAGAGAATCAGTTGGATTTGGTGACCTACCTTATTATAAATAAGGGATAATATTTCTTAAAATGGAAGCCTCCTATTAATTTTAAAATAACTGATAGGATATATTGTAATTGTTCAATAATTAAAATAAATTTTACCTCATTTAAACAGTTGTTTTAATGGTAAATTACCATAAATTTCCTTGTGGTATACCATCCTGACCCATGACTGCTATCTATTTTAGAAATATATATTACACTCCTATGTGATTTGGACTTAAAGATAAAATATTTATGTGAAAATAATTCAAATTGACAGACTTTGACATACACTTACAGTATATGCAACTGTTTAACAAAAAATATTTTTTTCCTCCAAAAATCTCGCCTTACCAAAGTACCCTTATTTCTATTCCTTTTTTGAAAAAAAAAAAAAAAAACCTCCTTCCGCGCCACTAGTCTACCACCACCACTAAACCCCCTCCCCTCCCCTCCCCTCCCCTCTCCCCCCATTTTTTCTCCAATTACAGCCTCCCTCCAACCTTTTTCCCTTTCCCCAAAAGCCCATCCCCTTTCCTCTTCTCTTTCGTAGCCTTCTCCCTCCCTCTTTCTTTCCCAGGAACCCTTTTCCCTGCTCTATAACTACCACGCTCACCTGCACTGTCAACCACTACCAGTAACCCTCTGTTTCTCTTCCCAACAACTAGCCCCACCCCATGAAACTTATCCCCCTCTCCCTCATAGTCCACCCTCTTCCCATTACCCACAACCCCTCATCATACATAGGATTTCAAAAAATTTTCAGCATCCTTCAAGTGGTTTTGTTGAAAATGGATTGTGGGATAAATGTAGGCAAGTAATTGTACTAAAATCTGTCAATTTAGATCCTTCCACCTATTTTACTTTTTCAGCCCAAATCACAAGTAGGCGCGTATATTTTCAAAATATATAGAAGTCAGGTTTATGATAATTTATCATATTTTTAATAATAATAAGTTCTCTTAAAGCAATTTTAAAATAGTTAAAGCAAAAGGAATAACTCCCTAACTAAGGATAAGATTGGACTTTTCGCACTAGCCATGACCTATTATCAAATTAAGATATGTATGTAAATGGCACTCAGATTCAAAATCGAAAATCCCGATCCATTGTGATTTGCTTTTTAGGGGATCAGTCAATAACTATTCTATATTTTACAAGGCCTTTTTAATATATAGAGAATGAAGCCCAATACATAAAACATAGAAAACATTTAATTATGACTCCTAAGGCCCATTCATCATGTGGACTTCCAATTTGGAGAGTTAACACCCGGTGGCGTGAAATCTTGCAGGCCTCACTGCAATGCATTGCGTGGATAAAAGAAAGGGATCACTCTATCTTTATTTTATTTAGGTAAATATTTAGGTGGATTCGATTTTTGATCTCATTTGTAGATCTTGTGATACGGATTAAATGTTAGAGAATATATGACACGTCAATTGAGTCCTATGTCCTAACATGGTTCTATAAAATCTCAATTTAACTATTTAGAATTGATAATTTAGCACTCAAGTGGACATTTTTTAAGGAAAATTTTGTAATTCTTTTTAGGAAATTATTTGTTTGTACTTTAAATATTTGAATAGTATAATATCATATATTTTAAAACTTATACTGTACTAACTTTTAAAGTTAACAGAATAATTCCCACAACAAAACTATAAAATTCCCCAATTTTTTAATAATTAAGGCAACGTAATTTTAACAAGTTCGCACTTCCATTACCAATTAGCTAAATTCTCAATTTTTACTACTCAATTCAGATTTTTTGACTTTATATTTTTTTTATTTTATTTTTAAATTAACCCTCTAAACTTTCTAGTAGTGCATCATCACTGGAAGGCGTGGTTTAACCCATAGTTCAAAACCTCAGAAAAATTCAATTAATTTGTATTGAGTTGATTGGATTTGATACAATTACAGATAATTCAGTAAAAAATTTCTATAAAAATCAAGTTTTTGATTAAATTCAATAATTTTATCGAGCAATTATCAATTTTTATCCGGAAATTCTTCAAAATGTGCTAGAGAATCTCAAGCAAAAGAAAAATTAAAGAAGACGCATGTTTACTATATGTCTAAATTATAACAGACATATGTCAGCTTCTACAAAGTGGATTCCACAAAAAAATAGAATTTTCACTGTTCAAATAGTAAAATCACTGTTCAAAATCTTTACACTGTGCATTCACGGATTTACTGTACAAATACTGTACAAACGGTAAAATCAGAAAAGTAAACTAAAAGTTCACTGTGCGGATTTCAAAAATCCTACTGTACAAAATTTGAAATTTTGACGTCCGGCTGTCTATAAATATCCTCAATTGTATAGCCGAGAATAAGAGCCAACTTTTAGTTTACTTTTCTTTATTTAGTTTCTATACTCTCCTCTCTCATTGTACATCTCTACTACTCTTTTGTAATTATTTTTTAATCAAAGAAGAAGACCACCGAGGTATTCCTCTGCAACCTCTTCTGAGGTACCTTCTTCCCTTTCCCTTTTAATTTGTTTGGTCCTGACATAATATGTCAGGCTAATTATCATATGTAAATTGTTATCTTATCCTAAGTATTTGAACTATGTTTAAATTATTTTGAATTTCTTTCTTTCAAAACTTTTTAATAACCGTTTATCTTGGTTCGGTTCTTAAAAATTTTCAGTCACAATGTTATTATAATTTCTTTTGTTGGCCCTGAGATGTTATAATCTTGCAATGAATATTTAAAAAAGAATCGGCAACATAGCAAAATAAATTAAATAGTTTTTATAGACAGAAAATTTTAAAGGTAAATTATCCAAAATCGGAGATTTATGATTATTAAAAATAATTTTCTAAAGAAAGAATTTGACTCTAGTTTAAATGTTTGAAGTTAAGTGTGGCGGCCGGTCTTGGGCTAACCGCCTTTGATCTAAATTCTGGACTTAGTTTTAATACGATTTGCAAGCCAATACGGGATTCCAATACGGTGATAAGCCAATACGGGATTCCAATACGGTCTTGGGCTTTGTATTAAGGCTAGGTTCCGGCTTTTAGTGAAAATGGTATCAGAGCTCAGAGACTTAAGATTTGATAACAATCGACATATTTCTTTCCTTAATAATGGAAGACTTATCTTTATCATCTGTGTCATATGATAAAAATAAATTAAAAGAAGAATATGATATTCCTCAAGATATGAATTTACTTAATAAGTGGACAATACCAAAATTTCACCCTCTGTTATTTATAAATATGGTTTATTTGATAATATTATATCAAAATATGTTGTTAAAACAACAGAAAAATCAATTCCTTTAAATTCTGATGAACATGTTATACAATTATTAGACTCAAATGATATTGATTCTTATAGAATTGCTGGTAAATTTAATTTTATGCATATTGGTTTAGTACAAATTGCTTTTAAACCTTTAACTTTAAAAGGTTTACCTGAATCTTTTATAGCTGCTTTACGAGATGCTCGTAATCTTGATTGGAAAAAATCCTTAATGGGTATTATACAATCCAGTTTGGCTAATGGTCCAGTTTATTTTAATGTTTATCCTAATTTACAATTATCTGTATCTGATGTTAATATACTTGATGCTTTAACATTAAATGTTAAAATTCATGGTTACAATTATGTACCAGGATCTGAACTTATATGTTTATGTTATAGAGTTTGTTTTAAACTACTTTCGACTTTGAATCCAAAGTGTAAATTGATTAATATTTCTACTGATGAAACAATTTTAATTGAGACTAATTTTAATAAATCTCAGATTATAACTAGACAACCAATTAAATGGAATGAATCCTATTCAATTTCCTGATCATTGGATAATAAATGAAGACATTTCTTCTACATCTCATGCTTTGAATATTACACAGCATGATCCTCAGATTATATCAACTCCGAATGGACAAATTGTTCTTCGATTTGATAAATCAAATGTTCCATCTAGACATAGTATTGGATCTAGACCATCATCATCTAGACATCCTTATAGGACGTCTTCTTGAAAATAAGAAGTATAAGAAGTATATTATTGGGGTTCTTCTCGCACGTTCAAAACTCGCATCATGACTGTCTCTAGATAGTGTATAAGAGATCTACATAAGATGTAAGTCATTGTTGTTATGGCAAACAATAATATTGTTTTTTCAATTCATGATAATGAATTAGATAAGGAAATTCCTACGAATCCGAATTAGATTTTAATTTATGACTATGTTATAGATTTTAGTCCGGTTCATATGCTAGAAAAATAATAAAACAAGAATTTTTATCTTCAAATTGGAATAATTTTAGACAATGGTTATTTGAAGTATATTCTTCTGAAGACCTTGATAATATTTCAAAAGAATTTTATGAATTTACTGCTTTACATAATAAAATAATTCCTTTTGTTCCGTGGTTTATAACTACTTATTTAAATAATTATATTAATGTTCTTGAACAAACATATCAATTTTCTGATAATATTCAAAAGAATTGTTGTAATTCTTGTAATACTATATATAATGATGAAAATAAAGAATATTATAACATCCTTTCTCAATTTCAAGATTTTCAAATAAATATGATTTCAAGTGATAATATTATTGATTTACTTAAACAAATTGAAGACAATGATATTAGATCAAAAATTTTAAATTGGGCATCTATATCATCTACCTCATCATCATCTACTTCATCATCTTCAATTCCTAAATTAAATTTGGCTGAAATTAATAATGAGCCATATACAATGTTAGAAGTTAAAAATAGAATTAGTAAATTAAACAAATTAAACGAAAATGGAATTACTTTAGCAAATTTGCATGAAGAATATAATAATGAATCTATTAAAATTTTGAAAAATGAAATTTGTTTAATAAAACAAAATCATATTTTTATAGATAATCGACTTTCTTTAGTTGAAAAATCGATTCATAAAGGCAAAGAAATTAGTCAGCCTATTCAAATTTCTTCTAATGATATTCCTTATAATAATAATAATAAATTTGATAATTTTTTAAATATTATGCAAATTATTACATCTCAAAGATGGTATATAAAAATTAAATTTTTAATTGATAATGATTTTTTAGCTGAATCAGTTGCCATGATTGATAGTGGTGCTGATATTTGTTGTATTCAAGAAGGTTTAATACCTACTAAATATTATACAAATTACTCACTTTACGCTCTGCTTCTGGTGATAAACTAGAAATAGATTATAAAATTCCATCTGCTTATATTTGTCAAGATAATATTTGCATTCCCCAGACATTTTTACTTGTCAAAAACTTGATGAATCCTCCTATTATATTAGGAACTCCTTTTATTAATACTTTATATCCTATTACATTTCCAAAATTTGGATAAAAATGGTTTTACTGGAACTTATAAAAACCAAGAAATTAACTTTCAGTTTATAACTGATCTTATTACTCGAGATATTATTTCTTTTATTGAATTAAAATATTCACATTTATCTTCATTGAATTCAGAAATTTATAAATATTTCAGAAATAGAAATACTATAAATTTCTGAATTCAATGAAGATAAATGTGAGTAAGGTATCTTATACAAATCTAGAGATTTATTAGAAAAACTATATATGGCCAATATATTTTCTAAATTTGATTTAAAATAATTATATTGATATATTATGTCAGGCAGATCATACTTATTCAATGTTCCCTTTGGACAATTCGAATGGAATGTTATGCCATTTGGATTAAAAATGCTCATTCAATTCCAAAAATCATGAATGATATTTTTATTCCTTATATGGATTTTATTATTGTTTATATAGATGACATCCTTGTTTATTCAAAAACATTAGAATCACATTTTAAACATCTTGAATTATTTAAAAAGATTGTTATACAAAATGGATTAGTAATATCTAAACCAAAACTTTCTCTATTTCAAACAAAATTAGATTTNCTCCTTATTATAAAAATCTTTCTAAAGATTTAGCTCCATTATATGATAGACTTAAGAAAAATGGAATTCCTTGGAATAATAAACTAACTAATTTAGTTAAAAATATTAAATCAAAGGTAAAAATTCTACCATGTTTAACATTAGCTATTCCTAAATGGACAAAAATAATAGATGTGTATAAGAGACAACGTGCAGGAATATAATCATAAATAATGTAATTCGGATTTAGTAGAAGAATCGTCCTTATGTAAATTCATTATTATAGAATTTATAGTTTAAAATAATATCAAATTATTGAAATTGAAATGTTAGAAATAGTTAAATGTGTTCTAAAATTTCAAAATGATTTATATAATCAAAAGTTTATAATAATTACTGATTCTCATTCAATAAAATTTATGTTTAATAAAGATTTTAAAAATGATATTTCTAAACAAATGTTTGCTAGATGGCAAGCTCAATTAACTCCATTTGATTTTGAAATATTTTATAATAAGGACATTAATCATGGCAATTGATTATTTTTAACTTCTAACATTGAATTCTGGTCTCCTTATTAATTTCGAGGTGGAAAAATATTATATAAATCAGATATAATCTTTTGAATTTATCAGAATTTAATATGTTTGTCCTCAAGAACATTGATTATAATTATTTAAATAAGTTGTTATAAATTACGGAACAAAAGGAATTATTTTATTATGTAAAGCATAAAGGTAATAACTATGCTTCGATTACTGAAGATGAATCTGAATCAGATTCTAAGTCTTATTATATGAGATCAGAAAAAGAAATTATATTTCTTCTTGATGAAAAAGACTGTCAATGGCAAGATCAACCTTGAAAAATTCTTCAAAGAATTTAGATAAAAAAGTCTTCTTGAAGAATGGGGACTTTCAACCCTTACAGAAAAATAATGTTTTGTTGATAATCAACCACTTTCTTATACTTATTGGGATTATATACAAAGTTTTCATAAAACTTTTTATTATGAGAATTATAAACACAAGCACACTTGGTTTATTAAACTGTGTTCGAATATTCTCTCTCAAAATATTCCCAATTGGCTTATTCATTGGTGGACTACCCATGGACCCTCAGTAAAAATTTTACCTGAGCCTTTTCTTCAATTATATCATTCGTGGATAAAATTTTCACCCACTCTCAAAGATGTGTATAAGAGACAGACCAAATTCATAATTCCCAATTATAAATTCTTTAAATAGAAAATTGAATAAGTCTAATAAATGGTAGATATTTATGTGAACCTAAATTTGGTTAAGAGACCTGATCATTTCCTTTGTTTATATCGAACCTATTATACCAAATCTGGGATAAACTCATCAAAAATGATGCGAAACAAATCAATTATATGGTCAAGATTCATTTTGTATAAGAATCAGAACATTAAAGAGAAATAAAGAAAATAATTAATTAAAGAATACGCATCTTTACTATATGTCTAAATTATAACAATCATATGTCAGTTTACTGTGGATTCCTACATAATTTAGAAAAATTTGTTCAAGATTACTGTATAACACAACAATTACCAAAGCAGTGGATAAATCCAGGAATGCTCAGATGTGTATAAGAGACAGCACAGTATACCAAATGTAGAAACATAAACTCTTCACTGTGCGGATTTCTCCTACTGTACAAAATTTGAAATTTTGACGTCCTGTTGTCTATAAATATCCTCAATTGTATAGCCGAGGATAAGAGCCAACTTTTAGTTTCTCTTTTCTTTTGTCCACTCTTCTCTCCCTCTATTGTAAATCTCTACTACTCTCTTGTAATTATTTTAATTTAATCAAAGAAGAAGACCCCGAGGTATTTCTCATCGCTCTTAGGTACCTTCTTCCTTTCCTTTTAATTTGTTTGGTCCTGACATAATATGTCAGGCTAATTATCATATGTAGATTGATAAAATTGCTAACATATTATGAACTATGTTTAAACATATTTTGAATTTCTTTCTTTAAGATAACTTTCTAATATACCGTTTATCTTGGTTCGGTTCTTAAAATTATAGGGGACGAGGTGGAAAAACATTATATAATTCAGTAAATTAAATAGTTTTATAACAGAAAATTTTAAAGGTAAATTATCCAAAATCGGAGATTTATGATTATTAAAAATAATTTTCTAAAGAAAGAATTTGACTCTAGTTTAAATGTTTGAGGTTAAGTGTGGCGGCGGTCTTGGGCTAACCGCTTTGATCTTCTGGACTTAGTTTTAATACGATTTGCAAGCCAATACGGGATTCCAATACGGTGATAAGCCAATACGGGATTCCAATACGGTCTTGGGCTTTGTATTAAGGCTAGGTTCCGGCTTTTAGTGAAAGCCCAAGACCGTATTGGAATCCCGTATTGGTTTATCACAGTATTGGAATCCCGTATTGGCTTGCAAATCGTATTAAAACTAAGTCCAGAATTTAGATCAAAGGCGGTTAGCCCAAGACCGGCCGTTCCACTTAACCTCAAACATTTATACTAGAGTAAATACTTTCTTTAGAAAATTATTTTTAATAATCATAAATCTGTCCTTAAAGACGGATAATATACCTTAAATGACCGGATGTGTATAAAAGACTATTTTAAAACTGTTTTTATACACATCTAGATGTGTATAAGAGACAGCCTTCTGGTGATGGATAGCTGCATTATTTTCAAGGCCAACAAAATAAATTAAATAACATTATGACTGAAAATTTTTAAGAACCGAACCAAGATAAACGATTATTAAAAAGTTTTGAAAGAAAGAAATTTAAAATAGTTTAAACATAGTTCAAATACTTAGGATAAGATAACAATCTACATATGATAATTAGCCTGACATATTATGTGTATAAGAGACAGCTTGGAGGCTAAGGAAAGGAAGAAGGTACTCGATGAGAAATACCTGGTTTGTCAAGATTACACATCTTTAATAATTATTCAGAGAGTAGTAATATCTATTACAATAGATTGTTTGAATGTAAGAAAAGAAAAGAGAAATATCAGATAGTTAACTTTTATCCTAAGAATTTTTGAATAATTCCTCAAAAGTCTTATATGATTCGCCTGGAACTGTCTACTATTTTTGTTTATACAGTAATTTAATGTGATTTTTACTGTTTATACAGTAATTTTGAACAGTGATTTACTATTTGAACAGTGAAATTTCTGTTTTTTGTGGAAACCACTTTGTATTCAGCTGACATATACAAATAATTTAGATATATAGTAAAGATACACATCTTCTTTGTGTATAATAGACAGATCTGAGATTAATGATGCTGTAAAGAATTTGTTGCCTTTCTCTTAACACATCAAGATGTGTATAAGAGATATGAGGAATGCTCTGAGTCCATTGAATTGTCTTTTGAGGAATTTGATTCATTATCTTCTTGATCAAGATCAATAGAAAGATCTTTTTTAATATGTTCTTTAATTTGATCTTTAACTTGCTCCATATAAGCGAAGAATAATTTCATCTTTTGTCATAGTGCTGATTGCACTTGCAATTTCTTGGCAATATGCCCTGGCTCCATTGCTTTGGTAATAACATCTGTCGATAACTTTGAACTTTTCTTTATCTCGATTAATTCTTGACCATATAATTGATTTGTTTCTGGATCATTTTTGATGAGTTTATCCCAAAATTTGGTATAATAGGTTTGATATATAATAAAATAATTCCTTTTGTTTCGACTTTGAATCCAAAGTGTTCCCATTTATAAATCCAAGGAATAGAAAATTCAAGAAAGAAATAAATGGTAGATATTTCAGTAAAGGAATATTATCTGGGAATATAATTTTTGAGAGTGAAAATTTTATCCACGAATGATATAATTGAAGAAAAGGCTGTAAATTTTTACCGAGGTCCATGGGTAGTCCACCAATGAATAAGCCAATTGGGAATATTTTGAGAGAGATATTCGAACACGCTTTAATAAACCAAGTGTGCTTGTGTTTATAATTCTCATAATAAAAAGTTTTATGAAAACTTTGTATATAATCCCAATAAGTATAAGAAAGTGGTTGATTATCAACAAAACATTGTTTTTGTAAGGTTGAAAGTCCCCATTCTTCGAAGAAATAACTTTCGCACATATTATGGCTTTGTATTATTACTAATAGTCCGAAACAGAGATATAGGTATTACCGTTATGTCTCTTATACACATCTAGATGTGTATAAGAGACAGTATCTGGATTATCTTTGGGATATTATCCAGATCAATATTGGATGAGGATGAAGATCCATATCCTGATAATCCAGATTCAGAATTCCAATTTAACCTCAAGTATAATTCATCTAGATGTGTAAATTCTTAGTTAGAATATTCTTTTTAAAATCATAAATCTCTTTAAAATAATTTACCCTGGAAAATATTATACCATAAATTATACAAATATTTTAAATATTCAAATGAACAAGATCCTTTATGGATCTGTCTCTTATACACATGCTAAGATCTATTAAAATAGCTTAAACCTGTCTCGAGATACACATCTAATGTGTATAAGAGACAGTTATTTCTTTTATAATTATGATAATTATTATAATAATAATCTCTAATAGGGAATTCCATATTTGTATAATTTATGGAAGGAATATTTTCCAAATATTTTAATTTTAACGCTCTTGCTTGTGAAGAATAAGAAGTATAAGAAGTACTAGCTTGATCAGTCATTTAAAATTTTCTTTCTGTAAAACTTAATAAAGTTTTTAATAAGAAAATTATATCATTTATAGAAATAGTATAAATTTCTGGATTTATTGAAAATAAATGTGAATATTTTAGAAAATTCAATAAAAGAAATAATATCTCGAGTAATAAGATCAGTTATAAACTGAAAGTTAATTTCTTGGTTTTTATAAGTTCCAGTAAAACCATTTTTATCCAAATTTTTAATAGGATATAAAGTATTAATAAAAGGAGTTCCTAATATAATAGGAGGATTCATCAAGTTTTTGACAAGTAAAAATGTCTGGGGAATGCAAATATTATCTTGACAAATATAAGCAGATGGAATTTTATAATCTATTTCTAGTTTATCACGAGAATAGAGCGTAAAGTATGAGCTGTTTTTGTATAATATTTAGTAGGTATTAAACCTTCTACAATACAACAAATAAGAGCACCACTATCACATCATGGCAACTTTTTCTTTGCCTTTATGAATCGATTTTTCAACTAAAGAAAGTCGATTATCTATAAAAATATGATTTTGTTTTATTAAACAAATTTCATTTTTCAAAATTTTAATTTCTTCATGCAAATTTGCTAAAGTAATTCCATTTTCGTTTAATTTGTTTAATTTACTAATTCTATTTTTAACTTCTAACATTGTATATGGCTCATTATTAATTTCAGCCAAATTTAATTTAGGAATTGAAGATGATGAAGTAGATGATGATGAGGTAGATGATATAGATGCCCAATTTAAAATTTTTGATCTAATATCATTGTCTTCAATTTGTTTAAGTAAATCAATAATATTATCACTTGAAATCATATTTATTTGAAAATCTTGAAATTGAGAAAGGATGTTATAATATTCTTTATTTTCATCATTATATATAGTATTACAAGAATTACAACAATTCTTTTGAATATTATCAGAAAATTGATATGTTTGTTCAAGAACATTAATATAATTATTTAAAATAATAATATAGTTATCTAATTCATTATATGAATTCAGATATAAGGAATATTATTAGATATGTAAATGATTTACATGTGATGTAGATGGATATTACTATCTAGATATATATAAGAGACAGCTCCGAACGTGCAGGAATATAATCATCAAATAATTAAATTCCTGATTTTCTTATGGATCCTATAATCTAGATGTCTAGATGATGATGGTCTAGATCCAATACTATGTCTAGATGGAACATTTGATTTATCAAATCGAAGAACAATTTGTCCATTCGCCTATTCTAAGTCTTATACACATCTCTTATGTGTACAGAGACAGCTGTGTATAAGAGACAGGTTATAGATGTGTATAAGAGACAGGGCTAATTGATTTAAAGTCATTTGTAATAAAATTGTCATGAATATAAAAAAGAAGAAATTAAACAATTAGATTTAAATGACTCTAAACTAGAATACGAAAATTCACATTGAATTTTATCGATAAAAATTAATTGTATAATACCCATTAAGAATTTTTTCCAATCAAGATTACGAGCATCTCGTAAAACAGCTATAAAAGATTCAGGTAAACCTTTTAAAGTTAAAGGTTTAATTTTTAATTCGATAAAATTCAATTTGAGTGTTTCTTATTCTAGTTTAGAGTTTTTAAATATTAGTTTAATTTCTAACGAATTATTCCTTCAGCTTTATTACAAAACACTTTAAATTAATTAGCCATATAATTGAAATGTTAGAAAAATTTTACATCTTTTTAAAAAAAATTATATTCTTATATTTTAAATAATTATATGATATAATATTATATATTTTAAAAATTTATATTACTAAAACTTTTAAAATTAAAAAAAAGTAAGAGAATGATTGCTAAAAAAATACTGTAAGAATTCCACTGAAAGTTAACTCCGTATTTAGCAGACTACACAAATGAAAGTGATAGAGAAAAGTAGTGAATGGAGTATAAATCTAAGCCAATTTTCAGTGCCTCTCTTGTCTTTCTCTCTCCTCTCCGTTTATAGTAAAAAAGACAGAGATCTACTACATCAGTAATACTAGATCTTTCCATCTCAGGTATCTTTCTTCTCTCAGACTCAAACTCACCTTTTTTTTTTTTTTTTTTTAAGTTTACTGAATTATGTAACCATTCTGTTCTTTAATGTTGAGTTTAATGGACTTAATTAACTTCATTGGGGTGTTTAAGCCCGACCCATTTGAGGAAACTGCAAAGACTCCATTTTTTTGGTGTAATCTTTGAAAATTTCAGGTTTTTCGATATGGGTTTCTGATAGTTATATGGATCTGTGGACCAAAGATTTGTTCGGAAAATTTTCTATTTATTGGTGATATTTATGTTTAGCATAAGCTATCGAGTTATTTTTGAGTGTAATTTGTTCTGCTTGTGGTTGTTGTTGATAAAATTTTGTTTATTATGTTCAATTCTGAATTTTGAGGAGTTCAAATTACTGGATTACTTGGATTGATTTACCTTGTGATGAGTTACAAGAAGTTATATTGTGTGCAAATGATTCATACAGGGATGTTTAAAGTAGTATCTTATTCTTTTCTTCAATCTGTAGTAGGTATTCTACGGGTAATACCATATAATCATGTCAAGAAGGCCAAATACTTTGCGTCGACTTGGATTCCTAGATGGTGGGAGCATCCCGTTTGTGGGCTCCTTACATACTAAATCGCGCCCTTCTCCTGTTTTATCTGTAGGACTCGTGGTTGTGGTAAATCTCAGATCCTCACTTTGAGTCATCTTTTAGTTTATTTTGTTACTCTGGTTATGTGTCGCATCATGTTTAACTAATGGCATTACTTAAAGGAAATAATAAGAAATATGAATATTGCCAATTTTTTTATGTATCCCCCATTTGAATGATATTTTTACATCATGCCTCCTCTTTTGGATAACGAAAGTGTTCTCTTGAACTTTTTCAGGGTGCATTTCTGATTATTGGTTATATGTATCATGGTTCAGGTCTGTATTATTCTCTGATTTATCCAAGAAGATGTAATGGCTATTTTTGCTTTATTCTCCATCTCATGTGCTGTTCTTTTGCTTTAGTACATTGTTATGCTATAGTAGGATTCTAGCTTGGAAGGATTACCTTAGGCATATGCCAAATGAATTTGTTATTTATTGTTATCTTTTGGATGTCCATATTTGGATTTATTTTAAGGCATTCTGGACCTAAAAAAGTCTTTTTGTTACAGGTGGAAGGAGCGGGGACATAGATGCTTTAAATAGACTTGAAGGTATATTTATATAAGGAGTGATACTTGAATCATACTATTGACTCTTGATGTTATATATTAGATAATTGAAAATATTTGTTATGCATCACATTGGTTTTAGCAAAGGTGATTGTAAGTGGAAATTTATCAAATCAAGTCTTAGTTGTGTGTATATAAGGGTTAAGCTTCTGGAAGATTTTTTTTTTTTCTTTTTTTTAGAACTTGTTCTACTTATTAGTTTCTTTGAATAAAGTAAAAAGTACGGAAAGTGTAATGGGCATATGTTTGTTCTACATAAAGTAGCTCTCCCTAGCTGCTTCTGGTGGTCTCTATTGCACTAGGTTTGCCCTTTTCTCACCATTTATTGGTTGTTATTTCCATATCAAGATTGATCATCCAATAACTGCCTCCTGCTTAAAACCTAGATCTCCTGTTCTAAATTCTAAAACCCCCTCTCAACCCTTCTTTTGATGCCCCTTGTTTTGTATGATCCTCCATTTTTGTTGACCAACTAATCATTGTAAATGCTATTGCTTTTACTCCACAGTCCAAGAATTAGTCTGCCTCCTACTAACCGTTTCTGAAAATACCAAGTGCAGTTCTCTTGTTAAACGAGTTGTATTGTGATTTGGATGGATTTCTGTAAATTTTGAAAATTGTTTCCAGGTTCGTTGCCTCTTGTAATGATTTCATGGAAGAACTGGATGCCTCAACTGTAAAATTTTCAGATCAAGTACTAAGCATGGTTATGATTTCCACTTTTTATGACTACTATTATGATTTTATATTTAAAGTTCTACTTTTGCCCTTTCATATGTTTCCAAAGTTCGGTTGCTCTTCTTACAGTAATGGTGCCATCTCCGAGTGTTAGTTTCAACTTACAGTTTTATCTCCTTAATTTGTTACTTGTAATTGGTGAATGCATGGTACTCGTGCTTAAATCTTCTAGCTATGTATCTACAGGTGGTGCTTCATGTACATTGGAATTGCAAAGAGTATTACCCATATTGAAAAAGTCATATGGTGATAATATGCACAAGGTTTTGCATATTGGCCCTGAAACTTGTTCAGTGGTTTCAAAACTACTGAAAGAAGAGGAGACTGAAGCATGGGGGATTGAGCCTTATGACTTGGAAGAGACTGATGGCAACTGCAAGAGCCTTGTGCATAAAGGGATTGTGCGTGTGGCTGACATTAAATTTCCACTTCCTTATAGGGCAAAATCCTTCTCCCTTGTCATCATTTCTGATGCATTAGATTATTTGTCACCAAAATACCTTAACAAGACTCTTCCAGAGTTGGCTAGGGTGTCATCTGATGGTGTAGTTATATTATCAGGTAGATGTTCTGCACAACTATGGCCTATTTACATCTTCAAAAATATATCTAGTAGTTGACAAGGCATAGAATATATAGTTTATGTTGATAGTGTCTGATATATGTATGTTTGACAATTTCAAGCTTGTTTCGGACATGGAACTTGGAAATTTCACCAGAATATGATTTTTAAAAATGTTTTTGTAGGTTTTCCTGGGCAGCAAAGAGCTAAGGTGGCAGAACTAGCTAAATTTGGTCGACCAGTAAGTTAACTTTTCTTACCATTACACATTTTTTTTCCTCGTCACTGTTGGCATGAAAAGGGCTAGATGCTGTTAATTCTCAGTACAGCTACCGGATTACCAGTTTCAACCTCAAACGGTTTCTTGAATAAGATGTTACAATGATGATTTTATTCAACTCTCTGGCACACGTTCGTTATGTTTGATACACTGAAATATCACTCAATAGATAATCTTAATTGCATATTCAGCTACATCGAGATTATTCTAGCTAGCCTCTATAGCATGGCTGATAGATGATTGAGGAGAACTTTCTATTCTGTTTCAGATAAACAGTAAGATAAGATGTAGTTTTGAAGGGTTTGATCTGATGAATTGATATTTTGTTCTGTTCTCTTGTGAAGGCTAAATTGCGAAGTTCCTCTTGGTGGATAAGGTTTTTTGTTCAAACCAGGTTAGAGGAGAATGAAGCCGCTGGGAAGAAATTTGAGCAAGCAGCAGCAAAGAGCTCATATAAGCCAAGCTGCCAAGTTTTCCACCTCAAATCTTACCATTGAAGTTAAACTGCAGTATACAAAAATTATAGTGTTCCAAGAATGATAACCATATAGGGTTTTCGTACAATAATTTGACATGGAAGGTCATACAAATTTTAGTCTCGGCACAGTGCTACATTGTGCGATATACCCTTCTACATTCATTGCTTGATGTCTTGTTCTGTTCCGCAGCTGTAATTGTAAAATACAGTAGTTCTTGTTCACATAAGCTCTGTTTGCTTAATAATTGTTCTTATAGTACTATTGCAGTGGCATTCTTTCTTCCATATTGTGAAAGAAAACTAATTTGTTGGTTACAAGTATATGCAATATTTTTTCTCTTTATAATTTTTTGTTCTTAGATGTATTTTTTCCCTTAAAAATAACTTATCTGGTACTTAGAGGTAATTGTTACTTGAACTCACTGGACAAGGAAGACATGCATAGATACATAATACACGTTCACCCATGAAATTTCTAATAGCAAAATTTGCTTATAATCTGATATAGTAAATATAGTACTAGTAAGAAAGGCTCCATTTGGATAGGATCATTTCTAAATAATTTTTTAACATGTTTTTGAAATATTTTTTTATCTCACATAAATCATATCTTAAAAACTTAAACTTGTATTATACTCTTAAGGAAAAATATCCCAATTTAAGATGAGGAATTGTACATTTTTTTTAAAAAAATTTTGTACTATATAAATTTTTAAAACGCATGATATTATAATGTACAAAAGAATAGTTACTTAAAAAAATCAGTAAATTTTTCTCTATCTATTGAATTTTGTTATGACAATTTTATTTTTACAAGTACGGGTTTCGGGCTGGGAGACATCCGGGCAAACCCGGCCCATACTTGAATGGACCACATCTGATTACAAAGCTATAAAATAAGGGTGAAACAGTGAACTTTACCGGAGGCTCCATGGCGGCAAGAGACCATCCCCCAAATAAAACGACATCGTATTTCAGCTCTTCACGCTCATTCATCTTTCTCCTTTGCCTAGCCTCTCTCTTCCTCGCTTTCTGTCTCTTCAAAACCTCCATACTCCCCGCCGCGAAACAACAGCAGCAACAGCAAAGCACCGAAACGACGACGTCGGATTCCAAAGGCGGAGCATCAGGAGCCTGCGACTTCTCCGACGGCCGATGGATCTACCACGATTCGCAGGCGGAAAGATCAGGATCGTCGCATTTGCGGTACGATGAAACGTGTAAGGAGATATTCAAAGGATGGAATTGCATTGGGAGTAAGAAATTCAATGCTCTTGAGGTTGTCAAATGGCGTTGGAAACCCTACCTTTGTGAGCTTCCTCAGTTCGATCCTCTCCTCTTCCTCGACCGCTTCAAAAACACTAATATTGGTACTCCACTCCTCGCTCACACAAACTCTTTATTATTATTATTATTATTGGGCATTTAATAAATTAATTTTGTAAAAGTTTCAATTTTTTGGTTAGAATGCTGAATTAGTGTTTTGGAATTCAGGTGCTGTACAACGTCAGATTGTTCAGCAAGACTACTCTACTAGGAAAGTTTCTTATTTCTGGAACTTATGTTGAAGAAGGAAAGGAATTTAGGATGCAGTCCTAGGATTCTAATTTGTAACTAGGAAGATTAATAGCACCTAAACTTTGGTATGCATGAGGTTTTTTGAGCTGTTGGATGGCCTTTTGTTACTATGATGAGAAGTTCAATTGGAACAGTTATAATTCCGTGCAGTAGGATTCGGTGATTTGTGTCAAAAGCAAGATGGAAATAGTCAAAATGAGAGCTTGAGAAAAAAGATAGTTTCTTCTGAGTTTGGGGTAGGACCCCACTCTTTGATGTTGCACATCCACTCTTTTTCAACGCTATTCAAAGATCAGCTACCCCCTCGCTCTCTCGCTGTCTTTAAGTAGTGGTTTCTTCATTCTTTAGATAGCCACGAGAGTGCTCTGAAATTGGTTCATGCCACTCTTGTTCAGCAACTATTTCGCCTGATCTTTCTCCTTGTTCTTATTCTGTTCAGTACAGGAATAAAGTGCTTTCTAGTTAGTGAACTTTTATAAGGTGCACGAACTTGTAGCTCTTTACAGACTCTTCATCCATTCCAGTCTAAATCTTTATAGAAAGATCAAAGCAGCATATCAGTCTTTCCCCTGTACCATTCCAAGTCTTGCCTTTTCTATAACTTCTAGCACTCTAAGTCTTGCATCTGCCTTCTGTTAGTTAAATATAAACAGTGCATTTATCAGCAGCCTTGCTTTAATTACTTAGATTGAGCTTGTATCACAGACAAACACCCATATATGTACTTATCCGTGTTTAGGTGTTTTATTTATTAATGCTTTTTTTTTTTTTTTGAAGCCTGATAAAAACATCATCAGGTTACACGTGGCAAATGGAGATACATACCGTATTCTGTTGCCTTGTAATCTGTTTATTGATACATGCAGAAATGTTATCTTTATCTTTGTTTTCGACATGTATTGTTAAAAGAATCAGCACCTTTGTGTTGTTATATATGTCAGGAAAATATTTAGCCTGAAGTTTGGAATGCATTTTCCTTGGAAGCATTTAGTATCTTTGGAAAACTCATATTTTCTTTTTGTACTGTGATACTGTGCTACATTTGGACATATGGAACTTGAGCAATGCAGGTTTTGTGGGTGATTCTTTGAATAGGAACATGTTTGTCTCGCTTTTTTGCACATTGAAACGTGTTTCAAGTGAGGTGAAAAAGTGGCGTCCAGCTGGGGCTGATCGTGGGTTCACCTTTCTCAATTATAATCTTACAATTTCATATCACCGGACAAATCTTTTGGCTCGTTATGGTGGGTAAGCGAAGCATAATATTTTATGTGGTTTTATTTTGAAGTAACAAACTTACCTCTTAATGGATTTATTTCTTTTGAAGTTTATCTTCTTTATGTGCATTTGATGGAGAAACGAATTCCATGAGATTTTTTTACCAATTTTCATACTCATAGGATACAAAACAGTTCACTCTTTAGCCCACTAACATACGTCTTTGAGAAGCAGTTTAGGTGGAAGTCTGACCTTTATTGTCAGTACTGGAAAGTTGCTTCCTTTGCCAAAGCAAGAGATTTGATCTATCGTTGGAGTTTGGTTGAATATTTTATGTTTTTCCTTCTGTTGTTGCTTAATTAATACACGTTTAATTTGTTTTTCCTGAAAATAGGTCCAGTTGACTTGAGGGAAGAGTTATTCACAATGTAATATTGCGCAAATGTAATAATCTGTTACTGTATTTAAATATTGTGCAACGATCACTGCAATACACTATTTCATAAGAAAACATGTTATACTTTACAATTTACTAAATTTGTCGTCATCTGTGTGCTATGCATTTAATGTAGCATGTCAGCTATTCTACAAAGCGTAATAGCTGGATATTTGCGTTTGAGGAAATTATTTTATACATGAGCCATATGCATATATTTGGCCATCCTAAGTATCTCTGTTAAGTTTTAGTGGTATGTTCAAGCATTGACATTTTGTTTAACTTCCTCTTGTTTGGTAAGTTTGATGTTGGCAATCATTCTGTCATATACTCTGTTGGTATTTGAAAGAGCGTGTCTGAGATGTGGCTTCCCTTGCTTGTTGATTGGTTGCTTTATTTTTGTTCTAATATGTGATAGCCACTTCCTTTATACCTGTACTATCCAGGTGGGCTGCAAATACCAATGGTGGTGTGCTAGAATCTCTTGGATACAAGGAAGGTTACAGGATTGATGTAGATGTACCGGAAGGAACGTGGGAAGAAGCTCCAAATTTTCATGATATTCTTATCTTCAATACTGGACACTGGTACAGTTTATTTTTTTCTGGAATATATTTTCTGCTTTTTGTTGGGTGGAGCAATAAGAGACCATTGAATTGGTTTTGTGGAGGTGTGAACAGATTATATCTTGTACAAAAACTGAAAAAGGAAAGTAGATAACTTGCTCATTACTTCAAAATCTTAAGTAAACAGGAACGTAAAAGGACAGATTATTTTTCAGGATAAATTGTTTTAGTTGGCTCTTCAAGACATAGAAATGACATGATTTTGTTTATAGGGGAAATGTTCCCTTCAGTACTTTTGTTTTTTCCCCAGCTGTCTTCAAAATCAAGAGTCCAAGTTGGTCCGGTTAAATTCTGGTTCCTTTCACAAATTTGAACTAATGCCAGATCTCACTTGGTCATGATTGATCAACAACTACAAGCTGTCAAGACAGTACTGAAGCTTGGGCTACCATCAAATGTGGGTTGAGCCAAAGCCAGCATCAAATAACTGATTTTTCATACTCTATGGTTTGATGGTGTTTGTCTGACTTTATGCACTCTATGGTTTCGGAACTGTTGAAATTACTCTAAAACTACGTTCTAGACTATTTAATCCTTGTTGTGGAAATGTTTTCTCATCAGCTAACTTACATGGTCTTGACATTAGGTGGTGGGCTCCTTCAAAGTTTGACCCCGTGAAGTCACCTTTGCTTTTCTTTGAAAAGGGTACACCCGTAATGCCTCCAGTTCCTCCTGATGTTGGCCTTGATATGGTTTTAAAACACATGGTATGACTTTAATCTTCCCTTTTAGATTATATGTTAGATTCCAGATACCTGGATTGATTATTAGAATGATAAGTTTATATTAGATTAAAGCTGTGTTGGTGCTTCTCCATGCATTTGTTTTCATCTTCTAACTATGATGTGAAGGGCCAAGCTGACGTTCAATGTGGAAGCAATAGAAACTTTTTGTCTAATTCTTATTCCTACCTCTTGTTTGTGTTAAAGGGCATTGTATGTTTTACAGTTTGATTTGTTAACTGGTAGACCGAAGGGAAGGGCCTAGAAGACGATCTCTTTGAGATGTTGAAAATTATGAAAATTTTTCTTATTTACCAACACTCCTCCTATTATTTTAACTTAGCCCTAAAAAATATGTCTGTTTTCTCTTGTTAATTGGTTTCTCCCAATAGCTCAAGGAACTGAGAAAACTAACTGAGATTTTGTGCATCTTCCATTATATGTTTGTGTTGTCATATATATTTGTTTCCTTTTTTGGTTTCTACTAGATTTCACTTGTGCAGAAAAGAAAGCAACCAGGCACTACTATATTTTTTCGAACACAGTCCCCGAGACATTTTGAAGGGGGTGACTGGGACCAAGGTGGTTCCTGTCAACGTTCAAAGCCTTTGTCACCACAAGAGGTAAGCATGTGTCTTTATGTTGTGTTTATGGTTGTTGCTTAATGGCTTAACATGCTACACTGGATAATGTATTTGCATTCTGGAGTAGGTAGAAGAATTTTTCTCTATTGAAAACAATGGAACAAATGTTGAGGCACGACTTGTGAATAAACATCTGTTCAAGGCCCTCAAGGGTTCTAGTTTTCATATCTTGGACATAACACCATTTCGCATGAGTGAGTACAGAGCTGATGCTCATCCGTCCACTGCAGGTGGAAAGAAACACGATGATTGCATGCACTGGTGCTTACCAGGCGTTACAGATTCTTGGAACGACTTATTTATAGCACATCTAAACAACATCAAGAGTTAGAAATTAGTGAATACTGAGGGCTATTAGTTTTTTTGTTGTAAGTGCTCTCTTTGGTAGTTTTAGGCCATTTACGTTCCATATGAAAGAAAAACTGTAGAATTTGGTTTTCATTGTTAACTTGTTCATTCTTCCAAGAAAGGGTATTCGCATCTGGTGTGCATTCTGTAAAATGGAAGTGGACATTGGAACTATGTTAGTATAGCCGTCTACGAAATCTTAGAACTAAGTTGATCAGCTTCATTTGCTTTATCGTCTTTATTCTTTTTGATTATCAAAATATCAGCATTGTGCCTAAGAAGTACGCAATATTCTAGTAAACTGTTGTATGCTAGTTCGCTAGCTTAATCACCTTTGAAATAGTAATGAAGAAAATGTAGAAAGTCTTCTAAATTCACCATTTTTATTTTTTTGTTGTTGTACAAGTTGGACTTGGACGCACCAACAGAAAATGGAGACGGTATACTAATTACGTGACCGTAATCTCTTCTATTTACACCTGAACTTGACCGTAATCTTTTGCTACTTTATCAACAAATACCAAATAGTATAATCCATTAATCAATAGCTAAAAAAGATTGTGTATTAAAGTGGAATATGCCCAATCTTTGAAGATATCAACAAATAAACCTCTATAAATTCACATCCCAATAACACAACATTTGTCATATCAAGTAACCAACCTAGTAAACAGAATAAAATGGGATTCTTGAACATCTCATTTGCTTTTGTTTGTTTCATAACCTTAACTTCGATTCCATCCTCCTTATCTCAAAACACAAAACAAGACTATCTGGCTGCCCACAATGCAGCCCGTGCACAAGTGGGCGTCGGGCCAATGCACTGGGACGAACAAGTAGCTTAGCTTATGCGAGAAACTATGCTAACAAAATTCAAAGGGCAAATACTTGCAATAATTTGGTGCATTCTGGAGGACCCTTTGGGGAAAATCTTTCAGCTGGTACTGGACACTTTACGGGCCGAGAAGCAGTCAATTTGTGGGTAGACGAAAAGCGTTTCTATAATTACGGGTCCAATTCTTGCAATGGAGGGGCTTGCGGGCATTTTACACAAGTTGTTTGGCGGAGATCGGTGCGTTTGGGGTGTGCTAGAGTTCATTGTAATAATGGATGGTGGTATGTGATTTGTAGCTATGCACCCCCTGGCAACGTTGTTGGCCAGCGTCCATACTAACGCCCTCATAATATTGGAAATTTTTTTACAGTATTGTTGAGAGAGTTATTCCATTTTGCTTTAAAGTATTATACAGTATAATATTATATATTTAAAAAATTTATATTGTACAAACTCTTAAAAGCTAACGGGATGATTTTTCTAACGAAACTGTAGAGTTCCTATATAATATAAAAGGAATTCTATAGTCCCGTTAAGGTACCATACTGTTGTACTTTAAGGTTTGTACTGTATAAGCATTCAAATTATATGGTGTTATAATGTACAACCATTTAAAGTACAACGATATAGTAACATAATAGAATTATAAAATTTTCCTATAATATAGGTTGATTCATATGAATTAGGAAAATAAATAATAATAGAATGAATATGGTACCTGAAAATATGGGGACGACCAATTAGAATCAAATTAATAAATGTAAAGCCAATTTTAATTGCTTTCAATTAAAAAAAGAAAAAAAAAATTGATTTCAATAAACTGTTGAAACTTGCAAAATTTGAGAAGAGATATTATTTCAAGCTTGTGAACTTGATAGTAATATACATGCATGTCTCCTTTTTGTGAATATCAAGAACAAGTTTGAAGAGACTGCTTGATGGACGTTGGATCAAAAAACAGTTAAATCCGTTGGTCAAATTGCAAATATAAATGAAGAAATTTGTAATATACTAGCGACTATTGGATCAACTGAGGAGAATAGCAAATATTTTCTTTTTGCGAGGCTACAACAACCTCAATAAAAATGATTATCATAGTGTCACTAAATTGATTATACAATTCAAACAAGATTCGGTTTGCAAATATTGTAACAAAAGTTAATTTAAAATATTTTCCCAGTGATCTGTTGAATTAATTTATGAGTAATTATTTACCTTTAAACTCAAGTATATTGAATTGACAATAAATAACAGTAAAGTGTGAAAAATTAATTCAAGATCTTCAAGAATTCGTTAAAAATATCGTAACTAAGAGTTCTTGAAAAAGAAATTGAAGATTAATCACAGTGACATTAGTTAAAATATTACTTTCTCAATATCATGATAGGTAATACTAGAAAAATTCTTTGCTGAATTCCCAATCACAGTCCCAAGATAGATTGAAAAATAAATAGATTTTTTTTTATTTTCAATCTATATAACTGTTTAATTACTCACTTTGTATCATGAAAATAAGCAACCAAAATTTACTAGCAATACTATCCATCTGCTTTGCAATAAATATATCATACTTGTGAAATTGTGTAAACCATCACAGAAGTCGTCCTATATATTGCAGCATAGAAAAATCCATGATCAACCAAAAGTAAAAAATGCCAATCAATTTATTGCTTACAATAAAGTTGTCCCAACCAATTTGGATGTTGCCTGCTTTACTCCATGGTGCTAGATTTCGTCGTCCCCAAAGACTAGAAGGAAAAAAAAAAGATTTAAAAGTTACATTGCTAAAAAAGAGATATAGATGTATGAATTTGCATAAAATGGTGACACTGTTATAAGACGAATGTATTCAGTTAGGAAAATTCTCCCCGAGGAAAAACATAAAAAGAGATTATATAAATTACCTGAAATTGTTTGACCTGTTAAATATGTATAGTGATCTGTTGATTTTACGTGTTTAGTTGGCAAGTGTACGTTGAGCTAATATTTGTATTTGTAGTAATGTATGGAATTTTGTACAATTAATGTTCTAGAAATCAACTTGGTTCAGTGGCGATCAATCACCTTTGAAGGTCGAGAGTTCACCTCAAATATATAAGTTGAAGCCTAATTTTGACGTTATAAATCAGTAAAAAATTAAGACCAATCTTAATTAATCACTTATCTTACAATTTTAAATGAATGTTAAGTGTCTAATATCATAGTTTTAATTTAAGAGCATATGCGATAAACATTTGAAGACAACGGGTCAATACAAAAAGTTAGACAAAAAGATTGGGAGTGATAGAAAATTAAGTTAATGAGAATTGTTCTTAACGAGTCAAGGATATAAGTTAATGGGAATTTTGTTGAGGAGTAGAACCTTTATTATGTCAAAGTCTTTCCGTATGCAATCCGATGCTGATTTCCCGGAGATAGATTTGCTTTTAACTTTGAAATAAATAGATTCTATTAAGTGATATGTTAAGTGATACTTTCAAATCAATGAGATTTTATTATATAAAATGGTACGTTGTAAAAATCAAACGAATTAGTAAGTCATTATTTAAAATACTAGAATTTCATTGATTTAGAATATAATTTGACATGCCATTTGATAAAACGTTTTTTCAAAATCACACCGTACAATTACTCTCGGAACAAATATTAACTTGTACATTGTGGGAAGGTGCTAGCTTTAGCTGTGGACGATAATACTGTTGATCATTGCAAACTATTGCTCAAAAAGAAAAAGGAAACAATCATTGCATTTTATGACTCGTGTTTCATGACAAAAGACTTCTTGTGTGAAGTAAAGAGAACATGATAATTTATACTTTATTGTTCTTCCAATGGTAAAGAAATCTGTCTTCCGTGCATGGCGCCACGGATGGCTGCTTGGTATGTACACACAAATTTGCCCACACCCAAACATCAATTGCTACTAAAATTTTATTTTCAAGATAGTAACATTGTAGAGAATCATATTATTGCTTGAGAATGGAAATCGGCACCAAATGTCAGGTAAATACTCGATCTTAATTGGTCTTCATCGTTACCATTAGGGCATCGTAGTAAATTTTTTGTGTGCATCTAATGACATGTCAGGTAGGGACAAACCTAAAAATTGAACTTTAGCTGGTAAAAACTATATAGGAAAATACTTACATAAACTTGATTTTTGACCCCACTTATAAACCTTATGGTCAAGATTAAATTTTATAAAATCTTGCTTACATCAACTTATGTCATAGATTCCATAACATTTAATCCACACCACAAGGTCTACAAGTGGAGTTAAAGACCAGATCTACCTGAGTCTTTCCCAATTATATATACATATTTTTAGGGAGACAATTTTATGATTTTTACAAAATTTTACCGAGTAAAATCTAATTTTTTTACGGATATTATTGAAATTAAAAAAAAAAAATCAAGAAAGCAATATATTTTCAAAATTTTTAAAGAATAAAATTGTATAAATATATACATAGGAAATAATATTTTATATTTTCTAAAAATTTTTAGAGAACAAAGTCTAATTTTTATCCAATAATAATAATACAAAAAATTTTAATGAAAAAAAAATATAATTTTAAATATCTTGACGGCAGCTTCCCTCCTCCACCCTGACATTAGTAGTATGTCACTTTAACACTTTTGTACCAGTATGAGTAAGAAATTAAGAATGGTCGTGTGAACATAGTGGTTTCTTCTTGGCTTATTGGTTTGAAAGGTTATGCCTTGTGTATGAGATATTTCATCTCATATGAACTTTAATTTGAAATTTCGAAAGCTAAACATGCAAATTTTTCCACGTTCTTCCCTATATAAACTCATGCATCGGCTACATTATAGTCCAACAACTTAGTCTCACAATTCTAAGTAGTATTGTAAGGATAAAAAAACAACAACAAATGGGATCCCATAAGATCATCTCCTCATTAGCATTATTTTGCTTCATAATTATCCTAACAACATTTTGCCCATCTAAAGCCCAAAACTCACAACAAGAATATCTAGACACACACAATGCAGCTCGTGCACAGGTTGGGCATGTTGGCCCTCTAACGTGGGACGACAATGTGGCTGCCTATGCACAATCCTACGCTAATGAGAGAATGAATGACTGCAATTTGATGCATTCTGGCGGCCAATATGGCGAGAACTTAGCTGCCAGCAGCGGCGGCGAAATTACGGCCACGGATGCCGTCAATATGTGGGTGAATGAGAAGTCTAACTACGATTACAGCACGAACTCGTGTGTTAGAGGAGTCTGCGGGCACTATACTCAGGTGGTTTGGGCCGATTCGGTACGTTTGGGATGTGCTAGTGTTCCATGCGCCAATAATGGTGGATCGTTCGTGATTTGCAATTATGATCCCCCTGGCAACTTTGTTGGTCAGCGTCCTTATTAGTTTTGCTATGGGGAGACCACATTCTCGTACCGGATTCTCTATCTCATTTCTTGTCTTAATTTCTGTCTTATATTTTCTTTTTCGTTGAATTACAAGTATTAACTATGTTATATGTAATTATCTAAAACGTATAATAAGAGAAGTAGTTGGTACAAGAAATGAAATAGATCGATGACACACGGATGGTTATGCTTGTAATAAGAGATCCACATTTTCAAGCTCTAGTTTGGGAATGTAATAAATTCGTTAGTATCTAATTATCTTTGTTTCTCTTACATTTTAGTTGTCTCCAACACTTCTCTATGCGATACAAATTTAGAAAAATTCTTTATTACTCACTCCGTAAGTATTCATAAATATTGTGATTGAAAAATAATAAAATCATCTCATTTTTTCAGTCATTTTAATAAAAATCAAATTCACTTCATATTACAGAGTGAATAAATAAGACTTACGTACAAATTTGAGTATGAATTTGGGAAAATTAAATAACTCAGAATACAAATTCCCAGATTGGTCGATAACATGCATGCCGGTTGAGTAATGAAGATTATAAATAGTATGCCTAAATATCTTTCTTTTTTTTTTTTTAAAACAAAAGATATATCTAAATGTCTAAATGCATGCAGCTGAATAATATGAACTTTGTCATTGATGTTAAAAATAAACCGAAAATGGCTTGATTAAATGTAGTGTAGCACCGAATTGTGAGTCTTGTGACTGTCGGGTTGCAGGTTACATGTTAGACTTGTGAAGTAGAAAAAAGATTGGAGAACTAGACTTTCTCAACCAATTATGATAGTTGACAATATTTTGTTAAGGATGGTAGGGGCACAAACGGGGCAAAACACCTCTATCTCATTCTTTTATCTCAATTTCTATCCCCCTTTTATCTTACTCTTTATCTCAATTTTTATCTCGATAAAGGATCAAAATTATTTTACAAGAACTCATAACTATATTTAAAGGAATTTTAACATTTTATTAGTTAGTGGGATAGGAAGTGAGATAGAAAGTGGGATAGAAGATCTTTAATTGAACAAGTTGTGCATAGAATCCTCTATCCCACATCCTATCTCACTATTAAATGAACGGTTAAATTTCAATTTTAATATAGTTATAATTTTTAGTAGAGAAATTTTAACAGTTTATTTGGCAATGAAATAATGAGTGAGATAGAACGTGATATAGAGAATCTTTAGGGATATCTCATATTAAATGGAAGACTGGAAAAAAAAAAATTTTGGAAGACTAGAGATGTCTATTCAAGAAAATCAATAAATAAAAGAAAGAAAGGAAGAAAGTAAAAAGAGGTCTTGGAAGTCTGATAATTTGCGTTTGGATCAAAACATTTGGAGAAAATTTTCAATTTGTTGAGCTAATTTTTAAGGTTAAAAATAATGAAACTTTAATTTACTTAAATTAAAAAGTGTGAAAGGAATAATTTAAAATTTTGTTTTAAATAAATTTTAAATTTATAAATGACTACAATAAACGTATAAATTTTGGATATTTCTTCAAATTCATCAATCCAAATACAACCATAGATAATTTGGAAGGCCTCCAAGAGCTCGACAACTCTTATATAGCAAATTAACGGTGTGAAAAACATCAGAACTCCAGTCTATCAGAGCAAGGACGTGTAGAAATTAAGTTGGCAGCAATGAAATGGAAATTTCACTTACTTAGTACCTTTATCAAAGTCGAGTATGCATGCGATTTTTGGATCCTCTATTGAACATTTAATGTTTTATTTTGTGTAACATCACACAATAGGGAGCGACGGTTGTTTCGACAAGGTTTATGGTGATTATTGAAAGTTGTTCAATAACTAGTAGAAATAATTCATTTGGATTGAGTGGTCCACTTTATTGAAAATAAAGAATCATATTTATCTGAATTAAAATCTCGTATTAATTTTTAAATAATTATTAAAATACTTAATAATTACTGAATAACCAAAATAAATTCTACCCATTGTTTCTCCCCATACATCAGTTGCTAAATTGGCGGAGAGAAGGGAACCTTAACCATTTCACATCCTCACAATGCCGGTTTTGGGCATGTGAGAATTAGTGGTAATTAATGATGAGATAAATTTGTGATTTGTATTGTCTTTTAATAGCTAAGCCTAAAGGCTTGAATACTCTTCTATCGTGTATACTAAAACTGTACGTACTTTTTTTATTTTTTGTAAATCAAATTGTACGTAATTTAATTAGATATGGCAATTGAGCTGTTTTATTGGGTATGTGGTTGTTTGCTTTAGTATTTTAAAATTGCTTAAACATGAACTTTGGAAAATGTGTAAAAATTAAATTGTTAATATTGCCTTTAAACTTTTGGGAACGAAACTTTTTCTATAAGAACACTTTTTTTTTTTTTTTACTGAAGACAAATAACTTTTTTGAAAAACTTTTTATGTGGGATAAATAATAAATCAGTGCTGGGTAATCCAGAGAATCAACCAAAATCAGTACGTAACTAAAGACTAGCCTAGATTTTCTTTTGGGTCAGAAAAGCCCGGATTTTACTTAAACTGCTTATAAAATGGATTGGATGTGAGGCCCAAATTTTGCTTGAAGTCATAAAGATTGTAGAAACCTAACAGCCCATAGTTTGTAATCGTTACTGTCAATGAACCATACAGTATTGGGCCAATCATCAAATGTTTATGGTTGGATCAACATACAATCCTAGTAATTGTTGACAAATAATTCGGTAATTACCGCACAAAAAAAAAAGGTAAAAGAATTTATTTCTCTTTGGATCAATATTTGGGAAGAGAGCATTCCTTGGGCAGATTAGTCTGAAATCTTGGGCCGTCTTCACAATAGTCATATATGAGATGATTCTTCCTAACCCATTTATATAGCCTTCTTTGAGCCCAAGTTAGAGAGCTGGACTGGTTATTATTCCACCAATTTGTAGGGCTATCTGCTCTACAAAATCTTGGATTTCCTTTCCAAACGCAGGCATCAATTTTGTGGTTCTGTAATGAAGCTAAGAATGGGCCTTTAGACCAATCAATCTTGTCTTTGCCTCCTCTTGAAGCCCAGCTATCACCATCCCATAAACTCGCTTGAAGGGCCATGGGCTGCCATCTCGGGAATGCCACTCCCTCATCTGCATGGTTCCTATATGTCCGGATAGGAACCCAGTCCACCATGAATCTACATATCATCAAAAGAAGATTTTGTAAATCATTAGCATTTTTTTTTTTTTGGCTTAATGTACCGGTAAAATTTGGGGTATACTATTTTTTTTTTTTAAAGCAAATAGTTAAATAGATCTAATTTTTTATCCTATTTATAGATTTTATAGTGTGAATTAAATTTTATAAAATATATAATCAGCTGACGTAAGTAAAATTACATCAAATTAAATCCTAATCACAAAGTTTACAGATGAAACCAAAAATCGAATTGACCTAAATTTATTTATTTATTTATTTTTAAATCTGCCCTCACTTTACCCATTAATAACTCAAACTTATGACTAATAGGTTACATAAATGAAACGTTTTACTTTCTATAATATAATTTTTGCGCAAAAAATGGGAAAGTATATATTAGAGAATGAGTTATGGACCTTATGATATTCGTACTTTTCTATCAATATGGACCATATACATATCACTCGCTCCTAAGATACTCAAAAAAAAATGAGATATCTCTAAGAGGAGTATATTTTCTACATATTAGATCGCATTCCAGCCAAATTAAAATATCAGGAGGTGTAAAGCTGATTAGAACATTCCTTGCTTAGATTAAATATGCCCAACTTGTTCGTCTCCAACTAATGTTAGAGAATTAAATGCAAGCAAAGTATGTTTAAGCATCATTAAGAGGTTACCTAACAAAGGAAATCATAATTATCCCATCATTATTTCCCCATTCCTCCCTTCTAGTTTCTTTTTCTATTTACATAAGAACAAAAAAGAAATAATGCAAATAATTCATTCTTTTAGTCAATTGGAATTTCCATTTCTATATATTTGCATTTTTTTAAAAAGGAAATTTTCCATTAATATTTATTGTTTCCCCAAAAATTAGATATTTAGCAGCTTGAAAAAAATGCAATGGACTTGGTTACAAAATCTTATCTAAAAATAGATAAAAATGATTGTTCCTTACACAATTTGGTGAAGATTCCACAGAATGGAATACGTGTGGAAGTCCTTTGTGGGATCAAACCATAATCTTAATTCTTTGCTCTCTATCATCAAATCCATCAACATATACATTTGTTTGAAGAATATATGGCTGCCCCTCCACATTTCCAAGGAATTCGAAATCTAATTCATCACGGTTTGGTTGATTAGAACTAAGCTGCATTAATATAATTAATAAGTTAATTACACTTTTCCTTAATTAATAGCAACAGTTTAGAAGAAAAAATAATAATAATTAACAAAAAAAAAAATTCTTACATAAAAGCCTACAACAGTTCCTGCGGAGTATCCCGGTATTAACTTTATTTGCATGTCAAATTGGCCGAACAAGAACATGTCATTTGAAGCAAAACCAGAACCTATAAAGAATAATACATTAAAGAAAATAAGTAAGAAAAATATTTTTGCATTCATGAATATAAAATGTGAAAATTTTGTACTAATTTCTCGTGTCGTTTCCAAAATAAATTAATTACCGGAATCTTGATCAAGTTTTAGGGTTCTTGATCGTCCATCAGCAGAAGTGTTAATAGCATGGCTAGGTGACCATGTTACGAAGAAATCTTTGTTAAAATCGCCAGTTGAAACAATAGAAGCTAAAGAAATTGAAATTAATTTTATAAAAATAATGCCGATCAAGAGAATAATCCTAGAAGAACCCTTCATTTTTTTCCCCTAAAGAAATGTGAATGATATAGATAATATTAAAAGGTTTCTGCTGGTGAAGCAATATATATAGTTATTGCATGGATTGTTAACTGAAGAGAAAGCTAAGAGTTTGGTTTAAGCAAGCATATCTTTAGCTAGAAGTAAAGACATATCAAGCTGTCTAGCTCTTTTATACTAATTGTTATTAAGCTTATACTAATTAATTAATTTAAGGTCCCATCTATAATGTATTTAGATGTACATAATGATGATTACTTCATTTAGACATGTCTTAATTAGAGTTTCATTTTTTTTTTTTTTGGTTAAAGTTCAGTTTGGTTTCAGCAATCTCATCTGTTTCCTGTGACAAAAGAAAAGGAAACAAAGAAAAGAAATTTTTTTGCTTTCAATTGATCCCATGAAGAGATAACATATACTATATTCCTAGCTTTAGACATACACCATTCCTTGGGCTTTTTGTGGCTTTCGACTTAACAGCTCAAAAATAAAAATAAAAAGATAGGAAAGTTGTAAAGAACTAGAGTTGTTCTTTCCCTTCTGCCGTTTAGCTGCTTGCTTGTGTGGTTTCTTAATTAATTTTTTTTCGCTTCAAATTTTCCTCCTCACATTTACTGTATCAATCTCTCTGTTCGACCGTCTAAATATTTGACATATATCTTCTAACTTATAAATAATACTTCTGTTATGTTATAAGTATACATATCAAATATATGAAGTGTAAGAAAATAAATAGATACATGATCAATTTTTTAAACGTTTCTCATTGCCACTCAAAGTTCCTAATCTTTAAAATATATCCACCATTCATATTGTGAAATACATTCCTAACAAGATTAAGAAGTCCAAGTTTAAAGTGAACATAATTCAACAACAAAAATACACCTTTTACATGCAAGTTAGAGAACTAAATATTTCATTTTAGTAATTGGTAACATACAATCATTAACAAAGAAGAGTTAATATTTCTCCCGAAATCTTCACACACACACGTAGGCCTGTCAATGGGTCTAGGTCTAGACCCAGACCCGATCCGGACCTGTTTATCCGGGTCTGGATTTATCCTAATCAAATTTAGATTGTGGATTAGATCCATTACCCGAACTATTATAATAAAAGGATCGAATTTGGATCTTGGTGTTCCGATCCGATTAAGACCCGAATCCGATTAAAATATTTAATATATAATAAAATTATTGTATATTAATGTTATTTTATATGTATATATACATATATGTTATGTAAATTACCCATGTAATTTATATTTAATATAAAATACATGCATAAATATTAATTATGAACTCAATACTTTTGTATAATAAAAAAAAAAGAGAAAATTTGATAAATTGTAATAGTTTTACATAAAATTTTTAAAAAAATTATTAAGACCTGGATCCGACAAATAAGTACCCGACAGATCCGGATACGGATCTACTTTTGTAGACCCGTTCGGATCCAGATCCGGATCCAGAACTAGTAATATTAATCGGATCCGGGTCTGAATATGCCGGATCCGACCCGTTTACAGCCCTACACACGCAACAAAATTATTTAAAAAAAAGAGTTAATATGGTAATATAGTATGGATTTTTTTTATATAATTAAAGTATTTTTGTACACCAAGACACAAAAACTGAAAATCGCATGTGAGTTTCATGTTAGAACTCGCATGAGATCCATAATTTTTTGTGATTTAGTGTACGAACACTTTAGTCTATACACGAATATATCTATAGCATGGGGATGTGATACTCACCCAAAGAAAGAAAAAAAATGATATGAATTATTCTCCACCCAGCAGATATTTTCCTTGTCGTATTAGGCCATCAGAAATGGACCCTTTGTTCTCCACCCATTTGTCCACCAGAGACGAAAGAACACATCAACTCAGGCCCTGTCATGATTTAGCATTTAGAATAAGGCCTATGGAGGCTTGTTAAAAAAATAGATGCTATCATAAAACTAATTAGCCCATATTAATGTGGGTAAATCCATTCAAGACTGTAAAACAAGCACCACCCAAAAGGCCCAGAACTTTAATAACTCTCTCCAACTCGAGTATAGCCGTATAGGTCTCCAAAATTGAGGCCCATTAGTTGGCCGCAATTAATAGTCTAAAATATCCTCTATTTCTACGTACTTCTTTTATTCTTTTTTAAGTGTCACTTTATTTTAAGTATCACTTTATAAGTCTAATGAAATATTAATTATTTTTTTTATCACTTTTGACCTTATCTCTTTTCAACTCTATTAATTACTCAAAATTTAATTAATATTAGGACTCTTTTAATTTATTATTAATCAAAAGGGTAATTTAGTAATATAAGATCAATTTTGTTTAAAATTAACGTTATTTAATAATAATTTTAGTATTTTTTTTAAAAGTTAGAATGACAGTTAAAAAACAACGAAGATAATATTAGACAATACTGAAAATAAAAAATATGAAACATATCCGATTAAATAAAGTAAAATCCATAAAATAGGAAACAACCCGATTAAGCAAAGAGAGACCCATTAAACATAACCTCGTGCCCAAGCACGCCGCTCAATAATAATCACAAGATCACAGTTAGGTTGACAAGAAAAAAGTAAAGTCCAAAGATTGAAGGAAAATACTCTAATAAATATGATTTTTAACCTCATCTTTTGTTGTAATTAAAAATTATCAACACATACAAGTAAAATTAAGTAAAATTTAATTGATAATATTTTAAAATCGAATCTGTCTAAATTTTGCAAGAACGAAAACATCAAAAATTACTAAAACTACTCAATTGCTTTGAGATCCATCTAACGTAATGATAATAAACAATTTAGAGAAGAAAACGCTAAAATTCTACATGATTCAAAATTTATACATCCGCTAAATACAAAAATTTTATAATTACTACACGAGTTATATATTAAAAATTACGTAGCACCCACAATTTTAGTGTCTTTTTGTATAGTAGATGTATATCAACCTAGAACCATGCAAAGAATTTGCCTAAGGAAAGGCCTGAGGCCACCTCAAGACCCCTTTGTCTTCATTAACATTAACACTCCCAAAAATAATAATAATAATAAATAAATAAAAAAATAATCTTAGACAGTTTAAAACTCCCAGTCTCCCACATTTCTAAACTAAATCCTTTGAATTTCTACTGGTAAAAAAATATTCATAGTATACTGGTTTCTTAGCCTTACATTTCACGACCGAATTTCTTTGCTTTCTGCTTGGATACCCATTCAATCTCTTGCTTCTTGTTCTCCAGGTATTTTATGTTTTTTCTTTTCTTTTGCTTTTTTGTAATTTATTCTTGTTATTTTTTAGTGGACAAAAAAAAAAATTTTGTTTTGTTTTTTTTTTTTTAAATGGGGGGATTGGTCTATTATTTATTGTTGAGGTTGCATGGGTGAGAAAGGGGCCAGATTGCAATGATGAAGTGTGTGTGATTTTTTATTTTTTTTTACTGATTCTATCGATGTAATTAAGTAAATTAACTGTTTTTGGAGGTGGGTTTTGCTTGTTATTTAGTGAGGATTCATTCTTTTGTGCAAATTTAGTTTTGGAATTTTGTAAATACTGCAAGTTAATTTGTTTGGTTCTGGTTAATTTTTTTTTTTTTTTTTTTTTTTTTTTTTGTGGAGTTGTCAATAAATTTATGGACTTCACCAGGCTCTTTAGGCAGAATTTGTTTAATTTTGGGGAAATAGAAACTGGTCTGTCAATAAGATGATGGAATATTGGTTTTTTGGTTTCTTTGGGAGAAGTGCCGGCTTGAGGAAGACTAATTTGGTTAAGGATGTAATTATCACTCTTATTTTGTTGCTGTTTATGGTTTCCTTTCACTGAAATTTATGAGTAATTTCGTTATAGGATTACGATTGTGTTGTTCGTGCTGAGCTTACTCCTCTGGCTGTTTCGACTAGTTTTAGTTTTGTTAGAAGAGAAGAAGGGTGAGGCTTTATGTTAAATTTGAACGACCCGTTAATCACCCTCTTAGGAGTTAGGAGTGCGTCTACTTCCCTATCCTTTAATGGGATAAAGGAGTTTATGAACTAGTTTAATTCAGCATTTCTTTTATCTTTCAGATTATGAGCAAGTGATGATATGGCTACCTGCATTCTGTCTCTATAGAGCTTTTGGTTGGTTAATAGGAATTATACAACCGTGTGACTTGAATCATTTGTTAAGGATCTTATTGAATGAAGCATTGTGCAATTCATCTTGCCTGATGTGCATTTCTCTTCAGTAGTGTTTTAGTAATAGTTTTATTACGGCTTAGCATGCGAGATAAGGCTTTGTTATGACTCGTCTGCTTCCTAGAATCTGGTTATGCAATATGATTTGAGGGCATAGTGACTAAGTGTAGCTTTCAGGTACGACGTTGCAGTGTTATGCGTGCAACCTAGCAAATGTCCTGTTTTATCCCTTGTTCATAGAAGTACAGCATGCATCATTTGGTTTGCAATCAACCAAACTTTCATATCTTTCAATTCTTCCCTTGCACGTTGCCTCCTTAGTGGGAACTATGTTTACAGCATCTGTTCAGCTAAATTGGTTAAATGTAAATCCCCAGATGGTGCCTTTTTAACAGTACTAACAGTCAAACTAAAGGCAGGTGGTAACTCTAGCCTAATTTTTAGGTGGGCCTAATGCAAAGTTAGTACTTTATACCCTTGCAAGGTTATTAATAAAATAATAAATCCATTATAGCTTCCCGTGAATAATGTGCAAATTGGAGACCTCTTTTCTTTCTTACTAGCTGCAGTTACTCTTGCATTGTAACATGTAGGGACCTAAATTGTGACCAATATACATCTGTTATTGTTATGGTGGTTCTCAACTTCTCTTGGCATTAAAACTATCATGTGTGCTTGGTATGACATTAATCGAATTGCCCACTCTCTCAATGTGAACCTTATATAATTAATGGTTCCTTGGGATTGATAGCTTAATTGATTTCTAACACTTTTGTTAATGGGTACTTTTTTTTGTTGTTCTTGTTGCAGTTTTTTTCCTCGTCTAGCCTCCAGGACTGGGGAAGACAGGAGTAGTGTTGAAGAAATTCTTGAAATTCTAGCGATGTACAGGCAGTCGCCTAGCAGAAGTCAGCGATCTAGAGGAATTAAAGTCAAACATGTTTTGCAAATATGTTTCCTGCTTGCTATTTGCTTTTGGTTGATATACCAAGTCAAGCATTCACATGATAAAAGGAAAGAATTTGATGAAAGTGACCTGAAGAACTCTCAACATACACAAACTAGCAGTGAGGTTGTGAAGCTTGGGCGGAAAGATCTTCATCCTAGAGTGGAGGAAACAACTAATACAAAACAAGATGAAGAAGCAGAAGAAGAAAATGTAGGAGAAGAAGTGGAAAATAAGCACGAAGAAGAAGAACATGCAGAAGACAATAAGTCTGAGGAGAAAGATGATGAAGGAACAGGGGTTGGAGATGATGAGATAGATGAACATGAAGAAGAGAAATCTCAATAGAGCAGAGGAGGATCGCGAAGAGGATGTGACTGAGGAAGAGAAGGAGAATGAAGAGGGTGATGTGAAGGAAAATGAAGAAAATGATTCTGAAGATAATGGTGGCCAGTTCGAGAATGATAGTTTTTTGGAGGAGCGTGATGATGACGAAATAGCACACGAGGCAAGAGAAGAACTGTACAAGGCAGATGATGCTTCCAGTGCAGTGACCCATGAAAATGAGGCAATTAATGGTAAAAATGAGGACGGAAGCTCTGAAAACTCAAATGAGCTTACTGGGATAAAGGTTGTAGAGAATGAAAACTTTGTCGACTATACTGACAAAAATAATGTTGGTGAGAAGACAACTGGTTCAAAGTTTGAAGATCGACAAATGATTGAAACTGGTGGTCCTTTAAATACAACAGCCAATGAAGACTTGGAGAATGTTGGATCCAAGTCTGATGAGAGGTCCTTATCTTTAAATTCTACGTTGATTGGAATATCCAGCGATAATCAAGAACGATCATGAATAGCCCAACAGAGGGTACTACTTCTGGATCAGACGGCTCTGGCCTGGGCAAAAACTCTACTCTAAGTTCCACTGATAATCAAGCTGATTCTAATTCAACAGTTTCAACTAAAGTTGAGGACGCAGAATCAAACTCCGGGCAGGCCTTAACGACTTACAACCATACACTGTCTGCTGTGAACTCATCTATTGTAGATAGCTCTCAGTCTTCATCTATGAAATCCGATAATGCAACTGAGGCTGAGGAGTCAAAGGACACTAATGATGGAACAGATGATGGAGCTTTGCAACTTGAGAATTCAGATGAAGTTCAACACGATCCTATTGATTCCTCGGATTCTTCAATTGGCTTGGAAGAGAGAGAATTTCAAACAGACCTAGAAACACAGACTGAAGAGAGCAACAACGAAGATGCTGCAGCAGAATGAAAGGTCGGAGTATAGCGGTCTTTGTTAGCATTGTTTGTGCTTTCATTTTTGTTTTCGACAAATGGTTATTTTAGCAGCCTTTTAGGAGTGTTTGGTGATTTGTATGAAAACTGTAATATTATAATCACCTGCTAGAGTATAGGGTGTTAAGAATGTTGTTTCAACTTTGCTGCCAAAATGTAACAAATTAGTGTTATCTAAGGGGTAAACTGTATAAATTAGTTTCCAGTTCCTTCACTTTTTTGGAAAATTCTACCGTCCGTAACAGAATCATCCCGTTATACTTTAGAGACTTTTATAATATCATATTAGAAAATTTTACAATCTTTCTTAGGGAATCATTCATTTGTATTTTAAGAGTTAAAACACAATATGTTTTAAAAGCTTATACTATACAAGTTTTTAAATTTAAAGAAATAATTCCTTCGACGGGACTACCGTAAAAGTTTTTAAAATTAACAAGATGATTTTTCAATGTAAACTGTATAATTTTTTTCTTGTTGCGAGTTACATCAAGTCAAAGATAAAAGCCCAAGTATTTAAATTGGGCTAGGGAGCCAAACAGTACAGATACATTGTGCAAATCCATTGACTAGGGCCTGTTGTAGACTTCAATGGATATCTATGACCCTTCTGGTACTTAAAAATTAAATGACCTTCTAGATAAGTTTTTTTTTTTTTTTTTTTTTTTCAGATAATTTTTTTCAAAACCAGAAATAACGACTTTTTAGCCTAAAAAATTAATAAAACAACTTCGGAATTCCTCAGGTCTCGTGGACTTTAATGTAAACAGCAGCTGCCAGGCTGGATGATGATGATGGTGGTGGTGGGCGAGGAATTTATTTTCTAAACTATGCATTCTACATTCGGTGATTCTGGAAAAGCTGCGGCTGCTTCAATTCCTTCCAATGCTTTCCAGCTTGCCGAAAAGTCTAGTTTTCCATAGAAAAAAAAAAATGCATTGATTTATTAGTATACAGAAATAAGCATTGCATAATGGGTTAATTACACTTTACTATGTTAAACTATAAAAATATACACTTTATCTCTCATTCATATTATTCATTTTTTAAAAAATTTAAAATATCAAGAAAAAGAATTAGTTAAATGACTAAAATACCCTTAGTATTACATTTTGATTTTTCATATATTTAATTAATGTTCAATAGTTACAAAAGAATTAGGAAAAAAATAAAATATAATAACGGATTGATATCTTTGACTTTAGAAGGTGAAAATGTGAAAAATTAATTAATTATATTATATCCCTTTGCATAGGTTAAACCATATACAAAGAATGTAAAATACTAAGAAATGTCATAAAAATCATAAAATTTTTTAAGAAATATATTTTCATGCACTACTTTTAAAGAAATTTTTTTTTACAGAAAATAAGCTCATTTAGGAATTGTTCTACTATTATTGTTAAACATTCAAATATAAAATGAAATATAAAAATTTAAAAAATTTGACCAAAAAATATATTAATATAGATTATATTGAAACATTATACAATTTATTTTTGTTTAATATTAAATAATTATTACAACACTATCAAAATTTAAATACATAAAAAATCAAACTATAATACCAAGGATATTTTGCAGTCATTTAATTAGATTATTTTAATGATTTTAATATTGGTGATGGATAAATAGTATCAATGAGGGTAAAGTGTATATTTCTATAATTTAAGGTGATAAAGTGTAATTGCCCCTTAATTTAGGGGAGTAAAGTGTTATTAATCCTTGCATAAGTGTTAAAAATGTCTCTTATAAGAGACAGGAACCATCAAAATTCATCTATTGATACAAATCTTACAATCATTCGTAAATTAAAAATTTTACTTAAAAAATATACACATGTAAGGACCACTGTACTGATCGGCTTCAAGCACAATGTTTGAAAGAAGCTTTAATTTTTAGGCGCTATAATATCAGCAGTGCCATGTGAGCACCACCATGCCTGACAAGAAGAATAGCCAACATACATGGAACCAGCATCTCCACACTCCAACCTTATTTAATAAAGGGCTTAGATTTCTTACGTATACCACAAGTTCATTTTATACTTAAATCTGGCTTTGCCAGATCCAAAACCACCTGCTGTCTCTGAATGTAGACAATTTAGCAATCACTTCATTATTTTCATAAACATTAGATTATAGTTCACGAATACATAATATTCTTTAATACGTGGTATGAGTAAGCATGATATATTCTTTTTAAATATATATATATATATATTTATATATATATAAAATATCAGTATTCGACACGTTATACTAGTATATGCGAATTACTACATGATACAAAAAATTATCTAGTGAATTTGATACCCTATACATTGAATACCATGAACAAATTCGATAACTATGCATTGGATACTAATACTCAATTCAAGATTCAAACAATCGTACAAAATGAATTAATCAAAACCAAAAATACAACTTTCGATAGCGGTACACTCTAGCCAATACTACTACGGCAAATATTTAGGTAGACCTGATCTTTGACCCCACTTGTAGACTCTGTGGTGTGAATTAAAGAGAGAATCTATAACATCAACTGATGTAAGCAAGATTCTTTAATATTTAAATCTGACCATAAGGTAGTGGGATAAAAAACCGAATCTACCTCTCTCTTAAATATTTTCCAACTACTACTATAGTCAGCCAAAAGCCTAAAACTGTAGTTAGTTAGCCATTCTACGTTAGCTAATTTGAAATTAAACACAAAATTTGAAGTAATTTCCAGCAAAATCAGGAAGAGAGGTTGCTTTGAGATGAATGGTATTATTCTTGTCCTGGCTGCCTTAACTCTTTTCTAAGCTTTTCAGAAAATGACCTGCAAGCATCCAAGCTCAAGTCCATTGCAGCAGCCAATGCCACAAATGCTGCTGCATCCTCTGCGCAAGTTACATGCTGCACCCCAATTTCAACAACTGGCTTGCTGCATTTTCCATTATCACCCTCTATTGTAGAGGACATAACGAACCCTCTGTACAAAAGCTGCGCCCAAGAACCCAATCCAGGCTCAGATCCCGATCCTGATCCTGAACCTGAAGCAGAGCTAAAATCGAAACTGCTATTGGGACTAGTTATTGGAGTAATGCCAGAAGCAATGTCTATGCTAAATTTGCCACCTGTAGATCAGCTTTTTCGTGCTCATCGTGGAATTGGCTAGGGTGATTGTGTCTATACTGCCATCGGGGATTAGTTCAAAGCGGTAGCCTAGTTGGTTACCCTTCTCTCTCCAGGCCTCGAGACGTCCCCAAGGCTTCCATGTCCCGTGGCCAGGGCGGAGTATGAGCCAGGCTCCTGGATTGGATTTGCTAACTCTGTCAGTACCTGATGAGGCAACAAATGGTGTCACCATTGATGCTGCAGCCACCGGTGATCCAGAGAGATCGTGGATAGTGACAGACCATCCCTTTCGCTCTTTTATTGGTTGTTCTTTTTCCACTTTGAATGAAATACTAAAGCAGCCTCTTCTGGTGTTTGGTTCTGATAGAGATGATCTGTATCAAGAATAATTGCCAGTTAGAAACCATTCGGATAATTTTCTTTTAATTGAATCAATCACCTATCATTTAAGAAAGGCACAATTTGCGCTTTGCTGATCAACACCACTGGAAAAATAGTACTAATAGGGAAAGTGGGTTCTAATTTTTTGTAGCAACAAACAGTAGAAGTTTAATTGTCATATACTACATAATTAGGGGTATAAAACAGCTCAATCAATTTTATGAATTATTTGATTGGAACCAAAATGTATTTCACTAGAAATTATCTTCCCCTTGCTAAGCCTTGGAATCATGAAATAGACCTTTTGAATCCTGATTACAACAAGCATAGTATTATATCATTGTCAGAACATTCTTCACCAATTTCTAAGCCAAGTGTTAGAACTACTCTAATAAAAGATGGAATTAATATTTGAAGTTCTTGTACTTGCTTTTATAGATCTATTCAGGAAAATTTATCAGAAATTTCACTAAGAAACATTATCTGAATCCTTGTAAACTAAATCTTCATACCCCAATTCAATCACAAATCAAACCAAAAGAAACACCTAGCGGCAAATTAATACAGAAGTAATTAAACCAAAAAAAAATATCAAATATTCAATCAAAACAATAGAAGAACAAAAATAAAACACTTTTGAACCTGGATCTCAAATTCCTCTCTCCAGAAGACCTGAAACCAAACTTGCAAGAAAAAACAGGCTGTCTCAAATTCCCATTAACCTGAAACACTTGAGGACTACACTCAGGCTCGCCATCAAACTGAAACACAAATCTTGGATCAGCCTCAGCTCTCACATTAACATGCAACTCATGAGACCCTTTTCCCATGCCAACCCATCCATTCTGAATATTCACAACCCTTTACTACTACTCTCCACCACAGCCTTCAAATCCAGTTGCACCACAACACACCCCAAAAGCTTCCCGCCAATATTCTCCCTTTTCCCACTGAATATCTCAATCCTCAAAACAGCAGCAGATGTTTTTTTCTGGACTAGTTTCTCAAACTCCGACTTCTTGAAACTAAATCCAGCATGATCAATCTTGCTCTCAATCCCTTGATCACTTTCTTGAAAAAGCAATGGGATGGTTGAATATTGAGCGGGATGGCCTTTAAGTTTGATTTTGCAATAAAACGCCAGAACTTAGAAGATGATTCAAAGGGAAGCCCCCTCAAAGCTAAGTTTCCAATTACAATTCGGATGAAAGGACAAGGATCCATTTGATCAGTGGCGTTGAGTTTAGAGGAGATTGATTTACATATAAAGGAATGGGAAGGCGGTGGATGACTAAAGACAGAAAGGTTAAGAAAACAGGCTGGTGGGATTGAGGAGAGAGATTGTTGGACTTTGGAGTTTGGGGAGATTGATGATATTGCATGGGCATGCGTGAGGGATGAGCTGTTTGCACGTACGAATGGAACTAGTGACAGTCCACCATTTGTCATCTTTCTCTTTCTTTGAAGTCTTGTTCGCAAAATTGTTATTGGGAAATTTCTTAACAATTTTGGGCCCACATTTAGGCAGAAAAAATTCTTTGTTATTATTGCACAAATTTATATTGGTATTTTCTTTATATAAAAAAAAACTAAAGGAAAAATTCAATATTCCTTTGGGGAGAAGATTCTTATATGCATGGGAGATGGTATTCAAATTTTTATTTTATCAAGGAGTAACTATTAGATATATTTTATAATTGTTTCATAATTAATAAGAGTGAAGGGTCCATTTTTTAAATAGGATGGCTCATATTTTATAGAAATATGAGCCTCTCACTCTAACTAGAGGGCATCATTGAACTTATCTAATAGTTACTCCTGAAATAAAATATCTTGATATAGACTCATTGGTGAAAAATTATTGGGTAGACCAACGTACATGCCTCTGTCATGCATCTTGTAATCCTCATTTATCCATATATGTCATATATTATTTTCTTTTAAAATTTTAAGTTAATATTCTTATCTGAATTATGTGGTTAATTCCTGACCATAAGGTCTATGCACCTTAGTCTACTTAATGATTTTTCCTTCTTGATTTATAAACTATCACATCACCCATATACGAAATCTGGGTTAATGTGGCCCACATTATGCTATGACGTGGGTTGATGTTGACTCTTTATATATCAAGAAATTCATCGCACTATATTATAATAACAAAACAGTCTATTCAATAATCTCTTCCTTCAAGAATCATCTCATTATATTTTTAGAGTATACTTTAGTTTTCATACTTTCTAAGAGTTTTTAGAATAAGTTCTGTTTGAGATAATGCATCTTTAAAAGATTGGATTGGATTTCCTCACACAAAAATTAAAAATTAAAGAACCAAATAACAAGAGAGCTTGACAACTACATCAAATAAGTAAAACGAATAGATTACAAAAATTTTACTCACTAAAATTTTAATTTCTTCAACTTACTCAGTATAAGATCTAACTTGCATGTTGGAAAATTTTTTTATGTGAAAGCATATTAAAATTAAGAAAAATTATTTATAAGACTATAAAATTAAAATTACTTGTCAAAATCAATTAACGCGATAAAATCAAATCGAATTATCAATTTTTTATTTTAAATATTTGGTCGTCTTTCACCGATATAGTGACTTAATAATTTTATCACTTTGTATAATAATAATATAAATTAAATGATAATTAAAAAAATAATTGATATTGAAATCTAGTTAATTTAGAGTGAATTTGGACATTGTTTTGAGTCTTGCTTTTTTGTGGGTTTTTGTGTGTGTGTGTGTGTGTTTTGTACTATGTCTGACGTATGACTTTTCATTTGGGTTAAGGAATGTTGTGATTGGGCTAAATGGGAGCGGCTGAGTTGGGTTGGATACAGCTGGTGGACAGCTATTCAAAAGTCTTCGGTGGAGCCAACGGGGCTGAAGTCGGACGGTAGTCTTCAGTCTTCACCAACTTGGACTTGGGTCCCACCACCATATTTTCATTCGTTCTAATATTCACGTTTTGAAGTTTGGAAAATTCTATTTTTGCGTCTTAAATAATTATGTAATTATTTTAAAAATTTATACTATATAAAATTTTAAAACTAAAAAAATAATTCTCTATAAAAAATTATAGAATTCCCCTTAAAGTTTTTAGTAGTAGTTATTACTTATTAGGATTTCACTTTTCGTTTTTATTTACTTGTTTTTTTTTAAACGGAGAATAGGATATATTTTAGGGAAATTTTATTATATTTTTGGAGAATTATTTATTTGATTTTAAAATTTTATATAATATAAAATTTAAAACATATAATATTATACTGTACACATATTTAAAGTACAAAAAATGATTCTCTAAAAAAAAGTGTAGAATTTTCTTATATTTTATGTGTAAAGTTATCTATACAAAGTTTTGAGTATATATTCTTTTATATGGGAAAATAAGATTTACATTTATTATTTTCTTATCCATGAAAAAGAGAACTGTTATCAATTGGTCTAGAGTATCTCCTCCCTAGTTATTAATTAGATTCTAATTTCTCTTTTTTCCTTAATAGGACAATGTATTTTTTCTTGTAGTTGTTCTTTTATAGAATAATAAATCCAACATAAAAAATTAACGACCTTATTTTGAATTTCAATAAGTGCACTGACTTTTCAACATTTACGATTCTGTTTGTACAGTCAATAATAATAATATTTTATAATTATTTTATATATATTTTTTTAATTAAATTTTTATCTCATATATATCCTATAAAAAAAATTATTACAGTATTTTTAAAAATAATGTTTCAAAAATAGTGGCTCTCTAAACAATACTTATATTTCCTGTGGAGTATTGTTTGTTTTCTTAATAAATAGTAAAATTTTTATCAAGTCGCAGAATTAAAAGACTCATTTACTGTTATACGAATTATTTATTAAGTAACTGACTAATATGCTATTGAAGATGACGAATGTGATCCCTGGAGTTGAGTTTTGTTGAATAACCGACTTTATCTAATGACCTGGCTACAACATTGATGATGTGAGATAATTTTTTAATTAACATCTAATTTGGTGATAGTTGTCACAAATAGACAAATATAACAAAAGTGTGGTGGTAAAAATGAGAATAAAGAGGTCCCACAGCGAGCCAATATCCATTGGCGGCCCATAGAGTTGGAATTAAGAGGACCATCTTTATTGGGGGTTAGGCAACTTGGTTTTAATTTTTTTTTAAATGACAGAAATAATTTATAAAATTATAAATTTAAAATAAAAAATATTAACATAGATTCAGTTTTAAGTTTCATTTGTAAATTTAATGATAGGAATTAAATATTATAAAATCTTGATTATATCATCTGGCGTTATAGATTTAATAAAATTTAATTTACACCACAAGATTTACAAGTGAGGCTAAAAATCAAGTCTATTTAAAATTATAATGAATCACTAAGCTCTTAATTTTAGATATTTGATTGAATTTCGTTATTTTTATATTTAATAACGCATCAATGACTTTAACACTTTATATAAATACACTGTTTTTGTTATTAAGATACAAGGTTTATACTTTTTTATTTAAATTTGACAATTTAATGTATCCTTAGTGATTGCTAGGCAAGAAGTGGCAAAGATATATCGTTATCAAGGTCACTTCATGTCCCTTTTTTTTTTTTTTTGGGAGGGAATGAATAGTGAGATCAGCCTTTTTCTTGATTTGGACTTGACTATCTATCATAATCTTGTTTCCAATTAAGCTATGTATTAAAGAAAAAACAACTACCATATAAAATAAAGAAGAAAAGCAATTACAGGGTTAATCTAGTTCAGGACAAGTGAAAATATTCTTAACTTTGATCGGTTTTACTTAACCATTTATTTGGTACGCATTTGTTGGTTTTTGGAGCTTGGGAGATGTTCTACTAACTAATTAATTATTGCTTGTTTACTATAAGCATATATTTCTCGACCAATTCTTTGTCTTTGTTAAAATTCATGCCGTTTTTTTTATTCCCCATCTCCTTTAGGGAAATTGTAAGTCCAAAAATACGGTGAAATATACATTCAAATTTAAGTATATCTGCCTAATATCAATATGCACCATTTCAGTCTTCCACACAAAGTATCCAAAATATCCAACTTGGGCACTAGATTGGGGTTTCACGGAGTGGATGGAAAGCCCACTTGTAAGTTGTCAAACACTGTTTAAATGAGGGACCATTATACTTCAAAAAAAAATTTTTTTTTTTTTGGCAGGATAAAAAGTTTAACTAGAAGAGAAATATAGAGTATTTTTATTTCTCTAGAATTAGAGAATGCTATCAACTCATATTTTAGCAGCTTTCTTACATATCAACAATCAAATAGAAGATTGAGAGTATCAAGCGTTAAATCTTAAATATTTTGATAATCTAATCGCTTTAATTATCATTTAAGCCAACTTTATTCGCTGTTATACTTCAATTTGTTGTCGAAATGAACTGACTGTTATGTGAACCAACTTGCCAAATTTTACATACAGTAACGAATAAACAGTTAGCCTTTTAAGAACAAAAGATACTAATGAGAAATTCTTACATTGATGGGTGATAGGTATTATAAATCATTTGGTTTACATTCACCTATGTGATCTCAAATCAAAAATATAAACTTCTTGACGGTGATATGGATGAATTAAGATCAAAGCATCCATAATATCTACATAAATTCGATCATATAAAAAAATTTCTATAATAATCTAAGCAAATAGGAAAAAAAAAAAAAAAAGACAGAAAACAGATTATGTACTAACAAACAAGGATGATTGGCCCACAAATCCTTTTGGAGGAATCATTTCAACATTGGGCTTGTGTCACAGAATTTCCAATTTCGAACATCAGTTTTGGGCCGACTTGTTAAGCCTTAGGATTTAAGTTTCTGAAACTATGTGGGACTGCAATCGATCCCCTTCAACAGAATTGCCCATTATTTTGACAGCAAATAGCCAGGGACCTGATTGTTAGTTTTCGAAAAATGACAACTCTAGATACAATGTACTTGACAGTTAGTTTTACACTGGATGGTATTATTCTTTGCCGACGATATTTAGCTAGCAATTAGGTATTACGTTGTTTTTTTTTTAAATGAATTAGGTATCAGTTAATAACACTTCTGATTTCATAAACTGGAGCAAGCAATCAATACAACTACTAAATTAATGCACAACTACTACAGTTTTTTTTATTTTTTATTTTTTATTTTTTAATATTTGCCCAGAATACGTCTGTCGTTGTCATGATGTGATGGATCTAAATTTTTAGATTTCGCCGTAAACGGCAATGTCGGTGAAGAATGCTTTCATCAAAAAAGTAATAATTAGATATAAATGAGTCGAATCGAATATGAATAATATTTTATTTGAATTTAAAATTTTTTATGATACTCGAGTTTAAGTTCGAATGAGTTTTAAAATTTGAGAGCGAGATCATATTCAAAAAATTTGACGAAATTTGAATTCGCTTGAAAATAAATAATTCAAGATCGAATTCCAATAATTCGATTTTTTCGTATGTGAAAATATGTAATTTTTTCTAAAGAACATGAATATTTTAATAATTTTGTATATACTAAAAAAATTTTAAAAAAAATTATATTGTGCTCGAGAGCTTGACGAACACTCGAGCATAATATACAAATGTTCGAAATCAACGCATCAACAGTTTCAAGCTCTGGTAAACTCAACTCAAACTCAGTTAACTCAAGTTCGAATCGAGATTTATAATATAATTGCTCACGAACTGCTCGCGAATATCTCGATTTGTTTACTGTCAAGAAAGTAAATCAGATATAACGCAGCGGAATTTAAAATTTTTACTTTCCTATCACGGATCACCTTGATTAATTTATACGTAGTACAAGAAAAGTATAGAGATTGTACCTTAAAATTGCAGTAAAATCTCCAATATGTTTGGGACGTCGATCCACAAGCCGCACAGGTGTCCGGCCTCTAATGGTATCCACACAGATAATTAAATCAGGAATCTTCACAAGATTGATTAACCCAAACCACGGAGTGCTAGCTCCTAAATTATTTTCTTTTCTTAAAACCGTGACAATCACGTTTTTCCCCAAAAAGGATTTGACGGCTTTTCTTTTCTTATGGCCGAAAAAGTACAAGTCCTTTTACTATATATATATATATATATATATATATATAATAATATAGTATCCCAATCAAATTGGGTTTAGGGATTTACAAATCTAATCAGTTTGGGTTATGGGTATATGATTGTATTATCTGTGATTAGGACTCTTAATATATTCACATATCTAACTCCTAATATTTATAACTAATTATAATTAAACCCAAAAGTTAATTTATCTCATAAATTAACCCATAAGTATCTCATACTTATCAAATCATTTTAATCCTGAATTAATTATCCTTAAGTGTGTGACCCTTTAGGTTCCCAATCACGTTGGTAATAAGTATAAATTATAATCCTAAATTAATTAGGATTAGATAAATTAAACACCTTTAATTTATCATTAATTCTCCAATTAATTAATTTACACTTATAGATCAAGATTGGCTTCTAGCAAAGCATCATGACCACCCAAGTGTTGAGATATGTCAAGTGGTTCGACATCACCCATCCGTGACTAGTTCTCCTGTAATCAATATCCTTTCACCAACCTATATCCCGATTAATTCAAGAATACATATTTGTAATGCTAACTCTTATCGAATTAATCAAATTTTACTTCTTACCAAAATAAAACATCTAGATTGAAAGGGACAGTAAGACCCTGTCTAAAATTTGGGGCATTTAAATAATAATCCGTGTGAAATACTCTTAGCGAGTCAATCCGATGCACTTATTCTTAATAAGCATCCACATACTCTTATGTGCTAATATACTAGTGTCATACACTACGATTAGGGATATACACGAATAAAATATAATTACATCATAACTCCTTATGATTTTACATATAAATATTTTATTCGTTAAATGTCATATTACAAAATATACATAAATATAAAAGCGTAATTTATCCCTAAAATTAATTGGCTTTCAGGGCATACACTAACAAACTCCCACTTGCACTAAAGCCAATCATTCATGTGCTTAAGACCGAATGAGTTAACATGACTCTCATGTTTCTTCTGGGACAAGACTTTAGTGAACGGATCAGCAATATACACATCATCCGTGGGGATCTTCTCTATCTTTACTTCATTTCTATCAATGATCTCTCTAATCAAATGATAACGCCGTAATACATGTTTAGATCGATGAGACACGGGTTCCTTTGCTTGTGCAATAGAATTTAGAGGTATGTAGATACCTGTCTCTTATACACATCTAGATGTGTAAAGAACCACTCCATAGCCGTCAAGAATATTCTTAAGTACTTGAGAAGGACTAAAGATTTATTCTTGATCTATGGTGGGCAAGAATTGACAGTTCGTGGTGTCTGTTTGGAACTTTTCCAACTCACCGCACCACCATTTAGAGTAAACACATATCCAGTTAAGATACTGTCTCTTATACACATCTAGATGTAAATAAAATATCCACGAACTGGTCAATTCTTGCCCACCATAGATCAAGAATAAATCTTTAGTCCTTCTCAAGTACTTAAGAATATTCTTGACGGCTATCCAATGACCACTCCCTGGGTTAGATTGAAACCTGCTCGTAACACTTAGAGCATAGGAGACATCGGGTCTAGTACATAGCATAGCATACATTATAGAACCTATAGCCGAAGCATATGGGATCATTTTCATGCTATCTCTTTCGACATCTGTCTTAGGACACATGTCTTTAGAAAGGTACACACCATGAGACATTGGTAAGTAACCTTTCTTTGATTGATCCATGCTAAACCTCTTTAGCATCTTAAGAGACATGTACGTTGATTGAGTAAGATAAAGCAACCTCTTAGATCTAGATGTGTATAGATCCTGGTTTGTTGCTAAACCTAAACTTTCATACTTATCAAGAAAATAATGGCGCTCCCACTCACCTTCTTGTATACACATGGTTCATCCTCATTTTTGATAAAATCAAACACTTTGATTATCTCATCAAAACGGATGTTCCAACTCCTAGAAGCCTGCTTTAGTCCATAAATAGACCTTTGTAACTTGCATACTTTGTTAGGATCTGTGGATGTAAAACCCTTCAGGTTGTATCATATAAGAGGTTAAAGGCAAATTTCCATTAAGGAAAGCAGTTTTACATCCATTTGCCAAATCTCATAATCATAATATGCAGCTATCGCAAGTAAAATTCGAATAGATTTCAGCATTGCAACGGTGAAAAGTTTCATCAAAGTCAACTCCTTGTCTTTTTATGCATGTTTAAGGTACAATCTCTATATTATAGGTAATCACATTAAATCCATGTCGGTCTTTCTCTTATAGACCCATTTGCACCCTATGGGTTTAATCCCTTCAGGTATATCGATTTAGATCCATACCTTATTGTCATACTAAAAATCCATTTCAGATTTGCATGGCTTCTAGCCACTTCTGAGAGTCCTTATCAGATAATGCTTCTTCGTAAGATATAGGTTCATCATTCGTAATGATTAATACATAATTGTACCCACTTACAAGAAATTCAAATTTCTTTGGAGCACGACGTATCCTAGTAGTCCTACGAAGAGTTTGTGTATCAATAGCTTCATCCTCAATTACATCATCATGTGATTGAAGCTCTTGTTCCATTTGTTGATCAATACCATATTGTGTTTCTTGAACTTCTTCAAGATCTATTTTGCTCCCACTTGTCCTTTCAAGAATAAACTCTTTTTCTAGAAAGACGGCATGTTTTGAGACAAACACCTTTTGCTCAATGGGATTATAGAAATAATATCCAAACGTTTCCTTTGGATAATCCCATTGATGCAAAATAGGCATTTATAGATCTTGAAGAAGTTCAGAGAATATCACAATATCTGTATCTTATCACACAAGATGGGTACAAGAGCTTCAATCAAGATATGACAAAATCAGGTTGGATGAAGATATTGAAATGTAATACTTATCCATAATCTATTTGTGTATAAGAGAAGATCCAAGGTTAATTCAGGCGATATTAAGAGCATAGCCCCAAAACGATTTTGGGAGGTCGCAAAACTCATCATTGATCGAACCATATCTAATAGAGTTCGATTACGTCTCTCGATACACCATTTAGCTGTGGTGTATAAGGAGGAGTCCATTGACAGGATTTATTTGGTTCAAATTCGATGGTTGAAACTCTTGGTTCAAGTATTCCCACCTCGATCCGATCAAGTATTTTAATACATTTACCAAGTTGTTTTTCAACTTCATTCCTGAATTCTTTGAACTTTTCAAAGGCTTCAGACTTATACTTCAATAAGTATACATAACCATATCTTGAGTGATCATCCGTAAAAGTAACGAAGTATGAAAAACCTCCTCTAGCATGAATTGACATAGGACCACAAACATCAGTATGTATTAGCCCCAACAATTATACTAGATCTATCACCTTATAAGAACAGGTTGTTCCAGTAAAAGATGATTTGGTCATTTTACCAAGTAAACAAGATTCACATATGTCATATGATTCATAATCAAATGATCCCAAATAACCATTGTTATGTAATTTGGAAATGCGTTTCTCATTTATATGACCAAGTCTACAATGCCAAAGGAAAGATTGTTTCAAATTATCAATTTTGGACCTTTTTGAATTTATGTTGAGAATTGGATTTTCCATGTCTAGAATATAAAGACCATTATTTAAAATAGCATTTCCATACACAATGCCATCACGTGAAAAAGAACAACATTTATTCTTTTGCATAATGACAAAACCATCAGTGTCTAAACACGAAATAGAAATAATATTTCTAATAAGAGATGGAACATAATAACAGTCTTTAAGTTCTAAAACAAGACCACTAGGCAAAGAAAGACAATAAGTCCCTACGGCTAATGCAGCAACATTTGCTCCATTTCCCACGCGTAGGTCTACTTCTCCTTTGGCCAACATTCTACTTCTTGATGTGTCTTTAGTCCCTGCATATTTTTACAAATATGAGATGCAGATCCGGTATCTAATACCCAGGAATCTGATTTAGAAGTAGAAATATTGATCTCAATCATAAACATAAGAAGTAGAAGCTTCATTAAGCCTCTTCTGCTTCAAAGTATCAATATAAGCCTTACAGTTCCTTTTCCAGTGCCCTTCGTTTCCACAATAGTAACAATTACCCTTGGCTTTATCCTTCTTGATCACATGTGTTGGTTTTAACCCAGACTTGGCTTTCACAAAACCAATCTTGGATTTCTTTTTCTTCTTAATAGAAGAATCAACAACCATCACTTGTTTCCTTTCCTTTTTAATAGTTGCCATATATTAGTCCGATAATCTTCAATACATGAATTGCTACTGAAGAACCCTCTGCCATCTTACAACGGAATAGCTCTTTAGAGGTCTCATACCTCTCATTCCTAGATTCTTCATCAAACAACTCCTTGAGATGAATAATCATAGAGTGAGCATCCATGATTATACATTTTGCTCCCACTATTTTAATTCAAATCAATAACCCTCACATATTGATTCGGGAGCTATCACATAACCCCTAGTGGGCTAGGATCCTATCTAATTATTTTGATCTTGGGTTTACCCAACAAACCAAAATAATTTCGAAAGGTAGGTAACTCTTACCAATTACAACTCTTTGTAATTCCTAGATAGTTAGGTATCAACTCTTTGATAGCACATCATATGTGACTCCTAACCTTTGCCTCAAAGACATATAACCTTGAGTTTACCCAACAAATTATATGCCTCCGTTAAGTCATGCCCATTATTCCATGTCTCATGATACGAATGATCTAGATGTGTATAAGTCTTGATCTTAAGAGTAGCATCAACAAGTTATTTCTAAGATGAATCATGAGAAGATAAGATATGACCAATAGATATCATATAATAAATAAAACATGCATAAAACCATGGATGATTATGAACTTTTACTAAACTAGTTTCCTTGAGTCACGAAGGAAACTAGGTGGTCAAATTCTAAGGGTAATCTTCAACTCTTGAAAATTTCCTTCTAGGTTGCACTTTTCCGCCGTCTCCATCATCTTGTACATTACAAATGTAATTCTATCTAAACATTTTAGATATTCAATCCTATCCCTAACCTACATCTATGTACATTACATGATTGGTTAAGAAATCTCGAGTTACATTCGAGGAATTGAGATGAGAAAAGAATTACATTCGAATAATAGAGAAAGGCGGACACGCAGCCCTATTTTAAAAATTTACAGCCATTGAATTTGAACCATATAAATCAAACACAATCAAATTGGTCTTAAGTCCATAATCATCCATCATGCAATTAAATAATTCAATAATTAAATAAAAGCATAAATCCGTATTTAGTATCTAATCATGAATCACTATATTTCATAATTTGCAATCTAATTGAAATTATGGAATTTTGAATTATTTATAAAAAATATTTTACTTGAGAAAATTATTATTTCCTAATCGTATTAGAAAATAATCCTTTAAATATTAGAATTTCAAAAATTATATTCGAAACAATTTCTAAACAATTTTTGAACATTTATTAAATTCCAATCTCATTGAAAATAATAAATTTCTAAAATTTAAACAAATTACCTAATTCTAATCTCATTAGAATTAAATAAATATTTTCAAAAGTTTTATACTTTCTAAATTTTAATCTAATTAAAACAAAGAAAGTTTCTAAATCTTGTCAATTAATTTTAAACAACAATTGTCAAAAATTAATTGGTGATTTCAAAAATCAAAATTTAGAAAAACCTGTTGTATGAAAATATTAAATAACTATCGCTAAAAATAATTTAACTTATTAAATACTTTTAGCGACAAAATCCACATGTGTCACTAATTGTGACTAAAGCAATTTACTTGAATTGAATACCCGTGAATCAAATTCACGGGTCTTCAATTCAAGATGACGTCATCTTGAATCAAGATGATGTCATCATGATTGCTTGACCCGTGAATCAAATTCACGGGTCCCACCTCCTTTTTTTTTTTTTTTATTTTATATTTTAATATTTTAATTTCTCCAATATTTTATAAATAAAATTCAAAAATTCATATAGCTTGAATAATTCAATATTCATGACAACTAAATACAACTACATCATAAATTAAATCAAGGGTGGCTCTGATACCACTGTAAGAAAGTAAATCAGATATAACGCAATGAATTTATGATGTAGTTGTATTTAGTTGTCATGAATATTGAATTATTCATACTAGACAGGAATTGCTATTTTTGCTATTTTCAATATTGGAGCTGTATCTTATTCATATGCTAGATGTGTATGAGAGACAGCTCTTTAATAGCACAGCCTCCTAAATTATTTTCTTTTCTTAAAACCGTGACAATCACGTTTTTCCCCAAAAAGGATGTGTATAAGAGACAGTATTTTCTAGATGCCGAAAAAGTACAAGTCCTTTTACTATATATATATATATATATATATATATATATATAATATAGTTCTGAATTGCAGAAACAGCATGACAATGTATAAGAGACAGTGCGATAGCTGTATATTATGATTATGAGATTTATTAAGAGTCCTAATGGCATGTCTCTATATACACATCACTCTATAACTAATGTATATTAAAGACAGAAGTTAATTTATACTCATAAATTAACCCATAAGTATCTCATACTTATCAAATCATTTTAATCTGAATTAATTATCCTTAAGTGTGTGACCCTTTAGGTTCCCAATCACGTTGGTAATAAGTATAAATTATAATCCTAAATTAATTAGGATTAGATAAATTAAACACCTTTAATTTATCATTAATTCTCCAATTAATTAATTTACACTTATTTAGATCAAGATTGGCTTCTAGCAAAGCATCATGACCACCCAAGTGTTGAGATATGTCAAGTGGTTCGACATCACCCATCCGTGACTAGTTCTCCGTAATCAATATCCTTTCACCAACCTATATCCCGATTAATTCAAGAATACGGATGTAATGCTAACTCTTATCGAATTAATCAAATTTTACTTCTTACCAAAATACAACTCACTTGAAATAGATTTTAAGACACTCTTAAATCTATTTCCACTTTATGCAAAGATTTCGAATCGTATTTCAAGAAGTGGCCATCTTGGGACCTGTCTCTTATTACACATCTAGATGTGAATAATCTATTGGTCGTATCTTATTTGTTGGGTAAACTCAAGGTTATATGTCTTTGAGGCAAAGGTTAGGAGTCACATATGATGCTGTCTCTTATACACATCTTGGCTTGAATGAGTCCTCTAGATCCTAGGCGATTATTATTATTACTAGGATTGTGTTAGTGTATGCCCTTTAATCTACTGTAACATTTAAATAATAATCCGTGTGAAATACTCTTAGCGAGTCAATCCGATGCACTTATTCTTAATAAGCATCCACATACTCTTATGTGCTAATATACTAGTGTCATACACTACGATTAGGGATATACACGAATAAAATATAATTACATCATAACTCCTTATGATTTTACATATAAATATTTTATTCGTTAAATGTCATATTACAAAATATACATAAATATAAAAGCGTAATTTATCCCTAAAATTAATTGGTTTTAGGGCATACACTAACACAATCCTAGTAATAATAATAATCGCCTAGGATCTAGAGGACTCATTCAAGCCAGAGACAACAAAAATCATCAATACCATAAAATTTCCTAATGAAGGGAAAAAATGACACAAAATCTCAAGCAAAAACTATATATTGCTATTTTTTTTTTTTTTTAAACAAAATAGAACTTAGTTAGTAAGGCACTTTCTTTATGATTATTGGTCATGAATTTCAAGCGTAGGGAGGAGAGGTGGGATTTTTAAAAACATTAAAAAAAAAAATTTAATAAATAGCCAAAAATTTGTACAGGAGATTTTATGAGTTTAGTGATTCTCATCCATTGCATTCAAGAGAATAGCAATAAAGCAGGGAAAGAGAAAAATAAAAAGAGTCTATGAATAAAACAGTCTTTAATCAACACTTTACTAAATAAATGGATCAACAGATTTCCACTATATAAGTAGAAAAAACAGATGACTAAACCTAGCATCTCGCCAGTGTTCGAACCTTGCAAGCAGCAAAACCTAGTATATATAATTCTTCATCATACTCAAAAAACCATCAAACCATCTAAAAACCATGCATAATATTGTTTTTTGTCCTCTTCTGATTTGCCAGCAAAAAATCACCAACCAAACCTGCTTATTTCCGAAGTCATCAGAACCATAATTAGGAAAGAAAGAGTTGCAATTATAATCACCACTATTCTGAATATTCAAGAAGATATCATCACAAACAACTGTAGTCAAGGCCGAATTCATCATAGCACCATTATTATTATTGCTTAAGACTAAATTAATTGAAGAAGAATTGTTCAAAAGCATCAAATCATCAACTCTCATAATCACCTTTTTCTTCAATTCTTCCAATGAAGCCTTATATTGTTCAAGTTCCTGCAATCCCATATCATCATTTGGTTCATCCCACCAAAAAATCCCATTATTAATAGTGGTCACCATCTTTGATTTTGATGACCCTTCAATAATTTGCTTTCTTTTTTTCTCAAACTCTAATTCTTGGGAAATTTTAGCGTATTCTTGGTTGAACGTTAGCACTTAATAGGATAGGATTAGTATCGACTGATGACCACGACGATGATCCCGTCGTATAGCGGTTAATTATAGAATCAACATTAGGATGACCAAATGCAAATAAGCGCTTACCTAAAGAATGAACGATAATTGCAACTTCAGCACTGGTTAATATGCAAAGTTCACTAGCTTTCTTGAAAATGAGCAAGTCTCGGCTACGCACTTCGCTTTTATACAATGCGCAAAATGAGTATGACAATCGTTGAAATGATTGAAAAATAAGTATATTCATAACTTTTCAATTATCTAACAATCTGTAATATCCATTTCGAGTGAAGAGCAGAGAATTTTCACTTGAAAAGACCAACTCTTCGCTTTGAGAATGTCACTTGTCTATTTTCTTGATTTCGATTTTTTTTCGACCATGGGTTGTCTTCTTCTTAGTCATCATCAAGTTGTTCCTCTTGGTTGTTGGTGGGATTTGGAGGAATTAAGATATTGCTAGATAGAAGAAAGTCGAAAAAATTACTTTGACATCCAATTATATAGATTCGATTTTTCTTTTTCTCATACTCATAGTTTTCTTAATTTCTTAAAAATTTTAAGATTTTGCTTTATTCTGGTTCATATATTCTGGTCCCCGTCGTCACACCCTCCTAAAATTTCTCTGCAAATTGATGGATTGAATTTAGAAATTGACAATCTTTGTAAATAATTTTTTTTGGAGACCAAATATAGTATTGAATAACTTCATCAAGAAATAAAAAATAAGAGAATTCTATAGTTTGGTTGAGGAAATCTCTAGTTGGTTTTAAGGGTTTGTACAATACAAATTTTTAAAATATATGATATTATATTGTACAAACTTTAAAAGTACAATAGGATGGTTCTCTCAATGAGAGTGTATAATTTTCCTAATAACTTATTTTCATTTCAAAAAAAAAATTATCAAATCGACATGCTAAGTGCATTACTTCTTCGATTCCTCGCAGTCAATTTTCTGGGGATGGCATGGTGAATCCTATAAAAATGATCATCTTGATCATATCAACTCTTTTTTGAATATCTAAACGTGTAATTCCTTCCACCTAGAGGATTTTTCATATTATTTTGTCCATAATTATTAATATAATATCTTACTTTTTGATCTTCTCTTTGACCTTCAGAATCATTCTTTTAAAGTTTGCTGGCCGTCTTTGAGAAAATAACATATTATTTGCAATAATGTTTCGATTTTATTTTGTGAAAACTAAAAACTACTTGATGCATAGGTATACATCAAGTTACTAGAAAAGATACTTCCACATATTTTCTTACCAAGCATAAAAGGAATAGATATTTTGTAACCTTGGTAAGACTAAAATTTCTTCCAAAATTTTCTCAATTCCAGTTGATTATATATTCCATTAAATAGGAAACTGCTTCTCAATTATTTCCTTAATACTTACCTTGGTATGCAAGAAAATATTTTCTCTGAGAAGGACACATTTCGTTATATCATAGTTTGAAGCTGCATCAAAATCAAAATACTCCTCTATTGTATCCAAAGTAGTAGCATGATCAGCCATAATAAACTTGCTAGCCAGATGATCAATTACATTCTTTTTCAACATTTCCATTGAATCTCTTAGCCGTTCAAATTCATGCAATCCAAGCACACTAACAGGAGATTTCTACCAGTAATTCTTTTGTCTATCTTTTCTCATGAGATCAAATCCCTCACCCCTTTTCTTCTCAACTTCTAATTTTGAGTATTCAGAATTCGAGTCGGCTGCAAGTTGAGCTTCCTAACACAGTTGAGGGCACAAGAGTTATAATTTGGCTGAGGATTTCGGGTTGAGGTTATGAATTTTTCGACAATGTAATCGACATTAGGATGGCCAAAGGAAAAGACTCTTCCTGCTGGAGAAAGACTATAATGGCTAATTCAACACCATAGAGTGTGGTGAGTTCGTGCGCTTTCTTGTATAGTCCCAAACGACGTTTTGAGATTGTTACTTGACGATGATCATTGATCTCGATTTTTGTCTTTCGACGACCCATGCTAGGCTTCTTTGCCATGATAAAGAGTAAAAATATACGGTTTCGTTTTAAAATAACTGACATTTTAGACAATTTATTTTATTTCATATTATTGGTCACTCTAGAAAATTGAGAAGGATTAAATAATATATTTTCAAATTTTACAATGAAGCGAGAATTATATAATTACGATATTAATACAAAAGGGTAATTTAGTCACTTTGAACTATATCTTTTTTATAAAATTGATATAATTTAATAACTTTCGTATTTCGTGTGTACCAATTAAAGGTAACAGTTATTTTGAGATGAAAGGAATATAAAGAGTGTGATTTTTTTATTTTATTTTATTTTTGGGAGGGTAGATGGTGGGGACTTTAGGTTTTGTGCTATGAAACGATGGTCCGAGGAAGAAAAGCAACATTTGAAGGGCTTGAAGAAGTTGACTCCAAATAATTTGGATAAAGTAATTGCGTAATTAATTTGTGCTCGTGTCATATGACATGATTATCCCCTGATTTGGGAGTTAAGAAAATCTTGGATCTTAATGCAGTTAGTTGGCATAATAGAATGAAGTTTCAATTATTGCAATGCCAAAGTCAACTCATGTTAATTTCTCTGTGATTTTTTATATAAATTGCGGATATAAATTCTTATACAGGCTTTCAGCTCACTTTGATGGATCAATTTGGTACTTCAGGCATCTATTGGAGCATAAATATTGATTTTGGCACGTTTACATATTTGTCTTCATTAAAAACAGACAGAGATAAAGGTAAGAGCTAAGTAAAATGGAGTCAATAATTTTCACCATTAAGTTGCTAATTAGGATAAGAACACATTCATGGTTTTCTAACGTAAAATAAAACTTGGCAGTTACTTTAGATGTGCTACTCAAAGAAAAAAGGGAAACAAATTTTTGGAACTAGCTGGTTATATGGCCCAAAGTTAATTTTGACGAGTATTCTTTTTTTTTAAAAGAAAGTGTAAGTATGAGCTATTCACTTTGTAATGCGAGTGGATACAATGACTGTTAAAATAATTAAAAAATATATAGATTATATTATTTTTTAATTATCTAATAGTCTCAAATACTCATTCCGCATTATCAAAGAATTTTTTCAAAAAAGGGACAGTATTACAGTAGACGTAGTCACAGTAATACGTTAGTGATGGGCAACATGGTTAGACTATTAGCTGAGGAAAAACTTGAAATTAGAACATTTGATAATTAAACGGGATTTATGTGATTTATTAACCTGAGGTATTTAAAATATTAATTATTTTGAAAGGAAAATTTATATCAACCTTATAAATTTTCAATTTAGTAAATGCCATTTTTAAGGAAATTCTTTCCAAGTTTTCTTCATTTACATGTTTCAACACCGTGTATTGTTTATTGACTAGTCAAAATTACCTCACATTGCTTGCTTTGTAGTACTACTCAACTATATATCATACATGTAGCTGTACTGGTATTCTCGAAGAAATTTACATGAATCAGCTATAAATAAATTTGAAAGAACACACATAAAATATATCTAATTTAAACACGTCGTCGAGAAAAATATATCTAAAATATAGTACTTTTCAAAATTTTCGTACAAATGTTGGAAACCATTTATCATTTAGTTGTGCTGTAAACAATTTATAATTAAATTTCTACGTTGGCCCCTGATTTAATTATAATTAAATTATCCTCCATTTGGCTTGATAGATTGGATGAAAGAAAACTTATCCCTTTCTTTTGAATTTGTGTTTTGCTATAAACGGGTTCTTGGTTTGTTGCAATACATCAATAATCAAAATACTCACGAATAATATAGATAATGTTGAAAACTAAAACTCCACCATACAAACACAGATCCAACTGAAAACCATTCAAAACAAACAAATGTATCAATAAATCACTTTTATTAATCTTTACATATTTTCTCTTTAGCTTTAAAAAAAAAAAAAAAACTGAAATAGATTAATTTCTTGGTAAAATTATTCAGAAAAATCCACGACCATATCCAAGAAAAGTACTAAAAGAACCATGAGGAGTCATAGAAAGTCCAAGACCAGGAGGATTTGGAACCTTAACATCAATAATATTACTAGGACCAACAACATGTTCACTTGATGTCCCAAACAACGCTGTCATATTATTGGACGCATCCACAATCAACTTCTCAGCCTGTTTGGCAACATTCTTCTTCAACTCCTCCATAGCCACCTTCAATTGCTCAAGTTCTTCAATTCCAAGCTCATTCACAGGGAGCCTCCCACCAGCATTTTTCCCTGTTTGCTTTCCTGAGTTTGATTAACTCCTCGCCACGCTTTCTCTCAGCTTCTAACTGATTAAGCATTTCAGTTAGTTGCATATTGAGTTCGCGGATGCTTGCATTCCTATGTGCCTCCAGAAGTCTGGAGGACGGATTATTCGAACTCGAACTCGAACTCGGGCTGGATTTTCCTGTAACGAAGCGATCGATAATTGAGTAAAGACAAGGATGACCATAGGAGAATACCTTTTTTCCAGGCGAGAAGACGAGAATGGCTATGTCAGCACCACAAAGTGTATGGAGTTCGTATGCTTTCTTGAAAAGACCGGAACGGCGCTTTGAGAAAGTAACGAGTAAGTTGCTTGCTTTTGACATTCTTGTCATTTCGATCTTTTGTCTACCCCGACTCTTTCTTGTCATGGTTTTGAGGCAAAATAGAGAAAATGATCAAAATTCTCTTCCAATGAGAAGAATATGGATGGGGATTTAAAGGGCCGGGTCAGGACGAAGTAAAGGGAGTTGAGGGTGGGCAATTTCACCCCTTCAACTTTGGAAAAATATTGTAAATAAATTTAGAAAGTTTTAGAATTTTTAATTGCCCCTTAAATTTCTTAAAGTTGATTTTTATTTCGAACATTGACCCGTAGAAAGTTAAAATATATTTAATTTTCTCTTTGTTACAAAAAAAAAAATGATGAATATTTCATATACAAAAGATGCTAATTAATCATCAAAATATATTCATACTATAATGAATATTTATTATAATTTGCTTTATCATAAATTTAATTAAATTCTAAATTTTTGAATTTATCATTTGCATTTTTATTCATTAATAACATTGTCATTAACCTTGGGATCTAACCTCGCCCCGAGTGTGGTACTGTGGTTATCTTCTCTTTCATGCCTGTAGATATTTGCTACCATTGAGGTCATGATTGTAAATTTCTGTCGTCGACTTTCAATAGGCCATTCTTGGATATTATCGTCAACTTCTTCTAAAAATTCAAAATTAGGCATGTGAGTCATTCTTAAATAGTGTCGCTGATTTCTTAATTTAAAATTAGATACATCACGTGCTTAATTTTGGACTAAAAACAATCCTCATGTGAGCCGAATCTATTTTAAAAATTTTCCATTTAACACTTACAAGGTAAGTGCTATATCATAATAAGCACTTAGAAAATAAGGTAATGAAGATTTTTCTTCTTGGCAGAGGCAATATGTATTTGGAACAAAATTTTCAATTAAGATAGCTTACAATATTTTAGTGCATCATGATTTCTTCTTGGTATATATACTTAGCTAATATGAGAAACGTAATAAAAATCGGCTATAATGGAGAAAAATGTGCATTGATAAGGATGCAAAGTCATTACAAATATAAAGGGCTAAAAATCATTAGTAACGTCACTGGTGCTCATTTTTATTGTGTACTATTACTGACCATCCTAAGCCAACTTATTGTTTCTCTTATTTTTTTTTTTTAAATGTGTTTATAGCATGAAGTCATAAGTAATATATTTTCTTTCCTAACTTGACAATTTAAGCACGCAGAATTTAAATTCTTGAGATTTTCTCCACGTATAAATTCTCTTTTTGGAAACTAGCATTTGGTAATAACAGCGGCACCATGTTAGAAAATTAATTGGTCATGGCTGCACTACATTGTCACAAGTTGCTTACTTATGAAAGTCTGGAAATGCTGATATATTTCACTCTAAAGCATTTCATATACTGAATATATTTGCTAAAATCAAAGCTGCTGTGTCTGCAATGTATGTGCATCCTGAAGAGTTGTATCTCCAGGAAAGGAAAACTAGGATTTGGTATTTGAAAGGGGCATTAAGGTGAAGTGTTTTGATGCTATTTAATGATTAATTTAGTTTTATTTAATAAAGAATTAGCTGCTGATGAGTAAAGAACTATGATGTAATTGGGGATGTCTTCATCCTTATGGAAGCTATTTTTGCTGATTTTAATATATAAAAAAAAATAGATTAGATAATTTTGTTAATCATAAGAAGTAATATAATCGCATTGAACAAGTTGACACGTTTCTATTCGTGCCACGTTTATAGTTTTGCAATCGAATTTTCTAACAAGCGTACCAACCTTAATTTGCTAATTAATTTACACATCATATTCGTATTTTGGAGAGACAATATTTAAAAATCTCCATAACACAATGAAATATATATGTGATGGCTGGAATTATTTGTCTGCCAGCACTTAACGTCTTTTTGCTCATCAACATTTGTACCCGTCACATATATTCAAAATTCTAGCAAGTAAAGAAAAAAATAGCAGAGAAAATAATTAAAATAACAATATTATTGATGGTCTTCATGCACAAAATAAAATGACACCGGTGTAGATAACTAACCATAACGGACGCAGAAATAATTATAAAAAAAAAAAAACACTTTAAACCAAACATTTGCCCTAATATAGTACAAAGACACTATAAATGTGACTCTAGAAATGAGAAAGGTAGAAATGTGATAAGAAGAAAAAGGAAGAAAAAAACACAACAATCACATGAGACCATCATCCCAAATATTTAGAAAAATTGGCGAACAGGACCAGGACTAGATATATTATTAGGTATATCATTTCCACTAGTCTCAAATGGCCTTGAATTCGAACCATCAAGTGGAGAAAACTCGCTAGGTCCAGATGATGCCCTAGGGCTAGCACCATATGGGATAACTCCTCCAGTTCCAATTGCCCTAACATTGGAAAAGAGACCATTGTTCCCAAGAGTACCGCTCATTTCCAGCATGTGCTTGTGAATTTCACGGTCAACATTTTTCTTGTGGCCTTCATATGCTTTCATCAACTGTTCAAGTTGTTGTAAATTGAGTTCTTGAATAGGGGCTTCCCACCAATTCTTGTTTTTGGATTCTTTTTCCTTTTCCTTTTCCTTTTGATCGAGGATTTCTCCACGTCTTATCTCAACTTCCAAGAGATTTTCAGCACGGATGAGTTCCTTGTTGAGCTCGCGGATATTAGCTGCACGTTGAGCACTCAACAAGTCGGTTTCTGCTATCATTACTAGGTGAAGGGTTTAATTGTAGGTAGTTATCTATGATAGATCCAACACATGGATGGCCAAAAGAGTAAATCTTTCGACCGGGGGAAAAAACAATCAATGCCAACTCTATACCACAAAGGGTGCAAAGTTCACTGGCCTTTTTGAAAAGACCAGAACGACGTTTTGAGAAGGTTACTTGTAAGTTGCTTTCATTTTGCATCTTGACCATATCCACCTTTTGGCGACCCTTAGTTTTTTTGGCCATGGCTTAATCTGGAATCCCTAAGGAAATTTTAGAGAAACTAGCTAAAAGGGATGGTTTCTATCCCATGAGAAACACAAGGTACTTATAACATTGTTTTGTGTCTACTAATATTTTCTACCATATTAGGGGAATGTCATGTATGGGAAAATATAATTAAATGCACATAAACGAATTCAAAATGATAACAAATCTTTCCAAGTGAATCTATTTAATTATAATAGGAGCGCTTATATTCCCATTTACTGAATTACTTAGTTTAGAGGTTAATATAATCTTCCAAGCTAATATCACATGAATTCAAGATATACAGTGCATTTCCTTCCAAAAGTTTTGAACTTGTATGGAAATTTTAAACAATATTATCTTTAAACAAGTCGAATCGAACACGAATACTGTTATGCTCGAGCTTAAGCTCAAAATTGATTATTTATAGAGTTTGCTCTAACTCGAACGAGTATTAAAAGTACAGTTTGAGTTTGGTCTCGAAAAATTTATCAGAGTTTGAGGTTGATTTGATTTCGTTCAAAAGCAAATAAAACAAGGTCAAATCCAAGTAGCTCAACTTATTTGAGGAGTAAAAGATATAATTTGTTTAAAGAATATATTCATTTTAATAATTTTATATATAATAAAAGAATTTTAAAAAAATTATATATATGTACAAAAAAACTCGCGAGTACTCTAGCAGAACATATACATATGTTTAAAATCGACTCGTCAAATAGTTCAAAATCAAACAAGCTCGATTCGAAATCAAATTGAGCTTTTGATCGATTCGTTTATAGCCCTAATATTATCCTTGTCCACATACAAGTTTAAAACTCCAAAAACCAAGATTGTTAATAGATGTTTCTTATCCAAGTTTGTCAACACTATTCTTGTGATTTTTTGTATGTAAATCTGCCTTATTTACAGTGACTGAATGAGAATTAATTAACAACACCATACAGAATTATATAAACAAAATTGAGATTTAAACTACTTTTCATATATATAGTATGATATTGTTATCAAAGCATACCATATGATAAACCAACTTTTATATCATTTTTCAATATGGCCCTTGATATAAAATTGTAATTACCAATTTAACATAGAAATGGAAACTAGGTTGTGTCATATCATGTTGAACGTTTTTCATTTATAAAGTAAAACATATCAATCCTTACTTAGAAATTTAATTAGATATAATTTTTCATCTTATGACCTATTTACAATTGTGTTAGTTTATATGGATTATTTTGTTAATATAGAGTTCAAATTACAATTGAAGTAATTGTGTTCATCCATATGGCTTGTTTTGTGTTGATCTATATGATCTATTTGTAATCCTTGATTGATACAAATTTTGCTTTCACCACGCTCTACTAAATTCTTTGCATTCTCATCATAAGACTCCTCATGAATAACCTTAATTGACTATATATAATTCACTTTCCTTAATCAATTCAGGGTTCTTCTCATTTGCATTCTTATTCAAGGGCTTCATGGCGAGACAAGGTATGTGAATTACGAGAGGGAAGGAGGTGGAAAGAGGGCGAGAATAAAGAGGTTGGGAAATGGAGTGAGGAGGGAATGGGAAGAGGGTAGGAGAAGGGGATGGGTAGGGGAGGAATATTGTCATTGTTGGTGAAAGAAAGGGGCGGTTGGTGGGTATTTGTGTCCATCAATCTTTCATTCAAGGACAATTACACTTACACTAACATTATACTCAACTACATTTTCCATCATTTCAACAGGATAATAAGTGTAAAAAAATATGAAGGCAGAGTGGTAAGTGAAAAGATAGATATATATAAAATCATAGATTCCTTTTTTTAAAATGAACTTTGCAATAGTTAATTTTTTATTTTTTTGGTCATTATTGCTTCCTTATATTGTTATTCTTTTAATATATAATCAAATCACATATATTTCATAGGGAACAGATAGAAATTCAAATTGAATTACTACTTTCCACATAAATTTTCAGAATAGGATCATGCATTATAGACAATAACCTTTGAATTAGTCCGCCCGTTATGGAGCATATTTGACGGTTCAAATCTAATTGCTAATGCTTAGAAGTAGTTTGTCTGGATTTAATAAAATGTTCATTTATTTAAAAGAAAAAGGGACAAAATTTTCAACAAACGACATAAATTTTTTTTGATCAATGGTCTCCATAGGAAAAGCAAGATAACAATCTTGAAACTCCAAAACCTAAATAAACCAGACACAAAATCTAAAAATAAAACTAAAGAGGCTTAATAAACCAAATTTTTACCCTGACATGATTAGGGTAAAATTAGGATAGCTTACTCAAACAGACTCCAACAAAACAAGAGACACACTTAGGATTAGGACAACTATATAAAAAGAACAAGACATAACGAAAGTAACATGAGACCATTAATTGTCCTAGACGTCTAGAAAAACTTTCTAGTATAGCTAGGTTCAATTTTGTTAGCCATGTTGGAATCACCAAATCCAGATGCCTTAGAGTTGTAATCACTCGGGACAGTAGAGCCAATGTTTCTAGCAACAAGTGTGGAACTTCCAATAGGCCCAAATTCCCTAACATTATCTGTGATATTCATTGAATTAGAAGCACCAACATTGCTTCCAAAAGCATCCCTCTCAGAAAAGTGCTGAGAGAAATTCGGTGCCGAAAACATGCGCTTACACACTTCATCATTAATTTTCTTCTCGAAACCTTCAAGTGCCTTCTCTAAATTTTTAAGCTGTTGACTACTAAGCTCTTCTACAGGTAATGACAGCATTCCACCATTGCTTGCCTTCCTCCAACGAATTCTCACCAAGTGAAGGAATTTTGCCAATGTAATTATCAATCACGGACCGCGCACACGGGTAACCAAAAGAATAAACCCTTTGTGTAGGAGAAATCACAATCATAGCTACCTCTACACCAGTAAGGGTGCAAAGTTCATCTGCCTTTTTGAAAAGACTAGTTCGTCGCTTTGAGAAAGTTGCAAACAAATTTTTAGGATTTTGAATTTTCTCCATAGCAACCCTTTGATGGCCCTTGGTTGATTTTTTTGTCATGGCAAATGACTGAAAATATTTGGGAAGAAGAAACTGAGTGAGATGGTTTTTAATCTTGAATACCAAGGGTATTTACAGGTGATTTTTATATGCCTATAGTGTGTACTATGATCGATTAATTCAATTTAATACTTGCCTATTTAGACACATTCGAATAGCATTGCAAATATTACTACATTTAGGAAGGAAATCTACAATAGATTACCTTCCTAAAATTCTAGAAAACCAGATAAGACTCGAAAATTCAAGCATTAATTACATTTGACCCTTTATGCTTTACTTCCCAGTATCTGTACACTACTTAATATTTTCTTATTAATTAAGCACTTTGTCCCTTAGCCAAAAGCCAAATATTTTAATAACCAGCTCTGTTTACCATGACTGCATTGGGTTCGTACTACTTAACACCATTATACTTGAATCCAAGTAGTCACTTTACTCCATTAACTGTACTGGTATTAGGTATTTTATTACATTTTTTAGTATTATATTTATATTATTCTTTTTAATCGAGTGACATTTGTTCTTTATTTAATATTTTTTTATATTAAAAAATAAACATATCACCCTATCACATTTATGACTCCAAAAAATGTAATAAAAATTCCAAAGCCAACTGCACTAGATAATCGAAACAATAGTTTGAGAAGTTTCTTTTTGTGCGATCCGACTTGAGGATTTGGCTTTCTGTAAAACATTTTCTTACCCAAAAAAAAAAAAAATTAAACAAATAAATAATATTTATAAAAAGTGAAGCAATAAACTACATAATTTAGGTACTTCATCAGAAATATTTTGTATTGTTAAAGAACTTGAGTTTCCATCTTAAAACCAATTGGTGATAAGTGAAGTGGCTCATGAACTTATTAATTAGTTCAGGATCTTTTTGGCTAGTCGATGTGGGATTTATATATTTAACACCTTTAACATCCCCTCACACGTGGGATTTATACTGCCCATATTTTTTAACATGGTATCAGAACTAACTTTCAAGTGTTTTTCCATCCATCCACACATGTCTTGGGTCCTGTCTAACCCCTTCCAACGGGCTCTCTTCTGTCCTGCCCCTCGCAACGAGTTCTCATACGTCTGACCCACGTGTAACAAGATTCCATGTCCAACTCAAGTTACGTGTGAGAAGGGGTGTTAAAGGTGTTAAAAGTATAAATCCGTGTTCCAAAAAGATCCTGAACTAATTAATAAGTTTATAGGCCACTTCATTTATCACCAATTAATTTTAAAATGAAAACCCATATTCTTTAACACGTGTACATTCCACCGTATTTCACTTGTTCGACTACATATTTGAAGTGTTTTTTGTGGCATCTGAGAATGATAGGTCAGGTGGCAAAACATCGAAAATGATAATACATCGAAAGAAAAAAAAAATCAAAGTGGATTTATTTATATTATATGTTTTTTTCTAGGCCTTTTTGTAGTATATGTTGTTGGCCTAATATATTAAACAAAATTCCTATCTAATTAAGAATTATGTTATTATTGATTTTTTAATAGTTTAGTTATTTAAGGTATTAAGTGTTATTTGGTTGTTTACCACTAGATTAATTTTAGAATTATATTGCCAATCTAGTTAGATTTCTTGGTATACAAATATTGTACTCTATAAATAAATGGATTTATAAATTTATTTTAAGAAGAGTTGAGAGTTTAGAAGAAAGAAATTCTAACACGAGGTCAAGGTTATTGTACTGTAGATTTTTGCCCGTCTCAATATGAGAGCAGGTATAGTTTATTTTGTAACTTCTCTTTTTTTACATATTTTTATATATGTTAAATAAATTTATTTTTCATTGCGTATTTTTGTGTGCTAACATATATCGACAAGGCTTGACACTTTAATTTTCATTCTATATTTTCTACTAAGCTCTGTGACTTTTTGGCATCTTATTTTTAATTGTCTAGCGAGTAGTTTCACTATTTATTGTTCTGACTGAACAAATTATCGGGTAGTGACTGTAATGGTATTAGGCTATATATATAATGGTATATAACAACAGCTTATGCACTAATGACCTCATGTACAATTAAATTAGGAGTACCAATTATTAAGAACCACTTTCCAGCCTTCTAATGTCAAATAGTTCGTATCAATATGTTATAGTTTCAAAGAAAATGTTCCTAAATATTTTCCCCGTTTTGATTTCCATGCATGTTTTATTGGTGTGGTTTATAGCCTTAATAACGACTAGCAGAAGTCAATCAAAACAAATAGAAAAGAATATAAACCTTAACCCGGTTATTTAATACGAAAAAGTCACATGATTTTCTATTTCACTTTCTATCGCACAGTATATTACATTACCAAATAAATATTTATTTTCAAGCTAGTTATAATTTTTAGTGAAAAAATCTTAATAATTTATTTGATAATGAGATAGAAAGTGATATAAAGAATCGTTAACGTACAGAAAGGGTGAATGAGACTTCAGTGACAATGACGAAAAGAAATGCAAAAACTAACTTGTAATAAAATAGTAGGGTTTCCAGTTATTTGATTTCTTTCTTTTCTTTTTCTGGTTTTCTAGAAAGCTAATGGTGCCATTCAAAATATGCTGGATTACTGGATTAAGATTTTGTTTCTTCTGCTTTTCAGAATGCCGCATGATTCTGGAGTGGAAGCGTGCTAGTCAGTAACCGCACAAATTTCGGCTCGCTAAATATTTTTTGTGTCACACGCTGTCACTTTCTGTCACACTAATAAATAAACTGTAAAAATTATGAATTTCAATAGTTTTTTAGATAATAAGACAAAAAATGATAGATAAAATATAAAATAGAAGATCATGTGACAGTTCGCCTCTACTTTTGGGGCTAGACTGACTCTTGATTCTGGTTGCCCTGTTCTACTTTCCTTTATTCGTCCTTTCCTTCCTAGGTGGGAAAGTTTGAGGTCCTTAACATGCCGCAAAGCCCTTGTTCTTTCATACGTAGTTTGGAACTCATACAGTTTAGATCTGGATTTTGTTCCCCAATAGGACGAGGAGGACTGGGTTCGAGAAACTGGAAAATGGTTTTGGGTATCATGTAGTTTACCTCATTTTCTAAAGCCACTTTTTAATAGGATTATTATTATTTTTTTTTTAATAAAAAATGTATTGCATAGGAGCGAGAAGAAACTAATGTACTCTATCACATTACTTTTCTATGCAATGACGTGATATAATTAGTACCAAAAAAAATAAACACCAAATATTTCATAAACAAAAGATTCAAAAGTATGGTACATGAACGTTACATGCAATTGCATGCACCTCAAAAAAGTGAAATACTACTTAAAAGAGTGCCAGAAATTTCACTGCTACGTAAAACTACAGTGGCTCGGTTCAGTGCATGTGGTTCGACCTAGAATATGAGAAACATTTTCTACGTAGGTTTTTTCACGCATTACTTGGAATATATTTCCGACACCAATATTTTTACGTGCCAAAGAAATGAATCATATTTGTTTGTAAAACGTAGTCATTTGATATTGTAATTGAAGTAGAAATTCCGTGATTAATTGGTTGTAATGGAAATACAACATGCATTTGAGCATGACTTCTGCGAACTTAACATAATCCATATCTTGTGATATCATCGTTCTAGTCTTGGCCAACAGGTTTTGGCTAATTAAGATGGTAAATAGAGTAATCACACTATTAAAAAATCTCAAATTCAACTCCTTTTACCATCAAATTCTTATTGGTTCACGATTGGTAGGCATTAATGTAAATAATCATTGTATGTGCAGTGACTTATTGTATTTTAGAAAAATAGAGATAACTCAACTACCATACTTCTAAATTTTTTTTAATTCAAAAAAAAAAAAATTTGTTCAAGTCTTGTGGTACGTTCGTATTGGGTGTGAGCTTTAACCTTGGTTATGCCGGCCTGTCATGTTCTTGGGACAGGATTACATAGATCATTTAAAATTGATTAATTCACGTCAATGTATGTAAACTATTGGAAATTATATATCAACTCATCACTAAACATATTAAAGTATATATATATATATAGTGGAATTAAACTTCGATGGATAATTCAAAATGCACGTGTCATACGCTTTACAATCTAGTCTAAAGTATTCGACATCCTTAATTATACTATTATATTTTAAAAATTAAATTTTAACTATTTACTTTACAATGCGAAATGAGAAGGATAATTATTAAAATAATTAAAAAGTAAATGAATTATATTATTTTATAATTATTTAACGATAATAGTTACTCTGCAAACAAAAAAATTTTCCACTATAAATTGATTCACGTTCACGCAAGTATATTTGAGCGTTTATGATGATTCACTTCAGTAAGTGGAATGACCGTGCGTAATTTACCGACTGCATGCATACATACGCCGGGTTAATTAGGTCACTATCACTTGCGTAAATATTCATGCATGTCAAGAAGCGTTGACATGGATTTGCTACATTTTCTACGTACGTCTCATGCACACTAACCCTAGCATTATTAATTTAAGTTCAATTATCGGTAGTAATTTAAATTTCATTTAACATATTCTTATTTGACAGATCAAATACAATGCACCTTGTGTTCTTTTATGTAAATATTCTTATTAGATAGATCGAATACAAGTATCTACTTATCTGAATTGAATTTTAACGAGGCCTTAAGAATATTTACAAAATTACACCGTAAGTTATTCACTCAAATTTTAGTTATTGAGTGCATGCAAAAACATAGTACCTAGATTTTTTGAGAAACCTAGCTAACAAGTAATAGAAGGTTCTTCTTCATTAATTAGAAAAAAATTTCTTCCAATACACTTTCCTACAAAAATATAATTTTAAATTATGTTTTGAAAATCACAACCGTTCATAATATAATTTATTATATATATTGCTATACATAAAATTTGAAAATAAATAAATAATTTTTTTTTTCATTTGATTAAACGTTTAATTTTTTGTCTTGATTTTAATTCATTTTAAACCATTTAAATATTTCGGACAAATTGATTGATAAAACATTTTTTAATATATTTGGTTTTAAAGTATTGATCTACTCATCAAAACAAAATTATTGATATAATATAATAATTTTTAAAAATTTTAATTATTTAAATATAAATGATTATTGAGAGAAATTGGAAAGAAATGTAATGGAGAGGATCCCAACGCAAGTATTACATATATCAGTTGTCAACATAATACGTGGTGGGATGTTTGGATGTCAAATTGAATTAATTAAGACTTTAAACTTGACGAGTCAATTTTCTATAGTGATTTTTAATCACCTGTTTATTACCTAGTATTTATGTTGATTCACATGACATGTATAATTTACTATATTCTTTATATTTATAAGCGCATAATTCACCTTTTTTTTTTTTTTTTTGGCATAAGAACGTTACACATATCCATTCTGTTCAAAAGTTAAATTTCATTTTAATCACTAGAGATAAATTAAAAAATATTCAGTTCCACAAAAGATTAAATTGATCATAGTATTTTATGATTTTCATTTGCTTTTAAGATAAATGTTGCGAGATCTTAGATGATCCATCAATCCTTGTCATATTTCTCGTTGAATCATGGTTTTGTATCTTATCAAGAATCCGAATTTAAGTTGCAAATTGTCAGGTACATCGTCTAATCGATATCAAAAACTGTCACAAATCTGGTAATACTCTTCTTTGGATTAATTTTTCTTAACTCATCTCAAAAAGTTTCATGCCAAATTCATGTTTAATTAGAGAAAAAAAAAACATTTTACATTATCTGTCCGCCATGTGTTTTAATTTCACTAAAAGGGTTAAAGGAAAAAATATTTAAGAAGCAAAATTATACTTTTATTGATGGTCTCATCATTCGAAAACTTAACAACAGCAACAACATTGTAGATAAACCAAACCAGCATACCAAAAATAAAAAAGGAAATCATACTAAACCAAACTATATGCCCTAATATGAAATTAGTGCATACGACACGACCCAATACGATACGACAGGATAAATAAAAATTTGACAACAAAAACACACAAAGCAGGACACAACAACAATTGAGACCATCATCCTATATATTATTATCAATCTAGAGAAACTTCTGAAATTTCCCAGCATTTGATCCCTCGGCCTTGTCCTCGGAAACCCCAGCATAACCAGATGGCCCCAACCTCAGAGTGAGATCAAGGTTCACCCCAGGCTCATTTTCTTCAGCCACATTATGACTAGATGATGCTGCTTCAGCCGCCAGATAATTAGCAATGGATTTTCTAATGCCTTCATATTTCTTCTCCAATTCAATAAGCTGCTCCAAATTAAGCTTTTCAAGAGGAGCCATCCACCAATACTTTTTCTCATTTTCCTTTCTCTCGGCAGCGAAAATCTTCGCGCGTTCTTCCTCAGCTTCCATGATTGATTGATAGTAAACAAGTTTTTCGTTCAGCTCGCGCGCTTTGGCTTCGCGATAATTCTTGAGAGCGTCATCGTCGTCATCGTTTTGATCACCGTTATTATTATTTTTAATAAACTTATTGATCACGGATTCGACTGACGGATGGCCAAAGCAATGGACCCTGTTGGCAGGGGAAAATAATACCACAGCAATTTCTCCACCACACAGGGTGGTTAGTTCACTAGCTTTCTTGAAAATTCCAGCACGACGTTTTGAGAAAGTAACTAGTCGGTTAGTTTCGTCTTCTATTTTGACCAAATTAATCTTTGGTCGACCCCTCTTGTTTCTAGTTGCCATGGATTGAGAATCTAAATTTTGTAAGGAATATCAAAATTAAATTAACAAAGAAAGATGGTTTCATTTCTTTGAGAATTCAGTGGTATTTATAGGGCTAGGCTGTTCTTTGCCAATTAGTTAAAATAAGTACTTTCCTTGTATGCCTTGATATTCATATATGGCAATAAAATATAAATAACCCTGCATCTAAATAAAAATTGCTTACCATTTAAAGGTCGTTGCATTTAATTTTTTGCCTAATTTAAAGATTTAAATAATCTTCCCATGCCATTATTATCATTCACACTAAATAACAGTTATAAAAGTTTTCCATATAAGCACAACTTCATTGACCGCGTCTGTTTATAAATCTTATGGCCTTGTCATGTATGGCAAGTAATTAATTAATTCACATTGGTAATATTTACTTGCAAGTCATTCGGGCACTATTTTCAATCTTGAAACCAATTTACATCGATCTAATTAAAAAAGTTCATGATTTTTTTCCTTGTATTTATGAATTTACGTTTGTATCTAGGGGTGAATAAGTATTTGGTTAATCCAATCTGAAACCGATTTCAAATTTAATTCGGTTAAATTTGATTAATTTTGGCCAAAAACTGGTTAATTGAATTTGTGAATTATTCTAGGTTAATGAATTTGAAAATAGAACTGAGATTTTTTAATTCGATTAATCGATTATCGAATTTAATGTATATGCATATATATATATATATATATCGCACGCTCCAAATCTATTGAAAATTTTTATCTTTTAAAAAAATAAATGAATAATCAGTGAATGACCATAAAGAATACAAAACATAAAAATTTTGTCGGTTGAGTTTTTTGATGAAAAAATTATACATTTTAAATATATATTTAATTTCATTGCTCATTTCTTCATAATTATTTTCACCTTTATTTTTTTATTTTTTTCATTATTGTTTGTTATTTGTTACAATATTATATATAAATTCTATTTCTTCTCAATAATTAAACAAACTTTCTATTTTATGAGAACAACGTATGATACTTGCATCTTATCTCTATTTCTCTTCTAGGCGCCTAAATTATGATTTCTTATAGTGACACCACCAATTATTTGATCAGTTAAAGATAAAAAAAAAAGTCATAGTATTGAACTTTTTAAATGTCTTGATTTATATATTCTTTGTTAAAAAGATAAAATTTATCAAATATCAAACATTATTTTATAGATGAAGTATTTTGATATTCTCTTATTAGCAAAAAATATTTACAAGAAATCAAATGATATATAGATAATAATTACAAAAAACAATTAATTATAATTTCATAAAATAAGAAAAAAATAACCTAATTAAAATTTAAAGAAAGAATACATCAAACAAAAATCATTATAAAAAATTAAAATCTAATTAAACTAATATATTCTCCATATTATGATAGGTATCACATAGTTTTTTAAAATCATTATAAAAAATTAAAATAATCAGTTGATCTTTTATTTTTCTTTGATGACATCAAATGTTAATAAAAATAATAATTTATCTTACTATAAAATACACGCAATACTAATGAAAAAAATGTAAGTTTAAAGATATTCAAAATTAAATATTACTTTAAGTGGAATTTTATATAAATTTCCATCGTAATTAATTTTCATTAATATATTGTGATAAAATGTTTATACATATAGAGATATGTTGGTATTTTTTATATTTCTTGAACTTATGATAATATTTCTTTTAGTACTCATTGATAATTTAAACTCTTCATTCATCTTAAATGGCATAAAATGTGATTAATTTTGATCCAAAATAGTTTTCATTTCTTTTTTATATTATAATTTGTTATAACGACACCACCAATAACTTGATTATTTAAAGATTTTCCATAATATTGAACTTTTAGATATATCTATATATTCTTTATTATTACTTAAAATTAAAATCACTATCAAGTATCAAATATTATTTTATAGATGAAGTGTGTTAAATTCTTTTATTAGGGAAAAAGATTTATAGGATATCATAAGATATGGTAAGGAAAAAAATAAACTTAAGTAAAATATAAAGAACAAAGATATCAAACTTAAATAGATTAAAATAATATATTCTCTATAATACAGATAGGTTTTACACAATATATTAAGATCATTATGATTAAAAGATAAAAATAAAATAGTTGTTCTTTTATCTTGTTCTAAAATGTACATAATATTAATGAAAAAATCTTGTATCTTAGTCTAAAATGTATGCAACTCTAATAAAAATATGTAGTTTTAAAGACATCAAAATTAAATAAAACATAATTTTCATACAATTTACAAAAAAAAATAAAAATTTTAACATGTTGTGTAAATTATATGTCGAAATAGAGACAACATTAGTATTTTTCCATGTTTCTTAACATCATGATAACATTTACTTTAGGACTCCAGCCATTGATGTTATGAACTTTTTTCGAACGTAGTTAATTCTAACATTATATTTTGATAAAGTATTTTAATATGAAATTAAATTTGTATTTATTAAATAGATAAACAAAATTAATGTTAATGAAAATCTGCAAATTTTACTCTTATTTTTGCGTACTTTTTCGATTAATTCCTTGTATTGTTTACCAAGACATTTAATCTACATCTTTATTACAATTAATTAGTAAAAGATTGCACTGTAATTTCCATAAATTGGCTTGTAAAGGCATTCTATATCTCTAATTATTGTAGAGTATTTAATAATATGATTTTACTTGTATAACTTATGTTGTCTTTTACATTACTTGCATAATTATTTTTTCTATATGTCATTCCTACAATTATGCGTAATATTCTTATAGGTCTTGCAATCATTATACTAGACTATTTCAAGCATGTTAGTTGAATTTTTTTTACCTCATCAATAGTTACTCTAAACCAATATTGTTTATCAAATACTGTAACAACTGCTATTGTAGTTTTCAAAATTGACATTTAAACTCAATATATACCAATAAGGCAATAACTATTTAGAGTATTTAATAGTATGATTTATTTGCATAATCTATGCCGGTTCTATACTAATTACTTACCTAAGTATTTTTTCTATATTATCACCACAAATTATGCGTACAATTCTTATATGTGATACAATGATTATTTTGAAATGTTTTATATATGCATCGTATCATGGGTTGAACTTATTTTCTACCGCATGATGGCAATAGTCATCTTAAACCAATATTTTACAAAATGATATTATTAAAAATAAGGATTTTGTAATAAAAAATTACTATTAGTGGGATATAAAATTAACAAATATTTTTATCTCAATTAAAAATTACGAATTTTCTATTTCATTTCCGAGCTTTACTTTCATTACTTGGTTAATTTTTTTTCTAGATGTGTATAGGCAGGGCAAAGCAAATCAAAATTAATCATAATAAAAGCTTAAATGTGATGTAAAAATAGTGTTGATTCTAAAGCACAACAACTTCATGCTATAACAAAAATAAATATATGATTAATCACATTACAATAGAGTCAAAAGTTTTATACTTTTACTTAAAATAGATATAGATGTTATTGACATATGAAAATATTATAGAACAACAAAAAGAAGTCTAATTAACCAATATATAAAAGCTTACTTGAATGAACAGTTGGAAAAAAGAAAATAATTATTGTGAATTTGGAATATATAAAATAGTTATAAAGGTTGTTTTTATTATAAAAAAAATAAAAACAATATGGACATATATAACAATTATAAAATAATATTTTTATTTATTCTTTATTCAAGTATATATATTTTCTGCTCTTAAAAATTTATATCTTTTTATTATGTATTTATGCCTAAATTATATAATAATTTAAGGAAGAAATAATCTGAACACACATTATAATTATAAGAACTACTTTTATTTAATTTTTGCTCAAATATAAATTATTTTATACAAATAAAATTGTTACCATCTTATCATGCATTTATACCCAAATCTTTATATAAATCTAAAGAATTTTATTATAGCACATTTGAAATATACATATATATATATAGTAGAATTATTAAAAAAATAGATTGTCTTATTAGATTTAATAGATGGTATTTTAGGTAGGTCAATTATACCTTAACTATTTAATTAAAGGTATATTAGGAGTCACGAAAAAAGAAAAAAATAATAGATTATCTAGAGTAGGAGTGTATGACTAAACCAAAACTTTATAAAATGATGTTATTATATGTTATAAAGATAAGGATTTTCTAATCAAATATTACTATTAAAGAGATATAAAATTAACAAATATTTTTATCTCAATTAAAAATTGTGAGTTTTCTATCTCCTTCATTACTTGGTTAATTTTATTTTCTTCGTGTAGGCAGGGCAAAATAAATCTAAATTAATAGTAGTAAAAACTTAAATGAGATACAAATAGTGTTGATACTAAAGTACAACAACTTCATGTTGTAACAAAAACAAATATATGATTAATCACATTATAATACAGTCAAAAGTTTCATACTTTTATTCAAGATAGATATAGATGTTATTGGTATATGAAAATAGTAGAAAACAACAATAATGAGTCTAAATAACTAATATGCAAGAACTTACTTGAATGAATAGTTAGAAAAAAGAAAATAATTATTGTGAATTTGGAATATATAAAATAGATATAAAAGATTATTTTTATTATGAATAAAAAAAAATAGAAACGATATGAACATATATAACAGTTATAAAATAATATTTTTATTTATTATTTACTCAAGTATAAATATTTTCTACTCTTAAAATTTTATACCTTCTTATTATGTATTTATACCAAAATTTCGTGATAATTTTAGGAAGAAACAATTTGAACACACATAATAGTTATAAGAACTACTTTTATTTATTTTTTCTCAAATACAAATTATTTATTTTGTCACGCTCCCAAAACGGAACAATGACATACAAGGCACAGTATAAGAGCAATAAACAAACCATAATACCTGCTATTAAATCTCAAAATCAACCAAAACAAAACTACAAAAGTATATTCAACAACCATGTCCATAATAATTCACGATGACCAAATCACACTTATATACAAGCATTAAATCACAAATAAAACAACAAACAGAAATTCGATATACAAGATAATTCTAATAAATCCTTATGTACACAGGCCTAAATACAAGAACAAATCTCATACTAAAATGGTAAATAGAAAAATTCTAGCTTATGTTGGTCCTTGACTGCAAACAAAGGGGAAAAACAATAACGAAATAAGCACATAGTGTTTAGTAAATAATATTTAAACTCAATTATAGATAATACATATACAATCAGTGCAGGAAATAATATACGAGACATTTTCAATAATTAAAATACAAATGTTAACCAAGAAGCTCATGGTTCACAAAAGTCTTCCCAGCACTGGAGACAAGGCATAACATAGTGTCTATCACTTGTCTTCCCGATAAATTGGGTATAACATTTACAAAACAGAGTAGTAAGTATATCATTTCATTCACTCACTCATAGCCAAGTCTATTCAAGTGACCCACTGAACTTTTCACAATAATCATTCATTAACACATAGTGCAATAATAACCAAATAATACATTAGAAAATAAGTATATAAATTACGAATGTACTTACCTTATAAACATTATTCAAATTAAATATACTTACCTAAATATCAATTATGCTAGGGTTGCAAAATCAGTTATATACAGGGTATCAATAAAAAGGTATAAACGTAGCTGTGTTACTTATCTCAAAAATTGATTTTGTAGACGTATCCTAATTTCGACAGTCTAAAACTCTAGTCCTGAATCACCTAAATCAGGAGAGTGTTATACCGTTAGGATAAAAATCAAGGTAGGGGTTCACTTTTGAGTGTCACTCAAATTCTCAAATTAGGTCATAATCGAATACAAACAAGTAATGGTTGATTTAAATTCGTGAAAATAAGATAAAAATCTAAAAATTAGGGTTTATAATTTCAAGTATATCACCAGGTTAGGAATTGTCAAAACCCTTAATCAAATTTCACAAAAATAATAGCTAAAAAGCCATTTCAAATCATAAATCAAGTTCCACTAGCTCATAAATATATTTGGTAATAAAATCAATTCACAAATAACAAAAATTAAACGAATTAATTTCTTGAGAAACTTGAAATTTAACATGAAAACCATGTAAAACTTGAAGTAAAACTTACTTGTGAAGTTGGATTAAAGGTCTACGAGAATTCCTGGATCACCAATTTGATTTGAATGGAAAATTTGTCTGAATTAATGATTGGATTTGAGAATTTGGCTAAAAGGTTTTGGAAAGCTTAGTCTCTAGGCGTTTTCTTATCTTGAGTTTGAGCAAAATAAGATAAGGACAATTGGGATTGATGATTTCGTTAAGAAATCTTGGCAAGTTTTTAAAATTTTACTTTAATCTTGCCAAGATTTGTAAAATTATACATTTGCCCAAAAAGTCCTTATCTATCCAAAAAGTGTAAAACAATTATTTAATATTTAAAAGAGATATTAATGAGTGTTTCTTATAATCTAGATGTACATAAGAGACTAGATGTGACATTTCAGACAAAAAAAAGTTGGGTATTACACTCTCCCCTCCTTAAGAAAAGTTTCACCCTCGAAACTTAAAGTACCTACGAGACAAACAAGTAAGGGTACTTATTTCGCATGTTGGTTTCAGATTCCCATGTTGCGTCCCTTTCTAAATGATTAGAACGTTAGACCTTAACAAATAGAATGGATTGATGTTGAAGGACTTGTTCCTTGGTAGCTAATAATGAAAACGGGAATCTCTTCATAAGCCAATTCTTCCTTACAGAGGTTGATATTCGATCACATGGCTTGGATTCGATACGTATTTTTGAAGCTGTGAAATATGAAATACATTGTGCACTCGAGTCAAGTCTGGGGGTAAAGCCAACTAATATGCTACATTCTCAACTTTTTTCAGTATCTCGAAAGGTTATAAATCTTGGACTCAATTTCTCACTTTTTTCAAATCTCATAACTCCTCTAATTGGCAAAACCCTTAGATATACCTTGTCTCCTACCTAAAATTCTAATAGCCTTCTTTTCATATCTGCCCAACTCTTTTGCCGATCCTGAGCTTCCTTGAGTCTGTTTCAAATAACGGCTATCTTGTCCACTGTAATTTGAATCAATTCTGTTGTTAATCTTCTTTTCCCGACTTCATCCCAATATAAAGGTGACCAATATTTTCTTCAATAGAGAGCTTCATATGGAGCCATGCCGATACTACTGTGATAACTGTTATTTTAGAACAATAAATTCCATCAACATCAAATGTTCATCCCAATTACCCTTGAAATCAATAGCACAAGCCCTCAACATTTCCTCTAAGGTTTGAATTGTCTGTTTTGATTGTCTGTCTGTCTGTAAAAGTTAAAACCAGTTCTATACCAATGGCTTGCTAGTAAGCTGTCCAAAATCTTGAAGTGAATTTTGGATCCCGATCTGAAATAATACTAACAGGTACACCATATAGCTTCACAATATTCTCTATATATATTCTCACTAGCCTATCGATAGGAGTATAAGTTTTTCTTGGCAAGAAGTTGAGCAAATTTAGTTAACCAATCAACAATAACCCAACTGCAATCATGTCCCAATCTAGTCTTGGGCAACCCACTGACGAAATCTATCGTGATATGCTCCCATTTCTACTCTGGAATAGGTAATCGATTCAATAAACCACTGAACTTCTGGTGCTTGGTCTTAACCTGTTGACAAACTAAACACTTATACAAATTTAACAATCTCTCTTTTCATGTTGTTCCACCAGTAATGTAATTGCAGGTATAAGATTAGATCGCTGTACATTTTGGTGTTACTAGGATGAATAGAAAATTTAGAACTGTGAGTTTCAGCCATGATCTCTTTCTTCAAGTTTTTATTTGCAGTCCATCTTTGCATCCAAACAATGCCATTATCAACTCATAATTCTCCGGATCTCCACTTTTCACCTTGTTCCTGACTAACTCTGGATTTGTAACCTGAGTTTGTTTAATCCTATCTATCAAAGTCGGTTGTACCACAAGTGCTGCTAAAACATTAGTTGTAGACTCCACAATTTTCAAATTAAATTCTTCCATTTGCCTTATCAACATGTTAGCTGTGTTATGCTCTGAAGTTTTATACTCAGTGCATCTGCTACCCTTTTTCTTGGGTCATAACTGATTTTTAAGTCATAATTTTTGAGTAGTTCTAACCATCTGCATTGTCTCCTATTAAGTTCTTTCTGTGTGAACAAGTATTTCAGACTTTGATAATCTGTAAATACTTCACATTGCTTCCCGTACAGATAGTGTCTCTAAATCTTCAGAGAAAATACAATGGCTGTTAATTTCAGGTCATTAGTAGAGTAATTCTGTTCATAAGGTTTTAACTGTCTCGAAGCGTAAGCAATGACCCTATCGTTTTACATCAGCACACAACCCAAACCATTCTTAGAAGCATCACTATAGATCACATATGACAAAGTCAACACTGGTGTGGATATCAACCTATTCTTCAATTCCTAGAAACTAGCCTTACAATTTACATCCCATACAAACTCGGTATTCTTCTGGGTAAGCCTGTTCAATGGCACAGCTATCAAAGAAAATCCTTTTGCAAACTTTCATAATAATCTGCCAAACCCAAGAAATTGTGAACTTCTGTCACACTCATCGGTTTAGACCAATCAACAATTGCCTCAATCTTTTTGGGATTTACTAGCACTCTGCTTTCTGAGATGATATGCCCAAGAAATGTTACACTCTTCAGCCAAAATTTATATTTACTAAACCTCACATACAATTTATGCTCCCTTAACTTTTGTAAAATCAACCTGAGATGTGTTTCGTGACAGTGCACCTGAGTAAACTAAGATATCATCGATGATGTCACACCATCACAAACCTGTCTAAATAGGGTTGAAATACCATGTTCATCAGGTCCATGAAAGTTGCAGATGCATTGGTTAGACCAAAAGGCATCACCAAGAAGTCATAGTGGTTGTATCTGGTTCGAAAAGTACTTTTTGGAACATATTCCGCCTAGATCCTCAATTGATGGTACCCAGATCTCATGTCTATCTTGAAAAATATCCTGGATTCTTTGAATTGATCAAATAAATCATCGATCCTTGGCAAAGAATATTTATTTTTGATAGTGACCTTGTTCAATTCTTGGTAGTCAATACATAACCTGAGGCTATCGTCTTTCTTCTTCATGAACTATACTAGAGCTCTCCAAGGAGATACACTGGATCTAATGAATTTCTTATCTAATAACTCCTACAATCGGGTCTTCAATTCCTTAAACTCTGTTGGGGCTATTCTGTAAGGAGCCTTAGAAATTGGGACAGTCTTTGGTGGTAGATTAGTTTCAAACTTTATTTCTCGCTCTAGTGGCAGGTTACCCTGGAAAATTCTCTGAAAAAACGTCTGGAAACTCTCAAACTACTGGGATGTCTTCTAGCTTGGCACTTTCTTTTTCTATATTGATCACGTAAACCAAGAATTCTTTACAATCCTTTCTCAGTGCCCCTTATACCTATAATGCTGACAGTATTTTTATAGGCTGACTATCTGGTGTCTTGATATCTCCTGATACATAATTTTCTCTTTCTCTGGAAAACAAAACTTGACTTTCTTCTTCCTGCAGTCTAAGTAATCATAATTGCGAGACAACCAATACATACCTAATATTACGTCAATGTCAGACATATTAAATTGCACTAGATTAGCATCAGATTCATAATCATCCAATGATACGTTAGAACTAGGATATACCCATCAAAATTTGAGAATTCTATCCTCCGGTGTACCCACTTTATAAGGGGTATCAAGCCAATTTGGTTTAACATTCAACTTCCTACCGAGTTTTTTAGAAATGAAAGAATACATAGCATCACCATCAAATAAAGCGAGTCGCAGGCACATTATTAATTAATATCATACCTATCATAACTTAGCTCAATCTATCTGCTTCCTGTTGGGTCATAGCATAAACTCAGATTGTAGATGGTCTCGTGCCGCTACCACTCCTCCCCTGTAGCATCTGCTACTGTGATGGTCTTGACCTGGTAGTAGAGCAGTCTCTAATCCTGTGCTCAAAACTGTCACAGGCTAAACATGCTCTGGACCTCCATCTATACTCTCCCATGTGATAATGATGACAATAACCATACTATGAAATACAAGGTCGTGCCAGAGATGGAACTAGTATTGATGTTGTCCCTCCCCTCTTGTCAATAACACGAGAGGGTCCAGCAATATTTAAGGGTGGTCGCGGTCTCGCCTGTGGTGGTTGGGGCTTGAAACCACAAAATTGTGACACTGGAGGCTACAATGGTCGTACACTGCGAGTTGAAAGTGTTATAGGTCTATAAACTGGTCTCTGTGGAGGGACATATAGACCTTTGTCACCCCTCTCGATTCCGCTGCCTCCCATCTTAGGAATGTATCTATGCTAGGGACTAGTATCATACAACTTTTCGAATGTATCTGTGTCCACAGCTACTATTTTCTCTCTGATCTCTTTCAACAAATCTCTTCTAAAATGATCACATTTTTCTACTTGATCGCTTATAAACCCCAGAGCAAACATCCCTAATGTATGAAATCTATATGAATACTCCACTATTGACATCCCTGGAGTTTGTCTGAATGAATTGAATTCGTCTTTCTGCTCAACTCTTAGATGTGAAAGATAAAAGTGCTCTAGAAATGCTTCTCTAAAAGCCATCCATGAAATCTGTCCCATAGGGACAAGTATAGGTCTTACCCCCTTTCACCATCTTATTGCATCTCCAACCAAATATGGCTTGACTATCGGGACTCTATACTCATCAGGCACCTTCAACAATTCTAAATCTTTTTCAATTTGTCCCAGCCATTTTTCTGTTTCGTCTGGGTCATGTCTAATCTCGAAAGTTAGAATATTAATTTAGTCATAGTTCGTGATTGCCTGGTGATAATAATCAACATCTTAGTCTCTGGTTGCAGTAGTATATTAGGTACATGAGTTACATGAGTAGTATAAATAGCTGCATGCACCGTTTCGCTGCAATGGTGGCATAATCTATCACCGACACAAGTATCTGTGACGGTTAAGGCTGCTGTAATTGTTGTGGCTGATGTGTCTGCGACTCAATCTGAATCTGTCTAGATGTATCCCTAATTTGTCATGACAGATTCCTCAACCTGTACTTGGCTGATCCCGATTCCCTTCTCAAATATTTTTCTCTTAAGTTATGACAATCTGTTTCTATTTATTTAATTCAGATTTCATTTTCCTACACATTTCAGATAGTGTAAGTATCACATGTCAATTCTTATTTAGATACTAACCATGAAACAACATTCTTGCACACTTCATCCACTTTCCACCTAAGCATTATGAACAAGAAATTGCAGCAACTCCTAGTTTGGGTTGGACAGTCTCAAACCCTGAGTTACTTACAAGTTCAGTGTAGTACCAAGTCCAAGTCCCTAATACTACACTCATAACAATAACAGTTAAACTTAATACTAGATATAAGATTGAAAAACTTGTGCTCTGATACCACTCAATGTCACGCCTCCAAAACGTGACAATGACACTCTGCATCTTGGGATCACCCCAATCATGCAAGATACAGTACAAGAGCAATAAACAAATCATAATACCTATCATTAGACCTCAAGATCAATCAAAACAAAACCACAAAAGTATATTCAATAATCATGTCCATAATAATCCACGATGACCAAATCACACTTATATACAAGCACTAAATCACAAACAAAATAATAAACAGAAATTCGATATACAAGACAATTCTAATAAGTTCTTAGGCACACAGGCCTAAATACAAGAACAAAATTCATACTAAAATGGTAAATAGAAAAACTCTAAATTCAATAATTGGGGTCTGCACTATAACCTCCTTCCAAGTCAGCACTCGACTCCAGACCTACTAACATCTCCTGGTGGTCCTCGACTACAGAACAAAGGAAAAAATAATAACGGAATAAGCACATAGTGTTTAGTAAATAACATTTAAACCGAATTATAGATAACACGTATACAATCAGTGCAGGAAATAATATACGAGACATTTTCAATAACTAAAATACAAATGTAAATCAAAGAGCTCATGGTTCACAAAAGTCTTCCCAACACGGAATCCAAGTCTACCTATTATCCGCTCGTGAAGACAAGGCATAACAGAGTATCTATCACTTGTCTTCCCGATAGATTGGGTATAACATTTATGAAACAGAGTAGTAAGTATATCATTCCATTCACTCACTCATAGCCAAATCCACTCAAGTGACCCACCGAACTCTTCACAATAATCATTCATTAACACATAGTGCAATAATGAACAAATAACATATTACAAAATGAGCATATAAATTATGAACGTACTTACCTTATAAATATTATTTAAATTAAATATACTTACATTAATATCGATTATTCTAGGGTTGCAAAACCAATCATATATGTATAGGGTATCGATAAAAAGGCTTAAATATTACTTATTTCGAAAATTAATTTCGTAGACATATCCTAATTTCGACGGTCTAAAACTAGTCATTTTTTCACTTAAACCAGGAGAGTGTTATACCGTTAGGATAAAAATTGAGGTAGAAATTGATTTTGGAGTATCACTCAAATTCTTAAATTAGGCAATAATCGAATACAAACAAGTAAAGGTTGATTTAAATTTGTGAAAATAAGATAAAAATCTAAAAATTAGGGTTTATAATTTCAAGTATATCACCAGATTAGGAATTGTCAAAACCTCATTCAAATTTTACAAAAATAATAGTTAAAACATCATATCAAACCATAAATCAAGTCTCAAGAGACAGATTATAACCATATTTGGTAATAAAATTAATTCACAAACAACAAAAATTAAACGAATTAATTTCTTGAGAAACTTGAAATTTAACATGAAAATCATGCAAAACTTGAAGTAAATCTTACTTGTGAAGTTGGATTAAAGATCTCATGAAAATTTCTGAATCACCAATTTGATTTGAATGTTAAATTTTATGAATTCATGATTAGATTTGAGAAATTGGCTAAAGGTTTTGGAAAGCTTGGTGTCTGGACGTTTTCTTATCTTGAGTTTGAGCAAAGTGAGATAACGACAATTGGGATTGATGACTTCGTTAAGAAATTTTGGCAAGTTTTTAAAAATTTATTTTAGTTTCTCAAGTTTTGTAAAATTATATTTTTACCCAAAAAGTTTAGAAAATGTCCAAAAAGGTAAAATAATTATTTAATATTTAAAAGGAATATTAATGAGTATTTAAAGGGATAAGATCAAGTACGAAAATATGTGAAATGAACAGAAAAAATGTTGGGTATTACATATGCAAATAAGATTTTTACCATCTTATCATGCATTTATGTCCAAATTTTTATATAAATCTAAAAAAATTTGTTATAGCGCATTTGAAATATATATAATAAATAAATAGTTGTATTATAAAAAATAGATAGTCTTATTAAATTTAATATAGAGGGTATTTTAGTAGGTCAGTTATACCTTATTAAGGACATATTAAACATAACTATTTAATTAAAGGTATACTGGGTGTGACAAAAAAGGAGAAAAATAATAGACTATCTTGAGTAAGATTATATGACTAAAAAATAGGCAGTTAGTTTAGATAAGGAGTAATTTAATTATTTCTTCCTATCAATTATAGTTCATTAAAGGTGAGTATTTTAGACATCAAATAAAAAGGGGAGAAACCAAAAAAAAAAAGACAAACAAATTATATATATATAGGCACACACATAATTTTACATTTCACATATTAAATAGCTTTATATGTATTTTATTGATATATGTTTTAATTTGATATAATTTTTAACTTTATCCATACATTATAATATTTTTATATACTAAATTACATAATTTCATACATACTGATGTTGGTAGTAGCCTACACGTGCTTATATTATTAGTTATCGAATTATAACCGATAAGTCACATTATGTAACTATCTTATACTTATATACAGAATATTAATACTTGATATTATAAGTTTATACGAAATTATATTATTAATATTAAATTAAGTTACATGGTATTATTTTATACATATTTTTATTAGATTAATCAATAAAAAAACACATACAACAAAAAGTATATGGTAAAAATTAAATAAAATTAAAAAACAATATTTCAGAAATATATTTTTGTATACAAAATTTAATCAAATATTCTGGCCCGAGTTCGATTTAATTAATCGAATGCAAAATCGATTACCAAATAAAAATTTGATTAATCAAATTTTCTATCAAATTAAATTTAAAATTGAAATTGTTAATAACTTTTAAAATTCTTTTGGAATTTTAAAATTAACCGATTCTCACCCTGCTTGCTGTATCATGAAGGTTCAAAGTCGTAGCTTCTTGACACTCCTAAACAGCGCTGCAGCGCCGATCTTTCAATCAGCCGATTGAGATGTTATATCGCCAATAAAATTGAATTTTACTTTTCTTGAAACGACTGGCTCAACACATGCAGCTTTCGAGAACCCACTGACAAGAATTCACGCCTATAACAATTCCTTGAAAATTATCCACATATATCACAATATATTCTGTTTTTCATTTTTTTTTTTCTTTTGATATATAACACTTGCAAGAAAATGGTTAGGCCCGCTAGGAATGAGAGCAAAATTCACCACCTCTATTTATACAGAAAATTAATAAGGCCTTCAGTTTCTCTAACAATGCTATGGGGGGCACGCCGACAATGGCATACAAGAGAATAAAACCATCGGAAAGTTATAGTGGCCTTCCCACCCAAAACTGAAGGTAGAAAATAGACTTCATAAAGCTGGCAAGCGAATTCTAGAACTATGTTGTATGAAATGAAAGATCTTTTAGTTGTTGTGGATCCACCGTTGAAGGTGCATGCGTCAGTGCACATTGGGCGGTTGTTGTCTTCGGGAAAGCAATGACATCCCTGATTGAATGAGAGCCTGCCAATAGCATGACCAGTCTATCCAGCCCATAAGATACAGTTAGCTATTCCTCCTGTGCCACCCAAAAAGAAAAAAAAAATTTAAAAAAAAAAAATTCATAACCAAACTTTTATACTGCTAAAGTGGAGGGGATACTCCAACTAACAATTCCAGAGATTTATACCAGCATCATGAGACTCAAAACCCAAGCAAAAATCTGCTCCACAGCAGCCAAGAACCAATCAAATCAGTTTTTAATTACCACGTGCACCAACTATACTAGCCTCAAAACCTCTCTCATGTGTCGAGCAATACAAAGAATCAATACTCATCTGGCTGAACAAAATAGCTTCATTAATTTGTTTGTGAGCTAGCTGATTTTCGTTACTTGTAAAAGTAAGCTAGCTTGTTTACATGTGGCTGATTTTCCTACATTCATATGTGGCAGGTAAAAGCTTCACAAGAAGGGAAACATGTTTCTCTTTTGACCCGGATAAAGGTCATCTAACACATGGTCCAGTACCCATATAAGCAAAACATCATAATGCAACATTTATTTGCCCAAGACATGGAAACAAAGAAAAGGAAAAGAGAATGAGCTATCAACCAAAAACTGAGTTAAAATTCTGGGCCAGAGATCCATTAACCACCACTGAAGCGAGAAATGGTTCGCTAAATAAAACAAAAGAACTATCACAAAGCATAAAAAAATGTGTCACTTTCAAATTAAGCACGTAAATAATTCTGGACAAGAAAAAATATCCCATACCATGTGGAGGAGCACCCATGTCTAGAGCTTCCAAGAGATAGCCAAACTTCGCTTCAGCCTACAAGCCAAAAAAGAATGTATTCAAAAAGGATTTTAAGGCTAATATATTATAGTTAATCTTTCCAGACCCTCCAATAGGATGATTAGGATCTCCTTACCTGTTGAGGAGAAATGCCAATAATTTCCAAAACCTTTTCTTGGACCTCACGCTTGTAGATTCTCAAACTTCCTCCACCAATCTGTTAGATAAGACAACGGCACCATTCTTAGCATTTTTTATTTTATACACGATTAACTATAAGACCGTTGGCAGTACTACAATGACTAGAAACAATACGTGTTTACCTCCACACCATTGTAAACCATGTCATAAGCCAAAGCACGAGCAGAGGACAAATCATTCACATCTTCAGGGTTAGGGGCAGTGAAAGGATGATGCAAAGCCTAAAAATTATGATAATTAGACTTAAACTAGATGAGATATAAATAAGGTAGGTTCATAGTTTCTAGCATACAATTCCAACTTTTATCATCAAGTGATTTGACCTTGATTGTGATGATAATCATGTGTAACCCCCCCCCCCCCTTTTAAGTTTCCTTGTAAACATCACTAGCAAGTATTCTATGTTAAGTCTATCTCAAAATCAATTCAAACCTTTTCATAAAACTTTGACTTTAACAAGAAATCAGCAAGAACTGAATTTAGTACTAGAAGAAAATCTATCCCCAGAGTGGACAATCCACTTAACTAGTATACATGATAAAGATATCAGTTCTTGAGGTTGATGTGATCATTGAGAAAAAACGGACTATAATAGTTGAGGTAGAAACAACATGCTTAACTGCTTCTTTGAGAAGAAAAGACTTATTGAACTTGTCAAAGGACAAAATGTCCCACATCGGTTGCCCTAGGAATTCTAAACTAATTAATAAAGCACATGGGTCACACTCCACTCATTGACAATTAGTTTTGAGATGGAATTTCATGTTCTTTAATAAGGTTATCAGAGCTTGGCCTTGGGTTTAAACTACCAAGTTCTTCAACTCCACACGTGACTTGGGCTATCTACCCCTTTCTAATGGGCTTTCTCTAGCACCAGGCTCCCAACCAACCCACGTCACGGGTTCTCAACTAACCTAATCACATGTGAGAGAGGATGCCAAATAACAAAATTCCAAATCGGTTGCCCAAGGAATGCAAAACTAATTAATAAAGCTCATGGGACTCACTGCCAATTAGTTTTGATATGGAAACGCATGTTATTTAACACAAACCTCGAGCCTCTGTTCAGCATCATTCCACTCAAACATAGGAAAATCGAGTCACCCACAATATTGAGTGCTTGGACTGCATGACATCAAATAGACAATGTGAGATATGATAATAAATATAAATATAAATATAAATATATATATACATATTAATCCAAGTTCTCGTCTTTTGCTCAGTCTCTGATAAGTGTATTGTTCATAACTAAAACCTGTAAGATGTGAACTTACTGAATCAATTAGGCCCAAATCATGGGCTACATACACCCTCAAACGATCTAAAGTTTTATTTACTGATGCAGGGTGACCCACTGCAAACAAGATAAGATCACCCGATCCTGCAGATAATTGTTCAAGTAACTGGTCTTTCTTCATGTGATCCAAGCTTGAAACTAAAGGAGAAATCCCTTCAATTCCCCCTGAAAGATGCACATCAAGCACTAAAAACAGTCAGTTTTCCCAGAAAATGAACATATGCACAGCAATTAGAAGCATCACTCTTACCATCTTCTAACACCTTTAAGAAAGGCAAACCCTTTGCTCCAGATTTAATTGCTTCATTGTAAATATCACCTTTCTTTAAAGAGGAATTTGAATAAGTCTTTGCTCCTGAAGGCACACACAGGGCCTTAATAATTCCCCCACTTTCCAAGGTATCTGCAAACACTTTGAAGGAAGAATCTGAAAAAACATCAGATACCTGCAGGCCGAAGAAAGGTGGTGGTAAAGGATCATTAGATAAGATAATAAGCAAAAAGACAAGGCTGTATTCTCTTAATATAGCATGAATGCTTTACCCCCCCCCTGTCCCAAAAAAAAAAAGGAGGAGAAAACACACAAGCCTTTTTCTTTGTGACAAACATGAGAATGGGTTGATGGTTCATTTTCACTAGAGAAAATTAAGAAAGAAACAAAATTAAACACATATTAACATTGAGAAATCGTACATCTTTCAATTCAAGATCAAAACGAGTATCTGGCCTGTCTGAACCGTATCGGCTCATGGCTTCAGCATATGTAAGCCTTGGAAAAGGGTCAGGCAGTTGGACACCTATGATCTCAAGGAAAACCTGCAGTAATTTTTTTTTTTTTTCAAGCCTCGTCATATTACAAGTTCAATATCAGAAAGTGCAAAGTGAAAACAATATAAACATATAATGATGCATCTCTTCAACATCCAAAAGCTTATAGACAGTGGCCCATCAATGCCCACATCTAGCCATGCAACTTATGCATCACTTAGCCCCTAACTCCATGTTAGAGATGGAAAAATGTGCACATCTAGCCATGTAACTAATGCAACACTAGCCCTTAATTCCATATTACACATGGAAAATGCAGAAAGTGTCCAATTTTCAAATTTTTTAAAAATATCAGGCTGATTTGAAGTAACAACAAATTCAGAATAAATATACACACAAGTAACTTATTTTCCAATACTAAAAAGGATGATTATTATCACCTATATGAGGGTGATGGTGCAAAATTTACACCTGGTGAAACACATGGATAGAAATGGACTTTTTTCAATCCCCTGATTATTCACGCAAACAACTTTTATATAGTGAATATAGAATAAGTGCAAATCAGAATACACTGGGAATGAGATTTAGCTTCAATACAGAACCAATTGCCGAGTTTCAACAAAGCGATTTGCAATTTTGCATTACAGATGAATTTCCAAATGGTGTCTCGGAATGAGAGGAATGCGACCCAGAGAGAGAGAGAGAGAGAGAGAGAAGAACGCATCATGATTCTCTGGCAAAGCACAGGTGCCAAACCAAGGCCATCTAACTCAAAACCAATCAAGCAGTTGGAAACAAGGTAAAGTTTTCAGTAATCATATAGGCCTGGAGTCTGGACCCAGGATCATATTTGATTCATAATTTACAGAAGTATTTAAACACTCAAATCAAAAGTTTAAAGCCCCAGAATGTGTTCAAATTAGTTTAGTTTATCATAATGTTATGGAAGAATAACTGCTTTTAATGAAAATTGGTGCACATGTTATACAAAATTGTATTGAACTTATTTGCCTCAAATCATCAAAGATTTGACAGGCCTCAACAAAGTTCGCAATCAAATTCTTGCTCGACTAACTAGGTGGTAAATGGAGTTAACTAATTGGCAGTGCCAGAAGAGTGGGAAGGGTGAACCAAGTCTTGCCACAATTTGCTAACTATAAATCCACCATTATCATATTGGAAAAATGTCTAAAATCGTGCTTCTTTTCAAAATTATTCTTTTTTTATGCCTATTCCAAATTGCAATTCTGGGCCGGTGGAACTCGCATTCTCCGAATGCGAGCTCCAGAAATTTAAAAAATAAAAAATAAAAATTTGCGGGTTTACACATTTCATTCGCGTACTATTTCATTAATGTTATAGTTTATGATTTAAAGATAATGGTTTACTATTCCCAAATATCGTACTACTTCGTTAATGTTATAGTTTATAATTTACGGTTTAGTATTTAAATGATTTTATCTTACAGTCAAATCCTTCATTTTTCTATTTTTGTAATAGTGCACAATTTCCCTTCGCAATATACATAGTCAAATTTGCTAAATCCTTCATTTTTTCTATTTTTGTAATAGTGCACAATTTCCCTTCGCAATATACATAGTCAAATTTTTATTTTTGTAATAGTGCACAATTTCCCTTCGCAATATACTTAGTCAAATTTGCTAAATCCTAAAAAAAAAAAAAAATTTATTCACACAAATTGATAAGAGCATTCTCAGAATGCGAGGTCAATTTTTTTTTAAATTAAGAAGACCTCGCATTTCAATTTTTTTTATTTTTTATTTTTTTTATTTTTTATTTTTTTTATTTTTTATTTTTTTAAAAAAATTTCTGGAACTCGCATTCGGAACCGGCCTGGAATAGCAATTTGGAATAGGCATAAAAAAAAAACAATTTTGAAAAGAAGCACGATTTTAGAAATTATTCTATCATATTGTAGCAAAGTAGCCACCATATAACAAAAATATAGGTTATTATACAGCTTGAATTTAGTGAAGCTCTTCCAGAAATTATAGGCAGATTTAACTAAAACATATCTTAGCTCGTTGAGCCATTATTAATGTTGATTTTTTCCTTCCCCTTCATCTTCATTTTTATTTGATTCCTAATATCAAAATTTTATACACAACAGCAAGATAACCAACCTTCCTAATCAAATCTTCATTAAGTCTAAGCATGTCCTCAAGGGGTGTAAAGGCCATTTCCATATCAAGTTGAGTAAATTCGGGTTGTCTATCTGCCCTTAGATCTTCATCCCTGAAACACCTGCAAAGCAAGAGTAATATATGAGCTGATTTTGTAACCTTGGTTGGATGTTGACACCTCAGGAGCAGACAATGCAACATTTCTTGTTCACAACCCACAAAAAACATTTTTTCCTGCTAAAAGAAACAACTCTACAAATAACTTCAATAATAAATTTGCAGATGGAAAGATACAAGACAAAGATGGAACTTAACTAAAAATCTCACAGTCTAATCAATTATCATAAAACAAATGGATTACCTTGCAATTTGATAGTATTTACTGAAACCAGAGACCATCAACATTTGTTTGAACAGCTGTGGACTTTGGGGCAATGCATAGAATGTTCCTGGCTTTAAACGGTGGCATTGAGCAATGAGACCTTCATTTCATAAATATATCTCCAGAAAAAAAGAAACTTCAAAAACAGAAATAGATATTAAAAAGACAAGTGAAGTGCACACTTTCCATTCTTAAATTTTTGACATATCAAATGAACAGATGATGTATGGACACAGGTCATCCTTCACCACTTCTGATGAACTACACTAATCTTATGAGATGCATTTTTCCTTTTTTATATATTACAAGTGGATTTGAGCAGGTCTTTAACAATGAAACTAGAATTTTGTAAACAAACATTTAAAACAACTGAATAATATTGAAAAGTTTAACCGGAAATCCTAGATCTAAAGCATGTATCTAATACACTTTAGTACTTCAAACCTGTGCCAACCTTAAAACATTTATCTGTTAAGGGCCTCATAAAAAGAAAGCACCTTCATAAAATCAAATCATTCTCTGTATACTAAGTCATCTCCAAGACTTTAACAATAAGACTGATGTTCTAATTACACTTCTCTTTCTATGTCACTAATGCACGGAACATGGAAAAACACCAAAATAATGAAGAAGATAAATTTGAGACTATGCCACTTAAGCTAAAAAAAAATCTATGTTCCGACAGAAAAATGCAAATTAGCAAACAATTACAAGGCAGCTAAAATGTAAATTCTTTTAATTGATTTTACCTGAACTCTTGAAGGCACCAGATAATCCCGAGCACCTTCTGGAGTAGATCTAGAGAGAATTGGAGTCTCAATCTACCTTACAAACATTAAAACTCAGGATCAACACACTTATCACAGAAACAAAAACCCCAAAAAAAAAAAAAACACAATCTAACACAGAGAGGGACAAAATTTCATTTCAAGCTGAATATTCTAATAATAGTTAATATTGTAAGTTGTTAAAATGTAAAAAAAATACCTCGACGAATTCTTGCACATCCTCAAGGTATCTTCGAATGAGTTTTACCACTTTGTGTCGCAACACACATGTCATTATGTTGGAATTCATTTGTGGTCGACGCAAATCAAGACATCGATATCTGATAACAAGTATCAAGACCATTCAGTCCATACACCTCACAAGACGTGCATCAATATAATCAAACAAGTACCAAACAATTAGAAGTTTTCTAGGATAAGGAAAACGGTGGTCTTTGAAAGCTTGCATGCTATAGGATCGCGCACACAAAAAAACACAACACGGGTTAATAACACAAAAAATGTGACAGTTCATGAGATAAAAATTTAAGCAACCTTTTTAAGTATGAGATTCAAGCATCAATATCACCCAAATCCCTTTTTTCAGCAAAATACTAACCAATATCAATATAAGGGGAAGTCAAGCCAATATAACCAAGGTGATTGAGGTAGCAATTACTAGTTCTTTTTATTCTCCATGGAAGGAGCCAAGCATTACTGTTCAGCAGTTAAGTGACACAAAAATAACAGGAACAATAACCCATGATACATGCCACTCCTCAATTTACCCTCTCTTTGCACAACAAAACCACAAATGATTAAGACAAAAATATGAATAAACAAAAGCCTAGCCTTTTAATCAGTAACCGGTCAACTTGATAGTAAATTACCAAAATAGTTAACAGCAATATGCATTGATAAGCAGAAGTTGAGCTCATGGTCAGCAAAAACCTTCAGAAAATTTTCACCTCAAGCGAATCTCCTCTTTTACAGAGTCTTTCGCATCATCTGCAGTAGTAACTAAGAAAGGCAGCTTGAATCTCACAGTGTTCAGAACATGGACACACTCTGCAGCTACCTGCAAACATAACCAACTGTATGTAACCACCAAAAGAAACAATTATGCACGAGGATACCCAATTTAAGTGAATTCTAAAACTGCAGCGAACAGTTATTATAGCTTGTCTTGCATGATCAAATACTATGATAATTAAAATGACCAACTTTTCAACAACTAAGTAAATTCCATAAGAGATTCTCAAGTAAATCCAGCCCTTGTGATAAAGAATTCATTTATCATAGACATGATTCTAGCATCAGATACTATTCTTTTCCTCTCCTTCTCTCAAAATCAATGATCAATATTGGCCTTTGGTTTCTGATTCTGTAACCACACCTAATCTAGTATCTACAATTATAGAAAAGCCTTTAGAACCCTGCTAACACAAAGAGAGAAGTTTTCCGAACAGAGCCATACCATAAACATATCATCCTTAGGTTAAAGAGATGTTCTTTCCAAGATACTAGCATTCGAGCTTAATGGCAGGGAAAATACAAACATTTAGGTTCCACTTCAACTTCCAACAATCCATCCAGAATTCAAGCTTAAACAGGTAAAAATTCAATCTTTTTTTTAAAAAAAAATCTATCCCCCTACTTCTCTCCCATAACTATTTCTAATCAAACCACATAAACATCTAAATCAATGCAAAACTCACCTCTAATGTACCAGTCTTCATTTTCTTGTTAACCGACTCACTTGGGCGAGCTCGAACAACACCTTCCACAGCAACCACATACTCAAGTTAATGGTCTCAAATCATTCACAGTTGAATGAGCATCAGGAAACTCATCAGGAAGTGTCGTAATCTGAAATATTCAAAAATCATTCAAACAACTTACTCCAACAAATAAATACTATCAATATCCCATCAAACAGATGGAAAATCATTGCAAAATTGAATTAAAAATCATTCACTCCAAAATAGCAATAATTAATCAAGAATAATAAAACAATATAATTACCTGAACAATACCGGTATGGTCCCGAAGATTAACGAAAGTGAGTCCGCCATGAACGCGATGGAGGGCGACCCACCCGCAAAGCCTGACCCGTTTACCCAAATCAGTTTCGGACAATTCGCCGCAGAGAGCGGTCCGGTTGACCCATTCGAGGGAAGGAATTGAGTGCGGCGGTTGTTTGGGAGGAGTAGGGATAATGGTTTCCGTGGAAGAAGGAGGAAGAGGGGAAGCCGAGGCCGAAATGGATGAAACGCTGCGTTTTGAAGTTTGTGTGGGTTTGAAGGGACAGTGGTCCGAAGTTCAAATAGAGAAGAGGAAGAGGTTTGAGTGAGAAGGGTTTGCAGCGGGAGGCTAAGGTGGGCAGCGAGCGGAGGAGGTGTGCCGCCATTTTTTGCGGCTGCTTTCTTCAGCTCTTCTTGAGTTGTTGACTGAGAAGATAGGAGCGGACGATTTTTCCCAATAAATATTTATGGGTTGTAAGTAATAAAAACTGAAAATGTACAAGTACTTAATTAGCAAAATATTCGACTCTTGTTGCATAAGTTACTTAACCACCACCACCACCAACCCCCCCCCCCAGCCACCACACACCACCACCACCACTCCGAAGCAAAAAAAAAAAAAGGGACTATGCTATTGCCAATATGTATATTATATTTTTATTAGGAAAGTGTGTCAATTTATTGTCAACTTATTAGAATATATATATATATCATTTTTCATTATAAAAATGTCCTATCATTTTAATATAAAACACGTATTGTATCCATTAATAAAAATCTTCCAGCACAATCGTTAATCAAATATATAATTGTCAATATCTACAAATTCACGTTAATATCAGTTGTGTCTATACTAATTGCTGATATAACATAAAACATTTATTGTGTCCATCGATACCAATTGGCTAGCACAACCGATAGACAAATATAATTACCAATATCCACACATTCATGTTGATTTAAGTTATATCTATGTCAGTTGTGTTAATATAACATAAAATATTGTATCTACTAGTACAAATCAACCAGCATAGCCAATAGCCAAATATAGTTATTGACATCAACGAATTCATGTTAATGTCAATTGTGTCTATATCAGTTGTGTTGATATTAGTTGTGCATATATAATATTATTGTCAAATCGAACATGTAACAATCAGGTATAGGTATACCGATACTAGCAGATCAAATCAACCCAAATTGTTGATCTAAGAATTAGTGGAAATAGTGGAAATAAACAATAGGTCAACCAGTATGATAAGTGACATAACTAAAATTTGCAAGAATACAATCAACCCACAAATATAGTAAACATGGATAGTTATAACCAAACGGATAAAAGATGTAGGAAAAGTTCAAATTTAAATGTGGAATGACCATTTTTAAATGTAGATAAGGACCATAAATACCAAAAAATATTCAAGAAATAGCACAACAAACAAAACAAATGGCATAATTTTGCAAAAAAAAATTCAAAATCTCTAGTTTGATGCAGTTTATTTTGTTTCAACAAATTTATATGTATTTGAGCAAACATTATACTTGTTTCAGCAACCATTTTATATGTTTTGACAAGCATTTTATTGTCTAGTTGTAAAATTTCCTTTCAATTTTATTATTTTATACCGATCATTTCAAATTCAATTTTTTGCACAACATATTTAAGTCTTTGAAACTTTAAGACGGACAAACAACAATCGTTTAGAGGTCAGATTCACATTTTAACAAACTTCAATTTTATCTTGAACACTTTTACATGTGCAATGGCAGGCTCAACAACATCAAAATTAGTTTGTTTGTCATTTTCGGCTTACAACCTTACTGTGCCAAAAAAATACACGAGTAATATTATTAGAAATATTTATCATGATAAAAAAATACTATCATTGCAATTTTATTTAAAAACTTTTAATTATAATGATAAAATGTGTAGTAGTATAACTATGTTTAGCAAAATATATTAAGATTTCATCGTTTTAGCAAAACTATATAACTATCTTATTAAAAAATCACCTTATTAACAAATTATCTCACTCTAGAGTGTTGTTAACAACTAAACAAAATATAAGAATACACATATTCCCCTTTTCCCTTTGATGGTAATGACAATTCCAAGAGGGATAAACATGTGTTACAAACTAGGTTCTGGCCCGCACAATTTGCGGGATTGGATACCTGTATATAAATCCAAAACGTGAGTCGAGAGAAAGAAAAAAATTAAAATTATTTATATTTACAATTGGTGCAACAACGAGAATAGAATTTTGGAAGAGTAACACAAGCATGTCTTAGAATGTCGTTTCTATTCAATATTCATTGCCAAAACGTGCAGCTAATTTTTCAAACAGAGAATAAGGTTATATAAGGAATATGATGTAATGTATCTCATTGTACTTGTTTAAAAAGGTAGGAAACGGTCAAATTAACATGTAAGAGGCATAAAATATTGCTTGATTTTTGTCTTTTTTTTGTCGTTGCGTGTTTGGTCCAGTTTTAAATGTAGAGTACAATTGAATTATCAATAGATGAGATTAAAATGCTATAATTGGGACAATCACAAAACTTTTGGTTGCCTACACATTATTATTACTAATGAATACAAGTTTAACTGATAAAAGTTTCAGTTAGTTTGATAAAACTACGAGGAAATAATGAAAATTTTGTAACATTAGGGAAATAAATACAATCAAGTAATAAATGACTCGTCAATTTATATAATTTCTATTGATTAATGCATTTTTTTCTCAAAAAAACAAAAGAAAAAGACTCAACACTTTATATGACTATTCATTGATCAGTGCAATTTTTCTCTCAAAAAATAAAAAGAAAAGATCACCAAATTGACTAATCAGTTTATATGTTCATTAATTAGTGCAACTTTTATATGTTTCTTTTTAAAAGGAAAAATAAAATTGACTCTTTATCCATCCGTTTAAATGACTATTTACTACGGAATCGCATTAAAATCTTTAACTTTCCAATAACAATAGTGAAGGAAAAATGGATTTCTACAATATATATCAAACAATAAATTGATTTATTAGCTTTAAATCACTGTCTATTCATTGATCATTCTTAAGTTATTAGTTTAAACGACTCTTTACATATCAATTTAAAATAATCTTAAATCATCATTTGAAAAACTTTTAACTTGCTAAAAGATTCAAAATTTTCAATAATAATATTATAAAACATAACATAATAATTGTAAAAATAAGATTAATATAAAACAAAGGAAATAGAGGGGTTTACATTCCCAAGTTACGGCAACAATAAAGATGATATCTTAATAAATCATCCACAAAATCTAAATTAAATATTGGAAAATAAGAGGAAATCCAAAAATCCAATTACATATATAAACTACGCTCCTTAAACATCCAAAATTTATATTTATTTTCACAATTCAAAATCTAAGAGTGATCTAAGAATATTGATCTCCATGGTTAAGAATCTAAAAAAGATCTCCAAACATAAAAGCCAAGACAACATTAGTCTTCAAAAGGCTATATCTAAGTGGTAATACCATGAAGTATAAAATGCATTACATTAATAAATTAAGTCCATACCGGCTAATAAGTAATAAAAAAAAAAAAAAATGGTATTAGTTGATTCATGTTGTAAGCATACACATTAATCTTGTCAAGTTTAAATTTTCTATAATATACCTATTATTTTAATCTAACTTGCCAGCAAAAGTTCATGAAAACAAGCAGTTATGTAGGCATAAAGATAAGTTGGTCCACTTCCATTTTCTTTAACTACAAATTCATCCAACATTATCTTAAAAACCTCTAAACAAAAAGCAAAACACAATGATTTGGAACAAAAATAAAACACCCCAATCAACTGCCAATAATTGCAAAGAATTTGAACTTATAATTTAAAGAGTTTCGTCAGATAACAAGAATAATTAAGGTCTGAAAAACAGTTTGCCACAACACAAGACCTCGGTCTAATACAATTGGATTGGACTTCAGATATGGGATCTAAGGAATAAGAAACTGGAGTAATTAAGAGTTAAGTTTGACCATGAGGATGCTCTGTTTTATTGATGGCTCGATCTCCATATAACCATTGTTTCTGCATCCTCTGTGTTCATTTTCTCCATGCCCAGAGCTTCTATAGATTGGCCGACAAAAGGACATTTCTTGGATCTAAAATTCTGAATCCTCTATATAGTTTAACAATAAATGTATCCACTTCTAGTTTTTCTGCCATCACAGGCAACAAATCTTTATATTCGGTGGAGGAAAAGCAATATGAGAAAAAGGATAAAAGGCTGAGAAATCATCCTTAAGGGTACATAATTGTATATTTTCTATGATAATGCAATTGTAGTCAATGTTTTGTATGGGTTGGTTCAAACGGCACGTAAAATCATCAAATTTATCAAAAGATAACTTTTGCTTTCGTAACCGACAAAGACGAATAACTTACTATTCTTCTAAATTTTTTCTCACATAAAAAAGTAATATAATTGTACATGATCACATGTATGTGTATATGGTACATTTGGTGGTATACTATATAATTTACTACCAATAATTTGATTGCCACGTGACTTACCCGTGGCAGTTCACTTGTTAATTTAAGGAGAATTCCTTATCACAGGTAAGGAAAAGAGTGTTGTATGGGGAAATATCCAACTTCTTGATTGCCTTGGGTGGGAAAATAAACGACACAGACATTACAAACAAGGAAAATTTTAGGATTAAATAACAAAAATGCCATCCTACAAATATGGCTGAACGACGAAATCAAAATCCATTAAAATCAACTCCATATTATCTATTTAGTAAGATTTTTTCTCACATAAAAAAGTCATATAATTGTACATGATCATATGTTTGTGTATTCTATGGTACATTTGGTGGTATAATATATATTTTGCTACCAATAATTTGATTGTCACGTGACTTACCCGCAGTAATTCACTTGTTAGTTTAAGGAGAATCCTTATCACAGACAGGTAAGGAGAAAAGTATTGCAAAGGGAAATATCCGGGCTTCTTGATTGAGTTGGAAAACAAACGACACAGACGTTACAAATAAGGAAAATTTTAGGATTAAATGACAAAAAATGCCCTCCTACAAATATGATTGAACGACGAAACCAAAATCCACTAAAATCAACTCCTTCTTATCTATTTAGTAGGATTTTTTCTCACATAAAAAAGTCATATAATTGTACATGATCATATCATATGTATGTGTATGTGGTACATTTGGTGGTATAATATATCTTTTGCTACCAATAATTTGATTGTCACGTGACTTACCCGTAGCAGTTCACTTATTAATTTAAAGAGAAATTCCTTCTCACAAACAAGTAAGAAGAAGAGTATTGCATGGGGAAATCTTCGGGCCATCTTCTTGATTGCCTTGGGTGGGAAAACAAATGACAGGTGTTACAAATAAGGAAAAGTTTAGAATTAAATGACAAAAATATCCTCCTACAAATATGTTTGAACAACGAAACTAAAATCCAATAAAATCAACTCCTCCTTATCTATTTAGTAGGATGTGTGTTTGTCCTTGTATGCAACTTATATTTGATAATAGTTTCAAATTTGTAATAAAATATCTTTATTTGTATTTACTTGTAAGTCATTATGATCCCGTTTGGGTTTGTGGTGATTTACACACGAAACACTTTATTTAGTATAATTTTGAAGAAAGTGCATGCTTAGTAAGTACTTAATTTGTGTTGTCTGGATATAAACTTGCAAAAGTATTTTTTTTTTAAATATTTGGTAATATATGATTTTGAATTTAAAAATATTATATATTTATCAAATTATCAATTTATGGTAAAATGGCTATAATTTATTTTTAATGATTTTAAAAATAAAATATAATCTAAAAACACCAATTATATTAGGCCTCATTTATGTTAAAGTGTGTTTGATACCAAAGTTTCTACCCATAAATTTAAGGATAATATTTACCAAAGTACTTTTACCGTTTAAAAGCACTTTTTAAATAATATATTTTGTGCATAATGGCAAATTAAATTATATTAATTACAAACTCATTTTACTTAAAATAATATATTTTATCTCTAACTATGTTTCGTGACTCTACCAATTAGCAAATATTATATAAATTGATTGTAATTTTATGTGACACGTGTTGCCAATATTTTCATATTCGATGTTAATTTAGCATTTTACGGCATTTGTAAAAAAAAAAAATGAATATATCAAATGTAAAATACAATTATGTTGAATGCCCAACAATTTTTGTCAAAATTGATATGAAGTTAACAAGCTCATACATGCTTGTATTGAATTATATTTGAAATATAATTGCATAAACACTACAAATAATTGACTAATAATAATAGCGCGTTAACCCTATGAAACAACCGAATTATATTTATAAAATAGTAATAATTAACATACAAATAGGTGATCAATTCACAAACTTTTGGAAATACATATTTAAATAATTTCATATAATTCTATTATAATCATCATTATTTGCGTGAATTCATAACAGCCAATTCAATTCGTTTGCAACATATAATAAAAAGACGTAACTTCTTTTAGTAGGATGTCGAGAAAAAGCTCCTGTTATTGAGAAATGGCGTAACTAATTGACCTAATCTTAGCCAAAAAAACGGAAAGTACTTTCAAATGATTTGATTGGGATGCTAGTGAGTTAATGAACACTCTTTGCATGGTTCCATCAATCATTTTCTTGCGTGTTCTAAATCGATTTCTCCATCTATAAAGAAGAAATGTTCCGTAAAAGACTAAAGACTACCAACCGCATACTATCTTAAAAATGACCTTTACATTAAAATAAATTTGAAGATGAATATTCATCATTAATATGGGTAATGCTTAATTAAGAAAATATATACCTTTTACTAAATTTTCAATCCTTCATTGTACCAAATGTATCCACCCAATAATCATACTAACTAATTATCACATAAAAATAAAAAAATGCACGAATTACTCACCTTTTTCTGAGAAAGGCCTAAATTACATGCCCCAGAAGCACGAATGAATGCACGCCACGTATACCTCTTAATTTTCACGCAACAGAGAAAATTTCACCGGCAGATTTCCAAAAGCCAGATCACATCCACACCGACAATAACACCACCACTGCGCGAGTGTGTGTTCGTGGTAAAAAAAAAATAAAACAAAACACCGAAAAGGAAAAATCGCTGAAATAGTCCTTCAATTTTTTTATTTTAGCCAAAATAATCTCTCAACTTTTTTAATAGCAAGAATGATCTTTCAACTTTTATTTTTTAGTTAAAATAATCTGAAATTTATGAAAAAAAAAAGAAATTTTTTTTATGGTAACTCTACTGTAAAAGGATTTTTTTGTGTAAAAAATAAAAATTGAAGGATTATTCGAACTAAAAAAAAGACTGAGAGACTAGCGTTTTGGTTAAAGTAAAAAAATTAAGGGACTATTTTAGCGATTTTACCCACCAAAAAAATTAGAGTTTAGATAGAGAAAGTGAGACTGCGTGTCTGTGAGAGAGAGGGGGTTTTGTTTTGGTGTTTAAAGCCTTCACTCATCTCTTTAGCCTCTTAATCACCGAAAGTAACAGCAAAGCTCTTCTGCAACTATTTCATCATTTTCACCACAAAATTTATTTATATTATTTTTATTTTTTTGCAAAAAATTATTGCTCATAAAACAGATAAACATTTTCTGATGTAGTAATTAAAATCAGGTTAGGGTTTAAGAAATTACTTATATATTTATTTATAATTGATAATATTATTTGTATGTAAACAAGCATGGCGACCGCCGCGCAAACAATCCGGTACACTGGTCCAGCTCCGTCATCTGGCGCCGGTAATCTCGATGCGCTCAATAGAGTTCTCGCCGACTTCTGCACCAGAGGCAGCCCCAAGGTATGTTCATTTATTTATTTATTTAAATTTTTGTTTCGGATACGTATTGTTTTGACTGGATGAATTCTATACATTTGAGTTAAAATTTTCAGTATTACTGCTAGCCTGACTGCATTTTTTTTATTGGAATTTTTTGTTTGGTAGAAATTTGTTGATATAATGATAGGAAAAGATGAAGTGAATGCTTTTGTTGCCTTTGCCTAAATGTCGAGGAATTGTTGTTATATTATTATTATTATTTTTTTCTTTTTTTGCATTTGCTTAGTAAAACTGGTAATTTCATGCAACACAGAGTGATTTAGGTTTTGATTTGGTGTAATGCAAACAACTGATTTCAACATCAGTCACGTATTTTAGACGTGCAGACTGTAGATTTCATCTATCAGTTAGTTGGACTGAGGCTTCAATAATGCAGATTTTCATCCGAGAGACCTATGTGTGTGTGTATATATATATATGTATATATATCGAGTATGTTTTGATTGCAAGTGATAATGTCATTTTTGCTAATAACGAGAACTACACTTGGTCTGATGGAAAAGTTTCCATTCAAAGATCAAATCTAGAGTGGGCGTGGCTAGAGATTCAGATAATTTCCTTTTTTTTTGGGGAATAATTGCTGTGAACCACGAGATACTCTTAAGTGAGGTCTCTTAGAAATTTCTCTTAAGTATCATTTTCCTGTACCTTTACAAAATTTGTTTATTGACTTAGATATTTAGACATGTGATAACTAGTTTTAGATTAGCATAATAGTGCTTACTTTCCAATGAAGCCTTAGGTGGTTACATTAATGTCAATAAAGTGCCTCATACGAATAGTATGCCATATCCATCAATCAAACTGGTCTTTCGAGCTTGCCAGTCTCCTTATATTTTCGACTATTTAATAATGATCGAATGTGGAGTTTACTCCTTGAAAACTCTCTATGTATTTTGGGGTTAGTTTGCTTTCCCAGTAGATGTTTGAGTGGAAAATACAACTTTAGGGACACAGAAAATACCTGGAAAATACACGCCCCAGGTTCTGCTGGAGAATTTAATTACTTTTCTCTTGAAGTGGAATTTCTTTTTGCCCAAAAGGACCTAAATTCTTCTTCTTTGTTGTTTTATTCTGTTTTCACAGTTTATCAACTCCTTTCCAAACACAATCCTCAATAAGGCTATGGTAAAACTTTCTTCCTTCAAAACCTACCAAAATGGTGATGTTTTTATGACCAAGAAATACACTTAATAACCTGCAGAAATTTGGTGATGGCTAATTATTAATAGTTTTGAAAAATCAGGGTGATATAACATGAGAGGTCACACTGCAAGATGGGTATTCATTTGCTCACTAGCTTTAGCCAAATCAAATCGATGTTCTAGCATGTGTACAAGACAAAGATTGGTCCTATGAGCAATTTAAAATTTGGGTTAGGTTATTGCTCATGTAATCTAAATTGAAGTTTGAAGTTTTGAGTTCAGTTTGAATTTGTCATGTACTTTTGTCTTATGTTGATAACCTATGCGAATTTCTAAATTCAGATGTAGATTTGGGGGATTTACAGCAAGATACTGATGTCTGAGGTGCTTGGAGGTTTGATGTTGAAATTGGTAGACTAACCTCAAATACTTTGGACTATTTGAGAAATTTTATCGGGTTATTAAGGATTTCAAGGTTAAATTTATTATATACTAAAAAATGGAGTTTGTGGTGGGTTTGTTGCATATAATTGTTACCCATAATTGTCCTTGGCCAGTTGTTGGTGACAATGGCCAATAAATGCTGCATTCGCCTGTGGGAATGGTAGACATAGGCTTCGGACAGAATAAAGAATAAAGGTAAGGGAAAAGGAAAAAAAAAAAGAAAAAAAAAAAGAGAAACAGGAAAAATTAAAAGGTGTCAACATGTGATGGTTTTTAAGTGATAGGAAGATAATGTAAACAATGTGGTCCACTTGCACCGTAAAAAGGGTTTAATGAAATGAAGAGGAAGAAGAATAACATTTGAAATATAAGGATGAAACAACACTACATGTGGGGGTAGAGTAGTCCTTATCAAAAAATGTTTGGATGTTTTGCATCATTCATTTTATTTTTGATTCCAAAGCACGTGGGGGGTAAAAGGTAGGTTTCCAAATTGGGATGCCTTATCACATGCCCCCTTTATTATAGTTAGTTAAATTTATAAGCTGCCTTTACTGGACATGATTTATAGGAGAGGAATGGGAGGATTGTAAATATCACTTTATGCCCGTGGGTGTTCTTTGGGACAGATTCTTCTTCTCTGGCTTCCTTTCTTGTTGGAATAATGTGTAAATACTTATTTTCTACTTGTCTTTGGGCTTTAAGGATTTGTTCTTTTCCAGGGATAGTTTGTTGATGGATGTGGTAAGGATGGAAAAGCTATTGTCTTGTAGTCATTTTTCCTCTGATGTTAGGAGGATTCTCGTCCTCTTGATATTAACAAAATTCTTTCCCTTGACTGTTAATATTAATTTACAGTTTCTTCTCCTTAATTATTGAAGTTGTTTTCCCAGATTTTAACAAAAGCCTCAAATTAGTCACTAATCGGCATATCACCTGTATATTTATTTCTTTCTGTTTGTTCTGTATACGGGGAGAGAATTATTTCCAATGTTTCGGATTCATTTATCTTGGACCATATGTGTTTCTAATGCGCACACTTACGTGTATAGTTATCTCAAGTGGCACTAATGAACAAGGCAAGCTTCTCCAAGATTTTGTTGTCTATTAAAAACTGGACTATTATATAAGTTTAGACTGTTTAGTTGCTACATTTGAAATTCTTCTGTTGCTAAGATCTTTTGGCCTATAGGAACTTCTAATTTTCTTTTCCAGATAACTTATGTCTTGTATTTCTGTGCACAGGAGGGGGCTGCATTAGCATTAAGAAGACTTGTAGAGGAAGAAGCTCGCGATCTTAGTGGGGAAACATTTTCACGTTTTATGGATCATCTATATGAGCGCATTACTAGTCTTTTAGAAAGTAATGGAATTGCTGAGAATTTGGGAGCATTAAGGGCTATTGACGAGTTGATAGATGTTTCAATAGGGGAAAATGCTTTGAATATAAGGTTTCAAAATTTTCTAATTACATGCGAATTGTATTTGAGACAAAGCGTGAATGTGATATTCTGGTCCTTGCTAGTAGAGTTCTGGGTCATCTGGCTAGAGCTGGTGGTGCAATGACTGCAGAAGAAGTGGAACGTCAGGTTTGTTGAATATTCCTTTCTTTCCTTGCTCAAATTACTGGATCTGAAAGGATATCAGCTAATCTCTTTCCATCTCTTTCTCCAGATTAAAAATGCACTGGAGTGGCTTCGTGGAGATAGAATTGAATACTGTCGTTTTGCCGCCGTCTTAATACTAAAAGTAAGTTTTGCATTTTTGTTGTCATTGACACTGATTGCCTGACTATTTACTAAAACTTTGAGGTTTGCAAGTTTCTGAATAGTTTGGACTTATAAAATCAAAAAGTTTTTGGTGATCCCGTAGCCTCCTTTTTATTCTGCCCATTGCTGGGTTTTCTCAATATAAGATACAGAAACATGATTCTGCACTCCTCCATCATTAATAAAGGACCAGTCATACCTATCGCTCCCTTTTGACTATTTTTGGCTCTCATTTGTTTCTTTGCTCCACTATTCAGTTTTTGCATGTGGTTAGACAAATTCTTCTCTGACAAAAAATTAACTAATTTAGAGTAGAAATTGTGACTCAAGAACATTTTTTTATGTAATATGATCATTAAATATGTGCACATTTGTACTTCTCTGGGGTGGTTTGAATATCAAATTTCTTGAATGTAGGAGATGGCCGAGAACGCTTCTACTGTTTTTAACGTTCACGTAGCTGAGTTTGTGGATGCTATTTGGGTTGCTCTGCGTGATCCTTCTGTTGATGTTCGGGAACGAGCTGTAGAGGCATTGCGTGCTTGCCTACGCGTTACTGAAAAGCGTGAGACACGATGGCGTGTCCAGTGGTAAGTCTTGGCATAAGCCATAAACCTGGTGAAATTAAGAATTCGGCAATACAAGGTTGCTGTAAATCGGATTCAATCTTTATTCACTAATTTACATGTAAATACAGCCTATCCTTTAACTATTGCTTGAGATTTCTGTATCCTTGTATTTGGCATAGGCCTCTCATGCTTTGAGCTTACATGAGAATTTTGTTTTGCTCGTGAAATTTTACCTTTCCTTTCTTTTTGCAAGTCTTTTATCAGATGAAGCACCAAGTGGTTCAGATTTTTATCTTTTGCTCTGTTTGCATTCTCCTATGCTTGAGCTTTTCATTATCAATTATCAATGGCCATTTGCTTCTTAATTTTTCTGTTGCCAGGTATTACCGTATGTTTGAGGCTACGCAAGAGGGACTGGGTAGAAATGCTTCTATTCATAGTATACATGGCTCTCTTCTTGCAGTTGGTGAACTCTTGAGGTTGGTTGAGTTGTTCTCCTTATATAAGTTTTCATCTTCCTTTTCATTTTGATTGGTGGGAGGTGGAAGCTTTGTAGAAGCATTGGGCCCCATTTGATAGTTTTATGTTTTTTCTGGTTTTGTCACAAAAAATGGACAGACAGAAATTCTTATCCTGATAAGTTTTAATTCTACACGTTTCACTCATCTATTTTTCAATATTAAGAGGAAAAAAATTAGTTATAAATCCATATCTTTGGCTTCATATTCTAACTGTTCATAGTAATCAGTTCTAACCTTTATTACCCATGAAGGTCCTGGCTTTCAGTGAATCAATTTTAATATGTTTATCATCTCTAACTTTCTCCACTGCTGCTCTGATCTTTCACTTTTACTTATTTAAATTTGAAAAATCAGCTTAGTCTTGCAGAAGAACAAAAATACTTGCACCAGAGTTTCTATTGTATCCTATGGTGTTGGGGTTGGGTAGGGGAGACCTATTAGAAGAAGAAAAATGTGGGAAACCTTGAGCATGTTTTGTGTTTTTTCTCTATGGACCGGAGAATTGATGCCTATACCCCATTAAGGGCATGCTATTGAGAATGCATGTGCCCCATTTTTTCATAGAAGTAGTTACTTTTGAAACCGGAAATTATGCTTGTTTTAGTTATACATAGGTTTTAGGATTGCTAAACCAAAAAACAACAAACTATAAATGAAAATGGTAAACAAGAAGCCATGTTAACTTCTGAATTTCTGGAGGCATTTTGTTTTCTGGGTATTTTTAATCAAATGGATTTTCAACATTTCTGAAGTTAATTAGCTGCAATCTTAATAGTCCTTTCACTTGTATAGCTTGAAGATTGGAAATTGTCAAATTAAGCAGGTTGTTATTTATATTCATTTTTGAGGGAAACGACACGACACACACCCACTTTCACCATTATGTGGAGCATTTATCTTTAAATTTTTTGGTTGGCTTCCTGTTGCAAGCAAGCAACCTGGTGACAATAATTATGGTTGGGGTGTTGAGCTCTATGATATATTAGGATGGTTGACAATCTTTTTAGACTTTTCTGTCCAGCTTCCAAGTTCATGTTCACATGGTTTATTCCACTTCTCTCATCTGTTGTCAGGTTCTCAACTATTTGCAGTTGAATGTCTGTTTAAAGGTCATGATATTTATTTTTATACTTGTTTTTTTCTTTCTTTTTTTTTCCTCTTTTTTTCCCTTTTTTCCTTTTTTTTTTTTTTTGGTGGGGGGGGCGAGACAGTCACGCCTGGACCTCCAGTGGGAGGGAGCTTGGAAGGGGCTGGTCACTGGGGCAAAAACACACACTTGGAATTTTTTGATACTCTGGTTTTCTAGGTTGCCTGCTTTTGGAAATTGGAATTGGTTATCTTAAATATATTTGCCATATTTGATACTTAGAATTTATTTCATGCTGTTCAAAGTTCCTAAGTTTCCTGCCTTTACGAGCTGGAAAAGACTCGGGCAGAACACAGAATATACTTGAGTTTTCTTTGGCGATCAGTATAATCACTCATTTGGCATATCTCGCCATCATTTCTGATTATTCTTTAAGGAGAATAAATTTGTATATCCAACTGGACAGGAATACGGGTGAGTTTATGATGTCAAGATACAGAGAAGTTGCTGAAATTGTTCTCAGATACTTGAAGCATCGAGATCGGCCTTGTTCGTCTGAGCATCACCTCTCTCCTCCCTCGAATTGCTCATTTCCTACGTGATCGTTTTGTGACAAATTATTTAACGGTTTGTCATATTTGCTTTCTTTTTTTCCCTAAGAAACTCATGCATCTTTAATTCATTTATTGGAGATCCTTTCAATAAAAGAAAATGTTGCCTCATCTTATGATTATTCTGCTTGTAAGCTTATGAGGTGACTTTTCTTTGTACAGATTTGCATGGATCATATACTTCATGTCCTTAAGTTACCTGCAGAACGTGCCAGCGGGTTTATTGCTCTTGGGGAGATGGCTGGCGCCTTAGATGGAGAACTCATTGACTATTTGCCGACAATAACATCTCATTTACGTGATGCAGTATGCTATCTATTTTATTCGCTTATATTGCAGTGACTTGTTCATTGTACTGTGTTATGTTATATACAGTATCAGTATCCTGTGGTTGGTTCAGTTTTGTTCTTGTTTGGATGGTTTTATTTGCATGGCTTGCAAGACTTTGTGGTATTTCTGCACATTTATTTAGCATAAAGTGCCTAAGAGGTGGCAATTGTTGTTTGATAGATTGCTCCTCGAAGAGGTCGACCGTCACCTGAGGCTTTAACTTGTGTTGGGAATTTAGCAAAAGCAATGGGGCCTAAGATGGAACCTCATGTTCGTAGTCTCTTGGATGCCATGTTCTCTGCTGGTCTCTCTGTTACTCTAATAGAAGCCCTTGATCAAATATCCATCAGGTTCTCTTATGAAACAAATAGTTAAAGAAGAGAGATTCTTATGGTTTTAGTGATTGTTTCTACAAACCGTGTACTTGTTGATGTTTCAGCATTCCTTCTTTGCTGCCTACCGTTCAAGATCGGTTGCTCGATTGCATTTCAGTAGTTCTTACAAGATCCCATCCTACTCAGGCTAGAGCATCTGTCGCCACGAGTCAAAGAAATATCACAACTGCCACTCAACAAGTGTCAGAACTCAGTGGATCTGCTCTTGTTCAACTTAGCTTTGCAAACCCTTGCTCGGTTTAATTTCAAGGTGTGTCCACTTTTATTACCTTGATGTTCTTTTAGTCTTCCTTTTAACTTGTCATTTCATTGATAGCTCTTATTTCTTAGGGCCATGATCTTCTTGAGTTTGCTCGGGAGTCTGTTGTGATATATCTCGAAGACGAGGATGGAGGCACACGGAAAGATGCTGCTCTGTGTTGTTGCAAGCTAGTTGCAAATTCCTTTACTGGCACACCTATGCAGTTTAGTTCTAGTAGGACTAGTCGTGCTGGGGGCAGGCGACGTCGTCTTGTTGAGGAGGTTTTGTGCTGCATTCTTCAATTTTTAATAAGCTCGCTCGAGCTATTTCATTTGAACTTGCAGATTCATGTAGTGATTTAACGTATTTAATGTACATGCAAACCTCTTTTACCAGGCTTTGGGTTCTATATTGTGATTGGAGTAGGAGTTGGTAATTCGTATCCTAAATTTTCTGGCCTTGATTCAGAGAAAATTAAGAGCTTCAGGATTTTAAGATTGCTTTCCTTTAAGATGTATATATGCACACATCTTTCATGCAAAGAGTCTTGTTTGTCTTTTTCTTGGGTTATGAGAAAGAGTTACTCATGATTGGAGTAGGTGCATAAAAGCGAAGGAATTGTTAGATGTTTTCTTTAATTGGAAAACAAATGTTGTTGGGTAAATTCTTTAAGATGGTGATTTTTGTTCAAGAATTTGAGTTACAGATATTGAATATTGTTGAGCAATGAATGTCATTTATTGGTTAAAACTAGTGGCATGCCTTTTTACATCATGCATTCAGATCAAATAATTACCTGGAAAACCTCGAAGAGAGAGTATCAAGGACTAGGCAACTGTGGTCCATGTGCCTCTGCAATTCCTTGTGTACATTGCTGATATATTAATATTTGATTGGCAATTTGGAGTAATATTCAGAGAAGTCACATTGTACCTTGTTAAATTCTGAAAAGAATGAAAGGAAAAAGTTAAGGAATAAGCATGCCATACTTGCAAGGTCTAGGAATTCCTATCATTTCTTGGATTGCATCTGCTTTATCTTTTCCCTCTTTTAGTTGGTCTTGTGATTCAATATGGTAATACTCATAGTATCTGTTATCGTTCTTTATGTAAAACATATTTTGACATGCCGACCAATATTCATACCCTTTAAGTAGTTCTGTCATGATCTGCATATCTCTTTTTGGGATGTACTTCTGTTAATGTTCTCTTGCATCTAGTGTAATTAACATTTGCTTGATGGTTTGTGAAACTTTTCCGACTGTCGTTCTCTTTTTGCAGATTGTTGGAAGGCTTCTAATTGCAGCTGTGGCAGACGCTGACGTTTCTGTTCGAAATTCTATTTTTGTCTCTCTACATGGAAATAGAGGATTTGATGACTTCCTAGCACAAGCTGATAGTTTGACTGCTATATTTGCTGCTTTAAATGACGAGGTAAAAATGCTTATCATAGAAAAATCAATGAACCTACATTCTTATGCATTGATATAAAGTTTGCTCATTTAGGACTTTTGACTATTTATTTCAGCTTTTGTTAGCCCATAAATGGATTGTAATCTTCCTTTGCCTTTTGCTATTTTCCTCTCTTGAATCTTAAAGGGTATGGTTTTTGTTCTCCTGTTTTTTCCTTTTTGTCCCCCATTTTTGTGAGGTAGAGGAAAAGGTTTTGTTGGTTAAAGTTGCTGGTCAGCCCAACTAAAATAAGTGTTCACAGTTTTTTCAGGGGTCCAAGAAATTTGGATAAGTCATGCTTTTTTTGACTTTATAGCAGCCACAGTTATCTGATGCATAACTTCCTCTTCGCTTTAACTGGAAATGCTGGAAGTCTAGATATAATGTATCTCAACCTGGAGATTGATTCATATTTTGAATTCTTTGTCATTGACTTCTCTTTATTTGATGCCTATTTTATTTATATATTTATTTTCTAAAATGGGAATTTTTTGAATTGTGAAAATTTCTGTATATTAGCACATAACTTACATATGCAATTAGCCGCTTATTTTGTAGGACTTTGATGTTCGGGAATTTGCAATTTCCATGGCTGGAAGGTTGTCTGAGAAGAATCCAGCATATGTTCTTCCTGCTCTTCGTCGCCATCTTATTCAATTGTTGACTTATCTTGAACAAAGGTAGTGTTTCAAGGTTATAGTTTCTGCTATGCTTCTCTATCAGTTACTATATTGAATCTCTTACCAGTTTAAGTTGCCCCTTTTGTTTGAAATCCTTTAAGGAAGCGTAATGATATACAAACAAAATAACTGGCAAGATCTGTTTACAAACGTCACTTGACAAATGTATGTTGGTTAGTTTTTATTCTAATGACATTTCCAAATGCTCCAACCAACTAATGGACATATCATCTCGTCAATTATTTCTATAGTTATTTTAAGAAATTTGTGATAACTTCTCCTGTTTTCTGTTAGCAGTGCAGATAGTAAATGCAGAGAAGAAAGTGCAAAATTGTTGGGCTGCTTAATTCGTAATTGTGAGCGATATCTCTTGATACTCCCATATATTGCTCCAGTGCACAAGGTTCAATGCTTGCCTATTTTGGCTTCAATATATTCTATTGTTCAATATTTCTTTGTATTTTCTTGTGCTCATGTAGTTTTTATATTTTCCAGGCCCTCGTAGCTAAACTATGTGAGGGAACTGGAATCAATGCTAATAATGGAATTATAAGTGGAGTTCTGGTGACAGTTGGGGATCTTGCTAGAGTGGTGAATTGTTACTGTCTAACTTGATCTTGTTCTCATTTAGTTTGCCTGCTTTTGCTCTTTGGATTCATTTGTTGTTTAGGATACATTCCTTTGTATTTGGTTTAGTGGGATAGAAGTTTTTCAATTTTACAATATTATTTTAATTGTTTTTGTTGCATCTTCAAACACTGTTTTTCTCTCACTGTAGGCATACACTATCGTATTTACTATTTCAGTTAAGTTCTTTTCACTACTAATTTCATCTGGAATATTGCTCTTGTTAATTTAGATTTGGTGTATGGCAGGTTGATGTATTGAACATGTTGCTCATTGTTTTAGAAGTTCTTGAAGCATAGGGTTGGGTTTGGTTCCTTGTGCACTTAAAAAGAAAGTAAGAAAGAGAAGAAAGTTTCACCATGTATACACTTTACAAGGATTTTAAGAGGGATGTACTTCGCAGCTAATTTGAAGAAATAACGGACTTTCCTTTTGCCCCTTATATGTGTACACTTGTCACTAGAAATTCACCCACATCTAATTTATAGGTCTCTGTATTTCCTTTGTATCCTCTGGATTTTAAGTGTTTCTTTCTATTCCGTTAATGAGTTTGTGCCTGTTGAGGTGGACATATTTGTTAAGGCTCAAGAAAACAAGGATCTACATAAAATGCTATGGACATCATAAGTATTTATAGTTAGGTATTTTTTTTTGCATATGCATCGGTTTTCTGCAGTAAATTAAATGGTAGTTGATCATGCTTCTGGATTTGCAATAATCTTTTGGAGTGTAACCACTGATGGTTATAGTCTGCTGTCTTTATTTTCTTGATCCAGGGTGGCTTTATAATGAGACAATATATTCCAGAACTGATGCCATTAATTGTTGAAGCTTTGCTGGATGGAGCTGCAGCCACAAAACGTGAAGTGGCTGTCGCAACTCTTGGTCAGGTGGTACAGAGCACAGGGTACGTCTTGTTTATCTGTTCATTCTTTCTTGCTTATGCATTCTAGTCATTTTGTCTTGTAAGTATTGTTAAATATAAAATATCATACATTGGTTAACCAAGTGATCTTGGACTAATTAATAAGGTTCATGGGCCACTCTACTCATTGTCAATTGGTTTTGAGATGGAACCCCATATACTTTATCTTGGTATTAGAGCGTCTCAAGTTTTTCCTCATTCACACGTGTCTTGTGTTATCTCTAGCCTATTCCAACGGGCTCACTCAACTCCCAGAGAGCTCAACAAACCCATGTCACGGGTTCTCATTAGCCCCGAGCGCTTAACTCCATGGGAGCTCAACCAATCCCAAGTCATGGGTTCTTTCTAGCTTCGGGCATTCAACTAACCCAAGTCACGTGTGAGAGGAGGTGTTAAATTTAATATATTCCACATTGGTTAGGTTAAAGATCTTGGACTAATTGATAAGGTTCATGGGCCACCAATTTATTGCCAATTGGATTTGAGATGTACTTTAACATAGAATTAGAGCTAGCCTCAAGTTTTCCCTCATCCACATGTTTTCCCTCATCTACACGTGTCTTGTGTTGTCTCTAGCCTAGCCTAACGGGCTCGCTCAATTCCCGGGAGCTCAATCAATCCAAGTCACGGGTTCTGTCTCTAGCCCCAGGCGCTCAACCAACCAAAGTCACATGTGAGAGGTGGTGTTAAATATAAAATATCTATACTATTATATATATGCGAGTTGTTTCTCCCAAATTTTGTTTCTTCCCTTTTTTGTGATAACTAAAATATCCGCCCTTAATGAAATATAATTATAATTCCCAATAGAAAACATATATAAGTGTTTTTACTCTCTTTTTTTGTAAGTGTTTCTCTATTTTTTTGTAATGTCTAAAATATCCGCCCTAAATGAAATATAATTTCCGATACCTAATAGGAAAGCATATTTTAAGTGTTTCTCTATTTTTTTTGTAATGCCTAAAATACCCATACTTAATGAAATATAATTTCCAATTCCGAATAGGAAAACATAATTAAATTACTCATTATTTATTCTACCAATTTTTTAGGATATAACCACCTATTTTGGCATAAATACATAATAAAATGGAAGATTTTTATGTGTATAAAAATATTTATTATAATTAAAATTTCAAAAAATAAAAAAATGAATCAAATAATTTTAATTCCCAATAAGAAAACATAATTAATTAAATTACTCATAATCTATTCTACCTGTTGTTTAGGATACAACCATCTATTTCGACATAAATACATAATAAGATGGAAGACTTTTATTTGTGTAAAAATATTTATTATAATTAAAATTTCAAAAAATAAAACATGAATCTAATTAAAATGTAAAGACTAAATTAATCAAACAAAAATTGTCTTATATATAAGAAATTAAACAGATTAAACTAATATATTCTTCATATTACGGATAGGTATAATATAGTATATTAATTTCATTATAAAAAATGGAAATAATAATTTGTTCTTTTGTCTTACTTTAAAATGAATCGAATGTTCATGAAAACATCCTTTTATCTTATTCTAAAACGTATGAAATGTTAATAAAATAAATTGTTTCCTCCTTAACTTATGACGAAATTTTGGCATAAATACATAATAAGAATGTATATAATTCTAAGAGTAGAAAAATCATTTATATTTAAGCAAAGTATAAAATAAAAATATTATATTTTGTAACTGTTATGTATGTTCAAATTGTTCTATTTTTTAGTCATAATAAAAACAATCTTTTATAACTATTATAAATATTCCAAATTCACTACAATTATTTTCTTTTCTCTAATTGTTCATTCAAGTATGCCCAGTTTGGAAAACTTAATTAGATAAATTGTTCATTCCCCCTGCGTGCTTTATATATAAGGTTAGTTATACTTCACCCCTTTTTCAGTGTCATTTATAGGTTAATACCTAACATTATCTATTGACCAGTAAAGTTTGTCTATTATATCAACTAAACATGTTGACCATTTTACCCCTATTATATTCTAATATTTTTTGTTTAATTTTGTCTGATAAATAAACTTTTTATAAAGATAATATTTAATTCATGTAGAATTTGATGAAAAGATACATTGACGTTGAATTTGGCATTTTTGCTACCCTTTTTGGCTGGGATTAATTGAAGAAGATGACAAATCTAGCCGATATTATTTTTTAAGCCCAACTTTCCTTAACTGACGGTCAACAATAATGGTTTCACGACTCTTGATTATAGTGACTTCTTTAACTTAAATTTTTGGTTAACAGGAAAGATATATGCATGTGTATAGAATTTTTGAGTACGTTCTAACTTAAAAACCGCAAAATTAATAATCATACAAATAAAAAGTTAAAATTTATTATGCATATAAGTGAAAAATTATGGAATATATATAACATTGTTTCCTTATTTTTTTTAAGTCTATATTACGATTAATTTAGATTTGTTTTTTCTGCCCTACATGAAGAAAAGAAAATTAACCAAGCAATGAAAGTAAAGCTCAGGAACAAAATAAAAAAACTTATAATCTTTAATTGAGATAAAAGTATTTGTTAATTTTATATCTCTTTAATATTATTTTTATTACTAAATCTTTATCTTTGATAACATCATTTTATAGAATATTAGTTTAGATGAACTATTGATGAGGTAGAAAATAAGTTCAATCCATGATACAATGCATATACCAAAATATTCTGAAATAACGATTGTAACAATACTCTAAATAGTTACAAGTATACAATGAATTTAAATGTCAAATTTAGAAATTACAATACCGGTTGTCACAATTATATGTTACAACAACAAAGAAATATTGGTTTGGACTAACTATTGATAAGGTAAAAAACGATAAACCAATTGTATGATTCATGAAGCTCAAAATAGTCTAGAATAATTATTACAAGACCTATAAGAGTACTGCATATAAACTATAGGATTGACAATATAGAAAAAAATAAGCGAGTAAGTACTCTAAAAGACAACATATATTATTCAAATATAATCATACTATTAAATACTCTAAAATAATTGCAGATATAGATTGATTTTACATGTTGATTTTGGAAATTACAATATAATTCTTCACTATTTAACAAAATAATAAAGATGTATATTAAATATCTTGGTATATAATAAAAAGAATTAATTGAAAAAGTACAAAAAATAAAAAAATAAATCCATACACTTTTATTAGCCTTCATTTTGTTTATATATTTAAGAAATGCAATTTAATTTCATACTAAAATATTACATCAAAATATAATTTTGAAGTTAACCATATTCGATACCATTCAAGATGAATGGAAGAGTTCAGAATATCAATATTATCATAAGGTTAAGAAACATGAAAAATACCAATAGATTCTCTATGTGGATTACATAATTAATTTACACAATATGTTAAAAAAATAATTAGAATAGAAATTATAGAAATTACATGTTATTTTGGATGTCTTTAGAATTAAATAATTTTCATTCGAGTTGCGTGCATTTAGAGTAATATAGAGGATTTTTCATTAATTTTCTGTACATTTCAAAGTAAGATAAAAGAATATATTTTTATTTTCACTTTTTAATTATGATCTTAATATACTACGTGATACTTATCTATATTAAACAGAACATATTAGTTTAATTTGTTGGTTTTCTTATACAAGAAACATAATTTTTGTTTGATATCTTTGTTCTTTATATTTAGGTTTATTTTTTTTTATTTTTTGAAATTTTATTTAATCATTTTTGTAATTATTATTATATATTATTTAATCTCCTATAAATATTTTCATTAATAAAAGAATTTTGACACGCTTCATTTATTAAGTGATGTTTGATAATTGATGGTGATTTTATCCTTTACAAATGATAAAGAATATATAGATACAGTATCTCAAAAAAGTTCAATATTATGGACAAAGTCTTTGTCTATAATTATAACCTATGAACCTAAAAGAAAAATAAAAACTATTTTAGATCGGAGTTAACTACATTTTATGCCATTAAAGATGAATAAAGAGCTTAGATTAATTAAGTATTGAAGTGAATATTATCATAACTTTAAGAGATAACATAACTGTATATGTATATATATTTTACATAATATGTTAGCAAAAAATTAATTGTGATACAAAAAATATATAAAATCTCACTTAAAGTAATAACATGTAAATTTAGTTATATTTAGATCTACAATTTTATTAGCATTTCGTGTATTGTAGAGTAAGATAAAGGATTGTCTTATCTAACATTCGTTGCATTTTATAGCAAGACAAAAGAACAATTTATTATTTCAATTTTTAATAATGATTTAATATAATATATAATACCTATTTATAATATGGAGAATATATAGTTGATTTGTTTAGTTATCCTATACATAAGACATAATAATTTTTGTTTGATTTATATATTCTTTATATTTTAATTAGATTCGATTTCTTTCTTATTTTTTGAAATTTTTATTAATCATTTTTTGTAATTATTATCCATATATCATTCGATTACCTATTAATATTTTCGCTACTAATATAATTTTAAAATACTTCATCTATATAATGTTTGATACTTGATAATGATATTATCTTTTTTTTGTAATGACAAAGAATATGCACATATATTTAAAAAGTTCAATACTATGGAAAATATCTTAATCTTTAGTTGTTTAATTAATTGGTAGTGACACTATATGAAAATTATAATCTAGGCACCTAGAAGAGAAATATAAAAAAAATACAATTATCATACGTTGTTCTCATAAAAGAGAAAATTTGTTTAATTTTTAAGAAAAAATGATATATAATTTGTAACAAATAACAAACAATATTGAAAAATAAAAAAAAAGATAGGTGAAAATAATTACAATGAAAAAGAGCAAAGATATTAAAAATATATAAACCTTAGAACATGTATAAAAAATTCAACAGTTAAAATTTTCATACTTGGCAGTCATTCACTAATTATTTATTTATTTTTTAGAAAAGAAAAATTTTCAATAAATTTGAAGTGTTATGCGTGCAAAACACGTGCTCTTTTCTAGTCTCACATTGGTTTGCCAAGTGATCCTTACTAATTAATAAGGTTCATGGGCCACTCCACTCATTGCCAATAGGTTTTGAGATGGAAGTTCATGTTCTTTAACAAGTCTGTTCAGTGACGATGTTGTGTTAAACCTGACACGTATTGTTGTGTTTAGAAAGATGTTTGTTTTATTTTTTTGGAAACAATATTAAGCATGAGATTTTGTTGGTTGCCAACTCATCTGTGGTTTTGAGTTTTTGCTGTTGTACAGATTTCATGTATTTCTATAATTAAATCTTACATGATTTTGGACTATCTTTCAGCTATGTCATAGCTCCGTACAATGAGTACCCACAGTTGCTTGGTTTACTTTTGAAGTTGCTTAATGGTGCTGAGCTTGCATGGTCCACCAGAAGAGCGGTTTTAAAGGTAGCTGCCTGAAAATTTGGTTGAGATACTATGACTTCATACTTGATTTCTTACACTAAAAATATACTGGGTGCATACCAGGTTCTTGGCATAATGGGGGCTTTAGATCCCCATGCACATAAACGCAATCAGCAAAGCTTGCCAGGGTCACATGGTGAAGTCAGTCGTGCAGCCAATGATCCAGGTCAACACATTCGTTCAATGGATGAATTGCCAATGGATCTTTGGCCATCTTTTGCAACGTCAGAAGATTATTATTCGACAGTAAGACAAAACGAAATATGGATCTTTTTATGTTTTGTTTGTCCCCTAAATACTTTTTAACTATTTCAGGTTGCTATTAATTCCCTTATGCGGATTCTGAGGGATCCTTCTTTGTCTAGCTACCACCAAAAAGTGGTTGGATCTCTTATGTTTATGAGTAAGGTTTGATCAGCTTTGTATTTCTCTTCTTTATACTCTGACTTCAATATTTATTGCCATGATGAAAGCTAATGGTGTTCTAAATTTCTCTGAAACTAGTCAATGGGTCTTGGCTGCGTCCCTTACTTGCCTAAGGTTAGTTCATTAATCTTGCAATTGATGCCATATTCCTGCTTCTGTTGTTTTTATCATGTAAACATTTGTTGTCCATACAAAAGTATGTGGAAGTCTGCCTCCTACTATTCAACAGTCCTCCCAATTTTGAACTAAAACACCGACAAGGGGAGGTTAGAAAACTAAGGGAAATACTCCAACAAATTACTAGTTCCCACATGGAAAATCTTGAAGAAGAAAACTGCATTAAATAAAGGAGTTGGTTTGTTTCATGGATAATTGCAAGTTTTTGGGATATGGCGTAAAGTTCATGCAGACTTTTCCATCAGTGCCCTAACATACCCCTGATGTATACGACAGTGTCAGAAATTTTTTTCTTAAATTTTGGTTATAGAATTGGTTTTTGAATTGCAGAACTGCATTTTAAAATGTCAGATTGCCTATGTTAAAAATGGACTCTTTAGCAATGATTGTTTGTACATAGGATTAGCTTTTCTACTGTCCTTGATGTTAGTTTTTTCTTCTAAACAAGTTTGACTCCTGTATGCATTTGGTATGTAGGTTTTACCTGATCTTTTTCATACTGTTCGTACTTGTGAAGATGGTCTGAAAGAGTTTATAACCTGGAAGTTAGGAACTCTGGTTTCTGTTGTTCGGCAGGTACTTTTCATACTTGATGGATTTGCTTTTTTAGTCACATGTTGCTTTTTGAGTTATTGTGAGATCATCCATGTAATATTATCTGCGCATGTGCAGCATATTCGCAAATATCTGCCAGAGTTGCTTTCTCTGATATCAGTGCTATGGTCATCATTCAATTTGCCTGCTGCTAATCGTCCTGTCCATGGATATCCGGTAACTCTTATCTTTCCCATGGTTGTGTGGATCATTATAACAAATCATTGTTCATATTCTATGACAGATTGATGTAATGACACATCTCTGTTCTTCTGGGGTACTTATACTTGTAGATTCTACATTTGGTAGAGCAACTTTGCTTGGCACTAAATGATGAATTCAGGACGTATCTTCCTGTGATTCTTCCATGCTGTATTCAAGTTCTCAGTGATGCTGAACGTTTTAATGACTATACCTATGTCCCAGATATTCTCCACACCATTGAAGTTTTTGGTGGTTAGTGTTCTGTTTAGTACTCATCAGTGTAGAATGTATCTGAATTATTATGACAAACCTCATGAACTCATGCTGCAGGTACACTGGATGAGCATATGCATCTACTATTACCTGCACTTATTAGATTGTTTAAAGTCGATGCATCAGTGGATGTAAGGCGCGCTGCTATCGAAACTCTGACAAGATTGATCCCTCGTGTACAGGTAAGTGATTGTGTTTTCTTACCTATCAGATTTGGCATTGTGCTTGGTTGAATGTTTATTGACCATTTCTTTTTGTCTTGTTATCCACGATTATATCTTTACCAGGTACCTAGGTTACTGGTCATATCTCTGCTCTTGTGCACCACTTGAAGCTTGTCTTGGATGGGTAAGGTTTTTTCGCTTCTTGATCTCTAATATACATGAAATGAGAAGCTTGTGTTTCCTCCATCCTTTGCAAATGATGAATTGTATAAAATGGGAAATAACTGTCCTTTGCTAGCAGGATGCTTAAACCAAATGGAAATCTAACCATTTAGTTTTTGGTTCTTGTAAGTAAAAAATCAATTACTTTTGCACATAAATATCAGAAAAATTACTCAAAATATCACCACATGAGTTTGAGGCCTCTGGCGCCTTTTTAGAGCCATATATTAGCTTTAAATAGTAGAAAAATCCAAATCGAATTTAGAGATCAACGTCATTCTTCACTTGTGTTTCTGAGTACATCTTTCCTTAATCAAAACAAGGCATCGGATACTCTCTCGAGTATATGACCAATGCGTCTGGGCTTGCACCTAGAATTTTCTGGGGTGCAATAGCGTGTAGTTTGGGTTTGTGAACTTGTGTGTATCCTCTATCCTGATGGAATGCAATCTGTGGGTAATCATTGGTTCTAATGAGTGCATCTAGTGTATAGGGAATTGATTGGTCTTTCATTGACATGTAAACCTGATGCCCTCTGCTTCAATTGTTTGTTTTGAATAGTTGTTTAAGAACCCAGTGGGCAACTCTTTTTCTCCTTTCCAAATGTTTGCTAATGACTTCAAGCTTCTGCAACATTATGGAGATTTAGAGGATTTAGCATGAATTTAAATGTTTATTGTGATAAAAACTTATCCTCAACTGCTTGTTATCGGAAAGTGTAATCCTATAAAAATGTTCCTACCTTTTTCTGTCCCCTTTGACTATGTATATTGAATTGGAACAGGGACGGGTGTAAAGCTAAACAAATTGCTTCTGCTCCAAGAACTTACATGTTCGAATAGTTAACCTTAGTGGTTTGGCAAAGTTGGAAATCTTTAATGAAGGGTACTTTAAGTGTAGTAATTAATTAATGCATGCTAGAGTGTCACTAATTTTGTGTGACAAACATAAAAGATGGCCACTGAAAATAGGATGAAGTGACTAACCCTCATGCATAGAGGACCAAAGATGTTTCGTCTACCTGCTAGTTTCTATTATGACTTTTCTCTATTACTTCGATATTCAGCTACCTGCTAAAATTTACGTAATTGGAAAATCTTATTTGCTCCCTGACAAGCTCACAGAGGATAAGGGATCCTAGGACCTTCTAAGCAGGCTTCTCATGTCACTGTTCGCGTTCTGGTTATAACAATTGCTGCCTCCCTTAATCCAAAGGAGATCTTTATTTTTCTTGATTGTCATCTTGTCTGTGAAGTTATTTTTGAGATTTTCTTTACTCATTATCTTATGGATAATCTGCAGGAAAAATGATGAGCTTAGAAAGGATGCTGTTGATGCACTTTGTTGTTTAGCTCATGCTGTTGGAGAGAACTTCACTATCTTCATCCCGTCCATCCGTAAACTGCTGTCGAAACCGATCGCTTGCGGGTATATCTCAACACCCGCTCAACCTCATCTCAAGTACCTTGTCTATTGTCTTAGTTTCGTATTTAATTTTACTGAGGTTGGGTGTCTTAAATGCTCTCATGCAGCATAAAGAATTTGAGGAAATTGAAGACTGCTTACGAAAACGTGAACCTTTAATCATGGGGAGCACAACTGCTCAAAGACTAAGTCATCGGCTTCCTGTAGGTGTTATTAGTGATCCTTTGCGGGACATGGAGAATGACTATGATGATGGGGTTGATGTGAACCAACAGCTAAGAAGCCATCAGGTCATTTTTGTGTTTCTATTCTAGCTGCCAACCATTTGTACAGTGGTCTTCAAGGTTATATTGTAGTCAATTGTTGGGAAATATAGGGCCTAGTGTGCATACATAAAACACATTGAAGAGAGCAAAGGGCTTGTTCAACCTGTTAATCTCTTTAGTGGGACAACATTAACATCATTACACAAGCTTAATATTGCTAGTTAGGTTAGAATTCTTTTGTCACCTTGGATTAAGGCGTCAAGGACAATTTTTATTGGCAACGAGGTATTTTCAACCATTGGTGTTGTGAATACTGCAGATCAATGCGGAAACTTTAGTTTGAAAATTTTCTTTTGAGTACCTTTGCCATCCAAGTAAAGTTATAGTGTGTTTATGGAAATTGCTCGTGGTCTTCTTTGTCATTCTAAAAGAAGTTATAGCACAAAAGTGCTGGTGAGCTATTCCCCCAACCACACACCCTGACCTGTGCAAATTTTTTATTCTTACGAAGTGTAACATGGAGGTTAAAATTGCTGAATGTTCAGTTCTTGAGACTCAGCGGTCTGGAGAAAGATAATACTCTCATCTTTTCAACACCAATCTGGTTGCATTGTAATATATGATAATTTAACATGGTAAACTGATAACATGATTGCTCTGATTTTTTTGTAGCACCCTTTGAACTTGATTAGGTTTCATTTTATACTTTAGGAAATCAATGACCAAGTGATTTGGTTTAGGGGGATAAGAAATAATAATCTATGTACAATTAAATCTGTGAGCATCTTTGTCAGAAGGTATTCATATCAAGATTTGTATTTATCCCCTGGCATGCCATAGGAAAGCTCAGCAAAAGGTATAAAAAATAAGTGACTGAATGCAGGTAAATGATGGACGATTACGCACCGCTGGGGAGGCTTCTCAGCGCAGTACTAAGGAGGACTGGGCAGAGTGGATGAGACATTTTAGCATTGAGCTTCTGAAGGAGTCACCTTTTCCAGCATTGAGAACATGTGCTAGACTCGCACAGCTGCAGGTATGATTGGTTGCATTTTACTGTCAACTTTTCTTCCATGTCCACATTCCTCACCAGAGAGGACCAAGGTGGAGCCCACCCAGATGAGAATTTTAATGTTATTTGCTTGCAGCCTTTTGTAGGGAGGGAACTTTTTGCTGCTGGTTTTGTTAGCTGCTGGTCACAACTGAATGAGACTAGTCAAAGACAGCTGGTGCGAAGCTTTGGTAGGAAATGGCTTTTTCCTCCCCAAATATACCTCCAGAGATTCTCGCAACACTTCTGAATTTGGTAAACTTTGCTGTATCCTACGGTAGCATTTTCTTGAGAATTTAGGTTAGGTTCATCATTTTTGATGGGTGCTTAGTTTGTTAATGCTTCCCCCCCGGGAGGGTGGGGTTTGTGGTGTGCAAAATATGACCGCTAAAGAGGTCAATAGCCATTAGCAGTTTTCTTCTCCTTTTTCTTTTTGCTAGTTTGTTGGCTGGTACCATCTTGATTATTTTGCAGTTATTGACCAGTGAATTTTACTTAATTTTTTTTGCATTTGGTGCTGAAGAAACTTTCTGATGCAGTGTCAACGGTTTGTCAAGAAATAAGATGATTTCACGTTAATGTTTAATAACAAGGGAAGTTATTTGGGTCCTGGAGGTACTACTGATGATTTTGTACTCTCCAAATATAATGGTTAAAAAAAATGAGAGATTTGTCACTATGAATTGAACTAGGAATTTCTTATTTACAGAGCTTTGCTGTCCTATTAAGTGATTTATATTGAGATGACTGTAGAGTTGAGGAAAAAAATGTTCTGCTTTGTGCTGCAACTCATCTTGTTGGTGTTTGATTTTCGTTCTGTCCCATAATTGGTTAATACTAAAACCAATTATGAAGGCATATTGTCACCCATGCTTTGTCATCTTGATTTGACAAATATTATTTCCATGTGTATTAGAACCATTAGAAACATCTAGGTTTTTTCTTCTCCTTTAGTTTGTATTTCACGTGTAGGTTCAAATGCGTTCAAGAATATGAGTAGCTGTTTTATCTGAATATTCTGTTTGCCAAATTTTTAAGAAAGTCTAGAATTCGTTGAAGGAAAATATGAAATCGCACAATTCCCAAAGTCTTGTGATATCATTAATTTCATTTAATGAAGTATTGTTTAATGTATATAAACTTTTAAGGTGTTCAAAGAGAGATACTGTTCGATACACAAGCACCTAAATTCTTATGGTTGCAATTGTAAAGAAGAGTTTATTAAAGAAGAGTTTATTGGTGATTATATTGATGTTTTATTAAGAACTTAAATAGTATTGGCGCATGGATGTGAAAAAGCGCCACCACATTTAAGCTGTTCACAGATATGGTTGCCCTTTTTTTTTTTTTTTTTGGTGCAGATTTTTCTTTGAAAAGCATTTGTATGCTTCGTTCCCTTGTCAAATTTGACCACATGGGTTTACTTAAATGTAAACTATATTTAGAGGAGTTGTTATCAACAAATAAAGAAACCTCTGGTTGTCTTTTTTTCATTACTGCATTTGAGACTGCAGATAAACTTGATTTTGCTGATCTAGTTTATACAATGATCTTTGCAGGCGGAGTTTATGGAACATGATGAGAGACACCTCCCTATTGATATCCGTCTCCTTGGTGCTCTTGCTGAAAAAGTGAGGTTTTTCTGCTGCAAATAATTCACATCTGCATTACTTTTATTGCCTTGCTGGTTTTCCTCACCAATTATTCATTTCAGTGTGCGGGCATTTGCAAAGGCTTTACATTATAAAGAGATGGAATTTGAAGGAGCACGCTCCAATAGGATGGATGCAAATCCTATTGCTGTGGTCGAAGCACTTATTCATATAAACAACCAATTACATCAGCACGAGGTCTTTATTTGTTATTTAAGTGCACTGTTTGCTGCTGCTCATGTTAAAAATCAATTTCTGTTGTGTCTGATTTACATTGCATATTCAGGCTGCTGTTGGAATCTTGACCCATGCACAACAACATCTGGGTGTTCAACTGAAGGAGTCATGGTACTGTTGATTCGTTTTGCTGGCCTTTTTTATTTCAATTTTTAAATTATGTCATTGGTACTTGTAATGGATCCAATTTCTTCATTAAAGCATTTTTCCTTATGTGAAGTATGAACTTGCATATTTGTAGGTATGAGAAATTGCAAAGGTGGGATGATGCCTTGAAAGCATATACTGCCAAAACCTCTCAAGCATCTAATCCTCATCTAGTTTTGGATGCAGGAATTCTACCCTAGGTTTGTATTGATTATAATGTAATCTCTGGTTCTTTTTCCTTTTCTGTTACTTTATGCTGAATGAAGTTTCTTAGGTGGGGATGAGCGGATTCAGTCTCAGTAGTTGGTAATTGTATCTGACAAATTGTGTGCAAGTACCTTGGATCATAGAATTTCTCATAATCTTTTGATACTAATCTCTATTGTCTGCCTGATCATATTCGTAACTTAAGTGCACTGTCCATCCACATTGTGCCTATTATGCTCTCATTCTGATGGGAATGCTTATTCCTTTAATTTTTTGTGTTTCCCAAGGGCGGATGCGATGCCTTGCTGCATTAGCTCGTTGGGAAGAGCTTAACAATCTTTGCAAGGAATATTGGACTCCTGCTGAACCTGCTGCTCGATTGGAGATGGCACCAATGGTTCATTTTTCTTTTCCTTTCAACTTCAGGGTTAAATATGGATACTGGGGCAATTTTTTTATTTTTTATTTTTTTATAAAACTGGGTTTTTATTTCTAGGGTGTTATGTATTTAGGCTGCTAATGCTGCATGGAACATGGGTGAGTGGGATCAAATGGCGGAATACGTTTCTCGACTGGATGACGGTGATGAAACCAAGCTTCGTATTTTGGGAAATACTGCTGCTACGGGTGATGGCAGCAGTAATGGAACATTTTTTAGGGCTGTTTTATTAGTTCGTCGTGGAAAAGTACAGTATTATTTTCCATTATTTTTTTCTTTTTCCAACTGAGTAATTTTAAAATCTTTCTGAGTCTTGATTTATTTGCTTCAGTATGATGAAGCACGCGAATATGTTGAGAGAGCAAGAAAATGTCTGGCTACAGAGCTTGCTGCTTTGGTTAGTTCACCATTCTTTCTTGATCCCTTCTGTAACTTCTGAAAGTAATATAGCTTTAGTTCCTGGTTTTGTTAGGGTTGACTAAGTTTCCCTTCTCAGCCATGCCTGCATCATCAATTATATACTAAAAATTGCTGAGCAGCCTTTTGGTTTGGGTTGTTACACACTTCTCCAGTCAAGAATACAAAGAATCAACTCAAGACACATCAGATTTTCATGCACTTCCTTTTGTCATTTGTTCATAATATTAGCACCTGAATTTGATAGACTGGTAGGATGCATCTTGGGTGTAATTTGCTATCACGAACTTGTTCACTTGTAGCTTTGTAGGACAATAAGAAATTCTTGATTCCAGTATTTCTCCACTGCCGCCAATCGGCAGTGGTGCTTAAGTGGTGAACTGAGCCTGAGTGGTAAGTGTCAAACATATTGATAAATGCCTAGATAAATGTCTGTCTATTGTTGCAAGTATGGCTTTAGTATGTTATTCCATTTTGAGTCATGTGATGAGAAAAGTGACAAGAAGTTTGCCAACTTAAAAAATTCTTGTTTTACTTCTTTAAAGTGTTACTTGTTTTAACTGCACTACAAGCTTTTCGAGACCTCAAGAGTGCAACTAATGAGTATCTCTGTTTCATGCTAAGTGCGTAATTATTCAGTGGATTCTAAAAAGTGTTAAACAATTACTTTATGCAAGGGATCTAAATATTCTTCCCCTTGATTAGGTTCTTGAGAGCTATGATCGTGCATACAGCAATATGGTCCGTGTTCAGCAGCTCTCTGAATTAGAAGAAGTATGCTTTTATTCTTATTATCTTAAATTTCTTTAGTATATCAGAAAATGTAATTGCTATATGTGATTCTATATCCTGTCATACCAAGTAACGTTATTTAGAATAGGTTATTGAATACTGCACTCTTCCTGTGGGAAACCCTGTTGCTGAGGGACGAAGGGCCCTCATTCGCAATATGTGGAACGAGCGCATAGAAGGTGCAAAGCGGAATGTTGAGGTATATTTCTTGGATTTTCTTTTTGTCATATATTTTCATCTCAGTCATAGAAAATGGGACAGAAATTTTCTAATTTTTGAAACAAGATGATTAATTTCCTTCTTTCCTTGTTCGCTGTTTTTTCTTGGGCCGAGGAAGGGGGTATTTGAGGGTTGATCATGAGGGAGTTTTAGCATTAACCATTCAGGTTTAGACATAAATATTGAAGAACTAGTGCATCTTTCTAATGTGGTTTATATGTCATGCGTTAAAATTTGGCAAAAATCTAGAGGACTTTTTTGGAAATGGATATTTTGAACAGCCACTCCACCACTTTTTGGGGTCACTGTCTTGGTCTCAGTTTTTGTAGTTTAATTTCTCTCTGATCTTTCATCTACGTCAATGGTCCCTGATATTCTATTGTTTCTTTGGCTTCTACTCGCTCTCTTATAATGCTTGAATCTTCCAACTTGAAGGTTTGGCAAGTACTCCTGGCTGTCAGGGCTCTTGTGCTACCTCCTACAGAAGACTCTGAAACATGGATCAAGTTTGCTTCTCTCTGCCGTAAAAATGGCAGAATCAGTCAGGCTAAATCTACTTTGACCAAACTTTTACAGGTTAGTGATGGTTGTCATTGGACGTTATATATGAGCTGTCTTTCTTTCTGTTATTTATGCTCAAAATATCACCTGACTCTTTTTCCTGTAGTTTGATCCTGAAACAACTCCCGAAACAGTACGGGTGCATGGACCTCCTCAAGTGGTGTTAGCCTACTTGAAATACCAGTGGTCACTTGGGGAGGATCATAAGCGCAAGGAAGCCTTTGCTAGGTTGCAGGTGAGATAACTAAGCGGGTAACTAATTAACTCTGTGTTGCTGCTTCGTACATTAACTGCTTTTTTTTATGTTTGCACTTCTTGTTGCTTTAACGTAGGATTTGGCTATGGACCTTACAAGAACACTAAATCTTCAACCTGCCAGTCAGACTAGCTCAATCAGCAACTCCAATGCACCACTCCTTGCCCGTGTATATCTAGAAGTTGGAAGTTGGCAGTGGGCACTTTCTCCTGGTTTAGATGATGATTCTATACAAGGTTCTCTCTCTTACCTTTATTTTTCTACATGTACCTGATACTTCAGATTTGCCTTCAACTCTTGAATAGTTATCTTCTTTATTGCTGCTGTTCTTGATCTGATAATGGAGAAATTCTTAGCGCATTCCAGAATGCTACTCATTGTGCATCGAAGTGGGCAAAAGCCTGGCATAAATGGGCACTCTTCAACACAGCTGTGATGTCTCATTATACTTTGAGAGGCTTTCCTAGCATAGCTGCTCAATTTGTTGTTGCTGCCGTTAATGGATATTTTCACTCCATAGCTTGTGCAGCACACTCTAAGGGAGTGGATGATAGTCTGCAGGTGATATGTCAATTTCAGAATGCAGTACAATCTAATCATATTTTGAATTAATTTGGCAAAGCTTCCAGTTATTTACAATGTCAGATGAACTCAACTAGTATGTCTCCAAAAGTATTTAGATTACCTTATTAGCATGTAGTTGTTTTGAATCAAGGACTTGGTTGCGTTGGTTTTTTTGTCTGTTTTCCTAACAAAGCTCTTGATATTGATTATTAAGAAATCTTTTTTGGGGGCATCAGCAGGATGGAAAGTATTGACCTTTCTTGTCTGTGTTATGCTTTTGACTAATGGTTTGCATCTCTTACCCGTTTTTAATTCATTGTGTTCGGTAACGGACAAAGTCTGCAAGCTTTATGGTATGCTTTCTGTTTATTTATATTGTGCTTAGTACTTTTCCAGCGTTATTTTTTTATTTTTTATTTTTTTTTAAAACAAAGTCCAAGCTGCCCCTGCAGATATTGATATGGTCCTATTTTCCGTTTTCCACCAGTATTTAACCTGTTCCATTTCTTTTTGTTAAACTTTGTGATTGAGATCAATAGATCAATGCCTTGCATGTACCTTTTGTTTCGATTTTCTTTGTCTCACTCGTTTTGTCTAATTATAGGATATTCTACGACTCCTCACTTTGTGGTTCAACCATGGAGCAACTTCAGAGGTTCAAATGGCATTGCAGAAAGGATTCACACATGTTAATATCAACACTTGGTTGGTTGTTTTGCCCCAGATAATTGCCAGGATACACTCGAATAACCATGCTGTCCGTGAACTGATACAATCGCTGTTAGTACGACCAAACACTGGATTGGGCAGAGCCATCCGCAGGTTGGCACCGCAACCCCTTGAAGTGTTCTTTTCAAGATTTTTTTTTTTCCCCCCTTTTTGTTTTGGTATACCTTGAGTAACTAGATTGGTCTGTGTTTGCTTTTGAGGGGAACTATTTTTCGGTGATCAATTCAGTCTTAGAGTAACTTCTATATAACTGCTTTCTTCCTGCAGTACCATAGTTAGTTAAAATTCTTTTCCTCACAGATTTATGGCATATACGTTGGTGCACCTTATCTTTCAGGGGTGGTGGTGTTTATTTATGTGTTCATTCTCATAATTACAAAATGTTGGTTGACGGGAATTATTTTACTACTTTGAACTTCACTTAAGTTGGATATTAAATAAAGAAAAAGGAACACCACCTTATAGAAATTTTTATCATGTGAATTTTCTACTCAACACATATTTTTGGTTTCCTGGCAAGTTCTTTCGTTAATTTTATGAAGCATATTAAAAGTTTTATATGAAAATATGTATATTCATCTTTAAAAACTATAGCTTCAGAGTGAAATTCAATTTGTCTGCGGACTCATCATTATGTTATCTGAAGCAAGGGCATTTTAGGCCACCTATATTAAGTTCATGAGATGTTTTTCAGATGGAGTATAAATTTTAACCTGTAGCAATGTTCTTTTTGGTTTTCATCCAGGAGAAACACTATTGAACTGACAAAGTGTTCTGTTGTTCCTGTTCAATCGTTTTTCACTGACGCTCGGAGTTAATATGATTTGCTGGTGTAAAGTGAAAAATGTTGCTGATATAACATTGCATTGGAGAGTTTAAAGATATTAGGTTTATAGGGAGAATATGTCTCAACACAAATTATTGTCAATTTTATATGTAACATAACACAAATGTAGGATTTGTTTGTGCAAGGAAAATATTTTGTTTGAATAATTTGAGACATAAATATCAAGGTAATCCTTACTCTGAACTGAGACTGTTTTTGACAACTGTAAAGATGATCAGCAGTTTGAGTGCTTTGAAGCATTGACAAAGAATGTTGCTGTTTGTTTTGTGGGTTTTCTGCACCTTATGGTAAACTAGTTTTTCATGCATCATGAAAATTTAGGAGCTTTGCTTACTTTCTATCGCATGATGCTTTCCTATTTTTAAAAATTCTGACATTTACATGTCTTATAATCTTATTTCAGGCTCTTATGTATCCTCTTCTTGTGGCGTGTAAATCAATTAGCAATTTACGTAGAGCTGCAGCTCAAGAAGTTGTGGATAAAGTTCGACAACATAGTGGTGTGCTGGTGGACCAGGTAAAAATTCTTACCAGAATGATAATCTTTTGTGGCATTTGCTGTGTTTATCTGACTGTTTTTATTTCTGTAAAGGCACAACTCGTGTCCAAGGAGTTGATAAGGGTTGCAATACTTTGGCATGAAATGTGGCATGAAGCATTGGAAGAGGCTAGCCGTTTATATTTTGGTGAGCATAACATTGAGGGGATGCTAAAGGTGTTAGAGCCATTGCATCTTGAAATGCTTGAGGAAGGGGCAATGAGGAATGATACCACCATAAAAGAGAAAACTTTTATTCAGGTGATTGTTTAGCTTTTTAAATATGGTTGAAATTCTCTATTAGTATATGAAGAATTTTAGGAGAAGACGAAAAATTTTATTCCTTCTCTTTCTTATGTGTTTACAAACAATGTACAATGCAGTATTTATACACAAAAATTGCAGCCTAACTAGGAAAGTATAAGTAAGGAAATATACAATTTGTGCTAATTCATATCCCTGAAAATCAGCCTTATTCATATCCCTGAAAATCAGCTTTATTTATATCCCTGAAAATCAAGACCTAATATATTTGATTAGTCAACACTCCCCCTCAAGTTGGTGCATAAATATCAAATATGCCCAACTTGCAGACTTAGTATGGAAGGTCTTGTTGTTAAGCCCTTTAGTAAACACATCAGCTAGCTGTTCTTTAGAAGTCACATGAAATATGCTCAAGGAACCATCTGTTAGCTTTTCGCTTAGTGAAATGTCGATCAATCTCTATGTGCTTTGTCTGGTCATGTTGAACTGGATTATGAGCAATACTGATGGCAGCTTTACTGTCACAGAATAAGGATAAATTACCTTTTCCCAATAACTTCAATTCTTTTAATAATTTTCGCAGCCATAGTAGCTCACAAACTCCCTGCGCCATAGCTCTATATTCTGCTTCAGCACTTGATCGGGCAACTACACTTTGTTTTTTTGCTTCTCCAAGTGACCAAGTTTCCTCCCACAAGCGTGCAATAACCGGTGGTTGATCTCCTGTCATCTGGAGAACCGGCCTAATCTGCATCTGTAAAGGCTTCTATTTGAAGGTGACCATTCTTGGAGAAAAGAATACCTTTCCCTGGTGTAGACTTCAAATACCGCAAAATGCGAAAAACAGCGTGCAAATGAGGTTCACGAGTGTCATGCATATATTGGCTTACCAAGCCAACCGCATATGCAGTGTCTGGCCTAGTGTGTGAGAGATAGATCTCAATCTCCTCACCAATCTCTGATATCTTTCCAAGTCAACTGATGTACCATTTCCTGCTTGCAACTTATGATTGCTTTCAATATGAGATTCTGCAGGCTTGCAAACCAACATACCGGTTTCCTCCAAGAGATCCAAGATATATGTCCTCTGAGAAATAAAGATTCCCTTTTCTGATCTTGCAACTTCAATTCCCAAAAAATATTGCAATTTTTCCAGATCTTTGATTTCAAACTCTTGAGCAAAGAGCCTTTTCAGTTGAGTCATCTCTTCTTTGTCATCTCTAGTCACCACAATATCAACATAGACTATGAGTAGTGTGATCTTACCTTTACAGTGTTTGATAAACAAGGTATGATCAGCATTACTCTGTTGGTATCCAAAGGAAAGCATGGCTTTACTGAATCTGTCAAACCAGGCCCTAGGAGATTGCTTCAACCCGTATAAGGCCTTTTTTAACCTACACACCTTTCCTTTAGTCTTCTCATCATCAAAACCCGGACGCTGATAAATATCCATGTACACCTTCTCTTCCAAATCTCCATGCAAGAAGGCATTTTTAACATCAAACTGTTGTAGGTCCCAATCAAGGTTGGCTGCACATGAAAGCAGGATTTTGATTGTGTTCATCTTAGCAACAGGAGCAAATGTCTCTTGATAGTCCACTCCATAGATTTTGAGTGAACCCTTTAGCCTCTAATCTCGCTTTGTATCTTCTCAATCGAACCATCAGCTTTGTGTTTTAGAGTGAACATCCACTTGTAGCCTACCAATTTCTTTCCCAGTAGAGGAGTGACAAGATCCCAAGTCTCATTTTTAGCCAGAGCTTTCATCTCTTCAACCATTGCTTCTTTCCCCTTGGAATCTTTAAGGGCTTCTCTCCAATCCTGTGGCATAGACACAGAGGAAACAGACAAGACAAGGACTCTATAGGAGGGAGACAAGGAGTCATAAGAAACAAAGTTAGATATGGGGTGTTTGGTACAAGACCTGACACCTTTCCTCTAAGCATCAGAAGCATAGGTTTATCCAAATCAATAGTTGAATCAAGAGTTAAGGACAAACTCACCAGACGAGGAAGATTCTTGACAAAGAGTAGACTGCACGATGGCTTTTTCTGTCTTTTCTTTCCTTGAATATTTTTTAAATCCGGTCTATCCAATCGTCCAATATTCTCCCCCTGAATAGAACTCTCCCCCTGGGTGAGACTCTCTCCCTGAGTAGGACTCTCAAGAGTTACAGTAGGTATCACCTCTTCTTTCTTATTACTCTCCCCCTGAAGAGGTGATTGGAATGTACTGAAATAAGGCTCAGTTTCTCTAAAGGTAACATTCATACTAACACAGTATTTCCTGGAAGAAGGATGGTAACACTTGTAACCCTTTTGAGTCGGAGAATACCCCACAAACACACATTTAAGGGCCTTAGGTTCCAACTTTCCAGCATTCCTAGTATGGACAAAACAGGCACACCCAAACACCTTTGGAGGAATGGTGTAGGAATTTTTATCTTGCAATATCTCTATAAAAGGAGTTTTAAAGTTGAGGGCTTTGAGAGGCATTCTATTAATGAGATAAGCCGCGGCAAGAATTGCATCTCCCCAATAAGGTTTTGGGAGATTCATGGTAAACATAAGGGATCGAGCAACTTCCAACAGATGCCTATTTTTTCTCTCAGCAACACCATTTTGTGCGCTAGTGCAAGGACAACTAGTTTGATGTATTTTTCCATTGAACTCTAGATAAGTACGAAACCCACCATTCATGTATTCTGTTCCATTATCTGTTCTCAGAATTTTAACCTTAGCATCAAATTGAGTATTGATCATTTTATGAATGGATTGAAAGCAAGAAAACACATCACTCTTTGCTTTCATCAAATAAACCCAAGTTAATTTGGTACAACAATCAATAAAAGTGACAAATCATCGATTACCAGATAACGAACCATTCTGAGTAGCCCCACACATCAGAATGGATAGTCGTGAAAGGAATCGTACTCTTATTATTACTCAAATGATAGGAGTTTTTTAGTATGCTTAGCATACTCATAGGCATCACAACACAGAGAATCAAATTGAGTTTTTGTACGAATTTGGATATAATTTTTCTAAAACAAAAAAGGATGGATGTCCCAACCGTCTATGCCACTGAATTATTTCTTGGTTGGCATTATTGTTTTCACTAAAAAAAGCTTGACCCGTACTAGAAACAAGGTTTTGACTTCCTTCCAAAATGTATAAGCCACCTTGCGGTCTACCACTGCCAATCCTCTTCCCTGTTTGAAGGTCCTGAAAGACACAATGATTGGGATACCAAGGGTGAAAAAATTCAGCTTTACAGTTAAGAGCTTTGGTAATGGAACTGACAGATAAAAGATTAACAGGAAAACGAGGAACATGAAGTACTGAGGATAGCTTAATATTGGGAGTACAATCAATAGAACCTGTTAAGGCATGGAGTGTAGGTAAGAAAGCTTTTAGAAGAGCCTGTCATGTGTCTATTTGCTCCAGAATCTATAATCCAAGAATTTAAATGATTGTCAAGATGGGCAGCATTACCTGATTCCACAAAGTTGGAAGTTGTGACTGTAGTGGAGGAAGAGTTTAGTTGAGACAAAAGACGACTGAGATTCTGTATTTCGTCATTAGAAAGGATTCCAGTGGAAATTGTCTCCTTGGATGATGGCTCCATTGCCTCTGACAAATTTGCTCGGGCCCTTATTGAATTTACCTGTTTTCCTCCACGACACTAGTGGGCCGACCATGTAATTTCCAGCAAGTCTCCTTGGTGTGTCATGGCTTTCCACAATAGTCACAGTGCAGATGGTCTTTATCAGAAGTAGGATTGGTGGCCTTTATTTGCTCATGCAACAAATTAGCAGGCAACCCAGCTTTTTCAACTGTTGCTATGTATAGCATGGGATTTTGTCTACTCTCTTCTTGTTGGACATAAGAGTGATTGTTTCAAGGAAGGAAAAGGATCTTTACCAAGAACTTGAACCCTTATCTGGTCATATTCATTGTTTAAACCAGCAAGATCCAAAATCATAGATCCGCTCCTTTTCTACCAATTTTTGAAACTTGACTGCATCCCCAGCACAGTCTGCTTGGAAGTCTTGATAATAATCAAGCTCTTGCCACAGGCCACATAGTTCAGAAAAGTATTGGGAAATGGTCATCTCACCTTGCTTTGTGCCATGCACTTTGTTTCGAAGTTCATCATTGCAAAGGGCATCATTACCCATTTGTGAGTAGGTGAGAGATGCTGCATTCCATATTTTTGCTTCAGTATGAAGCAATAAATATGCTCTAGCAATTTGTGGTTGCATGGAGTTGACGAACCATAACTAGAGAATTCTCTGATTCCCACTGATTATAAGTGGGATTAGTGTTATCTGGTTTCCGTTTATGTCCGGTAACATAACCCTGCAATCCTCTAGCTTTGATGAATAACAGACAAGATCTTGACCATGCAAAATAATTAGTTCCGTCAAGCTTTACGAGGCTGATTTGCAGTGAAGGGTTATCAGAAAGAGGAGTAACTATCTTTTTCTCGTGTGACATCTTGGAAAATGGCAAATGGAACCAACAACCGAAGTGCCAAAAAATTCAGCAATCAAAGTGCCAAGAAATCCAGCAACCGGAACTGCCCAAAGTGTCAGCACCAATTGGACTGATCACCAGTGAAGAGGCCATTTGGAAGTGATGGTGAGGTTGAAGGGCTCTTGGATCTTTTCGGGCCTAGAATTTCTCTAAAAATCAGAGTATAAGCTCTGATACCATGAAGAATTTTAGGAGAAGATGAAAAATTTTATTCCTTCTCTTTCTTATATGTTTACAAATAATGTACAAGGCAGTATTTATACACAAAAAATCAGCCTAACTAGGAAAATATAAGGAAATATACAATTTGTCCTAATTCATATCCCTGAAAATCAGCCTTATTCATATCCCTGAAAATCAGGGCCTAATCAATTTGATTAGTTAACAGTATACTTTCCTGGTTTTCCACAGTTATCCTTTAGTTTTTTAGACGTGACCTGGTTTCTAATGTCACTGTTATAATTGCTGAAATTCCCACAAAGTAAAGGGGGTGATTTTGTCTGTATTTTTCTTGGGCGCTGTGCTAGTTAATCAGAAATTGTTCTCACAGGATTCTTGGATGAATTTGTTATGTTTTAAGTTTCAATTTGTAGTGTAATTTCTCTCTGTTCACATGATGAAATGTGAAAAAAGGTTCAAACAAGAATATTCTTGTTTACTCTTTTTATTAGAGCTCACCGTGATTCCAGCAATACTGTACTTAGAATGGATGTTTTCTGTATTTACAGGCATACCGCCATGAATTATTGGAGGCCTATGAATGCTGCATGAAGTATAGGAGAACTGGAAAAGATGCAGAACTTACTCAGGTACTTGCTGATTTATGCTTGAACTTGAAAAAGTTTCTGAGCCCCAATTATCACAATTTTGTATTTGCCATATAACGCCTTCTTCTCCCAATCAGCATTTTCCTTATCAAAATATATTCATATACGTTAGCATTTAGGTTGTGTGTTTGTATGGGTGGATTTGAAACGACTTGAAATTTGGGTGAATTTGAAATCCGCTCAATTAAACATTAAAAACTTAAAATGCCACTCTCGTTTGGTGAAATTTTAATCCCCAAGTAAATTCTTTAACTTGTTTGGATAACCTATGATGGATTTGGGTTTGAAATCCCTCAATCCAAACACAACCTTATAGTTTGTCGAATATGTTTATCCTGTTATTGTGTTATTTGTAACATATGGTTTAATAAACATTAATTCATCTTTTCTGATTAAGAAATCTGATTCTCATGGGGGGTGACTTTTGCATATGGTTCCGATTCTTGATTTCTGATTTGCATGCATCACTTTGGGGGCCTGTATAGATATGTGAAGGCAACAGTTTTCTTGGTCTACATGTTATGCATTTGAATTTGCACGTACATATGGTTGTTTTTGCCCCATCTAAGCAGTGCTACTTTTTGGTATTGCTATCATAACCTGGACATTGATTGACGTAAAACAATTCCATAACAGGCCTGGGATCTGTATTATCATGTATTCAGGAGGATAGATAAGCAACTTCAAACTCTCACAACCCTGGATTTGCAGGCAAGGAGCAGCATTTTTATGCTTACAATTGCTTCTATCTTGTGTCTTCCCAAACTAAGTTTATTTTTCATTTGGAAAACCAGTCTGTTTCTCCAGAGCTATTGCAGTGCCGGAATTTGGAGCTGGCTGTTCCTGGAACCTATGAAGCAGGTAAATGAAATTGTCACTTGAAATTATGCTAGTATTGATCTTCAGGCTTTGCTGCTACATTTTGCTAACGTCACAAATCCTATTACCACAGATTCTCCAGTGGTCACAATAGGATCATTTGCAGACCAACTTGTTGTTATCACTTCCAAACAACGACCCCGGAAATTAACAATTCATGGCAGTGATGGGAAAGACTATGCTTTCCTGCTGAAGGGACATGAAGATCTACGCCAGGATGAACGTGTCATGCAGGTTCAATATTGCCTGCATTCAAAGTTTTTGTGCCTCTTGTGTCAGTTATGATAACATGATGTTTTTGTTTAGGTTTTTGGGATCATATGACAGATTGATTGGATGAATTGAATTGATGTTGTTATGAGATTTCAGTTGTCCTTCCAATCAGTGAAGTATCTGCAGATTCTAAAACTTCAAATGTTTTTCAGCTCTTTGGTTTGGTGAATACACTCTTGGAGAATTCTAGAAAAACGGCAGAAAAAGATCTTTCTATTCAACGATATTCAGTCATTCCATTATCTCCAAACAGTGGGTTGATAGAATGGGTTCCAAATTGCGACACTCTGCACCATCTAATTCGAGAGTATAGGGATGCTCGTAAGGTTTGTTAAAGTAGTAAATTTCTTCCACTTCCTGTGTTTCTATGCTGTTTGCATCTAATTTTTGCACTTATTCTGACTTCATAGATCACCCTAAATCAAGAGCATAAACTAATGCTTAGTTTTGCTCCGGATTATGATCACTTGCCTCTTATTTCTAAGAGCAAAAGTTGAGGTGTTTGAGTATGCTCTACAGAATACAGAAGGAAATGACCTATCAAGAGTAAGCAGTAATAAAATTATAGTTGTCGCCTTCTTCTACTACTTCTCTGTCTCTCTCTCACAACACAGACATCCCAGCAGCTTATTTTCTGAAGATGATTGATTGTATTTGTATAGGTCCTCTGGTTAAAGAGTCGTACATCTGAAGTTTGGCTGGACAGGAGGACAAATTATACAAGAAGTTTAGCTGTTATGAGCATGGTATATACTCCTCTTAAGTCTTGTCCTTCACTTTGTTGGATCCATCTCAAGTGAGGCGATAAGTCAGTCCATTCCTTTCAAATTTTCTTTTGAAAATATTTGATAAATTCTTAATAAAGCTATATAGTCATTAATTACGGTTCTTACAATCTGACTTGGCTGGATATAATGTTTTTAAACCAACCACACTAGACCCCCCCCCTCCCCCACCAAAAAAAAAAAAAAAGATATAGTCACATAGTTGTGGTAGTTCGCTGAATGATTTGACTGATTTCTCTTGTAATTGTGTTATAATGTGAAGCAAGTGGTGCGCAATTAAAGACGATACTTCATTGGACACAGATGTGAGACCATTCATTGAATGAGTCTATTAATTGAGGAGGTTACATCAAGTGGTGCCACTATATATTAGTTAGTCGGTCATTAACCATAATGAAGTTTTTGTTTAACTATTCTGTGTTGCCTTTTCTAATTGATTTGAAGAATACATTAACCATGTCTTGAATAAGTTGTTTCTGTGAGATTCTTTGATATATCATCCATGCTACACTAGCTTACAAAAATCATTTGCCTCAATTCAGTAAATATGCCTGAAGCCTTGAACCTCTCTCTCGGTAAAGTGATGGTTATTCCGATCAGACTGACTGATCCCTATACAGTTTTGCTGCAGACTTCCCCTTCAAATGCATATGTTATTTTTTTTTTTTCTGGAGTTAAAGACTATTGAATTATTATTATTGTTGTTAATGTTGTTGTTGTTTTATTTTTTTTTAATACTTTTTCAGGTTGGTTATCTACTTGGCTTAGGTGATCGACATCCTAGTAACCTTATGCTGCATCGTTACAGGTGCTGTGATGCTTGTGGTTTACTCATTATTTGTTTGTTCCTCCATATACTGATGTTTGTTGTTTGTCAGTGGGAAGATATTGCACATAGATTTTGGAGATTGCTTTGAAGCTTCAATGAATAGAGAGAAGTTCCCTGAAAAGGTTAGCCAATCTAACATTTTTTGCTGCATTAATAAATCTTCCTTTTCTCTGTGCTTCACTGTAGTAAAACTTGTACAGCTCCACTTACAAATGGATTCTGATATAGGTTCCTTTCCGCCTCACAAGAATGCTTGTTAAAGCAATGGAAGTTAGTGGTATTGAGGGAAATTTTCGGTCAACTTGTGAAAATGTCATGCAAGTTCTTCGAACAAATAAAGATAGTGTCATGGCCATGATGGAGGTACAGAAACTGAATTTGCTAGCTTTCCCATGTTAATTTCCATATGTCATCCCTGTTGGATTGATTTTGTTTAGAAAAATTAGAATGTTGGAGTATCCCATCGATGTTAACATTCATTCACACCTCTGGAAGTGGATTTTTTTTGTTTGTTTGTTTGTTTTTTGTTTCTTTTTTTTTGGTTGGTTTTGGGGGTTGTTTACTGTGTTTGTCTTCTCCTGGCCTCTTTTTTATTTACTACCTTCACCCGGCTTCTTGTTTGTTAGCCAGAATGGAATCACAGAATTTGTATGCATCATTCTAAAATAATTTTTACTGCTTTTGCAGACTTTTGTTCACGATCCTCTTATAAACTGGCATCTACTTGTTCAATGAAGTCAATAATTTTTACTGCTTTTGTAGGCGTTTGTTCACGATCCTCTTATAAATTGGCGTCTATTCAATTTTAATGAAGTCCCCCAAATGTCTGCTCTTGCAAGTACACATGGGCCTGCTGTTGTCAATAGTGAGGAGTCTGCTCTGCAAACAGGGAGCTCCTGCAACCTCAACGGGGTGCTCGAGAAAGGGAACTCCTTCAGGTCAGGTGTTGGTCAATTCTGTACTCAAAACATCTAAATATATGCTTTTGTTCTTATCAATTTGTAATTGCAGGCTGTCAATCAACTTGGAGATGCTAATGAGGTTTTAAATGACCGTGCTGTTGTTGTTATGGCTCGGATGAGTAACAAACTTACCGGGCGTGATTTTTCTACCGGTTCTTCGGTGTCAAACATCTCCATGCAAAATGCACTTGATCACAGTACCTTAATTTCTGGTGATACTCGTGAACCTGAGCATGGTTTGTCTGTAAAACTGCAAGTTCAGAAACTCATCCTGCAAGCGAGATCTTATGAAAATTTGTGCCAGAATTATGTCGGGTATGGATTCTCAAAGCATAATTTTCATGTATTAATTTCCATTTTCCTCTTCTGCTATCTTGCAACATATTCAAGTGACGGTTAGATCTTCTTATCTTGGTTCGTGACAGAATTTTGGTTAGTAATCGCCTGAACTAGCTTTAGTCTGTCTCAGTTTGTAGATTGTGCCAAGAAGGGAAGTTGTTTTCGAAAAACTAATCAGTGGCTTTAATGCTTGCTGTTGAAATTTGGAACATCATTTTCTATTTGAGTTCTGTTTCATCAAAGAACAACTAGCTGTTTTTGGCAGTAGTCAATTAGGTCTTGCCCACAGGTAGTTTAGTAGTTGCTCCTATTTTTTCCCGTGGCAATACTTCTACCATTTTGATTGAGTACATATAGTATCTATGACAAGAAGTTTAGTTTCATCCCATGCCAGAAAGACGAGAATTTCACTTGAAAAGTTTATCCTCCTAGAACATAATTACGATTTTGGTAATGATTATACTTTGTGGCCTTCTACAGTAAGGCCAATGAGAAAAGTATAACAACTTTAATGTTCTCGCTTTCGGCCTTCTCTTGAGAAACAGAGAAGATAGATGAGTCTTGACTTAAATAAGATTATGGTTCGAACCTTCAATGTTAACCTAGGATCCTTTGCAGGGTTATATACCTTGAGTTATATTTTGGGGTGAAATTAACAAATGAATATACTGTAATTTAGTATTTAAACAGTATCACTTGGCTTTTGCATTTGATCTTTTTGCCCCGTTTATCTAACCAGAGCTTCCTTGTGTTGTTTCAGGTGGTGTCCTTTCTGGTAAACAGAAGGGAGTTCACTGATTATACATGTATATGTCATGTACATAGGCTTTTCTTCGGGCTCTGTGTAATAGGAGGTTGAACTGATCATGTATGTAATCTTGGTATACATATTTGATCAAAAGGGAAAGAAGCCATGTTGTAATTGCATTATTTTGCATCTGGTCGTCAGTTTGTATAGAAGTAGATATATATTTCAATAAATGAGCTATTGTACTGCTGATCCTGTGAGCCTATGTGCCTCATCCAAATTCTTTCTTTAATTCCTACATGAATCTACACTTCAAGATATAAGGAGTGTAAAAGAGTCCTAAGTCGAAGTCGAGCTCGAATAGTGGTGTAAAAAAGTCGAGTTGAGATTGGCTAAGGTAACTTTTACTTTGTTCGAGCTTCATAACATTTTAATTGTTCAAGCTTGACCAAGCCTAGCTTGAGCTTGAGTGATGAAATTTTTTTATAAAATTAAATATTTACATATGTATGCAAGGCCGGATTAAGTTCTATGAACTTTCAAACCTCATGCAGCAGAGCTTGAGCTCACCTCGCATGCTTAGGGTCAGCTCAGCTTGATGAAATGAATTTCATCAAGGTGAGCTCAAATCGAATTTTTGACCGAGTAGCTCGCAAGTTGTCATTTTGCTCGTTTAGCTATCCCCAAGTTTGAAACCCTCACAAATACTGGTATAATATGAGGTAACTTCGTAGGGAATAATAATAGTATTTTGTGGATATCGTACATGGAACCAAACAAGTCCCACCTATGTTCGGGTTAGAATCACACATCATTAGTCTAAATACATTCTCTAAGCTCATATCTAAAATCAGAAACAAAACCCCATTTAAGAAAAACATCTGTGGCAAAATCACTTGGATTACTTCTGGTATAACATCAAATCATAGTAAAAGTAATCTGTTTTAATAAACTCAAAATTGAGAGCAAAATATTTGTTATTTGGAGAGTATACATTCCATTTCCTTGTTACGAAAATGACAGTTACACGGAAATAGGACTCAGCATGTCTGTCATTTTTTACAAAATGTAAAACGATTTGTGGAGATCAGTTTAGTAACTTGAAGAGTTGGCACCCTTGGGAATATACATTTTTAACATCTAAGCAACAAGTACCTTTTTATATTTGCTTTGCTCGAGGCGGAGAAGAAAATCTGTAAATATATGCTCGTATTCCGGCATCTTCCCATATCCTGCAACAGTTGTCAAATAATTATTTAGAAACCATAACCATATATGTATGAACATAGTTGATTGAAGACATTATATGTATGAACATAGTTGATTGAAGACATAGTATGTCTTCGCAATCTGTGCTGTGCTAAATTTTTAAAGAGTATTGGATAAAAGAGAAAACTAATACCAAAACACAAAGGAAGAATGCAAAAGTAGCTTGAGTTTTCAACTTTTAATTGAATTGAAATAGAATTAATGATCAGCTAGATATAAATACAAGCTATTGTACTAGAATATCAAAACTAACAGTCACTAATTCCATGAATAGTAATTACGAGGAAATATACATGTAACAGTACAAACATTATAAATACAGGAAACATTTTCACGAAAAGTGCATGCATTCAGTCTTTGATATTTGTCCAGTAGTTTTCAAATAAGCCATTTGCCAAAATATAATTGGAACCATGAGACAATATAAACTTAGAATTGTTTAGGCATACTGACAATACATGTAACCGAGACACACAGAGAGAGAGATGATGTGAAGTAAAAAGAAATCTTGTGACTTGCCAGGGAAGTAGTTGATGTCGATCACATAATATAGATCTTTTGTTCCATATTCCCGAATTTTATGTCTATATTGAACAGCTGGAGGCCCTGTAAGAAATATATGTACCGGAATATGGCAAACAATTATCGCCAAAATTACCATAGTACAAACAAAAGAATTAAAAACAACAAACTTACCAATCGAATGCGAAGCTCTCTTGCAAGCATCTCGAGCAAAGGACTAGGAGGAAGTTCTAGGGACAACAATTACGTAATGTTAATAAAAGAATGCAGGACAAACATCATGCCTGGCCAATGAATTAATCTCAAAACATACATCAGTAAGTTCAGTTGGCCCATTGCAAAAATCACTTAACACAAACAAGGAAAACCTTCATTCATACAGTGATAAGTGCTGCAGTGAACTCGGCCAGAAATAAAGATAACTGCAGGTTTTTCGCAAGTTGTCAGATCAGTTTATTTTTCTCTTATCTCGTTTGATACAATTGATTGGCATGGAAAATCAGGTGTTTGATAACCAACAGATATTATCCCATGTGTGTTATTAAGCATCATAATACAAGATGTTAACAGTTACTGTAGTGAAGAGAGCACATGACTCACCAGAAACATTGGGGTCTAGATCAGCGCCATCTGCAGAAGCGGAAGCACATGAAACCCTTGGGAAACGAAATACACCAGCAATTTTTGATAGTTCACGCTTACATACATCAGGTAGAGAGAAGCGCCTGACAACTTTAATGGACTCTCCAATAATATACACTTTAAAAAGAACACCACCTTCAACAGAGCACAAAATCATTGAGTATTCAGAGAAGTTAAAATTAATACATCACCATGAGAAATATAAGGTTTTTTGCACTCAAAACATGAATACCATGATTGACAAACTCCTGTAACACCAAAGGCGGCTCGAGTTTAGCAAGAGAAACTTTATCATATGCAAGAAAAAGTTCATGTGACTTTGCACTTCCATCTACTACCAGAGGTTTTGCAACTGAAACATGGAAGTGAAGTTCACAAAGTTTTAGTAAAACTTCAATAAAATCATATAACAATATAATATTATAAAGAAAAAGGCACCTTTCTTTGCAGGAATATCACAGAGAAACAACTATGGTACGTGGCATATGCCATATGTTGGAAGATTATCATAGAAGAGTGAAGACAATTAGGCAGTGTTAAACTACAATTCAACTCAGATCTGTGCAGATAGTTCTAGATAATCACTACCCAGCATGACCAATTTTTATTGGTCACTTTGCTTCTTTTTTTTTTTTTTGGTCCCAATAATTGACCACAATGACCATGCAGACATCACTCGTTGCCATATTCAATAAAAATCCCTTTGTGAAAATGCAATACTCTCAAGGACTTCCAATTTTAAAATGTTAAAATGAAGGATAATTTTGGTATATTTTGATAAAACTCACAAGCATAGAGATAATATCGGCACTATTCTCATAACATACTAAGTCAATGCGGCAAAATAAAAATAGGATTGAAGGAGTGTACCACCTTGAATTATTTCACAGTACACATGTTAGAACACAATTGACAAAGATAAACTGTGAAGATTGGCGATGTTATTCTGTCAGCAATGGTACCCTATTTAAAACAGGCTTTTCTCATGTCTTTTCAAGAAACTCAAGAATTCAGGGATACAAAGCAAAAATTGATAATTTCAATAATAATACTAGAGTCTTCCAGTGCACAGTCCCCATAGGGAAGGGGTACTGCTTCCAACAAATTCAGCAACCACAAAACAAAGAAAACCAAAAAACATGATAATAAAGAACATTACCCAACGGAAGTTTAAGACCTTCTTTAGTAACCTCCTCCGGAATTGATAATGGATCTGTTGTGAAAACCAACTGCCTTGGAACAGTGACTCTACCTATCAGCATTAAAGGGCCAAATGAAAACAACCAGTTATACAGTTATATTGAAGTACTTAAATGCCAAATGCACATCAGTAATGTTTAGACAATCATGACTGCACGACCACACATACTTGCATGCAGGTATAAACACATACATACATGTGCGTCTCTCTATACAGAGGGAGAGACAGGGTGATGTCACAAGAAAAAAGCAAGTTTGGAAGTACCATAACATTCAGGCAATTTCAGATCAGCAACATCCGCAAGCATGGACTGACGGTTGTTTACATGTTCTATAGCATCAGGAGGATCTAGAACAGTAACGTCAGGATTCTTTTGCCCATAATCCTACAAAAGGAAAGAGAATGACGATAATAACAAAATGCACAGCTGGCACTAAAGGTAGGTAAAGCTTCATCAATGACTATCAAAATCACATTTTCCAAAAGAATGTATTCTCCCTGTCAAACATTGTTCAACATAGAAATCCTCGCTGTTCATTGAACAGCCACATGATTTATCACTTATGCACAATTTTCTACATTTTAAATTGAGAAGCAATGACTAATAACCATTTTAGGAATTTATTAGGGGAAAACATCAGGTTGTGCTCTTCCCCATTCTCCATATCAAGGTGAGAAAACAACAAAGAGGGCAGCTGATCACAGACAAAAGAATATTTGGATGGGGAAAAAAAAGAAATCTTTTACGTAGTTAATGTCTCTGATCTCCCATGAAGAGAAGAATATAAGCTCTGATAAAAATTGAAATGTTGCTCGGAATTTGCAAAGGTGATTCAGAAAATCAGCTTAAATAAGTGAGTTCATTTCTTCTCTTTATTATTTTCTTCTTCCTCCACTTACATCTCACAAGGGACATACAGGTATCCCACAACTATAGAGAACTTGAACTCCAGCTATGATTGAAAATGTGCAGAGTTTAAGCATGATAAAAAAGGCCACTTATAAAGCACACAACAATTACAAGAAAATGTAGTGCTAATAACTAACTACTTGATTCCTCAAAATAAGTTGAAACAAAACATGAAACCTGAAATCTAATATCAAATGATAGCAGATAAATAAAGTAGCCATGTAACATGATTGAAGACAAGAATTTGCCTAGATAGATGAGAAGTAAACCTTAGACTGAAACTATATTTAGATCACTTGTTTGGTTTAGGTGGAACAGTATTCAACTTTCCAATTCATCATTCCTAATAAAGAGATGCAAATCCCGTCAGAAAAGATGAGTTTTAAGCCTCTGACAACATTTCTTGTTCAGCCAATACCATCGATCACATCCAATTTTGGCATGAATTAACAAGAATTATATAGTAGGTAGGTTCAGGATGTGGAGTGGATGCCACAGACTATTGCAGAACCAGCAACTTAATGAGATTCAGCATATTACAAAGTATTATATTCCATACAATAAATCGTTATGGCTTTAGAGCACAAACCTCAATTGTTTGGCTCCATTCTTTTCCTGTCAACTAGAAATAAAAACAAATGAATTAGGAACTTTGACAAATAAATAAAGTTGATCTATCAATGAAAGATGAAAAAGGTATGTTTTATGATAGAAAGGGAAGGGAAAAAGTTAAATAATATTTCCGCCCCTACATCTTACCCAATTCATTTTAGGTCCCTGAAAATTCAATTTGTTTATATAGCCTAAAACTGAAGCACATAGTTCAATTGACTTATACCTAGCTTTAAGTATCTCATTAGCATGCCAGAGCCAGCCAGCCAGCCACACACACACACATCAGGCAACTGCTGTTAATTGTCCAATAGGGAAACTAACTATCCGATGTCATTAATGTACCACAAGAAAGAATTTCATAATGGACATATCAATTTGTTGGGGCAATCAGACAAATACATTAGGAATTGTTGAACCCCAGTTATGATAATCATGTTTTGATGATGACCAAATCGTACTAACAGCCTAAAAACAAATGTGCAAAAAAACAAGAAGGTTCGGACGAAAATGATCGTCCAAACACAATCAAGAAAAACAACTAAAATGTGAGCAACACCTTACGGACGATGAAGAGCGTCCGAAAGAAAGGAGCTCGGATGCAAGGGAGCGTCCGAAACATGACCAGACAACACTGAAGGAAGAACACATCTTTCAGACGCAAATAACTGTCCGAAGGACAGTGCTTAGGACGCAAAAGACCGTCCAAGACAAGGAATCCGAAGCCAAAAGGATTGGCTTCGTTGTACGTTGAAGAACGTCTGAAGCCAAAAGGATCGAACGTTGAAGACCGTCCGAAGAAAGGAGCTGGAAATGGAGAAGTTTTTTGTCATGCTGTAGGATGCATACGACCGTCCGAGACACTGTTCATGAAGCTGTAGGACATATGATCCGACGTCCGAACCATCCGAACTCCTAACGACTAGTTTTTAACAGCTAGTTTTTTGACCGTTGGAGTTCAAAATTCAGCACATCTTTCATCTATAAATAGCCCAAGGACATCCAATTAATGTGTGGAACTACTACACTCAATACAAACACTTGTAAAAGCAATTTGGGGAGAAATAGGCTAAAATATTGCGGGTTGTATTGGTTTGGGTAGTATAGTTCTCTTGGCTCAACTAGAGGGAATTAGCGTGAGCAAGAGTAGACTAGTGAGTGATCTTCAAGTGTAAGAGTGAAGGGATAACAAGTGTACAAAAGTGAGATTGTAATGTAAAACCCTTTAGCTCAACTAGAGGAACTTATTAACTACAACTAAGCTGGTGCAAGGGTGAGCGGGTGAGCCTACTTTGTGTACAAGAAGGTTATTGCCTCACCTTCTTTGAAGAGGCACTACTAGTGGATGTACTTCAACCTTGAGGAGTTTGGGAGTTTGGTTTGATATTCTTTATCTCAATCTTTTTATTTGTTCTTTAAGATTCAATTGTTAAATATTTATCTTTGATCATTTGTGCTCAAGTGTTCATTTGTTGCACAAAGTTTGCATTTTCATTAAACACTTCAAATGGTTTGTTTTTTGAAGCAACCTAATTCACCCCCCTCTTAGGTTGCTTTTGGGCCAACAGGAATAAGATAAAAAAGGTATAACATTAAAGAGGGTTACAAATTTTAACATGAATCTCTAATTTATCGAAAAAAGAGAAGGCCTAAAATACTATGTCGAAAGTCTACAGTTAAAGGTCATGAGAAAAAGGATCACTAAAGCTACAATATTAGTCTCAAGAGAATGAAGGTTTCAGAAAGAAATATTGCACTGACCTTGTGTAAAGCAGAACAACATCAAAAGGACCTTGGTCTGATAATGGCTGCTTTACATCAATAGGAATAAATAATATGCCTTTACTTCTGGACCATAAGAAATAACAGCATATAAGCTTGAGCTAACAAAAAAATGTCTTCTAATACAACTTTCTGCGACCCAATAAATGACAGACACTCAACAATGTATGACAAACAGGACAAACAACGTGCTAGTGGAGGCATGGTGCATGCACGAACAAGCATATAAATCATTTCACCTACCACAATTTATTCATCTCAATGTACATTTGATTTGCGAACTACCAATAGATGTTAATAGTCAAGCCAAAAAAAAGGAACATAAACCATAAAGGCAAAATGCAACAATAGAAAGTAAATGCTAATTTCCTTGGAGTGCAAGGTAAATAACCTGCAACTAGGACTATATTCCGGTAAAGATTTCCCAAATTCAGAAATGGAAAACCAGTGAAACAGTAACAAAATCATAAATTATGGAAACAGTGAAAGGAAAAAATTAATCAAGACACAGATGGAAAAGTGTTCCTGGTAATCAGGCAGTGGGGCCAAGCATTGACAATAATCTCCACAAGCAAGGAGGAAGCACAAGAAATTGACTTAGGAATAGGACCTATGACTACTAAAAACAAATTTATTCATCAGAGCATATATAAAGGAATATTCCCCAAAAACAACTGGAACAAAAGAAAAAAGATTCCAGATTCCATCATTCCAGAATTAAAGAGGAGGATAAGTCAAACAAACAACTTGTTTCTAATTGCACATGTGCCATAATTTTACCACCTTTGACACAGACAACTGATTACTGCAGCTGCAGGTTTGCTGTTCCAAATAAAGGGCTCAAACAGTTGACTCCACTAAATAACAGAACACTTATTCTAATTCAAGCACCAAAAGTATAAAAGGCAAAACACATTAAAACTTTAGCTGTTCCCACAATAATTCACAAATTAGTGACTAATATCGAAAATATTACAATAGCTCAGTCGGATGTCAGATTCTAAGAGTAAATGAACTGGAAAATTCTTCGAAACAAAAGGCAAATTCTTTTTATAAGGATTAAAACCTAAAAAATCAAAAACTAATACTACAAAATACAGAAAATTTTAATCAATCCTGTAATCATGCACTAAAAATAGCAGAAAAATATATGCACATATATATAATAATCAATGTAACAACAGCGTGCGGATTGAAGCACTAAAAACCGCTTAATTGGATATATATATATATATATATATATATAGCAAATTCTACTATCTTTTAGGGAATCATTATCTTGACTTTAAAAGATTATACATTGTACAAATTTTTAAAGCATATGGTGTTATTCTGTACAAACATTTAAAATAGAAAGGAATGGTTTCACTTTAGAATTTTCCTATATATATAATCAAGCACGAATTGGAAACGCACAAAAAATTAAAATATAATAAATAAAAATTACACGAACAGAGCAAAATTCTCGAAAATTAAATTGAAAAAAAAAATGTAATAATAAATGGTTTTATGTCAATGCATCGGATCGCAAAAAATAAATCGGAAGAACTACATACCTTGCTAACTCGAGAAGCTTGGGCTGCAAGAAGCTCTGCCGTTTCTTTAACGTAAGCGCATAGCCGACGACGAGTCTCGTTGGCGTCGGCGTCGACGGCGGTGAAGTCCTAATCAAACTGAATTCGCTTTCTTTATCTTCTCCGTCGCAGTCGCCGTCGTCTTCATCAGTTTTCGCAATTGAAATCTCTCCGTCGAACCTCATTAATACCACCAAAAAAATAAAAAATAAATATCCACTACACCGGAAATTTTATATTAATATTTTTTTTTTTTTTCAAATGAACAAAAAAAAAAAAGGAAAAATCTGGATTATCTGGGTTGAAAAATCTGTTTTATGTAGAGAATATGCGCGGATTATTATATGTTAATAGTATTAATTTAATATTTCCCCTAAAATCTGGAAATGTTAATTAATGCAGTTTTAATTATTAATATTGGAAATGGAGTGAAGGGAAAAATGGAGGAAAACACAAAGAAGATAGAATCGAGAGAGAGATTTATGCTCTCTCAGCAGAGCAGATAGAAAGAGAAGACAAAGTGTGAGATATTACTACGCCTAATAATCTAAATTACTGTTACTAATGGTGGAGTATGTGCCAAACAAGATTCCCCAAGCTCCTAATGGAATTTCTTTTTTCTTTTACACTTTTGCCCCTCTTTCTTTTCAATATTCAAACCAACTTTTATTTGATTTTCAAATAAAAAAAATTTTAAGTGGGTTCGATTTAGTGGTTAGATTAAATCTTATAAAATTTTGTTTGCGTCATTTGATATCATTTAATCAATAGTATTTAATTTAAATTATATGATGTGTAACCAGATAAGTGGATTCAAAAATTAAATCTATTTAAATATTTCTCTTAGAATAAAGTCTATGTGTTCACTTGAGGTTGATTTTTAAACTAATTAAATGGAGCATTAAAAAAAAAAACCTTGTGTATATTAATGCTAGTAATTGTTAACTTGGGTTTGAGGGTGTAGATCAAAATTGAATCATTTAAATAAACCTTGATATTTGCAGATGAATAGATCAATTTACTTGAATTTGATTCAATAAAACTCAGTTGAATTCAGTACGAGAGAAACCAAACTCTTATTGTAATTTCTTATTAGTATTCTTATGTATTTTGATTTTTGAAGGCTAATATCCTTTGAATATTATTTGGATAATGCCCACATCACTGTAAATGAATTCAAATTATTTTATATTTGAATTGAACTTGACTCGATAAGAATTCGTTAAAGTTTGATTTGTCAATAATCAAATCAAATTTGAACAAAATTTAGCGTTCGTTAATTTTTTTAACTAGACTAAACTCTGTTCTATAGGTTAAAAATTTTAAATTTACATATAAAAATTTGATATTACTCGACCTTGATTTTAATTCGGTTCGATAACAGTTTATTTACACTTGAACAAAATTTTGAATTAAAAAAATTTGAATACTAATATTCGACTTGTTTACATTCATTTACACCTCCACACCCTACCTCTACCTCTACCTCTACCTCTACCTCCTACATGAAAATAACAAATTTGGACTATTTCGTTCTTCAATTTTAGTGACACTTTTTAAACTTCAATTCAAATCAATAATGACAAATTTTTGTAGAAAGAACTGAAAAGGAATATCATCGATCAAAAAGTTACGCATAAACTTTTAAATGTAAAAATTTACCAAAAAAAGCTGAAATTAACTCAATTTTTGATAGATGGTAAAATAAAAATTTAGACGTTACACATACAATCCATAATTAATACTTTTATTTCGCCAAATTACCTAAATCAACCAGTAAAACATACTTTTACCATAAAAGTGATAGTCAACCCCACAAACTTACTGTGTTTGTTTGTCGTTACTTTTACGAGCAATGTCATTGTTGCAAGGAGAATTATAACATAGGAAGACTAGACTACCTCGCAAGGAACTCGTGAAACATATAAAAAATCACAAAGAAAGAAACAAAAATACCTTTTGTTTTAGTCATTTAGTTTACGAGTAAGACGAATTCTTTTGGTATATACACCCTTAAAGTTAAAAAAGAAAAAATATATATATATATTTTTATTAACTATAATACATATTTTTAAATGAACTTGCAATTTTTGGATCAGCTTACGATCATTATAACTGAAAATATTTTGTGTTGGAATTCTATTTTAGTATGAGAAAAAATGTGAAGAAATTTAATAATTTTTTATTTTCTTCATAAAATTCAAGATTTAGTCGAGACGAAAAATCAAATATATCATGGTGTTTCACTATTATTGGCTAATGAGTGCAATCTGCTCAAGAATCACTAATTGATTAGTCTATTCAATTTTTTATTTTTTTAGTCTTTGACGAAGAAAACTATGTCAACATACCCACTTTGATTTAGATGTCAAGCCAATCCTAACAAATGTATAAAATGTTTACTTAAAATTAATTGTTTCATTTGTGTTAATGATTTAAAAATGAAAAAATTCTATCGTTTTATTTGGGTATTCATACGATTATTTTTGAATATTTACACAATACAATTTATATATTTTAAATATTTATACAATATATAAGTTTTAAAATATAATTATTTATAATATTCTTACGGTATTATAAAATTTCCTATAAATTTGATGTCTGGCTTTGACAAATAGAATATGATTGAATATATTAGAGGTGGAATTGACATTTGAACTGCACAAAAACATACTATTAAAAAAGGTATTCTAGCTTTCTTTTTGCATTTCAACTCGTAATATTCACCAAAAGTTGACTGATTAAAAGTAGTTCATCTTGGAAGTAAATAAACAATTTCTTATACATGCATGCTCATATTAACTAATTTATGTAAAACATAGAAAATTAGATTCTCATGAGGTAACGTATTTAAATAAAAAATAAAACAATAGTTTAGCAGATGCCACTCGTGGAAGACATCATACACGTTCCTTAGTGGTCCAGCATAAGTTTGGTTCTTTATGCACTAACAAGAACTCAAGAAGGAACGTTACTTAAAAGAGTGAATTTATACAAAATGATAAATATAAAATAATAAATAAATTTATTGATGTATTATTAGATTCAAAAAAGAAGAAAAAAAATATTTGGTTGAAAATCTAAAATCAAAGAGAATAGTAATTTGATAAGATTTTGTCATATAAAGTAATTTTGACATGTAATTATAAATTTATGGTTTGTAAATGATTTTCCCATTGTAAAATTACGGGGTGGATGGATTAAAGCCGTAAATCAGTTGAAATGTGAGATAAGAATGGTTATTATGACTTACGAGTAACTAATAGTAATTGATGCAAATTTGATGTGTGTAATAAGAAAAAAATATATTATTTATCAAAAATAATTTTATTAAAAGTAATTTTATTTTGTGAGAGTAAATGTAAAATGAATTCTCAAAGAAAAAAAAATGTAAAGATGAGTAGTTATTTGATAGTTAATCATAAATAGTTACTAACCTAATTTAAAATTTATGAGTAAAAAATTTAAAAAGAAAATCTCCCGGGAATAACAAGGGCGGAAAGAATAATCAATAGAATGAGTTTGGGAGTTTAGGAGAGAAGGGAAGGGAAGAGAAAATTTTAAATTATGTGTGAAAGGAAGAGATTTTAATATTGTTTGGAAGCATGAGAAAGAAATTGAATGATTTTGGATAAAAGACAAAATAAATTTTTGTTATGTGCGTAGTAAAGGACAAAATGAGCATTTTAAAAAATTTTAAAATTAGCAAAGGAAAATTTTACACTGTAGTAGAAAATTTCATCCCCTCATATCCGTTCCTCCTACTCCCTTTCTTTCTTTTGGAAAACTCCCAAATGGATGAAAAACCCACATTCCTCTTGTTTTTCTTTCTTTTTCCTTATGAATCTTTCACTCCCAAACGCAATGTAAAGGGTATAAGAGAGAAAACATTAAATTTGATATTTTTTGAAAGTTAGGAGACTTTGTGATTTATATATAGTTAGATGTAGATGTATTTTTTAGTTTAAGATAATGGAAAATTCTACAATTTTTTTTAGAAATCATTCCTCTTTAAAGATAATATCATGTTTTAGAAGTTCTTGCATAAGCTTTTAAGTGAATGATTCTCCGAAAAGAACTGTAGAATTTTTTAATATATTATATTAATTTTGAGTTTAAATTAATATACAAGTCATTGATTTATAAATTATAATCGATATGATTGGAGTTGCGGCCTCATGTGCAATGCATTTTGGACTATACTCCATCTCTCCGGCTCAAGAACTCTCGAGGATTTGCGCAATAGGTTGCATTTGTATTCATGGATTTGGAAAAAGATTGACGTTGTTATAGAAATTTGAAAATTAAATAAATAATTTTTAATTTATTTAAATTAGAATATATTTAAAAAATTTTATTTTACACTTTTTAATTTAAATAAATTTAAAATTTATTAATTTTACCTAAAAAAAATTTTCAAACAAATTGATAAATTTTAAATTTTTTTATCCAAGCGGATAGAGTATTTATTTTGAGATAGGTGAGTACAATGCCAAATAAATTGTACTTAGACCAGCCAAAAATAATTAATAATAAGATGTGGATCTTGCTTAATTTTCTTATTTCTCCTACCGTTTTCTTGCAAATTGCAATTTGGAAATTTCCATGCTATAGGCTCACAAGAAAAAGAGGAGGGCGACTAGACTACGCACTGTTTCCAATCAATCCCCGGTAGATTTCGATTACATTTCATTTGAATGGAAGAATTTGGGTGAATTGATTTAAAATTATAAATTATAATAAATTATTTAAATAAATAAATTAATTTAGTTATAAATTTAAGATTTATTAACAAGTAAGAATGTAATTTTAGTAATTAAATAAATAAATTTAAAACTCATATAAATTTTATATTATTTTAAATTCACCTAATTTAAATATATTTATTTTAAATACTTTTTTTCAATTCAAATCCACTCGTCCAAACATAAGGTTATACAGATGTCAATGGTGAGAAAAGTGTGGATAGGGTGTTGGATTCACTTCACTCCTTGCATTTCATCTTTTTCTTGTCTTTTACTATTGGCTCCATTGTGGTATATTTGTCGTTTTATATGAATTATTTTGTATTAAATTATATGTCATTTTAAAATTAAAAAAAATATATATAAATTGTGTGTGTTTTTTTTCTATTTTAACTTTACCCTTTTATTAACTGTGAAAGGATTAGACACTTTAAATTATTTTGTATAAAATTAATATAATTTAATAATTTTTTTAAAATTTTTATTATAAAATCAAAACGACAATTAAATGGTACCGGGTACTATTTACATTCAAGAAGCATGTAAAGTTGCTACCGAAAAAGGTAGTTAACCGTTAAATTCGGACAGCTATAATACTAGGACCACTTTTTCAAATGTCCTCAACTTCAACCATAGTACTAGTAGTAGTATTTATTTGAACAAGCAGCCATGGTGGTCAGGACATTGGGTCCTTGAATAATTTGTTCTCCTTCTACTAATTTATAATAGTAGTATTATTTTTATTTTAATTCAACACCTCTTTTTTCTACATAATTATTTATTATTCTAATTATGCACTAAACCCTATTTACTAAGTATTATAATTGTTTGTTGCTGACTTAGTAAACCTCAAAAATCTTGTCTAACATAATATTCCCATTCTTTGAGTCTCTGCGGAGATTTCAACTATAGCCCTCTTAATATCATCAATTAGTGGAATAAAAATATACCCTTTTGTTTAAATTGATTATTTTTCAGTTCATCCATCTGAAACTTTGGTCTTGAATCTTGATCTGACAAGTTCAAGATCAAAGGAAAAGAAAATGGCAGTCACAGGAAAATTTGCTGTCATTTGTAACCAGACGATCATGAGAAAACCGGGTGTTTTTGGTGCTCCAGTTGCTGGTCAAAGAGTTTGTTTTAATGCCTGGAAGCTGAAGGACCGTAAGGGTAGGAACGAAATAAAAGCAGTTGCTCATGTAGAGGTAGGAACAAAATCAACCACAGTGATCAGGGGTCATGGAATTTGAAGGGATTGGAAGGGAATTTGGGGGTTGATTTGGTTTCAGAAGAGGAGTTAAGAAAGAAGGGATTTATGGGGTTGAGGAAAACTAAGCTGGTTTGTACAATAGGGCCAGCATGTTGCTCTTTGGAGGAATTGGAGAAGTTGGCATTGGAAGGAATGAATGTGGCAAGGCTCAACATGTGCCATAATACAAGGGAATGGCACTTGGATGTTATTAGGAAAATCAAGAAGTTGAATGAGAAGGGGTATTGTGTGGCTGTGATGATTGACACTGAAGGAAGTCAGATTCATGTGGTTGATCATGGAGCTCCTTCCTCTGTCAAAGCACAGGTAATATATAACTAAACTTTTCGTGAACTCGATGCATATTGTAGATTATGAGATTTTGATTGTTTAATGGTATTATTTGATTGTTAGGATGGTTCAATCTGGCACTTTACTACTGAAAAGTTTGAGGGGTCTCGCCCATTGACAGTTCAAGCACGAGTCACGAAGGATTTTCTGAAGGTTGGTGAGAGTATTGGACTTTAAATGTTAATGTGGATGAAAGTAGGAAAAACATTTTCTTGATCAGTATTTCATATTCTGTTTCAGGTATTGAAATAGGTGATGAAGTTGTCATTGATGGAGGAATGGCCACTTTTGAGGTTATAGAGAAGATTGGAAATGATTTGAGATGCAAGTGCACAGACTCTGGTCTACTGCTGCCGCGAGCTAAATTGAGCTTTTGGAGGGATGAGAAGCTTGTAGGGAGGAATTATGAACTCCCAACTCTATCTGCAAAGGTCAACTTCCAATTTTGTCTTTTATTTCTCTTCATTCAAGGTTCTATCACTATAATTTGGTGTTATTTTGTTCTTTAACTGCATTAACTCTGCTAACTTTTTTAGCAGTTTAACTTTCCATAAGTAAAATCCTTGGTTGGTCACAAATTCTTATTGCTTGCTTATCTTGAAAAGAAAAACAAAATGAAAGTCTGCATCTATCTTTTTATCCAACTCTAGTTCAACCAGCAATTTCTTTTTTCTTATCTGTAATTTGTACTTCATAATTTGCAGGATTGGTCAGACATTGAGTTTGGAGTTTCTGAAGGTGTTGATTTTATTGCTGTGTCATTTGTCAAGGATGCCAAAGCTATCAGGCATCTGAAGAGTTACCTTTCCGCCAAGTCTACCAAGTGAGTCAATTTCTTGAAAAGATTTATGAACTTGTGTAAGAGTGTAGGTTCTTTGATTCTTCTTAAAACATGCCTAAGCCACGAGGATCATCTCATTTACAATGCTGATCTGCATATTGTCTTCAGCAGATATTTGCTACTTGATCTAACTAATATGTCTCTTCATAACTAACTACAATAGAAAAATCCATTAGTTCCATATATCCATCCCCATAGGAGAAGCATAAGCATTTGCTTGTAAGTTGTATAATCCTCTCACTAAATAGATGCAAGAATGGTTGTCTTATGGAACTTGATATTATGTTGTTTGATATACATACACATCTAGTTTAAATTACAGATCTGCTAGAGTTTTAGCAAAGATAGAGTGTGTGGAGTCTCTTCACAAGTTGGAAGAAATTGTTGAGGCTTCTGATGGAATCATGATAGCCAGAGGAGACCTTGGTGTTGAAATACCTCTTGAACAGATCCCGTCAATGCAGGAAAAGATAATTGAAGTCTGCCGGCAGCTCAACAAGCCTGCTATTGTAGCATCTCAACTACTAGAGTCAATGATTCAGTATCCTACTCCAACAAGAGCTGAGGTACCATAACCTGATTACTTCAAAGAAAATTATGAACCATGTAGATGATAGATATGTATAATGCCTTCTCTTCGCAGTTGAATTTGTCCATTCTTACTTTGTGTTATGTGTTTTGAATGATATATCATTATGGGAGTATTCTATATTCAGACAAACGGCAGTTGTTGTTAATTTAAACATGCCACAGGTTGCCGATATTTCTGAAGCAGTTCGGCAGTATGCTGATGCATTGATGCTGTCTGGTGATGTGAGTCTGCTATTGGCTCATATGGGCAGAAGGCTCTTTCTGTGTTGCGGACAACTAGCAGCCGAATGGAATCATGGAGCCGTGAGGAGAACATGCAAGCTAATCTGAACCAGTCGAAGTCAGATCAAATTGCTGAGCAGATCTGCAATTGTGTAGCTGAAATGGGTAATTTCCTATTTTTCTCAACAACAGTTATTCATTGATCAACACACTTGACAGAAAAATTTTTAGGCCTTAATCATCAAATACCTCCACGCCGTTGCGTAATATCCTCTTTATGTCTGAGTCCCAAGTATTTGGAATTTTGGGTTGATTTTTCTGGATAGTATCTACTTGTGAAAAAGCATTTCAGTAATTGCATTGGATTAAATAACATAACCATTGAGTTCATTCTTTGTACATTCATGTTGATTATTCGTTTGTTTTTACTGCAGCAAACAACCTAGGTTTGGATGCCATATTTGTGTATACAAGGCATGGACAAATGGCAACTCTCCTCTCACACGTAACCGACCAAATCCTCCCATATTTGCATTTACAAGTGACAGCAGCACTAGGATGGCTCTGAGTCTGCAATGGGGAGTGACTCCCCTTCTCGTTGATCTATCCGATGACACGGAAGCTAACACTGAGAAATCCATCAACCTTATGAAAACGAAAGGGCTGATAAAGGAGGGAGATACAGTTTTGGTTGTCTCGGATATAATTCCATCATCTGCAACACAAACATTGTTCCAATCAATCCAGGTCAAGACTGTTGTTTAGACAACACAATTTTCTCGAAAAAATCGTAATTTAATGATAATGTGATTGCTTTTAAGAACAATAAGTTACTATACTGTGTGGAGAAAGCAATCAAGAATCCACATTCAATTCAATTAAATGAATATTTGTTTTCTCATGAGCTATATTTGTCAATGTTTCAATATACTTGCTATATTTGAGTATCAAAACTTTCAAGATTTCCATATGCAAAAGCTTAGCCGGATGCAATACACATCTTCATCATGTTTAGCGTGGTTCTTGTGGCAGCAAGTGTAAAAAGATAACACAGAACAAGAACCCACCACCATTGTCATTGTTTGCACCTTTTTCTTCAAATTGGGGAGGCAAAAATCATGCAGTTTACTACTACTATATGTCTATATCACACACCAACGAAAATGACAAAATGAGAGGGCCTTTTGTCTTGATTGAAAGTGATAACAAGAGTATTACTTTTATATTGCAGCATGAAATTAACGTTAGATGTTGAGACCATATTTTAATTGCATTATCATTTTTCTAGTCAATTATTTTCTTTGGTTTGTTTCCCTTATACCAAAAGATTATCAAAAGTTTATAGGCTCTGTTGACTTGTTTCTTGAAAACAAAATTGGGAGTTCACTAAACTGCCAAAAGAAATTAAAATAAAGAATATCCAGTTCACACTTTAAAGAACTGCTTTTGTTCCTGTAAAAACACTACCCGTATTCCTATCACAATGTGTAGGATTTATATGGATCCAGCCCATCAACTTCATATTAGCACAACAGTTAATCTCAGATAGTATTAAAGATGGCGATCTTGGGCTTGCCTTATCAATTCTGGATTAATTACTAAATACGATTAAATACTTGGTTGACGACGATCGAGATAAAATTTTTCTTTAATTTTATCACAAATTATTTTGCTTGAATGAGTTAATGTTCTTAAGAAAATCATCAAAAACAAAATAAAGATATTTCACTTGATAATTTTGTGAAATTTTTTTAAATAGATCGTGTTCATGTGTCATGTTATAGATTGGACTCTTTAATCCATAAAGGATGTTGGGGCCCTTAATAGGGTAATAAAGGGTCCATGTCATTCCAAAATGTCCCGCGGCCTTGCCTCATGAAACACACCATGGAATCTAAGTCAAAAAAAATGGGCGCTGACCAATTTTTATTTACTCGGCCCGGCCACCAGCCCATTTCCCATTTGGGCTACAAAATGAGCTGAGCCATCGTACTCTTTTTGTGCATCTAAGCAGGCTTTCACCTACTGAAAATTCTTTACTTGATTAAAAAAATTTTACATTATCCACCCATGGTGATGTAAGGCAATGTGTGTGGAGATTTTTAGATCAACATTTATGATTCTATGTCATTAATAGAATTTATATAACAAAATTTTCTTTTATCCTTTATTCGTAAAAAAAATTTTATATGAATTAGATTTATGATTCAATCCAAAATTTTATGTAATAACTCACGTTATATTACTTGTTGGTAAAAAATATTATAAATTTAAAAAATTAATGACACTGTACAAGAATTGACCGCCTCGTGGTATGCAAGAAGATTGTGCACAACGGCGTCTGCTTCAGCCTTCAGAAGTCGACACCTGGCGGAAATGCCGCCACAAATTCCACGCCCAAAATAGAAAACAAAAGCACCAAAATTCTAAAATACGCCCCCTAAGTTCCACCAGAAACAGTCAAGTCTGTGTATAAAGGCTCTTTCATTTCTTTCTTCATCAATCACGCCTTCTAAATACTTCTTCAGCACTTTTTTAATCAATTCTCAGTAATTAAAATTACAGGCTCCAAATTATTCACAATTCACTTGTAAAATATATTTAAATAAATTAAAAAAATGGCGTCTTCTCATATAATATTGCCAGTAGTTTCTCAATCGCTGTATTGCTGTCCTCGGAAAGGGAGTTTTTTGGGCTCGGAAAGCACGAGTTTTGGTAGCCGAAGCAAGAAATTGAGCTCCAGAATCTTCCTCAGGAGAAGGCTTAGGGTTTCCTGTAATTCCGAAAATCAAAATAATGGTAAAACAGCTTCTTTTTATATATATATATATATCTGATATATATATATCTGATATTATTCTTTAATTTTATGTACTCGTACTACGTATAAATATACGGATGTACAGTCTTCGCAAATCGTACTTGTATATACTCAAGCATACGTAGATTTATGTACGTGTATATGTACTTAATGATCTGAGCTGAAAGAGTGTAAATATTTTTTACTTAAAATTTTTGAAAAAATATAGTAATAGCATCTGAAACTAATTCCGAACCCTAAAAATATGGTATTTGAACCGGGTAGGATAGCAGGTCGGAAATTGCCTAATACTATTTGTGTTGTTTGGGATTGATATCCATGTTTTTTCTAGGTAAAATATTCATGATTTGGTTGTGGTAAATGAGCTACCACTAATTAGCAAGAAATTAGGCTCTTTTTTTTTTTTGAAAAAATAGATTTTGGTTATTGGAAAACAAAATCTGCATAAAAAAGTGCTTGAGAAACATAATGATGTAATGCTCATGGAAGAGTATGTATTTTAAAAGGATTGTTTTATACAAAGAAATATTTAAAGGACGGTCGTTAAAGAAGTTTTAAAAAAATGAACTTTTTGATTTTTTGTAATTAATTTATGGCATAACTTTCCTTTTCTGCTAAATAAGATTAATGTATGTTTCAAAGCTATGTGATTTGGATGATTGAGTTATGATGTTTCACTAGTGATATATATGCTTCCTTTTGGTTGTTTTGTTATGGAAAGACTTGATTCATTGAGAACTCAGCTATGCTTGACATTCAAATTGGTTGCAGGGGAAGAACCTCCTGAATCATTGTTTATGAAAGAGTTAAAGAAGCGGGGTATGACTCCTACTTCGTTGCTTGAGGAAAGTAATAAAAGCACCTATGGGGGTGAGGAAACGAAGTTCAGGGAAGAAGATGGAGGTTTCTCGCGAGCAAATGCAGTGTCTACAAATCCCGGAAGAAACCTTACAAATCAAAGGGAGCAATCTATGGCACTTAATAGTGAAGGCCTTGAGGTTGGCTTCATTTACTTCACTATTAATATCATCAGTTGAATAAGCTCAGTGCTTCTGTTCATTTTGTTTCTTTTGTCTTGGGAAATTCGTGATATAGGTCTCAGCTCAATATATTTTTGATCTTCTTATCTTATCACTTTAATTAATTTGGAAAAATCGTTATCATGGTTCTTCTTGATGTTTGAAGCAGCTGTCTTAAAGTGGATTAGAGTACATGTCAGTGTTTTGTCCAACAGAATCTGTGTAGGTCTTAGTAGGGGTGTTCATTCGACCCGGTGTTCGATTTTTCGACTTGATTTGTTTGACTTTCGACTTGAAAATCTCAAAGTCAAAGTCTAAGTCATATAAACCCAAATTCAATTAAAGTCGAGTCATTTAAATTCGACTTGTTCGACCGGTAAGTCAAATAAGTTGAACATTTAATCTTCCTCCATTCCATATTCTGATTCCAAAATTTAGTATATTATTCTACAAATTCCATATCATTCCACAAATTTAAAATATCACATAATAGAAATACAACATAATACAAGTTCCACAAATTCAAAATACAAGTTCATAAATAATTATAAAAAAATACATAACTAAATTATAATAACATCATTGAACAAAAGCAAGCTTCATGAGTGTTGTTTGGTCAATTCTTATTTTATATTTATGCATATCATTATCAAGTATCTTATTTTTTTAATGATTCCAATTTCCACTTTAACATCCACATTATCATCTTTATATAATGTGTGACATACAAAAAAATAATTCATAATATATTATATATACAAGTTTCAAATAGATTTTATGCACATTTTTACACACATATTTTTGTATGCACACTATATATAGACACACGTACACTATATATAGACACGCAAATTACAAATTTTAAGTTATATCCTATAAGTATATTGGAATATATATGATTACATAACTCTGTCTATACTAATAGTAAATTAGTACTACATTTAATATATTTGTTGATAGTAAAAATGTTACATTAATAAGTTATGTAGTATAACTATATATATATAAGTATATAAATTAGACGCTATGTAAAACAAATTTTTGTTACAATTATAAGTTATACAAATCTTAGAGTATGAACATAGGAACATGTATGTATGGATATATTATATATAAATATTTCAATAATTACTTAACTCTAGTAACTATATGTATTAAAAGGAAATTAGTAATTCATTTAATTGGTTATTGAAACAAAATTATTACATTAATAAGTTGTACACTTATATGTTAATGTATAAGTACATAATTTGAACATTACATCAACAATTATACAAAGAAAAGATATTTAAGTATTAAGAAAAAATAATATTATCAGTTATTAACATATATAATTATTAAGAATTAAGAATATTATGGCTAAAATATTATGTACACAAATACATTAATATATTATTATAATTGCAGAACCTGATATATATTATCTATATATATATATATATATATATATATATATTCGACTTATTTGACTGGCAAAGTCAAACGACTTGTTCGACCGGTAAATCAGTCAAACCTGTCAATATTTAGATTGGTATTCAATCGGTAGTTTGACTTGGAAGTTAAAGTTCAAGTCAAAGTCGAGTCGAAAGTCGAATAAGTCGAGTCAAAAAAAATTTTCAACTCGACGGTTCGACTTGACTAACTTTTTAAACACCCTAGTTCTTAGTCTTGCCTTGTTGACAAAATATGTTTCCCATTACTATATGCTCTTCAGATCTTAGAAACATGACTTCATACTCATAAATATTGAAGCAAGGATAACAATATCTGCATTATTAATATAAAGGTGCATATAGTCATCCATTTTGCGAGCAAAGTCTTATTTATATAAAGTATAAATGCTGGATTTGACTTAATGTCATGAAACTCACTTTGAGGAGACAGTTTGGAATTTCATAGAAAAATAAGTAATATGCAATGTCATGGGAACATATTGTTGTTCCAGCATGAAATCCTCTTTCTCATAAGTTGTTTGACTCTGTTAGCCATTGCCGTTATTTTGTCTCATTGAACAATGTGTGGTTATGTCACTTTCTGTTTATTTATGATTAAAATTAGTTATTACACTTGCCTCCTTGTTGAAGCATATTTGAAGTGATGGGCAACGCCATTTATTTGTCTTTATGTAGGGTTTGATTCCACGTGCAAGACTTTTGCTTACACTTGGAGCAACATTCTTTTTAGGGTTTTGGCCATTGATCCTCATAACTTTTACCTTCTTCTCTACTCTCTACCTGGTGAGTTTTCTTGTCGAATCTGTGTGGTGTCTCTATTTTATGTCCACCTCAAAGTCGTTTAATATAATATGTTGTGCATCCATTCCAAATATGGCATTCTAATGAGCGAGAGAAATCTAAAGATAATAGTTCCCCTCTGTTGTCAAAGTGATGGTTGTCCAAGGTATAGGCGGTTAATTTTGCAGATGGGACAAAACCACGAAGCGGTTATATCATAAATAAATAGCCCCAAAAAGGCAGCTTTATGTGCCAGATATAGTGGATTGTCCTGAGTTGAAAGTGGTGGATAACTATAGCGGAATCATCGAAAGAGCAACCAAGAGTTTTTTCAAGGAAAGAGAAATCAAGAGAGCAAGGGCAGACAAAAGAGAAACAAAATCGTTTAAATAAACAAACAAACTAAGCCTTAATCCTACAAAGTAGGGTCGGCTGCATAAATCATGCTACGCCATTGCGCTCTATCATGGACCATATCCTCCTCAATTCCTAGATGGGTTGATGAAGTATCTTTCTTACAAGTTACCTACCAAGTCTTTTTCGTTCTTCCCCTACCCTTCCTATGTTGACTACTCTCTCTAAAATCTACTTGCCTGACAGGTGCTTCTACTGGTCGTCTTAACACACAATCTAACCACCTTAAGCGTGTTTCTCTCATCTTCTCATCAATAGATGCTACTTCAATCTTCTCACGAATATGCTCATTGCATATCTTGTCCATCTTAGTGTACCCACACATCCATCTTAACATTCGCATTTCTGCTACGCTCATCTTTTGCTCATGTGTGTAATTCACTGCCCAACACTTTTCCAATAAAGCATCGCTGGCCTAATTGCTGTTCTATAGAATTTACCCTTAAGTCGTAAAGGAATTTTGCGGTCGCATAATATTCCCGATGCCATTCTCCATTTAGTCCAACCGCTTGTATCTGATGTGTAACATCTCAATCTATACCACCATCACTCTGAAGAACTGATCCTAAATACTTAAAATTTTCATTTGGAAGTATCTCTTGAGATCTCCGATACTAACTCATATTCCATTCCTACTTGCACCCTTGCCAAATTTAAATTCCATATATTCTGTTTTTGATCGACTAATTCTAAACCCTTTAGCCTCAAGTGTCTCTCTCCAAACTTCGAGTTTAGCATTAACCCCATCTTTTGTTTCATCTACTAACACATTGTCATCTACAAATAACATACACCATGGTATTTACTCCTGTATGTGCCTTGTAAGTTCTTCTATAACCAATGCAAACAGATAAGGACTTAGAGCTGAACCTTGGTGTAAACCTATATTTATAGGAAACTCTCGTGTCAATCCTCCTGGTGTTCTCACGCTTGTAACTACATCCCTATACATCTCCTTTATTGATTCTATATATGCTACTCTAACTCCTCTTTTTTTCTAAAACTCTCCACATAACTTCTCTAGGGACTCTATCGTATGCCTTTTCAAGATCAATAAAAATCAAATGTAAATCCTTTTCCTTATCTCAGTATCTCTCAGTAAGTCTTCAGTTAAGAGATATATGGCTTCAGTAGTCGATCTCCCTAGCATGAAACCAAACTGATTATTTGACACCTTAGTCTCGTTTTTTAACCTTCTTTCTATCATCGTCTCCCAAAGTTTCATTGTATGGCTCATTAATTTAATACCTTTGTAATTCGCACAATTTTGTATGTTCCCTTTATGTTTGAATATGGGTAGAGATTACTCTTCTTCCATTGGTCAGAAGGGAAAGGGATGGCGTTGCTTATTCAGAAGCTTACTGAGAGAATTGGTCAAGCTTTTATACTAGTGAAAAAGCAATTTTTGTTTTCGTGATTGGTATTGGTATAATAGAAGCATTGCCAATGGATCACGTCTTTACAAAATCTTATTTGACTTCTTTTGTGGGAAATGTCATTGCTGTTTATTTAAATTGGAGAAGAAAACCTTCTGAAAGATCGGGTTCAAATTCTCTCAGCACTGTTCTAACTTCTATGACCATCTTCATACTTCCCATCCAACTCATTGTCCTATACGTTCTCCCTAACTTTTATCTCCAGTTTACTATAATCTCTTAATCATGATTCATAGGCATGGTCTTTAAAAGCATTAGAAAGCAAGGTAACATTAGAAGATAATAAAACCAAATTATGGATTGGTAGATAATGATGACCAAACTTTATAACCTTAGCACTGCAAGTCTGCAACCAAATCCCCCACCAAAAAAAAAAAAAAAAAAACCAACATCACCAACCCATAACAAAAGGGGAGAAAAGGCTATGAAAGAAAAGGGGCATAGATAGTTGAAAATGGTTGAAGTATCAGTTACATCAATTTGATCAGCCTTTTTATTGAAACTTCCGTTGACAATTACAATTCTTTAAGCACCTGTGTGCTAAAGATAAACTTAACAATATTCTTGTTGAGGGTTTTCATTCTGCATCTCATTATTATAAAGGTTTGGACATTGCATCTTTATAAAGGGGTGCTTTATTGAATTTTTACCATATATTCTGGTAAAAGAATAAGAGAAAGTAGAATCTAATGTGCAATGGCAGAGAAGAACTGAAGGTGAGGTGAGGGGCCGGGTGGATAGCTCTGGAGGAACTGTTTGACCTAATTTCCTTAACCCAAGTGGAGTAGATTCTCCAAGGGATGATTGCTCCTTAACCTCTCCAGTAATGCACCTTTACCTTTGGATTTGAGCTTTTTCTGTGGTGTGCATAATCCATGTATCCGCCGTTGCAAAAATGAGACGCATGCTATCTCAATTGTAGCAAGAATTGATTTGTGAAAATGTGGAAATTGATGGCATCTATTGAAATAATAAAGCAGAATAATTAATTGATTCCTTTTGGTTGTGAAAAAGTAAATTGCTTGATAGTTACGAATGCTTGCATATGTTGTAAAGTTGATAAGCAAATTTTGTGAACCTTTATTTACTTCCAGGTTATTAATTTAAGAACAATAACTTATGAATAAATTCCCTTTTTTTTTTTTTTTGAGGCCTTAGAACAGATGAATCTATGTTTGGACACTAGGCTTTCAATTAATCTTGTCCATTTTATTTGGTACACTTCTTATTCTGTCTGGGTTGAAATGCATCTTATACCTCATGTCCTTAGAGCTAATTTCGTTTATTTAATTATTCTTCTTCTACATCTTTTGATAGAGTTGTGTTATACTCTTATCTTCTATGTCATGTTAAAACCCGTTACTGCTATCTTCAGTATTTTATTTGCATTGCCACAATTTTTACTTTCTTTCTTGTATGTTTACAGTATTTCGGGCCGAATTTTGTCCATGATGCAAGGAGCACTTCCATCACTCCAACCGAATATATTGATCCGTATCGGCTTCTTGAAGAAGAAAGGATTTCAGAAACAGCCAAAATGGCGCCTCGTCTAAATTGAAGGACTTAATTGCTCCATGCAGATCAGCCTTTCAAGCACATATAATAGGTTTCTGTTGTCTATTCCCTTACCTTTATTCTTTCAATGTAAGAATCGTAATCTAAATTGAAGATTCTTATTCACTCCTTTGAGGTATCAACTTATTGACTGGAGTGTAGTTATACCAGTGTTACTTTGGAGTCTAAAAAATGCTGTACAAACATGTTCTCTCTTTTTGTATGCTTGTATTTGGGAAGCCCTCTTTTCGGATCATCACCTAGAAAATCCACAAAAAAATTTTAGATTTTGAGTCAATTAACTTGCCTTGGACTGTCACAGATCAATTCGTGTTTGATCCAGCAGAATTCGGTAAATCTGACTTGGTATGCACCATTCAGTCCTTTCCTTTCTCATGCTAGGTACTTCCATCTATTCTATGCATGAGATTCTACATTTCCATCATTCTTCTAACAAAAACTAATACTTTAAACTTTTTTTTTTTAAGTAAACAGTATTTGTTGATCACTGTAATCTACTATCGACCATGGTAGAGTAACATGATTGTTGTGCCATGCAAGAAAAGAATTCTACTTTTTGTGCTTTATGTATGCGGCCTAAAACAAAAGTGAAATGAAATATGCAGAATAATCTTGACCAATACCTTAGATAAGTCATGCTTTTTACTAATGCTCTATGCAAGAGAGAATAGTATCACAAGATTCGGAACTTTGAGCAAAAAGATCAATATGATAAATCACTAATATATAAATCTTTGATATAGGTAAACACTTGTAAACATTCACCCCTAGGTGAACTCTGATAACATTTTTATTATGTTTTTCAAAGGGAAAGCATTCAATTTCAAGACTCGGATTTGAAGGGCTTCAAGGTGTCGAGACGCTTTATAAGGCCATGTATAGATCCAGCAGCAGCAAGAAGTGAGATGATTAAGCAAACACAGCTCAAGATTTGCATCCAAATCCATGTGAAAGAAAATTTGGGAATCTTTGTTTGCGCTATGTACATCTCAATTGGAAAGAAAACAGTTAACGGCCAGAATGAGGCAGCCCCAAGGAGCCCTACTACGTCGTTGAAATAGGGGAAGATCATGGCTATCACGGTTGTAAATATGACGTATAGTGTTCTCCAAACCAACCTGAAGAGATTGACATTGAAAATGCCACAATAAGGCAAGTCAATCAAGTACTCTTTAGTTATAAATGTACTTTCTGGCCATTTCTTTTTGCTCCAACTTTCCACAAATCCATAAAATGGTTGACAAAATACCTGCAGATCAGACATTTGGTGGCTCATTTCTTGGTATTCTTTCTTTCTTTATTTTTTTTTTTTAGTGAAAAATAACAAAAATAAACGTTAAAGATTATCTCCTATGCATTTTCATACATACTCCCCCAACATGAGCACGCACACATGCTGAGGGAATGTCCGGATGGGTGCCAAGGGAACTACCGTGCACACTCAAGGTGCCGAAGGAACACTGCAGTGGTGCCAATGGTATACTTGGACACATATGGAGCGCTAGGAAATGTCCCAGCACAAGCACACGGGCACACACGGGTGCCTTGGGCATCCACCAGCACACAAGGGCTGCAATATGGTTCCTAAGATGCAACTATGTAATGTTTAAATTGATCTTACCTGGTAGGCTCCAACCGAAGGTGAACCACAATGAATACATTAGCCATATCAACAAGCCAAAATGGCTCATAGAAACCAAATCCAGTTAAGAGATTTCCCGGAGCATTATTTCCAAATGCAGAATATCCCAGGATTCCACATAGCGTGTAAAATATAGTTGAGACTGAAATTCCAATAAACGTTGCCCTTTTCATAACTTTGTTTTCTGGTGGACTGGATTTTAGTGTATCCTACAATTTCAAGTAAAATACATATTCTTTCAGCTTTTTCAACACTAAAATAATAATTGCAAAAAAAAATAAAATCTAAAGATCAGATTCCTCACCTGTATTTCAACTAGGACAGTAGAAAAAGCATAGGCAAAGGCAATATCTCCGAGAGCTGAAAATGTATTCCACATTTTATCCATACTTGTCAAATTCTTTCCAACAGGAACTCCTGTTAAACTTGTCTTAGGATGAGCTCCCCCTGCAAAAAAAAAAAAAAAGGGTCTTTCGCGGTTAATTAACTCGTAAAAATAAACACAAGAAAATGCAAATAATAATAATGTTCCCTGAAACCTGCAATTTGAACAATGGAGAGAGCGAGGCCTATCGAAGCGTAACCAAAAGACATGACCGCGGCAACGATGGAAAGAAACCAAAGCTTATGAAAATTTTGTAACTGGCTGAAGAAGATTTGTATGAATCCGAAAAGGATTATGAAGAAATTGTTTGAAGTGTGACAACCATCACGAATATGATTCTTGTGAAAGCAGTTGGATCTTTTAATGGCCCTGAACAATTAAGAATCAAATTGTAATTAATAATGATTAGCATGAGGGTTAATTTTATCTAAACTTTCATGTATGGATCAAATATATAGATTAAAGTTATTAATTGGTTGCTTACACCATGCTAATAGCTGTTGTGATTGTATATCCAATAGTAATTCCCACAAGATTTCCATATTGAGCTAATCCACAAAGCTGGAATTTGCGTCCTCCTGATCGAGTGAACAGACAGCAAAGGTAATTAAGATTAATAAATTTGGAGAGTATCAATTTTAAGTTCGAATGAAGACTTATGATATATATATATATATAAAAGTTTCAATGGAATATCAGTGCAATGAATTTATCATTTTCTATATTTTTAGGAAGTCCCAATAACTAAATAGTATAAAAAGAATTTCAAGAATATCCATGTCTTAGACAAAATTATAAAGAAAATAAGAAAAAAGAGGAGGACGAAGAAAAATAAATTGTTGTGTTTGGATCAATGGAATTGGAAAATGATTCGAGATGTACTAATTTGTTGGAGAGATTTGTAAAGGTAAAATGGATTAATTTTAAATTCACCCAAATTTAAAAGTTATTTCAAATCATTTATTTCACACTTTTTAGTTTAGGTGGATTGAAAATTCATCCATTTTAACCTTACAAATCTCTCTGAAAAAATTGGTGAATTTAAAATTTTTCTTCAAATTTATCGATCCAAATACAATTAATATTTAATTTCCCTTTGCATGAAAAGGAAATTAATCATCTAAAAAATAAGTTTTGACTAGTTACTTCGCATTACAAAATGAATAACCAGACTATTAGATGGATATCTCGTAGAAAGTAAAAGAAAATATCCATTATTTACGGGGGTGTTAGCATTTATTTTCATTTGGGGAAGGGGGAGGGGGGTGCAGCTTTCACCAACTTCTGTTTTTTTCTTACTTAGTGAAGGATGACCATCAGGCCGTTTCCAGGGCCGAACATCTGTACGGTACTAGCTATATGATTCAACTAGAACTTCAGTTGTTCAGTTCCCTTAATTAGCATAAATTTTCAGTTGTCTACTTGTGAATAGATAGGCAGATTATTAATAAATGATGGTTCAGAAAGAGAAGTAATCTTATTTTAATTTTTGGGTCGAGCTAAGGAGATGAGTGCAAGATTAAGTACAAATTAATTTAGTGTTGTGTTGGTATCAATAGATTTAAGAAACGATTTAAAATTTGTTTAATTTTTTAAGAATTTGTAAGTTCGAAATAAATAAATTTGAAATTCCATATTTAAATTAAAAAATGCGAATGAAAGATTTCAAATAATATTTTAATTTAGATAAATTTTATTTTAATTTTACAAATTTTTTATGAGTAAAATTTAAATTTTTTTTTAAATCGATCTATTTAAATCGATGATTCAAACACAATACACAATATAAGTGTGTTTTTAAGATTATGTCATGATGACACTTTTTTGACTGCCGCATATCCACTGAATGAGGAATTCAAGAATCACCCACTCCAAAAAGCTACTATCACTCTCAGCAATTAAAAAAATAAATGAAGGGCGAGAGAATCCTTCGAAGGAGATAAGAGAATAAAGGAAAAAAAAGGAGAAATTATTTTATAACTTAGGAGAATTTTATAATTTTGTTAATAGAATGGTCCATTTGTATTTTAAAAATTTATACAATATAATATTATGTGTTATAAAAATTTGTATTATATAAATCCTTAAAATACAGAGTAATGGTAACCCTTCCCCATAAATAAATGAATTAGTTAGAAACAGTCACATATCTTTTGATGGGGATTTCTGTTTACATTTTTGGCAAAATTTTTCCTTTTTTTTCTAAAAATAAAAAAAAACAGGAAATCATAACGGAAAAAAGTTGACAAGGTAGGATAGTCCAATTCCAGTGGAGCAATAGACTAGTAGAATTGAGAAAAGAACAAATAACCGATTATTATTTAACTTTTCCTCCTTTTGCAAACAAATAGAAAATCAAAAATTACTTTGGGTAGATTATTCCAATTCATAATTCCCATGTATTACTTTTTGTGCATAAAATTAAAGATTTTTACGTGATACATGCATTGAAGATTTCACAAGAGTAATTGAAATATTAACAAGCAATTTCACTCATCACCCTAGAATCAACTACCAAAAAAAATAAAATAAATAAACCTTGCAAAAAACAAAAGGGTCTTTTAATATTTTCTTTAACTTCCATCTTCCCTTGAATTTTTCTAATTTATGATTTTGGTCCAAAAAAAAATCATTAAAAAAAAAAAACCTTTTTTTTTTTTTTTTTTTGGTTGACAAGATTAATTACCTAGATTAGTTCTCACAACTTCCATGTAAGTATAGTTTCTCCGGCCTGTCACAGGGTCAGGAGACCTATAACAATCAGCAAGTAGAATTGATGTAAACCAAGTGATGATAGAAAATTTTGAGAGCAACAGGTCATCTGCAATCCATCCCAATTGAGCAGTTGCCCATGCCAAAGATAACACTCCGGACCCAATAACCGCAGTTATAATATGGGCACTAGCAGTAGTCAAGGTCCCTTCAAATCAAGAAAAAAAAAATGAATTAAATTCTTTGATGAAAACATTTCATTTAAAAATATCAAACACTAAAAAAAACACGACTGTCATCGTTGCCTTGAGGTGACGGATTGCTCGTGCTACGCTGGCGTACAGTGAGGAATGCTACACCCAAAAAATAAGGCAAAAAAATATGGAATATATTATTTGATGGAAACTAGAAAATTATAGTAGTGTTACCAGTTCTTTTGACACGACCATCATCTGTTATCAAATTTTGAATCATCAGCAAAGCCACTTTCTACAGAAAAACTCATAGTATTTCTCTGCATTTTTATTTTCTCCAACTTCACTTTTTTTTTTTTTTGTAATCTCACTTTTATATATATCTCACAAAGTTTTGGTGTGGAGAAAAAACAGAAGATGATGGAAGGGGTGGCAAGGAAAATAAATAAATATATAGTTGTCAAAATGAGAGGCAGTGGGAGGTGTAATTAATACTGGAATACACTTGTTGAATGACATCCCACACAAAAAAAAATTATGGGAATTCCATAAATATGAATATTCCATAATTACACCTTACCATTAGAGGTGCTCCATTATTATTACTCTAATTAATTCACAAACTCGAGTACATTAGTGTTTTTACTTGTTATAGTTAATGATTCTTCTTTTTCTTTTTTGGCGAATTTTCTTTTACTAATATTGCACTATACTTTTGGTTTTTTTATGCTTTCATAAAATGAGTCAAAAAAGATGAAGAATATAACACAGTGTTTAATAAGAACTTAGCATAAATTTAGGATGATTAATCATTCCGGAGGCATCCTAAGTTAGTGAAAAACGCGTGTTCCATGCAAAACTAAAGCAAGATTAGCACAAAGTTTTCTTAACAAATCTACCACTCTTTTCTGAATCATATGAATTCAATTGTTCGTAATTAATTACTTTTTCATGTGTGGCACACCTTATTCATGTAATCTTTGTATCTTAAATCTAAAATATTACTATGATGTCATTGATTCTTCACTCAATACATTAATGTTTTATATCTCCAATTTCTTGTCCTCTCGACTTCACCAATTCTACTAACAACCTTCTAGGCTCTAGTTAGATTGAAACTAGAGTTATCTCGGATCAGGTAATCTTGTATTCGAACTTAAGATGTCTTGTGTTCGAGTTTCGATCATAAATTCAAAGTCAAAATTACTAAAGAAATTACACTAATTCTCACTCCATTAAATAGGAGATTTCTAAGAAATTATAACACTCAAATTATAAACATATACTTATCGAATTATGTAGCGATAACAAGAAATAACGGTAAAATTGATTTTAACTAATAAATTCTACCTTAATCTACTCAAATCACAAATAAATTTTTTTTTTTTTTTAAAAAAAGGAGTAACTTAATAAAGTACTACTGGAGAAAAAAAAATTAATGAAGTACTACTTGAATTGATTAACATTGTCCAATTCAAATGAATGCCCGATTACAGGAGTCAACATTAATATTGAGGAAAACAAACAAAAATCATTCGTGGTAAAAATAAACTCAATATTCCAAGAAGATGATGTCAATTTCAAAGTCTAGTAAATTGGATCCGTGGACTGGAAATACTCTGTTTGACCGCACTACTTGGCTACCAAAAGAGCAAATGCTCTGAATTTGCTTTCCCAATTCTAGGATCCTCTCGAAACATGTCAGTTAGATTTTGCAATGAAAAATTACAACCTTTTATACATGTTATCATTGATTATAGTTGGGAACAAAAAATGTTAAGCATAAACCAATGGCAGTATAATTTAATATGTGGTGCAGTTTCAATTGATTATCAATAATAGATATATAAAGGAGAAGAGCCCATTTGTGTTTTGTTACCCTATTAACAAGATTTTGTGCAAATATATATAAAAAAATAAAAAACATAAAAAAAAATAATAATTAGGTGTCCCACAAGGATATTAAAGAAAATTTTCTTGCAACTGTTGAATTGATAGGAAATTTGTTTTTGTGGTTTCATGTACTATTTGGCCAAAATTAAAGAAAATAGTGAACTGATAATTTTCCTTTTCCTTTCCATTATAATTATTTGGCTGCTGTATCCTACCGATAGATCTCTACTTTGTGGGCTTTAAGCATGCGGTAACATTTGATTTCAATATGTTAGTAAATATCTAAAAAAATTGTAATTTTCCTATACGCAGGAGATATATCACAGGACTTGCAACTTTGACTGAAAACACAAGGTCACAACGATTTGAACTTCTACTGAGATAAATTAAAAAAAAAAAAAAAATGGATTAAAACCATAGAGTAATCTGGTCATGAACTTCTAAACCTTTCACAATTTTAGGGCTCGGCTTTGAAGGGCTTCCATTTGACCTCGGCCATCTGTACATTAGTATCTGACATAGTTGCCAATTGTCATAGTTTTAACCACATTGAATTGGGGGATATAAGAAGACAATATACACTCTTCTTACTCTTCCTGTCGTACACGACGTTATTTCGTGGCATAAATGCACCTACAGGCTACAATTGCGAATAAAAGTTGTGATAGTTCTCACTGAGGTACTCGGATACTTGTATAGTTCTACACTAGTCAAAACTCCCTCAAAAGGGGAGACAAATTATTTTACTTCTTGAAGATGGTAGAAGGAAAGAATTTTATTTCTGTACCTGCCATTCAAAGTTGCTCTTTGGTAGCGAATCGCAATGCATTGTTCTGGTAAATAAAATTCATACTAAGCACAAAAGTATCAAACACCTTTGATCGCCATAATGTCAATACTATCTCGTGTATGCAGTTAATCGAAATTCCCCACCTTTCCCACCCCACAAAAAAATTGAAAATGAGCTTCAACTGGGCATGCTGTCAAGAACATAACAAATGTAGGCTAAATCTTGAAGCATACAAGCAAAGAGTAAAAGTTAGTCTGATATGAGAGAACTAGTCATATACTTAAGAATCACTGGACAAGAGACCACGCATCCATAATTCCATTCCTTAAAGCTAGTATCAAGAGTAGATAACACCAAAGTGACAGATTCATACTACAACTACACATATACGAGACATAACAACGTTAAAACAATGTAACGACTCCCTGATACCTAAGCACCTTAATATTCTTCCCCATCCTCGCCATCATCTTCTGCTCCCTCTGCACCAACCTCTTCATAGTCCTTCTCAAGAGCAGCAAGATCCTCACGAGCTTCAGAGAACTCACCTTCCTCCATACCCTCACCAACATACCAGTGAACGAAAGCACGCTTGCAATACATGAGATCAAACTTGTGGTCAATGCGTCCAGAGAAAACTTCTGCCACGCTGGTTGAGTTGGAGATCATGCAGACAGCCCTCTGGGCCCTAGCAAGATCACCACCAGGCACAACAGTTGGGGGTTGATAGTTGATACCACACTTGAATCCGGTTGGGCACCAGTCAACAAACTGGATGGTGCGCTTGGTCTTGATGGTGGCAACAGCAGCATTCACATCCTTGGGCACCACATCACCACGGTACATCAAACAGCAAGCCATGTACTTGCCATGGCGAGGATCACATTTTGCCATCATAGATGATGGCTCAAAGGCACTGTTGGTGATTTCAGCCACAGAGAGTTGCTCATGATATGCTTTCTCAGCTGAGATAACGGGTGCATAGGAGGAGAGCATAAAGTGGATTCTTGGATAGGGAACCAAGTTAGTTTGGAACTCGGTCATATCCACATTCAAGGCACCATCAAACCTCAGAGATGCAGTTAGGGAAGAAATGACCTGTACACAATAAGAAAACCCAATGAAATAAATAAAACCAACCCCTTTATACTAGTTAGTAAATCAAAAAGAAGCACCAAATGAAAGACAGCTGCTGAAATCAGATTATAAAAAATTTGCTACATTACCTGAGAAACAAGGCGGTTGAGATTCGTGTAGGTGGGTCTCTCTATATCGAGAGAGCGCCTGCAGATATCATAGATGGCCTCATTGTCAAGCAGGATAGAAACATCAGTGTGCTCAAGGAGGGAATGGGTGGAGAGGACACTGTTGTAGGGCTCAACAACAGATGTCGAGACCTGTGGGGAAGGATACACAGTGAACCCAAGCTTTGATTTCTTGCCATAGTCCATAGAGAGACGCTCCAAAAGCAAAGAGCCCAACCCAGATCCGGTACCTCCACCGACAGCATTGAAAACCAGGAACCCTTGGAGGCCAGCGCAGTTGTCAGCAAGCTTTCTGATGCGGTCCAAGCAGATATCAACAATCTCTTTCCCGACTGCAAATAAAACAAATATATTTTGAAAGTTAATATCTCGCTATCAGAATTACATAATCAGGGCACCAGGACTAATATAATCATGTTTCATTACTTGTGTAATGGCCACGGGCAAAATTGTTGGCAGCATCTTCCTTGCCACTGATCAACTGCTCAGGGTGGAAGAGCTGGCGGTAAGCTCCAGTCCTCACTTCATCAATGACAGAGGGTTCAAGATCCACAAACACAGCACGAGGGACATGCTTTCCACCCCCAGTTTCACTAAAGAAGGTGTTGAAGGCATCATCTCCTCCACCTACTGTCTTGTCACTAGGCATTTGGCCATCAGGCTGTAAAGAGACAATATCCTCTTTTAGTAATCTATAATTATAAATTAACATTACATTCACACTTTTAGAGAATTCAAAACCCGAGGCATCTTCAAATCTTTTCACTTTTGAAAACAAATACAAATACGCAATATGGGAATCAAAACTGAAGAATATTACAGTACCCGTGACTTGAAAATTTTACAAACCAGCACAATCCACCAATATTGGTAATAGAAAAAGACACTGCCAGACATTATTAGATAAAATTCTAAACCAATTTGCAGAAATTCATAAAAACACAAATCAATATTCAAACACAATGACTAAAACTACATCTTTGCATAATAGCTATGGTAGATATCCATCGCTAACAAATTTCTATTCAAATTCAACAGATCGATCTAGCAAATCAACAAATATTTCCAACAAATTCCCATACAGATCATTTACATCAGAAAGTCGGGAATTTCTCAAGAACCAGAAATAATACAGGATCTAAAAAACACCTAATTCAAAATTTTCACAGATCAAACAACATCTAACAAAATGTGAATCAATATGCACAAAAATAACCCTAGATCAAAACATAAAAACTAAATTCGCATAATAATAACGGTAAACATCAATTACTAACAAATTCCTATAAAATGAACAATAATTTGAGAAAATTGATAGGATGATCAGGAAAAAATTTGAGAAAGTAGATACCTGAATGCCGTGTTCGAGGCAGTATCTCGAGTTCCCAGCAGGCATTTCCGACCTGGATACCGGCCTGTCCGATGTGAACAGAGATGCACTCTCTCATTTTATGGAATTTTAAAGGCGGAAAATGGCAGAAAATTAAGAAGAGAATTATTTGAAGAGCTACAATGGCGTTTATTAAGACGCCTTTGTGTCTTCTTCTTCTGATTCTGATTCAGAGAGTGATGAGTTTTGAAAGGCCTTCGGCTGCTGTGTTTATAGTGATCCCGACAATGGGGTGGTGAGTCAATCATGGTTTGATAGGGACGGCAGATTTGGATTTACTTAATGGATTAGCCTTAACCATGATTAATGTAATATTATATATATATTTCCGAACGCCAACAATTTAATCTACTCCTAATTATCTCAATCTAAGAGAAAAGAGAGACCCAACTGGAACAAAAAATAAAGAAGGTAATCTCTGAATACAAACGGATTTAAACTCTCAATTTCACGTCCAAATAAAGTATTTGGTGACCAAATTTTGCCGCCTAATCTAATGTGAGGCATTGTGTTGCTTCATAGTTTTTTTTTTACGGACATACCCTGAAACTTTAGGTCAAATCCATTTTTGGATAACTTTTTTTGGGTTAATCTGACCTTCTTTCCCATGCATTTCTTAGGGCTTTCGGGTATGCCACGTCGCATTCCAGATTATCCAGATGCTTACTCTGGATGGAATGCCCTTAGCAGTTTTGGCTCTTATATATCCGTAGTTGGAATTTTTTGTTCAAAATGACAATTATTTAATTATATGATTTTATTTGTAGATTGTAAATCTCTTATTGTGAATTAAAATTTTAAATTATCTAATATTAGTTGATATAAATAATATTATATAAAATTAAATTCTGATTACAAATTTTATAAATAAAATAAAAAATCATTTAAATATTTTTCTTTTAAAATAATATACCACCATACCATAATTTTGAAGATGTGAGCCTTTTCTTTTTCTATTTTTTTTAGAAGAGCATAGTACTGCATTTTATTTTATTTTATTTTTAGGATTACGGGAAAGAAGTGTTTAATGCATTAATTCCACGTTACGTGAATTAAAGATCGAATCTGTGTAATTAATTCTTTTCATTATTCATTGCTTTTTAATACTAATTTTTATTTACTTATTTTCTTGAGATTGCACGTACATCGACTTGTGTAATTTGTGAATTAAAAATAAATTAGAACAAAAGACAGAAATAGCGTAGTGAACCCGGATTAAATCCAATTGTTATCAGCCGGCAGCCGCTATTCGTTCCGATCAAACCAGACATGGACACTTTGGTTTCGCTGGACCCAAAATTATTCGAAGTTATGCTTTCCCCACATGGGAAAATCCCAAGACTACTAGTATGAAGTTCAAATCACGCAAAAAGTTCCAAGCCAATTATATCTGCGTTTATTGCAAGAATCGGTTAAAAGCAGAAGTAAGAATCAAGCAAAACCACAAAACAAATGCAGGTAGACCAGAAAAAAGACAGCTACAAACCCACACAGCTGGCCATATCAAGATTCTGAGGGAGAAAGGGAGCTGAATTGTACTAAACTTATTTTCTTTTTTTGTGGGTAGGTCATAGGTGAAGGTGAAATAATCTTCTCTTCTTGTGTGTAATTTGGAGCCCAAAAGGAAATATGGCTAATCGAGAAAATGAAGTTACAACAACCAGAGGAATTACATCAGCGAATAAAGGATTACATGTTTGCTCCCATAATGATTTCTTCTAATCTTCTAGCTTTGTGTGAATGGGAAAGTGTGTTGGCTTTTTAATCAACCAAAGCACAAATCAAGTTGCAGGTTGAGTGCCTGTCCATGTGCGCTGTTCATCATCAAGCTCGTCCGTTCTATTATTGCGGTGTTCTTGTAAATAGGATATCCCAATCCATGTCCCGCGGACAAGCAAAATGCTTACAAATACAACACTCCCAAGAGTACATACCACCTGCAAATGCTCCATAGAAATACTTTAGGAAGTTAAGACTATTCTCAATATACATATAATTCATGACACCATAGAGCCGGTATATGAGCAGTTTATTATCCCATACTGAAAAGCACCTGCATGAACCACCAAGGGAACCCATATACTGAAACTTCCATATTTTTTTTCCAAACTTCCATAATGTTTGGGATAATAAAAAAATTAAAAATAAATAAAAAGAACTTCCATAATGTTCAGAATAAGATTAAATGGACCGTCTAACACATTGATAAAAATGCAACTAGAAATCTACTTAAGTATCTTTTCAAACTAAAAAGTGGTACGAATTACAATAGCACACCTATAACTTCCAACTTTAAATCATATTTGCAGTGACGTGTTAAAGATACTTGCCATTAAAAATTCGAGAAGATAAAATTGAATTTTCGTAATACCAATATTCATGCTATAGCTAATAATTATTGGCTTTGGTCTTGAAGATAAAGCAGTCGTATGATACTTAATGTCAGACACAAGTATAGCAGTCCTAAAAGCAATCATGGTGCAAGACAAACGATTCAGTCAAACAGCATTTATACAAACAGATCCAGTAAGTTAAGTTACAAAGCAATCAAGTTGTTTAAGTTGCTTTCTTCCATCAAAAGATCGATCAAACAATTGAAGACGTCTTTGGTTCTATTAACAGCTACCTCCTCGGGTTCTTTAAAGTTCCCAACTGAACACTTAATAAGAATAGCACAACCCTGGTGTAAGCTGATGAAGCCTGGATAAGAAATCTGGCGCTAAACCTCTACTACAGATGCAACCGTGGAATCATACAAATACATGCTCTAAATTAGCTAATTTTTGCCAGAAATCCTAGACTAGCTTTATTTTAGCTCAAAAACAGAACCTGGCACTAGAGTAATGCAAATGAACAGTTGCAGAGGACAGTTGTAAACATGTTCAGAAGTTACTCTGATCTTTAATCAAATAGATCATGTTGGAAAACATGCCTTCAGTAATATAATCAACCAACATGTTTGCCTGAAGACGAGAAAATTCTGAAATGTGCTAGTTTTAAAAATAGTTCTTTTTTAGTGCTGATTTCAAATGTACAGGTATACAGGTAAGGGGGAACTCGCATTCGCTGAACGCGAGTTCAGGTAAAACTAAAAAATATTTATTCTGACCTCGCATTCAGCAAATGAGAGGTCAGTGTAATTTTTTTTTTAATTACGAAAAAAATTTATATTGTAAAATAAATTTTTTTTAAAAAAAAAAAATATTTGCCTAATCTCACATTTGTGAAATGTGAGGTCAAGTAAGATCATGTCTAAACATCTCATTGAAGTTTGTTTCTGGAACGGTTCCCTCTCATTACAAATGCGAAATATTACCTGACCTCGCATTTCACGAATGCGAGGTCAGGCGAATTTTTTAAAATTATTTTACAAAATAAAAAATTAAAATAATTTTTGCAATTTAAAAAAAATTCCTCGCATTTGCTGAATGCGAGGTCAGAAAATATATATATATATATATTTTTAAATTTAGTTTTACCTAAACTCGCATTTAGCGAATGCTAGGTCAATGACAGCAAATGCGAGTTTCCCCCAGTCTCAAAACCCATTTCAAAAATCACAAGTCAAAACGAACGATTTTTAAAACTGACACCATTTCAGAATTTTCTCGCCTGAAGACTGGTTTGCATAGGCAAAATTCATTTAGAGAATATCTGATGTTATGCACAACATGATTTTGGATTCAGCATAACTAAACCCTTCTTTACCATTTATAAGGATATGACTACAATTCTGTTGCATACTCCCAAAACAACAGCGCCAATTATCGTGGTGTATATTGAAAAACAGCAAGCAGGCATATTACACAATATTACAAAACAATATGACATAGGAATCTATCTATTCCCAAAAAAAAAAATGTTGAAAAAATCCGTCTAAAGAATCAAAGAAAAGGATCTACCTCAAGGAATGCCTTCAAAACCCACATAAATGTTAAAATTATTACCCCATTAACAGAAAATCCAACCTGCATCCAGCAACACAATTATGATGAAGTAAGAAATTTGTGGCTTATACAGAAGAACGAACCACACATGACATGAAATTACCAATATATAGTCAATTAATTCTGGATAGAAGCACTCTTGTAAGTTTTGCAATACGCGTAAGAAAATTAATATTTCATTTGTTTGAATTGACACCTAATGGGAATTTCTTGTATTGCAGGCTTACACACATCAATATATATATATATATATATATATATATGGGGAATTATATAGTTCCTTTTAGAGAACTATTCCTTAATTTTAAAAGCTTGTACAATACAAGCTTTTTAAGCACATGGTGTGGTGTTGTATTGTACAAGTATTTAAATCACATGGAAAAATTTCCATATATATATATATATATATATATATATATATATATTACCAAAATTCTACCGTTCCTCTAAGAACCATCCGCTGTGCTTTAAAAACTGGTAGTGTATCGGCCTTAAGCAAAACAGGATGGTTCGTAAAACTTCCTATATTTTATGGAGCAAGCAGCAAGGTGATTCAGAACTATTTCTGGTGCAATTCTATGCAATTTCTATTCCTTTTGAATTCCTTAAATAATTTTGGTGCTGAAGTTAATTACAAAACAAAAATTAATTCTACAAAAAAAAGTAAAAAAAGGACCTTAAAGAAATGAAATGGTGAGAGGAGGGGAAGAGTAATTAATACCAATTGGGAAGAAATAGGAACAGGCAAAATCGATCGAACGGCTTTCCGAGCCTTTCTAGAAATCTTCTTAAACATATTCTGGACAAACCTAATTAGGAGATCCAAGCTCCGATCTTCATCGTCTTCTTCGTCTTCGTCCTCATCCTCATCATCAATAATACTATAGATGCCGCTCCGACTGCGGCTCCAATTACGAGGATCGCCATCGTTCAAGCTCTCACCACCTTCCTAAACACATCAAAATCACGTTACGTTTTTTGAATTTAGTAGAAATTAATTTGTTCTAGAAGTTGTATACGTTACTGGTGATGTACTGAACACCTTACTGAAATCGGAGGGGCGTCGGGAGAAATTAGGGCGGAGAGACGGAGGAGGAGGAGCTCGAATTGAATAGAGCGTTAATGCCGCCACAGGCGGAGGTGGCCGGCGGACTTGCTAAAGAGTTGTTTTGGGTTGCGGAAGGGAGAAAGCGTGGGGATGGGAGACACGACTTTTGATGCCATGGATAGAACACCAAACTGCTAGACACGACAATCTGAGGTTTAGCTGTGAACGACTGAACTGTGGTTTCTCCTCTCTTGGGTTCTTTTCGGTAACTAGTCTTGTGGGTGCTCTGAAGAAGAAAGAAAAAAAAAAAACACTAGTTTTGTGAGTGCATGTAAAAATCTATCAAATATTTTAAGTGACAATAAAAATATTATATTATTTAAAATAATTATTGTATTCATTTTTAACATATGATATATGTGAAGTGATTGAAAGATATGATAAAACAATAATTATAAAATATTATTAAGTAAATAACGAATAATGTTCTTGTCTAAATGTTTACTTGTAGTAAGTTTGAGTTCAAATATTAAACAAAAAGATTAATTTATTTTTTTATTTTTAAGTTAGACTTGGTTCTTTTTTTTTTAAATTAACCGATTTACGATACTTTACCTGTATTAGATGGGGTATCACCGATTTTGTTAATTTATTTATAATTTTCTTCATCATAAATTTTAAATTATTTAATTTTTAAAAACATAATAGATCAAATTGTTGAGTTTTAATCAAATACTTTCTAATTGATCAAGGTTACAACACTTTGGTTGTCTAAATGGTCAAAAGACTTTGGGTAAGAGAAGATGCAATAAAGAATAATGACTATCCAAACAAAGTTATTTAAATCTCTATTTCCTTGAGCAAACCAAAACCAACTTAATTTGCAGCAAAGGAAAATCAATTTATTCAACTGTTTGATCCAATTATAATAAAGCTCTCGAGTATATCTACCAATACATACAACGCCAAACTAATATGACATGGAAACTGTTCCACTTCCCATTTTCCACAGATTCAAGAAACCAACTATTCCATGATAATCACAGTAACCATAATCTGAAATTAAAAACTATAACTAATTCTCTAAATTACATTAACACGAAAGAAAGTGCAAAGCATACACAAATAACCATATGCCTGTCCAACTTGGCATCCAGTCTCAAGACTTGTATAGAACAGGAAAAAGAAAAAACTAGCAAACACAGCGAAAGGGAAAGTACTCCAGGTGTTCTATCACCGAACACTCTGTTATATAGTACAGATCCAGTTATTCTATCACCAAACGACTCCATAATAGCATAGACAATAACTGTGTGCAACCTCCAAGTCCTCTGATCTTTGTTCTCAACATACTCGCATAGAAAATAACTGTGTTCAATCTCCAAGTCCTCTGATCTTTGTTCTCAACATACTCGCATAGAAAATAACTGTGTTCAATCTCCAAGTCCTCTGATCTTTATTCTCAACATGCTCATAGACAACGTTCCTAATTGCCAAATCCTCCAAATTGACAATGGGGAACATGACCCCTTGAACGGTGATTGATTTGTTGCACCCCATCAAAAGGACCGAGAATTTGTGGAAATAAAGTATCAAAGTCTCCACCTATAATCCCCGGCCAATGAGGATACCTTGGAATAGGATCAATTATCCTACGAGGATGAATTGGCCTTCCGAATAATACAACTCTAGAAGCCAATTTCCTCTTCTTTCGGCTTTCCAACAATCTGACAAACTTCTCCTTCCAAGGGCCTTTTTCATCTGATTTATAAGCATCACCAAACTGCTCCAAGAACTTCTGCTTCCAGAGGTCATCACTCGATGCCAAGTATCGCAATTCAGGTGATACACAACTCACTTTTGCAATGTCCACACCAGGCAATGACTCCAGAATCTTAAGCTTAAGATCAGTAGGCAGCCGCATAAAGCAAGGAGGAAGTTCCAAACCAACACTCTCACATAAATCAATCAACAAAGGTAACGCGAGACCATCCTTCACCATTCTCCAAAACTTAAACACCTCTCTCTCAGGTAACGTCCCCAAACCCCCATCTCCACTAATCACAATATCATCCCTTAGACAACAATTCGCCGCATACAACATTCAAGAAAGGTACTAATTCATCTTCATTGAGACGAACTGAGTGCATTACAGAACCAGAAGTTAAAGATCCATAAACCATCATAAACTTCCCTACATTCTGAAACTTCAATCCAACAACACGATTATGGCAATCTAAACTCGACGAAACATCATTAATAATCTCAGGAAGAGTGTAAAACAGTGACAATCTGAAACCATTCGAAGGCCAATCATTCCGAAATTGAAATCCTTTAATTTCAGTTTTAATTTTCATATCAAAACCAACAAATCCAGATTCTAATAAAACAGCATAAACAGCAATTACCAAAAGCTTGTGATTGCGGCTGCCATCATCATCACCACCACCCAATGATTGGTTTTTAGTGGAAGACTCCGTTTGAACACTTTCCTCAAAAATCCCGGCACTGAAAACGACTTCCCAACAACCTCCATATCAAACCCACGATCCTCATCCTCGTCAGCACCATCAATCTCCATATGATCCACTGATTCTCCACTTTTTTCCTTCAATATTCCCGCTCTCCGCTTGAGGGGCTTCTTTCAATTGCAAATTAGGCTCCAAATTAGCGGAATTTTGCGGATTTTGAGACTCCACCGACATGGGTTCTTGATTGAGGGCAGTTTTGGAATTCTGGGGTGGATTTGAGATGGGTTTTGGAGAATTGGGAATTAGGGTTCCAGGAAAAAAATCAGCGGAATTAAGTGTGTAGAAGATAAGATCACCGGAGGTAATACCGAGGGATTGAAGGGTTTCTTCATTTGGTGAAGAACTTAAAATTTCCTCTTTTCTATTTAGAGAAAGATGGATTGAATCAGAAGAAGAAGATGATGATGAAAGTGTTTGAAAGATTAATTGCTTGAGTTGTTGAAGAGAACATGGAATTGGAACCTCGATTCTTTGCGTTTCTTTGGTTTCTAATGATCTAATCCGGAGTTTCATCCTGTCTTCTTTTTGGGGATACAGCGATTTGAGAGGGATAGATTTGTGAGAATAGCAGTACAGCGGAAGTAGGCAGGGACCGTTTTGGAAATTTTGAGGTCGGCTCATATTTTTTCGACTTTATCTAAAACAGAAGATGTGGAAAAAAAATTGACTTAATTACCCATTTAAATTTAAACGTCAAATTTTATTTTATTTTTTACTACTAAAATTTTGACATTAAGTTGAGTTGAGTTTTAGAGTTTAGTAAGAAAAAAATAATAATAATAATATTAAAAAACAGTAATAGAAATTTTTTTTAAAATATTTAAGAGTTTTGAAAGAAAAATTTTATTAATGTCATTCTTTTATTAAATTATTATTTTTTGATATTTTTGTATTATATTTAAAAGATAAATATGACATTTCATAATTAATTATAAAATAATTCAACTTATTTTCTAGAGACGGGAAGAAATTTTTTTTTAATTTTTATCCCTCCATTTTCCTTCCTTCCTCTTATTTTTCCTCCACTTAAAACTCCCAAACAAAATAAAAACTCTAACTTTACCTTCCTTTCTCTTATTTTCTCTTCCTTCCGTTTCCTTCTACATCCAAAGTCACCCTAAAATTGAGTTTGATAGTTTAGGAAAGAAGAGAAAAGAAGGAAAGTTTGAGAAGTTCCCTTCCAGTTATTTGGGAGGTTTAGAAATAAAATTTCATTAATATTAATATTTTACTAAAATGCCTCACTTTTGAATTATAGAGTAGTTAAACTTTTACTTAAATTTTCTTCCACCTATGCAAAAAAAGTTTTTTTTTTAATTTTATCCCTCCCTTACCCTTCTTTCCCTTCCAATTAAAGCTCCCAACCAAAATAAAAATTTCAATTTTCCTTCCCTTTCTCTTCTCTTCCTTCCATTTCCTTCCATCCAAACTCACTCTAAAGCTTCTCAAATTTTAATTGAAAGGACAAATATATCCTTTTGTTAATTACACTTTGCACCCTTCAAATGTTATTGTTCCTAACTTTTTAGTCTTTAGCATTATATTTTGAATATTTAACTCTCGTTATATTAATTCATCGTTTTTATCATTCTAATTCCATTTTATTAAAATTTATTTTTTACCTTTATTTGCTTTCTATCCCCTCAGTAACTACTACCACTATCACTATCATTATCACAACAACAAAATAAAATAATACACTTTCTTTTTCTTTTTTAATTTTTTTTATTCTGTTTGGTCTAAATAACATTAGAAAAAAATTAATTCAAAATTTCTATACTCGTGGGTATATAATTTTTCCATTTGCCATAAATTTAAGTTAATGAAAAACATTATAATCAAGAGATGTGAAACTTTATAACTGATTATCAGTTGCCAATATTTGTACTTAAACAATAATACCAATAAGATTTTGTCATATTCTTCAATCAATTCCTGCCAAAAAAATCAATAAAAATGTCAAATTCAACTTTTAAGCATATATTCATAATAAATCAAGTCTTATCTTTTATATGAAAGTTTGATTCATCATTCAAAATGTAAATAAAACGAATAGATTATAATAAAATATGGATAAACTAGTCACAATATTTAATTAGCATAATGAAAGGACTTTAAAAGCTACTAAAAAATAAATAAATTATGAACTAAAGTGTTGTAACACTAAATTTTGAACGGGCAAAGTGTAATTAACCCAGTAAAATAGATGTCCAATACTAGTCGGTATTTGATAAGCTTATTATGCCTTATATATTTGGATCCGATTTTCTAATTTATTTGTCCATTCACATAAAATTAAATTTTTTTTAAAAAACATCAAGATAACAATCTAAGCATATTTTTAATTTATATAATTGACTAAATTGTTTTATCCATAAAAAAATTTAATATTGAATTTATATGTCACATTTGGATGATATAACAGTTTTTAAATTATAATAAAATATAAAATTATTTAATCAACAATAAAACATTATTAATCAATTGTAGTAAACGACATTCATGTCTAACTTTATAATGTAAACAAATATAATATAGTAGGCATATTGATTTGATTTGATTTGATTTGATTTTAATTTAAATTTAAAATTGTATTAAAGTTTTAACTAATTGCTGTATCACTTCATTAAATTGAGCTCAAACAAAATTTTATCGATCTGAATTGAGTTAAACTTGGGTAACTCCATTACTATAAATACAAATTTCAAAATTTATATTTATGGAGCTAAAGTCATCGAGATTCAAATATTAGCTTATACTAAGTGTTATTCATATTCATACTAAATTTATATTTAGTTAATCTATCCATGTACTAATTATTATTTGATCAAAACTCCACTTGGTTTGTTTTTTTATAGTTAATTGCAAAATACCCTTGAATTACTTTGGGATTACAAATATTCACTCAACTATCCATTTCAGTAATTAACAACATTCAAATTTTTATTTTTGTTTTTCAAATTACTCTCATTGAAAAATGATTTACAAACTCACAAATTTATTATAATTTTCCAAAACTATTTTAAATGTTAAAATTATATTGAATTAGCAACTCTCTGATTTTAGATAATCGATTGGATATTTATTATTATTTTTTAGAATCTAATAACATCATTACTTTTATCATTTTATGTATATAAATATATTGTACTCTAATTATCTCACATAAAGTGAAATTGAATGCATATAAAGGTGTAACATCCCATGTTTTGGTAAACTTCCAAAAGAGCCCTTTTTCCTCCTCGACTAATATACATAAGCATGGACTCTTAATGTCTCGCCATGCATCCAATTTCACCACTTGTGAGATAATTAAGTACATTGCAAATAATTAAAAGTTGAAAGTCGTTGATAGCTGAAATTGATAGTTAAGGGGATATTTTGCAAATCAAACAAAGTTTAGGGGTATTATATAATTAACATGTTTCAACCGTTGTTTGTGCCCAGGGACGAAACTACATGGACGGAAGGGTGAGCAATTGCCTCCCCCTCATCTTTGGAAAAATTGTAAGAATAGTTAAGAAAATTTTAGATTTTTTTTTTTATAGTTATTTCACAATATGTTTAATTTCACCCTTATCACAACACAATCATAAATATTTTATATACAAAAGATGTTAATTGATCATGAAATATATTTATTAATAATTAACTACCATATTGAATATTTATTATAATTTGTTTTCTGGTAAATTTAATCAACTTATAAGTATACCCATTTGTATTTTTTTTTGGTTATTAATAGATATTTTGTACTTAATTTATGTAAAATCTGGGTCCCGACTCCGTCCTGGTTTAATATTTCAAGTAAGCCCTTAGAAAACGCTTATTACAACTAAAATACCATAATCCACATTTCCTAACAAGGGAAAAAGATTAATTTTGTTTTTTCGTTTTCAGGTATTAACCAATTTGATTTCTTATATATTAAAGGAAAAATAATTATATTAGTCACTCATGTTTCACATTTTTAGTTATTCACACTCAAAATGATACATTTTAATTCTTTACAATTTCAGAACGTACTATTTTGGTCACTCGACACAATTATCAGTGTTGGCCCCAAATGCAACCTAAGAGGGGGGTGAATTAGGTTATCTCTAAAGACAAACCTTTTTTAAGTGCTTAATAGAAATTCAAACTTTATTTGTGAACACAAAAATATCTGTCTCTTATACACATCTAGATGTGTATAACCTTCTTGTACAGATGTAAGAGTGGAGGGATAACTAAGTTCCTCTAGTTGAGCCAAAGGGTTTTACACTACAACCTCACTTTTGTACACTTGTTATCCCTCCACTCTTACAGAAGAGTGGACTTATAGTGAATTGCTCACACTAATTCCCACTAGTTGAGCCAAGAAAGCTAGACTTCTCAAACCAATACAACCCACAATATTTTAGCCTATTTCTCCTCAAATAGCTCTTACAAGTGTTTGTATTGAATGTAGTCTGTCTGTGTTGGACCTTCTGACGGCCGATGCGGCAAGAGTCGTCCAACAGACAGCCGTTGGACCTTTCGGACGCCGTCCGACACTGCGTCCGTTCTCGAGGGTGTTCGTTCGGACGTCCGAGGATGCGTCCGATCATGCGTCCGATAAGCGAAGTCTCTGGAAATTTATCGTTCTTCGTCAGGAGTCTTCGAAATTTATCGGACTGTTCTTCGTCGAGGCTTGCTTCAAATTCTTTGTGTCGGACGATTACCATCGTCAAGCTCTGTGGTTGTTTTGTTCGGACGATCATTTGCGTCCGAACCTCCTGCTTTTCGCACACTTGTCTTTAAACCATTAGCATGATTTGGTCATCATCAAAACATGATTAACATAACTGGGGTTCTTCAATCTCCCCCTTTTTGATGATGACAAATCAATTGGACAATTCAAAAAACTACACAAGAGAATTTGTCCATTAGTCCATTATCCATTAGTCCATTATTTCTCCCCCTTTGGCATTATCAAAACATAAAACAGGAATAATGCAGTTAAAGCTCCCCCTAAGTTTATTCTCCTTGATGTGTGGATGTGTTTCTACAAGAATTGCATCACCTGTCTCTTATACACATCTAGATGTGTATAAGAGACAGATAGTCAAAATTTTGGGATACAAATATCCTAGCATTCTAAACAAATTTGAACACATAGATGGGTAATATTCAAGAGAACATAGTTCAACTTGATAAATGAAAGCACACAAAACTTTAGATGTTACCCATTTCAATATGATCTTAGCTCATATGCCTTGAGCACCCTTCATAGATAATATATCTTGAATTTCTTGGTGCTTTCCAAGCATACCTACATACAAAGTTAAGCAACAACTTTTGGTACCCAAACTTTCTTGGGTCCAATTGGATTAGTAATATGCTTAATCACCCAAATAGAATTTATTCCTAATTTTTCATTTCTCTTAACATAACAATTTTTCTTTATATGGCCGTGTTGATGACAATGATTACAAGTAATGTATTCTTATTGCCATAAAAAGAAGATTTAGATTTAACAAAGCTTTTAAATCATCTAGATGTTTAAGGTGATAAAATTTTTTTTAAAAACATATTTCTACACTTCAAAATAAGTATAAGAGCATCTACAAAGCTGTCTTGATACCTGGTCCACGTAATTCAAAACTTGTATGTTAGGAAGGGAATCCTGTTGTAAAATGGAAAGGTTTGGGAAAACATCATTTTCTTTTGTCAAAGAATTATTTTTATGCACAAGTTTTGAGTTGGCACTCAATAAAGTGTTAACTTTAATTTTTAACTCTTTGTTCTTAGCATATGATTCTTTCAAACATTCATGCATTTTTAAAATAAATGATTCAACATCATCATTATCATCATCACATGAATCATCACAAGAATCACAACTAGAGGTTACCTCATTATCGCCAAGTGCCATAAAAGCCATTTGAGCCTCCTCATATTCTTCTTCAACTTCTCCATCCGAATTGCAATCATCCCAAGAAATGATTTGGAAGTTGTTGAAGTGAGGCTTCCTTGAGTCTTTTCTTTTTTTGATGAAGCTTTAAATGCTATGCTTCTTTTTCCCTTTGCCTCCTCATCTTGTAGCTTGTTTTTCAACTTCAATTCAAATGAGGTTAGAGAATTGATCAAAGAATCAATAGGCATAGAATTTAAATTTTTAGACTCTTCTATGGCAATGGATTTAGGTTCCCATTCCTTAGGTAAAGCATTCAAAATTTTCCTATTCTTTTCACCCAAGGAATATTCTTTACCCAAATCTTCCAAGTCCTTTACCATATCATGGAACCTACAATACATCTTGTCAATGTTCTCATGAGGTTCCATTTTGAAGGATTCATATTTAGCCACAAGAAGTGACTTCTTTTGCTCTCTAATATCTTGAGCTTTAGATTTGAGTGATCTTAAAGTGTAAATGAATGAGATAACTAGCTTTCTTGGCTCAACTAGTGGGAATTAGTGTATGAGCAAGGCTCAACTAGTGAGTGATCTTCAAGTGTAAAGAATAGGGATAACAATTCAATATTAATAGATTGAACAAAAATGTTCAAGAGATCCCTCCAAAAAACGAAATTAATGCCATTAAACATGGGAGGTCTAGTGATAGAATACCCCAAGGTCTGAATTAAGTAAAAAGAAGGACTACATCTCATCATAGAATACACTTGTAAGAGCTATTTGAGGAGAAATAGGCTAAAATACCAATTGTTGGCCCCAAATGCAACCTAAGAGTGAATTAGGTTATCTCTAAAGACAAACCTTTTTAAGTGCTTAATAGAAATACACATCTAGATGTGTATGAATACTTAAGCACAAATGAATATAATAGATATTCAACAGTTTAAGCTTAAAGAACAAATAAGAATGAGATAAAGAATATCAAACCAAACTCCCAACTTCTCAAGCTTGGAGTACATGCACTAGTAGTGCCTCTTCAAAGAAGATGTACAAAAGTGAGGTTGTAGTGTAAAACCCTTTGGCTCAACTAGAGGAATCTAGTTGAGCCAAAGGGTTTTACACTACAACCTCACTTTTGTACACTTGTTATCCCTCCACTCTTACACTTGAAGATCACTCACTAGTCTATTCTTGCTCACACTAATTCCCACTAGTTGAGCCAAGAAAGCTAGACTTCTCAAACCAATACAACCCACAATATTTTAGCCTATTTCTCCTCAAATAGCTCTTACAAGTGTTTGTATTGAATATTGTCTGCTTCCTGTGAATTGAGGGTATTTATAGTTGCCAAATATCTGCTTTCAACAACTTCCCAACGGCTATTTTCTCTTAAAAACTAGCCGTTGGACCTTGATGCCGCAAGAGTGCGTCCAACAGACTAGCCGTTGGACCTTTTGACGACAACTGCGTCCGTTCTCGAGGGTGTTCGTTCGGACGTCGAGGATGCGTCCGATCATGCGTCCGATAAGCGAAGTCTGGAAATTTATTGTTCTTCGTCAGAGTCTTCGGAAATTTATCTGTTCTTCGTCCGAGGCTTGCTTCAAATTCTTTGTGTGACGATTACCATCGTCAAGCTCGTGTGGTTGTTTTGTTCGGACGATCATTTGCGTCCGAACCTCCTGTTTTCTTCACACTTGTCTTTAAACCATTAGCCATGATTTGGTCATCATCAAAACATGATTAACATAACTGGGGTTCTTCAATCAGCATATTTAATCTAAAATACCCACATATATATCGAATGTTATATTTTTTATAACTAAAATTGGGAAGACACAAATTTTAAATATTAAATAATACTACCTAAAATCTCCATCACCACTACCCTAAAATTTCCATCTACCATCACCGTCCTATTCCATTCCCTTGCAGCTTTTCCTCTGCCAACTCGATTTCAACTCTAATATTTTTCTTTTTGAGACAAGTTATTATTTAAAATTATTAGATGTATGTATTGTCAATTTTACATTTTAATATATTATGTTTTATACGCATGTCAGTATTTGTGTTGAGAGACCAAAATGATACATTTTGAAATTGTGAGAAACTAAAATCCATCATTTTGTGAGAGACTAAAAAATATAAATATGAAAGGTAAGGGACTATTAAAGTCATTTTTGCTATATTAAAAGGACTAATTTGGTATCTCATCCTTCAAAGCATTAATTAATTTAAGATTTGTCACGAAAATTATGGACAAATTAACAAAATCGTTGACAAAACATTTATTACAAATTAATTGTCAGGTAATTTGATTCATTAATTTATCTATAATTTTTTATCATAAATTATAAATTAATTATTATTTTTATCATAAACTATAAATTAATTATTTAAAAAAAAATAAAATATCAAATTAAATTTTTATAATAGATAAAAGAGCAAATTAGTCGATAGCGACCAAACTTGTCTCTTTCCCTTCCTAACAATACAAGTACACAACAAGAGACGGACCGAAAAATCAAAACGAGCTGTACTAGTACAAGAAAGAAACCGATTTGGAAACTCGGAGATAACGTTAAGTGCCGGTTTGACGAGATATTTTTCCCCGTCGAAACGCCTATAAATATCCCACCTTCTCAAAGCCCTCCCATTTTCAATTCTCCCCCAAATCTCTCCAATTCCATTCCCAGTTCCCCACACCCCCCCCAACCCAAAAAAAAAAAAACAAAAGAAAAACTACTACAGACGCTCAAATTGAGGGACTGGTTCGATATTTTTTGATCTCCCCCTTATTTTTTTTTTCCTGATCAATTTGCTTTATTTTTTCAATTTTTCTTTATTAATTGGTAAAATTATGGAATCCCTTATGTTAATCAAGTCCAATAATCAAGACTGAGAATTAATAGTATTCGTCATTACTTGGTATGTTATAAAAAGGGCATCTTTAGGGCTTATTTTTTGTGGGTTCCCAAAATAAATAATACTAGTAATTTATTATGAGAATTCAGGGTTTTGATTGGAATTCAGGATTTTAGTTGAAAATCTAGTTTTGGGGATTCCAAGGTTGTAACTCGCCATTGTGTGTGATAGCTTTGTTGTTTCTTATGTTCTTCATGTTTTTTCTCAGTTGATCAGTTTTTATAATTCTTGATTATAATTTAATTTACAGGAATTCCCCCCTTCCCCGCCAAAAGGGGGAAAAAAAAAAAAAAAAAAAAAAATACTGGAAGAGAATTTATCTATTTGTTTAAAAGTGACAAGATGGCATTGTAAATTTAGTTTTATCAAGACAGTACAATGATAAGACTCCATGATTTTTGTTTTTTTTAATTGATTTACATTTTTTTTTCTTTTCTTATCCTCTTTTCCCCTTATATTTAACTAAAAACTGCCAGTGTGAATTTAATTTAGTCTTATTGCTTCTTGTCCTTTCCACCAGATTTTTTTTTTCATTATTTTGGTGCATAGAATTCCCGTTCGAAATGTGTTCAGTTCAGTTATATTTGAAGATTTTTCCTTTATGGGAATTATCCTGTTGAGTAATGCAAGAATAAGCAAATTAAGAAATTTCTAATCAAATGATTGTGTTTCCTCTCTTATCTTTTCCCTCATGGTTGTCAAGGGAATGTCTGTTCTTTTTGTGTTATAGTCTAGTAATGACTTTTGTCATTTTCTAGTACCTATTAATGCGTGAACGGGTAATTGGGGTTTAGTTTTTCAGTTAAGTGAATTTTCACGTGTTGTGGTGATGGTTCTTATATTTATAGTAATTAATGCTTCTATTATATCATTAGTTGTACAGCTACTTTTTTTTTGTGCAGTTTTATACTGTATTTACTTAGCTTATTAGAATAATCATAATGCTCATACTCTTTTGAAAAATTTTCAGGGATTGAATTTTCTCTGGCATGGCAAATAATTCTCAATTCACTGAAATGCAGGTAATGTGTTTACAAAATCTTTTGTCCTTCTGCTTCCTGACCTGTTCTAGCAAATGTTTTCACATGTCTTGCAACATTTTAATTTGCAATAGGTTACATCATTTTCCAGTAGGGATAAATGTTAGATTTTGGAGGAAATAATGGTTGTATACTTTTTGCCTATTTGAGTTCACTTGAGACATCAGTACATGTTTTGCCAAAAAATAAGGCTTTGGTGCATTTTTCTCCCGATTTTTGGATTTGGTTGTAGGAACACAGATTTACTCTTTTATTTTGTTGTATGGTAGTTAATTCATATACCTTTGGTAAAGCTTAGGATTTGTATGCAGCATGCTTAAAATACTTGTACTCGTGCTATTTGACAACGATCAATTTTCATAAAGTTTGCTTATTGCTACCTGTTTTTGGTGTTGCTGCAAAAGCCCCATCGACCTCCTCTAATTGGTTCTCTTGGTCCTCCTCAAAGTGCTCTTCCATCCATGTCACTGCAAGTAAGGTTCTCTTGTTCCTTGGTTTCATGTGATTGTATTAAAATAGATCATAATTTTTTTGGGCCATTAAATTTTGCATGCTAATGCAAAATAATTATGTCAATCTTGAATTTATTATAGTACCGGACAGCGTGGCCCCACCACAGCAGGCACAGCCATATCCCTTGGCTCCTCAACAATTTCAGCCTGTTGGACACACAAACATTATGATGCCTCCTCCACCTCCCCCTCCAGCTCCACAAATCCAGTTTCACCAACCTGTGATGCAGCTTCCTACTAGACCTGCTACAGCAGGAGATGGTCTGCCTCAAGCACAGCCAATACCAGTGACAGATTTTCAGCAAAATGTACCTGCTGCACCTGCTCCTCCCCAGCCTCAGCAAAATGTGCAGATTTCAGATAACTACATGCCAGGGTTTGGTGGATCCGTAATGCCTCTTTCTTCATCAAATATTTCGAGGAATATGCATATGTTATAAATATTTGAAGTTCAAACTCTTTAACATATTGAAATTGGTTCTTTCACATATCCTCATCTTCCAGTTACCTGCAACAGGTGAATGTAGATTCTACTTCTCAGAATCAATCAGTTTCCCAGACAACTATTTCAAATTTTCCTGCTGAGGGACAACAAGAGTCTTGGTTAGCAACTGGAAATCAGAGTGTAAAACCTGTTGCACCTGTGCAGCAGAGTGGGGAAACATGTGTAATTGCCGCAAATCCGGTGCGATATTCTGAATTTACTTGTTGATATAATTTTTTCCAAGCTGGTTCAAGTGTGTTATTGCTCCGATATTGCATGTGTGAAAATTGTAGGTGGATTCTTGATTTACCTTTTGATTTCAGGAAATAACTCCCAAACCTGACCATGTTGAAAAGGTTGCATTGCTTTGGATAGAGCACACTGCTCGTAACGGGAAAAAGTAAGTTATTGTGATTGAGGACCATGAAATGGATTGTTTATGTTCATGAAAACAACATCATTGAGAGCCTCAAGTAATGTGGCATCTGCAGAATTGCTATTATTGTTTGCGGTACTAACAATTTAAAGTTTGAAACGAGTAATATAGGAGGAGAATGTTTTTCTATAAAATAGTACTACTCTGAAGTGGAAAAGAAATGGAATGAACAATGACATGAATCAAAGCAGCCATATATCATCTGGTGAACCTGGCCAGCATTCAACTTGATAAACTGAGAGTTGCGTTTAGAATATGCTAATTGTGTTGTAATTGATCTCTAACTGAGTTCTTTCTTCAGCTGTATCTTTGTGGCTGATCATCAAAGAGCTGATTTTAAGTTTTTTTTTTCAGTATAATTCTTCAATTAAATATATATTGTTTATTCTCATGCAAATGATTTCTGCAGATATTATTACAACAGGTTGACAAGTCTTTCTACCTGGGAGAAGCCTTTAGCATTAATGACTGCAATTGAGGCGAGTTATATATTTTCCAGTTGCTTCTAGATTTCTCTTTGTGCATGTAACCTCCTTTATGAGTATGGTCAGTAGTGATGTGATTTAGAATGATGAAAGCTTTCCTGATACAATGACCTTTCAAGTTAGTCTTTACAATTATTATTAAGTCTGGTCTACTAAGAGGATTTGAATCCTATCTCTTCTCTATCTGAATCTATGTTCTTCTTCGAATGTGCATTAAAAGCTATCTCTGAGTCTATCTATGAAGAACAAATTGCCCGAGGAAGTATACCTCTAGTTAACCTTGAGAATTAAATCTTATAGAACGTTCAATTTAGTTATTTTCTGCTGTAAGATAGCTCTAGTAATAAAATGACCTTCACATGCCACATCACTGGCTCTTGGTCTGAGACAGTAGTAACGCTCGACTTCTAATTTACGGGAAGACTTTGTAATGCTAGGTTGTGGTTAGAATCCTGTAAATAGACAGGTTTTAATGGTTTAGAATTGCAACATATCATGCCTCTTGTTAAATTGCAAGCTCGGTTACTTATTATTGTTGAATTTGGTTCCCCCTTTTAGACATTTTCTAATGGCATATACAACATGTGTTGCAAGTCGGTGCACTAGGCTTCAATTAGTTAGTTATCCTTCAGGTTTCCGTCCTCAACTTAACTTGGCTTCTGTTTTTATTCATGCAGAGGGCTGATGCATCGACTGACTGGAGAGTAATATACTAGTCCTGATGGCAGGAAGTTCGTAAAACAATAATATTATCTTTTCTGACATCTTATTCATTCTTGGAAAAATGGATGATAATTTTCAGTTTCTTAAATAAATAATTTGAAATTATTTCACACAGGTATTACTACAACAGAGTTACCAAACAATCAAAGTGGAGGATTCCTGATGAAGTCAAGGTTCTTTGACTTGATTAATTCTGTTGGTCATCTTGTTATTTTCATCTTCTTGAACTTGCTCTCCCCTCAACAAAAAAAGAGAAGAAAAAGAACGAAAAATATTTTTCACTTGCACAGAGAGAGAGAGAGAGAGAGAGAGAGAGAGAGAGAGAGAGAAAGAAATAAGAATATCTCCAGTTTCTTCTAATTTTCATGCAGCTTCTTTTTTCAACATACAGTTGGCACGTGACCAAGTAAATATGGAATCATTGAATGAAACAGAAGAAAGAAAGGATGTAAATTCTCATGCCTTAGCTGCTATGCCCACTTCTGGGTAAGCCTCAGTCAATGCATCCTCCTCCAGTGCAGATGCATCCTTTTTCCCGACTAAAACAGCAGTGTCAAGCCCAACTCCAGTTTCTCCAGTGGTTATTGAACATTCTGTAGCAACTCCTGCATCACCAATCTCACCTACTGAGGTTTCTCCCGTGGCGATGGATGTAGTTGACATGCAGACTTCTCTAGAATCTCATCCTCCAGTTGTTACTGTTTTAGACGAGGATGCAGTCTTGGTTGCTACAACAACTGTTACATACCAATGTATATTTGGAACATGCTTTTATGTATTCCAAGTTATTTTGAATTTGGCAGTCATCAAATACTTTTGCCTTCATTACTGCAGAAGTAGTTCTGCTGTTATGTCAGCTTCGGATGCTGTAGCACCGGTGGCTGGAGTTTCTCCAGCAAATAAGGTACACCTCGCTTCTTTGCTTATTTGTTGTGTCAGTTGACTATGGTAGTAAAGATTGAGCGCATCAATTTCCACTAAGTGATTTGGTTTATGCATTGCTGAAGGAAGCCAAGAAAGAGATAAAAGATTATGGAAAATCTGAAGAGAAAACAGTTGAGCAGGGGCCCTTGGTCTATGAAAACAAGCTGGTATTGTCAACTGCTTCTAATTTTGTTTCTTCTTCTCCATGGACTTTACATGATCTAAATTCAGCTGGTTGATCTAAATTCATCTTGGTTTCTTGCTCCAGGAGGCAAAGAATGCATTTAAAGCTCTTCTGGAAACTGCAAATGTTGGATCAGATTGGACTTGGGATCAGGTTGATACCTCGTTATGCATACTATATGCTAGTTATTCAAGAAAATTATTTACTCAAATAGGAATTTTATCAGGCCATGAGAGTTATAATTAATGATCGAAGATATGGTGCTTTAAAATCCCTTGGAGAGCGGAAGCAAGCTTTCAATGAGGTTTGTTCATCATCAGTGGTTTCTACAATGATGTCCTTCATAAAGTAATATTTAATCTATCCTTTGTGGAATGTTTACTTAGCTGTTGCTCTTTCTTTCTGAAAATGAGTCTTAATTAGTATGTCTATGATCTGCCTTCTAGTTTGTGAGTCAAAAGAAAAAACAGGAGGTTGATGAGAGACGTGCTAGACAGAAAAAAGCCCGTGAAGATTTCAAGAGAATGTTGGAAGTAAGTAATTTTTTTTATTTATTTGCAGTTTCTTTTGAAGAGAATTTTTTTAAAACTGTTTTGAGCAACTATGCACAAGGAATTTCTTTTTCAACTTACAATGGCACCATCTAGATTGAGAGTTTTTAGAAAAATGACTGTAGCACTTTTTTAGAAAGTGTGTGTGATAAAAAGGTGATCAGGGAACATGCTAAAAGAATCTTTTGAATATATTTTTTTTCCAAAAAGTGCTAACCAAACAAAGCCAATATTTCTTTCATTTTTGAATTTTTGAACTTTTTTTCCTTTTTTCAACAGGAATCCAGAGAGCTGACACTATCCACAAGATGGAGGTCTGTCTTTTCCTCCTAGTCCTTTTTATCAACATTTAATACTGTCGATTATATTTGGCAAATATACTTATCTGTATCTTACACTTGAAGATTAATCGAGGTCTACATCTATGATGGTGAATATTGTTTCCAAAAATCAACTAACTGCATTTCTTTCTGTCTCCAGCAAAGCAATTTCTATGTTTGAAGATGATGAGCGATTTAAAGCAGTTGAACGAGCTAAAGATCGTGAGGACATTTTTGAAGATTATAGAGAGGAACTTGTGAAGAAGGTATAGTATAACTGTTCTTTTGGCCTACTGCTAGAATAGAGCAACTTAATAAATGCTTTTGCTTTGCTAGAGATCTTTTTCCTTGTAGAGGCTATGATCTGTTGCTTCTCATTTAACGATAGATTTGTGGCAACTTTATGGATTCCCGAGGTATATTAAATTAAAATTTGTAGGTTGGCTAATCAGCTGAATCCAAATGAAGTTGCATTGGTATTTACAAAATTTTTTTATGGTCTTAGGGTTCCGCATTATACGTGCATGTAGATAACAAGTATGGATTTTTTTTTTAACCTTGTTAGAAGTTTGAGAAAATGCTATACTATGTTGTTGTGGTGGCACAAGCTTGGTTGCTTCCTTTTGGGGTTTTGTCGTCTATTGCTTCTAGTTGTATCTGGTTTGTCATGGGTACTTTAACATCATCTTAAATTATATTAAATTGGTTTTTGGAGAATCTGTTCTTCTCAAATTCATGCTTATATAACCTTTTTGTATTGAGATTGTTATTAGGAGCGGGCAAAGGCTTTGGAAGAGCAGAAACGTAATAGGGCAGAATATTTAGAATTTCTCAAGTCTTGTGACTTTATAAAGGTAATTTGTGTTGCAGATTTGTAATTATTTTTATGCGTGTTGTTGAATGTAATGTCCCTTAATATTGTTACTCATTTTTGCAGGCAAGCAGCCAGTGGCGAAAAGTTCAAGACCGCTTAGAGGCTGATGAAAGGTGCTCACGCCTTGAAAAAATTGATCGCTTGGAAATCTTTCAGGTAGTTCTCATTAGACAGCTCATACTATTTATATTTGGACAAAAGTTAGTTAAATTACATTTAAATGTGACTTTTAAGAAGCCATATGTGGACCCTCTATCTAGATCTCTTGCTCAGATAATACATTTTTTGAACTCCTGATAAATTTCTTGAGCATAACTTATAGTTCAGTCGTATATTTTCCCTGCATTGATTTTGCTTGAAGAGAATTAGAATATAGGAAATGAGTTTTTACTTTAGAAGTTACTATTAAAATATAGCCAAAGGGTTTAAAGTTTGGGAAATTCTAAAAAATTGGAGTGATTTGTGTTATTTCAAAATTGTCAAGATGCGATTTTTTTTTTTGAGAAAGTTTAACCTCACAACATAGGCTTTTGGTGGTGGACTTGAGGCTTAAACATCACATTAGGCGAAGGTACCTACGTAGATCACCTAGAATTAAGTGGAGTTATTTAAAGAAGGAAAAAGAAGAAATTTTTAAGGAAGATTTGTTAGGGCAAAGTATTTGGGACTTACAAGGAGTGTCCAGCCACTATTCTGACACTTCATGGAATGACATGGCAACTAGAGTGAGAACAGTGGCTAAGAAGATACTTAGAGAGTCAAGAGGTTATGTCCCCATGAACAAGGAATCTTGGTGGTTGGATGAAGGTGTACAAGATAAAATCAAAGTTAAGAGGGCTAACTATAAGGCTCTATATAGTTGTAGAAGTGACTAAAATATTGAGAAATATAAGCTTTCTAAAAAGGAGGCAAAAAAGGCTGTAAGTGAAGCGAAGGAGAGGGCTTTTGAAGATTTTTACCAAATATTAGTGTCTAAGGAAGGGGAGTGAGATATTTATAAAATTGCTAAAGCAAGAGCCCATAGGACGAAGGATTTATCCCAAGTCAAGTGCATTAAGGATGAAAGTAATAAGGTGCTAGTAAGAGATGAGGAAATTAAGGAAATGTGGGAGAGATACTTCCATCATCTATTCAATGAAGACAATGGAGACAATATCATTTTGGGAGAGTTAGCTAAGTCTGAGGAGTATAGAAACCGGTAATGGATTATTGAAGGATTCAAGAATCAGAGGTGGAAGAGGCTTTGAAGAAGATGAAGACAGAAAAAGCAGTTGGCCCCGATGATATTCCAATCGAGGTATGGAAATGCTTAGGAAAGAAGGGCATAAGTTGGCTTACCAATCTTTTCAATAAAATATTGAAGAATAGAAAGATGCCTGACCAATGGAAAAAGAGTACTCTCATACGCATATTAAAAAATAAAGGGGATATACAAAATTGTGCGAATTACAGAGGTATTAAGTTAATGAGCCATACGATAAAACTTTGGGAGAGGGTGATAGAAAGAAGTTTAAGAACGGGACTAAGGTGTCAAATAATCAGTTTGGTTTCATGCCAGGGAGATCGACTACTGAAGCCATACATCTCTTAAGGAGGCATACCGAGAGATACCGAGATAAGGAAAAGGATTTACATTTGATTTTTATTAATCTTGAAAAGGCATATGATAGAGTACCTAGAGAAGTTATATGGAAAGTTTTAGAAAAAAGAGGAGTTAGAGTAGCATATATAGAATCAATAAAGGAGATGTATATGGATGTAGTTACAAGTGTGTGAACACCAGGAGGGTTGACACGAGAGTTCCCTATAAATATATGTTTACACCAAGGTTTAGCTCTAAGTCCTTATCTATTTGCATTGGTCATAGATGAACTTATAAGGCACATACAGGAGGAAATACCATGGTGTATGTTATTTGCAGACGACATTGTGTTAGTAGATGAAACAAAAGATGGGGTTAATGTTAAACTCGAAGTTTGGAGAGAGACACTTGAGGTAAAAGGGTTTAGAATTAGTCGATCAAAAACAGAATATATGGAATTTAAGTTTAGCAAGGGTGCAAGTAGGAATGGAATTGGCGTTAGTATCGGAGATCAAGAGATACCTATAAATGAAAATTTTAAGTATTTAGGATTAGTTCTTCAAAGTGATGGTGGTATAGGTCGAGATGTTACACATCGGATACAAGTGGGTTAGACTATATGGAGACTCATGGCATCGGGAATATTATGCGACCGTAAAATTCCTTTACGACTTAAGGGTAAATTCTATAGAACGGCAATTAGGCTAGCGATGCTTTATGGGTCTGAGTGTTGGGCATTGAATTACACACATGAGCAAAAGATGAGAGTAGCAGAAATGCGAATGTTGAGATGGATGTGTGGGTACATTAGGATGGACAAGATACGCAAGGAGCATATTCGTGAGAAGATTAGAGTAGCATCTATTGATGAGAAGATAAGAGAAACACGCTTAAGGTTATTAGATCATGTGTTAAGACGACCAGTAGAAGCGCCTTTCAGGCGAGTAGATTTTAGAGAGAGTAGTCAATATAGGAGGGGTAAGGGAAGACTCAAAAAGACTTGGTGGGTAACTTGTAGGAAAGATATAGCCATCTAGGAATTGAGGAGGATATGGTCCATGACAGAGCGCAATGGCGTAGTAGGATTCATGCAGCCGACCCTACTTAGTAGGATTAAGGCTTGGTTTGTTAACATCTTTGTTTGTAAAAGTAGAGTTTTATGCAAATTATCTCAAACAAGTATTTTGCAATATCAGAGTCCATTATTATTAGTGTGGAGGTTACCCTAGTTGATGTTGTCAATGGCAGGAATACATTCGTGATCTAGAGAAGGAAGAGGAAGAGCAAATGAAATTGAGGATGGTATTATTTGATTGGCCTAATGTATTCACTTTATTCTCTTTTAGTCTTTGATTCATTTTTTAACTGTGCTCATTGTCATTAAAACAGGAAGAACATAGAAAAGCAGAGCGTAAAAATCGTGATGAGTTTCGAAAGCTGATGGAAGAGCATGTTGCAGCAGGCGCACTTACAGCCAAAACACTCTGGCGCGATTACTGCATCAAGGTTAGTAAATGAGTTCTCATTGGAACAACTAAGGGTCCATTTGGTTTCTTTTCCTGTAGATATTTTCAGGTAATCTGAAGGATTTTCGGACATGTTTGACTTGCTATTCTGCTTTTCCTAGTTCGGAGTTCAAAGCACAATCTTGTGTTACTTTCTTTTATTTTAGCAAATAACAGAATTGACACTACACATCCTGTTCATGTGTGGTCTAGTAGGGGTGAAAAACTTTATTATAGGAAGGTCTTAACAAGTGGCATCCCCAAACCAATGAGATTCTAGCATTTTAAATAGTGGCCCACCAATTCATTTTATTTTTAGGCCCATCACTTTAAATAGTGGAATCTCATTGGTTTGGGGATACCGCTTGACATGTCACTTGGTAGGACCTTCCCCTAATAAAATTTCTCAGTAGGGGTTAATTGTCCTAGACTTCTTCTGGATTCTTAATCCTTTATAAAACAGCTATCCTTTGTTTGTTTACAATGGATAGTTGACCGGTTGTCTAAAAATAGGGACATACATGTTTTAGGATAGTCTCAAAATGTTTAAAAAGACGGTTATTTTAGGAATAAGTATGTCATTTGTATTTCACCATTTCTTCATCTTAGTATATATGGTTCCATCTAAGGGTGTTCAAAAGCAATTAGTCAAGTCGAACTACCAAATCGAGTCAAGTCGGAAAAAAAAATTTAACTCGACTTGTTCAACTTGACTTTGACTCGAAGTCAATTAACTAAGTGACTCCTTGGCTAGTTTACCGATTGAATAAGTCATTCGACTTTGCTAGTCAAATACCGGTCTAATAAGTCGAACAATTATATTTCTTTTAATATTTTAGCATATATTGTAATAATATATTAATGTATTTTGTATACATGATATTTTAGCCATAATATTCTTATTCTTAATAATCAAATATGTTAATAACTTATAATATTCTTTTTTCTTAATACTTAAATATCTTTTCCTTGTATAATTGTTGGAATAATCAATGTAATACTTCACATTATGTAAAATTTATGCACTTATACATTAATATAAGTGTACAACTTATTAATGTAATACTTTTGTTTTAATAACTAACAAAATAGATTACTAATTTCTTTTTAATGCATGTAGATACTAGAGTTAATTAATTATATATACTGTTTAATATTTATTAAAATATCTATATATTAAAAATTTATACCTACATATTCTGATATTCATACATTAAGATTCGTATAACTTGTAATAAAATATGTTTTACATAACGTCTAATTTATATACTTATACTATACAACTTATTAGTGTCACATTTTTATTATCAACAAGCATTTTAAGTGCATTACTAATTTACTCTTAATACAAATAGAGTTAGGTAATCATATATATTCCTATATGCTCATAGAATATCACTTAACATGGTTTGGAGATTTAATAAGATTTTGCTATGTGAATTGACTTTTGGTAAGTGGTTCTAAATTTATGACTTTGTAAATCATTTTTAATATCTATATATGATATATACACTAATACACATTCATATATTAAGACTTGTAATATATATATATGTATATATATGTGTGTGTGTGTGTGTGTATATATTATGAATTAGATTTTGGTACATAGACATTGTATAAAGATGATAATGTGGAAATTGGAATCATCTCAACACAGTTGTTGATCTTTAAAAACTTGACCACTCACTATTGTTGGAACTTGCTTTTGCTTTTGAATAATGTTGTGATTATAATTTGGTTATCATTTATTATCTATGAACTTGTATTATCTTGTATTTCTACTATGTTATATTTTGAATTTATGAAATGATATAGAATTTATGAAATGATGTACTAAATTTTGGAATTAAAATATGGAATGAAAGATAATTTATGTTCGACTTACCAGTCAAATAGGTCGAATTTACACCACTTGACTTTAATTGACTTTAATTGACTGAGTTCATATGACTTGACTTTGACTTTTCAAGTCGAAAGTCAAACAAGTCGAAAAGTCCGAATACCGGTCGAATGAACACCCCTATCCCATCGCCTTCCTCGGGACTATTTTAGATGGAATTATGTTATCTCATCTACTAGCATAAAACGGTCGAGTGGGAACTAGCAATCCTATTCCACCTAATCCCTAAACCAAACTAACCAAACATGGAATTACTATATTTATTTTCCTTCATAAACTTAATGCCATACTGAACATTACTTTTCATTAATTAGTGATGAAGCCTCAGTTAGGTTTGCATGAATCTATATTTCATGTGTCTTGTATCTCTGGCAATTTCTAATTGTTCTGCTCTTTCATTATATAGTTGTAAGATTTGGTGTTCTTAAAATAGATGAAACTGGAAAAATGTCAGCAGTATTAAATGTCACCTTTTGGTCGTAGTTTTGTAACTCTTATGTTCTTGAACATGGTTTTAGGTTAAAGATTTACCTGCATGTCTTGCTGTCTCATCAAACTCCTCAGGGTCAACCGCAAAAGAACTATTTGAAGATGTTAGAGAGGAGCTAGTGAAAAAGGTAAATGTCCTTTTTTTGCTTGTATACTTGACAAAGATTTGCTACATGGATTGGTAATTTGGAAGTTTCTCTCGGTTATCCCTTTAATCTTATCATACTTTTGGTTAAAACTTAAATATTTCCCTGGCTTTGTTGGGTTTTTTAATCATTTCTAAGGTTATTAGCAGATGTATACAACATATGTGTTGGTTTTCTGTGGTGGCTTTTCTTAAGAATATGCAAAATAAAGGTCAAGATAAGTTTGTAAAACATTTGAAAACGGTTTCAGTTTTGCACATTCAAACAGTACTAATTTCCGATGAGAGAGTCTTGCTGAGAAGCTCACTCAATTGCTGGTAGTTTTATATCCTTGTTATTTTCAAACGTGTAATCACCATGGATTTTTTTATTTTGCAGGCTTCATGTTTTGTCATTCTGGTTCCCCAAAAGAACAAGTGAATAAGGCAAATTAGAATTATTGGTTTAAATCCAAGAAAGAAAAATAAAATTTACTCCAAGTGCTTTGTGAAACTGGCATACAAATTTCCTTACCAGTGTGCCTAGCAGTCTCAAGTCGTTCAAACATAATAGTCTACTAAAAGTTGTAATTACCTTCAATATATGGAACAGTTGGTCTTTTTGATTGATCATCTTCTCCAATAGACTAAAATACAAGTTGAGCAATTTGCACCCACTAATATGAGCCGTTAGGCAGGGTGGAGCAATTTGATTGATCAGGAATTTTCTCATACAGTTGCAATAATTACATAGACTATAATAAAATATTAAATACGGCCATTAAATTTCAGGAAAAAACTTTGGTTTGAATTTTCCTTCATTTTAACTCTATCTATAAATGTACATGCAGGAAAAGTAATTTGGTAATTGGTGTTATCAAAGTACCCATACGTCTATTCCATTCTATCCTCAGTAATGGGGTAAAATTCATATCATAGTACCATATGCAAGTATCATCTCCTGAAATCTTTTTTGAAGTTGATTTCCTATTTAGCTTATTAATTTTCCTTTTGTCATTCTCTTGCATGAGTTCTGAGTAGATTTTCTGTACCTTTGCCAAATTATGACAACTTTCCAATTGTTTTTTCTGTATAGCATTTTAAACTGAGATTTGCACATACAGAAATTGAGATCGTTTTTTATGGCAACTAAGACTTATTAGATAAGATCAGGGGCCAAGCATGGCTCCTTAAGGGCACATTTTTTCAGTAATTTGTACGTCTTGATTATGAAATTCCACTGCATGATGGGGTAATTCTCAACGAGAAAGCTATGTGTGATTTTAGAGGACCTTTGGAAGAGGTCTATATGCCAAAAGTTCTCTCTCTCCCCCCCTCTCCCCTTCAAACGCTACTTATCTGCATTACTCATGCTACAGTTGTATTTTTGTTGTTGTTGTTTATATATCTCACTGGAACTCTAAATACTAATTGCAGTATCTGGATGATAAGGCCCAGATAAGAGATGCAGTCAAGATCAGAGAGGTATTTAATCTGTTTTAGCTTTGTTGTCCTAGATCCTAATGGTTTATCATTGCTCTGTTTGCATGGCTTTCAGATCATTCTGACATCAAATTCAACCCTTGATGACTTCAAGGCTGCAATTGCGAGAGATGTTAATCCACAAATATCAGATGTTAACTTAAAAGTAAGTTTTTTCCCATACCACTGAAATGTTATGAATGTTGGTTTTCCTGCTGGATTTTTCTGTTAAATGTTACGGCTTGCTGGTATATTTTCTCGTTAAAGCTTTTCCTGGAGTTCAACAGATGAATGTATCGAGTTTCCTGAATCCCCCCCCCCCCCTCTCCCTCCCTCTTCCTCTCTGTATTCTAGTTTTTTGGTGCCGTCATAGTTCTGGTTCTTGTTGTTTTCTTCAGTCATGGCTTCATTGTCCTGGCTCCTGACATTCATAACAAAATTTAGTAGCAGATTGTTTTATGCTTCTTTTTTTGGTACATTTGTTACCTTTGTGTATTGGTTTTGAACTATGGATAGGTTTCACATTGCTGGTTGGTTAATGTGTTGGAATAACATAGATACACTGTTCAATTTTAACAATCTCCTGTTGGTGACGTTATTGGAAAAATATAGATGCATTGTTCAATTGCAACAATCTCCTGTTGGTGAAGTTAATTCGCCATGCCCCCCTCCACTGGATTTAGGTTATGATTTATACTAATGGTCAACATTTAATTTCTTAGTAGAGTATGCCTTGTTGCTAAGTGTTGCATGATTCTTATTTCTGCAATATATTGAATGTCGTTGGTTTGGTTCACCTTCAGACTTAAGTTAAAGCTCAATCCAGCAGTCCAAATTTTTATTTCGGGGATTTGGGCTAACTAGACATGGCGTATATTTGTTCATATGTTTAGTGTGCCATGAACAGTAAAATCAGAGAAGAAGAAGAGAATCCGCAGATTCTTGAGGAAGAAGAACAAAATAACCAAAACAAATAACTAAAATTTTCAATTCATCAATCTTTTTATTTTTTTATTTATTGTCTAAAATAATACAGTAACACACCTATAAAGCGGTAAATCTACCCTAAAAACATATTCCTATCATGATAAGGATTTCTAATTTCTATCCTTCACATAACTAACTATCCTACATCAACTAGATTCTAATTATGAACCTAATACAAGTAGAATATTGCTTACAACTAAAAAACACAATTGCTGAAGATTTACTGCAATAATATAAAAGACTAAAATACCCTTAAAGCCTAAAATTACCAAAAGACGACTTCTAAGACATCTAAACTAAAAACTAATGCTCCTAAAACATATTTTTGCTTGTGACAGGTTCTAATCTTCTTGAATACCGAATTGAAGCTTGAGGAAAGACACAAAAATCTGTAATCTTTAACTTCATTCTTAGCTATATCATTCTCCCTTTGTTCGAAAAACTCGACCTCAAGTTTTAAAGAACTGTAGAATAAAAAATCTGAAGGTCTGACGTCCTACAAGATTGCATCAATTCCAGAAACTGCTATTGTAATTTACTTGATGTGGCAACAAGTAAATTTTGGACTTCATTGGATTAAGATCCCCAAGGACAGAGTCAATTATTGAAGGGAATAAAACAGGAAATTCTTCATTACTTTGCTCCTGATCCTGCTCCAACTTTGATGCTATCAAAGCCTCTTCCATAGTTATCTCCTTGGTCTGCATGGCTGAAACAATAGTGACTTCCACAGGCTTAGTTTCTGAAGCTTCCTTCACAAGAGAAGTCTCTTCTACGTCCACCTTAGGCTCCTCGACAGATTCATTGAATCCAGTAGCCAAATCTTAATTTTCAATTAATGCTAAAGCACTTCCTGTTGATTCAGAATCAGCAACCAAATCTTTAGCTTCTATAAGAGGATCACAAACCAGATTCTTGCTTTCTACCATCTCCAGCACCATGATCTAGTTTGATTTAACGAAACCTGCCAACGATAAAACTCTTGCTTTTGATGACGATAAAATGGTAAAAACTTTTCTAAAAGTTGCTCTCTCATCTCAGCCCAAGTACAAATATATCTTTGGTGTTGGAATATACCATGTTCAACCATATGCCACCACAAATTAGCACATCCATCTAGTTTCATCTTGGCAATTAGAATTTTATAAAAATCATCTATAAGATAATTACAGCTAAAAAAAAAATAATTCAGAGAAGTAAGCCAAACAAACAAACAAACCAAAGCCTTAATCCCACAAAATAGGGTCGGCTGCATGAATCCTGCTACACTATTGCGCTCTGTCATGGACCATATCCTCCTCAATTCCTAGATGAGCTATACTTTCCTACAAGTTACCCACCAAGTCTTTCGGTCTTTCTCTACCCCCTCTTATATTGACTACTCTCTCTAAAATCTACTCGCCTGACAGACGCTTCTACTGGTCATCTTAACACATGACCTAACCACCTTAAGCGGGTTTCTCTCATCTTCTCATCAATAGATGGTACTCCAATTTTCTCACGAATATGCTCATTCCGTATCTTGTCCATCATAGTGTACCCACACATCTATCTTAACATTCACATTTCTGCTACTTTCATCTTTTGCTCATTTGTGTGATTCACTGGCCAACACAAAGACCCATAGAGCATCGCTGGCCTAATTACCGTTCTATAAAATTTACTCTTAAGTCGTAAAGGAATTTTGCAGTCACATGATATTCCCGATGCCATTCTCCATTTAGTCCAAGATCCCGCTTGTATCTGATGTGTAACATCTCAATCTATACCACCATTACTCTGAATGACTGATCCTAAATAATTTAAATTTTTACTATGGGTATCTCTTGATCTCCAATATTAACCCCTATTCCATTCCTAGTGCACCCTTGCTAAACTTAAATTCCATATATTCTGTTTTTGATTTACTAATTTTAAACTCTTTTGCCTCAAGTCTCTCTCCTAACCTCATTAACCCCATCTTTTGTTTCATCTATTAACACAATGTCATCTGCAAATAACATACACCATGGTATTTCTTCCTATATGTACCTTGTAAGTTCATCTATGGCTAACGCATATAGATAAGAAATTATTCGGTAGACTTTTTCATTTCCGAATTAGCTTGCGAGAAGTCCTAGCATTAGTATGACTGAACCTTGGTATAAACCTATATTTATAGGGAACTCTTGTGTCAACACTTTTGGTGCTCTCACACTTGTAACCACATCCCTGTACATATCCTTTATTGATTCCGTGTATATATGCTTACTCTAACTCCTCTTTTTTCTAAAACTCTCCACATAACTTCTCTAGGTACTCTATCGTATGCCTTTTCAAGATCAATAAAAATCATGTGTAAATCCTTTTCTTTATTCCGGTATCTCTCGGTAAGTATCCTTAAGAGATGTATGGCTTCAGTAGTCGATTTCCCTAGCATAAAACCAAACTGATTATTTGACACTTTAGTCTCATTTCTTAACCTTCTTTCTATCACCCTCTCCCAAAGTTTCATCGTATGGCTCATTAACTTAATACCTCTGTAATTCGCACAATTTTGTATATCTCCTTTATTTTTGAATATGGGTATGAGAGTACTCTTCTTCCACTGGTCAGGCATCTTTCTACTCTTCAATATTTTATTGAAAAGATTGGTAAGCCAACTTATGCCTTTCTTTCCTAAGCATTTCCATACCTCGATTGGGATATCATCGGGGCCAACTGCTTTTCCTTTCTTCATCTTCTTCAAAGCCTCCACCACCTCTGACATTCCTGAATCTTTTGATAATACATTATGTTTCTATACTTCTCGAACTTAGCTAACTCTCCTAGAATTATATCGTCTCCATTGCCTTCATTGAATAGTTGATGGAAGTAGTTCTCTCATCTTTCCTTAATTTCCTCATCTCTTACTAGCATCTTATTACTTTCATCCTTGATGCACTTGACTTGGTTTAAATCCTTCGTCCTATTTGCTCTTGCTTTAGCAATTTTATAAATATCTCGCTCCCCTTTCTTAGATTCTAATTTTTGGTAAAAATCTTCAAAAGCACTATCCCTCGCTTCACTTACAGCCTTTTTTGCCTCCTTTTTAGCAAGTTTATATTTCTCAATATTTTCGTCACTTCTACAACTATAGAGAACCTTATAGTTAGCCCTCTTAACTTATGATTTTATCTTGTACACCTTCATCCCACCACCAAGATTCCTTGTTCATGGGGGCATAACCTCTTGACTCTCCAAGTATTTCGTAGCCACTGTTCTCATTCTAGTTATGCCATGCCATTCCATAAAGTGTCAGATTCTCCTTATCCCAAATAGTTTGCCTTAACAAATTTTCCTTAAAAATTTCTTCTTTTTCCTTTTTTAAATTCCTCCACTTAATTCCAGGTGATCTAAGTAGGTTCTTTCGCCTAATGTGATGTTTAAGTCTCAAGTCTACCACCAAAAGCCTATGTTTTGAGGTTAAACTTTCTCCAGGTATAATTTTACAATCTCTACAAACTCTTCTATCTCTCTTTCTTGTGAGGAGAAGTCAATCTGTGACTTTGTTGAACCACTTTTAAAGGTAACTAAATGTTCCTCCCTCTTCTTGAAAAAAGTATTGATAATGCATAGGTCGAATGCCATTCCAAACTCCAAGATTGATTTTCCTTCTTCATTTATTCTCCCATAACCATATTCACCATGCACTTCTTCATAATCCTCGTTACCTCTTCCCACATGTCCATTTAGATCACCTCCTATAAAAATTTGCTCTCCTTTGGGGACACTGCCTATACAACTCATCTAAATCCTCCCAAAACTTAGCCTTAATGTAGACCTACTTGAGGCGCATAGACACTAAAGATATTAATAGTTTCACGTCCTAAAATTAGTTTAAGGGCCATAATCCTATCTCCTTTCCTAGTCACCTGTACTACATCATCCTTCATCGACCCATTTACAATAATACCTACCCCATTTCTAGTCCTGTTTACTCCTGAGTACCAAAGTTTAAATCCTGAATTATCTAATAGTTTAGCCTTTTCTCCTACCTATTTTGTGTCTTGTAAACACAAAATATTAATTCTTCTCCTAATCATTGTATCTACCACCTCCATTGATTTACCAGTAAGAGTTCCAATATTCCAAGTTCCTATTCTAATCCTATTCTCCAGAATATTTTTCTTCCCCACTACCCTACCCCTATTATGTGAGGACTCTTGCATATTTTTCACTACACCTGGACCCCTATGGAAATGTAGCAGCCCTTGGCCACTATTTGCCGCACTTGGGCTATGCAACATACGCATCGCTTACGGGAAACGCCCTAGTATTAGTGCAATATCGTAATGGATTCATCTCATAAGATTGATAAAGTTTTACGCTGGCTGTCGACTTAACGCAACCCTCTTCCTTTACCCCGGTTTAGGACCGGCTATGCTAAGGAAAACTCGACACAGGCGGAGTAAGCCATCCACAAAAATTTTCAGGAAGACCTGACCCTTCAAAAGATGGAAGGAGTGTGATGATTTGTTGGAATTCGATGTAGGTAACAATATTCATAGATGAAGAAAAATATGGTCAAGATAAGAGAGGAAAGTTTGGCTTTGATACCAAACTGATGTAGCACAAGATGGGGCTATCTTGTCTACTAGTGCGAGCGGAAGGAAAGGAGAATTTGGGACTCTCTGGGGGCTGTGAACAGTGCCGTGAACAGTAAATCGGAGGAGAAGAAGAGAATCTGCAAATTCTTGAGGAAGAAGAACAAAATCAACAAAAACAAATAATTAAACTTTTCAATTCATCAATCTTTTTTTCTATCTAAAATAACACAGTAACACACCTATTTATAAAACTGTAAATCTACCCTAAAAACATAATCCTATTGTGATGAGGATTACTAATTCCTATCCTAAACATAACTAACTATCATACATCAACTAGATTCTAATTATGAACCTAATACAATTAGAATATTGCTTACAACTAAAAATCACAATTGCTGAAATTTACTGCAATAATATAAAAGACTAAAATACCTTTAAAACCTAAAATTACCAAAAGATGACTCCTAAGACATCTAAACTAAAAACTAACACTCCTAAAACATATTTTAGCTTCATAACAGGTTCTAATCTTCCGTGATTGCCGAATTGAAGCTTGAGGAAAGACACAAAAATCTGTAATCTTTAACTTCATTCTTTGCTGTATCAAACGGGAATCAGGAATTGGAATGACACCTATTCTTGTTGCTTGGATTATGACCATGGGATTCAAGATTTTGGAGTCGAACTCAAAAATTTAGCCATTCCCTCGTTCCTGAGCAAATTGGGAGGTTTTTTCTCATTCCCAAATTTGATTCCACTATACTTCAAAAAATTAGAAAAAATACAATAATTGTGATCGTTCTCTCACCTCACCAGCCACCACCACCACTTTGAGTCTCATCTCTCCCTCTCTTCATCTTATCGGACATCACTCCCTCTTCTCCATCCTCCATGGCTGCCAACAACCTCAGCCACCACTAGCTTTTTATTTATTTTTATTTTTTTACTGATCAACCCAATTTGCAGATCCATTTGGGCAAAGAACCTCCACTTTTACAGTTTCTTCTCCCCTTCCTCAGTTTTGTTGTTGACCCACAAAATTATTTGCCACAATGCTTAGATTTGCCAATAAAGAGGCTAACCTCTGTATTCTTTGATTATCGGATCTTGTATGGTTGATTATTAGTGGCTGTGTTCAATACTGATTATGGGAGAAGTGGTGGGGAAGAAAAGGCGATGAAGAAGGTTTATATATATATAAATTTAATGTAATTTTAGTTCCAATCCTCAATTTGCATACCAAGCACCCGCGCCCATCAATTTTATGATTATGATACCCATACTAATTTTTCATGTATGATTCCAATTCCAATTCCCAACTCCTAACCAAGCACCGCCTTAGTACTATGCATAAACGAAGCAACTTAATTTTGGATTAAATGAATTAAATCTATCAAAATTGTTTGAAAATTTGAGTTTGTTGTGCTAACCTATGATTGTTTGTGTTGTTTTCACGCTCTTACTCGGTGTTGATGATTTGTTTCATTCCCCTAAGATGATAACAACCCATCATGATAACCTATATTGATCAATATGCTGTTGCATTGAGATGCTTAGTGCAAATGACCTCATAGGTGGGTCCTTTGCATTTGCCTATTATGCATGCTTGGGCATTTAGACCTATAATGCGTATATGAACATTATCACGGGCATGCAATAATGGAATGTCAATTGCTGCTTTATAAACTGACAAGAAACTTCTTCATTTCTATGATCTAAAAAGGAAGAGTCTAGAAAAAGTAAATCGTCACTGTGTCGGAGGATTTTATGAAAGCATGTTTAGGATATAGCTTAATCATGATGCTGGGCCCCGGAGCTCATTTAACCTTCTAATTGTGGTGCTTCTCTCTAGCATGCTATTTTCGTCGCCTATTTGTTGGACCTGGATGCTGTTGTTTTATTCCATTCTGGTGTTGGTACTCTGAAAATTTCCAAATTAGCTGTGTTTTCCATTTGAATGCTGACCATGATTAAGATGAGGATTAAGATGACAAGAGCATGTAATAATGTGTAATGATTTAGGTTGACTCTTCTTCCTTTGATGTTAGCATTTGATATTTGTCTATGATATTATATAACTGTTGGTAAAATGACTTTAAATAGCTAATGCGCACATTATGTCATCACAGCTTGTATTCGATGAGCAACTAGATAGAGCCAGGGAAAAGGAGGAAAAAGAAGCTAAGAAGCGTAAACGTCTTGCTGATGACCTTTTTCGATATTTTGCATACTTCAAAGGTTAGTGAAGCTGAGATTTGTTGCCAATACAATAATTTACTTTGTTTTAGTAGGAGATCATGTAATACAGTCTTATCTTTTGTTTGTTTGCTTAATTACAGGAAATCACGACATCTTCAAGATGGGAGGACTGTAAACAACTTATTGAAGAGAGGCAAGAAAACACTTTGAACTGATCAATGTTTACTTTCCGATTAAGCCACGCCTAAACAACATATGCAGTAATCGCATACGGCAGAAAATGATAATTTGTGGAAAAGATTTTATTTTACGTGTTTTCTGTAGGTAAAACTGTCCTTGGACATGTATTCTGTCAAACAGAATACAGTTCTGACTTTTGCAAATTGAAGAGAGTACAGCTGATATGAATGTCTTATCAAAGAAATTGAAGCCAGCTTTCTTCGGTCTTGAAGATGAAGATTTTATTATCATCTCAAGTATATGCTGTCAGTTGGCAAGCACCATTAAGATCTGTGCTAGATAACATTTAGTGCTTTGGGACTTAATCTTCATGGGAAATGCTTACGAATGCCAGAATGTTTAAAGAGTCCTATTTGTGGGCCCTAATGTTGAAGGGATCTAATGTGTTTTCTAGGCCCACTTAAGTGTGAACATGACCTTTCAACTTGATGAGCCAGAATTAGATGACACATGAAGGCTACACTGGTTGTTCAGGTTAATGAGACTCTGGGCTGCAGTTGAATGGCCAATGATCTAACAAAAGATTGAAAATGATGATAACTCTTTCATGGCTTTGCCACCGAAATTATTTTCTTCTCGTTTGGTTATAGAGGGCTGAAGGGAATAATGGTGGATATCTATACTGGAACTCTTTGCTTTTGTAGGAAAATGTAGAGGTTCTTCCTTCTGTAAGTATCATCTTCGTGAATCAAAAGTTTTGTGTGGGTTAGATGATTGCTGACAATTGGCCTTGAAGTGAATGTCAAAGGGAGCTCCAATGATGAGAGATCATTATGGTAAAAGCCTCTCTCAAATACCTTGTGAAAACCGTGCTGAGCTGTGATCATTCATTATGCAAATTTTTTTTTGGATTCAGTAAGCAAACAGTTCTTAGGTTAGTTCTGTTGCAGGTGATGGCAGCCTGCGTATCTGACTGTACCTTTGCCACTTGAAAAATGAAGGACACAGATATTTCTTGTGATTGTGTGAAAAGGTTCCAGCTAAAGTGTATGCAGTGAAGGATGATGTATCTTATGAAAATTTGGCTACAGTGAGAATTAAGAATGGAGTTTGAGGATGTCTAATTAAATAGATTTGGAGAAATTCTAGAATTTTGGTGTATTCAGGACTTTAGTTTGGGATTACATAGGAATTTATTTTTAAAGTAGGAACTAAAATGGTAAGGGAAGAAAAAAACAAATACATTGATTGAGCGAGAGTTCAAAAGTTACGAAATAGGAGAAAAAGGTGGGAAGCATGAAAAATCAGAAAAGGGACTTGAGTTCATACATCCAATGCATCGTTAACAGGTGATATTTTTCTTGAAAAGGAAAAGTTCAGCGAGGTTTCTAGCTCCTCATTGGTTTTGGGAGTTGTTGATAGTTGAACGCTTTGATATACCTTTTTTATGCAATTTAAAAGAAGTTCTGTTTGTCCATGAAATATGCACATTTCTCCTCTTTTTCATGCTTGAAGTAACCTTGTTGAATTATTTTTGGTCAATTATCTGTAGGTGTTAATAATAATTAAGTTTTTAAAATGCTGACTAGTTTGACTTGTATGATAGAGTAAACTGTCTTTTTATATTTTTCCTACTAATGATTATTGACGGATTTGAATATCCATGCTCCTGTTCAGGTTCATTGGAGAAGAGAGTTTTTTGCAAGAAATTTTTGAAAAATTTATAATGGAAGAAAAAGAAAAGGCAAATGAGAAGGAACGAAAGCATAGGGATGACAAGGTATTTCAATTGTCCTTGTGGTGTTATCTCGATTCATTTTCATTGGTTATGGTAGTCGACCCATTGTGATTACTTGGCATGAAAATTCTTCCTTTCATATGATGAAATTAAGATTAACTCTCCTAGATATAGAGAATATACTGATAGTTGCTATTTTATGCATGTCAACTAGAATGGGAATTTAGAAAATGATCTAAAATTTATTTAGAGCTTATGTTCTTAATATGGAGGTGTATTAAGTTCTTTTTACATGTAAATCGAGTTAGTAATCCTCTAATTATTCCACATTCAATAAAACTGAGAAATGAAACTTGAAGACTGTCTACCTATTTTTAGAAGGAAAATAAACTTTAAAAGTGATCAGTGTTGGTCTTGTGCTGTTCATCTAATTAAAGCATGTCGATTCACCTTCTGTTGATTCTTTTTTACCATTCATTTTATGCTCTGTTATTCTTGTGGTAGACTGTAGGAAATTGGCTTTCATTGGGATTAAATTTCAAACTAATTTGGTTTGTTCTGGTTGATAAGGTTGATAATCAGGAAAGTATCTTGGATAAGGTGGGAGTTGAACATTTTCCTATCCTGGCCTTTCCTTGAACAGTATACAAATTAAATTAAGATAAGGAAAAAACTTGCTGGAACTCTTCGAAACAGCTGAAGGACATTAAGGATTGATTACCAGGAAAGTATGTTGGATAAGGTGGGAGTTGAAAATTTTCCTCCTTTCCTTGAACAGTATACAAATTAAATTAAGATAAGGAAAAAACTTAACGGAACTCTTCCAAACAGCTGAAGGACATTAAGGATAAGTCGATTTTCTCCTAATTCCTTTTTCCTCAGAAATATTTTAGCTTCCACTGGAGAAAGTGAAAGAGATTTTAGTGTTTTTCCTTTTAGGAGTTGTATCTTGAAATTCAGGCATTCTCTTTCTTAAATCTTAAACCTATAAACCAGCAAGAAAGTTGATATGGTAGTTTCAGTGTCGAGGTTAAACTATAAGCTCTTTCACAGATTCCCAAATGATGCTTTTATCTAATACTAATAGTGATTCATTTGATACTTCAATTAATTGTCCATATATTTCTCTCCGTGCAAATGTTATTTACTCAGAGTTACTTGAGATGTCTTGAATTTGTTGTAGACAAATTTTGGCTCGTTTGCTTTTAAACTTGAACCTGCTTTCATATGAAATTCATGCAAGTTAAGGTAAAAAAATTTTGTTTGCAGGCCAGAAAGGACAAAGAAAGAAAAGATAGGGAGAAGAAGAAAGATAAACACCGAAGAGATAATGAGAGAGTAGTTGAAAGCAGGAAAACAAAAGATAGACCCAAGAGTGATGGAACAGACAGTGATAGAACAGAGTCTCACAGCTTTGAAGAGAACAGGTCAGGAAGAGACGGGGATAGGAAACATCGGAAGCGGCACTCTAGTTCCTTAGACAATACAAGTATGGAGGAAATTGAGAAAGATCGGTCTAGGGACTCCCACAGACATGGTGATGAACGCAAAAAGTTGAAGCGGATATCATAGTCTTGTTATCTAATTATGTGGTAAAATGGGTTAAAATTTTCTTTTTTCTGGTTTCTAGTATTATTCATGTAAGTTAAGACTATAAAATTTGGTTTTCATGTGATAGGTGGAACTACTTACAAGGACTTCTGAACTTGCTTCTGAAAGCCAGTACAAGAGACAACGGAGAGATCATAGGAATGGTGATCATGATTCATGACAAGCACAAGGACGGGGAAATTGGTGAGGATGGGGAAGTCGATTAGCTTTTTTTCCCTATTCTTTATTCTTGTTTGTTTCTTGCAAATGATATCAAAGATGGTCATCAGAGTTCTACGACATTAGCTTCAATTTTTTAAATTTGAGTTAAAGATTGTTCATGTTGATATCAGATGCTGTAGCCTTGTGCAAAATTGAAGAGTTTTGAAGATATTTATATTTACATAAAGAAAAAGTGTTTTGAAGTTGATGCTTTCATTGAAATCTTGGTGCATGTGGTTTTTTTTATTTGACCTTCGTAGCATCATAATGTTCTGAGATCAATTAATGCCAGGGAAGTTATCAAAAGTCTTGAATGTTCCAATGGGGATCTTCGAAAAGGAACTTAATGTTAGAAAATGTACATTTTAAGACTTCACAAAGGTTTGTATTAGTAAATCAAGTTCAAAACTGTGTATATTGTGCAGTCAATAATCGTACCCTTCTAGGACCCGACTCTGGGTGATTATGTTGGCGTAATTAAATGTGTTTTTGTTTCTTTTCAGATTAATTGTCGTCAATTTAACAAGAAGTTTAGGCATTATTTAAACCATTTTGTTACATAATTTGGATTTAACAAAAAGTAAGATCTTTTGTTGTTGAATCTTGTACTGCAGCATAGTTGATGGCATTCATTTGACAGAGATTTGGTTCCCAGAATTTGGAGAGGCCACGGCAACCATCATGGCGTAACGATCTTTTTATGAGTGGCTAACAGCGATAACCATTGACCGCGATAAGAGGCTTTACAATTTGGATGATTCAGGCCGAAAAAGCATGTATTGCAAACTTATCTTTCGCAAATTCTTAAATCTTAATGGTGGCACCTTATTCCTATGACTCAGAGCAATCCTGAACCTCAACCACATGCATGAGTATCTTACCTTGATCTTTGGTAACTATACCTCTCATTCGCTTGTTCAACTACAATGATGAACACTAGCAGAATTGTCGATTATGTATGAAGAAACTCAGGTGGACATTGAAAGGGAAGTCATAAGCATTGATAAGGTTAATATAAAGCTATAAATGGAAGATCTTTTCCTGGCCATAAGAGTTGCAATATGAAATTCAGACGAAAGAAGTTTCTTTCACCTATTTATGGCTAAATTGCGTTACAGAGCTTTTGTCTCGTGTCTTGTACTACTGTTCTTTTACGCCTTCTTGTACTACTGTTCTTTTACGCCTTCTGAACGTTCGACACACGTGATCTAGTTTATAAATATTATTCTCTTAAGACACATACGTCAAGCATGTAGGAAATTGATATAGAAAGTACATGTTAAAGGTGTGACAGAAGATTGACACAAAAGGTAATAGAAAATTGAGTGTTATTATTAACTTGTGATCCTAATTTAAGATTCTAAACTTTTTATTTTCAAACCAACCCCACCATCACGAATGATAATAATCGGTGATTCAGCGGTCAACTTTTGCATGCGTTACATTGTTTGAACGTGCCGTTTTATGCCTATGAAATCATTCATTATTACTACCTTGTTAACTCATTTTTTGGAGCCTGTGTCCTCCGGCGGCATGCTAGACTTCATCATGAATATTGTGAAGAGATTGTGGACTTTGCACCTCAAGGATAATGGACCTCATCATACACATGCTCATTGCCTTCCATTTTAGTTGATTTCCGGCCATATTATCATTTTTGCGTGTGGTCCTCGCTCCTTTAATTTAGCTTTTAAAGACATTCCTCTGTTCAAGTACACAAATCATCATTTTCCTTTAGCTCATTATCAACAAATAGGGAACTTTATTGAAACATAGTTAAATGCGTGTATCATAATTTATTTCATTTATGTATTTGATATTAAAACGCGTATTTACTTCGTTCAAATATTCTCATAAAGTTTATCATAGATTTTTGTATTCTATATTATATCTTGACTAGAAAAAAGCACATGTTTCGCATGTGAAATACTCCTGATTTGTTGGAAATTTTTATTTTTTAAAAAATAAATAAATAATCAGTGAACGATAATATAGAATACAAAGTGTAAACATTTTATTTGTTGAAATTTTTTACACAAAAGGTATATATTTTAAAAAATATATTTAATATCTTTGCTCTTTTTTTCGTAATTATTTTCACCCCTTTTTTTTTTTATTTGTTTAGTGTCATTCATTTTTACAACATATGACACTATTTGCATCTTATTTCTATTTCTCTTCTATACGCTTAGTCAATGATTTCTTATAGCGGCACCACCAATTACTTGATATGTTTTGTCATTACTAAAAGACAAAATCATTATCAAATACCAAACATTATTTTATAGAAGAAGTATTGATATTTTTTTATTATCGAAAAATATTTACATGAAATCAAATGATATATAAATAACATCTATAATTACAAAAATTAATTATAATTTCAAAAAAATAAAAAAATAAATCTGATTAAAATGTAAAGAACAAATACATCAAGAAATTTATTACAAAAACTTAAAATCTAATTAAACTAATATATTCTGCATATTATTGAGAGGTTCACATAGTATATTAAAATCATTATAAAAAATTAAATTGATAACTTATTCTTTTATGTTGTTTTAAAATGCACCGAATGTTAATAAAAATAATTCTTTATCTTACTATAAAATACACGCAATGTTAATGAAAAACATATAATTCTAAAGATGTCCAAAATTACACGTTACTTTAATTTGGATGTTATTTAAATTTCTATTACAATTTATTATCATTAACATATTGAGTAAATGTGTGTGTGTGTGTGTATATATATATATATTTGAATATATTGATATTTTTTATATTTCTTAAATTTATGATAAAATCTGTTTTAGTATTCTATTGAAAATTTGAAATCTGATCTCTTCGTTAAAATCATATCATCTAATTATCAATGTTGACAGTTAATTAAGTGGTGTGACAGGAAATGACACAGGGTGTGAGACAGAAGATTCTGTATTGGTATTGTTCCATATTTTTTAACCTTATGATAACATTCACTTCAAGATTTCATCAATATTCTAAACTCTTTCCTTTATCTTGAATGGTATCAAACGTGGTTAGTTCGGAAATTATATTTTGATATAGTATTTTACTATGAAATTAAAATTTTTATTTATGAAATATATAAAAAAAATTAAAACTAACAACAGTGTGTGAATTTTATTTTTATTTTTATTTTTTTTGTGTACTTTTCCAATGAATTTATTGTATTGTTACTAAGATATTTAATCTGCATTTTTATTGTTTTGCTAAATAGTGTAAAAATTGCATTGTACTTTCCAAAGTTGACGTGTAACGCAATGTATAGCTGCAATTTTTTTAGAATATCTAATATTATGATTTTATTTGCATAATTTATGTTGTGCTTTACATTACTTACCTATTTATTTTTTCTATAGAATGTCATTCCAATAATTTATAAGTGGTATTTTTATAGGTCTTACAACGATTATTCTAAACTATTTTGGTAATACATCGTACCGTTTGTTGAACTTTTTTTTAACTCATCAATAGTTAATTTAAACCAATATTATTTTATCAAGTACTATAACCATTAGTATTGTAGTTTCCAAAATTAACATTTAAACTCAATATATACTAGTAAATACTTAGAAAACTTACTATTATGATTATTTGCATAATATGTATTATTTCTATATTAATTACTTATTTAAGTTTCTATATTAGCATCACAAATTATGTGTAAAATTTTTGTATGCGTGATAATAATTATTTTGAAATATTTTAGGTATTGTATAGTATCATGAGTTGAATTTATTTTCTATCTCATTAATAGTTACTTGAAACAATATTTTACAAAACGATATTCTTAACGATAAGAATATCATTTAACGATAAGGATTTTGTAATCAAATATTACTATTAAAGATATAAAAAATTATCAAATATTTTTATTTTAATTAAAAATTATGAGTTTTCTATTTTGCATTGAGCTTTAGTTTTATTTCTTGGTTAATTTTTTTACTTCATGTAGGAAAGGGAAAAACAAATCTAAATTAATTGTAACAAAAAAATTAAATGAGATAAGAAAATAATGTTATATATACTCCATTATTTTTTCACTTTTATAAATACTAAATTTTTATTTGTATGATTATTAATTTTGAGACTTTTAAGATTGAGGAAAATTTTGATATTAAAATGGCAAAGGTAAGTTTAAAGTGAAATAATCTATTAACACTAATAAATTTGAAAGTCAATCCAATAATTTAACTTATCTGTTACGATGAACAACAAATTAGTTATATAGATCCTAAGCCACCACAATTTTATGTTGTAACTAAAATAAAAACACAATTAATCACATTATAATAGAGTAAAAAAATTTATATTTTTACTCAAAATAGTTATAGGTGTTTTTGGCATATAGAGACATATAAATTTAGATAATAATTAACTTGCATACAAAAGCGTATTTGAATAAACAATAAGAGAAAAGAAAATAATTATTTGTGAATTAATAATATATTAAATAGTTATAATAGATTGTTTTTGTTAGGAATAAAAAATAAAATAACTTGAATATATATATAACAGTTATAAAATAATATTTTTATTTATTTTTTGCTCATGTATAAATAATTTTTCTACTCTTAAAAATTTATATCTTCTTATTATGTACTTATGCCAAAAAAATTTACTAACATAAGGAAAAAAAATTTGAATATACATAATAGTTATAAAACTACTTTTATTTTATTTTTAATGAAATATAAATTTTTTTATACAAATAAAACATTTACCATCTTAATACATTTATGCCCAAATTTTTATATAAATCTAAAGAATTATGTTATAATAGTTTAAAATATATATAATAAATAATAGTAGTATTATAAAAGATAGATAATTTATTTTATTAAATGGAGAGTATTTTAAATAGGCTAATTATCCTTAAGATTAACCCTCATGAAGGACATATTGGACATAACTATTTAATTAAGGGTGTATTATGTAGGACAAAAAAATAAAAAAATAAAAGATTATATATCTTGAGTAGAATTGAATGACTAAAAATAGGTGTTGGTTTCCTAAAAAATAGAAATTAGATTAGAAAATGAGTAATGTAGTAATATTTTTTAGTTAATTATATTTCATTGAGGGTGGGTATTTTAAATATTACAAAAAGGAGAGAAACACTTTAAGGGAGAAACAGAAAAAGGGGAGAAACAATCTTGCATAAGAGATATAGGTAATTAATTAATTAATAGATATTATATCCCATATTTGCTTTTCAAATTTTTTCAATAAGTATTTGATTTCTGTATTCTTTATTATGTCTTGATAATGTATCAAATATTTACTTTTAAAAAAAAAATATTCTCATTAACTAATAAATATTCTCATTAAGTATTTCATATATTTCCATATTCTTTATTTTGTCTTGATATTATATCACGTATTTACTTTTCAGATTTTTCTCATTAAGTATTTCATATATTTCCGTATTCTTTATTTCATCTTGATATTCCCTCCATTTCAATATAATTGTCACCTTGCACATTTGCACAAAGTTTTAGATAATTATAAATTTTTTTAAATATCCACAAATACCCTTATTGATTTGCGTTGATTTCAAGACAAAATTTGAATTTGGAGAGATTTTATTAGAAGGAGAAAGGGGAGAGAATATAGGATAGAGGGATGATGAATTGATTTTCGAGACTTATTGGTTATTGGTGTTGGGAATATTTTAAATGTTGGAAAGGATAAATTTAAAATTTAAACAATACAAATTATTCATTTTAAGTAATCTCATATTTTTATTGAGACATTTCAATATATAAAGTCTGACAATATAAATAGGATGAAAAAAGAATTATACTACATATCTACTTTTCAAAATTTTTCATTACTTATTTGATATTTATATTCTTTATTATTTCTTGATACTATATCATATCACGTATTTACTTTTATAAAATATACTCATTATATAAGAGTGTCACGAGATTTTGTGACTAAATATTCCATAATTTAAAAACAAGGACAAAAATAAAAAAATAAAAAACAGATAAATAAAAGATTAGATAATCCTAAAGACAATTCAAAGGAGAGGGAGAGAAAGTTCATCAAAAGTTGACCTATCTCATATTTAGAAAATTTGTCTCGGTAAGATTACGTTTACAATCTCTAATATATGAACGTGTGGCATCCATAATAAAAGCATAGAGGAAGAATCTTCCAACTATATTATTATTTAACCGCAGTCAATTGTTTGGTATTACAAGTATACTTTCTTTGTAACATGCTGCATCCAAGAAACAACCTGAAATACTACTTTCTTCTAGAGAACAACACCTGAATCTTTTATCCAGGTTGACTTGACCTTCTTCAAGAATATCAATTAGTACAATAAATCATTCAGCCTTCTAGAAGTCTATCTTCATAATTGTTAAAAAGAATAATAGTAGTTTGTGATTTTACGAAAAATAATAAATACTAAATATAATTTTATTGGAATAATTTTTATTTTAACAAGAATATCTAAAAATAGGAGGTGAAATCATATTTAAAATTTAAGAATGAGAGAGAAATATTTATATTGTTTATAATTTAGTGAAAGGTTATAAATGACAATCTTTTTTTTTTTTAAATAAATAAGAAAATCATTTACAAGACTCTCATTTAAGACACTTCAAATCAGCGTGTCAAATACTTATTAAATCACCAACTACAAATTTTATATATTTTGTCGAATTTATTTTGTCACTTTTTTTAAAATTTTGTAACACGTCACATGTTGAATTTGTGTGATATTATATAAACAAACAAACAAACAAAATCTTATTCACACTAAATAGGGTCAACTGTATAATTTTATTACATCATAGCCATATCCTCATTATTAACTCTTAGATGGGCTATATATTTCTTACAAGTTAGCCACTAAGTTTTTTTCGATCTTCCTCTACCCCTCTTATGTTGACTAGGACTTTCTCTAAATTTTCCTCGTCTGACAAATGATTCTACTAGCTGTCTTAGAACATGACCTAATTACCCTAAATGTGTTTTTCTCATTTTCTCATCAATAGGTACTACTCTAATCTTATCATGCTCATTACGTATATTATTCATCTAAGTGTACTCATATATTCATTTTAATATTCGCATTTCTACTATTTTCATTTTTTGTTCATGTTTATAATTTACTGACCAATATTCGGACTTATGTAATATTATATAGATTTACCAAAATAAATATTCAACATTGAAAAAGTGGACAAGCATTTATAAATACAGGCCCTTCCAGATTACTTGATTATAATCTCGTATAAACGACTGTTTCACAACTTCCCCCGCCCACCACCCCATCTTCCTCTATTTCTCCCTATAAATGCATTTTATTTCGTAGAAGATATAGAAGCCCAAAGAAATTTCAAAATAATAAAATAAAATAAAATAAAATAAAAATGTCTAAGGTCAGAACCCTTTGTTATAATATCCCTCCTCCTTTTTCTTACTTTATCATACGCGGTTGCAAGGCCGGTGGCTAAATTTTCCGACGTAACGCCGTCGGAAAATCATCATGTTCATGATGTGGTACGTATCATAGGATTAATCTTAATTTATTGCATGTTTAGAGAGTATTAATTTGGTTTGATTTATTTAATTTGACGTGTAATTAATTAATTAATCTTTATATATATGTTTTTGATTTTTGTAGAATAATGATCATGTTGAGAAGGTAGATAAGGAGGAAAGTTGTGAAGGAGTTGGAGAAGATGAATGTTTGATGAGAAGAACACTTGAGGCTCATCTTGATTATATTTACACGCAGAAAAAGAAGCCCTGAGGATTTTTATCTTTTAATTAGCTTAATTAATTTCTCATGTCTTATATATCTATAGTAATTAATTATTCTATAACTCATATATAGTTCTTGTTGTTACTACTAATGGACATATTATTTTCTGAGTAATTTATGAGCATTTTATATATTAATTCTTCCTTTCTTTTATTTTTTTAATTTTTTTTTTCCTTCTAGGAACATTTGTATTCTCTCTCTCTGTGTCTGTGTTTTTTATTGGTCAATATTGCAATGTTTTGTCCGTAATAAAACAATTAATTAATAAGCTGTATTAATCTCAATTAAAGCATGTTCATGCAATTTATCGTGACGTGATAACATTGGAATGGGATGGGTTATGGCTAAATAATTTGTGTTTATTTATCGTTGTTGTATTTAGTACATTTAATCGCAAGTTTTATTTGTGTAAATCAATTTGTTGTAATAATTCTTATTTATTCATTATCTTTGTCACGGCAGACGTTTTACGAATACAAGTTCTTTAATCTTCAAAACTCTTTTTGTTTTGGTATCACGTGAGTTGTAGAAAATAATATACACAACCCCACGAATTCGTAATTACACCATCTCCATAGTATATTTATTTTATATGTTCGACTGGAATTTCAGGTTATGTGATTAATATGGTATACATCGTAGACAATAGAGCCCTGGTAAATCTATAGGTGCAAATTGGAATAGTTATCTATAATATAGACGTACAAAACTATGAAAAAACAAACATTTAAAGCAACAATTTGCTGCCACCAATTAATTTGTATGACGATGCTCAAAAATTGAAAACTAGCTAGCTTCTCATCTGATAACCATTAAAGAAAGAAACCAAATGATAGCCATTCCAGTTAGTTCCACTTTGGCCCAACAGCAATTAATAAATGCACTCAATGGTTGGTGTCTCAATCCCATGTCTATTATGGCCATCACAAGACCAAGCAGCTGCCTTAAAAACTTTTTTTCTGATGGCTGTTTTTTGGTTGGAATGAATGAATAAATCACTGTTCTCTTCCATGTTTCTTGGGGTTTATTTTTTAGGACAATGAAACACAATTTTATTAGGTGGTACAACATTTTATTTATGATTAAGTCTAGAAAAGATGCGAGTTTTTTTTTTTATATTTAATTTTAGGTTTAATATTGCATACATTAAGTGTAATCTGATGTTAGAATTTTTTTACACTATCGGATATGGAGGCATATTACGTAATTATTTTTTGAATTTTAAATATTATTTTTGCATATGTATTATATATTTACATCTGATGATTTTAAAAATTGATACACTAACAGTATAAGAAATATTAAGTTTATATTTTTATGCACCTCGAGTGCCCCTTCGTCCTGTTGCTGATCTTTCATGGTACACTTGATTTTATTGAATAATCAACCATCTACTGAGCAAGAGTTTTATTGCTTGATCGAATTGACTAATTACACACCTAAACCTAGCTATTTTTCACAAGTTTAAACAGGAAAATTCATGACAAGCACAATGCACAGAGTAACATTAATTAATTACAACATTTACTAAGAAATTTGAATGGGACAACCCTTTTATTATTCCAGTTTTTTGTTTGTTTTTCAGATAAAATTTAATTTTCTAAATTTAGGTTGGTTCCCATGTCCATAAATAGCATCCACATGCCCATATAATTTCTAACATCCAGTTGTCATGATAGGATCATTTTAATTGTAGGAGAAGTAAAACATAATTTCTTTTTTTTTTGTATGAAAGTATAACGGTATATAATTCAGAATCCGCAATGTAAAATGTTATAAAAAAAATGAAAAATTAAAAGTGACTTTACTCTTTAATAAAATCTAACGGTCATGGCTAAAGCTTTATATTGCGATATTTCTAGCTAATGCCGACCCCAAGTATTGGGCCCAGTAATAAGGAAATTAAGGAGACTGATTAGCCTTCACGGCGTTAGATGTTCATGTGATTAATTACCCTTGATTACTAAAACATTGTCAAATTTAATTCTGCGTGTTGACATAAACTGGTCGACAAAGTAATAAAGTATAGGTGGTATTCTTCTTTTTAATTTCGGAAATACTCCATCCGTCTCATTTTATTTATCATTTTTTCTATTTTAATTTGTCTCAAATTATTTATCACTCTTTAAAATAACAACTAAATAAATACTAATTTACCTAATTTATCCTTCATGGAGATCCAAAAAAAGAGCATTAATATTATATTTCAAAATTAATTACTTTCACAAACCATTTCAAATTTTGAAAATAAAAAATCAGTTAATAAATTTTGAATTTTAATTAAAAAACAATAATAGAAAAACTATTCCACTAATTGATCAAATATCAATTATTCTTAAATTGTATGCAAGATTGATCATGTTAAATAAAATGAGAAGGAGAAAGTAATTGATAACAACCGGTAGACAAGAATTGGCCACCAAAAAAAATCGAGAAAAATCTAACTACTTTGGTATCGTTTATATATTTTCATTGCATGGTTTACATATTTTAAAGATGCTACGCTCATAACGTTACATTAATAACCAAGATCTTGACATCTTTGACTTGGATTTTTCTATACTTCGAGAAGTTATATATGTAATATTAGTTTTGGTGGCTAGTCCCATCTCAAACATCCGATAAAATTAAAACGATATACAAAAGAATAGTAATGGCCCATGCGCAAAATGTGACGTGAACAAATCACAAATCGAGAAATAATTTAAATTTATTAAAAAATATATAATTCATGACTCTTAAGTTTGTATTGTAAACGTGTCGATGGATGCATGAGCCACCATTTTCTTATTGTGTAGGTGTGAGATGATCTCATGGCACCAAACATTAAATAAGATAACCATGGTTTATATACTAACAAAACAAGATTTTGACTATAATTAAAAATCATCTTCAACAAGGTTTTGCTAATCCATTGGTAATTAGCTAGTGTTGGTAAAACATGATGAATTTCCAGCTTAATTTGACTAGCTAGTTGAATAGTCTATAAAACTTTGTTTCAAACTTGAAATTTAGTGGGACAAAGAAACTTACAATTTTATAAAGAGTAAATATTTCATACATCACGGGTGTATAAAATTTTTTACACCATCAAATTTTGATATATGTCACTTGTACATTATTTAAATTTTAAAAATTAGTTATGTACATGTAGTATGCATCTAAATCTAATGGTGTACAAAAATATTTTTATACCGACGATATATATAAGATTAATCATTTTATGAAATACGTAAAATTTCTTCTTGTTCGATTTGAATAAATCATGTGCAGAAACTATATATGAATAATAGAATCTCGACATCATTTCCTTTTTGTCCTTTCTAGAGTTTCAATACCATTAGATTTTCTTAAATATGAAGTTTAGTGCATGAAGAGTGCAAGTAAAAAATTTTTGGTAAATTACCATAAATCTCTATGTGGTATGAATTTCATACTTACAGTTTTTATGTATTTTGAAATTATATCTTAAACTCACATGTGGTTTGAACTAAATGATAAAATGGACGGATCTACATCTAAATCAATGGTTTTAGTTGAAATTACATTCTTACCCTTATATTTAAATTATGATAAATTACTGTAAACCCCCATATAATATGAATCTCGAACCCATAACCCTTATCTGTTTGAAAATATACCTAAATACCCGTGTGATCTTAACTAAATGATAAAATAGAAAAAAAACCGATCATCTAAAGTCTTGTTTTTTAAATTACATTTTTACCCCATATACAATTTAATATCAAAACTTTCAGATAATAAAAAATTTTAACTTTCAATTTGTATGATGAAAAAATGAAAAAAATGACATTAGTTTATTATTACAATTAAAGATTTGTAAATTAATACACAAAAAATAAGAAAAAAGAATTACGAAAAAATACCTCATGCATCCTTATAGTTGTACTTTTTGGTTGTAAATGATCGATGGGTAAGAATAGCAAATTTGAGAATAGATTTATGTAAGTAACAATATGGGTAAGTTGAGTATACAATATTTTTTTTTTGGGGGGCAGGAAAACGAATTTTCAGACAACAACTCGCAATAGGTGCGCATGTATAAGTAAATATGATTAGCTTAGATTATGGGTAAATTACCGTAAACACCCATGTGGTATAACTTTCATATCCATAGCCCCCATGTGTTTTGAAATTATACCTCAAACCCCTATGTAGTCTAGACAAAATGGTAAAATGAACATGAAAAACATCCAAAGTAACAGTTTTGGTTGAAATTACGTTCTTACCCCAATATAAATTAGGATAAATTACTCAAAACTCCCATATAGTATAACCCTCGAATACATAACCTCCTTATATTTTGGAAATAAACTCTAAACCCGTATGTGGTCTGAACTGAATGATAAAACAGAAAAAATCATCCAAAGTCATGTATTTAAAATTACATTTTTACCCCACATACAATTTAATATCAAAGTTTTCAGATAATTAATCTCTCCTTATTTTTAGAAATTTTAGTTTTCAATTTGTATGATGAAAAAAAAATGACATTAGTTTATTATTACAATTAAAGATTTATAAATTAATGCACACAAAAAAAAGAAAAAAAGAATTACGGGAAAATACCTTACGCATCCTTGTAGCAGTACTTTTTGGTTGTAAATAATGGATAAGTATGGCAAATTTGAGAATAGGTTTATGTAAATAACAATATGGTTAGGTTGAGCATACAATTTTTTTATTTTTTATTTCTACTGGTAGGGAAAACAAATTTTCAAGCAACAACTTGCAATACCAGTGCATGTGTAATAAATATGATTAGTTTGAATGATTTGTATTTGTTTTACTATTTAATCCAGGCCATATGGGAGTTTAGGATATATTTACAAAAGCATAAGAGGGTTATGGGTATGGGATTCATATCATATGGGGGTTTATGGCAATTTAACCTAATTTTTTTTAGGAAAAATTATGTTTTTCATTAAATACTCGTTTAGGGGCACGTGCTTTTTAAATACCGTTAATTTGGATGATTTCCGTCCACTTTACCTTTTAAGGCAAAACATATAAAGGTTTAAGGTATATTTTCAAAACATATGGGGTTTATAGGTCAAAAGGTTATACCACATAGGGGTTTACGGTAATTTACGAGGAAAAATTATGTTTCATTGAATACTCGATTCAGGGTGCGTTTTTTTCAAACACCGTTAATTTTGATGATTTCTGTCTACCTTACCTTTTAAGATAAGCTATATAGGGGTATTTAAGGTATATTTTCAAAACATATAGGGGTTATGAATCAAAAGGCTATACCACGTGTGGATTTACAGTAATTTACCCAAATTTTTTTTGCTGTCATATTTTCTACTTTAATACTATAAAATAAGTGGCATAGCTAATGGCAAATTATTGTATAAGCTTAGCATCTTTCACAATGGAATGCATTCAATTTTTTCTTTTAGTAACGTTATTCATAAATTTTTCAATTTAAAATATTTCTTTGTTTTTAAAAAAAAATAGTAAATTACTATAAACTCCCATGTGGTATGGCCTTCATACCCATAACCTCTATGTATTTTAGAAATATACCTTAAATTCTCATGGGATCTTGACTAAATGGTAAAATAGACAGAAAATATCCAAACTAACGATTTTGGTTAAAATTACGTTATTACCCTTATATTTAAACTCTCGTATCGTATGACTCTCGAACCCATAACCTCCATATATTTTGAAAATATATCCTAAAATCCCATGTGACCTAAGTATTGAATGATAAAACATAAAAAAATATCCAAAGTCATGTTTTCTAAATTACATTTTTACCCCATATATAATTTAACACCAAAGTTTTCGGATAATTAATCTCTCCCTTTTTTCAGATATTTTATCTTTTAATTTGTATGATGAAAAAAAAATAACATTAGTTTATTATTACAATTAAAGATCTATAAATTAATGCATGAAAAAAAAAGAAAAAAATAATTATGGGAAAATAATCATGCATCCTTGTAGTTGTGCTTTTTGATTGTAAATGGTGGATAAGTGTAGCAAATTTTGAGAATAAGTTTATGTAAGTAATAATATAGGTAGGTTGGGTATATAATGTTTTTTTTTTGTTGATGGAAAACGAATTTTCAGGCAACAACTCGCAATAGGTGCACGTGTGTTAGTAAATATGATTAGTTTGGATGATTTATATATGTTTTACCATTTAGCCTAGGCCACATGGGAGGTTTAGGGTATATTTACAAAAGCATATGGGGTTAAGGGTCTTTTGAGATTTATACCACATAGGGATTTATAGTAATTTATCATAAATTTTTTGAAGAAAAATTATGTTTTTCGTTAAACACACACTTCAGAGCGCGTGCTTTTCAAACACTGTGAATTTGGATGATTTTCGTCCATTTTACCTTTTAAAACAAACCATATAGGAGTTTAAGGTATATTTTCAAAATATATAGAGGTTATGGTTCAAAAGGCTATACCACATTTGGATTTACAATAATTTACCCTTTAATTCTTAGAAATGTATTATTACTCCAAGTAAATTACTGTAAACCCCCATGTGGTATGGTCATCTGACCCATAACCCTTATATGTTTTAGAAATATACCTTAAGCCTCTATGTGGTTTGAACTAAATGGTAAAGTGGACGAAAATTATCAAAATTAACAGTATTTGAAAAGTACGCGCTTCCCTAAAAAAGTTTAGGATAAATTACCGTAAACTCCCATATGGTATACATCTTGGACTCATTTATAACCCCCATATATTTTTATGTAAATATACCCTAAACTCCCATGTGATCTGGACTAAATGGTAAAACAAACATAAATCATCGAAACTAATTATATTTACTATACGCGCGCCCCTATTGCGAGTTGTTGCCTGAAAATTCATTTTTCCTCCCAAAAAATTTAAAATTGTATGCCCAACCTATACTTATTATTATTTACATAAATTTATTCTCAAATTTACCACACTTATCTATACTTTTACAATCAAAAAGCACAATTATAAGGATGCATAAGGTATTTTCCCATATTTTTTTTCTTTTTTTTTTAATGCATTAATTTATAAATTTTTAATTGTAATAATAAACTAATATCATTTTCTTCAGTTTTAATCATGAAAACTGAAAGCTATAATTTCTGAAAATAGGGAGTAATGAATTATCTGAAAATTTTGGTATTAAATTATATATCGGGTAAAAGTATAATTTCGAAAACTGTGACTTTAGATGAATTTTGTTTGTTTTATTATTAGTTCAGGCCACATGGGGGTTTAGGATATTTTTTTAAAAATATATGAGAGTTTTGGATTCGAGAGTAATACTACATGGGGTCTGCCAGTAATTTAATCTAATTTAAATATAGGCTAAGAACGTAATTTCAACGAAAATCGTTAGTTTAGATGATGTCCGTCCACTCTACTATTTAATCTAAATTATATGGGGGTTTAAGATATATTTTCAAAACATATGAAAGTTATAGGTCAAATGGCCATACTACATTGGGATTTACGGTAATTTACCCTATTACCCCTAAACATGGATTGATATGAAAAGTTTCTCTTCATGCCTCCAAACTCCAAAGTCCAAACCCTGATCCATGTGAGTAAGGCTTTGCCTGCATTAAAAGAGGCCCAAGTTCTGTTAAGCCCCCCTCAAGCTTATCTCAGGTCTAGTTCCCTTGGAAAGTTTTCCTTGTCAAAGTCCAACAAAACTAGTACAAAATAAAAATTATTAAGTCGAGCCCATCTTAACAAGTAGTAGTTACTGTGAAACTTTGAAATTCTCCTACATATACACATCAAGTTATTCAAGATGGAAAATATTTAGGTAGATCCGATCTTTGACCTCACGTGTAGATTTTGTAGTCAGAATTAAATCTTAAAAAATCTTGTTTACATCAACTGATGTCATATATTTTCGAAAGTTTAATCCACACCACAGAATCTACAAGTAGGACAAAAAATCAGGTTTACGTAAATATTTACCATTCAAGATTATTGTGAGTTACATATACATATCAAGTTTTGATCTTCACGGGTTGTCCACCCGTGTTTTAAGAAAAACATATTCTTACTGTTGTAAATTTTATTTTTATTTTAGAACTGAAGTTTTAAAGAAAAATGTATTAGGGAATTTTAGGATACTATACCTTTATTTTTTAAAATTTTTACTATACAAATATTCAAAACGTATAATATTGTAGTATATAAGCATTCAAGTAAAATGACGCTAAATTATTTTATATTGTGTTTGGATGAGAGACTTGGATAGATTTGATTTGAAATCTAAATATAATAATAATAAGTTATTCAAACAACTTAATTAATTTAAATGTAAATTTAAAATCAACCAACAAGTGAAAGTGTAATTTTAATAGTTAAACGAATTTACCCAAATTTCATGTCATTTCAAATTTACCCAATTCAAATATATTCATTTCAAATCCACCCATCCAAACAGAACCTTAAGTTGTGTTTGGATAGATGGATTTAAGGATTGAAATTCATTCATTTTTTTAGAAATATTTGTAAATATAAAATGGATAAATTTCAAATTCACCCAAATTAAAAAGTGTTAAATGAAGGATTTCAAATAAATTTTTAATTTGAATAAATTTGAAATTTATCCTGTTTAATTTTATAAATTTCTCTAATAAATGTATAGATTTCCATCACTCCAAGCTTATAGAATTTTCCAACAAAATAATTTACCAGTAGCACTAAATAGGGTTAATTGCACTTTCCACTCTTAAACTATTTTGTTTTTGTACTTTGCACTTTAAAGTACTAATTTTGGCAATATGAGAGTCCAACCACGTACAATTTCTAAATTTTCTCTCATTACACCAATTACTTAAAGATACACCGTAAAATAACTCATGTATCCCACTAATATACCCATCTTTCGAAAATATTTTTTATTCAACCACACACTATACACTAATACAATATGTTTATATTTTCGGAAACGAATTCAGGTCCAAATTTATGTTCAGAATTTAGGTTGATGTACTCATAGGTTTAAGAACAGTTAGACAATAGTACTTTCTTTGGAAGTAAAATGACTTGTGAAAATTATTAAGTTACAAGTTATTCATTTACATCTCTAACTGATTTCGCCAGAGAAGAACCACGTTATCCAGTAGAGGAAATATCAATAAATCATTATCCGATAAATAATTATCGAAATTAGTGCCATTAAATCTCAACAATTCTTAGATTTTCTTCACTTCGTTAAGATCACAGGAAAGAATCGCAGTTGAGTAAGGTAGTAGGGATATATGGGATATTTTCTATTCGCCGTTGAGTAATTTACTTGTAACGTATAATGGTTGATTGCTAAAATTGATACTTTAAGGTGTAAAGTGCGAAAGTTAGATAGTTTAGAGGTGCAAAGTGAAATTAATCCTACTAATACTACCTTTCTGTGCCAAAATATTATGGGTTATTAAACAAATAAAATGCGTTAATATATATACTCGTTTCCGCCACACAGCGACCGCTACCGTCTTGACGGCGGCGAACTGGACTGGATAGCTGCACTCTCTGGCCACTGCTACACAATTCCCAATGCAAACCCTAGTTTGGCGACCGCATTTGGTGAAGCTGCTGAAGTTGTCTTTATCTCCATCTTCGGGGCAAAATGCATTCGCCGTTCCTCTCCGACTCCGAGCATTCTCTTCTTCGTCTTCCGATAGAGATTACTCCAATCAGTCTCGTGGCGGTCTCCCCCGCTTCTACTCCGATACCCTCCCATCCTCCAAGGCACACCTTTTTCTCTTTTTTTCTCGAATTTTATTAGATACTTTTTGAGTGTGTTTAGATATACTTTTTGGCTTTTAAATTTTGTTAATTTTTTATGGAAATTCGTACTCTTATCAGTTATTTTTGAACTACTAAATTCGGTATAATTGTTCAGGTTAAATTCAAGTAGTGAATTAAGGCTGTTATTTTTGCTAATTGCAGGGTGGTGTTGTTCATGTTCAAGGTGATGAGTTTTGGCATATGACTAAAGTCCTGCGATTGAACATCAATGACAGGTAATCTCGATGATTTTTCCCGAATAATTATTCTGACATCAAGTTATGGCCACCAGACCATTTGTTTTTGTTTCACAACTTCAAATTCTGCTATGTTGTTATTGCTGCATTGCTTCTGTTGCCTTATTCTTCATTTAAGATTTTTGCTTTGAGGATGTCTCGGTTTCAGATTTTACTATTCCAATCCAATCATGGAGTAAATGCTTATACCTAAAGTTAGGGATAATTGTTTGTTTTGAGGATCAAAATGTTAGCTTAATGTGTTTGCGAGAACTAGTACTAAGCACAATACAATGATGCAAGGTTTTAGCTTTTCTTCCATTTTATCTCATATGTTGTGTGAAGTTTAATCTCTTCTTCCACATATGCCTAGTTATGTGTTTTCCATTATCAATTGGGAGTCCAATGCAAATAGTGTTTTTTTTTTCCTTTGGGTGAATATGGTAATGGGAATTTGAAATTGTTTCTTGAAAGGTTTCATTAGAGAGAAGGGGAAGAGAATGTTTTGTACTTAAAAAACAAAAAGTAGGGGTAGGTAGAGAAGGTGAATATTGGTGAAAAGAATATAAATGAATGAAGATTTTAGAGGTTAAGCCTTCCTTCTATTGTTGCTGGAAAGTTGCAGCAAGACTGATTAATTAAACCTCGTTTTTGGGCTTTACATCCAGCCATTATGGAGGTTGATGTAATCAGTGGGATTCTCATAGTTGCGTTGAGTGTTTTTATTCTTGTAAGTAATGTGTACATTGATTGCTGGTTTCATATTATTATTTGTCATTTACAAGGGTAGAACTCCATTGTAGATTCAATGGAAAAGGAGGCCTTGTTGAAGGGTGCATACAGAATATTGATCGTACAGGAGTTGATTTTGTGGCAATTGAGGAGGCAAAGTTAATATCTCCCTTCGCCACTCAGTGGCATGTCTTTGCTGCTTTTGGTGAGTGGCACCAGAGCCCGAAGTGTTTTTCTGCTATATCTTTTAAGCGATAATATTTAATATATATATTCTTTTTTATTAAGGCACTTTAAAGGGAGGTCGGGCTGATTGGCTTGTAGAGAAATGCACAGTATGTCTAGATAATTGATTAGTCATGTGGGTATTGTCATTCTATGAACTTTAGTTTCTTAAATTTACGTGCTTATTCTCCTCCTTGTCATGTCTCAGGAGCTGGGTGCTAGCAGTGTGACTCCTTTGTTGACTGAGCATTCTCCATCCATTTCAGAAAACCGATTTGACAGATTAGAACGGGTTATTCTTGCTGCATCTAAACAGTGTAATTGATGGTCCACCCTTCCCTTTTTGCTGAGATCACCTTTCTAGTTTACCCATTTGCATGTATTGTAGTTGGCTAACTAATCTCGCATTTGACCCAATTTATTTGTACTCTCATCATCCTGTTCTTTATCATGATATTTTTTCCCTCTACTTGTTAATTGTAAATAGGTCAAAGGTTGCATGAAATGACGTTGAACCCTCCTATGAAGATTGGTGGACTTTTGCCTCTTGTAAGTCAATAGTTTCTACTACTCTTATTGTTGAATGAATGGATGCTTAGTTAAGCTATACATGACAACCTTTGCTCATGATCTTTCTTTTGCCACTGAACCTTTAATGCTTAATCCTTTCTGTCCTGGAACTTACATCCTATCTTTGTCCATGCTCTAGGTTGCTCAGTCGAAACTATCTTTTGTAGCTGTGGCAGAGGCTACTCCTATTTTTAGTGCTTTGAGTTCCTTAAAAAAGGAATCAACTGGGATAATGATAATTGGACCTGAAGGAGGTCAGTACTATGCCCTCTCGCCTGTCCTTTAAGAGACCTCTAGCTTAGGCGGCTTGAGCAATTTTAGTTTTATATTTTCACATTTTGATTGGTTGTAAGGTAGATCGTGCTGTCTAACGTTGCAGTTGCAATAGCCTGAAAGCTGCCAAAGTCTTGAAAATGCAACAATTCTGGTAGAACTAGGTTTCAAACTTTTTGGATCAACTCTGTATTAGATGTTTGGGAATACTGAGATTTGTTTGCATTTGTCTCTGAAACTTGGTTTCCATTTTGTGAATAGTTCGTTTGGCGAAATCTTGTGTTGTTGCTTTGGTTATCATTTTCTTGTTTAGATACTGCAAGAGGAACACTTGCCAGCCACCCACTGTTAGTTTTCAGTTTCTTTTTTCTTACTCTCTTTTATGTGGGAATGCATAACTTTCATTGCAATCAGTGTAATCTATTATAGTAGTAGCGAAATCATTTTTAAATTCTTGTCTTAATGGTAGATATACTTATTTTGATTGCAATTTTCACGTGCTCAAGTTCTTATGAGAAGCGGGTCAATTGGGTAGCTTGTCATATTTGTTAAATTTGCAAATTGGATGCATTTTTAATATTGTACTTGTACTATCTAGTTTCAAGGATGAGTTTTTGTATAATTTCTTCAACATTCTGGATATCTGATCTGTTGTTGACCATGCATTGTTTTAGACTTCTCTGAGGCAGAGTTGAAAATAATTGTGGAGGCAGGTGCTACTGCAGTTGGTCTCGGGCCACATCGCCTACGTGTTGAAACTGCTACTATAGCTTTCTTATCAACTTTAATGTTATGGTCCAACACTGAGGAAACATCAAATAATTAGCTTCTGCTACTGGCAAGGATTCTTTTTCCCCCTTGTTTATTCTTGTTTCTACTAGTATTTGCTTTGGCATGCCATTTGGTTGATTTTTAGGAAAATACAGTCTACATTTTATCTTCTTTTTAACAGTTCTGTGCATGACCTTATTTTGATTTACATTTCTCATATAGTGTTTATCCAGCATGTCTCAGAAATGCGGTGCTCATCCGAATGTGTGTTTGGTGGAGCAACTATTTTGTCTACCCAAATGAGGAGCTTCAGTTTCAATTTCTTTACTTTTGTTCCTGTTATGGAAGTGTGCAACTTAAATTGATTTGAAGCTCAAGAAGTTTTTATTTTACCCCTCTTTTTCTTTTCGGAATTCAAGGGCCGCTCTTTTATCTTACATGTAGAGTGAAGACCCTGAATCTTCGCCAGATTGTTACGGTTTCATCAGAAGTCAGAATGGGCCTGCTAATTTCAAATGGTTCCTGCTGTGGATCAATGATGTGTCGTAGAAAATATTTGTCTTGCTCGATAAATGTAAGCTTTGACCATTTTACTTGATGAATATCTTAGGAACAGTATAACAAGGGAATGAAATTTAAGTTTTATTTGATATGCTTCTTGTTTGATTGAATCCTGATGCAGAATGATTTTGAAAGCTAGTGAAAATTTTGATTGTTAACTAAGTACCACAATTACTTGGTTTATGGGCAAAAATTGGGGTCTTCTTTAGTGAGATAATCTAATATGCACTACAATTAGATGACATTCAATGTATTTGGCATTTCGTTTGTGGCATCCACCATTTAATTCTTTGGTTTTTGTTTTAAAGAGTTGGAGTGCAAGTGTTTTTATTTGTTTCTCTTTGTATTCATGGAACTACCTTTGTTTTGCTCATATGGGCTTATAGTTGGATGCAATTGAGAACTGGTTTTTGGAGAAATCGAAAAGCTATTCTAGAGAGACTAGCATTTTTTCCGTTTACCAAAATTTAGGAAATAAAGTAGATTCCGCGGGATAGTTACTTCTGAGCTTCCTACTTGAAGTCCTAGCTTTCTGAGAATTTGGTCAGTTGAATATGTCATTTAATTTTGATATAGCTGACTGGATATCAGAATATAGCTTACAGAATATCTTAAAGTTATATTAACAACATTAAAGTCTATGGAGGTGTTTCTTGGTTTGCTGCATCCGAGGTAGGTTTACTCTCTCTCTCTCACACACACACAGAACATGACTGGAATTTTATTCCACTAAATGTTTGTTTGACCTTTTGTTGAGAATATTAACTTTTGTGTTTGTAGGTGCTGGAATAGTATTTATTATTGTTTAGGGTCAAAGTGGAAACCGTTATCTTCTCATGCCTTACAATACAAAATTGATTTATTCTAGTTGTTTTCCTTTTGAGTGTTCCAGTCTACTTGGATATCATAAGACCAGGAAACAAATTTTCCGTTAACTGGAGAATATTTGACATCTTTGAATTCATCATTTACATTATTTCTTCTCAACTTTCATGTCATGTCCCTGGCCTTCCTGTCAATTGGTGAAGGCAGGTTTTTTAGATCTTAAAATCAAGTTCTATACGAGAAACAATTGCCTTTTTCTGTGGACGATTTAAGGTCATGGCTGACTTAATACGATGACAAAGGATATAGTGAGCATGTGCCTCATTTATGGCACATCTTTTTTCATCTAGGATCATGAAATTTTTTTTCCTTCAAGTTGCAGTATGTTAAGATCTAGGATAATCCAGAAAGTCTGCATAACAGACTAATACTGGGTTCTGCTATTATGTGACTTGACTAGGAATCGATAACTCGGGACCTGGGTTCTTCTTTTGGAGTCCTACTACAGACTTGAATCTTGTTCTTTACTTATAGTTTGATCCTTTTCAGTTCTTTTATGAATCAAATGCTGGAAGAAGCAAGAGTGAAAATGACAAATCTAGAAAGCAGAAAAGAAAATTGATCTTGCAATGCAAGGCATTAGTACTATTTGTTGCCCTCCCTTATGATATGCCACTGTAGAGTTTAAAAATAATAATAAAAAAAAATGCTATACTGATGGTGCACATTTTCTCTATTTGTTATAGTGCTTCTCTCTATTAATTTTCTTTTTGGATCGGTAAATGCCTGTGACTTTTCGTTTGCGTTTATTGCCTGTTCTTATACTTCATATGGACAATGGTTAGAGGTTGATGCTGGTAATGATTCTGGTTGTTGGAAAGTTTTTATATATTGAGATGGATTATTGAGAAGAATGAGCTTAACCAGGGAAGGTCTGTTTCTTATTTTGCTGGTAATCTGTGTGGTACAAAAATGAGGTTATAAATATTTAGTATGCCCCTCAAGTCTTGCATAATTTTACATTTTGCTGTTGAAATTCTTAGCATCGTTTGGAAAATATTTGATTGCTTGATATTATACTATCGGGAAGTTTTATAATCATGTTGAAGGAATTATTCCGTTGATTTTAAAAGTTTATATAGTACAAGTTTTTACATTAATATGATTATTTTTCAGTTTAGGCAAGTAGACTCGTTGTTAGAGCTTTGCATCCAATACACAAAAGTCCACCATGACGAATGCCGAAATTCTTGAAGGATTTTGTCAAAAGTATATAATTATTGATATGAAAAATGCAATGTCCGTGGTACTAACGTACTTCTAAAGGGAAAATGACCCATGATTTATTTCTCATATTGAAGCAATTGTGTTTTTCACATCAACTTAAAACTTAAATGTTGTGTTTGTTTTTCGTCTCTCACTTTAAAGGCCCGCAGTTTGCGAATTTAACTCATAAGACTTTTGACTGTACGAGGACAACACGGACAATTTTGGCACCATGAGAAAATAGAAAAAGATATGAGGTATGGTTGGAAATTTTGGTTAAAAAAAATCAAGTTGTATTGGTATTTTCTGGTGAAAAATGTCAAATTAATTGTGGAATTCGATGGCATTGTTTGACCTCCATGCAAACGAAAAAGGAAAAACAAAAAAGATTGAGAATTCGAAATTGCCAATCTTGACCGGAGATGCAGATTACGATCGGGGGAGGTCTCACTTAAATACTGTATTACTGTGTTTGGATGGAGAAATTTGAATGAATTTGATTTGAAATATTAAGTTGTAATAAGTTATTTAAACAAACTAATTGATTTAATTGTGAATTTGAAATCCACTTGAAAGTGTGATTTTAATGGTTGAATAAATAAATTTAAAATTTATTTAAATTTTATGTTATTTTAAATCTACTCAATTCAAAGACCCATTCATACATTTCAAATCTTTCTTTGGAATGAAATTCAACCATCCAAATACAATATATTAGTTATCACTATCATGTGTGAATTCTTTCATTTTAGTCTTTATTTTGAGATTATGAATGTATCTCTTAAAGTCTAAAGACGAATGTACTTTAGTATTATTTCCATTTTATAACTTTTTCGTTATTTAAGAGACAAAAACAACTTATAACCATTTTGCCAAGATTTTATTAAATTTTCTCCTTTGCCTCCAAAATCCGAATACATGACTTACCATAAAATATCTTTTCATTGTGTTTGGACAGAGGAATTTGGATATATTTGATTTGAAATCTTAATCTATAATAAGTTATTTAAGCAAGTTAATTAATTTTTTAATTTGAAATTCACCAACCAGTAGAAACGTAATTTTAATGATTAAATGAATAGATTTGAAATTCACCCAAATTGTATATCATTTCAAATTTACCTAATTTAAATCTATTCATTTCAAATATTCTTTCAATTCGAAATCCACCTATCCAAGCACAATCTTTGATACTTCAAATGTATTACTTATATGTGTAACTCGACATATTCTCAAATCTTACTTCCACTCATTATTTTTCCTTTTTTTCAATTAATATTATGATAGAATATTCCGATATGATTTGATGTTCATATGATATTATACTTTAAAATATTTTAAAGTAGAATAAAATAATTTAGTATAAACCTAGAAATTTCTGATAGCATTTATGAAATGTAGGGCTTATATGTGAACAACCTTCTTTATATCTTGCATAAAAGATGCTTATGTAAAAAATCTTGGCCAAGAAGGAAAAAAAAAAGAAAAAAAAAGGTTCTCGGTCAGGAAAATATTAGTTTTTGATTTTTTTTGTAAATCCTGTAAATCCTGTAATATAGATTCAATGTTACAAAATTTATGACACCAGTTTACATAAGAAGTCAGATTTTACAAAATTTGGTAAAATACAAGGAATAAAATGGGGTTTGTTTAATATTCACGTTACTCCCTATAAGTTATGCATTTTGCAAACCTACAATTCACCTCCTTATGGTTTGGGATGAAGTGAAACTGTTAGTTTCATCCGTGAAGTTACCATTGAATTTTTTTTATTTAAAATGTCATTTTAGCCATTTAAAACCTTAATTAAAGTTACTTATGTATTTTAGTATAAAATGTAAAGTTAATCTTTGATGCACCATCATATATATCAAATGTAGATATATGCCACATGTGTAAAAATTACGTTTGAAATTTGAACAATGAACACATGGCATACATTCACACCCGATGCTGTAGAAATTTTTTTAAGATTAATCATTACATAAGATTTTTTCTAGATAATAGAGGGGTAATAAACTTGTAAGTATTTTTTATTTTTTGCCCAAATTCGTTAATTTTTTAACTTTTTATCCCTTTGATAGAATTGTTAGTCAAATTATAAAAGATTCTTATAATTTACTCACGAAACTTAACATTGATTACATAATATACAAATGGCCCCAAAATCAGATATATTTTAATATCCATTTATATTTTTCCTTACTGTCAAGTTGAATACAAAATCTCGCACGCCATTTGAAGCGGAGCAAGAAAAGAGCAACAACCATAAATACCTTACATCTTTAGTAACTTGTATTATAACCAATTTTGCTTCTCTCACACTCTCTTCTCTCTGACGCCTTTTTCCTTAAAAATTAGCAAAAGATGATCAAGTTCATGAACGAGGTAACAACAACCTCGTCATAATCATCAACCCATAAAACAAAAGCACAAAAATTGTTGTTTATCTGTGAAGAATATACAAAGGGATTATTTTTGTTAGAAGTCCAAAAAGGTGCAAGGAATGGCAATCCAATTGGAGCAATTGGTGGAATCCATAAAGTCCAAGGTAAAAGCATTGAATTTGAGGAGGAAGAAGAATAAGAATAAGCCATACATAAAAATGGACAAGAGTGCCAGTGTCAGAGTGGAGATCCGTAGCAGAAAAGCTCGTCAACTCATTGATAAAACTCTCAAGGTCGCTGATAACCCTGGACAGCGTAGCATTTCTTGATTTTCTCTTTTACTTCTTCATGTATAATACTCGCATAATCCTAGTACTCATTTCTCCTTTTATCTAGATTAGCATGATATCTATGAAAAATTTTACGATTTTTCGATCATTAATTTTACTTTAAAATTTTGTATAATACAATACTATTATATAATATAAAAGTTTGTATTGTACACATATTTAAAATTAATATGATGATTTCTGGTATGGTTGAACATCCCAATATCTATATATTACATCAATACCATGCCTTTGAGTTAGAAAATTTAATTGTTCAGATTTTTGTGTTTATGTTTATCAAACGTTGTTAACCATTTTATTTATTTATTTATTCATCTATTTTCACTTTTTTTTTTTTTTGTTGCTATTTTTTATGTGCTTGTGAATCTTGAGTTGTTAATTTGTTTATGAATTTTTACTTGATTATATATTACTAGTAGTACAGTGCCGGTGTGAACCGGTACTAATTGTTCGTGTGATGCTGAGTATTAGGATCATTAAATATCAATTACACGCTCCTTATTAGTTCTTAATTAGCACATGGCTCATGCTGACTGCACTTTGAATCTGATTTGCTGCATTAACTCACTCCTTAATCACAGACTTTGACTGTCTTTACCGTTTTAAATTCCCAATGAATTAAAAAATCTTTTTTTTTTTTTGGTTAAATGAACTAACAAGCTTTTTATTTAAAAGATTATGAAATTCTCAATAAGTTGATCATATATGCGACACTTTTTTTTTTTTTTTTAAATATGTACAGGAGAAGATGTGGTTGAAAAAAAAAAAGGAGAAGATGGGTTAGAGCCAATTTATGTATTTATTTTCTCCATCTCCAATGCAATAAATGGATAAGTATAAAATAAAAGGGGTGTCATCTATAATTGCTATAAACGGATAATTAGGAGTAATTATAGGGCAAGTATTCATCTTTTTTCGGAGGAAAAAGAGAGAAAGTTTCGTCTCAAATAGAACGGATAAGGAAAGTTTATGACTCTAATGGGCAAGGGAAGCGGAAAATATTGATGAAATGATCTCGATTTTTCTTTAAAACTTATCTATTCATGAATAAATGTATCTTTATTCACTTCAGGAATGAACGTCCAAAATTTACTGATTTGAGCATTTATGGTCCAAACCAAAAGTCACTTTAATTGTAGTCACTGCCTCACTGGTCATCGGTAACTTGGTTTATTTGGAATCTATATATTATATAAAGTCAGGATTCTTATTTAATTTGGTGACTTTCCTTTTTATATATATATATATATTTTTTTTGTTTCTTTTTAAAATATTAAGAGCAGAATTTGAAAAAAAAAAAAACACTAAACTCACTATCACATGAATTCTATCACTCCAGAAAATTTAAATATCAAGTCTAACTATCAAATAATTTTTAAAACGACACACACAGTATATGTGTGCTTTGCCCACTTGTATTGATTAATAAGCAGCAGGAATTGAAATAATAGCCTTTTGTTATGAAATTATTTTCTCACCTGGACTTTTATTGTATTATGATTTCTCATAAGCAAAGAATTCAAGCCTTTTCTCTAGGTCATTGTGGGTTTTTTTTTTTGTTTTGCCCCATATATTGTCCACCAATGATTTAATCACAGGATTTAACATTGTAGCCATTGGACCAGAGGAAAGAAAATCCAAAAAAGTAAAAAAAAAAATGCTGAGAGTGGCACTTCTTTCCGGCTACGGATCATGTTCTTCTGAGCCCTCTTTTACCTTTTTCATTACAAAAAAAACAAACAAAATTAATACCCATCTCTTTCCGTCTCAGGGTGTATTACTATTTAAATTATATTTCATTGTCAATTTTCTTTTTACCTTTGCTCATCACCTTTTGCCCAATGTTTAAAAATTCAAAATTTGGATTCGACTAAAAAAATTAATGAGTCGAGTATATTCAAAAATTCGATTGAATTTTATCGAATTAAAAATAAAAAACTCGAAACTATAAATCATATGCATTTATTATTTTATCTATTAAGAACTAAAAATATACTAATAATTAGGTTAAGTATTTAAAATTTTAGATTTTATATGTGATTCTTTTACATATTATTCATGATCAATTCAGAAAATTTAACTTTTTAAAAAAATTTATACAAAATTTATCTATTTTTGAATATTAAATAAACTCAACTCGGATAAATACTCGTAATTATTCAGTAAATTTATCGAATTTAATCTAAAACTCGATAAAATTCGTTGTTCATCGATTCACCTATAATTTTATTGAATCGAATTAACTCAGTATAACTCGGCTGAATTTTTCTGAATTTTTAAACTATGCTTTTGCCAATAAAACATCCTCAGTTTTCAATTTATCTTTAGTTACTGAAGTAATTAACGGATCCATATTCATCATCATGTGATCTTGATTTTTTTGTAGACTGATTGAAGTTCGATATTTTCTTTCATAATACAATAAAAGTAAAAAATCAAGTACTATATTTGAATTTGACTTGAATAATCTTCCTGACCACAAAACATGTCATTAACATGACTACTAATAGTCGAGTGACAGACTCAGACTGAGATTGGATTCTTATCCTGAAAATGATAATCAACTGAAACACGGAATTTGGATCATCAGGTGAGCAAATCAAAGCATTGATTCTTCTACGCCATTCCTGTAATAAATAAAACGCTGTTTTTGGTAGTTGAGAAAATTAAAAAGCGGGAAAATCGTCAAAATAGTCTCTCAATTTTTTTATTTTAGCCAAAATAGTCCCTCAATCTTTTTTTTAGCCAGAATAGTCCTTTAACTTTTATTTTTTAGCCAAGAAAGTCCTTTTATGGTGGAGTCACCATAAAAAAAAAAATTCTTTTTTTTTAATAAATTTCACATAAAAAGACTATCTTGGGTAAAAAATAAAAGTTGGAAGACCATTCTGGCTACAAAAAAAGTTGAGGGACTATTTTGGCTAAAATAAAAAAATTAAAGGACTATTTCAGCAATTTTCCCTTAAAAAGCATACTCTTCTCTTTTATTTGACACCAATCAATTTTATACATAATTTAAGAAAAATTTATTTTATTTGACACGGTCAATTTTACACACAATTTAATAAAAATTTATATTTAATTAAATAATAGAAGAATTTTTTCATTATTATTCCTCAATTAAATTAAAATTTATTAGTTGATTTTGGGGTTTCAAAATTTGAAATCATTTGAGAATAATTAATGTAGAAATATGACTTTAATGCTTTATTTTTAGAACTTGTATGATAGGTAAATTAAGTAAATTGGTAGTTATTTGTTTACCATTTTAAAGAATGACAAATAATTTGAGATAAAATAAAATAAAAAGAGGGACAAATAAAATAGAACTAAAAGAGTATTAATGTTCCTTTTAACTATATATTGTATATATTTTTTGGATTGACTTGTGCAGTGAATAGTAAGTGCATGAACAAACAAAGTCGGTTCATAAATACTTTTTGAAATTACACACAATGACAGAATGATAATGTCACCGATGTATTATTATATTTTAAAAAAAGAGTAAATTGATTTAATATTTAAAATCAGAATTGGTGATTTAATGTGATAAATATATAAAATCAGGTTTGATAAATTTAATATAATTTAAACACGTAAAATAATTTTGACAAATAATTCTAAATATACGACTCTATAAAACATTTTCCTTTCAAATAACCGATGAATTCAAAATTAGTTAACCATACAAGCATCAATTTATAGTTTTTCATGTATTCAAATCATCCATTTATATATCTCATCCGAGGATGTTCGTGCACTGGAAACTTTTATTATTATTATTATTTGCATATTTATTTATTTATTTTTTTGCATACTTGATTATCAATCTGGAAAACGTGTTTCAGTTTAAAGTCATGAAACTTCACCAGCATGGATCATTTTGGTAGCCAATAGAGAGGCTCGACATTCTTCTCGGATGTTAAAGTTTTTAAGCTTTGACTCTTTATTACTTTCCCCTCTCTTTAAAGGTAAATAGTGAAATTCGAATTTATCTCTAGAAGAAATTTATTTTTCAATTACTACGAACGCAATGGAGAGGGTGAACATTCTCTTCTTGGCTGTTAAATTTTTTAAGCTTTGACTTTATATCACCTCCCCCCTTTTTCTAAAGATAAATAGTGAAATTCGAATTTATCTCTAGAAGAAATTTGTTTTTCAACTGCAGACGCAATGGAGAGGGTGGACATTCTTCTTGTCTGTTAAATTTTTTAACCTTCGACTTTTTATTACTTCCCCCCTCTCTTTAAAGGTAAATAGTGTTTTTCAAATTTATCTCTAGAAGAAATTTGTTTTTCAATTACGGACGCAGTTACCTAGGTGTAAAAAGTATTCCTTTATATTATATAAATATATTTATAGCTAATTTCTCTCTCTAGTCTCTCTATCTATACAAGTTATTGATAGTTGATTCTGATTTGAATTTTCGCTAATTATATTGAACCCAACGGACTTCCATATGTAGAAATTTTAATTTTGAGGCGTCTATAGTTGTGAGAAAGAACGTTTGGTTGTTTTAAAACACTTCTTCAACAATTTACTTTATCTACTTTGGGTAATCCAAGAAGGGTTGAAAATAAATATAACCGAGTAGAATATTTTAGTATTCAAATTTATTTGATTACAAGCTCTTTTATATCTCTTTCTTGTAAGGAAAAAATCAATATGTGGCTTTGTTGAATCACTTTTAAAGGTAACTAAATATTCCTCACTCTTTTTGAAAAATGTATTGATAATGTAAAGGTCAAATGTCATTCTAAACTCCAAAATTAATTTTTCTTCTTTATTTCTTTCCCAATAACCATATCCATCATACACTTTTTCATAATCCTCATTATCTCTTCCCACATGTCCATTTAAATCATCTCCTATAAAAATATGCTCTCCTTGGAGGACACTACCTATCAACTCATCTAAATCCTCCCAAAATTTAGCCTTAATAGACTCATTTAGATACATAGACACTAAACATATTAATAGTTTCACGTCCTAAAATTAATTTAAGAGTCATGATCCAATCTCCTTTCCTAGTTTGTTGTCACTTGCACTACATCATCCTTCATCGACCCATCTACAATAATTCTTCCCCATTTTTAGTCCAATTTACTCCTGAGTGCCAAAGTTTAAATTCTGAATTATCTAATAGTTTAGCCTTTTTTCCTACCCATTTTGTCTCTTGTCAACACAAAATATTAATTTTCTCCTAATCATTGTATCTACCACCTCTATTGATTTATCTGTAAGAGTTCCAATATTCCAAATTCCGATTCTAATCTTATTCTCTAGAACATTTTTCTTCATCACTACCCTCCCCCTATTATGTGAGGACCCTTGCATATTTTTCACTACACTCGGACTCCCATGGAGATGTAGCGGCCCTTGCCCACTATTCGTAGCACTTAGGCAATGCGACGCATCAGGGATCGCCCTAACATTAACGCAATATCGTAGTTGATTCATCTTATGTATATCAATAAATTTTTCTTATTTAAAGATTACTTGATAATATGAAGATAAATTCAAAAGTATCGAGTTAGTAATGTCCCTGAATTTATTATAATAAATTTTTTAATATATAAAGGAAGATGAATATTAAAACTTTAATTGTTTAATATAATAATTTCAAAACATGTGCTACGCAAGGAAAGATAAAACATATTTATATTCATATATACTCTTTTATTTTAAAAGTGTATATATCTGTGTGTAATTTTTATAAAAATGATTTTAGTGAAATAATAACAATGGCTAAAATATTTAGTAATTAAACCAAATAATTTTTTAAAGATTACATATTAATATTGTTTTGATTAAAAACTAAAAAAAATAATATGAATAGTCTAAACACGTGAAATATAGTATTTGAATGAAAAATTATCAAACCACTAAATTAACTTAATAAATATAGACACAAATTAAAATATTTTAATGGTCCAACTGGCGTTTATGTAAAATACCTATCCTACCTTTAGGATCAGGATTGAAATTATAAATTTAGATCGTAAAATCGTAAAATCACAAAAATAAGATCAAGATTCTAACAATTATGGGCGTAAGACACAATAGTATCCCCATCAAAGTTTTTTTTTATTTTTTATTTTTATAACAAATAAAAAATGAAACATTTGTAACTTGGAAAAATTCTTTGCTAATAACAATTGAATCAATCATCCACAAAATAAAGAAATTCTACTTTAATTTTGAGATGTATTTCCTATTTTATGAATATTCTAACGACTATTAGTCACTTTGCATTAAAAAAAATACTTCATAACTTGTCCAATCCTGGATGCAGTAGCTATATTTTTTTAACTTGGAGGTGAACAAATATGCTCCCGTAGTTGGCTGGAAGAAAAAAATCGGCTTCAAGACGCCGTCAAACCGATCTAACTTATTCATGTTTGATGTGCTGACATTGTATAATAGCCTCAAAATCTGAATAAACAAACAAAGATTGAATCCTTCCATTAACGACGCAAATGAGAAACAATCACAATAATAATTTGTCAATTCTTACATATCCAGTCACTTAGGTTTCGGTTGTATTTTAGATTTGCCCCTCGTACTTTTAATTCTAAAAGGTTTAGATCAATACAACTTCAAAAACAATACTAATTTGAGAAGAATTCATAACCTCTTAATATTGATGGAAAACACATTACATCATAAGAACCATTGAAATGTGGTGGACTAATTAAAGTCGGCAACATCAAGGACCTAATATGTTAAAACTTAAAAAGTGAAAGACTAAATTGTGATTATCTACTCTATAGAGGCCAAAGTGAAATTCTCCATAACTTTTTTCATCCTTTACTCATTCCTGGACAAATGGTTGACGTTAGGTATATTAGACCATCTACACTAGAAAGAGTCAATATGGCAACACAAAATCAAAATACGACTCATTAAAACATTCTTTGGCTTTCATTGCCGTCTCATTCAAATTTTAAACAAGAATTCCAAGTCTAAATAAATAAACTAACATGAAAATGATTATCAAAACTCAAAAGAATCATCTATTAAATACCCATATCCATCCTCTCATTCTTTTCATCGGCTAAAAGTTTAATTTACACTTCCAAAGTGCTCAAACTCAATAGCCACTAATACTAATAATACAAGCAAGAATAATCATCATGATTACCGAATTCATCAGATAATTCAGCGAGCAAATTACATACAAATTCGTCGTGTGTTTCAGTATCACGTACTGCGTAACAGACAATATTTCATCAAGAATTTAGAGATTACTCCGTATTCCTTAAGTATGACGAAGGCTAAAGCGAAGAAGCAAAGCAAGATCATCCGCTTCCTAAAAGCACCAATCAAAATCCTCAACAAATTATACATGAACAGCATGTATGGTTGTGCAGGAAGAATTGGTGAAAACACAGCAGTTGTGAGCTGCAGTATTGCACCTCAAGTGTACTCTCAACAGTTACCCAGGAACTTCAGCGTTAGCTCATCGAATGATAGTAGGCAAGAGGAGGAGCTCCGGGAACTTATTCGGGCCGTGTCTACAAAGCTCGGTGAGATCAAGACTGTTGATGCTCAGTTGCAAATTCCCAGCCGCGCGCGGGGTTGGCTGCAGCTGCTGCTGCCGAGAAGAGGAGTTATAGTGTCGGGATTGGAAGAATTGGTAGAATTGAAGAGGATATGCCTTGTGATTTCAAGGAAACTGATGCCAATAATAATGAATATCCAAGATGTAAAAGCTATGCTGTTACAACAAGCAGCGGCATTGCAGTGCGCTAGAAAAAGATTGATGGGTGAAAAATGAATTAACAATATTTTTCATGTAAAATTGGTGTATGAAAAACTATGTATCTATTAAGTATTTCTACACTTTGAAGGGTACAGATGTGTAATAAATGGTTTCGTCCAGAGTCTGATAAGAAATTGTGATATAAACTTACCTATGAAATATCACATTGCAGTTTGAACTTGAAAAATAAGGGAAATTTTATAATTTGTTAGGATATTATACTATTATAATTTAAGATTTAAACTTTATAAATATTTAAAGTATATAATTTTATATTATATAAACATTCAAAATACAACGATAAGATCGATCATTGAATTAACAAAAATAAAAATGTTGGACCAAGCTCACCTCTTAAAGCTCAATCTTGGCTCATAGTAAATATAACGCTAGTCCAAACTTAGTTAATTTTACCTTCTAATTTTCTTTCTTTGTTTTGAGTTCTTGTTAAGCCAAAACCATTTCCTATATAAAAGCTAATATATTCTTTAAAACATAAAAAGTTGTAATTACTAAAATTAAGTAAGATAATTTTGTCTCATGTTAAATAAAATATAATCTAATTTATTTGTTGTGTGTAGATTATGAACTAATTTTTTTGGAATATATAGAACATTATCCTCTATATACATTTCCATTATTGAAATATACAAATAAACATTAATGACACACACAGAGAGACACGTATTTATATGTATGAAAATATACTCAAGTAGACCCTTTTCTTCTTCTTTTTTTGGGTCAGCAGGACAGCTGTTACCCGTTACAGAGAAACCATTCTATTCTACGAGCGTCTGGTAGGAATGAAATGTGGCTTTCTTGTAGGGCCCAAACTAATTCAGGCTTAAAATTATAGCCTAAGTAAAATGCAGTCGTTTTTGTTGTGCCTCCGGCCTCTCATTTCTTATTTTAAAAGGCCGGACTAGTCGGGCTATGACTAGCTCGGCCCAATTGACATGGCGGATTTTGTCACGTGGAAAAGATTGAAGGAAATTCTACATTTACTTTTAGAGAATTATTCTTTTGATTTTAAAAATTTATAGCGTACTGGTTTTTAAAATATATGGTATTATACTGTACAATTATTTAGAATACAAGAGAATGATTCCTTCAAAAGGACAGTAAAATTTTCTAAAGATTTAATCTTAATTTCCAATTTGCTGAACATGATGGTAAGAGTTGGGCCAAGTAATTGAGTAAAATCAGCCTTCTCTAAGTTATATGTCAAAATTTGATTTTAATTGCTAATGTAATAGCACTACACTCCTATGTGCAATTGTCCATGTTGTTTGCCCCAAAAAAAAAAAAAAAAAATTATTAAAAAAATTTGGGTTGGGTGTGGATCTTCGAGTACGGCTTTTAATTTTTCCAATTGATACGAAACATTGTTCAAAATGTTCAAACAAGATATTTTGTTTCAAAAATAATTTATAAAGTCACAAAATTAAAATTATTTATCAAAATTAATTTATGTAACAAAAATTATATTGAAAACTTAATCGGATTTTGTTCTTTTTTTTTTTTATGAATTTAGTGATACATTAATAGATTTGTTACTTTATCATTTTGTATAGATGTATTAACTCTATTTTTACCTTAAATTATTGAGAGTTAATTTTTTAAAATAAAAATGTTGTTAAATATTACTCATCATTTCAAAATAACTGTCGTTTTAAACAAATTGACTTGTTTCAACTTATCTGTTGCTTTAAAAAATAAGAAAAAGAAGTATTAAATAATTATTTTTTAACTTTTACCTTTAATATTAATTTAATGAATAGAAAATTGTGTAATTAGATATGTAATATAAAATAATAATTTAGTTATTTTAAAGCTATCTTTTTAAAATTAATATAATTTAATAATTTTTTAATCTTTATACACTAACTAAATAACAATATTTACTTTAAAACGAAATAATTAGTACTTCACAATTATGTAGTAGTACCTCGAAAATTTAATTTTTAAAAGAAGATACTTAGGTAAATTTGATTTATGGCCACATTCTTAAATTTTAAAAAATAAATGACCTCACCTGAATACAAATAAAATTTTATAACATTTAATTCTGATCACAAAATTTATAAATAAAACATAAAATATAATCTACCTAAATATTTTCTATTTTTAAATACTCCGTTTAACAAAATCAACCATTCAATCATGCTATACTGAAAAAGGTAAAGGAATAATGGATGACCCAACTCTCCAAAACAATGAACATTGCTCATTAAAATACTAGTTCACTTTAATCAATATAAGACTGATTGATCAGTACAGTTCATCTCGTTGGTTGATAATAGCAATGTCCGATTTGTGAAGACTACAATATTTAGTTGTTGATTTGAAGTTTGAAAAACATAATGATACTGATCAAGTCTATATGGGTTCGTCCATTTCTTCTTCTTCTCTTTCTTCTCTTTAATAATAATAGAAGTATCAGCTCGGCACAAAATATAGTGAAGACTCTTCCAGGATATTCAGGCATTCTACCTTTCAAATTAGAAACTGGGTATGTGGGAGTGGGGGAGAATGAAGAGCTGCAGCTGTTTTACTACTTCATCGAGTCGGAGAGGAACCCAGATAAAGACCCTTTGATGCTTTGGCTTACCGGTGGCCCCGGTTGTTCTGCTTTCTCCGGTCTTGTTTACGAAATCGGTATTTTGCTCTGCTCTCTCTATTCCTTAATTTACCGGCTATGTTACGTGGACTCTCCTCTCATCCCTAGAGTACCCGTATCCATGGGTATGGGTGTGCGTTTGAGATTCGTGTATGTATAGTCAATTTTTAATTGAGTATTTTGATTTTTTTATCGAGTCAAAAATTATATTGACTTTAACATGATGTTGGTGTGATTGTGACTTCATTACATGAAATGATCGATAATACAGGGAGAAAGATTAAATATGAGGGATAAACATATGAGAATTGTTTATCAAACTACTAAATCTTATTATAGATATATTCTTCTAATATCTTCTTTTTTTCAGTGTACCACTATTCTTTAATACTACTCATAAACATATTTATTTTTTGGAAAATGAGTTATAAAATAGTGTTTAGTTACTTTATGTCATCAAATTGCATTACTATTATACTAACTACACTATCATATACAAGTATACAAGACGCACCCAGAACCGTGTCTGATTCTTTTAAAGTGTCCCCATATCCTCAATTTATGAAATTAACGAATTCGACACTTAGATATGTACCCATACCTAACACCCGTATCCGAATACGGGTAACTTAGTTTACCAGTACTGCTGTTTAAAAGAATTAACAACATCGTAGTGGAGAAATTCTTGATTATTTATTCCGCACAATATAGAGCGGGTATATATTATATGATTAAAAATAATTTTGCCTTTCAATCATTTCAACTGTTATATAAATCATTTCAACTGTTATATAAAATATCCTTAATGGACCTTATACTCTTCAACAATCTCAACATTATATATAATATATATATATGATTAAGTAGTAGTACATATATGATTAGTACTAGTACAATAGATCTTACGACTTTGGGAGTGAAAAAGCCATAAGAAAAGAGAAAATTTTTTATATCGTGAACGATTGAGAAAAAGGGAAAAAATAGTTTAGAAATTAATATTTTGTGGTTTGAGTCAATTAATTTTGTGAAGATTTTTGATTTAATTGTCTGTGTGAATACCATTAGAGGTCATGTACTTGTGCGGCTTGTGATATTCGTCCAAACATATTAGAGATTTTACTTCGATTTTAAAATATAATCTTTATACTTTTCTTGTGTTACGCATAAATTAATCAATGTGATCCGTGATAAGAAAGTAAAAATTTTAAATATCGCTGTTATGTGTTTATTTACTTTGTTGCAGTGTGTTATTTATATGAATCTTTGTCCATACAAATAATGCATAGTGCACGTTAATAGTATTGACACATTCAGTGCATTTAAACTCAGCGGAAAGGAAAAAAAACCTGATGTTAATATGTAGTTTTGAGGATGGAAAAGATTACGCTCTTGGACAAAAGATTCAGACAACTAGGTGTTTGATTGTGACTGGGGGGTTCTGTAATTTAACTTTTAATACATTTTATATTGATTGCAATGCTGATGCATTGGAAATAGCTGTCTCATTTCCTACCATACAAGTTTTGACTTGATATTGTTAGACACCTAGAAGAAGACATACTAGTACTATCTAGAGCATTTGGTACCACATAGATTTTGTACTGACATGTAAACGAATAATGTGTTTAGAGAGAGAACAGAACAGAGCCCAGTTGAGTTAAAAAGTATCAGTATCAATTAGTATAACTTGAAGATTTGTATAACAGACAATTTGAATATACACTATTTCAAGTGAGAAGAATAAACATATTTCTTGTTGCATTTTTAATGGTTCTTTGTATTAATATCTACAAAAACGAATGAATCTGCACTAGGGATAGAGTCCCTTGTTGACATCGATCCCTATTTTGTAATCAATCTGGCAGTGAAAATAGAGAAATGCGGAATTCCTTCCGTAGAATGACCTCTACAAAAATAATCTTAGATAATAATAACAAAAAAAAGCATCTGAGCAAAAGATATTGATCTAAATCATCAACTACTAAGTAATTCCATACTTGTCCTTGCATTGGTACTACAAGGATGATATGTAATTTTGGGGAAGATTGTCAAGCCCTAAAACGTGAGAACATGACACACCGTACTCTTAGGTAGGGCAAGACGTATAAGGTTACAGTAACAGAATTTTATCTAATATTTAACATTGGTAACATAAAAAGTAATACAAAATATCTATCTGGTACAATGGCCAAAACTTGAACCAACTCAAAATTTGAAAGTATAAGAAATTAAACACGATCCTAGAAATCAAAACCCTACCCGACAGTAGACTTGAACCCCTCACTAAAATCATACTTGTTTCCATAAGCTGCAAAATGTTAAATAAATGTGGTGAGCAAAACACGAGATCAGTAAGTAGTTTATATACCCTTTTATTGGATTGAGTAGGCTATAATATGCTAAGCAATCATGTATAACATATGTGGTGAGCATACTTCACATGCCTCGTACCATTCGGAAACATGCATAACATATCATATATCGCAGAACAGATACAAAACAGATAGCTTATAGATATACAAGGGTAATTCGGCTACCGGATTCAAATCTAACTATTAGGAACCCGCTAAACAAAGGGTAAGAGACAGAGACAAAACGGAATGGAACAAAGACATAACATATATGAAAACAATGCTCTCTCAGAGTATTGTCCTCTCCGAGTTACCAAGGTTCACAATGAGCCAAACATGCAACATGCAATCATATCCCACATGCGTCACAATCATATCACATACCAGTCATATACGTATAAGATAGTATTGTAGGAATATATCTGAAGTCTCACATGATCCATACTCAATCCTCTTTTCATTAGAACATACATTTAGAACACAAAAAGAGTTTTCAAATACATTTATTAAAAGAGTAAAAAGATACGTGAATCACTTACCTCAGTCCATAGCTATACATCTCTTACCATCTTCATTCCCTAAACACAAATCATAGCTTCTCAATCTAAATGATACAATAAGTTAACGAAATATCGCAATCTCCCCCTTCCTAAAAGACATTCTTATGATCTAATAATCATACTTATACTCCATCATGGATTCTATTTTAATTATGACAACTAATCAAATCTCACAAGTACACAAGATAGTACAAATAATTCGAATACAAACATTTATTTTATTAAGCCAATTAATTAAACATACATCATTACCCAAAATACACCAATACATGTAGCAACTTCTAGAAACTAACTTTCATTGATTACACCAAAATATCCAATCGAATAATTCATGAACATAAAATTAGGACAATTCGAAGCAAATTTTTAGATTTGGCACTGTGTAGTTAAAGTAGTATATATCGAGATGTATAAATCGTATAACTATGATCTTTAAACCGTAAGAAAATACATTCAGAATGCTAAAACTTTTATTTAGGAATTTTTTCCATATTAATTTCTTAAAGCATCTTAATTTAGTGATAAAATTTCAAAATTACGTTTTAGATTTCTAGATAGATAGAGTTTAGAAAAACTACAGTATTTCAAAATATATAAATCAAACAATTGCGTACTTTATACCGTTAGAAAGCTCTTTTAATAGTCTATAAATTATATGAGTTTATTCAAATTATTACTCCAAAATACACAAAATTAGCCATGAACATATAATCACGTTACGCTAGATACTATTTTCCGGATCAGACCAGTTTTACAAAAATTAACATGTATCAAGTTATAAAGCTTGTATTACTATATTCTTTATAGTTACAGAAACTAGATTCAGAGAGGGCTACAAATCTTATGAAGAAGTCAAATTCTCTAGATTCGAAATATAACATATTCAAAAATTACAAATAAGGCAGAACATATAAATTTTCGGGACAGATTTTTAGTCAACTTCCAAGGCTTCCCGTGATTAATATAAAAGTGATAAAAATATGATTTTTATATAAAAAGAAATCTCTAGAAGTCTAGTTTCATTTTTAAAAAAAATGGCACACTAATTCAATTTTTCTACATTGATCGAAAGCCTATTTACTAAAAGATATGTTGTGCTGTCTGCAGTCACTTGAGTTACGGGTTTGTCAATTTTTAATCATGCATTTCTCTCATTTTGAAGATCTAATTATCATATAAATCATACACAACCATCCTTATATCATATATAATTTGAGAATATAAAAATTTCTAACTTTTCTATTTTAAGTAATTAAGGGACCACAATGAAAGAACAAGATCATACAAAAACCCTAATTTGAACAATTGATAAATTTCACATGAAACACATATTTACAAACAAATTAGGAATAATTAAATTCTTAACAAATGCATGATTCTGCCCAACTAAACTCAACTAGATTAAAGTGAAAGAATTACCTTGGTGACAAACTATTTAGCACAAATGTTCTCTTTCTTGTTTTTTTCACAGTTTCTTTTTCTCTGTCGTTCTCTTCTTTCTCTCTTTCTGCCGTTTCTTTTTCTTCTTTTTTTTTCCCTCTCTCAACTTCACTCCTTCTCCTCTCTTTATTATTTTATTTCAGTCATTTACTAATATCTAATAGTACTAGGGTTTTGAGGGTGTTAGAGAAAATATTTATAAATAGGTAAATTCTAATAACGTAAGGATTTAATAATTTTTCTTATTGTATTCTCTCACTAGTAGTTTCCTAATTTATTTATTATTTCGATTAGGGATGATTCTAAATGGAATTAATAAAATAAATAATTAATTATATTAAACTATTATTGCTATCTATATTTTAAATGCAAGTAACAAAATGAAAAAATTATTATTATTTACTTTTTAAAAAAAATGAAACTTATCGGACNGGTTTCACAAAGATTACTATGATTATTTTCGTTTCTCCTTTTATAATTACTATTTGGAAACAAGGGATGTCTGCAACTGCAAGGCTCCTGGATTAATGATTCAAAACAAAAAAAAAGGAAGAAACTTTCTATAGAATAAGTTGGATGATCAACTAAAAAGTTTCAATTTCAGGTCCTTTGACTTTCGATTATGAAGCATTTGATGGAAGCTTACCTTCATTTCTCCTAAATCCATACGCATGGACAAAGGTTATATGTTCAGCTCACGTCAATTACTCTGCTTTAAAAATCATTGTCGGGTGACTCCGGTCCCTCTCGGGTTTGTTTTCAGTTGGCTGATGATATTGTGTTCTGCAGATCGCCAACATTATTTTTTTGGACTTGCCTGTTGGGACAGGATTCTCATATTCAACTACATTCAAAGGTTACTATTCTTCGGATACTAAATCAACAAAGGATGCTTACATGTTTTTACAAAAGGTTACTGAAAGATATTTAGGCATTGTGTTTAGATAAAGCTTAATGCAGTTATTATTTCTTTTTCCGTTTGGTGGATTGGGTTATGGTTCATTTGTGATCGTTTATATGCTTTTGTTTGATATCATTAGGACATATATCATGCTTTTGTTTGGTCAAACTATGCAGTGGCTGTTGAATCACCCCAAATTTACCAAGAATCTCCTTTACATTGCCGGTGACTCCTATGCTGGCAAGCTTGTTCCGATGGTTGTATTAGAAATATTAACAGGTACCTTGAGATAACTAAATTTGATCACTTATATCTGGAAAAATATGCTTCCAGAATGCTCAATCAGAAACTGATTGTCTGCGTAGGTAACGAGGCTGGATTAAGTCCACACATGTCTGTTGAGGTGAAAGACTTCAATTCACTTTTCACTTTTTTTTACTCATTCGTATTTTGTCTGTGCTGTTTTCAGTAATATTTTATGCCACTAAGCTGCTATTTTCTTTGAAACTTGGAAAAGGGGTACGTGCTTGGGAACCCGACAATATTATGTATTATGACAGGGATCTAAATTTCAGAGTTCCATATGCTCATCATATGGGACTTATATCCGACGAGTATTACAAGGTGGTACTTACCCTCTCAATTCTTCTATGGATAATATATAAATCATCAGATTCTTTTGAACGCTATTCTAAATGTTGCTTGTCAACTATTAATTTTGCTTTTTATTACAACCCTTTTACTTTGTTTTAAATTCATGGAGACGGATCTGGAATGCACTTGATGAACTTGTTTGGTACAATTTTCATTACTCAAGCCATTGCTCTGTTCTGCATATTTCCAAAGATAGTATAATCCGAACAATGGATTCTACAACATCGTAAAATGATCACATGTAGATGAATTTTATCTTGTTGCTTATGTTATCACTCATTGGACAAGAATTGTTCGATTTGAGGCTAATTCAGCTAGCTAAAAGTAGCTGTCATGAGCTATATATCAACCCAGACCTGAAGAATGCAGAATGTATTTTGGCTCTTCAACTTGAAATTAAACAGGTAAGGGATAATAGAAATGGTTCCTTAAAACCATTTACGCTTCTTGAATAGCATAAAGATTATTGTAGCTAATTCTTCTGATGCAGTGTATTAATATTATAAACACTCCTCATATTTTGGAACCAAAATGCAAATTTAGAGCACCAAAACCAGACGGTTTGAAATGGGATGTAACTTATCTGGAGGAAGATTCAATTGATATTCTCCTCCCATCTAATCAAGAAAGGCCATGGTGTCGTGTAACTTCTTCTCCATTCCTGTTTATGACTTTCATGTGCAATCCTTTACACATTCCATTATCTATATTATGCTCTCTCCTCAACTTTTAAGTTTCCTAAAAACTATTCCGCGCATATATGCAGAATGATATTTATGTGCTATCTTCTGTTTGGGCAAATGATCCAACTGTCCATGAAGCTCTTCAAGTTCGAAATGTATGTTCAACTCAAGAAGGAATCATTCGTTCTTATACATTTGTTTAATTTCATGATCTCAATACAATTCTAAACATAAAATATGAATCTGGCATAAAAAAAGGTGAGCTACTAACATTGTTCAGTATGATCTTTTATCACGAAAACTGATAGGGTACAAAAGAAGAATGGAGAAGGTGTAACATGAGTTTGTCATATGACAAGGATGTAACAACTGTGTTTCAATATCATCAAGTTCTCAGCAAGAAAGGCCTTCAGGCTCTAGTATACAGGTACAAGTTAATGATATGTATTCTTTCCTCCTTATCTGGTTATGGTTTTGACAAATTTTCAGTTTTTCGCTAGATTGATTTATTGAACAACATCTCCAGAAACATGCATTAACTACAATAACATTAACAGACAAAGCGAAGCCGTTTGATTATCGTAAATACTGCAGACAATTCTAATTATGAAAGTAAAAAATTTAATTCATGAGTTAATAAAAAGCTTATGATTCTGTTCTTCCAAGAACTAGGAAATGCTTTCACACTTTTTTATTTTTTTATTTTTATCCTAAAATCTTAAATTCCCTTTTCAGTGGTGATCACGATCTGGTGATTCCACACATTGGTACACTTGAATGGATAAAGGATCTCAATCTAACTCTTGATGATGATTGGAGACCTTGGCTTCTGAACGGTCAAATTGCAGGGTTAGTTGTCTTTTTTTTAGATATATTAACGGTTCGTTTGAGAAAGTATAAACGAATACTAATATTTAACAAATTACTCCAATTAATTTGTAAATTATAGGTACACGATGAAGTATAGCTATGGGGTGAATCTATTCCTTATCACATTTGCAACAGTGAAGGCAAGAAAATACATAATTAACATGGATTTCTCATTTCTTTAAATCATAGTATTAACTGAATAAAAGTAGTATATTTTTGTGGTTTCAGGGTGCAGGTCACACAGCTCCAGAATATAAGCCAAAAGAATGTTTCGCTATGATTGACCGGTGGTTCTCTTATTATCCTCTATAGCTGATCCCATGAGGAAGTTGTTCTATTATTTTCAGGAATTTAGTGAAACTAATTTATCTCTTGAAAATTAACTGAAATAGTTAAACCAATTTTTTTTGTTATGTTTAGACCCTAATTTTAAATATTTGATGATCAAAAACTAAAAAATATTTTTTTTGAGTCAATTTAGTCCTTGAGTGATTGCGGGTTGAAAACCAAATGTTCTTGTCAATTTGGGTTGTCGGTATGGAAGGTAATAAAAAAAACCCTAAAATATGACAAAAAGATCAAGAAAAATAGAAGGTTCAACATATCCTCTGTGGTCAAGATGCACTTTTGTAAGTAAATTTTGAAACCTCCAAGTGTTGGCTAAATTGCTAATATACTTGATGTACAGGCTATAAGCCTTGCAGTTTTTGCATGTTAAAGTATTTCTCTTTTCTACCAAAAACTAAAAAAGAAAATATTTATGAATCTTAGAAATCTGTCTGGTTGGTATCAAAGTAATGCATGCATAAATAGAGGACAGTACAGAAACCTGCCTCTATCTACCCAAATACCATATTAAAATCTTCACACCTTTTTTATATGAATTCGATTCACGATAAGTGAGATGGACACTTTGATCTATATTCATTTACATAACTCTGAAGAAATTTATTTTAATGAATTTGAGTGATGTGGACGAATATGGATCAAGAGATCCATCTCACCTAACGTAAATCGAGGTCATGTAAGAATTTTCCAATCTAACCTACTCGAATACTGGCAATCAAACTCCAAGGAATGAGAAGGCAAATGATATCTAATGTTATGACTACACCTTCAACATACGGAAGTAGATAGATAGATGCAGAGTATGGCTAGTTCAATAATTTTTCAACAGAAATAGCGAATTCAAAATATCTTTTCATATTTTATGGTATTATAAAATAATATAATGTCTTCTCCTACTATTAATGTGGGACGAGATTTCACAATTATCCTTCTTTTAGGCTTAGTATCCTCACAAAACCAAAAGTTAGAGCCAATATCATATCACATATATCGCGTAGCATGGATCAGACGAGATTCATTCTGATACTAATACATTGTAACATTCCGATCTAGGCTGACTCAATAATTTTTAAGCCAAATTAACGGGATTAAAATAATTAAGTTAAGTTATTAGTAACTCATAACCAATGATATTATAAACAATTCAATATCTTCTTTTACTATCCACGTGATAAACATAATTAATTTACACGTGCTACATGTTGAGGTGACATGTAGGCCCCAAGATATTGAAATTGGCCAATGATAATGCCACAACATAAATCTTATTGCCACAGCAAATTTGATGTCAAAATCACCAAACTATTCTTGTACCCTTATTCTCTTCATTAATGAGCAGGTTAATTTGGTAATTTTGCTGCAAATTTTCTGTGGCAATAAGGTTTTTGCTGTGGCATTATCATTGGCCATTGAAATTGGTCGAAAGCTTGTGGTCTTTCCTCCATAGAAAAAATAAACAAGGTAAGTTGGCCTTAATTCCTACTAACTACTGTGCATTTATTTATAGAAATATCAAAGTGATTAAATCGTGACAAAGGTGATTATTAGTGTGTAATTAAAATCGCAAAATATTAAACGAAATTTTACTGTTTAAAAGTGGAAAATTGAAAATTAAGTATAATTTTATTATACATAAATTGACTTAAATAAATAATTTTAAAATTGTAATCTTATAAATCTTTTTTCCTTTTACCGGTAAAATCATAAACTGAGTTAATGTCGTGTGTGAGTTAATTATAGAAATTTCGTGTGAAGTTTAGTTTGTTACGAGTTCTTCACTTATTAGAAAAATGGAGCTAAGTTGCATAAGGTTTCGTTTAATTCTTCTTCGTCTCCTTTTCTTTCTCTTTCACATCAAGTTAGCACAAACCATTCTGAATACTTTACCAGGATATCCAGGCACTCTACCTTCCAAACTAGAAACTGGGTAATGATTAGTGTATTTTTTTTTTTTCTCGTTATTTTCTGATTTTAAATACAACCCCTTTTCTGTATCTGCAGTTCTTCTGATGTGAAAATTTATGTTTATTGATGTGTATTTACGGACGCAAAATAAATGACCAACCTATCGATAGACTTGCTGCCGTCTAATCTCAAATATATGTCAGATTATTGAACTATAACTAAACCAAATTAAAAAGGTTAAAGTGTATGAAATTATCTCAATTTATTAAAATTATGTTAAGCCGTTTCAATATCGATAGCTAAATCTCTTCTTCTTCTTTTTTTTTTTTTTGAATTTTCTTTTTATTTTGTAAGAATATTACAACTTTTTTTTTTCCTCTTTTTTTTTTTGATTGTTTTTCATGGTTGCTCGTTCATTCCATTATTTTATACTGTACAATATAAATAGTTTCAACATAAGAATTCCTTCTGAAATACTTTTATTTTTTATTGTAGATGTCTAAAATATTTTCCTAAATATTGCATTGGGAATCAAAGATTTAAACAATTTATCTTTCTATTGGAAAGAATCACAGTGGAATAATTGTTGTTTAATTGCTAAATTCATCTAAAAAATGTTCTTTGGTATTGTTAACTAAAGGCAAACAATATCTCCAAACTCGTAAGAATTTCTTACATACACCTATCCTTTTTTTAATAATTAAAAAGACAAAAAAAAAAAAAAAATCATCATTTACATTACCATATATTTCTATGCGTAATTTGTCCTTATTTCTTAGCCCACTATAAGCATTATATCTTTTAACCTTTCAAATCTTTTTTCTTTAAACTATTCTTTCTCAAAATTTGAAAAATTATTTGATCAACTTATCATTATTATTTTTTATGCGAATATTGCAATCTTGAAAAAGAGCAAAAAAGTATTAAATGCAATTTATATTATTTTTGTTTTTGAATTCCAATTTAATGAACAAACCTTACGAGACTTATACATGTTTTGCCTTGTGATGATGCCACCTCTTTTATATTAAAATCATGAATATTTTTTTCCAAAATATTCTATGAGTGAACCTTTAGATAGTATTTTTTTTATGTTTTATTTTAATAACAGCTGCTTTCTTTCTAGGTATAAGAGCCACTTTTTACTACTTTAAAAATCAAGGGAAGAGCAATAGCTGAAATAGTCTTTAAACTTTTTTACTTTAGCCAAAATAATCCCTCAACTTTTTTTGTAGCCAGAATGGTCCTCCAACTTTTATTTTTTAGCCAAGATAGTCCTTTCATGTGAAATTTATAAAATAAAAAAAAAATTATGGTGACTACACCATAAAAGGACTTTTTTGGCTAAAAATAAAAGTTAAAGGACTATTCTGGCTAAAAAAAAAGTTGAAGGACTATTCTGACTAAAAAAAAAGTTGAGGGACTATTCTGGCTAAAGTTCAAAAGTTGAGGGACTATTTTGGCAATTTTCCCAAAAATCAATGTTGTTTGTGATTATATTGTCCAAATCATTAGAAGATTTTGCATAGATGATTTTACTATAGTTAGTGTAGTAGTTATTATATGCATGGATTATTTGATTTGTATGACAATCATGAGCATATATTTAATTTTTATAAAAATGATTGGACTATATATTTTTTTAATATAAAATGGAAAATATTCTTTTTCGACTGGACTAATTTATATCCTTAATTTATGACTCACCAAACACGATAATCCATTGCTCTCTTTTACTTATTGTTGTTGCAATTAAAATAAAATGTTGACTCACCAAAAACCCCCTGCCATTTGACTTTTTTTCTCTTCTTTCTTTTCATTTCCTACTGCTACTACTTAATCACAAATATTTAAATAAATTTGATGTTTGATCCCATTTATAAATTTTGTATTATGGATTAAATTTTAAAAAATTTATAACATCAGTTAATGTAAGTAAAATTATTTAAAATTTAATTCTGACCATATGATTTATAAGTGAAGTAAAAAACCGACTCAACCTAAGTATTTTCTTACTTAATTACTTTCTTTCTTCTTACTACCACATATCACACACACAGACACCACATATCAAACACAACACACACTAAAGCACACACAAACACACGCACAACAAACACTTCACACACAAACACATGCACAAACACACACTTTAAAAAATAAATAAATAAAATTTGTTGGAGAATGTGTGATTCAAAAGCTTGGATTTAAGATTTGTCACCACCTTGGAGTTCATTTTTTTTAGGAGGTAAGTGTGATTTTCATTGTTGTAATATTTTGTTATTTTTATAAATTTTTGTTTTGATATTGAATATGCATCTTTATTGTTGTCTTCGATGAATATTTTTTAGTATATTGTGAAGAATATTTTGGTATATAATTTATATTTTTTGGTGAATATTTGATGAAATGGATCTTTTAATGGTGGCTTAGTTCTTCAATAAATTTATTTACCTTTGTTTGATTTTTAGTTATTGGTTGTTAAATATGAGTTTTACTAATTATTATAATCATTTTGGTGTTATACACATTAGATTTGGTTGAAATTGAGAGAGCTAAAAAATATATATATAATAATAAAAATAAAATAGAGCAAAAATCATCACTGCTGGAATGCAGAAGGAAATTTCATTTTTGTTTGCACTTTAACCCTCCAACCTTTTTTTAATTTTTAATTTTTAATTTTTAATTTTTAATTTTTACATTTTTAATTTTTAATTTTTAATTTGACCCCAACAGTTTTAAAACAACCAAACTAGCCCTTGAATGTTTAGATTTAAGTGGTCCTGGTTTCAGATTTATGTTATTGGGCTTTCTTTAATTATTGATTTCATTTGGTTGTTGGGCCTATTTATTTAATGCCTACACTTGTTTCATTTTACTTTGTGTGGGCTTACATAGAGTTTTAGTTAGTTTAGAATATTTTGTTTGGGCTGGAATTTGTCATAATAGACAAATGGTGGATAAAATGCTTGGGCCTTAGTTAATTTGGGTTGGTTGAATTAATTGAGTTGTGGTTATTTTATTTTCACTCGGCAGATTGGATTTTATTAATGGGCTTTTTCGTTTTGGGCCTATGTCAAATTTTGTCTTGTTGGTTATTAGGTTTAATTATCTTAATTGTTATTTTGTTTGATTGTTGGGTCTTGTTTAATTATTGGACTTTTCTTGGTTGTTTTTAGTTTTAATTGGGCCTTTAATTATATTTAGCTTTGGGTTAAGTTTAACTAATGGGTTCTTTTTTTCAATTGGGTCACGATATTTTATTTTTGGTCTAATATACTAATATGACAAATAAAGAAAAATGTTTGTGGGCTTTACTTTTTCGATTGGTTTTTTATGGGCCTTGTTGTTTGGGTTATGTGTTAGTTACTGTGTATATTGGGTTGTGGTTTTGGGCCTGATTATTGTAGGGAGGTCAACAAATATCTTGGGCCTTATTTTATTTTATTTACTTTAGTTTATTTGGACTTCCAGAATTCCGTTTTAGGCCCACTTCCTGCTGGATTTTTCGTAATTACAATTGGGCTCCTGCACCTTTCGATATTTATAGTTGACCGTTAAATTTTCAAAAAATATTACATTTTTACCCTAACACTTTTTGAAATTACATTTTAGTCCTTAAAACTTTTGCAATTGCTCATTTTGGTCCGTGATGCTTTCTATAATTGCCCTTTAATCTCTAAAACTTTCTCAAATTGCATTTGTTTAGATTAGGCCCTTAAGCTCTTTTTAAAATTATATTTTTGACCCCAAAAATTGTGTATTTTGCAATTAAGCCCTTAAAAATTTAGCTTGCTCTTAATTGAGTTTCTTCTTCCATGTAATTATTACTTTGGCATTATTACTCTTTTGTTTTGTGTATGTTCAAACCTCCATTGTTCAGAAATGTTGTAGTTGAGTTTTTTTTAGTTTAGATTTAGTTCTATTGAACCCATTTTCTTTTCAATAATTGTTATTTGTCATTTTTTATGATAGTTTATCTTAACATATTCATAAAAATTATTTTTGTTAGATTAATAATTATATTTTTTGTTTGTTTAATTTTACTTAGTCTTGTATATTGATACATTAACCTGTTTGTTCATCTTTTGAACCAAGAATAGGATAATTTTGTACTTTTAGGACTTCAAGGGGGTATACTTCTCAACCATTTATGTGCAATAAGTGGCTTAACCTGCTAATTTATTAGCAACATCTTTAGTTTATTGTTATTGTTTCTCTTGCTTTTGTATTGTCGTTATTTATTGTAATTTATCTCATTATAAAAGGTTAAGCCTGATGTAAATAGATAGGGTTATGTGCTACATGTTTACTACTTTTGATAGAATTTGCATGCTAGAATATTATTTTCTTGTGCGTGCGTGTTTTATGTGCTTGTATGTTTATTATTCTATTCTGTCAAGTATATTCATTCTTATAAATATTTTTGCTCACGCTAGCATAGAATTTTCCCGTTCTGTTTTAGTCTAGTACTGGCACAGTGAGTTCCCCATTCCGCAGGCATTCCATGCACATTTCATTCTTTTGTATTTATTCTTATTCATCCAAACTTGATATAAATATGGGTTAATTTCTTGGAAATAGGAATTAAACCTTGCAACCGGTTTGACCAGGGTTGAAAGGGTGCTTAGGTTACCCGTAAAGTAGTATAGTCTTCTTTTTCCTCAATAGGACTTTCGAACCTATTTCTTTTGTTTGCGTAGACTAGAAGTTATCTAGTATAGGGTTTCTAAACTAACTTATTTTACCTATTTATTTATTATATTTTGAATGTTATAAACGTTTTTGCATTCCCTCAACCCTTAGAATTTTTCTTTTGCATTTCCTCAACCCTTAGAAAATTTTCCTTTCTCTTATGTTTAAGTTAGTGTCCCGATGCAGTTTACACATCGGGTGGCGACTCCATTATTTATTTATTTAAATTCATTTTTTATAAAAATCCTATTCTAGATCATTTTTGGGTCTTCAAACGTCGCATTTTTAAAGTCCCATTCTAGACTATTTTTTTTTGTACTACTATTATACCTATTCATTTATTTATCTTTATTTGTATTATTAGATTTTTCCTTACCAAAAAATGGGCCGCAACAATCACTTTGCTTCTCAACAAAAATTTTGAATTTTTTAAATGTATCACATTCGTCTGATTTTTGTTGCAAAAATAAACCCAAGTTTTTCTACTAAAATCATCAATAATAGTAATAAAGTACCTGCAGCCACCATTAGAAGGAACCTCCACTGTGTAGTACACAAGTCAGAATGGATAATCTCCAATGGTTTCCTTGCACTCTACGATTTTCCTGTATGAAAAACATCCCGTGCTTCTTGTCCAAAACACACGTATCACAAAATTTTCCATGAATATTGATACTAGGTAATCCATTAACCATTCTTCTACTAGCCAAAAATCTCAATATGTCAAAATTTCAATGTCCAAACCGCAAATGCCACAGACAATTTGTGTCAACAATCACAATACTCAAACAAGAAAAATTTTCACTATTCAACTTTAATAAAAATAAGCGGTTAGGAGTAGGGGTGTTTAAAAGTCAGTCAAGTCGAACTGTCGATTCGAGTCAAGTCGAAAAAATAATTGGCTTGATTTGTTCAACTTTCGACTCGAAATCAAATTAACTGAATGACTTTTCGACTCCACTTGAATTTCAACTTTCAAGTCAAGCTATTGGTCGAATATTGATGTACAGTTTGACTGGTTTATCGATCGAACAAGTCATTCGACGTTGTCAATCAAATACTGGTTAAATAAGTCTAACTCTATCTCTTTCTCTCTCTATTTCTCTCTCTCTCTCTATATATATGTATATATAAGAGTATCTGTAATTATAATAATATATTAATATATTTGTGTCCATAATATTTTAGTTATAATATTCTTAATTCTTAACAATTAAATATGTTAATAATTAAGAATATTATTTTTTCTTAATACTAAAATATCTTCTTTTTTTTTTTTGTATAATTGTTAAAGTTATGAACATTTTATATACTTAGTGTACAATTTATTAATATAACACTTTTATTTCAATAACTAATTAAATGGATTACTAATTTCCTATTAAAACATATAAATATATAGTTAAGTAATTATATATAATTAACTATTTATTAAAACATCTATATATAATTATTTATACACACATGAATGTTCTTATGTTCATATATTAAAATTTGTATAACTTATAATTATAATAAAAATATGTTTTGCCTAATATATAGTTTATATACTTATCCTACATAACTTAATATTACTATAACATTTTCATTATCAGTAAGTGTATTAAATGTATTACTAACTTATTATTAGTATAAATAGAGTTAGGTAATACGTATTGGATATAACTTAATCGGGATTAGTGATTCAATAAGATATTGCTATATGAATTTGTTTTGATAAGTGATTCTTAATTTGTAATTTTATAAATTATTTTAATATCTATACTTGATATGTACACTAATATACATTCATATATTAAGATTTGTATGTACACTAATACACATTCATGTATTAAGATTAGTATACACACAAAGATATGTGTGTAAATTTGTACATATAATCTATTTGAAACTTGTATATATAACATATGTGTAATTACAGTTTGTCCCATGTAATTAGGAGACAGTTGCAAATTACCCCCTATGTTTGTTTTATCTATAAATTGTCCCTCAAAAATTAAATTAAGTTAAATTTTCATTTAAAGGGAGTAGTAAAATGTTATAATTGCCCTTAATATTTTTAGATACACTTTGGTGAGGTTCTTAACTAAAATTCTTCTTTTAAGTTTGAAAATGATACTAATAAATTAAATATATTATTCCAAATTTATTTAAAATATATATTGATTATATCTCAAATTAGTATATTTACTCAAATAATGTGATTTTTTAAATACAAACTGATGAATTAATTAATTATGATAGAGAAAATAAAATAAAAATTAATAAAACTAAAGTAATGTGATTGAATAAATAAAATACTTTAATCTAGATATAAAAATAATATTAGCAGAACAAGTACGTGATGGCATTTTAGAAAATGGATGCTAAGAAAAAATATTAAAATAATAAACTAATTCATACAATTAATATTGAAGGGTAAAATTTTTTTTCAATAATATTGAATGAAAAAATATTGTTACTTTTGAATGACATTGTTTAAAATAAAATTAGACACCAAAATACAATTCACCCCAATTTTATGTTGGTTAAAGTAATTAAAATATTAAGGGCAATTATGACATTTCACTACTCCCTCCCTTAGATGAAAATTTAACTTCATTTAATTTTGGGGGGCAATTTGTAGACAAAGCAAATATAGGGGACAATTTGCAACTGTTCCCTAATTATAGGTGGCAAACTGTAATTAAGCCTATAATGTATTATGAATTATAGTTTTGTACACATATTATATAAGGATGATAATGTGGAAATTAGAATAATTAAAAAAAATAAAATTCTTCATAAAGATATTCGTAAATATATATAAGAAAGTAAAACTCTTTTATAAGAAAATGAAAAATGAAAAAGATATTTTGAATTTGTGGAATGATATGAAATTTGTAGGATGATGTACTAAATTTTGGAATTAGAATATGAAATGGAAGAAAATTTATGTTCGATTTGTTAGATTTATCGGTCAAACAAGTCGAATTTAAACGACTTGACTTTAATTGATTTTGAATTTATATGACTTGATTTGACTTTGAAATTTTTAAATCGAAAATCAAGTAAGTCAAGTCAAAAAGTGAAATATTGGTCGATATTAAACACCTCTAGTTAGGTGTCATCATCACTTTTGCTATCATTCTAATATTTTCATAAAATAGTACACAGACCATGCCGGATACAAATATCATAATTTTTTTCCAGACATTTGATTCATACTCAACAAATTATGACTTAACCTCAGAATATAAAAGACATCAAAGATAAAACAGCTAGACTCATTTTTCAGGTTAATGGAAAATTTTCTTTTCCCCAAAACCGGTAAAGTACTCTTATTGTCAAATCTTACTTTACCTCTGACTGATTCATCTAGTTTAGAAAATTTTTTTTTTTTACTACACATATGATTACTATAGCTAGTGTCCAAAAATATTTATTTTTATCAATAATGTCCACAACATTACAGGCTAAAAATAAAATCTCCATATACATTATTATTCTGAGCCTTAAGAGTCAGCAATATTAGCCTGAAAATTCCTGTTAAATTGTTCACTGGATCTACATTTAGATTTTTTATGCCCTTATTTTTCACAATTATAATATTAAGAATATTTTGATTATCCCGGGTCTGATAAAAATTATTTCCTCTAAAATTATTACTTTTGTCAAAATTATTAGCTCTACCTCTATCAGGACTACCTCTAAAATTAAAATTGTTACCTTTACCACGTCCAGAATTTCATCTGCCTCTATCTCTATTATTGTTGTAACCACGACCTTTATTGTTGTAGGCCTAATTTGTTTGATTGGATTTTCCTTGTTGTTTAAATTTATCTTTTCCCTTCAAATTTAATTATGTTTGTAGTGGTTTCTCAATTGTATCGGCAGGATGCTCTATTTTTCCATTAATTCGTTGTTCATGTAGAATTAATGAACCCCGCAAGTTTTCAATGCTCAAATTTGATGTATCTTTCGTTTTTTAAATTACTATAATAACGTGATCAAATTTTATCAGTAAAGTATTTAGAACTTTATGCACAAATAACTCATTAGTGAGTTCATAATTATTAAGTGACATTTCAGTTTTAATCTCTAACAGTCTGAAAAAATAAGAATTCGATGGATTCAAATTTTTCTATCGTCAAAAGTTAATTATTCTGTTTGATCCTGTCAATTCCTTAATATGTCTTCTCCAAAATATCCAAGCTTCCTTTGTCGTGTTTGCAGTTGTAATTTTTCTAAAAATTGAAATATTAATTGCCTGATGAATTTGTGACAAAATCTGATTATTTGCCTACACCGTTTCTGTATCAACATCTTCATCGATTATTTCATGAATATGATTCTCCAACCCATGTGCTATTAGATGAGTTATCATCTGTTTTTTCAAACAAAATCATTTTCGGATTTATTACCATAATTATGAATTAACGCTAATTTTGATACCAATTTGATGGATCCAAACCAAGGATCAGTTAAATAATAATTAAATAAACAAGAAAAGAACCAACAAAATTGGGCAAAGAATATTTTGTTTCTTGAAAAATGATGGCTGCGACTTTTTAACCAAAAACAGAAGAGATGGCTTCACGGCAAAATTTTTTGAGAGAAGCAGAATTGTTTTTGAGTGCAGCCTTTGACTTTTTAAAATCTAAAAACGGAGAGTTCAACACAATGCCTTATGTGACTATTTAAAAACCCGTAACTAATGCTACTACTAACACTCTGGGATTTTAATCCCATGTGAAGTCTCAAAAAACAATTAATGCACCCCACCACTGAATATAAACACGTGACACCAATTTAATAAAACTAATTAAATAAACTAACTTGTTTTACTTTTTCCTAACATTGTTCAAAAATAACTGAAATAATCCACCTATTTTTTACTATGCTTAGACCCCAATTTTTAATTTTTGATGGTCAAATTTTATTTTATTTTTTAAATTTTGAGTCAATTTAATCCTTAAGTGACAGTGCGTTGAAAATCAATTGTTCTTGTCAATTTGGAGAGTGGGTATGGAAGACAATTAAAAACCCTAAAATACACCCAAAGAATTAAGAAAAATAGAAAGGTTAACATATCCTCTGTGGTCAAGATGCACTTTTGTTAGTAAATTTTGAAACAGTTAAGAAGTAATTAACTTAGCTAAATTGCTAATATATTTGATCTAGGGGCTATAAGCCTTGCTGGTTTTGCATGTAAAAGTATTTCTCTTTTCTACCAAAAACTAAAAAAGAAAAGATTTACAAATCTTAGAAGTCTGTCTGATTGATATCAAATTAATGCATGCATAAATAGAGACAGTACACAAACCAGCCTCAATAGGGTGTAGTTCCTGAGGAAATCGATAATAATTCGATTTGAATTTAAGTTAATTGAGTTCGAGTTAAACTTGTTCTAGTTTGAATATTTTGACAAGTTGAGTTTGAACTTATGTATTTTATTCGAGAGCTTGTTGAACTTTTCGACCATATATATATTATATAATTATTAAAATATTTATACTCTTAAAAAAAATTATATATTTTAACTCTAAAAAATTTAAATTACTCGAATTTAAACTCGTTTTACTTATTTTCAAACGATTTCGAACTTTATTAAATTTTTTGCATTCGAAATTGAGCTCTATTTTAAAGCTTCTAGGCTCAAGATCAAGGTTGAATTCGAATCTCACAAAAAATTTCAAACTTGAACTCAAAGTCAGATATGACACTATTTATACTTGACTCGATTCGTTTACCTTTCTAATCCTATACCTACCTAACACGTAAATTTTTATATGAATCCGATCCATGATATAGTGTCATGAATTTCGTGATTTATAAACTTTCCACGTCACTTTACATACTTTAAGAAAGTGACGTAGAAATTTCTAGATTAAAAAATCCATGGTACCGCACAAAAATTTTCCTTACCTAACAACTCGTTTATATATATATATATATTGTAAGCAAAATCAATTCGCACATGCTACACCTCGAGCTGACAATGTCGGCTCTAAGATATTATATATATATTGTAAGCAAAATCAATTTGCACATGCTACACCTCGAGCTGACATGTAGGCCCTAAGATATTATTATACATTGATTCCGTAATTTATAAATTTTTATATTATTTTACACATTTTGAAAAAGTAATATAAAAATAATAGCTTTTTAAATTAAGAAATTCATCACACCAAATAAAAATTTTCTCAACCTTACAACTCGTTTATTCGATATATATATTTTTTGTAAGCAAAATCAATTCGTGGAAAGTTTGTGGTCTTTACTCCAATTAAGAAAATAAAAAAGGTAGTTGGTCTTAATTATCTCCTACCGACAACAACATTATATAAGTATCAAATTATTGATGTGTTATTAAATTTATGATAAAGTGATTGATATGTAGTTAAATTTGAAAAAAAAAACAAACTTGCAAAGGAATATCTTAAATTACGGAGTTAATAATTTAATATAATTTTATTACATAAATTAATTTTAATAAGTGACTTTAAAATTGTGATGCGGCAAATTATTTGTCTTTCAAATAATACTAAGACTGGTCCAAGTTATCCACTAATATTAATCACATCTTTTACAGTTGAAATAATAAACTGAGTCAATTTCATGCGCAAGCTAATTAATTATAGAAACTTCATGTGAAGTTTAGTTTGTTTGTGACGAGTTCTTCACTCATTACTATTTTTATTGTCGGTCCATTTTGTTGAACTTATATAGCATCCGATCCCCACTGAAAAAGCCATTGAGCCAGCTAGAAAATGCAGCTACAGTTGGATGCGGTTTCGTTTACTTATTCTTCTTCTCTCCTCCTTCTCGTCTCATGTTTTTGGTTTTTTTTTTTTTTTTAAATAAAGATGATTTACAATAAATTTATTTTACCTACTTTAGTAACTCGAATTTATGACTTAAATCACATTAAAATTATAGTCTTACCATTTAAGTTACGTTTCGTTATCATTTTTTCATTCTCTTTCACATCAATTCAGCACAAATCATTGTAAAGACTTTTGCCAAGATATCCGGGCACTCTATCTTTCAAACTAGAAACTGGGTAATGATTATTATTTTTTTCTTTATTTTCAGATTTTAATTACCACCCTTTTATCTATATATACAAATTTTCTGACATGAAAATATCTGTTTATTGATGTGTATTTACAAAAATCTGATTGATAAACTTATCTATAGAATCGCTACTGTCTAATCTTAGATATATGATAAAGACGTGTACACTATTATCGTTCATGTCTCTATTGATATACATAATGTGGAAAGTAGTAATTATCCGAAATTCTAACACGTTTAATCACAAATTACATGAGCTGAACAATTAAGTTGATGACAGTAGAGGCTCTTGAAGTTGCTTGATTTCATCTTCAGGTGTGTGAGTGTAGAGAGAGTGAAGATGTGGAGCTGTTTTTACTTCAATTGTATATGAATTGAATTATGTACTCGCTGCGGACCATGAATTGAACATTGGGGGTTGAAATGTACATATGAATAATGAGTGGGTCTATCTACAAGTTGTCAGAAAAATTGGGTGGGGGACAAAATTTAAATTTTTAAAGGACTTCACGTAAAATATCTTCTTCTTTTTTTTATATAGAAGAAATTTTAATATTTTAAATTCCTTGGAGGCATTTAAAAATATCAATTTTTTTGTAATTAAGAAAAGATGTCATTATTATCTTTGTTATTCGACTGGGCAAACTTTGAATTCTCATTTTAATTGTTTATCTCACTAGTACATATGGCTAACTCCAGAGTAAATCTGTGACTCTCACAAACATCAAAATAACTAAAAATTCAATGGTGAGTAGTAAATATTTTTCTCAATTTCAACCCGTTGATGAATGTTGGGTCTAGATTAAATTTTTTCTTTCTGAATTTCCCCCTAAACGCTACCAATTAATTTCCAAACCGGTGAATGACTTCATGAATTGTAGGTCCTTTGGCTATTGATGTTGAAACTAACCTTCATTGCTTCTTAATCCCATGCATGGACAAAGGTGCAAACTAAGCCTAGTCGTGAAAAACTCACTTGTCAAAAATCAATTCATGTAAAAAAATTATATTCATTCATCAACCTTTAATTTATGTATTAGGTCGAATTTCGTTCTTTCTTTAAAAAATTTAATGACACATTACTGAATTTATTACTTTTTTAATAAATATTTTTTATAATTTACAAAAAATAAAATTTGTAAATAAAAGATTTAAAAGATAAAAATATATTATAAGACCTGAATTTGAATTTGACAATATCTTAAGAATCTGAATATAAATTAATTTTTATAGACTCGACGAATATCCGAATTTAAATATATTAATCAAATTCATATCTAAATCTACAAATTCCGACATGCTTGTGGGTCTACTGAGGACCTCCAGCAACACATATCAATATCACACCACCAGGACAAAGACATGGTTGTGTGCTTAACTGAGTGTTTTTATTATTTTATCCACTTATCCATCATCCTATGATAAACATAATAGACTTTCATCTTATAATACTATAAATTTTAAATCCATTTTAGTTTTCAAATTCATTTATGTAGTTTGTTCAGAAATAAATTGTCAAAATCAAGTTTACTATTATTATATTTTCTAAGACAAGATGTATTCATTGACATTTGCCAATTCTTTTTTTTTAAACATTTACTATTATTAACTACACAATCATTATAAAAATAACGGTTGTAAAATAGTAAAAATTATTTCTAATGTGTTAGATATTCATTTTATTTTTTTTATCATAATTAGTTTTAGAACTACATACATAAAGGAATTTAAAATTAATTATTTTAATATTTTGTCGTAGTTTCTAAAGAAATTAATTATTTTAAAATTCATTTATAATAACAAGACCTAAAACTCTGCCTAGTCTAGAATCCATGTTCCTTTTCGTCTTTCGGGTTTGGTCGATACTCAAAAAAGAACTGAAAGCCTTGTTCAAGCAAGCCCTTGCATCTCAATTTTTCTTTCTATATTGGTTTCCCTAGTCTTGGCGGATGAGTTTATCGAGGCTCCTCTAGATAAGGGCCTTTAGTTTACACCGAAAAGTGATCTCAATTCATAGCCCTTACCACTTTGTGGGTAAATGAAAGCCCTTACCTACTACCGGTCTTTGATAAAAGTTTGCAGTTCTAATCATAGGTGGTGGTGGTAAGTTATCCAATTGGTTGAATGTTCAGGTAGGCTTTGTTAGTTAGGCCGTAAACGGGTCGGATTCGGGTCAAATCCAGCATATTCAGATCCGGATCCGATTAATATTACCAGTTTCGTATCCGGATCCGGATCCGTCGGGTCTTATAGGATCCGGATCCGGATCAGGGTCTTAATAATTTTTTTTTAAAATTATATGTAAAACTATTACAATTTATAGATTTTTTTTTTTTAATTATACAAAAGTATTGAGTTCATAATTAATATTTATGCATGTATTTTATATTAAATATAAATTACATGGGCAATTTACACAACATATATGTGTATATACATATAAAATAACACTAATATATAATAATTTTATTATATATTAAATATTTTAATCAGATCCGGGTCTTAATCGGATCGAAACACCAAGATCCAGATCCGACCGGTTTATTATAATAGTTAAACGGGTCCGGATCGGATACGGATAATCGAAATTTGTCATAGATACAGACCCAGATAAACGGGTCCGAATAGGGTCGGGTCCGGGTCTAGACCCGACCCATGTATGACAGGTCTATTTGTTAGGATCCTATTTCTTTCCAAGTTTGTTATAACAATTTTATCAATATTTTTGTTATATATTTTGTATTTATTATATATTAATAAAAAAATATATTTTAATAATTTACCTATTAAATTTATAATTCATCTATAATCAATAACTCGTTTGATCCACCTTACTATTCAAGTGAATTCAAAGACGAGTCAGATCCTCAGTCGGTGCACCTAAGAAGCTGCAATCCAGCGCCACTCACGTGAATCTTGTAGCAGTCGTAATAGCTCGAAAATTTAATTATAAATACTCTGTAGTTGATTTTTAAACAATGAAGCATTCACATCATACGAGACATTGGCCTTAAATATCGTTATAGTATCTTTTATTTTATATTTTATATTATTTTATTTAATAAATTATTAAAAAAAATTAATAATTTATTAAATAATATAATAAAAAATAAAAAATAAATCCTTAACCGAATCAAATACTAAAAACTAATATCATAGCCCCAAGAAGCACTTAAATCAATATAAGACTGATTGATCAGTACAGTCCATGTCATTAGCTGATAATATCGACGTCCGATTTGCGAAGACTAAAAATTTGGCTGAATTCGAAGTTTGAAAACAAACAATGCTGCCGATCAAATCTATATGGCTTCGTCCATTTCTTCTTCTTCTTTTTCTTCTCTTCAATAATAATAGTATCAGCTCAGTACAAAATATAGTGAAGACTCTTCCAGGATACCCAGGCTTTCTACCTTTCAAACTAGAAACTGGGTATGTGGGAGTGGGGGAGAATGAAGAGCTGCAGCTGTTCTACTATTTCATCGAGTCGGAGAGGAACCCAGAGAAAGACCCTTTGGTGCTTTGGCTTACCGGTGGCCCCGGTTGTTCTGCTTTCTCCGGTCTTGTTTACGAAATTGGTATTTTGCTCTGCTCTACCTATTCCTTAATTTACCAGTACTGTTGTTTAAAAGAATTAACAATGTCTTGCTACTCTTTTTGTACGTGGGATCTAGTGAATAAGATAAATTATTCTATAATTAAAAAATAATAATATATCAACTTTTCAGTCATTTTAACATGGTTACTCATTTGACATTGGTACTACAAGACTCACTCATTTCTCATTATTTTGGGAAAGATTACCATGATTATTGTTTTTCTATTTATTAGGCCCGGTTTGGTGTTGTAGTTCTTTTATTAAAAAAAATATTTTTAGATAGTAAAAATACTGTTTTAAGTGTTTAGTAAGTATTATCATTAAATTTAGGAGTAGACTTTTTGATCTCCAAAGTATTTTTAACACAAGTTAAAAATAGATACTTTTGAATGAGTTTTTCTTTTTTTAAATAATTAAAGATAAAATTAGAACATTTTATCATAAATTTAGTATGAAATAAAGATAAAATACTTTTTAAAATTAAAAATAGATATATTACCAAATATAAAAGTACTTATGCAATCTTACACCCAAACAACAAAATTTGTAAAGAGACATATGGGTAAAATAATGGCATTTCACACTTTTACTTTGCCTCCGTGAATTATATGGGTTTTACATTTTGTCCCCCCAAACTATAAAAATATAAAATTTGCCCCTAAATGACACTATTCATCTATTGCTAATATTAAAATTATTAAGATAATCTAGTTAAATAACTAAAATACCTTTGGTGCTATATTTTGATTTTTATGTACTTAAATTTTGATAATAATGTGATAATTATTTAAAAATAAACAAAAATAAACTATATAATATTGTAATGTAACCTACATCAATGCATTTCTGGTAAAATCTTTAAAAATTTTAGATTTTTATTTTTATATTATTTCGAAATTGAATATTTAACTGTAATGGTAGAACAATTTCTAAATGATCTTATTTTCTAGGAAAAAATTTTCTATAAAGGTATTAAATGAAAATAAAATTTCTTTTAAATTTTGAGATTTTTTTGATATATCTTAGTATCTTATACTTTTTAATATTTGGCATATTTTGTGCAAATTACGATGTCTGATATACATATAATTCAATAATTTTTCACATTTTTACCACCAAAAGTTCAAGATATTAATGTGTTATTCTATTTTATTTTTTTCTAATTCTTTTAAACTATTGAAAATCAATAAAATACATGAAAAACTAAAACATGATAGTAAGTGTATTTTAGTCATCTAACTAAATTTTTTTGATATTTTAAAAATTTTAAATGATGAATAATACAATTGGGGGCAAAGTGTATATTTCTATTGTTCAGGAGGCAATATGTAATTACACTTGTTGTTTAGGAGGCAAAGTGTTATTAACCTAAAAAAAAATGTTAATTAGATTTCACGCTTCGCAAGTGCGAAATCATTCCTTTTTTTTTTTTTTGGCATTTTCTAGTTTAAGCAAAAAATGAAAAAAAAAAATATTAAGCAAAAATTTTTATATATATATAGAAAACAAGATCTTTTAGAAATTGTTCTATCACTGCAATTAAATTCAAATTCAAAATAATATAAGAATGAAATTCAAAAATTTTAAAGATCTGACAAAGAAATACATTAACGTAGGTTACATTGCAATATTATATAGTTCATTTTTGCTTATTTTTAAATAATTATCACATCACTATCAAAATTTAAATACATAAAAATCAAAATATAGTACCAATGGTATTTTAGTCATTTAACTAGATTATCTTAATAATTTGAATACTGGTAATAGATGAATAGTGTCACTTGCGGGCAAACTTTATATTTTTATAATTTAGGGAGCAAAGTATAATTACTCATATAGGGCAAGGAGGCAAAGTGTTATTGTTTCCATTATTTTAAAATTTTTTTTTTGGTGATTTCGCATAAAAAAATGGACTACAGTAAAAGTGCGCACTTCCAAAATGCAACAGTCACAATTCTAGAATTCTCCCATCAAACGATCTCGATAAATTTTAAAAACAGTCATATTCCAAGAAATTGGCCTTACCTTGGATAATTTATTATAAATTAATATTTGAAATTTAATCTACCCAAATCCCTCCATCCATACACAATGAGAAAAATGAAATTAAGAAACTTTGGTAGAATTAATTGGATGATCAACTAAGAAGTTTGGATTGCAGGTCCATTGACTTTTGATTATGAAGCATTTGATGGAAGCTCACCTTCATTTCTTCTAAATCCATATGCATGGACAAAGGTGAAATGTTCAGCTAATGTCAATTACACTACTTAAAAATCAGTGTCTGGTGACACCCTCTAGGATTTATTTTCAGTTGGCTGATGATATTGCATTCTGCAGATCGCCAACATTATTTTTTTGGACTTGCCTGTTGGGACAGGATTCTCATATTCAACTACATTCGAAGGTTACCATTCTTCGGACACTAAAGCGACAAAGGATGCTTACATGTTTTTACAAAAGGTTACTGAAAGATATTTAGGCATTTTTAGATAAAGCTTAATGCAGTTGTTATTTCTTTTTCCATGGTGGATTGGATTATGGTTCATTTGTGATCCTTTATATGCATTTGTTTGATATCATTAGGACAAATATCATTCTTTTGTTTGGACAAACTTTGCAGTGGCTGTTGAATCACTCCAATTTTACCAAGAACATCCTTTACATTGCCGGTGACTCCTATGCTGGCAAGCTTGTTCCGATGGTTGTTTCAGAAATATTAACAGGTACCTTGAGATAACTAAATTTGATCACTTATATCTAGAAAAATATGCTTCCAGAATGCTCAAACAGAAACTGATTGTCTGTGTAGGCAACGAGGCTGGATTAAGTCCACGCATGTCTCTTGAGGTGAAAGACTTCAACTCACTTTTCACTTGTTTTTACTCATTTGTATTTTGTCTCTGCTGTTTTCAGCACTATTGTGTCACTAACCTGCTATTTTCTTTGGACCTTGGGAAGGGGTACGTGCTTGGAAACCCGGCAATGTATCTAGAAAGTGATCTAAATTCCAGAGTTCCATATGCTCATCGTATGGGACTTATATCTGACGAGTATTACAAGGTGGTAGTTACCCTCTGAATTCTTCTATGGATAATATAATATAAATCATCAGATTCTTTTGAATGCTATTTTTAATGTTGCTTGTCAACAGTATTAATTTTGCTTTTTATTACAAACCTTTTGCTTTGTTTTAAATTCATGGAGACGGATCTGGAATGCACTTGATGAACTTGTTTAGTACAATTTTCATTACTCAAGCCATTGCTCTCTTCTGCATATTTCCAAAGATAGTATAATTGGAACAATGGATTCTACAGCATCGTAAAATGATCACATGTAGATGAATTTTATCTTGTTGCTTATGTTATCACTCACTGGACAAGAATTGTTCGATTTGAGGCTAATTCAGCTAGCTAAAAGTAGCTGTCATGAGGAATATATCAACCCAGACCTGAAGAATGCAGAATGTATTTTGACTCTTCAATATGTTAAACAGGTAAGGGATAATAGAAATGGTTCCTTAAAACCATTTACGGTTCTTGAATAGCATAAAGATGATTGTAGCCAATTCTTCTGATGCAGTGTATTAATATTATAAACAACACTCCTCAAATTTTGGAACCAAAATGCAAATTTAGAGCACCAAAACCAGACGGTTTGAAATGGGATTTAACTTATCTGGAGGAAGATTCAATTGACATTCTCCTCCCATCTAATCAAGAAAGGCCATGGTGTCGTGTAACTTCTTCTCCATTCCTGTTTATGACTTTCATGTGCAATTCTTTACACATTCCATTATCTATATTATGCTCTCTCCTCAACTTTTAAGTTTCCTAAAAACTATTCCGCGTATATATGCAGAATGATAATTATGTGCTATCTTATGTTTGGGCAAATGATCCAACTGTCCGTGAAGCTCTTCAAGTTCGAAATGTATGTTCATCTCGAGAAGGAATCATTCGTTCTTATACATTTGCTTAATTTCATGATCTACAATTCTAAACATAAAATACGAGTCTGGCATAAAAAAGGTGAGCTATTAACATTGTTCGGTATGATCTTTTATCATGAAAACTGATAGGGTACAAAAGACGAATGGAGAAATGGTGTAACATGAGCTTGTCATATGACAAGGATGTAACAACTGTGTTTCAATATCATCAAATTCTCAGCGAGAAAGGACTTCAAGCTCTAATATACAGGTGCAAGTTAATGATATATATTCTTTCCTCCTTAACTGGTCATATTGTATATAGTTTTGACAAATTTTCAGTTTTTCGCTAGATTGATTAATTGAACAACATCTCCAGAAACATGCATTAAGTAAAACAACATTTAACAGACAAAGCAAAGCCGTTTGATTATCGTAAATGCTGCATAAAATCCTAATTATGAAAGTAAGAAATTTTATTCATGAGTTAATAAAAAGCTTATGCTTCTGTTCTTCCAAGAACTAGGAAATGCTTTCACACTTTTTTGTGTATCCTAAAATCTTAATTCCCTTTTCAGTGGTGATCATGATCTGTCGATTCCATACATTAGTACACTTGAATGGATTAAAGATCTCAATCTAACTCTTGATGATGATTGGAGACCTTGGCTTCTGAATGGTCAAATTGCAGGGTTAGTTGTCATTTTTTTAGATATATTAACAGTTCGTCTGAGAAAGTATAAACGTATACTAATATTTAACAAATTACTCAATTAATTTGTAAATTATAGGTACACGATGAAGTACAGTTATGGGGAAGATCTATTCTTTATCACATTTGCAACAGTGAAGGCAAGAAAATACATAATTAACTTGGATTTCTGATTTCTTTAAATCATAGTATTAACTGAATAAAAGTAGTATATTTTTGTGGTTTCAGGGTGCAGGTCACACAGCTCCAGAATATAAGCCAAAAGAATGTTTCGCTATGCTTGACCGGTGGTTCTCTTATTATCCTCTGTAGCTGATTCCAAGACGAAGTTGTCGTATTGTTCTCAGGAATTTTGTGAAATTAATTTATCTCTTGAAAATTAACTGAAACAGTCCACTTTACTATGTTTAGACCCTAATTTTTAATGTTTGATGGTCAAAAACTTAAATATACTTTTTTGAGCCAACATAGTCCATAAGTGATTTCGCGACGAAAACCAAATGTTCTTGTCAATTTGGGGACTGGTATGGAAGGCAGTTAAAAGCCTAAAACACAACCAAAGAATGAAGAAAAATATAAATTTTAACACATCCTCCGTGGTCAAGAATCAAGATGCACTTTGGTAATTAAATTTTGAAACCAAGTAATTAACTTAGCTAAATTACTAATATATTTTATTAAGAATCAAGATGCACTTTGGTAATTAAATTTTGAAACCAAGTAATTAACTTAGCTAAATTACTAATATATTTTATTAAGAGGCTATAAGCCTTACATGCAGGTTTTGCATGTAAAAGTATTTATCTTTTCTACCAAAAACTAAAAAAGAAAATTTACGAATCTTAGAAATCTGTCTAGTTGACATATAATGAATGCATGCATAAATACAGTACGCAAACCAGCCTCTACCCACCCAAATACCATCAATCTAACCTACTCAAGTACTAGCAATCTAACTCCAACCAATGTTTTGAAAATTGGACTGGATATTGAACCTGTATTCTGTCTAGTTCGCAGTTTAATTGGTCTGACTAGTTGAATAGGTCGGTTCATTAATTTAATTTTTTTTTTTACTAAAGTGTAATAATTTAAAATGACTTAAGTATATTTATATAAAATCTAAAATACAAGTGAAACACTATTTTTGGAGAATTATAGTCCGAATACTCAAAAATATTGATCAAATTTTTAATAAGAAAAGTGAAATTTGTACAAAAATAAGTATAAAAAATGTCAAAAAATAATAACTTAATAGTTTAGGATTTTGTGTGTTCAATGTTTTGCCATTTTAGAGTTTATTTCATGATATTTTTTTTATTTTTCTCTTTATTTAAATCATTTTTTATTCTGAAATTTAAAAAAACATCAAAATCGGTTCAACCAATTTTTTACCGGTTCTCAATTTTTTATTGGTTTTGTCCGACTTTTTAGACAGACGAATATATAGTTGGATCGGACAGGTGATTCTTTTAATTTGCATGATCCGACCGGTTGAACCGACCGGTCCGATCTGATTTTCAAACCATTGACTCCAAGGATTGAGAAGGCAAATCATGTACTGTTACGACCACACCTGCAACATAGGAAAATAGATAGATGTAACACTACGAGTTTGGTTAGTCCAATAATTTTTTGGTGGAAATAATAAATTTAAAATGTCTTTTTATATTTTATGGTCTTATAAAATAATATAATATTTTTTAAATTATTGATGTAGGACAAGACGTCACAATTGTCCTTCTTTTTGGTTTTGTATCATCACAAAACACATTCGAAGCCCATAGCATATCACATATATCGCGTAGCACAGAAGACAAGATTCATTTTGATACTAATTATAATACTTCGGTGTAGGCTGATTCAATAATTTTTAAAGTAAAATAATGGAGTTAAAATATTTAACTCAAATTATTAATAACTTAGAATCAATAGTATTATAAATAATTTAATATTTTCTTTCACTATCGACCATGGTACAAGACGTTACAATAAATCTATGATCTTTGAATTCACTTATAAATTATATGATATAAATTAAATTTTATAAAATAAATACTAACAAAGCTTAAGCGTACTTGACGAGTGTAAAAAATACATGAATTTAAAAAGCGCCTTAGTTAAAGCTATTAAGAAAACTTTGGGTATTATATATTGTCGGAGAGAAATATTTAAATAAATTTAATTTTTTATTTCACTTATAAATTTTATGATATAAATTAAATGTTAGCATCAATTGATATAAATAAAATTATATAAAATAATTATAATTACAAAATCTACAGATATAATTTAAAATTAATAATATGCCGAATTATTGTGACCGTGTAAATTTTTTTCCCCCAAACGATAGTAGTGACCGTGTGTGATGCAACTTGTTTTTTCGTACTTTTTTTTTTTTTGTGTGTAAGCTAAATCAATTTGCACGTGCTACACGTTGAGGTGACATGTAGGCCCTACGATAGTGAAATTGGCTGAAAGCATGTGGTCTTTACTCCATAGAAATAAAGAAAGAAACAGAGTAGCCGGCCTTGATTCCTACTAGCTAGTAACTACAACCGTGCATTTATTTATAAAAATATCAAAGCGATTATTAAATATAACTTTATTATTCATAGATTACTTTAAATAAGTGATTTTAAAATTGTGATGTTATAAATTAATTTTTCTTTCAAAGCTGGTTAAGTTATCCGTTAATATTAATCACATGTTTTACCGAAGAAATCATAAACCCAGTCAATGTCACGTGTGAGTTAATTATAGAAACTTCATGTGAAGTTTAGTTTGTTAGGAGTGCTTCGCTCTTTAGAAAAATGCAGCTAAGTTGGATGCGGTTTCGTTTAATTCTTCTTCTTCTCCTCCTTTTCGTCGTCTTTCACATCAATTTAGCACAAACCATTGTGAAGACTTTACCAGGATATCCAGGCACTCTACCATTCAAACTAGAAACTGGGTAAAGATTAGTGTTTTTTTTTTTGTTGTTGTTATTTTCAGATTTTAATTACAACCCCTTTTCTATATTTGCAGTTTTTCTTCAGTGAAAATTTATGTTTATTGATGTGTATTTACAAAATTAAATGATCAACCTATTTATATAGACTTTGCTACCATAATCTCGAGGATATGTATATTACTATTTTTTATTTCTCTACTGATATACATAATGTCGCTGAGTAGTAATTATCTGAAATTCTAACATCTCGAATCACAAGTTACATGACAATTAAGTTAATTGCTGAGGAGGTTGTTTTCATCTTCAGATATGTGAGTGTAGGCGACAGTGAAGATGTGGAACTGTTCTACTATTTCATAGAGTCGGAAAGAGACCCCATCAGAGACCCTCTGGTGCTCTGGCTCGCTGGTGGCCCGGGTTGCTCTGCTTTCTTTGCTATTGCTTATGAACTCGGTAAGCCAGCTTATGCATCAATAATTTTTTTTTTTGGGTTGGGGGGGGGACATCAAGACATTGGTATAAGTTAGACTGTCTCTTATACACATCTTAATGAGAATAATTCTGATGTAGATCATTTTCACTGCGTATCATGAATTCATTAGATGCTTGAAGAACAGGATGAAAATTGAGAGGGTTTATGTGATATTTTAAGAAATTTTCTTGGGGCATAATTAAAAATTTGAAAGGACTTCATGTAAAATATCTATTTATTTATTTTTTTTTTTATAGAAGAAATTTTCAGTTTTTAAATTACTTGGAGGGCAAAACTTGTATTGTTAAAGAACCTCATTAAAAAATATCAATTTTTTCTGTAATTAAGAAAAAATATATTAATTTAATTATTCGACATGGTAAAATTTAAATTTTCATTTTAAATGTTCATTTTACTAGTCCATATGTCTAACTTTGGAGTAAGTCTATGTTAGTCCTTTCTAATTCGAAATGAATCTTACTGATGTTGAAATAAGTGAAAAGCTATATTGAGTTGTAAAGATTTTTTCTTAATTTCAATCTGTGGACGAATGCCTGGTCTAGATTTTTATTTTCGATTTTTCCTCTTAAATGATTCCAATTAATTAATCCAAACCAGTGAAATGACTTCATGAATTGTACTAGGTCCTTTGGCTTTTGATGTTGAAGCTTTTAATGGAAGCTTACCTTCATTGCTTCTTAATCCGTATGCATGGACAAAGGTGCAAATTAAGCCTAGCTGTTTTGGAAATCTATATCTAGTTACTATGCTTTATCTATATTTATTTGAATATCACATGATATTTCGCAGATTGCCAATATTATCTTTTTAGATTCCCCAGTTGGCACAGGATTCTCATATGCAACTACACTTGAAGGTTATTACTCCTCAGATACTAAATCAGCAAAGGATACTTACAACTTTTTAAGAAAGGTGACTTAGAATTAGATATGGCTTGCATTTATATATCTTTTAGATAATTTGCTTTGTGTCAAATTATTTTGTACTAAATTATTTGTCGTTTTAAGAATTCAAGAAAATAATAAATAAGGTTTTTATGACTTCACCTTTAATGGCATATTAATAGAAAGAGAACATTACTAGTTGAAAAATATTAATGTAGAAAAAAATTGATTCGAATTAATGGCTTTTTAATTTTTTTACACAACTCAAAAGTCAAAACAACAGTTAAAATGAAACTGTCGTAGTAATGTTGTTTTGTTTCGTGAATTACTTTGTATCCTTTTGGTGGATTGATTTATGCACCATAAAATGGATTGATATGGAAGAGGTTAAAGGCTAAATAATGTACTTAAAACCATGCAGTGGCTGTTGAATCATCCCAAATTCACCAAGAATCGCCTTTATATTGGTGGAGACTCTTATGGAGGCAAGATTGTTCCGATTATTGTTTATGAAATATCAAAAGGTAGTTGAATATATAGTTAGAATTCATTATATTTACAAAAACATTTTTCATGCTGATCAGATCGAATCCAATCATTATTTGTAGGTAATAAGGCTGGACTGATGCCACAATTGTCTGTGGAGGTGAATGATTAATTAAGTGCACATTTTATTTGCTTTCACTTATTAGTAATTTGTTGTTTTCAGTATATTATGTTAGTGAGATTCTATTATTTTTGTTTTTTAAAAATTGGAAAAGGGTTACTTGCTTGGAAATCCAGGGATGGCTAATCATCAGAATTTTAATTGGAGGATCCCATATGCTAACCGTATGGCACTCGTATCAGATGAACACTTCAAGGTAATTCTTACCCTCATATGACATTATTTACATCTTCAAGGTTACTTAATTGGATATGTTGGACGCTAGTAGCAAAAAAATGGTACTAAAGTTATAAACATGTTCATGGGAAAACTCGTCCTTCCTTACCTTCAATGTCTGAACCCATAATTGATAGGTTATTAAAAAATATATATATATTTTTTTTACTAATTAAACTGTATTTTGTTGTATTGTTCATGCGATATTGTAAGTTTTTTTATTGTTATGTTTTTCTCCTCAAATGAAACACATAAAATTTCTTGTTAAATAGAGATGGATATTATTTTGTTAAATTTTCATGGTCGACTTTTGAGGCCTATTTCAGCAGAGCAAAGAGAAGCTGCCATGGGGAATATGTCAATCCAAACCCCAATAATACCCGATGCCTTTTTGCTCTTCAGCCTGTTAACGAGGTAATACTATATAATTAGGAAATAAAATGATGATTATCGAAATTAATCTACCTTCTAAATTTGTGAGCCTTAAAAAATAAAAATAGTACTTAGCAACTTTAATTTCCGATGCAGTGCATTGACAACATAAACAAAGCTCATATTTTGGAACCAAAATGTCAACTTGAAGCAGCAAAATCAGATGGAGTGAAAAGGGATTTTCAAAATTTTCTTCAAGAAGGTTCAATTGGCACTCTCCATACATCTTATCAAGAAATACCATGGTGTCGAGTAAAATCTTCGTCCTTATTATTTACAACTTCCGCATAAAAACTCATCCTCAATTTCGAAACCTTAATTATTTATTATTTGTGTGTAGGAGAATAATTATGTGCCAGCTTATGTTTGGGCCAATGATCCAACGGTCCAAGACGCTGTACTCCAAGTTCGAAATGTATGTTAATCTAAGACTCATTAGTTAGTCCTAACGTCTATTAGTACTGGGTAAATTATAAGGAACTTAGTGGTTTGATTAATGTTCAGGTTATACTTATAAATTGTCTCTTGTGTATCGAGTTAAAATGAAATTATTAAAATATTCCATTAAGTGAATATTAGGAGGCTGAAATTTTTTAATTTAACCAGTAATTTTGTTCATTTAAAGTCTCTATCTGATCAATGTTAGTAAAGTAATTTAACATAAAACATAACTCTTGCATTCACGAAGGGATTGCCGGGTAGTGGGGGTATATTAGGTTTAGCAAAATTTTTGACATTTTGCATTTATGTCAAAATTATGTTTTCACTTTACATCCGTTCTTAAAAAAGAAATGTGTAAAAAATACAAAAAAAAAAATTGAAAAATATAAATAACCTAAATATTAGTCAAATAACAAGAGAGTTTCTTTGTAATTTACCTACACTATTTTTATTGTCTAGCACAACTTATCTGTGTAACATAAACTCGTTTCACTGTTATTATCTTTCGCATTAAAATATTAGGGTACAAAAGAAGAATGGAGAAGGTGCAACAAGAGCTTATCCTATGACATAAATGTTGCGAGTGTGCTTTCTATCATCAAGCTAGTAGTCTGGAGATGTGTATCAGCCTGTCTGGTATACAGGTTAATTAGAAATGATATTTGGATTTCAAATTAATTTATAAATAAAATTGTCTCTTTAATCAAAGAACATGCATAAATCAAACTAATAATTAAATACACATACGATATCGCAAAATTTAAAAATAATTGGTACCTTAATTAATTGTTTCTTTTATCACATCTTGCATGGTGATCATGACATGATAGTTCCATATATTAGTACGCTTGAATGGATAAATGATCTTAATCTGACTTTGGATGAGGATTGGCGACCTTGGACCTTCACCGGTCAAATTGCAGGGTTGATTTTTCATTTCTTTAATTATATTTATTAGTTTCTTCTAAATAAGTTACAATATACCTCTTTGTTCTATAATTTGTTTCTTAATTGCAGCTACACATTAAGGTATCGGTATAAGGAGGATCAATTTTATCTAACATTTGCAACAGTGAAGGCAAGAAAAAAAAATCTTAATCTAGATCTTTAATTCTTTTATCTTATTTAAACAAGTTGAATTTAAAGTAAAAAAAAAATATATGTGCTTTAATTTGTTAATTTCTTTCAGGGGGCAGGTCACGCAGCTCCGGAGTATAAGCCAAAAGAATGTTTTGCCTTGATCGAACGATGGTTCTCTTATTACCCTTTATAGATCACCATAGATCGATGATTCCGAAAAATTATTATTATTATTATTATTTTGTTATGAGAATATCTCTCAAATTAATTATTCCCTCTGTCCTTGTTGAAGTGATGTAAAATGGATTAGGTAAATATCATCTACCTGGTTTTTAGTTACATAAAGTATTAAAATATGAAGACAAAATAATCAAGAATTACGATAACGTAATTGATATACTTCAAGACTAGCAGAATTTTATCAAATTCATTCTTCTGTTCATGTCGTTTGCAATGACGTGTACAATGCTTACGTGGATAGTCACAATCGAAATCGAAATCTTCATAACAAAACCACTCAAATAGAGTAGTAACAATAAGATTTAATATTCAGAAAAAAGCAAAAAAATAATACTCGTAATGACACGAGAGCATACTCTAGTTATGAAATTTCTTAATAGTATGTTTTAGGTGAGTATTTCCCCAACCTATCTTGAAAAAAATGGAGACAAAAAAAAATATGAAACAATTAAAATAGATATATTATAGTTGGTTGAGAAGAAATTTATAAAATCAAGTATAAAATTATGAAGAGAAATATAACAAAATACATAGGCACGACAAAAGGAAAAAGATAATCTAAAAGACAGAGAAAGAAGAAATTTATTAGAATTTCCTTTGCTTATTTTACCCACAAACTATTTCTCTTTAAGCTTGAATTTCAAAGAGAATTTTAAAAGAAGAAAAAACATAAAATTCCAAAAAATTTCCTAATTAACATCTACCTAGAAAGAGACTAAAATACTTCTAGACAATAACCAATGCTACTCCAGTTAGCATTTACACTTACAACACAATTGTACCAATAACTAACTTAAAGGCAAATATAAGGGAACACACCTCATCTTGGTCAAGTAATAAAGTTTCCTAATTAATGTTGTCATTCCTCTCATGCCACCAAGTACCTATAAAAAAATGCATGACAAATTCTTATATTGTGATGACTCACACATCTTACTTTAATCAAAGTTAGCAACGGTCACAAAAATGCAAGATAGAGAAGGAAGACATTTATTAGAATTTCCATAGCATCAATAGGTCATTCTTTCATATTGATTAAAGTAAGATGTGTGAGTCATCATAATATTATCATCTCCAACCGCAATAAAATTCACCAAAACAATTACCTGCAACTTGCAAAGGTCCAATCACACAAAATATTTATCAAATGTTTAAATTAAAATTTGATGCTTTTAGTAAATAATATAGAAAATCAACAAATGCATATTAAGACATGGATGAAAAGAGAATTTAGGCAGAAATATACTATAATCACAACATATAAGAAAAATACATTATAGATAAGAAAAACATAATGCAAAACAGATATAAAAAAAATAAGTCTAACTAACAGAAATAGTTATGCATGAACTCGACAAAGTTAGCCAACTATTTTTGAACACATTTTCAGTCTATGATACAAATCAATAATTTTTTTAGACCATATAGTTGGACACATCATAAGCCAAACCAATATGCAAGTATAATCAAGAACAAAGAAACATACAGAAGATAAAAATTTATACTTGTTTCTGTTCTCTCTTTTCATAATTTCTTCAATGCATACCCAAAATAGCAGGATATGAATCTAATCCAATTATGGTGAATTGTGAATTATATATAATATTTAGATATGAATATCACAAAAATTAAACTTGAAATAATTAGAATAAAAACACAATGTTTCTATTTCAAAAAAAAATTAAGAACTGTGTAAAAGACAAGTCTATGCTATCTAATAGAAATTCACAACTTCTTGAAGCTGCATACAATCTTAAGTTTTCCACAGAAAGTTCAAAAATAACATTATATCAATGGACAAAATGCTAATAACTAAAGTTCATCCCTACAACCATTGCTTGAAAAGAAAGACTTTGGACCACTCTTTTATAACCCACTAAGTTTTTGTAATCCCCATAAAACATAAATAATCAAGAAAAAATCATACATAACAACGAAATAGAACAAGATCAAAAGCGTAAATACTGAATAGATTACCGTTACCTCTACTTTTCTTCCTTTTTGCAAGGAAAACAATGATCTCATAAATACAATATGCTGCAGGAAAACGTTAATTTCAAAATAATAGGAAGAAAAGGATTAAATAAATGTTTAGGAGCATCCCTGTCAACATTTTAAACATCAGAGTCTAGGGTAATCATGGAAGTTCAGTAAAAAGGAATTGGCATCATACTTGTTAGGAAAAATATAATCCTTCTTGCAATGGAATTTAGATAATTTCTCAAGGCTCATATCAACACAAATTTGTACAAAGAAGGATAGCACCGCCATGGCTGCAACTCAGTTGCATTAGAGGGAGAATACTAATTCCAAAATGCTATCATAGTTACCATGCCAAGATACGGGATGATATCCTCCATTTTGACATACAAGTGAAAAACGTCATCATAGCCATGCCACAAATTTCTCACCCCTATATAGTAAGCAGTAGATCTGATCTGATTCAGAAAAAAGAGAGGAAGAGAAGAGGGAGCAGACTTGGGATTTAGACAAAATGACTAGGAAAAGACTGATGGGACTCATGGGATAAACGAGAGAATCTCTTATACACATCTACATGTGTTAGAACAAAAAAAACCCTCCAAAGTCTTCATAATTACAAAATAACCAGGCAAAAATCACGTGAGTTGCACATGGTGTGACTACTAAACTCAAACACCCCAAGTGTCTCTTTATACCATATATTAATTTCTTCAATGCATATCCAAAACTTCTAGTAGGATATGAATCTAATCCAATTACGGTGAATGGTAAATTATATATAATCTTTAGATACGAATCTCGCAAAAATTAAACTTGAAACAATTAGAACAAAACACACAATGTTGGTATTTGAAAAAAATTTAAGAACTGTGTAAAGGACAAGGCTATCTAACAGAAATTCACAACTTCTTGAAGCTGCATACAACCTTAATTAAGTTTTGCACAGAAAGTTCAAAAATTACATTATATCAATGGACAATGATGCTACTAATTGAACCTCATCCCTACAACCACTGGTTAAAAAGAAAGATTTTGGGCCACTCTTTATAACCCACCAAGTTTTTGCAATCCCCATAAAATAGAAATAATCAAAAGCATAAATACTGAATAGATTACCTTTACCTCTACTCTTCTTCATTTTTGCAAGGAAAACAAAAATCGTGAAAATACAATATGCAGCAGGAAAACATTAATTTTGGAAAAATAGGAAGAAAAAGATTAAATAAATGTTCAAGAGCATTGTTGTCAACATTTTAAACATCAGAGTCTAGAGAATTCATGGAAGTTAAGTAAAAAGAAATTGGCATCATACTTGTTAGGAAAATATAATCCTTCTTGTTATGGAATTTAGTAATTTCTCACGGTCCAGATCAACAAAAATTCATGCAATGAGGGATAGCACCGCCATGGCTGCAACTCAGTTGCATTAAAAGGAGAATACTAATCCAAAAATGCCATTAGAGTTGCCATGCCAAGATACGGGATGAGATCCTCCATTCTAAGTTCTAACATACAAGTGGAAAACATCATTATAGCCATGCCATAAATTTCTCTTGATGATGTGTCTATTCGATATAGTAAAATACGCAAACTAAATTGAACCAGAAACTCTTTTTAGTTTGCTATTTTGGATATCAAAGCGATCTTCATAACCACATAATTAAAAATTAGAATCATTAACAGACAGAAACAAAAGAATCCTGTTGAAAATTATTGTTCTTCATCCGAGTTAAAGATTTAGTCATAGCTTTTCATTGGCCAAATAGCCTCTAAGGCTTTCAATCAATAGCTAATCGAGCCCCTATTAGCTTTCAATCACCTGCTAGATCAATTTAGAGCAAAAAGAATTAATATTTTAAAAGAAAATGTCATCTGCAGGCAAGTAAATTTCAGATGACCATTGTAGTAGAGAGCTATCACTTTTAGTCAGATCCACACATAAGCAAATTAAATCCCCGAAATGGAGAAATCCAGTAACAAACCAAGGTGATTTTTTATATTTTATATTTTTCCATTTTCTAAAAAATTCATGCACAAAATTTTTTTCTTGTTTGTCCAGAAGGAGATAGAAAATTTTAGAAATAAATACTCTAGCTTAGGGGTGAACTAGCAAACAACAAATAATGGAGGGAAAAAAAAAATCTTACTTGAAAAGTAAACTTCTATAATTATCTTCTTGTACCTCAAAAGGAAAAAGGAAGAAGAAATAATTACAGTAAGAATTCCATGATAATATACTAACCATAGTTTAGTAAAAACTCAAAAAAACTAGTTCGACTTGTACCAAATTGACTCGACTCCATAGAATTATAGGTGAGTTGATGTAAAATTCGATGAACAAAGACTTTTATCGAATTTTAGATTCAAATCAATAAATTCACCGAGTAATATTTATCCGAGTCAAATTTATTTAACATTCAAAAATGGATAAATTTTGTATCAAATTTTTGAAAAAGTTAAATTTTCTAAATTGATCATGAATAATATGTAAAAGAATCACATATGAAACCTAAAATTTTAAATTATTAACCTAATTATTAGTATATTTTTATTCTTAATAGATAAAATAATAAATAAACGTGGCTTATAGTTCTGAAAAGAAGCAGTAGATCTAATTTGATTAAGAAAAGGGAGAGGAAGAGAAGAAGGAGCAGGCTTGGGATTTAGACAAAATTGCTAGGAGAAGGCCGATGGGGATCGTGGGATAAAGAGAGGAGAGTGATATATAACCAATGGACAATTACTGGAACACATAAAAAACCCTCCAAAGTCTTAGTATTTACAAAATAACAGGAAAAAAATCATGTGAGTTGCATATAGTGTGACTATCAAATTCAAACACCCCAAGTGTCTCTTTATATTATGCATTTAATACCAGGCAGACTGGGCTATGCAATGCACAACCGAGGCCCAGTCGAAGTAACTTGTTTTATAATAGGCTGTAGACCTTTTGTCAATGGGCTTTTTTTATTAGGTTTTTTTCACTTCCAGGCCAATATACGGTGTGGTGCGTTTTTGTAATAAATAGTGGACTGGGACTACATATATATTATGTAAAAGATTTATGTTTGTAGAGCTCTATTACAGATATGTTTGTAGAGCTCTCAGTCTTGATCGAAGCAATAATAGAATTTGGAAATGGTGCCTGACATTTTCTCCCTACCAATATGACACCAAGCTTCTCGCAGAATTAGTAATATTTGCTGCTTCTATAAATCCACAAAGAAGTGCTTCATTCATTGTTGCTAGATAGCATCTTAGAGACTTGTTTGCATTGGTAGCCTAACCCATAAAGAAAAGTTTGCCATCTCCGACACTTTTGGCCAGAATATCATAGTCATCTCCTGATGCTCTTATTGCAGCATTAGAATAGGAACCCAAGCTGAAGGGATCAACACCACATCTGGTACAGACGGTTTGTATTGCTTCTGGGACCTCAATTCCTAAGTTCAATGAAACCCAAAGTGCTATTAAAACTAATGACATGATACAAGAATTATTTAAAATTGTACGAGTATTTAAACTTATGATTTTGCAATATATACAAGCATCAAATAGAATGAAAATGATTGATATCTAAAAAATAGGTATTGATTTTGAAAATTTTCATATGACCACCTTATCTTTCTGGCCTGATAGGAGTTTAGAGAAGTTAGTTGTTTAACTTCAAAATCAATCAACAGCACCAAGGAAAGAAGGAAACATAGAAGAAGTACATAATGTATAGGTACAATGAAAACACAAGATGCAAACACTTAATTATATCAGCTTTTATCTTGCAGTGATGTACATTGTACGCTGATAAATACATATAAATTAATAAAAATCAGGTTTTACTTTAAGAATATACAGAGTTTGTGAACTTAAACAACCATAGATAAACAAACAAATATACCTTTAAGAATTTGAAGAACCTTTGTCACAGCATCAATTGATGGCTTATCTCGAACTTGTGTGTAGCTTCACTTGCCACTAAAGCAATCAAGAGGCTGCATAGCTATAGAATAAAAAAATTCACCCCTATTGCTAGATTCATCATAGAGATACCCAAAAGAATAAAGATCAGTTCCCCAAAACACGAGGAAAAAATATTGCAACTTTATTCAACAATTCAAAACCCAATCGCTTTATGCTATCTAGCTTCGGAGAGTACACAATAACATAACAAACTTTGGTATGCCCAATTTTTCATAAAATATGGGAACATTCTCAACCCAACTCCTCAACCAGTCTTCCATTCTGTCTCGGTAGGAAGCAATGGTCCACTCCCAAATCATAGGTATGATCATCTTGGTCCCAAAAGGCAAGAGAGAGCTATGAAATCAAACCTGCATTTGTATATTCAAGCTGAAAAAGATGTCAATTAAAAAGGCAAAGAAAGCTATGAAATCAAACCCGTATTTGCATATTCAAGATTAGCAAGATGTCAATTAAACAAATTCCTTGGTGAGCCAAAAAATCTTAAGAAGCGTATATGAGTATGATAACTGGCGAGCCAAAGTGGGTTCCCAAGCGTACCCGTCAACACACTCCCTCCTAAATCTGTCTACTAAAACTAATAGTGCAGTAAAACTATCAAATAGTAAAGCTACAAAAACTAATAGAACTGTAAAAGTAGGAATCTAAAGCAACTACACATGTAATACATATTTGGGTCAACCAAATTAAAATTAGGAATGCAAAGGCTTAGTGAAACAGCAAGGCTAATATATAAAACCATTTATTCAAATCGACAGAAATATATAAGCAAAGACATAAAGCAAATGTAAGAATATGTTGTTTTTGCATCAAATAAAACTAAACTTGGAAGCAGACAATACATAAAACTGTAATCCCATATGCGAGAACATCAAATAATACTTGGAGAATAGGGAAGATGAAAATCCAACCTTTTCTACAAGCTTATGATTAAAAAGCACACTAACTCCATAAATGATTATGATGATGGCAAACCAAAAGTATAGCTTTTGTTTTTGCAGTTAATTGCAGAAAATGTCGTTTCGAGAAAAGCTCTATATTTACTGCCCATTTTCAATTATTCAAACATCCCAAGTCTTTAATTTGGTGACTCACTTTACAATGTGGAGCGGGTAGGACAACCATTGACATGAAGTAAGAGGTTTTATTATTTTTTAATTATTTAATAATTTATAATACTCACTTTGCAATACAAAATAAGTAACAAATAATTTTTGCTTTAATCTCTCAAAACGGCCTTCTGTATTCGGTCAATTAATGGGTTAAATGCCACCCATGGGAAGGAGTTACCCAGTTATGTTTGGGGCCATCTATAACGATCAAAAGAAGCCTTATGGAAAGGTGAGACCAAAAGTAGACTTGTTAGAAAATCACCCATGTGTCAAACAAAGGACAGCCAAAAATCCCACGCTTTCATATATACTAGGTAGAAACTAGGTAGAAATATATTAATTTTAAAATATATCATAAAATTACTAGTATTATTTTATAATTGCAATACTTTCGCAAGGTCAAACGCTTTACCCATCTGTCAGTCAAAAAGAAATAACAACAAATTACTAAAAAAATTACTGTAAGAAAGACGATTAAGTCATATGTAACAATATTTAAATGATTTTATTATTTTTTAATTAATTAATAATTTATAATATTTACTCTACAGAATAAATAAAAAAAAAATTTTAAAAAAGAGACACATTAATCCAGCAGTTTGTGGCATATATACGTGGCTGGAAGCATATATATTCTATTAGAAGTAGTTGTTCTTATCCTGAATGTCATTTTCCCTTTTCAAAGTCACAACAAACGGTTCCACATCAAAGATGCAATTAAGCTTGAATTGCAAGAAGTTTTTCTCTTCAATACAAGATTGACTTTCTTTAATTTCCTCTCATTTTTACAAAATTAAGCGTATTTAGCCGAGTGTAATACTACGATGGATGATCTTCGGAAAATTCTCCAAACTTTTGAATTTGTAGAGACGTTTTACTCATTTGAAAAGAAAAAATTAAAGAAACTAGAAACTTTTGAATTTCTATACACGTTTTACTCATTTCAAAAAAAAAAAAAAAATGTAAAGAAACTTTATCCATTTGAAAAAAAATGTAGAGAAACTTTACTCATTTGAAAAACAAAAAAAATTAAAGAAAATCAAAGGAGTTGAAATTAAATGATAAAACCAAAAGATTGAGATACGCAGAGGTACTTAAGGTTTCTGTTATATTTTTAATATGATATTATTTAAATGCGTAATACATATTAGATAAAGATATATATAATTTATTTAAATAATATCCCATAAATATTATATTAAAAACAAAAAACCCACACATGTAATTTGGCACGTGCTGGCCAGGACTAGAATTGGTAGCTAGCTAGTGGCAAGTTGCAACACGCCGACACAGTTCACCGAATTCAGGAAAGGTGTCCAACTTCATATTTAATTCTTGACCAACTTACACAGTCTTTGTCAGTTTCTGCTACTACAGCTTAATAATAGTTTGGTACGGTTTGGATAATAAAATTTTTAAATTTATTTTATAATAATTTTTTTTATTTTTATTCCACATATATTCCATTAAAAAAATTATTACAATATTTTTATAAAAATATTTTAAAAATAACGATTCTCCAAATAACACTCGAACTAAATCCTATAAATGACTTTTCACTTTCCCAGTATATCCTTAAACCACGACACACTTTTCTGGTCCGTCAATTAAGGATTTTCAGTTCTTCATAAGAAAAACAAAGAATACCAACGTAGCTAGAATCAGCTGATGATGATTTTCATGAGGTCGAAAGGACTATTATTAACCTTGCTTTTTCTCTTCTATTTCTTCAAGAAGCGATTTAGCTGCTCCGCAATCAACTGTAGAGACTCTTCCAGGATATTCCGGGACTCTTCCATTCAAACTTGAAACTGGGTACGTTTATACTAACTTACTTCAATTTTTTTGAAGTGTTTTTTTTTTTTCTTTTGATATTTTTGGCACAGAATACATATATATATATATATATATATATGGGGTATATAATGATTGTTTTACACTAGATATGTTAGCGTGGGAGAAATTGATGATGTGCAGTTTTTCTACTACTTTATTGAGTCTGAAGGAGACCCTGTCACGGACCCTCTTATGCTTTGGCTCACCGGTGGCCCTGGTTGCTCTGCTTTCTCCGGTCTTGTTTATGAAATTGGTAGGTAAAAAATGGAGTAAGTCGGTGCTAAAAATTTAACAATAAGAAATTAGTATTACTACTGTTGAGTTGATGATGATTGTAAAATAAAGTTTTCATCATGGTGTGTTCGTTTGGGTTTTAGAAATTTTTTTGGTGTCAAAGGAAAATAAATTTTTTGGCCTAAAATATTTTTTAATTTTTTTTTTTTTTTTTGGCTGAAATAGCTTACGGAATTTTTTCAATTGGCGTAAAATATTTTTCGAATAATTCAAGAGTAACATTAAATTTTAAATACTTATTTTTAAAATTTTATTTGTTAAATTTATTTTTATTTTTAATTTTTTTTCATTCATTTTTTCCTAATCTAACACTAATATAACTATCATTATTAATATTTTATTATTATATTATAATATTATTTAATTTTAAACAAAATCAATCTTTTATTAATTACAATTACTTATAAAATATTTATTACTATTGTTATAAATTTTTTTAACTTGTATTTATAAAATTAAAGATAAAACTGTTAAAATTTTTTATTTCAAAATATTTACATTTTGTCAATCGAAAACCAAAAAATTATATAAAAAATAAATTTTTTTATGTAAAATATGTTTCTCAAAAAAATATTTTCAATTCAAACAAACACATCCTAAATTACAATCATTTAATCGGTACTCTTACTCTATATTAATGTAAATTGAATAATAAAATTTTTTTCGTTGAAAAGTATATATATATATATATAAACACGAGATATTTATAAGAAATAATCCGATTAAAATGACTAATTTAGTTTATGCGAACAAAGTATAATAGAAGTATTTTATTTTGTGTTTTGCGTTAACAAATTATGGTCGCTGTGGTGTCTATTTCATCCATTTAAGTAATTGGCTAATGATGCTGTCACAATCCAAATATTAAATGCCACGGCATTCGGACTGTGAACTTATTCAATCTCATTTTTCACAAGCTTTGTGAATAGTCCAAATACTGTGGCAATCTAATTAACCCTATCCCCTATGTAATGAAGAAACATTTTTTATCTCCCGACTTGATTAGTTGCTTCTTCTGACAGCTCTATTCTTATTCTCTCCCTAATTTGGTCCCTATTTCTCCCTCACACTACGGATTTCATATTATAATTGAAAATATTTTCAATTCAAACTAACACGCCCTTAATTTACAGCATTAATATATTTACTTGTACATCATTCTCATTTCTAATACTCTTATGTCATTACCTATGTCATGTTTCCATGATAGGTACTAAATTGAATTAAGACAAAATTTTCAACAACTTAGATGATTATCTCGTGGTTTAATTGAAATTCTCTGTAGGCCCACTGACTTTTGATTTTGAAGCATTTGACGGGAGCTTGCCATCGTTCCTTTTGAATCCATATTCATGGACAAAGGTGCAAAGTCATGCTCAGACATTACTTTTACTCTTTTGGAGAAAATAAATAAATCTGATCCTTAATTTTACTTATAAATTTTATCAAATAAACAATATCAATTTATATAAGTAAAATTAAATTATGATCATAAATTCAATAGATTTATCGACAGAGTCCAAAACTGAATATACATAAATATTTACCTACTTTTAGATGTTAATGACAACTAAATTTGTTGGCTTTTACTGAAATTGTTACTATTATGTTGTCTTATTATACTTTTCAGTTAGCGAACATTATTTTCTTGGATGAACCTGTTGGTACTGGATTTTCCTATTCAACAACTTATGAAGGTTATCATTCCACGGATGTAAACACAGTTGAAGATATTTATACTTTTCTTCAAAAGGTGACCAATTAATAAGTTTCTAAGATTACTTAATTTACAGTAATCAATTTAATTCCTTAAAAAACAATTAGTTTTCTTAGATGAACCCTTTTGATATGCAGTGGTTATTGAAGCATCCTAAATTTATCAAGAATCGGCTTTACATTGCTGGTAACTCGTATGCTGGCATGCTTGTTCCAATGATGGTCTACAAAATATCAGAAGGTTAATTGGATATTTTAAAAAAAATTCAGATGAATATATATATATATTTCAATTGGTTTTTAGAAAAATACAATCTACATTACTGATATCATATACACAGGTATTGAGGCAGGCATCAAGCCAAGAATGAATATTCAGGTAACTTATATCTGTATATCAATAACGTTTTGGCAAAAATTATTGGCAGTATAAAATTGATTGATTTGTTGAAATATTTAATAATCTTTCATTATTCAGTCCAATTAGACAATGTTTATTTGAAAACTTGAATCAGGGATACGTGATTGGCAACCCGGGGACCGATACCCACATAGATGGAAATTCGGTGGTACCATTTGCTCACCGTTTGGGACTTTTATCCGATGAATATTACAAGGTCAAACATACAAACGCTTTTCGATCTCTTTAACTATTTCTTGTACTAATTAATTAAGAGGATACTAATTAAAAACAAAATTAACTTTTTTTAAGCTTGTTTAATATTAAGTTGTTATTTCAATTAATTAAATTTTGTTGCCTACAAATTTTCATTGTTTTCTTAACATCGATTGTCTTACCTAGTACATATTACATGATTAAGATGGAAAATTTTTTCATTTCATCGTAAGTTTTGAAGATATGGAAATGATTGTTTCAACTCGGTCCGTTTAATAGTGTATGTATTTCTCGAACCTGAAGGGATCACATCATCCATGACGTCACATGGGTGATATGGCCTCTTCAAGATCAAGGAGTTCATGATATGGATTAAAAATTCGGTATAAATAAGAATTTTCCTGAAAAATACACTAAACTGCGGTCTAAAATTGAGGCTGTTTCAGATGGCGAAAATTAATTGTCACGAGGAATATGTGAATCCAAATCCGGAGAATGCTTGGTGCCTTTATGCTCTCCAATTTTATAAAGAGGTGGGATAGTATATATAAATCATCATATTCTGTAATTCCATGCGGGTAGCTAGTGTTTCTGCGAAGTGAGGTTACACTAAATTTGTCTTAAAAAACAATTTGTTGCATTTGCAGTGCATTAAAAACATATATACAGGAAATGTTTTGGAACCTGCATGCAAATTTAGATCTTCGAAGCCTGAAGATTTGGAATCTGGTATGACCCATTTGGAAGATGATTCCAATATTAGGATTCTCCCTCGATCGAATGGGAAGGAATCGTGGTGTCGAGTAAGTTATTCATCAATTTTATTTTTTTAAAAAAAATTTTTATGTATAAATTTTACACTGACAACTTTAAGGAATTATATGAGAAATTATCCTCAACACTGATTTTGATGTAGAATGACAATTATGTGCTATCTTATGTGTGGGCAAATGATCTAGCTGTCCAAGAAGCTCTTCATATTCGAAAGGTTTGTATCTAAATTATGCAGAAAAATGTTTGTTAGGCTAAATCTGATAAAATTTTTGTTCAGATATCATTGTATATGTTTCACATATTACTAATTTTGATGTTCTTGAATCTCATTTTACGAAAGATAAATAAGTGAGATTACAATTTTTTGGAAATAGTTATAGACTATTACGGGAGAGTTATAGATGGGTTGGAAAAGGCCTTTTAATTATAGGGAGTGGGTTAAAATGATTATGTATCAAGTTTTGATTAGTCACCCGGACAAACCCTTTGTCAAGTTCATTCCGATTTACCTTTAATTGTAAATAATGATGTTTCCATGCATTTTATTCTAATTAATCTTGTATGTTTTTTGTAACACTTTCTTAATTTGTATATGTCACGATGGATATCTTTAGATTCTACACAAGACAAAAATTAGAAATTTTTCCATGATGAACAAGGATATAAATGCTTGTTTTCTAATCTAGAAATTAATTAATTGTTTCCTTAATTAATCATCAACTTGTTTACAAAATTAGGGAACAATTGAAGAGTGGATAAGATGCAATCAAAGCTTATCTTATGATAAAACTGTAGAAAGTGTTGTTCAGTATCATCAGCTTCTAAGCAAGAAAGGATATGAAGCATTAGTATACAGGTAAAGTCTTGCTATGGATGCTTTTTTTTTCTTTATTCATTTCATTAAATCATGAAAAGTTGTGATCAATAACATGCAAAGGAATTAATTTATTATCAGAGGTTTAATTAATGGAGATATTATTTTATTTTATTTTATTTTATTTTGGGATACAAAATCCCATTTATTAATGTATTTCAGAAATAAAAAAGTTAAACGTGTTTTCTAAATCAACCATTAATTGCTTAACATATAATATATATTTGCTAAGTACTTTTGTTTTTCGTCATTGTAGTGGTGATCATGACATGCTAGTCCCATACATTGGTACACTAAAATGGATACGACTTCTCAATTTGACTATTGATGATGATTGGCGGCCTTGGATTGTTGATGCTCAAGTTGCTGGGTAATTGAGTGTTTTTTTTTAAATCATCTTATCTATTTCTTAATTGCCTCCTCAAGAAAATAGGCATGTACTAGCTTTTTAATAGATACTACTAAAATCTGTTGGCTTTGCAGATACACGGAAAGGTATATTTACGACAAAACTCAATCTTATTTGATCTTTGCGACTGTGAAGGTTTTTAGAAGAAAATTAATTTTAACCCATCTTTGAAGTATAAGAAAAATATTAAGTAGATTTAGTTCTGAACTCATCTTATAGTGTTGACTGTTGATTAAAGTTTATGAAAATGTTATTTTCATGAACTAATGTAATTTATTTTATAAGTTTTAACTCATGCAATAGAGTATAGATATAGATAATTATCGGATTCGCGTAAATATTTTCATAAAGTATTTATGAGTTTATATATATTTTTTTGGTAGGGTGCTGGTCATACAGCTCCGGAGTACAAGCCTAAACAATGTTTTGTTATGCTGGAGCGATTTTTTGAAAGTTATCCACTGTAGATTGGCTTCCGTTAATTGTCCTCAGTGCAGACCAGTGCAACCGCTCGATATGGATTATGGACTACTATCTCGAACTACCCCAATATTGGTTAGGGAGTTTAGATAGTAGAGTATTATGTTAATAAATCCTCAGCAAAACTTAATTGATTATGCTGTCCCATTTATACAATTACAAATAGATATAAGTGATAACATCTATTTTATGGCAATTTTTTATGTTCGATAAAGTGTATCAAGAATTAAAATATAAATAGTGTGAGTTTTATGTGGGTCTCACACGCATTCGTTTTGGTGCACGGAAGTATTATATTAGGTACAGAATCTTTTGTAATATATTCTGTGTTATATCTTATTACATCACTTAATAAATTATCAAGATTTTACAAGGTAATTTTAGTGGAGTAATTTTGATAATTCATTAGGTGATATGACATAGAATGACACAGAATACAAGATAGAAGATATTTACTATTTTATCAATATGGCAAATTATAAATAGACACAATCCATCTAAAAATCTCCCCATTAATAATTTAATATCATTTATTCGTTTGATAGTCCAATATTTCTTTCCAATTAATGCAATCTTAAGACAAAAATTACTAAAGGTTATAATTGAAGCAATCTTTGTCACAATCAATTTAGCATTCAGAAAATACTTTATATAATTACATTTTAAATTTACTTTCTATAATAAAATTAATTTATGTGACAAAATTTTATTAAATCACGACTCTCCTAATTTTAAATTTTTGGCCTATTTTATTTCGCTTTTTTTTGAATATAGTGATATATTAATACCTTTTATTTATTATTTTATATTTATAAGTTTATACAAATACATTGCTACTATTCAGCACAACCAATCTTTCCAAGCCCAACCATATAACAGTTAAAGTCACTCCTATCTAACTCCACCGAGCACAACCAACTATACGTCAATGTATGTTTTTTCTTTTATGAGAGGCATTTGAATTTCTAGAGAAATTTAGTCATTTGGGAATAAAAAAAATAAAAAAAAAACAACAACAACAACAAAGAAGTTTAAATGACACGACGTGCTAAGGATTCTTTTGGTTGGATGGTTTTATTGAATAATATTTTATATGAAAAACTCTATTTTACATAAAATTTTCTAGAGTTTGGTTGAGAAAGCAGAAATATTTTGAAATATAATTGTTTGACGCCTTTTCATTGTGATAAGATGGTTTTTATCAGTATGAGTTAAAAAAAAACTTGTAATAATCATAATAAATATTTTACAAGTAATTGTGATTAAAAAAAATGATTTTGTTTGAGATTAAATTGTTTGATATAATATAATGATAAAATATGTATAATAAAAATTATGTTATTATGTTACCCACAATAAAGTGAAAATGAATTTATAAGAATTGGAAACAAAAATAAATTCAGCAATTAAAGTTATAAAAGCATGTACTTAAAGTTCAATATTTACTTTTAAACTATTCAAATAATAACTTACGCTTAATAATCTCATAAATTATTTTGAGAGAGAGGGGGGAGAGTTAAAAATAAGAAAATATTTTACAAAATCATATTTCAAAATCACTTTTAAAATCAATTCCGTGACAATAATTTATTAAATCACAACTCTCTCTAATTTTAGATTCTCGTCTAAATTTTCTTTTATTCTTTTCCGGATCAATGCACGACTCTTCTTGATTTTAGATTTTCATTTGAATTTTTTTGCATTATCAGATCTAATAATATATAAGTAATTTTTATTTGTCAATCTCATGTAAGATAAAAAAATATCTGTGTTTGAAGGCAAGATTCCTTCTCGAACCCGACTAAACGTATCCTAAAAGACTGAGCTGGCTGGATCACGACCGTAAAATTCTATAAATTGCGGACCACTTGCCTTAATTAATTATCCTAAAACAGCACACTTTACACTTATTTGGTTCGTCAATTAAGGATTTTCTTGCAGTTTTGTAGTGACGATGTTAAAATTAAGGCTATCATTAACGTTGCTGCTTCTTTTCTTTTTCTTCAACGACTTCGCTGCTCCACAATCACTTGTCAAGATTCTTCCAGGATATTCCGGGACTCTTCCGTTCAAACTTGAAACCGGGTAAGCTACACTAACTTATTTCAATATATTTTTTTTTTTCAAGTATTGTTTTCTTGATATTTGATAAAGAATATGTGGTTATAATGAAGAGAGATTCGCCGGAATCATCTCATTTGTTTAAGTTTTTATATAATATAAATTTTTAAAATATATAACATTATATAATATAAATTTTTAAAGTACAATAAAATAATTATGTTAACGGAATTGTAGAAATTTTCATTAGTTAATATTTGTTTTACTAGATATGTTAGCGTGGGAGAAATTGATGATGTGCAGTTGTTCTACTACTTCATCGAGTCGGAAGGGGATCCTTCCAGGGACCCTCTTATGCTTTGGCTCACTGGTGGCCCCGGTTGCTCTGCTTTCTCCGGTCTTGTTTACGAAATTGGTATGTTAAAATGACCAACAATTCTTGAATATACAGAGAGGTCTCTAACAAGAAAAATCCTTATAAATTCAAAGGACTAATTTAGTTCTAGAATAGAAATACAAGTTTTTTTTTTTTTTTTTCCCCTAAGCAACTTTTAGTCCCTACTGTTTGCTTCATCTCTCATGCTGTTTGCTTCACCGAATGATAGATGATACTGTCACAGACCAAATATTAATGCCATGGCGGCATTTGGAGTACATGATAGAACAAATATTGTGAAATTATCATAGTACTCCCGTCTCTAATCAATTTGTTCACAATATGTACGGGCATTTTGGTAATTTTTGATGTGGAGTAAATACTATATAATGGACACATATTATCTTTTTAGATGGTATAATACAAGCGTAATATTAAAAATAATAACTCAAACAATGTACCATTTATCCTTTCTAAAAAAATTTCCCAATATAAGTGAATATAACAGAATAATGTGGAAATTTATTTTAATAGAAACATCCTCCAAAAATTGTGACAAAGTTACTTCTATTTATTTAAATTTCAATAATTCTATATCAATTTTTTAATTAATTGTAACATTTTTCTGAATTAACGTACATTATTTTGTTCAATTCAAAAAATAAGTACAAAAAGAAGAATTTTTAAAAATACTATTTGTTTATTTTCATTTTACAGTAACTGAAAAACATCCCGTGCTTCTCGTCCAAAACACACGTATCACAAATTTTTCCACGAATACTCATACTAGGTAATCCATCATCCAACCATTCTTCTACTAGCCAAAAATCTCAATCTGTCAAAATTTCAATGTCCAAACTGCAAATGCCACATCCAATTTTTGTCATTAATCACAGTACTCAAACAAGAAAATTTTTCACTATTCAACTTTAATAAAAATAAGCGGTTAGGAGTAGAGGTGTTTAAAAGTCAGTCAAGTCGAACTGTTGATTCGAGTCAAGTCGAAAAAATAATTTGACTTGATTTGTTCAACTTTCGACTCGAAATCAAATTAACTGAGCGACTTGTCGACTCCACTTGAATTTCAACTTTCAAGTCAAGCTATCGGTCGAATATTGATTTACAGTTTGACTGGTTTATCGATCGAACAAGTCATTCGACGTTGTCAATCAAATACTGGTTAAATAAGTCAAACTCTCTCTCTTTCTCTCTCTATTTCTCTCTCTATATATGTATATATAAGAGTATCTATAATTATAATAATATATTAATATATTTGTGCCCATAATATTTTAGTCATAATATTCTTAATTTCTTAACAAGTAAATATGTTAATAATTAATAATATTATTTTTTCTTAATACTAAAATATCTTCTTCTTCTTTTTTTGTATAATTGTTAAAGTTATGAACATTTTATATACTTAGTGTACAACTTATTAATGTAACACTTTTATTTCAATACCTAATTAAATGGATTACTAATTTCCTATTAATACATATAAATACTAGAGTTAAGTAATTATATATAATTAACTATTTATTAAAATATCTATATATAATTATTTATACATACATGTTCTTATGTTCATATATTAAAATTTGTATAACTTATAATTATAATAAAAATATGTTTTGCATAATATATAATTTATATACTTATCCTACATAACTTATTACTATAACATTTTTATTATCAGTAAGTGTATTAAATGTATTACTATCTTATTATTAGTATAAATAGAGTTAGGTAATACGTATTGGATATAACTTAATCGGGATTAGTGATTCAATAAGATATTGCTATATGAATTTGTTTATCTTGATAAGTGGTTCTTAATTTGTAATTTTATAAATTATTTTAATATCTATACGTGATATATACACTAATATACATTCATATATTAAGATTTGTATGTACACTAATACACATTCATGTATTAAAATTAGTATACACACAAAGATATGTGTGTAAATTTGTACATATAATCTATTTGAAACTTGTATATATAACATAGGTGTAATTACAGTTTGTCCCTTGTAATTAGGAGACAGTTGCAAATTACCCCCTACGTTTGTTTTATCTACAAATTGTCCCTCAAAAATTAAATGAAGTTAAATTTTCATTTAAAGGGAGTAGTGAAATGTTATAATTGTAATTAATATTTTTAGATACACTTTGTGAGGTTCTTAACTAAAATTCTTCTCTTAAGTTTGAAAATGATACTAATAATTTAAATATATTATTCCAAATTTATTTAAAATATATATTGATTATATCTCAAATTAGTATATTTACTCAAATAATTTGATTTTTTAAATACCAAAGTGATGAATTAATTAATTATGATAGAGAAAAAAAAAATTAATAAAACTAAAGTAATGTGATTGAATAAATAAAATACTTTAATCTAGATGTACCCATAATATTAGCGGAACAAGTACGTGATGGCACTTTAAAAAATGGATGCGAAGAAAAAATATTAAAATAATAAACTAATTCATACAGTTAATATTGAAGGGTAAATTTTTTTTTTTCAATAATATTGAATGAAAAAATACTGTTACTTTTGAATGACATTGTTTAAAATAAAATTAGACACCAAAATACAATTCACCCCAATTTTATGTTGGTTAAAGTAATTAAAATATTAAGGGCAATTATGACATTTCACTACTTCCTTTAGATGAAAATTTTAACTTCATTTAATTTTGGGGGGCAATTTGTAGACAAAACAAATATAGGGGACAATTTGCAACTGTTCCCTAATTATAGGTGGCAAACTGTAATTAAGCCTATAATGTATTATGAATTATAGTTTTGTACACATATAATATATAGGGATGATAATATGGAAATTAGAATAATTAAAAAAAATAAAATTCTTCATAAAGATATTCGTAAATATAATATAAGAAAGTAAAACTCTTTTATAAGAAAATAAAAATGAAAAAGATATTTTGAATTTGTAGAATGATATGAAATTTGTAGGATGATATACTGAATTTTGGAATTAGAATATGAAATGGAAGAAAATTTATGTTCGACTTGTTAGACTTATCAGTCAAACAAGTAGAATTTAAACTACTCGACTTTAATTGACTTTGGATTTATATGACTTGATTTGACTTTGAAATTTTCAAGTCAAAAATCAAGTAAGTCAAGTCAAAAAATCAAATAATGGTCGATTAAACACCCCTAGTTAGGCGTCATCATCACTTTTGCAATCATTCTAATATTTTCATAAAAAATATTACACAGACCATGCTGGATGCAAATATCATAATTTTTTCTCAGACATTTGACTCATACTCAATAGATTATAACTTAACCTTAGAATATACCTATAAAAGACATCAAATATAAAACAGCTAGACTCATTTTTCAGGTTAATGGAAAATTTTCTTTTCCCCAAAACAGGTAAAGTACTATTATTGTCAAATCTTATTTTACCACTGACTGATTCATCTAGTTTAGAAAATATTTTTTTTTACTACACATATGATTACTATAGCTAGTGTCTAAAAATATTTATTTTTATCAGTAATGTCCACAGCATTATAGGCTAAAAATAAAATCTCCATATTTTGATTATTATTCTGAGCCTTATTGTCAACAATATTAGCTTGAAAATTTCTGTTAAATTGTTCACTGGATCTACATTTAGATTTTTTATGCCCTTATTTTTCACAATTATAATATTGAATTTTTTGATTATCCTGGGTCTAATAAAAATTATTACCTTTGTCAAAATTATTAGCTCTACCTCTAAAATTAAAATTGTTACCTTTACCACGTCCAGAATTCTATCTGCCTCTATCTCTATTATTGTTGTAACCACGACCTTTATTGTTGTAGACCTAATTTGTTTGATTGGATTTTCCTTGTTGTTTAAATTTATCTTTTCCCTTCAAATTTAATTATGTTTGTAGTGGTTTCTCAATTGTATCCGCAGTATCGTCTATTTTCCCATTAATTCGTTGTTCATGTAGAATTAATGAACCCTGCAAGTTTTCAATGCTCAAATTTGATGTATCTTTCGTTTTCTAAATTACTACAATAACGTGATCAAATTTTATCAGTAAAGTATTTAGAACTTTATGCACAAATAACTCATTAGTGAGTTCATAATTATTGAGTGACATTTCAGTTTTAATATCTGACAGTCGGAAAAAATAAAATTCCATGGATTCAAATTTTTCTATCGTCAAAAGTTAAAAACTTTCTCTAACTTTCTCTTGAACATTATCAGATTATTCTGTTTGATCCGGTCAATTCCTTAATATGTCTTCTCCAAAATATCCTAAGCCTTCTCTGTCGTGTTTGCAGTTGTAATTTTTCTAAAAATTGAAATATCAATTGCCTGATGAATTTGTGACAAAATCTGATTATTTGCCTACACCGTTTCTGTATCAACATCTTCATCGATTATTTCATGCATATGATTCTCTAACTCATGTGCTATTAGATGAGTTATCATCTGTTTTTTTTTAAAAAATTATTTTCGGATTTATTACCATAATTATGAATTAACCGTAATTTTGATACCAATTTGATGGATCCAAACCAAGAATGAGTTAAATAATAATTAAATAAACAAGAAAAGAACCAACAAAATTGGGCAAAGAATATTTTATTTCTTGAAAAATGATGGCTGCGCCTTCTTAACCAAAAACAGAAGAGATGGCTTCACGGCAAAAATTTTTGAGAGAAGCAGAAGTGCAGCCTTTGACTTTTTAAAACCTAAAAACGGAGAGTTCAACACAATGCCTTAAGTGACTATTTAAAAACCCGTAACTAATGCTACTACTAACACTATGGGATTTTAATCCCATGTGAAGTCTCAAACAACAATTAATGCACCCCACCACTGAATATAAGACACGTGACACCAATTTAATAAAACTAATTATATAAACTAACTTGGTTTACTTTTTCCTAACATCTTGAAAAATAACTGAAATAGTCCACCTATTTTTTACTATGCTTAGACCCCAATTTTTAATTTTTGATGGTCAAATTTTATTTTATTTTTTAAAATTTTGAGTCAATTTAATCCTTAAGTGACAGTGCGTTGAAAATCAATTGTTCTTGTCAATTTGGAGAGTGGGTATGGAAGACAATTAAAAACCCTAAAATACACCCAAAGAATGAAGAAAAATAGAAAGGTTAACATATCCTCTGTGGTCAAGATGCACTTTTGTTAGTAAATTTTGGAACGGAGTAATTAACTTAGCTAAATTGCTAATATATTTGATCTAGAGGCTATAAGCCTTGCTAATTTTGCATGTAAAAGTATTTCTCTTTTCTACCAAAAACTAAAAAAGAAAAGATTTACAAATCTTAGAAGTCTGTCTGATTGATATCAAAAGTATCCATTAATGCATGCATAAATAGAGACAGTACACAAACCAGCCTCAATAGGGTGTAGTTCCTGAGGAACTCGATAATAATTCGATTTGAATTTAAGTTAATTGAATTCGAGTTAAACTTGTTCTAGTTTGAATATTTTAACAAGTTGAGTTTGAATTTATGTATTTTATTCGAGAGTTTGTTGAATTTTTCGAACATATATATATTATATAATTATTAAAATGTTTATACTCTTAAAAAAATTATATATTTTAACTCTAAAAAATTTAAATTACTCGATTTAAACTCGTTTTACTTATTTTCAAACGATTTCAAACTTTATTAAATTTTTTGCATTCGAAGTTGAGCTCTATTTTAAAGCTTGCTCAAGATCAAGTTTGAATTCGAATCTCACAAAAAATTTCAAACTTGAACTCAAAGTCAGATATGACACTATTTATACTTGACTCGATTCGTTTACCTTCCTAATCCTATACCTACCTAACACGCAAATTTTTATATGAATTCGATCATCCATAATATAGTGTCATGAATCTCGTGATTTATAAACTTCCACATCATTTTACATTCTTTAAGAAAGTGATGTAGAAATTTTTAGACCGCACAAAACTTTTCCTTACCTAACAACTCGTTTATATATATATATATATTGTAAGCAAAATCAATTCGCACATGCTACACCTCGAGCTGACAATGTAGGCTCTAAGATATTATATATATATATTGTAAGCAAAATCAATTTGCACATGCTACACCTCGAGCTGACATGTAGGCCCTAAGATATTATTATACATAGATTCCGTAATTTATAAATTTTTATATTATTTTACACACTTTGAAAAAGTGATATAAAAGTTTATGAATTATGAAATTTATCACACCATACAAAAATTTTCCAAACCTTACAACTCGTTTATTCGATATATATATTTTTTGTAAGCAAAATCAATTCGTGGAAAGTTTGTGGTCTTTACTCCAATTAAGAAAATAAAAAAGATAGTTGGTCTTAATTATTGCTCCTACCGACAACAACATTATATAAGTATCAAATTATTGATGTATTATTAAATTTATGATAAAGTGATTGATATGTAGTTAAATTTAAAAAAAAAAACAAACTTGCAAAGGAGTATCTTAAATTACGGAGTTAATAATTTAATATAATTTTACTACATAAATTAATTTTAATAAGTGACTTTAAAATTGTGAAAGCGGCAAATTATTTGTCTTTCAAATAATAATAAGACTATACCAAGTTATAAACTAATATTAATCACATCTTTTACAGTTGAAATAATAAACTGAGTCAATTTCATGCGCAAGCTAATTAATTATAGAAACTTCATGTGAAGTTTAGTTTGTTATGAGTTCTTCACTCATTACTATTTTTATTGTGGGTCCATTTTGTTGAACTTATACAGCATCCGATCCCCACTGAAAAAGCCATTGAGCCAGCTAGAAAATGCAGCTACAGTTGGATGCGGTTTCGTTTACTTATTCTTCTTCTCTCCTCCTTCTCGTCTCATGTTTTTGGTTTTTTTTTTTTTTTAAAATAAAGATGATTTACAATAAATTTATTTTACCTATTTTAATAACTCGAATTTATGACTTAAATCACACTAAAATTATAGTCTTACCATTTAAGTTACGTTTCGTTATCATTTTTTCTTTCTCTTTCATATCAATTTAGCACAAATCATTGTAAAGACTTTTATCAAGATATCCAGCCACTCTATCTTTCAAACTAGAAATTGGGTAATGATTATTATTTTTTTCTTTATTTTCAGATTTTAATTACCACTCTTTTATCTATATATACAAATTTTCTGACATGAAAATATCTGTTTATTGATGTGTATTTACAAAAATCGATCAACTTATCTATAGAATTGCTACTGTCTAATCTTAGATATACGATAAAGACATGTACACTATTATCGTTCATGTCTCTATTAATATACATAATGTGGAAAGTAGTAATTATCCGAAATTCTAACACGTTTAATCACAAATTACATGAGCCGAACAATTTAAGTTAATGACAGTAGAGGTTCTTGAAGTTGCTTGATTTCATCTTCAGGTGTGTGAGTGTAGGAGAGAGTGAAGATGTGGAGCTGTTTTTACTTCAATTGTATATGAATTGAATTATGTACTCGCTGCGGACCATGAATTGAACATTGGGGGTTGAAATGTACATATGAATAATGAGTGGGTTTATCTACAAGTTGTCAGAAAAATTGGGTGGGGGACAAAATTTAAATTTTTAAAGGACTTCACGTAAAATATCTTTTTTTTTTATTTTTATATAGAAGAAATTTTAATATTTTAAATTCCTTGGAGGCATTTAAAAATATCAATTTTTTTGTAATTAAGAAAAATTATTATCTTTGTTATTCGACTGGGCAAACTTTGAATTCTCATTTTAATTGTTTATCTCACTAGTACATATGGCTAACTCCAGAGTGAATCTGTGACTCTCACAAACATCAAAATAACTAAAAAATCAATAGTGAGTAGTAAATATTTTTCTCAATTCAGTCAACCCGTTGATGAATGTTGGGTCTAGATTAATTTTTTTCTTTCTGAATTTCCCCCTAAATTCATCCAATTAATTTCCAAACCAGTGAATGACTTCATGAATTGTAGGTCCTTTGGCTTTTGATGTTGAAACTAACCTTCATTGCTTCTTAATCCCATGCATGGACAAAGGTGCAAACTAAGCCTAGTCGTGAAAACCTCACTTGTCAAAAGTCAATTAATGTGAAAAAATTATATTTATTTATCAACTCTTAATGTGGATTAAACCTTATAAAATTTATGATATCAACTAATGTAAGTAAAAATTTTTAAAATTAAATTTTAACCACAAAAAATTTAAATTTTTTTTAAAATTTTATTTTAATGATTCACCTATTAAATTTATAATTCATCTATCGAATCAAGACCTCATTTGATTCACCTTGCTATTCAAGTGAATTCAAAGATTTTATCAGATCCTGAGTCAGTGCCCCGATTGTTCTGCTTTCTCCGGTCTTGTTTACGATGTCGAATCGGTATCTGCTCTCTCTATTCCTTAATTTACAGTACTGTTGTTTAAAAGAATTAACAATATTGTATAGGAAAACTTCTTTGCTATTCTCTCTGTAGTCTAGTCTGAGTGAATATATTAAATTATTGTATAATTAAAAATTAATGATATATCAATTTTTTAATTATTTCAATAAAAATTACTTATTTTACATTGATACTACAAGACACTCTCATTTTTCATTATTTTGGGAAAGATTACCATGATTATTGTTTCTCCATTTATTATACCTTATTTGGGTTGTGGTGTTTTTATTAAAAAATTATTTTTAAATTGTAAAAGTATTTTTTAAGAGTAGATCTTCGAATTTCAAAAGTACTTTTAATACAAGATAAAAATTAGTGTTTTTCAATGAGTTTTTCTTTTTTTAAATAATTAAAGATAAAATTGGAACATTTTATCATAAATTTAGTATTAAATAAAGATAAAATACTTCTTAAAATTAAAAATTATATATTATCAAATGTAAAAATAATGCAATCCAACACCCAAACAACAAAATTTAAAAACTTATTAAGCACTTTCCCTAAAGATTTACCTGATAAAGTATTTTAGAATAAACTACCACAACCCCCAACGGGCTTACTACAGCTACCAAAATTATCCATTTCGGAGGAAATGGAAACATAAGAGGAAATCTGCAACTGCAATGCTCCTGTATTAATGATTCAAAACTCAAACATTGTGTTTGGATGGATGGATTTGATTTGAAAAAAAGGATTTGAAATGCATAAATTTAAATTTGATGGATTTAAAATAACATAAAATTTGGGTGACCTACAAATTCACTTACTTTAACTATTAAAATCACACTTTCATTTGTTAGTAGATTTCAAATCTATAATTAAATTAATTACTTTGTTGGCCAATTTCTTGGAATATAATTATTTTTAAAATTTATCGAATAAATGTGACGTTTGATGGGAAAATATTGGAACTGTGAGTGTCGTACTTTGGAAGTACATAATTCAATTCCAATTGATCACGCATTTTTAAAGTGCGTGATCAACTGTAGTCCAAATTTTATTTTTTTAAAAAAAAAAATTTAATATGGTTATTTCACACTTTTTAAAGTGGAAAATCACTGAATGTTTTTTTTTTCTTTTTTAAAGGTGGGATTTCACACTTTCACTTTACTTCCGTGAACTATATGAATAATTATATTTTGCCCCCCCCCAAATTAAAAAAATGCAATATTTGCCCCTAAATGACACTATTTATTTATTATTAATATTAAAATTATTAAGATAATCTAGTTAAATAACTAAAATACACTCAGTACTATATTTTAATTTTTATGTATTTAAATTTTGATAATGATGTGATAATTATTTAAAAATAAGCAAGAATAAACTATGTAATATTGTAATGTGACCTACATCAATGCATTTCTTGGTCAAATCTTTAAAATTTTTATATTTTTATTTTTATATTATTTCGAATTTGAATATTTAACTACAGTGGTAGAATAATTTCTAAATGATCTGTGTTTTCTAGGAAAAAAATTTCTATAAAGATATTGTATGAAAATAAAATTTCTATTAAAGTTTGAGATTTTTTCAATGTCCTTTAGTATTTTATACTTTTAATATTTGGCCTATTTTATGTAAATTACGATGTCGAATATAATATAATTCAACAATTTTTCACATTTTCACTACCTAAAGTCTTTATACAATCTAGATATGTATAAGAGATTTTTTTTCGTAATTCTTTTAAACTATTGAAAATCAATAAAATACATGAAAAACTAAAACATGATAGTAAGAGTATTTTCTTGATATTTTAAAATTTTTAAAGGATGAATAATGTGAATCGGGGACAAAGTATATATTTTTATAGTTCAGAAGGCAATGTGTAATTACACTTATTGTTTAGGAGGCAAAGTGTTATTAAACTAAAAAAATTAGGCAAAAAAAAATGTCAATTAGATTTCGCACTTTGCAAATGCAAAATCTGATTGTTTTCATACTTGCAAAGTGTGAAATCATTCACTTTTTTTTTTTTTTTTTTTTGCATTTTTTAGTTGAAGCAAAAAACGAAAAAAAAAATTAAGCAAAAAATAATATATATATCATAGAAAACAAGATCGTTTAGAAATTGTTCTACCACTGAAATTAAATATTCAAATTTGAAATAATATAAAAATAAAATCCAAAAATTTTAAAGATTTGACCAAGAAATACATTGATGTAGGTCACACTGCAATATTATATGTTCATTTTTGCTTATTTTTAAATAATTATCACATAACTATCAAATTTAAATACATAAAAATCAAAATATAGTACCAAGAGTATTTTAGTGATTTAACTAGATTATCTTAATAATTTAAATATTAGTAATACATGAATAGTGTCACTTGGGGGGCAAATTTTATATTTTTATAGTTTAGGGGACAAAGTGTAATTATTCATATCGTGTAGGGAGGCAAAGTGTTATTGTTTCCATTATTTTTAAAAAAAAAATTTGGTCATTTCGCACTTTCATATTAAAAATTAAAAAAATGTAAATAATTATCTACAATTGGATTACGCACTTCTAAAATACAACAGTCACAATTCTAGAATTTCTCCACCAAAGGATCTCGATAAATTTTAAAAACAGTCATATTCAAAGAAATTGGCCTTACTTTGAATAACTTATTATAAATTAGGATTTCAAATTAAATCCATCCAAATTCCTTCATCCAAACACAATGAAAAAGAAATTAAGAAACTCTGTGTAGAATTAATTGGATGATCAACTAAGAAGTTTGGATTGCAGGTCCATTGACTTTTGATTATGAAGCATTTGATGGAAGCTTACCTTCATTTCTTCTAAATCCATATGCATGGACAAAGGTGAAATGTTCAGCTAATGTCAATTACTCTACTTAAAAATCAGTGTCTAAGTGACACCCTCTAGGATTTATTTTCAGTTGGCTGATGATATTGCATTCTGCAGATCGCCAACATTATTTTTTTGGATTTGCCTGTTGGGACAGGATTCTCATATTCAACTACATTCGAAGGTTACCATTAGTCTTCGGACACTAAAGCGACAAAGGATGCTTACATGTTTTTACAAAAGGTTACTGAAAGATATTTAGGCATTTTTAGATAAAGCTTAATGCAGTTGTTATTTCTTTTTCCATGGTGGATTGGATTATGGTTCATTTGTGATCCTTTATATGCATTTGTTTGATATCATTAGGACAAATATCATTCTTTTGTTTGGACAAACTTTGCAGTGGCTGTTGAATCACTCCAATTTTACCAAGAACATCCTTTACATTGCCGGTGACTCCTATGCTGGCAAGCTTGTTCCGATGGTTGTTTCAGAAATATTAACAGGTACCTTGAGATAACTAAATTTGATCACTTATATCTAGAAAAATATGCTTCCAGAGTGCTCAAACAGAAACTGATTGTCTGTGTAGGCAACGAGGCTGGATTAAGTCCACGCATGTCTGTTGAGGTGAAAGACTTCAACTCACTTTTCACTTGTTTTTACTCATTTGTATTTTGTCTCTGCTGTTTTCAGCACTATTGTGTCACTAACCTGCTATTTTCTTTGGACCTTGGGAAAGGGGTACGTGCTTGGAAACCCGGCAATGTATCTAGAAAGTGATCTAAATTCCAGAGTTCCATATGCTCATCGTATGGGACTTATATCTGACGAGTATTACAAGGTGGTAGTTACCCTTCTGAATTCTTCTATGGATAATATATAAATCATCAGATTCTTTTGAATGCTATTCTTAATGTTGCTTGTCAACAGTATTAATTTTGCTTTTTATTACAAACCTTTTGCTTTGTTTTAAATTCATGGAGACGGATCTGGAATGCACTTGATGAACTTGTTTAGTACAATTTTCATTACTCAAGCCATTGCTCTCTTCTGCATATTTCCAAAGATAGTATAATTGGAACAATGGATTCTACAGCATCGTAAAATGATCACATGTAGATGAATTTTATCTTGTTGCTTATGTTATCACTCACTGGACAAGAATTGTTCGATTTGAGGCTAATTCAGCTAGCCTAAAAGTAGCTGTCATGAGGAATATATCAACCCAGACCTGAAGAATGCAGAATGTATTTTGACTCGTCAACATGTTAAACAGGTAAGGGATAATAGAAATGGTTCCTTAAAACCATTTACGGTTCTTGAATAGCATAAAGATGATTGTAGCCAATTCTTCTGATGCAGTGTATTAATATTATAAACACTCCTCAAATTTTGGAACCAAAATGCAAATTTAGAGCACCAAAACCAGACGGTTTGAAATGGGATTTAACTTATCTGGAGGAAGATTCAATTGACATTCTCCTCCCATCTAATCAAGAAAGGCCATGGTGTCGTGTAACTTCTTCTCCATTCCTGTTTATGACTTTCATGTGCAATTCTTTACACATTCCATATCTATATTATGCTCACTCCTCAACTTTTAAGTTTCCTAAAAACTATTCCGCGTATATATGCAGAATGATAATTATGTGCTATCTTATGTTTGGGCAAATGATCCAACTGTCCGTGAAGCTCGACTTCAAGTTCGAAATGTATGTTCATCTCGAGAAGGAATCATTCGTTCTTATACATTTGCTTAATTTCATGATCTACAATTCTAAACATAAAATACGAGTCTGGCATAAAAAAGGTGAGCTATTAACATTGTTCGGTATGATCTTTTATCATGAAAACTGATAGGGTACAAAAGACGAATGGAGAAGGTGTAACATGAGCTTGTCATATGACAAGGATGTAACAACTGTGTTTCAATATCATCAAATTCTCAGCGAGAAAGGACTTCAAGCTCTAGTATACAGGTACAAGTTAATGATATATATTCTTTCCTCCTTAACTGGTCATATTGTATATAGTTTTGACAAATTTTCAGTTTTTCGCTAGATTGATTAATTGAACAACATCTCCAGAAACATGCATTAAGTAAAACAACATTTAACAGACAAAGCAAAGCCGTTTGATTATCGTAAATGCTGCATAAAATCCTAATTATGAAAGTAAGAAATTTTATTCATGAGTTACTAAATAAAAAGCTTATGCTTCTGTTCTTCCAAGATCTAGGAAATGCTTTCACACTTTTTTGTGTATCCTAAAATCTTAATTCCCTTTTCAGTGGTGATCATGATCTGTCGATTCCATACATTAGTACACTTGAATGGATTAAAGATCTCAATCTAACTCTTGATGATGATTGGAGACCTTGGCTTCTGAATGGTCAAATTGCAGGGTTAGTTGTCATTTTTTTAGATATATTAACAGTTCGTCTGAGAAAGTATAAACGTATACTAATATTTAACAAATTACTCAATTAATTTGTAAATTATAGGTACACGATGAAGTACAGTTATGGGGAAGATCTATTCTTTATCACATTTGCAACAGTGAAGGCAAGAAAATACATAATTAACTTGGATTTCTGATTTCTTTAAATCATAGTATTAACTGAATAAAAGTAGTATATTTTTATGGTTTTAGGGTGCAGGTCACACAGCTCCAGAATATAAGCCAAAAGAATGTTTCGCTATGCTATTGTGACCGGTGGTTCTCTTATTATCCTCTGTAGCTGATTCCAAGACGAAGTTGTTGTATTGTTCTCAGGAATTTTGTGAAATTAATTTATCTCTTGAAAATTAACTGAAACAGCCCACTTTACTATGTTTAGACCCTAATTTTTAATGTTTGATGGTCAAAAACTTAAATATACTTTTTTGAGCCAAATAGTCCATAAGTGATTTCGCGACGAAAACCAAATGTTCTTGTCAATTTGGGGAGTGGGTATGGAAGGCAGTTAAAAGCACAACCAAAGAATGAAGAAAAATAGAAATTTTAGCACATCCTCCATGGTCAAGAATCAAGATGCACTTTGGTAATTAAATTTTGAAACCAAGTAATTAACTTAGCTAAATTACTAATATATTTGATTAAGAGGCTATAAGCCTTGCATGCAGGTTTTGCATGTAAAAGTATTTATCTTTTCTACCAAAAACTAAAAAAGAAAAAATTTACGAATCTTAGAAATCTGTCTGGTTGACTCTAATATAATGAGTGCATGCATAAATAAAGACAGTACGCAAACCAGCCTCTACCTACCCAAATACCTTCAATCTAACCTACTTAAGTACTAGCAATCTAACTTCAACCAATGTTTTGAAAATCGGATCGGATATTGAATCGGTGGCCTGTCTAGTTTAAGGTTCAATTGGTCTGACCGGTTGAACATGCTGGTTCATTAATTTAGTTTTTTTTTTACCAAAGTGTAATAAAATTTAAAATGACCTAAAATCTATTTATATAAAATCTAAAATAGAAGTGAAACACTATTTTTGTAGAATTATAGTCTTAATACTCAAAAATACTGATCAAATTTTTAATAAGAAAAGTGAAATTTGTACAAAAATAAGTATAAAAAAGGTCAAAAAATAATAACTTAATAGTTTAGGCTTTTGTATATTCAATATTTTGCCATTTTAGAGTTTATTTCAAGATTTTTTTTTTAATTTTTCTCTTTATTTAAATCATTTTTTATTATGAAATTTAAAAAATCATCAAAATCGAAGGTTCAACCAATTTTTTACCGGTTCTCAATTTTTTATTGGTTCTGTCCAATTTTTTAGACAGTTGAATATATAGTTGGATTGGACAGGTGAATCTTTCGGTTTGTGATCCGACCGATCCGGTCTGATTTTCAAAACATTGACTCCAAGGATTGAGAAGGCAAATCATGTACTGTTACGACCACACCTGCAACATAGGAAAATAGATAGATGTAACACTACGAGTTTGGTTAGTCCAGTAATTTTTTGGTGGAAATAATAAATTTAAAATGTCTTTTTCTATTTTATGGTCTTATAAAATAATATAGTATTTTTTTCATTATTGACGTAGGACAAGACTTCACAATTGTCCTTCTTTTAGGTTTTGTACTCTCACAAAACACAAAGTCGAACCCAATAGCATATCACATATATCGCGTAACACAGACTAGATAAGATTCATTTTGATACTAATTGTAACACTTCGGTCTAGGCTGATTCAATAATTTTTAAAATAAAATAATGGAGTTAAAATTAGTTTAAGTCAAATTATTAATAACTCATAACCAATAGTATTATAAACAATTTAATATTTTCTTTCACTATCGACCATGGTACAAGACGTTACAATAAATATGATTTTTGGACTCACTTATAAATTATATGATATAAATTAAATCTTATAAAATAAATATTAACAAAGCTTTTATAACTTGACCAGTATAAAAAATACGTGGATTTAAAAAGCGCCTTAGTGAAAGCTTTTAAGAAAACTTTGGGTATTATATATTGTCGGAGAGAAATAATTAAATAAATTTGATTTTTTATCTTACTTATAAATTTTATGATGTGAATTATATGTTAACATTAATTGATATAAATAAAATTGTATAAGATAATTTTAATTACAAAATCTACAGATATAATTTAAAATTAAATCTATATTAATATATTTTTATATGCCGAATTATTGTGACCGTGTTAATTTTTTTCCCCAAACGATAGAAGTGACCGTGTGTGATGCAACTTTTTTTTTTTTTTTTGTAAGCTAAATCAATTTGCACGTGCTACACGTTGAGGTGACATGTAGGCCCTAAGATAGTGAAATTGGCTGAAAGCTTGTGGTCTTTACTCCATAGAAAAAATAAACAAAGTAGCCGGCCTGGATTCCTACTAACTAGTAACTACAACCGTGCATTTATTTATAGAAATATCAAAGCGACTTAAATAATGACAAAAATATTAATGTATTATTAAAATTATAAAAAAGTAAACAATAATTTATTATTAAAAACTAAAAAATTGATAATTAAATATGAGTTATCCGTTAATATTCATCACATGTTTTACTCATGAAATCATAAACCCAGTCAATGTCACGTGTGAGTTAATTATAGAAACTTCATGTGAAGTTTAGTTTGTCATGAGTTCTTTACTCTTTAGAAAAATGCAGCTAAGTTGGATGCGGTTTCGTTTAATTCTTCTTCGTCTCCTCCTTTTCGTCGTCTTTCACATCAATTTAGCACAAACCATTGTGAAGACTGAAAAGCTTACCAGGATATCCAGGCACTCTACCATTCAAACTAGAAACTGGGTAAAGATTAGTGTTTTTTTTTTTTTTAAATTTTAATTACAACCCCTTTTCTATATTTGCAGTTTTTCTTCAGTGAATTTTTTTGTTTATTAATGTGTATTTACAAAATTAAATGATCAACCTATTTATATAGACTTTGCTACCGTAATCTCGAGGATATGTATATTACTATTTTTTATATCTCTACTGATATACATAATGTCGCTGAGTAGTAATTATCTGAAATTCTAACATCTAGAATCACATAATTATCTGAAATTCCAACATCTCGAATCACAAGTTACATGAGCTGAACAATTAAGTTAATTCTTGAGGAGGTTGTTTTCATCTTCAGATATGTGAGTGTAGGCGACAGTGAAGATGTGGAACTGTTCTACTATTTCATAGAGTCGGAAAGAGACCCCATCAGAGACCCTCTGGTGGCCCTGGTTGCTCTGCTTTCTCTGCTATTGCTTATGAACTCGGTAAGCCAGCTTATGCATCAATTTTTATTTTTTTTTTGGGTGGGGGGGGGGGAGGGGGTGGCTGAGAATTTGCATTATCACTGTACTTCAATCATGTTAAAGAGAAAATTTCTGATGTACTGACTGCGGATCATGAATTGAGCATTGGGGCTTTAAATGTAGATATGAATAAGAGAGGGTTTATGTACAATTTTTAAGAAATTTTGGGTTGGGGCAAAATTTAAATTTTGAAAGGACTTCATGTAAAATATCTATTTATTTATTTATTTTTTATAGAAGAAATTTTCAGTTTTTAAATTACTTGGAGGGCAAAACTTGTATTGTTAAAGAACCTCATTAAAAAATATCAATTTTTTTCTGTAATTAAGAAAAAATATATTAATTTAATTATTCGACATGGAAAAATTTAAATTTTCATTTTGAATGTTCATTTTACTAGTACATATGTCTTACTTTGGAGTAAGTCTATGTTAGTCCTTCCTAATTCGAAATGAATCTTATTCAAAATATCGATTTTGAAATAAGTGAAAAGTTATATTGAGTAACAAAAATTTATTTTTTCTAATTTCAATCTGTGGATGAATGCCGGGTCTAGATTAATTTTTTATTTTATTTTCGATTTTTCCTCTTAAATGCTTCCAATTAATGTGAAATGACTTCATGAATTGTACTAGGTCCTTTGGCTTTTGATGTTGAAGCTTTTAATGGAAGCTTACCTTCATTGCTTCTTAATCCGTATGCATGGACCAAGGTGCAAATTAAGCCTAACCGTTTTGGAAATCTATATCTAGATACTATTCTCTATCTATAATTAGTTGAATATCACATGATATTTCGCAGATTGCCAATATTATCTTTTTAGATTCCCCAGTTGGCACAGGATTCTCATATGCATCTACACTTGAAGGTTATTACTCCTCAGATACTAAATCAGCAAAGGATACTTACGACTTTTTAAGAAAGGTGACTTAGAATTAGATATGGCTTTCATTTATATATCTTTTAGATATATATTTGTTTTGTGTCAAATTATTTTGTACTAAATTATTTGTCGTTTTAAGAATTCAAGAAAATAATATATAAGGTTTTTATAACTTCACCTTTAATGGCATATTAATAGAAAGAGAACATTACTAGTTGAAAAATATTAATGTAAAAAAAAATTGATTCAAATTAATGACTTTTTAATTTTTTTACACAACTCAAAAGTCAAAACAACAGTTAAAATGAAACTGTCGTAGTAATGTTGTTTTGTTTCGTGAATTACTTTGTATCCTTTTGGTGGATTGATTTATGCACCATAAAATGGATTGATATGGAAGAGGTTAAAGGCTAAATAATGTACTTAAAACCATGCAGTGGCTGTTGAATCATCCCAAATTCACCAAGAATCGCCTTTATATTGGTGGAGACTCTTATGGAGGCAAGATTGTTCCGATTATTGTTTATGAAATATTAAAAGGTAGTTGAATATATAATTAGAATTCATTATATTTACAAAAACATTTTTCATTCATGCTATGATCAGATCGAATCCAATCATTATTTGTAGGTAATAAGGCTGGACTGATGCCACAATTGTCTGTGGAGGTGAATGATTAATTAAGTGCACATTTTATTTGCTTTCACTTATTAGTAATTTGTTTTCAGTATATTATGTTAGTGAGATTCTATTATTTTTGTTTTTTAAAAATTGGAAAAGGGTTACTTGCTTGGAAATCCAGGGATGGCTAATCATCAGAATTTTAATTGGAGGATCCCATATGCTAACCGTATGGCACTCGTATCAGATGAACACTTCAAGGTAATTCTTACCCTCATATGACATTATTTACATCTTCAAGGTTACTTAATTGGATATGTTGGACGCTAGTAGCAAAAAAATGGTACTAAAGTTATAAACATGTTCATGCGAAAACTCGTCCTTCCTTACCTTCAATGTCTGAACCCATAATCGATACGTTATTAAAAAATATATATATATATTTTTTACTAATTAAACTGTATTTTGCTGTATTGTTCATGTCTCGCGATATTGTAAGTTTTTTTATTGTTCTGTTTTTCTCCTCAAATGAAACACATAAAATTTTCTTGTTAAATAGAGATGGATATTATTTTGTTAAATTATCATGGTCGACTTTTGAGGCCTATTTCAGCGAGCAAAGAGAAGCTGCCATGGGGAATATGTCAATCCAAACCCCAATAATACCCGATGCCTTTTTGCTCTTCAGCCTGTTAACGAGGTAATACTATATAATTAGGAAATAAAATGATGATTATCGAAATTAATCTACCTTCTAAATTTGTGAGCCTTAAAAAATAAAAATAGTACTTAGCAACTTTAATTTCCGATGCAGTGCATTGACAACATAAACAAAGCTCATATTTTGGAACCAAAATGTCAACTTGAAGCAGCAAAATCAGATGGAGTGAAAAGGGATTTTCAAAATTTTCTTCAAGAAGGTTCAATTGGCACTCTCCATACATCTTATCAAGAAATACCATGGTGTCGAGTAAAATCTTCGTCCTTACCTTTCGAAAATTATTTACAACTTCCGCATAAAAACTCATCCTCAATTTCGAAACCTTAATTATTTATTATTTGTGTGTAGGAGAATAATTATGTGCCAGCTTATGTTTGGGCCAATGATCCAACGGTCCAAGACGCTCTCCAAGTTCGAAATGTATGTTAATCTAAGACTCATTAGTTAGTCCTAACGTCTATTAGTACTGGGTAAATTATAAGGAACTTAGTGGTTTGATTAATGTTCAGGTTACACTTATAAATTGTCTCTTGTGTATCGAGTTAAAATGAAATTATTAAAATATTCCATTAAGTGAATATTAGGAGGCTGAAATTTTTTAATTTAACCAGTAATTTTATTCATTTAAAGTCTCTATTTGATCAATGTTAGTAAAGTAATTTAACATAAAACATAACTCTTGCATTCACGAAGGGATTGCCGGGTAGTGGAGGTATATTAGGTTTAGGAGTATTTTTGACATTTTACACAAATCCATTATGTTTTCACTTTACATCCGAAGTTCTTAAAAAAGAAAAGAAAAAAAAATACAAAAAAAAAAATTGAAAAATATAAATAACCTAAATATTAGTCAAATAACAAGAGAGTTTCTTTGTAATTTACCTACACTATTTTTATTGTCTAGCACAACTTATTAAACTCGTTTCACTGTTATTATCTTTCGCATTAAAATATTAGGGTACAAAAGAAGAATGGAGAAGGTGCAACAAGAGCTTATCCTATGACATAAATGTTGCGAGTGTGCTTCACTATCATCAAGCTCTTAGTAGGGAGCGTTATCAAGTTCTGGTCTACAGGTTAATTAGGAAATTGATATTTCGATTCATTTCTATTTATGTTAATTTTGTCCCAAATAATCAGTTGAACATGCAACATCAAACTAATAATTAAATACACATACAATATCGCAAAATTTCAAAATCATTGGTACCTTAATTAATTTTTTGTTTTAATCTATCTTGCAGTGGTGATCATGACATGATAGTTCCATATATTAGTACACTTGAACTCATGGATAAATGATCTTAATCTGACTTTGGATGAGGATTGGCGACCTTGGACTTTCACTGGTCAAATTGCAGGGTTGATTTTTCATTTCTTTAATTATATTTATTAGTTTCTTCTAAATAAGTTACAATATTTGTTCTATAATTTGTTTCTTAATTGCAGGTACACATTAAGGTATCGGTATAAGAAGGATCAATTTTATCTAACATTTGCAACAGTGAAGGCAAGAAAAAAAAATCTTAATCTAGATCTTTAATTCTTTTATCTCATTTAAACAAGTTGAATTTAAAGTAAAAAAAAATATATATGTGCTTTAATTTGTTAATTTCTTTCAGGGGGCAGGTCACGCAGCTCCGGAGTATAAGCCAAAAGAATGTTTTGCCTTGATCGAACGATGGTTCTCTTATTACCCTTTATAGATCACCATAGATCGATGATTCCGAAAAATTATTATTATTATTATTATTTTGTTATGAGAATATCTCTCAAATTAATTATTCCCTCTGTCATATAACAGTCTTGTTGAAGTGATGTAAAATGGATTAGGTAAATATCATCTACCTGGTTTTTAGTTACATAAAGTATTAAAATATGAAGACAAAATAATCAAGAATTACGATAACGTAATTGATATACTTCAAGACTAGGAATTTTATCAAATTCATTCTTCTGTTCATGTCGTTTGCAATGACGTGTACAATGCTTACGTGGATAGTCACAATCGAAATCGAAATAACAAAAACAGTCAAATAGAGTAGTAACAATAAGATTTAATATTCAGAAAAAAGCAAAAAAATAATGCTCGTAATGACCCGAGAGCATACTCTAGTTATGAAGTTTCTTAATAGTATATTTTAGGTGAGCATTTCCCCATCCTATCTTGAAAAAAATGGAGACAAAAAAAATTTATGAAACAATTAAAATAAATATATTATAGTTGGTTGAGAAGAAATTTATAAAATCAAGTATAAAATTATGAAGAGAAATATAACAAAATACATAGGCACGACAAAAGGAAAAAGATAATCTAAAAGACAGAGAAAGAAGAAATTTATTAGAATTTCCTTTGCTTATTTTACCCACAAACTATTTCTCTTTAAGCTTGAATTTCAAAGAGAATTTTAAAAGAAGAAAAAACATAAAATTCCAAAAAATTAACATCTACCTAGAAAGAGACTAAAATACTTCTAGACAATAACCAATGCTACTCCAGTTAGCATTTACACTTACAGCACAATTGTACCAATAACTAACTTAAAGGCTAATATACACCTCATCTTGGTCAAGTAATAAAGTTTCCTGAATAATGTTGTCATTCCTCTCATGCCACCAAGCACCTATAAAGAAATGCATGACAAATTCTTATATTATGATGACTCACATCTTACTTTAATCAAAGTTATCAACAGTCACAAAAATATAAGATAGAGAAGGAAGAAATTTATTAGAATTTCATTTGCATCAATAGGTAATTCAAAATGCAAGATAGAGAAGGAAGAAACTTATTAAAATTTCCTTTGCATCATCATATGTAATTCTTTCATTGACTATTGATGACTTTGATTAAAGTAAGATGTGTGAGTCATCATAATATTATCATCACCAACCGCAATAAAATTCACCAAAACAATTACCTGCAACTTGCAAAAGTCCAATCACACAAAATATTTATCAAGTGTTTAAATTGAAATTTGACGCTTTTAGTAAAGAATATAGAAATATGCATATTAAGACATGGATAAAAAGAAAATTTAGGTAGAAATATACTATAATCACAACATATAAGAAAAATACATTATAGATAAGAAAAACATAATGCAAAACAGATATAAAATAAATAAGTCTAACTAACAGAAATAGTTATGCATGAACTCGACAAAGTTAGCCAACTGTTTTTTAACACATTTTCCGTCTACGATCAAATCAATCATTTTTTTAGACCATATAGTTGGACACATCATAAGCCAAACCAATATGCAAGTATAATCAAGAACAAAGAAACATAAAGAAGCTAAAAATTTATACTTGTTTATGTTCTCTCTTTCCATAATTTCTTCAATGCAAGCCCGAAACAGCAGGATATGAATCTAATCCAATTATTGTGAATTGTAAATTATATATAATCTTTATACATGAATATCACAAAACTTAAACTTGAAATAATTAGAATAAAAACACAATGTTTCTATTTGAAAAAAAATTTAAAAACTGTGTAAAAGACAAGGCTATCTAACAGAAATTCACAACTTCTTGAAGCTACATACAATCTTAAGTTTTGTACAGAAAGTTCAAAAATAACATTATATCAATGGAAAATAATGCTAATAATTGAATTTCATCCCTACAACCATTGTTTGAAAAGAAAGACTTTGGACCGTTCTTTTATAACCCACCAAGTTTTTGTAATCCCTATAAAATAGAAATAATCAAGAAAAAATCATACATAACAATGAAATAGATGTGAGATCAAAAGCATAAATATTGAATAGATTACCGTTATCTCTACTTTTCTTCCTTTTTGCAAGGAAAACAGCATGATCTCAAAAAAAAAAATGTAGCAGGAAAACGTTAATTTCATAATAATAGGAAGAAAATGATTAAATAAATGTTCACGAACATCGCTGTCAACATTTTAAACATCAGAGTCTAGGGTATTCATGGAAGTTCAGTAAAAAAGAATTGGCATCATACTTGTTAGGAAAAATATAATCCTTCTTGTAATGGAATTTAGTAATTTCTCAAGGCTCAGATCAACAAAAATTCATGCAAGGAGGGATACCACTGCCATGGCTGCAATTCAGTTGCATTAGAGGGAGAATACTAATCCCAAAATGCATCAAAGTTGCCATGCCAAGATATGGGATGATATCCTCCATTCTGACATACAAGTGAAAAGCGTCATTATAGCCATGCCACAAATTTCTCACCCCTATTCGATATAATAAGCAGTAAATCTGATTTGATTAAGAAAAGAGAGAGGAAGAGAAGAGGGAGTAGACTTGGGATTTAGAAAAAATGGCTAGGAGAAGACTGTTGGGACTCGTGGAATAAACAAGAGAAGAGTGAGTGTAAAACCAAAGGACAATTGCTAGAACAAAAAAACCCTCCAAAGTCTTTGTAATTACAAAATAACTAGGCAAAAATCACGTGACTTGCACATGGTGTGACTACTAAACTCAAACGCCCCAAGTGTCTCTTTATACCATATATTTAATTTCTTCAATGCATATCCAAAACAGCAGGATATGAATCTAATCCAATTACAGTGAATTGTAAATTATATATAATCTTTAGGTACGAATGTCACAAAAATTAAATTTGAAACAATTAGAATAAAACACAAAATGTTTTTATTTGAAAAAAAAAATTAAGAACTGTGTAAAGGACAAGGCTATCTAACAGAAATTCACAATTTCTTGAAGCTGCATAGAACCTTAAGTTTTCAACAGAAAGTTTAAAAATTACATTATGTCAATGGACAATAATGCTACTAATTGAATTTCATCCCTACAACCATTGGTTAAAAAGAAAGATTTTGGGATCCACTCTTTATAACCCACCAAGTTTTTTTAATCCTTATAAAATAGAAATAATCAAGAAAAAAAAATCATAGATATCAATGAAATAGATGTAAGATCAAAAGCATAAATATTGAATAGATTACCTTTACATCTACTCTTCTTCCTTTTTGCAAGGAAAACAAAGATCGCGAAAATACAATATGCAGTAGGAAAATGTTAATTTCAGAATAATAAGAAGAAAAAGATTAAATAAATGTTCAAGAGCATCGTTGTCAACATTTTAAATATCAGAGTCTAGGGAATTCATGAAAGTTCAGTAAAAAGGAATTGGCATCATACTTGTTAGGAAAATATAATCCTTCTTGTTGGGGAATTTAGTAATTTCTCAAGGCTCAGATCAACACAAAAATTCATGCAATGAGGGATAGCACCACCATAGCTACAACTCAGTTGCATTAAAAGAAGAATACTAATCCAAATACGCCATTAGAGTTGCCATGCCAAGATACGGGATGAGGTCCTCCATTCTATAAGAGTAAGTTCTAACATACAAGTGGAAAACATCATTATAGCCATGCCATAATTTCTCACCGCTATTCGATATAGTAAAATACACAAACTAAATTGAACCAGAAACTCTTTTTAGTTTGCTATTTTGGATATCAAAGCTACCTTCATAACCACATAATTAAAAATTAGAATCATTAACAGACAGAAACAAAAGAATCCTATTGAAAATTATTGTGCTTCATCCGAGTTAAAGATTTAGGCAAGCTTTTCATTGACCAAATAGCCTCTAAGGCTTTCAGTCAATAGCTAATCGAGCCCCTATTAGCTTTCAATCACCTGCTAGATCAATTTAAAACAAAAAGAATTAATATTTTAAAAGAAAATGTCATTTGCAGGCAAGTAAATTTCAAAGGACCATTGTAGTAAAGAGCTATCACTTTTAGTCAGATCCACACATAAGCAAATTAAATCCTTGAAATGGAGGAATCCAGTAACAAACCAAGGTGATTTTTTATTTTTTATATTTTTTAGATGCCATTTTCTAGAAAAATCATGCACAAAATTTTTTTCTTGTTTGTCCATAAGGATACAAAAAATTTTAGAAATAAATACTCCAGCTTAGGGGTGAACTAGAAAACAACAAATAATGGAGGGAAAAAAAAATCTACAGTTATGCATATCAAAAGGGAAAAAATCTTACTTGAAAAATAGACTTCTCTAATTATCTTCTTGTACCTCAAAAGGAAAAAGGAAGAAGAAATAATTACAGTAAGAATTCCATGATAATATACTAACCATAATTTAAAAACTCAGAAAAATTCGGTCGCGTTCTACTAAGTTGACTCAACTCAAGTCGATAGAATTATAGGTAACTCAATGAAAAATTCGATGTACAACGAGTTTTATCGAGTTTGAGATTAAACTCGATAAATTCACTGAGTAACCACGAGTATTTATTCCATTCGAGTTTATTTAACGTTCAAAAATAGATAAATTTTGTATAATTTTTTTTAAAAAGTTATATTTTCTGAATTGATCATGAATAGGTTTGCATATATAAAAGAATCACATATAAAACCTAAAATTTTAAATACTTAACCTAATTATTAGTATATTTTTATTCTTAATAAATAAAATAATAAATAATGTGGCTTACAGTTCCGAATTTTCTTTAACTCGATAAAAGTTAATGAGTTTTTGAGTATACTCGACTCGTTAATTTTTTGAGTCAAGTCCGAGTTTCTAATTTTTAAACATTGATACTAACCAAAAAGAAAAACAACTGATAAAGCTTAAGAGGTAAAAAAAAAACCCTTGTGGCATGAAAAAATTCACAATCAGATACGGCTCAAATAATCTCAAATACCTTCTGACAGTATCATATCGGATCTGTTTCTCTCGATCTCTTCAAGTTTTGCAACGAGACACGGATGGAAGAGTGCAAGGAGTGGTAAACCTTTACTGTTAGGAGAAGGAGAAAGAGGAACTGGAGAAAGGGTTAGAGAGAAAGGCAAGGTATGTAAACAAAGAGAAGCGAGGAAGTAGCCTAGAAAAAGAGAGAAAATAGAGAAAAGAAGCAATAGATCTGATTTGATTAATAAAAAAGAGAGGAAGAGAAGAGGAGCAGGCTTGGGATTTAAACAAAATGGCTAGTAGAAGGTTGATGGGGATCATGGGATAAACGAGAGAAGAGTGAGTGTAAAACCAATGGACAATTGCTGGAAAAAAAACCCTCCAAAGTCTTCATATTTAACAGGGAAAAAATCATGTGAGTTGCACATGGTGTGACTACCAAACTCAAACGCCCCAAGTGTCTCTTTATACTATATATTTAATACTAGGTAGACTGGGCTAAGCAACGCACAACCGGGGCCCAATCGAAGTGGCTTGTTTTATAATAGGTTGTAGACCATTTGTTAATGGGCTTTTTTTTATTTGGTTTTTTTCACTTCCAGTCCAATATACGGTTTGGTGTGTGTTGGAATAAATGGTGGACTGCGACTACATATATATTATGTAAAAGATTTATGTTTGTAGAGCTTCTCAGCCTTGATCGAAGCAATAACAGAATCTGGAAATGGTGCCTGGCTTTTCTCCCAACCAATATGACACCAAGCTTCTCGCAAAGCTAATGCAACCTCATTTCATTATCATCTCTCGCTTCTCTGAGTTCTAGTACTTATTGTCTACCTAACAATGTATAAACATGAAGCTCCTGCTGTTGATTCAAATGGGACTGAAGCTGTTGAAAAAGTATTAGAATGCAACTGATCTAGTCTAAGCTCTTCGTGACTTCTCAATTCCCTATGAGCTGAAAGTCACCCTTGATTGTTGTTAATTTAAAATCAGATTTTCCCTGTCAAAAATTACCAAAAAGTTTCCAAATTCCAAGTCTGGTTCCCCGAATAGATATGCTACGAAGAAGTACAAGAATGTGCATCCTTGGGTAAGTTTTTCTCAACTTTTGACCTCGGCTCTAACACTCACAGAATTAGTAATATTTGCTACTTCTCTAAATCCTCCAAGAAGTGCTCCATTCATTGTTGCTAGATAGCATCTATTGGTAGCCTAACCCACAAAGAAAAGTCTGCCATCTCCCACACTTTCAGCCAGAATATTATAGTCATCTCCTGATGCTCTTATTGCAATATTAGAATAGGAACCCAAGCTAAAGGGATCAATACCACATCTGGTACAGACGGTTTGGATTGCTTATGGGACCTCAATTCCTGAGTTCAATGAAACCCAAAGTGCTATTACAAGTAATGACATGATACAAGAATTGTTTAAAATTGTGCGAGTATTTGAACTTATGATTTTGCAATATATACAAGCATCAAATAGAATGAAAATAATTGATGTCTGAAAAAATAGGTATTGATTTTGAAACTTTTCATATGACCATTTTATCTTTGTGCCTTGATAGGAGTTTAGGGAAGTTAGTTGTTTAACTTTAAAATCAATTAGCAGCACAAGGGAAAGAAGGAAACATAAAAGAAGTACATAATGTATAGGTACAATGAAAACACAAGACTGATGCAAACACTTAATTTTATCAGCTTTTCAAGTATGTACATTGTACGCTGATAAATACATACAAATTAATAAAAACCAAGTTTTACTTTAAGAATATACAGAGTTCATGATCTTAAACAAACATAGATAAACAAACAAATATACCTTTAAGAATTTGAAGAACCTTTGTCGCAGCATCAGTTGGTGGCATATCTCGAACTTGTGTGCAGCTTCACTTGCCACTAAAGCAATCAAGACGCTGCATAGCTATAGAATAAAAAAAAATTCACCCCTATTGCTAGATTCATCATAGAGGTACCCAAAGGAATCAAGATCAGTTCCCCAAAACACGAGGAAAAAGCATTGCAACTTTATTCAACAATCCAAAACCCAATCGCTATATGCTATCTAGCTTCCTTTGGGGCAACTCAGGCATAAATTTAATAGAAGCATTCTTCAAAACTCTGAGAGGGAGAGTACACAATAACATAACAAACTTTGGTATGCACAATTTTTCATAAAGACAATATGGGAACATTCTCAACCCAACTCCTGAACCAGTCTTCCATTCCATCCCGACTAGAAGCAATGGTCCACTCCCAAATCATATGGATCATCTTGGTGCCAAAAGGCAAGAGAAAGTTACGAAATCAAACATGCATTTATATATTCAAGATGAAAAAGATGTCAATTAAAAAGGCAAAGAAAGCTATGAAATCAAATCCGCATTTGCATATTCAAGATTAGCAAGATGTCAATTAAACAAATTCCTTGGCGAGCCAAAAATTCTTAAGAAGCGTATATGAGTATGATAACTGGCGAGCCAAAATCCAAGTGGGTTCCCAGGGGTATCCGTCAACACACTCTTTCCTAAATCCGTCTACTAAAACTAATAGTGTAGTAAAACTATCAAACAATAAAGCTACCAAAACTAATAGAATAATAAAAGTAGGAATCTAAGGCAACTACACATGTAATACATATTTGGGTCAACCAAATTAAAATTAGGAATGCAAAGACTTAGTGAAGACAGCAAGGCTAAGATATAAAACCATTCATTCGATTATATAAAACCATTCATTCAAATCGACAGAAACATATAAGCAAAAACACAAGGCAAATATAAGAATATGTTGTTTTCCATTAAATAAAACTAAACTTGGAAGCAGACAATACATAAAACTATAATACCACATGCGAGAACATCAAATAATACTTGGAGAATAAGGAAGATGAAGATCCAACATTTTCTACAAGCTTATAATTAAAAAGCACACTAACTCCATAAATGATTATGATGATAGCAAACCAAGAGATATAACATTTGTTTTTGCAGTTAATTGCAGAAAATGCCGTCTCGAGAAAAGCTCTATATTTATTGCCCATTTTCAATTATTCAAACATCCCAAGTCTTTAATTTGGTGACTCACTTTACAATGTAGGGCGGGTAGGACAGTCATTGATGTGACTAAAAATAAAAAATTGTATTATTTTTTAATTATTTAACAATTTATAATACTCAATATGAATTAAGTAACAACTATATAACTTTTGCTTTAATCGCTCTAAACTACCTTCATTATTGGATCAATTAATGGGTTAGATGCAACTCATGGGAAGGAGTTAGCCAATTGTGTCTGGGGCTATCTGTAACATGCAGAAAAAGCTTTATGTAAAAGTGAGACTAAAAGTAGACTTGCTAGAAAATTACCCATGTGTCAAACAAAGGACAGCCAAAAATCCCATGCTTTCATATATACTAGGTAGAATTATATTAATTTTAAAATATATCGTAAAACTACTAGTATTATTTTATAATTGCAATACTTTCGCAAGGTCAAACGCTTCCTCATCTGTCAATCAAAAAGAAATAATAACAAATTACTAAAAAAAATTACATTAAGAAAGATGATTAAGTCTGTAATAATTATTTAAATGATTTTATTATTTTTTAATTAATTAATAATTTATTATATTTATTCTACAGAATGAATAATAAAAAAAATTTAAAAAAGAGACAAATTAATCCAGCAGCTAGATGTTTGTGACATATATACGTAGCTGGAAGCATATATATCATATTAGAAGTAGTTGTTCTTATCCTGAATGTCATTTTCCCTTTTCAAAGTCACAACAAACGGTTCCACATCAAAGATAATTAAGCTTGAATGTTGCTTATATTATATAAAGATATATATCATTTTATTTAAATAATATCACATAAATATTATTTTAAAAACAAAACCTGTACGTGCTGGCCAGGACTAGAATTGGAAGCTAGCTAGTTGCAACATGCAATCACCGTTCACCCAATTCAGGAAAGGTGTCCAACTTCGTATTTAATTCTTGACCACCTTACACAGTCTTTGTCAGTTTCTGCTAATACAGCTTAATAATAATTTGGTACGGTTTCGATAATAAAATTTTTAAAATTTTATATAATATTTTATATATAATTTTTTTTTAAAATTTTGTATTTCACATATATTCCATTAAAAAAATTATTACAATATTTTTTATAAAAATAATGATTCTCCAAATAACACTCAAACTAAATCCTATAAATGACTAATCACTTTCCCAGTATATCCTTAAACCACGGCCCACTTTTCTGGTCCGTCAATTAAGGATTTTCAGTTCTTCATCAGAAAAACAAAGAATACAAACGTAGCTAGAATCAGCTGATGATGATTTTCATGAGGTCGAAAGGACTATTATTAACCTTGCTTTTTCTCTTCTTTTTCTTCAACGATTTAGCTGCTCCGCAATCAACTGTAGAGACTCTTCCAGGATATTCCGGGACTCTTCCATTCAAACTTGAAACTGGGTATGTTCAGAGTAACTTATTTCAATTTTTTTCAAGTGTTTTTTTTTTCTTTGATATTTTTGATACAGAATATATATATATATATATATATATATATGGGGTATATAATGATTGTTTTACACTAGATATGTTAGCGTGGGAGAAATTGATGATGTGCAGTTTTTCTACTACTTTATTGAGTCTGAAGGAGACCCTACACATCTAGATTGTAAAGAGACAGGTTAAATATTTTTAGTTTAAAATATTTTTCGAATAATTTAAATAATATTAAATTTTAAATACTTACTTTTAGAATTTTATTTAAATTTATTTTTGTTTTTATCACCGGTGGCCCTGGTTGCTCTGCTTTCTCCGAATACACCTAAATTACAATCATTTAATCGTCTTGTATTAATATAAATTTTAAATTTTTTTCGTTCACAGGATATATATGGATATTTACAAGAAATAATCCGATTAAAATGACTAATTTAGTTTATGCTAACAAAGTATAATACAAATATTTTATTTTGTGTTTTGTGTTTTGCGTTAACAAATTATGGTCGCTGTGGTGTCTATTTCTTCCATTTAAGTAATGGCTAATGATGCTGTCACAATCCAAATATTAAATGCCACGGCATTCGGACTGTGAACTTATTCAATCTCATTTTTCACAAGTTTTGTGAATAGTTCAAATACTGTGGCAATATAATTAGCCCTATCCCCTATGTAATGAACCAAACCATTTTTTAGGTAGTTTTCCCCCAACCTCTCCTTATTGGGGATATTTCAATTTCACTACTTTTGCAAGTGTAAAATATTCTTAGAATAATTTGGAGGTAATTAATATTTAATCCCTGATGCCTACTTGATTAGTAGCTTCTTCTGACAGCTCTATTCTTATTCTCACCTTAATTTGGTCCCTATTTCTCCCTCACACTACGGATTTCACAATTTGGTGCAAAGTCATGCTCAGACATTACTTTTACTCTTTGGAGAAAATAAATAAATCTGATCCTTAATTTTACTTATAAATTTTATCAAATAAATAATATCAGTTTATATAAGTAAAATTTAATTATGATCATAAATTTTATCGACAGAGTCCAAAACTGAATGTACATAAATATTTACCTACTTTTAGATGTTTAATGACAACTAAATTTGTTGGCTTTTATTGAAATTGTTACTATTATGTTGTCTTATTATACTTTTCAGTTAGCGAACATTATTTTCTTGGATGCACCTGTTGGTACTGGATTTTCCTATGCAACAACTTATGAAGGTTATCATTCCACGGATGTAAAAACAGTTGAAGATATTTATACTTTTCTTCAAAAGGTGACCAATTAATAAGTTTCTAAGATTACTTAATTTACAGTAATCAATTTAATTCCTTAAAAAACAATTAGTTTTCTTAGATGAACCCTTTTGATATGCAGTGGTTATTGAAGCATCAACTAAATTTATCAAGAATCGGCTTTACATTGCTGGTGACTCGTATGCTGGCATACTTGTTCCAATGATTGTCTACAAAATATCAGAAGGTTAATTGGACATTAAAAAAAAAAGAATATAGATGAATATATATATATATCAATTGGTTTTTAGGCAAATACAATCTACATTACTGATAATCATATACACAGGTATTGAGGCAGGCATAAAGCCAAGAATGAATATTCAGGTAATTTATATATTTATATCAATAACGTTTTGGCAAAAAATTATTGGCAGTATAAAATTGATTGATTTGTTGAAATATTTAATAATCTTTCATTATTCAGTCCAATTAGACAATGTTTATTTGAAAACTTGAATCAGGGATACGTGATTGGCAATCCGGGGGCCGATACCCACATAGATGGAAATTCGGTGGTACCATTTGCTCACCGCTTGGGACTTATATCCGATAAATATTACAAGGTCAAACATACAAACGCTTTTCGATGACTCTTTAACTATTTCTTGTACTAATTAATTAAGAGGATACTAATTAAAAACAAAATTAAATTTTTTTAAGCTTGTTTAATATTAAGTTGTTGTTTTTAATTTAATCAATTAATTAAATTTTGTTGCCTGCAAATTTTCATTGTTTCTTAACATCGATTGTTCCTAGTACATAGTAAATGATTAAGATGGAACATTTTTTCATTTCATCATTAGCTTTGAAGATATGGAAATGATTGTTTCAATCCGATCGTTTAATAGTGTATGTATCTCTTGATCATAAAGAGGTCACATTATCTATGACGTCACATGGGTGATATGACCTCTTCAAGACCAAGGAGTTCATGATATAGATTAAAAATTCGGTCTAAATAAGAATTTTCCTGAAAAATACACTAAACTGCGGTCTAAAATTGAGGCTGTTTCAGATGGCGAAAATTAATTGTCACGAGGAATATGTGAATCCAGATCCGGAGAATGCTTGGTGCCTTTATGCTCTATAATTATTATAAAGAGGTAGGAAATAATATATATAAATCATCACTTATAAAATTAAGCATGTGTGTAGCCACTTTTTCTGCAAAGTGAGGTTACACTAAATTTGTCTTAAAAAACAATTTGTTGCATTTGCAGTGCATTAAAAACATATTTAAAGCAAATGTTTTGGAACCGGCATGCAAATTTAGATCTTCGAAGCCTGAAGATTTGGAATCTGGTAATACCCATTTGGAAGATGATTCCGATATTAGGATAATCATCTCGATCGAATGGGAAAGAATCGTGGTGTCGAGTAAGTTATTCATCAATTTTATTTTTTTTAAATTTTTTTATGACTAAATTTTACACTGACAACTTTAAGGAATTATATGAGACTAATCTCCTCTACACTGATTTTGATGTAGAATTACAATTATGTGCTGTCTTATAACACATCAAATGATGTATAACTGAGAAGCTCTTCATATTCGAAAGGTTTGTATCTAAATAATGCAGAAAAATGTTTGTTAGGTCTAAATTTGATAAAATTTTTGTTCAGATATCATTATATGTGTTTCATATATTACTAATTTTGATGTTCTTAAATCTCATTTTACGAAAGATAAAAAAGTGAGATTACAATTTTTTGGAAATAGTTATAGACTTTTACGGGAAAGATATAGATGGGTTGGGGTCTTTTAATTATAGGAAGTGGGGTTAAAATGATTATGTATCAAGTTTTGATTAGTCATCCGGACAAACCCTTTGTCAAGTTCATCCTGATTTACCTTTAATTGTAAATAATGATATTCCCATGCATTTTATTCTAATTAATCTTGTATGTTTTGTTGTAACACTTTCTTAATTTGTATATGTCACTGCACAAGACAAAAATTAGAAATTTTTCCATGATGAACAAGGATATAAATGCTTGTTTTCTAATCTAGAAATTAATTAATTGTTTCCTTAATTAATTATCAACTTGTTTACAAAACTAGGGAACAATTGAAGAGTGGATAAGATGCAATAACAATTAATGCTTATCTTTTGATAAAACTGTAGAAAGTGTTGTTCAGTATCATCAGCTTCTAAGCAAGAAAGGATATGAAGCATTAGTATACAGGTAAAGTCTTGCTATGGATGCTTTTTTTTTCTTTTCTCATTTCATTAAATCATGACAAGTTGATCAATAACATGCAAAGGAATTAATTTAATGTCAGACGTTTAATTAATGGAGATATTATTTTATTTTGGGATACAAAATCCCATTTAATTATTAATGTATTTCAGAAATAAAAAAGTTAAACGCGTTTTCTAAATCAATCATTAATTGCTTAACATATATTATATATATGCTAAGTACTTTTGTCTTTCGTCATTGTAGTGGTGATCATGACATGGTAGTCCCATACATTGGTACACTAAAATGGATACGACTTCTCAATTTGACTATTGATGATGATTGGCGACCTTGGATTGTTGATGCTCAAGTTGCTGGGTAATTGAGTTTTTTTTTTTAAAATTTTTTTAAATTTTTTCATCTATCATCTATTTCTTAATTGCCTCCTGAAGAAAATAGGCATGTACTAGCTTTTTAATAGATAGTACTAAAATCTGTTGGCTTTGCAGATACACTGAAAGGTATATTTACGACAAAACTCAATCTTATTTGATCTTTGCGACTGTGAAGGTAAGAAAATTAATTTTGTCCCATATTCTGTTTCGGTGCTATCAGCTATGAAGTATAAGAAAAATATTAAGTAGATTTAGTTCTGAACTCATCTTATAGTGTTGACTGTTGATTAAAATTTATGAAAATGTTATTTTCATGAACTAATGTAATTTATTTTATAAGTTTTAACTCATGCAATAGAGTATAGATATAGATAAATATCGGATTCGCGTAAATATTTTCATAAAGTATTTATGTGTTTATATATATTTTTTTGGTAGGGTGCTGGTCATACAGCTCCGGAGTACAAGCCTAAACAATGCTTTGTTATGCTGGAGCGATTTTTTGAAAGTTATCCACTGTAGATTGGCTTCCGTAGTGACAGCATAATTGTCCTCAGGGCAGACCACTGCAACCGCTCGATATGGATTATGGACTACTCCAATATTGGTTAGGAAGTTTAGATGGTAGAGTATTATGTTAATAAATCCTCAGCAAACTTAATTGATTATGCTGTCCCATTTATACAATTACAAATAAGTGATAACATCTATTTTATGGCAAATTTTTATGTTGGAGCGAATCAAAATATAAATAGTGTGACACGCATTCGTTTTGGTGCACGGAAGTATTATATTAGGTACAGAATCTTTTGTAATATATTCTGTGTCATATCTTATTACATCACTTAATGAATTATCAAGATTTTACAGTATAATTTTAGTGAAGTAATTTTGATAATTCATTAGGTGATATGACATAAAATGACACAGAATACAAGATAGAAGATATTTACTATTCTATCAAATATGGCAAATTATAAATAGACACAATCCATCTAAAAATCTCCCCATTAATAATTTAATATCATTTATTCGTTTGATAGTCCAATTGAATTTCTTTCCAATTAATGCAATCTTAAGACAAAAATTACTAAAGGTTATAATTGAAGCAATCTTTGTCACAATCAATTTAGCATTCAGAAAATATTTTATATAATTACATTTTAAATTTATTTTCTAAAATTAATTTATGTGACAAAATTTTATTAAATCACGACTATCTTAATTTTAAATTTTTGGCCAAATTTTTTTCGTTCTTTTTTAAATCTAGTGATAAATTAATACCTTTTATTTGTTACTTTATATTTATTAGTTTATATAAATACATTGCAACTATTCAGCACAACCAATCTTTCCAACCCCAACCATTCAACAGTCAAAGTCACTCCTATCTAACTCCACCAAGCACTACCAACGATACGTCTATGTAAGTTTTTTCTTTATGAGAGGAATTTGAATTTCTAGAGAAATTTAGTCATTTGGGAATAAAAAAAACAAAAAAAACAACAACAACAACAACAACAACAAAGAAGTTTAAATGACACGACGTGCTAAGGATTATCTTTTGGTTGGATGGTTTTATTGAATAATATTTTATATGAAAAACTCTATTTTACATAAAATTTTCTAGAGTTTGGTTGAGAAAGCAAAAATATTTTGAAATATAATTGTTTAACGCCTTTTCATTGTGATTTTTATCAGTATGAGTTAAAAAAAAAACTTGTAATAATCATAATAAATATTTCACAAGTAATTGTGATTAAAAAAAAATGATTTTGTTTGAGATTAAATTGTTTGATATAATATAATGATAAAATATGTATAATAAAAATTATGTTATTATGTTACCCACAATAAAGTGAAAATGAATTTACAAGAATTGGAAACAAAAATAAATTCAGCAATTAAAGTTATAAAAGCATGTACTTAAAGTTCAATATTTACTTTTAAACTATTAAAATAATAACTTACTCTTAATAATCTCATAAATTATTTTGAGAGGGAGGGGGGAGAGTTAAAAATAAGAAAATATTTTACAAAATCATATTTCAAAGTCACTTTTTAAAATCACAATTCCGTGACAATAATTTATTAAATCACAACTCTCTCTAATTTTAGATTCTCGTCTAAATTTTCTTTTATTCTTTTCCGGATCAATGCACGACTCTTCTTGATTTTAGATTTTTATTTGAATTTTTTTTTTCAGATCTAATAATATATAAGTAATTTTTATTTGTCATCTCATGATATAAGATAAAAAAATATCTGTGTTTGAAGGCAAGATTCCTTCTCGAACCCGACTAAACGTATCCTAAAAGACTGAGCTGGCTGGATCACGACCGTAAAATTCTATAAATTGCGGACCACTTGCCTTAATTAATTATCCTAAAACAGCACACTTTACACTTATTTGGTTCGTCAATTAAGGATTTTCTTGCAGTTTTGTAGTGACGATGTTAAAATTAAGGCTATCATTAACGTTGCTGCTCCTTTTCTTTTTCTTCAACGACTTCGCTGCTCCACAATCACTTGTCAAGATTCTTCCAGGATATTCCGGGACTCTTCCGTTCAAACTAGGATGAAACTGGGTAAGTTACACTAACTTATTTCAATATATATTTTTTTCAAGTATTGTTTTCTTGATATTTGATAAAGAATATGTGGTTATAATGAAGAGAGATTCGCACAGTTTCAGTGACGGAATCATCTCATTTGTAGATGTGTTTTTATACAATATAAATTTAAAAATATATAGTATTATATGATATAAAATTTTAAAGTATAATAAAATAATTATTGAATTGTAAAAATTTTCATTAGTTAATATTTGTTTTACTAGATATGTTAGCGTGGGAGAAATTGATGATGTGCAGTTGTTCTACTTCTTCATCGAGTCGGAAGGGGATCCTTCCAGGGACCCTCTTATGCTTTGGCTCACTGGTGGCCCCGGTTGCTCTGCTTTCTCCGGTCTTGTTTACGAAATTGGTATGTTAAAATGACCAACAATTCTTGAATATACAGAGAGGTCTCTAACAAGAAAAATCCTTATAAATTCGAAGGACTAATTTAGTTCTAGAATAGAAAATACAAGGTTTTTTTTTTTCCCTAAGCAACTTTTAGTCCCTACTGTTTGCTTCATCTCTCATGCTGTTTGCTTCACCTAATGATAGATGATACTGTCACAGACCAAATATTAATGCCATGGCGGCATTTGGAGTGTGAAATTATCATAGTACTCCCGTCTCTAATCAATTTGTTCACAATATGTACGGGCATTTTGGTAATTTTTGATGTGGAGTAAATACTATATAATGGACACATATTATCTTTTTAGATGGTATAATACAAACGTAATATTAAAAATAATAACTCAAACAATGTACCATTTATCCTTTCTAAAAAAATTTCCCAATATAAGTGAATATAACAGAATAATGTGGAAATTTATTTTAATAGAAACATCCTCCAAAAAATTGTGACAAAGTTACTTCTATTTATTTAAATTTCAATAATTCTATATCAATTTTTTAATTAATTGTAACATTTTTCTGAATTAACGTACATTATTTTGTTCAATTCAAAAATGCAATAAGTACAAAAAGAAGAATTTTTAAAAATACTTTTTGTTTATTTTCATTTTACAGTAACTAAAAATAATAAAAGTAAAACTTAGTAAATAAAATTTTTTAAGTACTAATTTTATTTTTCATACTTTTAGTTATCGTAAAAAAAATTACTTTACGGAACAATTTTTTTTTATTTTAAATAATACGGAATTGTTAAAAATAAAAAAAAAATGAAAAGTAGCCTTTTTCAACAAACGGAGATTCAAAAATATCATCCCACTAAGGAATGTTCCAAAACATTTAAGAGAAGAAAAAATATTACAGGTATGAATCATGTTCTTGTTTTCCATGATTTGTCCATATTGAACAATGCATTAAATAATAGTATAAGAAAAGAAAAAAAAATAGTAGTTAAAAAAAAAAAAACACCATGCGTAATGTAAAATAGCTGGGAATAGAAAAACTTGTATTTATTATTCAAACTTAGAACAAAATTTTCAACAACTTAGATGACTACCTCATGGTTTAATGGAAATCTTACTCTATGTAGGCCCACTGGCTTTTGATTTTGAAGCTTTTGACGGGAGCTTGCCATCGTTCCTTTTGAATCCATATTCATGGACAAAGGTGCCCACTAAGTCTTGCTCATGGATTAATTTTACTCTTTTAGACAAGGAAGTGTGTTATTCATTATTATATACAGAATGAGTTTCGTAACTATTAAAATGATTGAAAATAGAAATTTTTATTATTTTTTAATTATCTAATAATTTAGAATAATATTACGCACTGTGCATCAAAAACTTTTCATTTTAGAGATGTTTGGCAACAAATTTGGTGGACTTTTACTCGTATGAATTAAACTTCCTCTCCATTCCATTTCGCTGCAATTTCCCTCAAGATATTATTAGATTAGTGACACATGTATAAGTGTCTTCAAAGGGTTGACATCAATACTAAATAATCATATGTCTATTAACCTTAATTATGGAATATTAACTTTGACATCACCCTATTCAGGAAAAACTTTAATATAGGAAGCATGTCTTATCAAATGGTATGTCAAATGATATCAATAAATTAATAAAATTATAATATTTTTAAATAGTGACCTGTCAATTTATTTTATTTTTAAATCTACAACTTTAAATAGTAAAATTTCATTAATTTGAACATACCACTTGACATGCTATTTGATAAGATCTTCTCGTAATAAAGCTTCACCCCTATCTATCAATTGAAGTTCCTAACATTCCAACAAAAAAACTGGCTCCTACCTATCCTTATTTGGAAATAATAATATCCTGACTTTTGAAAACAATTAAAATAATTGAAAATAAGATTAAAAAAATTTAATGAAAACATGTTATGCATCATATAACAGATAAACCAACTGTTTTCCATAGTTTATCAAATTCATCTTTTGTGCCGTTCATCATTTATTTATGTTAATATGGAATTTATACAATGGCTAATTCAATATTTGATTCAAAAATCTTAAATTGGTTTGAAATCTATTGTTAATTTTCCAAGCTTGAAAAACAAAATTTTAGGGGTAGTTAATCGAAATTAGTCAAACAACCATACGAAATCATAACCCACCCCTTTTTCCCTCATAATGTATTAGTCAGACATCCGAAAGTCAGGGTAACACTTTTAAATATTACCAATGTTTTAAATCACTTAATATTATTTATTTTGCCGTTATTGAATTTCCGAAAGTGTTTCTAATTCCAAATGGGAATATTAAACTATTAGGAAAAAATTATATCTATAATTCAATAAATATGAAAAAAAATGTATCAATAATTAACAAATTCTCACAGTATAATAATTTAATCCCCTGTTTCTATTTTGTTTTAATTTTGTGCGTCCATGCTAACGCCATATGATAAAGTAAAAATATATCTATATCTATATAATATACTAAAACTGAAACCTTTATACTTAGAGTTCTCTATGTAATAGTCAATGGAGGCCTCCATGTAACAAAATTAAAATGCAAATAAACATTTGTGTTGACATATTTAAAGAGTCATGTTATATAAAATTTAAAGTACATTTCACCCATAATCATGTCTTTTAAAGATAATTGTTTTAGACATCTATTCAATATCTATAAATATATTTCTTTGATTATTTACATTCATTTGCATGGTATATTGTTTTGTTTTCTATCCTACAAGGATAATTATTTTGGATCTCTTGAAATCTTATTTGCAAAACATTAGAAAGTAGAAGACTAAGAAAAAACTTTGTTTTATTTGCAGGTAACATACTTATCTCTTTTTTATTGTTATTGTTTTTCTGATGCCTACTAATAAGTGATTAATTTTAGTTTTGAATTTAATGCAATATTATCAATCAAATATAAAACAAGGAAAGAAACTAATATGAATTACTTCTTCTTACCTTAGAAAATTGTTAATTTAGTGTTTTTTGAATGTTATTTGGCTCATCTATAATACAGGGGCGGATAATTATGGCGGACGGGACTGATGCCCCCAAATTCTAGAAATTATAAATTTTACCCTTTAAAATTTTGAAAACTTAATTTGTATCCTTATAATGTTAATTTATATTTCGCTCCCCTAAATTTTTAAGAGAAATATAAATTAGCCTTAATAAATATGTGATTATTAAGTTTTGTCCTCTCAATGTACAATTTCTGTATCCGCCCCTATCTATAATAACTTCAATTTACTATAGAAAAAAATAATTTGTATTACATAGACAAAATTTAATATGATAACTTATGATATAATTCTATACCCGTGCTTATGCACAGGAATACAACCTAATATTTAAGGAATAATGAATCATCTCACTCGTTCAAGAAAAATAGCTATGTGAAGTTACGAGCTAAAATTTAGATCTTTTATCTGATAATTAGTATATGAGAATTGTTTTCCTTTTAATAGTGCAACTCAAGTGACTAACCTTAAAAATAGGATTACCAAACTCAAATTTAAGAAAGTGGTCAGCAGACAATAATCACAATTGTTGACATAAAAAATTCTTACATGAATTAGATCCATGATATAGTGTTATAAGCAGATAGATGTTGAGATATATTATGAGTGTTTCCAATCAAAAAATCTATTGAGGGAACTGGAGAGAGAGCATACTGCGAGGGGGAGCATACTGGAGAGGATCCGGCTCCTGCTTGTACACTTATAATAGTTACTATTATGTTGTCTTAATTATTTTTATTTTTCAGATAGCCAACATTATTTTTTTGGATGCACCTGTCGGTACTGGATTTTCCTATGCAATAACTTACGAAGGTTATCATTCTTCGGATGTAAAAACGGTTGAAGATATTTATACTTTTCTTCAAAAGGTGACTAATGAATAAGTTTCAGTAGGATTAATTAATTTGCCGTAATCAATTTAATTTCTTAATTAAAGATTTTTATTTTTCTTGGATGAACCTTTTTGATATGCAGTGGTTATTGAAGCATCCTAAATTTATAAAGAATCGGTTTTACATTGGTGGTGACTCATATGCTGGCATGTTTGTTCCAATGATTGTCTACAAAATATCAGAAGGTTAGTTGGATATTAATTAAAAAAAAAAAATCAATCAGATGAATACATATGTTTTTTATTTTTTTTCAATTGGTTTTTAGACAAATACAATCTACATTACTGATATCATATACACAGGTATTGAGGCAGGTTTAAAGCCAAGCATTAATATTCAGGTAATTTATATATGTATATCAATAACGTTTTGGCAAAAAAATTATTGGCGTATAAAATTGATTGATTTGTTGAAATATGTAATAACCTTTCATTATTCAGTCCAACTAGACAATTTTATTTTAAAACTTGAATCAGGGATACGTGATTGGCAACCCGGTAACCGCTCAATTTTCACATAGATGGAAATTCGAGGGTACCATTTGCTCACCGCTTGGGACTTCTATCCGATGAATATTATAAGGTCATCCAAAAAAACCCTTCACATATTAATCTTTCATACATTTTGGTATAGAAAATATTTATATATCTGATCGTGTATAAAAGATTAATTCCTTACTTAATAGGATACTAACAACAAAATTATTTTTTAAGTTTGTTTTATATAATCAATTTTGCATTATATTTTCATGAAGGATTTGAAAGTCACTGACTAAACTGCCATCTATGGTACTTACAAGTGTAAAATGGAACTGTTCAGATGGCGAAAGTTTACTGTCACGAGCAATATGTGAATCCAGGTCCAGACAACGCCTGGTGTCTTTATGCTCTCCAATTTTATCAAGAGGTAGGATAAGTTACTGATCTGGTGTAATTCTTATAAATTGTAAGCTTCACAATAGGAGAATGGCAATTAAAATAATTTCTAGCATTTAACAGGTCTTCTACCTTTTAAGATTTGCATCACAAATGTCCTAAGGATAGTGTGTTTTTTGCTTTTCTACCTTGTAAATTTTCTCTCATCTACAACTTAACAACTTGACATACAAACAAACTAACTAAATTTTAATCCCATTAAATAGAGTTGACTGCATAAATCTTACTACGCCATTTCACTCTGTCATGCACCATATTCTCCTCAATTCTTCAATGAGCTATATATTTCTTACAAGTTACCCACCAAATATTTTTTGATCTTCTTTTACCCATCTTATATTGACTACTCTCTCGAAAGTTTACTCGCAAGACAGGCGTTTCTACTGATCGTTTTAACACATGACCTAATCACCTTAAGCGTGTTTCTTTCATTTTCTCATCAATAGATATTATTCCAATCTTCTCACGAATATGTTCATTGCGTATCTTGTACATCCTAGTATATCCACACATCCATCTTAATATTTACATTTCTACTACTCTCATCTTTTGCTCATATGTGTAATTCACTACCCAACATTATATCAGACCCATAAAGTATCGTTGGCCTAATTGCCGTTTTATAGAAATTTACCCTTAAATCGTAAAAGAATTTTGCGGTAACATAATATTCTCGATGTCATTTTCTATTTAGTCCAATCTGCTTGTATCCGATGTGTAACATCTTGATTTATACTGCTATCACTCTGAAAATTTGATTATAAATACATAAAATTTTCACTATGGGTATCTCTTGATCTCCGATATTAACCCTTATTCCATTCCTGCATACACCCTTGCTAAATTTAAATTTCATATATTCTGTTTTTGATTTTCTAATTCTAAACCATTTTGCTTCAAGTATCTCTCTCCAAACCTCGATTTTAGCATTAACCCCATATCTGTTTCATCTACTAAAACAATGTCATCTGCAAATAACATACACCTTAGTATTTCCTCCTGTATGTGTCTTGTAAGTTGATCTATGATCAATATAAATAGATAAAGATTTAGAACTGAGGGAATTCTTGTGTTAACCTCCTAGTGAAATTCTTACACTTGTAACCACATTCTTATACATTTCCTTTATTGATTCTATATATACGACTCTAACTCCTATTTTTTTCTAAACTTCTCCACATAATTTCTCTAGAAATTCTATCGTATGCCTTTTCAAAATCAATAGGAGTCATATGTAAATTCTTTTCATTATTCTGGTATTTCTCGGTAAGTTTCCTTAAGACATGTATGGGTTTAGTTGTCGATCTCCCTGGCATGAAATCAACTCGATTATTTGATGCCTTAGTCTCGTTTCTTAACATTCTTTCTATCACTCTCTCCCAAAGTTTCATCGTATGGCTCATTAATTTAATACATCTGTAATTCGCACAATTTTGTATATCCCCTTTATTTTTTAATATGGATATGAGAATACTCTTCTTCCATTAGTCATGCATCTTTCTACTCTTCAATATTGTATTACAAAGATTGGTAAGTCAAATTATACCCTTCTTTCCTAAACATTTCTATACCTCGATTGAAATATCATTGGGACAGGGTTAACTACTTTTCCTTTCTTCATCTTCTTCAAACCCTCATCCACTTCTAATTTCCGAATCCTTCGATAATACATTACATTTCTATACTCCTCAGACTTAGCCAACTCGCCCAAAATGATATTCTGTCCACTGCCTTCATTGAATAGATGATGAAAATATCTCTACCACATTTCCTTAATTTCCTTATCTCTTACTAGGACCTTTTTTATTTTTATCCTTGATGCACTTAATTTGGGTTAAATCCTTCGTCCTATGGGCTCTTGCTTTAGCAATTTTATAAATATCTCGCTCCCCTTCTTTGAATTCTAGTTTTTGGTAAAAATATTCATAAGTCCTATCCCTCACTTCACTTACAGTCTTTTCTGTCTTCTTTTTAGCAAATTTATATTTCTCAATATTTTTGTCACTTAAAAATATTATTTTGTAAAATTAATATAAGTTAATAAGTTTATTAATTCTTATGCAGTAATTTAAAATGACAATTAAAATGAAACAGATGGAGATATAACTATTTAAATTTGGAGAAAGTTAAGATAGACTTGGTTTGGTGAAGTGAGGTTATTCCAGAACAATTGTCTTAAAAACAAAATTTCCATTTGCAGTGCATTAGAGACATATATCAACTAAATGTTTTGGAACCGAAATGCAAACCTAGATCTTCGAAGCCTGAAGATTTGGAATCTGGTACGACCTATTCCATTATTAGGATTCTCCCTCGATCGAATGGGAAGGAATCGTGGTGTCGAGTAAGTTATTCATCATTTTTTTTTTTTGTTCATGAATTGATTATACACTCACTACTTTATGGGATTATTTTAGAAATTAACCTTTATACTGATTTTGATGTAGGAAGACAATTATTTGCTATCCTATGTGTGGGCAAATGATCTAGCTGTCCAAGAAGCTCTTCATGTTCGAAAGGTTTGTATCTACTCTAATTAATGCTGTATGTTTTCGGTAACACTTCCTTTGTATGTGCCACAAAGGATAACTGTAGATTCTTTACAATTGACAAAAATTAGAAGTTTTTCCATGATTAACAAGGATATAAATGCTTGTTTTCTAATCTAGAAATTAATTAATTATCAACTTCTCTACAAAATTAGGGAACAATTAAACAGTGGGAAAGATGCAACAAAAGCTTATCTTATGATTATAATGTACAAAGTGTTGTTGAATATCATCAGCTTCTAAGCAAGAAAGGATATGCAGTTCTAGTATACAGGTAAGCCTGGATGCTTTTAAGAATTTTTTTAAGTGAAATACAAAATTTTCAGAGGGGAAATATTTTGCTAGATTTGGTTTTGAGTTTACTTAAATGTTATAAAATTTATGATATCAATTAATGTAAGTAAATTTTTTTAATATTTAATACTAAACACAAATTCTACAAATAAGGAGGATTTTGTTATTATTTTCCTTCCAGAGTACATGTTTTCTAAATCAATTACTAACACATATAGTATTTGCTACGTATCTTTGTTTTTTGTCATTGCAGTGGTGATCATGACATGTGACGAATACCATACATTGGTACACTAAAATGGATACGACTTTATCAACATGACTATTGGTGATGATTGGCGACCTTGGATTGTTGATGGTCAGGTTGCAGGGTAATTAAGTGTTTTTTTTTTTTTTGTGGCAAATGATATTTGAAGACCTTTTTACGTTTCTTACACACTCTTATTCCTTTTTTAACAAGTAAAATGATTAAAAACACTTCACTCACAGCACTCTAAAAATTCTCCATCCACATGATTCTATTTTTATATATTTAAAGTGCCCTTGTTTCAATATTTACCTACAAGAATGAATTTAAAAATATTTTATACTTAAGAATTTATATATAAAACCTTCAAATATTTATAGAATTTTTTTTTGTAATTATTAAATAAAGATTATTATATATTAAATATTTTAGTCAGATCCAAATTCTAATTGGATCGGAACAATTAGATCTATATCCGATTCGGGTATTGTAATAGTTAAACGGATCTAGATTAGATTCAAATAATTAGATTTATACGTATGCATCCATACTCGATAAACGGGTCCAGAATGGGTGAATCCGAATCTAGACCCCATCTACGTAGATCCCAGTCACACCCGTTACGAACCTGTTTATTCGATCTGAATCTATGTGTAAATCAAATTATCCAAATCTGTAGCTATTATAATACACATATCGTATTGGATCTGGTTATTCCGATCTATATAGAACTCGAATCTAATTAAAATATTTAAATTATATATATAAGTTATTCTATATATATATATATATATATATATGTTATGTAAATTACCAATATAGTTTATACTCTAATATAAAACATATGCATAAATATTAATATAAACTAAATCTTTTTTTATAAGTACAAATTAGAAATTTCTGTAAAAATTTGAAGTTGTTGTATATAAAATTTCAAATTTATATAATGTTTTCAAACTTAGAATATTTTCGAACTTATTAAACATTAAAACAAGGACACTTCAAGTATATAAAAATAAAATAATGTGAATGAAGAATTTGGATTAGTTATTTTGCTTGTTAAAAAGAGATAAGAAGCGTATAAAAAAATTTAAAAAAAAATGTGCAAATAACATTCGCCTTTTTGAATCATTACATTTCTTTGTTTCCTCAAGGAAATAGGCATGTACTACCTTTTCAAATACTAAATATTACTACTAAAATTTTTTGGCTTTGCAGATACACGGAAAGGTATATTCACAAGAAAACTCAATCTTACCTCACCTTCGCGACTGTGAAGGTAAGAAAATTTTGACCCAAATTTGGGTAGGCTTAATTTTGTAACTCACTTGTAAATTTTATGGGTAAATTAAATTTTATAATTGATCTAAGTTAGATTTTATAAAATTTAATTTACACTACATCGTCTGTATGTATGCCGAAAGATATTATTTGTCTAGATATTTCCTTGAAATTTATATGATTTTTAAAACTCTTTTTTTTTTTTTGGCAGGGTGCTGGTCATACAGCTCCAGAGTACAAGCCCAAACAATGTTTTGGTATGCTGGACGTTTAACGGTTTTTTGAAAATTATCCATTGTAGATTTAACTTCCGTTTTTTATCCACGATAGACCAATGCAAAATGGTCGATATGGGCTAGTATTTTGTTCTTTTTTGTCTTTGATTAGTGTACACATAAATATTATGATACGTGTGCATGACACCTATATCTTTATCTTACTATTATTATATTTAAAATTTAAAATTTCTTTTTGATGTGCGTCATTATGTTAACTTTCTTTTATATACATGATAATAAAAGAAAAAATCAATGTAATCCACAAATTGAGTGTGATAGTTCTAACCCGCTAATTTTTCTCCTATCCACCTTGCATTGTCTAAAATTTTATTTTGTAATTTTTATATAAATTCTTTTAAATTTCAAATATTTATATTTTTTTTTGAATTTTTATTTTTTTTAATTACACACTTATAGAATATGCCTTTCTCTTTTCCCTTTAGTATGTATAATAATAGAAAGGACGAAAATTTAAACTTGTCTTTGTCATGTATCTATATGATGAGTGCATGATTTATAAGCTACGCGGAAAAGAAAAAATCTTTGCTCTTAAACAAACTTAATTTTATTTGATTAAACTTACATAGTTAGTGTACAAAAAATATTCAATAAGGCTTGGTTTGGGAGTTCAGATTTGAAAAGAAAAAAAAAAAAAAAAAAGAAGAGAGGGGGAAGGATAGTATAATATTTTCTCTTTGTTTGAGTGTTTTAAGTTGGAAGAAAAGAAGGGATTTCGAATGGAATGGAGGGATAACAAATTTAGGAGGTATTTAGTTTATGGGTATAAGGAGAAATAATGGGAATCAAGGTTAATGATGCCTATGGATGTTGTTTGGTTAATCTCTATATGAATCGTTCTTTGGGAATGAAAGATTTAGAAAATGTTCGCTTTCATTCCCCATTTGTGATTTAGGTTTTAAATTGATTAACTTATCAATATAATAGAATACATTCCTTGTTCAATTCAATCAATCAACAGAGAATGACATAAACCCATACCGATAGTAGGATTTTTTGTCATTTCTATTCCAATTTCGATCCCGAATGCTAACCAAACGTATCCTTAAAAAGTTCTCATTCCAAATGAGGAAGGAAATGCAAGGAAAATGTTATTTATTTTTTAAAACTTTTTGTAATGTCAATTTTACCCACTAAATCTATAACAAATTTTTTAACTAAAATGATAAACTTATAAATTCATTCATTTTCCTTTTCAAACTCTCAAATAACATGAAAGGAAATTACAATCCCTTCTTTCTTTCTTTTTTTTTCCCAAACTTAAACTTTTTTACCCTAAACTCCCAAACTCACCGTAAGATTTATAACTTTTAGAAATCTAATTGTGTCCAAAAAAAATTGTAGAAATTTAACCGTTTCAAAAACTATAATTATTTAAGAAACTATTTTCGCTTTTTTTTTTTCAAAAAAAAAAAAGAAAAAGAAAAAAAAATTTCTCATCTTCCATATTTAGCATATGCGTTTATCATCAATATATAGACTATATATGAGATTAGTGGAGGAACAATATGAAATAATTCTGAAACATAGGGTCTGATAGTTCAATAATTTTTTAGCATAATGATCAGTGAGTAAAGGCCAAATAATTAGGGCCCGGTCCATGAGTTAAAAAAAATACCCGACCCTCACTGACTAGGTCAAAAAAATTTTGGCCCTCTACCTAATCTATACAAAGCGCCGGATACCCTCAAAAGAGGGACGGATTGTTCGGGTACCCGACCCTCACTAGTAACAAAATATAAAAATTTAAATAATGATAGTTAAGTAAGTTAATTTTACAATTAAATCTAAATTACAAAATACATCCCAATATTAAATCCTAAAGTAAGTTAATTTCACAATTAAATCTAAATTACAAAATACATCCCAATATTAAATCCTAATAGCAACAAACTAACAAGTAGCAACAGGCCAATAGCAACAATAATTAAATTGTAAAATATATTTCAATAGACGTGAGTGTGAGAAATAAGGATGTGAGAAAGTGGAAGAGCAGGAAGAGATGATTGAGGCGGAAGAGGAAGGAAAGACAACGAATTGAAAAAGAAGATACGAGAGTACGCCAATAAACCTAATAAGTATTTACTTTTAATAAAACCTTATTAATCAAATTTATAAAATTACTCCTAAAATGGATCGGGTTGGATAACTGGTAGGTCACAGAAATGTGACCCGCTACCCGACTTGCTTTCAGAATGCGGTTCGAATACTCTCTTTTTTCGTTTCAGGTTGAATCGATTCAGTGAGTCAGAATGAACACCCCTAAAAATAATCACTAGTTCTTAGGGGAGAAGAAAGTCGGCTATAGTCTCAACTCAGCAAATAACACCCTCTACCAAAGTAAGGCGTCGTTCTATCAGAAAACGGCAACGATAATCTTAGGCCCAACAATCCCAGTAATGCCATCGCAGGCAACGCAATCGTGGGACTAGGCTCAAGAAGAAAGCAGCTAGCATTTGAGCCTAGCTACTCTTGGACTCCACCCGCCATCGTCACTCTGTTTTCTGAATAACAGCTTTATCACCGGATCTTACATCATCACGAAGTCAAAACCCAGGTTGGAATTCCTTAGGATACTATTTCGAATATTATCTAAAATAAATTTTATAACAACTAAAAAATGTCACATACGTGAGATAAAAAGTTATTAAAAAACGTGTTTAGTGAATCATTATAAAATTATTTGAAAAATAATGAATACATTTTTATGATCCAAATGGATATTAATATGTCGATTAGTACTGTAATTGCTTAGGAGAATTATTGTTGCAATAATTTGAGTAGATTATGTTATCGTTTGGTTTGCTGTTAAATTATGATGAAGAATTATGGAGCAAATGAAGATGATGATGTGGACTGAGTGTGTCTATTGACGAAGCAAGAATCTAGCTTCTAAGTAGAGAGAGAAAGTCGAAGAGTTGAGGAGAATTTGTGACTGATATTACTGAGGAGAGACTAGTACAGAGAGTGCACGACTGGTTCTCTGAGTGAGTTTTCTTATCACCCAAACCCCTTATTTTATAGATGTACCTGAAGGAGCATGAGGCTATCATTATACTAGCTCAATTAGGACTAAATTACATTTCTGCGCTGCCACGTAAGCACTTCTAGAACAATGCAGGAAAATTGCTATGTGTTACTAATCGGCATCATCATTAGTCCCCTCGGCTCAGTGCCGAGCTTCGGGAATGGGCCGAGCCGAAAACGACTGCCTGCAGCCCGCAGTCCCCAAACACCTATGACCAACCCTCGCATACTGAGCCGAGGTGCATAAGCCTTGGAGCATCCCGTGCTTGCCACACCGATCCGAGGCCGAGGTGACACGTGGGCCCCTTGACAAGACATGGCTGCAATATTAACTCGTGGATGACGTTTTTTGCTGAGTCCCCATGCATTGAATTTTTATTTATTGCACTGTATTACTCGCTCCAATTTTGCTGCAAAATGCCTCATTTTTTCCACTGAAACGCCTCGTTTCATTTCAAACCCGTCAATTTTCCCTCCAAATTCATAGAACACTACTGAAGGATGCTCCTCCTATTTATACCTCCATTCTCCTCCTTATTCACTTTTACTTTCTTCCTTCAACTTTTTCCTTTGTTCTTCACTCCCTTTGCTCTTTTACTCCACCAGAATTTCACATCCTCTCTTACTCTCCTCACCACCTTCGCTCTTCACTCCCCTTGCTCCATTACTCTCCCAGTTGCCCACCGCCGACCACCGCTCAACGTTGCTAATGGATACCACAAGAAATCTCCCCAAAAACCTCACTCGCCTTTCAAATAGAAGATCATAGTCGGTACGTTCACTCCCTCCTCTCTCATTAGCACGCAGGTCCCTCCTTCTCCCGTAGACGCCACTGATAGGCTACTGAACCCCTCAGACAAGGCTCTCTTGGCAGCAGTCCCCCTAAACTTTTCCCCCGAACTCACCCTTGCCGAACCTCCACAGAATGACCACCCCAACCTCCAAACACTAGACATATCAAACACTCTCGACCCCGAGGATATCAAAATACTTAGGGACCGATACCGCTTCCCTAATAAAAAAATACACATCAAATTCCCTACTCCCGAGGACCGAGCCCACCTACCTCCTCTTGGTTACTTAACAGTTTACCAATAGCACATCTCCTCGTCCATCTGTCCGACCACTGGGATATTAGTATATCCCACCTGATCCCAAACGTATTTCAGCTTATTGCCAGATTCTCCCTCCTCTGTAAATTACACAACATCCCCCTTTCCTTAGACACTTTTAAAATGATGTTGAAGCTATCCCTTGCGAGGGGATTCTTTTACATTTCAGTCTGAACCGCGGGCAAACAGCTCATTTCGGGAAACCCTTCATCTATTCACGATTGAAAAAGTCATTTTGTTTTGCCCGATACCTCAATCCTCTAATGCCTTGGGGTCCTTGGAACCTTGCCAAAGAAAATCTCAAAACCAAAAACACCTCTTCTGCTTCAAAGTATCAATATAAGCTTTACAGTTCCTTTTCCAGTGCCATTCGTTTCCACAATAGTAATAATTACCCTTGGCTTTATCCTTTTTGATCACAAAAAACGTGTGTTGGTTTTAACCCAGAATTGACTTTCACAAAACCAATCTTGGATTTCTTTTTCTTCTTATTAGAAGAATCAACAACCATCACTTGTTTCCTTTCATTTTTAATAGTTGCCTCAGCAGTTTTTTAGCATATTCAACAGTTCAGTAAAAGTTGTGGATAATTTATTCATATTGTAATTCATCACGAACTATGAAAAACTATCAGACAGATATTACAAAATTAAGTCAACATTTAACTCATGACTTTGTTTAAATCTCAATCGTTCTAATTTTTCAATTAGTCCGATCATCTTCAGTACATGAATCGCTACTAAAGAATCCTCTGCCATTTTACAACAGAATAGCTCTTTAGAGGTCTCATATCTCTCATTCCTATATTGTTCATCAAATAACTCCTTGAGATGAATAATCATAGAGTGAGCATCCATATTTTCATGTTGTTTCTGTAATTCAGAACTCATAGTGGCCAATATGATACAAGAGGCAGTATCATTGTCCTCTATGTGCTTATTTATGATAAGAATTCTGAACTACTTCATCAACATCATGCGCTGGGACAACATACATATGTTGATCAAGAACATAGCCAATTTTCTCATGCTTGAGAACAATTCTCAAGTTACGATGCCAATCCGGAATATTTGGCCCAGTGAGTTTGTTGTCATTTAAAATAGGACGTAAATTGATGTTATTACTCATATTCTACAACACATAAATAAAGATAGTATAAGTATTTGTTATTTATGCATAAACAAAATCAAAAGATAATATGGATTTTCTTTTAATTTGATTTTGCTCCAACTATTTTAATTCAAATCAATAACCCTCGCATATTGATTCGGGAGCTATCACATAACCCCTAGTGGGTTAGGATCCCATCTAATTATTTTGATCTTGGTGTACCCAACAAACCAAAATAATTTTGAAAGGTAGTTAACTCTTACCAATTACAACTCTTTATAATTCGTAGTATGTTAGGTATTAACTCTTTGATAGCACATCATATGTGGCTCCTAACATCTTTGCCTCAAAGACATATAACCTTGAGTATACCCAACAAATTATATGCCTCCGTTAAGTCATACCCATTATTCAGATATCTCATCTCATAGCTCAAACATGTCCAACGTAAAGTAATATTAGATTAGACCAACAAGTTAAATCTAAGAAAAATTCTCGTTTGTTGCTATAATAATAGAAGGCAACATATTTACTGACTTAATATTAATTTGATGGATTTTCTTTTATTTATTTTATTAGGTCTCATCAAAATTGCATGCAATATTATCATATCATCATATAATAAATAAATGCATAAAACCATGGATGATTATGGACTTTTACTAAACTAGTTTCCTTAAGTCACGAAGAAAATTAGGTGGTCAAATCTTAAGGATAATCTTCAACTCTTGAAAATTTCCTTCTAGGTTGCACTTTTCTGCCATCTCCATTATCTTGTACATTACAAATGTAATTCTATCTAAATATTTTAGATATTCAATCCTATCCCTAACCTATATCTTATGTACATTAGATGATTGGTTAAGAAATCTCGAGTTACATTCGAGGGAATTTAGATGAAAAAGGAATTACATTCAGAAAAATAGAGAAAGGCAGGACACGCAGGCCCTATTTAAAAAATTTACAACTATTAAATTTGAACCAAATAAATTAAACACAATCACATTGGTCTTAAGTCCATAATCATCCATCATGCTATTAAATAATTCAATAATTAAATAAAAGTATAAATCCGTATTTAGTATCTAATCATGAATCACTATATTTCATAATTCCAATCTCATTGAAATTATTAATTTTGAATTATTCACGAAAATATTTTGTAGAGAAAAATAATAATTTTCCAATCTCATTAGAAAATAATCCTTTAAATAATAGAATTTCAAAAATTATATTAGAAACAATTTCTAAATTTTTTTGAACATTTATTAAATTCCAATCTCATTGAAAAATAATAAATTTTTAAAATTTAAACAAATTACCTAATTCTAATCACATTAGAATTAGGCCAAAATAAATATTTTCAGAGGTTTTATACTTTCTAAATTTTTAATCAAATTAAAATAAAAGAAAGTTTCTAAATCATATCAATTAATTTTAAACAGCAATTGTCAAAATTAATTGGTGATTTCAAAAATCAAAATTTAAAAAAAAAACTTTACATGAAAATATTGAATAAAAGTCGATAGAAATAATTTAACTTATTAAATACTCTTAGAGACAAAACCGACAATTAATCAAACTTGCAATCAAGATGATGTCATCTTGATATGCAAAAGCCGTGAATCAAATTCCCGTTCCACCCTTCTTCTTTTTTTAATTTCTCCAATATTTTATAAATAAAATTCAAAAATTCATATAATTTGAATAATTCAATATTCATGATAATTAAATACAACTACATCATAAATTAATTAAGGATGTCTCTGATACCACTGTAAGAAAGTAAATAGACAGATAACGCAATGGAATTTAAATTTTTTACTTTCCTATCACGGATCACCTTGATTAATTTATGTTGTAGTACCAGTAAAGTATAGAGATTATACCTTAAAATTGTAGTAAAATCTTCAATATGTTTGGGACATCGATCCACAAGCAACACAAGTGTCCGATCTCTATTGGTATCCACACAGATAATTAAATCAGGAATCTTCACAAGATTGATTGATCCAAACCACGGAGTGGTAGCACCTAAATTATTTCAATCTTAAAAACGTGACAATCACGTTTTTGGAACAAATTTTGGCGGCTTTTTCTTTTTGCTTGCTTGGCCATAAGTAGTACCAGTAGTATTCAAGTACTACTACTCTCACTCTCTCTCTCTCTCTCTCTCTCTCTATATATATACATATATATATATATATATATATATATATATATATATATAGAATCCCAATCAAATTGGGTTTAGGAAATTACAAATTTCAATCAGTTTGGGTCATGGTATGAATAATTATAAAACTATTGGAACTATTAATATGTCTTACATATTAACTCCTAATATTTATAACTTATTAAGCTAATTAAACCTAAAAATTAATTTATCTCATAAATTAACCCATAACTATCTCTACTTATCAAATCATTTTAATCCTGAATTAATTATCCTTAAGTGTGTGACTCTTTAGGTTCCCAATCACGTTGGTGATAAGTATAAATTGTAATTCTAAGTTACTTAGGATTAGATAAATTAAACACCTTTAATTTATCATTAATTCTCCAATTAATTAATTTACACTTATAGATCAAGATTGGTTTCTAGGAAAGTATCATGACCACCCAAGTGTTGAGATATGTCAAGTGGTTCGACATCACCCATGTGTGACTAGTTTTTCGGTAATTATTATCCTTTCACCAACCTATATCCCGATTAATTCAAGAGTATAGATATAATGCTAACTCTTATCGAATTAATCAAATTTTACTTCTTTCCAGTATACAACTCACTTGAAATAGAATTTATGACACTCTTAAATCTATTTCCACTTTGCGAAAAGATTTTCGAATCGTATTTCAAGAAGATTCTGGCCATACTGGAATATATTCTTCTATTATACGAAGTGGTAAATCCTCTATAGGTCATATCTCATCTTCTCATGATTCACTTCATATACCCGAACTCTATAGTATGTACGACTCACTAAGAGGAACGACTAATAGAGTCAAAGAATAATAATCCACAGTCAAGATAAATTCATGACCTAAAATCAAAGGACCATTACACTACTATCACAAAGAGATTAATCTACTGGCATTTAAATAATAATCTGTGTGGAATACTCTTAGCGGGTCAATCCGATGCACTTATTCTTAATAAGCATCCACATACACTTATGTACTAATCTATAAGTGTCATATACTACGATTAGGGATATTCACGAATAAAATATAATTAGATCACAACTCTTTATGATTTCATATATAAATATTTTATTCAAAAAATGTCATATTACAAAATATACATAAATATAAAAGTGTAATTTATCCCTAAAATTAATTAGTTTTAGGGCATACACTAACAGTTTGACATATCTGTGCACAATATTCAACTCCTTGATGAAGTGCTTTTGTTTCTGCTTCCATGTTGGTTCCAATTCCATAGAAAGATGGAAAGCATAGAGAATTCTGCCATGATCATTCCTGAGAAGGCCCCTACCTGCTAAGATCCCCGGATTACCTCTAGAAGCTCCATCCACATTAAATTTCAACACTCCAGGTGGAGGGGATTGCCAAGATACCAGTTGAGGAGCCTCAACTTTGAAGGGTGTTATGTTGAAGTTGGTGTCCGGCTAAAGCAGCCTGTTATCTTTTTTGCTTGTTCGGAAAGGCTTTGCTTTCGAGATTTCACGGAGAGAGTTCATGACCTGATAAGCAATTTGATTCACTGTGAGTTTTGCCTTTGACAGATGTTCTAATTGAAAAAGATCTCTTAAATTTGATACTACCAATATGAGATGCATTATTTTCCAAGTAGATGCATTTGCAAATTTATCACTGAAGGGTACATGGTACATCTCATTTAAATTGAATTCATAAATTCTCCACGGAATTGCCTCTTGTACAGATACCCATCTTGTATCCTGAAATTGTTGTATCTCATCAATAAGATTTTCACTATTATCGTGAGAGTCTGAGAGATGAAAACTGTGTTGGCCTCAAATAGCAACCTAAGAGGGGGTGAATTAGGTTGTATCTAAAATAAACATTTTTATGTGCTTAATAAAAATACAAACTTTATGCATCAAATAAAAATTTAAGCACAAATGAATACAATAGATATTCAACAATTTAAGTTTAAAGAACAAATTAGAAGATTGAGATTAAGAGTATCAAACCAAACTCCTAAACTTCTCAAACTTGGAGCTTACAACCACAAAGAGCTTCTTACAAGGCAACTATCAAGTTCTCAACTTGAAGTTTGGCCACTAAAAGTTTCTTCAAAGTAAGTGAGACAATAACCTCTTGTACACAAATGAGGATCACTCTTGCTCACACTAATTTTCTTTAGTTGAGCCAAGAGTTTTACACTCACAATCTTCCTTTGTTACATTTAATGTTATCTTCCACTCTTACACTTGAAGAACTCTTGCACTGCTAAACTCTTTTCACAAAACTACCTACACTATTACAACACTTGTACCCACTATTTCTCCCAAATAGCTCAAGTATTACTTGTAATCAATGTAGAAATCTCTTGTTGTTTAATTCAAGCCAAGGGGTATTTATAGTTGTCCAAAATCTGCTTCTAACAACTTTCCAACGGCTATTTTTTGCTTACTGAAAAACTAGTCATTGGACCTTTCGGACGGCCGATGCAGCAAGTATGCGTTCGAACGAACTAGCCGTTGGACCGTTCGGACGGCAGCTGTTAAACCCTACGTCCGTTCTCTGAGGGTATTCGTTCGGACGTTCGAGGAAGCGTCCGAACCTGCGTCCGATCGAAGCAAAGTCTTCTGGAAATATGATCGGACGCTGTTCTTCATCCGAGACTTGCTTCAAATTCTTTGTGTCGGGTGATTACCATCGTCCGAAACTCTGTCTTTCGGATAGTCATTTGTGTAAGACCATGGAGTCTTTTGGTTGTTTTGTTCGGATGATCATTTGCGTCCTAACCTACCTATTTTTCTACACACTTGTTTTCAAACCATTAGTGCGATTTGGTCATCATCAAAACATGGTTATCATAACTAGTGTTCAACAAACTGCAACTCGATTATGCCCTTTGTATATGTACTTGTACAAATGCTTCATTACTTCTATTCCAAAACAAACTTCTATGTTTATGTGGTAGATATATCTCGTGGGGAAGTATGGGTTATATGAAATAATCTATTTGTTATTCAATATTTTGTTCCGTACTAAAACCTTTTCATTTATCTTTCTTCTCCTATAAGTAGGATAGGCATCTTTACTGCATATAGTATACTAGCAATAAGATCTGGGGTAATAAAATCTGCATTTTCCATTGACCATGCATGAATTCTTAGTTTAACCATCAATTCATACAATTCTAGATGCTTGTTTTTTTTAGGTAGTTCTGCACATATATGTCAAAATCCTCTTGGTTAATGAATTTGTATTCAGTCTTCAATATGATAAGCATATGTGCAGGGGTAAGCCTCTTTTTTGAAATTCAATGACATAAACATATGTTGCAACCTTTCCAAAAATTTCCTTTTTGAACAATTGATCTTTTAGATCATGCAACTTTGCTCTGGATACTCTAGAAACCAAATATGGATGATCTTGTTCTTGTTGCGCATTATTCAGCTCGTTTTTGAATTTCGTTTCAATCTGGGTTGCAAGTCATGGTGATAAACAAATCTGACTTTTCAAAGCGTTGGACTAATGCTATTGAATGCAAATATTGCCGACGCATATCCCTTGGCCCTCCAATAAAAGATAGAGAAAGCACTATCCTTTGGCCAATTTATCTCCTCTAGTTTCGCCTGCAGTCACAAAATCTACGATTCCTTGATAAAGTTTAGTTCTGATAATGGCTTATCTTCTATGAAAATCTAAGCGTGTAGTCTACTAATAATTGGAAACGTGAATAATAAATCAATGCCAAAATGTGGTTAAATGTAAATCATTCCAGGAATAAATTAAAAGATTAATTGGTAATAGTGCTAATCCTTTATATTAGTCCTTTATGATATATAATTAATTAGCTCCCCTCAATCAAAAATTTTTGCTGCAAAATTGAAGTTGATTCTTTGCTCATTCCTTTCCTCTCTTTCATTTGCTGCATTTTCTTTAGTTGATTTTTTTAAAGTTCCATAGAGTATACAAAAACAAAAATTTTAGATCACATATAGTTGGATAGACATATACTATCTCAGATGACAAATTGTAGATGAGCTTGATATGAATAGCACAGCACAAGAAAAGGCTTTATAACAATGGTTTTAGGATTCCTTGAGAAATGCTTGTTGCAACATTAGAATATGGCCTTTCTTGTATGCTTTCATATGTTGCATCATCTTAGCTTTCAAAATTCTTTTTTTTTCTTTATATCTTGATGCTATCCTATTTCTCCTTTTGGAAATAATAAGGGATATTGTATCGGGTCATAGCAACTCATAATAATACTTTACTTGACGTCTTTTTCTTGAAAGTGCATAAACAATATCTCTCTCTCTAGATGTATTGTTGGATCATTTCTTTCAACTCATATTGCTGCAACTTGGTCTGCAATTCGTTCGTTATAGACACTCTGATCTAATTTGACATCCTTTCTTAGATAGATCTAGAGATCTTAAAATGATGGATAATCCTTTAGTTGTCGTAGGAATTGCGCATAAGGATTTTCCTCCATTACATGCATGAGTTTCTCAACAATTGTAACACTTAGTTGTAATCCTTGAAGAAGTTTCATTATGTTTTGCACCTCATTTATGGTGTCATAAAAGTAGAGCTAAAAATATTGTGGGTAGTCTTCTTTGGGAATTAAACAAGGGAGGTCATGGTAAATTTGCACTTGTACTCGAAATGTGAAAACATCTTTTCTACTTGGGACAAGCTCCTTATTTAGAATTACTCCAAAGAAAGTAAATGAAAAGAGCTATTATATGCACTAATCTTTGTAGTTGGAATTCTCTAGCCTCTGTAGAGTCTGACGTAAAGAGGTAATAGAGTTCTTCGGGAACTTCAACATCAATAAGCTTAATTGTTCTTTTTTGGCAACAAAATGATGGTTGCTCATGTTCAAATCTCTTAGTTCCACAAAATTGACAAGGAGGCTGCCTTTTCTACTGTGTATGTCTTTGAGCAAGTAGGCTCATAAAATTTTTTGCCCTACATTTTAAATGCAATTAGTTACCCTAAGGTAGTAAGATAAACAGAATGAAAAAAAAGGGAGTAAGAAAAAGATAAATCATTTGTGAACGTGGTAGTCGCAATACCTTCGTGCTTGTGAACTAACAGTGGTCCTCTTAATAGCCAGGGATTCTTTGTCTTTTTTCCCTTCTAGTATCAAATACTGCTTACACTATTATAGTTCTTCCCTTTTTGACTGATTCTTTTATTTTTTGTATGTATTATTGTCTTTTTTCCGGATTTAAATGTACGTACTAATTTCTTTTTCTTCTACTATACTCCCACATTGGCTTTCACCTAACATAAAATCACCATAGTCAAATATGTAGAGCTAAATCAGAAATAAAAGAATGATTTGTAAAGCAAAATTAAAAAGACAAAGAAAGCATACGAAGTTGTGACACTTTATGGATATATGCTCTACAAGGTTAGTATCATTCAATTTTGGTTTTCAATAATCTTGAATTTGGGTGCATACGTGTGGGAGTTGAGAATAAAAATATGAACTTAAAGGTAACATACAAATTTGGCTTGTTTCTTAAAAGTTTATTAGAAAGCTGATTTTAGTGAATTACTATATTTTTTCTCCCTCCTGATGACGTAGTGTTGTTTGACTGGCACTAATATGACTTGACTGAGGTTGTAAAAAATATTAGGACTGCATTTGTTTGTGTCTTTATTTTGGTTTATTGGCCCAAATCATGGTAAGAAAAATTTCAGAATAATTGTAAAAAATAATTTGTTAGTATTTCCGTGCTTCACAAGACCAGGCTGAATCTGAGATATTTCTATTGTTTTTCTTGAATTGCTTTCACGGGTGGTGATTTTCCATCCTAAGATGAAGAACTTCGTGTTGTCAATTTCCAATTGAAAACAACGACCCTTTTAGAATTCCTGTTATTCTTTTCCTTAAAAATTATTTTACACGAAAAAAGTTTATTTTTTAAACAATTTTTTGGTGTTTGAATGACAAAATAAAAATATTTTGAAATATAATTTTGTAATGCTTTTTCATTTTGAGCTTTATCAATATTATTTAAAAAGATTTGCAATAATTATAATAAATACTTCACAAGTAATTGTCATTATTAAAAGATTAATTTTGTTTAAAATTAGATAATAATGTAATGTATTGTTAAATATGTATAATGACAGTTATATTATTATATGATTCACAATGAAAATAAATAAATAAATGCACAAGAACTGAAAACAAAAATAAATTTATCAATTAAAGTTACAAAAGCATGTACTTAAAGTTTAATATTACTTTTAAACCATTTAAAAAGATTTCAACTTACACTTAATTATGTCACAAGTAATTTTCAACAAGAGAGAAGAATTAAAAAATATCTTTGTTTGACGCCAAGAAAGATTCTCGAACCATACCAAACGTATCCTAAAAAGTTGAGCTAGGTGCCGGCATCAAGATTCACGCCATAGCCAAATGCATATTGAATTCTCGAGTAAGTTAGTGCCTTTTGACAAATTAAATTCTATAAATTGCTGATCACTTACCTTAGTTAATTATCCATAAACAGCACGCTTTACACGTTTTGGTTCGTCAATTAATAATGATTTTCTAGCGATTTTGCAATGACGAATGACGATGTTAAAATTAAGGCTATTATTAACCTTGTTGCTTCAATTCTTTTTCTTCAATGACTTTGCTGCTCCACAATCATTTTTTTTTTTTTTGTTTATTCATGACTTAATTATACACTTGCAACTTTAAGAGATTATTTGAGAAATTAACCTCTATACTGATTTTGATGTAGAATGACAATTGTGTGTTATGAGTTAAAACCTCTGTGTGGGCAAATGATCTAACTGTCCAAGAAGCTCTTCATGTTCGAAAGGTTTGTAATCTAAATAACGATGTTCCCATGCATATTATTTTAATTAATATAGTATACTTTTGTAACACTTTCTTAATCTGTATGTGTAACGATCGATATTTTTAGATTCTTTACAAGACAAAAATTTGAAGTTTTTCATAATCAACAAGGATTTAAATGATTGTTTTCTAATAAAAGCTTATCTTATGATGAAACTGTAGAAAGTGTTGTTCAGTATCATCAGCTTCTAAGCAAGAAAGTATATGAAGCATTAGTCTACAGGTAAAGCCTTGGTATGGATGCTTTTTTCTTTTCTCATTTCATTAACTCATGACAAGTTGATCCGCAACAAGTAGAGGAATTAATTTAATATCAGAGGTTGAATTGATGGCGATATTATATTATTTTATTCTGGGATACAAAATCACATTTATCAATGTATTTCAGAAATAAAAAATTTAAACTTGTTTGATCATTGTCTAAATCAACCATTAATCGCTTTACATATAATATTTGCCTAGTACTTTTTGTTTTTTGTCATTGTAGTGGTGATCATCACATGGTACTGCATACATTGGAACACTAAAATGGACACTACTTTTTCATTTTAAAATATAATTGTTTAAAGCTTTTTCATTTTGATTTTTATCGATATGAGTTAAAAAAAATTTGTAATAATCATAATAAATATTTTATAAATAATTGTGATTAACAAAAGATAAATTTTTTTTAAAAATTAAGCAGCTAATATAATATAATTATAAAATTTGTATAATAATAGATATATTATTATCTGACACACAAGAAAGTGAAAATAAATTTACAAGAATTGAAAATAAAAATAAATTTAACAATAAAAATTATAAAAACATGTACTTAAAGTTCAATATTTACCTTTGAACCATTCCAACAATAACTTACTCTTAATAATCTCATAAATTATTTTCACAAAGAGAGTGAGGAGAATTAAAATATATATATAATTATATCAGTGTTTGGCTCCAAGAAAGATTCTCAGACCCGACTAAACGAATCCTAAAAAATTGACCTAGGTACCGGAAATGCAGCTGGCTGCATCACGCGATTCACGCCATAGCCAAATGCATATCGTTGAATTCTCGAGACCGTAATATTCTATAAATTGCTGATCACTTGCCTTAATTAATTATCCTCAAACAACACACTTTACACTTTTTTTTGGTTCGTTGATTAGTGAGAATTTTGCAGTGACGATGTTAAAATTAGGACTATCATTAACGTTGCTGCTTTTCTTCTTTTTTTTCAATGACTTAGCTGCTTCACAATCACTTGTCGAGACTCTACCAGGATATTCCGGCACTCTTCCATTCAAACTTGAAACTGGGTACGTTTCATAACTTATTTCAACATTTTTTTTTGGTATTGTTTTTCTTGATATTTGATAAAGAATAGCAGGTATATAATTAAAGGAAATTCGTACATCTCCTTGGTTTTCAGAACTTATATAGTATTAACATTTAAATTTTTAAAACATATAATGTTGTATTGCATAAGTGTTTAAAGTATAATGAAATTATTACCTCAACGAAATTGTAAAAATTTTCATTAGTTAATATTTGTTTTACTAGGTATGTTAGCGTGGGAGATGCTGATGATGTGCAGTTGTTCTACTACTTTATCGAGTCGGAAGGGGATCCTTCCAGGGACCCTCTTATGCTTTGGCTCACTGGTGGCCCCGGTTGCTCTGCTTTCTCCGGTCTTGTTTACGAAATTGGTATGTTAAAATGACCAACACTTGTATTTATTATTCAAACTTGGAACAAAATTTTCAACAACTTAGATGACTATCTCATGGTTTAATGGAAATTCTCTGTAGGTCCACTGGCTTTTGATTTTGAAGCTTTTGACGGGAGTTTGCCATCGTTCCTTCTGAATCCATATTCATGGACAAAGGTTCAAACTAAGGCCTGCTCATGTATTAATTTTACTCTTTTAGAAGAAAAAACTGTGTATTACTTACATTTCTACAATGTGGGATGAGTTTGTAACGATCGAAATGACTAAAAAAAAAAAATTTATTACTTTTCAATCGTCCAATAATTTAAAATAACATTGTAGGGTAAGTATCAAACATTTTTCCTTTAGAGATGTATGACAACTAATTTGGTGGATTTTTACTCATATACTTATTATAGTTACTATTATGTTGTCTTAATTATTATTATTTTGCAGATCGCGAACATTATTTTAGTGGATGCACCTGTTGGTACTGGGTTTTCCTATGCAACCAACAATGAAAGTTATCATTCTTCGGACGTAAAAACAGTTGAAGATATTTATACTTTTCTTCAAAAGGTGACCAATTAATGATAAGCTTCTAGGATTAGTTTCCAGTAATCAATTTTTATTTCTTAGATGGAACTTATAAATATACTGAAAAGCTAATTAATATATAGTACTAATATGAATTGGTACGTACATGCAGTGGTTATTGAAGCATCCTAAATTTATCTACAATCCGCTTATATAAGCGATACATTGCTGGTGACTCGTATGCTGGCTTGCTCGCTCCAATGATGGTCTACAAAATATCAGAAGGTTAATTGGATATTAAAAGAAAAATAATAATCAGATGAATACATATATTTTTTTTCAATTGGTTTTCAGACATATACAATCTACATTACTAATATCATATACACAGGTATTGAGGCAGGCATCAAGCCAAGAATGAATATTCAGGTAATTTATATCAATGACGTTTTGGCAAAAAATTATTGGCCTATAAAATTGATTGATTTGTTGAAATATGTAATAATCTTTCATTATTCAGTCCAATTAGACAATGTTTATTTGAAAACTTGAATCAGGGATACGTGATTGGCAACCCGGGGACCGATACCCACATAGATGGAAATTCGGTGGTGCCATTTGCTCACCGTTTGGGACTTTTATCCGATGAATATTACAAGGTCAAACCAAAAACCCTTTCGATCTCTTTAATTCTTTGCTGTACTAATAACTTACGGATTAATCAGTGGTTACCATATACCTCGGTGTAAAAAAAATTTCATCAAGGCTTTGAAAGTCACTAACTAAATTGCCATTTATGTTACTTACAAAGTTACAAGCATAAAATGGAATTTGTTTAGATGGCAAAAGTTAATTGTCACGAGGAATATGCGAATCCAGATCCAGACGACGCCAGGTGCCTTTATGCTCTCCAATTTTGTGAAGAGGTAGGATGAATCACTCACTGTTCGTGTAATTCTTGTAAATTGTTAGCGTCACAAGGGGGAGATAATGGCAATCAAAATAATTGTTATTCCTTTCGTCTTACTTATTTTATCACAATTTGACTTCTGGTCAATCATATCAATTTTGTAATTAATAATTCATATAGATTTATTTGATTTTTTATGAAAATTTTTCAACAAAAATGGAATTTATATAAAATATTATTACATGAAACTTAAAATTTATAAAAATAAAATAAAAATCTACAAAAGATTGATCCTTAAAAACTTAACTCATAGACCAAAAAAAGAGAAGTTAAATGTGACAAATATATTAAGACGGATGTGGTAATATTTAACTGGTCTTGTACCTTTTGCAAATTTGCATTATAAATGTCCCAAGGATAATGTGGGTTTTTCTTTTCTACCTTGTAAATTTTCTCTCATATACTATATAACAAGTTACTTTATATTCCCTTCGCTTTATTGTATTGTCGCTTTAGACATTTTATTTTGTGCTAAATTATTTATGACTTTAAGAATTCAATAAAGTAATAAACGGGTCTTTTTTTTACTTTACCTTAAGCTCCATATTAATTCAATGAGAGAATTATGATTTGAGAAATATTAATATAAAAGGATAATTTTGTTATTTAGAACTATCAGTGTATAAAATTAATACAATTTAATAATTTTATTAATTTCTGTACATCAACTTAAAATGATAATTAAAATAGATCGGAGGGTAGTTCTTAAACTTGGGGAAAGTTAAGATAGACTTGGTCTGTCCAAGACCATGCATGTACCTTACAAATATCCTGGTATTAACATGTAAAGCCATGGTTCTTAGTGAAGTGAGGTTATACCGGTAAAATTGTCTTACAAACAAAATTTGCATTTGCAGTGCATTAGAAACATAAATCGAGCAAATGTTTTGGAACCGACATGCAAACTTAGATCTTCGAAGCCTGAAGATTTGGAATCTGGTAAGACCTATTTGGCAGATGATTCCATTATTAGGATTCTCCCTCGATCAAACGGGAAGGAATCGTGGTGTCGAGTAAGTTTCAACATTTTTTGGTTTTGTTCATGACTTAATTATACACTCACAACTTTAAGGAATTATTTGAGAAATTAACCTCTGTACTGAATTACTGATTTTGATGTAGGATGACCAATATGTGCTATCCTATGTGTGGGCAAATGATCCGGCTGTCCAAGAAGCTCTTCATGTTCGAAATGTTAGTATCTAAATAATCGTTCTCATGCGACAACGAATTGTAATTTAGACATTTTTTTTATAACTTATTAATTGTGGGACTAAATCTCACTTTAATACTAGATGATAGAAAGGGTGAGGTAATTTTTTTTTTTGTTTAAAAAAAAAAACATATGCATTCTATTCTAATTAACATTTTATGTTTTTAGCAACATTTTCTTTGTATTTATCACAATCGATATCTTTAAATTCTTTACAACACAAAAATTAGAAATTTTTCCGTGTTCAACAACGATATACGTGCTTGTTTTCTAATCTAGAAATTAATTAATTGCTTCCTTAATTAATTATCAACTTTTTTACAAAATTAGGGAACAATTAAAGAGTGGATAAGATGCAATAAAAGCTTATCTTTTGATAAAACTGTACGAAGTGTTGTTCAGTATCATCAGCTTCTAAGCAAGAAAGGATATGAAGCATTAGTATACAGGTAAAGCCTTGGTATGGATGCTTTTTTCTTTTCTCATTTCATTTACTTCATGACAAGTTGGTCAGCTAAAAGTAAAGGAATTAATTTAATATCATAGTTTTAATCAATGGAGATATTATTTTATTTTATTTTGGTAGGGACAAAAAAATCCCATTTATCAATGTATTTCAGAAATAAAAAATTTAAACGTGTTTTCTAAATCAACCATTAAATGCTTAACATATAATATATATTTGCTAACAACTCTTTTCTTTTGTCATTGTAGTGGTGATCTTGACATGATAGTCCCATACATCGGTACACTAAAATGGATACGACTACTCAATTTGACTATTGATGATGATTGGCGACCTTGGGTCGTTGATGGTCAAGTTGCTGGGTAATTATTTTTTTGTCATTTGTCTTTTTTTATTATTTTTTATTTTTTATCATTACATCTATTTCTTAATTGCCTCCTCATGAAAATAACCATGTACTAGCTTTTTAATAGATAGTACTAAAATTTGTTGGCTTTACAGATACACGAAAAGGTTTGCTGACAACAAAACTCAATTTCGTTTGACCTTTGCGACTGTGAAGGTAAGAACATTTTGACCCAGTTTCTGTTTTGGTGCTATGAAATATTGGAGAAATTTTACAAAAGATTATCTTATTTTTATGAACTGATTTTATTTATTTCATAAATTTTAATTCACATAACAAAAAAAATATATATAAAAAAGATCGATTTCTTGTATGTATTTTTATGAAGTATATATGATTGTATAACTTTTTTTTTTTTTTTTGGGGTTAGGGTGCTGGTCATACAGCTCCGGAGTACAAGCCTAGACAATGTTTTGCTATGCTGGAGCGATTTTTTGAAAGTTATCCATTGTAGATTTGCTTCCGTTAATTGTCCTCGGGGCAGACCGGGGCAGCTACTCGATATGGATTACGAAGTACTATTTTGGACTACCTCAATATTGGTTAGGAAGTTTAGATAGAGTAAGCCAATAAATCCTCAGCAGATTTAATTGATTATGTTGTCCCATTTATACAATTACAAGTAAGCGATAACATGCATTTTCTATGACAAATTCTTATGTTCGTTAAGGTGTATGATGCATCAAAAATATAAAGAGTGTGATCTTTATATAAATTCCACACACATACTAAGACTTTGGTACATGAAAACATTTTATCAGGCAAAGAATCTTCTGTTATATATTTTGTGTCACTTTTTATCACATTATTTAATAAATCGTCAAGATTTTATGAAGTAATTTTAGTTGAATAATATTGTCGATTAATTAAATAGTGTGACATAAAATGATACAGAATATAAAATAAAAAATCTTTAGCGATTCTGTCCATATGGCAAATTACAAATGGATACAATTCATCCAAAAATCTCCCCATTAATAATTTAATGTCATTCATTCGTTTGATAGTCCAATATTTCTTTCCAATTAATGCAACCTTAAGACAACAATTACTAAAGGGTCATAATTGAAAGCAATCTTTGTGACAATCAATTTAGCATTCGGCACAACCAATCTTTTCTACCCTAAGCATATAATAGTTAAAGTCACTCCTATCTAACTCCACCAAGCACAACTTACGATACGTCTATGTAATACACATCTTTTTATGACAGGCATTTGAATTTCTAGAGAAATTTTAGTCATTTGAAAAATAAAATAAAATAACAAAGAAGTTTAAATGACACGACGTGCTAAGCGTTTTTTTGGTTGGACGGTTTCATTGATAAATATTTTATATGAAAAACTCTATTTTACATACAATTTTTTGGTATTTGGTTGACAAAAACAAATATTTTGAAATATAATTTTTTTAATGCTTTTTCATTTTGATTTTTATCAATATGAGTTACAAAAAACTTGTAATAATCATAATAAATATTTCACAAGTAATTATGATTAAAAAAGATTGATTTTATTTAAAATTAGATTATTTAATATACTATAATGATAAAATATGCATAATGATAATTATATTATTATGTGACGTACAATAAAATGAAAATGAATTTACAAGAATTGGAAACAAAAATAAATTTAGGAACTAAAATTATAAAAGCATGTATTTAAAGTTCAATATTTACTTTTGAACTATTCAAACAATAACTTATAAGAGAATCTAATATATATATATTAAAGCAAAAGCATTTCTCCTTTAGTGAGAATCTTTTACAAGTTGACATGTGGTACATTAGATAAAAAAATATATATATACTTGGTAAATAATAGAGGTAAAAGACATATTACTTAAATAATTACCTACTTTTATCTTTACTATCCTTATTTTTTTTAAAATTCTCAATTTATGCACACCTCCTATAATTTTTTTTTCTCTAAAGTGTAAGAAAATTAAACGTGTATTATGAATCATAAAGTATCAATTATTAATTATAAGTCAAGAAAATAAATGTTAATTAATTATGCAAATTTTTTATCTATATATTATTGTAAATAAATAAATAAATTATATATATATATATATATTCAGCCTAACTATGCCTTTTTGTCTTTATGATATCATTACTACAACCTAATTATATTTAATTAATATTTACCAAAAAGATCAATAATTTATTATATCACAAAAAGATAAAAAAAAGACGTTTAGATCGATTTCTTCATTACATCTTCTTAAAACTTTATATTTATTGGTAAAACTAATTATTCAATGTTAAATACTCGACCTGACCCGGTTATATCGGGTCGAGAAAAAAGCAACGCAATACCCAATCCATATGCATAAGATACCCGGTCAAAGAGGATTGGATGACCGAATACCCAACTCAGTCCAATATTATATTTTTCTAGTGTCAAAATTTCAAAATATATGTGTGCATATATATATATATATATATATATATATATATATATATACATATAGTCTACTAATTACTTATACCCTTATAGAAAGGGCAAAGAAAAAATCTATTAATATTAGGTCACAATATGCAAAATTACAAAGTTGACCTCTATATAGATTAGGTTGGATATCCACCGGGTAGCCAATTTTTGACTCACAAGCCAACCCCGTAATAGAAATACCCAACTTGCTTCCCGACCTGAGTTTATTGAACAGTTTAAGTACTTTATTTTTACAGTTCGAAATTGACCGGTTCATCATATTTTATGAGTTGGCAAGTCAAGATGAACACCTTATTGTTAAATACCTATATATATATATGTGTGTGTGTGTGTGTGCCTAATTATATCTAAATGATATCATTCTTACAACCTAATTACATTCAATTAATATTTATCGAACAATAATTTATTATATCACAAAAAGATAAAAAGGTTATAAGATCAAATTCTTCTTTGCATCTTCTTGCAACTTTATATTTATTGGTAATTAATTATTCTATATCAATAGGTATTATTCTTAAGTGATTATGTAATCGTAATACATTAAAAAATAATTTTAATGATATGTTTTATTATTGCCATCGCTATTGGTTGTATTACTCTTTATTTGTTGACTTATAGATATAATTAATATACTTGAAGGAAAATAGTAAAAATTAGTGTGACTTTTATCGTGTGGAATTAGTATTTTTTTCAAAAGTGTTATAAAATTAAAAATATATTATATGTCATCATATAAGTATCAATTATTACCTATAAGTTAATAAAATAAATATTTATTAATTGTGCAAAACTTTTACCTATATATTATAATTTTTAATAAATTAATCTAATATACGTAAATAATAACTTTCATAAAAGTAGGAATATATTTAGCATAACTATGTCTAAATGATATCATTCTTACAATCTAATTATATTCAATTAATTTTTATCAACAAGAACAATAATTTTTTATATCACAAAAAGATGAAAATGTGGTAAGATTACATTCTTCTTTTCACCTTCTTACAACTTTATATTTATTGGTAATTAATTATTCAATATCAATAGACGTTATTCTTAAGTGATTATGTAATCCTAATACATTATAAAAATAGTTTTAATAGTCTGTCTTATTATTGGCATCACTATTGATTGTTTTATTCTTTATTTATTAACTTAGAAATATAACTAATACATTGGAAAGGAAAAGAGTAAAAATTAGTGTGACTTCATAGCGTAAGATCAATATCTTCATTGTTATTTCTTGCAACTTCATATATATATTTGTAATTAACTATTCAATGTCAATGGACATTATTTTTAAGTGTAGCGATTATGTAATCATAATACACAACAAAATAATATTAATAGTATATCTTTTTATTGGCGTCACCGTTAATTGCTTGTATTACATTTGTTTATAATGTATTAGAGACATCACTACTAGATTGGAAGGAAGAAATATTAAAAATTAGTGTGACTTTTAGAATAGTAGTTTATAAAAATGCCAAATGATTATAATTGATTTTTTCTCAAGAGAGTTGCAAAACAGCCAATATGTTATGGCTTATTACAGAAGTATTGATTATTAACTGTAAATGTTAAATTATATTAGTTAAATTAAGTTAGGAAAATAAATATTTATTTATTTGAAACACCTCAGGTAGACTACTTAAAGGATCATTCCTAATAAATTGAAATAAGTGTAACATAATTATTTATGAGTAGTATTATCCTTGAAATCTAATTAGATCATCGTAATACTTTTATTAAAAAATTGATAAAGGAGAATTGCAAATTTAATCCAAAAACTATTTTTAAAGTTTCAATTTTACAATTATCCAGTTGCATATATTTGATATGTTTTTTCTGTTTATCTTCCCTAATCAAAACTTTATCATCCAAACAAATATATGTTATAAGAATTTATGTGGTGGGACAAACTACTACCAAAATCATCGACAGTTACAAGCCAATGATGTATTCATTCAAGAAAATAGAGCCACTAATTCACAACATACATCTTGTAATCAGTGTCATCCAATGTGCATTTTTTACATCTATGTTGCACAATATTAATTCACTATTATTTTTATAAATTTAATCACAAACAATTTTTTTTTTATGACAATAACAACTTACATAGCTTTTATTTTTTATATAAATTATACTGCTCTAAAAGAGGGTGATTATATTTTAAAATGCAATTTTAATCAAAAGACACGCAAACATAAGGTTAGATTACACTATGATATTTGTAAAAGGTTTATTGTACTTATTTATATATTTAATTTTATAACTCATACTGTTGAATTTTGCTTTCTTCATTTTATGTTCTACTAGCCAATTAAATCCTTGTGTTACACACGAGACACAAGTATTATAGGATTGTTACTTTCTTTTGTTTATTATCATTTGTTTTAATTATTAAAATATTTATAACATCAACTTACATTATTTGATTTTTAAATTTTATAACACTTCTATTCCGATGCATAGCACAAGTTTCTACGCTAATATATATATATATATATATATATATATATATATATATATATAAAATGACGTACCTTGCTCACTTTTAGTAATCGCTAATGTGGACAACTTCTTTACTTGACATGTGGATGCCTTCCTTTTTTTCGCCATGTGGATAGTTTTTCTGAATTTTGTATCAACCGAATTTATCAAGATAGTTCTATTTTAAGAATTGTTGAAAACTTGAATTTTGTATCTTACTAAACATAACAAGATTTTTTTAGATAACATTGACCTGATTAAATTTTTATAATTAGATTATCTTCATTAAAATAACTAAATCAAATTTGAATTTTGATAACTCAAACTCTTCAATGATAAAATTGTTAGTTTTTTCGATTATTTTAAACTAACTGATGAAGAAGATCACAATGTGATCTTAAATATATTATTTTTTTATTTTTTATATGCATAAAATCTCTTTAAATTTGAAGTTCTTATATTTATCTCAGAATTCTAGATGCATGGGATATCATGCTAGATTTTGAAGCAAAATATAGGATATTTATCACTAAATCTAAGGCATAAATACTTTCACCATTCATATAATAAGATCAATGGATTGTCAATGAGAATGTGATTCAATAGTTTAGGCACCAGATAAGTATACTTATACCAGGGAAGCTATAGGAAGTTGCCACTAATGCCTTGGTAAGTGCTTCTTCACAATCAGGGTGTCAATCGTGTCATGTAGTGGGTTATCGTGTCGTGTTATAATCGTGTTCAAGTCATAAAATTTCAACTCTAACCCTATCCAATTAATAATCATGTCGTGCCGTATATGACTTTTTATTAATAATTGTGTCTTGTATGACTTGTGTTATTTTCGTATTATGTTCTGTCTGACCTGTTTAATCCATTTACTATTGATAATATTGACTTAATCCAACAAAAAAAATTTAACATATGTAACAATGACTCTCTCAAGGTTCTATACAAGTACAAATAATTTTTTCCATTAAGATTGTAAAGTCATAGTGATCTTAAATATCTAGAATTTTATATAATTTCACATAAAAATATAATATTGCGCTTATAATTTGTATTTTTTATTCTGAAGTCAACCTTAAAAGTCTTATATAATAAAGGATTTTAATGTAAATCAATAATAGAAAGCAAATTATGCATGAAAGTTAAAAAAATTATAATATAATTTTAGAAATATCGTAACATATTTTCATATATATAATTGTATACAACATAATAAATATGTTAATCGTGTCGACCCATTTATTCTTGTGTTCTAAACGTATCGTGTCATAATTGTGTTCGTGTCATGAAATCCCAACCCTAGTCTACTAAATATCCCAAATTTCGTGTCGTATTCATCACATATGTCATGTCAAAATTTGATACCCCTATTCACAATGGAGAATAAACATTCCTTTTGTCAAATGTAATAAATGAACTATAAATTGTGCATTCATAGGTTAGGTATATATATATATATAATCAAAATTATAATTTTTCTTATTACCTTGCCAGTGCATATTGCTTAAGGTCTGCAATGACATAATTAAATCTAAAGAGGTACTATATTTTGAGCAAAACTGATACTCTTTGTTTACTTACTTCTAAGTTTTTACGTTTGGTCAGTTTTTATATTTTTTACCAGTTTTTTGTTTAGATGAGATGAGCCTGGTGACCCAGATGGCACTACCAATTCATTCAGGTCTGGGTTTAACATAGTCTTTGAATCTGCTATTTAAAATCTCATTTTGGGATAGGTCCTAAGAAACTATTGAATGATTCTATTTCATAATAATTTGAAATTTACAGTTATTTGTCAAACTGATTCTTTATTGAATCAGAAATGCAGGAGAAAAGGGGATTTCTTAGAGATTTCTGATTCATCGGCTATTTCGTTCCTTGAAAATCATGAAGGAAGTTTGGAACTTGATTGACAATCGCCAAGCAACTTAATTTGGTGTAATTGTAAATTGGGCACATGGCTAAACACGGTAGAAATATTTGTCATGTACATATTATAAAAGTTCAGAAATATTACTTAATTGTATTGCTATAGAGTTACAAAATGGCAAAATGATGATTGAATTACCTACTTCCATCCAATAAACAACTAATCAATCTCTGTCCTTCTCCTTTGCCCTGAAATCCACCAGCAGAGGTATATAATTGAGCTAAAAACATAAACAAATGAGTAATCGATGCAGATAATCTAATGTTCAACTTTAATTTTAGGAGCAAGAAACTAACATAGTGCAGATTATGAAATATGAAGCATAAAAAAAATACATAATAACAACTCCATTTGTGCTGATGTTTCGTGTGATAAGCTTCAAACCCAAATTAAGGCAAGACACACAAGCACAAAGACAAATATTACATCATATCAACAGACTTTTCTTGATCAAAACAAAATTAACTTGTCTAGAGGACTTTCTAGTTAAATATTCAAAAACATAATAAAGAAATTAAAAGTTAAAAAAAATAGAAACTTTGGTTAATTTGTGCATACATAGCAAGAATCTTACTTTCTAGTAAAATATTTCAAAAACATAATAAAGAAATTAAAAGTTAAAGAAATAGAAACTTTGGTTAATTTGTATATAAATAGCAAGAATCTTGAGATCCGATTTTTATGTTAAATTTATAATTTTTCCTTTATTACTTGAACATGGTTTTACTTTTCTAAATCCAAATATATAAGCCAATAACATAGAAAAAAAATCAAAAATAAAAAAAAAATTTACTAAAACAATTCAGTAGGAATACATTAGATCGTAGGTGACTAAAAATTAGATTTTGACTCCAAGAAAAGATGGGGTAGATCAACACATAAAGCATATACAAAAAATCAAAAAGCAGAAATACTAAAAAAATTAGAAAACATAAAATCTAGAAGAAATGGAAAAATCCATTAGAAAATAAGCTGGAAAAGAGTTCAAAAAATGAACCTTTATTCAATAATTTTTTGGCTGTTGTTGCAGCAGCAACAGAACTAAAGAACGGGAGGGACGGAGGGAAAGAGAGAAATACAATGGGATGAAGATGGAGGGGAGAGAAAATGAGAGAATAAGAAATGAAGGAAAAGATGCTCTATCACTCTCGTTCACTTTTTGAACTATGAAAAATCAATAAAATATATAAAAAATAAAAATAAGATACTAAAGTTATTTTAATTATATAATTAATTTTTTTAATATTTTAAAATTTTTAAAGGATGAATAATATAAATTGGAGATAAAATATATATATTTTTATAATTTAGAGAGATAAAGTATAACTACACTTATTGTTCAGGGGCAAAATATAATTACACTTTGCAAATGCGAAATCTAAATTAAATTTGCAGTTGCAAAGTGTGAAATCAATTTAGATTTCATACTTTGCTTCAATTTTTTTTTATTAAAAAAACTGCAAAATGGCTGGTCCTACACCGTATAATAAGTGTAATTATACTTTATCCTTTTAAATTATAAAAATATATACTTTGTCTCCGATTCACATTATTCATCTTCTAAAAATTTTGAAAAATTAAGAAAATTTAGTTAGCCAATAAAATAATCTTAGTATCATATATTTGATTTTTCATATATTTTATTAATATTTGATAGTTTAAAAGAATTAGGAAAAATATAATAATAATACATTAATATCTTGAATTTTAAGGAGTGAAAATGTAAGAAATTGTTCAATTCTATTATATCCAATATCACGAAATGCATTGACGAAGGTTACATAGTAATATTATATAGTTTATTTTTTAGATTTTTAAATCTTAATAATTTGAATATTGGTAATAAAGAAATAATATTATTTGGGGGGCAAACTTTATATTTTTATAGTTTAGGAAGACAAAGTGTAATTACCCGTTTAGTGCATGGAGGCAAAGTATTATTGTTTCAATTTTATTTTTTTCAAAAAAAAAGGGGATTTCGCACTTCCCATTGGCTTTAAATTAAAAAAATAAATAAACTCTATTTAATTACACACTTTTAAAATGTAAGAGTCACAATTTCAGAAAATCATCACATTTGTTCGATAAATTTTAAAAAGATCCTAATTCGAGAAATTGACCCGCTTTTTTCCATCTCGAGCCCATCGCTCCCATCCCATTTGAAAAGAAAAGAAAAGAAAGATACTAGTGCAATTTTTACGCCAAAAGCCAGAATTTGTGGGGAAACCTCTGCCATTGCAAGCCTGAGTTTTTTGTCCACAAAACAATGAAAAAACACAATGGACAAAATATAACAAACCCTTGTGCAGATAAAATTATTTGCTACTCATTTCATAATATAAAGTGAATATTATAAATTATTAAATAATTAAAAAATAATAATTTTTTTTATTTTTTAGTCATCTTAACACGTATCTATTCCGTAAATAACCAAGAACTACTCATTGTCCTCACGGAGGGGAATAAAGAAAAGCCAACTCATCGTGACTTGCCATCAGCTTTTAAATCATCAATGAACTTCACGTGGGTATGGAGAGGACGACGAAAAAATTGTGGCAAATCCACTTCACCTTTTGTATATTATCTAAATGATTTTTCGGTTTTGCATAGTCAAAGTTGTAACTCATAGGCCACCTTCACGTATTGATCAACAAGTTTCACATGAAAGTGGAAAAAATATACCAGGCATGTTATCATTTATTATCTTTAATCTACTCCAATTTACCGAATCTATAACATGCTAAATAGAATATTTACACAAGTAGAATACACAATAAATTAAACAAGAGGTTGGTGACGTGAATGTTTGTCAAAATAATAATAATAATAATTAAAAACTATTTGCTTTTTTAATTTTTAGTGATCTAATTCATTTTTGAATGTGATGTCTTGAATCTCACATTTTTAATAACGGGAAATTTTAGCATTATTTTGTCAAACCGATTTGTTATTGTAGCAGTCCAATTGCTTGGTCCATATCAACCTATAAAAAATTTATCCAATCTTACTGTTCATAGCATGCACAATTCTTGACCCAATATATTTTCTTTTGTTAATTCTTAAAAATCAGTCAATAATTACCATTTATGTAAACCAAATTTGAAGTTTTTATTCCACTTAACTTGCTTATGTTATTTATTTATTTATTTGCATATTAAAAAAAATATTTCTTAATTGCAACCAATAAACAAATTTTAGAATTGACGGCCTTGGAGTTTCACTGGTCAAATTGCAGGGATGATCGATTTTTCATATCTTTAATTATATTTATTAATTTCTTCTAAATAAGTTTCAATAGATTAAAGTTTATAATATTTATTCTTATACACATTTCTTATGTGTATACACATTAAGGTATCGGTACAGGGAGGATCAATTTTATCTAACATATGCAACAGTAAAGGCAAGGAAAAAAAAAAATCTTAATCTAGTTTTTTAATTCTTTTATCTTATTTAAACAAGTATGAATTTAAAGTAAAAAATATGGGCTGTAATTTTGTTAATTTCTTTCAGGGGGCAGGTCACGCAGCTCCGGAGTACAAGCCAAAGAATGTTGAGCCATGATCGAACGATGGTTCTCTTATTACCCTTTATAGATCACCATAGATCGATGGTTCTGAAAATTCAATTTTTTTCTATATGTCATGAGGAAATCTCTCAAATTAATTGATCCCTTTGTTCTAATTGAAGTGATGTAAAATGGATTTGGTAAATGTCATCTATCTGGTTTTTAATTACATAAAATATTAAAATATGAAGACAAAATAATCAAGAATTACGATGTAACGATGTAATTAATATACTTCAAAACTAGGAATTTTATCAAATTCATTCTTCTCTCCAGATGGTTTGGATGATGTGTACAATGCTTGTGTGGATATTCAGTAAATTGACATCTTGAAAGGAATATAATTTATAAAATGGTAAATTTAAGATTAAAATTATTTACGTGATAAAATTATATTCAATCATCAACTCTTTAAAATAAGTAATTAGAGAACATCTATTCTTTCCTTGACGGATCGAGTGATAGATCAGTAATATTTTTACTTTTCATAAATACATTCATTTCAAAATAGATCACAAAACTACCAGCTACCACAATTGCTTAGTTGCGACACTTTGTCAAAGTCAAACACTGTCCGCATCCGCCAATTCAAAAGAAGACAACTACCAAAAAGAAAAAGAATACCAAGAAAGAGACAAACTAATTCAGCAATTTGTGACATAGAAGCATACATATATCATACTAAAAGTAGTAGGTCTTCCTTCAAAAAAAAAAAAAAAAAAAGGGTTAATTACATTTGTTTTCTTTGAAGTTTGATCAAATTATCAAACGCATTCTGTAGTTTAAAAAAATTATAGATACCTCCTTAGAGAGGGAGAAGGGGGTGGGAGGTAAATATCAATGCTAGAAGAGGAATGAGGGAGGGACTAACTAGAGGGATGAGATGGGTGAATTGTGGGGTGAGTTTCTGGTGGTGATTGGAGGAGAGAGTGAATCCAAGGAAAAGAGGAGGAGACAAAAGGAGGAAGAAGGAAAAAATATCAGTGAGATAGAGTTTTTTTTTGCAAAAAGAGTCTTTATTACTTTTCTTCTTAATTTTATTTTAACTCAAAAATTTTCATCAGTCCTAATCAACCCCAAAATTTTGTGAAAAATCGTATTTTGTGAATATAAAAATTAATTATAACACTTTGAGGGCATATTTTACCTCCCACACTCTCTCCCACACTAATTTAATGTTGACATCAACAGAAACATTAACGATAAGGGGCTATTTGTTAAATTTTTAAATATTCAAAGGGTTTGACCGTAATTTTATCAAACTACAGGGTGTGTTTAGTTATTTAGTCAAACATCAAGGGAGGTAAATATAATTAAAAAAAATGTAGTTGGTCTTATCCTGAATGTTTTTTTCCATTTTCAGAGTTGCAACAATCGGGTCTACATTAAAGATAATTAAGCTGGAATTGCAAAAAGTTTTTCTCCTCAATACAAGATTGATTTTCTTGGACTGTGTTTCCTCCTTTTTAACGTGCTTGGACTGAGTGTAGTATTAAGATGGATAATCCTCAGAAAATCCTCAAAACTTTTGACTTTCTAGACATGTTTTACTCCTTTGAAAAAAGAAAATTAAAGAAAATCAAAGGATTGACAATGATATTGCCACAACAAATATTTTATTGCCACATCAACTTGTTGTCAAAAGGACAAAATTGTCCTCCCAATGATCTCTATTTCTATTCTGAACCCACCACCATATTTTTGCCTCCTCTCCATAGTAAAGTCAACCTCCGTCTTCTCTCCTCAACACCACCACCACCAGCCTATTCTCTCCCATCATACACTCTCATACCACAAGCCGTCTCTTCCACTCATTTCTCTTTCCTCAATGCCATCGCCCCATTCTAGACTTCCATGGCTTCGATTTCTGCTGCTAGATAAAGCTGGATCTGACAAGAATCGGAAAAGAGGCCAGAAAATTTATCAAACACATTGTGTGCATTCCCTTTGTGGCTACTAAAATCATCACATATCAGAGCCAAATCGACAGATTACTTCCTTTTTCGTCCAAGTGTAATTGTCGAATTGGACCACGAAATCAAGAATCTAGCAAATCATCTATGATGTCAACCAGATTTTTTGAAGATAAAGAGAGAATCGGGAAAAAAAAAAAATCATATCTTCAACTCACGAGAAAGTGAAAGAGAAATTCTTTTAATGGGTTTGTACATTTTTTAGAGTATTTCAGTAGGAGTTTTTGTTAAACTCATTCTTATAATCTCAAAACTAATTTAGATCTATCAATAGTCCACCTTTTTAATTTTGATAATGATCTGGTATTAACGTTACTGGAAAATATTTGCTGGATTGGAAATTTTTTTTGGGTTGATAAGAATGAACTGAAAAAGAAGAAAGAAGGTATATGAAAAGAGAAAGGATGGAGGGATCTGCTTGGGAGAGAACGAATGAAAGGGAGGGGAGGAATGAGGAGGCTTGTGGTTGGAGGGATTTGGTGGGTTCACAAAAGCAAAACAAGTGAAATAGGAAGGCAGTTTTGTCATTTTAGCGATAATTTGCTGTGGCCATAAGATATTTGCTGTGGCTATGAATTACATGCCAAAACTAAAAGATTGAGCTAGGTAGATAGGTGTATAGAAATTTTACGAGAAATATTTAGTTAGATTTTTTTTATTTTATTTATAAATTTTATGATATAAATTAAATGTTAAGAAATTTATGATATTAGTTGATATAAAAAAAATTTATAAAATTTAATTTTGATTACGAGATATACAAATGAAATTAAAAATTAAATATATATAAATATTTTTCAAATTTTATTATAGAAAAATCTATTAAATGATATGTCAATTGATATTTTTAAAATAACAAAATTTTAGTATTTAAAATAAAAAATTTAAAAATAAAATAAATTAATAGACTATTATTTAGAAATATTAAAATTTCATTAATTTAAAAATATTACGGTATACTGGTGAATAAGATCTTTTTAGTTTTTTTTTTTTTTGTCGAGGTGCGGGCATGACTAGTAGGATCGGTAGCTAGCTCCAACACGCCATCACCCTTCGGCCAATTCACAAAAGTAAAAAGGTAGCCAAATGCACATTGAATTCTTGAGAGCCTAACAATATCTTTGTCAAATTAAATCCTACAAACGGCTGATCAATTTCCTCATATATCCTTAAACAACAACACGCTTTTCTGGTCCGTCAATTAAAGATCTTCAGTTGTTCATCAAAAAACAAAGAATACAAAGGTAGTAGCTTCTATAGCCCAGTAGCTAGAATCAGCTGATGATGATTTTCATGAGGTCCAAGGGACTATTAACCTTGCTTTTTCTCTTCTATTTCTTCAACGATTTAGCTGCTCCGCAATCAACTGTAGAGAATCTACCAGGATATTCCGGGACTCTTCCATTCAAACTTGAAACTGGGTATGTTTAGAGTAACTTATTTCAATTTTTTTGAAGTGTTTTTTTCTTTTTTTTTTTGATATTTTTGATACAGAATATATATATATATATATATATATATATATATGGGGTATATAATGATTGTTTTACACTAGATATGTTAGCGTGGGAGAAATTGATGATGTGCAGTTTTTCTACTACTTTATTGAGTCTGAAGGGGACCCTGTCACAGACCCTCTTATGCTTTGGCTCACCGGTGGCCCTGGTTGCTCTGCTTTCTCCGGTCTTGTTTATGAAATTGGTAGGTAAAATTGAAGTAAGTCTTTGATAAGTTTTTAACAATGTGAACTTGATATTATAATTATTGAAATAATTGTAAAATAAAATTTTTATTAAATTACAATTATATAATTGATACGTACTTTGTACTGATATGGACTGAATAGTAAAAAAAATTTCGTTAAAAAAGGTCATTTTTCCAATAGCAAATCACATGGCAGTGTCTTATTCACCCATTTATATAATGGCTAATGATATTGTCACAATCCAAATGTTAATATTGCAGTACCTAATATCTCCCTTCACAATAAATACGGACATTAGGTTGAGGTAATTTAACAGTCCAAATAATGTGGCAATATCACTAGCCGTGTGTAATGAACCAAAATGCAGAAAACCATTTTTTACCTTTTTTTTTTTTTTTTTTTCAGTTGTAAATATTTCACTACTTCTGCAAGTATAAAATATTTTTAGAATAATTTGGAGACAATATTTAATCCCTGATGCCTACTTGATTAATAGCTTCTATTGAAAGATCTATTCTTACCTTAATTTGGTCCCTATTTCTCCCTCACACTACGGATTTCACATTTTTACACCTTTACAACATAAATACATGTCATTCATTCTCATTTCTATTGCTCTTATGTCGTTACCTATGTCATGTTCTTGTTTCTCGAAAATTTTTTGGTTACTTATTCTGTGTGGAATGGATACTATAAATTATTAAATAATTGAAAAGTTATAAGATTCGTTAATTTTTTAATCATTTTAATGACTATTATACGTTTCCGCATTATAGAGTGAATAATCAAAATTTACTCTTTATTTCCGTGGGAAGACTAGGCAGGTACTATGTTGAATAAGACACAAATTTTTCAACAACTTAGATGACTATCTCACGGTTTTATGGAAATTCTTTGTAGGCCCACTGAATTTTGATTTTGAAACATTTGACGGGAGCTTGCCGTCGTTCCTTTTGAATCCATATTCATGGACAAAGGTACAAAGTCATGCTCACGTATTATTTTACTTTTAGATATTTACGACAACTAATTTGGTTGGCTTTTACTAATAATTGTTACTATTATATTGACTTAATTATTATACTTACTTTTAGTTAGCGAACATTATTTTCTTGGATGCACCTGTCGGTACTGGATTTTCCTATGCAACTACTTATAAAGGGTATCATTCTTCGGATGTAAAAACGGTTGAAGAAATTTATACTTTTCTTCAAAAGGTGACTAATTAATGATTAAATTTCTAGGATTAATTAATTTACAGTAATCAATTTAATTTCTTAAAGATTTTTGTTTTTCTTAGATGAACCTTTTTGATATGAAGCAGTGGTTATTGAAGCATCCTAAATTTATCAAGAATCGGCTTTACATTTCTGGTGACTCGTATGCTGGCTTGCTTGTTCCAATGATTGTCTACAAAATATCAGAAGGTTAGTCGGGCGCTAAAAAAATTTAATTAGGTCAATATATAATATGTTTCTTTTTTTTCAATTGTTTTTTAAGACAAACACAAGCTACAATACTCGTATTATGTACACAGATTCTTAAAAAATAAGAATTTTCATTTCAAAACTAATTAACAATGGGTGTGATAATTCATGATTTTATTAATTAATTCCAAATTATTTAACTAACTAATGTGAGATATTTTAAACTTTTACACAGGCATTGAGACCGGCATCAAGCCAAGAATGAATATTCAGGTAATTTATGTATGTTTAGCAATAAATTTTTTTTTTTTAAAAAAAAATTGATTGATTTGTGGAAGGATATATGTATTCTTTCGTTATTCAGTCCATTTAGACAATGTTTATGACTATAAAACTTGAATCACTATACGGGATACGTGATTGGCAACCCGAAAACTGATTCACGCATAGATGGAAATTCAATACTACCATTTACTCACCGCTTGGCACTTTTATCCGATGAATATTACGAGGTCAAACATAAAACTCTTTTCCATCTCTTCAAGTTTTTGTTGTACTAATTAATTAACAGGATACTAATTAAGAACGAAATTAACTTTTTTTAACCTTGTTTAATGTTAAGTTGTTGTTTATTAATTAATTAATTAATTAATCAATTTTTTACCTACAAATTTTCATTGTTTGCTTAACATCGATGTTCCTGGTACGTAGTAAATGATTAAGATGGAAATTTTTTCATTTCATCAAAGCTTTGAAGATAAAGAAATATTTGTTTTAACACTATTCATGTAACCGTATAGATTTCTAAGTCCTGAAGATGCTACATCAGCATGACACAGGCCAAAGATCCTATCTAAGCAAGAGTTTTCTTGAAATACACACTAAACTGCCATATGAAATTGTTTCAGATGACTGCGAAAATTAATTGTCACGAGGAATATGTGAATCCAGATCCGGAGAATGCTTGGTGCCTTTATGCTCTCCAATTTTATAAAGAGGTAAGATAGGATATATATAAATCATCATTTTCTGTAATTCCATGCGTGTAGGCACTTTTTCTGCAAAGTGAGGTTACACTAAATTTGTCTTAAAAAACAATTTGTTGCATTTGCAGTGCATTAAAAACATATTTACAGCAAATGTTTTGGAACCGGCATGCAAATTTAGATCTTCGAAGCCTGAAGATTTGGAATCTGGTAATACCCATTTGGAAGATGATTCCGATATTAGGATTCTCCCTCGATCGAATGGGAAGGAATCGTGGTGTCGGGTAAGTTATTCATCAATTTTTTTAAAATTTTTTTTTTTTATGACTAAATTTTACACTGACAACTTTAAGGAATTATATGAGAAATTAACCTCTACACTGATTTTGATGTAGAATGACAATTATGTGCTATCTTATGTGTGGGCAAATGACTCTAGCTGTCCAAGAAGCTCTTCACATTCGAAAGGTTTGTATCTAAATAATGCAAAAAAAATGTTTGTCAGGTTAAATCTAACAAAATTTTTGTTCGGATATCATTATATGTGTTCCACATGTCACTAATTTTGATGTTCTTGAATCTCATTTTACGAGAGAGAAAAAGGTGATATTACAATTTTTTTTGAGACTGTTATAGACTTTTACGGGAAAGTTATAGATGGGTTGGAGTCTTTTAATTATAGGGAGTAGGCTAAAATGATTATGTATCAAGTTTTGATTGGTCATCCGATCAAATCCTTTGTCAAATTCATCCCGATTTACTTTTGATGGTAAATAGTGATGTTCCCATGCATTTTATTCTAATTAATCTTGTATGTTTTTTTGTAACACTTTCTTAATTTGTATATGTCACGATGGATATCTTTAGATTCTACACAAGACAAAAATTAGAAATTTTTCCGTGATCAACAAGGATATAAATGCTTGTTTTCTAATCTATTAGAAATTAATTAATTGCTTCCTTAATTAATTATCAACTTATTTACAAAATTAGGGAACAATTGAAGAGTGGATAAGATGCAATAAAAGCTTATCTTATGATGAAACTGTAGAAAGTGTTGTTCAGTACCATCAGCTTCTAAGCAAGAAAGGATATGAAGCATTAGTCTACAGGTAAAGTCTTGTTATGGATGCTTTTTTCTTTTCTCATTTCATTAACTCATGACAAGTTGATCAGCATCAAGTGAAGGAATTAATTTAATATCAGAGGTTTAATTAATGGAGATATTATTTTATTTTATTTTGGGATACAAAATCCCATTTATCAATATATTTCAGAAATAAAAAAAATTAAACGTGTTTTCTAAATCAACCATTGATTGCTTAACATAGACTAATATATATTTACTTTTGTTTTTGTCATTGTAGTGGTGATCATGACATGGTATTACCATATATTGGTACACTAAAATGGATACGACTTCTCAATTTGACTATTGATGAGTGATTGGCGACCTTGGATTGTTGATGCTCAAGTTGCTGGGTAATTAATATATATATATATATATATATATATATATATTATTTACATTTGTTCTCTTTTATAATTACATCTGTTTCTTAATTGCCTCCTCAAGAAAATGGGCTTGTTACTAGCTTTTTAATGGATAGTACTAAAATCTGTTGTCTTTGCAGATACACGGAAAGGTATATTTACAACAAAACTCAATCTCATTTGACCTTTGCGACTGTGAAGGTGAGAAAATTTTGACCCAATTCTGTTTTGGTGCAATGAAGTATGACGAAACTGTCAAGTAGATCTAGTTTTGAATCCAACTTATAATATTGATTAAATTTTATGAAAATCTTATTTTTATAAGTTGATATCATTTATTTCATAAGTTTCAATTGACGCAATAGAATATATACATAGATAAAGATCAGATTTGTGTAAATATTTTCATAAAGTATATATAATTTTATAACTTTTTTTTTTTTTTTTGGAACGAACTAGGGTGCTGGTCATACGGCTCCAGAGTACAAGCCCAAACAATGTTTTGCTATGCTGGAGCGATTTTTTGAAAGTTATCCATTGTAGATTTGCTTCCGTTAATTGTCCTCCGGGAGATCAGTGCGACTGCTGGATATGGATTATGGACTGCTATTCTGGACTACCCCAATATTAGTTCGGAAGTTTAGATAGTGTATGCCAATAAATCCTCGTCAAACTTAATGCACTATGTTGTCCCATTTATACTATGACAAATAAGTGATAATATTGCACATTCTTATATTGGTTAAAGTGTATGGCGTATCAAAATATGAAGAGTGTGAATTTTATATGGGTCCAAGACGCATACATCTTGATGTATGAAAGTATTCGTACAGAATTTTTTGTTGCATATCAGTTGTCACTTCTTATCATTTTTATACAGTTTATTAGGTAACGTGATAAAAAATAATATAAAATATAAATTAGAAGATCTTCAATATGGCAAATAACAAATAGACACAATCCATCCAAAAATCTCCCCATTAATAATTTAATATCATTCATCCGTTTGATAGTCCAATAATTCTTTCTAACTAATGCACCCTTAAGACAACAATTACTGAAGGGCTATAATTGAAAGCAATCTTTGTCACAACAAATTTAGCATTAGGCACAACCAATCTTTCCTACCTTAACCATATATTATTGTATGTCATTCCTATCTAACTCCACCAAGCACAACTCAGTAAGTATTTTCTTTTACGAGAGGCATTTGAATTTTTAGAGAAATTTTAGTCGTTTGAAAAAAAAAAAAAAAAAAAAAACTTTAAATGACACCACGTGCTAAGGGTTCTTTTGGTTGGACGGTTTCAATGAAAAGTATTTTATATGAAGAACTCTATTTTATATACAATTTTTTGGTATTTAGTTGACAAAATAAAAATATTTTAAAATATAATTATTTAATGCTTTTTCATTTTGATTTTTATCAATATGAATTAAAAAAAAAGTTGTATAATTATAATAAATATAATTCGCAAGTAATTGTGATTAATAAAAAATTGATTTTGCGTAAAATTAGATTATTTGTTATAAAATATGTATAATGATGGTAATATTATTATGTGCCCACAATAAAATGAAAATGAATTTACAGGAATTAAAAACAAAAATAAATTTAGCAATTAAAGTTATAAAAGCATGTACTTAAAGTTCAATATTTACTTTTCAACTATTCAAATAACAACTTATTCTTAATAATCTCATAAATGTTAGTGTATGCCCTAAAACCAATTAATTTTTGGGATAAATTACACTTTTATATTTATGTATATTTTTGTAATATGGCATTTAACGAATAAAATATTTATATGTAAAATCATAAGGAGTTATGATGTAATTATATTTTATTCGTGTATATCCCTAATCGTAGTGTATGACACTAGTAGATTAGCACATAAGATATGTGGATGAATATTAAGAATAAGTGCATCGGATTGACCTAAGAATATTCCACACGGATTATTATTTAAATGTGCCAGTGGATTAATTTCTTTGTGATAGTAGTGTAATGGTCCTTTGACTTGAGGTCATGAGTTTATCTTGACTGTGGATTATTGTTCTTTAGTTCTATTAGTATCTTACTCTTAATGAGTCGCACATAACACAAATTAGTTCGGGTATAATATGAATCATGAGAATATAAGATATGACCAATAGAGGATTCACCACTTCTTATAATAGGAGAGTATATCCCAATATGGCCACTTCTTGAAATACGATTCGGAAATCTTTGCGCAAAGTGAAAATAGATTTAAGAGTGTCTTAAATTCTATTTCAAGATTGTATCATGACCTGAAGTCAAATACACATTACATTAGATCAGAATTGGCATTATATCTGTATTCTTGAACTCTTATCGGGATATCTACTGGTGAAAAGATATTAATTACAGGAGAACTAGTCACGGATCATGATGTCGAACCACTTGACATATCTCAACACTTGGGTGGTCATGATGCTTTGCTAGAAGCCAATCTTGATCTATTCTAAGTGTAAATTAATTAATTGGAGAATTAATGATAAATTAAAGGTGTTTAATTTATCTAATCCTAATTAATTTACTATTATAATTTATACTTATTACCAACGTGATTGGGAACCTAAAGGGTTACACACTTAAGGATAATTAATTCAGGATTAAAATGATTTGATAAGTATGAAATACTTATGGGTTAATTTATGAGATAAATTAATTTTTGGGTTTAATTATAATAAGTATAAATATTAGGAGTTAATATGTAAGACATATTAAGAGTTCTAATGATTTTATAATTATTCATATACCCATCACCCAAATTGATTAGAATTTATAATTTCATAAACCCAATTTGATTGGGATTCTAAATATATATATGATATATTATAATATATATATGGAGAAGTAGTTGTAGTACATATATGATTAGTACTAGTACTATGTACGGCTTTTAGGGAAAAAGCCAACAAAATTCCTTTTTAAATCGTGATAGTCACAATTGAGAAATAAGGGAGGCTAAATAATTTAGGAACTAGCACTCCGTGGTTTGGATCAATCAATCTTGTGAAGATTCCTGATTTAATTATCTGTGTGGATACCATTAGAGGCCGGACACCTATGCGGCTTATGGATCGACGTCCCAAACGTATTGGAGATTTTACTGCAATTTAAGGTACAATCTTTATACTTTTCTTGTACTACGCATAAATTAATCAAGGTGATCCGTGATAGAAAAGTAAAAATTTTAAATTCCGCTGCGTTATCTCTGATTTACTTTCTTACAATAAATTATTTTCGCAGAGAGAGGAGAATTAAAAAAATATCAATATTTGTGAAAATTCTGCAATGTAAAGTGGGTATTACAAACTGTTAAATAATTAAAAAATTACAAGATTCACTTACTTTTCAGTCATATTAACGACTGTCATACCCACTCCGCAATAAACTTACTCCAATGTTTGACGGCAAGAAAGATTCTCGAACCCAACCAAACGTATCCTAAAAAATTGAGCTAGGTGCCGGGACAGCAAGAAGAAATGTAGCTGGCTGCATCACGCGATTCACGCCATAGCCAAATGTATATTGAATTCTATAAATTGCTGATCACTTACCCTAATTAATTGTCGTTAAACAGCACACTTTACACTTTTTTGGTTCGTCAATTAAGGATTTTCTTGCAATTTTGTAGTGACGATGTTAAAATTAAGGCCATCATTAACGTTGCTGCTTCTCTTCTTTTTCTTCAACAACTTAGCTGCTCCACAATCACTTGTCGAGATTCTACCAGGATATCCCGGGACTCTTCCATTCAAATCTAGATGTGTACTGGGTATGTTAAACTAACTTATTTCAATATATTTTTTTTTTCTTGAAGTACTGTTTTTCTTGATATTTGATAAAGAATAGCTGGTATATAATTAAGGGAAATTCGTACAATATTGTCGAGGGAATCGTTAATTTTAAAAAATTGTACATTATAAATATTAAACCATATAATGTTGTACTATATAAATTTTTAAAATATAATGAAATGATTATATACTCAGCGGTATGTTTGGATGGATAGACTTGATTTCAAATTCTTAATCCAAATTTATTTTACTGTTTGAATAAAATATTAAATGGTCAAATTTCAAATCTATCCAAAATTAAAATGAATTTCAAGTAGTAAAAATTTTGAATTTCAAATCCACTTTAAAACCTAGTTATTTCAAATCCAAATCTATCCATCCAAACACAATGCAAAGGAATTGTAAAATTTTTTATTAATTAATATTTGTTTTACTAGACATGTTAGCGTGGGAGAAATTGATGATGTGCAGTTGTTCAACTTCTTCATCGAGTAGGAAAGGGATCCTTCCAGGCACCCTCTTATGCTTTGGCTCACTGTGGCCCCGGTAGCTCTGCTTTCTCCGGTCTTGTTTACGAAATTGGTATGTCAAAGTGGACCATTCTTGCCTACACCACACGAGGTCTTTATACAGGACAAATCCTTCGAAATTCAAAGTACTAATTTAGTTTATGCAAACAAACTATAATAGATAGATTAGGTTAAATTTTCATATATCATTGATATTTAAAATTTAAATAATAAATATGTGGTATATATTTATACCTGATGGTGCAAAAAAAATTTTACACCAATAATGTATAACCTAGAAATAGTAGTTATTTTTGTATTTTTCTATGGCAGCTTTTAGTCATGGCACAGTTTGCTTCACCCATATATATATATAGAAAAAAACTTACATAAACTCGATTTTTGGTCCACCTGTAGATCCTCTGGTTAAGATAAAATCTTATAAAATCTTATTTACATTAGCTTATGTTATAAATTTCATAACATTTAATCCATATCACAAGATTTACAAGTGAGGTCAAAGATCAAGTCTATCTAAATTTTTCTCATATATATATATATATAAAAGGCCCATTCCCCGCCACATGTCTAGTTGATTGGCTGGAGAATTAGTGGAGTCCACGTGGTAATCTTTGGTTAATTTGGGGGATGTGCAATGACTAATTTGCCCTCCACAAAATCGCACTGTGGCGCAAATAGTGCATACTGTATATGAGAGAGACAGAAGGACTTTTCTGTAGCAAAGAAGAAGTTAGTGGGAACTGTACATGGGCGAAAAATTTTGAAATTTGAAATAAAATCTGTGAGGCCCATAATGTGATATAAAGCTATTGTCCTTGTCTGTCCTTTTGCAGGACTATTGTCCTTTTTATTGGAAGTAATGATAGCTTCTTGGAAGTTTCACCGTTTCTGTGGTACGGGGAACATGTGAGCTGGCATACGTCTGGACTGTTCAGCTAGGTTTCTGTCTGTCATTGGATGGAGACATTTACTTGGAGAGGAGGGAATTAACAGTGATTGGCGGGAGTATTAAACTCCGGATTTGAAGTTTCCGAGTATTCTTCGAAGATGCCAGGGGATGCGAGGTTTCGATTGACTGTTACTTTTAGTGGGGGAGTTTACAATGTTTGTGATCTTTTTATGGGAAATTACTATGTCTGTGATGGAAACAAGACCACTCTACTTGGTGGTCTAGATTAATTTGCTGAAAACTACAGTTAGAAACCCCGCAATTATTTTCAGCCTTATCTGGAGCTTCGCATGTTAATCACGTTCGCCTTGCGCTGGTTTCTCATAAGTCAGATGGTCCTGAATATATATATATATATATATATATATATATCTAGACCTATATATATATATAGGGTATTTTGATAATTTTACTATATGTATCTTCACATGTTATCTCGGTAGATAATATAATACCAAAAAAGTATAACCAATGATTTAAAGCAGTGAAAATATCATCCCTCTTCAGAATGTACCAAAACATTCACGTGAAGAAAAAAATACCTATATCATGTTCTTGTTCCCATGATTTTTCCATATTGAATAAGACAGTGAATCGACGTAGGCCTTGTCAATTATTTGGGGTATTATGGGTTGGTGATAATCGGCCTATAATACCTAGTCCAATGAAGGGTGGGATTTGGTCTATTGGTATGTTGGTGGGGCTGTGGTGACCAAATTAGGTTTTGGCCTAGTGAGTTATGGCGAAAGGAACATTTCTACAGTGACAATTAGGTTCTCTTAGTTTGGGTAACTATATCGAGTTATCCCGACCTAACCTTTTTATTTACCAAAAAAAAAAAAAAAGAATAAGACAGTGTATTAAAATAGTAGTACCATGTGTAATATAAAATAGCTGGGTAAAAAAAAAAAAAAACGCACTTGCATTTATTATTCAAACTTGGAACATAATTTTCAACAACTTAGATGACTATCTCATGGTTCAATTGGAAATTATATGCAGGCCCACTGACTTTTGATTCTGAAGCTTTTGACGGGAGCTTGCCATCGTTCCTTTTGAATCCATATTCATGGACAAAGGTGAAAAGTCTTGCTCGTGGATTACGTTTTTACTTTTTTTAGAGGAGTAAGTTTGCATTAATTACTCTACAATATGGGTAAGTCTCGTAATCATTAACAATTAAAAATACATACTTTATATTACAATTTGAGTAACAAAAATTCTCCCTTTTAGAGATATATGGCAACTAATTTGGTGTTATACTATTACATGTTGTCTTAATTATTGTCTTTTCAGATAACGAACATTAATTTTTGGATGCACTTGTTAGTACTGGATTTTCTTATGCTACTACATATGAAGGTTATCATTCTTCGGACATAAAAACAGTTGAAGATATGTATACTTTTCTTCAAAAGGTGACCAATTAATGAATAAGTTTCTAGGATTAGTTTATAGTAATCAATTTTTATTTCTTAAATGAAACTTATAAATATACTGAAGAGCTAATTAATATCTAGTACTAATATGAAATGGTACGTACATGCAGTGGTTATTGAAGTATCCTGAATGGGAAAGACTTAAGTAGATCTGATTTTTTATTCCATTTGTAAATCTTGTGGTGTGGATTAAATGTTATAGAATTTATGACATAAGTTGATGTAAGCAAGATTTTATAAGATTTAATCTTGACCGCAGGGTCTACAGGTGAGACTAAAGACCGGATCTATGTAAGTATTTTCCATCCTAAATTTATCAAGAATAGGCTTTACTCCTTGAGCTGGTGACTCACATGCTGGCTTGCTTGTTCCAATGATTGTCTACAAAACATCAGATGATTAATTGGATATTTAAAAAAAAAAAACAATCAGATGAATACATATATATATTTTTTGAATTGGTTTTTAGACAAATACAATCTACATTACTAATATCATATACAAAGGTATTGAGGCAGGCATAAAGCCAAGCATGAATATTCAGGTAATTTGTGTATATCAAAGACGTTTTGGCAAAAAATTATTGGCGTATAAGATTGATTGATTTGTTGGAATATGTAATAATCTTTCATTATTCAGTCCAATTAGACAATGTTTATTTGAAAACTTGAATCAGGGATACGTGATTGGCAACCTGGGGACCGATTCCCACATAGATGGAAATTCGTTGGTACCATTTGCTCACCGCTTAGGACTTAATCCGATGAATATTACAAGGTCAAACAAAAAAACCTTTTCGATCTCTTTATTCTTTGCAGTACTAATTACTTACGGATTAATCTATCAAGTATACTTTGATGTAAAAAAAGTTTATATATCTGACGATATATGAAAGATTAACCTCACAACAATAAAAAAAATTTCATCAAGGCTTTGAAAGTCACTAAATAAACTGCCATCCATGGTACTAGCAAAGTTACAAACGTAAAATGGGATTTGTTCAGATAGCGAAAGTTAACTGTCACGAAGAATATGTAAATTCAGATCCAGACGTAATTCTTGTAAATAGTAAGTGTCACAAGAGGGAGTTAGTGGCAATCTAAATAATTACTAGTATTTAATTGGTCTTGTACTTCCACAGATTTGCATTTTAAATGTCCCAAGGATAATGTGGTTTTTGCTTTTCTACCTTGTAAATTTTCTCTCATATACCCCCCCCAAAAAACAACTTACTTTATATTTCCTCCGTTTTATTGTATTCTGTCGCTTTAAACAGTTTGCTTTGTGTCAAATTATCTATGACTTTAAGAATTCAATAAAGTAATAAATGAGTCTTTTTTTAATTTTATCCTCAGTTTCCATATTAATACAAAGAGAGAATTGTGATTTGAAAAATATTAAAATAGGAGGGTAGTTTAGTTATTTAGAACTATCATTGTGTAAAATTAATATAATTTAATAATTTTATTAATTTTTGTACGTCATCTGAAAATGATAATTAAAATGAAATGGAATGAGTAAATACTTAAACTTGGTGAAAGTTAAGATAGGTTTGGTGTGTCCAAGACCATATGCTTGTACCTGACAAATTAAAATGTAATGCCCTGGTTCTTGGTGAAGTGACGTCATACCGGAAAATTTGTCTTACGAACAAAAATTTGCATTTGCAGTGCATTAGAAACATAATCAAGCAAATGTTTTGGAACCGACATGCAAATTTAGATCTTCGAAGCCTGAAGATTTGGAATCTGGTAAGACCTATTTGGCAGATGATTCCATTATTAGGATTCTCCCTCGATCAAACGGGAAGGAATCGTGGTGTCGAGTAAGTTTCATCATTTTTTTTTTGTTCATGACTTAACTCATACACTCGCAAATTTAAGGGATTATATTAGAAATTAACCTGTATACTGATTTTTGATGTAGTCTGCCAATTATGTGCTACCCCATGTGTGGGCAAATGATCTAGTTGTCCAAGAAACTCTTCATGTTTGAAAGGTTTGTATCTATTCTAATTAATATTGTATGTTTTTGGTAAAACTTCTTTTGTATGTGTCACAATCGATATCTTTATATTATTTACAAGACAAAAATTAGAAGTTTTTCCGTTATCAAAAGGAAATAAATGCTTGTTTTTAATCTAGAAATTAATTATTGCTTCCTTAATTAATTATCAACTTTTTTTACAAAATTGGGGAACAATTAAAGAGTGGAAAAGATGCAAGGTAAGCTTATCTTATGATGACAGTGTAGAAAGTGTTGTTCAATATCATCAGCTTCTAAGCAAGAAAGGATATGAAGCTCTAGTATATTGGTAGGCCTTGGTGTGGATGCTTTTATGGATATCTTTTTTTCAGAGGGTATCCGTTTTTTTTTTTTTTTAGGGAAATATGAAATTTTAGGAGGGAAAATATTTGGGTAGATTCGGTATTTTGTCCTATTTATAAACCCTGTTATTTGAATTAAATATTATGAAATTTATGATATCAATTAATATAACTAAAATTTTAAAAAAATTAATCGCAACTACAAAAATATATAAATAAGACACAAGATCGAATTTATATTAATATTTTCTTTTTAAGAGTACCTGTTTACTAAATCAATCATTAACATATAATATTTGCTACGTATTTTTGTTTTTTTGTCATTGTGGTGGTGATCATGACATGCTACTGCCATACATTGGTACACTAAAATGGATACGATTTCTTGGGAAGTGACTATTGATAATGATTGGCGACCTTGGATTGTTGATTGTCAAGTTGCAGGGTAATTAAGTTTTTTTTTTTTTTATGACAAATAACATTTACACACTTTTTTTTTAACTCTTACATGTCTTTATTCATTTTTAACAAGTAAAATGACTAAAAAATCTTCACATCACATCACTCTATTTTTATATACCTAAAGTGCTCTTTTTTCAAAGTTTACTTAGTAGAATGAATTTAAAAATATTTTATAAATTTATATATAAAAACTTCAAATTTTTAGAGAATTTATCTTTTGTAACTAATTAAATAAAAGATTAGTTCAAATTAGTATTTATTCAGATGTTTTACATTAGAGGATAAATTATATTGACAATTTACTCAAAATATTTGAGTATATAGAATAACTAATATATATAATTTTATTATACATTACTCCATTCATTTCCAAATAATTGTTGTTTTAGACAAATTATCTTGTGTTTGCCAAACTATACGTCGCTTTAAAAAATCAAGAAAGTATTAAATGATATTTTTTTTTTCAATTTTTATCCTTAGTGCCACATTAATAGACGGAGGATTATGTAATTAGATATTAATGTAAAAGGGTAATTTTGTCACTTTGAACTATTTTTTATAAAATTGATGTAATTTAATAGTTTTTTTAATCCGTTTACTTTACCTATCAACTAAAAGTGATAGTTATTTTAGAATGGAGAGAGTAAATATTTTAATCAAATTCGACTCCTAATCGGATTTGATCAACCAAATCCATATCCAATTTATGTATTATAATAGTTAAACGGATCTAGATCGAATCTGGATAATCGAATTTATACATGAATCCAAACAGAATAAATGGGGTCCAGAACAAGTGAATCCAGGTCTAGACCCGTCCGCCTAGACTCGGATCACACCTGATACAGACCTGTTTATTTGGTTTGGATCCATATGTGAATCCAATTATCAGGATCCTTTTAGTTATTATAATACATATATTGTATATAAATCTGGTTGTTCCAATCCAATTAGAATTCAAATCTGATTAAAATATTATATATATATATATATATTTAAGTTATTCTATATGACAAATATGTTTTGTAAATTTCCGACATAGTTTATACTTTTAATATAAAATATATGCATAAATATTAATATAAATTAAATCTTTTTTTAAGTACAAAAAAAAAAATACATCTATAAAAAATTAAAAAAAATTTATATAAAATTTCAAACTTATATAATGCTTTCAAACTTATAAAATATTTTCAAACTTATTCTAAGAGGTAAATATTAAAATAGGGACACTTCAGATATATAAAAATGAAGTAATGTGGATGAAAGATTTTTAATTATTTTACTCATTAGAAAGGAATAGGATGTATATGAAAGAAAAAAAAAAATGCAAATATCATTAGCCTTTTTTATCATTACATCTATTTCTTAACTGCTTGCCCAAGAATATAGGCATGTACTACCTTTTCTTATACAGGATATTACTACTGAAATTTGTTGGCTTTGCAGACAAACGGAATGATATATTTACAAGAAAACTCAATCTCGTTTGACGTTTGCGACTGTGAAGGTGGGAAAAACTTGACCCAAATTTCTGTTAAATTGGTGCCATGAAGTATAGGAAAAAACTTGGGTAGATTTAATTTTCTACTCACTTGTAAATTTTATGGTGTAAATTACATATTATGATAATCTAATTTTTTTTTCTTTTTTTAAAAACCCACCCCTTACCTATTCTATGGTGACTCGAACTTATGATCAATAGATTATAGGAAAAACGACTTACTACATAAACTATACTTCGTCGTTAATCTAACTTAAACAACTTATGTTATTTATTTTCTAAATTTTAATTCACACCACATAATTTATTTGTGTGACATGTCATTTATTTTATAAATTTTAATTTACACCACATAATTTATATGTGTGGGCTAAAGATCGTATCCGTCTAAATATTTCTCTGAAGTATATATGATTTTTAAAACTTTTTTTTTTTTGTTGGCAGGTGCTGGTCATTCAGCTCCAGAGTGTTTTGTAATGCTGGACCGGTTTTTGAAAGTTTTCCGTTATAGATTTAACTTCCAGTAATTGTCCACGACAGACCAATGCAAAATGGTCGATATGGGCTATTATTTTGCTCTCATTTGTCTTTGCTTATTGTAAACTATATATGAAGTCTTGGACTTCTTTTGATAAGAGTATGCCATTGTATTAACTTCCCTTTATACATATGATAATAAATGAAAAAATCAATGTAATCCACAAATGGTGTCAGTTTTAACCACCCACTAATTTCTCCCCTACCCATCTTGCACTATTTATATTTTTATCTTTTATTTTTTTATATAATTTTTTTAGATTTCAAGTATTTATATTTTCTCTTGAATTTTTGCCTATTTTTTTAATTTCACACTCATACAATGCGACTTCCCACTAATATATATAATAATAGAAAGGATGAAAATTTAAACTTGTCTTTTCATGTATCTATATGACATGAATAAAAAGTTACGTGAAAAAGAAAAAAAACATAACTCTTAAACAACTTTAGTTTTATTAGATTAAACTTACATAGTTAGTGTACAAAAAAATTCACTAAGGCTTGGTTTTGGAGTCGAGATTTGGAGAGAAAAGAAGAGAAAGGAAAGGAAAGTATGATAATTTTTTCTTTGGGAAAATTGGAAGAAAATAAGGGAAAGAGTGTATGGTGGTTTGGAATAAAATGGAAGCATAAAAAACATTGGTTGGAGATGAGATGAGTGGGTCTAATATCCGTAGATCAAAACAGCAGGCCCGTGCTTACCGACCTCCACCACTTGAGCTTGGCCGGTGGAGTCTAAGATTAACCAGGCCCGAAACCCAGCTGCTTTGTTCCCATGATAACGCTGCCTGGGACGGCATTGCTGGGATTGTTGGGCCTAAGATTTTCCCTGCCGTCCTCCGATAAACTGACGTCGTATTTTGGTGGAGGGTGTTATTTTGATTTTGATGATTTCTTGATCTGATTTTCAATATATGGGAGTCTGAGTTTCCGATAATCTACTGATATTATATACACAAGCATTGAGGCGGGCTTCATGCCAAGAATGAATATTCAGGTAATTTAAGGATTTGTTGATTTGTGGAAGGAAATATGTATTCTTTCGTTATTTAGTCCATTTAGACAATGTTTATTATGACTAAAAAAATTTGAATCAGGGGATCGGCAACCCAGTGGCAACAGATTCCCGCATTGATGAAAATTCATTAGTACCATTTGCTCACCGCTTGACACTTTTATCCTATGAATATTACAAGGTCAAACATACCAACTCTTTTCCATCTCTTTTAACTTTTTGATGTACTAATTAATTAACATGATACTAATTAAGAACAAAATTAACTATTTTTAAGCTTGTCTAATGTTAAGTTGTTACTTGTTAGGGAATTTATTACTAATACCTAGAAATTCAGTGGCATTATAATTCAGGTTAGTCAGCGACCGATAAATTTTAGTTGTGAGATTATTAATGATTACTATCATGTTCTGAATTTGTTGACAGTGGGTATGCAGTTTTTAAACATTCTACTATTAATTATGATTTACTATTGCAGGAGTTATGTGATCCAAGTGTCCTCAAAAGTATGGCTATATGGGAATTTTATCCGAATGAGGAGCATAAACAATTCTTAAAAAATCGGTTATCTCCTTATGCTTTAGTTTGGTATTATTTTTTAATCACTTCTCATATTGTTCTCATTACTCTCATTTAACTAAAGTGACTCGAGATAGTGTTGTCCTTCTTGATGCTTTAGTTAAGGCTTGGTTTATTGATATTGGTTTGGAGATCCAAACAGAGATTCTCTGTAATGGTGCTAAAGATCACCCTAGTTTTATTTTTCCTAATTTGCTTACTTATTTATGTACCAATATAGGTGTTACTTTACGTACCAGTCCAAAATTTTCTTCTAACAAACCTATCACCAGTTCTTGGAAACGCCTGACTTTAAAGAAGCATGACAAGTCCCTCCAGAATTTGATTGCCAAAAAGCAGCATAGAGAGCAGGCAAAGCACGTTGTTGGTTTGGACCTATAAAGTTACTGCCAGTAAGGGACTTGGAAGCCTACCTCTTTAGCAAATCCGGATTATGTCTTTCGTTAACCACGTACTAATGCAGGGTTGCATTCCTTGGCCGTTTATCATAGCTGGAGTCTTCATGCCATTCATTGCAAATTAAAAATTTTAGCTCATCATTTGAATCATGTCCATCTTAATATGGTGAATTGGCCTCCGAAACCGGATACACCTTGTTGGCACTTTGGCACACCTGATCTGAGAAGTCGAATAAGGAATATGCTGCCCTTGGGGATGACGATGGTGTTGGTCTTTTGGAACATTCTTAGAGTGAAATTTCTATCTTTTTTTCTTTTCTTTTTCTTCATGTTTTGTTTTTTTCCTTTTCGTACATTTTATGTGAATAGATATGTGTATTAGTTTTTATTTCTTCTCTTACTTTTGTGAAAATATTATGAACAATATTTTCCTCAAGTTGGGGAGAGAGGTCTATGGTATAGTTATGCATTTTCGCTGAATAGGTTGTGTTTAGGTGCTTGTGTTATGTGTTTGTTTTGGTAAATGTATTTTAGGAGAATTTTTTTACTTAATTGATGCTTTTCTGTATCAATCTCTTTGATTTTTTTTTTTTTTTGAATTGTTGAATCCACACAGAATTTTTGTTCTTAACCCCATATGATTCGTGGAATGTGACATCACCCTTATATGACAATGTGTGATAATGTGTGATAATGTGTGATATGTGCAGTAGTATTTACTTTTTTATGAGAGATAGTGTTGACCACTTATTGCGACTTAGATTTAACTTATGACATATTAGTCAGGGTTATTTCATATTTACGAAGTATGAATGAAATTTGGACTAAAGAGATTATTTAGACAATTTCTTTGGACCGTTTGAACCTAAAAAGCTTATCCTTTTATGATTATCTATAGTGTCTCTTTTTGAACCTACAAGTCAATTTTTCATTGGTAACCACATTATTTAATCACGCTATCCTTTATTTTATCTAACCATCTTTCTACCCATCACTTAGTCAGTATAGATGACATCAATGCTATTAAGCTATTTTGGTAGAAATTTGAGATATGTTTATTGGGATTGAAAATTGAAGAGGATATTTTGATTAGTGGAAGTCCTTGTTTATTATGAAGTTATTATGAATGTTAGTTGGAAAAAGATTGTTATTAATTTTGTTACTATGAAAAAAATAAAAAGTGAAGAAAAGAAAAAAAGTGCAAAAAAAAAAAAATGCAAAAAAATGATGAAAAAAAAAGGAAAAAAAAATTTGTTTGTTATTCAAGTTCAAGTATTGTTTTGTTATGAATAAAAAGAGCGCATCGTAGCATTCTATGTTGATCAATTTTGTTGGTTAAATAATGATGTGTTTGGACATGTATTTGAGAATTTTGGTTAGATGTTGTCAAGATGATCTAACTAAGGTGATTTGAGCTATTTTATCTAAATTTATCATACACTTAACCCCTTAGCCTACATTACAAGTCGAAAAGTCCTATTTGATATTTGGTTTGAATTAATTCGTATTAATGATTAGGGGATGGAAACATTTTTGTGAATGTCTGACTTGATTGTCACTTGTTAAATTGTAGTTAATATAAGTCCTGTCAAGATAGGTTAGAGAGTGATTCTGTTTTCTATACTTTTTCTTTGAGAGTGGAGTAGTTGTGTTGTATCAAAGTCATAATGAATGTGGGATTATAATCGAATTTTCTTATATATGTGTGGATTTCATCTTGAATTTTTTGTTAAAAAGTTTGTTATTGATACATGAGAAGAGTTCGTTTTGTGTGGATTTTCTTTTTGTCAGTGGTTGTGTTATTGTATTAGTTCTTCTCTTTTCTTTTTGTCCGAGACATGCAAAATGTTAAGTTGGGAGAGTTGATAACTATAGGAATTTAGGGATAATTTATTTACTATAAACCCTAATTTGTTGTTTCATAACCCTAATTTTAGGTCTTTTATATGTGATTTAGGGTTATTATATTAAAATTAGGTTTTATATGTTTTAATGTATTATTTTTAGTATTAAATTTGTGTCAAAATTGTTAGTAATATATGTTCGTATTGTGTAGGGAAGGATAATTTTAGAAGTTCAAGAGTAGAAATTTGCAATCTTAGATAGAGAAAAGAGAAGAAAAAAAATAATAATAAATAATAAAAAGAAAGCCAAAGCCAAGCTCAGTTTGGCAGTGAAGATCCTTGCTGCACTAAGGATTAAGCAAGGCTACAAAGGAATCCCAAAGGTTGCAAATGTGGGCTACATCATGGAATTCAACATCCAACTGGACAAGCGAGTGAAACACATGGGGGTCACAATTTACTTATTAACAAAAAAACCCATATATCTCTATAAATAGCCATTTTCTCTCATTAAATTAGTAGTTAGTTTTTAGGTATTTTAGAGTAGTTGCTAGAGCTTTTTTCCTTGACAAATTTTATACTCTAGTGTATTAAAAGTTCTTTAGCAATTTTCAAATTTCAATTTTGGCAGCTTGTTCGTGGATTTATTATATTTTGTGATTTTGTATTTGTGAATTTTTCGAAAAACCTGTGACAATTTTTGGAGGGTTCAAGTATACTTTATTATTTATCAGTTAAGTATTTTTACTTCAATTTTTCTTTTAATTGTTTAATTACTTTCTGTTTATTTTAATTAATTTTAATTAGGATTAATAAGTAGTTTAACTTTCATTTTTTTATTTTAAGTTACTTTCATTAAATTTTTAATTAATTCTAGTTAGGGTATTCATCAATTAATTTTTTTGTAGTTAAATTAATTTAGTTCGGCGTTCAATTTACACAAATTTATTCTTCCATAAATTTCTAAAGCTAGTTCGTTATTTAATTTATTTTTATAAAAAAATCAAAAAAAAAAAATTTAAAAATAATTCTTTTTAATTGTAGTCGTCTAAATAGTAATTGATACTAGATATTTGGTAATTGATCTAATTTTATTCTCGTGGGAATGGTCCTTTTTACCTATATACTACTATGCGACACGTGCACTTGCGGAAATGTGTGTTAGTACGTAATTAATTTTTAAATTAGGGTTTGACACATATCAGCAATCACATGTGTGGAAAAAATGAGTTATTTTCTTATTTGGATGAATCTTTTAAATCTTATGTAAAGTTTGAAAATAATAAAAAAGTGTCTGTTTTAGGGGAAAAAAAATTGGTATTATTCTGAAAGATGAGTCTTAATCTAATTTTATGTCTGATATGTTTTATGTGCCAAGTTTATATTTAATTTATTGAGTTTGGGGCAATTGTCTAAAAAGAGATATGATTTGCGGTTCAAAATTGTGTTGGTACTATTTCTGATAATAAATTGAGAATAATTGCTAAGGTAAATATGAACCGTAGTTGTTTGTTACCTCTTTATTTAAACTGTGGTGATTTCCTTAATTTAGTTCTATGACTTTTGATGGTACTTGGCTTGCACTTGTGTTTTAGGAGCTTAAATTTTGGGAATTTGAAATTTCTTGCAAGGAAAAATTTGGTTGTTGGTTTGACTTTTATTGATTATCCTAACAAGCAGTGTGAGTTTTCTATTTTAGGAAAAAAGTATAGGGACACTTTTCCAAAAAGCAAAGTTTGGAGGGCAAAGAAACCATTACAGTTGATTCATTCAGATTTGTATTTAGTAGAGGTTCTTTCCAATGATGATATCTAAGTATTTTATCAATTTATTACCTGAATTAGCAAAAAAATCTTGTCTAAGACTTGGGAGTATTTTTGAAAAATTAATCTGATGCTTGTGATGTTTTTAAGAAGTTTAAATATTAAGTGGAGAACTAAAATGGTTATTTTATTAAAATTTAAGAACGGCTAGGGGTATTGAATTTCTTGTTTGTAATGATTTTTTGGAAAAACATGGCATTAAATATCAATCAACAGCAAGGTACACTCCTCATCAAAATGGTGTAGCTAGAGAAAAATAGAACTATAATGGATATAGTAAGGTTAATAGTGCATTCTAAAAATATGTTTAAAGATTTTTGGACAGAATATGTTAAACAGGTATCCTACAAAGTATAATTATAGGCAAACTTCATATAAGGTTTGAACTGGTTAGAACCACATATTTCTCGCTTAAAAGTATTTGGTTGTCTTACTTATGCCATGTTCCTGATGTTTTGAGGAAGAAATTGGATGACAAGGCAGAAAAGTATATCTTTCTTAGTTACAGTTATGAGACACAAGGGTACAACTTTTTTAATTCTGAAATTCTACAGGAAAAGTGATTATTAGTAAGAATGTTACTCTTGAGCAGGGTGTTTAGGATTAAAGGTGTCAATGGGTCACGTTGTCAGGTTATCGTATCGTATCAGGTGTAATACATTTCTTATCGTGTCGTGTCATGTCATGTGAGGCTCGTTTCTTATCGTGTAATATTCGTGTCTGACCCATTTAAGTTCGTGTCGTGTTTGTGTATGACACATTTACTATTGACGAGAGTATCAACTTATTTGACAATTACATAACTTGCAATCCATTTGAGTTAAAATCTCAAATTTTGATTATTTAATAATTTAAACAATTATTAATACTAATCTTATTATTATAATAATTTAAAAAACATAATTAAAATTATTAAAATTTTTTGGATAATATTTAAAATAATTACTATGTTTGATTTAATCTAATATTAAATCTATTATTCACAATGTTAAAGTATACTATATTAAGGAGATGTTTGATTCATGGATATGAAGGGAAAGAATAGGAATCAAGGTGATAATGATACCTATAGATGTTGTTTGGTTAATCACTATGAGAATCAATCTATGGGAATGAAAGTGTTAGAAAATGCCCACTTTCATTCCTTACTTATGACATGGGTTTCAAACTTGTTAATTTATCAACATAATAAAACCTATTTCTTATTCAAACCAAACAAGTAAAGAGAAATGACATGTACCCATATCTATAGTGAAGTTTATGATTCCGATTCTCGAATGTGAACAAACACCTCCTAAATTATAATAAGGAAAAAAGTTCACCAAAATCTGCTTATACAATAATTTAACGAATTATCATGTCAACCCATGGGTTGACCCAACCCAACCCATTTAATTTCGTATCATAAATGGATTGACCTAATAATGACCTGATAAATTTTGAGTCGTGCCATAATCTATTAATTTCGTGTCGTGTTATCAGGTTATGTCAGAAATTGCCAACTCTATTTGGGATTGGTCCAAAAAAGATTCCGAGCCATCATCAAAGACCTCCACTAATTAAGATTTTAATAGTGGAAGAAGGGAGTTTTAGTGCACAGCCAATTCAGCTAGTTGTGCAATATTTGCAAGCAGAGTCATCAAGTCGCCCATAAAGACAGCGCCAGTTGCCTGCTCGTTTGTAAGATTATGTTATTTCTATGATAACAATATGTCTGATGAAAATATTGTGAATTTTGCATTATTTATATATTGTGATCTAGTTAAATTTGAAAAAAGTTGTTTTAGGGAAAAAATTTTAGTCCCGTTGAAAGAACTATTTCGTTGTATTTTAAAAACTTATAAAATACAATAGTATGTAGTTACAAAATTTGTATTGTACAAATTTTTAAAACTAATAAAATGATTCTCTCAACGGAATTATAAAATCTTCCTATGTTAACAGGCCCTATAAATCATGATGAATGTGGACCATAGAACATGAAATCAAATTGATCATAATTACTAGTACTACAATTTAGTGAATCTGAATTGATAATCATATCTTAGCATACAACAAGAGGAAATTAATTTTTGACAAAATAGTGGTTTGTTCTTCTGATTTAAATCTCTTGAATAGGTGGGTTGGACCACTTTTTTATGCAACGACCAATTATGCAGCATTCTAGGGGTGATCACTGATCAAACGGCTTAACAAAAACTCTCAGCTTAGATAATAACTTCACAAAGTTCCCTAAAACAACCTAAAAATCCCAGAGAATCAAGAAGGTTTGCAAACACATTTCCTAAAATTCCACTTGCTGCAAAAATTGACATTACCACAAAAGCCCATAATTAGAGCTTAAATATTCCCTGATACATGTGAAATGTTGGGTGTGCTCCAATGGGAAATATCTGCACAAGGGATTTTTCTATTCTAGAGTATCTACAAAGTAATATAAGTAGTTTTTTTATGAGAAAAAAATATGGTAAAATGCAGCTTTAACTTGTATCGCTGGTCAAACAGAAAAACAAGAATTCAGCTTTGATTCAACAAGCAGCTCAACAAGCAATGCAATATAATTTCTTTCGGTAGGATCTCTTACGAGAAATTCTTAAGTAGATCAGGTTTATGATAAACGTCATAAATTTTGTGGTCTAAATTTATCAATATCACCTTAAAGAAGTTTATTTTAATGAATTAAAATAATGCAGATAAATTTAAAATTTATGATATCTACCATAAATCCGATCTACATAAAATGTTTGTGGATAGATAAAATGTTTAGCAAATGGAATGATCTTGAAATCTATACTAATCATCAAAACGCTAGAGAAAATTCTAAAAATATGCCATTTTTCTAACTTTGTTCTATTTGGGTGCTTATTTGAAATTGCTGTTCCGGAGGAGTGTAACTCGCATTCTACGAATGCGAGTTCCAAAAAAAAAAAAAAAAAAAAAAAAAAAAAATTTGACTGACTCGCATTCAGGAAATGCGAGGTCAGTCATCTTGACCTCGCATTCGATGAATGCGAGGTCTATCTTAATGACCTCGCATTCAGCGAATTTTTTTTTTTTTTAAGCAAAAAATTCCGTTGTAATGAATTTAGGTTTTTACTATTTTTTTTTTTTTTGTTATAGCTAATTTGACTATATATATATTGTTTTGTAGAATTTAGCAAATGTGACTATATATATTGCGAATGGAAATCGTGCACTATTACAAAAATAGAAAAAATGAATGATTTCGGAAATTTGACTATGTATATTACGAATGGAAATTGTGCACTATTAAAAAAATAGAAAAATGAAGGATTTGACTGTAAGATAAAATCATTTAAATAGTGAATCGTAAATCATAAACTATAACAGTTAACAGATAAATGCCTCGCAGAAGATTAGCAGAGCCAACCTCGCATTCGAGGAATGCGAGGTCGGTCAACGTTAATTTTTTTTTTTTTTTAAAAAAAAAAAATTTGGAACTCGCATTCAGAGAATGCGAGTTCCACCCCTTTGGAAACGCTATTTCATATAGGCATACATATAGAACAGATTTCAAAATAGGCATAGATATAGAAATTTTCCCAAAACGCTATGATCTTGAAATCTATACTAATCATCAAAACGTGAATCAATAATTACTAGCCAGCTTGAACAAACTCGAGTCCTTTTCAGTTTTTTAACACCCAAATCTTAAAAACACAACTGATCAGAGCGCAAATCAAGAAATGAGTGGGAAGGATGGGTCTATTGGAAAATTCCTCTCCCCCATCCCCCAAAAAAAATTTGTTAAGCTTTGGCCAACTAATGTTTTTGGGTTCTCTATTATATTTTTTTCTATTACACTTGTGATACACCATGTGATGGTATAACATGTGTATTTTTAATATAAGGATAAAATATTAAATGAGAGACAAGTGTCACCCCATTACATGGTATAACACAAGTGTAATAGAAAGAAGTGTAACGGAAAACCCAATGTCGCAATTAATAGGGACACAGAAATTAATGAATACTAACTCATAATGATTAATTATGTTACAATACCAAGTCATATCAATTTAATTTAGCATTTGAAGCAAATCTGAAAACTTCACCAGACAAAGAACAATTGACTGATCTCCGAAAACAACTTCAATGTCAAGTAGAACTGGATCCATGCACATCCGTAAATCATCTTCCATGTACAAAACAGTTACAAGCTCTTTAGTGGAGCAGAAAATTATTACAACAAAATTTTGTGCCAATACCATGCAATTGCAATCCCGCATAATAAAAGCACACCAGCAATACCGCAACCAGTCATCCAAAAGAAATGTTGCATCCCATAGTCTTGGTTGTTGAATGTTTCTATCTCGATATTCATGCTAAATATTCCTCCCACAGCGGAGAAAACTCTTCTAATATAAGGGTTGCTATCATTACCATAATCACCATTTGGATTTATGGTTACGTTTGTCATCTTGCATGATGTTCACGTAATCTTCCGTGTCATCTATTTGCTCTCTCAGCTTCCAAGAATAAATAAACATCAGTATAACATATCTTACTACATTCAGACTGTAATACTATAAAACACAGACTTAAAAGGGCACTTAAACATTCTCAAGCAAACACTAATACATGCTAGATAAATGTATGTAATGCAATAGATTCGAACAAGTTTTGAAGCAGGTGAGGTATTGATCAACATGTTATTTAGTTACTTCATTTCTACAGCGAGTATCAAAATTCGAGAACAAGGAAGAATTATCTTTAGGAGCAACAGAATAGAATATAGGACATTAAAATATGATTAAATACAGTTTTGGTATTTCTTTAGGACAGTGCCTACGTTGGTGAGATTTTCTTTAGGTTAAAGGCACTGTGATAAATGTCATTGTAAGAAGAAAGCAGGCTAGAATGGAAAATAAAGGTAAGAAAGAACAAAAGATCCATTTCCATGTAAAACAACCCTAAGATCTCCCCTCTAAAAGAAAGGAAAACTCCAAGGTTACATGGCCAGATGTTTCCTTCTTTCTAGAGGATTTGTAGGCAAACAGAAGACTAATCAGCCTACAAAAATGAATGTAAAATATATTCATGTTGTTTTCTTTTGTTCTTTTTTCTTGCTATATTTGTGTCACCTGTGCAGGACCTAAAACTAGTTCTTTTGAAGTCTCTTCGGATGCATTTAAAATAACAAGACCAAATCTTCTTTCTTTAGGAAAAAAAAATGATAAAAAGATTACTAAAGTTGGATGACAAAGAAAGACAGTACAGTATAAAGTGACATAATTCTGCATCGAAGATAGAAAGATAAAAATGCAGAGGTAAACAGAGAAAAATTGAGAGAAGACAAGGAAAAAGAACATGGACAAGGCTACTGGAGAAATTACTGGTGATTTTAGGAAATCTTACGATCTACTGTGCTCACTGGAATCACCAAGGTATACATGTCATTATTGCAGAATTGGATTATAATAGAATTTTGGTCTGTTTCCGCAGCATACATTAGATAGTGAAGTCCAGTTAGATTTTCTCAATAAGAACAACACCAAATAGCTCTTTACTATATTTTTAAACAAGAGTGGATAAAAACAACAAAGAAGTTGACCATTAATACAACTCTGCAAACAAAAAGCACAAGAATGTTGCACTTAACAATCAACACAATTAAAATCAAGAAAGATGAACCATTTACATTTGATTGCACTGTCATTTGTTTATTCGTTGCATGGGCCAGATGAATACGTTAGAGTTGGTCCAAAAGCAAGCATTCAAACAGGAAGTGTTAGCACAAAAAATAAGCAATGAAAGATAAATTTAATTAAAACATATAAAAAATATATGAGAGAAGAAGAGAAGTTACAAAATAATGCACATGGGACTCTCAGATTGAGACCAGTATAAACTCACGTTATAATAGCCACTTAGGTTAGAATCTCTCTATTCTAAACTCTCAGCTCAACTCTTCTCACCTGAATAAACTAAACAAACCCTCTATTTATAGGATACTAAACATGACTACCAAGAAATCTAGTACACTGGGAATAGTAACTCTAAATATAATTCTATTAAGAAACTAAATTACCAAAACTCAACAATAACATATTTCCTAATTGATAAGGAGTTTGGTTTAATTATTCCAATAATGCCTCCCTTCAACCAAACTCGCCAAATCTCTATAGGAGCATATCCACGACAAACACGATCAACACGATCAAGAATTTCTTCAATTAACCTCATATTCTTTCTATTGCAATTTGACACCATTAATTTGATTTGATCTTCTAAGATTTTTCAAGTAATTCATGTCTTTGGATAGATAAATCTTTGTCTCACACTTTTCTTCAATTGATCAACCTCTATGATTTTTATGATAATTGTTATCAACACTCTCAATTTTGTAAATCAATATTCACAATTAATTTTTTTTGATAGGATTTTTTTCGCATTACTAGCCAACACCAACAAAAGACATTCGATAGGATCCCTCTTTTTAGATCTATGTCCCAACTAGGGTTAATTTTGCTATACCCTAATTGTCAAATAAGTACTCCAAAACCAATCTCTTCTAATCCAATTTTAAAAATACGAGTATTCCAACATAATCTTCATGCCCAATATCTGATCCCACTTGCTAGCAAAAAAAACACGCAGCAGAAGAAAATTTTATTCAACACATATAAAAATATGTGGGAGAAGAGAGGGAGTTACAAAATAACACAAATCGGACTCTTATATTGAGACCCGCATAAACTCATGGTATAATAGTCTTAAACTAGAGTCTCTCTATTCCAGAATCTCAACTCAACTCTTCTCAATTGAATAAACTAAACAAACCGTCTATTTATGGGATAATAAACTTGACTACCAAGAAATCCAATTACACTGGAAATAACAACTTTAAATATAATTCTATTGGGAAACTAAATTATTTAACATTTAGACTAAATTACCAAAATTCAATAATAACATATTTCCTAATTAATAAGAAATTTGGTTTAATTATACCAACAAGACCTCTCTTAAACCAAACTCTTCAAATATCCATGGGAGCATATCCATGCCAAGCACAATCAACACAATCAAGAATTACTTCAATTGACTTCGTCTTCTTTCTATTGCAATTCGGTACCGTCAATTTGATTCGATCTTCATCGATCTTCTAAAATTTTTCAAACAATTCATGCATCTGGAAAGACAAATCTTTGTCTCACACTTTTCTTCAATTGATTAAACTCTATAATTTTTATGACAACCGGTATCAACATTCTCAATTTTTTGAATCAATATTCACAATTAACTTGGCAGGATTTTTTTCAGCATTACTGTTCAACACCAAAAAAAGACATTCGATAGGATCACTCTTTTTAGATTCATGTTCCAACTAGGGTCAATTTCGTTACACCCTAATTATCAAATGAGTACTCCAAAACCAATCTCTCGTGGTTTACAATTTTAAAAATACGAGTTCTCCAACATAATCTTCACCCCCAAGATCTGATACCGCTTGTTAGAAAAAAAAATATACAGTAGAAAATAAATTTATGCAATATATCTAAAAATATATAGGAAAAGATGAGGACTTACAAAATAACACACATCAGACTCTAATATTGAGACCCGCATAAATTCATGGCATAATAGCCTTAGGTTAGAATCTCTCTATTTTAGACTCTCAACTCAAAACTGAATAAACTAAACAAACCCTCTATTTATAGAGTAATAAATTTGACTACCAAGAAATCTAATTACACTGGGAATAACAACTCTAAATATAATTCTATTAGGAAACTAAATTATTTAAACAAGTAAATTATCAAAACTCAACAATAACATATTTTGTAATTGATAAGGAGTTCGGTTTAATTATGCCAACAATATGTACATACAGAAACAAGATGGAGTTACATACAGCAGACAGCTTGTTCAATGTAGCATCAATCTGAATGAAATATGCTGTCATGTCCAAGAGCATATCAAGATCTTCCACATGAAGTTGTTTGCTTCTATAACTCCTTGTACTAGAATAGCTTGCATTATTAGAAGTGCGCTCCTGGTGGACAATCAATTGTTCAATACCTGCACAACCACTGTTTTAAACCCTCACTATCTTAAGTAGTAAAACCAAAGTAATACGTAATATGTTATACGAATAAAATTCTACCTTCAGCATTCAAGCAGGACACAAAAACAACCTGAGGAAATGCTGAATGTAAAGCATAACTACTGTTGAAGCAAGAGGAAATATATCACTTATGTATAGCATACATGTTTGACTGGTTGACTTCATTGTCCGTGCCAATTTCCTCATCTATAGAGGAGATTGAAGAATTTTCAAGCTGCCATTCCAAATGTTTGTCACTCAAAAACATCCTAGCCATGTCTTCATCGTCATTCAACAGATTCTCTAATTCATCCCTAACCTAGAGACAAGTGTATTTGCATCATTTATTAAATTATGACAAAATTTGAATTCTGCCTAAAATGACAAAAAAGAAGAAGCATAAGATAAGAAGGTTTAGAAGAAATTGACCACGGGTCTTTACTTCCGTTCACATAAGAAAATTGTAATAATGATGAAATAGGAATATATATTTAGAGACAGAGAGAGAGAAAAAATTTGGTGAGAAAGAAAGAAAGAAAATAATTTAGGAGAAAGTGTGTAATGTGCAATTTGAGGCTAAAATGGCTTGTTGTTGGTTGTTACAAATGAGGGATAAGCCCACTATTTATAGGGATTAGGGCAATAGAGTCCATGAGGTCATACATGTCCGAACTACATGTGTCTAACCGATCTACCAATGTCGATCTACGCTTGTTTGAACAGAACAACTTAGGCTTATTGACCTTCATTAAGCTGAGCCCGACCTATGGGCTCTAAACTACTATATTACAATTTTGTACAGGCCTTTAATAAGCCTATGACATGCTACACACAGATCAGTCCTCATCGATTCATCGATTTCTTTTATCTACAGCTCGATATATATTATAATACAACTATTGTAATTATAATTATCCTACTTTTTCTAATCGTCACAGCTTTTAATATTCTCATTAAATGTTGGTGACAGGTTCGAAGCGGGGTGACCTGATTCGCTTTGTGTGTTCTTTGCCTTTCCTGTGTTAATAAATCCTCTTGGTTTGCATTTCTTTAGAATTTATAGTTGATTTCTCCTACGACTTCTTTTTAGCAGTAAAATTTGTGCTTTTTGAGATTCATTATGCTTATCCTTTCCTGTTGAAATTTCTTTATAACCCTTTTGTGAATTCCAATGGCTTCTGCATCTAGGCAAGGTTCCAACAATGAAAATATCCCTGCCAGTGAAATTCCAACACTCAATTTGGGGAAGGCTATGCTAGTAGAAGATGCCCCCAAAAGTGGTTAAGAGGGTACACAAGGTTAAAAAGTCTTCTGCATCTTAGTCAACCCGTTTTTACAATAGAAGCAGTGATTTCAAGTGGATTCAAGGCAACAATTCCGGTAACCCAAATTATTACAGAACCTATTTTCAATCCCCAGCAAGAGGGGGAAACACAATTGGTGCTACAAAAGAGAAAGGCAATGGCTCCATCCAACCAAGCTGAAAAGGTGGTGACACTACGTGAAGTCGATCTCCTAACTGAGACTCTTGAGGCTGAGCATGCACAATCTCCTATAGATTTGATAAAGTCCTATAACGCTCAAAGTCAAGATGTGGCTGTAAAGATTCCAGGTCCTTCAAGTAAGGGAAATGAGGTCGTTGAGTCTGCCAGCCCACTTCTTAAGAGATTCATTCCTGAGTGGCCGATCTATATGGATGATTAGGCTGTTGACTTGAGCAAGTCCTTATACTATCTGTTCCCTGTCTTTCCTCCAAAGGACATCGAACATTCTGAGTCCTGCTCAGATGCACAGAAAGCTGCCCGAGGAGCAATGTATTGGCTTTTGAGGGCCTACAGTTTGTGTATATTTTGCTACATTAAGGCAAAGATTGGCAAAAGATAATCAAATCGGACTCGGAACAAGTAAGAAAGGTAAAGGAGACTTTGGACAAACATAGAGTTGAATATACAACTAAAAATTTCGTGCTCAAGCAAAAGCTCAATAGTGAGGTCAAAAGGCCTCTCATTCAGTTGAGCTACAAAAAGCAAATGAAGAGGTTGAGTGGATTTCCCAAAATTTGACCTCTCAAACTTCTAAATTAGAGGCAGTTCAAGAAGAGTTGAAAAAGGTTAAGGTCAAGTTATTTGAGGCTTAGTCTTCCATATAGGATCCAAATGATCATCTTCCACTTCAAAGCGTTAATACCTTTTTGGCATCCAAAACGCTGAGCGATAACGTGAAGAAGTTTTGTAAAGTCAACGCTAAGGTAGGCTTCGACAAGGCGTTGGGGGACATCCATGCTCATTTTTTGACCTTAGAATTTGAGGATAGTAACTTCTATTATTTTAACAAAAAGGCTACTTTTGCTTGAATGACTGAGTTAGGAGATGAGTTGGGGAAACCTTGATTTGCTCTTCTGTTTGAAACTGAGCATTCTACCTTAAGACATGGTTCCTATAGAGGTGGTGGAGTAGAAAGTGGAAGAAAACAAAAGGAAAAGAAGGAGGAGGAGGAGGAGGAGGAGGAGAAGGAGAAGGAGAAGAAGAAAAAGAAGAAGAAGAAGAAAAAAGAGGGACAAGAAGCAGAAGTTGAAACCCCTGATTGAGAAGTAAATGTCTCAGAGTTATTGGCTTCTGCCGAGAACTAGCCTACTCTTTTCACTTTTGACCCAAGTGTTTTTGATGTTGCTGATCAAGTTTTGACAAAAACTCTTTTCTCGATTGAAATTTCTTCGCTAGAGCAGATTGTGGGAAGTCAACCACAAGGATTCGAAGAGTAGTTATAAGTCTAGTTGTAGGACATAACCTTTCTTTGTACTGATCTTGTAATTAAGTATTAATAAATTCATATGTTTCTTGATCTAATACTTTGTATGTTCTTCATGAATTTTTCTTTTTTCATATTTGTTTGATCCTATACCAATATATAATGTATATATATATATATATATTTGCCTTACAAGTACCTTCTCGTTCTTACTTGATCTCCTGTAATATATTATCTTCAAGTCCTTAAATTGTTGCTATTCTTGGATTGTCCAACGTGATCGAGCATTCGGTAGGGTATAGGCTACTTAAAGCACTTTGACGAGCCTAACGCTTTGAATGCACATCAATTTAGGTACTTAAATTTGTTTAAAACACTTAGGCAAGCTTTCCTTATTCGACTTGTAGACCATTTAAAGCTCTTCAGCGAGTTTGCCTTTACTCTTTCTAACCACGTGGAGCTCATTATTTAGATTGTTCTTTTTCTCAGCTCGGATGATTTTAATAAATTTTTTTGAAGATTTCTTTGGTTCGTGAAAAGTCATAACCCCAGTCACGCTTATTTATAGGCTTTAATTCTTGTGAACAATTATCAGGTTAAATTGAGTAATACCCTATTCGAAGGAATTGAAAAGACAAATCCAGTTCAAATCGTCAATTTAGTTCCTGTATATAAATGTCCCCTTCTTAAAATTGCAAAACCTCTTTTTAGTCATTTTTGCATCTTTGACTGCTTTGGACATTTTTTTTTGGGTTTTAATCATCTTTACTACAATTGTAGGTTTTTTCCCTTTGTATCATAAATTCCACAAATCTTCACTTTTCCTTATTCGAAAGCACTTTCATGGTTACCTTTATAGACGAATTTGAAGTTTCGACTAGCAGTGGCAGTGTCGCCATTGTCTCCTCCACCTAAGAATCAACCAGCAACAGCTAATATTAAGACCATTTTGAAGGTAGACGAGATTAACCGATTGAGGTCCTCATACAATATTTTGGAGACCGTGGCCATTCAGATTCTAGATAAAGATGACCGTGCCCACAATCCCCCTGAGGGTTTTGTTACTATATACAAGGACCAATTGAAGGCTAGTCTTCATTTCATAGTGTGTGAATTTTTTTTATCTCTCTGCTCTTTCTTTGGGATTGTCTGTCCCAACTGTTGCCGAACTCCATAATCAGTATTATTATTTTGTATTGCTTGATTTGCAAGTATGTAGACCTAAAAGCCTCTGCACATGAATTTTGAACTTTTTACAAGTTAGTGTAGAGTAAAGAGGTCGAGTTTTATTATTTTACTGGACGATATAAGAGGATCGGTATTGTGGCTGACACGCTGAGCTCTATCAAGGACTCGAAGTTGTTCTTCTTTTTCGTAGATCAAGCACATATGAAGAAAATTAAATACAAGTGGTCATTTTCTAAACGTGACCCAATTTTGAACTATGATGTATTGGAAGAACTGGATGAAGAATCCCTTACAGGGGTCAACAGGTTGAATCAAGAAGGATTAGCAATATATTTTAGTAGAAGGAACTCAACTATTGATCAAAAGTTATTGGCATAGGCTGACTTGATTGAAGGGGTTAGCTCCCCAGAAGGCTTTGACAGAAGTAAGTTTCTATCCTTTGTGGTCATTTAGTAACTTATGTTTTATTATAATTTTTCTTTAAACTAACACTTTTAGTTTTAGTTTACAGAAGCTACCTTGAAGCCTATGTTGTCTGGACCCTTAGCGGAGGATATTAGTTCGTCCATGCTTACACCTGTACAGATCGTGGACTGATTCCCTATATGTACTTCCATAACTGAGAGGTCTTCTGGCATAGCCTAGACTCATCTAGTAGTTTAGAAGAGGAAAGCCCCTACTTTTGCTACCCCAAGGAAGAAAATGATGACCTTCTATACTTCGACTGCTGAATCAAAAGAGTAAGTTCTAGTATTCCTCTACTAGTTAAAAGCCCATAAATGTAAGAAGAAAGGTTCTTCTTCTTCTTTTTCTTACATTGCGACTACTCTACCTCTGATTCAAACTCCTTCTTCTATACTTACAGTTCTAGGTGTGTCTGTTGTTCATAGTCTTATAAGCCAAGAGCTTTTTGCCTTCCATGGAATGACAAAGTAATTGTTTGGTATACAACTCCAGGGGGTTCATGATTGGACACCAGAGAAGGAATAGATGGCCAGTGGTACCCAATCCATATAGGGCATCCTTGGATAGCTAGATCATTCCAATAGATCAGGGATGGAGGAGGAAACTAGAAAGGACTCCCTTCAAACCTTTATGGTCTCTCACTATTAATGATAGGGGCAACATGGTCAAGTTTCAAACAACTGGCTTGACCATGCTTTCTTGTACAGAGACCAGGAATATGTTTATAAATTATCCACCCAGCAAGTTCAGACCAAAGCAGCTTAGTCTTATTACATTGTAAGTTGACTCTGCTTGGATTTATTTTCTAGAGTACTTTATGAGTTGCAATTTAGTGTTCTTTCATTTTATATTAGTTGGGGAATGCAATAAGAGATAAGCATCATCGGTGCCTTAAGGCTGAGAAAGAGGTTACTAATTTGAAAGAGCAGGTACAAAATTTGCAAGACTCTAAAATAGCTGATGAGGTTGCTCTACAGAAGCAGTTATTTGAGGAAAAAGAAAATGCATTGACCAAGCTCCAACGTAAGCTCACAGACAATCATTCCGAGCTCATCAAGTTGGAGAATGCAAACAATTAAGAGGTCGATCACCTGAAGAGGCAAATACGTCAAATGGCTGAGAATTTGATCTTGAAACAAGAAGAATTAAACAAATATATAGCTGAGCTTGATCAAATCAGGGCCGCAGCCTTCTTCTTCTTCAAGCTCAGTCATTGATCATATCAATTAGCTCATTAGATCCAGGGCTCTAAAAGAAGACTTTAAGACCTTTTGTCGGTAGGCTAGTGCTCTAGGCTTTAGGGAGGCTTTAGAGGAGTCCAACAGAAATATCCGAGCCGTCCCGTCGTCTATTCAACCTTCTTAATATACGACAAGTTTGTTGATTAGGATCTACTTACTGAGCTCGGCCAGATTTTTCTCAATCCACATACTAAGGATAATATATTTTAAGGAAGTACTAGTGAAGGGGAATCCAGCAGATGATGACTCAAAGGCTAATGAACAAAGCTTAGCCGAATAATATGGATAGATGTAGATAAAGTAGGATTCTTATGTAATAGTATAGGACTATTTTGTACTATCTTTTATGGAATGAAATTTGTTCCCAACTAATAGATTGTTCAATTTCTTCTAATTTTCCTTATAATATTTCTTCAAATTGACTACATTCAACATTCTAGGCATTATTTTTCCTTGTTGATTAGCTAGTTTATAATATCCTATGGGTTAAGCCTTTATCACTTGGTAGGGTCCTTCCTAATTAGAATCTAGTTTGTGATATCCATCTGCTCGGCTAACTTCATTATTTCGTAGAACTAAGTCCCCAGGTCAGAAGTACCTTTGCTGAACAACAACATTATAATACTTTTTCATTTGTTGCTTGTAGGTAGCTTCTCGTATGGCAACAACCAATCTTCGTTCTTCCAAAATGTCTAATTCGATTTTTCAAGCTTCGTCATTCTTAATATGGTCCAAAATACTGGTTCTTATTGATTGGACTCCAATTTCAGGAAGGATAATTGCCTGAGCTCCGTACACCAGGCTAAAAAAATATTTTTTCCATAAGGGGTTCGAGAAAGTGTAGTTTAGTAGGACCATAGAACACTCAGAAGCTCCTTTACCCAATTTCCTTTAGCAAGGTTAAGATGTGTTTTCAATCCAGCCAAAAGAGTTTGGTTAGATGTTTCTACTTGTCCATTTGCATATAGATGACCTGCTGGAGTGGTATGTATCTAAATTTCAAGTTCTTCGCAAAATGGTTAAAACGGTTTTCCCACAAACTGAGTTTCATTATCTGAGACAATAATATGAAGAATTATGTATTAACAGATAATGTCCTTCCAAAAGAACTTTTTTATACTCAAGCCCGAGATTGATCGCAGGCTCCAATCCATTTAGAGAAATAATCAATAGCCAAAACCAATACCTCGAATTTCCAGCCTTTCTCGGCAATGGGCCTAATATATCAATTCTTCACTGTTGAAAGAGCCACGAGCTAGTAAGGGTGTCATATCTGTAGCCGATTTGTGAGGAATAAGAGTGTGCAGTTGACATTTGTGACAATGTTTTAGCAACTGATAGGCGTTGATATGTATGCATGATAGGCCAATAATAGCCCATGAGTACGGCCTTTCGAGCCCGGCTTTAAGCTACTATGTGACTTCCACAAAAACCTTCATGTATTTCATGAAAAACGTAGATAGCCTCCTTAGGTAAAAAACAACGTAGTAAATGTGCTAGGTATGAATGTCAATATAGAACTCCTTGATGAATTTCATATCTCATTGCTAGGATATACAGCCTCCACACCTGAATTCTGTAGCCAAGAGTATTCCTTGAGTCAAATATTCTGTAATTGGTGTCTTCCAATTTGGGTTATTGTTTATCTGAGCAATTTCTGGTTCGTCAATTGTTCATTGCGCTCTCATCTCAACTAATACTTCTTTTGTCAAATGGATGTAAAGGGCAGAAGCAAGCTTCAAGAGGGCATCAACATGATATTTTTTGCTCGTAGGATTTTAACCAAGTCTACTTCTTCAAACTATTGCTTAAGCTGCTTGATCTGCTCTAAGTACTTCTATAGGATTATCCCTCAAACTTTGGAGTCAGTCCAATTTCCAAGAATTTGATTCGCTATTAACGACGAATTACTATTGACCGAAAGGCCTTTTGCTTCCAGATCTCGAGCAAGTTTTATTCCTACAATAACAGTTTCATATTTGGCCTCATTATTGGTTGTTTGAAACTCAAATCGAATGGCATAAGTAAGTCGATAGCCTGACTCACAAGAGGTACCATCTACATGTAACTCCTAGATAGAGTATTTTTTTGTCTTCTGTTTGCTCTCGCTCTCAATGTGCAATAGCCTCTATGTCTTCTCCGGATCAAAAGCACTCTCCATAAGGAAATCAACCAAGGCTTAAGCTATAATTGCCGATCAAGATTGAAACTTAAGATCATACTCAAGTAGCTCAACAATCCATTTTAACATATGTCCTGAAACATTTGGTTTAGCCAATACTGTTTTTAATCAAAAGTTAGTATTTATTACAATCTCATGGTTTTGGAAGTATGGCTTCAACTTTCAAGATACAACAACAAGAGAAAGTGCTAATAAGGCTTTCTCTATATTTGAGTAATTCAGTTTCAGTCCTTGCAAAACTTTGTTGACAAAACAGATCGGCCATTGTATTTTGTCTTACTCGAAGACTAATACGGCACTTACAACAGTATTCATAGCTGATAGATATAATAAGACTTCGTTCTCTATAGGGGCCGTTAGATTGGATATGTTAGTCAAATATTGTTTTAAATCTTCGAAAGCTTTCTGGCAACATTCAGTCCACTTAAAGTTTTTAGCCTTCTTGATTATTTCATAAAACGGAAGCCCTCGTTCAGCCGACATGGATAAAAACTCATTAAGGGCAGCCATGCAGCCGGTCAAACATTGCACCTATTTTTATGAATTAGGAGGTTTCATCTCTAATATAGTTTGAACCTTCTTAGGATTTGTTTCAATACCTCTTTGTGTGACGAGAAACCCTAAGAACTTTTCGGAGGGTACTCCGAAGGTACATTTCATTGGATTAAGTCAAAGATTGACTTTGCTCATGATTGAAAATACCTCTTTGACATTTGAGAAAATGTCCTCATGTGTCTGATTTTTTACTACCATATCATCAACATACACTTATATATTCCTTATGATATACTATTTGAACAATTTATTCACTAATCATTGGTAAATTGCTCTAGCATTTTTTAGCCTAATAGGCATGGTTTAGTAGCAATAAGTGCCATTGTTTATAATAAAGACAGCTTTTTCCTTGTCTTTATTGCTAAGAAAGATTTTATTATACCCTTTATATGCATCTAAGAAGTGTTCGATGACAAAACCAACTAGTGCTTCCACAACTATATCAATCCTGGGTAAAGAATAATTGTCTTTAGGACAGGTTTTATTTAAATCAGTGTAGCACCGGTTTGTATCTGGCTTGGGTATAAACACAGGGTTTGAAAGCCAAGTTGGATACAAAACTTTTCAAATAATCTGAGCTGTAAGTAATTTATCTACCTCTATTTCTATGGCTCGGCTACATTCAGATCCAAAAAGTCTCTTCTTTTGTTTGACGGTTCGGTAAGATAGATCAATCCCCAAGCTGTGCTCTATGATAACCAAGGTATGCCAGGTATTTCTGCTGTGGACCAAGAAAAAATATCTCGATATTCATAGAAGAGTTATAGTTGACAAGTCTCAAGAGTAAAAGGCAGAGCAAAGCAAATTTCAAGCTTTACGTTTGGGTGCTCAAAATCGAATGAAATTTCTTTCACAGGCAACCCGAATTCCGTTTTAGCAACATCCTCAATCATTTGAGACTCTAAGTTAGCGTCTTGTTTCTTGGACACCCAGCTCTTCTATCCTTGATTTGAAGCAAGAACGTGTTCGGATCGATCGGCCAAGGTTTTTTGTTGGAGTGACGTCATGTAACATTCACTGGTTTCCTACTGATCTCCTCATAGTCGATCTTCATCTCCATCTCTGAGTGCAAACTTTATTCCCAGATGATACATGAGGGAAGGATGATGAACATATGCTAAGAAGGTCGACGTAGGATCATATTATATAAAGAAGCTCGTTGAACAAAAGTATGGGACATAAAATTTATCATCTCTGTTCGAGAGTAAGGAGGTTCTCCAAGGGTCAGCGATAGTGTTATGAATCCTTCAGCATTCAGAGAGTCTCTAGTGAATCCTACTAATGGTGTTCAGATAGGCCGGATATGTTCACCACAAATACTCATTCTCTCCCAGGCATGCCAATAGATAATATCCACGAACTACAACTATCAATGAAGACTTTATGAACCTGAAAATCCCCTACTCTAGCATGAATGATAATTGGATTGGCATGTGGATACTGATTCGGAACAGGATCCTAATTAGTAAAGGAAATATTCAAGTGCGACCTGGGCTTTTTTGGTATGATCTCCCCAAGAGGAATTGGTCTAGCATAATGTTTCCTTTTGTTCATAGAATCCCCACTGGTGTTTCTTTCAGTTATTGTTTTAGTAACCCTAGCCACATCGTTGGTTTCTTGAGGTAGACCTCGTTGGTCATCCGGCCACGCATTTTTCCCCTTATAATTTAGCCGAGAAGGTCGTTGACTCATGCTGAAAATGGCACTTTTCATTGCATAGAAATTGATCAACTGAACAGAGAATGTATTCCTGTAGATACCCATCTTTGATAGCCTTTCAATTTTGAATTTAAGATCGTTATACCCATCTTTGATAGCCTTTTAATTTTGAATTTAAGATCGTTACAGTCACCAGTGCATGGCCATGGTCTCCATGGTGAGCACAATATTTGGATCGGTCTCTTTGATGATATTCTGATTGGATTTAAAGCAATGGTTAAATAATTCCAATGTGTCGAATCTAGTACAAAATTTTATTACGAGAAGTATTAATAGAAGTGAAATCTTCGTTAGGCAAGATGCGGGTCTTCATATAGTGCATCAATTCAAGAGCAACTCGTCCCGCTGAGGCATTAGATTGAGCATTCTGGGAACTAGATTCCTCAAGGTGCTGTTTTCAACTTTGTTCAGTGGGTAATCTGAGGGTTGTCGACTTCAATTCTTGGGATCGTTCAACTCCCTTTTTGCACTTCTTTTCCAGGCCTACTATCTGTATATAATCAAGTGCGCATTGTAAGAGTTCTCTAAAGGTCTTCGGGACCATCGATGCCAAGTCAGCATTGAATACTCTTGGCTTGATCCCGCTCATAAAGGCAGCGATTAGGAGTGTCTCATCAGCGTTCCTGACATGTACAATTTCATCGTCAAAGCATCCGATGTATTGTTTCTACGTCTCATCTTGTCGCTGTCGGATGTTTAACAGGTGTAAGCTTCTCTTTGGTTGGTTTTTCAGTTTATAAAATGGTGTAAAAACTTCTTAGCAAGATCAATGAATGAATCTACTAAACAAGGAGGAAGTTCTTTGAACCACATTTGAATTGACTCCCTTAATGTTGTTGTAAACAGCTTGTAGGTGATGGCGTTAGAATACCCGTAAAGCTTGGTGACAGATAAAACATGCACGATATGGTCGGTCAGATCAGTGGTATCTTTATAAGTATCCAGGTTTGGCTGCTTGAAATAAGGGGTTATTTCCTCTACTTGAATAGTAGTTACAAGTATGGATCTCTATCAGCAATTAACAATTCAGTAGTACTAATGGTGATCTTCCCAGAAGCTCTTGCATCCACTATTTGACCTTGGCCATCAAAGCACCATCCCTCATATGTGAATCAGTAATAGCACGCATAATAGGCTCAACTCTCTTTTTGGGAACATGAGAGTTGATGAGAGCTACTTGCTGTATCTTCACCTGTAGACCTTTAACCATGGTGATTTGTCAGAAAATTATGTTGTTGATTTTCAACAAAATCTTTAAAGGCCTGGAAGTTATTGGCAAAAAATTCAAACATTTCTTCCTGAGATAGTATTGCTTCTTCTTGGTGGGCCTCCATTTCGGGATGGGGGGCACTATAAGGGGTTGATTCCTCGTTTCGACTCCGATTCCTACTATTATTTCATTTTTTATGAGAACGGTTTTTCATGGTTACACTCAAGGGTAAAGAAATCTTGGGTGCTTGATTACTGGAGTTTCCATAGACGGCGTCAATTGATGAAAAATGAATATGATACTATATTTAGAAAGAGAGATAAATTTTAGAAAGAGAGAGAAAATAATTTAGAAGAAAGTGTGTAATGTGTAATTTGAGGCCAAAATGGCTTGTTCCTGGTTGTCTACAAATGAAGGGTAAGCCTGCTATTTATAAGGATTTAGGCAGTAGGTCCATGAGGTCATATATGCCCGAACTATATGTGTCTGACCAACCTGCTAATGCTGATCTACGCTTGTTCGAACAGAACAACTCAGGCCGACTGACTTCTACTAAGTCGAGCTCGACCTATGAGGTCTAAACTACTATATTACAATAACATATGAACCCTTAATGAGTCTATTACATGTTATATGTATGTTCGCTATTAGCATGTCACTTTTTTTATCATCAATAATAGTCAAGAAAGATATTGTGTCAGGAACAATAGAAGCTAAGAAATAATATGAAAAAATTATTTTTCAAAGGAGATGAATAAGCTTAAATTGATGATATTTTGTTTGCAAGGAAACAAAGACAAAATCCTCATAAGCAAAAGCATGTCTAGATCAGTGTTCTGAAAATCGGATCGAACCGGCCGATTCGACAGGTTGAACCGCAAACCGGAAGAACCACTGGTCCGGTCCAACTATATATCCGGTCTGTCCAAAAAATCGGACAGAATATAAAAAACCGGTTTTTAAAATTTCAGAATAAAAAATAATTTAAATAAAGAGAAAAATTAAAAAATCGTGAAATAAACTCCAAAATGACAAAACATTGAACATACCAAAGCCTAAACTATTAAATTATTATTATTTTCATCTTTTTTATACTTATTTTTGTATAAATTTCACTTTTCTTATTAGAAATTTGATCAGTATTTTTGGGTATTAGGACTATAATTCTCCAAAAATAGTGTTTCACTTCTATTTTAGATTTTATATAAATATATTTTAGGTCATTTTCAATTATATCACACTTTGGTAATTAAAAAAAAAAATTAAATTAGTGAACCGGCCGGTTCAACCGATCCGACCGGTTGAACCGCGAACCCGATAAAGCCACCGGTTCAATGCCCGGTCCGGTTTTCAAAACATTGGTCTAGATATTAGTCTCTACCACTAAAATTGTACAAGGCCCAGGTCAACACGTTCGGAAGGACAGGAAGAAAAACCTGTTAATTTAGTTTGAAAGGTCTTGGAACACCAAGCTCTTGACATATCAAAAATTACAAGTGCTCAGGCTCCGGTGTAAGCCTCAACACGTTCGGTCTCATATTTCTTATTGGAGTTGTAAATCTCTTAACATATCAAAGATCAAAACTGTGGTCTAGACCATTTCGAGAGGCATTCAGAAAGGTTTAGCTAAAAAAAGAAAAGGAAACACAAAGGCGCTCATTTGAGACATAATCAAATAATTCAAAACATACTCAAATAGGATCACCATAAAGATTGCTTGAATTCAACCTTTTGAACACATTTGGTTAAGGAAATAAGTCGGCCTTTGATTTGTTGGACATGCTCCAAGTTGGGGCTGGTGATATTTGAAGTCAACTTACTCTAAAAGCAGTATGGACTTCTTGTTCAATTGCCACGACCTAGATCAAATAAGAAAGTTTTATGTAAATACCAATTCACATTCCACAAGTTCTATTATCAGTTCATTGTTATTGGATAAACGTAAGATTGCGACAAGTTTCAATTAGTAAGCAAGGCGAAAACTAAAGAGTGGATCTTTTTACTTCATCATCCAAGCAACTGCAAGCAGACTCGAGGCATGCCTCCAATACAACAAATTCAAATGGAGGTAGCTTTGACCCATCTTGTTCCTGTGCTATATGTTGTTTGCTATCTCCTTGACCTTCATCTTTGTCTAGGAAGCGTCTGGAATAAGTTGAAGCATCAGATGCTCTTGACTGTGGCTCTTCCAAGTTGTGCAAATCCACATTGTCCCCCTTCATGGCCATATTAATCATCATCACTGTTAATGATGTTAAACACATCCTATGTTCTCCATATCTATATTTACTGTCCTATTTGACATCAAAATGTCATCCACAGGCTAGTGATCACGATTTCATTCAAAATTTCATTAAAAAAAAAATTGATTATGAATCTTTTAAATGTCATTCAAAATTCAGATAGGAAATTCTTAAAGCTTCATAATTTCAACCCGAACTTAAGCAAGCAACATAAGCAAGTATCAGAAGAGTTTGACTTTCTCAATTGGGCAAATTGAGTATTTTCAGTTCTTCTGTTTAGGCAAATCTAGAGAAGACAGTTTCTTTTCTCTTTGGTGACAGTAAACATAATAGCAGACAAGACAACAAGCATATTGGCTACTCAACAAAGATTCTAACAATAAGATAAACAAAAGTTCCAATATTCTGCAACTATATTAATCTAGACAAACCAACAATTCAGAAACTCCACGATTTTTGTTTGAAAAAAGTTTAGAGATCAAAACATATGCATGCAGTTAAGGGAACAACGCTTCCTCTATCACCTATTGGTTCATGCGTTCGAGTCACAAAAAGAAAGGGTGGTTTTAAAAAAAAATCTCAAAGAGTTAAAAATATACTACCAGTACCTTGAAAGAATGGTGGTGGCTCAGGATCTTCAAGCGAAGCTCTTCAACAAAGGGTGCAACAGAAGGGTCTAAAAAATTGAGCAAGAGGACCCGATGGGCAGTGATGATTGCCTTGATATTCTCCATATTCACCAAAATAGCCCGTTGCCGGCTGAGCACGGTGGCTGGATGATTTAGCAGTGGATCCAATATACGAAGATCACGAGCAGTCAGACCCGTTAGCCGCATGATGGCATGCTTTCCGGCCTCCAAGACTTGGATGTTCCCAGCCGAGTGCAATATGATCCAATGCCGAAGCTGCTGCCCCACCGAGGCATTGGTCTTCGTCGGTGGTGAATCACCTCCGTCGTCAGCCATAATAGCAGCAGCAGAAAAAGATTAACGGGAATTCTAAAAAGGGTCGTTGTTTTCATTTGGAAATTGACTCATCTTAGTATGGAAAATCACCACCCCTGAAAACAATTCAAGAAAAAACAAAAGAAACTGAAATGATCAGATTCAACCCGGTCATATGGAGCACGGAAATACTTGGAAGTCGTCATTGGGCCGGTGTTCCCTCTCTCTCGTGCTGTGGTAAGTAGAGAGGGCATTTGATTCCAAGGTGACGAGGGGTCGTTTGGTTCGTAGTTACGATTATGGAATCAAATGGTGTATATCGTTGAAACGGATAACAATAGTAAAATACTCCACAATCTCATACAGCCTACTCTTATATGGAACTTGATTTAGTATTTGTTAAAGAGTAATAAATTAGGGTATGTGTACTGATATCAAAAAAAAAATACTATTTATTAAATTTAATCCCTGTCCTATTCAATTTGATCGACACTAAAAAAATTGAATTTGTACAATATAATAAATTTAAACTATTCAAATTTAATTTAAGGTCAATTTGGTAAAAGTTAGTAATTTGGATTGGGTTTAAAAAATAAATCAACTAAATTTGAAAGTGATGTCTTACGTTATTGGCTAATGATATTTGCAATATTTTTTTACTTATTGTTTTTTATCAAATAAAGTATTGTAATATAATTAGTGCGAAATAGAATATTATGAACGGTAGATACATAAGAAATATAACAACTTATGAACCGATTAAATCGAGTCAACTAAACCAAATTCAGTGCGAACTGACTGGTCCAATTTTTCTACATAAAAGATTTTATTTTGGTTTGAAATTTTAAAAACTGATATAAAGTTTAGCTCAAATAATGCTTCAGATCGAATCAAACCAAATCGTAAACACTCCCACTACAATATTAGAAGTTCAGTACCTCTCTAGAGGGGAAAAAAAGGATCATTACAGATTAATTTCTTCTTTTTCTTTGTTAAAAGAAAGTTCAATTTAGAATAATTCAACTTTGAATTGAAAACAAAATTCATTTATAACTGTTTGAACAGTTATTATTGAAGATATTATTTAGAATATTATTTAAAAAGATACTATAATTTTTTAAATATAATGTATGTGAGTTACAAAGGTTATTGAAAAATGTTTTGAGTAAATGATTACAAAATATTATTTAAACATAATAAAAAATAAGATTGTTCAAACATATTAGTTAATAACATTGTATAATTATAATTAATTCATACTTATTTAGATATATCTATACACACAAACATACATATGTATATCAGTTTAAAGTAAATAAGATGAGATTGACAAAGAGTTTGTTCAATTGACCAATCAAAACTTGCCATATAATCATTTTAACTCCATCGCCTATAATCAGAAGATCCCAACTTATCTATAACTCTCTCATAAAACTTTATAACTATCTCAAAAAAATTGTAATCTTATCTTTTTTTTCTCTAGTAAAATAAAAAAATTCAACAAAATCAAAATTAGTGATATGTAAAACACATGATATCCGAACAAAATTTTTGTTAAGCTTAATTGACAAACATTTATATATATATATACTAGTATGGTCAGGCCGCACAAGGTGTAGGCGGTGCCCAATATTACTTTGGTTTAATTATAGTTTAAAACTAAAGAATGCATTACAGTGTGGAATTGAGGGCAAAAAATCTTTTAACTCACTTTTTATCTCACTCCCTATTCTACTACTTAATGAATTGTCAATATTTCTTTTAAATATAATTATGAATTTTAGCAGAAAAATCTAGACCATTCATTAAATAGTGTGATAGAATGTATAATAAAAAGTGGAATAGAGGATTCTTAGTATTAATTGAGTTACATAAGACGAGTTAATTATATTTGTATGTAGTTTTGAAAAAAAAAATTCAAAAATCAAAATTTTTCTTAATTTTAATCATGCTCTATATAATTGTCTTGTAAAAAAATTAGAAAAAATAATGATATTTTATCGTTTAATTAAACTATTATATATGAGAAATTCTACAGTCCTGTTGAGGGAACCATTTCCTTGGCTTTAAGAACTTGTACAGTACAAGTTTTTAAAACACATAGTATTGTACTGTACAAGTCCTTAAAGCATAAGGGAATGGTTCCCTAAAAGGGATTGTAGAATTTCCCAATATATATATTAAAATTTCAGAAAATTTTTACTGTCCAAATGTGACATATAATTCAACAGTGAAATTTTTTCAAATAGAGTGAAGTGAAGTTAAGAATAAAGGGTGGAATGAAGTTAATAATTGAAATAATGAGGAGAGAGAGAGAGGAAGGGACTGTCGATGATGGAGAGAGGAGAAAGTAGAAGACAGTAGTACTTGGTAGGTAAGAATTGAAAAAAAAAATCCCTAAAAATCAGGCCCATCCTCATTTTTTCCCTAGAATCCCTGATTTTTTGGATTCTTCTTGTATATGAGGAATCTCTGTCTCTTATACATTCTAAATGTCAATAAAATAGGAAAAAATGTTGTTCATTTTATGAATTACATAACCAAATAACTATAATATCCAAAACAGTTACTAACTGTTCTGGAAAATTGGGGTATTACTGATTTTTCAGCACAAAATTGCTGAGATTGTGATACAAATTTACTAAATTATCCCTGTCATAGTATATTTCTTTTTCAGATATAAGGGGCAAAAAAGAAAATTTAGCACCTAATGAAACTCATTTCCTTCTCCACATCAGCTGCCATGTCAGCATCAAACGCCACATGAATGCCACTTGGCATAAAGAGGAAGCTCCTTGTCTTTTTATATATAGGTAAATATGTTTCTCATCATCATATAATGACGGATGTGGAGCAAATGGAGATGATGTGGGCTTGTCATCATTATAATTTAGGCAAATACTTAGGTAGATCCGGTCTTTGACCTCACTTGTAGATCTTGTGGTGTGGATTAAACTTTAGAAAATCTATGACATCAGCTAATGTAAGCAAGATTCTTTAAGGTTTAATCATGACCACAGAGTCTACAGGTGGGGTCAAAGACCAGGTCTACCTAAATATTTTCTTATAATTTATATATATAATTTATATCAAGATGGGATGAGGGAGTCTAATATGCGCAGATCACCAGCCGACAGGCCCATTTGATGCATGATAGCGTTCTTGTTGAACCGAATTTATGATATAACGTTATATACTTTTTATTCATGTTGTTTCATTTAGTCATCTATTTAAATAATGTGTAACAATATGTATTAAAAGAATTCATGACATCCATGCAAAAATTTTCCAACCCCAACTGCTTTCTTTTTTAGCCTAGTCCCACGATTACGTTGCCTGGGATGGCATTGCTGGGGTTGTTGTGCTTTAGATTATTACTGCAGTCCTCTGGTAGACGAACGCCGTATTTTGGTGGAAGGTGTTAATTGGCAAATTGAGCCTGTAACTGACTTCCTTCTCCCCTGTAACTAATTCCCTGTTGGCCCAAAAGCAACTTAAGAGGGGCGTGAATTAGGTTGTTTCAAAAAACAAACCTTATGAAGTGCCTAATAAAAATGCAAATTTTGTGCAACAAATGAATACTTAAGCACAAATGATCAAAGATAAATATTTAACAATCAAAGCTTAAAGAACAAATAAAAGATTGAGATAAAGAATATCAAACCAAACTCCCAAACTTCTCAAGCATTGAGTACATCAACTAGTAGTGCCTCTTCAAAGAATGTGAGATAGTTTTGCAATAACTTTCTTGTGTACACAAAGTAGGCTCACCCTTACACCAACTAAGTTCCTCTAGTTGAGCCAAAGGGCTTTACACTACAACCTCACTTTTGTATACTTGTTATCCCTCCACTCTTATACTTGAAGATCACTCACTAGTCTACTCTTGCTCACACTAATTTTCTCTATTTGAGCCAAGAGAACTATACTACCCAAACCAATACAACCCACAATATTTTAGCCTATTTCTCCCAAAATAGCTCTTACAAGTGTTTGTATTGAATGTAGTAGTTCCACACATCATTTGAATGTTCTTGGGTTATTTATAGATGAAAGATGTGCTGAAATTTGAGTTCCAACAGTCAAAATACTATCTGTTAGGAGTTCGGACGGAGGTTCGGACGTCCGATCATACGTCCTACATTTTTATGAACAGTGCTTCGGACGGTCGTATACGTCTTCCAGTTTGACAGAAATTTCTTCATTTTGAACTCTTTTCTTCGGACGGTCTTGTGCATCCTACAGCTTTTGGTTCGGACGGTCATGTGCTTCCTATAGCTTATGGTTCGGACGAACATTTGCGTCCTATCCCACAACTTCTGGTTCGGAAGGTCATTGCGTCCTAAAACTTATGGTTTGGACGGTCATATGTGTCCTATCCCTCAGCCTCTGGTTCGGACGGTCATGTGCGCCCTAAAGCTTATGGTTCGGACGGTCATATGCGTCCTATCCCTCAGCTTCTGGCTCGGACAATCATGTGTCCTACAACTTTTGATCATGTTTCAAACGCTCTCTTGCGTCCGAGTTCCTTGCTTTCCGATGCTCTTCATGTCCGTAAGGTGTTGTTCAACTTTTGGTTTTTTTTCTTGATTGTGTTCGGATGATCATTTTCGTCCGGGCCTTCCTATTTTTCTGCACACTTGTTTTCAAGTCATTAGTACGATTTGGTCATCATCAAAACATGATTATCATCAACATTCCCTAGGTGATGGTTAGTAGTATTGATTATTTTGCCTTTACTTATATGATCCCTATAATAAAAAATATTGAACTATCATCCCTTCTGTTTCAGAATTGTTTCATATTGGTCTTTCTACTATATATAATAGGGCATTAAAGAAAAATTAAAGATATAAAATTAAATTCAACTTAATTAAATAAATTAGAAAATTCAATAAGAAATAAATGTCTAACCCCATCAAAAATCATCCTAAACAAAAAAATAATATTTTAATAAAATTTTAGCAATACTCCAACAAACACTATCCAAAATAAAATGAGAATATCAAAAAGAAAATTGTATCTACTGAGTATCTATATATGTGACAATCATTTTAAAAGTATTTATCAATTTCAAGATCTATATATATATCTATATCTATATCTGTACAATATATAAAAGTAACAACTAGCTTATTGTTTTGGATATTTTTCATTCCTAAAATGCCTTTTAATTTAGTACTTCAAGTATCATAAAATGAGGGGTATTTAAGGAATTTTGAAAAATTAACAATTAACTGCAAAATGAATTCTATAATTAACTACAAAATGAAGATTAATTAAATAAGTCTTTAATTAATGAACACTACGAAAATGAACAATCACCAAAAAAATGAGCCGTCAAAAAACTATTTCTTTTAAAGTAAAAGCGCCTTTTAATTTGTAAAATAAAATAACAATTAACTTCAAAATGAATACAGTTAACTGCAAAATGAAGACAAATTAAATAATTCTCTAATTAATGAACAGTAAGAAAATGAATAGTCACCTAAAAAAAAGAAAACAAATAATCCAAAAACCATTTTTTAAAGTAAAAATGCTCTTAAAATACACTTTAATTTAGTACTTCAAGCATCATAAAATGAGGGGTATTTAGGAAATTTTTAAAAAGTAACAACTAACTGCAAAATGAATTCAATTAACTACAAAATGAAGATTAATTAAGTAATTCTCTAATTAATGAATACTAAGAAAATACACAATCACCTAAAAAAAGAAAACGAGCCATCAAAAAACTAACTAAGAAAATAAACAGTCACTTAATTTAAAATGAGCCATCAGAAAACTATTTCTTTTAAAGTAATAGTATAAGATAATTTTTAAAATAAACAGTCACTAATTCTCTAACTAATGAACACTAAAAAAATGAACAGTCATCTTAAAAAAAGAAAACGAACTGTCAAAAAATTATTTATTTTAAAATAAAAATGGCTCTTAATAGTACCAACTAACTTATTGTTTTTGACATTTTCATTCCTAAAGTGCCTTCTGATTTAGTACTTCGAGCATCATAAAATGAGGGGCACTTAGAAAATTTTGAAAAAATAAAAATTTACTGCAAAATGAATTCAATTAACTACAAAATAAAGACCAATTAAATAATTCTCTAATTAATGAATACCAAGGAAATAAACAGTCACCTAAAAAAATCAATCTATCTATATCTATATATGTACTTATATATATATATATATATATATATATATATGTACTTATTCTTATACTTATACTTTACATATTATATATATATATATATATATATATATATATATATATATAATATAAGTACCAACTAGCTTAATGTTTTTGATATTTTTCATTCCTAAAATACCTTTTGATTTAGTACTTCGAGAATCATAAAATGAGGGTACTTAGGAAATTTTGAAAAAAGTAACAATAGCAGCAAAATGAATTCAATTAACTATAAAATGAAGACTAATTAAATAATTTTCTAATTAATGAACGCAAAGAAAATGAACAATCATATTAAAAAATGAGCCGTCAAAAAACTATTTCTTGTAAAGTAAAAGTGCCTCTTAATTTCTAAAATAAGATAAAAATTAACTTCAAAATGAATACAATTAACTGCAAAATGAAGACTAATTAAAAAATTTTCTAATTAATGAACGCTAAGAAAATAAACAATCACTTGAAAAAAAAATGAACCGTCAAAAAATCATTTCTTTTAAAGTAAAAACGGCTCTTAATTCCAATTAACTGCAAAATGAATACTAATTTTTAAAAAAATTAATTAATAAACACTAAGAAAACGAACAGTCGCCTAAAGAAAAAGGTTTATGAAAAATGAACTGTTAAAACTACTTTCTTTTAAAGTAAAAGCGCCCCTTAATTTCCAAAATAAAATAAGAATTAACTACACAATGAATACTAATTAAATAATTCTCTAATTAATGAACAGTCACCTAAAAAAGGAAATGAAATGTTAAAAAACTATTTATTTTAAAGTAAAAATGCCCCTTAATTCCTAAAGTGCACATTAGTTTAGTATTTTAAGCATCACAAATGAGAGGTATTTAGGAAATTTTGAAAAATTAATAATTAAGTAAAAAATGAAATCTAATAAAATCATTTTCTAATTAATTAATACTAATTCCTAACTATGTCTAGAGAATGAGCTTATTATTTTTGACATTTTGAAATCATAAAATACCCTTTAATTTAGTTTTTCAAGTATCTCCAAAAAAAGGAACTTTGAAAAGTTAACAATTAAATGGGAAATAAATACTAATTAAATAATTCTCTAATTAATGAATACTAAGAAAACAAATAGTCAAAGAACTATTATTCTTATTAAAGCAAAAATGACCTTCCATCATTCTTTAAATTAATGAATACTAACTCATTCGTCATATTGCAATATTGAAATTGGATATAAGTAAATCCTTACATTAAGTAATGACAATGTATTATAATAGAAACCACTACTATACATCATAAAAACTATAATACCTGAGAATGAGGATGATATCCAACCACCACAAAATCATAGAGAACTCTTTATCACTGTTTTCACTAAAAAATTACTTTTACATCTGCCTTATAAGTAACCTACCATGAGGTTGAAACTAATACATAGTTTATCCAATTCCATGATTTACAATATATCACAAGTCTAAATATATATATATCACAAGTCTCAATGGCGAAGAAGGAAGAGCAAACATGTATATAATGTTTCTTTTATTGTAACATTTCTATTATTTTGTTTTAATTTACAAATTCACTACCAATTCTTAAAACTAAATTTGTCTTTCCCTATATTTCAGATCAAGTTGGTTAACCTCATTATCATTTACATCAAGAAATTTTGTTTTAGGAATTATATTTTGATTTCTAATATAATTTTACAAATTTAGCCCAACTTTATACGTATATTTTGGAAAAAAGACAAATATTACTCAAATGCAATAATAATAAATTTGAAAGTTATTACTACCTCGATCTTATTTATTTTGTCATAATTTGATTTTTAAGATCAACACATCAAGTTTTCAAAATTCCAGTTTGTATAGATTTTTATATGTTTATAATTTTTCATGAATACAAAGTTTATTACACACTAAAAGAGAGAAATAAAAATATATGTAATTCAAATAATTTTTAATACACTCTCATCAATCACGTGTAAAGCACGCGTTCACTTTCTAGTGTGTGTGTATGTATACGTATACACTCTTCCCTAGACACTAATCCCCTAGGTGGTGTTTAGTACTATTGATTAGTTTGCCTTTACTTACTGATCCCCATGCTAAAAAAAAATATTGAACTATCTTCCTTCTGTTTCAAAATTGTTTCATAAGAATTGGTCTTCTACTAGTCATATATATATATATACACAGACACACACACACGATGTAGCTCCATAGCAGAGCAAGTCACTATCTAGAGGGTGACCGGAACAGAGGCAGCCGAGAGTGTTATGTCAAAAGCACCAAGGAGGATGAAGAAGAAGGAGTAGGAGTAGGAACAAGCCTTCATTGAAGGACAGGTGGAGACGAATGATTATGAGATAGACAATGAGACAAAGAAGAGCACTTAGACAATTCACTTTGAGTAAAAGGAACTCAGCTGCTGGAATTCCTCAGGGTGTATTACGATTATCCACCGAGAGGGTAGATCGAAGCGATTGCAGCGAAGAATTGATATGAAACAAAGCACTTCGTCTATGGGCATTGTAGAAAGAATAGAATATGACCCTAATTGTTCTTCTCAAATCGCTCTAGTACGATGGAAAGAGGGGATCCGCCAGAAGAAAAGCAACATGAAAGAATTATATATAAACAAATATATATATATATATATTTATATATATGGATGTATATATATGCATATACATATATGTGTGTGTATATATATATATGTATATGTGTATACATATATATGTATATATACACACACACATATATATATATAAACGCGCATAGACACAAATATATATATATATATATATTTATGTGTGTATGTATACATATACATATATATATATATTTATATATGTGTATACGTATATATACATATATACGTATACATATATATATATATATATAAATACATATACATATATTTATGTGTGTATATATAGATATACATATATATATATTTATTTATTTATATATGTGTATATACATATATACATATACATATACATATACATACATATATATATATATATATATATTATCAAGTTTCATCACACAGTCATTTATAGATATTCAAAATGTTGTATCATATATCAAAGCAAAAATCTAATTTCACATAATGACAAAAGTTTCTTTTCCAAAAGTGTTTTCGAAAATTTACTTACATATATTGTAGATAAAGTGGCATTATATCAAGATTTACCACATATCTTTCACATAGATCAGAAGTTCAAAATCAAAATTGTAATCGTAACTCAGAATGAAAAGTTCAAAAGTAAAGTCGGAATCAAAATAGCAAAATCAGAATTCATAATCAAAATTCAGAAATTTGGAAGTAGATTTTTAGAGTCAAATTCATAATTGGAATTCAAAGATCATATCATGTTTCATTATAGGTTCATAAAACAAACATGCTATCATCAACTTACTGAATACTCAGCCTAGTACTAAGAGACTCCACTAGAAAATATTGTCAAAGGGTCCTACCAAAACTTTCCTTGACTCAGAAAAGGAATATTGGGTTTTAGGTCACCCAAACAAAATATTAGGTCTTAGGTCAACCGGACAAAAAGTCAAAACTATAGTCCTTCCGACTATTTATGATTATTTTAACAGCCTTAGTCCATTATTAATTACCAAGCAAATAATTCCAATCATATACACATACAAAATAATCATATGAGTCAAAGTTCAAAAATATGCCACTTAAATACAAGTTTATATTGTCAAAACAATTCAAATATTTATGTAAGGACCAAGTTTAATAATTAAAATAACATATTGCCAAAATAATATTTTAGACAAAATATTTTTCGAAAATACAAAGGGATAATAATAGTTACCTCGATGTAGTATACAAACATAGCAAAATCTAATTAATTCTCTTTGCCAAAAATTTATCTCACATTACTTTAGTCCAATCGCAAAACATCCTACTCGTATATAGATTATCATGTCATCTGCAAATTATTAAAGAACAAAAAATATCCTATCCAAAGTTTTACTCTTAACTTCATTAATTTTCAAAAATATTTTTTTCCTAAAACAACACTAAACCAATCATTCACTTCATCGTATAAATATTTATTATATTTACTTAATTTGGAACAAAATACTACAAGAGTTCTAAAATCTTTTGTTAAATCATGTTCTTATTATAAGAAAATAATTTTCCAAATATATCCAATGAATATAACATTTAAAAATATTATCATTATTATTAATACTTCAAAAGTATTTTCTTTAGTTATTACAAAAATAGTCTTTCAAAACCCTATAATTACTTAATTCAAAAGTGTACAAGTTTCCAGTCTAAAAATCGTATTATGAATAACTTTAAGACTTGCTATGTAAATTAACTAAAGTATCTAAAGAAACATTACATAAACTAACAGAATATGTATATATCTTGGAAAAATTCTACCGTTCCTTTTAAGAAACTATTCATTTTGTACTTTAAATGTTTGTACGTTATACCATCATGTGCTTTAAAAGCTTATATTGTATAAGTTTTTAAAGTTAAGTGAATAGTTTCCTAAAAATGACTGTGGAATTCTTCTATATCTTGTCTCCTTTGCAAATGTCATTTATTTCCTTTTTTCCTACGTCTTTTCTGCTAATGCACAAACCAATCACCATCCAACTTCAGCAATGAACTCCAGCAACCCAGGGGCGGATTCAGAAGTTGAACTTTTGGGGAGCAAAAACTATACATACATATTCTTAGAAAGGAAGTTTTATAATTTTTGCAAAATTTTACAGGGTAAAGTGTAATTTTTTTAAAGGGAGTTACTGAAATTTTTAAAAAATATCAAGAAAAATAAAATATTTTTGAAATTCTTGAAAAATAAGATTGTATAAATACATAAATAGGGAACACTTTTTTATATTTTCTAAAATTTTTGGGGAGGGGCAAAGTCTAATTTTTATAATAGTATAATAATAATTTAAAAAATTTTAAGGGAAGAAAAACATAATTTTGAAAATCTTGGGGTCGGCCGCCCCTCTCCCACCCCTATGATCCGTCCCTGCAGCAACCCAATGTTATGTGAAAATATTTTTTTTTTAAAATAAATTCTTTATTTCAAAATTAATTCCGATAACCCTTACCAAGACATGTGAAAACAAATTTTGAAGCGATCACCTTTTTTTTCCTCCAAATTAACTCCAGACTTGAGAATTCATATTAACGAACCATAATCAACTGCGGTAATAAGACATAATAATTCCAAAAGAAAATCAAACTTAGGCATGATATCCAATATTCGAGATAAATAATATAAACAAAATTATCAAAAAAGTTAAGTTGTAAAATTATATCGAAATCGATATACTATGAGTATCGAATGCGCACGAAAACTCTTTCTCCAAATTCTCAAAATATCAGCCAAACATAATAATATAACCCCACAAAATCCCCTATCTTTACATATTTAGACTCCAAAAAGTTTCCAAACTTTAACTCTTACAAATTTGCTAATTTTCCTCAAATCCTAATTGGGTTACTTAAGTAGGCTGAAAATTTAGTCTAAAATTAATTACGAAAATTAATAGATAATTAGCAAAAAAATTGTACTTAAAATGAAAAACAGTTTAAATACAAAGGTGGTCCAAATTAAATAACAAGACGAATAGGAAAACCCGCATTGATAAGAATTAAATTTTCTCATGTGAATATATCATATAATAAATTTTAATCCAACAACGACAATATACACTGTAGTTCAAATTTAAATAAAATTCGTAGTATATTAGATAATATCAAATACTAATATTATTATTATCTTCTTTTTTTTTGAAAATTACAGGTGTTTACATTCTACCCTCCTTACAAAAGTCTCATCCTCGAAACTTGTACACCTTGATTAAGAAAATATGTTTCTCGTTCATATATCTTCTTCTTGTTTCCATATCGCTTCTCCTATATTTTGACTGATCATTGAAACTTTACATGTGAAATTTATCGTCTTTGAAACTTTTGGTCCTTGTAGTTCATAATCTTTAGTGGAGATCCTTTCATAAAATTTCCTCTAACATCCAACGATTAAGATTTGATCACATAATTCGAGTTAGATACATACTTTTATAGTTGTGATACTTGAAATACATTATGTACTTTCACAAATGAGGTGTCAAAACTTAACTAATACACTTGTTTTCCAATCCATTTCGATATCTCGAATTGCCCTACCCATTAAGATCTTAATTCAAATGACTTTTAGAGACCTTCTCTAATTTCTTTGTCACAAAATCGAATTTAGAAATTAATTTAATTTTTTTCACCAACTCAATTCCAATATAAGGGAAATCTACTCTTGCATCCGTATAAAGTTTCAAATGGAGTAATTTTGATACCACTAGATAACTCCATTAGTTTTAATATTCGATCATAATTCGTGCAAAATCTAATGCATAAACTCATAACACGAGTATTTGGATAGTCTTCTCGGATTGACTGTCCATTTGAGGAGAAATGGTATTTCATCCCAAATCCATTCTCATAACCCTTTATTACCAAACCCAAAATAAGAAATAAAATTATGGTCTTGGTCCAACATTATGCTCACAGGTAGTCTATGCAACCTTACAATTTACCCACATATAACTCCACCAAATTTTCATTGCTGTCTAATTATGCATAAATATAAAATGTGTTGATTTAATCCAATGATTCACCATTACCCAAATAGTGTCATTATTAATCTTTATTTTCAAATTTTGCGCTATCGAGATCCATATAATATGTTCACACTTCCACTATGAAAATTTTCAAAAGTCTAAACCAATCCGCTAGTCATTAGTACTTGACCTTAACTTGTTAACATACAAGTACTTTGTCACATATTCAACAATTGACTTCTTTATTTTGTTCAAACCAAGATTCCTCTTAATATCTTAGTTCATTTTTGCAGCACTGGAATGTGTAAAAAGTTGGAATAATGTGCCTCCTTCGTAATCTCATCCATCAAACTTATTGTCAGGTACCCATAGTATCCTATACATCAATAATCTATTATTACTCCTTACACTAAAATCAGGTATAGTGCCTTCTCTCAATTCCATGAATATTTATAGGTTTCCTATCTCCTCCTTAAGTGAACAAATATTTAAGTGAATTACCCTCGGTAAATGTCTCCAAATCTTTAAGTCGAACACTATAGCCGTTAATATCAAGTCATGAATAAGTTAATCCTTTTCACAGAATTCTAGTTGCCTTTACGATTAAACAACAATTTTACCTCATTGCTTGCTTCTACACACACCATCTAATTCATTTTTAGACTCATCCTTAGAATTACAACCTCCAATTAAGATCCAAATGATAGGGTTAAAAAAGATAATGTTATCAACTTCTCTCCTGAATGTTAAAAGTCCTCCTCTCATTTCAAAGATACACCAATTATACCTTCTTTTATGCCAATCCTCCTCATAGTGTTACAATAGTTTAAAACCTTTTAATGAACTTATGACAGTAACCAGCTAAACTGAAAGGTTTCTTACCTCAATAACACTTATAGACCTTAGCCAGTTCATTTTGTCGTCAATTTTTAGGATCCACAAATATAGAAACCTATCGTTCTTTAAAATACCAAAAATTTCCTTAAATTTTTTTCATGTGTTTCCTTACTGAGAAAGTAAATCAAAATGTTATTAATAAACACTATCACAAATTCGTCCTGTTAAGCCCTAGAACTAATCATGAATCTTGTATGAGAATTGGTCAAACCCAATGATATCATGTGTACAAATCTTTTTTTTTTTTAGTGTTCATAATGCATCCCAAAAATTATCTGTAGGTGTATCAACCTCCTTAATTTTTAATCAATAATCAATAATATGCAATATTTTCACACCTTTAAATTAATCACTAAATCATCATTCTAGGGAGAGTGTACTTATTCCTTAGAGTAATCTTGTTCAACTTCCTATAATCAATATACATTCTCAAACTCCCAACTTTCCTCTTTACGAACCAAAAGGGTGCTCCTATGATGGAATACTTGGTCTAGTAAATTTCTTATTCGATAATTCTTATAATTGTTCATTCAATTCCTACAGCACAATCAAACCATCTCATATAGTGTTTAGTTACTATAACAGCCCCATGTACTAATGTTATCTCAATTCCATTTTCTTTTTATCCAAGTATTCTAAGTAAATTTTTCGTAAATATTTCCAAACATTCCTTACCCATACAATCATTAAGTTTTCCTTATTCTAATAGCTGTGTACCACAGAAGTTAAGTATCCCTCTTGATAACTTTTCTTACCTTCATTGTTTGTACTGCACTTACTAATATTCTTCGAGCAGTCTTTCTTTTTACCCATATTATCTTGATAAGTCAATTCTACCTATCCAGAAAAGATTATACACTTATTTCTATTGTCTACCTTAATACTATGTTTAATTAACCAGTTCATTCCTAAAGATAATTTTGAAATCACTTATATTAATTTGGACCAATTTACCTTTAGATTCCTTTCCATATATTTTCACCATCACAATTACTAGACTTCACATGAGACATCAAAAGAAGGGTATCTACACATAAGATTACTCAAACCACTCAAGTCATATAAAAATATTCCAAAATATTCTCAAATTTTGAGTTATTTTGCATTTATCTTTTCTCAAAGTCCTATATTTACCATCTTGGTTTAAATCCCACTATGATTTTATCTTCCATAACTTATTATCGGCCATCTTATAGGAACAAATTTTTCCAACACCACAAATAATGCTCCATCACTGACATTGGTTAGGTGCATTCTTCCAAACTTTGATTTAGTAAGATCCTGTAATTAGCAGTATCTGTTTAAATCAAGTATCAATTTAAGGAAAAATAATTTTATAATTTACAGATTTAACACAAGTAAATTTTTTTTAATCAAAATAAGTCATGACAATTTTACATAATCATTTAAAAAAAAATGTTCTAGGTTTTGCAATATTACATTGGTATAGCAAAATGCTTTTACAAGTAAAACAAGTTATAACAAATAAATCATACTTTTATTATAAAAGAAATCAAAAGAACGCATAATATATTCTAAAATCTATTCTTAATTAACAACAATGAACATACCAAAATGAATCCTACAAGAATACCAAAAATCAATCAAATTCTTATCATTGCTACCCAGTAGCATTTCCGGATTCTCAACTTAAAAGGTTGACCCAACAAAAGTCAACCCTAAAATGTGACTCTAACAACACACATCAATTCCTCGAAGGTTGTCTACCTTTCTTCAAATTGGTCCTTCAATTCCAAATATTCCAAAATTGGTTTCTCTTGTCTATAATTCCTTCATCTCCACACTTTTATCAAACTAAATATGATATATATACTCCAAATCACTTACCCAGTTACCCTCAATATTAAAATATTCAAAGTCCCTGAAGTTACTTAAAGGTTCACACTTTAATCCTTAATGGTTGCCTCATAGATCCTAAACCATAGGTCTGATACCACGTATACTATCACGCCCTGCGCCTGCATACGTCGACACATAATAGTTGTTGTACCCTTGAGAGTTACCTCTCAAAGGCACAAGGCACCAATAACGAAATAGAATTCAAAATAACTTCATTAAATTAATAAACAATCTATAAAAAATAATGTCTTGAATATACAACTAAACAATTATAAACTAAACTATTCGATAGTCCCAAGTCAACACAAAAAAAAATCCAAAATATTTTAGTGTTTCTCTAATTCTTGATCAGCTAACAATCCTAAGTCAGAAGTCTAACTATCGGCATGCACCAATTTCTTATACACATGATTGTCCTCGTACATTCTCTAATTCTACAAAAATATTATAATGGAGTGAGCGACAAGTCGCTCAGCAAGCAGCTAACACTGCCTTTATAGAACCAAACAAGTTGCATATATATTTTACAAAATTTTATCACACAGTCATACATAAATATTCAAAATATTTTATCGTATATCAAAAAAAAATCTTATTTCCCATAATGGCAAAATTTTCTTTTCTATTGAAAACCATACTTACATATATTTAGAGAAAGTGGCATTATATCAAGAATTTACAAAATAACTTTCACATAGACCAGAAGTTCAAAATCAAAATTGGAATCATAACTCCGAATCAAAAGTTCAAAAGTAAAGTCGGAATCAAAATAGCAAAATCAGAATTCATAAATTCGAAATCAAATAGTTAGAGTCAAATTCATAATCGAAGTTCAAAGTTCGTATCATGTTTCATTATAAACTCATAAAACAAATACGTTATCATCAGTTTACTGAGTACTCAATAGACTTAGTGCTAAGAGACCCTACTAAAAAAGGTTGTCAAGGGGTCCAACAAAACTTACCTTGACTCAAATACAGAATATTGAGTATTAGGTCACCCAAACAGAATACCAGGTCTTAGGTTACTCAAACAGAAAGTCAGAACTATAGTCCCTACTAACTATTAATGATTATTTTAATAGTCTTAGTCCATTATTAATTACCAAACAAATAATTCCAATCAGACATACACGAAATAATCATATAAAGTTCAAAAAATAATGCCACTTACATACAAGTTCATATTGTCAAAACAATTCAAATATTTATGTAAGGTCCAAGTTCAATAATTAAAATAACATGTTGCAAAAATAATATTTTAGAAAAAATATTTTTCAAAAACACAAAGGGATAATAACTACTTACCTCAATGTAGTACACAAACATAGCAAAATCCAATTAATTCCCTATACCAAAAATTCATCTCACATTACTTAAGTTCAATTTCAAAACATCCTACTCCAATATAGATAGATTATCATGCTATCTATAAATTATTAGAGAACCAAAAATATCCTATCTAAAATTTTATCCTTAACCCCATTAATTTTCAAAAATATTTATTTCCCGAAACAACAGTGAACCAATCATTCACTTTATCGTACAAATATTTATTATATTTATCTTTGGAGCAAAATACTACAAGGATTCTAAATTTTTTTTGTCTCAAAATATTTAATCACGTTCTTATTATAAGAAAATAATTTTCCAAATATATCCAAGAATATAACATTTTAAAATATTATCATTATTATTAATACTTCAAAATTTCTTTAGTTATTACAAAAATAGTCTTTCAAAACTCTATAATTACTTAATTCAAAGTGTACAAGTTTCTAGACTAAAAATCATATTATGAATAACTTTAAGACTTGTTATGTAAATGAACTAAAGTATCTAAAGAAACATTACATAAACTAACAGAATATGTACCTGTCTAGTCTCCTTTGCAAATGTCATTTCTTTTCCTTTTTTCATTATACGTCTTTTCTGCTAATGCACAAACCCATCACCATCCAACTTCAGCAATGAACTCCAGCAACCCAATGTTATTGTCTTTTGAAAATAAATTCTTTATTTCAAAATTAATTCGGATAACCCTTACCCAAGACATGCGAAAACAAATTTTGAAGGCAGATCACTTTTTTTTTTTTCCCTCAAAATTAACTCCAGATTTGAGAATTCATACTAACGAACCACAATCAACTAATAAGACATAATAATTCCGGATGAAAATCAAACTTAAGTATGATATGTAATATATGAAATAAATAATATAAACAAAATTATCGAAAAAGTTAAGTTGTAAAATTATATCAAAATTGATGTACGATGAGTATCGAATGCGCATGAAAACTCTTCCTCCAAATCTCTCAAAATATCAGCAAAACAAAGAATAATATAACCCTACGAAATCTCTTGTTTATACATATTTAAACTCTCAAAATTTTCGAACTTTAACTCCTACAAATTTGCTAATTTTTGCCTCAAATCTAACTATTTGACTAAAAATTTAGCCTAAAATTAATTACGAAAATTAATAAATACTTAGCAAAATATTTTGTATTTAAAATGAAAAAACGTTTTTAAACACAAAGTTGGTCCAAATTAAATAACAAGACAAATAGGAAAACCCGTATTGATAAAAATTAAATTTTATCGTGTGAACATATCACATAACAAATTTAATCCAACAACGACAAGTAGTTCAAATCTAAATAAAATTCGTAATATATTAGATATTATTAACTATTGATATTTTTATTTTTTTTTTTTTAAAATTACAACGGTTTACAGATTCGATCTTAAGGATTATTTGAACCAAACTTTATATCAATTTTTAGAATTTTAAACCAAAATCAAACTTTTTATGTAAAAAACTTGACGCACTCAATTTGGTACAGTTGAGTCGATTTAATCTGTTCATAGGTTATTATGTTTCTCATAATGTGTCTACCATTCATAATAATTTATTTTAAATTAATTATATGACTACAATACTTTAAGTATTTGAACAAAAACTAATAAAAAATTATTACAAATATCATTAGCCAATAATGTAAGATAATCGCGTTCAAATTTAGTTGATTTATTTTTCAAACCCAACCCAAATTACTAACTTTTATCAAATTGACCTTATATCAAATTTGAATAGTTGAACCCCAAGTTTGGATGGATAGATTTGAATTGAAGGATGCATATGAGATGAATGGATTTGAAATAACAAGAAATTTAGATAAATTTCAAATCAGTTCATTTAATTATTAAAATCACGTTCTGTCATTTGTTGGTGGATCTCAAATCTACAGTCAAATCAATTAATTTGTTTAGATATCTTATTATACATTAGAATTTTAAATCGAATCCAACTAAATCTCTTCATCCAAACACAATGTAAATTTATTATATTGTACAAATTTTAATTTTTGTAGTATGCAGTAAATTGATTAGGACAAGGATTAAATTTAATAAATAGTACTGATTACACATACTCTAGTATTTATTACTCTTTAACAAATACTAAATCAAGTTCCAAATAAGTGTAGATTGTGGAGTTTTTTACTAATTTTGTCCGTTTCAACGACATTTGATTCCATAATCGCAACAACGAAACCGTGGAATCAAATGCCCTCTCTACTTACCCCAGCACGAGAGAGAACACCGGCCTCAGATAACGACTTCCTAGTATTTCCATGCTCCACAAGACTCGCCTGAATCTAATTTCTTTTGTTTTTCTTGAATTGCTTTCAGGGGTGGTGATTTTCCATCCTAAGATGAGATGAAGACTTCGTTTAGTCAACTTCCAAATGAAAACAGCGACCCTTTTAGAATTCCTGTTAATCTTTTCCTGCTGTTGCTCTTATGGCTGACGACGGAGGCGATTCACCGCCGAAGAAGCCCAATGCCTCGGTGGGGCAGCAGCTTCGGCATTGGATCATATTGCACTCAGCTGGGAACACCCAAGTCTTGGAGGCCGGAAAGCATGCCATCATGCGGCGGAACGGGTTTGACTGCCCGTGATCTTCGTATATTGGATCCACTGCTCAATTTTCCCGCCACCTTGCTCGGCCGGCAACGGGCTATTTTGGTGAATATGGAGAATATCAAGGCCATCATCACTGCCCATCAGGTCCTTTTGCTCAATTTTTTAGACGCTTCTATTGCTCCCTTTGTTGAAGAGCTTCGCTTGAAGATCCTGAGCCACCACCATTCTTTCAAGACACTGGTAGTGTATTATTACTATTGAGTTTTGTTTTTTGTTTTTAAACCACCCCTCCTTCTGTCTGACTCGATCACATGACTAATAGTTGATAGAGAAACGTTCTTCCCCTTAACTGCATACATATGTTTTGATCTCAGAACTTTTTTCAAACAAAAATCATTGAGTTTCTGAATTGTTGATTTGTCTAGATTAATAAAGTTGCAGAATACTGGAACGTTTGTTTATCTTATTGTTAGAATCTTAATTGGTTTAGTAGCCAATATGCTTGTAGTCTTGTCTGAGTCAATTATGTTTACTGTCACAAAGAGAAAAGAAACTGTCTTTTGTAGATTTGACTAAACATAAGAACTGAAAATACTCCGTTTTGCCCACTTGAAAAAAGTCAAACTCTTCTTATATATGCTTATGTTGCCTGCTTATCTTTGGGTTGAAATCATGAAGCTTTAAGAATTTCCTATCTGAATTTTGAATGGCATTTAAAGGATTCATAATCAATTTTTTTTTAATGAAATTTTGAATGAAATCGTGATCACTGCCTGTGGATGACATTTTGATGTCGAATAGGACAGTAAATACAGATATGCTTGTTGATTAATGTGGTGTTGATTAATGTGGCCATGAAGGGGGACAATGTGGATTTGCACGACTTGGAAGAGCCACAGTCAAGAGCATCTATTGCTTCAACTTATTCCAGACGCTTCCCAGATAAAGATGAAGGTCAAGGAGATAGCAAACAACGTATTGCACAGGGACAGGATGGGCCAAAGCTACTTCCATTTGAATTTGAGACAACTTGTCTTGGAGGCATGCCTCGAGTCTGCTTGCAGCCGCTTGGATGATGAAGTAAAAAGATCCACTCTTTAGTCTCCACCTGGGTTACGAATTGAAACTTGTTGCGATCTTACGTTTCTCCAATAACAATGAACTGATATTAGAACTCGTGGAATGTGAATCGGTGTTTACTTAAAACTTTCTTATTTGATCTAGGTCGGGGCAATGGAACAAGAAGTGCATACTGCTTTGAATAAGCTGACTTCAAATATCACCAGCCCCAACCTGGAGCATGTCCAACAAATTAAAGGCCGACTTATTCCATTAACCAAGCGTGTTCAAAAGGTTGAATTCAAGCAATCTTTATAGTGATCCTATTTGAGTAGGTTTCGAATTATTTGATTATGTCTCGAATGTGCACCTTAATATTTCCTTTTCTTTTTTTAGCTAAACCTTTCAGAATGCCTCTCAAAATGGTTTAGACCACAGTTTTGATCTTTGATATGTTAAGAGCTTTATAACTCATCAATAAGAAATATGAGACTGGACGTGTTGAGGCTTACACCAGAGCCTGAGTAGTAATTTTTTATATGTTAAGAGCTTGGTGTTCCAAGACCTCCCAAACTAAATTAACAGGTTTTTCTCCCTGTCCTTAACCCCATCTGAGCTGGGAAGCCTAATATCTAGAAAATGTTTTGCTTGAGGATTTTGTCTTTGTTTCTGTGCAAACAAAACGGCATTAGTTTAAACTTATTCATCTCCTTTGAAAAATACAGTTTTCATATTATTTCTCAGCTTCTATTGTTCCTGACATGATATCTATCGTGACTACTATTATAATTTTCTAATGTGACTGGAAGTAAAAACCCATGGTCAGTTTCTTCCAAACCTTCTTATCTTATTGCTTTTTTTTCGGTCATTTTAGGCAGAACTCAGTTTTATCATATTTTGATAAATGATGCAAAAACACTTGTCTCCAGGTTAAGGACGAATTAGAGAATCTGTTGAATGACGATGAAGATATGGCTGAAATGGATGTTTCTGAGTGACAACCATGTGGAATGGCAGCTTGAAAATTTTTCAATCTCCTTTGCAGATGAGGAAGTCGGCATGGACAATGAAGTCAACCAGTCAAACATGTATGATACATAAGTGATATATTTCCTCTTGCTTCAACAGTAGTTTTGCTTTACATTCAGCATTTCCTCAGGCTGCTTTTATGTCCTGCTTGAATGCTGAAGGTAGAATTTTATTCGTATAACATATTAGGTATTACTCTGGTTTCACTACTTAAGATAGTGAGGGATCAAAACAGTGGTGATGCAGGTATTCAACAATTGGTTGTCCACCAGGAGCGCACTTCTAATAATGCAAACTATTCTCGTACAAGTAGTTACATAAGCAAACAGCTTCATGTGGAAGATCTTGAAATGCTCTTGGAAGCATATTTCATTCAGATTGATGGCGCATTGAACAAGCTGTCTGCTGTATGTAACTCCATCTTGTTTTCTTTATGTACCTCTTGTTTGCATGGCAGATCTAGATGTTGCTTTTGGACTAAGTCTAACCTATTCTCTGGCCCATGCAACGAATAAATAAATGACAGTGCAATCAAATGTAAATGGTTCATCTTTCTTGATTTTAATTATGTTGATTGTTAAGTGCAACAGCATTCTTTTGCTTTTTGTTTACAGAATTGTATTAATGGTCAACTAGTTTGTTGTTTTTCTCCACTCACGTTTAAAAATGTAGTAAAGAGTTATTTGATATTGTTCTTATTGAGAAAATCTAACTGGACTTCCCAATCTGATATATGCTGCGGAAACAGGCCAAAATTCTGCAATAATGACATGAATACCTTGGTGATACCAGTAAGCACAGATCATAAGATTTCCTAAAATCACCAGTAGTTTCTCTAGAAGCCTTGTCAATGTTCTTTTTCCTTGTCTTCTCTCAAGTTTTTTCTGTTTATCTCTGTGCTTTTACCTTTCTATCTTCGATGCAGAATTATGTCACTTTTATACTATACTGTCTTTCTTTGTCATCTCCAACTTTGGTAATCTTTTTTCATTTTTGTCCCTGAAGGAAGAAGATTTGGTCTTGTTATTTTAAATGCATCCGAAAAGACATCAAAAGAACTAGTTTTAGGTCCTCCACAGGTGACACAAATATAACAAGAAACAAGAACAAAAGAAAACAACACGAATATATTTTACATTCATTTTTGTAGCCTGATTAGTCTTCTGTTTGCCTGCAAATCCTCTAGAAAGAAGGAAACATCTGGCCATGTAACCTTGGAGTTTTCCTTTTTTTTTTTTTTTAGATGGAAATGGATGTTTTGTTCTTTCTTACCTGTATATTCTGTTCTCGTCTATTTTGTTCTTTCTTACCTGTATATTCTGTTCTCCTACTCTCTTCTTTCAATGACATATTTCACATTGCCTTTGAATAAACAAACAAACCAAACCTTAATCACACTAAGTAGGGTCGGCTGCTTGAATCCTATTACGTCATTATACTAAATGGATTATATCTTCTTTATAAGTAGCCCCATCTTCTCCTACCCTCTTATGTTGACTACTCTCTTTAAAATCTACTCACTTGATAGGCGCTTCTACTGGTCGACTTAACACATTATCTAACCATTTTAAGCGTGTTTCTCTCATCTTTTCATCAATAGATGCTACTTCAATTTTCTCACAAATATACTCATTGCGTATCTTGTCCATCCTAGTGGACCCACACTTCCATCTTAACATTTGCATTTCTGTTACTCTCATCTTTTTCTCATGTGTGTAATTTACTGCCCAACATTCAGACCCATAAAGCATCGTTGGCCTAATTGCCGTTTTATAAAATTTACCCTTAAGTTGTAAAGGAATTTTGCGGTCGCATAATATTCCCGAAGTCATTCTCCATTTAGTCCAACCTGTTTGTATCCGATGTGTAACATCTCGATCTATACCACCATCACTCTGAAAAACTGATCCTAAATACTTAAATTTTTCACTTATGGGTATCTCTTGATCTCCGATACTAACCCCTATTCCATTCCTACGGTGCACCCTTGATAAATTTAAATTTCATATATTTTGTTTTTGATCTACTAATTCTAAATTCTTTTGTCTCAAGTGTCTTCAAACCTCGAGTTTAGCATTAATCCCATCTTTTGTTTCATCTACTAATACAATGTCATTTGCAAATAACATACACATCACACTGCCTTTAACCCAAAGAAAATCTCAGCAATGTAGGCAATGTCCTAAAGAAATACTGAAACTGTATTTAATCATATTTTAATGTCCTATATTCTGTTTCTTCTAAAGATAATTCTTCCTTGTACTCGAATTCTGATACTGGCTGCAGAAATGATGTAACTAAATAACCTGTTAAATCAACACCTCACCTACTTTAAAACTTGTTAGAATCTATTGCTTTACATACATCCATCTAACATGTAATAGTGTTTGGTTGACAATGTTTAAGTGCCGCTTTAAGTCTGTGTTTTACAGTATTACAGTCTGAATGTAGTAAGATATGTTATACTGATGTTTCTTTATATCATCTTGGAAGCTGAGGGAGCAAATAGATGACACGGAAGATTACGTGAACATCATGCAAGATGACAGACGTAACCAACTCCTCCAAATGGTGGTTTTGGTAATGACTGGAACCCTGTTAATAGGAGTTTTCATGAGTGTGGAAGGAATATTTGGCATGAATATCCACATAGAAACATTCAACGACCGAGAATATGGGACGCAACATTTCTTTTGGATGATTGGTGGCGGTACTGCTGGTATTCTTTTATTATACGGGATTGCAATTGCATGGTATAGGCACAAAAATTTGTTGTAATAATTTTCAGACTCTACTACAGAGCTTATAACTGTTTTGTACGTGGAAGATGATTTTCAGATGTGCATGGATCGAATTCTACTCGACATTGAAGTTTTCGGAGATCAGTTAATTGTTCTTTGTCTGGTGAAGTTTTCAGATTTGCATCAAATGCTCAATCAAATTGATATGACTTGGTATTGTATCTTAATCATTATGAGTTAGTAGATCTTCATTAATTTCTATGTCCCTGTTAGTTGACCAAAGCTTAGCAGATTCTTTTTTTTTTTTTTTTTTTTTTTTGGGGGGGTTGGATTTGGTGGGTTGGAGAATTTTCCTATAGGCCCATCCTTCCTACTCATTTCTTGATTTGCGTGTGTCTCTTAGATTTGGATGAAACAAATACTGAAAATGACTCAGTTTCTACAAATTGGCTAGTCATTATTGATTGATGTTTTGATGATTAGTATAGATTTCAAGATCATTCCATTTAATTACCTTGTTATGTACCCGCAACCATCCAAAAAAATCTTAAGTGTACCGAGTTTATAATAAGTATTATAAATTTTTTAATTCAAAATTTTACATTTACTCGCATTATTTTAACTCATTAAAATAAATTTTTTAAAGATGATGTGATTGAATTTGGATAAAAAAATCCATTATACTTATCATAAATCGACATCCACTTAAGAATTTTCCTTAAAGATCCTACCGCAAGAAATTGTATTGCATGTTTGTTATTCTTGTTTTTCTCTTTGCTCAGCGATACAAGTTAAAGCTGCATTTTACCATATTTTTGTCTCCTAAAAAAACTACTTATATTACTTTGTAGACACTCTAGAATAGAAAAATCCCTTGTGCAGATATTTTCCCTGTGCAGCACACCCAGCATTTCACATGTATTAGGGAATATTCAAGCTCTAATTATGTGCTTTTTGTGGTAATGTCAATTTTTGCAGCAAGTGGAATTTGGCTTTCTCCCAAAATCCCAGAAATGTGTTTGCAAATCTTCTTGATTCTCTAGGGTTTTTGGGTTGTTTTAGGTAGAGGTGTTCAAAATAACCCGTTGATCCGAAAAACTGATAGAACCGATCCGTTTCGAACCGTAAAAGAAGGGTATCTAAACCGGTTCAAACAACCGGTTCAGATAGTGAACCGGTCCACATACAGACCGGTAATATACCGGTTCACTCTTTGGTGAACCACCGGTTACCCGAACCGGTCCATAATCAAGGGCAATTGTGTAATTTCACCATGTCTGAATATGGTTAAATTTTTCTATTCGTATGTTCATAGATTATTCATTTATTTTGTAGCTGTAAATTTACATAAAGGGATATTTGATAATTTAATTTTTTTTTTTTTGATAATTTGCTTAATAGGATATTTGATAATTTATTTTGATAGTAAGTTTTTTTTCTTCCTTTTATGTTCATATGTATGATTGAGTTATATATATATATATATATATAAATTTTATTTTTTCTGTCTAAAGGGATATTTGATAATTTAAGAGAAAAATGATATTTGTCTAAATTATAATTTCAGTTTGGAAAAGGAATTTTATAAATTTGATAATTTTATTGTAGTTAGTTGTATTTGCTTGTAATAAATTGCCTATAATTGGAAAAGGGATTTTATTTTATAAGTGTTGAACCCTAGTTGTGATACTCATGTTTTGATGATGACCAAATCATACTAATGATTTGCAATCAAAAGTGCAGAAAAGCAGGATAATTCGGACGCAAGGGAGCGTCCGAAAGAACCAGGTGTTCGGACGCAAGGGAGCGTCCGATAGAGAAGAATCTGAAGTAGACTCGGAACGCAAGAGAATGTCCGAAACACAACCAAAAGCTGTAGGACACATATGACCGTCTGAAGAGAAGAGTTCAAAATGAAGAAATTTCTATCAAAGTTGTATGATGCATACAACCGTCTGAAACACTGTTCATATTGTTATCGAACGCATCATCGGATGCAGAGGCTTTACATCAGACGTCCGAAAGGTCCAACGGCTAGTTAGTTTGGACGCACATTCACAGCATCGGCCGTCCGAAAGAACAAACGACTAGTTTATCAAGAAACAGAAAATAGCCATTAGAGAACCGAACCCTTCCTTCCTGATACCAGCAACAACAAGAAAACAACAACTCCTAACTCAAGGGTCAGTCAGTCAGAGGGTTTCCCAAACCCTCTTTGGAAGCAATTTCTGGGATTCTATAAATACCCCTTTGTCTGTAATTGTGGAACATAGAGAGTATAACTACTGCATTCAATACATGTTGCGCTAACACTTGTAAAAGCTATTTAGGAAGAAATAGGCTAAAATATTGTGGGTTGTATTGGTTTGAATAGTGTAGTTCTCTTGGCTCAACTAGAGGAAATTAGTATGAGCAAGAGTAGACTAGTAAGTGATCTTCAAGTGTAAAAGTAGAGGGATAACAAGTGTACAAAAGTGAGGTTGTATTGTAAAACCATTTGGCTCAACTAGAGGGACCTAGTTGGTGCAAGTGTCACGGGCTCACTCTTTTTTGGGCTCCCAACCCGTGCGGCACTTAGGTTTTCACCCTAAGTCAGCCTTTCTCACACTGTCAACAAAAGAAGAGAGAGAATTGAGAGAAAATATAACTCTGTATATTCAATTGCTCAACTTCTGAGGTGTGTTACAAATGAGGGGGTTGGCCCCTTTTTATACTTGTAAGAGAGAATTCTAAAACCTACCAAAGTAAATACAAATCTACAAGATTCTAGAGAATTCTATACAAGGAATATTTCTTCTAAAGGATATTCAAAACAGGGATATTCCAAGTCTACATCATTCTAGAGAAGTCTAGAATGTTCCTTCTTCTGGATGGGCCACCTATGGGAGCATACACATACAACCATGTCTCTTATACACATCTAGATCAAAATAAGTAGGAGGGTGTCATTATACCCATCTAGATGTGTTAAGAGACAGGTAAACAAACGTGTATAAGAGAAGGGGTATATCGACCCAAGGTACGATGGAAAGGTGCCCCATAACAAGGATAGTTGCTTATGGACCAACCTTTCCATGTGTATAAGAGACAGAATTCGACCTGGGTTTGCAATACCGTTTGTGTACCTCTCGTACCTTAAGTATGCAATCCACCTCATGGTCATAAGAGACAGGGCTCCCATAGGTGCCCGTTGTAACAGTCCGCGATTGGGGTCTTCCTCGTCCCCGTGGTATGGCTTCAACAAGCTCACATGGAACACATCTCTGAAGTTTTAGTTTCGAAGGGAGTTCCACCTTGTACGCCACCTTCCCTATGCGTCTTAGTACTTTGAACGGGCCCTCGTACCTTCAAGTAGTCCCTTATGCACCTTCCGATATCTAAGTATGGAGTGCATCTTGACTAACACAAGGTCGCCTTCCTCAAACTCAAGGAATCGTCTCTTCTCATCATCCCATTTTTTCATCTTCTTAGCACTCTTTGTAGGGATGCCTGCCAAATCTGCCTCCTCTTGCCATGTCTTGGCCAATTCGTATGCTGCAGGTTACCACCTTTTTGTCCGTCACGACGGTGCTAGGTGTGAGTGGTTGTTGTCCCATCACTATTTCAAAAGGACTTTTCCCTGTAGACTCGTTCACCTGCAAGTTAAAAGAGAATTGGGCAACATCAAGCAGTTTTGCCCAATTTTGTTGGGTTGAACTCACATAATGCCTCAGGTATAGCTCCAGTAGCGCATTCGCCCGTTCTGTCTGCCCATCCGTTTGAGAATGTGAGCTAGTTGACATGTTGAGCTCCGAACCCAGAGGTAATCCCCCTTGATGATTATGATGTTGTGATAGGACTAGACTTCCTTGATCGCATTAGTGCCATGCTACTTCCCTTCGCCGACTGTATATGCATTCTGGATTCTCAATAGTCGAGCCCTTCTCTGGGAGTCCTTGGAAGCGGCTATAAAAGTTCCATACTTCGAGAACCTGTCGACTACTACCATGATAGTTTGGCATCCCTCAGATTTTGGGAAGCCAACTATAAAATCCATTGAGACGCTTTCCCATGGTCTCTCTAGAATGGGCAACGGTTCCAGCAATCCTGCTGTTTTAGACTGTTCGATCTTGTCTTGTTGGCATACTAAGCAAGTTCGAACATAAGTCTCCACGTCGTCTCTCATTCGAGGCCAATAGTATCCGTTCTGCATCAGCGCCAAGGTACGGTGCATCCCCGGGTGGCCCGCCCACTTTGAGTCGTGGCACTCTTCTATTAACTCCCGTCTTAAGTTCCCATAGTGCGGCACGTAGAGGCGTCGCCCTTTCGTGTAGAGCAACTCCTCCTCAACCCAAAACCTTCGAGTTTTCCCCTCCTTGGCATTATTCGAGCAGGCTCCTAGCAGCTGCATCGTGTTTCAATCCTTCTTTGATCCTGTAAGGCAACAGACTCTCAAGTTGGCTAGTGGCTTATAAGCATCGTCTTTCGGCTCAAGGCGTCAGCAGCAGAGTTGACCCTCCCAGAGCTGTATCCAGTGACAGGCAGGAATTCGGATTGATGAACAAAAGGTAAATCTTGCCTCGTCATACTTGACTTTTGAGACTGAAAGTAGCTTGTGGCAATTTGTCCGTCCGGTGCGTAAAGATGGGACTCTTATATATATCCTAGATGTGTCTTAGAGACATCTGGACAACCTGTCATTTCTTTTTCTTGCACTTCATTTTGAACTCTTCTCTTCAGACGGTCATATGTAGACCACTGGATGTGTCTCTTGCATACATACCTAGCCAATGGCAAAGTCCGATGCGTCTGTTTCTACCTCGAAGTCCTTTGAGAAATCTGGCAAGGCAAGTACCGGTTCTTGGGTCATGGCTTCTTTTAGTTTTTCAAAAGTTCCTTGGCACTTCTCATCCCATTCTCATGCCTTTCCTTTCTTTAGCAACTCCGTGAGAAGCGTGGTGATGTTGGAGTAGCTTCGCACGAACTTTCGGTAGTAGTTCGTCAATCCAAGGAATGATCGCAGTTCTGTCACCTTGGTAGGGGGTTTCCACTCCACAATAGTTTGGATTTTGGACACATCTATCCGAATCTGGCCTTCCCCCACAATGTGTCCAAGGAACGGCACCTCTTGCTCTGCGAACGCGTATTTCTCCTTTTTCACGAAGAGTTGGTTCTCCTTAAGCACACTAAACACCTTTCTCAAGCACATCCAACATCCAAACCAACGTAGTGACTCATAAATCTGTCTCTTATACACATCTAGATGTGTATAAGAGACAGGGGTTGGGAGCCCAAAAAAGAGTGAGCCCGTGACAAGTGGTAAAGCCTTAGATTTGGAATACCTCCAGTATAGAACCTTAGGTCCAACTTGGAAAACCATCGTGCACCTCCAAGCTGGTCGAACAAGTCGGCAATCAATGGTATGGGGTATTTGTTCTTCACCGTTAGTTTGTTCAAGGCCCTGTAGTCTACGCACATCCTCAGGGACCCGTCGTGTTTCTTCTGGAACAGTATCGGGGCACCAAATGGAGACTTCGAGGGTCTGATATACCCCGCATCCAGCAAATTCTTCAACTGTTTTCTTAGTTCTGCGAGCTCCGGAGGGGCCATGCGATAGGGGACCATCGCAGGTGCCTTGGTGCTGGGGATCTTATACACATCTGAATGATGTAAGACTTCGAATATCTTTGGAATATTTCTTCTAAAGACATATTATATTTGGATGGCAGATAGGGTCTTGTGATCCCTTCCAGACTCCCTCTTTAGAGGTACCACGCATTGGTATTGAGAATCCAGAATGCATATACAGTCGGCGAAGGGAAGTAGCATGGCACTAATACGATCAAGGAAGTCTAGTCCTATCACAACATCATAATCATCAAGGAGGATTACCTCAAGTGAAGTCTTTCCCTTCCATTGCCCCATGGCTACATCCACGTTGCTTGCCAACCCATGGACAGAGACCTCCTTGGTGTTGACGGTCTTCAAGGTGCCCATGCCTTTTCCCACCTGAAGGTTGAGTTTCTTGGCAGCCTCATTCATAAGTCCCCTTCCAAGTGTCCACTAGAGCGCTTCGCTTCTGGCCCGCTATTTCCACATCGGCGAACATCAAGCCCCTCTTCTTTTGCGACTTCTTCACTTTGATGGTATTTAGGATCCGCAGCGAACCCAATTGCTTTTCCATCTGCTGTCTCTTCTTCCATGGCCATGGCTGCATAATTTTGCTTTTGCAGGACATTCTCGCGCCATGTGTGGACCATCGCAGAAAAAATATTTCATTGGTCGCTTGCCCTTTTCCCTTGTTATGAATGACTTCCCTCGTTCTTGGAAGGGGACTTCTCCCTTGCTCCCCCACCAAATTCTTTGTAGCTCTCCTTCGCAATCTCCTTACCTTTTGGTTTGGAGAAATTAGGCTTTTCCTTTGGTGTGGTTGGCTTTTCGCGTGGCTTAAACTCCACGAGAGACTCGGCCACCAACATAGCTTTGGATAGATTATCCACATTTCTTCTTTCCAGCTCCAACCGTGTCCACGGCTTAAGTCCATACATGGACTAAGAGACAGTCAACTTAGCCCAACTTTGATATTCGCCACCAACCACAATACTGCTCATCGATCCGAATTCGCATTTCGAAATATCGCTCCATGGACCACAGAAGTTGTCCACTACCTTGGCCTCCCGTGTCCATTGAACTCCTTGGGCTTTGGAGCGTCTGATCGGGGTGTAGGTTGTAGCATCACCGTCCCGCCGGCAACCGCTCCTCTCAAGGCAATCAATTCTGCCTTGAGTGCCTCAAACTAGAGGTGCATAGTAGCTACTTGGTCTTGCTCCATACGTATGGCTGCAATTTCGTCTTTGATGGACACCAAGAACCATCCAAAAGGGATTATGGCCAACTCGAGTTTCTCCACACGAGCAATGGCGGCTGTCAGCACATCTCTTGATGGTTCTCGCCCCTTCCTGTCCTTCTTCGTTTGAGGAATCTCCTCATGGGTCACGTCGGATGAAGTTCCAGCCATAGTGTCTTCTTGCCAAGTACTTGCTACAAAACCTCGCTCTGATACCACTTGTCACGAGAATATACACTCTTTATGAGGATCAAGTCGTACTCGTTAACCACAGTAGCTTATACAGGTCTAGATGTCTATAATTGACAGGCCTTTAGAACAAAAGAAGACGATTTTGGTAGAGAAAATATAACTCTGTATATTCAATTGCTCAACTTCTGAGGTGTGTTACAAATGAGGGGGTTGGCCCCTTTTTATACTTGTAAGAGAGAATTCTAAAACCTACCAAAGTAAATACAAATCTACAAGATTATAGAGAATTCTATACAAGGAATATGTCTTCTAAAGTCCTATTCCAAAGATATATCCTTTAGAGGAAATATTCACCCTAGAGAAGTCTAGAATGTTCCTTCTTCTGGGCCTGGGAGTCCAATCATTTGGACTTACTTTTATTTTGGGCCAAACCTCTTCGTTTCAAAATGGGCGGACCGTGTCACAAGGGTGAGTCTACTTTGTATACAAGAAGGCTATTGTCTCACCTTTTTTGAAAAGGCACTTTTAGTAGTTATACTCCAAGCTTGTAAAGGTTGGGAATTTAGTTTGATACTCTCTATCTAAATCATCTTATATTTGTTCTTTGAGTTTCAATTATTGAATATCTTTTGTATTCATTTGTGGTTAAATGTTTATTTGTTGCATAAAGTTTGCATTTCTCATTAAACACCTTAAAAGGTTTATTTTTTGATACAACCTAATTCACCCCTCTTAAGTTGCTTTTTGGGCCAACAATAAGTACATAAAGTTGACTTGATATGAACTTTTAATTTTTGGGGTTTTTAAGGGAGTTTTTTTTTTTTTTTTTTTTGACCGGATATGGTTTAAAAAATTAGTGAACCGGTAAAATTGATTCGGATCACTCTATAGGCTCATAGACCGGGTACCCGATCCATGAATACCCCTAGTTTTAGGGAACTTTGTCAAGTTATTATCTAAGCTGTGAGTTTCTGTTAAGCCGTTTGGTCGGTGATCACCCCGTAGAATGCTGCATAATTGGTGGTTGCATTAAATTGGTCCGACCCACTTATTCAAGAGAATCAATTTAAATCAGAAGAACAAAACACTATTTTGATTTTGACTAATTTCCTCTTGTTGTATGGTAAGAAATGTTTATCAATTCAGATTCACTAAATTGTACTAGTAATTAGATCAAGTTGGTTTCATGTTCTGTGGTCTACATTCATCATGATTTATAAGGCTTATTAATATAGGGAAATTGTACATACTTGTTAAGGGAATCATTTTGTTAATTTTAAGGCTTTGTATAATATAAAATTTTTTAAGTATATAATATTATACTATATAAATTTTTAAAATACAACGGAATGATTTTTTCAACGAGATTGTAAAATTTTTTGTCAACGTGAGCTAATTCCCTTTATTATTAGCAAATTGTTTATTCTTCTGGTGTTCAAATTTTTATTTTCAGGTAACATTTTTTTGAACAAAAAACAAGAGAGATGAGGACTTGAGATCTTTTCCTCTTTTTATGCAAACGATACAATTTATTGAACCCATTTAAATCTTGCAGGTTGTGTTTAACTTTATCATGGGCAAGTTGAAAAAAACAGTATAGATAGTGCAGGAAAAAAGGCTCCATTTCCTGTTAGAACAATTTAGTGTGGTGTGATATAAAGGCTGGATCTAAGTACACTTTTATGCATGTTGTATATCACTGAATTACACCACATGCCTGGGGGGCCTGATGGTAGATTTTGGGTCCTCACCTCTGAGAAGTGGGAATGGCACAGATAAGGCCATTTTACCTTTTCTGTAGCAAGGAAGACTATTGTCATGGGAATTGGGAACAGTCCTAGGTGAATACAAACAATTGAATTGGGGTAGAGGCAAAGATGCATCTTTAATACTATTATGGAAAAATAAATCACCCCTTTTTCCCAAATGAGATATTCGTGCTAAATTTTCATTGTAAATGTTATCAATAAAGATATCACGTAAATTTATAATTATAATTTCTTATTTTTTGTATCATTTAGCGTTATTATCTACTATTTTGCCGTTAAAACTATTTATGACGCCGAATTAATAATACTTAATGATTGAAACCAAGAATTTGATCTGCCCTATTACTTCTGCATACAAGCGACTGAGGGCTTTGTCTTGGTGGTAGTTGGTAGGGCAAAAAATGTTTGTCCCATACTCTTCGGATTCCTAAATGTAATACAGTATGGTTCTTGAGTGTAAGCAATCAAAGCAGGGATAGAGAAAGATCCTAGTCATCTCCCTTGGTTATTTCTTTACTTTGTCTTTAGCTATTCATTCCGTGTCTCCAATTGGTACCCCTCTCTATTCAGATTTTGGACAACAATTGGTTGTCAATTTACATTGAAGAGCCGGACTCCCTCAATATCACGAGTCTTGAATCTGATAGGCTTGTACCAAAAAAAGCAAGGACAGCTAATAGGCTTTCCATCTAATTTTGGTGTTGTAATAAAATTCCATCAAAGTAATGCTTATTTTCTACAATCGTTTTACTTTCTTTTCTAAAAAATAAAAAATAAGAACAGACCTCTCCAGCTATTTTTAATGATTCGATCCCGTGATTAATAAATCATATGTGAAAAGTCTTACCACCTAACATATCATAGGCGAAGCATTTTGACACTTAACATGTCACTTAATTGTCTCATTTTACATTTTTTACTTAAACTTGGAAATTGCCATAAAATTGAGGGATGAAGGAATAGTTGGGCATGAAACCAAGTCCAATGACAGCTTCAAAACAGACAGACTCATAGTAGGCGAACATACTAGGTATAAATCATGGTAAGAAACCTTCCAAATGGGATAAAGATGCCAAGTTTAAAATAATTGGGGAGCGTGTTACATTGGGTCAAGAAGATCTCATGAAGGATCTTTGAGAATTAAAAATAAAAGGTTATCATCAAGATGCAATATGATACTACATTAATTTACAACATTAAATTTGGTACTTCCTCCCCCTTTGTACTTTTCTGACTGCCCTGCCCATCACCTATTACACTTCATTATCTCATCATCTTTTTATTTTAGTTTGCAGTTGTATAAAAAGCTAAAATTTTAAATCATTATGAGAAGTAGAATTATTACATTAGATGGAGTCTTGTCCGGACAATTTGAGACATTGGAATCTATAATCAAGTCTTTTTTTTTTTTTTAAGATTTTGTTCCACTTCGAAGAAAGTTGAGGGTTTTCTTAGTTTCTTATACATTGGATTAGAATCCTACCTAAACAATCATCTTTTTTTTATTTAACTTATATATATATATATAATAAGTGAGTGGACTAGTTTCTCTGTCACCTTAGTTTATAAAATCAACCTCTTAGAAGATTCTTAATTTTCTAAGTATCATAATCTCAAATTCTAAATTAATCCACGGAAAGGAAGTTACTTAATTAATTTATTAGGTAATCTTATACAATTCATGCATACCGATACACATTCCATGCATACATACATACGGTATATATTTTTTAACAAATTAATGAATTACATATCACATATTAAAAAATATCGCGTATTCTGGATTAGAAACTTTGTACTTCAGTATTTGTTTATATCAAGCTTAAATGGGTTCATGATATCTCGTTAAATCAGATTTTCCAACTTAATCGAACCCGTTACTGTTATGATCAAGGCAAAATAATTTCGGGAACAGGAGTTTAATAGAGAATGGCACCCAATGAGGAACAGAGCTTAATATAATTGCAATTTGCAAACATGCTTTCTCAAGAAAATTGGGAGCTGATAATTTGTACCCATGATTAATTGACAAGAAAATCAAATTGGAGATACAAGAAACTAATTCCCACTTTTGCTCATGGGATGTTTCCCACTGCATTGACAGCAATAGAGGAAAAGAAAATAAAAGAAAAGGAAAGGAAAAAAAGAAAGAAAATGAGGAAGAAAGGAAAAGCAACAAGATCTCTTTGAGATCCAGCAACTTTTGCATTTTTTTGACAACCTTAATTTCCTCCACCTACTACCACTACATCATCAGCAGCAGCAACAAATTGTTGAATGCTCTTCGATTTCACTGCTGCCACCTCCTGCCTCCAAACCACCTGTTAGAATTCAAATATTAGATGCCGAAAAATAATAGTCGTTCTACAGTTTCGTTATGAAACCGTCCTTGAATAAATTTATTCAGTATAAAATTTTAAAACATAAAATATTATATTGTACAAATAGAACAAATAATTCTGTGGTAGAATTTTTCAAAAGTGCAAGAAGCAAAAACTCAACTGATTTTCCTGCGGATAGTTTCCGGATAAAGAAGACTGGAAAAAACCATATTGATCCTGGTACATAGAGCTTCCCTGTAAAATTATGAGCACATTTTACTATTAAATAAACACATAATTAATTGACCAAATAATTGTATGATTAGTAAGTAATCTTGATGTACCTCAAAATGAGTTGTAGAATAGCCCTGGGAAAAATCTAAACCCGTCTCCTCTGAAGCATGATTGTTTGTGAGTGCAAAATTATTCTGTATAAAAATAAATAAAAAAATAAAAAATAAAAACATTACATTGAATTCAAAATGCACCCAAATTGATGTCACAAAAAAATGCAATAAAAGTGATTAAATTTAGGGAAAATTTTACCTCTCCATTAGGAATCATTTTATTATATTCTATAAAATTGTATGGTATAAATTTTTAAACATAGTTATTGAATATATAGTACGGATATATGGTATAAATATCAAAACGTTATTTTTATTTTTTTTGAAAAAAATACATATGATACAGTACATCTATACACGAGAATTAACACACATTACAAAAAGTTACTCAATAAATTCGATAATTATGTTTTTAAAATATATAATTATTCAAAACATAATGATAGATTTTGTGTATAGAAATGTAAAATTGTCCTACACTTACATTGGGGAGGTTGAAAACGGGGGAGCTTGCAGTATCATCAAGTAAAGATTGCTCCTTTTCATGCACCTTCCGGTGGCGATTTTCTTTTAGTTTTTGCTTCTTCTTCTTCTTCCCACTATTTCTACACAATGTAGCATCAACAGGTGCATTATAAAAGCACCTATTATTACTTTCATTTGTGTAGTCTTCTAATTCTTGATGAAAATGTGGAGGTCCAGAAGATGCATCAGAAATCATGGACAAATCATCTTCCTCCTCCTCTTCAGCTTTTCCATCACTAAAACCATCATATTTTTCACCAAGAAAACCATCATTTTCTTTCTGGTATGGAGAAATGAAAGAGTTTTCTAAGTATAAAGTCCAGCCAGACTCGCATCCACTGCTGCACTCTGAATTACTATTAGGCAAAAAATAGTCCATTTTTTTTTTCACTTTTTTTCTTGGACGTAATGGAGTTGGAATTCAACTAAAATTGGCAGTAAGGTCCTTTAATATCAAGAAAAAGAACCCTTTTCTATTTAGTACTGACCAAGTAGGATAGAAAAAAACAAAGAGAATCAGGCTCAAATCTTAGAGGTGTTTTGTCCTGAAGTAGGCTGTTCAGCCTCTCTATGAGAATGAATCACAAATTGCCAGTTGGGTTCAATTTTGTTGTGTTATACTACTACGTGTTGAGTTATATTGGAATGACAGAGAGACGGAGAGAGGGGGGAATGAATGAATGTGGGAACGGAGCCACAACGGGTTCACATGGTGGACAGCGAGGCAGAGTGTACTGGGCTCTTTAACAAAACGGGTACTCGTCCATCTTCCCTTCCTCAGTATTTGGACACCTATCTCCGGGTGTAGTAATGGGGTCGAAGAAAAAGTCTTTATTACCTTAAATTATTTACTGATTAAAAAGTAATAAATTTTTTATATTTCCTATCTTGAGAAATGACAAAACTTCAACAGCGTTCTTTTCTTTTAACTAATTTTTACTTTTTTCCAAACGTTATGGGAAATCAACGGTGCCAGAGGATGATAAATTCGGAGAGCAGCATGGCTACATGAAGCGTTTTTTGCTTGGATCTATTTTACCATGGAAATAGTACTAGCTAGTATTTTGTTCATGTTCCAAGTCCAGGAAGTAACTTCTATCTTACAGTGGTTAAATTACCGAGTTAATAATCATGATATTAAACTTTTTTTTTACAGTGTTCTAGTAGTTATTTGAAGGATATATACTTGAATTACTCTCTTAGTAACAAATTAAGTTATTTTAATAGCTTCAATTTTCACTTATTGAACTTATCTAAGTGTTTCAGGTTTTAAATGAATAGTCATTAATTATTCAATGTTGTAGTTAAATATAATATCTCATATCGACTAATCAATAATTTTAAATATTTAATTAATAAAATTCATGAACTACTCTATTCATCGGTAAAAATTCGAACCCACTATAGTATAGTACTGTTCAGTACCAAAGTCCATGCCCGTGTTGTATAACGTGAACTGGACGCCAACCACAGTTTACAAAGGATTAAGTATAAATAATCAACGACTAAGTTTGCCTTTGACTGCTAGCTGTTGAAAAGTCTTGTAATAGTGCTTTATACTCGCTCCAAAAAAAAAAAGTATTAATGTGGAAATTACTCTAATTAATTGAATGCAAGTGGCATGCAGATTCGCTCATGCACAATCTAAATGGTCATTCTTTGAAAGAAACAACAGATGTGGTGTGCTTAATTAAGGATTAAGACAGCAGATTATGTCTTAAATCGGTCTTATCTTCAAGTGTCCAAATCATCACTCTATAAGAGTGGAATATTTGACCGTGTGTTTTTAAGAAATTCACATGCTCTTCTAGTCTTCTTCATCTTTCTCCCCTCTCAATTTTTTCACGCACTCACACACACATGTATGCACGTGTGCATATGGATATACAGCAGGAAATTCTACAGATTTTACACACACATTTATGCACGTGCGCACACACTTCAATCTAATTTGCTTTTTACCACTTAATTAATTTATAGTTTAAACCTGTCATTTGTGTTTTTAGGGTTTCTCGTTCTAACGTGCAATTCTCATTCTCCTATATATATTTCCCGTGAAATGGAGTTCTGTAGGAACTAGGAACTCCACCCAATGTCCAATGATACTTTTGCTACTTCCATGTAGTCATTGATTTCAAAATCATCCCTTTTCCTTTCAGAATTAAGAAGGGCAATGAAAATCGTATTCTTTTTTTAGAATTAAAAAGCGCAATTAAAATGATATTCGTTTTCTTAAATACGATAAGACTAACTTGATACGAACAAGAGTAACTCTTAACTAACATTATTACCTCTCTTAAGCAAATTCTCAATGGATAAGTGATTTAATAACACATACAATTTGTGAAAATTTAGATATGTAATAAGTCTTGAATGGAAGAGTAAAATTATTTAAGTAATTAATTAAACTCAGATCTACAAGTTCACTAATTAATGATCCTCCAAATGGACAAGTTAAGTACATAAATTAAACATTGGACACATGAAGATTTTTAGAAAGGAGTGCAAATACACACACTAATCTGCAGATTACAGAGTGTATTAAACTTCGACGACCCTAACAAGATTATCGATTAATGAGTTAAACTGTTTTTAGACATGATGATAATAACTAAGTACTATCTATCTTTTACTGCCATTGTGTGCAGTGTGTGGTGGCCAAATCTGAAGGATGCTGCAATTTGTGGCTTTGGTTTCTTCGTCCACCTCAGTCCAGTCAAACGTTAAAGGCTCTATCATGTGCTCCACTTCTCTTGGATCACTCGTTATTAATAGCCGATCGAATTGTTATCTAAGATGCTACTTGGGCCAACAGGTGCTCAATCAAACGTTAGGTAAAGTGATTAAATTATCAAAAATTAAAAATTTAAATGTCGTTATTTTTAATTTCTTGACTAGTGATTAATAAATATTATTATAAATAGTTGAAATATGTATTTTCTACCTTTAAAAAAATGCAGCTACTGGCGACCTCCAAACCGTTGTATATATGTCAGCAAAATTTGGATAAAAGAAGTTAGGAATTTGGATGTTTCTTCTTATGCATGCATGAGCATGATTCATACATGTCGATTTGAGGCATTAAAAGGTGCCAATGTCCTAAACCAGCTCATAGACGGGACCATGATTTGATTATTGAAGCTGTTATTGAATTTGGGCCCCCATGGGCCTTCAATACACTCTAATCCTATATTTGTTGAGACCATGTCAAATGATGGAGGATTTATTTATGTACGGATACAAGTGTTCAAGGTTTCCACCATATAAAATGGAAAGGAAAAATATGACTTGATGCATGAATCCATTCGTGATCTTTCAATCATTTAAGTGTTCGTATCGTAGTGTTGTCCAATAAAATTAATAAATCTTATATGAATTATATTATCCAACTTCATCGACATTACGTCTATTTAAGTATCTCAATCCCGAATAAAAATTATCGTATATTTGCCATAGCTACTACTCATAGGAGTGACTGGATTCTTAATTTTGTAGATTGGTTTAATATTTTAATTGGTAAAACTTGAACATCATGTATAATTGAAGTTTTGGTTTTAGTCTAAAAGGTCTCTGAAAGATTAATAAGAATAATGGTAAGTTTTGAGTTCCTTCTAAAATTATTTAACTTAATAATGTCGAATTATTTATTAATTAAAACAGAAAGTGAGACAGAAAATATAAATCTTGAATTAAATTGTGATGGTTATGTCATAATATGTTCAATCTCTTCCTCTTGGGTTGCAATGTTATGTGACGTAGTCGGACAAAGATCTTCTTCATTTAGAGGTATTCATCTAAATGAGTGACACCTCGTTATTTATTTAAATTAAGGATTAAATTTTATGCACATCACTTTTTTATTATTTCTAATACTAAAAATTATGTAGTTTAAATTGTTATTTTATTTATATAACAAATTTAAGTTTAAGCATAAGAAAAAATAAATAAACACTTAAAAAATATAATGAAATTATATCCGATACTATGTTACTCCAATTTAATGACCTGCTAAAACTTTTGTTAATATTTTTATTTGTGGTAAGTAATTAATTACGTATATTTTTAAATTAAATAGTATGAATATTAATAAAATAATTTGATTAATTGTCTTAAATGACAATAATTTTTAAATTTAATTAATTATTAGGAGAAGGAAATAACAACTACGTAATTTTGTCATAAAAATTTATAGAAATCATGATTTAGTAAATATCTCACATTTGATTATATATTTGGATAATATGTCACTTATTTAGAAGGGTAAATAGAGTGAATCCTTGTCCGACGTATTCTATTCATGAAAAAACTTCCAAAAAAGAAAAGAAAAAAAAAAAAGAAAAACTAGTTGAATGAATTTGATAGTGGTGCTTGACCATACGAGTTAATGAAATCCATCTATAAAGTTGTCGTTTACCGTAGTACAACGTACGGATACTGAAAGTGAAACAACATTTGCAAAAAATAATAAATGACCCATCAAGTGGCATCTAATGAGCTCTAATTCGCCAAACTATGCCACGAACTTGTGTAGGCTGAAAGATTTCTCATAACTGGGCTTATAATTAGGCACCCTCGGCCCGAAGGTTTGATGTCTATTGGGCTTAGAAAAATAGCTCGTATGAGTTGGGTCCATAGACATCCAACGATCCAATTTTTTCCTTGTAAATATGTACACACTCTAATCTCTTACATATTCTTATCCCTTTTTAACAAGTAAAATAACAAGAACTCCTTCATTCACATTACTCCATCTTTATATACCTAAAATGTCCTTGTTTTAATATTTACCTAGAATAAATTTGAAAATATTTTATAAGTTTGAAAACATTATATATGTTTGAAAATTTATATATAAAAACTTTAAATTTTTATAGAAATTTCTTTTTTTGTACTTAAAAAGATTTAGTTTAAACTAATATTTATGCATATGTTTTATATTAGAGTATAAACCTTATTGGTAATTTACACAACATATTTGTGTGTATAAAATAGCTGATATATCTATTATTATTATTATTATTATTATTATTATTATTATCTATATATAAATGTGAGTTGTTTCTCCTCTTCTTTTGTTTCTCCCCTTTTTTGTAACACCTAAAATGCTTGCCGTTAATGAAATAAAATTCATAGAAAACTATAATTAAATTACTCCTCTTATAATCTAACTACCTATTTTTTAGGAAAGCACCACCTATTTTTAGTCATACAATCTTACTCGAGATATATTTTATCAAATCGATAACATCCTAATGATACTCCATATATATAATCTATTTATTTTTTTTACTTTTTGTCCCTCCTAATTTACCCTTAATTAAATTATTATGTCTAATATGCCTTTTATGAAGTATAATTAGCCTATTTAAAATACTCTCCATTTAATATAATAAGATTATCTATCTCTTATACTACTACTATTATTTATTATATATATTTTAAACTACTATAACATAATTTTTTAGATTTATATGAAAATTTTGTTATAAATGTATAAAGATAGAGGTAAAAATTTTATCTGTATTAAAAATAATTTATATTTGATCAAATATAAAATAAAAATAGCTATTATAACTATTATGTATGTTCAATTTTTTTTTCTTTACGTTAGTACGAAATTTTGGCATAAATACATAATAAGAAAGTATAAATTTTTAAGAGTAGAAAAATTATTTATACTTAAGCAAAAACAAATAAAAATATTATTGTATAACTGTTATATATATTCAAATCATTTTATTTTTTTATTCTTAATAAAAACAGTCTTTTATAATTATTTTATACATTATTAATTCACAAATAATTATTTTCTTTTCTTCATATGTTTATTAAAGTATACTCTCAACATTTATATTTTCATATGTCTATAACATCTGTAGCTATCTTAAGTAAAAGTATAATACTTTTGAATCTATAATAATATGATTAATAATAAAAGGTGAAAATAATTACAAAGTAAAGAGCAAAAATATTAAATATATATTTTAAAATATATACCTTTTTTATAAAAGAAAAAAAATCAATAAATAAAATATTTACACTTTGTACTCTATGTTATTATTAACTGATTATTTATTTATTATTTAAAAAATAAATATATCTAACAAATAAGGAATATTAATCAGATTCGAATCCTAATCGAATCAGAACAATCAAATGTATATAAGATTTGTATATTATAATAGCTAAATGAATTTGAATAATTGAATTTATATAGATCCAGATCAGATAAATAAGTTCGAAACGAGTGTTATTTAGTCTAGGCGAACAGGATCTAGACCTGAATTCACTTGTTTCGAACCGTTTATCCGGTCAATTTTAGGAGGTTAATCCTACTTTATACAGCGTGGGGGTCGTCGTTTGGGAACCTGATTGTGTTGCCGAGCTATGTAATTTTGTCAACTTCCTCGCATTCTTCTACAATATAGACACGTAAATAAATTATATAACAAGTACTCTCTCAAAGATAAGCCATTCTTGTTGTTTTCCCAAAACAAGGAACCATGAACAACGACGACCATTCAGTACCCTGCCATGAAGCCAAGTTCATCGACCAAAATGGTGTAATAAAAATCACTAGAATTCCAGTGGTGCAAGAACTCGCGCGCCAACGACTCGACTACTTGCCCGAGAGGTTCATCAGGGGTGCACCAGCCAATAGTCCAATTGCACAATTTTCTGAACCCATCCCAGCTATAGACATGAGAAAAATTCAATTGGAGTGTGACCATTTGGAGGGCCGAGCCCGAGAGCTAGCCAAGTTAGCCGATGCAGCTAAAGAATGGGGCATGTTTTTGATCAAAAACCATGGAATTGAGCCCAAAATATTGGATGATTTGAAGGATGTAGTGAAGGGGTTCTTTAATATTCAAACATTTCAATTTAAAGAAGGCAAGTGTTGGATCGTATGTTAGTGTTGATAATATGGGGTATGGAAGGAATTATGTGAAGTCAGAAGATCAGTCTGTGGATTGGATTGATCGTTTAACTATGAAAGCTGCTCCCAAGGATGCAACTCTTGGACTACACATGTTTGGCCTCAAAATCCACCAAATTTCAGGTAATTAAGGATATTAAATAACTTGACTTCTCCTTGTATATAGTGTAAGTGTTGAAGGGATGGGAATAATTGGTTAATTGAGCATTCCCACCTTATTCTAGATCTTGATCAACATATGTTGTTTGCACATTTTTATGTCTCTTGACCTGATGAATGCATTTCAACAATCGGAAATTCATTTGTCATGCCTCATGACTATAGCATCATCTTAGTGACTAGTTTTTTACCTGTTATTTTCAATGTGAAGTGATTAGAGCCGTGTTATTATTCACAAAATATCGGTTCACTTAAAAAATTAAGGCTCTTATTTTGTAGATAATTTCACTGTTGTTGTTAATTACTATACAAATACAAAGTGACTAATAAAAAATTTATACGTGAGCAATTAATTTGATTTTTTAAAATTTTTGCTCGGATATATGATAATATGATTTGACAGCTCTTGCATTATTGAGATCGCTTCTTGGTAGTATGATACTTCAATGTGGGATCATGTTCCATAAACAAATATTTAGTTAGATTTAATTTTTTACCCTATTTATAAATTCTGTGGTGTGGATAATATTAGAAAATCTATGATATCAACTGATGTAAGTAAGATTTTTTAACGTTTAATCCTGACCATATCGCTACTTTGTGGTTTCTAATATCCTATTAAGAGATAATTATGCAAGTTAAAGAGAAATCTTTATTTAGAATCGATTCATAATATAGTGTCATAAATTTTTTAGTTCTCTATTTCACTCAAATGAAGTGATGTAGAATTTTATGAGCCAAAAAAATTATAATAATATACTATAAATTCGATTCATATAAAAAAATTTCTATGCTAAACATATTTTATATTTTCTTTGGCAAATGCAATCACGAAATAGCTTTGCTGGCGTCCAATATCTTCTCCATACAATGACACGCTACATCCTATTGTAGTTGGTGGTTTAATTCATATTCTATATTTTCTTTAGCAAATGCAATCACGAAATAAGTAGCTTCGCTGGCGTCCAATATCCTCTAAATAAAATAACATGCTACATCCTGTTGTAGTAGGTGGTTTAATTTTATCTAAGCGATGTGAGGTGGTGTAGTTTAACCAAAATAATAATAATAATAAATAATAATAATAATAGACACTATAATTTTTTAAATTATAAATATTAATTATAACTCTATCGAGAAATTTTTTTATTTTAATAGATAAAATCTAAAAACTAGAGTTTAGGGATGAGGCCGGTCAACATAAAATTTAAAAATAAAAAATAAACATTTAGAGGAATTTGTAAGTTAGTGTAAGCTTATATTATGTAATGATGGTATAATTAAATCATACTCCTTATCAATTAAAAATATGTTATTGTTAGATTTTAGTAATTTAGTTATTTAAGGTATTGAGTGTTATTTAGTAGTTTTCTATTCTGAATAGATTTCTTGGTAGTCAAATTTGTTACCTATAAATTGAGGGTTTACTTAGTTTATTCTGTTGAAAACAGTTTAAGTTGAGAGGGTCTAAAATAAAGAAATTCTAACATAATGTTAAGGCTATTATGCCGTGAAATTATGCGGATCTTAATATGAGAGTTCGATGTGAGTTATTTTGTAATTTCTCATCTTTTTCCACATATTTTTATATATGGTAAATAAATTTATCTTCCGCTGCGTGTTTTTTATACTAATAAATGCTATCAGAGCTCTAGGTCAAGAGTTGGATCTTAGGGTATTTGTCAAAAATTGGAGAATAAATTTTGTTGGAGTACTCGAATATCGAAAAATTAGACCACATGAGGTTGGTCTTGGAATATCCGTTTGACAATTAGGGTGTAACGAAATTGACTCTAATTGGACAGAGATCTAAAAAGAGAGATCTTGTCATGATTGTATTTGTTGGTGTTAGACAGGGATGGAGGAAAAAAAAATTCAGTCAAGTAGACTGTAGATTGTGATTAATTTACAAAAATTGATAATTTTAATACCAGTTATCATAAAATTCATGAAGGTTGATAAATTAGTAAAAAGAAAAAGTATGTGATGAAGATTATTCATCTAAATGCGTGGATCGATTGAAAGTTGTTGAAGATGAAGATCAAATTAAATTGATGGTTTCGGATTGCGGTAAAAAGAAAGATGAAGTCAATTGAAAAAAATTCTTGATTGTGTTGATCGTGCATGGCTTGGATGTGCTATTATAGTGAGTTTGGGAAGTTTGGTTTAAAAGAGGCATTGATGGCATAATTAAACCAAACTCCTTGTCAATTAAGAAATATATTATTGTTAGGTTTTGGTAATTTAGTTGTTTAAAATATTGAGTATTATTTAGTAGTTTCCTATTCTAATTAGATTTCTTGGCAAGTTTGTTACTTATAAATAGAGAGTTTGCTTAGTTTATTTAGTTGAAAAGACTTGAATTGAGAAAATCTAGAATAAACAAATCGTAGCCTAATGTTAAAGATAGCCATTAAGTCGTGGTTTATACGGGTTTCAATATGAGAATCCGATTGTGTTATTTTGTAACTATAGATTCTCATCTTCTCTCACGTATTTTATATGTATTGAATAAATTTATATTTTACTGCGTGTTTTTTATGCTAACATACATGTAAGCTTCTTATTTTTCTAAGGAAATACGTAAATAAACCTGGTTTTGACTCCACGTGTAAATTATATAGTATACATTAAATGTTATAAAATTTATAATATCAACTAATGTAATTAAAATTGTACAAAATTTAATTTTAATCACAAAATGTACAAATAGAATTCAATACTAGGTCTATTTTTTATTTTCCTAACGGACAAATGGAAATGAATTTGTGTTAAACAGTTAATGAGCAGGAAAGAAGACAAATAATGGACACCAATGCCATTAAGGCCACATGAGAAATTTCCCGAATTTCATTGGTGTTATTGTGTCAATGGAGTGTATTGATACACTTGTATTTTTTCAATAGACGTGATATGTCACGTCCCCAAAACGGGACAATAACATGCCGCACATCGGGATCACCCCAAACATGCAAGGCACAATTACAAGAACAACAAACATCCATAAACCTGTCATTAGACCTCAAGATCAACCAATACAAGACCACAAAAGTATATTCAACAACCATATCCATAACATTCAACGATAACCAAATCACATTCATATACAAGCATCAAAACTACAACCCAAACACAGTCAAAAATTCGATCACAAGACAAATGTAACAAGTCCAAAGGCACACAGGCCTAACCATAAAAAAACCAAACCAACCTCACACTAGAATGGTAAACAGAAAAAACTCTATCTCTAATAATTGGGGTCTGAACTGTAATCCCCTCCCTGGTCAGCACTCGACTTAGGACCTGCTAACGTCTCCTGTTGGTCCTCAACTGCAAACTTAGGGGAAATAATAATGGAATAAGCACATCGTGCTTAGTAAATAACATTTAAACCCAATTATAGATAACATGTATACAATCAGTACATGGAACAATATACGAGACATTTTTAACAATTAAAATACAAATGTCAATCAATGAGCTCATGGTTCACACATTAAAAATCTTCCCAGTGTTAGATCCAGGTCTACCTACTATCCGCTCGAGTAGACAAGGCATAACAGAGTGTCTATCACTTGTCTTCCCGATAGATTGGGTATAACATTTACAAAGCAGAGTACTCAGTATATCATTTCATTCCCTCACTCATAGCCAAATCCACTAAAGTGACCCATTGAGCTCTTCACAGTAATCATTCATTAACATATAGTACAATAATGAACAATTGATACATTACATAACAAACATATAATTTATAAACGTACTTACCTTATAAATATTAATCGAAATAAATATACTTACCTTAATACCAATTATTCTATGATTACAATACCAATCATATACAGGGTATCGATAAAAAGGTGTAAACGTTACTTACCTCAAAAATTGATTTCGTAGACATACCTAATTTCGACAATCTAAAACTCTAATCTCGAATCACCTAAATCAGGAGAGTGTTATACCATTAGGATAAAAATCGAAATAGGGATTCACTTTTGGGCATCCCCTCACCCAAATTCTCAACTTATATAATAATTGAACACAAACGAGTAAGGGTTGTTTTAATTTGCGAAAATAAAATAAAAAATCTAAAATTAGGGTTCACAATTTCAAATATATCACTAGGTTAAAATTTGTCAAAACCCTAATTCAAATATCACAAAAATAATAGTTAAAAATTCATTTCAAACCATAAATTCAATCCAATAGCTCATAAACATATTTGGTAATCAAATCAATTCATAAACAACAAAATTAAACAAATTAATTTCTTGATACAACTTAGAATTTAACATAAAAATCATACAGATCTAGAAGTAAAACTTACTTTTGAAGTTGGATTAAAGGTCTACGAGGATTTCTGGATCACCAATTTGATTTTAAAGGAAATTTCTAAACTAATTCTAAGGTATAGAAATTTGGTTTGCAGGAGTTTTTGAAATGGGTTTAGGATGTTTGCAAGCTTGTTTAGAACTAAGCAGAATGTCCTGGAGAATGATTTCGTGATGAGTTCTCGTTTTAATAAATTTTCAAGATTTGTACTTTAGTCCTTTAAGTTTTATAAAATTATATTTTGACAATGTATTTTAGAAAATGTTTAAAAATGGTAAAATGATTATTTAATATTTAAAAGGATTATTAATGAGTATTTACAAGTATAAAATTAAATACGAAAATGTGTGAAATGATCAAAAAATTCGGGTATTACATGATACTCTATAGTCTCTTGTGAATACAGCCTAGCATAAAAATTCTACGCAACCATGAACAGTAATTTGAAAATTAGACCAGTTCGATTCGGCCAATTTAATGAGAACCAGTCGGTTGTGTAAGTTTCGGTTCACAACAAACTAAAATTATGGTACAAAATTGGCCAAATTATGAAAAAAAAATGATGGTTTAATAGGCTTAGATGAATTGGTTGCTAATTTCAATATTTTATTATTTTTTTTGTTGCCTTTTTTTTTTTTAATTTCACTTCGTGAGTTTTTTTTTTTATCTTCTAGTAACTCGAACTCATGATATATACGTTATCTCGTGATTAATACTTAATTTTGCATTAAAAATGTGCAATTCCACTTTGAGAACAAGTTGTTTACTATTCTTCTTTTATCGTAGATTTTGTAGTTGTTTACTATTCTTCTTTTATCGTAGATAACATTTTTAGTTTTGTACTTTCCTTATTTTGCACATTTACAAGAAATGACAAAATTTTCAAAAATAAGAAAGAAATCGGTAAATTCGTTTGGTTGGACCAATCACGAGTTAGCTGATCATCCACTAACTGCTACTCGAGAAAGTTTTTGCTAGTCATAGAATCATTAGATTATACAAATTGAAAAATTGCTTCACTTTTTGTAACATCTAATTATTATATTGCCCACATGTAACAAGGAATAGATAACATAGATCTAATGCTCCTTGCCACATCGGAAGTAGGAAGGGATATTGTATTATTTATAACACTTTAGATTTTGGACTACTAATAATTTGATTTAAACATTTTGAATCCATTATTTACGCTCACACATCTCAAAGTTATTGGATCAGTCCAGACTCGAAGTGTTACGGTTAAAATCAAAGCGAATCTCGTGTGATTTCTGCATGAGGTGAGACTAGGCCAATGATATTTGTTGGGTTCATGGGTAGAATTAAGTTGTCCCACATTGATTTGAGAGATGAATAAAGTGCATTTAATATGAGCTTTGTTCATTGTCTTTTCTCCTCAACAGTGGTATCAGACCCACTAACTTAAACTTTTAGGTCAAGGTTGCGTTTCCACTTATGTATTGAGTCTCTTTTGACGGACTTTCTCGTGGCTTGTTCTTTCCAGCAGTGGTATCAGTGCTCCTGATTACGACTTGGGTTACTCATTTGTACGTGATCGATGTCTTCTTGGTATTGGACTATAATGTTCTCTTCTTAGTGTTAGATCACGGGCCAAGAGTTTGACCACTTTACCTTTATCCCACATCGGTTAGGAATAAATAGTGTATATGAATATAATATTTCAGATTATGAGTTACTAATAATTTGGGTTAAACATTTTGAACTCGTAATTTGTGTTCAAAAAAATTTTAGGCCCTTGGATGTTGCAATAGACGTAATAAATTCTTGAATATATAACATTTTTATCATTGAAGCCGCACTTCATTATAGATGATACTTGTTTATCCTCTCACAAACTCTTGAGTACATACATTCTTAATAATTGCAGGCAATCAATGGAAAAATACGCAGAGGAAGCAAGAAAAATCTGCGACACCATACTGCAAGCCCTAGCCGAAGCCCTATCAACGGACAAACACATTTTCATCAAACAGTTTGACAAAGAAAAAAGCGAAATAAACATAAGAGTAAACTATTACCCGCCCTGCCCGAGGCCGGACTTGGCCTTCGGCATAACTCCACATTCCGATCCCAGCGCCTTGTCTGTTCTGACGCAGTTTGATGCCTCCGGCGGACTCCAAGTATTCAAGAACACGAAATGGCTAACGGTGCATTGGCCTGTCGATGCATTGCTAGTTAATCTTGGTGATCTTCAGATACATGGAGATTTTGAGCAATGGCTGGTTTAAAAGCAGTTGGCATCGTGCTATAACACAAAGGGATGTTGAGAGATTTTCTGTTGCATTGTTTTATAACCCGCCATCAGAAAGTGAGATTGAACCGATCGAACGTGGGAAGAGATGCAATGGTAGTAGTAATGGGTATAAGAAAGTTGTAGTTGGGGAATATTTGAAGAATTACTATGATATTAGTCCTACAGATATTAAGCAAGCCATTGAGTTTGCTCAGTTGTAAGTTGTGGTAAATTCATAATATTGCTAGTGAAAGTGTGTATTAACTCTTTTGCAATTAAAATAATTACTGCCAAAAAAGGCAGATAAAATAATAATGTTAAGGTTTCCATTTAGAGAACTTTTTATGTGATAATTCATTCCTATGTTGAAAAGTTTTACATGTTATTTATTTGTTTATATTTATCCATTATGTTCGTGAGTCTTGACTTCTCATTTTGTTAAGAAAGTAATTAGATTCGTTAGATTAAATCATAAAAAAAGTAAAGAATTTTTAATTTTCAATTATTTAAATAGTTATACTGCACACCTCTTGATGCAAAGTAAACGACACACAAATTCGTGTTATCCCTCTCGTTATGAAATTTTAAGCATAATCGCCCTTCTTATTTAGACATTCATAGATTGAACAACTTGAACTAAAGCTCATCCTCGACTTTGTGTGGATGTCGGTGATTTTCAGCATCATAATATCAGTGATTGATGGAACTATAATGCCAGTGATGATATTAGGATTTGTGGAAAGATTTGAAATTTACTCATTGATTGAAAGATTTGTATGATTAAAATAGATTAATTTTAAATTCACCAGTAAAAAATTATTTAGAATCTTTTATTTTACAATTTTTAATTTGAACACATTTAAAATTAATTCATTTTATTTTTATAAATCTTTTCAATAAATGAATGACTTTTAAATTTTCAAATTCATCTATCCAAATAAAACCTATAATCATATGCAAGTATTTAAAGAAGACAAAAGAACTTAAATTTTGGGCTCGGGATAACACAAGTCAGGACTGATTCCAATATCGGTAGGGCTATGTTTGGGCTTCATCGCAGGTAGCCTAATTGGCCAAGTTTGTGACTGGCGTGTGTTATTTCAGTCGGCTAAAGTTGATAGAAGCCCAATTGACAAATTTGAAAAGCAATTTACCCATTTGTCAATTATTAATTATTCGAGTAATGACCAATTTATATTTGATAATATGCATAGTATAGATTGCTTAAAATAGAAATTTCCAATTAAATATGTGGCTAGTGAGAAGTAACAGCATTTTTGCATCATTGAGTGGAGGCTACATTGTGTTGTCAACTGTGTGTTTTGTCTCATTTTGATTGCTCAATTATCTCATTGCTTTTCTTAATTTATTTGGATGCCCAATTTCCACAAATTGACAAATTCCTGTGTGTGGAGACATCCTGATCAAAAGTCAATTACTTTTGCTGGTTGAAAATAAATAGGATTTAACATGGACAGCGTATTTAGCTAATTTGGTCGACTTTATTATAGTGTTGCTAATTTTTGATCGTTCTCAAGAAATGTAGCATTTTTCTTTTAGATTAAAATAGATTAAGCATGTAATATTTTCGCAAATTTGCACTACCCCTTTTTAATTATATCCAGTTTCTTTGTACTGATCCAGTACGATTGATCAATTTACCAGGAATGACTTAAATTTCTACTACTCGTAAACCAATTCAGGAAAACAATTACCTAAAGCAGAAAATTTACATTAACGTAACATGCTTAATATGGTGGTGAAGATTGAAGCAGAAAACAATTGCATCTTGGTTGGTGTCTAAAAAAATAAAAATTTATTTTCAAAAGATTGAACAATATTTTACTTTAGGCTGTTCTAAAACACTAATTTAGCATAAATTAAAAGGGAAAACAACCTTAATAGTTCATCAACTATTCCAGCCCGAATTCAGCCGGGCATTTCACCTTTGTACTTTTTTAATCTCTCACATTCAAAATGATAGTCTTGATTTTAGTCCATCACAAATTCAAAACGTACCATGTTGGTCCCTCAACACAATTACGAGTATATTTAGGCTTGAAATACTCATTTGCGTATCGAATGTTATATTTTTCATGGACAAAATTGACAACACACAAATTTTAAATGTTAAACGACACTACTTAAAATCTCTTCCACCACCACTCCAAAATTTTCACCTACCATCATCTCCTCTATTGCCCTCCCTCGCCGCTTTTCCTCTGCCACCCCTACTCCAACAACCCCAATCCTCTTCTTTTTTGGGACAATTTAGCATTTAAAATTATGTATTGTCAATTTACACTCAAATATGTTACATTCAATATGCATGTGAGTATTTCAGGCCAAAATATGTCCGTATTTGTGTCGAGAAACTAAAATAGTACGTTTTGCATTTGTGAGGGCTAAAATTCATTATTTTAAATGTAAAGAACTAAAAAAATATAAATGTGAGAGACTATAAAGTCATTTTTCCAATTAAAAACAACATGCTAACTGGTCGGTTTTAAAAAATATCTCTCCATCATACTTTTTGATATATGTCAACAGGCATCAGTTCAAATGGTAAGCACACTGATTAAACCACAAATAGGTTATTAGTTTGACTTTCACTGTTTTTAATTCTGTGTTTGATATGCAATTTGAAAATATTACTATAAAACGTAGAAAAGTTTTATATGTAATGGTTGAAACTAAGGGTGTAAACAAGTCGAGTAGAGCGCAAATAATACTCTACTCAAGTTCGAATTCGAAATTTTTTATAAAACTTGAGTTCGAGTTTGAGCTTGAGTTCGAATGAGTTTTAAAAATAAATTTCAAATTCGAACTCGAAAAACTTGATTAAGTTCGAACTCGATTCAAACTCGCTAAAAAATAAGTAAAACGAATTTCGAATTTGAACTCGAATTCGAATAGGATTTTTTCGAACGTAAATATGTAATTTTTTAAAGAATATAGACATTTTAATAATTTTACATATAATAAAAAAAAATTAAAAAATTAATCAATATGTGCTTGAAAATATCAATAAGCATTCGAGCAGAAAATACATATATTCGAAATTGAGTCGTCAAATGATTCAAATTCAAGCAAGTTCGACTCTAATTCGGTCAATTCGAATTCGAGTCAAACTTTTAATCGAACTACCACAAACTGTTCGCGAATAATTCGATTCGTTTATACCCTAGTTGAATCATTGAATGGTTCCTATTTTCTTGTACACATTAATATAAACATTTTTGTAAGGTAAATTGTGAACATATATAAATACTACGTGATTTTTATTACTACCAAATGGGTACAAAATTTCACAAATTTGATGCTCAGAATGCTGTGAGGACCAAATTCAAGAGTTGGTACAGTGTTTGTGCAGGGTTGTTAATGCTGATTTGTCTCATCCATTGGCTCTATTCCAAAATCCAATCCCTCTTTGGGACTTCCTCTGTCCCAAATTTAAAGTTGAAAAGAAGGCCAAGTCAGGCCTTCACAGGCCCCTCTCCTGTTTCTGTGTCATCTTCTGTCTTTCTACAGTTGTATCATCATCAGCATTTGTATATGGTAGGAGGAGATGGCAAGGCCCGTTAACACTTTAATACCGTTTACTACTCCCACAAGATTGTGGGGACTTCTCCATCCCATTGGGGGGAAACCTGGCCCGGCCCGTGGGGATCACTTGTACCATCTCTGTTCCCATTCCTGGCCCCAGCTCGATTCTGCTGCACTGCAGGAACAAAAGAGCTTTTAATATAGGAGCTAAGTAGCTAACAGCTGGAATTTCCCACCTGTTTTTGACCATTTGTGAGGGTAAATTACAATAAAACTCTTTATAATTTTGCTAATATTTAAATTATTTTTATAATTTGTAAATTTAAGACTTTTTTCTTTATAGTTTGAGTTAAAGTGAAATCGTTAAATATTTTATTAAATAAATGTTAGGAGATTGATAATTTTTTATTTGAAAAGTTATTTTACAGACATTTAAATTCTATAATTAAAGTTAGTTATGTCATTTATTATAAAACAGGCAATTCTTTTTCTTTCGACAAGTAGGGAGGATTACATGGCGATAGAGGGATACTAGGTTTAAGGGTGTTTTTGACTTTTGCACAACTTCGTTATGTTTTCAACTTTCTCTCCGTTTAAAATAAAAAATAAAAAATCTAAACCACAAGAGAGTGAATTATAAGTTTACAACGGAAAAATCTGAACATTAATCAAATCACAAGAGAGTTCTTTATAATAACCAAAAAAAAAATCTAATTATAAGCTAAAATTTTCATTTAAGGAAAATAGAGCAATATGACTGATGATATTATCACATCCCAAATGTTAATGCCACAAAATTTGGATCGTGAAATTACCATAGTAGCTCTATATATCTCTAAATCTTACCCTCCATAAAATATAGGGGTATTACGATAATTTCACAACTTGCATGCTATGCCATTATTATTTGGGTTGTGATATTATCATTAATCATAAAAATATTTAATCGGGTGGGATTAACAAAAGTTCGTAGAACTTTATCCACATGCAAATACTATGAGATGGCTATAAGTTTAGGAAAATATTTAGGTAGACTCGATCTTTACCCCCACGTGTAAATCTTGTGATCAATATTAAATTTTAAAAAATCTTACTTATCAGCTGATGACATAGATTCTCTAAAATTTAATCCACACCACAAAGATCAAAAATCGAGTCTACCTAAATATTTACCATAAGTTTGTACTTGAGATATTTTATAATCAGTGTACTCATTCTAGACTAATCCTTTAAATAAGTTGGGTTTAGATTCAAACCCGATCGAATCTGGATATGGATCAACAAAAAATTTGTATTACCCGCATTCAACTCAAATATGTTTAACTAATATAATAAACAGATCGGATATGAATATTATTGTTTCGATCCAATTGGAGTCTCAATTGAATTAAAATATATAAACTAAAATTATATATAATTATTATTTATTCTATATATATATATATATATATATATATGTTGTGTAAATTGAAAATGTAAAATATATTTTTATTGTAGAATTTATGCATAAATATAAATTTTGAAATAAATATTTTTTATAATTACAAAAAATAAAATAAAATTTTTATATAAAAATTTTTAAAGTTAAAAAAATTATTATAAAATTTAGATTCGAATTTGACAAGATTTGACAAATTCAAATATAAATTTACTTTAATAAAATCGACACAAATATTTGAATTCAAATTCAAATCTAGATAGACTACTAATTAAATCTATATTTGAATTTATTAGTTTTAACTCGAATCTAAAGTGTTTACAGGTCTATTCTAAACTATTGAAATAGATTGATATGACATGACATTAAAATAAAGCTTTCGAAGTTCATATGAACTTCAACAAAATTTGTCGAGGATTTGAATATAGAGACATTTTAGATGGACACTTCTGTAGCACTAAAACTTCAACTAAACTTACCGAGTGCAAAAAGCTAATCCTCAGCTTACCAATTATGGATTCAGCAGGACAAAGGATGAAAAGTGAACACCAGAAAGAAGAAAATTTTGACCCAAAAAAAAAAAAAAAAATGATAATCTGTGTTGTAAGGTAGAGAGAGAGAGCCATGGCTTTTGGCAAGGCCCTGTTTCCGTACAGTCCTTGGTGGGAAGATGTGAGATGTGACAAGTGACATGAATATGAAGAAATCCTGTGTCTTTACAGCTGGACTTCCTTCATTGGCGTATCCGAGCTGTCTCCCATGGCTCTCATTTTCCACTCGGATATCCTCCCCTCCTTCTGCTGCCTTTCCCGCCCATTTCTCCACTCCTCCGCCCTCCTCCGTCCTACCTACGTACTATATCACCAATCCTAACGTCATGCATTATTCAACACCAACCCCGTTGGGTTGCCACTTGCCGGACACCCACACAATTATTAAACACTACTGTCTTTTCAAAAATAAATAGTTTAAGAATAGTATATGTTGGTTTCTCTTACTTTAACGTCGACACAAATTACCATTACAAGTGATACTTACGTATAACGCGCTAAATGAACAAATCGAACTTGAAATTAAAACGTTTTGGTAATTTAATCGCCTTGTTAATTAATGTTGTTTGAACCGACCTTATTGCCTTTACTACATAGAGATATCACTTACAACTAATATTTATCGCAGAATCCTCTAGAGTCTAGGCATAAATACTCAATTCCCTTGCTTAGAATGACTCTTTAGGCAATCCCATTGTAAATATGAAAAATAATTTATAAAATCATAAATTAATAATTATTTACTCAAATTATTTTACGTAATAAAATTGTAATAAATTACTAACTCTTAATTTTAGATGTTCGTACGAATTTTGTTTTTTATTTTTTGAATCTAATAATACATAAATAATTTTTACAATTTTATCATCTCGTATAAATACACTGCATAAATATTAAGTAGGCCATTTTCTATTTCCTTCGAATATATATATATATATATTTAAAGAAGATCAATAATGAATCAAATACTTTATTCGAGAAGTGGAATGACCAACTTGTATATACTCTTAAGTTATAGAGTTTTTCAGCTATAGTGAGATAATTATAAAATTGGTAATTATTAACTAAAGTAGTAAATCACGCAAATATAAGAAAATTTTACAGTTTCTTTTAAGGAATTATTTTCTTATATTTTAAATATTTATACAATATAATATTATGTGTTTTAAATATTTATACTGTATAATTTTTTAAAGTTAAAGAAATAATTCCCTAAAAAGGACGGTGGAATTTCCCGCAAATATATCATATAATTTTTTTCTTTTTTAGTTTCGTTAAAAAATAAAAAATAAATATAATAAAATAAAATCTGAGGTGTAGTATTTATTTAGTGGAGAATTTAGCTCCCGTTGATCCGCTTACGGGAATCTATGTACGTGAGTACACATTCAAAGTTTGAACGGATATTCACGAAATACGTGTAAAATTACTAAAATGTCGGCAACGTGGCAAATCCCCATGCATTAACTCCGGCCGGAAATGAAAACCCACTTTTCAAACTCCGAAGGGAAATTCTTACAATAAAGCTTTGTTCCTTCATAAACAAAATATTCACTCTGTCTCGTTTATATTATTAGAAAATTTTACAATTCTTTAGAAAATTATTTCTTTTTTACTTTAAAGATTGATACAATATAATATCATATATTTTAAAATTTTGTATTGTGCAAACTTTTAAAATTAATGGAATGGTTCTCTAAGAAAGACTGTAGAATTTCCCTATATTATTACACTCATTAAATGTGTCAAAAATAATTACATATTTTTTAAAAAAAAATCATTAATTTATCATATTGTATTTTAATTTTATTCTTATTAAACACTTAAATTATAGCTATTTATTCCTTCTGTTCTATTTTATTTAATATGATCAAATTTACACATAATTTAAGAAAAATTAGTGTTTGACTCACTAATATAATTTTTTTTTCATAATTATTCTTCAATTAAGATACAAAGTTTGTTAGTCGATTTTAGAGTTTCAAAATTTAAAATGACTTGTAAGAACAATTAATATTGAAACATAAATTTAATTATACACAAATATGATTTTATGACTTACATGAAGGATAAATGGGTAAATTGACTTTTAAAAATTTATTATTTTAAGAAGTGATAAATAATTTGAGATAAATCAATATAAAAATATATGACATATAAAATCTTATTTGAGATATTTGTATTATTTTTAATCTCTTAACACATTCACATGTGTATAAGAGACAACATCGAATTTTCTAAAAAATAATTGTCACCTTTTGAATAACAATAAAAATATGACGAATGGAGTACAAAGAAGTAGTAAGACTCGTTCAATCATTTGTTACAAATACATCTAGAAAGCTAAAACTAGAGCACATAATCATGCGATAATAGATGGTAAGAATTCAACATGAAATATAATTGAGTTTTTGATAAAGTAAATAATTTTCACGAAAAGCTTTATATAATACATGGATAGAATATAAAAGATAACAAAAGCTATTCATTTTTACATTTGAACGGTTATTATTCATAATATTATTTGAATAATTAGCATAACAACATTTTTAAATGTAATGTATGTAAAATAAAAAAGTTATGAGAAAAAGTGATATGAAATTATTACGAAATATTATACAAAAAATAATGAAAAAACTTTTCTCTCTAAACAAAGTCACTATTTTCTAAAAATTTATATAAATAAACACCAAAGCTTTTAAACTTAATTATTTGTAAATATTTATTGTATGATATGTATACTCACTTAACGACAGTAATAAAAAATTATCAGTAAGTGTAGTTAACGATTATTTTTTTTTAAAACAAACAGTTAACAATAATCGATGTCTCTATAATGCACTAAATAAACTAAAGTAAAACATCATAATCTTTCCCCAAAGAGATTGGTAGATGACACATCATCACACACGGTATACTCACAATGGCTACTTTTTAAATTACAATAATAACAAAAGATAATAATAATTGAGCCATTTAAGAAATTAAGTGTACTTTAGTCAATTCAAGTGAGAATTTGGGTTCATTCCAAATTTTCATTAAATATTAGTATACCATAATATACTATTGTTATACACTTCGCAATCAAAAAAAAAAAAAAAAGCAAAAATTAAACAAAGACGAAAGATGTTTTTGAAAAAGTTAAAAAGAAACAATAGAGGTTGTTCAATCCTAATATGATTGGAGTGGAGAATATAATTGATACATCATGAGACCACATGATGCAAGCAAAATTAATTTACAAAACAGGTCCTTTTATCTACGCAAAATTACTTAAATATCCATAAAGGTATTTAAGAAATTACTCTGAATAAATATAAAATTTCCTCTACCGTCATACTCTCTTTTCATCCTGGCCGTCCAATATTCATAATCCAACGGACAGAGAGCGACAAGCAAAACAATATACTTAAAAAATAGATATATATATCATTTTATTACTAGTCCTATATATAAATTGCCAAAAAAAAAGGGGCAGCATTGATGACGCTGGTCTACCGATGCAATTCCTGTACATCGTCCACAGAAGATCGTAGCCGCTTGCGTTCCGGCTCATGTTCTTGGGCGGCTCCAGAATTCCCGCTCCCAGCCGCCGAACAAGGATTCTCGGAACGCGTGTCACAGCTAACACAAGCCGCGGAGTCGAGAACGCCAACTGGACTCGGCGGCGCGGCTTGTATTGTCTCCGAGCTCGATCTTACTTTAGTAGTGCCAGCCAATGGACACGTGTCGACCAAATACTCCTCCATTAGTTGGTGACAGCTTCTCACCATTTCCTGTCCCCAAGAAATATTTTACCCAAAAAACAGAAAAAAAAAAAAGAAAAGAAAAGAAAAAATTACCGCCAGATTTCACAGTTTTCAATGCTTCGAATTTCACGTCAAAAAAATCAGAGCAAATTAAGCAACATATTTTCTAATTAATTACAAAACAACCCCATTCAAGTCATATATTCCTATTTTCCACCACAAAATTTATTAAAATCATTACTTTTTCCACCCTCTGGTAAAATGTGTCAGGCAACACCTCCACATTTTCTTCAGCGGCTGTTATCACCGCAGCCGCTGCAATGTATACCGACGGTGAGAATCTCAAGAAGTCCACAACTGTTTATTAACAAGAGATTAACATTAAAATTCATTTCACAAACCAAACAAAAAAAAAAAATTCATTAAATACTAATCTAACATTAATTAATATTAATAATTACCTCGGACGGTGTTCAGAACAAGATCGGAAAACGTGGATAAAATGCGAAAAGGGTTGTCTCGAGAAAATGGAAGCTTCGAGATGAAATAATGGAAGAAGTCAAATGGAGTAATTGAGCAGAGTCTCCAATCGAGATTTGCCATAACCCAAAGCTCCATTCTTTGAATAGTTTTTGGATGAAAAAAATGAGAGGGGTCCAAAATCTGAAGGTCTAAAAGTAATGGGACATACGGTTCCTCCATTTTTGCAGCAAGTGATAAACACGCCACCGATAATAACTGATACGGCCATCCACTTCCCTATACGTATAATACATGTATTAATAAATAGTATAATGTACGAATTAATGTTCAATGAAAAAAAAGAGAGAAGGTAAATACCGAGAAAGAATAAGAGGTGAGAAAACGGTCAAAGTAGTTGACGGAGAGAAGCGCCGTTACGGGCTTGAAGTGATAATGTGCATGGACCTGTTTTTTGGTTTTTTTTTTTTTTTTTTTTTTTTTTTTTTGGAATTTCCAAGAACAACGTTAAATGAAAGTAAAACGTAGTTAAATCAGAAAAAGACTTAAGAGAGGAAAACTGTGAAAGCCGACGACGACCACCTTGAGAATCCAGTTGATGGAGTCTTGGCGGGAGGTGAGGTGGAGGGAGAGGCGGCGGAGGGAGTGGGGGGAGTGGATGTAGCGGCTTTCGGAGTCGAACAAGTGAGTGATGATGATGGTGGAGTCGTCGTCATCGGAAGGTGAGGAGATCCAGGTGTCGGGAAAGGATTGGATTACTTCGTCGGTGTTTTCGTCGCAGTAAAGGGGAGTACTTCCGGCTGCTGAATGGTCAGACATGGTGGACGAAGACCGTGGTCAAGAAAGGGATGTTAGTAGTAGGTGTGATCATATTTGGTGGTGGTGGTGGTGGTGGTGGTGGTGGTGGCTGCAGCTAAGGTTGGAGGAAAGGGGTTTGAGGTTAGTGAGGGAATTGAGAGACACATGGCCGATTGAGGTTTGACAAGTCAGGACATGGTTTGTGATGGCTGTGTGATTTTTCACTCTGAAGTGTGTGGTTTTTTGTTGCTTTTTTCTTCTTTTTCTTGTTAGTAGTAATGGCTCTTTTGGGCAGACAAAATTATTCTTTTATTCTACAAATACAGTAAGACTAGTAGTAGAATCACAAATTGTGATCATGACAGTTAAAAATAATTTTAATTATAATTTTGTTAGATAAGTTTTAAATACAATGAGAAAATGTTTAAAGGTAAGAGAGGGAAAATTTAAGGAATAAAAAATATTAAATATATTAGATTATACATGATAAAATTCTTATTTTCTTATTGTGTAATTATTTTATATGTATTTTTTAATTATTTATTAATTTCACAAACATTTTATCGTACCATAATTGTTACAATAATTTTTAAATAATATTTCAAAAATAATAATAGTACAAACAAAATTAAATTTGACCATAAAGTGTATGTCTAGTCTTGGGAGTGTTGAGAGTAACTAGGAGAGACCATATATAATTGTGTTCAATAATGTGAGGAAAAAGAAGGGCCGTGAAAGAATTTTGGTGAGGTTAAGAAATAAGATGTGGTACATATTACAGATGTAGTACTTTGGTGGCTTTGGTCAAATTTTGTCTCAATTACAGATGATGGAGAGATTTGTCTTCAACTTTCTTTGATTGAAATTGGATGGATGAACTGTGGCGTGGTCAAATGATGGCAGAACATAGTTTGTCTGATTTTTATATCTCAATAAAAACGTTGCAAATATTAACAACTTTTGCAGCGTAACTCAATATCTCTTGTTGGGCTGGGGGTATTGCCAAACCAAACCACATCTTCTGGTGTCAATCTTCAATCTAATATTTTTAAGTTTTATGGGCCTTTTCCTGAAAAGCTTGGTAAGGTTTTCAGTTGACAACCAAAGCAAACACATTCAGATTTGGGCCAGCAGAAAACAAAGTGATCCAGAATAAAAGGGAAAAAATATTTACAAAAGCCAAAAAAAAAAAAAAAAAAATACTACAAAATAGTGTTAAAAGATCCGTGTAAATATTTCGCTAACAAAAGAGATTCGAGTGAGAGCTATGACATTGCACTCTGACTTGAAAGCAAATGAAATGGATGGACAAGGCAAACAAGGTAAATTCTTTGGTGGACTTTAGTATTCAAGTATCAAAACACAAAATTTATAAATCTCACATTGAAATTTATAATTTCGTTGTCTTGACACCAAAATTTATATAAGAATTTTTTCACAAACAAAAAGATTGAAAAGACTGACAAATCTATATCAAATACCAACTTCGGACAAACAAAAGGATTGAAAAGACTTACATAATCTATATCAAATACCAACATTTTCAATGTATTGGCTAGTTATATGATATGATAGTCTCTACTTTGGAATCTACACCATTCGCATTTCGCAATATATATATATATATATATATATATATATATATATATATATTGAATCATATGATCAGAAAGAAGGAAAATATTTTGTGAGGCCAAAAGGGAGTTCATAGAATTCTCCAGTTCTGGGATCATTCTCAAAAGTCCTGGACTTTGCCCACCAGTGCCTACCGCTGTCTTTCCTGGTTAAGGTGTGGTTTCTTGCAAGCGTCAAGTCCAAAAACAAGGCGACAATGCCTGCCACAGTTGCCGGGGATGTGAAGATCACCAGCATCAATTTATTAAACTGCAGATAAAATTTTATGATCAAACAGGAAAATCCATGCATTATTGAGCTAGAGACGAGCATTCGTTAGTACTACTAATACGTACCCAAATCGAGCGTGTGTTAACGGGTCCATGACCGGCGGTTAACACGAAGTCGTTGAAGTATTGAGGCACTGAAAGGCCCATGAAGAATGAAAATCCTAATATAAACTTTGTTCTGAAGAGACTATTAAGGTTGCAGAACTGAAGTAGACCGAGACCTGCTGAAGCTGCATTATAGGGGAAAAGGAAATATGAAAAATCAATCAAAGCTGTATAATAGAAGGGTTTTCTGTATAATGGACTATAATGTAGTAGAGATACGTACACATAAAAGCGAACAAGACACAGTACAGGGCTCCAACAATAGGCAGAGGGATGGAAGCAAGAACAGCTCCAAACTTCCCTGTTTGTATAAAGCAAAAAGTTCTATTTATATACTAAATTAACAACATTTAAGTTTAATTAACATGTTGATATAATGAAATCCCAACTCAGTAGTAAAATGTAAATTCGATAATGTATTATTTCAAAATATCATAGCAATAACATACCTAATATAGAAAAGAAAAGCATAAAAACAGCTGATATTTGGATAACTCTTCTGCTTCCAACACGCGTCAATGCCAGCAGACCAACATTTTCACTACAAATAAACCCCAAAATTGAAAAGATTATGCAGATAACATATGTGTATAAATCGGATAGCTTATGGAAATGTTTATACATGAGGAAAACAGATTACTCTAATGCTGTTTAAGCAGAATATAGTAATTACACTGATACTGTGGATCCACTTCCGGTTCCCCATAAGCCATCAAGCAAATTGCCGACACCCTGATCATTCAGGAGAGAAAAATAAGACAACGAAGTCTAGTTCAAGAAGTTAAAAGCAAAGAGATAATGATCAATCATGGGATAAGTATCCACCAGCCAGCCAACTCCACGGCTCAGAACAGAAGGCGGAATATGAGTTGCACTCCCAAATCTTTCTGCTGCAATAAATGCCCCTGTAGACTGCCCAAGAAGATGTAAAATATATTAAGATCGCCTTGACAGGAAATAAGCACAACATAGATGATCAAGTACAACATACATGTTTGGCAATCAAGCAAAATAGCTAGAAAATAAGAAATTATTTACGAGTATGAAGCTTTAAGATTCTTGACAACTGAAATGGAAGCAACTATGTATATCTGTTGTATCAGCCAAGAAACCAAAATATGCATTGGGGCAGGCCAACCTCAACAACAGAAACAAAAGCAGCTGCCATCATAACAAAAGCTTCTCCAGCTTCCAGACTTGGGGTACCCCATTGCCATGGATATGGGAATCTTATCCTGTATATGGAGTAGTGGAAGGAAAAAAGAAAAAGAAGCACAAGTCAGAGGAAAAATTCTAAGCATAAAACTCGGTAGTTTTGAAGAGTTAAAATCCAAGGTTGAAAGGCATCCGTCTTTATCTATCTAGCCGACAAACAAAATGCTGATATTTTCTGTCTACAATAGAGTAGAAAATCTAGTTTCATAGCATTGCGGTCAAGAAACATTATTTTGATCACCATCCTGATTTCACTGTCTAATAAGAGGAGTGCTTGAAGGCTTGCCATCTCACGATAATAGTGTCCATCAATTCTGATGTCAGGGAGTTGAGCTCTAACAATTAGGGGGACCTCTTTTGAGCTCATTCAACACGTAAAGAGACTGAAACCATAAACCACAAAATATGTTAAATGGAGAAGAACTGATTTGGAAGAAAGTTGCATTTTTTTTATTCCTCTCCAAAGTGTTATCAGGGAGGGTTCTGAGCACCGCCAAAAAAAAAATGGAGGCAATCATTTCTTAGATTGTTTAGATCTAATGAAACTCAGCCGATGAGCCATAAATTGCAAAAAATGCTGGCAGTAGTTTGATTTGTGATGCATGGATTGACCGCAATGTAAAACATAAATAAAGATGTCATATGTGTTTTATCATATATAGGGACTCGGTAACAAGTCAATAAATATAAGTGTATATATCAGTTTGAACTTGCCATGAAGCTCCACTAATAAGCCCAGAGCGATCAACACGGCAACTGAACTGAGTTTTTGGTGGTCTATTTTTGTATGCACCAGCTACAGTCAGAAGTGCAGCATATGCCCATACAAGTCCTACAGCGAGTAGGACAGCAAATCGATCGAAGATGGGCCGCTTAAGTTTATAAAAGTGAGGTGCATATATTCTGCAATGACGTCAACGGCACATGTTATGAAACTTTTCAATGCAAAGTAATCAAATGTCAGTAAGAGGATTAGTTGCAATATGAGGCATTCAAGTTGCAGAACAGAGCAAATTGAACTTGGAACGCCCTCTCTTCCCTCTATATCTGACTCCACAAGACAAAAAAGAAAGCAAACATAAACAAGAACAACCCAAAAGGATGTCAAAAAGGATTAAAAATCAAGATGTACCTGAGATAACAGAACCAAGATAATTAATTCAGGCAGCCCAATCTCGATACACTCTGCCAACTACAAAGCATGAAAGAACAGAAAGATGACAAAAACAAAATAGTAAGATGAAAATTATCTGTATAGAACACTTTCTTTCAGATGAATAACTGCAAACAACAATTAAATATTAAGGCAAGATGCATTAGACAGAGCAAGACTAGTGGAATCCAACTAACTAGACGTCTAGAAATTAACAAGAAGCCAACAAGAACCTGAAAGTTTATGAATACATAGTTTTTTCTCAAATCATGCAACATATTATTAGGCGAGCATAGTGATAAATTTAATTAGCCATGATGACTCTACATAAATAACAGGAAATAATATATTGTCTGAGTTCTTACCAGAGGGAATCCGTGTTGGTAAAGACCAAGACCAACAAGAGTTACCAAAGGAACAGCAGAAAGCGGGCTAATGAATCTACAATCATTAGGCCAATGGAATTGAGATTCTCAAGAGTAAAACAAATTTGACCAAGTACTAATGCAGAAAATTAATTACAGTGGACTAAAATACCTCACAACAATTCTCCAAAGACCCAAGAAGCCAAGCAATATGGGAATTAAGGCCGAAATCATGATAGCTCCTTGAATTCCTCTCATCGTTTTAACGAATCTCTGGGAATTTTCATGACAGAAAGGAAGTAAGGAAGGGCAAATAAGATTGACTGGATAACAGGATAGCATTTATGGTAATACCAGATGAGGGTCAAGATATAGGTTAAATCTATTGGCTGCTTGAATGCAACAAAAAGAACTGGGATTATGTGTGTGAACGAGCCACGGATCACCACCGGAAGCCGGCTTCCGAACCAAGTTTGCAGAAGTGTATTTATTCCTGAGACAAATAGCATAGTCTGTATCACTTGAGCTTTCTCCACCTGCAGGTCCAAAAACATGGAAAAAAAAAGAAAAAGAAGTAGATCAGTTCAAATTCGAGAATTTGCATTACAATTAACACATAGGTAGCCTACAGAGTCTTACATTGCCACCACCCATTTGAGGAACAATGATAGTGGGAATGATAACAGTTGTCCCTAACATCACCAAGAAATGCTGAAATCCAAGAATTATAGCTTCCACTGCAAATCAAGAATCAATTGAATTCCAACAATCCCAGCTTGTTGTGCATATAAAAGTTTTAAATTGACAAAAAAAAATACAAAATTTACTCAATTATAGTAATTTCAGTGCACTGATCAATTATAGAAAAAACTGCCACCAATAAAGAAAAAAGGAATTGGGCAGCTACATTTCTAGTTCAACAACAAATCTAAACAAATACTATCATTTCAAGAAGCAAAAAATCAGGGCATATATAGAGGTAAAAACAAGTTAATTGATGCAAAATTAAAAGAATAAAAATAAATAAATAAATAAACCTACGCCAAGAAGGGTTGCTATTAACGCAGTAATCAATGCCGGGGAGCTGGTCTTTCACCGGATGTGGCACCAAGTCATCTCCCTTCGCCGGCGCCGTCATTTCTCACTTTCAGAGCTAACCAAAATGAACTGATTCCCCAACAATCTTACAAAATTCTCAATTTATTAATCCAACTTTGCAATACTAATACTATGTACTATGAATTTACGCAAGATTGCATGTGCATGTTTCAACAGCCTAGCAAAGTTTGATGATCGACCCTTCCAAGAAGAAACTGTTACATCTGAAAACTGTGTGGCAGCAGTTTGTACGATAAAGAAACACGAGAAAAAGACCAGTCAGTACTATAAAAAGAATCGAAGTCAAAACAGGATATCATTAAAATGATGATTGATAAATGAGATACTAATAGGAAAAGGATGGGAAAGCCAACTAACTTTGTTTCACCGATATTAATGTACTACATTAAATGCGTATTATATCACAATTACTAGTAAGAGGCTTTCCTGAAAAACCGAACATAACTCTGTAAGTAACATATGAACGTTACGACAACCATTTTTGGCCCTCTTCTGAGATGTTAAATTTGTGCTACTCATTTTGTGTTGTCGATACATGTAAGTATTATAAAGGTTGGGATGAATAAAATATAAAGTTTTATTGATTTTAATTATTTAATTGTCTAAAGTATATATTTGATATTACGGGGTGAGTAAAAGAAAAAAAAAAACTAAATTCGTGATATTGGAGTTATTTTACAAATTTAGGAATGGCAATTGGTTCGGATGGGCTCAAGCTCAGTTTGCTCGTCCTTAAAAATATAGGACTAGTTTCGAATAAAGTAAGTTGAATCGATATTGGATTAAAAATTAACTGATTTTCAGTTTGTTTTTAAAGAATTCGTTAGTCATTTTCCTGTGTGGTGCTTGGGGGGGGGGGTTGGAAAAGGGTTGTTAATAGTTAATAGTCAGAAGATGGTGGACCAACCATATCGTAATCCAGCACGTAATTCCTCAATAATAAGCTATTAAACAAAAACTAATTAAAATTGCAATAGTCAAACTCTTGAATTCGGAAATTTTTTTTGTTATTCACTCTGTATTGCAAACTATTAGATGATTGAAAAGTAACGCGACTCTCTTGTATTTTAGTCATTTTAACAACTATCATACCCGTTGCCAAGACTTATTCATTGGATTAGAGTATTAGATATTGTTCCAATTTTAATTATTAATTGAATGAGTTAATTGGACGCATCTCCAATCTTGCAAGTTATTAAAAGAGGAAAATACTTAAGTAGACCCAATTTTTTATTCCACCTGTAGATTTTGTGATCAGAATTAAATTTTAAAGAATTTTACTTACATCAGCTGATGTTATAGATTCTCTAAAATTTAATGCACTATTTATCACAGAGTCTACAAGTATGGTCAAAAATCGGATCTACTTAAATATTTGTCATTAAAAGAACTCAACAACCTTCAACTAGAAGTTATCCACCTAACCACTCAATTGACTAAACTCAATATCACACATATAGATTAGTGTATTGTGTGTTGCATAGAATGTGAATTTATTCTAGTTAATTACTCTATTAATTTATATTCCATTTACTGTTGGCCTACTTCAGATGTCTTAAATTCCTTTTATGTATGTTGACTTATATAATGTATTAAAAAAAAAAAAAAAAGGGAAAAAAAAGTTTATGAAGCTGAACTGCGAAATCGATTACCTGAAAATTGAAGATTACAATTTCAAAATTTTGTATTATATTTTTATTTTGGAGTGACAAGAAAATTTTAATCTAATTGGTTTTCTTTCATACTTTAAATTTTCTTTTACCAAATTCAGCATCTAATTGTGCCCACAAATAAAAAATGTTAATGCTATTAATCATGTACAGTGCACTTATACAAAAATTACAAATACAAAGTAACAAATAAAAGTCATTCAAAAAAAAAAAAAGAACGAAATTCAATAAAAAAATTAAAATTAACGAATTGGACATTTAATAAAATTTTGATACGTAAACTAAATTTAAAAATTAATTTTGAAATATAATTTTGTAAAATATTTTCCTAATCATTGGTAAGTGTCACTTGGAAAGAAAGTAGAGTACATATGCTTTTTGGGCTTCTTCGACCTTGAGATATTCACTTTAATAAATGAAACTGGGCTTGTTTGGCTGAAGACCCGGCCAATTTAATCCTTAGAATTTTCACATCTGACACGGATGAAATTATGGACGCCACTAGTCTCCTTCAATGGACTGGTTGAGACCAAATTTTGTTGACTGAAGCCCAATTTCACTCCTTCATCTGGACATTGAAGCCCAAGCCTTGGGAAAATTGACATTAAGATAGCGAATCAAAGTACTTGGATCCCAAGATTTGAGTCCAAAACAACTTATATCTTTCCAAAATATTAATCATTAATTTGTCTCTTTGCATTTTCATGAGAGCGATAATTCATTTTTAAAACTTTATTTCAAGGTGAAAGAAATTATAAATATTTTCTTCGGAGTTTGGACTACCATAGTTTACACTGTGATATATAAATATTGGGTGATGTTCCCTTTTTGAATAAATATGAAGATAATTATAGCTTTTCTAGACAACAGCAGAAAAAATGTCATGATCACTTTGTAGTTATCATCTAATTAATATTTGTTAATTTAACTCTCATACATAAAATGTTTACTCAATAAAATAATTTTATAACGATACATGTTCTGAATCTCCATTGAAGGTAAAGCAACCTGAGTGTTGATATATATATATATATATATATCAGACAGATGTGATCAACTGATTGTCTCGATCTAACCTAATAGAATTTGGAGGTTCTAACTGTAAAGACGTGAATCTTAACATATAAATATCTAGCAACATGTAAACATAAGGTCAACAAGAAAGACAACAATAACAAAACTAAGTCCACATGGCCATATTAAGCTTGACAGAATACAAGCCTATGGCCAATTATACACATATCTTGCTCTTTCTATCTCTAACTCTCTTTCTCACTCTAAAATACCTCGTGTTTCATCATTTCTTTAATCTATGACATATTCATTATGAATTCGAATCATTAGAATATGTTTGTTTCTTTATGTATATATTATAAAAACACTCTCAAAGACTAGAATATTGTTTAAACTCTAAAGATGGTTGGCCTTCAAGGTCAAAATCATAATATATAATTTACTTCTATGGTAACTAGTAATTTGGACATTTACCATTTGGCAATAACTTAAAGTGCTTTGATTAGTTTTGAAGAAATAGTCGTATTAAAAGGAAAAAAAAAAATCATTTCATAAACCAACACAACTTCACTGTATAATCCCCTCCCCAAATCGACTTTCTTGCAATCTTCAACATTTGGATGGTATTATAACTACATGTGCGTGTGGTGTTGTGTTTTGGGGTTTGGGGAGGGTCTTGGTGGTGGAGGTGGCGAATACATGACTATTCTTAGTTTTAACTTTGAACTTTTCTATTACAAATTGTTATATGCAGTTTGTATCTTATGGGTAGGTAGGGGCGGTCGCCTTCAAAAATTTGCAATTTGCGTTTTATCTTTTTAAAAAATTTCAATAACTATTTGTAAAAATAATATTTTACTTTGTTTCCTAAAATCTTTATTAAAAAGCATGGGAAAATTCAACGATTTTTTTTAGGGAATTATTCTCTTGTATTTTAAATAATTGTATAATATAATAATATATAATTTAAAAATTTATACCGTACATACTTTTAAAACTAAGAAAATGAATTAAAAAATTCTCCATGAAGTAGTAGTCAAATGTGGTTATATATGACTTGCTCCTTCAAGTTATACCTCGTATTTATATGAATTGGTTGTTACACATTGGAGTTTACTTTCAGGGTCCGGCTTCCTGGGGGCAGAGGTCCACAATTATTATTTTTTCCCTCCACTTGTTCCATTTTACTAATTCTTAGAAATTTTAGTCTCAAAAAAACAAATATTTTTCTCTTTGTGTTGATTTTCAAATTGAGTACACATAAATTGATCATGTACTCTTTAGATATTTTGTTAACAACCCAAATTCTATATATGTTTAGGTTATTATTTTAGTAAAATATTAAGAGTGGAGTCCCTAAAATTTAATATGGAGAGGCAAAATCATTAACTTAAAAAAAAAAAAAACCTAGTTTAATATGTATTATGTTAAACTAATTTACGAATTGAAGCACATAGTCTATTTAACTTCATAAATTTATATATATGAACACATATTCCTACAAGGCAAATACTTAAGTAGATCTAGTATTTGACCTCATTTATAGACCCTGTGGTGTGGATTAAATATCATCGAATTTATGATATCAACTGATGTAAGCGAGATTTTTTAAAATTTAATTCTAACCACAGAATCTCTAAAAAGGAAGAAGATAATGGTTTACGGTATTGTGTTTATTTCATTAGAAAAATGCATAATATATACAAGAACAAGTATCAATCTTACCAACCTATAATTATGCTAATCTCATCCTATAATTAAGCTATGCCATCTCCTATTTATAGAAAAGATATACAATGACAAATGGTAAAGATAATTACAATTAACTCGTATAATATGACAGGATAATACTCCCCCTCTCTTTACAGCCTTTACAAAATCGTCACTCAACTCGCGACTCAAGAACTGAAATTGTTCACGTCCCAAGTACTTCATGAAGATATCTGCTAACTGTAATCGTGTAGGGACATACTGTGGTTTGATCATCCCTGACTGCAACTTCTCTCTAACGATGTGACAATCTATCTCGATGTGTTTTGTTCGTTCATGAAAAACATGATTCGCTGCTATATGTAATGCTGCTTGATTATCACAAAACAAAGATGCCTGCCTCGACTTACTCTTAGATCACGAAGCATCGATTTCGCAGTTCAGCTTCATAAACTTTTTTTTCCCTTTTTTTTTTTTTACTAAATAGGAGATGGCATAGCTTAATTACTGTCTCTTATACACATCTAGATGTGTATAAGAGACAGGATGTATGGGGACCTCATGAAGTTCCTTCGCATTCTGGGGCACGTTTTTTTGCGGCAACAAGCAAACCTTGCCCCAAGTACTTTTAATATACTTTAAAACCCGAATGGTGCTTCCCAATGTGGTTTTCTCGGTTCCACATCTGTCTGTTGCTAGATATATATCTGTCTCTTATACACATCTAGATGTGTATAAGAGACAGGGTACATCCTATTATGCAGATCATGTAATTTTTCTCCATCTGTGAGTGTTAATTTAGCATTTTGTTCCATTGGGAAGCTCTCCGGCCGTGAACCTGTGTGACCAGAATCTTTCAAAATATCTAGCGCATATTTGCGCTGGGACATAAAAATACCCTTTGTAGAATGAGAAAATTCTATACCCAAGAAATAACCAAGTTTTCCCAGATCCTTGATTAAAAATTTCTATGAGTAAGAATTGTTTAAGGACCATGATTTCTTGCATACTGTTCCCTGTTACAAGAATGTCTGTCTACATAAATAATCTTGCAGACTACAGTCGATGGGCTTGTGACCGGCGGGAATGAGTAACTAGAGACCAAGTAAGATATCTTTATGCATATGCATGTAGATCAAGATCCATAGCCGCTTGCCAATGAGGGAATTGGACACTTGAGAAATTTAGCCGGTCACAAGCCCATCGACTGTAACCTACTACCTAAAAGGTACGATGAGATAATGAAAATTATAAAAGAGATAGATGATGAGACAGATATACATTGTATGTCGATAAGAGACAGGGGATGAAGATTGACTGCAGCAGACATGAAGTACTCCTGATGCCATCTGGAGGTTGTCGGTCGCGAGTTGAGTGACGAAGATGTTGGAAATTGTCATTCGGTTGAGGTGGTGAAGAGTGGAAGATCTCTGACAAAGGGAAAATTTGTGGTGATGACAAGGTGGAATTAATGGGCAAAGGTCGGTTGTTTTGAGGAGATAAAGGAGGATCTTGGGGAGATGGAGATGGTGCTGAATTGTGCGCGGGTGAGGATGAATCCAACGCAATATGTGGCTCAGATATGTGGATTTGCTGCTGGAAAATTGGCAATAAAGGAAAATTATGTTTCATGAATTAGGAGAAGATTGTGATGATCGCATATTATCTAGATGTGTATAAGAGACAGTGTATATTACCTATCTACACAAAAATTCTAATTAAAGAGATGTCTGTGTAGATACAAGAGGACATTGTATAAGAGACAGGTCTTATACTACATCGTTTAGATGGGATATCACTCATGGTGCGGGATCAAATTTTCCTTTTGGGTGAACGTTGGTCGCGTAGCATCGCAACCAAAAATTCGCAAGTGTTCAAGTGAGGGTGGCTTTTTGAAGAGTTTTTCATATGGTGATTGATTAGATAAGAGAGGAGTTGGAAGCCGGTTAATTAAATATACTACTGTAAGAATACATTCCCCGAATTAGGTTGTTTTTCTGATGGACAAGGATAGTATTAAACATTGAGTATGTGACGATGCTTGCGTTCGACTACTCCATTTTCAAGTTGTGGAGTATAAACGCATGTATTTTGGAACTCGATGCCTTGATTGAGAAGGAAATTTTGTAAAGGCTGAAATTCACTCCCATTATCAGTGCGAATGATTTTAACGAAAGTGTTAAACTGTGTTTTTGCAAACTGAATAAATTTGATGAGTGATTCAAGATGTTTCTGATTTTTGGTTATAAAAAAATTTGTAAGTACAGCGAGCTAAAATCGTCATGTATGGTGAGAAAAAAATGTGCCCCATAATGCGAAGGAACTTTATGAGGTCCCCATACATCACAGTGTTATAGTTCACTGTCTCTTATGGTTGTCTAGAACTCATTGGAAAAGGCAATCTCGTTTGTTTTGCAAGAGGACAAATACTACAGTTATACACAAATGAGATGTGTATAAGAGACAGGCATAATGGACCTTAGTCCACAGAAACGAGATCCAGAAAGATGTCCGAGTCGTGAATGCCATATATCGGGACTATTTGAGACTTGGAAGGAAGTGGAGAAATGCTAGATAATGCTTTGGCCACGGGGCCGAAGATTGTTTCAGGCGAAAAACTCATGAGGGAATTGTCATCATTCATGTTCGAATTTTCTGCCATATTAGCCGAAGACTGTGGCTTGCTACGTGAAGCCCGATTCTGTTGCGGCGGTCCGGCCTTGTTGTTTTTTCCGCCTACAGCGATCCTCCGTGTGTCCGCTTTTGTCACAGAATTTGCAGTAATATTTCAAAGTTCTGCATTCTTCAATTGTGTGACCAGAACGATGGCAATGATCACACGTTTTGGTAGTTTTGATTCCGGATGCCTTGCTCTGGACATTCGCGGCAATGGTGAAGTTCTTAGTGGGTTCGGGTTCTGATGACAATTGTCTCTGTGTCTGCTCTTGAATCACCAGGGAATACGCCGTCGTACGTTGGGTAACGGTGTCATCATAAGGATATTTGACCTTACCCCTTTATACGATTCATTTAGACCCATAAGAAACTGCATCAACCTGTCTTCCTGAAGTTGTTCCTGATGTGCCTTGGCATGATCACAAGTGTAGGGATCTCGATAATTTTCGAGTTCATCCCATAAGGCTTTGAGTTTGGTATAATATGAGGCCACGGACATATAGCCTTGTGAGATGGTTGCAATAGATTTCTGAATTTGGAATATTGCCGGTGCATTCTTTTGGGAAAATTGATCTTTGAAGTCTGACCAAACTTGGTATGCTGTTTTGGCATGAATGACACCTTCTGCCATGTCTGTTTCAACAGAATGAGTAAGCCAAGAAAGTATTAGGCTGTTGCATTGATTCCACAATGCGAACTCCGTTGGTTTTTCTTCTTGGGACGGGGCTTGTAGCGACCCATCGATGAATCCCAACTTATTCTTCGCAGTAAGAGCGTGAATCATAGCCTTACTCCATGACTGATAATTTGCTCCATTTAATTTAATCTAGACAAGCACATATGGAGTATTACACAATAGCATCTAAAAAGGAAGAAAATAATGGTTTACGGTATTGTGTTTATTTCATTAGAAAAATGCATAATATATACAAGAACAAGTATCAATCTCAACCTATAATTATGCTAATCTCATCCTATAATTAAGCTATGCCATCTCCTATTTATAGAAAAGATATACAATGACAAATGGTAAAGATAATTACAATTAACTGATTAATATTTTCCTTAATAGAATCTATATGTGGGATAAAAAATCTGGTCTACCTAAGTATTTCCTTCCCACAGTGTACGAAGCATAAGGTTCTTGAAAAACTAGAGTAAGCATTTCTATACTAAATAGAATATTTGAATGATAGTCTTTAATTTCAACTCACGAGTAGCTAATAAAGATTAAGATAATCGAGTATAATATCAAAGCTCCTATGATTTGTACATTTTTTAAGAAATTAATTTATAGAAGTTTAAGTAGCTGTAAATTTTCATTTACATTACTACATTTATTAATTACACCAAGCAATAGAATTTCCATTCACAATAAGATTTGAATTCATACTTTTCTTGGATAAGGTGTTTTACAAATTAAGTGCGTTTGATAAATTGTTAGACAATTTCACCTAGCGGTAGAATACTGACAATATATAAAATTCGAACTCATTTAAAACGATGTTTATGTTTTATTACACTTATATAATTTCATCTAGAGCTAGAATACTAATTACTGACAATAAAATTCAAATTCATTTTCCTCTAGGAAATTGTTATATAAATTATTATTTTTATATAAATTTATTGAACAGTAGAATAATAACAGTAAAATTTAAACTCATATTTCATTTGAATTGTAAGAGGTATTCAATGGATCATATTTGAAATTTGAACTCAGCTCGAGTGTTCGACACATCAAGGGTAAATTCTTTCTGTGGACTAAGGTCCATTATGCACTTAGATATTTAAATTGTGGATCTCGTAACGAGTCTCACATGAGAATAAATCTTGTTATTCTATTCAGTAGCGAAACTAGAGTTATAATTGATACAGGGGAGTGTAAATTTTTCAAAATTTCATGAGGTAAATACATATATTTTAAAAAGATTATATCTTATCCCGAAGTTTTGTCAAAATGTACGAAATGATTACGCTTTTGATTTAACCCGTAATACAAAATGAGTATAATAATAATTTAAAATGATTAAAAAATAAAAATTTTATCATCTTTAAATCCTTCAACATTTGTAAATGATAATACTCAGTCCGGGTAACAAACAATTTTTTCTCAGATAGGACTAATATTTTATGTGAATTGGTGCATGTAGAGTTTGTGCATCCAAAAATTTGGCCCTAGGAAGTGGGACAATTTTACTTAGCATTGAAGTTATCATTGTTAACGCGTATTCTACACGTACACGTATTTTGTTGGTTGCTTAATTGCTCTACGTAGTTTCCTTTGCAAAGTACTAGGAAATCATTCAACTACTACTACTATTATTATTATTATTTTATTTTATAGTAGAGTAGGTTTTATCTTCTCCTCTGGCAGCAGAGCAAACCGCTATTTATAATTCCCAAACCCCCATTCTCTTTCTCGCTCTACTTCAAAACAAATTTACTTAATTTCCATATCAAATTCCCTTAAAAAAAAAAAAAACACTTTTTTAGTTCTTAAAAAATATCAAAAATAATATTATCATGAGTTATTACAATCAGCAACCACCCGTCGGTGTCCCTCCTCCCCAAGGTTGGTTGTTCGTTCTTTCGTATATTTTTGATCTTTGATTTTCTTTTTCTTTTTCTTTTCTTTTTCTTTTTTTTTTAATTTTTGGTTGAATTTTGATTGGATCTGTGGGAAATTGTTGTTGTACAGGTTATCCACCAGAAGCATATCCAAAGGAGGGATACCCTCCACCAGGGTACCCTCCACAAGGGTACCCACCCCAGCAAGGATACCCACCCCAGCAAGGATACCCCCCTCCCCAGTACGCTCCTCAGTATACTGCTCCTCCACCCCAAAAACAATCTAATAATAGTTCCGGTTTGATGGAGATAAAATTGGCTGGTCAGTTCTCCCATCTATTCATTTTTTTTTTTTTAAATATTAATTTTGTTTCTTTTTAATTTATGAAGTATATTTTTATGGAAATAACGTTTGTGGTTGATTGGATCTGGAAATTTGGTTGTTTTTGCGTGGGATGATAACTTTAAACGATTTAATTGGTTAGCCGCCGGACGCCGTCAATCATGACGACGGAGACGGTGGTGAATATTTTCGATTTATTGATTACTCAATATTAATGTTAAATTTTTTTTAATTTATTACTAGTTAAAAGGCAATTTATTCATATTGATAACTTTACCTAAAATTTGAACTATTTAATAGTAATTTTAATATTTGTGTTAAAAATTGTAGTGATATTTAAAAGGAAACGGTGAAAGATGGCTCCATTATTTTGAACTTACGGAACTACCCCTTTTCTATTGTTCTTGTGGCGGAGATGACGATGCCTGATTTATTGTCTTCTCTAATTTTGGAATCTGAAAAATATTTTAGAAGATTTCTCTGAAAATATTGCAAGTGTAGTATTATTATATGAAATTGGGCCAACTAACCAGGAAAAATACAGAAATACTTAGGCGTTGTTAGTAATTTAGTAGTAATAGTTTATAGTACTTTTTCTTAAGAAAGTGGTGGGCCTGTGATGGGTGCACTGAAATCGTGGGACCCAATTTTTTCAACCGACACCATCCGTGAATAGCATGCACTGAATGATGTTAAGTATGGATTTGGCATAATATATGAATGGACAATTATCAAACACATGAATGGAAAACAATCTTCCCCTGTGACCCTTTGCCTGTAAAGATCGGGGCGTTGTTTACATAATTGTTATTTACAATATTATTGAAATAATTAATGTAATAATTTTTTTAGACATGATAAAATGATTGAAAAAACGTATTATGAAATAGTTACAAAATATTATTTAAAAAATAATAAAAAATTATTATGTCCAATGTTGACATAGTGGAGAAAAAGAAATTGTAGGAGGAAGGAGCCCAGAGGTTTTTTTTTTTGTGTGGTGGGGGATGGTGGGTGGGATTTTTGCCTTTTTTTTTTGTGGTTACAGTGTTTTATTTATTATCTAATCTCAGTGCAACTGTCTATGAAGTTAGTATTGTTGAGGCACCGTTGACATTACTTTGCATTGACCAACTCTAAGATTGGTTTATGGTTACGAGCATGTGATGGGGACAAAATTAAGGTCAAACAACTATTAACACCCGCCTTAAATTCTAGGAGATTAAGTAGTTGACAAAATTGGGTGTTCAAAATTTTGTTTGCTTTTTTCAATTAGAAAAGATGTTGATGGATAATTATGGCAACTTGTGCAGTTTGGCTGCCTTGTGCTGTTGCTGCCTGCTGGAGGCCTGCTTCTGATGGATGAATTCTTGTGTTAGAGCAAATTTGTTTCGACTCTCCAGATTCCAGAAGAGGGATAGGGAAAATTGGAAGGAAAAAAAAAAAAACATTTCTTTGGGCATACATTGTCGAAGCATTTGATTGGATATATGTAGTATGGTTAATTATTTTATGTTCTAATTTTCATTTCGTGCTTTTTCCCTGTCTCAATAACATTTGCACTTTGACTTCAAATTTGTGGATTTGCGACTCGTGTTAATATGCTTATGAAAATCTTCTTACTTTAATTGCTATCTATTAGTATCCAATGCTCCTAGATTACTTCTACTTGCAACTCAATCATTTTATACGTTGCCTGAGGTAAAATTTTCTTTGGCTATTAGCCGATTGGGGATCAAATTACTGTCCTTGTATCCATCATAAAAATTTGTGGGTAAGCAAGGATAAAGTATGACTCCTTGCCAGTACCGGTGCTTCTGTGATTTAATGTTCAATCGCCATATTGGCGGTTGTTTAGTGCTCTTCTTCATTAGTAGTAGTAGACTAACAGTAGTTGTAGCTAGAAATTTCATTTCAAGTATTTACAGCTCGTGTCATAGTACCCTTCTATTTGACTTGTATATCAGCAAAGAATTGGTGTCGTCCCGAAGTCTTTGAGACGCCTAGTCATGGTGCTAGTGATAGTTATACGCAGCCAAGTCTTTGCTGATATAGATAGTGCATGTATTGTTGTGCTGAATTCTAGCTAGCTTGGGGGTTTCCATGCCAAATGGTAGGCGCTGCCGGCTGCCGTCTGCCGTCCCAAACTTTGCCAGCATCATATTCTTTATCTAGAATCAGCATCTTTTACATGTATCATACCATGTACTTTTGTCGATTCTCCACAGAAGGGGTGCAGTTGAGCTCACCATACAGTGAAATATTCTATCAGGGGGACATTGTGAGTTTTTTATTTGATCTGATCTGATCTCAAATTTCGTCTGTTTTCTGGTCTCTCCTTCTTGTTTTATCGAAGTCAATTGTTTGGGATGACTTTTGAATACAATGATTGTTTTCATCATTATGAGTTGGAAGAATCTCAATTATACACCAATTGAAGTCGAGGGAAGCAAAGTATATTCTTTCACGGGCATTTCTACCTCCAGTCTGGCAGGGGGTTGGGCGGCTACAAAGAGATACTTGTTCCTTCACATGCTATTGCTAATTTGCTACGCTGTTCGACACCTTTTATTGTGAATCTTTTCCAACCCCATCTATTAAGCAAACAACCTACAAAAAGTATTGACATCTTCAAAGGGTAAATTACGTCCACTTCATTTGAGATTTATTGTAATTACAAAGACTTGCCAGCTAGTTCTCCAAATTACAGTGATTTTTCTTCAAGTTTCAGATCAATGTAATGTAGCCCTCCCCTAAATTAGCTGGTGGCTAGCAGAAGTTTAAGACACTTAATGAAGATTATCCGTAGAGTCCTTATATCATGTGTCGAGAAAGCAAATTAGTTTAGAACGCACACAACACGGTCAAGATAGATGCCATAGATTTTTTATTTAAAAAAAAAAAAAAACTCACTTATCCTCTTACCCTTCTATTGACTCGAATTCACTACTAACACATTATAAAATATACATCTTACTACCTAAGTTGCATTTCATTGTCATACATTTTAGTACTTCCCATACAACTATTACATTTCTTCTTTTACTCTGTATATTAAGTAATAGTTTAACTCAAAATCACCAAAATCACAATTTTTTTTTTCCAATTCCCATTATTTCGCACCTTTCTCTCTAGTCTTTTTTTTGTATATGTGACATAAATCCATACATTTTCTCTCTAGTCTTTTTTTTATACATGCGACATAAATCCATAATTATTTATAAGATATAAGATTTATCTATTGATGAGGAATGTTAAACAGCTTTGCCACCCCCATCCATCCACCTTAACTACATTAGTCGCGGTGTAAGCTTTCATTAATAATGATGTTTCTATTAGTAAGTTTCAAATTTATCCGCACTTTGCACTTCCTTTCAAGACTATAGGAGAGAGAAAACATATAACATAGACTTACCTAGTACTGAAATGATTACCCATTTAAAATACTCATCAACTAATTAATTTCATTATAAGTAATTTCATTCTTATACTTAGACAGTGTCTAATTAATTTCAATTAATTTGGTCCAGTCTGATGGGCGGAGTTTCCCACAAAGAAGTAGTCCTCCTTAACCCAGGATTTGCTCAAAGACAAGGAACTCTGAAAAGTTATCATCCACAATTATTTCCTAGTCCAAAATTCAGAGAACAAAATTAACACGAAGCACTAATTAAACAATTCCATACATTGTGCTGGAATCAAAGTCTTGTGTATCTGTGTACATCCTATTTTTAGCAATCTGCAAGCTGTCTAGGCTCCCTCCCAACACAAGAATACAGACCAGCCTCAAGAGCAAAAAGTTCATTACATACTTGGTCTACAATGATAAGTTACAGAAGAATTTCAATGTAATCCCTGTTCCCAGGATTTCCTAGTAGAGCTAGATCCTAGATTCACAGCCCAAGAAGGAAAATATATCACCATATTTACAGCTACAGGTTGAGTATGCCTTAACGGTACATCAATATGAATACTAATATTTTACTGGAACTCAAGAAAGCTCTTAACTCGTTAATCTCCAAATGTCCAATACTTGATAAGTTGCATCATGCACGAATCATCTGCAGATCCAAAAGTACCGGATCAATAAAATCTACTTGTTTTCTGCTAATAAAGTAGCCTGACCAAATATCACTTTGGTGAACAGAGACATCAGATTTGCTACCTACATGGGTAAGATTGAGATGAGAGAACAAGATGAATAGCAACCACCATACGTGATAAGTAAAGGACAATACAGCGTTTCGGCTATAGAAATATTATTTATCTTAAAATCAGTAATATTTTCTGATACAAGTACACTTGGGAGGAAGACATCTGTTATTCATCATTAAACCTGCAGTTCCGCTGGGGTATAGTTACAGCCACTTTGCAAACCAAAAAACAGTGATATGGAAGTTTAGTTTGCAAGAGTAACAAGTTCCCAAAATGAAGGCAAGAAGCCCCAGACACCATACTAAAGCAACTTAAAGGATGTAATCATGGTATAAAATGACAAAGGCTTAAAAGATCATACCATCCTCGGAGTGCTTAAAAGGGAGAGCTCCCTTTAAGTGTCTTCATTGCTGCTTCAGCAAACGCCTGTGCTGCTTCTGCATCTGCTTCTGCTGCCTCTGCCTCTCTTGCAGCCTCTTCAGCCTCTGCTATGGCAATTTCTGCTTCAGCAACTGCTTGGGCAGCAGCTGCAGCAGCGTCTTCTGGTGTCATACTCCTCATTTGTAACTCTAAATCAACCTGAGATTTATGAGGGAACCCAAGTTATCCCGGTCAATGATAGGTGAAATCCTCTGCCTCCCTTCGAGCTGTCCTTCCAAGAGTGGCATGGAAGGCTTTCCTCTTTTGTCAGATAAGGCTGAAGTTGGTGGCATTCTATACTTGCGTTTCATCTATTAGGATTAAGAGAGACACAATAAAGCCTTGAACTAGTTAGCATTCCCAATACGAACTTGTTAATACATCTGGCAATTTTTTTAATAAAAAAACTAAAACTGAACTTGCAATCTCAAGAGAATCTCAGGCAAAGCAGAGCAACACAAGTAAAATTTGTTCTGGAATGCAGCACTCAGAAGGAAAACATTACCTTTATAAGTTTCCCCGTTGCAGTCAAATACTTCAATTTAGAGGACAACAGTCTTTTGAAGTTTGGAGGGGCCCAGTACTCATCCTATAAGACAAAAACAGAAAATTGTAGAACAAAGTCTCAACAAGTACTAAAACTTTCAACCGAATCAGGGTCATGAATCCATTTTCCTTGCATGGCTAATTACCACTGGTATAAGCAAGTTAGTCTTAGCCGACCAAAAGAAAAATTTTATTGTTTCTTTGAGCAACAACTAAGCATACAAAGAGTTAAACTAGATAGATGTTCACAGTAATGTACATGACTTTCTAAAATAGATGTAACTAGAGACTTCTGGGATGTAACTAACTACCACCTACAGAAGTTGGGCACTAAACAAAAATGATCTGGTCATCAAAATGCACCAGATTGACAAGAACTATAAAATCAAAGAACAAATACATCAGATTAAAACTTCAGTAATAACATAGAATTTAATGACCTGTTTTCAGAAAAATAATCTCAAGATCATCCACTAAGAACCAAATTTTAGAACATCGAAAAAATATGTCACATGAAACATCAACTGAGGATCAAAACAACTATGATGAATACTGACAACAGTTGATGTTATTTGATGAATTTACTTTGAAAGTGTTTTACTTAAAGAGTATAATTCCACCACTATTATGAGAACTACCTCTATATATGCAGCTATAGTTGTCTTGTTAGAACCACCATGCTCCTTCAGGTTGTTTATAGCCTCCATTATGAGATTGTCCAACCTACAATAGCAAGATCAAAGGAAAAAAATTTGCATGTTAGCAATGCTGTTCAACAAGAGTATAGCCTCCCATAGCTTGTGAAAAAAATCTCTTCTGCTAGCCTTGAGGCCTTTGACCACATAGTTAGAAATAGGAAATCATAATCCTAATTCCTGACTGATACAACCCCTGTATTTGTCATGTTAGTTGAGAGATGTAAGATTTCGAAATGATGTGGGTTTCCCCAAAATTTCTGCATCTTAGCTTGTCTATAGGCTTTAAAAGTAGTTTTCACAACCAAACAGGTGCATAACAAACTAATACACTGACATTGAGATATTGCTGAAAAGTAAATCCACACGTCAGGAATTTTTAAAACTGTAAACAATGTGAAAACCAGATAAAGCAATTGTGGATATAACAAATTCATATCCATATCTACAATGAAGGTAGAATCATAAGAGATTAATATTAAGAAATCCAGAATCACATTAACTACTTGACAAATAGTGAGAACAGCAGCTATTTCTCATAAGCCAAATAAAAGAATTGCCCGATTTGATACTTCTCTGTGACATATCAAACCTTATAATTGATCTTTTGGATCCACCAATCTGGGGAGAGCCACTAGAGGTTGCATTGGGCCGTGGATCAACAGTATCCTCATCGCTCTGAGCTACAGTACTAATGCCCATAGAGCTCTCCTGTCTAGCTGTCTGGTTCATCCTTCTGAGGTGCCAACCTTGCCCTGTCTCGAGACCCCCAACCATTTGCCATGACACTCATGTTCCTCCACTTGTCCTAACCACATAAGAAACTAAATAAAAATCTGCATAAAACCAATGTAAAAACACTACATGACAGAGAAAACTAATGAATAATCATCAGCTATCAGCCCCTCTAAATAACGCATTTACTTATAAATAATTAAACACTTGAAGATATTTGTACCTTAAGATCCACATTAGAGCGTAGGCAAAGAACACCACTAAATTCTGGATCTTTAAGAATTGTGCGCCACTTTCCAGGCCCATGCTTAAGGACTCCGGCTTTAAGAGCTGCTTCTTCTTCTGGAGTCCACTTCTGCTTAGGTGCTCCCATGGAAGGATTAATCTAAGAACCTCTCCACTATATACACCGAAAATTCATCTGCCAATAAGACATCACAATGCAAAACTCAAATTCACAGTTATTTAAGGAGCCTGAACAAGATTGATCTGATCACATGAAAAACATATTTCAATTTATTAAGCCCAAAAACTTTTTATGCGAATTCATTTATAACTTGATTGGATGCAAAAGAAATATACTTGCAAAGCTGAAAACCTTAAATTTTGTCTTGGAAAGGTTACGAACCAAAGCAAACTTTAAAAAAAAAAAATAACAAGGCTTTCAATCCAACCAACCCTAAATAGAAATGTGAGCTCTTGGAAATCCCAAAATACTTCACGATATCAGTAGGACTGCCAACAATTAAAAGAAATTCCTGCAACTTTCCGTCCTGACTTCGAAGTTTGTACCACTATAACAAGCACACTCACACAAGATTCCAACTACTCAGAGATTTGGAAAAAGAATCGATCTTTTGTGCATAAAATTCCCAATAAATATGATCAATTGGATAATCTAAATAGCTAAAAATGGATCACATCAACACTCTCCTGCTGCAACAAGAAAGTGCAGAATTTTCCATGGCCAACATAGCCCTCATTAAACAAAGACACTTTCCCACATCTAAAACCATTCTTGTTTCAGATTCCACATTTCAATCCCGCGAATTCCATCGCGAAACTTTCAGAAACCAAAAGGGTCACATCTATCAATTCATGATCCATACAAATTAGACCTAAAAAATATAGATGTTCCTAAACACTAATCATACAGAAAAATCAATTAAAAAAACGTAAAAATTGAATCTTTCATGTAATTCAGAGGAAAATGCATGAATTGCAGAAAACCCACATCACCAAAAGCATAAATTCGAATAGCAATTAAGATTTTTACAAGGGCACAAATTGGAAACCCTAATCAATCAAATAAATTAAGAATTCATGAAATCGGAGTTCGAAATGAACCGGATGGGTTAATCGTGAGAGGATAAAGATGAGAAACGTACAGAAAACGGTCCTGAGATGCAATTTGAGCTTCGGAATTTCAGATTTGAATTGGGTTGCAATTTTGTATGCCTTCTATATACATATATTGCTGCCATCTGTTTTTATATGGCAATTTTATTAGAAACCACATCAGCAGTATACTAAGGCGTGGTATATATCACTGGTGTTTAACCCGCCTTTGTCTGCTAAACATAAAATATTTAAGAAGATTTAATTTTTGTTGCTATTTGAATATTTTGTAGTTATAATTTAATCTTATAAGTTTAATGGTTTTTTATGAATTCATGATAAAATTATGTATTAAATTATTAATCAGATAATAGGTTAAATTTCGTTTATTCTCTGGCAAATACATATTAATGACTTTGCTATATATTAAGGCCACAACTTTCATAGAATTGGAAAATTTTTTGACTCAACAAGAATTGTTTGATGGATTTCATGTATGAGTTTATTTTTAATACGAGCACAATAATTTAAGTTTTGATTAGATTGTAGTCACATAATCTTGAAGTTGTAATTAAATTTAGATTTAAAATTACTTGTAATCAATTAACATATTAAAATTATATTAAATTAGCCTAATTTTGTCATTTTTATTTTATAAATTTAATAAAATATAAGTAATTTTATCATTTTATATAAATACAATTAAATTGCAACGTACCAAAAGTAAAAATTAGTGAAGGTTTGGTTTAATTAAATTCAAAAGCCACGCCCTTGATGGAAAAATGTATCGTGAAGGCGTGGCTTTGAAATCACGCATATTGGGAATACCATAATAATTTACTTGCTTATAAGCAATCAAATCATTATCTCGGGCTGGCAAAGGAGAGAGAAGAGAAGAGAATTCAAGACAAGGGAAGGAACCCAAAAGGCCAAAACTTGTTCGAGGAATCCAAGGGACTACGTGGGCCCTTTCCATTTTTTCAGGTAATATCTCCGGTAAGACCTTTTACCTCTTCAACCTTTCCCCTTCCCACCTGGGTTCATGTTTGATTGTGGCCTATTGCTTTATTTTAAAAAAAAAAAATTTGGGGGAGATAATAGTTTCAGCAGCTCTTTTTTGGTCAGCTATGGATGAAAACATAGATAAAAGCGAATCCTTGATTGCTCGCATCCAAGAGCTGGAACGAGGTGTGTATTCATACCAGAATTACATCTGTAAATATCCTATGTTTCAAGAATTGGTTTTGAGGTTTCTTTTTTAGTGTTCTTTTGGGTTGGTTCCTTTCCAAATATTATGATTATTTGAGAAATGCCATATAATCTAGTCGAAGTATTTTAGGAGTATGTATGTATTACTTTTGATTACAGTGTGATTTATTTATAAAGTTCCTTACTTTACTTGTTTTTTGAATCCATGAGAGCTGTATGGGAACTTTGTACCCTATTAGCCAATTCGGGTTCACTTGTTCAATTTCCTGGACATCTTTTTGTTGCTGGTAGAAGGTTGGGCTAAGTTGACGATATTAATCAGCTCTGCTTGATTAGCTTTTTGAAAGAAAAAAAAAAAAAAGAGGATCGAGACTTGTGGTTATAAAGGAGAATCTGCAGCCTTTGTGAGTATATTGGTGGTCTTGTTGAGTATATAAGAGGAAGATGCAGGACTGGGGGATGTACAAGAAGATTGTTTCATTCTTAAATACAGAGCCTGTCTTTGTTTGTTGAGCTCATGACTATGGTGGAATTATTATTAATTACTATTATTCTGCACTAGCTTTAAAGTTGTTGTTGTTGTTTTTTTTTTTTTTGGGTTGCAGTTTAGTATTATCAATTGCCGTATAATTTGCCTAGCTTTTCAGAATTTCTATCGATGTGTCAATTTGCCAAATTCTTGAGAAATTCTTCATGGATGTTCTCATTTGCTGCAAGGTAGTTTAATGAATTTAGCCTATAGGAATTGTATTCACAAGCTCATACTTTGCTGTGCCATGGAATTAGCCATCAAGCCTATTTGTGAACTTTTGGCTATTTCCAGCTATTTGAGATTTCGCTCTGTCTTCTAACTTACAGTGGCCTTAACTTATTTGTAGTCTACTTACCTTCTTGATGAGCTGAAGTATCTTGAATTTCTTCTTCAGAACGGGATGAATTACACAAAGATATTGAACAATTATGCATGCAACAAGCTGGACCTAGCTACCTGGGGGTGGCTACTCGAAATTATGCATTTTCAAAGGTAAAATATGTTTTTCAACTTCCCTCCTCTTCCTTGTGGTGGGTTTAGAATAGCTATCTCTGTGTTAGGAACAAGAGAATTCCTTTGAACTTTTGCCAATTAGGACAGCTGCGCTGGAGCAGGAGATTGAGAACTTGAAAAAGAAATTAGCTATATGCACAAGAGAGAATCAGAATCTTCAAGAGGAGCTGTCTGAAGCTTATCGTATAAAAGTGAGATTTGATGCCATTTCTTTTGCATTTACCTGCACAACTTCACTGCATATCTACTTATGTTTTTCCTTCCTCTCTTCCAGAGCCAACTGGCAGATCTACATAGTGCTGAAGTCTCAAAGGTCTCTCTCTCTTTCTTTCCAAACACCCCCAAACCCCACAACTATTCACATTCATGATACTCTTGTTGAAAGTGTGTATTTGCCATATGATTTTATTTCACTTGGAGATACTTATCATTTTGAGTATTTCTCAGATAACTTTCCCAAGATATTAAGTTGTGCTTTAATTTAAATGTAATTTACCAGAATATTGAAGCAGAGAAGCAGCTTAAATTCTTTCAAAGTTGTGTTGCTGCTGCATTTGCTGAGCGGGATAATGCGATTATGGAGGTCATGGTCATCTTCTCTGTGTTTCTTTCTCTTTTGCTGATTATAACTTTATGTCGAGATATGTGATCGTAAAGATACAGACCTGGAAATAGACAATAGGTGAGCTGATTTAGCCAAGGCTAAAACGGCTTTATTCTCACTATGTCCTTGTCAAAAATGGAAACTGAGGGGACTTGTGCTGATGAGGACTTTTGATTAATTTTACTTATACAGAAATTTCAGTAAAACTATATTAGTATGCTTAGGTGATTTTTTTGTGACCAAGAGGTCACAGTTTTGAATATACAAAAGCATCTCTGTTTGAAGGTGTAAGGTTGCATTCACTTACACCTTTTATTTCCAGCAGTAGCAGAAGCATTCCGTCTTGTCGTTTTCATGAATTGTATAGTGTTAGAAAATAAAAAATAGAAATTACATCTTCTGTCTGCTTATTGGTAGCTGCAAAAAAACTAGACATGCAACCAAACACTTCTCTCCTTTCTCAGTATGCTATCATTCGTGAAATAGCTATTAAAATGTAATGTGGGGTTTACAGGCAGAGAAAGCCAAGGAGAAAGAGGAGCTTGCATCAGTGGAATTGAACAATTGTAAAAAGAGGTATCCCACAAATTGATTTGATATTAGTCCACCAGATTCTTTTCAAATATGTTTTGCTTGTCTAGATGTACTTGGCCTCTCACTGTTGGAGTTGTCACACTTGACATCATCTTCTTCACTATCCTCTTCCTCTTCAAAATAATGTTCTTCTTCATCATCAATCTGGTGGTGCACACAAGGGACGTGATTTTTATTGCACATGGCTGCAGTAAATAATGGTCAATTAATTGATCTAGCTGTTAATTTAAAAGTAATATAATTGAATGGCACAAATTGCCAGTCCTCAAAACTCAACCTTTCAAAAGCATGCTATTTTAGTGCTATGTTCTATGTACTGCACAAAGTGAGGTCTATCGATAAGTTGTTGTGCTATACTATAAGATAACACTGAACCTCTGCTGCAGCTATAGCGTGTCCTACAGTGCACTATAGCATGCTATTAACAAGTATGCTCACCATGGCAACAGGTTTGAAGACCTCACTTGTGAATATCTTGAAGTAAAGAAACTTTTGGCTGCACTGAAGGTTGATCAAGAAACACATGAGAAACAGATCGATTCTTTCAGAAAGGTAGTTAACTTTAGATGTCATCTGCACAAAATCTTTCTGTTCTAATGGGGTAACATTTGGTACAAGTGAATTATATGAATAATGGTATCAGAAGAAGCACAGCTACGCATAAATATAAGAAGCCAAGTTCATAGTGGCTTGAAATTTTCATAAAATGTATGTCAGCTGTTGTTAAGACACAGTGAGGAGCCGAGCATGTGATTAGAAAAAAAAAACTGTACCCGCTCTACATGGCTAAGAGTCACAGAAGTCTATGCAACTTCTTCTGGAGCGTAGAATCTCATTTTGTTTGTGTGTGTGTTCTGTTTTATTTTCAAGGATGTCATATTTTAGGTCTAAATCTTACTTAAAAAGAAGGGACATGATAATTGATGAGTATAATTCATAATTTTTTGGGGGGGAGAGGTACCAGGTGATCACATGAATGCTGGCTTGACATAATGGTACAATATTCCTTTACAAGTTTATATTCACAACAGTTATTAGATTACTTGAAAAAAAAAAAAATAGAAAAAGTATTTTTGATGCAAATATTATTCTCTATCATAGGTTATAACAAGGTTGTCATAAAATGGAGTTCTGATGGATATCATATTTATCTGTCACAGGTTATTGACAAGTTTCATGCCATCAGACAACAAACCTTGAAGGAGCTTGAGGACACAAGCTGGGAAGATAAATGTGAACATCTTTTGAATGATTCTACGGAAATGTGGAGTTTCAGCTGTCATGAAGCGTCAGTTGTGTCCTCATATCACCTCTAAATATGTTGTGAGTTCTGATGCACTCAATGTTTAGCTTGGTTTTGTTGTTAAAAAAAAAAAATTGAGATTGTGGCATTTTGATCTGGTCATTCTATCAGAGAGATAAATATGTCTGTATTCTCATGATCCTCTGCTTGTCTTGTTTAATATTTCTATGATATCTGATTCACCTCCAATCAAAAAAGTTCCACAAAGCAACTATGATAATGGCTGGAAGTCATTGTTGGCTTTTAAGAGAGGTTTCTTCATGAACAGAGGATTGCAAAAATGGCTTGTTAAAAGTGGTTCGTTCATGATATCCAAGGTAGTTTATTTGAATTTTTATAAAGAGGAGTTTGTGAACAAACAATTGGCTCCTTTTGCTATTATAAGTCCTCAATTATTGGAATGGAGAAATATGAGAATTTCCCATTCTATTATTTCATCACTTTCTGTGTCTGGTACATCTTTCTATGGACATTCTTTTTTGATTTCACACTCTTTAAGTTTCTAGCTGGTCACCAAAATTATACTAATTTTGAGATTTAGTTCAGGCAAGTAGGTTATCCTACCTAATTGTGCCAAAGTTATTTAGCTTAGGGAACTACCATCTACCTCGAATTCGATTGGTTGGCTGACTAGACAAGAAATGAACTCACATGCCAGATATTGAGCTTGGCCTTGTTTACTTGCTGAAATTAAGCATTTATCATGTGTTGCTAAGGGATGGCTTTCTATCCTATCAAGCTCATCACTTACCCGGAACCCTTTTTTTTTTTCCCTGTTTCACTGCATGTTAGAAGTGTTTATTGAATATCCTTGTATGCTTAGTGCAGTTCTTGTTAGGCAGTTCACACAATGATAGATATGATCGGGGATATGCATTGTTTCTGTTGGGAAAGTAGGAGAATAAAGGATCTACATCGCTAAAACAATGATAGAGGTGTACATGGATATGCTTTTATGCTTTGTGCAGTTCTTGATAGCAGATCAATCAATTATAGATATGGTTGCACACATACCCATTAGTTCTGTTACGAAAATTGGAGAAATAAAATATCTACTTGTTACTGCTAGATTAGAGTAACATGTAATTCTCATCTTGTCTTAGAATCCAAAAAGTCAGCCATGCTTGGGCCACTTTCTCACCCACACAGTGAGATCACAATATTCTTGCTCTGAACTTAAAAGTTAAAACATGATTCCCTAATTGTCTATATTTTCATGCTATTGACCATATTTATTTTATAGAGCAACTGCATATTTTTATACTTTTGTGCAACTTGATTAACTTGTCTTCAGACAGAGTGCTATGGAAAAAGAAGTAGAGACACTGAGAAAGTCTTTGGACAATCTTCATAGCAAGCTGCGTGTGGTACATTTCTTGCTGATTCTCCACCTAAATTATGCTTTTGCAGTGAGTGCTACTCACTTTTGAATACTATTATTTTTATATACTTTCTGTTATTAGGGACTGGATATTGAAAATCATTTGAAGAGGAAAGTTTTCACTTTGGAAAAGGAGTAAAGTAAGAATATCGTTATCCTTTTATTAGAAATAGTCAGTCATTTCATTTCTTTGGCATTTGATTGAAGATTTTGTATTGCCAGGTTCTTTTACAGGAAAAGATTGAGAAGGCGATATCAGCATTGCTCGATTACCATTCCAAGCACAGGACTAATGTAATGAACTTATTGGATGAGGGGTATTCCTTTCTTGAATCCACTCTAATCCAAGTGGAAGAAAAGATCAAGCAGCTTGAATTCAGTGGTAAACAAAGCCTGAGATCTCCTAATGCAGAAGATATAGAGTTGCGTGAGAGTGACTGTCTAGATGTCCACATAAATGATGATATGGGCCTTCTTGCAACTGCTCAGGCAAGTTTCTGGATTATGTTTTACGCTTTCTTTCTTTCTATCATTTTGTCTAAATGAGTAGACTTTCTTCTACCTGTGCCGTGAATTATTCTCTCACATATTTGTTTATTCTTTTGTCGTTAGCTGATAACTACTTTTTCTGGGAATTTATCTGAAAGGCTTTTTCTTGCACCAGAGGTTACTTCAAAATGGAAACTGGAATGGTACCCAACTAGATATGCAAGGGTAGGCAGTATTTTCTAACACTTGTATCGAAGCAGGAGAATGAGGTTTTCTACTATTATCACTGGATGTCTTTGAACACAAAAAATCACAAATCCATCAGTTAATTTAGCTGTGTAGAGACTCTGAACTGGTGAATATTGTAGGCGATAATGCAACTTAGTGTTACTAATGTCTCTTGCATCGGCATGAACCAGTGTTCTTGCACTTCTGTTGACTTGTAGATTGAGAAATGGGAACATCATGTAAAGATGATTGTTAACTTTTGCATGGAGAACGTAATTATGGGTAATCACTATATTCAAACTTTTGCAGAGGGATGATCCTGGCATGACAGCTTCAATTAGTGTCAAAACTGGGGATGACTCTGAAGTCCTTGCTCATGCCTTGCAAGAGAAGGTGATAATGCAACTTAATGTTACTAGTGATGTGATCTCTTGCATCTGCATGAACCAGTGTTCACTTCTGTTGACTTGTGGATTGAGCAATGGGAACATCATGTAAAGATAATTGTTAACTTTTGCATGGGGAACGTAATTATGGTTAATCACTGTATTCAATCTGTTGCAGAGGGATGTTCCTGGCATGACAGCTGCAATTAGTGTCAAAACTGGGGATGACTCGGAAGCCCTTGCTCAGGCATTGCAAGAGAAGGTGTAATGCAACGTAGTGTTACTAGTGTCTCTTGCATCTGCATGAACCAGTGTTCTTGCACTTCTATTGACTTGTAGATTGAGAAATGAGAACATCATGTAAAAATAATTGTTAACTTTTGCATGGGGAACGTAATTATGGGTAATCACTATATTCAATCTGTTGCAGAGGGATGATCCTGGCATGACAACTGCAATTAGTGTCAAAACTGGGGATGACTCTAAAGCCCTTGCTCAGGCACTGCAAGAGAAGGTTAGAGATAAACATTCTCGTCCCGTGAGTTTCGTCAATTTAACGTATAACTTTTATGCTAATATCTGTTCTTTGTTTTACAGGTTGCAGTACTGTTGCTTCTATCACAAGAAGAAGAGAGACATTTGCTAGAGAGAAATCTCAACATTGCTCTTCAGAAAAAAATTGAGGAACTTCAGAGAAACCTTTTACAAGTAATTTTTTCCCCACAGTACTTCTACTGCATAAGGGGTTATTGCAGCTAGAAAATTTGTGTCAAAGGCAGTTCTGCCATGCATAAATGTGCATATGTTTGTGCCCATCATGTGTTTGTGTATATTCATCCTTGTTGAATTTTCTAATTACTGGGAGGTGGCTGGTTAAGAAAAGCTTCCTATTTGCCTGTCAAAGGTGAAAGCATCCAAGTTGAACTCAAGATATTCTGGGGCATGCAATCATAGCATCCTTTTTTTAATTGGATGCTTATAATATTTTCTTAATAAATGAGCTATGCTTGAGCAATATTTGTTGGTTTAGGTTACGAATGAAAAGGACAGATTGAAAGCACTTATGGAGCTCGCACGACTGAAGCAAGAATACCAAGTTCTTCAAGAGTGAGTTATCTGAAATCTTTATCCAGTAAAAAAAAAATGGGACAACTTTTGAGAATTTAGAAGCCTTGTAGACTTGTTGTTTTCCTCATGTGTTGTGATTTCTTCCTGTTGCGAACAATAGATTTGTGAGTTTTGTAGCGCTTTTTGTCTGTCACTGTGAAAGGGTCCATGGTGACGTTCTTGAATTTTACGGGTTTAATTTTTTCAATAGTATACACAAGTAAGTTGTTTTACTTGATTGCTCAACAATTTGATACTTCAAGCCCTCTAGAATTGTTTAACTTATACTTCTTTGGCACATGCCATAATCATTACCTATTAAATGCCAAGAGGACCTTGTAAGAAATAAATTCTGCTTTCTTGAACATCAGCTGCAGTTTATTCACTTATTCACTGAATCACTCTAAGCCAGACATGGAATGTCCATCTTCCACACATTCCTGATCTTCTCTAGAATTATCTTGAATCAAGTGTATTAACTAATCTGATAAGCTGTCTTCTGCTGACACTTTCAGGATGACATGGTCACAAAAGCATGTCCCCATATGTTGCTCTTTTACTACACCCACTTGCCCACCCCCTCCTCCCCTCCCCCTACAAAAAAAAAAAAAAAAACACCAAAAACAAAGTGAAAAATTTAAAAAATTGGTCTCTAATGTATGGCATCAGGCCTGCAATTACTCTTTTTGTATATCTCATAAAGGGGACATGACGCCTTCTCAAACTCTTTAATAATTTCCATGACAGACGATAAAGATTGATTTTGTTTGTTCTGTTGGAATCCTGCCGTAGATTGTAGCTACAATGCACTAATACGTCACTGTGATGTTGAGTTCGCTACGTGCAGTGCTGTTACTTAAATGTGCTTGGCTGGTTTCTGGAGTCAAGTTTGTCTTGTTTAGTTGCTATCTTCCTAAAATTTGATCCTCTAAACATGCTTCCTGAAGAACATACTAAAGTGCAGCAAACTCTGTGCAGGAATGTTGGTCAAGAGAAGAAACGAGGACAAGCATGTGCTGCAACTGGGGCAAAAAAAATTATTCAGGAAAGAGATGGAAAATTAAAAAATTTGCTGAAGAAGACTTATTTGAGACACTGGGTCGATTCTGACACAAATAGTGCTGATACTCGCCTGAATTATGAAGGGAACTTCTTCCAAAGAAGGTCCAACTCAAATGTGGATTTTGCAAGGTTCATGAAAATATTTGTCTGCGTATCACAATTTATTTTATGGCATACGCTGATGAAAAAATAAAGATATGTCTCTGCTATTGATGATGGTAGTTAACTGAATGTTGGTGGAAGAAAATCTACTTACATCGTTCGCCTCTCTTTTCATGCTTTTCAGGATGAAGATTGAAAATGCAGCCCTCCAGGAGAGCCTGGAAAATATGGATCATCTAACCTGTTCAATACGTAAGCTTCGTCTTGCACTGTTGAAGGTAATTGTTGTTGCTATTGTTGACATAAAATTCATAGAGTCAATAATTCACCAACTGAACCCATTGAAGTTTGTAACTGTTAATAAATGGTTGGATTTACCAAAATAATAAAATAAAAATAAAATAAAATATTAAATGGTGTCACTCAAATAGGATGGCACACTGTCCTTGATTTGTGTTGGATTTCATTTGGTGTTCCACTTTTGATTTGGGAATGTTGTATTGCAAAAATATCTAGGCAAACGAGTTAGCTGTATTAGAAGGCATGAATACTGGTTTGTCACAAGCTGTCGATGATATCATTATGGAAGCCAAATTGGTGAAGACTGCCCTTGGCAGCTCACTTCCAATCAGTTGGTCTGCTGAGTCAGATGTAGAATCACAGGTTGACCGTTTTGAAGAAGCAATTGGTTCCACTGATGCAGCTAGTAATGATAAAGTAGATTTTGTCTCTGCTGCATCTTGAGATGGTGGAGCTCTTGCTCTTTGCGGCTCACGTAGGGAAAGAGCGCCTAACAATGCTGAGCAGAAGTTAAATACCTGATGCATGGGCAAAAGATACAATGTACAGTTTGGGACAGACAACCACACGTTTAGAGCTTTTGATCGATTTCACTCGTCATACACAGATGAAGGAGGAGATGAAGTCATCTAGTTGTACATGATTACAGCCTTCCAATTTGTTTTGTTTACTTGAGAGCATGTTGTGTTGTGGTCGTGCGAGTTCAATGTCTTAGTTAGCAATAATGTTTATATATACTGTAAAGTGTTCTGGCAATTATTTGATGTGTTTTCTGATGTAGGAGTCGATGAACCTTTGTACATATGAATAGTATGTTTAATTTATTTATGGGAATGAGGGTTGGATTTTTTCATATGCTTGGGTTCATTTCATCCATGTTCTACTTACCGCAGAATATGCTTTTATGCCACCCTATCATATCCTTCACTTGCTAAAGTAGATTCAAGAGATGCATAATTGTAGCCTTTCACGGGCGATGTTAAATAATGAAGCTTCAGATTCTTTCTGGCTTGTTTTTTACAAATACATTCACATAATACACACAACAATGAAAATTAGCATTTCTTGTCATTTCCATTCAAAGGGTTGGCATTGAAGGCAAGTTAGTCTGCTGTAGACGACGAAAAACAACTTAGGTGGAAAGACACTTTCCTTATTACTTATTAGTCATAGGTTCAAGTCACTAGCGGTAGAGGGTAGATGGAGGGGTGGTGGTTTTTTTTTTTTTTTTGCTCTGAGTTAATGAATTCTTAGATATCAGTGCAATATGGACTGCAAATGACCGAAAGTTATTCACAAAAAACGTGCAAAAAGTTTCCAGGCAACACTTATTTACATCATATTATGCAATTTTAGATGTACAACAACTCGAGGAATGCTTGCAAATTCACACCAGAACCTCAGTAGATTAATACAGCCCACAATCTTCATACAAACCATACGGAGACCGAAAATCTTTGTAAAACTCATCCATAATACAAAATCATCCTGGATCCCCTCTCCCAAAAAAAAAAAAAAGGTAAGCAAACCAGTCCCATCACAGACAAAAGGAGAGAAGGCTTATGATTCTGCGGCTATTTCCAAGTTAGCAGGAAGTGGTGTCTCCTTCTCTGTGTCATTTTCCAACTGGCTGTAGTTGCCTTTCTCCTTGAAGAGTTGGATATGGTGGTGCTTGCAGTAAAGTTTTCCTTCGTGCGCGATATAGTTTGATGGGCTTATTGTACATCCTCCATGAGTACATTTGAAGCAGCTTCTGTGGTATGCTTTTCCATTGACAGAAACCTTTTAATAAAAATTTTAATGTCATGTCTTGCAAGTCTCAAGGGGACTCATAATAAATGACCAACACTGCAGAATTCTTAAATTTGCATTGTTTATGATAGTATAATTTTACTAGGTAAAAAAAAAAACATTTTTGAAGCTCTATTTACCTTCTCAATTGGATAGACAGTCCTGTTACATCCTACACATTTATCCCTTGTTCCCGCGAAAAGACTAGAGACTTTGCTTGCAGTATGTTCTGGTGAATATTGGTAGATTAATCAGCAGATGATTTATAGCATAAGAATTTAGTTAGAAAACTCACCTAAGAAGTTGTATTGAAATTGCTCAAAACAACTTCTTGATCAAGAACAATGTAGTATATACCTCATGGTCCACAGGCTTTTCTGGTTTTACAATTTTTGGTGTTCCTAGAGAGAATGTTAACGAATTTCTAATTAATCAGACAAAAAATGATAAACTGATTATTTTTCACAAAATTGATTGGAAATTATAGCTGTTTATAGTTTATACCTTCAAAGCTCTTGTCGAGGCTGCCAGTTCGTTTGAAGAGCTGATCAAAGTGAGGCCTGCAGTAAAGGACTCCTTCGAAAGAATTGAAGTTGCCAAGCTATACAACAAAATGCCACATATATTAGACCAAAAAAACATGCCCTGCATCATCACAACTTTTATACTAGTATTTCAGAATGCATTGATATTTATTAGATCTCTTTTCCTTCAATTCAACAATGACAACGATGAAGAAGCCATGCAATTTATGTAGCTTCAAATTGAGATCATTTAACTTCATCAAGATTAAGATTTGATAGGGAAAAAAAAAAAAGAGTTCAATTACCTTGAGGGTTCGCTGGCAATGGTGGCAACGAAAGCAGGCCTTGTGGTAAATACGGTTATCTGCTGCCAACTTATCAACCAAATACACAGTCTTTTCACAAACAGTGCATTTCTGAGTAGTGCCAACAAATGCCATATTTTCAAGCTTGTTTGAAGGAACTAACAATTATATCTTTATATGATGAACAAAGAACAAGTTGCTAGAGAAGAAAGAAATGATCTCAAACAAGAAATCACTCTTTCTCCTTAGCTAATTGTTCTCCAAATTGATCTTTCTATGGGCAGTACTTCTGCTGCTTTTCAATCTCCATTAATGGTTGAGCAATAGAGAGCATAAAAGCATGCACAGAGAGGCTAAAGATTAATCAAAGGCAAAAGAAATTTGTGGGTCGTAGGAAATTGCGGGAGGCACGGATAATCATGGAAATGGACATTGGCGCTGTTGAGTAATCATTTTGTCCGAACTTAAAGCAATTCCATCCCTCGTCAGAATGAATTTCTAATTCTTCTCTCTCTCTCTTTGAAAGAAAAATTCTATAATCCTTTAGTGTTATATTGTTATGTTTTGAAGGGTTAAATAATAATATTATATATTTTAAATATTTATACAATACATATTTTAAAACACAACGGAATTATATGTTAAGAAAACATAAAATTATACTTTTTTTAATATATATTATTATACCCCATTTGCAGGAAAATTCTTGGTGGATCATAGGTTCACAATATTAATGGGCTCTATGTGAATTTCACAATTAAAGTCCGCATGAATTTTAGTGCATGCATCACAGTTCACACAAGAGTTTGCTCCAGTTTTGTATGCTGAATTTGGTAAGAAGAAAGTATGTGGAAAACAAAATGAGAGTTTTTTATTTTTTTTAACTTGTACAAAAACTAGCAAATAGATTGTAATTTAAGGGAAGCCTAAAAGGTTAAGATGATTCATATGTAATTAATAACTACAATCACGTACTCATTTTGATTCTTTTTACATAGCTATTTTCCCCCCTCGTTTTCAGTGAATAACAAGAAACTGACACTTAATCTCGAAAGTTAAAGCCTTAAAGGTGTTCAGCTAGTGTTTTTTTTCCCCCCCTCCTTCTAGTCAACCTTATCTTTTTCCTTTTATATATTTCTGTCCATATTAATTATTAGGTAAGAAAAGTGAATAAGAAGGTGATGATTATCCATCATTATAGTTGTAACTTGTAACATTGTTTCCTTGGCCTCAGCCTTTCTCATTTTTTTCACTAGCATGTCCCACTAGTCAGCATAATATGTTCCAAAATGAGGGTAAAAAATCAATAAATACTTTAAAAAGGGTTTCAACTACATAAAATAATAGCTCAAAATCGATATTATAGATCCAAGCATGAAAGCCCACCTAACCTAATTCATTGTGAGAGCAACAATAAAGGGTTACATTATAGTATTTTTGCTGTGTGCTAATTGAAAGGTTACCAAAGTTTAAAAGAAAAGGAAATATCCTAATTTTGTAATCCAAAAAAATTGTGCCTAATGGAAAAGATAGTTGAGTTGAAGTATTAGGATTGACAATGCTAAGATTGCTATCCTTCTTAGCACAATAATCTTGTAATAATTTTTTTTTTGTTGTTGTTGGGTTGTTTTTTCTTGTGTGTGTATGTGTGTTGGGAGTTTTGGGGGAATAACAACATCCTAAAAGGAGGAGGATTTTGTAGAGGCATATAGCATATCATATCAACATATAAGTGAGTAATTCGTAATATGATCTCTCACCCCCTAGTCTCACACGTCGCATTGGATTATTTGATCTAATTACATGTTGCAGATCTTTTAAGTGGGATTTTACAGATTTGATCTAGTTTAATCAAATTCATATGTCCAAAATGTTCCCTTAATGACGTGCTGACTATAATCGATTACACAATGCTAATACTCCGTAGACAAGATTTAACGGCGTAAATCGTGTTGGGAATTCGATATGATGGTTATGCCACAACTTCAATAATTTTTTTAGCAAAAAAACAGAAAAAACGATAAGAATTTATGCATTTTTTCGATTTCTATCACTAAAATGTTAAAACGTTAACCTCAAAATTCTGCATGTAGAAGTTTAATGTCTTAATAACCCATTAATATCATACTGATCAGCAAACTCAACAGCAGGGCATTTGGTCTAGTGGTATGATTCTCGCTTTGGGTGCGAGAGGTCCCGAGTTCGATTCTCGGAATGCCCCAGATTTACGATAATATTTTGCTCAACCACCAAAGTTTTTTTAATCTTTTCCTAATTTCAAGCTGGGAAGATCTGCTTAACCATTGACTCTACCCAAAAGAACCACTGATCAGCCATCAGTCAAAACGATGCTCAACCCAAAAGTTTTTTAATATTCCTAATCTTCCTAATTTCAGTGCTTTATTTATTTCCATTCTGACAGCTACATAATAATCAGATTAGATCCAAGTTAGCTAGGAACTCTAAAAAGGAGTACATGACAATTCTAAAATGATACTGCACCCATTAAAGGGCATTGAGCATGATTCTCACTTGAGGTGCAAGGAGTTCAATTCTCAGAATGCCCTGCCAAATAAGATCACATAACCACGCTGATTTGGGAATTATTTTGACCTGCCAAATAAGATCACATAACCACGCTGATTTGGGAATTATTTTGACCTGCCAAATAAGATTAGAGTTCCAGAATTAAGGCCTCTATATCACAGATGCAGTGCAGCAAGAGAATAAATCAATAACCATGAACAAATGCTTTATAAACAGGCAAACCCCTCGTAGAACCCCAAAGTCAAAATTCTATTATTCCAGTTATATAATGCATATGAAGTGCATCAGCCAATTCAAAGAAAGAAAAAGAATCAAAAGGGCACATTAGCTTTCGGCTAATTGTCTGCTAGTCTCCTATACACAGACCTCAAGGTCTCTTGGATCAATTCCAAAAGGGTTCACGAATGCAAAAACAGGGTTTACTAAACTAAACAAAACAAATGAAAGTCAACAAAGAGAACGGATCTACACACAAACTCACACCTGTGTTATTTAATAATCCATAGGCTAAATATAAATGGCCTCTTGGAAATTAGACTAGCTTTTCCCATCCATGCATCAGTCATTACAATGTAAAAGTCATCATATATCATGTGATGATCATCAAGGACTTGGCATGATGCTAAATGCTCCAGCAAATAAAAGAAGAAAGTTCTCATCTAGAAGTCAAACTCACCACCTGGCTCATCAATTATGGAACACAACGAACATCAACAAAATGGGCATTTGGTCTAGTGGTATGATTCTCGCTTTGGGTGCGAGAGGTCCCGAGTTCGATTCTCGGAATGCCCCTCACTGTCATTCCCATTTTTGCCAGCAATATACCTTTCATAATCTTCTACTGTCCTTTCTCAACAGCCAAGGCCTTTCTGTAGACAGTTATACATTATCAGTATTAACCTTGGATGGATCTTTATTAAGCCGTATATCCCTAAGCAGTGTAGAGTTCCCTCCTATCGAGCATAGATGCATATTCTCATTCCTTTTTGACAGGTCCCCAGGACCGTAGAACGTAACCCAACCAATGGAAATTAAAATGGCGGCTGCGTCATCCTGAATTCTCATAATGTCCATCAGATGGGATTACCTAACCATGCCAATTTTCGAATTAATATAATGCCTATGAAATGCTTCAATCCAATCCCAAAGAAAGAAAAAGAATGAAAAACAGCAGCTCAGCTTTCTGGTACCAGTCTACTAACAGTCTCAACAGGATATATAAATGGTTAACAGCATATATAAAACAGGTTGAAAGAGAAATTGCGAAAAAAATGGTTAACAGGATATATAAAACAATCGACAAGGAGACCAGACACAAACACACATCCAAATCAATCAGTGATCGACAGCCAAAATTCATAAGATCTTTAGCAATTTACACAAGCTTTCCGTTCATGTATCAGTTAACAATAATGTACAAGTCACCACCCAGATTGTATGATATATTGACTGTCGTCAAAGGACTTCCCATAATGTTAAATTCTCCAGCAAAATACAGAAAACAATTTGAATCTGTAGAGGCAAAACTTACCACTCTGGTTCATCAATAAGGTATCACAATGATCAGCAACAACAGGGCATTTGGTCTAGTGGTATGATTCTCGCTTTGGGTGCGAGAGGTCCCGAGTTCGATTGGAATGCCCCAATTTTTCGATATTATTTTGCTTAACCACCTAAGTTTTTTACGTTTTCCTAATTTCAAGCTGACAATATCTGCAGAACCATATGTCAGCCATTAGTAAAAATACACATTATTGGTGTTCTAATTTAATAAGCAGAAACACTAGTATTTTGCTCAACCACCAAAAGTCCTAACTTCCAGCTGGGAAGATCTGCAGAACCATTGTCAGCCATTAGTAAAGAATATACTATTTACTAGAGCTATAATTCAATATCCAGCAGCAGTAGTAAAGACCCACGCTATTTTCTCGAAAACAAGTAGACTCTCAAGAAATCCAACAAGTCTGTACAGCCCTTGTAGAAGGTTTCTAGGTTCAATGAGCTGACTCAGTTTCAGTGCTTTATTATGTCCATTCAGACAGCTGTATTATAATCGGATAAAAACAGGCAACAATAATCCTAAAATGATATTGGACCAACTAAAGGGCATTGAGCATCACTCTTAAGGAACAAGAAGATATGAGTTCAATTCAGAATCCTGGACCAATTAAGATTACATGACAACACTGATTTCAGAATTATTTGACAAGTTTTAGCATAGATTTCCAGAATCAAGGGCATGTAAGAGGTGCGGTGCAACAAGAGAATAAATCTATGAACAAGAACAAATGCTTTATAAACAGACAAAACGCTTCATAGAATCCCAAATCAAAACTTTAATATTCCAGCGATATAATGCATATGGAGTGCGTCCACCAACTTCAAAGAAATAGAAAGAATATCCTTCTGTTTGTAGTCCATCTGTGATAGATACTAGTCTTAGAGAGGAGCTCAAGGTCTATTGGATAAACTCTGAAAGGCTAAAACAAAAAATACGGTTGACTAAACAAAACAAGGTCAACAGGCTAAATTTATACGGAAATTAGACTAGCTATACCCATCCATGCATCAGTCATTAAAATGTAAAAGTCATCATACATTGTATGACAATCATCAAGGGCTGGCATGATGCTGAATGCTCCAGCAAATAAAAGAAGAAAGTTCTCATTTTAAAGTCAAATTTGCCACTCTAGCTCATCAATAATGGAACACAATCATCATCAACAAATGGGCATTTGGTCTAGTGGTATGATTCTCGCTTTGGGTGCGAGAGGTCCCGAGTTCGATTCTCGGAATGCCCCAGTTTTACGACGTTATTTTGCTCCTTTACCAAAGTATTTTTAATCTTTTCCAAATTTCAAGCTGGGAAGATCTGCAGATGGCATTGATCAGCCATTAGTCAAAAAGATGCTCAACCACCAAAAGTTTTTTAATCTCTTCCTAATTTCAAGCTGGGAAGATCTGCTGAACCGTTGACTCTACCCAAAAGAACCACTGATCAGCCATCAGTCCAAACGATGCTCAACCCAAAAGTTTTTTAATATTCCTAATCTTCCTAATTTCAGTGCTTTATTTATTTCCATTCTGACAGCTGCATAATAATCAGATCAAGTTAGCTAGGAACTCTAAAAAGGAGTACATGACAATTCTAAAATGATACTGCACCCATTAAAGGGCATTGAGCATGATTCTCACTTGAGGTGCAAGGAGTTCAATTCTCAGAATGCCCTGCCAAAAAAGATCAATAACCACGCTGATTTGGGAATTATTTTGACAAGTTTTAGATTAGAGTTCCAGAATTAAGGCCTATATCACAGGTGGAGTGCAGCAAGAAAATAAATCAATGACCATAAACAAATGCTTTATAAACAGGCAAACCCCTCATAGAACCCCAAAGTCAAAATTCTATTATTCCAGTTATATAATGCATATGAAGTGGCATCAGCCAATTCAAAGAAAGAAAAAGAATCAAAAGGGCACATTAGCTTTCTGCTAGTTGTCTGCTAGTCTCCTATACACAGACCTCAAGGTCTCTTGGATCAATTCCGAAAGGGTGAATGCAAAAACAGGGTTTACTAAACTAAACAAAACAAATGAAAGTCAACAAAGAGAACGGATCTACACACAAACTCACACCCGTGTTATTTAATAATCCATAGGCTAAATATAAATGGCCTCTTGGAAATTAGACTAGCTCCCAATATTGACTGTCATGAAAGGACTTCCCATAATGTTAAATTCTCCAGCAAAATACAGAAAACAATTTGAATCTGTAGAGTCAAAACTTACCACTCTGGTTCATCAATAAGGTATCACAATGATCATCAACAACAGGGCATTTGGTCTAGTGGTATGATTCTCGCTTTGGGTGCGAGAGGTCCCGAGTTCGATTCTCAGAATGCCCCAATTTTTTGATATTATTTTGCTTAACCACCTAAGTCTTCATTTTTAATTTTTCCTAATTTCAAGCTGACAATATCTGCAGAACCATATGTCAGCCATTCGTAAAAATACACATTATTGGTGTTCTAATTTAATAAGCAGAAACACTAGTATTTTGCTCAGCCACCAAAAGTTCTAACTTCCAGCTGGGAAGATCTGCAGAACCATTGTCAGCCATTAGTAAAGAATATACTATTTACTAGAGCTATAATTCAATATCCAGCAGCAGTAGTAAAACGCTATTTTCTCGAAAACAAGTAGATCCTCAAGAAATCCAACAAGTTTGTACAGCCCTTGTAGAAGGTTTCTAGGTTAAATGAGCTGACTCAGTTTCAGTGCTTTATTATGTCCAATCAGACAGCTGTATTATAATCGGATAAAGTCAACTACGAATTCTAAAAGCAGGCAACAATAATCCTAAAATGATATTGGACCAACTAAAGGACCAACTAAAATACTATTTTTCTCGAAAACAAATAGACTCTCAAGAAATCCAGCAAAAGTTATGTACAGCCGTCGCAGAAGGTTTATTTGTTCAATGAGCTAACTCAGTTTTAATGCTTTATTATTTCCACTCATATAATTAGATCAATTCATCTAGGAATTCTAAAAACGGGCAACGACAATTCTAAAATGATACTAAACCAATTAAAGGGCATCAGCATCACTCACTTGACGAGTAAGAAGATCTGAGTTCAATTTAGAATGCCCGATCAATTAAGATTACATAACAAACACCGATTTCAGAACTATTTGGCAAGTTTTAGTATAGATTTCTAGAATCAAGGGCACGTAAGAAGTGCAGTGCGACAAGAGAATAAATCTATGACCAAGAACAATTGTTTTATGTAACAAGCAAAACCCCTCACAGATTCCAAAAGTCAAAACTCTAATATTCCAGTTATATAATGCATCCACCAACTTCAAAGAAATAAAGAATAGCTTTCTGTTCGTAGTCTACTAGTCTTAGAGAGGAGGCTCAAGGTCTATTGGATCAACTCTAAGGCAGAGTAAACACAAAAATAGGGTTGACTAAAACAAACAAAGTCAACAGGCTAAATTTATATGGAAATTAGACTAGCTTTTCCCATCCATGCATGTCATTAAAATGTAAAAGTCATCATACATCGTATGATGCTCATCAAGGACTGGCATGCTGCTAAATGCCACAGCAAATAAAAGAAGAAAGTTCTCATCTTAAAGTCAAACTTACCACTCTAGCTCATCAATAATGGAACACAATCATCATCAACAAATGGGCATTTGGTCTAGTGGTATGATTCTCGCTTTGGGTGCGAGAGGTCCCGAGTTCGATTCTCGGAATGCCCCAGTTTTACGATATTATTTTGCTCAACCACCAAAGTTTTTTAATCTTTTCCTAATTTCCAGCTGGGAAGATCTGCAGAACCATTGATCAGCCATCAGTCAAAAAGATGCTCAACCCAAAGGGTTTTTAATCTTCCTAATTTCAAGCTGGGAAGATCTGCTTAACCATTGACTCTACCCAAAAGAATCCATTGATCAGCCATCAGTCAAAACGATGCTCAACCCAAAAGTTTTTTAATATTCCTAATCTTCCTAATTTCAGTGCTTTATTTATTTCCATTCCGACAGCTGTATAATAATCAGATCAAGTTAGCTAGGAACTCTAAAAAGGAGTACATGACAATTCTAAAATGATACTGCACCCATTAAAGAGCATTGAACATAATTCTCACTTGAGGTGCAAGGAGTTCAATTCTCAGAATGCCCTGCCAAATAAGATTACATAACCACACTGACTTGGGAATTATTTTGACAAGTTTTAGATTAGAGTTCCAGAATTAAGGCCTATGTCACAGGTGGAGTGCAGCAAGAGAATAAATCAATGACCATGAACAAATGCTTTATAAACAGGCAAACCCCTCATAGAACCCGAAAGTCAAAAGTTTATTATTCCAGTTATATAATGCATATGAAGTGCATCAGCCAATTCAAAGAAAGAAAAAGAATCAAAAGGGCACATTAGCTTTCTGCTAGTTGTCCACTAGTCTCCTATACACAGACCTCAAGGTCTCTTGGATCAATTCCGAAAGGGTGAATGCAGAAACAGGGTTGACTAAACTGAACAAAACAAATGAAAGTCAACAAAGAGAACGGATCTACACACAAACTCACACCCGTGTTATTTAATAGTCCATAGGCTAAATATAAATGGCCTCTTGGAAATTAGACTAGCTTTTCCCATCCATGCATCAGTCATTAAAATGTAAAAGTCATCATATATCATATGATGATGATCAAGGACTTGGCATGATGCTAAATGCTCCAGCAAATAAAAGAAGAAAGTTCTCATCTAGAAGTAAAACTCACCACTCTGGCTCATCAATAATGGAACACAATGACCATCAACAAAATGGGCATTTGGTCCAGTGGTATGATTCTCGCTTTGGGTGCTAGAGGTCCCGAGTTCGATTCTCGGAATGCCCCTCACTGTCATTCCCATTTTTGCCAGCAATATACTTTTTCATAATCTTGCTACTGTCCTTTCTCAACAGCCAAGGCCTTTCTGTAGACAGTTATACATTATCAGTATTAACCTGATCTTTATTAAGCCGCACATCCCTAAGCAATGTAGAGTTCCCTCCTATCGAGCACAGATACATATTCTCATTTCTTCTTGACAGGTCCCCAGGGCCGTAGAACGTAACCCGGCCAATAGAAATTAAAATAGCGGCTGCGCCGTCCTGAATTGTCATAATGTCCATCAGATGGGATTACCTAATCATGCCGATTTTCGAATTACTATAATGCCCGTGAAATGCTTCAATCCAATCCCAAAGAAAGAAAAAGAATGAAAAACAGCAGCTCAGCTTTCTGTTACCAGTCTACTAATAGTCTTAACAGGTTAAATAAATGGTTAACAGGATATATAAAACAGGTTGAAAGAGAAATTGCAAAAAAAATGGTTAACAGGATATATAAAACAATCGACAAGGAGACCAGACACAGACACACATCCAAATCAATTAGTGATCGATGTAGATGGACGACAGCCAAAATTCATAAGATCTTTAGCAATTTACACTAGCTTTCCGTTCACGTATCAGTTAACAAAATGTACAAGTCACCACCCAGATTGTATGATGTATTGACTGTCATCAAAGGACTTCCCATAATGTTAAATTCTCCAGCAAAATACAGAAAACAATTTGAATCTGTAGAGGCAAAACTTACCACTCTGGTTCATCAATAAGGTATCACAATGATCATCAACAACAGGGCATTTGGTCTAGTGGTATGATTCTCGCTTTGGGTGCGAGAGGTCCCGAGTTCGATTCTCGGAATGCCCCAATTTTTCGATATTATTTTGCTTAACCACCTAAGTTTTTTACTTTTTCCTAATTTCAAGCTGACAATATCTGCAGAACCATATGTCAGCCATTCGTAAAAATACACATTATTGGTGTTCTAATTTAATAAGCAGAAACACTAGTATTTTGCTCAACCAACCACCAAAAGTCCTAACTTCCAGCTGGGAAGATCTGCAGAATCTAATCCCCATTGTCAGCCATTAGTAAAGAATATACTATTTACTAGAGCTATAATTCAATATCCAGCAGCAGTAGTAAAATGCTATTTTCTCGAAAACAAGTAGACTCTCAAGAAATCCAACAAGTTTGTACAGCCCTTGTAGAAGGTTTCTAGGTTAAATGAGCTGACTCAATTTCAGTGCTTTATTATGTCCATTCAGACAGCTGTATTATAATCGGATAAAGTCAACTACGAATTCTAAAAACAGGCAACAATAATCCTAAAATGATATTGGACCAACTAAAGGGTATTGAGCATCACTCTTAAGGAACAAGAAGATATGAGTTCATTTCAGAATCCCGGACCAATTAAGATTACATGACAACACTGATTTCAGAATTATTTGACAAGTCAATTTCAGTGCTTTATTATGTCCATTCAGACAGCTGTATTATAATCGGATAAAGTCAGCTACGAATTCTAAAAACAGGCAACAATAATCCTAAAATGATATTGGACCAACTAAAAATGGGTATTGAGCATCACTCTTAAGGAACAAGAAGTTATGAGTTCATTTCAGAATCCCGGACCAATTAAGATTACATGACAACACTGATTTCAGAATTATTTGACAAGTCTTAGCATAGATTTCCAGAATCAAGGGCATGTAAGAGGTGCGGTGCAACAAGAGAATAAATCTATGACCAAGAACAAATGTTTTATAAACAGGCAAAACGCTTCATATAATCCCAAATCAAAACTCTAATATTCCAGCGATATAATGCATATGAAGAGCATCCACCAACTTCAAAGAAATAGAAAGAATATCCTTCTGTTTGTAGTCTACTAGTCTTAGAGAGGAGCTCAAGGTCTATTGGATAAACTCTGAAAGGCTAAAACAAAAAATAGAGTTGACTAAACAAAACAAGGTCAACAGGCTAAATTTATATGGAAATTAGACTAGCATTACCCATCCATGCATCAGTCATTAAAATGTAAAAGTCATCATACATTGTATGACAATCATCAAGGTCGCTGGCATGATGCTGAATGCTCCAGCAAATAAAAGAAGAAAGTTCTCATTTTAAAGTCAAATTTGCCACTCTAGCTCATCAATAATGGAACACAATCATCATCAACAAATGGGCATTTGGTCTAGTGGTATGATTCTCGCTTTGGGTGCGAGAGGTCCCGAGTTCGATTCTCGGAATGCCCCAGTTTTACGATGTTATTTTGCTCTTTTACCAAAGTATTTTTAATCTTTTCCTAATTTCAAGCTGGGAAGATCTACAGGACCATTGATCAGCCATTAGTCAAAAAGATGCTCAACCACCAAAAGTTTTTTAATCTTCCTAATTTCAAGCTGGGAATATCTGCTGAACCATTGACTCTTAAGAAATCCAATAAAAAAAACATTATAGTTATTGTAGAAGGTTCATTGGTTTAATGAGCTGACTCAGTTTCAATGCTTTATTTATTTCCATTCTAACAGCTGTACAATAATCAGATCAAGTCAACTAGGAACTCTAAAAAGAGACTACATGATAATTCTAAAATGATACTTCACCAATTAAAGGGAATTGAGCATGATTCTCACTTGAGGTGTAAGAACACATGAGTTCAATTTTCAGAATGCCCTGCCAAATAAGATTACATAACCAAGCTGATTGGTAATTATTTGACAAGTTTTAGATTAGAGTTCCAGAATTAAGGCCTATGTCAGAGGTGGAGAGCAGCAAGAGAATAAATCTAGGACCGTGAACAAATGTTTTATAAACAGCCAAACCCCTCAAAGAACCCCAAAGTCAAAATTCTTGTATTCCAGTTATATAATGCATATGAAGTGCATCAGCCAATTCAAAGAAAGAATAAGAATCAAAAGGGCACAATAGCCTCCTGCTAGTAGTCTCCCAGTCTCCTATACACAGGTCTCAAGGTCTCTTGGATCAATTCCGAAAGGGTGAATGCCAAAACAGGGTTGACTAAACTAAACAAAACAAAACAAATGAAAACCAACAGATCGGATCTACACAAAAACCTAAAAATTCCACACCTGTGTTATTTAATAATCCACAGGCTAAATTTAAAATGGCCTCTTGGAAATTAGGCTAGCTTTTCCCATCCATGCATCAGTCATTAAAATTTTAAAGTCATCATATAACATATGATGATCATCAAGGACTTGGCATGATGCTAAATGCTCCAGCAAATAAAAGAAGAAAGTTCTCATCTAGAAGTCAAATTACCACTCTGGCTCATCAGTAATGGAACACAATGAACATCAACAAATGGGCATTTGGTCTAGTGGTATGATTCTCGCTTTGGGTGTGAGAGGTCCTGAGTTCGATTCTCGGAATGGCCCGACTTTACTAAATAATTTTTCTCAATCAAAGCTTTTTAACCTTTCCTAATATCCAGATGGGAAGATCTGCAGCATTAAGTATAAAAAGATTTTAACTTGCCAAATTATCGGTCATTAAACTGCAGCACTAGCAAAAAATCATTTATATCGAAAAACAAGTTGACAACAGAGATTCATGCCCGTTTGCTCATAAATATCCAGTAAATGTAGAGGTTATCTGTTTAATGAGCTAAAACAATTTCAGTGCTTTATTCATTTCTATTCTCAAACCTATATCAGATCAAGTCACCTAGGAACTCCAAACAGATCTTACCCACATTTGAACTTGTATGTTATCTGATTTCCACCATAAAGGCCTGCTACCACAATAAGTCTAGTGGCATTATTATCATTTTGGGGGGTAAAAGGTCCTACACTTGATTCTCTGCATGCTACAATTTTAAATATTAATATTGGCTTTACTGACCTGAACAATTTCTACAGCAACTCTTGTTTGGCAGAAACTTAACCTGAAAATTGATACACAAATCGAGAAACATCTACATGCATTTCTTTGTCAAACAACAAACTTTACACCACAACCTATGAGATCATAAACAAGTAAGCATCAAGCATAGTGGAATCAAACACATTTTATAGCAATGCAACCAAGTATCAAGTAAATTATAATTAATGCAGTAACAAGTATCGTAATTACAGACTTGATTTACTCTCTTCAGTACCAGTTTATTCAGATCACAAGCAGAGTCACCAGAGAGACTCAAAATATAAATATGTTAATAAGAATGCCTTCAATAGCAAATAAGATTAAGTGCACAAACAGGTGTAATCTGTCTTCTAAGGCACAAATAACTTACTGAAGCTGTCTCTTATACAGACAACAGAAAAGGGGTATTTTACCATGAATTGAGGACTTTGGAATAAAGAGTTGGGCATTTGCTCTAGTGGTATGATTCTCGCTTTGGGTGCAAGAGGTCCCGAGTTCAATTCTCAGAATGCCCCATGCAAACTGCATTTTTATTATATTATGTTTATTGGTAAATTTGCTATTATTCAAACAGATGGATGTAATAACTAATATTAGCACATATTCAAGTCATATTTCTGCTGATCCAAAAGTCAACACTTTTTTCTCTTCTTACTGGAAATTGTGCTCTGATGATTGTGGCAGAAGTTGAGTTAGATTGGTAGTCCATCTTTTGTGGTTAAGTGACTAATGTCAGGCCTCTGCTAGAAAATTAAATCTCCTTTTAATTTTGCCTCTTCTATGATAAGGCAAGTTCCAATTAGGTTAATATTCCAAAGTCAACTTACTTCTTTCCTATTAATCAACACTGGTTGGTGGGACACTTTTGAAGGTGGGCAGGTGTAAGAATTATACTAAAAAAATCCCCCCTGAGGAAGTTCAATTAAAAAATATGCACTACAGCTAGCAATCTTAGACCGACTTTCAGAGCACATGTGATATCAAAGTGGCATAAATTATCAAAGTATCTAAAATCATGAAAATAAAATAAATCAGAAACCAACTCCCAACAAATAATATTTAAGTATGCATGGAAAAACTATTAACTACAATTGTTAAAGAAACCTGGCAAAGATAAACTATTGAATACAAATAATGTTAACAACAGGGCATTTGGTCTAGTGGTATGATTCTCGCTTAGGGTGCGAGAGGTCCCGAGTTCAATTCTCGGAATGCCCCAATCTTTTTTAAGTTCAATCCACTATCTGTGCTGTGATATTCTGTTAACAGGTCCCACAATCCTAGTTCATTGATCATTCCCCAGGCTGTGCAGAAAACAGTCATCTGCACTGTTCCAGCTAGTTCACTCTGAGAATCAGACAGCCTTGCTCCTTTTCTTTCACCACTTTGTTTATTCTACAAGAAGAGCCACGGCCTTTCCTGAATCTATTTATCTAAAATCTGTTTTGGTTTCTGAAACATACATGAATGTTACCTATCATATAAAATCTTTCTTAGGAATTTTTCCATCACAGAATGAAAGCACCATGAAAACACTTTCTCAAGTGGAGTCTCGGCAGCACGAATAAATGAATCATATTACCAATTAAAGGCATTCGGTCTGGTGGTATACTATTTATATTGAATGCAGGTTCTGAGTTTGGTTCCCAGTATGCCTAACAAAAGAATAAGATTACATGTATGCAGATTTTAGTATTAATTGATGAGTTTTAGAGTTGAGTTCAGGGTCAAGACCTAGATGTGGGTTTTGCTAGGAGCCCAGTGAAGCAGGCAGAATAAAATAATGCCTAAAAAAATGGTTTTCCAAACACAAAACCTAACAGAACTCGGCATTCAAGTTTTGATATTCCATTTCTGTTTCAAGCTTATGAAGTGCTTCAGTACATTTTTAAAGAGAAAAAGAATGCAAATGGCTATAGAGCTTTCTTCTTTACTAATAGTCTACTAGTCTAAGCACAGACAGCTCAAATTTCTTGGATCACCTCTAAAAGGATGACTCTGAAAACAGGTTGACTAAGAAAACCTACATAACAAAGTCAACAAGGAGAATGGATCTAGACATACTCAGCATAGATCATGGTATGTGACTCTAGGAAATTACACTAGCTTCTCCCATCCATGTATGCCTAACCAGCCCAAAAAATCTATTACTAACCAAAACATAAAAGTTTCAGTACATCTAATGATCTAACATAAGTTGTGGCTATCAAGGACTTGGCATACTGCTAAACCCTTTAGCAAATAAAATAAGTTGAAGTTCTTTTGAAAAAGTTAAACCTACCGTTCTGGTTTATCAATAAAGAAGCACATTGATCATCAACAAGTGGGCATTTGGTCTAGTGGTATGATTCTCGCTTTGGGTGCGAGAGGTCCCGAGTTCGATTCTCGGAATGCCCCAATTTTTCGATATTATTTTGCACAACCACCAATGTTTTTTTACAGTTCCTCATTTCAACTGGTCTTCAGAGCCATTAATCAGAAAAACTTTTAGGTTGCCAAAAAAAGATTCAAAAAATAGAAGCACTAGTAAAAAAAATAATAATAATAATAAATAAATAAAAAGTTTATGCAAAACAAAGTAACCAGCACATGCGCCCCAATTTTTCAATAAATTTAATAAAAAAAATATGTTGTCCTTGTAGAAGGTTTATCTATTTAGTGGGTTAACTGAATTTAGGATCTTCATATAGTTCTGTTCTGACAAGTATATTGTAATCCATATAGTAAAATAAGAATTATAAATAATACAATTTTCTATATCTTACAACACTCCACCATCAGGTTTCCAGGTTGCCATCACCTTGATGAACAAGTCCTTCAAACAACTCTTTTTTTTACCCCACATTTCAAGTCATCCATTAGGTGACCTCCACAAAAAAGGCTATTTCCACACTAACTGTGAGAAAATACATAAGGTTGAATATGCAATAGTTCTTCCAAATGACAATTAATCTACAACATACAGATATGTCTGTTGCTACTATACCACCTTGTGAAGGCCCCAACTATAGGTTGTGATAGAAGCAAGTTGGAGGGTATTGTTGGGGACCTATAGTTGAACAGAACCAACATAGCATCACCTGCGGGAAATAAATCTAGTGATATCATTCTCAGAAAGCTCCATTATTTTTGAAGTTATATACTTTCACCATCTGTGTAATCTCCAAATGAGATAAGGCCAACCTTATGCAGCCACTACCAAAGTATTCCCATTACGTGGAGTTCCATCTGACATTTGAGGTTTAAGAAAGATTTGAAATGTATTTAAGTTGAAGTCCTTCTAAACCATTCACGTTGTACTATAGAGACATACATTGGTTTGGTGTGTATCCTTTACTTCAAAGTTTATCAGAATTTCTTCTCCTTCTGAAAGTAAGAGTTTTAGTAATTTGATAATCACTGACTGAATTTAACCAGAAAGTCATGGGATTCCAGTTCCAGGACATGACCCAAATAGTGAATATGTTCTCTTATGACGGCAACGCCACAACTCGAACTAAAATAAACAAGGAGCCTTTATCCATTTGTATGTAACCAACATCTTTGCAAAACAAGATCCCCATTTCATTCATAGCTCTTGACACTAATAGACTAACTACACTGGGGACCCATTTCAAATTACTAAACCGCAAGTTAAGTGCCAGAAAATATTCCTCCTCAGACCCAAAGTACAATCATAAACGGAATGACCAAGGAGATTATAAACCACAAAGATATACTGACTCTCCTTCAACCACTGAGTTTGAAAACGACCTTGATTAGAAGTCATAACGATGTAGGACCCCTACCATCAGAGACAGTAAATCTTACAAAAGTCCTGGGCTAACGTGCTACACCAAACCAGTTAAGGAGACATCGAGAAGGAAAAGAAAAAGAGCCAACAGAGCTATACAGGAATCAAAAAGCTCTGCATTTGGTCTAGTGGTATGATTCTTGCTTTGGGTCGAGTTCGATTCTTGGAATACCCCCACATTAATTCTTCAAATTATTTTTTCTCTACCCTTCCCTTTTCATTTTCCATTGTGCTTAACCAAAGTTAGTTAATTTTTCCCCTCTTTAAAAATTAATTACACCCCATTTCCTTTTCCATCGTGCGTAACACGATCCATTCTTTTTTCCCTTCTTCAAGAACTAAATATCAATTCTGATCTGCTCAAGGCAGTTAAAGAAAAAATAGTTAAATATATAAAACAACAACTAGATAAAATTAAACATATTTCAGTTTTTTTTTTTTTTTTTTTAATTCTTAGACGGTTCAAACCAAATCTCCTTAAAATTCTCCTGATTAAATAGTACCGACATAGAAACATTCGTTAACAGCCAAGCAGTCATACAGGAGCATCACTCAGCAGATAGAAATCAGCAACAAAAAGACACAAAAACTCCAATAGTAAAATGACAAAAATAACCAAATAAGCGCAATCTAGGAGAAATATTGAAGGGAAAAGGAAAACCCATGTTAAGAATTTTTTATTTATTTATTTTTTTTTAAATATTGAAAAACAAACAACAATCAGAGAACTGACCAGGAAATTAAACGGAAGTTAAACAAATTATCATACCAAAAAATAAATAAATAACTGAGGTAATTTTGACAGTGGATTAGAGTGAAATTACCTTCTTCATGGACGAATTTTTAGGAGGTGACGCAGTAAAAAGGCCGAATGGAGGAGAAGCAGTGAAGTACTACGACTAGGATATTTTGCGGTTGTTTGGAACGATAATTGTGGAGGAATGTGATTTTCCGAAATCATCCTTTAGTTAAGTGGGTGCATTCTCGGAAGTTGGCGGGAATTGAGGTCATTGTTGTCAATTTGTATAACGTCAGCCAAATTGTTGGTTTGGGTCCTCAGGTGGTCAACACAAGTACACAACCCAGAAGAACTGGAGGGCCAGGTAGGCCCACACACATCCCAACAATCCGCATAATTAGTTTTAGGGTTAATTACACTTTGCCCCTCAACTCCCCTCTTATAAAAATTTAATCATCACTTTACTCTCTTAATTAATAATAAAAAAAGTTAAATATAGTAAACTTTCTTAAGTTAAACAAAAAGACTGTAACTCCGCTATTAATTTTTTCAAAAAGATAAATTTACCTCTAAAGGTTAATTGCAGTAAACCGCGAGATTTCACTTTAATCTCTCATATAAATTTTGTATTATTTCATGTTTTGAGGTAAATAAAAAGCAATAAATATAAATATGTTCTAAATTAATTAATATTCTAATTCTTGAGTTATGCTTTTTTCAATATTTGAAACTTGAAAACACGATGAAATAATTAATTTTAAATAACTTTTTGATGAATTATTAAAGTTGTTTCACTTAAATTATTTTAATTTTAATTTTAGTTTATATGTATAAAGTTTTTTCGTAATAATTTAGGTGATAATTGAGTTGTATTAATAAAAGGAAAAAAAAAAAGCAAGAAGAAAACCATTTTAAATAAATATAAAGAAAAGTAAAAAATAAAATAAATTGATATATTAATAGATGATTATGGGTTTCGTATATTTAAAAATTTGACTTTACATGAAAATAAAATATAATGAAAAAAAAAAGTTGATTTAGCTTGCCCCTATAAAAAATTAATCCTCACTTTGCTCTCTCGACTAACAATCAAAAGACAGGCTTTGTTTGAGAATTAGGGTGCGTTTGATAAAACTGAAATTTGAAATTTGAATTATGAATACTTAAAATTAAGTGTTGAAATCTTAATTTGCTTAATTCATAAAGTTGCATATGTTTGATAATCAGGTGAATCTAAGTACTGAATTAAAATATTTTAATCGTATATATTATACTATTTTGATGATAATATTATATTTTTTTATAGTAGATTATTTTAATTATTATATTATTAATACAAATAAATAATTTATTAATATATAGTATGTGTGTATGAGAGAGGGGTATGTGTGTGTGAGAGACAGATATTATGTACAAGTGTGTATTTATATGTGAGAGATAATTAATATAATAAGTGCAAGTGTGCATTTTTTGTATGTGAAAAGGAATATAGTGTGTGTTTATGTGTTGGAATAAAAGAATATAAAAGTGTGCAAGTGTGTGTTTATGTGTGAGAAATAATGAATATTGTGTGTGTTTATGTGTAAGAGAGAAATAATATAATACGTTCAACTGTGTATGTGTGAGAGAGAATGAATATTTTTTATGTAAGTGTGCGCTTGTGTGTGAGAGAGAATGAATATAGTGTGTGCAAATTGTAACTGTGTGTTTATGTGTGAGAGAGAAGAAATTAGTATGCGCGAATGTGTGTTTATGTGTGAGAGAGAAGAAATATAGTTGGTTCAAGTGTGTTTATATGTGAGAAATAAGTAATATAGTGTGCGCAAATGTGTGTTTGTGTGTGAGAGATAATGAATATAGTGTGTGCAAGTGTGTGTTTATATGTAAGAAAATGAATATAGTGTGTATAAGTGTGTGAATAGTGAGTGAATGTGAAATAAAGAAAATTTGGGTGAGTTTTGCTATACTAATAAAGAATTCAACAAATTAAGTAATAAACTTTTCACTTAAAATTTTACATAGAAATTAAGAGGTAAGAGAATTTCGTTATCAAATACACTTAATACAAAAAGTACTTAATAGGGTTATCAAACACCCCCTTAGTCAAATGGGGTAAAAACAAGACTGAAATGACCTTGGGATACTTATGTTGTGTTTGGTTGGGATGAAAATGTTTTCAGGAAAATATTTTCTAAAATTTTTTTTGGTGCCAAACCACGAAAAAATAATTTTCAGTATAAAATATTTTTTAATTTTCATTCACCTGTCTGAAAATAACTTACGAAATTTTTGAGTATAAGTTATTTTATATATAGTTCAAAAGTAGCATTAAATCTCAAATATTTACTTTTATAATTTCGTTTACTAAACTTATTTTTGTTTTTAATTATTTTCCATTTGTTTTTTTCTTAATCACGTGTCTCACAGTAAATCATTATACATATTTTACTACTACACTGTACTATCATTTAATTTTGAACAAAAATAATATTTTATTAGCCACAATTACTTAAAAGGTATTTATTACGATTGTTAGAAGTCTTTTTCACTCGTACTCACAAAATTAAAGATGAAAACCATTAAATTTTTTTTTTAAAAATATTTTTATTTTGTCAACTAAACACTGAACAATTTTATAAAAAAATAGACTTTTTCATGTAGAATGTTTTCATATAAATAAGAAATAAATAAAAACTACATCAATGTTTTACAAGTTTAAATAAGAATAATAATAATTTCAAAATAATATTTAAAGAATAATGAAAAATTACTCCGTTTCTACAAAGCATTCACGATTTCCACCTTGAGATAAGCACTATTCCTGCTTCCCCTCTATTACACCGAAACAAATTATTTGTTAATCACTCCACGATGTAAAGTAGGTATTTTAAATTGTTAGATGAATAAAAATAATGAGACCCTCATATTTTTTAATAATTTCAACGATTGTGATACCTATTTCTCAGTATGAAATGAGTAGTTAAAACTTGGTATGAAAAAATTTGGTACGGTCGAAGAAGGATACTTCCTGGAAACATCACAACTTGGAAGGACCCATTTCTCGCTTCATACCTGCTCCAACAGACAAAAATCATGATCATCATATCTGAGCACCGAGGAAGCTCACCAAACAACTTCTCATGGGACCGGACCAAAAATTAATATTCTCATCTCATGAACTAGTATATATACATCAGCTATTCCACTGCCCTTTTCTAGTTTAAATGTGCCTCCCGGCATCAAAGATATATAATGGCGACTAGTTTGATGGTTATTTTTGATGGGATGCGTTTTTGATTCGTTACAACTATATGGCAACTCCAAGAAATGAGATTTTCGGCCATTTTTGATGATTTAAGTTGCATGGCCATGTACGTGATCATGGCTGCTGTATCATGCTTTTTATCAGGAAGAAGAAGGAGAAGACGACGAAGATTTTCCCTATAAATGATACTATTGTACTAATAGTTTCTCTTTGTATGGTCCATTCGGATCATTCCTCGTTACAAGAAGTCATTTGTGCTACAGATTTTATATTGCGGAGTCCTACAGATTTTACATTGCGGGTAGTGAAATATGCATGCATGTAATGTCTCCAGTCTTCTCTTTCATAAATGGATTATGCTTTCTTATCCAGTCTTCTCTTTTATTTTTATGAGCAAAACAAAATGGATCAACATTGACTTGACTGGGGATTGCAGTGAGCATCAGCCGGGAGTCGACCGCGGGTCTATTGCTTGGAAGGCAATTATCCTAACCCTGTTAAGTCTTCATTATATGTATAAATCTTCTGCACTTAACTTTAACAAAAAATTAATAGGCTAAAATCCGAAAACTCTATTCAACACAAAATAATTACCCTCAACAAACCTAAGAGGCAAGGAAATACGATTGCAATAGAAGCACATCCTTGTAATTAACTCTTCAATTCAGCATTGTATAATGTTAGTAGACTGTTATAAATCACAAAATTCGAGTAAATGAACAAAAAATTCAACTAAATAGTGATTTATCTGTATAATTAATGGAGATAGACGCAACCCACGAAGTTACACGATGCAGTATAAGTTCATGATTTAGTTCTTAGCATATATATATATATAAATCATTTCTCCCAGTACCTCTTAATGACTCAATCTCATAACTAATAAATCGTAAAGGAAACATCTTACTAAGTAAATTACATTTTATTGTCTTCTTAGCATAGATATACATGTATAAAAATACAATGGTATATAAAAAATTGCAAATATCCTAAGCAAATTTTGTTACTAATATTGAAAGGATTGAAAAACATACTGGATACACAGATTTCTCATTTATGCTTATTGCTCATCTAACTAGTTTGACTATTCGTGAATATCATCATCACAATCACTTAATGAGTTATGCTTTGAGTAAGTAACCATTTTGTAATAAATCAATGAACAAACTTGCCAACCAATCAACATCCAATAATGTAAAAGTTAATTACTTGCATATATATTTGAGAATAATGTACTGCATTGCTGTCGAGTTGGATCAATATCAACCATGTTTAATTGGCCCGAAGTATTTGGGCTAGAGCTATAAATTTCAAAAGTAGAAGCCCAATTCCCAAGAGTTCCACTAAAGGCCCAGACGCCTTCTTTCTTCATCAGTTCTCTTAGTAGCTAGTTTTTTAGTTTTCGCGGTTTCAGGACTTTCCTTCTCCTTCCTCTGGACGATTCTGGTGGGGTCTTACTTCGTTCTTCAGCAGATGAAAAATGGCAGAAATGGCGAAAAAGAGTGAAATTTCATTGGTGGGTTCCTCAGATGACAACTCTTCTCAGCTTCCTAAGAAGCCCTGGCAATCTTATCACACTGTCTACACTAATGCCAAAGCAGGTATATTACTGTGTGTTTGTGTTTGTATATATCACTTAATTAGCAGTAATAATGTTTATGATCTCTGATTTATATTCTAATTAAGTTGAGATTTGTGGAAAGAATTGGACTTTAATGTTAATTGTTGAATTATTTATTTATTTATTTTGGTGGGTTGGGGAGAAGGGACTTATATTTTTGTGATTTTTTTTTGGATAAGCAAAATTGTAGGTATGGAAGGGGTGGATAAGGAAAAAGTGCAGAGAATAGTTTATGAGATGAGTAAAGGGTCTAAATATTTTGAGAATGAGGAAAGAAAGGAGGCTTATATGAAGCAGAAAATTGAAAACATGCGTGCCCGTTCTGCCAAGCTATCTGCTGCTGATTTATCCCGGGATCAGAAGGTATTTAGGAAAAAGACTGAAATTTTAGGACCCCATTTGAATTAATTCTTGATTGTGCTCAAATTTCTTCTGTTTGTTTTGTGGGGGGGGGGGTTGGGGGGCAGGAGCAATTAGTTAACAGTCTTGTGGATATTACTTAGATTGTGTTTCTTTGTCTATGTTCAGTTTGCTTATAAGAGGATTTTAGAGCTAGAAGCTCGACGTGATTTGTCGAGGATTTCTGCTACATGTAGATATGGATGCTTTTTATGCAGCTGTTGAGACATTATGTAATCCGGCATTAGAAGGCAAGCCTATGGCTGTTGGTGGCATGTCTATGATCTCAACAGCTAATTATGAGGTTTGAGTTACAGCATATCAGTTCCCCAATTGATTGGCAGTGTTATATAATAGTAGTAACAAGTAGGTAGTACGTCTTTGTTTTGGGGTCCAAGGATGCTGTATTTAATTTTTAGCATAGTTGGTTTGGAAACATAATTTTGTCTGCTGACAGGCAAGGAAATTTGGGGTGCGGGCTGCTATGCCTGGATTTATTGCTTGTAAATTATGTCCTGAGTTGATTTTTGTTCCTGTTTGACTTCAAGAAGTATACCCATTACAGTGATTTAACAAGAAAAGGTCTGGCATTGTGCTCTTCTGCAGAGGTTTTTTTTTCCCCCCATGCATGGATGATTCTATCTGCTGACTGTTTAAATTCATCTGTTCACCTTAGTTTTCCAGAATTATGATCCCAACTTCATGGCAGCAAGTTTGGATGAGGCATACCTTGATATAACAAATGTCTGCCAAGAAAGAGGCATAACTGGTGCAGATGTAAGTCAGAACTGTTCCTTGAAACTCTTGAGACATCATGTCCTAGCTGCCGCTAGACCATTGAGTTTCATTTTCTCTTTCCTGTGTAAAGCTGCTCTGATTTGATTCTTGACTTTTTTTCTTGCTGGTTGTGCTTTTGCTAGGTGGCTGAGGAGCTCAGAACGAATGTTTACATCGAGACAGGCCTCACTTGTAGTGCTGGAGTTGCACCAAATCGCTTACTTGCTAAGGTTTTGTGCGGTTATGCTGAAGTAAATCTTGCAATGTGACTGTTCAACACATTGATAGTACACATGCATTTTGCACATTCATTTGCATTATCTTTTTGCCGGGATTTGAACTTGTTCTAGTTCATAATTCAGACTAGTCAAGGATATCCAATGCCTGCTGTTGTGTCAAATTTATTTAGAAAATATCAGAATATGGCCCCTATTCCTTTTTTTCCCCACCAGGTTTGCTCTGATATTAACAAGCCAAATGGTCAGTTTGTTCTACCAAATGATCGCATGGCTGTCATGACATTCATTTCTTCACTTCCAATAAGAAAGGTATATTTCAGTATAGACTTTCCTTATTCATTTTCTTTTCTTTTCGGCTGTTGTACAAAATTGTCTGGTAATAGTTCTTACCCAAGTTGACAATGTAATATAGTTGTGAATTTTATGTCCTAGACTCTGTTTGACTGAACTGCATATACAGATAGGTGGGATTGGTAAGGTTACTGAACAGATTCTAAAGAATGTCTTTGGAATCACAACATGCGAAGAGAGAGTTCAGATGCTTGAAAGAAGTGGTTTTCTCTGTGCACTTTTTTCCCACTCCTCATCAGGTCTGCACACTGATCCCATTTTCTTCTCTTCTCTGAACATGAATATGAATTGGCATCTATATGAACTGATGAAGCATGAGAATCTAGAGATATCAAAATCATTCCCCCTTAGGGCAACTTAAGATTTGGTTTTATGTTACTTGTGACAGACTTCTTCTTTCTCACATTAGTAAGAAACAAACATGGTTCACAATCTTACACTGCTTCATTATCCACTTGGCATGTTTTCCTTTTGTTGCACGTTTATAGTTTTTCCTCGAGCATTCTTCTCTAGTTCTAGATATACTGAAGTACTGATGCTTTTGCCACCTGATTGCAGATTTTTTTCTCTCTGTTGCTCTGGGACTTGGGGGAACAGATACCCCTCAAATTAGGTCCAGGAAAAGCATAAGCAGTGAAAGAACATTTTCAGCCACTGACGATCAGGCAGTGCTAAATAAGAAATTAGGCTAATTGCTTTCAGTGAGTAATATTCCCTCCATGTGCTAGCTAAGTGATGTGGATTTTGAAGGAACTTCGTGGGCAATAGCACTGATTTTTTTTTTTTTTTTTTTTTTTTTTTAAGTTGCAATATGGGAAGCTCACATTTTACCGAAACTAATATGATTAGACTACAACTTACTCACTTATGGAACTTAAACCAAAGACCATAATGAAGTAGTTTTTTGGCATTTTTTTGCTTAACTTTGTGACTTAAGATTTCAATTGATTCGTGTATTTCCTTCATTTAAAAAGTCAAGGCCCATCCTGTTGCTTTCACTTCGTTTTTTTGGTTACCCTGTTGTTTTCATCTTATCATTGTACAAGTATGCCTTCATATTGCATGTCAACTATTCTTTGCAGTGGATCTTGCAGAAATGCTTTCTGCTGACATGAAAAAAGAGGGTATTAGTGGGAAAACATTGACTTTAAAGCTGAAACCTGCATCTTTTGAGGTACTTCTTGATGCTGTAATGTCAAATCACTGAGTCCTTATACTGGAATGTTGCTTTAGACAGTCTTCTACAAGCTGGAAGCTAACGATTGTTGCAGCTTTCTTATTGACATCTTCTTTAGTTTGTTTTTCCTCTTTTTACAATTTTTTTTGTCGGTTTATGCCACCTTTGTCTATCGACCATCTTCAAGATTTATATAATCCTTATTCTTCAAACTGCTTGAAGTTCCCCACCCTTTCCTGAAGAAGTAACTAGTGGTCTTTCTGTGGTTTTTAAATGTCTTACTTGTCCTTAATTCTGCAACTGCAGGTCCGAACACGTGCTGTGACTTTACCAAATTTTATAAGTTCAAGTGACGATATTTTGAAGCATGCTTCAAAACTACTGAAGGCTGAACTTCCTGTATCTTTAAGACTGATTGGTAGGGAAATAATTTTATGGTTTAGTGTAGTATTCATATGGTTCTATGACGTGGCTTGGATGCGTGAATCACTCACTGAACTTCTTTTTTAATCATTTAATTTTATGACTATGGTTAACCAGAACACTGAAGCTAGCCTTCATATTCGAAACTAGAGCCATTTCCATCCATAATCGAATCATGTATTAAAGTAGCAATGACATGAGATGTGAATAATTTACCTTAGCACAGGGTGATGTTTTTCCCTTGGTGTAGAATTGCTTATTGTTGCTCTTTCTCCCTCCCTCTGACCAAGCTGGTGTTAGCAACGACGTCTGATAAGAATATTGGGAATGAACACAGTTTGTGAAGCCTTTGCTATAACTTGAAGGTGTATTAACTGAGTATTTGCATGTTCTTCCTTTTAGGACTCCGTATGTCTCAATTCAATGACAACAAAAATGGTGTTCCTTCTGATCCTACACAGAGAACTCTATCCAACTATATTGTTCCAGGAGATCCTTCAAGAAGAAATATCAATGACAGCATGCAGTTGGGTTCGGATATCAGTGCCAATGCTTTTTCTGTCACTATAGACACAGATTTTCCAACAGACAGTTGTTCTGAATTGAATGAATTCAGGCAGTTATTACGAAATGTCTGATTTCACTCATGGTAACTGCATCCTGGGGCAGAAGACTGGAGAAGTTGAGAGTAATCTTGAACCTCAGCAAAATGAATTGACACAAAAAGTATGATAAAGCTTGAAAATTAGTTTTTAGGTCATGACTTCATCGTCTTAGGTGCCTAGACTGAAGGTTGATGTACAACAGTTTAGTCCATTTAGAAAGTAATCCTTGTTTTTGTTGGTAAAAGTCTAAAAGATGTCCATATTTGTCGTAGCCTTTCACTTCCTATATCACTCTTGCATTACTAATTTCTTCTATGAATTTTCTTACATGATTTCTCCTTTCTCAGTTTATTGACCCCGGTGTAGAAGAGACATCACTTGAGCCATTTGCAAATGGAGAATCTCATTGGGTAAAAAGGGATCCCTTTCTTGGAGAGTTTGAAGGAAGCAATTCGCCTAGATTGGAAAACAGGATCAACCATGAAGATCTTGAAGTAGGGTCAGTACATCCAATCAGGAAGTATCATTTTTCTGGATGGAGGATTACAAGTGCTCACTATGCGGGGTTGAACTACCTCCAAGCTTTGCCGATGAAAGACAAGAGCATTCTGATTTTCATCTTGCTGAGAGGTTGCAAAAGGAGGAATCAACAAACAACCTTAAAAGCCTTGCAATAAGCCAGAGGTACTAAGTTTTAACCTTTGCACGACCAGTTTCATTTTCTTTTCTTTTGCGATGTCTGTCTTCTCTCTTTTAAATTGAAACACGTAGCAAATATCTTTCTAATCAACTAAATCTCCAGAAGTGTACCATATGCTCTTTTACACGTCATATACAATTGTTGTGCTTCAATTATTGAAGCTACATTCATTGACAGTTATTTTCTATGTTTGTAACTCGAGGTTTTGTTTGCAATGAGTATTGAATTTTAACTTTGGATGAGTTCGAATTATGCTAGATTGGTTGAGAGAGAACACGCTGTCAGCCACAGTAAGCCAAGGAAGTGGATATCAGGAAGAAATCATCTTCAACGGATAGTAAACATGTTCCCATCGATGCTTACTTTACGAAGACAAGTCAGAATTTCTGATGCTGTATAGTATTATTCTCTCGAGGTATTATATGAGTGTCACACAAAAATCACAAGTAGATTGTCCTCCGTACCCCCTCCACCAAACAGGGTGGGGTTGAGAAATCAGTCATTAGATGCAGTATATCTTGTAGTCCATGTAAAGTGTTGTCCATAATTAATAAATAGTGTATTTATGACAAACATTATGTTCTTTGTATGTTATGGTTGTATGGTTATAAATCTTGGCTGTAATAATTCACTGTACTTTGGCCTCATGAAGTAATGGCCAGTGCAATATACTGTTACCAATTCATCTATGACAACAAGAAATGTTGGAACCGTGGAGGCTAGCCACTGATACAACAAAAGGAAAAGGATTAAAAAGCAGAATTTTGTGCGAAATGACATCTAATTATCTAATCATTTTGCACTTTTTAGTCTGTTAGGATTCTTACGGTAAATTCTTGTATGGATTCACAAAGCATAAAATCTGTGAACTCTATGCAGAACTCATTGATTCGTGTGACTCAGACTTTGTGCTTGTAGATTCATACACATTTATCATTTATGCATGTAGAAATTTGCTTTCCCTTTGTTCAAGTAAACAAGTACGTGGTTAATATCAGCCCACGTAGTTTAAAGCATCCAAAAAATTGCCAGCCGGCCAGGTCCTGTTACTTTGTTCCTCAATCTATCAATTCTTTTCCTTGGTTACTTTCGATTTCCTTTTTCAGCAATGGAACTAACACAGGCAATTAGGAGGAATTCTACAATCTATTCTCCACTTCTTGAGGCATCCACTTCAAGAACCCACACCATATCCTTATCTTCTTCATCTCCTAATCCAATTTCCCACAAAACCAATATATTTCCCCTCCTCAAAACTGAGAAAAAAGACAACTTTCTTGAGAGAGCAAATACTGGTGCTGCTGAATCCCCTATTGCTGCTAAACAAACCGACCATGTCTGACATCTTGGAGTCATCAAGAAGACAAAAACTGGACCTGCAACTCCAAAGACTGGGACCGTTTTTCAGAATAACTGCTAAAAGCTTGGAAACTGGCAAGGAGCTTGGGAGAGCCGAGGGACTCGTAAGGCTTTGGTTAGGAGGGAAAATTCTTCATTTGGACTCCATCAGACTGCGCAGAGAGACTCTGGGGATGGAGAAATCAATCTTTGGCATTGGATTGTATATAGGAGCTGTTGCTGTTAGGTATGGATATGATTGTGGTTGCAAGAAAGCTGAGTTACTAGCCATCAACGACACTGAGCTTTACCATTCCAAGGTAGTAATACTTATTACCAGGTGCCTCTGTTAAAAAAAAAATGGCAAAGTGACAGAAACTACTCACGTGGCATTATTTGCAAGGGAATGAACAAAATTTGTGCAAATATCTAAAATCATAGTGGATAATTTAATAGTATTTTATCACGTCTGTGATATTGTCATTTTCTCACTAGCTTAAAATCATTTTTAAAAAATTCTCTATTTATTTTTGTATTGCATATATATATATATCTCTGCTGTTTTGCTGTCTCTGCTTTCTAATTTAGATCGTGAATGTTGGGTGCAGCTTGTTAGGTTCTATACAAGAATTGGGTTCAAGACAGTGTATGAAGTGAGTGGTTCATCACTTGGAGATTTAGCTCACATGTTGGTGTGGGGAGGTGTTGGGACTAGGATGGATGCTGATGTTGAAGAGCTTATGATTAAATGGTACAACAGATTTAAATCTCAGAAATAAAGTACTCATGTACTAAGTAGGAATTTGATGATCATTTGTTCACTGGAAAAAGCACACATTGGTTTTCCAAGGTAGAGAAAGAAACTGAAAAACTGTTGTATACCATGTTTTTATTGCATCTCAAAGAATAAAGTTTTGAAAGCCATGTTTCCATATATATACTGGCTAAATTTTTTGGTAAGAAACTTCAATGGCCTCTTATTCCGGTTTCATTTTGGCTAGCGCCCTCCAATTACTAAATGTTTCATTTTAACTCTCAACTTTCAAAAGTTCGCTCTTTTGGCTCTTTTCGTCTATTTTCTCCTTTACAACAAGTTGGAAGAGGTCACGTGCAACAATTATGAGTTTTATCAAGGGCAAAGTTGTCATTTTAATTACTAAAAAAAGTGATTTATTAAGAACTTATTCTTTAACTTAAGGTACAACAACTTGAGCACAAGGTACAACTTATGACTGGGATTTTAAAATAATTATTAATAATAAAACTGATTCTAGTCCAAATCAAAAAAATAAGAAAAGATAACACACTCGTATAAATAGGAAAGTTTTTTTTATATCCATTTCAATTTTGAATCTCGAATACGAAACAATTATCTCCTAAGAAACAAGTAGTGCAGTGGACCAAGCTTTTCATAGTCCAGGTCCAGATCCAAGATTAATGTCCTAAACGTTTTAGGCCCAATCTGCACACATCAAATTTCTATAAGAAATATATAAACACTCCAAAATTATCTTGTCCAAACTAACTCAGAGTTTTGGTACCTGGGTGATAGGAGGATACGGCATATGCAGGCAGCCGCCCTACTTACTACTACTGGCTATGTCTCGTCGCGATTCCGAATCAAAACGCCACCGTTCAAGATTCGATCAAGAACCCAGGTAAAAACTTAATTCTTCCTAGTCATGGGTGTTCTCTTTTTCCTGTTCTTTTTGATGTTTTTAGTTTTGTTTAATTTTGTTGTGATTTGCAGTTTAAGAATTCTCTTGTTTTATGTTATATTGTGGAAATATCGATTTTTTTTTTTTTTTTAAATCTTTGCTTTGCGTGTTAATGATAATTTGGAAGTTACCCAGGAAAAAAAAGAAAAGAAATTATAACAAAAAAGAGAGTAAAATTTTGAACCTTGGTTTCTGTAAAAAAATGGACTTTTAAGTTTCTTGAATGGAGATGTGAAATTAGTGCCCAACAAACAATTAAAAAGATGGACTTCTGTGGTTTCCGTAATATGGATTTTTTTTTTGGTTCTATTGGGGGTGGGGGGTGTTGTTGGATGGAGGAGTTTGGTTAGATTTCTGAAAGAAAGTTGGCTACTTTAGGGAAATAGGATACACTTGATAGAAGTTGGAGAATTTAAAACTCTTGATCGACTTGATATTTGTATAGGTTTTAGGTGACTATTTGGAAAGCAAGCTGTATGAGAGTTCTGGAGAATATTTGGAAGTTAAATGTGGATCCGGAAATGATGATTGTTTTCAAAGTTTGAAATGCTACCTTTAGATATTTTTGTGGAGTGATTATTGTAACTTATCCTAACTGTTAATGTGGATCTAAAAATCATTCCTAATCAGACATTTATTAATGTTGTTGTGTTTGTGTTTTGTCTTTTCAGATAGTTCTTTGGTTGTAAACTTTCGGACTGCTAGACGCATGGGCTAATTAATGACTTAGTATAACCAGCCAAATGTTTTACTACAACCTCTGTGCATTTGGGCAATAGCAGAATAGTTCAAGTACAATTTATTAGTCGACAGTATAAGATAATTATAATAAACTTGTTCTGATTTCCTCAAAAGCTCCCCTATGGTCTCATTCTGTCACGTTAACGATTTTCACTTTATTTTGCAACTCCATTGCATTAACCTATATATATTTTGGATTGCTTGAAGTGTTTAACTTGCCGATATTGTCACGGCTGGTTGGCTTTCAATAATCAAGTAAAGTCTCTGCTCTGATATTAACTCCAATCATTCATTTTACCTGTTGATCTTTGCTAGTCCTAAGAGATCTAGGAGGGATGGCAAACCAGAAACTGAAAGACTACCTGCCAATAGCCATTTTGATAATAGAGATCCTTCAGACCATGATCATAAGCACCGGCGACGGTTGCAGGATGCTTTACCTCTTGAGGCCTCATCAGAACAGGATTCTAAAGTAGAAGGGACAGCTTTGAGCAAAGAGTCTAACAAAGCTAATGCAGACCGAGAAGGAACCAAGGATTCTTCAAATCCAATTGATGTACCTCGATCTCGATCATACTTTGACAGGTGTCATGTCTAGTAATGGATCTCTATACGAGTTACGGTGTATTTTGTCCGTTGACATGTGCTTTACTGGTTTTTTGAGGAGCTGATGTCTTGTTTCCTTTTATTTCTTTGGATCCCAGGTTTATTGTTTCTCCTTCTGCCATAATTAAACACCGTGCAAACTAAAAGCTGCAATTTTTTCCACCTGTATTGATGTCATGGTTTTGTTGTCACAGTAGCTGACACTTTTATATGGGCCAGTCTGTTTTTGGGGGTAGTCCTAGTATGTTTATCACCTGGTAGAAAGGATCGGTGTCGCTGATTTGAGTGCTTGCTAACTAGTATTTCAGTGGTAATATGGGATTCTTGGTTGCTGTCTAAAGGTATTTACTACTTCCTCAAGTAAAACTGGTCTATGGACCAAAAGAGAGAGAGTTTGCCAGTGGTGCCGATTTCTCTTTTCTGCATCTCAATCAATATTTTGCTCCCTTGTGTCATAGTTTAGATTATGATTATATATATTGATATATATATCCTACATTAGTGTATGTATCTTAGTGTTTGACTTGCTTGATTCCGACAATGTGTCTGTAGAGTATAAATGTTACTTGGTTGTTGTAAACCTTTTTATCTAGGCTGATATATGGGGATACTCTTTCAGCCTGGTGACTTGAAGTAGCTCCATGTGTATAACAATGTTAGGCTTGCCTGTGCATGTCTTATAACAGCACGATGAGCGTGGTAATGCCGGGCAAGTTGGTAGAAGCTTTGGTCGCAGAGCAACTTCTGGTAAGTTCAATGTTTGTCAAAGATTTTCTTTTTGTTTATCTGGCTTATCTGTCTCCTCAAGTTATGAGGAGGAAGTGCAGAGGATCACACTTTTGGTATACTATAATGTGAATGGTTCTGAACCCAAAAACATTTAGGATCACTCTATATACTGCCTTTGAAACTGTTTCAGTTAATGAGAAACTGATATAATGCTGTTCTTTTATTTGTGATATAACCCACTATGTCTGTGCAATAGTAAGCATATTCTTAGTTGTATGTTTTATTCCCTTACATTGGACAAACCAGTTTGTGGTGGTATTTTTTGGCTCCACACTCTTCTTTTAATGTGATCTCAAGTCTTTATAATTTATCTTTTACATTAAGGGACTTGGGTTATTATCCATTAAGATGCTTGAACTTCTTAGATGCATGTGCATGAACTGGTTGCTTATTGATCTTCTGCACTTTGTTATCCTCCTTTTCCTGGTTAAATTGGCTTGTAGTTTAGACCAACTGAAAAACAGTGATTTTGTTCTGGGAATCTGTAATTATGCTATGAGTCTACTTGAATGATATAACATCTTAGGGTGTGTTCGTTTGGACTGAAAATATTTTCTTGAGGAAAATATTTTTCTTGGAAAATATTTTACATGAAAATGTCTATTTTTCATACAATTTTTCGGTGTTCGGTTGACAGAATGAAAATATTTTGAAATAAAAAAATTTAACAGTTTTATCTTTAATTTTATGAATATAACCGTTAAAAAAAACTTATAACAATGGTAATAAATACCTTAAGTAATTGTGATTAATAAAAAATTGATTTTGTTCAAAATTAAATGATAGTACAATATAGTAGTAAAATATGCATAATGATAGTTATACTAGTGTGGGATCCATAATTGAGAGAAAAACGAATGAAAAAGAATTAAAAACGAAAATAAGTTTAGCAAATGAAAATTTAAAAGTAAGTATTTGAGGTTTAATGTCACTCTTGAATTATCCGGAAAATAACTTACACTCAAAAATTCCGTAAGTTATTTTCAGCCAGAGGAAGGAAAATTGAAAAATATTTTCCGGTGTTTAGCACCAAAAAATTTTTTGGAAAATATTTTCCTGAAAAGATTTTCAATCCAAACAAACACACCCTTAAATATTCACTTTTCCTCAATCTGAAAGTACTTTGTTATTTTGTGGTGAAGACCGTGGATGGTGGCGGGATGCCAAGGAGCAACAGAGTGAAAGGGCAAACAGGATATCCACTACGTGATGTGCAGAAAAAGGGTGAGGGAGCCAGAGTTCATGGTGAAGGCAGCGATGCTTGGCGCCATGATAGGTACTTTGAAATGGAGGCAGATCCCAAACCACCTGCAAGGAAAAGATCTTTCAGGGAAAAGAAGGATCAAAATGATTCTGTGAAAGCTGACAAACCAGTGGAAGAGCTTGTGAAGCCAAACCCTGATGAGCATCCAGTGACAGAGAATGTGAGAAGGGATGAGAGAAGAGGCCACACTTTACGTCGTCCAGACCAGCCTGAGAGAACGTTTGCTGGGGACAGGGAGGCAAACAAGAGTGACACATGGAGAGGCAACTTTTCGTCAAGAGATGGGTATCCCAACCGTGGTGGAAATTACAGGGGAAGAGATCGCTTCACAGCAAGGCAGGGGTATCGTGCAACAGGAGGTCGTGTTGACAAGTGGAAACATGACCTCTATGACGAGGCTAACAGGAGTCCTAGTCCAAAGAATGAAGAAGATGTTGTTGCTTAAAGTTGAAGCACTCTTGGCTTCATAGCAAGAAAATGCTTGAAGTTGGCCGTGCCAAGGATGAGTCCTGAGCATAGATAGTTTGTGTTCTTTTATCCTTTCATTGTTTTTCCAGCCCCCCGCCCCCTCCCCCCTCTTTTTTCTCTTCGAGATTCTGTTACATGATCAACAAGAATTTCTGTTACATTTGCGTGATGTTTTAATTTGGTATTGGATGGCTTGATATTAAACCTCTAATAGACTATTTCCAGCTTTTGCATGGAATACAAATAACAAAGACTAAACTTGAGGCTCTATTTCCAGCTTTTGCATGGAATACAAATAACAAAGACTAAACTTGAGGCTCTATTTGCCACCGCTAGCTTTGTATAGGTGTTTTTGTGAATGCCTCCACTGCATCTGATATAAAAAAAACCCTTCAAAATCAGAGTTTCTCGTATTGACCTGCCCAACTTGGAGCATTTTAAGTCTGTAGCCATGATACATTATTAAAAGGATTAAATCATGTTTTATCTACTCATTCATCAATACGGAATGGATATAACCATCATTGAAATGATGATATATTATTAAAAGGAGTAAGTCTTATTCACTCTACAATATCAAGTGGGCGTGGGTATAACAGTCATTGAATTAACTGAAAAGTAAAAGAATCTCATTGAATTAATTGAAAAGTAAAAGAATCTTATTACTTTTCAATCATGTGCAACGATATATAATGTTGTGCATGATTAAAAGGAGTCAGTCTTACCTACTCACTCTACAATGTAGAGTGTGTATAAAACTATTAAAATGACTGAAAAATAAGAAAGTCTCATTACTTTTCAATCCTCCAACCCTCCAACGATTTGCAATGCTCATACCGCATTGCGAAATGAATAAGAAATACTTATACCACATTGCAAAATGAATAGGAAAAAAAATTTCTATCAAAAGTTTGAAGAACCACATGCCTTTATGGAAAGATAACTCGTACCATTATTGGTCTACTTCTATGTACCAATTGATAAATTCTGGAGTTTTATGCAAGTAAATAGATCCAACCTAGAAAAGAGGTATATACAACCAAAATGAAATTGTTTACATGTGAAGGAGGAAAAGGAAGGACAGAAACAAAAGAAGAGCCGACAATTTGAAATACAGCTGGGATTGGGTACAAGTGAACAGATTTTCTTAACCTACCGTAGAGACAGAAAAGAAGAGAGTCTGTGCACAAATCTCATGAGATTTCAACACTAGTTTGGAGACGACAATATATTTGGTCACGGAAAAAAGAAATATTCAGTAATGATTGCTAATAGTAGTTTATGCCGTTTTACAGGAAACTCAAAAAATGTCACCAAAACAAATTTACAGAAAGCATCACACTGCTTCTCTGAAAATTCGCCAGGAGATATCCTCAACCACCCAGAATTTTAAACATTCTCGTGGGGATATCAAGTTATGAACTAAAAGGTATCATCAGAAGATTTTATTTACAAGGGTTAATTTCCCATATTCTCATATCCTTTTGCATTTACAGATGGAATGCTGTCACGGATCTGGAAGAGTGGACCTTTACAGATATTTTCTGTCATCCACTCGCCAAAATAGATACAAAGTTGAACACCAGTTAGGGCACTTCTTTGAGCAACCCGTTCTCTAAGCAATAAATGCTGGCAGCGAGTTTCACATGCACCAACTTAATCAAAGTAACCTGTTCAATGAATGAAGGAATAAGTTTATTCTAGACTACAATGACCTGCAATGCATGGACAATTTCTTTTAAACAAGGATAAGTTAAGTGGAGCTACAGTAGCATACATGTCTACTTTGACAAGTCACTCATCAGATCAATTTATAATTTTCTGAAACCAAAGACAATTTGGTTGAATCCATAGTGAAAAGTAAAATCGTAATTGGCACCTAGCTGACTAAGAATGCTAACCTTAAATGTTCTTTGTTACTTACGAAGATCTTCGATGTCTGTCACCAGATCTCCACTGACAGACCTTTTGTTTGGCAGATCGATCACCAGCTGACCACATGCACACCACTTATATCTTGGCCCATTTGCTTACGAACTGTTGTACGGATTTTATAGGCTTCCCGAAGTATTTTCTGGAATCCGTGGACCTTGTGCTCACTGCTGGTTCTGAAGTGACTGAGATTACCAATCGGATTAAAAGGAATCAAATTCACAACCTGCCATACAATGTGAAGCACAACGCCAAGATTGAATACAGTTAAATGTTATGATTTTGCAATCCACTGAAAAGAATACAAATGACACATCCAGTGCATGTTCAAAATATTCATTAAATACCCACAAAAATGATAAAATGGCCTCACTTATATTTTATAAGATGAGATTTAGCAGATCAATATTCCCTACAATCTATATAACATGCACATATAGGTTTATATTTTATACATAAAAAAAAAATAAAATTAGCAGATCTATATCCCATATAATCCAAATTAACTTTACTGGATGTACCAGTTTTCACGTGACAAACCCTTAATGAAATACTGCATTGTGCTTGCTATATACGTCAGCCAACATAAAATGAACTCAATATCTGAGACTGATATGTGGTCTCAAAGCAATCAAAGAGGAGTATATAATAACCAGTTTGAATTTGAAGCTTACCACTTGAAATGCCTCAAGCAATTTGCCAAGCTGGTGAGCATGCTGCTCCTCATCGTTCACCCCATCAAGCATTATGTACTCGATAAAAATTTTCTGCTGACTACAAAATGCAGCAAATGAGATAATCTAACAATCTGGAATCACATACGAGAATAATAAGCAACAGAAGCATTATTTAAAGATGATTCTAACGAAATTAATGGCATATAAATTAACAACCATTTCTTCTGATATTCTCCAAGTGCATCCATCAGTCTGTTAAGAGGAAAAGCCCGTGCTGCAGGCATGATTTGGCAACGGATATCTTGAACCGGTGCATGTAGTGAGACAGCTAAGTTCAAATTTGGGATATCATGCTGGAGCTTTTTGATAGCATGAATGATACCAACCTACAAAAGAATAAAATGCGTGACAGGGATGGAAATAAATTTTTGGTTTGCATTAGTAAATTTTAAATCAAAGACAGTCAAGGAACTCAACATTTTTTACAATATATGAAACCAGAACCTGTAAAGCAGCTCTCAACATACAATTAAAAGGGATTAAACAAATAATAAATACTCAAAAATACTCTTCAAGGACAAAATAATTGAAAATTGTCAAAAAGTACTCAAGAATAGTATCAAGGTGAAACCCATACCGTTGAGACAGTAATTTTCCTCGGAGAAAGCTGAAATGGTGGAGCAGTCATGACTCTAATAGCTTCAACCAGAGCAGAGTAATTATTTAATGGTTCCCCCATGCCCTATCAACACAATGAGATATCATAAAGAAGAAAATATTGAGGCTGAATCAGTGCCAATATACAGGCAAGTGCAGTATTTGAATATGCATTAATACATGAAACAGCAGAAAACAGAAAGTAGAAGCAACATTTGCATCCATCTTCGCGAACCAAAAGTACAGAAAATTTGGAAGTATATTTAATGTTTAATTTATAAAGACCATAATGTTTCATAAAGATTAGCACAAGCATGGTTGCCATATTCACAGGAACTTTTGACAATACTTGTATCACAACATGAGAAATTGTTGTCGTTCAAATACTGTGTTTTCTTCTAAATTTAAGGAATATCCAGACAAGATTAGATTTTTGAAATCAGAGGATACTCAAATTAACAAGGACTAACTACCTCGTTTGCATGATCGAGGAAAAACATTGAGCTTTTATACAAAGAAAAAAAGGGCCCGTAAGTCATTAATAACAAATGGGAGGAAAAAGTGATAACATGCCAGAACATTCCGAGAGAGAGAAATTTTATACCATGAAAACAACATTACGTATAGGTGATAAGCGAGAAGCAAGCACCAACTGTTCTACTATTTCTCCTGATGAGAGATTATTTTTGAATCCCATGCTTCCGGTTGCACAAAACTTGCAACCCATTTTGCATCCAACCTGATAAGGGTTAGAAAAGTCACAAGTTATCACCTTTTCAGAGACAAATTGTCAACTACAAAAGTTTGTGAACTTAAATACTTGTTTTCCATGTAAGTTTCATTATTATGAAACCTGGGAATAAATTCCCTCAATCACATTAAATCAGATAGAGCCTTAAGAAAAGTATCTTAAGCAGCTGATATCCTATAACTAGAGAATTTTCCTACCAAGCAAGGCCACCTATTTCTTTTCCATGTAAATTTCTTTATTTTTAATACCTTTGCAATAAATTCCCTTAAACACAGTAGTTAGAAATTAAAAAATCACTTCAGCAGTAAACTAGCACCTATAACTAGGTATGCTTCTGCACTAGAAAGACCTCCTATAAGTAGGTTGTAGGGTAGTTAATGAGAATTAAGTGAAAGAGCACCTGAGAGGATATGCATAAGGTGGACCTCAGGCCACCGGGACGAGCCTTTCCATTATATTTTCCCAAACGTGTATCATATCTCATGATCACAGCCTCCACAGATGCCCCGTTCTGTAAACAATTACAAGAACCCAGGCAATGAGGGAATTTGATCAGACCGAAAAGTCATTACTTTAAGCTTTCATACATATGATAGAATACAGCACCTCTAGGAAAGCGTCTAAAGATATATAATTAAGAGTCCATGAAAGAGTAGTTGGCACTTTTAATTTTATCCGTCAAAAAAAGAAAAAAAAAAAAATTCTTGAACCAGATTGTTATCTACAATCTATAGCAAGCCAACATAAACTTAAAATAGCAACATCTTAACTACAAAAAAAGAAAACTGAGAAAAAAAATAAAAAGTTCAAAATAAGAAATTCGGGCCAAAACATCAGTAAACCTGTTATCAAAGTTATCAAGGTATTGACCGATCAGAAGCTTGCACAGCCAACCAAACAACGAGAAAAATAGAAATGGAGTGGGAAGCACTATTGGATGAATTAACAATGAAAACAAAATACATAAACTACAATGAAGCTCTTTGATTCTCAGAGGACCCTTTTAACTACACATTGATACTAATGAGCTCGAGCTCGAGCTCGAATATTTTTACTCGAATGCACATGCATGCTCAAGTTATCCATTCCCCACAAGTTAGCCAATCACAAAAATGTAATCACAAGAACAACAATAAAATGCAATAGGCGGACCAGCAAGTCACATTGCAAGAACAAGTGAAAAGACTAAATTTTCATACAGTTTTAAGCATCAAATTGTGGCAGTTTCTTGCTTGAATCACGTTAAAGTCCAAAAATTAAACAAAAAAACTAAAAAAAAAAGGATTTTTATTGAATAAAACTACCTGCAATTGGATGAGAAGCTTTGTGGTGACCTGGTCGGTGGAGTCAATAACGGAGTGAAGAGAGGAGGTGGAGGGCTTGAACTTGGAACGGAGCAGAGGGTAAGCCGCCGAGGGCAAAGACGGGATTTCATCCCACTCGCAATTAGGGTTCTGCAATACGTACTTCCAGATGAGAGGGATGAAGCGAGTGTTGATTTGCGCATTCTGAAATTCCTCTGTGATTATTGAAGCATCGAATACTGATTTATATGCCGCCCCCTTCGCCGGACGCCGCCATTGGATAATAGCTGCTGGATTGTCCAATGGCGGCCGCGGCGAAGGGGGCGGCATATAAATCAGCATTCGCTTCTGCTGCGAGAAAGAGAGTGAAGAGCGTTTGCTTGATGATTGATTGTATTAAGCTATTAGGGCAAAGGGCAGCACGCATTCTATTTCACCAGAAAGCGCTTTCATTTGTCAGAGATTTTGGTGCTCCATGTTCTATCTATCATGTGCAACGCACGTGTAATTTTGTATTTTTAAAAAAATAAAAAATACTGTTTATGATTCACCAAGGGTCTTTTGGACATTAAAAAAAGTTATTACACCAAAACTCATCCGTATATAAAGCAGTAATATAAATTGGTCAATAAAACACATTTTATGTGCCTACAAAATCGTAGTACTTACAACAAATTAAAAAAATGATATTAGTTATATTTGCACACTTTACATGCGTTTAATATTTGTATTTGAAATTCATTGGAAAAGAATTAAAAAAAAAAAATACATACATTGTACTTAAATTGGCATTATGGGAAGTTATTTGTACTAAGAATTGAGGCACATTCTATGTGTGTACCTAGTCTTTGTTTTTTTATGTTACATTAAGTGATTGTGTGTCTCAAATTAGTAATATAATATTATTTGGGAAAATTTTACAGTTTCTTTTCGAGAATCATTTCTTTTGTTTTAAATGTTTGTATAGTATAATATCATGTGTTTTAAAAATTTATACTGTACAAACTTTTAAAGTAAAGATAATGATTCTCTAAAGGATACAGTAAAATTCCCCTATTATTCATTCTCAAATCTTAGAGCATTAAATCGAGGATAATGGTAAGTTTGTTTTGGAGGTAGGTGGTTGTGGGAATGGGGTTGATCTTGATAGGTGTGTGTTAGTTGGAGCTGAAGAGAGTTGTTAGGGGATGTGGGTAGTTTGAGTAGGTTTTTAGGCACAAATCAATATTCGATAAAAACTGATCCTTCCCTTCTTGAAACAATTGCCGTTCTAGTAATTACACCAATAGATGAAATAAAATTATACAATTATCAAATAATATGTGTTTGTGAAGTTATTATAAGAAATTATGGACACGTGTTAAATTTTATTTTTGTAAAAAATTATAGTATCAAAAAAAAAAAAATTAATTTATTTTTGTAAAAAACTATAGTACCAAAAATATATATTATGTCAAAATTACTCTTCCATTATATAAAGTAATAATGGAAAGTTATAGCTGTGGGTTGTTTTGTTTATCTATTTTTCAAAAAATTAGATCAAAATTTAAAATTATGCTCCCTAGTTATGTAAAGTAGTAATATTTGAATAATTGATACCACTACAATAAGGGTTGTTCTAATATGAAATAATTCTCATATAAATACGCTAATATTAATATTATCCTAATATGGAAAATAAAAAAATTTGTTAATTTTGAATGATAGTGGTGGCTCCGTTTGGTGGTAAGTAATTATTCACTATTTTATAAATAATATCTTACACTTATTACTTAAATGTGTTTTCCAATCATCTTTTTGTCATCTAAAATTAAATTACTAGAAACCAGTAAAATAATTTTATAAATTCGATAAAAAAATCTAACATTTTAAGAAATAAAGATTGATGCACATGCTACTTTCTACTTTCTTCTCACCCCCTACCATTCATTGAAAAGAATTCTAAAAAATGGTGCATCCCATGTTTTATTGATTCATCCTGTGGGCATTACTTGTAACGGATTTGACTGAAGGAAAATTCGTTTTGGTACGTGAGAGTTGAATTTCATGCATTTTAGATGTGTTTAAAAAATGCATGAAATCGACCCAATTTTTTGACCTTGAATTACTTGGAACAATCCACTAAGGGCAGATTAAGATAATGCTTATCCTCACAAGATTAGATAAATTCCCCCTAGTTAAAGAATGTCAACTTAGATTTTTCTTCCTCGAACATATTTGGTCATTGGCAAATGGCAATTGACAGTTCAAAGGATTTGTATCCACTCTCTAGTGATTTTGATCTTGAATTTTGTTGGATAGGATATGATTGAAATCATTTACAATACCACAAATTTTGAAATATTTGTCAAAATCAATTTACGTGATGAAATTATATTAAATCATTAATTCCACCCACTTTTTAATCCATGATCGGGCACTTTGTGATACTTGATTATACAATTCTTGATACCTGATAGTGATTCATCTCTCTTTAGTATTTGAAAATATTGTTATCACTTTATATAGATAATTATATTAAATCAATAATTCCACTTATTTTTTTATTACGTGATCGAACACTTTTTGATACTTGATCGTGTTTCGTTTTTTCTTTTAGATTCGTCAGTAAATTTATCATTTTATACAAATAATTATATTAGATCATTAATTCCACTGCTTTTTAATACATGATCGGACACTTTTTGATATTTGATTGTGTTTTGTTTCTAATTTTAAATTCATCAATAAATTTATCACTTTAGACAGATAATTATATTAAATCAATAACTCCACCTACTTTTTAATACATGATCGGGCACTTTTTAACACTTAACAATTATACAATTTTTTATACTCAATCATATTTTATTTGTTTTTTGAATTCATCAATAAATTTATCACTTTATACAAATATACCAGCATCAATGAATCTATCAATAAATTTATCACTTTATACAAATATACCGGCATCAAATATAGCCCTCCGTGGTTGCCTCTCTTCGCAGCCAGTCAAAACTAGCGCTCCCTCGAAAAATAATAGTAGTAAAGTAATAAAAAACATGTTACAACTTACAACACGCAATTGCGGAATTGCGTAAGGTTCACCGAAGTCAATTTTGCTGACTTTTATTGCATCCTCCGTTAGACAAAAACGTGCAATAATTAAAAAATATTATCATAAATTCAAATTTACGACTCACATTTAAATACTTCTGTTAAGATTAAATTTATAAAATTTTATTTATCAAATTTTATAATATTTAATTTATATTACATGATCTATATATAAAATTATAGATCAATCTACCTAAATATTGTGGATAATAATTTATGTAAATATATAATCATGCTTAAGGATGACTTTTCTTTAGCATTTTTGCTTCTTATAAGTTAAAAAATATATATTTATTGATCATCATTATCCAAGAATGTTCCTCCAGCTGTCTACAATACATTCTGGAGGAGTACTATAAATTACAACGTCATGAGCGGCTAACCTTAGCTTACAAATCAGAAGCATTTTTAGTTTCAAAGTAAACTTAATTACCAGGAAAAAAAAAAAAGCAGCAGAAAATTGAAGAATTAGCTTAAAATGGAAGGTTTAATACCATTTTTGATTCGGGCCATGAAGAAGCAAAGGCCTGGACATAGCTATAGATGCATGTCCGGTGGGAGCTCTAACCGGAGCTATCATTTGTTACTTGGAGAAAATTCGATGGAGGGCTCATCATCTCATCGTCGAACCCGGTCGGAATTTCAGCCGCCGAGCGTTGATTTCTTCGAGCAGCAGCGGCGGCGGCGGCGTTCATCAGGCGGGGCCGCTGGTTTGGATCATTACAGGACTTATACAAACCAAAAATGGCAGAAGCTTCAATAGAGCAGCCTCTTCCATGCTCTGTTACCGAGTTTCCAGGGGAATAAAATCTTAAGGCCGAAACAACTCCCCCCCTACAAAAAAAAAAAAAAAAAGTTTTTAATTTCTTTTTTTTTCTTTATTTCTTTTTATGCAAGTATTTGTTGGCTGTTGTAACAGGATTGTAATTTGTGGAAATTAAAAGATCATGTGATGTACTATCTTGTATTTATTATTTATTTTCAAGTGTAATATATAATGCAAGATCTTAATGGTGATTGTTTCTTTAATTATGCGTGCATTGTTTCAGTTCATATCTTCAGCTCAATAATAATTTTCGTGGTCTTGTGCCTGTTATCCAATATATGGGTAAATTATAACAAATTTCTTTGTGCCTTAGCTAATAAATTACTTCTTAAATTTACAATTCGTCCCTCTATATAGTTTAAATTACTGTTAAATATTTTGTTAAGTGAGGAGGTTGAAATTTTTTGATTTAAAAAGTTATACATGTTAGTCATTTTCAGCATCTAATTAATGCTATATATGTATTTTAATTTAAAACATAACTTCTCCATCCGTTTTAGTGGAAGGTTTTTTTTTTTACTTTTTATACAAATCCGTTAAGATTTTTAGCATTTCATCCATTTTGCACATGAGGATAAATTATAAATGTGTAAACAAACTAAACATTAGTCAAATTACAAGGAGATTCATTGTAATTTACCCTCATTCAATTAATACTTCGAGTGGATTTTTGAGTTTTACTTGGTCAAGTCTATGCTCTTGGGTGTTATTGTCAAAACAAATAATAAAAACTACTCCTTGATGAAATCTAGATTAACTTCAGCCTAATATTCCTGGTGCTGGAGTGACTCATCTTCTTGTTTTTCATCAACAAATCATTAAAAGAGTTTCCTACTTAACAGTTTTAGCACAGCCACTTGCAACAAATCATTATTCTCATTAGTAATTTGTTTCTCATCATACCATCAATACATATGCAGAAGAAAAGCTGGTTCTTTGCAATTTTCTACTTGTATTATCTAAGAAATCCTGCTAGTGTTACCATCTTAAAGAGATCACATAACCCCCCCTCCTTTGGCTTTCTCCCCACCATTTCCCAGCTTAATATCAAAATGATGCTCTTGCTGGCGCTCGCTGGAAGAACCAACGACAATGCTATGCTGCCCGACGACCAATTTCCTCTTTGCTTCTGTATCCACAATGCTTAAATCTTCGCAAACATCCAGTTTCACAGTGATTGATTCTGTCTTCCCTTGTTTCACCTCTACTTTCTCAAAACCGACTAGCTGTACATTCGGCTTTCCAGTTACTCCTGGGGCATTTGCAGGCTTCCAAAACACGAGCACAACATGGGATCCGTCCATTTTCCCTTCATTTTTCACGCCAACAACCAATTCAAATTTGAATTCCTGACAATTCACTTGAGCAGTATCAATCCATTGGTTTGGTTCAGGAGCGAAGTCGGGATACAGAACGTTAAAGGGCAATTCATAAGCAGTACTTAGCAGGCTTTATGGTTATGATGGAAGGTGCAGATATAATAAACTCAGAAAAGTTTGAGTAACTTAGACCGTGGCCAAACTCATAAATAGTCTTGCCTGAGTAGAATCTGTAGGTTCTTCCAGGATAGTTTCTTGAGGCATTGGCTCTCATATTCATGTCGTCCATGGGCACGTTATCCACATATTCTTGTGGATACCAAGTAAAAGGTGTTCTTCCACCTGAAATACTTTACTAATGCATCAATATCGTGTTTCTTGATTAAGATCATTTTTCCCTTTGCCAAATATTAGTTGAGAAACACTCAAGACCATTATGTCATACAAAAAATTAGTTGAGCTTGTTTAAGATGGAGGAGAGAATGAGCACCTGGATTATAATGTCCGAAAAGTACTTGAGCTAAAGCATCACCTCCATCTTGACCAGGGTAGCCAACCCACAAGATTGCCCCAATTTTACTATTGTTCTTTGCAAAAGAGACATCAATAGGGCCAGCAGACATTGTAAGATAACTAGTATGACAGATCCAGTTGTTGCTTTAGACACTTCCAACACTAGCTTCTCTTGAAATCCAGGTAATTTTAAGTCCACTCTGTCGCGCCCTTCATCTTCAATTGTCCGATTTAGGCCCATTACAAGTACCACTGTATCAACTGATGCTGCAGCTTTAGCTGCTGCCTCAATTTGGCTTGTATTGTTGCGCTGAATATCAATACATCCCGGCTCATATGTTGCGTTTAGCACATACTTCTTCAGACCTTGAAAAGGCGTAGTGTATCGACAGGGTTTACCAGCATAGATACTTAACATAGTCTCAGTGGCATTAGCATTAGGACCTATAACAGCCAAATACTTGGTCGCGTTTTGTGACAAAGGAAGAACACCATTGTTGTCTAACAAAACTATACCTTGCATTGCAGCTTCAACTCCCAATATTTGGTGATCATTAGTACATACATCGGATGGCCCAAGTTTTCCAAATGGGAGATTTTTTGGGTCCCCATCAAACCTATAGAAGCCTAACCGCATTAGAACACTGTAGTTGTATATCAGGGACTCATCCACTATAGCTTCCTCGACTTTCTTTAAGTTTATAGCTTTCTCTGTGTAATCTTGGAGATAGGTTCCACAATTCAAGTTCAAACCTGTGTGACTATGTAACACAGATCAGTATCTAGTTTACAAGGAGAATTTTAAAATTTTAAGGCAAATGGCACAAGTGATCCAAACCTGCTTTCAAGGCAAGCGCTACTGCGTCCTCTGGTGTTGCAGTATAATGCATTTCCTCATAATACGTCTGAATGGAATCCCAGTCAGAAACTATATATCTGCATCAGAACCAAAGAAAGTATCCTCAAGACATAGTGAACAAATTTGTCACTACAAGAATAACAAGTCTTTCAAATGTATCATATATCCAAGGAAACTATTGCAGTGATTCTACACTTATGACTTTACCTAGTGGATTTGATGAATACAGTTTGCAATACTACTCTACCATGTAAAGATCAAAATTCATATGCTTTTCGCAAAACAAACGCACCCATTTAGTCCCCATTGATCCCTGATTATTCCTTTCAGCAAATTGGGGTCTGCACAGGTAGGGATGCCATTCACCTTGTTGTATTGCTCGTTCAAGGCGACCCTTTGCAATACCCATATGCCCGTCGGGACGAATCTGTCGTCGATATCTACCACAGCGTCCCCTCCCCGGACCCTTACCAATGGTTAAACCAAAAAAAAACAAAAAAAATATTCTTTCTTTAATGTTTTTTTGGGGGTTTCTTGAAGCTTTACTTACTCTGCTTTGATGGGTTGTTTTTGTTTCTTGTGGAGTATATAGGCTTGAGGATCCAGCTTCGGAGGAGACCAAAGAATATGTAGAGAAGCTGGAGGAATTAACGGAATCGGCGCTTAAGACATGCGAGACCAGAGATAAGCTTCGTGCAAAGATTACAGAGATGATCGAATTTCCTCGCTATGAAACTCCATGTAGGGCTGCTAATAAGTACTTTGGCTTTCATAACCGCCGGTCTTCAACGTATATATACATATACACGAATTTAATTTACGATCTAAATTACCTGCGTATTCTGTTAATAGAAGAAACCAATAATACCCTTGGAAATCAATTATTAGTTCAAATTTCGGTTTCTTGGATTAAAAAAAATAAAGCATTCATACAAAAAAAAAAAAAAGGCAAAGTAACAAATGCATTTTCCAAATTTATTCAAGAAAGCATCCTCAAGAGTACCAGAGAAACTAAGAGAAATCCTGTTTAGTTATTGCATTTTTAGAATTGCTTTTACATATATGTGCTACTTGATCGAAGAGAGAAAAAAAGAAACTAATATTGGTAAATACAAAATAAATTTTAATATCATAATAACCAATGTTATCATAATCCGAATCCTTCATATTTAATTATCAATAACATAAATTAAAGATTAGAGTGGAAACGTATATGAATCCATAAGAATTGATATGATTCTTGAATACTCGAATGCGATTCTTGATTCTACAGATTTGATTTGCTTGAGTGTTGTAGTTATTTATTTTCCAGATTGATATGTGCACATTTTAGAGAATAGAATTCTTACTTTTTTTATGATGGTATGTTAGTAAAAGTAACATAATGAATTTGATGACCATAACATATTTATAAGTATGCACTTTCCTTATTCCCCAAGTTTTGCCCATCATAAAATAGAAAATAAGGCTTTAGAGTTTCTACACATAAAAATTCATATTAATTAGATGACTTAGCTCCATTTATCTTTAAACCATATTAGATTACTTTAATTGGAATATTTAATTATGATAGCACATATTACACAATTAATATATATATATATATATATGTGTGTGTGTGTGTGTAAGGGTTAATTTCATAAACCTCCCCTGAGGTTTATGCTAATATCACTTATTGCCCTGAATTTTCAAAAATCTCACAAACTTCCCATAACTTTACATATGCTGTAACAATTTCAACCCAATTGAATAAAATATCATTTTAGGAGGGAGAGAAGCAATTTTGCTTTCCATTTTTACCCCTAAAAAGAGAAATCAATTTGGTATAACATTGGAAAAAAGAAAAAGAAGAAATTTAAAGGATTTAAATGAGATTGTTAAAAAATAACATTGGGAAGCATATATTTATCAGTTGAAACATACAGTTACTTTTAGTTATCATTAAAAAAAATATATGGTACTTTTTAATTTATGAGCTTGTGATTTTCAAAAATAAAAAATACCAATTACAACTATTTTATTATAATACATAGTGTGTTTCTACATATATTAAATTTTTATTTATTTGGAACACAAACAAATTGACATGCATATATTTTCCTAAATAAGTTGACAAAAAATTTAACTAAAAGAATACATTTTAATTTTTTTTCGCTTTACGAGTTTTGATTTCCTAAACAAAATACATACCACATTTTTTATTATATTATATAGTTTGCTTTTAATTGTTCTATTTTTGTGTTGAATGACATACAGTACATTTTATTATCTTGATCTTAAATTTTTTAAGTAAGTTGAACAAAAAAATTTATCAAAAAATTATATTTTAATTTTTTTAGTTTATGAGTTTGTGATTAACCATATAAAATATCAGTTTTTATAAAAATATTGTGTGTTTATACATATTAAAAAAATAAAAAAAATAAAATAAGTACATTAAATCACATATTTTCACAATTAAGTTGACAAAAAAATGTTAAAAGACTAAAGGGTGATAAGTGAAATGATTAGAAACCTTAGCGGAGGTTTTTTAAACAACATTTTCATTATTTACTAAAGAAGAAAGAATACAATTGTAATTTCATGCTAATTAGGACCCCACTTACAAGAGAGGAGAGGTAAGTGATATTTCTAAAAGTTAAGGGGTGCTAAGTGATATTAGCCTAAACCTCAAGAGAGGTTTGTGAAATTATCCCTATATATAAATGTCCAAAACCCAATATTCTTTCACTTGGACTACATATAGATCATTGTAAAACATTTTGAGTTCAAAACCTTTTGCTATCATGACCAAAGTCATCTCTGATGCACAATCTCGTCCATTAATCATGTCAATATAGGATAAAAATAATTTTCATTACATCAATTGTGACTAAACCCATTCTTGGTCATGTATATCACTACAACCAAATGACATAGATCAAGTATGGATATGTAGCATAGAAATTACACACATTTGTGATCAAAACGTACTTATTTCTATCTAATCTAACTTTATTCTCTATAGAAATCAACCTGAAATAAGTCAGAGTAAAAACTAAACCAAGCACTTTATTCTTGAAATTGATTTTTTTATTTTTGCAAAAAATCTCCATAATCATAAAATGTGTCTTAGAGTATATAAACCAAATACAAACTCCTACTAATCCTAAATATCTCTATATACCATAACACCCATATAAGTAGTATGCTCATGAAGGATCTTGGGTGGCAAATCTTTAGGAAGCGGTTCTGCAATTATATAGTTTGTGCAAATATGCTCTATAGAAATTAGACCACTCTGAACTCTTTCTTTCACAACTAAGAACTTGATGGTTTATGTATTTAGATTTCATTGAGCTCCTACTGTTGTTAGAATATAGAATTGTTGATTTATAGCTTAAATGGTCTTTCATTACTATCCAAAATTTGCAGTCTTGTGACCAAATTTCACAACTATATTCCTTAATTGGATGCCTCATAACACGCTATAAATTCAACTGCCATGGTGGAAGGAACTATGGCTGCTTGTTTAACACTTTTTCATAAGATAGCTCCACTAGTAAGCAGATAAATATAGCCCAAAGTGAATTTATGATTGTCTAGACATCCAACAAAATTGGAGTCCAAATTCCCAATAATCTCTTATATTTAAACACATAATGTTTTGTTCTCTGAATATACCATATTACTGAAGATACCGAATAACTAGTTGGTTGATTTCCAATGATTCATTCCTGAATTACTTAAATTCTACCTAACATCCCAACAATATACCCAATATCCGGACGCATACAAACTTGAGTATACATCTGACTATGTATAGGTTTCGAGATATTCCACTATTGAAGTATAGGGAATCTCTACATTTCCTTGCTTTCAAAATTATTTTTAGGGCACTGATCGAAATAGAATATGTCTTTCTTAGCAATAGGGGTATCACCTAGTTTGTTATACTGCATACCAAATCTCTTAAATACTTTCTCGATATAACTCTTTTGTGATAGCCCAAGAATACCCCGAGAGCGATCTCGATATATCTGAATTGCTAATACAAAAAAGACGTCCCTGAGATATTTCATTTCAAATTTTTTTAATAAAATTTTTTTAGTTTCATATAATAAACCTATATCGTTGCTGGCAAACAGTATGTCATCGATATATAGAACCAGAAAAATGTGCCTACTCCTACTAAACTTGTGGTATACACAACCATCAACGAAATTCATCTCACAGCCAAACAAGATGATAATTTGATGAAATTGGTGATATAATTGATGATAAGCTTGCTTAACCTCATAGATGGTTTTCTTTAATTTGCAAACCTATATTATTTACATTTTTAGCTACATAGAGTTTTCTGGTTGCACCATATAACTGTTATTATAAATGTCACCATTGATAAATACAGTCTTTACATCCATCTGATGTAACTCAAGGTCAAAATGTGCCACTAAAGAAATTATTATCCAGAAAGAGTCTTTTGATACCGAAGAAAAAGTCTCTTTATAATCAATGCTTTCCTTTTTTAGTAAAGCCTTTTGTGACAAGACGAGTCTTATATCTCTTTACATTATCCTTCGAGTCCTTTTTGGTATTAAATATCCATTTGAAACTAATGAGTTTCGCACCTTGAGTAGTGTGACGAGTTCCCAAATATCATTGTCTTTTATGGACTTAACTTCCTCATTCATGGCATTAATTCACTTTTGAGAGTTAGTACTTTGTATGAATTGATGAAAGTTGATTGGATCATTTTCTACCAATCCAATTTTATCCCCATGTTCTTAGAGAAATCAATGTAATCATCCAGAACCACACTTTTTATTTCTCTAATCGATCTTCTTAATCTGGCATTTGGTTTTGAAGTTGTTGAGTTTGTCTTCAGGAATAACCTATTGTTATTGACGAGGGAGATTTTCAACATGTCTTGTAATTTTGGTATGCTTCTTGAACAATGTCAGGAATAGAAGTCTGATCATTGTCAATAACAATTGTAGGAAGAGAAATGGATTCCTCTTCAAAGATAAAGTTTCTTACCTTATCTCTCTCTCCAAACTCAATATCCTCAAAGAACTGGGTATTTCCCATCTCAAAGAAGGATCTGGATTCGGGATCATAAAATTTATACCCCTGAGATCATTCATAGTACCCAACAACATAAGTGCTGACCCATTTTTAGTCCAATTTCTATTTGTTTGGCCTATAAAACCTTCCCTGAGATGGACAACCCCATATATGTAAATGCTTTATATTGGGTTTTTAGTCAGTCTATAGTTTATAAGGGGTTTTGGTCGTAACCTTAGCTGGGACTCTATTAAGGATATAAACTGCATTCTTTAATGCCTTTCCCCAGAGTGAATCTTAGTAAGGTTGTATGACTAATCATACTTCTGACCATATCCTTTAAAGTTCTATTTCATCTATCAGCAACATCGTTCATGCTAAGAGATCCTGGCATAGTGTACTGTGGAACGATGTCACACTCTTCTAGGAATTTAGCAAAAGGCCCTAAATGTTGTTTACCTGATCTATCATATCTTCCATAGTATTCACCACTACGGTCAGATTTGACAGTTTTAATTCTCTTGTCGAGTTGGTTCTCAACTTTAGCTTTAAAAGCCTTGATCATGTCCAGTGACTGAAATTTCTCATGAATTACATGAGTCAGCCACAATGAAAAAATTCGTCTATGAATATAATAACACATTATTGACCATTCCAAGAACCTGTAGGGAATGGCCCACAAATATCAATCTGTATTACTTCCAAGACGTCCAAAAATCTGTTGGCATCTAATCTTCTTATATTGTTTGTTTCCCCTTAATACACTCAACACATACTTGAAAGTCTGACAAATCAAGGGGATCAAGAAGTTCCATGTGACACAATTCATTCAATTCTTTATTTAGATATATAACCTAAATGCTTCTGCTATAATGAAGTAGAATTCTCAAAACAAACTAAAATGAGAAGTATACATTTATTTGCACGCCAAGCGTGACATTTGGTATAGTACTTCTTTATGTGTCCAAAATCTTTTGCTTTTTTTTTTTTAAGTGGACCATACGCAGCTTCTTTATCCTTTTTCCTTTTCTTACTTTTGTCTTTAAAGATACTTTCCAAGTGAACACTTTCATTCTTTTCTTACTTCAACCATTACTCTTCTTGCACACAATGAGAAATGGTCTCATTTAGAGACCATTTATCCTTGTGTTAGTTATAACTAATCTTAAATTGACTAAATTGAACAGGAAGAGAGATCAAAATCAAATGCACGAGCAAGTCTTCAGACTGCTCTAACTTTAGTGGCTTGAGTTTTGAAACAAGATGAGACATTTCTAGGATATATGTACTTGTTTCAACCTTATCATTTTTGAAACAATAAAAATACTTTTTAATTTCCTTAAGAAACTTCTTGGCAATTACCTTTTCAGACATATTGTCCTTGAAGGTTTTCGAAATTGAATGTTTCATGATCCTAAGACTCATGCGATTTGGACAATCCTACTTCTCATAGTCCTATTTATTCTCTTTGGAACTATTATCTGTAAGAGCAGCGGGTGGTTCAATCCTCAGCGCAAAAGTCTAGATCTTGCAACCAAGAACGATCTCTACGTTCTCTTTCCATTCCTTAAAGTTGGTTCCATTTAACATAGTGATGGAATTGATGTTGGAAGATATCATAAAAGAGAATACATTAATTGAAAATAGAACAAAACAACATATTCATATAGGTTCCAAATAACATAAATAATAAATTGATAATAAATTCTATCAAACAATAAGTCTATCTTTAGATTGACTTATTATTCACATGAAATATCAAATAATTCTCACATATTTATTACTTTGTGTGTATATGTAATTCAGCCAAATATTAACATTTCCTTTGAGCCGATAAATATCTACATAAATTGCATACACACAATCATCTTGATGTTCCAAAATAAATTTACCTACATAAAAGGAGCTATTTTGATATCATGTTGTTTTAATCAAATTGAACATTAGACATTCTTAATTAATTTACCAAAATTGGAATTTTATAATTTTTTTTTTAAAAAAAAGAAAAAAAACTGACCACAAATGATTCAGTCATGAACAAAGTTCATGACCTTATCGTTACTGATGTTCATGATCATTTAACCTATTGGTCATGAACTGTAACTTTTGATCATGAACTGTAAGGTTCATGACCTATGTGCCTTATGATCATGAACTTCAGTTCATGATCGTTCTCAATCCCTTTTTTTTTAATAAACCAAATTGATTCCAAAGGAATCAAACAAAGAATCCTTATTGGTCATAAACACAAGTGTTCATGACCAAACTGAATGCTTTATGATCATGAATGAAAGTTCATGATCCACAAATCCTTCTCATCATGAACTTTTCCACATTAACGTTCATGACCCGATCCATTTTAAAAAAAAAAATTCAAATACCAAACAAATCCAAAAAAGGAAAAAAAATAAAACCAAAATCTTGATTTCAACAATTAAATTACAAAATATTGTTGAACTCAAAAAATTTAATCTATAATATAATTATAGATTATTTTTAAATACAACAAACTAAATCATATAAAAGAATTGTATTTAAGAACAAGATCCGTATGAAATCACATCATAAATCAAATCGAAAAACTAATTTCTTAATGATTCAACATGAAGATGGTTTGATACCACTTGTAGGTGAATATCAAATAAATTTTAATATATTGACAACCAATGTTATCATCATCCAGATCCTTCATGTTTAATTATCAAGAACATAAATTAAAGATTAGATGCGGAAGCATACTTGAATCTATAAGAATTGATATAATTCTTGAATACTTAGATGCGATTCTTGAACCTACGGATTTGATTCTTGAGTATTGTAGATATTAATCTTCCAAATTGATACACCTACGTAATTTAGAGAATAGAGTTCTCACTTTTCTGATAATGTAAGTAAAAGTAACATATGTAGATTTGGGGACCATAACCTATTTATAAGCACACTTTCCTTATTCCCCAAGTTTAGCCCATCATAAAATAGGAAATAAGGCATTAAGGTATCTACACATAAAATTCCATACTAATTAGATGACTTAGGCCCATTTATCTTTAAACTATATTAGATCACTTTAATTGGACCTTTTAATTATGATAGCACATATTACAAATTAATATATATGTAAATGTCCAAAACTCAACAATTAAACCAATATATTTAAAGTTATAGAATGATTTGATATGATTTTACAATCTCAAAGTCAAAGAAATTTTAAGATGACATTTGGCTTGAGAAGTAATGAGTGTAGGCCTAACTAATAAACAAGGTTAATGGCATTACATGCCTCTTATTTATGCTAATTGGCACTTTACACCTCAAACTATTAATTTATACAATTTTCTATATAAAACTACCTACTTTTTGCACTTTAGCACAATTACAATTGTCTAATTTGGTCATTCTTTGGTTGGTTAAAAGATCCTTTGCCATAAGCTAAATCACACCTTATGTGGGTATTTTAAAAAGTGCACAAAATACTGAAAGCTTATATTTGTTAATTGGTGCTTTGAATTGACCAAAACTGAGGTGATTGCACTACAGTGCTAAAACTTGGAAATTTGAGGTAGTGAAATGCACAAAAATAATAATTCAAGGGGCAAAGTATTAAACATGCATAATTGAGGGATGCAAAAGGCCATTAACCCTAACAACTATTCTTGTTTTCAAATGAGTCAAAGGAGATTTTGTTTACATTGTTGGAATTAGTGAATGTGAAATTACTCTCAATGACCTTTGAGTGGTAATTTGTTTACCACTTTAGTCCTTGTCTGATCAGCTACCCTTCTATACATGAATTAGACATTGATTCAAAGTAATAAACATGAATGACATTAGCGTGTTCAATGAACTAATTGAATGTGTTCATGAACTATGTATAATATTAATTGGATGATCATTCATGCATATGTAATTAATGTTGCATATATTCATGAATTGTGAACTTATTAATGATGTGTTTATTAATATATTCATGAATTGTAAATTTACATCTATAGATAATTAATGATGTGTTCATTAATTATAGAGATTCATTCACATATCATTAATGTTGTATACATGAATTATGTGTATTCATGAATTAGGAATGTTCATTCATGAACATGAACTATGAATGTTCATTCATGTATTAATATTGTGTCTATTCATTAGCTCCAAAAAATATTATAAATATGGGTGGTGTAAAGGAGTTGGAAAATATATGCTTATTCAAGTTCAAGAGTCTTCTTTCATTCTATTTCCTTTCTTGATCTCCTACTCTAGAGTTTTAAGAATCATGTTTCGTAGAGAGAAAGTTGAGAAATATTTGACAAGTTCGTAAACATTGTTAAGTAGTGCAACTTACAAGGGTAGAGTTGTTCAGAAATTCTGGGAGACAATTGCATAATATCCGTTTGCACCAAGTGACGGACAATTACACCTTAAGGACAAAGGATTGAGTCCTTGGCAACAACTATACTTATTAATTCATGTTGATTGAGTTCATCTTCATCAAGTAAGTATTTATATGTTTAATAATTTATTTATAGCATATAATTATATTTAAACAAAGATTGCAAATAATAACATCATTATTTCTCCAACATTCTTAAGGCATAACTTTTTATTATTTGTTTTCTTTGTTAATCATTTGTATATTGTTAATCAATATTTTTATTTCTTAAAAATATTCGTAATTGCTCAATATATCTACTCTTGATCAAAACTCTGTTTGTAACCAATATTTATTTATTATATATTAGTTTGAGATGGCAACTACTATAAATACTTCGACATCTACCTCTTTTGAGGTGAAAATTCTACATACACCTTCTGTGGTGTATGGTGAGAAACTTGAGAAGTTCAATGGGTTGAAGTTTAAACAGATCAGCAGTGGCAACAAAAGATGTTGTTCTATCTAACTACCTCAAACTTGGCTAAGTTTTTTACTGTGAATACACCTAAACCCTCAGGAGAGGAATCTGATCTCGTTGTTATGGTTGTTGCTGTGTATACATTGAATAATAGTAATTTCATGTGCAAGAACAATATTTTGAATGGTTTGGACAATACACGTTATGATGTGTATAGGTTCATTCCTAGTGCCAAGGTATTATAGGAAGGTTTGGATTGAAAGTATAAGGCTGAAGACGCTGGCTTGAAGGAATTCAAAGTAAGCAAATTTCTTGACTTTAAATGATTGATTCAAAAGCTGTAGTAAGCCAAGCTAAAGAATTTCTATTCAATTTACATGATATTCATGTAGAAGGTATGATTCTTGGTGAATCTTTCCAAGTGGCTTCTTAAAGATCATTATAAAAATTGTTACCATCTTGGAAGGACTCTAAGAGCTGCCTTAAGCATAAAAGTAAGGAGATGAGTATTGATGATCTTATTTTAAGAATTAAGGATAGAAGAGGAAAACAAAGTGTCTGAAAGGAAAGCAAGCCCTTCATCATTTGATGCAAAAGCAAATATGGCTGAACAAGCAGAGAGATCCCAAAAAAAGAACCATAAAAAGAAACTTGCTATGAAGGAAAAAACCCTACTAAGAAGTTCAAAAGCAAATGCTGTTCTTGCAACAAGGTTCGGCATCCAGTCAAGGATTGCAAAAATGTACCTCAACATGAAAAATGCAAGAAAAGAAATATTGTCCATGTTACTGAGCTTGATGACCTTACAAATGATGTTTCAAAAATAAACTTGTTTGTAGTTGTTTCTGAAGTCAACTTAATAAGCAATCTTGAATAATGATGGATTGATACTAGTGCCACAAGACATGTTTGTATGGAAAAGAGGATTTGTTTTTGAAGTCAACTTAGTAAGTAACCTTGAATAATGGTGAATTGATACTAGTACCACAAGACATGTTTGTATAGAAAAGAGGATTTTTTTTATACCTATAAAGAGGTCCTAGATGGTGAACAACTGTTCATGGGAAATACATCTATTTCCAAGGTACTTGGCATTGGAAAAATAATTCTGAAAATGACTTCTAGAAATCTTCTCACCCTCAACCATAGTTATTAAACTCGGCTTGGCAATTGGACTGAGTAGCCCGGTGAACCGGTAATAGGGCTAGGCTGGGTTGAACATCTAATTGAATATGCATGAAATCCGTTGACATTTCTACGACCCGGCGGTTCAATTGGATGAACCAGAAATTTGTTCGATTAAACCAACCATAGTTATTAAACCCAACTCGACCCGACGGTCAGACTACGTTATCGGTGAACTGGCCATAGGGCCAAGCTAGATTGAACATCTAACCGGATAGGCATGAAATCCGTTTACTTATCAATGACCCTACAGTTCAATCGGATAAACCAAAAATCCATGCAGTAGAAACTATCTGGTTAAACCGTCCAATCAACCCAATAAGCTATGACTTTTTCTGTAAAAAATTCTCTCACGCAGTTGCAAGGAATCGAACACTAGTCCCCATGGAATTAAATTGCTACTTTAACTACCAGACCCGCCTCATGGCTGTGTCAACTTTCAAGGCTATATATTATTTATTCACTTCAAACTCCATCTTATAATTTTTTTCACTTTTCCTCCTCTTTGTAAAAATATTAAATTTCAAAACCAGTTAACTTTTCAAAAAACATTTGCTAGTATTATATTTCCTAAGACAAAATGTATCAAGTAATATTTACAAATGTTTTTTTCCTAAACATTTACTATTCTTAAATATACAATCATTATAAAGTAATTATGTAAGAAATAGTAAAAAAAATAATTTTTTATGTGTTAGATATACATTGTTATTTATCTTATTGTAAATAGTTTTAAAACTATATATGTATAGAACTTAAATTACCTATTTCAATCTTTTTTGTTATAGTTGGTAAAGGAATTAATTATTTTATTATTCTTTTACAATAATTAAAAGTTTGATATTACATTTTTATCAATATTTAAACCATATGTCTCTTATTTCTACTACCTTGAATTTATTAAATATTTAATAAAAAATATATTCTAGTGACCCACCAGTTGAACCAGTAACCCATTGATCTACCTCCCTTGTCAGGTTCCTCACCGATTCAGGTTTTCATGTAGCTAACATTAGAAAGAATTTAGTGTCCGGCTCATTGTTGTGTAAAAATAGTTTTAAATTAGTCTTTGAAAGTGACAAATTTTTACTTACTAAGAATGGTATGTTTGTCAAGAAAGGGTATCTTTGTGATGGCTTCTTTAAATTAAATGTAATGACCATTGTAACTAAGAATGAGAATAATAACAATAATGCATCTTCTTCTTACTTGCTTGAGTCATGTGGTATGTGACATGGCAGACTTGGATATGTAAATTATAATTTTATGCAAAAGTTAATAAATCAAGATTTATTACCTAATATGATTTTTGATAAAAATTGTAAGTGTGAAATTCACAAATACTTCTTTTCATTCGGTTTGTAAGAAGTATAAACCAGTGAACCTCTAGATTTAATTCACTTAGATATTGGTGATTTAAAATATGTACAAACTAGAGATGGTAAAAAATATTTTATTACTTTTATAGATGATTGCACGAGGTATTGTTATAGCTATTTGCTTAAAAGCAAAGATGAAATTCTTGAAATGTTCAAACATTACAAAACTGATCTTAAAAATTAACTTATTAAAAAGATAAAGGTGATTATAAGTGATAGAGGTAGAGAATATGAGGCACCATTTGGTGAACTTTGTTTCCAACATGGTATTATCTACCAAACTACTACTCCTTATTCACCTGAATAATATGGCATTGTTGAGCGTAAGAATCGAATTCTAAAAAAATACTGAATGCCATGTTAATAAATTCAGGAGCACCTCAAAACTTGTAGGGGGGGAAATTTTAACTGCCAACCATATACTGAATAAAGTATACTCACAAGAAGTTAGAAAAGACATCACATGAATTATGGAAAGAAAGGATACCGTCCTTCAAATATTTTAATAGTATGCGGGTGTCTTGCAGAAGTGGCAATTCCTAATCCTAAAACAGTCAAGATAGGACCTAGGATGGTAGATTATGTGTTCATTGGATATGCACATAATAGTAGTACAAATCGCTTTCTTGTACATAAATCTGGTATTGAGAATATTCATCCTAATACTACAAAATCAAGAAATGCTACATTCTTTGAGAACGTATTCCTTTTAAAGAGGCAGAAGAAATTTTTTTACTAAAAAGAATGAACGAGTGCAATTTTAAGTAGAAATCAACAATTAGAAGTTGATGAATTTGAGCCAAGAAGGAGCAAGAAGGCTAAAACAATGAAGTCGTTTGGTCCTGATTTTCTAACTTCCTTGTTAGAAAATGAATTTTGAACTTTTATTGAGACTATGTTTTGCCCTGAAGCTTCTTTTTGGAAGGAAGCAGTCAATAGTGAAATTGAGTTCATCATACAAAATCATACATAGGAACTAGTGAATCTTCCTCCTGGAAGTAAACCATCAGGTTGTAAATCCTACATGGATGTTCAAAAGGAAGATAAAAATTGATGGAACTATTGACAAATACAAAGAATGCCTTGTTGTTAAAGGCTATAACCAACAAGAAGGTGTGGATTATTTTGATACATACTTACCTGTGTCAAGAATAACATCCATATGAATATTAACAGCAATTGCAGTTATTAATAAATTAGAAATACATCAAATGGATATAAAGACAGCTTTCCAAAATAGTGACCTTGATAGAGAGGTTTACATGCTACAACCTAAGGGGTTTGTTATTAAAAAGAAAGAAAATAAAGTATGTAAACTAGTTAAATCATTATTTGGCTTGAAACATTCTCCTAAACAGTGGCATGAAAATTTTGACAAATTTATGTTGTGTCTCTTATTAAAATTAACGAGGTTGATAAGTGTGTTTATGTAATTAGCACTAATAAGGGTTATGTTATTGTATGTCTACACGTAGATGTTTTTATTGATTTTTGGTAGCAATGAGTACATGATCAAGTCTACAAAAGACAGATCGACCATGTTAACTAAAAAGTTTAACATGAAAGACTTGGGTGTTGTAGGTGTTATATTAGGAATTAAAATTTCTATGATATCTAAAGGATTAATATTATCCCAATCTCATTATATTGAGAAAATTTTCAACAAATTTTCTTACGGTGAGACTAGCATTGTTAAAACACTAATAGACTTGAGTGTAAAATTTTCAACAAATTTTCTAAAGGTGACACTAGCATTGTTAAAACACTAATAGACTTGAGTGTACATCTGTCCAAAAATAAAAGAGAAGGGATACACCAATTGGAGTATTCTTGAATCATTGGTAATTTAATGTATGTTATGAACTGCACAAGAGCGGATATAGCATACTCTGTTAGTAAACTAAGTAGGTTTACTAATAATCTTGGTGAGGATCATTGAAAAGCTATCAAGAAGGTACTCAAGTATTTGAGATACTCCTTAAACTATATCCTACACTATACTGGATACCCAACCGTATTGGAGAGCTATAGTGATGTGAAATTGGATATCCAACCATAAAGACTCAAAATTCACAAGTGAATATGTCTTTACGCTCAGTGGTGTAGCCGTGTCTTGGAAATCCTTAAGCCAACGTGTATTTCAAAATCCACAATGGAATCAAAGTTTATTGCTCTTAATAAAGCAGGAGAAAAAGTTGAGTGGCTTCAAAATTTCTTAGAGGATGTTCCATATTTGCCAAAGCCAATGGCAGCAATTTGTGTCCATGTGACAGTCAATCAGCAATTAGAAAGGCGTAAAGTAGAATATATAATGGTAAGTCTAAACATATACGTGAATACCATTAAATGCTTGCTCTCGAATGAAATTATTTTCATTGCCTATGTAAAGTCAAAAGAAAATATTGCGGATCTGCTAACCAAAGGTTTGACGAGAAAGTTTGTGTATAAGTCATCCGGAGGAGGGGGGGATGGGTTTAAAGTCTTTAAAAGACAAAAGAATGTTATGATGATAACCCTACTTAGTTGACTGAAGATCCCAAAATATGTTATAGGTTCAAATGGACAACTAAGTCATATTGCATTTTTTGTAGCACTAGAGGAGTTTTATTTCCTACCTATTCCTATGATTACAGAAGTGCTAGCTGCGGCGATATAAGGGTGAATTGAGCTCTTAATGATTCTCATATCTTGGTAATTTTCAAGTGGGGTATATATAGCATACTCTTAATAAGAGCCACCTATATGAATGAGAAATGTGGTCGTTTCTTTGAAAATTTCAAAAAGTCTTAATTCTCTAATTCATTCATGAAACGAAGAGTTGGTCATGGCCAAAATGATCACAACTGTGAGAACTAATGGAATATTTGAGAAGAGAACTATGCGAGTACTATTGTCTTGGTTTACACAAAAAGTCGAATAGTTTAAGATATCATGTTCACTAATTAGCCCAGTAAATCCGATAGTATTTCACTAAGGAAGGTTCAAAGCTAAAAGCTACCTCTCCCGATGTAGCGACCTTCAATTCAATTCTCTTTACGAATTCTTTGAGTTTTAATCGTACTCAATGCTATGGTTGATACAAAGCATCGTAATAAGAGTAGCTCTTCCTGGTAGTAGGGCTAGTGTAAGTAAAGCGCAGTTGGTCGCTTGACACTACCGACCCCGGACGTACCCACCCGCATTAAGCGTGGGGAAGAGAATCCACAAAAGTAACGATAATAATCATTTTGGTAGTTCGCTGGGGTGTTCTTTGATTCCCAAGAAGTGTTGGTTCGAGTCCAGCTCGTGACAAGGCCCGATACGAAAAGACAATTTCTATTCATGTGAGGGATTGTTGGAATTGGTGAATGAGAAATTACTCTCAATGACCTTTGAATGGTAATTTGTTTACCACTTTAGTCCCTGTCTAATCAACTATCTTTCTATACATGAATTAGACATTAATTCAAAATAATAAACATGAATGACATTAGCGTGTTTAATGAACTATTTTTTTCGTGTTCAATGAAATAACATTGATTGGATGATCATTCATTCATGTGTAATTAATGTTATATACATGATCATCATGAATTGTGAACTTATTAATGATGTGTTCATTAATGTATTCATGAATTGTGAATTTACATCCATAAATAATTAATGATGTGTTCATTAATTATGAAAACTCATTCATATGTTATTAATATTGTATTCATGAATTATATGTATTTATGAAATAGAAATGTTCATTCATGAACATGAACTATGAATGTTCATTCATGTATTAATGTTGTATCTATTCATAAGCTCTAAAAAATATTATAAATAAGGGTGATGTAAAGTAGTTGGAGAAGATATTCTCATTCAAGTTCAAGAGTTTTCCTTTCATTCTATCTCCTTTCTTGATCTCTTACTCTAGAGTTTTAAGAATTGTGTTCGTAGAGAGAAGTTGAGAAATATTCCACAAGTTTGTAAATCTTGTTAAATAGTACAACTTACAGGGTGGAATTATTGAAATTCTAGAAGGCAATTACATAGTATCTGTTTAAACGGACAATTATGTTTTAAGGACATGAAATTAAAACAAATCTTTAACAATAACTATATTTATTAGTTCGTGTTGATCGAGTTCATCTTCATTAAGTAAATATTTATATGTTTAATAATTTATTTTAATAGTATATAATTATATTTAAACAAAGACTAAAATAATAATATCATTGTTTCTCCAACATACAATGCCCACGCTCAAAATCTGCCTTAGTTCTAGCTTTTCTCTTTTCTCAATCTGCCTTATTTAATTCACCGAAAAAAAAAATGAAAGGGTATCAACTTACTTAAAAGGTGATCAGCAAAGATAGATGCTAGTTGCTATCTTATATCACCATGATTTCACTGTAAATCCGGTGCAAAAGTTCCCTCATCACATGACATTGTTAATTTTACCCCAGAAGGATTTCATTTTGACTAGTGTTCTCGAGGATTCTATTCATTGCTTTTTATCTTTTCTATTAAAAAAACAAAATAACTTCATTGCATGATAATACGTAAACTTTGATTTTTGGTTGCAGAAAAATGAGGAAAGCCTTGTGCTAGAGGGAAGTAGAATATTTACAACATATGATACTTTGTAATACTAAGACAGATTTATACACTTCAAAAATGCTACTTAAATGCAAAATATACTTCCGCTTGTAAAGACCTCAAATGTCAAATGAAGTACTTTCCCGAAGAGGCAAACAATTACAGAAACAAAACTTGAAAACATTGTAGACCTCAAGATTCAATCAAGTATGAAGTACATAATTTCTTTAATGTCAAATGAAGTACTCTATTTTCCAAAAGCCAATTTTTGACTGAAATTTTCAAAAGCAAAATATGCCGAGAGTTAAGGTAAAAGTTTATGTAAAATCGACCATGTATTTAAGAGATTATTTTATTATACTTTAAAAACTTATACAATATACTATATGTATTTTAAAAACTTGTACCAACTAATTTTAAAGTTAATGATTTCTTCTCTAGGATTGTAGAGCTTCTAATAATTATCAATTAATCATTTCATTTAGCCTTGTGCATCCATAGAGTGACTAGTGTCACCCATATTCAAAAAAAAAAAAACAAACCCCAAATACAATTCATGGAAGTAGGTAGCAATAGAATATTATACAGCATAGCTACTAGCAAAAGACAAACACAAACACAAACACATTGCAAGTGGATATACCAATTTAAGTTTCTTCTCCAACCATCAGACACAACATATGAGATACCACTAAACAGTAAGATGGCATAGAGGGCATTCTTATTATCAATGGCAAAATCCATTGAAAGCACGACCAGATGGCGTAGATCATTGGGCAGAATAAAGACTGAAAACAAATCCACCGAAGTTCTAGCTCGTTCGTGTTCCACAGCCACAGACAAACTATGTTGACATCAAAATTTCAGGCTCACAATTACTAAGAGAGACGAAGCTAGGAGAATGAGCATACATGTATGACCCATTCTCGATTCTTCTGACAACTAATTATCCATCTTAAAATTAAGAGCAATTAAACCTTTCGATGGCCATTCTAACAGCAGTTCTCCATCTACAATCACAACAGGTTCATTCGAGGATCGAACATTCTTATTCGAGGTACCACATGGAAATCTGCTTACGTCGAAGTCATTGTTAACCCTGTGCCATCTCATCCATAATGGTCCATTTCTATCATCCTGTTGTTTCAAGATCCAGATGTTGATTGACTCTTCAAACAAGGAGGATTCACATAAGCATAGGAAACCATGATCATCCATTTCCACCAGATGCATCCTGGTGTGCTCGGGATCATCTTTGCAATATTGATCCCGTGGACCTGGGTGGGGCATCACGGAGAATTTCTCAGTTTTAGTGTCCAATGCCATGATGGATTCTGCACAAGAAGGAGCCAATCGAATATGCGGAAGCGATGATGAATTCTCCCTTGCTATTGCATATCTATTTCCAACCATCCAATAAAGAACATGATCTATGATTATTGGAGGGGTTTGAGCCCTGGGTTGGTATGAAAACAGAGCATCATCATCATCATCATGCAGCTCTCTCCAGCAACATGTTTGAGGATGGGATTGTGAGTGTGATTAAATTGACCCATCTAAAACAAGTATTCTATATTTCATGCTTCCATTTTCACGGAGGAATCTTCCTCCCCAAAGTAAGCAATATTGATCCTTCACAAAAGGGGTGAAATATATTCCATATATTAAACCTTTAGGAGTGATTAGTCTCACCTTCTCCCGCGTGATAGGATTGAGGAGAACATAGTGCTCTAATCCTGAGGTTGATTTCCGGAACTCCTCCCTGAAGATGATCAAGCCATTGGAAGAATACAAGAATTCATGGCGATCTGATTTTGATACTGGCTTCACAGAGTTAACAGTAATTTTATTTGTATAAAGAATCTCTGTAGTTGTGGCTTCACATGTATCGACCAAACATAGTTGCTTCTCCCCATCACCTCCACACTGCCGACCAACAATAATCATTGGAACACTATGCTTTAGATGCAACTCTGCAAGCTCACGAGTTGAGATCAAGGCCTTCCATCTACGGCAGACGCATCGACATCGGAGGATTGATTTAGCTGAGGAGTTTGGTTAGAATTTGCAAGATGACTTCATCAGGAATATGTCTAGGTGGTCCTCTTAGAATCTCTTCTACTACTGCTGATACTGGTAATTTGTTCCACATGGCTGAAACCCATGAGAAGCATGACGAGATTATGGATGCCATGATTGATTCTCCACACAAAATCCTTCAATATAATCTAAAAATAGTGAGATTTTAATCATAGAGAAAAATTCATCTTTTTTTTTTAATGGAATTCACTAATCTTCTAATGTTTAGTACTTTAATTGCAATTACAAAGCCAAAAGGGTTCCAAAGCAATCATCTATGAACACTAATATCACCCATGTTATGAGAAAAGCAAAATGGTCCCGCACATGCTTTATGTAAAATGGCTTTGACTACATAGTACTCTACCACTTTTGCTTTAATGTGATGCTTTAGCTGATTGAAGCTTATAATAGTATTTTCTTCGTTTATTTTGATCCAAAAAGAAAAGAGGATTCCACAACAAACTCAAGCTGAGAGTAGAAAAGAACCATCAGCCACATCTCTCAGCCCCTCCTCCCTCTGTAAGTAGTATTGAGAAAAAGGAAAGGAAAACAGTGGGTGTAGTGTGTAAATGATTAATGTTAACATGGATAATAATCTGATAATATTCAATAAGAATCCTTCATCAAAACCGTCAAAAATTAAGGAAAACTGAATTTTAATTTGAAGTGATGGTGATCATGATGTGGTCCATTAGTATAAAAGTAACAGGCTTTAAAATGGGGACCATGGTCATGCATCTTTTATAGTGTGACAAAATAATCCTAAGTTTGCACGGTGGGGTGTATAAGAGCAAGGTTGAGCTTTCGAGCTCGATTAAGCACCTCAATCAGACCACTAGCACGGCTCGTCAAACTTATGGTGAGTTCGAACTCGAACTCGAACTCGAACTCGAACTCGAACTCGATTCAAGTAAGCTCAAATACTAAGTCGAGTCTCAATCAGAGCTTGAACCCGATTGAATTTAAGTAAGCTCAATTGCACTAAGTCGAGCCTACGAGTTCGAATTAAAGCCTATTCTAAGAAATCATTGCAGCACTTTTTTTATTCAATTTACCAGGATGACAATTCCAAATTTCCAACACAATATGAACCCTTACCAGATTAATAACCACAAGGAGAAAAAATGAATTGATTATGCTAAACCACGAAATTTTTCCCCATTCTCAGAAGCATCAAACATTAAACAAACAATAGTTCGTACCTAAAATTGAGTATAAGTTTTTTTTTTTTTTTTTTTTTTTACAGCAACAAAAATAGGAACAAAAGCAGAAATAAAAGCAAGACTTGCCAGGTTAGTTTCGAGAAAACGCTTGGGATTAGTGAAGACGGTTAGATCCGCAGGCGAATGAGTCTTGACGATCTGATGAGTAAGCCGCCGGGGAGTGTACGCAGATCGCAGACAGGAGACCTACGGTTTTCTCTTCTCTTCTTTCTTCTCTCCATGTGTCATTTTCTTTCCATGCCTTTTGTGAATGGGACCAATTATTTTCACTAAATTAGGGATTAGATATTTAATATAATGTTGTCCTTGGCAAGTGATACTAAATCTGTCCCGTTGTATATCACTTTGTTTCATTGATAAAAAAGAAAAATGATTTATGAACACTTATCAAAAATTACTTTATATGATAAAATTATACTAAATTATTAACTCGTGAATTCAAATACTCAGTCCTCGGCCAAATTTTATTTTATTGTGTTTGAATTGATAGATTTGAAAAAAAATTTAAAATTTATTTATTTATTAAATGAATTTGTAAGGTAAAAATGAATGAATGTCAAATGTACCTAAATTAGAAAATTATTTAAAATTCTTCATTTTATAATTTTAGTTTTAGTAGATTTGAAATTCATTTATTTTAATTTTATAAATTTCTCTAACAAATGAGGGGATTTCAAATCTTTCCCCAAATTTATCGATCCAAACACAAACTTCCTTCTTTTCCAGATCTAATGATATCTTAGCGGTTTTGTCATTTTTTCAGTTTGTATATAACAGTACATTAGATTAAAAAAATCCTTCGTTTAATTTTTTTTAGTTTAGGTGTATTTAAAATTTTTTGATTTCAATATTAAAAAAATCTGAAATCCATTCATTAAATCTTGAGATCCAAATGGAGCATAGATTAAGAAATTCTATGTATTTTGCAATAGGGAAATATTTAGTTAAGCCTTTTTTTAAAAATATCACTTGTAACTTTGTGATGTGAATTAAATTTTATGAAATAAATAACATTAGCTAATTTAAATAAAATTTCATAAAATTTAATCCTACAGGTAGGGTAAAAAAATCAGATTATTTACGGATAAAGTCAAAAACTGGATTTACCTAAATATTTTTCATTGTGTTATAAATGCAGATAATTGACTATAATAGGGCTCCGTTTGTACATTCATAATTAGGATATTATTGAATCAATACTTGAAAGTTGAAATAAGTATTGTAATAAACTTTCTTTTTTGAAATGTGATTTATGTAAAATATTAAAAATAAATAAATAAATATATATATTGATTTTAATTTGACAAAAATATTGTATTACAAATAATAATTCCAAACGGAGCTGTCACTCAAAAGGAATTCTAAACATTCTCTGCACCATCTGAAATTGCTTTTTTTTTTTTTGGTTGAAATGGGAAATTGCTATTACAATATGGCTGCTGGAACAAACAAGGCCGAGCTTTGTCCCTGTACCTAAAAAAAGTGACGATGGGCCTTTCTCTTAAAACAGGTCCTCTGTTTGGGCTTTTAAAGTAGCAAGGACCTCATCCAGATTAATTTAATCCCACATTGTTCCTAAAACAGAGTATGGTTTTTCATGGCTTGTCTAAACTTATGTTTTGTTTATTTATTCTACGATATGATGAGTTTGGATGATGAATTTCATTGCTCCAATGTTCTATTTATATGCAACAAATGTGACTTCTGGCTCAAGTGGCAAAACAAGATAATAAGTTCTACTACCATATCACTTGTAATTGAGGCAATATCAATACAGATGGATGCCCCCAATTGCCTAAGCAGGCTAGCCTGTGAAGGATTTTGGGATGCTTAAGCGTGGAGGAAACGAAAGTAGCGAACATGGCTGCGGGCCATTGGCTCATCCATCATATACAAAGAACGTAAATAGCAAAAGAAAACAGCAGAAAACTGACTGATTCCCAATTCCCTCTGATGCCTGAGTTACATTTATCTAAGAAATTATTTGGTTTTCTCACTCTTTTCCTCCATATCCTTTTAGTGTAAGATAAAATCAACTACAATCTGATGTTATCCCTTCAAAATGAAGTAGATTTTCTATGATTGTGTTGACAGTGACTTGCCAATTTGATTGGTTCTGAAATCTAGAAGCTGTAGTGCAATTGCCTTCTTACATTTTGCTAAACCAAAATGATAAAGGATAACTTGTTTGAGTTGAGTTGCTTGATGGTAATTGTATGTCAAATTGCAACTTCTGCAGGAAATATTGATGGTAATTTTATGTCAAATTGCAACTTCTGCATGGGCAATTTGCACTATCGGACATAATAGTTTAGACAAACCTAACTTTTAACTCTATTTGTAAATTCAATAGTGTGGATTTAACCTTATTAAATAAATGACGCAAATTGATTTAAGTAAAATTTCATAATATTTAATTCAATCACAAAGTCTACAAATGAGATTCAAAATCGGGTCTATCTAAATTTTTCCCCACAATTTAGTGGAAGTTTTATGAAAAGGGAAAATTTGCTAGGTATACCAAAGAGTGTCTTTGAAGTAATTGCTGAAGTCTAACAAGCCACCAAGGGACATTCAATTAGGTGTGTGAAAGTTTTACATTTCTACAAACGTAAGTTCGTACATTATTAATACAGGACACAGATAGAATTCTACCATCTCTTCTAGGGAATCATTCTTTTGGTTTTAAATACGGTACAAGTTTTTAAAATATATAATATTGTACTGTACAAGCCTTTAAAGAAGGGACAGTAGAATTTTCCCAATTTATAATGGAGTTACTGAATGTCTAATCTTGCACATCCCTCCTAATCACATCTTGGTAAACTTACCTCCAATCTTGCTGAATGTCGTACAATTAAAAAATAATTTTAATTTGCAAAAGTAATTTAACTATAACCGGAGTTTGACTGTTGGACATGAAATTGAATGAAAGCCTGTTGAACCGCCTTAATTACCTTCCTATCCCCCGCTTTGCATGGCTATATTTTCTCCTCCCAATAACCCTCTTCAAATCCAGAACCACTAGCTCTGCTGGCATATTTCTCTTCTTTGTAGAAACTCTGACAATTTTCAACCATTTCATTCAAAAAAAATCCAATTTATTTCAGAGATTCCACCATCAAGATCATTTTGTACCATCCCTCTTGAATCTCCTTCAAGAATTTGATTTTGGTAGTCTTTTTTATCTTTTGAACTTCTATTTCTTGACAGCAATTAATGGCTTTATTGAAATCTGGGTTTCTTGAAAAACTTCTTGAAGACATGAAAAATGATGATCAGGCGTTTGAAGAGGATAGAAAACCTGTATTGTTGCAAATCAGAAGAGACACATAATTCCTGTATTGGGAGATGGTGATCTTTGGCCTAATAAAGGGTTCTTTTTGAAAGTCTCAGATATGTCACATGCTATATATGTTTCTTTACCTACAGAACAGAATGATATGATTTTGAGCAATAAATTGAAACTTGGACAATTCATTTATGTGCAAAAATTGGAGAAATCAGACCCTGTACCCTTGATCAGAGGCCTAACTCCCATCCGGGGCAGGCGAACGTGTGAAGGAAGTCCAGAGGACATTAATTCTCCAACTACATTGGTGAAGTTTCTTCAGGCATTGGATACAGCTGATTCAATTGTTGAAAAGGGTGTAATTTCAGAGAAGACAATAATTGAAGATGATTCAGCTGATGATTCAGGAAAGCTATGCAGAGGGTTATCATCTGATCAAGAAGGGATAATAAGGAATAGTAATGTTGGCTTGCAGCAGAGGCCTCGGGGGAGGTTTCGATCTTTCAGTGCCTCAAAAGCTCGTCCAGGGGAGAAGATAATAGAGGATCGCATAAAAGTAGGCCAATGTCCACGGATGATGATTCTGATTCTGATAGTGCATTGTCATCTGTCTCGTCGATATCAAAGAGAAAAAGCTGGACTCAGTCTGAAATTTTAGGATTGAAGGAAATGTTTGATTCTTCAGTCACCAAGAATGAGATTAAACCTGTGGCTCGTAGTCGTAGTGCAACTGTAAGTGGACTAATATCTCTTTTCTGGTGTTGTCTTTTGCTCTTGCTTTCTGAATTTGTCTTCTTTTATTCTTACCATATGAGCTGAATTCCTGGAAATGTGGAATTGCATGCACTATTATTCGAAATGTATGGTTGTAAAGTATCCAAGCATTTAAAGTTAAATTGTAATTTAGATAAGCACTTTAGCAGAAATTGAGTGATACAATATGTTGAAAAGCTAAAACCTGCTTATATAAGGATTACAAAGAATTTGTCATGAAATAACATTTCAAATTTCTTTTAGTATCTTAGGTCAAGGTAAATTTTTATTAGAATGTATTGTCTCGAAGACTTTGTGCAGTCTCTCATTGATCTGGGGTGATTTGTTTCAGAAATTGTGTGAAGTACTTAAGCTTGTTATTTGCTAGGCTTGCTAAAATTGACTATTATAAAGTTAACTCTTTCGTATTTGATGAATTGCTACAGCTATCTTACATTTTGACCTTGGTTAATTTCAATCCAACAATATCTATGTAGACAGGTTTCACCTGTTCGTTCTGTGAGATATGACAGCTCAGATGAAAACTCAAGCTCAATTGCACATAGGAGATGTGCGAGTTCCACTAAGAAATTGGTAAGAAGTACCAACAAGAGCAAGAATCCAGTGCCAAAGGTGATATCTGAGCAGCCTTCAAACCCTGTATCTAGCCTAGTCCATGATGGAAAAGGCGCAGAAACTGCAATAGTTTGGGGATCCCTCCCATCAAAATTAGTGAAGCTGGGAAAGGTATATATGAAGTTAACCTATTCTGTTAAGACTTGCATGTACAACCTTGTTCTAAAGAATAAGAAATAGTTTTTCTTCTGTTGCTTGCATTGCAGGAGGTAGTTTGGCAAAGAGATGTTGCTTTGAGTGCTGCTGCTGATGCTCTCCAGGAAGCATGTGCTGCAGAGAGATTGCTCAATTCATTAAGGTGAGCTAATACAATTATGCATGCTTAAATTATTGATAGTAACTGTCTCTTTTTTTCTTAGTTTCCTAAACAGTATGTTGCTTTGATTTTTTTTAGTATGAGCATTTTATGTAGTAATAAGTTTACAGAATTATGAGTGGATGAAGTAATTTTACTGCATACAAGTTGCTAGCAGGTTTAAGAGGTGAAAAAGAAATACCATCTGGAAGAGTTGTTTCTGCTACCTCCTAGACTTTCTAATCCGTTTTCTTTTTGTCCTCCCAGCACGTATTCAGAGTTTCGTGTATCTGAAGGAGATGATCTACTGCCGTATGTTGATAGGTTTTTTAATCTTCAAGATGATTTGGCTCACACCAAGTTGATAATCGATGCAGTCATTGACAAACATAAGCCCATTCAAGACGTCAGAAACTGATGGAAATTGCACTGCTTCGGTGAAGGAAGCACTGAATATTGCACTTGAAAGAAAGAAAAATGCCGCTACATGGATAAAATCTGCTGTTGCTTTTGATCTTTCCGCGTATTCTAGCGACACTCTAAAGTCCACTGCTACTCCTGTGGCAAAAAATACTAACACAGTGAAGAGATCAAGTCGCAGCGTCAGGCCAAAAGGTGCATGCATTATTAGGAAACAGAGAATCAATGATGAATTACCTCTTATGGTGGCATCTGATAAGGATAACCAAGCCGAATGGACAAGGGGCAGCACTCTATGTGCAGCTACTGATCTCGCTACATTGCTGCAGGATGAATGCAGAAAACTATTTTTAGGTTATGTAGAGAATTACTTGGAGGAAGTTGAAAGTAAAACATCTTCAATGCATTCTGATATCCAAGTATCAGCTATGATGTATAAGGTCAAGAGAGTGCAATGACTGGTTAGATGTGTTTATCGGTAAGGAGCCGAATCCCCTAGGGGATGTGTGCAAAGGGTTTTCCAACTTAGATGATTCTGAAAGAGAAGTTTATGGAAGGGTGAGGAACAAAATATATGACATGTTGCTGAATCATGTTGAAAGGACAACCATGGCTTTCGGAAAGTGTTGATGCTTCCATACATGTGAAGTCCTGGTCCTGTATTACCAATTTTGCTCAAATTTTATGATGCACACTAGACTAATCAGCAGCAAAATATCAGGTACATTGCCAGCAAAGGATGGATGAAGGGGTTCTTGGCTTGTTGGATTGTCTTTAGATCAACTGATGAAAATAGTAGCAACTGCATGGGAAGTATACAATTTGCCACGAATTTCTGTAGTTATTTGATCATGCATGTGTATATATGTACAGATTTTGTTGTGTGGTTCTAATCTTTTGACTTGTTGGATTGTTGCATTCCATCATATATGGAAGAGTAGATAATTCATCTGTATCTCTGCTATAGTTACTGCTAATTTTGCCTCATTTTAGTCTGTGAGAAGATGATCACTTTTGTCAACTGTTCAAATATTCTTTGCAACGAACAAAGTTATCATTTCACTTATCCCATTTATATGTTTACTCCCCATTGATTTGTGATTTTGCATTTCAGCTGCACTTCCCAGCTTTTGTTAGAAGGTCAATAACAAAATTTTGAATTGGCTGAAAGATAGGTGAAGCTTACTCAGGCTATTATACAACAAGCGTATTGGGGAAGAAATCATCCTAACACCATATTCTGTATCAAAAAATGACAATCTTTTGATTTTTGACATCCCAAAAAAAAAAACTTGAATGCGTTGGGTTGGATTTAGAAATCCAGGTTGAGCAGCAGATAAACCTCTGCTTCTATATCAAACTAAACTATTTCAAAAAAAAATTAGAAAATGTTCTTATACATTTTCTTTCCACCTTTCATATCATATTGTGCATCACATTCCAATGAGTTTTACAATATTCTAATATTAATTCTCCTAAAAACATGGAGAACAAACTCACATAGATTACACCTGCTATTAACTTTTATGCTTTTGAAGAAATTCTGTGGTCCTACTTTGAATGCTAGATTCTTGATGTTTCCTAGAAGGAAAAGAAAGTTGGGTATGTGGTACTCAAGACTCCGTTCACCCCAAGTTTCATAACTCCACAAAGGAATCAGTTTGACTAATGTTCATAACTTATAGGCTTTAAATTAGGGGTGATTACGAATCCGATTAATCGAATTCGCGACCATTTTTATTTTTAAATTAAAATTTTGAAATTGATTAATCGAAATTCGGTTAATAAATTGGTACAATCAAATTCTTAAATTGAAATCGATTACGAAATAGGAATTGAATTTTGAATTTGAAATTAACTAATTTCCGAATTCAATTATGTATTTGACGAATTTAAGACATTTCAAGCAAAATCTTTAATATTTAACTAGAAACATTACATCTTATTTTTAAGTAAATATATTTAGTTTTTATATAATATAATTTTACAAACTAATACTATATTTTTATTTATAAAATACATACATAGTCGCATAAATGATATTATATATATACACACAAATACAAATACACTTATGCATACAATTTATGTATATAAAGTCTTAATCAAACAATGAGTATACAAACATATATGCTTTATATATGTAAAGCATTAAGAAAACAAAGCATCCATTCAATTATAATATTGTTTGATAATATTAAATTACGGATTGTTCTATTGTTAGTTGAATTTTGTATCAGATGTGTTTTTTAGATTTTTGTAAAAAAGAATTTTAGTAAAACGTCAATGGGGCCAATTAACGAATATGGTTAATTGAATTCAAGACCAATTATCAAATTCGAATTTAATTAATTAGATTTTATTCCAAATTCAATTTGAAATTAAAATTGGTTAATAATTTTAAGATTTATTTCCTAATTTTGATCGAATTATTTGATCGATCGATTAACCAATATTTCCACCTACTTTAAATATACTAAAATAAATAACCCTTGAAATTAGAAATTTTCAACTTAATACGGTCTACTATCGAAAATTTAATTTTAATCCAAACGACAAAGACAGATTATAGGTTTGCAACGTGAACATTATGTAAATCACAAGATGTTCTTTGTTATTTACCCAAAAATATATAAGATGAAGTTGTCGTATATTAAACATTTTATAAATTAAGAAATTAACTAAAAACTATTAAAGAAAATAGTGGTGCTGTTTGGACAGTGTCATAATATTGGTTCTGTTTGGACAGCCAATAATGGAATATTATTTGGTAAATAATATTTGCCTTTTGATTTTAGTAGTTTTTTAAAATAATGTTAACTTTTGTAAAAATAGAATAATTGTTTAAATACAGAATAATATTTTGAAATAACCATTTGGATTAGAAATAAAGAATACTTATTATTTGTTAGAGCCATTTAAAAATAAAATAATTGCATAACTAATTAAAGTGATTTTTTGTTTAATTACTTTTTTGATTTCCCTTTTTACGATGGTTGAATTTTTATTTTTATTAGATTTTGAGTAATTTGGCTTGCCAAACAAGTTACATATTTCGAATTATGATTGTTAAACACTTCCACTCATCTATTCAATTTGTCTGTTACTTTAATATTATACTGTACTTGAAAACAGAGTGTTGATCTTTAAAGTATATTCCAAAAAAATGACATTGTTTGACATTTCTAAATTAAATTTAAGCCTACAAAATATAGTATTATAATTTGAGCAATTAGAGATAGGCCTGTAAATAAATCGCGTTTAAACTCGTTTCATGAATCAATTATTTGAATCTAGATCAATGTGTAAATACCATTACGCGGATTCGATTTGGATTCGTTTAGTTATTGTATAATAAACCAATCGGATATAAATTTGATTGTTTTGATCCGATTATATATATATTTATTTATTTATTTCCAGTACAGTTTTTGCTCAAATATAAAATACATGCATGAATAAGAATATGAATTAAATCTTTTTTTTTTTTACGCAATTAAAAAAAAAATTATAAAAATTTGAAGTTTTTATATATAAATTTTCAAAATTATAAAATAATATCAAGACTTGAATCCGACAAGATCCGACAAATTCGGATATGGATCTCCTTTTATAGATTTAGAAAAAATCTAAATTCATATCTGAATCCGATAATATTAAACGGATTTAGGTATGGATTTGCAAGATTTGACCTGGATCAAACCCGTTTACATGCCAAGTTGGAGTTCCACTACAGTTATTACCAACAAGTTTAAAAACAACAATGTAATAGGCCTGTCAATGGGTTGGGTCTAAACCTAGATCCAACCCAATTCGGACTCGTTTATCTAAGTCTTAATTTATGACAAATTTCGATTATATAGATCCGATCCGGACTCCTTTAGTTATTATAATAAATGGGTCGGATCTGGATCTTGGTGTTACTACCCAATTAAGATCCGGATTCGATTAAAATATTTAATAAATAATAAAATTATTGTATATTAGTATTTTTTATATGTATATTATAATACATATATATTGTGTAAATTGCCCATGTAATTTACATTTAATGTAGAATATATGTATAAATATTAATTATAAACTAAATATTTTATAATTAAAAAAAGAGAAAATTCGATAACTTATAATAGTTTTATATATAATTTTAAAAGTTATAAAAAAAAATATTAAAACCCGGATCCAAATCCAGATCCGACAAGACTTGACGGATCAGGATATGAATCTACTTTTGTAAACTTGTCGGAGATTCGGATTCGGATCTGAATTCGAATATGATTAATTAATTAGATCCAAGTTTGGATATGATAGATCTGACCCGTTTACAGACCTATAATGTAAATAGAAAAGTGACAATTGTAAATATTATTCACTTACCCTCACCACACTGTATTTGACGAAGATACATTGCTTAAAATTATTTACGTAATTATTAATTAAATATTTTTTTTAAAATATAAATAATGAATATGATATAAATAGTGCAAATAATGGATTGTGTGAATAATGAATAAGACCAGACAAAAAAACATGAACAGTGCGAAATATTATTTGGAAAAAAATGCTTTGCTGACCAAATAGAAATTTTTATTGACCAAATATTATTTGGCAAATAATAAGTATTATTTGCTATCCAAACTGGGCCATTTACTTTTATCTCAATAACATTTTGTAATCACTGCACAAACGTTTCCTAATTTTCTTTTTATCTCATATATATTTCATAAAAAAATTACTAAAGTATTTTTATAAATAATATTTAAAAAATAATTGTTATCCAAATAACACCATTGGTATTGTTTTAAATCAGCAACAGTTCAGCTGTTAAAATTCATTTGTTAATTTTAAATCAGTAACAGTTCAGCTGTTAAAATACAAAATGAAATTATATTGATCCCGTTTGGATTGTTTATTTTAACCACTTTTTATTACTTTTTACTTTATTATTTATATTTTTTTATGAAATATTTGTTTGGTCAACAAAAATTTTTTGATCAACTTCTTTTACTTTTTTTTCTCTCTAAAATACTACATCATATTTACACTATTCAAATTTTTCTTTCACTATTCATTACTTTTGTTATTTGTTATTTACACAATTCAAATTTTTCTTTCACTATTCATTATTATTCAATCAATTATTTTATTATTAGTTTATATGATGCGTATTATACAATTCATATATATTAGCATTAAATTTTTTTGTACTATCTATTACTATTCATTGGTTTAAATTTTTTCGAACAAAGAAAAAATGGAAATGTAAGTTTTGACTTCCGAACCTAGGTTCAGGAGTTCGAAATATAGGTAGGAGAATAGAGTTTAAAATAATATATAAGATTCATACTTCCAAACTTAGATTCAAGAGTCCAAAGTATGGGCGGTAAAATAAAGTTTAAAATGATATATAAGATTCGGATTTTCGAATCTATGTTAGAAAATTCGAACTATGGGTAGAAAAGTGTAAATTTTTTTATTTTATATTAAATAAATACATGTTTAGTATACGTATAAAGACACATCTCGTTTTTTGAGATTTAAATTTAAAACGACGAATAGATAACTACTTTTACATGTGGTTTTTAATATTTAATTTTATGGTATAAAAAAGAAAGTAAACAAGATTATATATTTTGATATCAATAATTTTATTCAAATTTTGTGCACGTATTTTGCCTTTAGTGCACAAAATATTAAGTAATTTTTAAATTGTATTTTTTTGGTTTTATATTAAATAGATACATGTTATTTTATATTAAATAAATACATTTTCTCAAATTATTCAAATTTTTAATTATTTACCACATAACTCAAATAATTTCTCGAATAATGAATCAAAATAATACTTCAAATAATATAGTCCAAACGGGGCCATTATCTTTTAAATAAGTATTTATTAATCATTCAATGAGCATGTTTTTAATTATTTTTTATATTAAATAATATCTTAAATAATAATTACTCAAACAACTATTTCATGTTTTTAAATGTTTTCCAATCCTCACTCCTAAAAAATAAAATAAATAATAAACATAAAAAATAAAATCTAAAGGAAAATACAATGTAATATTTTAATATAATAAATATATTATTCTAAATATATTTATTTTAATCAAGAAAAAATACAATGTAGATTGTTCTGGATATTTTTTTAATGTATTTATATAAAATGATAAATAAAATTGAATGATGTGTCAGTAAATTCGAAATAAAATAAAAAATCTATTTTATCATAATTTAATAAAATTTTATTATTAAGTGGGGTGATTTTGACAAAAGTGGTAGTTTGTAAATAATTTTACACATTTAGATGTGTATTTTAGACAGACTTGAAAAGCTCACACCTGTATCAGCAGCATCTTTGATGTAGATGCATCACAAATTTATCAATTAAATGCATCACTCAATCTCTTTAACAAGTTCCACCTACCCCTTTTCCTTTTCCAATATACAGAAAACTGACCCCAAAATAAAATAAAATTAAATTTGCTCATTCACAATTTTCAGCTGCAGTGTTTTTTTTTTTTTTTTTTTTTTTGAAAGAAAAATTATTCTTAGTTTGTTTGGAGAATTTTAAGAAAATGGGTCGTTTCCAAACACAAAAAGCTGCAATCTTGATAGGGATTTTGGTACTCGACTTGACCCAATTAGTGATGGGTCGGTTCGTGGTGGAGAAGAACAGTTTGAGAGTGACGTCACCTGAAAGCATAAAGGGTACTCATGATAGTGCAATTGGAAACTTTGGAATACCTCAATATGGAGGGAGCATGGCTGGGACTGTTGTTTATCCAAAGGAGAATCAAAAGGGCTGTAAAAGTTTCAGTGGAACTTCTTCTTTTAAGCCCAAGTCCGGAGCTATGCCCAATTTTCTCCTTGTTGATCGAGGAGGTGATAGCTGATAACATCCTATTCTTCTTTTTATTTATTTTATTTTTTTTCAAGTTAATTTTGCTTCTTTCTTGTTTATTAGTGCATTTTTTGAGATTATTTAGTTGATTTTTTGGGAAAGTTTTTTTCTTTTTGGTAAATTTGGACCCTTTTTTAGTCGGTTAAATTTATGCCTTGTTTTCTTGTTCATATTCAATGATTATTCTAGTTATGTTAAAGAGGTAATGGTTGGAGGTTTTCCATTTTTTGGTTTGCCACAATGTTTATAGCTATTCCACAATTTCCTTTTTCATGTTGTCTATTGCTTCTGACAATCAAGGTTTTGAATTACTTAACTTTTTATAATTTCTTGACCGAGTTTCCATGATTCGATTATCATTTCCTTTTAATTTGGGTTGTCAAAAGAAGGACAGTTGCATTGCATTTCGTGTTGTGTTTATGGGATAAAATTTGTTTTTTGTTTTTAGTGAAGTAGCATGAATCTGGCTCCTTTTGTTTGTTTTTTGTCTTAATAGGTGGGAGATTATTTCCTTTATCAGTTTATTGGAAATTGTAGTTTCTTAGTATCACAATAATCGCAATTGAGTTCAGCTCTTTTCCTTCCCTTGTTTGAATATACAAGTAGAAAAATTTTGAAGCCTCTTCCCTCTGGAAGGAGATATTGGTTCTGATGAATATGTTTTGGGGCTCATTTTCCACTTTCCAGATTGCTTTTTTGCTTTGAAGGTTTGGAATGCCCAAAATGCTGGTGCTTCTGCAGTACTAGTTGCAGACAACATTGATGAAGCACTAATAACCATGGATACACCTGAGGCGGGTAGTTCTTCTGCAGAGTATATTCAGAACATAACAATACCATCTGCACTGATTGAGAAAAGTTTTGCCGAAAAGTTAAAGAAGGCAATAAGTGGTGGAGAAATGGTATATGTTAACCTTGATTGGAGAGAAGCTGTTCCCCACCCGGATGATCGCGTGGAGTATGAGCTATGGACCAACAGCAATGATGAATGTGGGTTTAAGTGTGATATGTTGATGAATTTTGTGAAGGATTTCAAAGGTGCTGCACAAATTCTTGAGAAAGGCAGCTATACTCAGTTCACACCTCATTATATAACTTGGTATTGTCCTCAGGCATTCACTGTAAGTAAACAGTGCAAATCCCAGTGTATTAACCATGGGTCAGATACTGTGCTCCTGATCCTGAACAGGATTTTAGCAAAGGTTATGAAGGAAAAGATGTCGTCCTTGAAAATTTGAGGCAGTTGTGTGTATTTAAAGTGGCCAATGAGACCAAGAAGCCATGGGTTTGGTGGGACTACGTCACTGACTTCCGAATTAGATGCCCTATGAAAGAGAAGAAATACAACAAGGAATGTGCAGATAGTGTTATCAAATCTCTTGGTAATTGATTGCTTCTGTGCTACTGAGATTATGAATCAATAGTGATGATTAATGTAGTCTCATTTTGCTCTCTACACAGGGCTTGATTTGAAAAAGATTGAGAAGTGTATGGGAGACCCTAATGCTGATTCCGACAATCCTGTATTGAAAGAAGAACAAGATGCTCAAGTATGCGCCTTATCTTTAATTGGATGAGTTATTTCATAGCCTTTTCATTTTATGCATTGCTTTGAAAAATTTGAAATTGTTCAATTTTGTAAATTTGTTCTGCAAATTATCCATTTTTTTGTAGGTTGGGAAAGGATCAAGAGGTGATGTAACAATATTGCCTACCCTTGTTGTTAATAATCGGCAGTACCGAGGTCGGTTGCTTCACTTGTATTGAGCATCAGAAAGTCAAATGTTTTCCCTTCTAATTTATTTTCTTTCAGGCAAGCTGGAGAAAGGCGCTGTCCTCAAGGCGCTTTGTTCTGGTTTTGAGGAAACTACTGAGCCAGCTGTTTGTTTGAGTACTGGTAACTTCTTAATCACAGCTTAAAATGGAACATTGTTTGATAATTTCTTATAAGAGACTGAGTTCCTATCTTCTTTTCTGCAGATGTAGAGACTAATGAGTGCTTGGATAACAACGGTGGCTGCTGGCAAGACAAAGCAGCTAATATTACAGCCTGCAAGGTTCTTGGTTGAACTGGCTGATTATTGTACTTCTTTATTGTCTTTCATATTTCTAATGTTTTTCCATGCAAATTCAGGATACATTTCGTGGGAGAGTTTGTGAATGCCAGATCTGTGGTTAATGGTGTGCGGTTCACGGGGGATGGTTACAGCTCCTGTGTAGGTAAATGTACAGTCTTGTTTTATTTATATGTGAAGAAGATAGTTTTATGGAAAGGCATTTTCATCAAAAAATGGCTTGTTTTCCGGTGAAACCAGGGGTGAAAAATAACAGTGAATATTTATGTTATAAGTGCAAATGACACAGTATAAGGAAACAAACTTATTCAGGATAAGATAATACAGTATTAATTTCATTTGGTAAATGTGTATATATCATTTCTCTTTGAAGTGTATGCGATAGTTTAATATGTGTCTAAGGTCTTTTCTTGGGTAACTAGTATGACTACATCTTGCTTTTGGAGCGCAAGTACAAGGGATAATTTGCTATTATAATTGTTCCAGTAAGGGAAAATCATTCTCTTCACTTCCCCGGAACGCCTTCGCACTGCTATAAGAAATGGTCCTACTATATAGGCATCTAAACTTAAAGCTCTTCGGAGACTGGATAGTGCAACGATATCTCTCCTTATCTAAATAGTCAGACTCTTCAGAAAGTGGTCAACATTTTTGGTAGCTCATTTTGTTTCCTTCTCTGGATCTATATTTTTCAAGATGATCCCATTTTGAGAATATACTACACTGGACATGAGGACATATATGCAGAGTCAGAGGTTACTGGAGTATTTTAAGAAGTCGGTCCTTCTCACCTTTTCCTTAATGATTGAGAATGTAGAATCCACTTTTGCAATTAATTTCTCTGTGTTTGCCATTTGCAGCAAGTGGGCCCGGGCGATGCAAAATCAATAACGGAGGCTGTTGGCAGGACGCCAAAGATGGACAGTCTTTCTCTGCTTGTTTGGTGCGAAACCATTTTTGAAGCGATCTCCTTTAATGTTCTCTCTATTGCAAGTTGGTTCACATGCAAATTATCTATTTGACTTTAACAGGATCAGGAAGGAGGAAAGTGTGAATGCCCTCTGGGCTTTAAAGGTGATGGTGTGAAAAGTTGTGAAGGTATGAACAAAGAGATGCTTCTGTCTCTCTCTCTCTGTCTCTGTCAGTCTGTCTGTCTCTCTCTGAAGGTCTCTCACCTGTGGTTGGTATTTATGGAAAACTGAGTGCTCGGTGTGGCAGACTGCAAAAGAAAGGAAATTTACAAAATGATTCAAAAGTAAAAGATCTTGCACATCAGGTTCTGGTGCAATAGAGTGCTGTTGTGAAACTGAATTCGTTCTTAAGTTGAAGTTTAGGCCCTAAATTTCTACTTGGGAATTGTACCCCATGGTGCCATCGCATGGTAAATCTTTCTAAAGGGGTTAAAATATTTTCCAATGAATTGGCTTGCTTGGAGAGAATCATACAGTATGAAGGTTGGTTCTCAAATTCATTGTGTTTCATCTTAGTATGTAGCTATCCTAAAAGGGTTTGAGGGTTGACTGCAAAATGCACTTAAAGGATGGATCCTTTGGCAAGGATCAAGTAGGGTTGTCTTTTACTGTGTTTGGTCGTAAAAGCTGCTGGGATTATGGACTTTGCTGCTTCATTCACAGAGTAATGCTATACAAACAGAAGAATTTTGTTGCCACATTATTATGCAAAGAGCTTTGTCAAGTTTTTTTTAGCAAGATAGTGTTGTCCTAATTCACAGTTTTGGACTTCCCAACACCAAAAGATGATTCATGTGGAATTAAATTGGCTGCACTCATATGTAATTTGTGGCACTACAATTTTGCTGATACATAATGATTTATTTCTAAATGAACTTGAATTTCACGGACATTGCCTCTAATATAAAAAGCAAGGAAAGATTGAATGACAGGCAACCTTGCAATCCAATATCAGTTTTTTGTATGAAAGACTCTAAGAAGTGGCTGAATGCTATTCCATGCAATTTTAGCTGACTAACCAGAATTGAAGTAATCTTGTCAGGCTACTTGCAGAAATTCCGGACTCATCCTTGTTTGTGTTGTACTATTGATGCAGATATTGATGAATGCAAAGAAAAGAAAGCCTGTCACTGTGCTGAATGATAGCTGCAAAAATACCTGGGGCAGTTATGATTGTTCTTGTAGTGGGGACCTGTTGTATATCAGGGACCATGATACTTGCATAAGTGAGTTCAAATGCAGACTCCCTATCTATATATGATTATGGGCATTCATATTCCTTGTTTTTTGTGTTGTTACGTTAGATGTCAAATGCAGGTAAGCGGGCTACTGGGGTGAAATCTGCTTGGACTGCTGTTTGGGTCATTTTGATGGGATTGGCTATGGCAGCTGGAGGAGCATACCTAATATACAAGTACAGATTGAGGGTAAGTTTGTTACTTTATATTTCTTTGGCTTAGTCTTGTGCCTGTTGGTTGGGCTGTGGTTATTTAGGTTGACCAGATTAGCGCTGATGTAGAAAGAAACCTGGATTGAGGCTCACATTATAGGGAGTTCCAATTCTAGAACTTTGACTCTTGGGGTGGCTTTGGTCAGTGGGAATTGATATGAAGGATATAATATGGAGTTCCACTTCATTTGCTTGGTATAACAAATTTGATTTTAAAAGGTGAATTTTATTGGTTTGGGATCACAATGTCTGGTTATTCCTGCAAATTAGAAAATGGAATTCCTGCAAAAGAACCTTTTACCACTCACTTAGAATGAAACAAGGAAGGCTAAAAGAGAAAAAGACAACTAATTTTGTTTCAAGATACTTGAAATTTTTTGCCAAGCATATGATTGGTGTAAGATGGCATGAATACCATGATTTTTTCCCTTCAGAACTGGAGGAATGAAGTGTGATAGATTAGACCTAAACATATAGTTTTTTGTTCTTCCGTTATAGGTGATGATGGCATTTATAAGATAGTTGATTCTTTCAATTGTTGCCGCTGAAATTGTTATGGGCTTAAAACTTATGATTTCACTCTCTTATTTCAATTTCAGTCATATATGGACTCGGAGATAAGGGCTATCATGTCACAATACATGCCTCTAGACAGCCAAAATGAAGTACCAAATCATGCAAGTGATGAGCGTGCTTGAATGAATGAACAGCATTCAATTCACAATTGCATGGAGAAATTTCAGTTGATGCAGATAGTTGTACTGCTTTCTAGCTTGGTCGAGGTTTTGAAGGTAGATGATTACGTTTTTGTATCATATATTGGGAATAATTTGTGGAAATGAAAAATAAATCTAAAGGGCTCCCTATGTATAGCATGTTAAGTAGGAATCAGTCAATGTCCCTTAATTTAATTTCACCAGGTTATTATATATGATTTTTCTTGTCTCACATCTCCCACATCTGTTTCTTGGTGCAAGTAGAGTTGAAGCTTAGTTTACACTGATGATTAAAGTTTGTAGCAGAATGTAAAATCCAAAGCAATGATATCTTTTCTTTTCCTTTTGTTGGTCAAAGTCTTAAATCGATATTTTTAGAGGGTTAACAGCAATATTTGAATAGCCCCTTATGTAATGCTCTGCGATTTGCTAGCCCCTTATGTAATGCTCTGCGATTTGCTAGCCCAATGTACATTTACTTTTGAAAAGTTGTAAAGGTTGTTGTATCAATACGATAAAATTGGAGCATGATGTATTGTTGCATAAACTTTTTTACTTGGCCTAATCTGCCATTAGCATAGTGAAGAATGAGGGGATACCAAGTCAAAGCTAGGTTACATGCATTCTAAACCTCAGCAGTTGAGCCCTATATGTATTGCAATGTCTATATCAAGTGCTTTAGTTCAGTTTTGGAGTAGTTTATGGTGATGAGTACCGCGTGGTGGCCCTGGTGGGGGTGGTGGATCGTGCCCCTCCTGAGGACCTCACAGAGTGATAGGTACCCCCTTCCGGTAGTTTGGGAAGATCATTGGTCCTGGTAGCTCAAGGTCCTGAGGAGGGATAAGGACCTCTTTCGTTGGTTTACGAAATATCAGAGTCTCAACTCTCAAGTGTGGGTGGCGGATCGCTGGTCCTGGTAGAAGGACCTGATGGTGGAATAGGAACCCCTTTTGGTAGTTCAGGGAGTACCGTATCCGGCGGTAAAGCCGTTAATCTTTAGAATTCAGCCTCGTTCCATTTGCAAAGTTTCATCTGGGGAGGGTGAAAACAAGAAAAATAGAGGAACACTATGGGCCAGAAAATGCATAAACTTTTTGAGGGAAAAAACGAAAGAGGCCATTGAGATGAGGTCCACTTTTTAGTGGAGTTTTAGAGATGAGATCTCAATTTAATGTTTATAATGAATTATTTGTAGGATTTTGATTCTGGAGATTGATGGAAGATCACGAGTTTCGGGGCCGGGAATTAAGTAGATATCCAGAATTTGGCTACATAGTTGGATGGATCGAGTACTTGATTCCTTTGGAAATATTCCCATCTGGGGAACATTCTTAAAAGGGAAAAAATTGTTTGTGACTAATTCTTGACTCGTACAACTCTTGATGACCAGATTATGAGCCAAATTGTAGATAATTGCCGGTAAATAAGGTATACCATTGGCATTGACAGAGTTAAGTAGTTAACAGCTGTGTTTTTTGTCATAATGATCTTATCTCTATTTGTCTAGAATAATTAAAGGGTTTTTTTTAAAAAAGTCAATATTTGATCCAATGAACATAGATTGCGGAAATAATTAGGTAGACTAGATTTTTGACCTTCACTTGTACAATTTGTAGTGTGTATTAAATCTTATTGAATAAATGACGTAAGTTAATGAACACAAAATTTTATAAAATTTAATTATGATCACAATAAGTGTAGTTAATAAACAATAGAGTATAACGGACAGTGTTTGATATATTTTTAACGAATAAAATGATTAGAAAATGATCAGAGTTTATGCCAAATCGTTTAGGTTATTAATTAGAATAACCCAGAGAAATGATTTTGGAGGTATTTGGTTTATGGGTATGAAAAAAAATGAGAATCAAAGTTAATGATACTCATAAATGTTGTTTAGTTAATAATTATGGTAATCATTTTATAAGAATGAAAGCGTTAAAAATTAAATGCACATTTTCATTTCTCATTAATGACTTAGCTTTCAAATTTATTAATTTATCAAGTTCTCGTAACAAAATCCATTCCTAATTCAAACTAAACAAATAAAAAAAAATAACATAAATACGTACTGACAGTAAAATTTATGATCTCATTCTAATTTCAATTTCCAAATACGAACCAAACATCTTCTTATTTATCATTTTATTAGTCACAGATTAACGAAGGTTGAGAAAGTGTTACAAAAATGGTACTATATACTTTTTTTTTTTTTTACTGTACCGGGTATGATACATTTATTCAGCCATTTCCATAAACAAATTTGTCGAATAAAATAAAAGGGGAATTCTACGATTTCTTTTAGAGAATCATTTTCTTGGTTTTAAAAGTTTATACAGTATAAACTTTTAAATCACATGATATTGTACTATAAATGTATTTAAAGTACAAGAAAATAATTCTCTAAAAGGGATTGTAGAATTTTCAAAAAATAAAACCCGGGCACAACCTTTGCATGCAATGCTTTAATCTTCCAAGATTATGATTTTAGAGTAGTGTCGATGTTGAGGCCAACACCTAGCTGTCCGTTCCATTTTAAGCAATCGGAGCATACATCCATAGGTCATCAGAGCTTAAGAGCTAGGGGAAATTAAATATTAGAAAAACCCTCATTTTAGAGGATAATTAAGCAATCAAAATCGTGAAGCTAAAGCTTCAAAATTAATGTTTGGAGGAAAGGATTTTGGAAATCCAAATCCATCTTAAATTATTCAAACAAATTAAAAAAAGTTAGTTTAGAATTTGAAATTTTTTCTGCAAGTCAGAGTAAGATTTTAAATTGATTTCAAATTGATTTAAATTTAATTCCATTTTATATATAGATTGCATTTGGATCAATGAATTTTTATAAATGATCTAAAATTATTGATTTATTGGAGTAATTTTTAGAGTTAAAACTAATGAATTTTATATTTATCCAAATTAGAAAATGTTAAAGGAATGACTTTAAATAACTTTTAATTTGGGTGGATTTAAAATTTATTCATTTTAACTTTATAAATCTCTTTCACAAATAAATAGATTCTCAAATCTGTCACCTAATCCATCGATCCAAATACAATTATATTGATTTCAAATTCTTTCCATAATTTAAATCTTCTCGTCCAAACGCAACCCAAGTAAATTCAGAACAACACTTAAAGAAAAGAAATATATGTTTTTTGTACCTTAATTTGGTTTTGCAAAAATTTCACATACTGGACTGCCTCTTCAAGCATGGTGCTAATGTCAACCTGTCCAATGCCATTTTTGGAAAATTGGTTTTCAGTTTTTCTTCATGTTGGAAGTCAACGAAAATGAACTAATGCTCCCATGCAATTAATTTCATCGTAAGGTGCATAATTACCTTTGTTGCATTTGGAAGAAGGTTCTGCAAGATTCTCAACCTTTCATTTATTTTTTCTCTTCTTTTCTACAACCAAAAGGGAAAAAAAAAAAAAGAAATAAAAGATTGTTAATTTAGATAAATGCTACAAAAGCAAATTGTGTGAGCAAATTTGCAAATTCAAAAAATTGAAGAAACTATATTTTTTTATTATTACATATATGGTATGTTCTACAATCCCGTTGAGGAAATACCATTTTATCAATTTTAAAAATTTGTACAATTTAACATTTTAAAGCATATAATGTTATATTGTATGAATTTTTAAAGTACAACGTGATGGTTTCATATAAGAGTGTAGAATTTTCCTTAATATTTAGTTATTTACCCTAGCATAAAGGCTCTGGGGGTCAGTTGCGGTGCTCCTGCTGGTCCTACTTTTGCCATTTGAGTTGGGTGCTGCGGATGCTCCTTTTAAGTTAGAAGCATTGGAGTCATCCTCCGAGAGGCAGCTGCCGGAGCTCTGCCGGTGAAGCACTGGATGCCTACCTTCAGTTGAATAATTAGGCTTCTCATGATCATTCTTCTTTGCCTTTACCATTCTCTTATTCTTCTGTAGAAATGGAAAAAGAAAACATGCAAAAAATAAATAAACAACTCCAACAATATTTGAGATTCTATACTTACTATTTTACGGTTTTTAATCCTCTGTTACACTTATCTAGTTAGTGTTAAGTGTGTAATGATTTAATAATTAAGTGATACATATCACGTGTTATTACTATTAACTGGTGTAACACAAATGTATCAGAAAATTTAAAACCGTTTATTGCTCTAGTAGAATTCGAATAGAAATTGTAACTATCCATTCTGAAAGAGTACCAAACAGAGTGAAAATAACAAGTGTAATTAAGTAGATTTTGATATGCTTCTAAAAAAGGGGTTGAACGTTACTTACATGTAGAGGTATCAAAGATCTTTTCTTAGAATTCATCTCAGATAAGTTGTCTGCTGTATCTTCTGGAGCTACATTGCTTAAATCTTGGTTTAGGAAGTGTTCCTCCTAGATGTCCACAAAGTAATTCTTGTTCTTGGCCTCTACTGTATTGTTATTTGCCGAAATATGACAAGAATTATTGGGATTATAATAGATGGGGCTGACACCACTATTGTAAGTGTAACTACTCCCTTGTGAAAAAGAATACATAGAATGCATTGACCATTCTTTAAATCAAATAGAATCATATTTGCATCTGATTCATTATGGCTACACCAACAGAATCCCAAGTTAGAAGAAGTAGTGTTTGGTAGCGAACAATTATTTAATTGAGCCATGAAATCAGGCTCTTGATCAATACTAGTTGAGTAGATTATACTACTTAAAGGGTTCCATTCCCTATCAGCCATGCCTCCAATTGATGATTCCATATATATATTTTTGTTGAATTTCCAAAATTGGAAAGAAATCTAGCTAGACCTTTAGGGAATGAGGGTTTTGGCTGCTTAACTTTCTAAAAGATGCTCAATTGGTTGACGTTCATGTGATATTGGAGAAAGGAGATCTATTTATATACTATATGGAATGCCAAGAAAAGATGAGGATGAGTGCATTAGATTGACTTTTTTTTTCATATATTATTTTTTAGCATTAATTCTACTATAACTAATGTAAACAATAAAAAAGCCTATGTAGACTATATGAAAAGTTTTAGATTTGACTCTCGTTGTAATTAATACATTTTTCTTGGTAGGTAATTTATAAAAAGTATTTTAAGACTTTAAAATATGTGCCGGTAACAAAATCATTAATGTGTCATTAGATCTACGAAAGAAGGAATACAATCCAATTAAATATCTAAAATTAGGAGTTATAATTTATTATAATTTTGCCAAGTAAATTTACTTTGACAAACAATTGAATTTGTATCATTGTAAATGATTTTTTTATTTATTAAAAATATAGTTTATAGTGCGTATATGCTAATTACAACTCAGGCTGGGACCAAAATCAATTAACATATTCAACTAAGTAGTAGCTTAAAACCCCAAAAAAAAAAAAGTATGGGAATGATTAGAGCCTATTATTCAATCATTGGAAAAGAGATTATAGTTAATTAATAGTATGTATCTATACTATATATTATATATAAAGCAAGAATCATTATTTGGTGTGATGTCATTTTATATTCTTTCTATTGTACCCTTTAAGATAAGATATTATACTAAAAAATCAATAACTCATATTATAACTTTCAATAATTTTCATTCTTTTTTCTTATGTATTTTTCATTTAATTATCACACACATTATGTGTACCTTGTCCACTAATTTGTATAAAATATCATACATTATTTTTTTGTTAACAATTTACAAGTGAGATTTGGGGGTAGGAGGAGCAAGGAAGAAACTAGAGAATCACATCAGGCAATATTGTAGAGAACGTGGGTGTCTTTTTTCATTAGGGTAAACAAGCATTAATTATAATCAATTGAAGAAAGAAAATCAAATTGACATTATTAATCAGAGAGAACGTGGAGATGAGTCTTGACATTTGAAAAACTATCTAAACATAATCAACTTTTCATCTGCTTCTTGTCTCCACAACTTTCTGATATGAGTTTCTGTTTTGTCGAGATTGCATGGTTTAGAACTGCTGCATGCTGTGATTATAGATCGGATTCACAGGGCTATTTAGCATTACTACTAGTACATACCAATTGAATGTGGTCATGTTACAAGAATTCGTATGTACAGAATCTTCTTACTTATTTTTTATATTAATTTTTTATTTCATATTCTTTATATTTGATACGTATTTTTTATAATAATAGTATATTTATAAGTTAAAAATACATGTATCGTCAAGCAATAAAATAAGAGATTGATACGAAGAGTATGTATAATCGAACACTCTTAACAGGATAATCCCTCCATGGAATATAAATCATCAAAATTGCTAGGAGTCTAAATTTTATCCATGTGCACAAAGTATTTATTGCAATCTAGTAATCTTGCCTAGGCAATTGTCGTGCTTAATTTTCAGTTTCCCAATGAGTTCATCACGCCACATTCCTATAGGCTATAGCGAATGAATTTGAAGACATCGTGCGAAAAGATGTGTAAATATGAGGCCAAATTTATATAGCAGGGTGATATATTCTTTATTTAGTTATTTTTCTTGTTTGGTTTCTTTATTTAATATATTCTTGTTTGTTTGTTTATTTATTTGTCATTTTTCTTAAGGAATCAGTATGTTATTAAATATGAGAGTTTTTAAATTGACAACGATAGCGGTATAGATTTTTAGATTTCTTGAACTAGGTTTACGAGAATCGTATCTATAACCTATTTCCCTGACCAATAATAGGCCGATGATGTTGAAATCTTAATGGTTATTTATTATACTCACTCCCGTTATTTTTGGAGTTGTCTTTGATATCTAAAATCATAATACGTACATGTAATCAAATTCGAGAATGAAGGAAAGAAATTATATTAAATATTTAAAATTATAAGTTGTCAATTTAATATGATTTTATTTTGTAAGTTGATTTTAATAATTATTTATGGTTTAGAAAATGGTTTTATATTTTAAAACAAAAAATGTCGAAATGGATCCCCCGGATTATGGCGGAAGTCACGCTCTCAACACGGGAAGCCTTTCGTCCGATAGATTAATCCATTATTATTTTAGAGTAAATCTAATAACAATATAAAATTAGGGGTCGATGATTTAGTATGATTTTATTATACACAGAATGATGTTTTCTGAGTTATTATGAATTTGTAGTTTTATAAATCATTTTATTAGTTTCCAAGTTTAAGCCTGCCATTGCATGAGTTGATCGATCTACCGTTTTTACACTTTAATTAAAGCTTATTATAACATGCACAATTCATGAACAAATATCTGCTAGATGTAACTTGTACGTGTTGAGAATCACGCTTTCTTAAATGAATTTGTTGTCTTAAATTGAGATTGTGTATTTGCCCGGTGGGTGGGGAGAATATTCATTCACTGGCCAACTTGCACGTTTAAGAACTGTCTTCTTTTTCACTTCTAGATTTCAATAAGAGACATCCTCTCCAACTTAAATTTATTTATTTATCTATTTATTTTATTTTTTTTGGGGGTTCTATGGTCTTGTTATCGATCATGTCGTGTCGTTATATTTTAGATATTTGTACAATATAATATACTATATTTTGAGTACTTGTCAAATATAAATTTTAAAATACAACAAAACTATAAAATTCCTCTAATGTTATACTTTTTTAATTAGCTTTTTATATACAGTTAAAAATAAGTTTGAATGAGCCAAATTTACAAACAACAATAACCATTTAGAGATTGTCATGTGTCTTTTTACTTTTAAAAAACCAAAACAAAAAATAATTGGCCCTTTAATTGATAGTACATGAGTCCGTTGATTTGGTTCATCCCAACCAATTACTTTTATCCCTTTTGCATACCATTAATTAATCTTCATTAGCTAGTGGTACCATTTAGATTAATTCTCGATTCAGTCCGATGACTTTGTTCCTATCTCATTTTGAACTTAAGACTGTGCATTGATAACTGATAAACGGTTCAATTTCAAAGTTGGTGGGCTAACTGCTCCATATATGGCTAGCCACAAATTATTAATTCCCATTTATCAGGTACAGCATGCCAGGTTCTTAGCAAACAAGAAAGTATGGGATTCAAAACTCCCATCCTCTTTTATATCGTCTTCAAAGTTCAAAGATCAAACATTTTGTCCTTTCAAAATAAAAGAGTTCAAACATTTGGGCTGATAATTAATGTGATTATTGTAAGAATTGTTTCGTTTATAATTAGGTCAACAACATTCTTTTTTTTTTTTAATGTTTGGTGCTTGCATATTGATGATATATAGAGTGTTCGTTCAATAGAATAATGACACGTGTCATGTAATATGAACGGTGACTCCTCACTAAGGTAATTTTGTAATATAACTTATGAAATAAGATGTAAAGACGATCGAGTATTGCCCGATCGGTTAACCGTCTCGATCACATCCTCAAACCTGCAAGGGATATATGGATAGAGAAGAAAACAGACAAGCACACAAAAAATATGAAATACAAAACTTACTATTAAATACTCTCTTTCAGTCTTTCTCTCCCTCTCCCCCGAACCCTTCAGGAAACATCACATTTCCAATAGTTTATTGAAAAAAAAAAAAAAAAAAAACCCTCTATGGTTGTAAGCTTAGGGAGTTTCTATAGAATGCAAATAGGAAAAATAAATAAATATAGAAGTAAAGCATATCTCAATTTTTTTTGCCATCAAAACATTATTCTCAAGTCTTCTAGTTCTAGATCGCTTGTGCACCGGATCTCAACTCATTAGGGAAAATGATTTAATGAATTTCAGTTCATCTAAATTTATGCATAATTCTCATTCCAAATTTTAACTATTTTTCTTAAAACTCTTTATCTGTATGCACAACTCTGTTACTTTCGTACACAATATATTTGTTATGTGCACATACATACGTGATATGTATACGATAGTACAGTATAATTAACTTTTTGATATATGTACTACGTTATAATATAGGTACTATTAGAAATTTTTATCCTTAAAATTAAACTAGTTGCATCCAATGAGATTAGCTATGGCTTCACCAATACTTTATCCTTAATTAGGATTCATAATTCACTTAACATGTGTGTGCTATATATATAGGAACTCAAAATTAAAAATAACAAAAACTAGAAATGTTGTTATGCTATGATGACGTACGGGTCGCCGCATTGTTCCAGCAATAAACTTATTAATTAAGTGTTTAAAGTTAGATAACAAAACGCAACTTAGATAATTAGATATTTTTCATATAATTTATTGATTATAAGTTCGTTTAATTAAAGAGTATATATGGAGGGTGAGTTTAAAAGAAAAAATAATTTAAAGCTAATCCATGCTATGAAACAATAATCGCGAGTACACAGGACGTGCAAAGCCATCCAATATCATAATGAGAATTGCTGTCTATGTTCTTCTTAGTCCAAGAAGAGAGATGAGAATAGTTAAAACAGCGAGTGTGTGATAGAGAATGAAGGGAAAATGACTTTAATAGCCTATCATATTTTATATTTATATTTTTTTAGTCTCTTATATTGAAAATTATGTATTTTAGTAGTCCCTAAAAAATGCAAAACGTACCATTTTGGTCCCTTGATACAAATACGGACATATCTTAGCATGAAATACTCACATGCGTATCGAATATAATATATTTGAGTGCAAAATTAACAATACATAATTTGAAATTCTAAATTGTCCCAAAAATAAAAAAGATTGGAGTTGTTGGAGTGGGAGTGGCAGAGAAAAAGCGATGAGGGAAAGAAATAGAGGTGGTGATAGTAGGTGAGAATTTTGGGGTTGTGATGGAAGAGATTTTAAATAGTATCGTTTAATATTTAAAATTTGTGTGTTGCTAATGTTGTTCATGAAAAATGTAATATTCGATATGCATGCGAATATTTCAGGCCAAAAATACCCGTAATTGTGTCGATGACCAAAATGGTGCATTTTAAATTTGTGAGGGACTAAAATGTATCATTTTGAATGTGAGGGACTAAAAAAGTACAAAAGTGAAATGTGAGAGGCTATTAGGGTTGTTTTCCCAAGAATAAATATGCAAAACCATGTGATTTGTTCCGGGAAATTTTGTTTCGTTTTTAAGAAAATAATGGCTTTATTTTTATGCTAAAATTATTTAGGAGGTGTTTGGAGACATAGGTATGAGAGGAATAAATGAAAATCAAGGTTAATGATACCCATAGATGTTATGTTAATCACTATAGGAATCCTTCTATGGGAATGAAAATGTTAGAAAATACCTATTTTCATTCCCTACTTGTGACATGGGTTTCAATTTATTTAATTATCAATATAATGAAACACATTTCTTATTCAAACTAAATAAGTGAAGGGAAATTATATAAACTCATATCGATAGTGAATTTATAATTTCTATTCCGATTCTAATTTCTGAATGCGAACCAAACAGCTCTTTAATATTTATTTTTTATTATCCACAAATAATGTGATGTACATTATGGTACCCTCTCCGAAGCGAAGGGGCCAATGCCATATGGTTATCTCTAATTAATTACGTAATTATCATAAGTGGTTACCAGTAAGTCAGAAGTAGAGATTGATAAATTTTCAATGAATAAACTTGCCTCGTAGCATGCGACATGGAAAGTCTTCCTGTTTCCAATCAATGATTGTAATCCGCAAGTTCGAGTCGTTATAGACAACTGTTATTTTAAAATTTTAATAAGATATTAAATAATATTTTTTTAATTTTATCGATAGTGTCATATTAATAGAGAGATAAAATTAAGTAATTACAGAAAAAAAGAGGCACTAGTAAAAAAAATTCTTAAAATCCCAAAAATATTCTTAAAATCTGGCTGATTGTTAGATAATAAAAAAAATAATATAATTTCCTATTTTTTTTAATTTTCTCAATTTGTTGTGATTTTCACTTTGTATTGCAAAACAAGTAATACAAATATACTCTATCCAAGAATCTTAGACTAACTAAACCACATGAAGTAGACAAGACATATCTTGTGCAGGTTACTACTAGACGAACCGAGTCATATTGTTTTAAGTGTATTCTTCTACTTCGCTGTAGCCTGTTATGTATATCGACTATCGCCACCAAACATTATTCTGGTTTAATTATATATAGCATCTCTTAAAACTTGGAAGTGTCATAATTTAATACTACTTAATTAGTTTAGGATTCTTATATCAGCAGTGATAGGTACTGTAGAAGTTTGAACTTAAAAAGAGTGACAGAATTGAAGCAATATTAAACACTACAAGACCAGCTACATATTTGGATATGATAGCAACCAATATACTGGTCGCCCCATTGATAAATGTGATCTCTGATTTCGGTTAGTTTTTAATTTTTTTGGTAATTCTAAATCACACCTACTCGCACTTAAACATTTTTACTTGCTTAATACAGCATTAATAGTTTCAAGATTCGCTAATAAAAGAATGTAATGGTGTTGGGTCCTATTTTACATTTTTTGTGTTATACCATCTAACAGGATCGTATTTTACATTTTGATCTTACACTTGACATGCTAAATATTAGAACTCCATATACTTCAAAATGAAGTCAAAAGAACCTTATCAGAAGAATAAAGGGAACTCCAAGGTGACAAGATTCAACTCGTAATATCTGGCACTGACTTGAAAAACTAGCTAGCAGTTTTGGCAGTTTCAATTACAAGACAACTTGACCAAGGAAATTCACCTAGTCCTCAGACCTCAGTAAAAATGCAACAAAAAGTACACATGACCATGAAACATTTCAAACATAGATACTCTCATGGCATAGTTTCATCTATTTCATAATAGTCAGCCAAATATTAATAATTACAAAATAAATCAAGAGAACAAAAGGATCTACTCTTCATCTGATATTTGATTTTAACTCTTGGAAGAGAAACAATCACTGGAAAAATAATAAACAAAAAAAGACCAGCAGAGCTGGAAGGCAGAATATGAGAAAGGATAGGTATTCTTGTGTGTCATCAGAAGAATGAAGATTTTCAACAACTAATTGCATAGTCAGGACTTGTACGTTCCGCTGAATACCAGCCACAATTCTCAGGAACGAGAGCCAAAAATCTGGAAAACAAGAAGAGGTTCAAGGAACCCAAACAGTTTACACTTAAAATGATGTGGAGACATCTTGATCCACCAACACAACCCTAGAAGAAAGATTACCGCTGCTCATCATCAGGTAGCTCCTCTTCCAAACCACGCTGTGCTAGCCTGTAGTACAGAATTCCCATAGTAGCCATGCAGGCCCTGCAGCAAAGAAGGAAAATATGGTTTTATCATGCATAAAAATAATGAAAATAAGTGAATATGATGCCACAATCTAGTACTTATCCAGCAAGTTAAATGCATTTTTCATGCCAGGCTTCAAGAAGGCAACTGGAGAGACCAGGTTCTACTGTATTTTCAGCACAAGTCACTTGTGGCAATACATCAGGGGAGAAATTGGTATACTGTCAAGTGTCAACTTTTACTGTTCCAAAAATACCATTGACATAAATAATGTTGTTACTGCATTCAAGGATAACAAAGATATTTGAGATGGATAGTTTTATCCAATTGGTAAACCGCTCCGCAACCCACTCTTCTTCCTCCATGCACACTCATGCTGAATGCCTCAATAACTAATATGCACCAAGTCACCTTCTTTACCCATTTTCTGGTCAACTTGTTACACTTAAATCTTATTGATTACTTCTGAAACTCTAAACTTGTAACCCCTTTCCAATCTAGGCCAGGCTTCTCATTCAAATCCTAGGAATCAAATTAAGCGGTTGGAGATGATCTCAGTTAATTACTCTAAAAGTACATATTGATTCCTTCATTTCTCTCTTGTTACCACTTTAAAGTTCCTAAGAAAATAGTCCCTATTCCAGAAGGAATAAATGTAGTAGTCTTGCAATGATCTGCTAAGAAATTTGAGACAGATTAGTGGTACTTGGGAAACATTACATGATTGCCATGATAAGGAGGAGTTTTCTAGGATCCATTCTCGAAGACTTGTGATGTCTTGTGCGACCTTCTGGGATATCATCCAGATTTGATGCATCTTTCCTCGATGGTGCAGTAACTGGTTCAAAGTCGGTAATGCACTCGACCAGAAAGGTAGCAATGACCTAAAAAACTTGTGGCGAAAGTTTCCTGTAATTGAGAGATTCATTAGTCTTGACTTTTAAAGATTCTCAGTCAGCGTACCTCCCCAAAATCACAAGATTCAACTATATACATGTTTTAAGATAAAAAAGAGAAGACAATCGTAACTTTAGTTCATAACAATATAAATCAACAATAAATTGCACTACTCAACCCACAAATATACAAAGAAAATGTTAAAAAATTTCTCAACTGGCCAAATAACAAATGCTTTCACTGTCACACCATCAACTGAAAATGTCATTACTCACCCCTTCGTGTGTACTTTTTCCGGTTCCTATCTTCATCATCGGCATAGTATGAAATTTCAGAGTTCTGCCTTTCAACTTGAGCTGCACTCTTTCGGGTTGTTGCACCAGCCTAATATAAAATAGCATTTATGAGAAACAAAAATGAGTCACGCAATGTAAAAACCAGGCAAAAGCAACTTTTTTAACACTGTTACCCCTGGAGGACTTGAGCTATTCATTAGAGTGGATTCATGATTAGATAGAGATGGAGACGCTGAACTAGGGACATCGATCTCGACAATGTCCACAATTTCAGAATCTTTGCCAACTGAAGGTGACAAGCCAGCAGCATATTCTCTCCCGCCAGTTGGTATTAGTGGATCTGAGGCAAAAGCAGGAGGGGGACTCCGGGACTCTGTTGCAGGCAACGAAACTGGATGGTTCCCAAACAAATTTTTCTCCAAACCAGTCTGCATGAAAGATGAGTATCAATAACTCCATATGACACTTTTCTGATTATAATCCTTAGCAGAAACGAACAACATTTCATTTCAGGAATGAGTCGAAAGTAAAAGTGGACATGCCTACCTTAAAATACTAAAATGCAGAAGAAAACCTAACTGCCTTTTGTCTTCGTATGATTAGATGCAAGTTAGCAGCTTTGCAACAGATAATTATGTGCTGATTCAACAACTTCATAAGTTTAGTCAAAAGTAGAGAATGACAACATATATTAACTATCCAAACACCAAAAGCCTAGATACACACATTGTACTGCACAAATTTTCAAAGGGAAGCGTAATTATAAAACTGATGTGTTGCATATTTCATATTATATTCTAATTGAATACCAACTTTTTCAGCAAGTGTATTGAAAGGTATCCCAAACCACCACCAATACTCCCCCTCCTGAAAGAAAGGGAAATACACACACACAAGCCAAGCAGTTTCTTTGCATGATTTAGTAAGCTCAAGTTAACCTGCATAATAGCTTCTTTAAGCTTCGAATGAAGACGGGATGCTGAATCTTTCACACTTTTAGGAGGCCATATCTGCAGCAGCAAAGCAAATAAGAAATGACTGCAGAGTACAGAAATAATGAGCAACCTCTATAATGCTTTTTCTGCCACCCACTAATTGAGCCCTTAATTACAAAACTTTTTCTCCTAACTAATGTCAAAAAGAATAACAAGACAGAACAATGGGAAGATAATTAACATAACCTTCCTTCAACACCCATACGCCGCAATTCATAAATAACCATTACATGCAAAATTCCACATTTCTCCATGCTCCAATACTCAGTCTCTAATGGAGATGGTGCTCACAGAAAGAAGGGCTTTAGAAATTTAAAGCAATACCACATACCGAAGTCGAGCAGGCAGGACAAGCATACCCAGCAGGAGCAGTATGAGGGGGGAACCCTTTAATATGAGAAACCAAGCAGCTGGTATGTATAACATCTAAATGATACGCAATCATGTTAGCAATATGAAATACATAAAACCTTCCAAGATTCCCATCAAAATTGAAAACGACAATGGTAAAATGTATTGCATGAAGACATACGCAAGCAACCCAATCGAGTAGTTTGTGAGTCAGTTCCCTCTTCAAGCACAACATGACAAAGGCAACAATTTGGAGGCCAATCATATTCCCCATCTATTACCCACTCAGAATAGGTTCGAACCTGAAGTAAAAATATATCTTTGTCTAGTGAGCACAGATGAATGCAAAAAGAGGAAAAGAAGAGCAGGCACCATAGAATTGCATAAGTCCAGCTCAAATAACCCGAAAGACATATACCCAGCAAGATATTGAATACTCTATGTGCCTCGAATTCCCCATGCCTTGGGCTTCGGCACACAAAACCATGACTTGACAAAATTGCATCAACTCACGTGTATAAGGCACATCTTTGTTCCTCAACGTGTCTCATAGTCCAGGCACATGCTGTACCACCTTTAAGACTAAACAACTATATATGCATCACCAGCGTCCTTTTTCCTATTGAAAAGGTACTTTAAACCCATAATTTAGCATATAACTAAGATTTCCCAAAATCTTACCTATAGCTTGGTGCTAGAAAAAAACCGAACACTACAACTGAAAATGCTGACACTGTCTGATAGGGGAAATTCCATTTCCAAGTACCTAATTAGACTACGAACTCAATAATAAAATGAAGTCAGAAAAGTTTTGACACAACAAGCACAAAAGTATACCATTAAAGATATATAAATAGGCCCAAGAGCAGTATGACTTATAAAGCATGATAAGCAGAATAATGCTCACATCATAACATCCAGTACAACGTAAAAAAGCCGTAAATAAGTTACATTGCATTAACCATGCATCGAAATCGTATCAGATATATCGAAATAACGATGCTTTGAATCATACCACACAAATTTGATGCTCTGGAAAGCATATGCATTCTCCGCAAACAGGAACCTTGTGCACAAAACAGTATAACTTAGTCGCCTAAAACAAGAGCAAATCACAAACCTGTTAGTTCTCTGATTTCAGCAAAACACCCAAAAAAAAAAAAAAAAAAAAGGAACAAAAAATTCAACCAATTACACAAAATTGAGCAACATAATTCCGATCACCCGGAAATCAATCGATATCAACAATCCTCATCCAATTCACAATCACTACTATATCAAATGGAAAAAAAAAAAAAGACGATCTGATCTAACATCGGCGAAATGAATATGGACGAAAATCATTTGTGAAGCGCAAAAATTGGCGAATTTACCTTGCGGCATTTACAGACCACCATTGCATTGACTGTAGCAGAGGCGGTGAATTAGATGAATTCGAGATCGAATTTTAGCAATTGAAATTGGGGGATTTGGATTGCGAACCCTAGGGTTTTAGCTTCGGCGAATACTTAATTAGAGAATTCTCTGGAAATGGATAAATTAAAAAGGAATTAGTAGAAATTCAGTTCATAGACGTAAAAGGATTAACGGTGTTTTAGCTTTTGATTAGTGAGGAATGAAATTAGTAGCAATACTAATTTTGAAGGTTTTTTTTTTCCTCCTTATTCTGGAAGAGAGAGAGATGTGAAATAGAATGGACTGATGCTGAGAATGGATAATTGGGCTTGTGATTCAAGAATTTGATTGGATTCTCCTGGGCCACAGCAAATATTGGGATTTTCATTTGAATTTTGGGTTGCCCGGAGATATTGGGGCACAAAGATTGCGAGTCAAGGGAAATTTTTATTTGGGTATCTAAAATGCTCGAGGGTGACAAATTATTAATAATCTTTTAAGTTTTACAGTATGTTATAGATTTTATATCTCGTGACTCGTGAAGACTCGTGAATGTATAGATTAAAATCCATGTAAGAATTTATCCAACAATGGGTGAGTGTTTACCTCGATTCACTGGCTTAAAGATTCGGTTCCTTCTAAATCATAGAGTATCACAATTAATTAGTGTTTGAGAAGAAATTTTATTATGGGAAGATCCTACTATGGCTAAAAGATTCGGTTCCTAATCATAGAGTATCACAATTAATTAGTGTTTGAGAAGAAATTTTATTATGGGAAGATCCTACCAAATATCATGTCAAGTGGTATCTTCAAATCGATGAGATTTCACTATTTAAAATTATGGGCGTAAAAATAAAATGAATTAGTGAACCACTACTTAAAAATACTAGAATTTCATTGATTTGGGGATACCACCTGACATGAAATTTAGTAAGACCTTCCTAAAATAAAATTTTTAGAATCCTGTTTGAGGGGAGTAGTGAGCTGGATACTAATATAAAGTGATTTGGAATTTTTTCTAATCAGTTCCGTTTTTATGAGTAAAAACTAACATATCTAATCCACTTTTAGCAAGCATGACGAGATGCCTTCTATGCATGGATTGAGTAGTGGGTTGATTTTTTCTAACCCAATTTGCTTGATTCAGGTTGAGTAATTACTAAATGAATTGGATACCCGATTGTATATGTTTTTAAAATAAAAATATTGTATAAATTTTTAAAACATTTAGTGCTAACTTTTAAATACTTCATTTAACCAAATAATACCTCCAAGTTTGAAATGCAACAAAAGTTCATCATAAAATATTAGCTAAAAGATCATTTCTCGTCTAAACATCTTTCCTATATGATACAAACACACATTATGAGTAATGGGGGATGGAAAACTATGCTTCAGCATGCCCCACTACAGAGTTTTGTTTAGACCCATATTAAGTCAGAGAAGTTGGGTTCTTGGTAGAGCTTTCATTCTCAAAACTACTATAGTTTTATCACAGATTTGGAATCTCAGCCATCTATCAAGCAGCATATGTGATGCGAACTTGACAGAATCGATCTTTTTTCAGGACCAACGGTGATCTTCTGGTTACCTAAACCCAGAGGGAGCTGCTTGTGGCCCTGATCCTGCTGCTCTTCTCGTAGCTTTTGATTGAGCGAGCATCTCCTCATAATTCTGTTTATGGAAATGATAGTTAGAAAAAAAATGCACAGTAAAGCCATATTATGGGACAGAGAAATCAGGAGAAATGCAACAGAGTCTCTGCGTACCCTTTTGTCAAATGCATTATCTCTCGAGTCAATGATCTTGTCTGCAATGCCATAGTCGATTGCCTCTTGAGCTTGGAAATATTTAGGACGCTGGATGTCTTTCTCAATTTCTTCCTTGGGTTTCCCAATTCCTTTTGCCAAGAGCTCTATGTAATACTCCGTGTTTGCATCTAGTTCTTTGGCCTGATTATAGCATTACAGGTAATAAGGAAGTGCTCAGCCACATACTGACATACACAATGCAAAGACATATCCAGAGAGATACAGACCAAAATGAGAGAGAGAGAGAGACCTTAATCCACATATCTATGACAGCTCCAGATGATCTGCTGACTTTAGGAAGATACAGTTTTGCTACATCACAAACCAATATAGGAAATATTAGGGCAAGATAATGAAAACAATGATACCCGAAAAGATATTGTAGCATCTTAGCAACAACACGAGGACTCGGGATCCTTTTGTACAACAAAATTGGCTTCACCACCCAAAGATTGAGTTAAATGTTAAGTATGAAAGATGCATGATGCTGAGGGCCCTTCATGTGTTTTTCAAAGCATCAACAAACACAGGAATTTTTCAACTGAAGCTACAGAATGAACCCTAGTCCATTAACTTTCATAAGTGAAGAATACCAGTTGCTTGTTAAACAGTCGAAAATGTGAGAGAACAAAACTGCAACCAAATGTTATCACGTATCTTCTACATTATACCAGTTTTTTCATCCTGATAAAGCATATCCAGTATCACACAGCATGTAGAAAATTCTTTTAAAACCTTGCAGCATTAATGTTTAGCGCCAGTGTTGATTTCTTGGTGCCATGATAACTGCACATTAATGTTTTACATCTTTGGATTTTGGAAAATAGAATAAAGCATATCCAGCATCACATAGCATTTATAAAAGTCTCTAAAACCTAGCGGTATTAATATTTAGCAGCCACTGTTGATTTCTTAGTACCATGATAACTGCAGTTAAACATTTTACATCTTTGGAAAAATATAAGCTATATGATCATTTCTCTACAAATAAGTACAAGCAAATATAGCTGACAGAAGCTTTCACGGTCAAATGCTTGTAACAGGAATCCGATCTTTTCTGCGGAAACAGAAGACCATATTCAAAAACATATTTGCAATTTAGAGTTCTTCCATGATGCCCACTGGCTACTTGTCAACTTCTTCTGTCATACAGCTATGCATAAAAAATTTAATTTAAATATACCTCCCTCCAATACCAAGATGAAAGTAGGATAATTTATTTTACATAATATGAATAACCAGAACAAAAGACCCACATGCAACGCTCTATCTCTCTCAGATCATACCATATAAAATCATATATAAAGAAAGTGCAGTTCTAAAATATGATTCAGGTCATTTACTGGTTTCCCATCATTGATAAGGAGTGATTGGAAGATGCATGCAGAAAATCATGACAGTCTCATTATCAAATTTGCTGAACGAAACCACACCAATGTGCGAGACAAGGATCTTACTAGAACAATTTGGCTGTACAGCACGGTAGCCCTTTGCTCCAAGTGCTAGAAGCATTGCCGCTTGACCATAAGCCATTCCACAGTTCACGGTATAAACATCTGATTTGCAGTACTTTTGATGGGGAAAAAAAGGTTAAAAGTTAAAACCTAGTAAAGGTTAGCCAGCTTCAATGAAAAATATAACATGTTTTACACTGTCTTTAGATTTATAAGCAAGAAAATATACAATACAGAAATGTGTAACAAGAAATGGACATGTCACATCATCCCCTACCCTGTTAATTACTTCCCTTCTTGGTTATGATAAAGTAAACACAATTAACAAACAGCAGCGAACAATACACATGCATCAATGATCATACTAAGAAAGTAAAAGAAAAAACCCATGGGATAATAAGATAAGATTAGGCTCTTACTGCCATGGTATCAGCAATAGCATAAGCCTCAGTTTCAGACCCAACAGTCTCCATCTTCTCATTCTAAACAAAAGCAGAAGAGAAAATTTCCAGACAGAAACATTTATCAGCTCAATAGTTGAAACAAAAACAGGTTACTTAGTTGCTGATCCCTTTAAGTATTAGTTGAAACAAAGAAAAACAGCCGATAATACTGCAACTGAAAAATTACATGAACAGAAAATATTACCTGGGTGCCAGATGAATTTATGTAAAGATATATAGGTTTTGATGGATTGTCATAATCCAAAAACATAAATTGGGCCACAAGACTTAGCTCAGTAACAGCAGGGACAATCTGTAGTAGTCAAGTGAAAAAATAAGCGAGAATGGAGAAATACTGCAACATGTACACATTATCCAAATTCCCCCCCACACACAGGGATCCACAAATCATTATGTGCGCAATAAGATGCAGTACCGGCATGCCTAGATAGACTATGCGAGCATCCAAAAGCAAAGATGGCAAATCAGGAGGAGCAGTTCTTGGTCTCCCATATCCTCTGGCTCCTCCACGATACATGCTTACACTCATGCTATATTTTGAGGGGCCTCTGTCATCCGTGCCTGACATACTCCACATCCCCCCATTATTCAGATAATTGCAGGCTGAAGAAATGCTTTCCTGTAAAATTCAACCCCAATATCTTAGAAGAGAACCTTTTATTAGGAAATAAACTACCCAGCAACAAGATTCTTAGATCTACCTATGAACAAGTAGTGTGACTATCAACAGTCATTCAATGGCTTAAGAATTAAGTATGCAAATATGTGGATCCAAGAATGGTAAGTTTGATAATCAGGTAGAGATAAGCATGCAAAAGAATGGATACCTCTGTGACACTTTCTGACTGACGACGTACTGGATTATCTTCAGTCATGAACATATCCATCTGAGAGGGAGTAAGCCCGTAAAGATACTGAGGTGTGTTTTTGTAGTTGTCCATTACTACAAAAGACAAGGAGAAGTCAAAAGCCAGAAGATGCAAAGCTAAATATTCAATATTAGTTCAAAGATATAGAATATCAAAATAAACAAAAGAAGTTGAGTTAAATTGGAGACTTAAAACTGCTAAATGAGCAAAAGTTTGGAACAACCAAGAGGAGAGCAGGAGCTAGGTTCACCCACAATACCGAAAGAGTGGAATCAGATGAAAGATTGATATTCATTTACTTATCTCGTCTATAACATAATGTGGATGTTGCAATTTAAACCAACAATGGCAACAGTCTTAAATCATTTTCTGATAGCATTAAAAATAAAAAGAATAAGCCTTGTAACTATATTTATCTTCTAAATTCAATCACCAAAGATTTGAGATCATTTAGCATCTTTAACAACCTTGAAAATAATCTTAAGTTCATTTCTTTTCCGAAAACCATCTAAGTGTCTATCATGATATGTTCAACCACAACTTGAACATGTTTCATCCCTTACTTTTTGCCTCATCAAAAAGGTACCATCAAGTTACTGCAACATTCAATTACCAAGACAACATATGAAAAAAAAAAAATGAAAAAAAAGGCTATGACATATTATGAAACTATTTCGAGATGTTAAGACAATACAAAAAACGACCTGTATAAAGGCACACACAAGTGATTAAGTAGCTAAAAGTATAAAAAATTATTATTGAATGTTTAACTAACATACTGAACATATATCACCATCTAATGTATCCTATTCATGATCACATTTATGTGAAGAGAAATCATTTAGACAATCAATAACCTACTAGAATAATATGCAAACCTACCCTTCCCACCCCCAACGCATACAAACAAACAAACAAATTATACCAAGCCTTAATTTCCTCATCTTTTACTAGCACCTTATTATTTTCATCCTTAATGCACTTGACTTGGGTTAAGTCTTCGTCCTATGGGCTCTTATTTTAACAATTTTATAAATATCTTGCTCCCCTTCCTTAGATTCTAATTTTTGGTAAAAATTTTGAAAAACCTGATCCCTCGCTTCACTTACAGCCTCCCACCTCCAACACATATACCTAAAAAAGCCTCTCTTCCCCTTTGGTCGGGACGAGATAATTAATACTTGAAACATTTCACACTGATTACATAATAAGTTTTTTATACTCTTTGTGAGCCATCTGGTTTGAGCTGTAAAAGTTCTATTCTCGAACAACAAGCTGGTCTTTGTATTCTAGGGTTCATTATTGGATTTCATACTATTTTTTCAGTTTCAGCACAAATAACCATACAAACACACAGACACATAATCCTCTCACAAACACATAAAATGCATATGCATATGACTTCATCAAGAGAAATTATTGGTCCTTTACGTGATTCTTCCCAACTTACCACTAATAGGTACAGTAATCATTACTCATCCCTTCTCTAACTCCATGTATTTATCCGTCTTATGTCGAAAACAAACAAACAGCAAAAACAAGCACATGAATCCATATGCCTAAAATCTTACCCTAGCGTATCTGTGTAACCACCAAATTAGTCCAAGTTAGCAAGAATCAAATCAATCCAACACCAAACACAAATACCCTACAATCCCAAATTCAAAATTTAAAACCCAAATATATATATAAAATTCCCCCCAAAAAAAATCTGGATAAGCAATAATATTAAGGAAAATAGGAAAGCCACAAATTAATAGAAAATAAATAAATTTCTATAAATTACAAGTACTAATAAGTAAAAAACAAATGGACTCACATCCATCTTTGAGATTTTCTTCCCTGAACTGTTTGGGTATATGGTCCAAAGACTTGGCAACAGGAGCCCTGAAACAACATCTTTTAGCTAAATTTGTTTTGGGTTTTCTTGGACTGTCCGATAATATGAGTTTTGGGTCTTGAAAAAAGGAAGATTTTTGGAGTTGGAGGCCAACTGAAGAAGAAGATGAAGAACCCAGATGATCCTTCTTTTCAAGAATGCTTCTTGTGGAGAGAGGAGAAAGAACAACCACTGAAGACGTAGCCATGGCTGCAAACCTATAAAAATTCAATCTTTCTTTTTATTTTTTATGAAAACAACTCTTGAGGCCTCGGAGTCAGCTGTGTATGTACTGCTTGTTATGCTGCTACTCAGCTGCATCAAGAATTTTACTTGTCATCATGGTATTTGATTTGGTTTTGGGCCTGATTTGTTTTGTTCTGTTTTTGGACTGTTGAAAGTTGGACTATGTAGCAATCTTTGGGCCTGAAAGGGGCTTTTGATGTTGGGTTGGGGGGCGATGTTTGATCTGGTTATGGATTATCAGCAAAACTTTGTTGGTTTTTGACTTGACTAGAAGTCTGATCCAAAACCAAAAGGGCAGTGAAATGTCTTAAGAATTGTAATATTTGAGTAAATTTGAAGAAGTGAACAATATAACAAATGTGAGTTCAATAAATAAAGGATTACGTGGCATGGGAAGAAAAGAAAACCAATCTAATAAAGTAAACTAAGAGGGTAAATGGCAAGAAAAAACCAATCTAATGAAGTAAGTTAAGACGGTAAATGGCATACCGATATCCCAATCAAGCATGTATTTGTTAAAAGAAAATAATTTATAAAATCACAAATTCAAGATCAATTATCAAAATTAATATACGTGGTAAAATTATATTCATTCATCAATCACCAATTTTCTGATTTAGATATTTGGTCAAATTTCATTATCTATTTGTTAAATCTAGTGACACATTTAGTAATTTTATCACTTTGTATACTTTGTATAAATGTACTTTTTTTTAATATATATATATATGCTTTATATGGGCCATTTTATACAATAATCCATACTATATTTTTTTTTATTGTTTCTATTACAAGTCCATTCTTGATTTTAGAAACTATTATAGGTAAGTACAAAAATATTACTCATGATGATTTTGACAAGAAAACTTTTGACTTTTTAAAATTTTTAAGGAGGTGTTTGGTTTATGGGTGTGGGGGAAAAGAATGGGAATTAAGGTTGATGATACTTATAGATGTTGAGAATCATTCTATCGAAATAAAAGTGTTAGAAAATATCTATTTCATTCCCTACTTATGATATGAGTTTCAAAATTATGAATTTATCAATCTAATGAAATCCATTCTTTATTTAAACTAAACAAATAAAGAGAAATGATATAAACCCATACCGTGAGATTTATGATTCACATTCCGATTCCCAATCTTAAAAGCAAACCAAACACCTCCTAAAATGTTGTACATGATTTAGTCCATTTGTCTGATGCTGTGGCATATGGTACTAAATTAGCTAGCATCTTCTCCGCATTTCTGGTTTACCAACCTTCATGCAAGCTATTCTATAACATGTGTATGAATACTTATCCTTTTTTCGTTGTTGTTTCTTTGGGATTTCAATTTGAAGGGAAGTTATTTAATTCTGCAAGGCATGACTTCATAGTTTATATTATGAGAAAGGGTAACATTACAAATATTGTGATTTTTAAGTCACATATACTAAATATAATTCTTATCGATACGTTTTTGTTTTAACGGATAAGTATCTATAAATTAAAGATGAGTTTAATCTAAAATAAAAGAACGAGGGATAAATATTAAAAAATATTTGTAAAATTACAAACTGAGTTTCCTATTTTTCTTATATTTATTACTTGCACCTTGTTCCAAGTTCATATGTGTTATGTTGAGAATGAAATTCTGCCCACCAATATTAACACTAAACTATGTACCAAAGTCTGACAGTATAACTATTTTGAAAGACTTTTGGCCCAAAGTATTAACTATTGCGAAGACAAAGCCAGTGAAATTCCATATTGTATGCTTCTGTGGTCAATTACAGTTGCGTGCAAGCCACGGAAACTCACATTTGCTTTATGGGTAAGTTTAGGGTTTTTCTCTGTTTATAAATATTTTTGGGTAAAAAAATAATTATTGTACGGCCCCTTCTTTGATGTACTTTTCCAAACCATAATATGAAGTTTTTATACAAAAAAAAAAAAAAAAAAAAGGTGTACACAATTTTGTCAATAAACTTGTTCAACCAATAATTTTATAAATTGTGTCTCTTTCTTTCTTTCTTTTTTTTTTTTTTGAGGAATTAATAGTGTCCTTAATCTTTGGTTTTTTTTTTTTTTTTGGAAAAAAATCTTTTCTATTGTTGTTGCTATGGAAGAGGAAATATTTGGGTTGGTTGACTTGCCGAATAATCAATCTATCATTTCTCCACTGACCATTTTCCCAACAACAAAAATACGTGGCTAAAGATTTTCTTTGTTCACATCTACAGGCAATTCTTTGAGACTAAAGTCACCATTAGCTATTAATTAACGAATTTTAATCGATATAGTAAGTTAATATGGAATAATCTACATTTAGGTATAAGTATGTATTAATTGATTAGGATGTGACCATTAGCGCACGTAATAATTTTACGATAATCTCATTAGTGCACCATACTTTATAAATTTGTAAGGTAGAATTTTCTTAAAAATTAATTATCAAAATTAAGTCTTACAAGACCCATTTAATACGATACAATAACGATATCTAGAATTTACAAAGAAATGTAACTTTCAATTGATAATAAGATGAATGATTTATAAGTTCGAATCTATTCTCAAAGGTGGGAGCAAGTGACCGGAATTTATTTTGGCCGGGAGTTGGTTAAATAAAATGTTTAAAATGTTTAAATTAAGTTATTAGTGGTTTAGAAATTCAAGTGTTATAAACAATACACTTTTAATGTGATTGAGGCATCAAATTTTGATTGAAAACAACATGTTCAAAATGGTTAAACAAAGTTATTAATAGTTTGGAAACTAAATATTATAAAAATATAATATTTCTCCCACTTTCGATGTTGAACGGGATCACATTCACCATATTATAAATAATACAATATCTTTCCCACTTTTTAATGTGGACGGAATATCACATTCACCCTTCATTTAAAACGAGGATGCAAAGCCAAAGTTGAGTTAGAACTCACTTTCGATGTGAGACAAGATTACACATTTACCATGTTAAGCCAAAGTTGAGTTGGAGCCTAATAACATTGCGTAGCACTGTTTCAGTTTTACCCCATAGAAACCATACGGATTCGCTTTAACATCAACTGTAACACCTTGAATCTGAACTAATCTAATAATTTTTGAATAAAAAAAAATAAATATAAATTATTAATAATTCAGAATTTAAATTATTATAAATATTATAATATTTTGTCCCACAACGATGTGAGACAAAGAATCATAATAAAAAAATTTCATTTAAAGTTGGGTCTCATTTTTTTAAAATAGAATAACCTATAAGTGCACAGGTTTCGTTTCAAATAAAAGGTTTTTATTAATTAAGAGCAATTATTAATTATATTCATTTGTTCTAAAAGCTTTTGGAGGTGACACATGGCAAAGAGCTGTGAGATAGCAGTATCCAATTGGCGGCAAGATAGGGACGCCTTTGTTGTTGCTTTACTTGAATTGTCCCAAAATTCAGGAAATAGCCAAAAATCTTCCACGTGTCATCTACCTTAAAAGTACCCACCGGTAACTTGCCGTATCCCCAAACTCTTTTGTCGCCGGTGAAGTTAGGTCGGCCGCAGGGGCGGATTTAGGTGACGGGCGGGGCCATTGTGCAAGATTCTAGACATTAAAAATTTTATCTTTTAAAATTTTAAAGATTCTAATTTATATTTTTATAAAATTTATATTTTATTTTTTAAATTTTTAAAAATATAAATTAATTTTAATAATTACATGACTATTAAATTTTATTTTGTCAAAATATAATTTCTGTGTCTGCTCACACTTTGCAATTTCCAGTCCTACCACGTCTTTCTATCATTCACTTCACACACTTTGGCACTTAGTGACAAACACTATATTCTTAGTTAATGATGTTGATTGGACATTTATTAGTTAAGTTGAATATTATTTTATAAAAATATTATAGTAACATTTTTGACGTAAGAAAGAGACTTTCGAGACAATTGATGTATTACAATTTTAGAAGAAAAATAAATTTTTGATAAATAAAAATTAAAATCATTGAAAGAATTTTTCCCAAGTAGTTGAAATTAAGTGAATCTAAGAAGCTAACAAATATATTGAATTTGATCAAATTGAAGTAATTAATCTTTTCCTAGTAGGATTCGCACTTTTTGTATATTTCCACAGCAACTCTATTTCTACAAGGATTCGATCTTCATCTCTCTCTATATATACAAAAAATTTCATTCAGTTACCTCTTATTTCCCTATTAACACTGCCTCACTATACTCTTTTTGCTCAAACCCTATCCCACTTTATTAATCTTTCTTCTTTCTAAACCTATACACACACTCACACACACAAGAATGGAGAATAACGAGGAATTGGATTCTACAGAATCACCACCACAGCCCCCATCCCCACCCCCACCAACACCAGACAAACACCAACACCAACACCAGCACTACCATCGCCACTTGTTCGCGACGACGGCGACGAGGAACACCTTAACTTTATCAAAAAAAAGCGGTCCAACCGCCGTCGTCTTATTTCTAGTTCTTGTAGAGAAAACCCATCTTCCCAAGATGAAAATTCTTCCGTCAAAGAACTTTACGATGAAGAATACTTGGCCCGTTGTCTTATCTCGCTTGACCAAGGCGGACCCGGCCACAACAGCGTATCCTCCACCGCCCCCGCCCCAGCCCTTCATACGCTGTTATAGAACCGTTGTGGCCACTTGTCTCTTATACACATCTAGATTTGCCGGAGACCGACGCTCCACAAACACAAGCCCAGGTTCAATCTTACAAGTGTAGCGTGTGCGACAAGTCATTCCCGACGCATCAAGCTTTGGGCGGCCACAAGGCCAGCCACCGCAAGCACACCTCTGCCTCTTCAACCGATGACAACGGCGACAGCGCTGTCGCCGTCGTTGCTAATGTTTCTGCTCTGAACCCTAGTGGTAGGTCCCACGTATGCTCCATCTGTAACAAGTCTTTTCCCACCGGTCAAGCTTTAGGTGGGCACAAGCGCCGCCACTATGAGGGACGGATCGGAGGTCACAGAATTGGCCATGGCGGCGAACCCAGTTTAACCGCCACCCCCACTCCCACCCCCACGCCGGCCCCCGCCGCCCCCAGTGGCAGCGCTAGCTGTCTTACATCTTCTGACTGTGTAGCGTCGTCTAGCCGCAGGCCTCTGGATTTCGACTTGAACATGACTCCGCCGGCGTCTCCGCGGCCGGAACTGGAATTGCGGTTGGGCGTTGACTTTGGGAGGGAAAGTCAAACCTTTGGTAACCATGGAGAAGCGGAAAGCCCTATACCCACCAAGAAACGGCGTTTATCACCCATTCACTCCGATGTCTCAACTGATTTAGTATTAGGTTAATTGCCATTTATTTTCTCTTTATTAGGTGATTTTTGGTCTAAACCAAAATTAGTAAAATCTGTTTTATTATTATTATTTTAAAACTTTAGTTGATTAATTAATTGTTTATGTACAAACTTTAGCTAGTAGGTTATTATGTTAATACTCCCTCTAAGACATGATTAATTTGTTGATATACTATTAATGGATAGTTGTAGTTTTAGTTGAATATTTGTTTGTTCTTTAAATACAATATTTGTTTAATTGTTGTAAATCATTTGGTGCATTTAATTTGTGAAAATATAATTAAGTCAACAATTTACAGTTAGTATATATAATGACCAGACATCTGCTACTTGATAGCAAGCATACATAAATGCATGAATCTCAGTTTAATTATTTATGTACTTCATACGAAAAAGGCATCTAAACCCGTATTTAACATTTATACATGAAAGGTAATAATAGGTAGGAAGGAGTAGAAGTAGTAATGGCAAGTCTCAAGATAGTTAATACTTAATAGTAGTCAAGAAGGAATGGTTGTGTTGGTGTTTCAGCCTTGAGTCGTATTCAATCTACAATGTATATGTAATTATATGACAAAATAATCACATGAAGTAAATATTGGTGTGACTTTAATTATCAAGTCATAATTAGTATTTGTAATTTTATTCACGTTCATCTTAAATCATAAATTATTTGCGGTTAGCATGATAATTTTTATAACTTGATTTGTTGATTAGAGTGTGTAAAGTTATAAATACCGATTCTGATTTGAAAATGAAAATCACATTATTGTTTATTTTTACAAGTCGTTAAAAAAAAAAAAAAATTATATTTCTTAAAAAATTTACAAAATCACAAAAGTTATGCTTTTATTCTAGTGTATTAAACATTACTACATTAGTATTTGTTCCTGCAGCATGCGTTTTCTTTTGTGATAATACTTCACAAGAAAGGAAAGAAAAGAACAAAAGATGCCTGTTGTCGTGTATTTCCGTGACTGGTGAGACATTAGAAGTTTAGAACCTTAGAGAGCACGCAAACGGCAAAACTAAGTCCGGCGGAATAATTATGCAATCCCTTGATCTGGTAGGATGTCTTTGGTCCGCATTCGGGAATTAATAAGAATTATAAATTTTACTATTAATATATATTTATATAAATTTTTTATTTGTTTCGTTTAAATAAAAAATATTATATTTTATTATATTAATAATGTGATTAGTTTAAAATTCAAGTCAAAAGTATAAAATGAAAGTAAATATATTTTAATAATTTTGTTTCAGTAGAATGATTTTTATAGTGATTAATCAAATAACATATATGAGTATCATTAATTTTAATTCTCATTCTTTTCTCTCACACCTATAAACCTATAAACCAAACCGCGACTGTCTTCTAATTGATTGTTATTAATTGGGATTTTCTTGAATAATATTCCCTCCCTCCGTGTTTTATGCAAATTACTTAAGGTGCTAGTAATTGAGGATGTAGAAGTAACCTACTATATTAGAGGGCTAAAATACCTCCCATATCTTGGCAAAGCAACGCATATCTAGCGTAGGAAAATTTTCAGATGAAATGGTTCTATAAGTGCTAGTTGTCATGAACTCTTTGTGTCAAATTTATCCACATTATGTATTATAATAAGGCAAATACTTACATAGATCCGGTTTTCAACTTTACTTGTAAATTTTGTGGTGTAGATTAAATTTTAGAGAATCTATGACATCAGCTGATGTAAGTAAGATTTTTTAAAATTTAATCATGACCACAGGATTTACAGGTGGGGTCAAAAATCGAATCTATCTAAATATTTTTCTTCTAATAAAATTAATTTCTTAATTGTAATATGAACAAATTTGAATCAAAAGATATATAATACTCATTATTGACTCCATTTACCTAAGAATTTCCTATCTAGGTTTTTTGCCTTGTAAGAATGAGGAGATTGCTTCGTTGAAGCTGGCCCATACTCGGCTTGACCATTAACCCGGGCTCATTTGGAATCCAAAATGAGTATCCTTAAATTGTTGATCTACATCCATGACTTGAATGAAAGGTAGTCCAGTCAAAGTGGGTCGAACTCAAATATGTGATAACCTTTTAATATAGTTAGTCGTAGTTTAGAAGAAGCAAGCTTAAAAGGAAAGAGTCCATGTTTTTACATTTCAATGAACTATCTATTCTGGTACAAATCAACAGAACAGTCGGTACATTTATATAGTGATAAATCTACTGACATAAATATTTAAAATCAAAAAATTATTAATTTAATATAATTTATCACGTGAATTAATTTTGAGAAGTAATATTAAGTTTGTAATTTTGTAAAATTATTTTTCTTAACAGAATTATAGACGACCTCCCTATTTGGAGCATAAGGAATCAGATATAGGTTTAGGCTCATACTTGTACCAAAAATGTTAAATTGAAAATATAAATAAGATAATAGTGCATTTATACAAAATAATAAAATTATAATTGAACTTCCGCAAAAGATGTAATAAAATCTGATTAAATATTTAAAATTAAGAAGTGAGTCATTTAGTATAATTTTAAAACGCTAAATAACAGTTTTGATTCTAAATTTCTGATCTTTTAAACTCAGTTCCATTAGATAAATACTCATAATCTACGTGGTGGCGGTGTGACAAAAGAACTTTAGAGAGAAACCAAAATTAATTAAAAACATTTGAAAGGAAAAATAAATATTAAAATGAGACATTTAATTAGCAAAAGAGAATATTCTAACCATATTGAAAATGTACCAACTGAACTGGTTAATTTATTATATATTGGTTGACACTTTGAGGTGCTGCTCTTAAAGTGTGCGGCCCAAAGCCATATACTTCGGCTTTAAAATCCTTTTGCTCTTCGATTGCTAGTGGATAAGCAAATGGAAATAATAATTACGATCAAAAAGTTGCATGTCAATAATGAATTTGTGATTAACTTTTTCAGATAAAGAATAAATAAAACAGAAAAGTATTATTATATCTCTAATATTCCATGCATGCATGTAACTTTAAAGCTTATATATATAACTATTTTAAAAAGGGATAGTATAAAACAAACAGAGAAATTAATCGTCATTTCTTTGAATTTATTACTTCACTAACGGGAGAAGGGTTCTAAAACAGAAAAATAATTTATAAAATTAAAAATTTAGTTATCACTTATCAAATTCAAACAAGATATTATTAAATTATCAACTTCTAAATTTTAAATATTTAATTAAATTTTATTCTTTTTTCGTATTTAATGACACGTTTGTAAATTTAGTACTTTGTATAGATGCAAAAAATTTTGAAATCGCTGTAAAAATTGATCTTTGTCTTTCCTTTCCTTTCAGTCGCTTCCAACTTACGTACCACAATAGACTTTTTTTTTTTTTTTTTCCACAATAGACTAGACTAGCAATAAATCGAGAAATTTAATTTTAATTTCTTGTGGGAAACTGGAAAGCGGTAGGAACGAAATTTTTGCATAAAAACAACAAATTTACTGTTTGACTATATATTCAAAAAGCTGTTAAGTCTATAGTATAATTGCTCACAATGCTATAATTGATAGGTCCAGTAAAAGGGTAATGATACCATTCATGTCACCATCTTCATCTTCTTTTTACCTCAGTCCAACTGTGATAATCTGGTTAAAGGTAAATAATACTTTAAAGACCCATAATTACTTCATTGAAGTAGACGGTCATAAAAGTGAGGTAAAATGGAATTTAGTTATTCATCGTATAATATAAAATAGATATGATAATTATTAAAATATTAAAAAAAAATGAGTCTCAAAATTTTTTTAATTATCTAATAATTTATAATATCTATTCCGTACTATAAAGCGAGTAACAAAAAAATTTCACAATTAAACATATATTATAGAAAATATTAGGTAATTTAATTTTGAGTTTTATTTATAATTTTGTGATTAATATTAAATTTTATAAAATTTTATTTATATCAATTGATGTAATTTATTTAATATTATTTAATATATACCCAAAGTTTACAAGTAAGATTATTAAACTGGCTTGTCTAAATATTTCTCTTAGAATACTGGATCAAAATCTCCAATGCATGACATCTAGAAAATATGTAGTTCGTCTACAGTCTTTAATCGTCCATAGACAAATATAAGAGAGATTACTTGTTAAGCCATCTCTCAATTAATCAGTTTGGAATTCATGAACATCTTTAAAGTTAATTTAGAGTCTTTAGATAATATTACTTGTTTATTAACAGGAATTAGTTTAAACAGTAAATAAGACGATTATAACATTAAAATATTTATAATTTAATTCACACTACACGAATTCTCTTATTTAGTGTGTAAGTATACTTGTAAGTTGATAAAATATACTTAAAAATGACTTATCTTGAACATGAAAAAGGAGCGTAAGCCATCCTCCTCTAATTACACTTCGTTTGTGATTATAAACCGACTTGTACTAGAATTTTATGAGAGAGTCTTTGTATCTGGTAGTCAATTTTGGAAAAAGAGAAGGTAAAATCTTTCTGTAATAAAAAAGAAAAAACATGCACCCATGGAAATAATAGTTGTAGCAGTGAAAATTTATTTCCACCTTTCTGATGGATATATAATCAGCTAAAAGTAAAAGAAAACAACTCATATTTTAATAGATCTGATCTCAAATTTTTATGTAAATCTTATATTTATGAATTATAATTAAAATTTATAAAATTTTATTTATATTATATTATTTTATTTATTTTATAAAATTTAATTCACGTTTTAAAATTAACAAATAAATATAAAGATTGGATATAAATATTTATCCGTAAGAAATGGGATATGGCTATGATGAACTCGATAGATCTTTTGACTGCAAGTGACAAGAAATAGCTCCAGTACGTACTATGTCTAGGTTTTTGCATTCATTGGCGTGAAATTAATTTCGTTGCATGCAATCTTTAACGTAAATGCCCAAAAGATTGTCCCCATCTCCTCTAAATTCAAGCCAGCCTGTTGGAAAATTTTTTTTTTTTTATGGATCGGATTTACGGTAAGTAGGATAGTTTCTTTAATTCATATTCATTCATATTATTTTGAAAAATTTTATACTTAATAAATTAGAGTGATGTGAATGAGTATATACTAAGGAAAATGGTCTCTCATCTCACTTATCGGTAAATCGAATCTATGTAATAATTTTTCCAATTTGTTATATTCCCATGGAATGTACTGTAATTCATTTCTTCCCTTTATTATCACGTTTAACTTTATAAATACTAGTTTCTCCATTAGGATTTTTTAAAAAAAAAATCTTCAAATAATATTTTATATGTATTCCTTCAACATGTTTTCCAAGTATTTCACATATATTACATTTGAAAATTTTGTTATAATACTTATTTCAAATAATTTTCAAAATAATAGTACTATCAAAAAATGACTGTTGGAATGGAACGACTCTACTGGTTCAATGTGGTTTCTTTGTTGTGTGTTAGTGCGTGTTTTTTCTGGTGTTCCATTAAGAAAACAAAACAGAATTAAACTCAGTAACTATGAAATATTGAAATCACATGTGGTCCTGCCTCTATTGCTTTATATAATTTTGTGCTGTATTTTTTGAAGAATGCATGCCATCCCATCCCATGCATGATCAATAATTCTTCGGGCTTTGAGAATTCTTTTGTTAATCCATGTGATGTAGACCTTAGCAACGTGCCCCAAGTTAAACCAAAGGCTAAGCTATGATTAGAGTGTCGTTATTGGCTATTTAATCAAGTTGGTTAATAAATATTTAAGAGTACTTACGAAACATAAAACAGTATTAATTAGTTTTAATTAAAAGTGATCTGCCTAATTAAGGATATGTCATTGCATTTGCTGCCCATGTGCTCTGAGCTAGTCTAGTAGTTTATTAAGTGACATATTGTAATCTTTTTTTTTTTTTAATCTCTTCCCATTTGATTAGTACATCAGTGAGTTGTAAATGTGAACCTTAATTAAATAAGGCCAAAAGTCATTTGCCAGAAGTATTCAATTAGATTGCTAGCTAAGAGCCCAAGACTCAATCTTTAGTCTTGCTGAAAACCTAAGATTTTTCAACATTTGGCAGATACAGAATCCATCTTGTCCAGTTTTTGCTCAATTGTCCCCTTGGTCAATTTGTTTAGAGCCTTGGTGTTTTCATGGTCCGTGTACTAAATCTGTATGGATAATTAGGGGTGTAAAGTTTGATTCGATATCGAGTTTGTTCGAGTTCGAATCACTTAATGGGTCAATTTTAAATATATATATATTTTTCTACTCATTGAGTTTTTTGAACATATATATAATTTTTTTAATTTTTATTATGTATAAAATTATTAAAATATCTATACTCTTTTAAAAATTACATATTTACATCTAAAAAAGTCGAACTATTCAAATTCAAAATCGAATTCTCGTTTTACTTATTTTCGAACAAGCTCGAAATCTATCAAATTTTTTAAATTCGAATTCGAACTATATTTTCAAAACTTGTTTGAACTTCATAGATAATATTTAACCCGACTTGGTTACACCGACTTATAAATCACCCCACAATCCGATTTATATATATAGGCTATTGAGTACCTAACTCGGTTTAATTATTACATTTTTTATTTTTAAAAATAAAAAGATTGACAAATAGTTACACCAATAATCTTGTAAATCATAAGGGAACGAGAAAAATCCAGCCACTAATGCGTAAAATTACACAAATCCTCCATATGAATCGTGCCGATCGTTGGTTACCCACTAGATTACAGATTCTCGACCCACTACCTACTCTGCAAACTTAACTCATTATCCAACACTCAAATACTAATCAATTCAAAATAGATTGTATCTTTTCGAAATGAACTTTATTATTTAAAGTGCATTTTAAATGATAGTCCTGTTAATTTGTTTTACAATTCACAGGACAATAGTAACAGGGTGAATTTTTCTGTGAATTGCGCTATATGTACTGCAATCTTATAGAAGATATGGGTCGTAACAATTATTGCAATCTATATAAGAATTTGTCTAAGTAACTGAGAAAGGCAACCTGTAGTATTTCTGCTTAAAAAACCAAATAAAAAAAAGATCAAATGAAAATAATGGAATTCGATAAATTGACAAAAGATGTGCCAAAACAAGATGTGAGATATTTTTGTGTATTGCAACAGATCATATATATGAAGAAGGCTAGCCATTTTGAAATTATATGGAGATGGAAGCAAAGTGCTAATTTACTCAAAGAATCAATCAATTTTGCGTAGAGCTTGAAAAAGACTAGTTATGGTGGCACAGTCAGCACCATGTGTGTAGAATCAACATACCCTTATTGTGTTTCTGAACTGCATTTAAAGAAGATTGATGAGTGATCGGTTGCCTCAAAACGTGGTGGCTGGTGGTACTATTCATATCATTTGCAATATCCTGCTAATTTGCTCAGGAAAGAATATGATTAGAGCCAGCAGATTTACTAACTGTAGATTACAATGTTCTCTATTATTGCACAGATTAATGCTACTTAAACCTTTAACTTTTTAAGCAATTTTTGTTTTTTATATATTCATGTAGTTTTACATATTTTAACATCAATATTTAGAGTACTCCTATACAAAACATCGTATATGAAAATGCAAGAGATATTAACATCAATGTACTAATACGCAACAAATAAGTATTAGCTTGTAATATACAAAATCACTGAATTATTTATTTTGTAAATTTAATCACTGAATTATTTTAAGGGTATATCTGGAATCACTTCTTCTGTTTTTATAGTAACTGCAGACATATACTTAGGAGGTGTTTGGTTTATGGGTATGAGAGGGGGAATATGAATCAAAGTTAATAATACCCATAGATGGTGTTTGGTTGAATACTATAGGAATCATTCTATGGGAATGAAAGTGTTAGAAAATACTTACTTTCATTATCCACTTGTGACATGGGTTTCAAGTTGAGTAACTTATTAACATAATGAAACCTATTCCTATGTTAAACCAAACAAATATGGGGAATGATATAAATCCATACCAATAATGGGTTTATGATTCTCATTCCAATTCCGATTCCCGAATGTGAACCAAACACCTCCTTAATGTAGTTCAGTGATCAAATTTACAAACGAAATCATTATAGAAAATAATTAAGATAATTTAGTGATTAAATTTACAAAATAAATAAGTTTAGTATATTTATATACAACAAATAACTTAATAGTTTAATAATTATTAGTGTATTTTTCTCTTACTATAAATATAATAAATGAAGAAGAAAAAACTCTATAAATATAACCAATTAAAGAAGGAATGCCGAACATGGGATACGTTGTTTTCATGCAAGTTCGGTAACGCTAGCAATGCTAGTCAAAATTATCATTGCGTTTTATTATGATTGTCAGCTCAGTTAATGCTGTTGGAACCGTCAACCAGTCAAAAGTCGGTTAAGCCTAAATTATTTTGACTATTTGGACTCTTGGACTCTCCCACAAAAGATTTTATTATAGAAAGATTTTATTAAATGGCATGTTAAATATTATCTTTAAATTAATAAAATTTTACTATTTAAAGTAATAAGTCTAAAAATAAATTAAATTAATAAGTTATTATTTAAAATATTAGAATTTTATTAATCTAGAAAATATTACTTGACATGTCATGTAATAGGATTTTTCTATAATAAATTTTTTTTTCTTATGTACATATGAATTTTTTTTTATAGAATTATTTCGTTTTATTTAAAAGACTATATAATATAATATTATATATTTTAAAATTTTATATTATATAAAATTTTAAATTTAACGGAATATTGGAGGAATAAAAAAAAAAAAAAGTTGTTGGAAGAACATTGCTTCATTACTAGGAATATTTTTTTTATTTGATAAGCAAGACAAAATCTAGAAAATATATTTTCTATGAGATCGTAAAAGAATTGGTCGATATTTTCTAGTATATTTTCACATCTTGAAAATATTGAGGAATAAATTTATACACATCTTAACTTTGTTAACTTGTTTGGCCACGCTTACGAACATAGGGGATCAAAATTGCATTTCTTCCAAATAATTTATTTATACAAGAAAATCTGTATGTTAGGAAGAATCCAATACAGAAAATAAAAAATAAAAAAATTGCAAGTGTGAATCAATAAATATGGTCAGATTTTAGACTACCCTCTTAAATGAACCAGACAATAGAGAGGCTGTGGAGACAATTAGGGAAATCACATGTACTACAAATTAGAGATCCTTATTTGAAAGGGTTCCTTTCTTGATTTGTAGTACTAATTTCTTATTCATGTGGACGACTGGAAGAGCATCATAATTGGGGATGCAAAATTGGAATGATTCCATATTAGAAAAAAGCCGTGGTGGAAATTGAATTGATTGACAAGTCCTTTTATGGTACTATCACAACTCTACAACATAATTTTAGGTGGAGTTTGAGAGTTTTGGAAGGAAGAGAAAATAAGAGAGTTTTTGATGAGGAAAAAAAGAGAAGGAAAGGAAGAAAAATTAAAAAGAGAAGGAAAGGAAGAAAAATTTTCTCATAGTTGTATAGAAATTTTGGAAGAAAATTTTTATTAATATTAGTATTTTATTAAACTGTCTCTACTTTTGATATTTTTGTATTATTTTGAAAGATAAATATGATATTTTATAATTATTTGTAAGATAATGTAATTTTTTTTCTTCATTTCCTACAATTCATTTATGAAAGAAAAGTTTTTTTTTTCTTTTTTTGTTATCCTTCCATTTCTCTCCCTTTCTTTTTCTTTTTCATCCACTTAAAATTTCTAAACCGAAGAAAACCCTTCATTTCTCTTCTTTCCCTTTCGTTTCTTTCCATCCAAACTCAGCCTTAAGTAAAATTTGTACATAAATCATGTTTTGTCTATTCACAATACACAAATGTTATGAGTCTTACATAGATTTCATAATAAGTTGAATATAAAGATTTACAAATTTGGTATTTTGTAAGTACATGAATATTATTATTAGTCAAATCCACATAAGAAAGAAATTTTTACTATTTATTTTGATAGACTATTGATTAATTAAAAATACTTATATTTTGGTTATTCTGTCGTCCCAACGGTAGCTATTATTTCCATGCAATAATTTACCTATTCTAGCCTGAACAATTCATATGTTAATTAGAACACCCAAATTAATACTAGTATATGACAATTTACCTACACCAACCAATGGGTGAGTGCCCCAAATTGGCACTCATCATCACCCCACGTTAAAGAAAGGGGAGCAAGGGAAAATTCTTATTAATTTGATTAGATTTTTCTTGAATTATATTTATTTATGTTATTTAAAAAAATATATATATTTTTATTAAATTAGAGTAAGGTACATCAAAAAAGTTTATCTTCTATCTATTGCGAAGCGGGAGCAAGAAAGCTGAGTGTCAGTGTGGCGTGCTTGGCATAGCAAATTTGGTGTCTTTAATCTCAATGTACTGAAAAAGTCTCCACTTTCCCAAGTAAAATCAATGAAATAAGAGAAGCAAATGCTTGTAGGGGAGTTTAGCATTTCAAGAAAAAAAAAGAAAATAGTAGTAAGAATTTAATTTAGAACAGATTTTCCAATGGGGGGTTTTTGCCTTTTATTTTGTCTTTGTTAAGAAAAAGAAAAAGGGGAATTCTGGTTAGGAAAAAGTTGTCATGCTGGTTCTAGCAAAACTGGTAAGCACATAATAGCAAATCTTGGCTTTTTGGGTTCAAAATGATTTTGTTTTTGTGTTGTTCTTGTGTCCTTGGCTTTAGCTTCAGAAAACAACTCATTTTCCAGCCTTTTCTTTGTTGGTTTTTGTGCAAAATTCATGTGGGTTTACACTAGCTATAATATTCTTTTACTGTCTGATTCTTCCAAAAAAAAAAACAAAGAAGAGTTCTTGTGTTGTTTTTCTCGTCCTTCCACTTTCTCCCTACATCTGTTTGTTTATATGTTTCTGAGGTGATATTAGTCTTTTTAAGTTGGATTTCTTGTGTTTCTGCATGGGTTCATCTAAATATTAATTCTTGGATTTTCTTGGACTTTGCACATTCGTATTTTCAACTTGATTTGCTTTGATTGCAAGATGATTCCCAGAGATTTGTTAGTTGCTGATGTTTAACTGTCCATAGATAGTGAAATATTAGCTAATATATTAGTTTTCTGATCTCCTCATTTTATGCTTTTATAACCTGTGAAAAACTATGAAGATAGATGCTGGTTGTCTACAGTTTTGTCGTGGTTTTTTCATCTGATACGGAGATGCTGTTTTACCCTTGCAGGTTCTCCAAACTCTAGCCGAAACAAGTTAATATTAATATATATACTTGCAGATATCTTGTTTCTGTATAAAGTTTGAAACTTAAAACTTTTTAAGAGCATTAGGAGTTAGGACTTTTTGGTATAATGGATCTTTAAGTGCTTTGAACTAGTAGTTTATACTATTAGGCCATAAACTAAAGATAAACAGAGAGAGGAAAAGAAAAAGATAAAGAAATAGGGGGAGAGGGTGGTTGATTGGAGTCAGATTAGTGCTAGTGGGGAGTGTTTCTGGTTTTTAAGAATAATTTAGTGTTGAGAATCTGTTGGTTATGTCTCCTGAGCTGACTGGGTGCGCCCGGGGTCCGTGGGCTTTGCCGCCGACCAAGGAAACAATTAATCTCTTACCTCTGGCTCTCTTCTCATGCAAGTGAGCCATTTCTTTAAAGTAAAGAAATTTGCACAAAACCAAGTAGCCCTTTGTTGTCTAGTTTTCCCTCTCTCTCTCTCTCTCTCTCTCTAAGTTTCTCCTGTCTAGATTCGGTTACACGAAGCATTTATCCTTCCTCTCTTTGAGATCCTATTGTCTTCCCCTTGAAGTTCAGAAAATTGGTCATTTTCAGACATTTGGTCCCCACTCTTAAAAGTCCATTTATTTCCATTTCTGGAACTTTTTTTTTTTTCTCGATTTTGGGATATGTTTGATTATTAGGGATGACCTGAGGTGAAGGAAAGGTATTTAATCTTACAGGATAGATTGAGGAGTTTAGAAGCATAGTTTTGAGGAATCAAAGGAGAAGCAGATCTTTAAGTTGCAAGGATGAAGTTTATGAAACTTGGATCCAAGCCAGATTCTTTTCAGACTGATGGGAACAATGTCAGGTGAGCTCTCTTGCTAGCTTCTTGACGATTAGTTTGTACATTAGTCTTTAATCTTGTGGTGATGCAGTGCAGTTTAGTGAAGGCAAGTTAGTTGATTATTTTCCTTTTAGATCTTCTATTTATTTGTTGCAATTTTACAGTGGGTCACCTCTGTTTCTCTTGTTGGATTGGTGTATATATTAGTACTACTTTTTGTTTTTTGGGTAAGACGTATTTATTAGTACTAGCTACTACCATCTGGCTTCTATGAGTAATTTGGAGGTTTCCTCTGGATTTTCTTGCGAGAATCAGAGTTAACATAATATCGCCATGGTAACGGTCTTGTCAACCAATATTTAGCAGCTCTACACTGCAGTGATTTTAATGATATACGGTTACTGTCAAAATTGCTGCCCTGTCAGTTCAATATGCATGCTTGCACTTCCTGGCTTATGTTCTTGCCCAAGGGCCAGCCATGTTTATTTATCTTTCGTTTGAATGATGTGGTTAGCAATTTTGAAGTCACAATTGGATTTTGGATAACTAAATTCAATTAATAGACCCCGGGCAGAACTGCAGAAGTGTTTAAATGCCGGAAGACTTGTAAAATTGATACTGAAACCTAGATAATTGATTCTCTGAAACTAAGAGAGAAGGAAAAATAGCAGCATTATGCAATAAAACCGACTTTCTAAAGTAGCAAATTTAACAAAGAACCATTTGAAAACAAAGTTTGCATGTATTCTCAAGTGAGTTGAAAAGGCTATGGTCTCTGTTTGTCCATCAATCTTACAAGCAAACTTCAGTTTTATCACAAACTTGTTATGCTTTGCTCTTACTCATATTTGCGAGTGATTAACATGGTCAATATGCCTACCAAGGATTAGCTACTTGGGTCTGTCTCTTAGACCCACTACATATTTTTCAATTTTTAAGTTTACTTTTGATTGATTATCTTTATGCCCTACTTTAATACTGGTTTATTCATATCCATTCATTCTATGTGGAGCAATTCTAAAGGTTATCAATGTGAACTTTGATTTGCAGATATGTAGCCTCTGATTTGGCCACCGATATTGTTATCAATGTTGGGGATGCTAAATTCTATCTACATAAGGTATGGTGATCTCGTGATCCGATCATAACTGATTTTGACTGATTATATGGATACAGATTTAAGTCTTAACTTAGCTCAATAACTGTCGTTGCTGAAAATTCTGGGAATACCATAAGTAATTAAGGGAGATGAAGGTATTATGAATACTTGTTTATAAACAAATAGCTTTATCCCTTGAAGTCATGTCCATCAGCTGATTTTTTAAGTAGATTAGATTTATACGAGGGATAGCCATATTGAGCAGTACCCAAGTTTTAGTTTCAATAACATGTTAAATTTGACCAAGGTAACTTGGGTAGACATGCTGCCTTGGCGTACTTGATTCATTGCATTTCGCTCCATAGTTTTCCACATTTATCTAGGAATACTGATGTACCAGTATTTCTCATTCTGCAGTTTCCTCTTCTGTCGAAGAGCTCTCATCTTCAAAAATTGGTTGCAAGCACTGATGATGGAAGTGATGAAGTCAATATTCATGACATACCAGGCGGGCCAACTGCGTTTGAAATATGCGTCAAGTTTTGTTATAGTATGACTGTTACCTTGAATGCTCACAATGTCCTTGCAGCACGTTGTGCAGCAGAATACCTAGGTATGCACGAGACTGTTGAGAAAGGTAATCTCATCTACAAGGTTGATGTTTTCCTCAATTCAAGCATTTTCCGAAGCTGGAAGGATTCTATAATAGCTCTTCAGACTACGAAAGCTCTACTACCTTTGTCTGAGGAACTGAAGTTGTCCAGCCATTGCATTGATGCCATATCTTCCAAGGCATCTTGCGATGTTTCCAAGGTGGATTGGTCCTACACCTATAACAAGAAGAAGCTTCCAGAGGAAAATGGGAATGATCCTACCTGGAATGGAGTCAGAAGCAGAATGGTTCCTAATGATTGGTGGGTTGAGGACTTGTGTGACCTTGAAATAGATTTATATAAGCGGGTCATTGTTAGTATGACAAACAAAGGTATAGTTCCTCATGAAGTAATTGGTGAAGCACTGAAAGCCTATGCTGTTAGAAAGTTAAAACCAGGCTTTGGCAAGGGCAGCATCCAGTGTAGTGATGTCTCCAAGGCTCAGATAATATTGGATACCATTGTGTCTCTTTTGCCTGCAGAGAGAGGTAGTGTCTCCTGTGGTTTCTTGCTAAAGTTGTTGAAGGCATCCATTTTGGTGGATTTAGGAGAAATGCCAAAAAAGAAGATGGTGAAAAGAATAGGGCAGCAACTGGAGGAGGCATCTGTTAGTGATCTCCTGATTCCATCCCAGGATGGAGAAACAACCATCTATGATGTTCATGTAGTCCAGAAAATACTTAAGGAGTTCATGATGCAAGATCAGAATGCTGCAACTGAAGATGGAGATGAGATTCAGGAAGCTAGAAGGCCAGGTATCTTATCAGAAGCCTCAAAGTTGATGGTTGCAAAGCTAGTTGATGGTTACCTTGCTGAAATTGCAAAGGATCCTCACCTCTCTTTATCAATATTTGTTGATGTTGCCGAGATGGTTTCAAGTATTTCTCGACCTGCTCATCATGATGGTCTTTATCGCGCAATTGATATGTTTCTGAAGGTAAGATCTCTAGCTCTTTCTCCGTCATAAAGAAATGACGACTTCTGGCATCTGTTCTGCATTGGATAAATTCTTACTAGCAGATATACGTATTTGTTTTAATTATTTCCTTCTCTGTTACTTGTTCAATTTTTGTATTGGACAGAGATTATTCATCCTCTGAAACTTCATTCTATGGGAAATGCAGAACTACTTTCAGCATGCTGCAATTTTCATACTTCAGTATTATATTCCTCCTTTTTCAAAACATTAAGAAGAGAAGGGCTGCAGGCTTTGGCTCCAATAAAATTCTAACTGAAGCTAATCTAGTAAATTGTTTTATGGAGAAATGTCCTTAATAGATTTGCAGGTGAAGGAAAACAGTATGACAGAACGTGCTGTCTAGGATATCCATATGGGTTGATGGTAGATGTTAGGACATCAACATTCAACTGATCTGTAGCTTTCTTGCAGGTTCACCCCTGGTGTCGGCAAGAGTGAGAGGAAGAGAATTTGCAGGCTGATGGACTGCAAGAAGCTTTCTGTTGATGCATGCATGCATGCTGTGCAAAATGAGAGACTTCCCATGCGTGTCATCGTGCAGGTACTCTTTTTTGAGCAAGTAAGAGCTGCTGCGTCATCCGGCAGCAGTACTCCTGATCTACCCAAAGCTCTTAAAGACTTGAACTGTGCCTCCCATGGAAGCTCAAGATCTGCAACAACTAATACAGAAGAAGATTGGGATGCTGTAGCCTCGGCTGAAGAGCTTAGGGCTTTAAAGGGAGAACTGGCAGCATTAAGATTGGGAAATGGATCTATAAGTGAGAGAAATGGCGGAGACGATAGAAATCAATCTGACAAAGCTGCTATTAGTAAAATGAAAGGTTTGCTTATGTCCAAGAAAATCTTCTCAAAAATCTGGTCTAGCAAAGGACAGGGTGAAAATAGTGGCTCAGACTCATCAGAAAGTCTTGGTTCTACCAATGGTCTAGAAGAAGCCAAATCAACACCTTCAAGAAGAGGAAGACATTCAGTTTCTTAGAATCATTCATAATCAGGTTTACTTTTTGGTTGGGCTTCAGAAAATTCCTTAACGACATTAGCATATTAAGAAGCTAGCCATTATCTTTCATTCCAGACAGAAGCCGAATCCTATAGTTTGTGGAAAGAATCTTGATATATTTTATAGCAAGAATTCACGTCAGTTTTCGAAAGCGGAACCAATTTTATGGACCTGAAAAAGTGAAGGAACCTCTCTAACTTGGCATCTGCTGAATATATGATACTGATACTGTTAAATGCTAGGACTAGTCGAGTTACGAGAACAAGATAGCCGTAGGAGAGATATGATGCATTGTGGTGGCCTCTGGCCAGGAGGTAGTAGATGTAACTTTTAAGTTCTATGCACATTAATGGCTGTATAATTGATCAAAACTCTTTATAGGCCTACTCTGTTCAATGCACTCTAGAATCTTGTGTTCATTTTGCTTATATCAATATATTCTTCTTAAATTAAGTTATCAAATCACGCTGAATTCCATTTCATGATGTGGAGGGAGATTTTGGAATTCTATGAATTTTGTTTTGTTTTCAGACTTTTGAATGAATGTAACTTTACATGGATGTGTGTGTATTTGTTATTTTTTTCAATTATTTTTTAGTATACTGAGAGAAGCTATTTAGGTAGTTCGAGTATGAAAAATTCTTGTATAGACCAGATTCTTGGCACTCTTGGATGTTGATCCACGTGATGTTTGGTGATATAGATCAACATGAACTAAGGGGTTCAGGAGCCACAATTCATGTTGATTCACATGATGTTCAGGATCCATGATTCATGCTGATTCACGTGATGTTTCGTTATATGGATCAAGAAATTTATGATATTATATCATAAATTCGATTTATATAAAAAATTTCTGTTCTTCTAGTGGTGGCTAGTGGTAAATTACACAATGTTTGTGGGCATTACTGTGGACCGACTATGAAGCTCACGTCTCTTATTGAGACCTATCGATCGTGTTTGGGCCATATTGGGCTTTGAATCTATTTTGGGGATGATGTAAACTATGAAGTTTACCTTATAAACAGCATGATAGTCAGCTTAACTTCTAGCCCAAGAATCGGCACAATCCGCTATCCAGCAACGGCCCGTTTTGTATTTTATGATAAGATTTAATACTTCGCCCTTATTGTGTGGAATAAATAAATTTAATTCATATCACAAGATTTAATTTTTTTTTTTGAATTTTTTCCAATTAAATTTGTAGTACACTCTGTTTGGACAACTCAATTATTCATTATTTTTTAATAATAATTTGTAATTATTTTTCAACACGTTTTATAAATCATATTTTATAAGACATACATCACACATCAAAATTATCACAATATGCATTTCAAATAGTAATATATAACTTAAACAATAACCGTCGAAACGGAATAAAGTATAGAATTACATATCAAAAGTTATCACAGTACATATTTCAAATAATACTGAACCGATCTAAACAATAACTGTGGAAACGGAATAAAACATGAAACAACATAAGTTGTTTCTACGTAAGAGTTGATAACTATTACAAAACGTATAAGCGCTCTATTTAGTTATCATTTATCAACCACCCATATTAGTTTTTGTTGAACAAATTACTAATAGAAATTTTAGTGGGATTGTGAATTGTGGCCCTCAGGAGACTCCAAAACGCCACTTGTCCTTCTGCTGCATGGGAGGACGGATAGATAGTGAAAGAGACGAGAATTTTTTTTTTTTTTTTTTTTTTGGTGATAGTGAATTGCATGAGGTAGCATGGATCCTTCTCCATAGTTATCATCAAAGGAAAATACTTAAAAAGATTTGATATTTAATCTCATCTTTAGGCTGTAAACGTTATAGTTAAGATTTTATTTTATAAAATTTTACTTATATGTCATATATTTCATAGAATTTAATTCACATCATAAGATCTATATGTAAAGTCAAAGAATAGATTTGTTTAAATATTTTTGAGCCATTTCGGAATCAAATTTACAATAAAATGCTCTATTTAAAATATTTATAGTGGTCAAATTTCAAATAACCCTATCCATATATACCTATACACTTGGAGAGCATAAAGTCATTGTGCGGTACCACTTTTTTTTTTTTTTTTTTAAGATCGATGTTGCCACAGGTATTATGTTCAATTTCACCAAATTTAATTTCACATCTTCATTAAAAAAAAGAAAGAAAAAAAGAAAGAAAACTCATCTTTTTTTTTATCTTTCAGTGACTCGACCGTTTTACTATTAATTTTGTTCTTGCTTCTTATAATATGAGTAATATATACAGTTGTAGAATTATCCTATAAATTTTTCGTGCGGAATTGTGATCCTACTCACCACAAACACCATTAGAGTAATGGGATTTTTGCAGAATTGTTTGTGGTCCACTTGAGATGAATCGGATTAGGATGCCACGCAGTCCAGTGATCAAGACTAGAACTTCAATAAAAAAAATATAAGGATAGTAGGTTAATATTGCGATTTTTTTGAGTTACGGTAAACTGTTGAGTATATTTTAAAAGTTTTTAATAATTTTTATAAATAACCCACGAATAAGGGATTAAGCACAATAAAAATCAGATATAAGATTTTTAATATATCTTAATTATAATGTTTATCGTTTGAACCAATTCTCATCGACAATTTGTTTAGCATTCAATACTATGACCCTAGCATATAGTACTATGTTGTTAGAACTCTTATCTACCTAATCCGGTGAACTTGGAGGAATGTTAAAGACAAAACATGGCTTGATTTAATTAATCTACATTCTAATCCAAACAACCAAACAGGCCTAACTTCTACTGGTTTTCCAGAAAACAAAAAACAAATACTGGGGCCATTGTTGTTATCTTTTTTCCCCTTTTCTGTCGGTTGCATATTCTCATTTGTCACTCAAAGAAATATATAACTATAGATAAAATCTAGAGTTATATAATTAGTTAATTAGTTGTAACTCTCTCTGATTATGTCACACGTGGAGATGAAGGCCTGCCAAAATTATGTTTTGCCTTTCTTTCTTTGTTTTTTTTTTAGAATTAAACATATAAGTACATATATATTTAAATGTGCATCTCCATTATTGGATCCATTAATTCATACAATATTGATCACATATTTATGTATATTCTTATATATCTTGAAATCAGATATATACACATTTGTATAAGATTAATTTAAAGTATTAAATAAAGTTAAGAAATATTAATTATAAACTGACCAAATAAAGTGATGTGGGAAAGGGTTTAAATGAATTAATAATGATGAAGTTGAGAAGGATGACTCACTGTTTCCTATCACAATGCATTTAGAGGGGGAATCTTTGCCTAAAAGTTGTCACCAAAGGATATCTTTACATGTTCTTCGAGGGACATTCCCAATATTTAATTATATGTATATATGTAATGGAGCATTTCAAACTGAAATCTAGGGTCTTTTGCTAATTGTGAATCTGTGTATGTTAATGTTGTTGTTAAGACTCCCTTTCATTTTAGCGTTTGATGTTTATTAATACAAAGGTGATCATATACACTCAGGGTTTGAAAAAAAAAAGAAAGAAAGATCGTATACACTCAGGATCTGTTCATATTAATACACACTGACACTCATATTAGTTGAAAAGTAGTTTTCTTTCCAACACCCTTCATTGAGAAAACATGAATGAATTAGATAACGAAATATAAGTTACGTGGTAAAATATTTTTCTTATAACTTATTAGTATTGGGTACGAATTACTAGAGGAGTAGACAGGAGGAGTAAATTTCAAAAAAAAAAAAAAAAGAGAATGAATTAGAAGTACCCTCTTTTTTTTTCTTATTGACTTTTCGAATTCCACCACCTCCCACATAAAACACTCTAGAAAATGAAGGTTCACTATGTTATTTGCACAAAAATTTTAAAAAAAAAAAAAAATCTGCTGAACTCAAGAATAAGAAGACCAAATATTTGATATATAAGTGAGTTTAGACAATAGTGTGTTGAGAAAATGCATCAATAATTTGCTCGACTTTTAAATGTTTCTTCGTTTTTCCTTAATTTTTTGCCCCTCTTTAATTGAACAGATATTTGTGTTACCTTCTCAAATATATTAAATGACTGAACTGACCTTATATGTCCAGTTATTTAGGTGTAAATTTTAATAATTATAGTGACACTTGTCTGATATGGACCAAATTGGTCAATTAAAAAAATTTGAGATACAATTTGTTTCAATTTAAAATTGGCCCACCAATAATAGATAAGTAAAAAAGTTTGTGTCATTTGTTCTAAGTATACATGTAGAATTTTCACTATATTATGATCGTGTGAGCAAAAACACAAATGGTTCTTAAACTTTTTTATTAATACAATATTGGTCCTTCAATTTTAAGTTGGGACAATTTGATCCTTATAATTTTTTATTGGGCTAATTTGGTTCCTACCGGGTAGTATCACCATAGTAATTAAAATCTCTAACCAAATAACTGCTCATATGAGAATCATTTAACATCTTTGATACGACAATACAAGTCTTTGTTCAATTGAAGAAAAGGGGCAAAAAAATAGGTTAAAAATAAAGAACTAATTGGGCAGAGACTTATGTTGTCTTCTCGGGAAAAAAAATTAGCGCCCCAATATGTCCCGATTTGATTTCTTCATTTTTTTTCTAATTTTTTGTCACTGTTAATCGAATAGAAATATGTATTACCATTTTAAAGATGTTAAATGACTAAATTACCCTCATATGAGTGGCCATTTAGATGAAAATTTTAATAATTGTGATGGTGTCACCCTATAGGGACCAAATTAGTTCAATAAAATAAGTCTGAAAACTAAATTGTCTTAATTTAAAGTCAAAGGATCAATACTAGATTAGTAAAAAAAGTTAGAAACCGTTTGTGTCTTTTTCCCTGATTGTGTACTTGTAATTTGTAAAAATGAGTAAAAGGTTTTTTTTTTTTTTTAATTCTTTATTTTTTATTTTTTTTAAAAAAAGGAGAGAGCCGAGAAGATAGAAAGAAAGAATTGGAAGAAGGAATATAAATAGGAGAAAAAGTTTTTGGTATTTTCAGTACGCACACTGCAGACTGAAGTCCACGCTCCAAAACAATAGGTGCAAAAAGATACCCGCCAGGCCGCCACCGGAAGGGGCACTAGAATCTAATAAATAGGAACCAGCCTTTTGTAGAGACACGAAGCTGCTATTGCCCAACACTTTGGAACTAGGGCTGTAAATGTACCGAGCTGCCAGGTGTTTGCGGAGACACGGAGCCGCTCTTGCCCAACACTTTGGAACTAGGGCTGTAAATGTACCGAGCTGCCAGGCGTTTGCGGAGACACAGAGCCGCTCTTGCCCAACACTTTGGAACTAGGGCTGTAAATGTACCGAGCTGCTCGGTCAAAAATTCGACTCGACTCAACATGACTTGACCGAACTCGAGTCGAGCTTGCTCGAGTTTGAAACTCTTGACGACCCGATCTCGAACATATGTATAATATGCTCGAGTGCTCGCCGAACTTTTCGAGTATTATATAATTTTTAAAACTTTTTTATTATATGTAGAATTACTAAAATGTCCATCTACTTTTTAGAAAAATTACATCTTTTACCTACGAAAAAGTCAAACTACTCGAGTTCGAACTAGTTTTACTTATTTTCAAGCTAGCTCGAGCTCAAATTTTGAAACTCGTTCGAGCTCGAGCTCGAGTTCGAGTATTAGAAAATTTTCGAATTCAATTTTGAGTAGGGCACTATTCGTGCTCGATTCTACTCGTTTATACCCCTATTTGGAACACCTCCTAACCTTACACAACCACCACACACACTCATTCTTCCCTATTTCCCTATTTCCCAAGGTACAAGGCCTCTACTATAACTCATCCTTCATGCATGACAATCGCTGAAATTTTATTATTATTTTTTAATCATTTAACGATTTATAATATTCATTCTACAATTTAAGCGAGTAACAAGAGGTTTTTCCTTCGTGCTTGACGATAACTACAGTTATTTAGCTTGGACAAGGGATACGTAGCAGCATCTACCGACTTCCTAGGCATAAAAATATTTATTCAAAATGAACCGATGAGCTACTATTTTGCTTGGCTCGGCATAGCCATCAAGCAGCTCGACTCGCAATTTGGTGCAGGAAGTTCGGCATAAGTAGTTTAGTAGTTCGATAGGTCGGATATGTAATAATATTACAGAAATTATTATTATGGGTTCCATTGTCCCCTAGTTACCATAAATAAGATACTCACATTTGTAAGGGGCAATCCATGACTTGTCTACAATACACAATACATAAGAAATAAAACATATAAATTTTCCTCAATCTCATTAATCTTTTCCTTTATTTCAAATCCGTCCTAATTTCTAATCCTTGTCTCATTTCATATTCATTTTACCGATTCAGATTAATTTCTGTATTATTAATGTTCAATCAATTTAATTGATGAATTAATTGAAGTATAGTGCTAACACGTTGGAGGGATTGTCATGAACAGTACAAAATATATAGTACAATAAATTTTTTTCGGTGAATTAATATGGATCATTTATGCGGAGGTATACAAATTGATTTATGATTATATAGATCGCCAATAAAATTTTGTTTGAATTGCTATTTTTTTATTAAAAAAAATATCACATGTAAATTTTTACAGACTCCGAGCAAAAGTTAATAGATGTCTAATGTAATATGTTATCTCTGGTAAAATTGGTAAAATTATTGAAAATGAAATTCTTAGTGTCAGCAATAAATAATATTACTATTTTTTAAACACGTTATTCAATACTCAATTATTAAAATTATTAGTGATAACGATTTGACACAAAAGATCCGTGATATAACGAGTTATTCGATGGTCAACCAATAAAAAAAATTTCAAAACTCAATTTTTTATAGATTTTTTTCAACTTTTTTAAAATTTAAAATTTATATATGTTAATGTTTGATATAAAATTTTATTTTTGTTGAAAAAAATCATTAAAATTCAAATAAAATTATATGAATTATTCATTACAAAATTGATATGTTTAATCTAAAAAATTAAATTGTGACAAAGCAAATAAAATAGAGGAAGTATATTTGACCCAAAAAAAGGTAAAAAAAAAACACTTAGGTCCACTAACTCATTTCTACATAGAGAGGGGGGGGGGGGAGAATCCTTCCTAACCATAGTTTAAACACACTTCTCATCTTAACCATAGTTAATTCCTCAACCCCTTGTTGCCTCTTTCACACCCTTTGGCTTTTGTGTTTTGCCTCAATAATTTTCTACTTTTCTCCACCTCCCATGCACCCTTCCTCTCTCCTATAATACCCTTGTATCTCCATCTTTTCTCCACCTCTTTCCCCCTCCAAACTCCCCTTTCTCACTCACTCACTCATTTAATTTCTTCCTTTTGGCTATATAAGTATATAGATCGATCAACTCTAGATTTGATCTCTCTTGGAGCCTTGATCATAACATTAGATGTGGTAAGGATGAGTTGTAACGGATGTCGAATATTAAGAAAAGGATGCAATGAAAGTTGCATTCTAAGACAAAGCTTAAAAGGCATTGAGAGCCCTCAAGCTCAAGCTCATGCCACTGTTTTTGTAGCCAAATTTTTTGGAGCCGCGCCGGCCTCATGTCCTTCCTCTCCGCCGTCCCTGAACCCCAAAGACCAGGTTCAACTCTTCCTCTCCGCCGTCCCAGAACTATCTCGTTATATTTTGAATATGTGTACGATATTTCGTTAAATTTTGAATAATTATATAGTATAATATCAGATATCTCAGAAAGTCGTACTGTACTAATTTTTAAGACAGAAAGAGGTAATTCAGTTACGATCCTTCTTCATCTTTTGAGTAGTTATACAGTGCAATATTGAATATTTTAAAATTTTATAGTGTTCTAAAATTTAAAACAGAACGAGATAGTTTGATAATAAAATTTTCCAAGGTTTTATGGGGTGGGGTTGTTTTTGATTATTTAATTTTTGGATTGTGATGAATCTGATGAGATTTTATGGTACTTGTATCTATTTAACAGCTTTGTTTCAATCGCTATTATATGAAGCTTGTGGGAGGACGGTGAATCCAGTAAGTGGGGTGGTGGGTCTACTGTGGACCGGGCAACTGGCAGCTGTGTCAGTCGGCGGTGGAGACGGTGCTCCGGGGCGGACTTTTGCGGCCGATGATGGAGGATCTCCCTACTAATAAATCTCCGATGATGCTGGAGTCTTCCGACGCGACTCGTCTTTGTCTTAACTTGACTTCTGGTTTTCCGGGAAGAATGACGGCCGGCGGAAGAGTGAAGAGGAGGTCGGTCACGCCGGAGGAGTCTGAAACGACGACGACGGAGAGCTGTTATGATTATACTACAAATAATAATTATCAAAATGTAAAAGTTGGAGAGGACAGAAAGCTTCTCAGACTGTTTTTCTAAACATTTGACCGTTTTAAGGAATTTGATTTACTAATTGTTGATCTTTTCCTTTTTTGGGTTTTTTTGAGGGTTTTTTTTTTGTCGAGGTTTCTGTTTTTTTCCTTTTTAGGAGGTTTGAGGGCTGCTGGATTTCTCATTTCTTACTTTATGTAATGAGAGTGGGAAGAACTCAAGAGAAATATGAGAGTAGCCTTTTTTTTTTTTTTTTTTTTTGGATTTTTCTATTTTGTTTTTGAATTTCACTTGAGTCACTCTTATTTGTGACTTTCAATAATTAGTGGTAATGAATTTATATTTTCTTCATCAGTCTTAATTTCCTCTATTACAAAATCATTTTAGATAAAGTGTAGTGAAGTCCATTCCAGTAAATGATTGTCTCTGGAACATGTAAGAACAATTATGATTTCCAATTATGAGTATATAAAGAATTTAGAACATGATCGATCATTACAAATTAATTGATGGCTCTAAGTAAAAGAAATGTTTGTTGCTTAGTTATTTAATTATGGGATAGTTCAGATGCTATAATTAAGAATATCTCCATATGCATGTCACTTTCCCTATCGTTCCACTCAAAAAATTTAAAAAAAGAAACCAAGAAATCTAAGAGACAAATAGGATAATTGTTTTAGATTATTTTTTTTGTTGTGAATTCTAAGTTCTATTCTATTAAGGAACCTTATTCAATTGTCTTAAAAGTTATATTTTTTATAAATCCTAAACGCACATAGTGTTATAATATATAACTTTTTAAAATATAACCAAATAATTCTTTTAAGCGACGGTAAAATTTTTCAAATTTATATCTGCATGATCAGTCCTTAATCTGGCCTCAAACTTCAAGTTGAAGTCCTATTAATGTGTTATTAATTGTGATTATTTATGTTAATTCGTGCAAAAATATAATTCTTCCAACAAAAGAAAAAATATTCCATAATTGCTGGTTGCCACTATATTTCATAGCAGTACTTAGGACCTAGTAAATAAATTTTGTAATTAACATTTATTGAATTTTGGGGCACTATATTCTTAGCCTCTTAGGACATTAGTACGAACCAACGACAGCCCTTGCCCCTTGGGGAGATGAGGCCTCTCAAAATATATCTTTCCAATGTGTGGACCAAGTACGAGTCTATCTACATGTTCAAAGTCTTGAAGAATCTCTACTTTAGGCCACATTTTGATTGCAATTTGTAACTAGTAGAAGTACAACTTGGAGTCCGAATATCGACCCCTAAAGCTCCTTTTTGGTTGTCTGATTTCCTCCCAATTCCAACTTCCAATTACTAGATTTTGATTTCTTGAGCTTTACAGATTATCACCTGTACGTTTTCCTTTTTCTGCTTCACTATCCAGAACCCACATTGAAGAGCACACAATAAAAGATATTTACTTCAATTATTTGAGTGACAATTGGGATTGACTCGTACAAAAAGTAAAACAGTTTGTTTCAATAAAGTTTATGTGCTAATAACGAGTGAAAGATGACCTACTATTCTTTAAAACTTTTGTTTACGAAAAAAATATATATAAGTTATTTGAGTATAAATTGTTCATTAATTTATCAAGTGGAAATTAATTTCTTACAGGTTTATATAGTACCTGATCGATCTATTATCAGACATAGAAGAGTGGTTGGGGTTGACACTTCAATAATTGATTGGATCGTCAGCTGATAACATAATGTAATAACCGCCGATAGATTCTTAAGAGTACTTAGTTTGATCAGACATGGGCTGCAACTTGCATTTTAAGCTAGTAATATATATGGAGTATGTGTTTGTGCATGCACATGGCCTCTTCCGAAGATATTTAATTTGGCTTTTATAATTGTTGGTTAACTTGCAAAGCTTGGACACTTTATCACTCAGATTTTGCTATATTTCTTTGACCTACTTTTTTTTTTTTTTTTTAATGAAAAGAGATGGGCCAGTTAGGTTAAGGCATATTTTTCGATAGTCGAATATGAGATTTTTTTTATGGTATAATAGCGTATTTATCATTTGAACTAATTTTTATTGACCACTTATCGGTTGATAAACTAAATCTTACATGCTCTAAGTTTGTTACATTATTCTCAATTATGTTCAAACAAAAAACAAGGCAAAATGTTTTACAAAATTCAACCAAGAGATATTATGAGGCTAGTGACGATGTTCATATTCTTTAAAGAGGCATGCAAAGTTCAATTATATGAACAATTTGATGAGTCTTTTCCTAATAAGCAAAATGTACCAATTAAGCATCAGGGCAAAAGATAAGCAAATTGCATTAAATTATCTGTGAAATGCCAATTAGTGATTAATGATGATAGATAGGTCGACGGTGGGGAGAAGTTTGCTGGTGGCTTAGATCAGCAGTCAGCATCACAAAAACAAAAGGCTTAATATCAAGTTTGTGGGAGTAAGTTTTACCTGCCATAAATCTTCTATTTCAATTCTTATCTCACTCTCTAACCTACTATCAAATAAACAGTCAAAATTTCTTTTAAATATAATTAAAATTTTTAGTGCAAGAATCTTGACCTTTCATTAGGTAGTAAGATAGGGGCTAAATTAGAAAGTGAGATAAAGAATCCTTAACCTACTTATTTACTCACTCTACAATGCATAATGCGTATGACAACTTTTAAGATGTCTAAAAAATAAGAATGTCTCACTACTTTTTAACCGTTTAATAATTTAAAATTAAATACAAAATAAATAACAAAGAGTCAAGGTCTTCTGTTGAATAAATTTTTAAGTAGATCAAAATTCATAATTCTATCATACACTTTATAATTCTCATTTATTCACATAATTTTTTTTAAAATTCTAAATCAATCTTCTTAATTGAATTTACTTTTATGCTGGCATTTTAAAGTGACAATTAGCCAATAGAGTAAAAGCGAGCATCCAATTTCTAAAGTACATTGGGTGTGAATTCCACACTGATGCAATCCACTGCTGTGCGTCGCTGCATATGCTTTTGTCGTGGCTTGTGGACCTCTCTTTTGTCCTTTTTCTAGTTGAATAGCTTTCTCAAACAATTCCCCCATAATATCTCTCTATAACACTGTATCAAGAATTTTATAATTTATATTTTGTCACGTAATATGGAACATAGTTATTGAACTCAGCTCGTCCCGGCAGTTCAATCGGTGAATTAGTGATCCGATTGGGTTCCTCTGATGACCAGATAAGCAAGAAACTCATCGAATTTTGTGCAATTCGGCGGTTCAATTGATTAAATCCGGGAACCAAGTCGGGTTTGGAGAAACCCGATGGGTTTGATTCTTTGAGAAAAAATCAAATTGTAATTATTAAATTTTAAATCAAATACATCTTAAATACTAATAAAAGGTCTCACCACCAAACCATATAAGTTTTTGGTTATCATATGTCTCTTTTTTTTATATATACTCTCCAAACTCCACTTTATGTATTAAATCCTTTTTAACTCTTAATGTAAAAAGGCTATGTAAATATTGAAAAGTTACATTTATAGTTAAATTTTTTTAATAGAATATATTTTTATCAATTTTTTTACTATATATCTTGTATTTAACAATTTACAGATATTATATATTAATAAAAAATATATTTAAGTGACCCACCGATTGAACCAATAACCCGTTAATCCATCTCTCTCGCTGGATTTCTCCCCGAACCGGGTTTAATAACTATGATACGGACTTAGATAAACCTAAATTATCATATTCATGTCATAATACTTGTGAATCGAGTTTAGTATAAAATTTTTCACCTGACCCTATTACTCTATTCTATTCCACCCCTATTAAGTTTTCCCCCATTTTTTTTTGGTCTTGCCTTTTTAATTATTATGATCAAGAAAAATTGAAGGAAAAGAGAAAAAGTTTTTGGAAAATATCTTTTACTTTCTCATAATTCATTTCTAAAGAATTTACAATGGGAAGAAATTAGATAAAAACATTATAGGTGATAGATTATAAGTTAAAGTATGGTCTAGAAAAAGGATTGAAAAGTTAGTCGTATTTTTTCGCTAAGAGCGGCGATTTAGCGAAGAACTCCATTCACTAAAAGGAAATTAAGTTAAAAAACAACAAAATAAATGCATTATGCCTAGTATATATTTATATATTCAGAATGTAAAAAATCTTTAATTTTTAAAGTGTAATAAACGGCTATTAATTAAAAAGAAAGAGATCGGATTTCTAATCGTCACCTTAATCCGATATAAACATCCAAATAACTAATAAACTTTTCAAGATCAACAGTTCTATTTCCTTTACACTTTCAAACGAAACTATTTGAATCAAAAGACGTGAATCTTAAAACTTTGAAAATTTTTTCAAAGTTTTCACCGAACATGTATTCTCTTACTCCTCCTCCTTCCCCGTCTCTCTCTCTCTCTCTCTTTCAATTCCCTTTCCTAGCTAATTAGTATTTCTCTGCTTAGCATTTTTTTGCAAATCTAGGAGATTTGTTATGTATTGATAAAAATAAAAAATAAAAAATAAAAAAATTTGTTTCTTTCCTGTGAACATTGAATCATGAGTATGTTGTTTTCCTATATAGTGATTTAGTATATTAGTTGTTGAATATTATTGTGTATTCTAAATGGTACTCTAAATATTGAATATTATTGTATTCATTATTTTCTATATAAGTCGTTATTTTAAAATATTATTTCGAATTCAAACAAATATCTTACTATTCTAAAAATCAACTTTATTTTCTAAAAATTGTTAAAGTCAAAACGTTAATATTCACTAAATAATACCTTATTATTTACAATCCAAACGGATCTAATTGGTTCCATTTAGACAATTTGATGATTCATTATCTTTCAAATAATTTTTGTAATTATTCCCAAACACGTTTTTCAATTATTATTTTTTTATTTTATATGTATCACATTCCAAAAAAAATACTACAATTAATATTTAAATAATATTATGAATAATAGATATTCAAACGGATTATTAGGATTATTAGGTATGAATGTTTGCAAAATTTGCATGTCATTGTCAATTTAGCATTTTCCCCTAAATTCAGAATACACCACAAGTAGCATTAGGCAACTAGACATGCTGAATTCTTGATATATGGAAGCTAAGACAAATTGTGCCCCGAGAATTCTTGCCGCCAGCACACCTTTGTTGATTAACGAGCAATACAATAAATGCAGCGTTCTGTGTGTGATTTTCCCCCAGAATAGAAGAAGAGTATAGAGGCGCAATAGATTGTTGACTCTTTCATTTTCTTGTCCACAAATAGTTCATTTGCTTGACAATGAAAGATCGAGTTTAGATAATAAGACGTCTTTGTAATATAATTTATTAATTATAAATTTGAATCATTAACAAGTTAAGAGAAAAGTGGGTTAAAAAAGATTCAGCTGTTATTTTTTATTATTATTCAGATATTATTTTGTAATCATTATTTAAATATATTTTTTCAATTAACTTTTATCTCATATAAATTACATTTTAAAAAATTATTATATTATATATTTTAATTAATATTTAAAATAAAATTCTAAATAATTAATTGTCAAATCAGAGTCAGTAGAATGTTATTAAAGTGCCTACAATTAAATCATTTTAATATTGTATTTTGTGTATTTTCGTTTGTTTTTCTTCCTTGGACATCACAAAATGGAAAACAGGCATCAATATTGATGGTTTGGGCAGCGTGGTTACTTTTAGGGAGGGTGTAACTAAGAAGTGTGGGGGTGTGTGAGTTTTTGTCTTCTCTTTTCCGCATGCTGTGGAAAGTCAAATATAATCTGTCCTTCATCTGTCTCTCTATTTTGTCATCACATTCTTGACTTATTATATCCAAATATATATATATATATATATGTATGCTTCTTAATTTGTTGGAAAGGTCTTCAAAATCTTGAATCCATCGCAGATAATATAATAATAAAACAAAAACCAGATTTATTTGCAAGGTTAGAATACTAGAATGGTGCATATGTTTTTGGATTAATTTTATATACACCGTAGATATAAAAATATTTTTATATCATCAAATCTAGATGCATGTCATATGTGCATAATTAATTTTTAAAATTTAAATAATATACAAGTAATATGCATCTAATGCATGCTGATAGCGTAAAAAAATTTATACATCAATGATGTACGAAAGATTTACTCTATGTTTTTTTTTTTTTTTTAAAGATTCAAGAAGATCAAAAACGAAACCAAAAACAAAAATAAAATAAAATAAAAGGAGAAAGAGAAACGCACCCGGCCCATATCTGTTGTAACCATAGTTTCCTCCAAGAAATGGATAACATGGGCTAAACATGAAATCCAGCTTCAAACCATGTAATGGACGCCTGGGTACCAAAACCCATTTACTACCTCTTTTGTGACTCTTCTCTGTTTTGGGTTGAAATGGGCCTAATTAATTTGGTCTTCCAGAAAGTATTTCAGGATTTTGAATGTTGATAAACCAATAAACCTTTTTCAATCTATTTTGGCTTTCAAATGACTGAAAATTCGATCAGAATGTAGAAATGGACTTGAATTTATCTTGTTCTGTTGGTGAACAAAGAATCCCGATTGTGGAGATCTCTTTATTTATTTATTTTTGATGAAGGAAAAATTTAGAAGAAGGGTATAAACCATCGACTTATATTTCAACAATTATTACATATCACTTACCAACAAAGAACTTGATCGCCTACCATCGAAGGAATGATGGCAGCTAGGTTAGGGCTCTCTTTAGGATCAAATTGAGAATTCTCCATCTTTGTCTAATAATTCAAACTTTTAACTAAATGAAAGATTATATTGTATTAGATTGACTTCATCAATTTACACAATTCTAATATCAAACTACCTAGTTTTCTATTCTTTCTTTCAAATAGCAGATAATTTACAAATATTTCCTAATGATTAGAACTTTGCGAAGAAATGCTGCCGAATAACAATGTCATCAAGGAATGGCAACATTGATATATACACCAGTTATCTTTTTCCCTCAAGAAAGGGGAAATAGAAAAAGTATGTGTACAACTAGTTACTGATAAAGCCATTTCCTCTAACTCTAGATGCAAAGGTACAATAATGCAGAACAGTGTGACCTTAATTATTTCCACACAAAAAAATACCTATTGAGAAGCAAAACTAGTCTGTTGTTCCATCAATATTGCCTCCAAAGCCATCTCCATCATTGCACCAAATGGTTTAGTTCTATGTTAGCATTAGAGTAGGTGGTCATAAGGATCAGTTGTACAATTGTCATGTCAAGCTGCTCGTTACACGGTTATGTTGTAAAATATGTGTTCTCAAACTACAATCATAATCTTTAACCTGTCAAAATATAATTCCAACTGTATAATCAGTGAATGAAATAGAAAAGATACCCGATAAGAATAAAATAGATGGCTGCATTTACCCGCTTGGCTGCTACCACGGCCAAGAAATCTTTGCATTCCTCCAGTAAAGCCCGCTCTTTTGCAGTCACTTTTGCGAGTTCAATCACTTGAGAATTCACATCATCAACCTGAAGAAAAGGATCAACTTGGTCAGACAAGATAAAACTAGTAAACATTATGGCACCAAATCAGCATTTAGCAATAATCTCCATGCTCATTGTTCTCGATATAACCAGGGTTTTTGAAAGTCATGCTAATAATCAAGAAATTATGTTCCAGATATTAATCAAAGGAACTGGAGTAAGTTGTGCCCTCAATTTACTTGAAATCAAAAGTATTCATGAGTTTATTAATGTAGATACAGGGCAGAATAATGTCAGACTTGTATCATGAGTTAATGTAATTATGTATTTCGTATATTCCGATCAAATGAATTATGGCCGGATATCTGCTTATAATCACAACTGCCTTTAGTATTGCAAGCCTGATACCACATGATGTTAAGCTTGTTTACAGAGCTCACAAGAGCCTTTTCTTTCTCTGGTTAGTGGGACATCCGTGTAACAAAAGCATGACCAAATGGAAAGTAGCAAATATTCATCCGTCAGTAGAAAACCATACTAAAAGTCCACTATGTTCAACTCAAGGTGGTACTGGTTTAATTTAGTAACTTTCCCTAGTCACTAAATATTCTTTAGTTCGAGGAATCAATTTGTGAAGACGAAGGCTATATATAGTTTTTGAGAAGTCACAGCTGCAACTGAATAAATTAAAGTTGCTCTGACAGCAGCAGGAAATATATCTGTCCCCAAGGGGTCTTTTTGGAGCGGTAATCATATAAGCACGTGAATCTAACAGCTAAAAACATTACAAAAGAGGACACAGGAGGCACTAATTTATTTTCTCATGTATCAGCATTGAGATGAATTCTCGATCTTCCGTTGCCATTGGGGAAAAAAGAAAAGGCATCAGCATTGGGATGAGAGATGGAGACAAACAGAAGGGCACTGGAGTCGATGAACTACCATAATCTCTGTGCCTGCATGCAAGTGCTCACATGAACACCATTCACAACAGGAGTTCCATATTTTTCTCCCATCAAAACATTATCCACGAACATATAAGAACTTATTTGTAGTTTCAAGTCCATTTGCATCAGTAAATGAAGATTTGCAAGTGCTAAAACAAACAGAAGCAAATAAACGGCAGTTTCGAGGGTTTTACTAGGCACAATTCATAATGCAAACAATCTCAGGCTTAGAAGGAACTGCATTTACCATCACCCATAGACCTTAATGTTAGATTAAGACAGACCTTCGATCAACAGAAAGTGGCTACATAGATTCTAATTGAGCTGCATTTCACTACCCGAATGTAGCAACTAATAAGTTGACAAGATCTTATTCCAAAAAGGAGAAGATAGATTACCTTTGGGAGAAGCAAACGATATTGAAGATGCCACTGCCTGCATCATGTCAACTGCAGAACCAATTGCCTCTTTCAAGCTTTGAATGTCAGCCTATTATGATTAAAGTAGTATTGACATGGTCAATCTACATGATAATAGCCTATTATTCAAAAACTCTATTTTATTTTTTGGGGTGACAATTTTCAGAAGTTAAAAGCAACAAAGCAAACCCAGGCACATACAATAGCCCCTCCTCCAACAGGGAGGCGAAGAGTGCTAGCCTTCAAAGCTTCAATTGCTCCAAGCAAAGAAATGGAGTGATCTTTATCCAAAGAAGCAAATTCTTCTAAAGAAGTCACCTACAAAGGACAAGGACAAGGACAAGATGAATTAGCACATGCTAATTGAAAGAACAAAATAAATTAGAGACAAGTTCTAACCCGTAATTATACAAATGGCAAAATCTTCTAAAATTCGTGCTAAACAAAGAAACTACATTGATCGAAGAAACGGCTAATGGAATACAAAATTGGATGAGAGCCAGTAGTAAAGTGAAAATTTTCAGCAAAACAAAATATAGAAACAGTCAGCTTCAATCCCCTTGCATATCGTTTTGAAAACGCAGCTTGAAGTAAACAAGGTAATATGGATTGAAAAAAGTGAGTTCTTAAACTTTCCAAAGATTTCGAGTGAAACATAGTGCATGAGATAAAATTCGTCCATTTAAAGAGCTGATATAAATAATAAGTTCCTATCTATTTAAGTTCAATGTATAAACCTCAACATAACCAAAATCAAACAAAAGGAAGTTTTTATGCACTTCTGTAAGTCCGAGATGGATGTTTCACTACTGACTAAAAGTACTAAGAAATTAGGCACACTAAAATTTATTTATTCCAGTAATCACGTATAGAGCACTATCTGGTTCTGGTCTGATAAGGAAGACCAATCATATAACCCACCTCAAAGATAACTGTTAAGGAGAGGGCAAGGGAACTAAACAAACTTAAATTTTTGGACAAGATGTCCACAATTGCACCATCCATCTTGCAAAAGTCCATGTTAATAACTATCTTGCTCACACAAGGACCCAAATTTCTCTTCTACCTAGCTCATGATTTGCCCCCATGAACAACAAAAAAAACCTTGGCTGGCAGAAAGGTATTGAGACTAAGAAAATTCTACAAGCCTCTCTTTCAATATCAAAGCTAAATGTCAAACATCAAGCATAAGCCAGAACCTTTTTATCTAGACTCTAATGGAACTGTAGTCTTACGCATCTTGTAGAACAAGTACCAATTACTGTATCATCTTTCACAAATGATAGAAGCTTCTGATAAACAAAATGAACCAAAATCCTATAAAATATGCCCGAGGCAATATAGGATGCCAACAATCTATTATATTTCTTTAACCCTATGCCTTATCTCATGCAGTAATAAGCATTCCAACCAATTCCGACACTAATTTACTTGAGAACAGTTAAACCTAGTTATTTTGAATATAACAAAAGGGGAGAGAGAGAGAGAACGAGAGAGAGAGAGAGAGTCTAGTAAGCAATGCCTGATGTATAAGTCATACATTATGTGATACTTCTCATTCGTGGCTTATACAGGTATTGCATGTAAACAAGCAACACTGGAATCTCCCATTTTTTATTCTTCTTGTTTCTTAATTTGTTTGGTTGAGTTACTGAACTACTTAAGTACATAAAATGATAAAAATTCCAATTAATCTTTTCAGAAAAGTGATAATTATTAAACTTGTAAATTGCTAAGCACAAAATCTAGTAAATGTGTCTAAAGGAGGCTGAAAAGTATCATGGCAAATAATGATTTTGCAACCAAGGTTAAACAGGTTATATAGCTGTAAAAACTGAAGATAGGAATGAAACTTACTTGTCCCTTCAGAATGGATGCTAATTTCAATTTTTGCCTTAGCAATTGTAACCTGTGTCTTTTCTTTGTGACTGTATCTCGTAGATCTGAGATTGTTATCCAAGCATTCCAAAGACTCTTCTGGAAGAAGGACAAAGGTTTAGCTCAGATATTGTCGAATACTCTGGGTTTCCGTACAAGCTTAGCAAGAATAAAATTCACTTTACAGAAAGCAAAACGTATAACATGAATCTATGGAAGAAGTCAATGAAGAAGAGAATTAGGTAATACAAGATCATCCACCATCAGCACAAACAAGTTAATACAATAAAAATTATAATAAGATTGCAAAACTAGACTGCTACAAGCAATGTGCAGCCAACAATGATATCCAGGATTGCAAAGTATTTTAAAATTTGCAGGAGTTCTTCACTTTCTAAAACTTGATTTGGTTTTGAATTTCTCATAGCTATGTTGTTTGACACTGTAGCTTTGACATGGGGAAGCTCTCTAGATAGTATTCTAGTGTTTCTTCAACAAATGACTCTTGCTATTTGAAAGAAGCACTCTTACCACTTAGTTGAGTAGGCAATTTATCATTCAAAACAGAACCAAATGAAAGTATGAAAGCACTCTTATCACTTAGTTGAGTAGGCAATTTGTCATTCAAAACAGAACCAACTATGAAAGTATGAAAGCACTCTTACCACTTAGTTGAGTAGGTAATTTGTCATTCAAAACAAAACCAAATGAAAGTATGAAACCCACCTATTCATTACTTAAAACTGAAATCTGTCTGAAATGGATACCAAAGACAAACACTAAAAAGTTAAGGGAAGCAAGATCATTGAACACACCTCCCCCTCCCCCAAAAAAAAAAAAGATCTTTGCATGATTATGGGCATGGGCATCCAAAAATGCAAACTTGTCCAAAAACAATTCATGGGAGTTGGTCAAAAGCAAAAACCACATGGGCGGTAGTGTTAATTTTAGATACAATAATCAAATTTAGTATTATAATAGCAGTTGTCAATAAGATCAGAATATCTAACCTCTGCACTTTGTTTCTGAGCAAGCAAGGTTGCTTCAGTCCTAGCATTTCCAAAACGCCATTGCAAGTGCCGATTATAAAGAAGTCTCAACAAGTGAGCTTCGACAATTCTGTTCTCCCCAACTTTCCCCCTCCGAATCATCAACAGCAAAACTAAGAACTGAAGGTGTCTCACTAAAATTACAATTAAGGGTGCTAACAGCATTTCTGATCCGAGATGGACTAGGATTTCCTCGTGAAGGAGATGATCCAACTGATGTCATAAGCTTACTGGGAGATGCCCCCCGAATAGGCGGGGACATTGTTCGTGGTGATGATAATGGACCATCAGTAGGGAACTTTTTCAACTTTGGTGGCACAATCAATTTCGAACCAGGACTCGTCGCCAAAGGTGACCCTGGATCTTGCAACCTCCTTAGACGGCTATTTGTTTCTTGCCAAAACCTAGCTGAAACAACAATGCCACGAGGCCCGCCTTTTGCACTGGAAATCCCACTACACTCTTGCACTCCAGAAGTACTACCAGAAGAAACACTATCTGTATCAGATGCAGTAAGATCAGACTGCACAAAAGACTCATTATTCAATGAATTTCCATCTGGGGGATACTGAACTCCCTTCAAAACCTCGGCATTGCCCAAACTTGGAGCAGCGCTTTATCAAGACTTAACCTTCCATCAAATGAAGCCCTTCTCTCATCAATCATAGATTGCTGCAATGCTCTAATAACATTCCCAGATCCAATGAGCTTACTCCTCTCCCCACCACTACAATCTAAACTTCTAGACAAGGGATTCACCTGTCTTGTCCTAGCCGGCCACCGATGCTGATCAGTGGGTTTAGAATTTTCCACCTGATCTCCACCCCCATCAGCCTTCACTCTCGAAGGAGTACTACTCCTCCTCCTCTCAGGTGTACCCTTCCTCACACTACTCAAATTAGGCGAAGGCGGCGCGGCTTTAGTCTTACTAATTGGGAGCGAAAAAGCTTCCCCTTGAAAGGAAACTGATAAACTCCTAGTAGCAGTGACCAGCAACTTTGTAGCTGCTGAAGGTTCACCGGCATTGCCTTGCTTGGCATCAAGATCGGGTGTTAAAGGCCTAGCAGCCGTCACCGGCCGCCTCCGGTCGACAGATACAGACCTTTTAGGTACTAAAGCTAGAAGAATGGCGAATTCGCCACAGAAGTCGAATTTCTTGAAACCAAAGGGGATGGGAATCTTCTAGAAGAAACTGATGAAGATGATGATGCAGAGGAAGAATTTGAAGTAGAATTGGAAGGTGAAGGGGACAAATACCTTGAAGAAACAACTCTTGATTTAGGCCTTTTGGGGTTGTTAATCCCATTATTATCCTTCTCAGAAGGCAACAATGGAGGTCTTCTTTGGCTAATTTGGGCCTGATCTTGAGAAATTCTTTTGGGGTTTTGTGGACCTGTTGAAGCTGCTCCTCCAGAAACAGCAGCAGCCACCATCATCACAAAAACACACACACATATACACACAGTTCACACACCAAAGACTCAAACTTTCACCTTTTCACATTGTCTTTTTACTGCAAAATAAACTTACCCACAAGCCAAATTTGCTTCTCCATAGTCCAACAAACCCTACAAGAAGATCAAGAAATCCCAGTAAAACTCAAAATCCCAGAAAGGGTCTTTGCAAGATTCCTCATTTTCAAGATATCTGAAAATATCTGTGGAAAAAATGCTGATTTTTGCTAATTTTAGGCCAAAAAAACTAAAGGGGAAAAAGGGGTGATTTTTCCGGCAAGAACAGTGAGGATTCTGGGAGTGAGCGAGGGAGGAGAGAGAGTGAGAGAGTTGGTGAAGGGTGAAATTTGGGGGCATAAAAACTTGGTACACCCTAAGGAGGAGAGGGAATGACGAGAGAGGGGAGAGGAGGCGAGGGGTGGGGAGGGGGTGCTTTTTTGGTGGTTTTGTGATCTTTGGAGAGACGTTACGCTAACTAAATCATATTTATCTTTTAATATTTTTCTAATAACTATTTTATTTTATTTTATTGCTTTTTTTGAATTTTTCAATTTTTGATGATGGGAAAATTGTTAATTTAATCCCACCAAAAGAAAATGTTTTATTTTTATTTTTTTGTGTATGTTAATGATTCATGAGATATGACTTTTTTTTTGTCTCTTTCGAGTACTTTTGTTGATCTTGTTAGAATAATTAGGTAAATCAATTTTGAACATTAATTATAGGTTTTGTTGTCAAAATTAAATAGTAAGAAATTTGGTTTGTGAGTTATTTATTCTATAAAGCTATGTTACTGATTTACAAGTTAGATTAAAAATCAATTCTACTTAATTATTTTCTAATAGAAGAAAACCAAAACCCTCTCTCTTTTTCTAAATCCTAAAATTGAAAAAAGGTTGAGATATAAAAACTCCCGGTTATTTCTCAACATTTTACATGAATTAAAAAAAGTAAATTTTATATGTATTATTAATTTATAAAATTTTTTACACTATCAAATCTAAACGTATCACGTATATACCAAAATAAAAATGATACCATAAAGTCCATAAGCATCATCACCATTAATGCTTGGATGGCCTTTTGTGCTTTCTTTCCTAATCAATTAAAAGGGGAGAAAAAAACAACTGGCATAGCTAATCTGTATATACGTGTGCATGACCATAAAGGTTTCATCACCTAAAAATGTTTTGGCTGATAAGTCAATAGTTGTTTTATTTAAAGATAAAAATAATTTAAAAAAAAAAAAAAAAGACTTATAATAACACTCATCATTTTTTATTTGCCCCCTCAATGGAATGGTGATCATCTAATTAAGTATTAGTATTATTATGCCAATAATAAACTACCATTATGGGTTTATTTGAGGGAGTTAAAAAAAAAAATTATTACTCACTCGTAAATTATTAAATAATTAAAAAATAATAAAACACTATTAATTTTAATTATTTCAATAATTATCATACTTATTCTACCTGTACAATGTTTGAGTGACTTAGTCGCTGCTAAAAAGTGTAAAAGGGGTCAGTCCTTGAAGATTCTTTAACTGCTAGTTAGGGGCCTTAGGGCCAATAGCTTCTTCACTACCTACAAATGTAACTTGAAGGGTGATCAGGGACAAACTTTTCCAAAATTGTTTAATTAAAAGTGGTCCGTTAACCTACTAAACAATAAATGATGAACTGGAAAGTATTGTGATATAATAATAATACAGGAAAGAAATTAAAATAGGCCCAACTTGACTTACATTTACACATCCTCCTTGAATGCCAATGTGAAAAAAACAGAAGAAGTTCCAAGATAAAGATTTAGATATTCTATATAAAGTTCTTTGGAAAAATACAAAAAGGGTTCATATATATAGTTAATTTAATGATGATTACTATATCTTTATGGTCAAGTAATACGAACCTTGAATACTTGCAAATTATTTACACTCATCTGAGTGTAGAATCTATTTGCTCAAGTTTCTTGATGAGGCTGAAATGTCCTTGTCAGTAATTCCTTTTACTTCTTCCGTCCCACACTGATGAAGAAAAGTAGATTCAATGGACACATTTTTGCTATCTTATCTTTGGAAGGACAAGTAATGTTGATCCCGTCTCCCCCACGGAAAGGAAAAAAAAAAGAGGCATTTATGAAGAAGAGTTAATGAGGAGAAATTTGCAAGAATTTTACACAAGATTGCACAAACAAAAATAAAAGAAAGAACAAACAAGCAAAGCTGGTACTAGTAGTGAGATATATATTTAGCAATTTTGTTTTTGGGAATTTTAGAGTCTCATTAGGAAACAATTTGTTTGTATTTTGATAGTCTTGTAAGAAAACTGTTCCATTATATTTTAAGTATTTATGCATTATAAATTTTTAAATTATATCGTAAAACGTTCAAAATATAATAGAATTTTACTAGATTCCTATATAGGATGCACCGTCCCATTCCCTTGCTTTTGACGGATGCTTATCCTTTTCTTGTTCTTCATACGCATCTTCTTCTCTTTCTTTGTGCGTTCCGCCTTGCCTACTTATTCTTCATTTGTGTTGCTATTAAGTCTTAGTTGTACTTAATTAGGTGATTTTAGCTAGTGCAAGCTATGCCCAATTTGTCATTTCTGAACAAAATTTGTGGTCAAATTAATAAATGGCTTTCTTTCTAGTACACAATTTCTCGTTTTTATCTTCTCAAATAAACGAAGAATCCATTACACAGTTACACTTTGACAATGTAGCCACCCTCTTTATGATCTTTGTGTTAGAGGTGACCCAATGTACGTAGACAATGTAGACGACACAGTACACCGTTGTGTGTTTATATATACTATAAACTTTAGGGAAGGCTAAATTACTTATATTTTTTAAAGGTCAAGGCAGCATCTAACGCTTACTAGTCGTCAGGGGTGGAGAGGCAGTGGGCACAGTATGGGCAGCCGCCCTACTGCTCTCTCCATGAACCTCTATATCCATAATAAAAATATTGAAATTTTGAAAAAATATGACATTTTTAATAATTTGCCTTCACTAATAAGTAAAAATATGGTATCAATTAACAAAAAAAAATTTATATTTCTACAACAAGTCATTTAATACGGTAATATTATGCTTGATTAAGAGGAAAAATTATTTCAAGGGTGGTGATATTTACACACCTTTTTTAACCACTTGCATACACTTATCCATTATTTATTGGTGTAATTAGTTTTTTACACACCCCAAATGAACTGATCGGCTGTATTTTATACTAATAAACATTAAAAGGGGTGTGCAAGAACGTAAAAAAGGTGTATAAATATAATCACCCTTATTTCAAATAGTTAGTTAACACCAATCTAACAGGAATTCTATATTATTTTAGCAATTACTTATAAGATGTGTTTGGATCGTGGAATTTGCATTCCAAATCCAATTTTATCCCATGTTATCCAAACAAGTTAAGAGATTTAGTTGAAATTTTGAAATCTACCAACAAGTGAATGTGGTAATGAATTTGAAATTCACCCAAATATCATATTATTTCAAATCTATCCAATTCAAATTTATTCATGTAAAATCCTTTATATAATTCAAATACACCTATCCAAATTAAATCATAAGGTTAAAATGACTATATATTGGTAAAATTTACAACATAACAAAAAATATAGTTGATTTTTGCTTTTTTTCAATCTTTTTAATAATCAATAACTATTACGTCAAAAAATATAAATTTTATAGTTTAATTTCATTTATTAGTTATTACAGGTTTTAAAAGAATATATTGATAAACTTGTAAATATTAAATATTTTATGTATCGTTTACCTCATTTTTTATGATAAATAAGTAAGAATTGAGTAATTATCAGTTAAAATAATTTATTTTGAGTTTTGTAGGGTTTGAGTGAAGAAAGAATCAAAATTGATCACAAAATTAGAGAAGAATCGCAAAATTGGAATTTACGTATACCAGAGAGGAGCGATTCTAATGCAGTTTGGTAGATTGAGCATAATTTTCTTGTCCGAAATCCAATTAAGGTGATTCAAAATGTTTTCGAAATCTAAGACATAGAACTACAACTTTCATGTTTTGAGTTTTACCAAATTCGATTTGCATCATGGTCAAAATCGAAGAGGAAGTTGAAATTATTTCTGCCCCTGACGCCTGGCGCAACAAAATTGCAGCGCATGGGTACCAACTCCAGAAACTCCATTTTTTGGTTCTGTCAAGCATGCCTGGGCGTGACAAAAGTGCAGCGCCTAAGCGCCGATCGACATATACTCGATAAGTCTTATAAATTTGCTTTTTTGTAAGAAAAGTCCTTTTGTGGGCTCGGTTACGTGAAAAATGGTATACTTATCATATTGGAGCCCCAAAACCCTAAGAATACCTATAAATATACCAATAGAATGGGAGGAAATAATGATCATCAGCCATTCTTAGTTTATAATAGTTAAATCAATAAATAGCCGTAGGGTAGATTTTCTCAAACGTTCAAACTAGGATTTTGTTTTCTGGTCAAGGATTCAAGATCTGATAATCATCAACATTGATTTTTGCTACAATTACTGAGTTTGATTTATTTTTATACAATTCAATTTTTATTTTTATTCTGTTTCTGTCCATGTTCTTTAATTGTATTCTTATTTTATTACCTTTAAATTCTTAATTACTTCCGTAGTTTAGTAGTTAGGGTTTTATTACAGCGCTTTTGATTGCTTTTATAGAGTAAATTAATTTAATTTCTCGTTCTTGATTAAATTCTTGCAAATAGGGTAGATTTTAATTAGAGTTTTAGTTAATTATATTCAATTGCTTTCAGTAGGGATAGAATTTTACATTATTGTCTTTATTTTAATTTATTGTGATTACATTTAGATTAAATTTAGTCAAAAACTCCCGGTTAATTTGTCTAACTAGTAAATAGCCTTATCAACCTAGTAATTGTTCCAATAGTTCTCGTGGGAACGATCCTTACTCGTCTTATATACAAACTCTTCTCGTATACTTGCGAATATGTGGGAGTTGATTAGGATAATTAAGATTTTTACTACTTATGCATTGTTTTCAAAAAACCTAATCAACATTCTATCGAACACACACACACACATATATATATGTTCCACAAGAAATTTTTATTCCAACTATATCTTGGAACGTCATTCCTCAAAAAAATTTAAGGAAAGATATTTCCAAAAAGAGAAATTTATGGGATGTCAAATTTATCTAATTTTTTCAAATTTTATTCAATTTTAGTTACGTAGTTGTAATCTTATTGCTTCATAAATAAATAAGATATTATATAATTTAATTATTTAAATGTAAAATAAATTTAATATGATTTTTTTTAATTTTTTATCATTAGGATAAATTGTTAAATTGTACAATATAATTATTTGAATGCATAATCTAGTTATTTATAATTTTTTATCATTAAGATAAAGTAGTTAGATTATACAATATAATGTTAAAAAAGTTACAAAATTATATTAAATTTTTATTTGTATTCAAATAATTAAATATTTTACATTCAAATAATTAAGTTGTACAATTTAATTATTCAAATGTAAAAATAAAATTAATATAATTTTATAATTTTTTAGTTTTAACACAAAATACTTAAAGATTTTCTTAATTACAAAAATAGTTCATGAATAAAAACAAAAACAAAACAAAACAAAAAATTATTTATTTAAAATCCATTGTATTTTAACATCTAAAAAATTTATACTAAATATAAAATAAAATACATATTCCATTCTGACTTAAACTACCAAATATTTTATATTTTATACTAAATATAAAATATCATTTCTGGAATGATATTTCCATTCCAACCCATTCTTATGTACCAAACATAGGGTAATTGTCATTCTTGTTTTATTACCTTTAAATTCTTAATTACTTTCGTAGTTTAGTAGTTAGAGTTTTATTTCAACGCTTTTGATTGCTTTTATATAGTAGATTAATTTAATATTTTGTTCTTGATTAAATTAAAGGGTAGATTTAAATTAGGGTTTTAGTTAATTATATTCAATTGCTTTTCGTAAGGTTAAAATTTTACATTCTTGTCTTTATTTTAATTTTTTGTGATTACATTTAGTTTAAGTCTAGTCAAAAACTTCTGATTAATTTGTGTGACTAGTAAATCGGCTTGTGAACCCAGTAATTGTTTCAATAGTCCTTGCAGGAACGATCCTTGCTCATCATGTATACAAACTCTTCTCGTATTCTTGTGAGTGTGTGGGAGTTGATTAGGATAATTAAGGTTGTTATTGCTTATTCATTATTTTCAAAAAACCAAATTTAATATTCTAAAAAAACCTAATTAATATTCTACCGAACATATATATATATACATAGCGAGGAAGTATATGTAATATTATTTGTCATATTTTAATATACTTATTCAAAGTAGAAGTTCTATACATATAATTTATTATTTTTATAAATTTTATATTTAACACTTATCTTATACATGACTTTTATTATTTAAATGAATCTAGAAATTGATCTCACATTAAATGAATTTGGACAACTATGAAATATTGGATTGATAAAAAATTCTAAAATCATATAAAATTTTACCTCCACTAAATAAATTTCCTGACTTCACCTCTACAGATCGGCTACAAGTTACTTTGTTGATGGAAAATAGAATTGTTCTCGCGTTTCAATGAAGATTATGCTTCATTTCTTTTCACTTATTGGTATCCCAGTCCTTAAATCAAAACTTTCTTTATTAAGAATTTCATGTTTAGGGTACAGATTTTGCCATCGAGTACATTTTCTTCTTCTAGACGAGATTACAGATAACAATAATCGAATTTTAAATCTTTTGATGGTTTAATTGTCTTATTTAGGGTTTGAGCCAAACCTATTAACATTGCAAACAGATAACTATACCTTGTCAGAATAATATGCCCAAAATTAGCCAAGTCCTTTTCCGTCCTTGTAGTATGTATTAATTTCCCGATGGGAAAGTGTTATGGTGACCCGTGACCTTCCCTTCATTATTCATTGCAGAGAAGTATATGAGATGACCAAAAACTAAACGAAGTTGCAACAACTTGCCCGGCAGACAGCATCATCAGATCTAGTTAATTACTAGAATCCATGAATATTTACTCGTATAATAACATGATTCATTACTGTAATTATTATGTAATTAGCAAAATCTCACTCATTTTAATACAAATCTCTCTCTACATTTTTGTCTTGACACTCGATACAAATAGTACAAGTTGATTGCATGGGATCCTTGTATACATACATTTCGATGTAAGAGCAGACCAAATTTAGACAAGCAGAAATGGCTATCCCAGTGCACGTGTGCCGTTACTATATTTACTGACATCGTTGTTTCTTTCTTTCGACTTCATCATCCTCTTTCTTACCTTAATTTGCATGCTGTAAAACTGTAATTCCTAACCGATTCCCAAATTAATAACCACTAATTAGTTTTTGTTTTATAAAAATGGATTAAATAAAGATGGGTAAAATTTATGTTTTTATGATTCAGGGTCTAGATCTATTTCAATTTTTTATTTAGTGCGATATATAAGGTGTATGTATATTTTTTAAATTCTATTGAATTTAAAGTGATATTAATATGAGGTTTAATTACACCATTTGGGATAAATTATAAACAGAAAGAAGGAATTCTCATCTATAATACTACATTCTATACAAACAATTCAATTATGTAAGAATACAAATTTAGTACAAAACGACTGATATATTATTAAATTCGTAAATGAATGAATGAAATTCGATTACCCGTTCTCTTACCTGTTCTTCTTTTTCACCGTAATACGAACACCTACCCTTTATGTAAAGAGATACTTTTGGATGCATTATTAGAAAACTATGTTGGATGATTAGATTATTAAACTTCTCGGGCTCTGCATTATAATTTTAGAATTTACAAAGATAACAACTCCAACTAAATTATGTGAATGAAAACAGAATAGTAATTACCATATACACAAAATTTTGTTGTAATATGATTTATTTTTTTAGTTTGTTACATGATAAATGTGGCATTTTGCTTGAAGGGAAAAAAAAAAATACCTAGAGGGAAGTGGCAGTGTTTATAATTACTGTTGCAGTGTGCAATCATGGGAAAATCAATATGAGCCAGTGAAGGATTCATTTTTTTAAATAAAATGGTTCCTTTATTTTTTAGAAATATAAACCCCTCCAAATAGAGATTTTCACTAATTAAGGAGTAATTATTAAACATGTTTAATAATTATTTTTAAACAAAATAAAAATTTTCGCCATCATGAATGTACAACATTGGGACACGTCATTTGTGAGGTTTCAATTCAAGAAGAGCCGCCACATGAAAACATTAACACTGACAAACTGATTACAGGTTTACTTAGAAAATGACTGACAAACCACAAATTAATTAATTATAGAAGTTCCTTGTTCCAAGATGACTCATGCAATAGACAAATTCTAATTAATCATATTTAAAGGGCAAAAAACGTTCGAGTCCTAAGTTCTAACTAAATCTAATAGTAACAGTAATACGATCTTATATTATACAGGGGTCCCACTTTGGTTGGTTGAGCTAAGACCATGACTAAACCTACTGTTTGATGGAATCTATTTATAATATCACAAATTCTATACCACTCGTCAAAATTGATTTACGTAATAAAATTATATTAAATTTTTAATTTTAGATATTTAATTAAATTTTTATTTATTTTTTCAAGAAATTTAGTTACGCATAAATAAATTTTTTATCTCATTCGCTATCTCATTTTTTATTTCATTACTTAATAAACTAACAAGATTATTTTTAATTATAATTAAAAGTTTTAGTGAATTAATCTTAACTTTATTATTAAATAATGAAATAAAAAATGAGACAAAAAATAAAATAAAAGATCTTTAACAAATTTTATCACTTTATATAAATGTATGACAGTACAACATTGATTGAAAATTTTGGAAAAGTCCAAATTAATTTGTAAAGCCTGTCTCATGTGATTGTGATACTTAAGGTACACTCTATTGTACAATTAGTTTAGACATAACACCACCCACTAAGCAATACTTTTTGTTAAACAAAGAAAGAAAGACAATTAGTTAACCCACTTTTGAAGTGATCAGTTCACAAACTATTTGGAAGAAAATGGTAGAATTTTTTTCAATTATAATATCTGTCTCTTATACACATCTAGACAAAACAAAAACAACCCCCTGTCTCTTATACACATTTCAAATCTTGCTTAAGATTTCCACTTCACAAGTGAAACGAAACGTGACAGTTTGATTAATTTAATGATGATAATGAGACTAAGTCATTTATCACATCCTAATTTTAAAGTTTACGTCTTTCTTTAGTTGGATTTACAAACACTACAAAATGGGTTCTTTTGACTATATGAACATTCTCCAGCTCAAAAAGTCTTGGAAAAAGTAATTGAACATTCTTAAGTAATTAAACTGTAACAAGCTGCACCACCGATTGCCAGAATTTCTAAATTTTCAACTTTTTGAACCATACAAGACTGTCATTTAATCAAAATGCCATAATTCTAATTTTCCAACTGTGCCCGCATGAAATGAGGAAATGAACAAAAGCCAACTAGAAACAAACTTCCATAGCCCGTCGTTATGCTAACATCTTTAATCACTGCGTAGCCAAGCTGCTGAAACTGAATCATCTAAAGATTGCTCAATTTGCATATTTTAACAACCTTTAACGAAAATTTCCTCTAAAACTTTTTCTAACCTAGATACTTGGTGCATCCTTTTTTGCCTGCCCAGCACTTGCATATGAACACCATCCATTTCATTTCAACCTAAATGTTCATTTCCTGTCGCCAAACCACATATGGAATGGGTGTTTAAACGTGCCAGGACATTAAATATCAGCACATATTAATACAATTCTTGCTGCTGCATGCATTTCGTCCATCCAAGATGCATGATAAAGCCATACATACAAATTTTACAAATTCTTAATATGACTTCTCCAAAATCAAGCATATTAACTTTGTTATATTAAAGTTTAATCACCCAGTAAACAAATAAGGACTGCCAGCATCCCTAGATTTCCTTGCAGGCTATGTTTGAACTGAACCATACCACATGATCACATATTTATACATATGCACTGCAAGTTTCAGACCAACCACCTTCTTTGTAATGGAGACTGAAGAGATAGCAAAAAGAACATACAGCAGTGCTGATTTAGTCCATACATTATGCAAGTGACATGATACGATGCGGACAGAATACTCGATTCAATTAAAACTAATGAATCAACTAACAATAACACAGCCTGCTATTGCCTAGTTGACCCAACAAGGGTCCCTGATTCACCAAGAACCCTGAAATTGCATTTGTAAAAAAGTGACCACGACAATACCATACCAAGGACATAAGCAAAAGTCTAAGCCAAAACTCAAGAACAGCATATAGTAGAATTTGTTGATTCACATTTTAATTAAAGTTCAATGAGAAATTAGCCAAGCAAAAATTGTTCAAAAAGACAAAGCAATTTAACAACTCCCAACTCCATTTATCTCTAACAGCAGCTTGCTCAACAAAATCCATTTATCTCTAACAATTCCCTTCAGCGGTACTGCAAACACAAAGGCAATCTCAGATTGATTAATAATCATCACTAAAGAAAAAATGCAAAGAAGACAAACAAGAAATACAACTCTGTAACAGAGACCACCAACAATCTCATAAATATAGAAAATACAGAATTTGATACCAACAAATATTTATAGCGCCTCAAAGCAAAAGCTTCATAACATGACTACATAAATAACAATACAATAATAATTTGTATTCATGGGCAAACATAAGTTTGAGTACGATAGTTCTTATCTTAAAAGTTCAGAAAGTTAACCTTAATGAGGATCCAATCTCCTTTGCATTGCTGCGGAAGCACTGCCTGCAGCACATTAGCCCATACTTTCTGATAATGCCATGAGAGTTCCCACACACACGGCTGTCAAAATGAACCCAAACACATCAATAAACAACACCAGCTGACAAAAGGTTCGATCAAACCAAATCATCAGTATGATCCCTTACTTTTCCCATCAACATACCAAATTCTCTCATTTTAAGATTATTCTATAACAATTATAGCAGCTCAATAGAATCCAACCATCAACAGACATCAAGAATACAATACCTCAGCAGCTCACAGTAAGTAAACCAGAAACATTCATTACAACCGAAATAATTATTAAAAGAACCAAAAACACGATTAAAAGGCTATATACCACAAATCTACAATCACTTGAACCTTTACCAATATATTCTAAATTACATATGAAGATATAATACAATAAAGCTTATGTGAATGGTTCACAAACCAATGGAAATGGTACTAAGAAAAGTCAACTTACGAAAGAATCGAACACTTCAATCCCAACAAATAAAATTTTGTTTCTGTCTAATTTCAGCAACTTTAATCGGAAATTAAATAACAAAACAATCTAAAATCTATTTAATTCCAGTATCCCAGCATCAAAAAGAAATAAATTGTACCAAAAATTGAAATAGAAATCTATAAACATTAACAAATCCGAAATCTAATTAAACACGAATTCACCTAAATACAACAATATATATATATATATATATATATATATATATATATATATATATATAAGAATTAAAGGATAAAATGATGAAGAAAGGTGGAGAAATTGAAGATACCATGCGCGAGAGCCAGGGCCGTAGTTCTTAGGATGAGCGTTCCAGATGTTGGAGTGACCCATATCTCGTCTTCCTCAAATCTCTCGGTGAATAAGCTTTCAGCGGCGGCGAAAAACCCTAATTTACTGAAGACTGAAGACGGAGGAGAGGAGGAGGAGGAGGTTTAGGAGTGATGAGAGAGTATTTATAGTGGACGTGCCGAAAACCCTAGATCGTGGGAGTGGAATTTTGTGATAGGTGAAGGGCATATTTGGAAACATAATAAGGACATTGAGACTAGTTTGCCCCTTGAGTTTTTGTTTTGTTTTATTTTATTTTATTTTTAAATGTGAAAACAATTTTGAACTTCTCCTCACTCATTTAATATTTTAAAAAATAAATTTTAGTGTTCAAAATAGTAGTAATATGAAAGAGTTTGCAAATGATAAATTATTTTAGTAGGCTAAATTATTCGCTCCTAAAAAACATTGGCTCTATTTGGGTAGATTTTGTTATTTATTATTTTCGAAGTAATTTTCTGTAAGTTTTTGTTTCCCTTAAATAAATTTTATAAAAAAGAAAAAAAAAAGAAAAATAACAAGACCATGATTGGTTCATCATATAAATGTTAGATGCACTTCATTTATCAAGCTACATGTAAGTGCCATTACCTTAACATTTATCCTAATAGGGCTTGAAATAAGATATTGTTTAAAGAAATTATTCCTTGAAAAAAAAAATCTACAAAAATAAAAAATAAAAAATGCTTTTCACTAATGCTTTTATTATGTCTAAATTTTACATTTTCTTGTTTTATCTTTTTTATTTAACAAAATACAATACTTTTATAATTTACTTAAAAAATAACATTCATAATTCAAATGTAAATAAGTAAAATGCATTTTTGAGAACTTTGGACAAGTTTGTACCAATGTACTAGAACAACTATCCAATGGCCCAACCCAAAAGCTCCGAAGTAGGTACTAGGTACTAGGTAGAAGGTAGGATCATAGGTCTCGAGTCCATTAGCAAGCAATGAGCAAAGAAGCTGTATCTTCGTCTTCCCTTCACATCACAGAAGAAGAGGATGACGAACTTCTACTCTACGGGTCCGGGTCTGGATGGGTGGAGCCCCGAACCCACTGCGACCACCTTGATAATTCTTTATCTTCGGATCTGGCGCATATTCCGAACCCGGATACTTGTTGCTACCGGTTTGTCTTCTCCTTAAACACCTAAAACCCTCATCTAATTAGTGTAATTAATTATGTTTAAGCACTCTAAATTTTTATTTTTTTTTTGGAAGTTGCCAACACCCGCAAGAGAATTGGGTATGCTTAAGGTGCAAAGATGTGTTGTGCAGTCGTTTTGTGAATAAGCACATGCTTGAGCATCATCAGAACCACAATGATCATTGTTTGGCCCTTAGCTACAGGTACATTTTCATCTATTCATGAAGAAAAAATAAAATAAAATTTACTTTAATTGAATAATTATTCGAGATATTATTTAGAATAAATAGGTATATGTGATATATATGAGGAAAAAATAAATAAATAAACAATATGTTACGAAATTATTATAAAATATTATTTAAAAAATAATAAATAATGCACAGGTCTTCTTTCAATTGAGATAATACAAGAGATTCAATGTTTGAAATAGGAATACCTTTCATTTCATCATTCATCTTGGGATCGGTTTATATTTTTTTGGTCTTAGTCAAGCCATTCGCCACTGAAAATTTATGATATTCGTTTGAGCAAGACTAATAAAGAAACAAAATTCTATCTTTGTTCCTTCCTATTAAAGAAGGAATCGATCTTTAATAATCGATTGACTTATTAACATGGAACCTCTTATTACTTGCATAAATGGAGCTATCTTGGCGAAATTAATTACTAATTGGAGAGTTTTATTTTTTTGAAAAAAAAAAAATTATGAATTGGTACAGTGAGTATCAGTGTGGTGTTTCTCCTGCAATGCATATTTGGATGCTCAAGTAATCTTGCCTTTACGACCTGTTTATGAAACTGCATACATCTTGAAATTTGGTGAAGCTCCTCCATTCCGGGCTGTTATGGATTTGCACCTAGCTGATGAAAATACAGAAGGTTCAACTTCAGGGAACCAATCTTGATCTTGCATTTCAGGGGCCATTTCAAAAGGGTTTCTAGTGCTAATTTTGCCTTTTGTATCCGTTTACTTCCCTACTTTCCTCACTTATTACGAACAATCAGGACAAAAAGAAGTGTTTTCTAGAGTTTCAACTTGCAAATTATTCTCGCAATAGTATTGAAGTTATGCTTAATTGTGGAAATTGATGACTCTTGCACTTTTGATCAATATCGTATTGCTTTTGGTTCTCAAAATGAACATGCAGTGTCTACCCATTCTCTACTCTGAACAATTGATGATGGTAGTGAAAATTGGGTATCAAACTTTACAATTCAAGCTTGCAATCCTGATAATCAATCTAATCTAATGAAAAATGTTAGCATATTCGCCTTTCCAGTACGCATCAATTAAAGAAAGATTCAGGAACTATATGACTGGGTAAAACTTCCCAATTATATCACCTGTGTAATGACCATTGACAGGGTTCAACTTCGAAATTGTAGTTGTAGTGTAGTAGCATAAAGTTGATGAAATTTTCCAGCTTGATGTCATCATCATATAACACACTTGGTACCATGGCTTCAAGAAGTTTCATTCCCATGGATTCTTCTCCCCCTGCAGATCGCATGCACGCACTGCTCACAGTCAAGCTTACCCCACCGTGCATCTACTCGTTCACAGGGAAATACCAGCTTACCCAGGCTGTTCAAAGCAGAATAGATAAATGAACTCCAAATACAAGGTTTCGACAATAGTCATGCGGTATCAGAAGTGGCACAACTTGACTAATATAAGTTTCCCTGATGCATAACGTGAACATGCTGTAATCGAGAACTTGGAGACACAACGAACTAAATGATGCATCCTTTTTCTAACTCTATAGATTGGGTTAATGAGCAGAGTCTAATATGTAGGAGTTTTCATCCAGCCTTCCTCACACAAGTGAAGCAACATTCGGCATCTAACTAAAGAGACCATCAAAATTTTGGATAAATACCGGAGCACTTAAAAGAAATACCTTCTGTTCACAACATTGTGTACATGACATAACCACCGGGAGAACTCGTGTTGACTTCCAGCCTGTACAGGATGTGATCTGCCAAAATTTGAGATGGAACAATGTCAATTACTTCAAAGGGTATTAATGAATGGATTTAGTATGAAACATGAAACAGTTAGCTCACATTTTCAAAGAGTTGAGTAGTGCTAAATGGGATGATTAAGGGTGTTCAGGGGTAATAACTTGAATCAACAACTACGCAGAGCAACCAAAAAACAAAAAAATACACAGTTTTTTCAGCAGGAATATTATAGCTGAGAGATCTAAAAGTTTGCCTCTTTTCCTTTACTCCAGTTTAAATGAAACATGATAACTAAGCCAAACTGTCAGACATGGTAATGGCTCTTATTCTTAGTTTGATCTCATCAGGGTGAATCATAGAAATTTTCTCCAAGTTCCAAGAGTTAGAATCATTAAATATTTTTTTTTTTCAAAAAAAATATTAATGACCCAGATGTCAACTTGATTAACCCCCCCACTTATTTATGGCAGAACATCATGAAGCAACCCTGTTTTTTCTTCATAAAAAATGTGAAGCAGGTCTTTTAAAGCAATTAAAGGAATTGACCATTCGCCTAGCAAATTATGTCAATTAGCTAGATACTAATAGTGCAGCCACCTATAAGAGGACCTTGCTTACATAAATGGTCAGTTGCAAAAGAGATTCCTAAATGTTCAACGTTGGAAAGAATGTGAACAAAAGTGTGGAGAGTGAGTTCAGCATATGAAGAAGCACCCCACCTTAAAACTTCCTCGAAATGATCAGCGCACTCCTTACACGGGTACATGCGGGATAATATTGCCATCTGCATTGCACATGCAAACCACAAGTAAACCAATTATCTAGGCAGTTTTCCCAAACAACTGTGTAACCATTTTCTCAGGCGTTTAACGTGTAATCAAAGGAAATTATGATTTAAGATAATGCATCCAACAGTAAGACAGAAGTAAGTATTTAAGCAATCAAAATGTTGTAAGCTTTGTGTTTGGAGCCAGGAGCACATAACAGTTCTGCCCCAAAAATCTCATTACGGGAAAATTCTAGAATTACATTTTATGTTACCAAAAAATTCTTCCCATTCAGTATGGTTCCCAGATGAGAGGTAAGCAAGACATTCAAATCAACACACTTGGAAGCCAATATGTAACATGCCGTTCTTTCAAAAGAAGAAACCATTTCCCAGACTTCTCACAAAACCATTTTCACATTAAAACTTTGTTATCATATTAAAGAACTAATATGTTTCTGCAATTTTTGAATGGAGTAAGAATGTCCATTGTCACTGAACAGAGGGTCCAGGAAGGTGAAAAGTGTAATACCAGTTCTTTTACATCCTTCTTCTGCTGCCTCGTTGGCTTGTCTGGATACTGAAAATTTCACAAATCTCATTAGATAAACAACTTGGTGAACACTCAAAAGCATCTCACACATAAATTTCACGATAACAATAATAAAATAAGACAGATATTTAAGAAAATTAGTGCAAAACGGCCCAATTTCAACCAGCGTAGCACAGATTTAAAATCACCAAAAAGTATTATCCATCATGTAAGCTGCAGATAACACATGAAAAAACTTTTAAGAGGCCAAAAATACACAGTAGCAAAAGATTGGAAAACCTGAGCAGCAAGAGTGTGAAGGAAAGTCCAAGTGGCCCTTCCAAGCTCTTCTTTAGACACAGGGCTGGCTGCTTTTTCCTGAAGAAACATTACAAGCTACTTGAGACAACAGACCTCTCACATCGAGATATCATATATAATTCTACGTCTAAATTATGAATATTTAACCCCAAGAATATCACAAATAGTTAGAAAAACTTGAAAGAAAACAAGAACCAAAAGCACCCAAGTGCTGGTGGTGTTTAAGTTTATGCCCAATATAAATCTAAAGAAATTTATGGTACTCTATCATCGACAAACATTCAAAATATATAATATTATACTGCACAGATATTTTAAAATAACTTAAATGGGATCATATAATTTTTCTAAATCTCATAATTTTCTAACTCGTTCACTCCTATCTTTCCATAAAAAAATGTGGTTCAGGACTTCTATCGAACACTTACAAAGCATCATCTTCAGTGCAATATCTAGATTTCAACTTAGCAACTAAAATATGCAAAAAAACAGTAACAAAAAATTGACCTTTTTGAGGAGTTGTTCGGTGGGTTGGAGTAAAATATTGCCATTTAGACTGGGGTTGGATTGTTTTGGTTCTGAAGCTAGGGGTGAAGATGAAGATAAAGAAAATGATGGAAATGGATGCTCGTTTCTTATGATTGATGGGTTCTTGTTGTTATCAGGTAATCTTATGAATTGAGAAAGATGAGTTTGAACGCTGTTAGAAACGTTTAAGAATGTTCGGAAGAGAGACTGCAATGGATTTTCGGACATTGTGTCGAGACAATGCACTGAGTGATTGGTAAGTTTAACTTATCAAGGTTAATTGGAGTTGAAAGCTTAATCAAGTTATTGATGTTTTTTTTTTTTCTTTGGGAATAAATAAAAGGTACAGTGTAATTCACGTCACATAATTTTTTTAGAGTAAATTCAGAAATTCGTGTTTCTCTCAATACAAAGTACGATCATTTTTTTGGATTCCTGTAAAATTTGAGAGAAAATTTAAGATTTATCAACCCAATCCAATAGAAAAGGGAAAGGGGTCAATTGTAGAGTATAAAAAAATTTCAAATGGACACGGATTGAATGCTTCTCTTCTGTCATTGCACCAAATCAGCGAAATTAAAGATGTCGTGTGTATGTATTTTGTTTATAATTAAGATCATTTCAAATACTAATTTGTGTCCTTACTATGTATTAGGAGGAAAGGCGAGTTTTCCAATTTACCTTCAAAAAATATGTCACGTAAATATTACATGACTAACGGCAAAAAGTGCTCGAAATTTAGTTCAAGAACTTAAATGCGACGTTTTATATTTGTGCAAGATTAAAAATCATCATTTTAAAAATAAATGACTAAATAACTATAAATACATAATATGAGAAATTAATAGAGTGGTTTTCTTAAAACTAATATGGGAGCATGTGCTTTACATATTTGAAAATACTAATTGTTTGATTTTTATTGCTATTAATTTGAAAGTAAAAGCATGTTTCAATATTTTAGAGTAATTATAATAAGCTTGTATAGCATTTTTTGATATAAATTTTTGGAAATATATGTTTAGTAACTGTTTCAATATGGTTCATAATCGGGAATCGGAATCGGAATCATAAACTCTACTATTGGTATGAATTTATATCATTCTCTCTTATTTGTATGGTTTGAAATATAAATGAGTTTCATTATATTTAATGAATTACTCAATTTGAAATCTATGTCACAAGTAGAGAATGAAAGTAGGTATTTTCTAACACTTTCATTCCCATAGTATTCAACCAAACAACATCTTTGGTATCATTAACTTTGATTCCCATACTCCCTCTCATACCCATAAACCAAACACCTCCTACATAACTGTATCTTATGAATAACACATCTACCTTGCAATTTTTAAAATAGAAATCCATTTTCTCAATTGAGAATTATTGAAGCTTTCTACAATGAATTTATTGGTACTCTGTTTAACTTTAAAAATAGGAAAGTTTGAAGTCTATTGTCAAATTGGAGTACAATATATGACAGGGAATATATTAAAATTTGTTTATTATGTCCATTATTTAAGTTTAGTAATCAAAGAGGATAGTATTGTTTTGAAAAATGTTGACAATTTATAGAGTTTATTGGAACCCTTTATTATCTTCAATTATTCAACTTTTATCTTAACAACTTTCGATTTATCAAGCACATTAGGGTACTTGAATCCTTATACCTCTTTTGGAACCAATTTGATGAACTATTCCTCTGCAAATACTAAATAGTAATTTCTTATATAAGAAACAAAATTTCTCTTAAATATATAGTCTGCACAGCTATAAGAATTATATCATGATTTTTTATTTTTTTTTAAATGAAAAGAAAAATAATCTACCACCATTTAGTAATTTAAGGCGTGAAATTTAGTGACAAATTGTTATGTTAAATTATCAATTTGTATATTAGTATATTAAAAGATAGATATTCAATATTACAACTTTTATTTGATAGAATAAGATTGACAGATCTAACAACATATAGCAACAATAACTATCAACTTGTATAATAATAATTCAGAAGTAATAATAAACATTTAGTATTTAGGTTTTATTAGACAAAATGCACTTTAATTAAAATGTAATTAGTAACTGATTTGATATTCCTATTTTTTAGTATGTCATTTATACAGTTACTAATATTTAGTATTAGATATTTACAGGTTCAAAAATAATAACAATAATTTTTGTAAGAGGAGAATAATTATCTTTTAAAAATTTTAGCTAATATAATTTAGAAACTAATTTTTAATTATATGAAAAGTATAATTTATATTAAATATGTGTTAATTATTTAATGAACTAAAAACAAAATAAAAATTGCAAGATAAGGATCATGTTCTTTTAAGAAAAATAAAATAGGTATAGATTATATTTTTCACTCTATTTCATACTCATTCCAATCAGTTTAACAATAATTGTAAAGGTAGATTATTATATTGTATTTGTTTTTTTTAGCACACAGAAACTAAATTCTTTTCATATATATAGACAACAAATTTCTTTCACTAGTACAAAGTCTAGACAACAACAATAGAGACACAACAAATGGCATTGGCGGAAGAAAGGTAAAAATATTGACAATATCTATTAAGAATAATGTTTTTGTTAATTCAAATTTAGATAACCTTGAAGCTTTTAACTAATTTTATGTCTCCTTTGTTCTATTAATTTTTTTTTTGTATCAAAAATAAAAAAAGATTCATAATTATTCTGTCAAAAGATTCAAAAGTTTTATATGTGATAAGTACTACTTTTTTATTTAAAGATAATTCCTACTATTATTTAATTTAATTTATAATCCTAAAAAAGTTTTACTTGCATACTTGTATAATTTATAAAATTCGTTCTTAAAAATAGACACAAATGTAATTATGTATTCTATGCAAAAATCTTATTCTAACAGTAAAGTAATCATCAAAATTGAAAATAAATTTTAAAATTATATGCTTTTAAAAGGTTAATAGTATTTTTTTTGTACCGTATTTTTATACGTATGCAATTATAAATGTTAGTTAACATTTATATGCTATTAAAGAAACTAATATTTTATTAACAAATATTATAAAAAAAAATCGTTTGATAAATAAGAGAAAGTAAAGTTTGCTTTAATTCCAAAGAGTTAAACACCATTTTGGCCATTCAAACTAAATAAAAATCTCAATATGACATTTTTAATTAAAGTGGTCTTGATTTGAACCTCCAAATTGAAAAAATATTCCAATATAGTCCTCTAAATTTCAAGAGTCTCAATTTGGTACACAAAATTAAAAAAAAAAAATCCCAATGTGGCAACAAAAAATAAAATATCATGAATTCGACCCTCCAAATACCTCTTTATTCTAATTTGTCTAGCTATTAATGTATCAACAACCTATATATGTTGATAATAATCATATAAATAATTCTATTTGATGAGAAATTTTATTCCAAATTTTTTTTTGATAATTTTATTTAATATTCATCTTCAATTTTTAATCTATTGCAAAATTATACTCTATGATAAAATTGATTGCTTCAATCAAATTTAATTCTAAACTAAGTCTCAAAAAATTAATTTTATTTCATGTGTACTTTTTTAGGATTTTTTTTTTCTCTTTAAGGGTCCAAAAGTACGGGTGAAACATGTAAATTTATTTTCCAACTAAATTTTAGCTTTTTATTATTATTTGATGTCTAAAATCCATCCCAAAGAAATATTTCCTACTCTTCTTTAATGTCTAAAATTCATTCATTATATTACATAAGAAAAATTATTTCAATCAAAGTTATTTTTCTAGTATGAAGTTTTAAAACTAAATTTTATTTATTCTTTTACTCTTTAAGGAGTATCTATATAAATAACCTAAAAAATTAAGAAAAGCTATCAAGTTGGAAACATAACAAAGTCATTAAATTTTATAATAAGGATAACTTAGGAAAAAAAAATCTAAAACTAAATCAAACCTTTTCATTTATTATAGTATATATTCAATTAATTTTTTAATAAATTTATTTACTATTTATATATTTTTTTCTAAATCTATCTTAAAATTATATTCTACAAGGAAATTTGTTTTAATCAAACTTAGTTCCAAATATAAGTCTAAAAAATTTAGTTTTATTTCTTATGTACCTTTTAGGATTTTGTTCTCATTAAAGGTCTAAAAAATATATATAAAATATGTAAATTTATTTTCAAGTAAATTTTATGTTTTTTATTATTGCTTGATTTCTAAAATACATCACAATAAAATTATTTCTTACTCATTTTTAATTTCTAAAACTCATTCTTAATATTCTATTACATAAGAAAATTTACTTTAATCAAACTTATTTCTTGATATGAAGTTTTAATAGTAAATTTTTTTTTTTTTACTTTTTGACGAGTATTTACATAAATAACTTAAATAATTATAAAAAAAAAATTCAAATTACAAGACGTAATAAAATAATTAAATTTTATAATAAAAATAATTTAAAAAAAAAAATTAGATATTGATTTAGTGAAGACAAGAAATATTTTCTTGCACGTAACAATCTCTTGACGCATAGCATCAAAAATTTTCCAAAGTCTAAGGAGTGGCTGCCCACTCCAGCCAAAGAATCAAACTCCATCACAGTCCCACTCCCATCGAGCCAGTGACTAAGACCCTTCAGTAGATCCAGCTCACAAATGACGGCCACTCTCCCCTTGGGGGAGTGGTTTTGTAATCTCACTAAAAGTCAATTCTACCGTAGATTCTTCCCTTTTACCGTTAGAAATTACCACCAATAGAAATTTCAATGAAGCTGTCAACTTTCATCAGCCACCAAAAGATACTTTCTTGGATTGAACTCTTGCTAGAAAAGCCCCCGGATTCACATTCTTGATGTAAAAAAAACAAAAAATTAAGGTAGTTTTCTCATTGAGTTTTTTCTCTTTTTCCTGTATTAGATATTTGTTTTGTTGCAATTCTTTCAAGATTCAGTTCACCAGATTCACTTCTTGGAGGTGAAATTATATTCCCTTAACTTTTCTTCTATTTTCCACCACCCTTCTTTTGAATGAGTGAGGAGGAAATACCTGGTTAGTGATGGAAAGGCTACAGAGAGTGTAAAGTCCAACCCAAAATTAACTTTATTGCCTCTTATTGCTCTGATTTTTTATGAAGTTTCTGGGGGTCCATTTGGCGTAGAAGATTCAGTCAGGGCAGGAGGTGGCCCTTTTTTATCATTGCTTGGTTTCTTGATTTTCCCTTTATTTTGGAGTCTCCCTGAAGCTCTAGTCACAGCTGAGCTTGCCTCGAGTTTTCCAGAAAATGGTGGCTATGTTATTTGGATTTCATCTGCTTTTGGTCCATTTTGGGGATTCCAAGAAGGGTTCTGGAAATGGTTTAGTGGGGTTATGGATAATGCTCTTTATCCTGTATTGTTCCTCGATTACTTGAAGCATTCAATTCCTGTTTTTAACCAGTTAATTGCTCGAATTCCTGCCCTTTTAGGCATTACAGTTTCTTTAACATATTTGAATTATAGAGGCCTGCATATAGTTGGTTTTTCAGCTGTTCTGTTAGCCTGTTTCTCCCTTGATTCCCATTTATCGTGTTAGCCATTATTTCGATTCCTCGAATTAGGCCTCAAAGATGGTTTGTTGTGGATTTTAAGAAAGTAGATTGGAGAGGGTATTTCAATAGTATGTTTTGGAATCTAAATTATTGGGATAAGGCCAGCACATTAGCAGGAGAGATTAAAGATCCCAGTAGGACATTTCCAAAAGCACTGTCTGGGGCTCTAATCTTGGTTGTGTCTTCATATCTGATTCCGCTTCTTGCTGGTACTGGAGCTCTAAAATCTGATCCGAGTGAGTGGAGTGATGGATATTTTGCAGAAGTTGGAATGCTAATTGGTGGTGCTTGGCTAAAGTGGTGGATTCAAGCTGCTGCTGCTATGTCCAACATGGGTTTGTTTGAAGCTGAGATGAGTAGTGATGCATTCCAACTCCTTGGCATGAGTGAGATGGGAATGCTACCGGCTATTTTTGCTTCAAGGTTAGTCAGTTAATTCCTGTTCCAACCAATTATGGATTCTTTGTCAAATATTTTGTTTTATTCATGTTTGAGAGGATTAATCTGCAGATATATTACGTAACAAGAATGAAATGCAGGTGGTTATTTTCAAGGACATTAGCATCACGAAATACATGGTAGCAATCATGAAATGTTGTGGATAGTTCTAAATGATCAAGAAACGATTTTGACATGTATATTAGGTTCCTTATCTTTCAGTTTGAGCTTATACTTCACTAGATTTTCTTTGAGTAATCGTTTCCTAATTTTGTAAATGCTTTATAAAGAATTACGTGACAAAATACTTTTGCTCTTGTATGTTTTTAATAACCAAGTACTCCTTGTATTGGTCAAGAATTTAAAGTCCTTTCATGTAGTTAAAATAATTTGCTCTGTCAGATTCCAAATGTATTAGAAGATCCAACACTTTTGAATTCCACTTTTCGAATTGTGCAGTGTATAAGTATGCGTTTAAAATCATTCCGGAAAAAAACTTGCATCCTTTGTCATACTGCGGCTGACCACAACTCTCTTAGGATGGAACATATTTGATTTCTTTTAGAGATATCATTGAAGAATAATGAACATTAGGGAATTTAATAGCACCATCACTGTTTCTCTTTCAAACGTTTGCATCTGTATGCAGTTGATTATGTTATATTAGCTAGGCTTGTATGGTTTACTTTTCAAAACCCACAGAATGACACGTATGTTACTTCGTAGATCAAAGCATTAGACGCCTACAATAGAGCATCTTGTGTTCTGCAACTGGAGTGATCTTCTTGTCATGGATGAGTTTCCAAGAGATCTTGGAATTCCTTAATTTTCTATATTCTGTTGGAATGCTACTTGAGTTTGCAGCCTTCATAAGATTGAGAATTAAGAAACCAGATCTTCACAGGCCTTACAAAGTTCCCCTGGAAACCTTGGGTGCAGTGCTACTCTGCCTGCCTCCTGCATTCTTGCTTGTTCTTGTTATGTTTCTTGCCTCTTTTAGGACATATGTAGTCAGTGGGGCAGTTATGATAATTGGTGTTTTTGTTATATCCTGCTTTAGTTCATACAAAAAATCGAAAGTGGGTTCGGTTCAGTACAACAGAACCCACAGTACTTTCCAAGAATGATCTTGAAGACCAAGCAGTTGTATCACAACATCCTCAAGAAACTGCTGATGAGGCATCAGTTGGGCTTCTATCAGATCTGCCATCTTCTGAGATCGAGCGAGCACCTCAATTCACAGTAGGAGAAGTTTCAAAATCGGATTAGACGACTCTGGATCATGGCTTCTGTGCTATACTTGCAGTTCTAATTCCATACTCATATATCATGCTAATAAACTTTTACAAAGAATGTATTATACTCCTGTTGTTGCACTATGCTGTCAGATTTGGAAATGTTATCCATGTAGTAAATAATAAGGTCTTTGTAGGCCATGTAAACTTTATAAGCAACCATATGCTTATGGTTCGATACTCATGTCTGCAAATAGATGTTAGTGTGGAGTTTGCAGACTATTTGGTTAAGCATTTGTAAGCTAGCTAGAGATTTTCAGGATGTGAGAATGCTGCTGAGCAGCAATTATTTCAAAACAAAAAATAATAATAGTAGAAGAAAGAAATAGAAAAAACTAAGATGTTATATAGAATCAAAATGCTGCTTCTCCCTTCCTTTAGTTTTCATCTCTCATTTTCTTATTATTTTTGTCCTATCTATATTCATGTCCAAATAATATCTAAAAATATATTTCAATTAGTGGTCATGATCAAGATGGCACAATCATGCCATCTTTTGATCAATTTCATGTAGTCACAAGCTTTTATAGAGTAAATGAAAAAATGGGTCATCTTTTCAAAACCTTTAGTAAACATACTATATTAAGTTTATAGAGGATTAGTAATCTTTCTTTTCTTATTTTGTTGATTGCCTTTGTTAGCTAAACTAGCTAATTGGCCTATCATGTTTTGCATTAACTTAAGATTATCTGTCTATCTATCTATATTCATGCAATGCAGGGGGAGACAGCACTTTTTTATTTTTATTTTTTATTCTGTATATATAGAGTTTTTCAAAACAAGAAATTAATTAGCTAAATCTAAACTCAAATTCGCTCGTCAAAATCAATTCAATTAACAAAATTATACTCTTTCCGTTTCATTTTATTTGTCTTTTTTCTATTTTAATTTGTTATAAATTATTTGTCACTCCTTAAAAAGTCAAATAAATAAATGCCAATTGACCTAATTTATCCTTCATACAAGTTCTAAAAAATGAGCATTAATGTCATGTTTCAACATTAATTATTCTCGTAAACCATTTCAAATTTTAAAAATAAAAAATCAAGTAACAGATTTTGAATTTTAATTGAAGTACAATAATAAAAAACTATTATACTAGTTGGTCAAATATCAATTACTCTTAAATTAGGTAAGATTGACCATATTAAATAAAATGAGATGGAGAAAATATTAAATTAACAATTTTTGATTTTATATACTTTGTCGGGTTCCATTCATTTTCTTCTTTAACTAGTAATGTATTGGTGACTTTATCACGAAAGTGTCTATCTAATAACTTATGGAGAATTTTGTCACTTTGTATAGAGTCGATGGTACGAAAAATACTGTCGATAGCTTTTAGTTAAAAAGTCATTAATTAAAATTACGCAAACACGGCCTTAGCGAACTCTACAACGCACATAGACATTATACACGGAAATAGCACGTGTGTATTGAGATGATTAAAGGTGTTCCAGCAACATAACCTTAGCAACTTAATTCCTGTTTGGCGGGTCTGCTTCGACACTTATTTTTTTCCCCTAGTACACCTATATCGAAAGAAGAATACGAAGACTCGTCGAAGAATTTAGCAGCCTTTTGGGGGCAAAAGGTTCACTGTTGTCAACATCCTCGCGCCAGCAGGTTAATTTATCGCTTATTTATTTATTTATTTTTTTTTCCATTCCTAATTAATTTCGTTCATTATTATTATTAGTATTATTAATCACCAAAAATTAAATTGCTTTTTGGTTTTTTTTTTTTTAAATTTTATCATCAAAACCTTAAAAGGGTTTTTAAATTTCTTTGATTCTGGCAATTAATGGCTAAAATTGTTCTTTTAAATTGGTTTTTTAGTTTATAAAGTGTATATATATGGATTGCCCAATTGGGTTCTGGGAATTTTCGTAGATTAATAAGAATCTTGATCGATCTATTTTTAAGAATTTCTGCATTATTTTGGAGTTTCTGTAGTTTTGTTTTTTTTCTTGGTAAATTTGGATATCACATTTAAAAAAGTTGTATTTTCTAGTGGGTCTAGTTTGTATGCTAATTTTATGAATTGGGTTGTGGTTGATTGATAGGAAATAAGAGAAAGTGATTGAATAGTTGTATTTCAGCTTCTTCTTTTTTTTTTTTCTTTTTTCGTTTTGATATAAAGAACTGTTTTTTTATTTATTTTTATTTCGTTCTGTGCTTTAATTGGAGAAATCGAATGACATGATAAGTAATGTGAGGTCGTATGTTTCATGTCTATGTATTTTTAAGGATATGAGTAAGAATGTGATGTTATGTAGGATAATTATTATGTGGATCTAATATTTTGAATGTTTAGGTAGGCGGAAGTAAATGGTGGCCAAACATCATTTTACCCGAATGGATACATTAGAGTTGAAAGATGTGATTTATCGGAAGATTGGGCACCAAAGAGCTGAAAAGTATTTCAATCAGCTCAACAGGTTATTTAGTTTACAGCTTAGCAAGATTGAGTTTGATAATGTCTGTATACGAACGATTGGGAGAGAGAATATTTCTCTTCACAATCGGCTTATACGATCCATTATGATGAATGCCTGTCTCGCCAAAGTTCCCCCGCCAAAAGTTAAGAAAGTTGATGGCTCCCTCAGCATTAAAGTAGCAAATGGTTATCAGAGAAGTTGTCTGCAATCCCTTTATGGTGATGCATTTGCCCAATCTCCTCGCAAGAGTAGGTCTCCAGTTCATAGAGATCGCAAATTTCGTGACCGTCCAAGTCCTCTTGGACCACTGGGGAAGAGTCCCAGTGCTACGTGCGAGGAAGGGGCCCTGAGAGGTTGCTCTTCCCCAGTGTTCAAGAGCAGCAAAGTGCCACGGAATTGTTCTCTCTTGGTAGCAGACCTCCAGTTGAAGTTGCATCCGTAGAAGAGGGAGAAGAAGTTGAACAGATTGCTGGAAGCCCAAGCATTCAAAGTAGAAGTCCTGTTACTGCTCCATTTGGTATTTCTCTGAATGTTGGTGGTTCTCGAAAAGCTCTTCGTATAGGAAGTGTATCTACAGACTACGTTGCTCCTAAAACTTTCCAAAGCAGTGGGAGTTTACTTGATACAAGATCTTTAAGGAGTCTTTTGGAGAAAAGACTGGAGCTGGAGGGAGTTGGAATCTCATTAGACTGTGCTAACCTGTTAAATAACGGATTGGATGTGTTCTTAAAGAGGTTAATTGAACCTTGTATAGGAATAGCTGGGACACATTGTCCAAAAGAGCATGATAGACATTCAAGCAACCAAGTTATGCCTGGATCAAGTGGAGTATTGCCATCAGTATGCTCACAAAGAACATTGAGAGAAGTCTGTAGATGAGAGGTAGTATGTTAGATTTTCGGGTGGCAATAGAGTCAAATCCTCGTATACTTGGTGAAGATTGGCCTTTACAACTTGAGAAGATTTCCAATTGTGCATTTGACAACTGAATGGTTATTTGTCAGCCACTTATCCTTGGGTAGATGGAGGGACAACCTCCGAGAGCTCATTGTTGTTGGATGTTTTGTGTTCCATGGAGCTTGACCAATGCTTCGATGCAATATCCATAACCAACCTTAGGAAATAAGTTGTGAATACTGTAGGAAGTTTTCAAATATCTAATCTGGCTGCAATGTAGGTGTGAGCACTGTTTGGTTAATAGGAAGGGAGTGTGATTATATAAATCAATTTAGAATATTGTACCCCTTAATAGTCCTGCAGAGTTTAGATGCCATTTTTCAACTTACATATGTTATGTATTACGATTCGATTGGGGAATAAATGATGATTTACTTCCAACCAGTTGTAGTTGTAAGTTGTAACCTTATTTATTGGAGTTTCAAAGTCGACATTAAGTAGGATACATAAATATTTCTTCTGAACATTAATATTTGTCATTCCTTTCTGCTTCAAATGTAAGGTTTTATTCATCGACATTAAGTAGGATACATAAATATTTCTTCTGAACATTAATATTTGTCATTCCTTTCTGCTTCAAATGTAAGGTTTTATTCTTTGGTTCCTTGCTTCCTCCTCTTTCTGGAAGGAGTCACCCAAATTATAGGAGGAAGTCCATTGTACCAGTGACGGAGCATAATGAGCATACATTGTTTGTTTCTTGCTTAAATATGCTAAGGTCTCAAGATGCAGTCCTCTTTCTTTTTGTTTTTTTTTCTTTGTTTTTTGGGTCAGGCTGCATTTTTATTGGGATAAAGTCCTCTTTGAGAGGCAGAATATTATAGCATTCACGGAAATCTTATGTTTAGATCATTACAAGGGAAATGGATTCCACATCGACAAGGGAAACGTTCACCACAAACTTTAAGCCAGATATATAGCAAAAAATTATGTATGAATTACGAAGTTACAAATTTAAAGTTACTTGTTAAAACCATTCTACGTGACAAGATCTTATCAAATTATGATCTCTTAATTTTAAATTTTCGGTCGGATTTCTTTTCTTCCTTTCCGGATCTAACACATTAGTGACTTTTATTTGTCACTTTATATTTATCATTTTGTATAGATATACTCAATATATAGCATGGTTGTAAAAGACATATCATGTTGGTCTGGTTTCTTTCAAAAATAAAAACAAATATGCTGACCATCTACAACAAGTGAGACGTAACATGTTTTTTCTTTCCAACTTCAATGAATATTTGCATCCTTGTTAGATCAACTCAGGAACTGAACAGCCAAAATAATCAAGAAAGTTTCCATTGAATTACATTTTTTTTACAAATAAACAGAACACAAGATGTTTCAACTTCAGATAGCTGAAGTATCCAGATCAGGGCTCTGACAGAATGTTTTGCTACCATCTAGAGACTGAACAAATACATAAAAAGAAGAAAAACTTGTGAAATTTCTGGCTTCAGAGGCACAAAAACTGGTGCCTATATGATGACACTAGTTCTGTTCTACAAATTTGAGCATACTAGCTCTTCCAAAATAATCAAATGAAAAGAAGGTGCCCAATGAGAATATACCATACAATATCCTACTGATTAAAGACATCAAGAAACCATTTAATGTAGCACTCTATAGCAGTTCTGCTTGAATAATCTCACCTCAACTTCCGGAGTCAACCAAACCAGAACGAGTATCATGGGTTTCAGCCAGCAGATAATCTGTGATCAAGTTGTGTCTACTTTTTCTTGACTAGCCATGTATGTCAGGTAAACATTCCACAAGTACGAAAAACCATTGCTTACTAGTGGCTGTCACAATCAGAAACACACAGTGTGATTAGCTGTTAGTGGCTTATAAGTAAACTTTAAATGCCACATCCCTAGGCATTCATTCAAACACCTAAGTTAAAGAAAAGGAATACAAAACTGGGCAGGCGAAAAAGAAAGAACATGTAAACAAAAGGGTGTTGCAACAATGTTTATTGTATCCTATTATAGTAGAAATTAATTGTCTGTCGAAAAGACCATTAAAAAGTTGACCTGAACTACAAACCCTAGTTAGCAGATCAATCTCCCTTGAAAGCTATGCCATTCCAATAACATAAATCTCATAAATATCCAGGAAATGCTTACCTGTAAATGGACAGGGATAAACTTGAATGTCAGAAAATCACACAAAGGCCAATACATAACACCGCTTATCATGGTAGGTACCAAATCACGCTTCAATCGAGCAACAATCTCGGAACCACTTTCACCTAACAGAGCAACCAGAAGAGAAGTCAACTTCATGACTTGTGATGTGAGTGTCAGGAATACCATCTGATTACTCAAAAACCAAATTAAGTCACAATAATTCCGTTCCATAATCACATACCATGTTGTAAGCATCATGGGTTAAAATGTATATGTACACATGTAGGTGTGATATGTTAAGAATATAGTTGCAGCTCACATGTGGCTAGTTACATGTGCTTTCATAATTACCACACTCATCACCCACTTTGGATGGCCAACATTCTGCTAGATGTCTTCACATGATTTCAAAGAATGCCTAGATTTTGAATTCAAATTTTACTGCCACATCTTGTGGTTACCACAACATTGGAGGTCCTAAGAAAAATACTTTGCAGTTCCTCTTTCATTCCTGTTATCTTTTTCAGTTACCAGGTCTTAAAAACATCAAGCAGGATCTGAAAGTTCATGCATAAGACCAAGAATGGATAATCTACTATTCTATTTGCATGTAATATACAGGAAAATGCAGAGTGCAAGAAACAATACTGTTGTGATCACAATTCAAAATGAGGACTAAAAATTATGGATATGAGGGGCAACAAAGTGAAATAAACTGGATACGAAATTAGAAGAATATTATACCTTGCAATGCTGCATTTACGGAGAAGAAAACAACAGTCATGGTAGGTCCATAAAGAGTTTGACCCAATACAATCTTTTTCAATTAGTGTGGTGACAAGATCACGCTTTGGGAGGACTCTTGACACAAAGTTGAACCAGAAATGTAATGAAGGTCCTAAAATTAGCATCCCATATCCAGCCATTCGTAGTGTTCTGACCAAATCATACGGCTCTGAAGGTTGTAGTACTATTGTCTAGCAGAAATGATTGATGACAATAAGAAAGAAAGAAGAACAAACAAATAGATCCCAAAAATAACTAAATAAATATGTAGTGAAAGATGTAACAGAAGTACATTTGATGTGTATTGAAGCTTATCGACTACATAGTACAGAAAACATAAGTTTTTCATCATCCAAGCATATGGGCATATAGAGTAACATTAAATCGAAGCAAAATAAACCAACAACTACAAAGTTAAGCAGAAGCCTATTTAGAGAAGTAAAAAGCTGCAATCTTGGAGCACAGTTTTAAATATTAACCAGAACTTCATGATAATTCTAACTGAAAGCATCTTCAGAGTTAAATAGAAGAACAAGATAACAAATTATATATCAAATGTCTCAAAATTAAACAAATAGAGGCCTTGACAAACAAAATTAAGTTTATACAACATCAAAGATCCAAAATTTCTTCACATTGCTTCTAACCAGTAAAGCTTTCCACCATTTTGGTGAACAAAATAGAGAAATATTAAAGTACTACTAATTAGTTTTCCATTTATTAACCAAAAAAAAAAAGACTCCAGAACATTGAAGCTGTGTTCATGCAACATAATTTATAGATTGGCAGGTCATGGACACTATCTGAAATGCCCATAAAAAGAAAAAAAAAACTAAAATTTAAAATTTTTTAGCTTCTTTTAATTCTTGAACCCCTTTTTCAACCATTCATGAGCTCCATTACCAATCATTTGAACTACCCAATAACAACAAAAGGACACAAAAACAAAGAGAACAGTCCAATCCATTACCAGCCCTCATCTCCTACATAAGTTCTATCCAACAAAAATGTGAATTTTCCCACAAAATCAAAAGGATCAAGAAAGCAACTTTTATATGAGGAAAATAACATTTATAAAAAAAAACTACTTTTTTTTTTTTTTTTTTTCTGGATTTGAATCTAAAGTACCTGAGATGATAAATCAGCAGCAGTATAAATCAACGCACAAGTAACACTCTTGGTAATAATTGGCCGAGATTTGAGCATGCCCAAGTACCAACTAACAAGCCCGAGTTTAAACGACGTCGTAGACGAGGAGGAGGAGGAAAAAGTCGGAGATGGCAGCCCGAGTTCTTTTGCCTTTTGGTTGAACCGGGAATATGGTTTGGATTGTTGAATCTGATAGTAATATTTTGAAGCTCCGGTGGTGGCGGTGGAGGAGTCCGGACCGGAGTAGTACTTTGTCTTCCATATGTTGTACATTGATTTTGAGGAGTGGTGAGTCTTGATCCCATGTTTTATGAAGCCTGCACTCATTTTTTTGGGACTGATTTTTTTTGTCAAATGTGAAAACCTTAAACCTCTGTGTTGTGGGTTCTGGGGTGGAATGGAGGAGAAGTTGAGGAGGAATGTTTTGGAAGGAATTATATAAAAGTGAAAGGGGAGATTAGGGGAAATTTGGAATTTTATAGGGGTCTAATAGTAATATGGAGTTTGGTGGAAAATTTGGTGACTTTTAAATAATGCCGATTGGTTTGATGAACTTCGTTTCGAAATATACTCGCTCTCTTGTACCCCTAATGTTTTGTACTTTTTCAGTTAGTACCTTTTTTAAAAATAAAAAAAAAATTTGTTCTTTATATTAGTTTTATGGTAATGGATGCTAAATTTTTAATCTCATTGTATGGGTAAATTTTTGGTTATTATGAAAGATTTGTTAGATACTAATTTAAATCATATAAGAAAAAAAAATTAGAATAGTTTGAATTAAAAATAATAAATTTTTGTTAAAAGAAATAGAAAATACCGAATATATTATTCTTGTTTTCACAATTTAAATTCCAATTTATATGCTCTTGATTATAATTTAGAAAATTCACTATAATAGGCTATTTCATATCATATAGTAAAATAAATAGATGTAAATAATATATTTATCAAATACAATAAGATTATGAGAAATAAGTAAATTTTGTGTATGTAACTTTCACATTATCTTATTTGAGCCACAAACTTAAATCAATTAGTTTTATATTATTTGACTCTCTTATATTCAACAAAAATAGTGTATAAAAATAAGAAAAAGAGAAAAAAAAAATTAAATTTATAGGATTTAGGATTTGTTCTTTGGCTATTTTTCTATTGGATGGAAGAAGCGCGTATCGAGGGTAGTATCGTGCTGCGAGTAGACAAAACTAACTTAGAAGTCTTTTCTGATACGCCGTATTGAAACGACTGGTCTCCAGGAGTTTGGGTGAGTCAGCTTTTTGAGCTTCGACACGTGTAAAGGCTTTAACCCATCCTCCGACGAACACGTGTACCATGCATTCGTGTTTATTGACACTTCAGGCGTTTGAAAACTCATTATTCTGCTAATACTCCCCTACATTTTGGCTTATTCCAACTTTCTGAATTTTAAAGAAATATATTGGGGAGTAGTGTTGTTTTGAACGATCATTATTTTTGAAATTGTTTTTATAAAAATACTGTAATAATTTTTTTTATATGATATATGTAAAATTTAAAAATAATTAAACAATGTGTGTATAACAATTATAAAATTTCATTTAAAAATAAATAAAAATTATTCAATATCCAAACAACATCATTATTATTTGGAAAATACTTAACTAGATCTAATTTTTAACCTCATCAATAGATTCTATAGTCAAGATTAAACCTTAAAAGAATTTACTTACATCAACTGATGTCATAGATTCTCTAATGTTTAATCCACATCACAGGTCTACAAGTGAGACCAAAAATCAGGTTTACCTAAATATTTGCCTTACTATTTTGGCCCCACAATTTGAAGAAACAGTTCAATTTAGTCCCTTGCCTGGACAAAGTACATATAGACATACCACAGTACATGCTAGGAACCTCTATTTTCTCTTTAAATAACCATAACCAGATTACAACTTTGCTGTTTCACATCCAGCTACAAAAGAGATATAAATAGAATTTTCAAGCCAGTTATTATCTCTCGAAACTAATGCTGCTATACTATGTTTCACTATTACAATCCAGAATCCGAAGATATATATTAAAGGGCTCAATAGTTAGATGATATTCAGCAGGTAAAGCTTATGAAGAACGAAATCAAGCAGTCATTGGTCTGTTCAGCATCCAAAGTCATACGGGACCAATCCTTTCAGCTCAGGTCCATTGAGTTTGTTGTTTGCGTAACTGAAAATCAAAAGCCATGACAATCACAACATTGGATCGTACCATATCCAGGAATAAGCTAATGAATGAATCCACAAACTATGAAAACTTTGTTTGAGATTTGAGAATAATGGAAACAAAAGCAAGTGTACAGCAAGTTCTAGGAAACAGAAGAAACTAAAGATTTCCTTTCCAAATTTAAGGGGCATTTCTATCCTTTCCTTAATAATCAATTGAAGGTGATAGGCAAAAGAAAAAAGAACAACTAAACACAGTTTCTTCAATTAAATATGTAACTTGAGGGTACTAAAAAAATTTCTCAGAGAACAAGATAAGGGTTCTTATTGCACACACTATAGAGAAATATTTCAAACTCTGAACTGGAATTTGGACATGTACCATTCTATATGCAGAAGAATCCCCTTTGAGTAAGTATGTGCTAGTTTCAATCCACGCCTAAACCAATGAGAATCTATGCATTCTTAAGAATTCATTTTATTCTTTTTTTTTAATTCATTTTATTCAACTCATCTAAAACATTCAATTTAAACCCCTTCAAAATATAGATCTAAGCTTTTGGATATCTACAAGGTTGACAGTGTAACTACAAACATTTCCAGAATCATGCCCTCTAGGTTCAAGCCAGTGATTATAGATCCCGACTGACAAAAGATTAGGTTCAATGCAAAGACAAGCAAGTATCCAACCTCATTTTTTACCATTTAAAAAAGTGTATTGCCTACTTATTTAGTTTCTACGCAAAGAATATGTCCATCCAAATAATGTCCATCATTGGTTATATACCGCACTTATCAGGTACTAGATTAGCTGATTACGGTATCATACAGAAAAACATAAAACTAGAATAGGAGATCTTGGTGGCCAGTATCTGAGCAAATAATACAATTAGTAAAAGAACCAATACCTTTCCATGGGAAAACTGCCAAATGGACCATCTACGGGAATTGTTCCACAAAGATCATTGTTAGAAACATCACTGCAGGTTCAAAGTTCAACGCATAACTCAATTAGAAATAAAAAACAAAATAAATCTTTCGTCTCTCTTTCTGGGGGAAGGTCGAGTAATATTATAAATATTGTCTTCAACTTACAAAACTTTAAGATTGGACAGTTTGGTGAGTTCCCTAGGAATTGATCCTGTCAGCTTGTTGTCATTGAGGCGCCTGTACCATCCGATTATAGTTTCAATCAATAAAACAGAAGATACATGGAACTCAAAAAAAGGGGATTTTTGACTTAACCATTTTCGGAAAGATTGATACTTGCAAAAATCTTAAAGAGTTCCAACTAGAACCAACATTGCAAGTTATTCAGAAAGATTGATACTTACAAAAATCTTAAAGACTTCAACTTTGCAAATGTCTTGGGAATTCTTCCCTCAAATTTGTTGCCATAGAGATCCATGCTAATAAGGCTTTCCAAATTAGCTAATTCCTTTGGGATTTTCCCTCCTATATTGTTCTTGTATAGTTCCCTGCAAAGCATTCAAAAATCCAACCCCATGTCACTCCCAGCAAAAAAAGGTTCTGAAACTTCAAAACATACACAAACAAGCTGTTTCTTTGTCACCAGCACAAAAAAGATCACAAAAGATGAGAACCTCCCCATATTTTCTCCTCCTTTCCCTCCTAATTTATGACCTTTGATGACTGATTTAAATGTGTCCATAGAAACAAAAGACTGGTAATACAGTGAGATAAATTTCCCTTTTTCACTTTATATCTGTTTCCCATCAACCATGCAAAAACAAAGCCGTATACTGCAAAATACAGATACCGTGACTCCGTTGGAACAACTATTATTTAAGACAATTTGGAACAATACCTTGACTCAGTTGGAACAACTATTATTTAAGATTTGGAACAAATAATACTATAGCTGCTTTTTGAAATTTGATATATACTACAAGATAAGAAAGATGGTTAAAAAAATGTATTTGAATAATAATTACAAAATATTATTTGAAAATTAATGTAAAATATAGTCATCCAAACAGATGATACAAGAATGCAAGAATCAATTATAGAGTTGAGAAAAAAGAGCGTACAAGTACTGCAAGTGCTTGAGTTCACCAAGTTCAGGTCCCAAACTTCCAGAGATGTTAGAATTCCCCAAATCCCTGCAATTCAAATCAGATAAATTAACAACCTATACTGTACATGCAGAAGCAGAACACGAAAATCAGATGTTGTACGAAAAAATTAAAAAGGGCTTAAAAAGATCTTACAAACGAACAACATGGCTGTTGGAATCACATGTAACATGAAACCAAGTACAAGGATTCACCAGAGTTGGGTCCCAGCTCTGCAGAACATTTTTGGGGTCTTTGAGTCTGCTTCTCAGAGCATGCAAAGCATTTCCTGAAATATATTTAAAAAATTCAAAGAAATTAAGAAAATTAAAGATCAGAAAGAAGAAAGATGAGAAGGGGTCAGCTTAGATTGTTTAATTAGTTGATTATTTAGTATTTACCTTCAGAATTTGTAGAGAAGGTGGGAGAGATGAAGAGGAAAATAGGCAAGACCAAGAAAAGGGGAGAATGAGAAGCCATTGGAGAGGGAGAGTTGGTGGATGAGTAGAATTGTAGAAAAGTTAAAATACAAATGCTTATAGAAAAGTAAATGGGAACAAACAAGAGAGAGAGAGAGTTGGCTAGTAGAATGGGGAGTTGGCTTAAGGAGACAAGTGGTTCAGTCAAGTCAACTTTGGGAAGCCGAAGAAGAAGACGACTCTACCATTTGCTGTAGCAGACAAGAAAAAGACTCGAACAGTAACTGTTTTGGAAGAAAGAATCAAAGAAACAGTCTACGGTCATGAGTACGTGAAAGCGTGTAAAAGTGGCAACAACCCACCCCAACTATAGACATAGTCATGTAGATTCACGATACAATAATGTTTTCAACCGAATTTATTTATAATTTTTTGTAGTGCTGTTATTCCTAATCCATTGATTGATGAACTCGGTGTGTGTTTAGAATTTCTGTTTATGGGTAGAATATTCGACACGTGAATAAAAAAATATTTAATTTATTTTTATTAAATTAAAAGATTATGATTCTTTATTTGATTTATATAAAATAAGTACTCGATCGATTGAATATAAACAAAAAGAAAGTATACCCAATCTTATAAATAACAAAATATGAAAAATAAAAATAATACCAATCACTTTAATTTTTAAATTCAACAACAAGAAGTCAACAACAAATAACAAGAACAATTAAGTCTCAAGTCTTAGACAAAGTATATAAACATGCTTACATTGGAACTGGCATGCTTACATCTCAACAATAAGAAGAAAAAGAGGCGAGATTTATGATAAGTTTCGTCGAAATAATATTAAATGTAGTGATAATCTTATTAATTTTTAAGTTTGATAAAACATTATTAAAAAAATTACAAATTTACCCATAAAATGAATCGATTCAAGTATTTGACGAGTCATTAAAATGTGACTTTCTACACGACTCGCCTCTTGAATGACTCGACTTGATTTCAAAATACAATTCAAATATAATATTTTTCCAATTCAAAATGAATCAAATTTTTTCGAATCAACGATTTACAATGTACACTCCTAATTATAATACCATACACCGAGTAAATCCGAGAATAACTGCAAAAGTCACAAGTCTCGAGTCTATCATAAAATTTAAAAAAAAATTATAACTTCGATTCTCACTATCATTAGTCTCAAGCGATCTTTTAAGTATTCAAATCTCGCTCTCGTTTCGAAATCTCTTTTAAGTAGAAGTATTAGACATCCAAGTAAACTAATAATACACTTTGGGTTCAACTTGAAGCATAATGCTAGAATCCAAATAACACAATCTATTGCTAGCCCGGTGGATCCCCATTTGCATATACATGTCCAGCTGATCAGGTCCAATGGTTGCCCAACTTTTGATCCACAAAAGACCCATAGTGATTTGAGTACCCACATCTGAAGGCCTTTTAAAGACCTAACAACAACGGCCCAACCACTCGTGCCTATCAAGATATTTTTTTGGTCCAAGACTTAACTAATCACAATTAAAGAATATTGTAGATCCAATTAAGTACTATTGAGGGATTAGACGGAGCAAAATCCTCTAAATTAGACAAAAGTATTTTGATATTTATCTAAGTTTTTGTAAAGTTTGAAATTTGAATTTATGTATTTTATCTTGAGCTACTTTTTATCATATTATTTAATAAATTATAAAAATTAAATAATATAATTTTGACAATTTATTAAGTAATATAATAATAAAAAAAACATAAAATATAAAATACAAAATTCTTCACTGATTTGAATCCCAAATCTCATGGTAAAGAATGCATATGTGGAGTTGGTTGGCTTCTATCTAGATATGGATGTGGTGATGTAAACTTCAATTGAATCAAGGGGAAAACGACAATTTCTCTGTCGTCGCGAGTAAGTTTCCGTCCCTCTTCCACTTGCTTTTCCCGAAGGTATCATTTCATTGCACTTTCCTAATTCGACAACTTCTAAGAAGCTCCTTTTCACGGTTTCCTTCACCTATAAATCACTGATTTTTTTTTTCTTAGCTTCGTAAAAAAATTTTAAATTAATTTAAGGTTGGTGGATGATTATACTGCAGTTGCATGACGAGCGCGTCGGAGCTGTTTCACAACAGGAGGTCGCGTTTCGGTCGGAGCAGCCTCCTCGAAATCGGTGCCGGAGAATCGGAGCCTCTTGATTCTTCATCCTCCTCACACTTCCATCGAATTTCTAATCATAACAGTCGTCGCCACCGCCACCTCGCCACTACTAATCACGGTACGTCTACTTCCACCGCTACTGCAAATACACGTCGTGATCATCATCGCCCCGATCTGGACGGTCTGTAATCCTCTTCCTCGACGCGCTTCTCATCCTAGACATCACCCGCCGCATCGCAATTTCCTTCCTGTATGTTTTTGTTTTCCTTCCTTTTTCATATGATAATTTATCTGTTTTATTTCATTTCGGTTATATGATGATTGATGCTTGAATCTGGATAATTCTCAGTGAAATTTTGTGGAAAAGAATCTCCTTTTTTTTATTTTTAGAATTTATAAGGTAGATTGGTAATTCAAGGAAAATAAGAGTTGATTGATTTATCGGGAGCAAATGGTGTGGCGGTCCATTTGATTTATCCGGAGCCTCTGTAATCATAGTTAGTTCATCAAGTTTTTAATAAATAATGGCCACAATTCAGTGGCAGACAATAAATGTTCACGAAATGATTAAAAATTGGGACTTTTTAAATACCAGCTCGAACTTGATCCATTGCTCAAGTAAATTAAAGAATTATTCTTCTTTGGTGGCTTTATCGACTGATTGCGAGTGTATTCTAGGAGAACAGAAGGTGTTAAACCGTGGACATCTATGACTTGCAACGTTAGACAGAAAGAAGCTTCAAAAGAATTCATGTTTGCTGAATATTTTTGTACGAGGCTTTGAGCTAATTGTCTATGTTCATAAGTTGCATTTTCAGTGCTAAAATTCAAAGCACCTTCACCTTACCCGAATCTGACTTCCACATTGAACAAGTTCAAAACTGTGTTCTGCACTTCTGGGATTACAAATAGAGCGATTAATTTGCTGGCTAGTCGATTCCAACTTGCTCAACTCAAGTATGGAATTTGGAGTGACCTCGTTCTTGAACAACTAATGGATTATGAAATTTAAATAGCACCTGGTAGTAGGCAGTTCAAAATTACCCTCTGTTTTGATTCTAGAACTTAACAGCCATGACTTTCTTTCTGATTTTGGCTGATCATAAAATTGAAATTTCTGCCATATGCGCATTAAACTTGCATATGTACTTTATCTCTAATAATTTGAAGAAAGATATAATCAGGTACAAATAAACCAGGCAGATGTCTAACTGTGTAATTTCTGGACAAATGTTCATGTTGTTTAGTTGAATGTATTGATTGTATTCTCTTTGTTGAGGACGTTGCATATCTTTGGCTTCCCATTTTCCTTCCCCTAGAAAATCACTAACAGTCAAAAATGAATTTGTGTTCTAAGTTATCTTGCTTGCTGTGCCTAGGACCGTGACTCGGGGTGGCTGGACCTAGGTAGTAGTCCTGCTTCAGAAGATGTTAACAATTCTCATAATGGCAATATCCTAAGGGGTAGACTGAGGTCTACTGGAAATGATAGGCTTCCTGGAACCGTGCTACTTGCGAGGGAAAGGCTTCTTCAGAGGTTGAGAGGTGTCTCTCTATCTGCTAATAGGTTAGTACTTAAAAATGTTATAGTTTGCAACTTTTTATATCAGGTAGTCCCTTAAGCCTTTCAAAAAAAAAAATAAAAAATAAAAAAAATCATACTGAGTTCATTTTGGGACTCCAGTCAAGTTTCTTTTGAAATTTGTCAAATTGTTTCCCTGGTTTTAATTGGTAAATTAACCACAAAAATCATGCACAACTTTACAATTGAAGATGATATCAGGCTTACCTGTATTGTTTACTTGGCGAACACTTCTTTAGATGGTGTTTGCATGTGATAGATTGTCTGATTATGTTGACTTACCTGTAGGCACGGGAACCGGGCTTCATTGAGTATTCATCACACTGATTTTACACTTGAAGATGATATCAGGCTTGCTGATGTGGGGGACTGGGAGAATGAAATTTCTAGGGAGTGGATACCGGGAACATTCCCCTTCACAGACAATCTTTCCGTGCAAAAATCCAAGAGACCTCCAGGACTCACTCAAGAGGCCCTAGGCAGTTTGCAAGTTGAAATATTCAGCAAATTGAGTAACAGTGATGAAGAGGTGACATCAAGCATATTAGAGGTATGTAGCATTTGCCTGGAGAGCTTCCTGGAGGGAGATGAGCTGATATATTTAACTTGCTCTGGGCATAGGTTCCACTTCTATTGCTTGGATCCCTGGGTGCGAATCTGTGGGGACTGCCCAAATTGTCGAAAAGCTGTTTTGATAACTTATTGTAGAGCCAAAGAAACAGTGTAAGCTCTATCTTTAAATGTACGGGAAATACTTAAGTATATTTGGTCTATGGTCTCACTTATAAATTTTGTGATATAGATTAAATGTTATAAAATCTATGACATCAGCTGATGCAAGCAAGATTTTATAAAATTTAATCTTGACCGCAGGTTTATAAGTAAGACCCAAGATCAGGTTTATGGTAGTATTTTCTTAAGTGTAATATTTTGCCACGTAAAGAGCTACGACTCTAAGAATCCTGACGTCACAGTTTTTTTTTTTAAAATTTAAAACCCCCACATTGTTTGTGTGTTGGTTCATGTCAGTTTTTTCATGATCCTGAAAAGGACTAAATGGAGTTTAGTTGTGTGTACAAGAAATTATCTAATCAGTTCGGACTATCTCAGCTGGAGATATTTTGTCTCGCCCTATCTCGGCTGGAGATATTTTGTCTGCCCGAGGGAGCTTTCGTGTCTAATACGTTTCAAAGTCTTATTTGTTTTCTGTGATTTTAACTTGTTGGGTATTCCTCGGTGTGTCCAATAGAAAGCGTGTTGACATTTTTATATGATATTGTACTAATTTCAATTCCATTTCCAGTTCTGCTAACGAACTAAACCCAGCCAGCCTTGAGATTTTATACTATAGAAGGCAAAGTCAGGGTTAGATCAAATTGGTTTTAGCGATGTAGATGAGCAAATTGAAGAATCAGTTAAATTGTGGGTAAAAACCTTGCCTTAAAAAGTGCCAATAAAAAGTAGATTGCCAAAGAAGAACCGTGGCCGCAAAGTAAAACTAGTGTCACCGCCACCGCCATATTGGGTTCATCTTTATCTCTTGATGCCCAAGAAATCCTTACCCTATAAATATAACTTGAATTCCTCCCATATTTGCGAAGCCAAAATGGCTCCTCCATCTATTCTTCTCGGCCCTCCCTCAATCCGCCACAGCAAGCCCATATGTTGATGATGATGGAAACCCCTCACCACAAAGCCTTTCCTTCACACAAAAACCAAAGCCCCAAATAAACCCTTGCATGAACTTGTTTTTCTCCAACCCCTCACTCCCAAATCTTTCCCAAAAACTAGAAATTTCTTGGAATCACAACCCACTCACTACCCTTAGAATCATATTCAACTCCAGAAAATACAACAAAGAAGCCTTTTCAATGCAATTTTGTGGCTTCATCATAATCATCCACTATCTCTTGCATGCAATATTTCTACATTCGCAATAGGTTCAGGGTGTTTTAACGATTTGCTTAACATTTTATGCACAATTTTGGACCCTTTTGAGGGTTCGGAGGATTTTGATCAATGTAGGATACAAAAGAAAGAGAGAGATATTGCCAGGGCCAGAAATGCCTTGGAGATGTATGTAAATAATGCAGAATATCGTTTCTTGCACAATGATCTTTTGAGGGATGATCTCCAATTTTATGCTTCTGGGAAGGTTTTCATTGCTGACAAGATTAGCTGCGCTTCCAAGTGGTGTCCCTCTATTGATTCCAAATGCGATAAATCGACCCTTATATGTGAAAGCATAGCTAGAAAGCTTTTTCCACGCGAATATGATGCAGAGTATCAAGAGATCGATGAGGCTCATTATGCCTATAGAGTTCGTAATCGTTTGCAGAAGCAAGTTCTTGTTCCGCTTCGCAGAGCTCTTAATGCTACAACAGATTTGCCAACTCTTCAGAGAACCCCCAAAAAGGCTGCCCATGAAAAAATATTTGCGACTTATCAGCAGGCCTACAAAAGGCTTTTGACAGCAGACAATGATGACAACCTCCAAATTCTTCTTGATATGATTCCTAAGAGTACTAGGATTCTTCCTTATAATATTGTGGCTTCTTTGAATAATAGAAGTGTTACAGGAGATGAAGTTGCTGAGCTTCAATGGCAATCATTGGTGGAAGGCTGTGCCAAGAAACAAAAATGGAAGAACTGTTTGGCCATTTTCAACACTCTCAGAAGACACTAGAGGTGCAGCAGTGGATTTTGCACTTGGTATGGGACTATTGATATCTGAACTAAGTGGTGAGCCTTGGAAGGGAAAAGTGCTGACATTCAGCACTGAACCTCTATTCTGCAGGATAGAAGGGGGTGATCTTGGCTCAAAGATTCAGTTCTTGAGAAAGAAGTAGAAGCATGGGGAAAATTTAAGGGTTTCCAATCTGTTTGATAAAGTTCTTGAAGCTGCTGTTGTTGGGAATGTGAGTGTGAATATGATGGTTAGCCAGATACATGTTTTCAGTGATGTTGAGTTTGAGAAGGCTACAAATAAGTTTTGGGCAGTATGGGCAAGTTTGTTTAAATATCAGAGTCTTGGATTTAAGAAATTGCCGGAGATTGTGTTTTGGGATGTTAAGGATCAATCCATTGGTTCCCCAAAGGCAAGTAGAAAATTTAATGGTTTGGTTACTGTTAAGGGATTTTGTGATAATTGGGTCAAAGTATGGTTGAAAAGAAGGTGAATTTTTAATGCCAGAGGAGATGTTAAATTTGGTTACAAGACCAGAGGATTTCATGAAATCAGCCCTTTGCAGAGATGAACTCCAAAATTTAATAGTATTTGATTGATTATTATGTCCTTATAATTGGAAGTCTAATTTGGGGTCATCAGTTCATTTCATGCTCTTGGTAAACACTATAATATGTTTTGCAGCTTTTTATGAATTTGGAACCAGATCCCCTTAGCATGCCACCTACATATAGGAGTAACATCTGGAATTTAATTTTATTTATGTTATCTACAAAGAGAGAGCTAATATGAGATTGCAGCCATTGCAGAGTAGATTGATCAAGGAAAGCAATAAGAATCAAACAAGGAAGATATGACTAGTAGAAACTGACAGTTGCAAGTAGTACATTCATGGCCAAGTATACATTCTTTTAAGAAATTGTTAAACCTTTCTCTAGTCACATTATTCACCTTCTTCCCACAACAACCTAATTGAGAAGAAACATTATCTAACAATACATCAAACACCAGAAAAACTCAAACAAATTAATCAAACAAAGGAACGATCTTATAAGCCTTCATTTTGTCAATCCACGAAATGAATGAATTTCTAGAGTTCCTGAATCCCAAAAACCCATGCTCCTTGCTCTTGTTCATGGTATCCAACATACAAGCATTTAGCAGAACAACATAGCCCAACCTCCTCCAATTTAGTCGGGACCAACCCGTTTTCCCTCACAATCTCATCCCACACTGGCCCTTTATCCTTCATCTTCTCCTGCAAGCTCAACGTCTCGCCTTCATATTCCCCACATTCCACACCAAACTGCTCAGCCAACACCCTTCAAAAATGCTTCCACTTGAAAACATTCCCATTGCTCACATTAAACGCCTCGTTCTTAGCATACGGATCAACAGCACACCATATCTGATGCTCAGCAATCAAATCAGCATCGGAGCAATTACAGTACCCCTCCCATGCTTCTTTACACCCTGGAAACCTCAATACCATCTGGCACCCCCTCATGCTTAAATATAGTAGCATAAACACAAAGGGTTCCCACACTGTACATCAAACTATACGGGTATATTTCCAGGTCGATGAACAGACCACGTTAATCCCTCCTTTTTCGACACCTCCGCAAACAATACATCCTCAAGAATGTAGTAAAAATTGGTGACTTCGAGCCGGGGCAAGCCCTCATGAAATGGAGGATCATGGCCTACTTTTCCAAACAACTCAAACGGAACTAGATAATGTTTCCTACCCGTTTGTAAACAAATATTTTGCAAATTCGAGGAATTGGATTGGGGATAACAACGTTAAGCAAGTTCCTCAACATTTTACCATTTATCTCACAATTTTCGAGCTCAGTGGATCTGCTGGCCCATGTGACATAGAAAATGTGAGTGATATCAATGAGTTGAAGAAATTTTATATCGGTCAAGACTCACGATAACCGTTACATCGACAATTAGGGCCACGCTCTAGTACTTGCGTGGTGCATCATCTTTATACAGAGAGACAGATCTTCGAATTTTTTCTGTTTGAATTTGGAACGAAAAAAAAAATAATAATAATCCATGAAAATGATAGAAAATTGGTACAATGATGGAATCTTGAAGAGTTTAATATTATAATGAAAGAAAGAACTTGCCTTAGCAGCGCCAATAGCTCCAGCCCACCACCAGCTCATTTTCGGTAATTTCTACTCCAATTATCTAGTGTGTGTGTGTGTTAAATAGAAGGTGATGATGGAAGTAGGAGGGTGGAGGGGGGATAAGTTGAAGATATTTCGGGAAGAAGAATGTAAATGAGGATGAGCTAACACAAGAGGTGCTGAATGGATGATTGATTATATAGTTTTTGTTTTGTGGTGGGGGATCAGCATTTAGCAGATACACTTATTTGACTTGAGAAAATGTTCGATACTCATTTCGTAATATAAAATAATTAAAAAGTAGATCAATTATTCATAAAAAAAATTATTTCATTTATTTCGCACTATAAAGTAAATAATAAAAAAAAATTATTTTTTTAATTCTCGAATAAACAGTAACAACCAACTCCCCCTTTTTTTGCATTTATTATTGTTCTATCCTAAATGTGATAAACCAATGCACATCATCACTCTCATTATTTTATAGCATATTTGAGATCATAATAAAATTAAGTTTTACTAAAATAAGGTTTATGAAGGGAGGAGGGAGAGAGATGAAAGGAAATTGGACTAATCTAGTGATAGAATTTAGTTTAATAATTGAATAATTACTATATAATGTGCTATTGTATTACATCAATTTCGACAATGCATGAGGACTCTTGAATTTTACTATTCTAATTTTAAACGGTAAGTGATTCATCATAATTAATCACAACTATGAAATTTGCTAAATGTTCTTCAAACCTTCGGGAATTGCAACTATGAAATTTACTATGAAAAACCTTTCAAAAAGAATTGAAGATTGCAACATTTCTTGATGTCTTGGTCACCCAAAATATATAAATAAATAAATATATGTATGGATCAGTGATGGTTGCTGCATCTGAGTCCACAAACATAGATATTGACATATACATGACATTTTTTTTTCTTTTTTCTTTTTTAAGGAACATATACATGACATTTAACTAAAGGCATTAAAAACAATATTCACATATATAGATTTCACATTTAATTACGATAAAGGAAGAAAAAGTCGTGAAGTCCAAATGGTCTTTTTAACCAACTCCACTAGTGGAGTTAGTCAGGAGATGCTTCATAAGCTATTCTCCGTTGTGAGGTTAGGGGTTCAAATCCCAAACTTTGTAGAAATTCAAGCAGTACCTTTGCCTAATTTGGAGAGAATTCTCCAGTCCCTTAATAGTACCCGGTTGGATTCCCTTGTATCCCCTATAGAGTAAGTTAGATTAGAATATCGTCGCTTTGAAAAAAAAAAAAAAAATACTATAAAGGAAATTGTACACACCTCCATAGGAATTTCTATTTCCCATTTGAGTTTCACAAGGGCTCCAGCTATACATTCTAACGAGGACAACTGCTTGTGTATCTAAAATTCCTCAGTCCTATAGAACTTTCCATCATCAAGAAAATAATACTATACATCAACATACTGCATCCCTTTCATGCTTTCAGTCACAGCAAACATGCACAGGGAATATGCAAAAGAAGAAGACTAAGAAAGAACAACAAGAATGATCCTACATGCTCCACAAAATGCTCCATAATCACCTTTTTATCAACCGTGCTGATAATCTACATTCTTCCTTCTTAGAAATATGCGGATTAAGCTTACGAAGGTTACTAATGAACACTACTGCCTCATCTCTCCGACCAAGTTTACAATATGAATCTACAATGGAGTTATAAGTGCTCTCATTTGGTTTGCAACCATGCTTGATCATGTAGCGAACCACATCAATGGCCTCAACAAACATTGAATCAGCAGCATAATTTGCCACGAAGGTATTATACGTGACCACATCTGGAACAAGTCCAGATTCTCTCATTTGTGTGAAGACTCGAGAGGCATCCCTCATCCGGCCATTTCTGCAATATGCAAAGTGATTTATCACAGTGTTGTATGAGATCACATCAGGCTTAACTCCTTTTGATAGAAGGTCTTTCAGAATTTCTTCAGATTTCTTGTAATTTTCTGACTGGGTATACATATTCATCAAGCTATTGTAGGTTGTCAATGTAGGAGTAAACCCACTTTCACGTATGAAGTTAATAATTTTGTTTGCCTCGTTGATCATTTGACGCCGCCCATATATTGAAACCATGGCATTCAGAGTTGTTATGTCCATTGAGGAACCTTTTCTTCTCAACGTCGAGAATGCTCGTTCAGTTTCCATAAGTAGGTCACTTTTGCTATAAACCAGAACCAGGGTCTTCAAAAGTGCAGGATGAGGCTCAATTACACCAGAGAATATGTCCTGTGCAAGGACCTGCATCCTTTCAATCTCTTTTCCATTAGCATATGCATGAAGCAAGGAACTATAGGTCTGTTCATTGGGCTTACACCGACCATCCTTCATTTCAGTAAACACTTTCTCAGATTGTTGTTCCCAAAGCCCTCCCCGAGATAGAGCAGCTAAAACTGCATTATAGGTTGAAAGGTCCGGAGTCACCCCTGCTTCCAGCATTCTTTTGTAGACAGCCATGGCTTGGTCAAAAGATCCACACCGGCTGTAAGCACTGATTAAGGTATTAAAAGTGTCTCTTTCAGCTACAAAGCCTGCTCTTTTCATTTCCTTGAAAACTCCAGACACCTCAGAATCCATTCCGTTCTGTCCAAACACTGCAAGAAGTGTATTCCAGGTAACAATATCGGGGCTACATTTGCACATCTTGATATCATCAAAAATCTTCATCATTTCAGTAAATTTTCCCCTATTGCCATACATCTTTATAAATGCATTAAAGGTACAGATATTTGGATTACAACCTGCGGCTCTCATCTCATCAAATACTTTCATGGCTGACTCATCCTTACCAGCCTTCTCAAACCCCGATAATAAAGTAGTATACGTAAACACATCAGGCTTGATCCCTTGTTCCATCATTTTCCGATTTTAGCTCCATTGCTTCATCCAACAAACCATCCCTAGAATAAGCAGATATTAAAGAATTATAAGTCACAATGCAAGGAGAGAAGCCCTTAACTTCCATCTCTGCCAAAACCTCCAAACTTTCCTTAGGCCTCCTCGACTTGCCATAGACATCCAACAATGCATTATAGGTAACCTTATCCGGCACACACCCTACTAATTTCATCTCCTCAAAAATCCCTTTAGCCTCGTCATACAAAGATCCCCTTCTACAACAAGTTATAAGGGTATTATACGTATAAGCATCCGGGACAACCCCTGAAATCTTCATACTCTCAAAAACCTCAATAATCTTATGCCAAGGCATACCCATTTTTCCATATACCTTCAAGATCACATTGTAAGTAATCAAAGTAGGCTTGCAACCCTCTTCCTCCATTTTGTTGAAAACCATCACGGCGTCTCTATACCGCCCACTATTAGCAAAAGCCGAAATCAACGAAGTATAAGCATAAACATCGACAAACGAAAACCATCCTTGTGCAAATTATGAAGCAAAGAAGCAGCTGCAAAAACCCGACCCTCTTTCCCTAGCATACTTATAATCACAGCTACAACAGAATTACTCAAGAAAAGTTCTGAATCGCTACGATTCCGAACCCATTCAAATACACTCAATGCCAAGTCACATTTCTTATAATACCCTAAACCCTTAACTAAACCCAAGATATTAAAGCTTATAGCCTCACATTCTTGATTATCAGCAAAATTATGAGAACTAAATAAATTAAGTAAAACTTGGCTGATATTTTCAATATCGAATTGCGGGTCAATGAGGGTCCGGAGAGTTTGCTCACCTCGGGAGGAGAGGCGGTAGTGAGTCCAAGGCTTTCCTTTATTGGTGTCAGCGTGTTTGCCTAGACGACGTCGCGTTCGGGGGATGAAGGAGCCATCAGGGGTGGTGGGACTGGGATTTTTGTGTGGGTTGAGGAGGTTTTGGATGACTGGGTTTAAGGGGGTTGTGGAAAGTGGAGGAGGTAACGGCGGAGTGGGGTGGTGGTGGGTAGGGGTTTGGAGTTGTTGGGGGTCTTGAAAGAAAGGCTTTGGGGGTGGTGGATTTGGGAGGATGAGAGGGAGAGCGAGCTTTTCTGCCATAATAAGCAGAAATCTCTGCCGCAAGAATCACACACTTTGGCTACCCTGTGGTGGTGGATGGATTACTAATATAAGATTTTTGTTCACTTCTTAGCCTAGTCATCTTTAACGTTTTGGGGTCCAAATCTATGCCAAACGGAGCTTAGGCAACTGTAGTATATTTGTATGAACCCCAAAAAATAATACAAACAAACAAACAAATCAAATTTTAATCCACCACATAAATTTTACTAAATTATTTTTCTCTGTTATAGATCATATACTTCTGGATTCTTAAATAGATATATCTTTCTTATAAAATTATCTACCAAATAAGAATCTATCTTTTTCTACTCTTCTTATGTTAATTATTTTCTCTAAAATCTACTTATTGTACTTCTAGATTTAAGAAATCATTTAAACACGTGACCTAACCACCTTAAACGTTTTTCTCTCATTTTTTTTCATATATAAATACTACCCCAATCTTCTCATAAACATAACCAAAATAATAATAATAATAAATAAAATAAAATTGTACGGTTGTAGTGAAATATACTATTGTATTTTAAAACGGGTGTCATATATGCTTTATAAAATTTGTTTAGCATAAGGCTTGAAACCAATGTTTTGAAAATCAGACTGAATCAATCGGTTCGATCAGTCAGACTGCAAATCGGAAAAGCTATCGGTCTGGTTCATCTATATGTTCGGTCTGTATAAAAAATTAGACAAAAATTGATAAAAAATCAATTCAACTGATTTTAGTGATTTTTTAAATTTCAAAACAAAAAATGATTTAAATAAAGAGAAAATTAAAAAAACGTGAAATAAACTCCAAAATGACAAAACATTGAACACACCAAAACCTAAACTATTATTATTTTTTTGATCTTTTTTATACAAATTTTATTTTTTTATTAGAAATTTAATCAGTATTTTTTTATATTAGAACTATAATTGTTTCTCTTCTATTTTAGATTTTATATAAATATATTTTAAGTCATTTTAAATTATACCACACTTCAATAATATAAATAAATAAATAAATAAAAAACTAAATTAATGAATCTGTCGGTTCAACAAGTCAAACCGGTTGAACCGCGAACCGGACAGACCACCGGTTCAATATCCAGTCCGATTTTTAAAACATTGCTTGAAACCACAAGAAGATCCTACACGGACAAAATTAATAATATATGGTAGATAAATGATACAAATTAGAAATTTTTGGATCAGTTAAAGCAAACAAACATTGTTTTCAAATGATAAGGAGAGCCTTTTGTAAATAGGAAAATATTTAAGTAAATCTGATTTTTAATCTCACATGTAGATTATGTGATCAAGATTAAAATTAAAAAATCTTACTTACATTAGTCGATATCATAAATTTTATAAGATTTAATCTCATATCACAAAATATACAAGTGAAACCAAAGATCTGTATAAGATCTACCTAAATATTTGCCTAGTAAATAATCCTTCTTTGACAATCGAAGTTTCTTTAGTCGCCCTTCCCATGCTTCAAATAATCGACTCTCAGTTCTGTTCGCGAACTTTGGCAACGGCTTCTGAGGCAGAATATATGTTTTGTCTGTTCAATTGAAGATCCCTCAAGTTCAAGATTCGAAGCATAGTTAAATAAGTTTGTAGAAATTTTCACTAGATTATACCCCGAAGAAAAGAATCAAATTCCTGTTCAGGGGCCTTCAGGCAGATGAAGATCTTTGAAGTCATCTGGTCATTCACTTTCTACGAACATACACACGGAAAAAACATATTCCAAGATATATTTTGCATTTTTAGACCTAAATAAGAGCAATATAATTAAGATTCCACAATTGGCAGTTGTAAGTCCACATGCAAATGTGTGTCCATCCAAGAAACAAAAGTTATCCATCCAAACTAAGAAAATTGATCCTCGTCACATGTGGGCACTCCTAAAATACGTAACTGGAAGGAAATGCTAGTAGTATTACTAAAGATGCATAAAGCAACACCTTATCTCCTAGAGGCTGGAAGTAAATCCATCGACCAAGTCCAAAATTTCATGTACAAAGGCGCTTTCCTTGCAATTTTCCAGCAGATAATGTCACTTTAAAAAGTGAGGATTGATCAACCCTGCAATCTCAAGAAACCCAACACGATCTTTTCCTCCAAAAATTTTCTTCAGCTGCTCATCACAAACAATCACCTTCTTGTTCTCAGGGTCCTATTATGATAAAGAACGAGAAAGTAATCAGTACAAAAGCTACAATTTAGAGGCACACAAGATAATGTATTAGCACAACATTGATGAACTCTTTAAAGTGCGTCTCCACCAACCACCAAAAGAACAAAAGTAGCGCCTTGCACATCTCGACCACAACAAGGCAGAGTTAGGATTCCCCAAACAAAAAGCAATGAACCGTTGACTTATGAAATTAAAAGAACCTTGAATAGAAGCTAAAAATAAAGGGTCATTGTTGCCAAATAATTAGTGAGCATCAATTCAGCACTCAACGTAGCTAGGTAGGACAGCACTAAACCAGCAAAGAGAATAATATGTTCCCCGGCCATTAGTTCGGAGAAAGGGGTAGACTTTAAAGAGGTAACCAAAATATGAACAAAACATAGATACACACTCCAGAACCATTTCTTCAGCGTGGGGAATTCAGAAGATGCAAATAGACCAAGAAAAGATTTCTTACAAAGCAATTCAACTAACAAGTTGGCATCTAGTGAACAAATGATGTATTTAACAGTCATTGAACACATTTAACATCTTCAGTTGCCTTGTCTTGAACAAGCCTGAACTGAACAAGAAACGGATATCAACACCCTCCCCATGCCAAAAAGAAAAGAAAAACTAACAAACAAAATAATTAAAAAGCAGACAACACGCACACACCTTCACATACAATAACATTTTAACATCAGGGACAGCACAAACTATTCTTACATTATCATGTATCAACAAGATTCTTGATTTGACAACTAGCTTCAGATAAAAAACGAGAAGTTGGACCCTGTTAAAATGTCAACATTATCTATTACCAGTAATATACTGAAGTAAGCTTTTGTGCAACCAATACAGCAAAGCTCAAGACTAAGATTATTGAGGGATATCTTGGTAAATTTATTGAAGCTTGAGAACTCGAGTACAGGGTTCCTGATTAATTACCTAATTCAGCCAATTTAAAAGTTAAAGACAAAAGAGCAAGAATACCCCATTTTCCCAATTATTGTCTGTTCAATGCAGAAAACAATAGTAAAATATAAGCCTAATTAACAACATATTCTTGTATTAGTCATAAATTAGTACTCGACCAGACAAAATAATGTCAGTTCCCCCATTCCAACACAATAGAAATTACTGATTAAAGAGCATAAGGTATCAAACATTTTAAAAATAAAAGAGCAACGTTCCATCACCCAGATCTAAAATGTTAAAAACCCTATATTTTTACAAACATCAAAGATGTCTAACACTGATTAACAACTTTTCCAATATAACAAACATCAAATCCTAAAATCCAAAAATTAAAAAAAAAATACATTCTTTTTATTTGGGACATTAATAATATCAGCTTCAAATAATACAGAGAAAAAAAAAAATCAGAAGAGGGATTTTAAGAAAGAATATGGCAAAATATGAGTGATATACCTGAAGATTGTGCTGTTTAATGTAAGCCCAAATATGCTTGAAGATGTTTTGAGTACGAGGAATACTCATCTAATCCCTCCGAGGAAAGCCTGCATTTAGAATGGGACTCGGCTTCATAATGCCTCGGGGCTGCGCTTCTTGGTCTCGGCTGCAGCAGGTTTCGAGACAGTGGCGACCGTCACCGTACGCACAGTGGGGCGTAAGTTATCAGCAGGAGCGGCAACAGGCGGCAAAAAACTCACAGAAAACGACGACGACAAAGACTTAGCAGCAAACGACGGCGTCTTTTCTCCAGCCAAAATGCTCGCCGAAACCCCCAATGACATGGCCATTTTTGCTCTCATATAAAAATATAAAATATTGGGTTTTAAATTTTTCTGTTTTTTAATTAAAAAGTTGGGATTTGAAGAGAGTGAAGGGAGTGAAGGAGGGAGATGAGTAGATAAGAAGAGGGTGACCTCTGCAACCTCGCCAGAATGTTGCCGCCCAAAGCCTTGGGCCAGTAGAAGACAAATATTCTTTGGGCTCTGAGCCCATTAGCCATAGGCAAAATTGGGCTAGTAGGACTTGATTATTTAAGAGTCTTATCCATCTGGGAGCCCATTAGTTAAGGGCAAAATTGGGCAAAAGTACTCTTCTGCATAGTTATTAAACATGACCTGAGAAGGAACCGGGGACGGAGGTGGAGAATGAGTTACTGATTCAATCGATAGTTTACTAATATATATTAATATATTAATAATATATAATAATTTTAAATTATTAGATATAAAGTATCTGTTGAAAACATTTATAAAATATATTTATTAAATTGTAATATATTCTTGATGAATTTAGAATAACTAATTAAGAGTTTAAAAACAAAACAAAACAGATTAAAAGTAGTTATGTTTAAACTAGTGTAGTATAATGATGTATAACAAACATATTAAAATTAAGAGTAAAACATGAAGTTTGAAAATGATAAAAGAAATAAGAGTAAGATAATAATCAAAGAAGTAGTAAATAGTGTAGTAGTTGAAGTTTCATCCTTATTCACTTAGAGGTTTATCATTTGAGTCTTAACAAGGGAGTTTTTCTCTCAATTTTTGTCATCCACGAGTTCTTTAAAAAATCGACAGGGTTCTCGATTCTTTCGATTCAACTGGCGGATTCTACAGGTTCAATCAGGTACATTTCATATCTGGTCAAATTAGGAATCCATCCTGATTTAGTGACTGAGTACATTCCTTATCTGGTCAAATTAAGAATCTAACTCGATTTAATGATCAGTTCATCGAATTGATCGGTTAACCTGTGAATTGAACTAAACTTCATAACTATACTCTTCTGTGTTAGGTTCATAAGATTTTTCTTTCTTGTTGAAATAATATTTGAACCATCATTGATGTGGTTTGGCGCTAGTAGAAGTTACTTACATTCTTTTTAGTAGTGAAGGAAAATGCCAAGGTTTTTTCATTTTAATAGTAGACGGGCCTCGTGAGATCTATGCCCATCAAATGAAGGTTGAACGAACCAACAGTCCATTGAATTGTTGGCCACAAATAGTAACTCAAGTTACTCTTAAAGTTGAAGGTGGGATCAAATTTTGACACGTACGACATTCAAAATAGTCAGTACCATGGAGAAGAAAGGAGTTTTAATCAGAGAGAAAACTCGAAGTACTCAAATAATAAATAATAGTAGATTAGTATAATATAGGTATTGATGTTTTGATTGTATCCTACTAGTATCAGTGCATGCAATCATATAAAAAAATATTACCAAATAGTAATGCTAAACATATGTTATTGACAAGTGTACACATTATGACATTAAATATGGATCCAAACATTCCGCAAATCACTTGATTAGATGATTAGAGACACAAATGGACAAATGGCAGGCGAGTCGAAAGAGAAAGGAATGGGGCAACAATTCCAGGATGGCACATAACATCATTGAGATTACCAAATTAAACCCCACAAAATGACGCTTAAACGAACAAGTCTCCATCCCAATTAGTGTCTTCTACTCTACGCTGTTTTTGATTTGAGAAACAAAGAAAGGGACCATTCTTTTTTCTTTTTCTTTTTCTTTTTCTTTTTTCTGGACCCATACTGATTTACTCAGTTGCCCCTTTCCATTCATCCAAGTTATTTTCTCCTTTCTGTCTAGCAGCTCCAGCGGCACCTATCTTTTTTTTCATTGCCAATTATTGCGTCTCAAATTGACTTACTACTGTCATAAAACTCAATTTAATTAGTGTTATCGTTGCGATTCATTGAACATGGCAATAATATATATAGGTTGCTTACGTGAAAAGATTTATTGAGGGTATAGTTGTATTTTTACTACGTTGAATATGACGGTTAAGTAAGTTATAACTCGTTGAAATCTTTTATTCAAAATCTATAAATAGAAGATTTTGCCTCGTACATATATCTTAATGTTCATTCAATACAAAGCATACAAAGCATTCTTCCTATTTTCTCTCTCTAACCTTTGCTCTCATCAGATATTTATTTATTTTGAGACTTAAAATTAATTGGCCAAAGTTAATTCACTCAAAATTAATTGAGAGATTAACTTTAAAAAAAAAGAAAGAAAAATTGGCTAGGTACAATATTGTGTCTTCATTTTGAAGAAAATGATTGAAGTTGAGAGGGTCATTTTCTTTTACCTTATAATTACATGCAAATGCAATGATGATTATAAAATTTTAATCAAATCCCTCCACGAAAGAATAACAAATAATAATAACATTTCACTGCGATTCTAGGATATAATCATTCTACTAATACAAAATGATTAATTAAGGACCCATATATCCATCTACTCATGCTACATGATTAACACTTTTCAAAAGGTCTCATGAGTGATGGGTTTATGTCACGTCTTTGTCGTTGTCACTAAAATTGTAAATAAAGGTTGAGAGTTGATACCCTTGAATATTTCAAATGGTGGAGTTAAGAAAAGTACAACTTTTTTTAATTGTCAAAATTGTTCTTGTTAATAAAAAGAATATATAAATTGTAGCAAAGGTTCCAAATAGGTGATCTGCGGGTGGGCAATAGTACATGGCAGTTGAAAAAGGTGAAATGAATAGCTTTAGAAGCCGGCAATCTCCATGGCTCTGCATAGCCTTTCCTTCCATCCAAATCAACACCAAAATCAACCCAATCTAGACGTTTGTGTGGATTGTGGAATTGCAAAGGGATTCGGGCCTGTTAGACACGTCATTCTTGTATGAATCTGATCTATTATATTATGTGTTGAATCTCTTGATTTAAATTAAAATATTATATAAATAGATGAGATATTTTAATTTCGATCTTAAAAATCAAAACATAATATTATAAATTGGATTTATTTTAAAATTTTTTACGAATCACTCTTTCTCGCATATATATGAACCCCACAAACAAAGTGTGCCTTACAGCAATTATGTTACAACTCATTAGGAGTCATTACTACAAATTATTATTATTTTTAGATTTTGTTCTTCCTTCACCTTAACGAAATATAGTACAAACTAGTCTGCCTTTAGTATTAGGGACTTTATTCTCCTTGTACATTTGATATGGTGGGGGGTTTATTGCATGCGTTTTCAACAAATTATGCTAATATATTGCACTAATTAAGCACAAATATACCCTCCGTTTAATGTTCGGTTTTGATATCTTCCCTTCCCTTGATCCTTTTTTCACCTTAATTAAATAAATTATGACCTTAAGAAGGGGCTAATAATAGTATAATACAACAATACTATTATCATTTTTAAGGAAAGTTCTATAATCCAATTGAGGGAATTCTTTAAAAGTTTAAATAGTTCAATATTATGTGTTTTAAAATTTTTAATACAAATCTTTAAAGTTAATAGGATGATTCTCTCAATAGAATTATATTGAATTTTTTCATTTTTATTGTTACTTAATGTAGAATAATTTCTATGTATTAGGTGCAACTTTGCGCTTCTTGGTCAATAAACTTTTTGAAGCTTTTCACCAAAGAGAGAGAACAATTGCATTATACTAAGTAAAGTTTAGCCTATGATAAGATCATATGAAATACAATTCACAAATTAAACTTGTAAATGTCGTGGTGTAAACAATAATCACATATTAAAAAGAAAAATATTTATAATTTTAATCACAAAATTTATCAAATAATTTTTGCAAACAATCTCTAATCAGGGATCATCCTTTATTATTTTTGATTGTGAAGTAAAGTTTACTTGTGGAATGCATTACAACATATGGTGGAATTCTGATGGACAACTCAGATCACGTAGGATGCAAAACGGGACCCATCTGACATTCCGTAATGAGACGCTAGCTTAGACACAACCATTGAAGATTGAACTCCGTTAGGTACTCACAAAAGGAAAATACAATCATATATCTTATTCGCTAGATTCTGTAATTAAAATTAAATATTATAAAATTTTACTTACATGAGTTAATATTATAAATTTTATAACATTTAATTTAAATCATAAAATTTACAAGTGAAAACGTAGATCAGATCTACTTAAATATTTTTCCTCAAAACAAAATCGCAGTACACTAAACCAATAAAAAAATTCTAAAATGCAACCAGTAAAGTTTAAATCGAGTTTGTTCGAATTTGAATAATTTCACAAGTGAATCTTGAATAGACATATATTTTTGTTCAAATGTTTCTTGAATCTATATATATATATTTGTGTAAAATTATTAAAATATTTAAAAAATACATTTTTTATCCAACTATTCTAATTGAAGTTTGTCTTATCTAATTTCAAGTGAACTACAGTCCAAATTTGAACTCTATTTTTAAACTTCATTTGACATACGAAAACTCGTTAAAAATATAATATATCATGAATTTCTTGATTCAAAATTATACACAACATTCTCATATGGATTAAAAAAATGACTGATCAACAACATAATAATGTAGGCATGTCCACCTAATAAGCCAGGAGTGCAATTACTACTACAAATGAACAAAGAGGCTGAATTAAGAGATGAGAAAAGAGAGACATGTCACCTTTCTAGTTCTACTGTTGTTATTACCTCATCTCCATTATCAGTATTAACAAAAAGAAGAAAATCCTTGTACAAACAAATTCCTATATAAACACTCCCTAGCATTCCCCCTCTCCTCGCCGCATTCACACACACACACATTCTCTCTCTCTCTCTCTCTCTCGGACTTACACAGTGGGAGACTGGGAGTTCGCAGGTTAAGAATTATTCTCATTTTTCCAATACCACATTGTTGTGATATGGAGCGAAAACCAGCTGTCATTTTGGGTTTCATCTGCATTCTCCTCGTTGGCGTTGCAGGCCAAGCTCCGCCTACTCCCCCTACTACAACTCCCACCCCTCCAACTCCGACAACCCCTACAACTACACCTCCCCCAGCTACTTCTGCCCCACAACAACCCCTACTACTACTCCTCCACAGTCTCCACCTCCTACACCATCATCCCCACCGCCGGTCGTTTCATCTCCTCCTCCCGTTGTTTCATCGCCTCCACCAGTTGTTACGGCTTCACCACCGCCTGCTGTTACTCCTCCTCCTCCAGTGAGCTCGCCGCCACCGGCTTCTCCTCCTCCAGTCAGCTCTCCCCCACCTGCAAGTCCTCCCCCGTCATCCTCTCCTCCTCCTGTTCCAGCTTCGCCTCCTCCACCAGCTACTCCCCCACCACCTGCACCCACGCCTGCACCACTTGCTGCCCCGCCAACTAGCGTTCCATCTCCAGCTCCGGCGAAGAATCCGGCATCTCCGGCACCATCGCCTTTGTTAAAGAGTCCTCCGTCTCCTTCAGCCCCAGCTCCGGCTCCGAGCCTGGGCAACATTTCCCCTGCTCCATCAGCCACTGATCAGGTATCTTACATGCATTACTTATATGTGAATGAGCTATTTTTTTAATGTGGGTCCCATGTACACCGGATTCACCCATATTTTATTATTAAGAATCTTCTATTTTATTTTTTATTTCATTATTAAATGAAGGATCAAAATATTTTCTCTAAAAATTAAAACTATATTGAAAATGAATCTAGATTATTCATTAAATAACGAGGTAGAAAATTTTGTGACATGTTTAACTATGTTTATTTACATATCATATCTTCTGTGCCAACTAAGTGATTCGATTATTAATTTGTAGCATAGTTAAAAATTCAAAAATATATCCGTTATAATTTTACGTACACCTGAATTGGCAAGGTGAAAATTGACACCTAATTCTAATTTGATTTATTTATACTTTAATCTCTAAGTCATTAGTTTTCACATTTTAGTGCTTTGTAATACTCCTATGCATTTTTTGGCACATTGTTCAACCATTTAAAAATACAAGAAAACGGATTAAAAGGTTATTTAATTATACAAGTATTGTTGATTTGGTCACTAATTTATTCTAATGACTTAAATGGTCAAATCTCATCCTTTAAAAATGTGTTGTAGAGATCAGTCTATCTATTTTGTCCGTTAAATATTTTGGTTAGTCAATCACATGACTTTTCACGCATGTTTTTTAATGAAAATTTTCAGAAGTAAGAATTCCTCATTTACTTTCAATCAAACCCTAAATTTTTTCTCATGTTTATCATCAATATTCACACCACTTCTATTGTTGCTCCATTCTTTCTCTCACACATCTTCACATACCACAAATCTTAACCACCACCATAATTGTTCTATACTCTCTTATTCACCTGCACAAACCACAAACTTCCACTTAAAGGTTATCTGATAGGGGATCTAGGGGTGGGGGCATCGGATTTGGGGTTGGGGAGTTCAAATGGAGGGTTCAAATCAGGGAGGCTAAAGAGGATGGAGGAAAGGGAGAGGGGGTGGTAGGATTTGAGAATAAGGGTTCTGACTTGGGATCAGATGGGGAATGGTGGTTGAAGAGGAAAAATGGGAGGGTGGTGATGGGCTGGTTGGCTAAAGAAGAGGTAGGCTGGTTGGGAAAGAAGGTTGAGTGGAGGAGGAGGAATGGAGGGGTGATAAGTTGGTTGGGGAAATGGTGGCTGGAGGAAAGAAATGGTGAGTTGGCTAGAAAGGAGGGGAAGGAAGATTGGTAGTGGGCTAACTATGAAGGGGAAATAAGGTAGAGGTGGGTTGGCTAGGAAAGGGGTTGGTAGAAAAAGGGACATGGAGGGTGGTGGTGGGCTAGCTAGGGAAGGGGTGGTTAGAGGTAAAAAAAAATTACAAATTTGGTAAATTAAAATTATTTAATTTTTTACCCAAATTTTTTCATATCTGTCAATAAGATCTCGATTATAATTTATACTGGTTTTCATCATCAAATTTTGACCCCAAAATTTTTTAGTAATGTTAGTTCATTATAGTTGGACAATTTTAACCTTCAAAAAAAATTAATTTTCATTAACAATGACAGCTCAAGTAGATGTAATGACCTCACAAATGCATTTTTTGAAATTTAGCGACCTATTATTGTCACAAAAGTTGTTTGGTGACTAATTCAGCAACCGAACCATAATTTAGTCACCAAGTAAGTTGCTTGCTCAAAAAATAAATAAAATTTTTAATTAATACTTTGAATGAAAAGATTTAGGTACTTTTAATTTGCATTGTTTACTAAAATACAGTTACATTATGTTTGGATGGAGGGTTTTGGATGAATTTAATTTGATATCTTAATTTATAATAAGTTATTCAAACAAAATAATTCATTTAGTTGTGGATTTGAAATTCACTAACAAATAGGAGTGTGATTTTAATGATTAAATGAATGAATTTAAAATTCACTCAATTTTCGTATCATTTCAAATCTACCCAATTCAAATTCATGCATTTCAAATCAAATCCACTCATCCAAACATAATATTATTTACTTATAAATACCTTTCTTTAAGGACATAATAACTTGCATCGGTTCTTCTATGAAACAATGGAAGTAATCAACTTACTTGGAACAAAGTTGCATGGTTGCTTCAATTTTAGATGTTTTGAGATTTGATATTTCTGTATATAATACTAATTATTTGATACATGCATTTTGTGTGTTGAATGCAGAGTGGAGCAGAGGGCGTGCAGTCCTTGAAGATTATTTCCAGCTTAATCTTTGGATGTGGATTCCTATATTTTCTAATTTAGATAAAGTCTCTTCTGTGTCATTTACGTTTCTTATTATCTATATATATTGCTTGCCATCATTTTAGCTCGAATGGGTGGACCTTTTTACCTGTACTTCATTTACACATTCACTTGAATTCTTTGAGAGGTTTATATGGAGCTTTTGTATTGAGGGGTTGAATTTTTTGAGAGATTATTCTCAAACTATTATTTTGTCTCAGCCTCTTATATTGTGCAGATTATTATGCCTTTTTTCTTTTCTTCTTTTATTATTATTTTTCTTTTTGCTTCACAATTTTTGAAGTTGCCAACAAAAATTGGTGATTTACAAGGTCCTGGGGCCATAGCCTCAAGCTCAAATAGCATAATACTAACTATCCCAGTAAATCAACTATTGGGCTACTCCAGACAGACAACTATAGGCTGTTTTAATTTTGTTCGAGTCCATCAACAAAGTGTGGATACACTGGTAATTTCATATTTGGGCGAAGCTAAGGATTATGGGCTGTCCAACTTAGAAAACATTAAGGATTATGGGCTGTCCAACTTAGAAAACATTAAGGATTATGGGCTGTCCAACTTAGAAAACATTAAGGATTATGGGCTGTCCAACTGGTAAGTTTCTATGAAACTCTTTTGGCCCAGCCATCGGTTAATATTCTGTATTTTGTTTCCTGTAAATTTATATAATAATTAATAATGACATTTGATCCCTTTTCAAATTCCTACCTTCTTGAAAAAGGAAATACCTAAAAAATGTAAGGAAAGAAAAGGCAACTCTTGAAGAATCAGCAATTGTGCAGAAAATGGTCTTGGAGTGAGGAAATGCACGTGCCCAGTAATACATTTGGAAACTGGTGTTGTTCATTAATTGCAAAAATACACTGTTATGACTACAATAATCTTAAAGACTGAGCTGTGACTTGAGTTGATCGTTATTAAATACTAATAATTAATATGTAATCCTATTAGTTATCTAATAATCAATAAAAAAACATTTATTTAAAAAGATGACCTACTTATTCATAAAATAAAAGATCATATTTATTCAATTAATAAATAACGTATTTATTCTCGACTTAATAATTTATTCAGTAATCAAAATAAATTTTATTGAGATTCGACGGCACCATGGATGGACATCCGGTTGCTGCGAGTGAGGATGGGCAGCGGGCACGCCCATTAATGTGCAACCATTTATATCGTACACACACAGCCATGCCATGCATTGCATGCTCATTGGGAAGCTTCCTTTGCCGACATGTTCATTTTACTCCATGGATAACAAAGGTTTAGTTCCATTAATTTTCCACTTATCATTGTAAAATTGTCGAAAAATTTTTATTTAAATTTGATTTATAATACAGCTATCATAGATATCTTGATTTTAAAATTCTATATTATTTCACATCATTCTAGGCCGGTGACATAAAACTTTAATAATTAAACCATATAAGAATTTCCTATGAAATGTCAGCCAAATTTGAGAACACTCCCTACATTTCAGCTTTGTGTTTAATTATTAATATAATCTCGCTTAAAATCAAATTGAAAGAAGTCAGAGAGTATGGGTATAGTAGGCATTAAATCAATTACTATTACCACATGATATACGAAAGATTTTAATTTCTACCCTCCTTGTAAATTGTGACTGTAATTATTTTCAACTCAAAACTTAATTATTAGAGTCAAAGTCTTGAACACTCCGATAAATGTACGTTTTTTTTTTCCCCAGCTCATAGCTCTTGTAGACTGGATCATTCTGAATAATTATTTGGGGGATTCAAGGTTGCTTAGCTAGTTTAATAGTGTTTGAACGACCTTAATATCTTGCATTTTAGTGCCCCTTTTTTTGGTATTAACATGGAGCCAAGAAGCATGATTTTTTGAGCAAATAAACAAGAAAATATATGCTATAAACTATTAACAACGAATTACAACTCAATTATTAAGACGTATCTTCCGTGATTAATACGCTACAAGTCATATATATGAACCTGTCTATTGAGAAATTTTATTTAGTTACTCCTAATTTCTAGTACCTCGATACGATGTCTCTAAGTTGAGGAAGAAACCTAATATAACAACCTAAAAGAAACCTATTTTGATGACTCACGTATATTCAATGAGCCTAATCGGCCAAAATTGATGCCTTTCACATAATCTTGTGCATCATTACCTGTATTAATTTTTTATTTTTTATTTTATATATCTATCTAGTATATTCTAACATAATAACATTTATAAGTAAAATTATACTCTACAAATATTCATAATATAAAATAGAAAGTTGATATAGTTAATAAAATAGAATATCTAAAGCCCATTCGAAGGGTAGAAGGTAGGCATGGGTAGAAGTGGAGATAAAAAGGAACGTTGCTATCCAAGTAGATTAAAAACCTGTTTTTATGTCCGATAATAAGTACTTTGATTCAATAGGGTATTGATATATACTAGACAACACTGTGGGAGTCAGGAAACAGGACCACATACATGATTGAACCTTTCACAATAAGTGATATCTGAATTCAATTGATTTGAGAGCTATAGCAAAATTAAGAGCTAAACCACGTATTCCGTTCTAGTGCATGATCTCAAATGAAAGGCCAAAACAGACTTTAGTACGAACTACCGAGTGAGTCAATTACAAAAAGAATTTAAAGTTAAAGACAATTTACTTCATACACCAAAACGTATTCTGTATGAAAATACAAAGTATGTGTGAGTTCGTTATAATATCCGTTATAAAACTTATATAAATCGACATACTCTGTGTTTCGTTACACTGTACACGTTAGTGTATACATAAGAACAAGTCGTAAGTATTATGTATATGTATAGCGGTGTTTAAATTCGATCCAACCTGAATGAATTCCTGAGGCTAAATGAGTTGAATTTTCGGGTTTCGAACTATTTGGATCGGATTACTTGACTGTAGTAGGAATGGATTGGGTTTTATTTTTAAAACCCAACGCAACCCAAATACTCGAATAATGACTAATTATTGCTATAAAATGATATTTTTATTCAAGCATTTTTCCTTCTTTTTTTTTAAGTTTAGGATTTCGAGTTAACTCAAAAACCCACTCAACTACTATTTGGGTTAGGTTGGGCTGGGTTTTAATTTATTGACCCGAATACCCAAGAACTCAACCCATGAACATGCATATATATATATCTATATACTAGAAAATTGCACGTACTTTGCACGTGTAATACTTGTATATATTTATTAAAAATATTCATTTTCTAAAAAATAAATGAATAGTCAGTGAATGATAACCAACTATAAAAATTTTGCCTATTGAGTTTTTTATACAAGATTTATATATTTTATATATATTTCTATATCTTTTCTCTTTCATTGTAATTATTTTCACCATATCTTTTTATTATTATTATTTTTCAATATTGTTATTGGTTAGAACATTATATATAAATTCTATTTTTCTTAAAAAATTAAATCAATGTTCTCTTTTATGAGAACAACGTATGATAATTGTATTTTCTTATAAAATTTGTATTTGCATGATTATTACACTTGTAATTTTAATAGAAACAAAATATTGATATCAAAAAGAGATTTTATTGTATTTAAATCAAAAAAAGTCAAACATAATACATAAATTTATCAAGGGCATTTCCTATTTCTTTACTATTTAGCATAGCAATTAACATATATAATAAATATTTTGGTAAATAATAAAATGAATAATCAAAAAAGTATGTCTCTTAAAAAAATAAATCTATAAGCTGTTATTAGCCTTTATTTTGTTTATATATTTAATAAATGCAAATTTAATTTCATACTAAAATATTATATCAAAATACAATTTTAGAGTTAATCACATTCAATACCATTCAAAATGAATGGAAGAGTTCAGAACATCAATAACTGCGTGTCACCGCCAAACTCTAAAATCTTTATTCATCTTTATTAGCATAAAATGTAGTTTACTCTAATCTAACATAGTTTTTATTTTTCTTTTAGGTTCCTAGGTTATAATTTTTTATAACGATACCACCAATAACTTAATCAATTATAGATGAAAACTTTTTCCATAATATTAAACATTTTTTAGATATATCGATATATTCTTCATCGTTAGTAAATGATAAAATCACTATCAAGCAATATCAAATGTCATTTAATAGATGAAGTATGTCAAAATTCTTTTATTAATGAAAATATATATAGGAGATTAAATAATATAGTGATAATTAAAAAAATGATTAATTAAAATTCCAAAAAATAAGAAAGAATAAACCTAAATATAAAGCACAAAGATATCAAATAAAAATTATGTTTCCTGTGTAAGAAAAACCAACAAATTAGACTAATATGTTATGTATAATATAGATAGATATCACATAGTATATTAAGATCATAAAGGATAAGATCAAAAGGTAAAAATAAAAATTTATTATTTTATTTTACTTTGAATTTTCCAAAAAAGTAATGAAAAAATTTCTCTATTTTACTCTAAAATACACGTAACTCGAATGAAAAATATTTAGTTCTAAAGACATACAAAATTACATGTAATTTCTATAATTTCTATTCTAATTATTTTTAACATATTGTGTAAAGTGATTATGTATCCAGATACAAATATATTGGAATTTTTCATGTTTCTTAATCTTATTATAATATTGATGTTCTAAACTCTTACATTCATTATGAATGGTATTGAATGTGATTAACTTCAAAATTGTATTTTGATATTATATTTTAGTATGAAATTAAATTTTCATTTATTAAATAGATAAAAAAAATGAAGGCTAATAACAGTGTATGGATTTATTTTTCATTTTTCGTACTTTTTTTATTAATTCATTTTATTATTTATTAAAACATTTAATCTACATCTTAATTGTTTTGCTAAATAGTAAAGAATTGTATTGGCCATAATTTCCAAAATCGATGTAAAATCAATCTATATCCACAATTATTTTAGAGTATTTAATAGTATGATTATATTTGAATAATTTATGTTGTCTTTTACAGTACTTACCTGTTTATTTTTTTTCTATATTACCAGTCCTACAATTTATATGCAGTATTCTTGTTGGTTTTCCAATAATTATTTTAGACTATTTTGACATGAATCATACAATTGGTTGAACTATTTTTACCTTATCAATAGTTAATCTACACCAATATTTCTTTATTATTTTATTATATACTGTAACGACTGGTGTTGTAATTTCCATATTTAACATTTAATACAAATATTATTTTGGAATATTTTGGGCATATACAATGTATCATGAAATCATCTTGTTTCCTAACTCATGAATAATTCCTCTAAACTAATATTTTATATAATCACGTTATTAAAGATAAAGATTTAGTAATCAAAATACTATTAAAGAGATATAAATTAACAAATACTTTAAAATTGTGAGTTTGTTTCTATTTTGTTCCTAAACTTTACTTTCATTGCTTGGTTAATTTTCTATTCTTCATATAGGACAGAGAAAAATAAATTTAAATTAATCGTAATACAAGAGTTAAAAATAAGAAAATAGTGTTATATATTCTAATATTTTTTTTATATGTATGATTATAAATTTTGTAAATTTTAAGTTGGAATATACTCAAAAATTCTATACTCATAGGTGTATCTATCCTATCAACCAAAATTTCAAGTTAAAAAAGTCATTCTAATCAAAAGTCGTAAAGTTATTATAGTTAACTGATAGTTAAGGAAAGTTTTGCTTAAAAAATAATGTCAGCCAGATTTGTTATTTTATTAAGTTAATCCCAGCCAAAAAGGTCAGCAGAAATGCCAATTTCAACTTCAATGTATATGAAAAAAGTCTTCATCTATAATTGATCAAGTTATTGGTGGTATCGTTATAAAAAATTATAACCTAAGAACCAAAAAGAAAAATGAAAACTATTTTAGATTAGAGTAAACTATACATTTTATGCTAATAAATGGGTAAAGTGTAATTAACCTGATATTTAAATCACGTAGGGGGAATGATCTAATTGGGTTTTCTAGGTTGGGCGTACTTGAATGAATAATTAGAGAAAAGAAAATAATTGTAGTGAATTTGAAATATTTATATTAGTTATAAAAGAATGTTTTTATTATGAATAAAAAAATAAATACAATTTGAAAATATAAAACTATAACAGTTACAAATTAAATATTAATATTTTTATTTCATTATTTGCTTAAATATAAATGATTTTTCTACTCTTAAAATTATATACATTCTTATTATGTGTTTATGTAAAAATTTCATAATAAGTTAAGTAAGAAACAATTTATTTCATTAGCATTTCGTGCATTTTAGAGCAAGATAAAGAATATTTTCATGAGCACTCGATGCATTTTAAAGCAAGAGAAAAGAACAAATTATTATTTTGATTCTTTATAATGAATTTAATATACTATGTGATACCTATATGTAATATAGACTAAAGAATATATTAGTTTAATATGTTTAATTTTTTATACGTAAGACATAATTTTTGTTTGATTAATTTAATATTTACATTTTAATTAGATTCATTTTAATTTTTTGAAATTTTAATTATAATAAATATTTTTATACAAATTAAAACTTCTGACTTATTATGTATTTATGTCGAAATAGGTGTTTGTATCCTAAAAAATAAGTAAAATAGATGATGAGTAATTTAATTATATTTTTCTACGGGGAATTGGAAATTATAATAAATATATTGAGAATAAATGTGATTTTAATTATATTTTTTATAATAACTATGATTCACTTTTTATATTTTTTGAAATTTTAATTAAATAAATATTTTTATACGAATAAAAATCTTCCATCTTATTATGTATTTATGTCAAAATAGGTAGTTGTATCCTAAAAATAGGTAGAATTGATGATTAGTAATTTAATTATGTTTTCTGTTGCGAATTGGAAATTATATTTCATTAAGGGCGGGTATTTTATGCAATTTCTTATAAAAAAAAAGTAGAGAAACAATTAAATATATTTTCCTATTGTGAATTGGAAATAATATTTCATTAATGGTGGGTATTTTAGACATTTCAAAAAAAGGAAAGAAACATTCACATATGTTTTGTATTGAGAATTAGAAATTATATTTCATTAAGGGCGGATATTTTAGTCATCACAAAAAAAGAAGAAACAAAAAAATTGGAGAAACAACTCGCATATATATAATAATAATATGCATGTTTCTATTTGTTAGACGAAGATAGATGCGGGGAATTTTGTTGGGTTGGTTGGTATACTCATTTATACCTTCCCCTCTAACAAGTAACAAATTGAAGAGGAGACACTTGCGTTTTGTTAAGTATCACTTGTCAGCTGTCGCATTCCAAAATGAAGAAGTCGTCCTCCATGCAAGCATGATTGTACCTTACCTGCTTTCAATAAAGGGTAAAGAGAGCTCAATCAATGAAAATGTGTTTCCAGTTTCCATCATCAGTGGGAAAATGACCATTACGGGGGGACATCATAATGTGTAGATTTTTAGAAACTTCCCCACAAACAGCTACTTGCTGTTCCTATTATCATTATTGTGATTGAGGTAGTAGTGATTAGAAGTGAGAAGGAAAAAAAAGCTGAGGTTAACCCGTTTTTGGACTATATTTATAAATATTGTGGCGTGACTTAAATTTTATGAAATATTATTTATATTTGCTGATTTTATTTATCTTATAAGATTAATTCCACGAATATACCAATAGAATTAAAGATGGAATATGTTTAAGTATTAAATAGATGGTCTTGAGTGGGGTAAAGTAGAAGACTTTGACTGCAAAAGGCAAAATAATATGTCACTTTGAGAAAGCACAAGCACCTGAGGAAAATGAAAAAGAGAGGTGACGAGGAAATATCACATGGAGTTTGGGACAACTTTTTCCCCGTGCCCTTTGGTGCAATGATAATTTCTAGCACACGCTTCAGCCTCAACCCATGGAGATACCCTCAACGAGGAGGCTCTAGATGCTTTTTTTTTTTTTTTTTTTTTGTGAGAAAAAGTTCAGGAAGTTTAGACATCGATCCCACTAAGGTTAGGCCAGGTCTTCGGGTCTTATGGACACTTACAAAGGTTCTTACACATCACCCATTAACGGAACTCTCACATCGACAGAAGAAGAAGTTGAACTCGTGATCTTTGTAAGGAAGTGGTCCGCTCTTAACTGACTGCACCAACATCCGCTCCCTAACGAGGAGGCTTTACTGTTCAGACGGATGGATTGGGTCCAATGCACTTTGAGGAAAATAAATAAATAAATTTCTGAAAGTTGAGAAGAACACCCCAAGAAAAAAAGTGAAAAGGAAGCAAACAAGATTTTCAATATCGAAGGAATCTGGAAAAAAGTTTCATCATCGGCAATTCCACTAGGATCGAATAGAGCAAAATCTGTTTTTAGTAATAAAAGAAAAAGATGCCACAACACAATCTGAAACCCCCATCAGAGGCAAATTAGTTGTTGCCTACAGCAGATATAAGCGAAGATTTGCCAAGTTGCCAACATCTGCTTTTCTACTACTACCTAGCATTTTCCCCGAACAACAGAAAAATCTCATTCTCTTGTCCAACACAAAGACTACACCTAAAAGGCTTAAAAAACCAATCAAACCATCAAAAGAAAGCAAGATCACAGTAACAACAAAAATTGGATTAACTACTAAACATTACTGCTGAAGTATCAACCTCACAGTATTCTTCTAACTGCCCAACCTGTATACATTTAGACAGGGAAATTAGTATAAAATCAACACTAAAAGGTCAATGGTTCTGCCGATGATTTAAGCTTCACCACCTTCCTTCACTAATGGAAGGTAAACTAAAAATTAACCTCCACTTGCTCTATCCGTTACTAGGAAAATTGAGCTCCAACACCTTTGTTAGATTCTGCATTGAGAGAATAAATATTCATCCAGGCTCAGGCGCAAGCCTGTGAATAATTATGCTCTATTTACAGATTAATAGAGGCACATTCAACTAATAAATATCCTCATTTTACTTGGGTCCTAACTGCTGCTTCTGTTAGAAAATTAGAAACTGCCTACCCATATAAACAGTTCTGCACTGATCCTGTTGGGTTAGACGTCAACTTTCCAAAACACATTATCAATGTTGCTGTCATGAGTTTTCTCTAGGGCAGCAACCTTTGCACGGGCAGCAGCAAGCACAAGTGCACTCTTTGCTCTTTCATCTCGAGGGAGTTCACAGGCTTCACTGATGGACCCTGATCGTAGGTCAGCCGGTGGAATAAAGCAGTCCAAGGACAAGCCAGGAACATTGAAAGCCACCTCTTCAATTGTCCAAGCTTCTTCCATCCTAGTTTTTGTATGGCTCATTGCCATCTCCCCAAACCGAAAAAGTGTGACCATCTAACGACCAGAGTGGGCAATCATTATACCTTCAACAGGGCGATAATCCTCCAAAAATGAGTTGATAGTGGTTTCCCAGTAGACTGCATCACTGCCATTAGATTGAATGCGGGTAAGCTATGTGAATCCTCCATGTGAACAAGAAGACCAGTCTTCTGGCTAAAATAACCAAAAAGAACATGCCTGATGATCTCTGCAGGTCCTTCACTCCTTGCCTTCAGTGTCTGAGGATCAGCACAAAGCTTGAGAATGAAGCAGTCCTCCCCATTAACGTTCTTCTCTCCTATGCATCTGGCATCTGCAAACATACTGGCTGTGGTTCTTGGGTCAAGTCCCTGAGCAGAGGAATCACATATGCATAAGGAAACCAGAGGGGAATTTGTAAATGCAAGGCTTGTTAAATGATCTCATTTTAAGTTTTCACCTGAAGAGCACGGCGTAAAGGCCTAACAGGCCCTTTTGCCGAATGAGCCCCAAGCCAAGGTGTGTGCCTCCAAACAAGCTTGCCATTGCATCCAGCATGTACCTTGCTACCGCCAACTGCAAGCTCTACATACCACATGTCAGGATTCATTTGCCACAGGACAAAACCTCCAGATTCAGCAGCTCTAGCAGCATTACCGATTCTTCACAACCTTCGTCGCAGTTTCAAACTCAGATGCCACCATCTTCAGCTTTCCCATAGCATATGCATTCTTGATAGAATTCTGGAGCTTTTGACCACCCGAGGCAGCAGTATACTGCTGCAATATGTATTGGGCTGAAGAAGTTTCCTGCATAATTTATAAACCCATATCACACAAAATGACAATGTAGCACATTTCAACCAAAACATCAAAGAACCTCTGCTCAACAGTACAAATTGATTAAATCCCAATTTGACACACTTATGTCAACTTTGTAATTTTTTTTATAAAAAAAACCTTCCCTTATACTTAATATCTCGTATTCAAGACTAATAAATTATAAAATTTACGTCTCACTAAAGTGCACTTTATCATCAACTTTGATACATGAATTTACTGTACATTCTAATCTTCCCAAGAACAGTAAGAAAAAAGTTCGTACGGGATATTTACTTCAACTAATTACCATGCAACCTATCCGTATAAAGATTGAACAAAAGAGTGTACATTCTACCATTTACTATGTCATAAAGATTTTAATAAATAATTATCATCTACCAACCAAAAATATAGTAACAAATAAATAATTATTCTTCACCTGAAAGGGGCAAATAATAAAAGACCGAATATTATAAGTAATTCAACTGAAAAAAAAGGTGCAAATAAAATAGGGTGAGTTTGCTGCTTTACTGACAATAGGAGTGTCTTTGATGCTGAGATGGGGCAAAGGGTCCATGGTGCTAACGTGAACCGGTGCGAGCGGTGCACCCATCACACCCAACAACAGCCTCAGATCAGACCTCTTGCTGTTGTTACTGCTTCCTCCTCCTCCCTGAGTATTAGTATTACTACTAGCGTATCCATTCGATGGGGCCCGCGAGAGCTGACCCTTCATCCACTGGCCCAACCCGACCCGCTTCGACTCCCCAATTTCCCCTCCTCCTCCGACCGGATCCGGGCCTTCCATTAACGGCGTCAGCGTCTCCCCCAACGGCCTTAAACTCCCTGATCTCGCAATCAACGTCTCGGGATTATTACTTCTAGTACTCTTCTTCCGGCGGAGTAAAGCCGACATCGGAGACGACCTCCTTGCCGGGCTCTTTGATCGTGACCTTCCCGGCGATAAGCCTCTTACTACTTCCTCCTTTAATGCCGAAAAGAACCCTTGTTTTTTCTCCATTTTTTTCCAAAACTTCTGTATTGGAAAACCCTCTTTATATGGCAAAAAAAAAAAGAAGAAGAAAAAGGGAAATATGTATGAAATGCTAATAGAGAGAAAAATAAGAAAGGAAACTATGAGAGGGAAAACCCATTATACAGAAAGTGAATAATAATAGGAAATATTACTGATATATGGGAAGTTGATTGAAAACTATATGAATTGATTACGAGGAGGAAAAAATGGGTTTTGTTAGAGGAAGGATGGTAATGGAATCAGAGTGCTGAGAAGAATGGGGTGGGGTTTGGGGGGAAGAAGCTGTGAGGGTGCTGGTGACTGCTAACTATTTACTGGTGAGGGGAACACCCACTGACTGGAGAGTATGAGGCATGTGGGAAGTGTGAAAGAGGATGAGGGAATGGTGAGTTCACGCGCATGAATGGGTGTGTGGATTCTGTGGTCTTTGTCTTTGTGGGTGCCCACTTGCTTTTTAGTTAGTGCCTTTTCTTTTTCTTTTTTGTTTAGATATTATAGGCTCGATTCGACAGCTATTCCTTTTAGGTTGTTTTAGATTACTGGATTTAAGGAAGAATTTCCCTAAAATTTAAGGAAATTTTATAATTGTTTTTAGTAAATTATTATTATTTTTTATATTTTAAAGATTTATATAATATAATATATGTGTTTTAAAAATTTGTATTATAAAAGCCTTGAAAGTGAGGAGAATGATTCCCTCAACCGAAATATAGAATTCTCCTAATCTTTTTTTTTTTTTTGAGAATTTATAAAAGTGAAATGGATGAAATTTAAATTCACCTACATTATGTTTGGACGGAGGAATTTGGATTTATTTGATTTGAAATCCTAATCCATAAAAATATGTTATCCAAACAAATTAATTAATTTAGTCGTGAATTTGAAATTTATCAACAATTGCGAGTGATTTTAATAGTTAAATGAGATAATTTAAAATTCATCCAAATATCGTATCATTTTAAATTTACCCAATTCAAATTCATTCATTTTAAAACTTCATTCAATTCAAATTCACCTAGCCAAATACAATCCTAAATTAAAATGTGTAAAATGAATTATTTCAAATAATTTTTTAATTTGGATGGATTTGAAATTCATTCATTTTGATTTTACTAATTCTTCCAATAAATGGGTAAATTTTAAATTTTTTCTCAAATCCGTCGATCCAAATACAACATATAGTATCTAACATAATTTGTTTTGTATCAAATTATATATCGCTTCATGAACTCAAGTAAGCAGTAATAAATGAGTTTTTTTTTTTTTTCAATTTTGCCGTTAGTTGCACATTAATAGACAGAGTATTATTAATTGAGGAATATTGATATAAAAGGATAATTTAATCAGCTTAGTTCTTTGAATTTGTTTATAAAAAATTGATAATATATTTCTTAATTCTTGTGCACCCATCTCAAAATGACAGTTAAAATGAAACGAAAGAAGTATATTATTTAGAGAATTATTTGAATAGTTACGATAGTAAATCTTGACATGTTATATATGTGAGATAATAAGTTAGTTAAATAATAATAATAATAATTACATACAAAATATTCTTATACCACCATTTGCGACCTATAAGTAGGACTGACAATTAGATTGAGTCGGTCTGATCTCAACACGCTCAACCCAAAAAATAGTAGGTTGAAACTCAAATGAAATGAGTCAAGTTTGAGTTTGGACCTATAGATCTTATTTAATTGTGAGCTTAACTTGAACCACATTAAGCTCAGCTCATTTGAAGCTCAACCCGAATAATATGAGTACGTGTATGTGTGTGTCTGTGTGTGTATATATATATATATATATATATATATATATATATATATTTAGTACAAATATGTCGCGTGAAATATATAATAAAATTATATTGTGTATTGAATAATCATTATATAAGAGTAAATACAAGGAACTCCCTTCATGATTTGCCTAATGTTTACGTTATGCCCTTATATTTTACAAACCTACAATTATCCCTTTGTAATTTGGGTTAAAATGAAATCGTTAAACTTTCATTAAGTGACCGTTAGGAGGTTTAAAATTTTTTATTTTAAAGGTTATTTTAGTCATTTAAAACCTCTAATCATTGTTAATTATATATTTTAATATAAACACAATACCTTCTTTTCAACGGAAGCGATTTCTATTTTTTAGACTGTAAAGGGTGCTAGGTTTAGGAATACTTTTGACTTTTTAACCAATTCATTAAATTTTTAACTTTCCATCTATTTAAAAAAAAATACCTAAATCACAAGAGGATAAATTATAGATTTACAAATCATAGGGTCGCACTCAGAATAATAGCCAAACTACAAGGAGGTTTCTTGTAATTTACCCATTATATAATGATTTTGTTATACAATTTTTGAATACATATTAGGTGATATTGCTTAAATAAGTTACATATGTTTAAAATATATGAATTTTTCTATTTTTTTAGAAGAGATGTTGTGAGTAGGGGTATTCAAACCTGACTCAACCCAAAAATCTAACCCAACCCAAATGAATTTGGGATTAAATAAGTTGGGTTTTCGGATTTCGAATTACTTGGTTTGAGTTACCTGACTTTAGTATGGTTGAGTTGGGTTTTAAAAATAAATCCAACCCAACCCGAGTAACCCAAAAAATTTAATTATATTTTTTTAATTTTCATTTTTTCCTAATTATTTCATCTAATTTGTATTATTTTTCCTTTTCATTTTTGAAATACATCCAATTTATCATATTGTTTATTTTTTCCTTTTTATTCTTAACCTAACCATTTTATTTTTAACCAAACATATATTTTTAATGGATGATCTTTCAATCATAAATTTTTTAAAAAAAATCTTTTTATTGGTTTGGATTTTTAATCCAAAAAACCCGAAAAATCGAGTAATCCAGCCAGACTAATACGTAGATCGGATTTATTTATATTGTTATATTAGTTGGGTTGGGTTGAATTTTAATTTTTTAACCAAAAAACTTGAAAACCCGAACCCGAAAATTCAAACACATGAACACCCATAGTTGTAAGTTTGGGTTGGCTCGATTTCAATTTGAATCTCGCTTAAATTTGTAAGCTGAACATGAACCTCAAATGTGAGTTTTTGTGAGTTGAGCTTGGGTTGAGCTCTGTTATTTTAAAATGAGTTGAGCTCAAGTTCCGACTCACATATCCCGATTGACAGGCCTACATATAAGTCAAATAATACACCATAAGTGTACGAGATCGAATAATACATATGACACAATGTGGGTAAGTGCAAGGATTTGTTTATTATAAAAGAATTTGTCTAAAAACATTCTATCTAATTTTTTTCTATCAATTATCTTTCTTACCTTCTGGATTCTTACTCATGTGCTTAGCATATTAATACGTATAATACGAGAAATTTTTATATGAATTTAATTGTCTGACACATACAATAATGTATAGATCCTTTTAAGTGTGTAGTTGATTCAGAATTAAGGGGTTAATGGTACTCCATCTTAAAAATTCCCCTCATAACACAAGCATAACTAGTGAATATCCACTTGGTGCGACATTAATTAGATTACTATAAAAAGGTAAGATAAAAGATTTGAAGCGAAAAAATCCTAAAACAATTGCTACTAGTAAATATATTTTTTTTAAAAAAATTTCCCTCTTCCCTTACTCTTTAGTAACTCAAATCCATGACCAATAAGTTATAAAGGTAACGTTTTATGATTTAAATTACATTAATAAGTATATATTTATTCCTTAATTACTACTAAATTAATAAACTCTTAGAGGTTTAAGGTTGAAATTACCACTTCTTGGCATTGTATTGATATCCGAGTGCGTGGAATTTATAGCTTTTGGGATTTTTTTACTAGGTGAAAATGTCCTTCCAAGTTCCAACAGAAATTGATGTCTAAATGTGTAATTTTAAAGGGGAAAGTTAGAATAATTGTTCAGAGTACGCATGATATTAATGTTTATGAGACTTCTTTAGTCTCTTTTAAAGAATTATTCTCTTAATTTTAAAAATTTGTATGATACAAATTTTTAAAACATATAGTATTGTATTATACAAACCCTTAAAGTACGAGATAATTGTTTCCTAAAACGGATTGTAGAATTTTCCTATATATCATATTTTAATAGTAACACAGCTTAACAACAGTGATTTTATTGTAATTATTTGAAGGGAAAATGACTTTGATAATTCTTCATATTTTATATTTGTACTTTTTAATTCTTCATATTCAAAATAATGCATTTTAGTTCCTCACAAATTCAAAACGCATCATTTTGGACCCTTAACACAATTATGAATATATTTTGGTCTAAAATACTCACATGAGTATAAAATATAACATATTCAAGTGTAAAATTGACAATACATAACTTTAAATAATAATTGTCCCAAAAAGAAGAGGATTGAAGCTGTTGAAATAGAGTATCGGATGAGGAAAAGTCGCTAGGGAAGGGAATATAGATGGTGATGGTACATGAGAATTTTGAGGTAGTGATAATGGAGGTTTTAGATAGTATCGTTTAATATTTAAAATTTTTGTGTTGTCAATTTTGCCTATGAAAAATTTAACATTTGATACACATGTAAGTATTTCAAACCAAAATATGGTGATAATTGTGTCGAATGATCAAAATGGTACTTTGAATTTGTGAGGTACTAAAATATATCATTTTAAATGTGAAGGATTAAAAAAATAAAAATATGAAATGTGAGGGACAAATAGAATTATTTTCCCTTATTTAAAAGTCGGAAACTGGTATCTATTTTTTTAATCTAAGCTTGTGATTTCATTATTGCAAGATTTAACCATCCTACACTTTTCCATCGACAATATGGAAAATCTTAATGAATTCTTAATCTTTGGTTTTGGAATGACCAAGAGAATCAGATCTAATGTGATACAGATCATGTAAATTTTCTTTGGAATAAAACAGTAATCTGTATTTTATCCTCTTTTGAACATTTAATTAATCTCAAGTTCTAACATTTAATTAATCTCAGAAGTGTCTAAGACCAGCTCATAAAATGCAATTCCCTTTTGTTTTATAACTGTTTGTTTGTGCCGAAAAATATTTTTCAGAAATTTTCTTGGCACCAAACATCGAAAAATATTTTTGGTGTAAAATATTTTTTAATTTTTCTTCATTTGACTAAAAATAGTTTACGGAAATTTGGAGCCTAACTTATATTTCGGATAGTTTAATAAAGAAATTAGATCTCCTTTATAACTTTATTTACTAAATTTATTTTCGTTTTAAATTGTTGTCCATTCTTTTTTCTTTATTGTGGGTCCCATAATAATATAACTATCATTATATTTATTTTAGCACTATATTATATTGTGATTAATTTATAAAAAATTTTATTTTTTATTAAGCAGAATAATATAATTATCATTATGTTTATTTTAATACTGTATTATATTATGATTCAGGGAAATTTTGTCCCTTTTAAGGAACAATTCCTTTGGCTTTAAAAGCTTGTACAGTACAAGTTTTTTAAGCACATGGTGTTATACTGTATAAGCATTAAAAGCACAACGAAATGGTTCCCTAAAAGATGTGTAAAATTTTCTTATGATTAATTTATTAAAAAATTAATTTTTTATTAACCACGATCATTTATATAGTAGTATTCATTATAACTGTTACAAGTTTTTTTTTTTTTTTTAATTCATATTCATACAATTAAGGATTAAAAATCTTTAAAAAGTTATATTTCAAAATATTGTTTTTTATCAACCAAATACCCAAAATTATATAAAAAATAGACTTTTTTATGTAAAAAAAATTCTTGTAAAAACATTTTACATCCAACGAAATGGACCCTTAAAGTCTAAAGAAAAAAGAGGGTCTACCATTCTGTTCAGTCAACTCTAGTGAAAACTGTTAGTTTTTACTCGCTGTTAGTTAATTGATTTGTCCTGGATTTGTTCCGGATCTGCCAACTCCTTGACAAATTCCATATTTACCTCATTTATTTGGAGAAAACAAGGGATAATTTTTGATGAAATAGTAAAAACCAGAGAAAAAAAAAATTAAAAATGTCGTATTATTTTATTTAAAGTGTAAAACATACGGAGTATTTCTCGAAGTTTCGATGTTACATTGTAACAAACAACACGATTTTAGTTTTAGTAATTTAAAAAAAGACTATTAAATTATTACATTCAAAATTATTGAATTATTTATTTTATAAATTTGATTACTAAATTATTTTAAATGTAAATTTGATCACTGAAATGCCTTAAGTGTGTGATTGCAGTCATCATAGAACACACACTTAAGGTAATTTAGTAACCAAATTTATAAAATAAATAGTTCAGTGACTACAAACGCACACTTTTTTAAGAAATCATTCTCTAGTACTTTAAATGTTTGTACAATACAATATTATATACTTTAAAAACTTGTACTGTATACATTTTTAAAATTAAAATAATAATTTCTTAAAAAAAAGTTGTAAAATTCTCTGTTTGTTTATGCTACATATATAATTAATAATAGTGATTCTTCACTAATTATAATATACGTCATGAGTTGCATCACTTCAAAGGAAAAAAGCTCCACAAACCTATAAGAGAAAAATTAAAGAAAATAAGACGACAAAAGCTCCCATGTTTAGGGGCCCAAACGACGCGTTTAGCTTTATACTTTATTCGATAATCAAAATTTAATTTTGCAGACAGCTTATGTGTATCTATCCACTCACAGTCACAGTAAGACCAGATAATAGACCACCTTTTGGACCTTGATCAATTTGTGCTCTTTGAAAAGGACAATCCATTGCTAGTGCAAAATCTCCATCCAAATAAAAAAAAATAAAAAAAAAGTGATCTAAGTCATGTGACAGAATATAGTGACCAAAAGTTAAATCAAAAGAAAATGGTAATTTTCATTAAAAAAAAACATGAATTTTAAATAGTACCACTTAGTTACTAAATGAAATATGTACAATCATAAGTTTCTGGTAGAAAGTGAAGATAATAATAATATACGGGACATTTTTTAATTTATAAACAGTCACGTTACTCATGTAAGTTTATTTTAAAATTTTTCTTTATACATAATTTTAGATAATTTATTCATAAACGTCTTGTGAATCTAGTACACTTTAAAATTTTCCGTTATATATTATATGGAAAAATTTTCAATCATTCAAAGGTTCTTTTATTTTCTTGTATCAAGACAATGAATATGAGATAAGAAAATTAGGATGATATATTAATTATGCACATCCTTTAATTTGTTTTTAAGTACAATCTGTAGAACAACAAGTTAATTAACATTTTGGGAATCAAATCTGATGTACAACTTAATTGATCTGATCTTGTTGTTTGATTATTTGCAGATCTGTTGCAGGATTTGATGTAATAAACAATAGCCTAGCGTACAAAATCTGTTATTATTAATTGATCTGATGGAATTAATATAGTGAGGTTAGAGCATTGGAAAAACAGAATTAAAGATGTGGGGAGTCAATCTTATCTTTTGTGTGAACTATTGTTTGAAGTGTTCAAATTGATCGTGGGCTGTATAGAATGCATGTTACACCATTTGTTCTTTTGTTGTTGTCACTTGTTCAAAACTCTTTATCTTCTTTTGTTTTTTTGTAAGTATATTATTAATAAATACTTTTAAATAATCAGGAAAAAGCATATATTATTACTTCAACTTGTCAACAAGGGTGTAAAACTTATTATTATTTTTAATGTATATGTCCATTTGTTTTTTGTACGTATGTAATAAATACTTTCAAGAAATTAGGGGATATATTATTTCAACTTGTCTACAAGATACTTTAGCCAATCAGATTTCAATCTAACAATATCTACTTCAAATATTTTATTATCTCACAGATTCTTATAAAGACTTCTATACATTCAGCTTGTTCTGTCAATAGCAACATGTCAAAGGCAAATGTTATTGCCACAGTCATAACAAAATTAGTGCATAATGAGTCTATGACCAAAAGATTTGTGATCCTTCTCTATTACAATGGATGGATGGATGGGTAGGGTGTACGATGGTCTTTTCACTGACGAGGTAATATGATGATTATTGCTGTATTCGGTTGTCAAAGGTTTTTTATTTTTTATTTTTATAATTAAAAATATTTAGATAAATCTTGTTTTGAATTCTATTTATAAATTTTATAGTTAAAATTAAATTTTATCAATTTTATTTATATTAATTTGTTTATTTCATAAAATATAATTTGTAAATAGTAGACCGAGTGTATATATGTGATGTTATTCTTTTTCATTTTCCTTTTACTTTCTAAAAAAAGAGCTGCTTAAGCATTTTGTTTTGGACGAAGTGTTCCATTGACGGTTGATAACTGATGTTGAATAATCATGGCAGCAATGGACAGATTTACGTATCCACATGTAGTCATTATTTCCAACATTGCATTGGATATTTTACGCACTATCATCATCATCACCGTCACCGTCACCGTCACCCTCATTCATCTACCTACCTATAATATACAGTAATTCTTTTGTTTGTTTCGATTCGGATGTTGGCGTCAAATCCATTTAGTGCAATTGAACAAATCTTGGCCAATTTATCAACATATCACCTCAATCAATATCTTTATAATGCAATGATCCCAAAATATTTCCATGATTTAATATTTTACGGTAGAGGACAATCATAGCCGGATTCAAGAATTAAATTTTGGAGGACTAAAATTATGTGTACTTATTTTTAAAGAGACAGTTTTATAATTTTTATAAAATTTTATAAGATAAATTCTAATTTTTTCACATTGTCACAAATTATGGTAGGAAGGGAGAATTTTTCATTTCTTTTGACAGAAGTGAAAAAAGAAATTCAACTCCTAATTTAACCATTTGGAAAGCGGGCACAATGATTGATTGGTTTAGTTTTTGCTATGGACATCATCATCATGATTGAGAAAAAAAAAAAGAAAAGAAGATGGGACATTATCCGTATTCCTATTATTATTTCGAAAAAGGCAGACTGGACAATCACGATGAACAGAAAAAAGATCATACTTTGGTTGCTTCAGAAACAAGGATCTCTGTCGATTTTTTTTAGCTAGGGTTGTCTGTACTTCACCCTTTAAGCTTTTTCATTCAGATTTTTTTCATAAACTTTAAGTTGCATCACTTATTCACTTAACTATCTAAAAACATTTATTGTCTTTGTTTTCAAACGATAACAGATTCTTAAAACATTTATCAGAAGAACATCGAGACCTAAATGGTAAATTTACCCTTTAAACTATTTTAATAAAACTTGTGATGGTTTTGAATTCTTTATTACACAGTAGAAGATTTTTTATCTCACATTATATTTTAATTTCTGTTTCATTATTTAATGTACGATCAAGATTTATCTGCTAAATTCATAATTACATTCAAAGAAAATTTTGATCGTTTATTAAATAATAAAATAGAAAATAGAATAAAAGATGTTTAGTACTGTGAATTTAAATGGAAGGAATGCATCGCATAAGTCTTAGACTATATCATCAATCTCTTTTTCTCCGTGAAATATTTTGCCAATTAAACAATATTTTCCTGGCCTTTTGATGATTGGATTAAATGTAAGAAAATTACAATAGTTTACTGTCATTCGGTAAATACAACTGAAAAGTTTTTGAGAAGGTAATATTCAATTGGGTGCTCCCCTCTCTATGCAATTACAAATGATCTGGGGACATATTTTACTACAAATTAACGCCTTTGGATCTCTTATCCAATTTTCCTAGTGTTATTTACGTGTACTCTCACAAATAAAAGCTTATAAGTTAAAGCATACATACCGAGTATTCGGAATACTGCATATATATAAAAAATAATAAATAAGTATAAAAATTACTAATATATTACTACATTCAAAAAATAAAGAAAGAAATTCGGTCGAAAATTTAAAATTAGGGATCGTAATTTCATAGTATTTTATCATGTAGATGGTTTTGGCAAATGACTATGAATTTGTGTCTTTGTAAATTGATGATATCAAAATAATATACCCAATCCAATACAATATTACACGTGATTCTGGGTTTGGGTCCATTAACGATATTTTAACAATTTTACTTTGGCTCAAATAGGCCCAAATGAGTTAAGTATTATATATTTAACACATGGATCAATCCGACTCATCGATTTTAAATATAAATATTAAAATATCATGTCATATTCAATTAATTATTTTCTTAATTAGTGAATATCAAATTTTCTCTTTAGAATTTACGTTCTAATTTGAGTGTCGGAACCTACTTCGGGATAAAGTCCCGTCCTTTTTATTTTTAAGTGATCCGAATGTAAGCAATACGCGCAGTGTTCAACCTTATTTTGGACAATACTACACACGAACTAACTTGGCTCAAACTTTTCGTACCAATATAAATAATTTTTCTTCAGAATATAAATAGAGATTGACGCAATAAATGAAGAGGATTCTGAGTGAAATTAACGTAAACTCCCAATAATGAAAAGGAAAAGTGAAAATTGGAAGGGCATCGCTGATTCACTATGCGAAGTAATGTATACAATTTGCCAGCGATAATGAAGTAGTGGGCCTTGGCCTGCAAAGATTTGTCACAATCTTGGTCTTCTTCTTTTTTCTTTTTTACTTTTAGATGGGTTAGAGCAGACTAATCACACCGGCAAGCTGGGCTGGACTACCCTAACATCATATGGTTGGGTAGATGAAATTTGCAATGGGCCTCCAAGGCTGGATCATTAGGGTATGATGGGAGGATCTTCTTTACTGCTAGTCACAATGGGAAGCAATTCTGTGAAGAAATCTGATAAATAATTGTAATGAAAATATTTTTATAGATCTTATTTTAGCTAGAGTTGTAAAAGTTTTGTACTCATCAAAAAGAGGAAAATAAAAGGTTGTCGTTATCCTCCCACACATAAAAATAAATGATTTACCGCTAAATATTTTTTCTCTCGTTAGATTGGAAAGTCAAGAATTGAAATAAATTGATCTTTTTCAAATTGTCAATCCAATGTTAAAATTTTCAATATTACTAGTCACATAGGACTAGCTGTATTTAAAATTATAATCACCATCTAAAATTTGAAACTCAAATTGTTTTATTATATATATATATATTGTTATTAGAGCCAATTTAGATGTATGTTAAGTAAAAATTTTTAGGAGATTGTATTCTTCCGTTGAAAGAATCATTCAGTTAATTTTAAAAGTTTATATGATATAAATTTTTAAAATATATGACGTTATAATGTACAAAATTTTAAAGTACAACGGATAATTTTCTCAACGGGTCGGTAAAATTTTTCAAAATTTTGACTCTTACATTTTGATTGTTACTTTTAAAAATATATTTTAGATGTGGAAAAAATTAATTTTAAAACATGAAAAATAATAATAATAAAAAGTATGGAAGAAATAAAATCAAGGGATATTTCTCTATATTGCCACAGCACAATTTTATTAAAAGACAAAGTTATCCTTTGATTCCCCACCTGCTAGTTCTTTCTGCCAAAAAATTAGATAAGAGGGAAGATTCGGCTTTTACTTATCCGGGTTGCGGGGTGGACAACTTTGGCATCAAAGTGTGTATGAAGGGAGGGATATAGGGGGAGGGTAGCAAGGGGATCTGGTGCCTGGTGGTGTGCTTCGGGAGAGAGAAACGTTAGTGAGGCGAGGGATGAGAGGTGAGAGGTGAGAGGTTAGGGGAGATTTGTGGCGGACTGGGGGTGGGATCTGCACGATTGAGAGGATAAATTTGTCCTTTTGATAAAAATGTGCTGTGCCAATAACATATTTGCTGTGGCAATATCACTGCCCTTTCTCTCTATAGAGCGATACAAGCAGAAGTTGTGGGGTCCATGGTGACCAGAAAGTGCAAAATTGGCTTTCGGACCAACGCCCACCTGGAGCTGGAGATGACGCTTCCTTAATCTAATCACATCTGCCGTCAGAAAAACGTTAAACCACAACAAAGAATAAGAATTCTAGTATTAGCTAAGTCTCTTTTTCCACTAAAAACGATTATTAGTACTAATTAATTTCCAGAAGAATTTGCATTAGCATGGCTGCCACTTTTGATATCGATACCTTGCAAGAATGGTACAATTTCTCTTCTTATCTCTCTCTCGCCTTTTTTTTTTTAACAAAATGTTGAAGTTCTTTTTATGTTTTATTATTATTATTTTTTATTTTTTTGGGTATGGATTTCAGGTATTTTGATTCTTGCAAGAGACAAGGAATTCTTCCCAATAAACTAGTTTTGTCAGCTCTATTCAAGGTTTGTGATAATGGGATTCTTTTTTTTTTTTTTTTTTTTATACAATGGGATTGTTAAGAGACAAAAATGTTGGATTTCATAGACAATTTTTGTCGATTTTTACTGAGATAGGAGAAATCATGATTAATTTTCGTGCAATTTGGCTATGCTTTTCATTTTCAAGAAAAAAATATTACATTTTGCAACATGTATTTGGTGTGCATTGCTCTGTATTGAAGCCTGAGTGGTTGTTTGTGCTCATGATTATGTCTCAGGCAAAGGCCAAGAAAATGCGCCATGAGGTGATTAACCTTGTGGTTTTGTTGGATGACTTGAGGGATGTTGATTTCCAGCCCCTTCTTGATCTGCTTGCGGAAATTGATGATTCTGAGATTGATGCGGTTGACGTGATCAATAGATCATCTTGTGTCATGAGTGGGGAATGTCTGTTGTCGTTGCTGCGTGTTAGTCATAAAAAGCTTCGAGTTGTTGATCTTCAAGATATATTATTTGGCAAGGAGTTTTTGTTGTGCGTACTGCCTCATTTCTATACCTTCTTAGCTTGATATACTTCCATTTTTGTTTATCTTGGTATTGAGACATATTTTTTGTGGTACTGAACTCATCTCCTCCATACCATCTCTCTCAACTGAAAAGAAACAACATATAGTAAGGGAAGTAAAGTTACTGGTTTCTCAGGCATAAATCTAACACTCTTCATAGGTTAATGCTTATTCATTATTTACTTGTTATTATTTCCTTCGTGGTTGCTTATTATTTGATTTTTTGGTGATAAAGAATTGTTGTATTTAACATATGCAAGTAGAATTGGTTTATCACTTTTCCACGAAAGTAAACTATTTTGAATTTTGAATTACATACGACTCTTGTGATCAGTTATATATCTACTGGTATTTTACCAAAAGGACTATACAAAATGTTGAGACAATACTCTGTCCTCTCAAGGGCTGTTCCTAAATTTATAAACTTCAGCTAGGCTTGAACCGTTTAACCAAGTCATCTGATTTTGGAATAGTTCAGCCAAATGGCTTGTTCTTCATTACCTTGAATTGCCATAGGCTGATGCCTTCTCTATCCCAAAAAATTGTTCACGCTGTACCCTGTCTAAAGCTTTCCCAATCCCCCCTTCATTTTCTCTTGATTTTTCTCATATCCTTGAAAAGCTTTTAAGGTTTGAGAAGCCTAAGGCAGGGTACAGGACGGGTACTGTTTATGGCCTTCTAGTTCAGTACAACTGTTTTTAAGCTTGCATGAACTTCAGTTAGGGGCAATCTGTATATATTTTATTCTAGTTTTTCTTCACCCTCTTTCAGTAGTATTGCTTGCTCATTTCTACTCATTCCTAGCATATCCTCTCTGCTAATTAGTTGACTTGGATTCTTTCCTCACACCTTGATTTGCTGTACGGCTAGCAAAGTTGTAATTCCTCTTCTCTCTATTAAAGTTACCAATCACTTACAATTGAAAAAAAAAAACTTATCAATCACTTAATAACACTCGCTGAAGTAAATAGTAGATGTTGAAAGCTGAGATTCACTACTTACATCTATAGTGACAACTTGGTGGTTCGAACTATGAGATTTATTATTTTAACTAATGTATACTGACTGCTTGTAGATTGTCACTTATAGGGACCTTGCTCAGCGAGGGTTAACATGTCAAGTCTTGTACCTAAAGCATTCTCATTTTAGAAAGCTCAACATGGTGGGGAAGTTTATGCACGTACACACGCTTAATTTGGATTTCAGTGCTTCACTGACTAGTTTTCGAGAGGATTGTTTTCATTGTATGCCGAATCTAAAGTTCCTCTCATTGTGTGAGACAAGGATCTCTAATCTCTGGACGACAAGTGCAGCACTTGCTAAACTCCCATCTTTGACTGAACTTCGCTTTCAGAATTGTGTATGCTGGGATGAATCAGGGAGATATTGTGTATCATCTCAAAGAGAAGTAAATGAGAGCATTGGTTCAGGTCATCTGGATGGCAGGCTTCATGCTGAAGCACCATTGTCTATCGATGATGAAATCCTATATCAAAGTTCAAATGCAGAAGAGCAAGGCATGAATACCAATGATATAAATTTTGATCAAAGTACAGTGGAATATTCGTCAGACTGTAGCGAAGTGGATTTTTCAAGTCATCACCAAGACTTTAGTTTGGCAGAATTCTTACCTGATGTTCCTTCTGGTTGGAATGAATTTTTTGATCTGCAAAATCAGGTTTCTATACGGTCAATACTAATTGAATTTTTGTTTTGAGTAGCTTTCTATGATAGCCATTATTCTTTTTTCGGGGGGGTCACTTTAATAACAGAATGAGTATTTATTGCGACCTCTGTAGGTCTTCTGGGACTGGGTCTATTTATTGCTCTGAGATACTGTCATGACTTCAAGAAAAAGGATGTATTAACCCCTAAAATAGAAAAATGGGACTCATCCAAAAACTAAGAAGACGTAAGAATCAAAGATACTTTGATACTAATGGCCTTTGCTCTATGACATGGCAGAATTCTCTTGGAACATGGGATATTCATGATGAAGTGCACTTGCAAAGTTCATCTAATTTAAGGCATATGCCTCATGCTGATTCAAAGAAGTGTAATTCTTGTCATTCATCACCAATCTGCTATGAGAAATATTACAGAGATTATATGATAGCTTCTTTGCAGAATCTGAAAGTTCTGGATAACTTGCCTATTGAAAAGGTTGACAGGGAGCGAGCCAATGTAGTCTTTTCACAACACTTTGAGTACCTACCTTATAAGAAAAGGAATAGAGAGAGTGTCCTTAGTGTTCTGCTGAAAAGCGTGAAATTAGAGCGAAAAACCGTGCACAGGCTGAGACTCCAGGACAAAAACTATCTTATTCATCACGGAACTCTCCGTCCTATTATTCTAGATCACTAACTGCTGCCAAAATGGGTTCTTCTGCTTGGCCTGCCTTGCATCCACTTTCATGGTTGGGCAATCCATTAAGAGATGAAAGAAGAAGTTTCCGACCTCGGCAGTTTGAGTACCATCCATCTGATTCGAGCCTTATGGTGTTTGGAACCTTGGACGGTGAAGTGGTTGTTGTCAATCATGAGAGTGAGAATATTGTTAGTTACATACCATCACTTGGAGTAATGAATAGTGTCCTGGGACTATGTTGGCTTAAAAAGTATCCATCAAAGGTATGTATTGCTTTGCTCTACCAAATTATATGGTAGTGTAGAAAGTATCTTTATGAATAATGTGTTTCAGGTGTATTTGAATATAGACAGCTTCCATGGTTTTTTGTTTTTGTTTTTGTTTTTGTATATTTATTTTTTTTTTATATACCATTAACCATCTTTTAGCAATTGCTGGAGTAATTTACTAAGTGCAGATGTGAGCTTTTCTGCGACCCTTACCACTTCTCATAAGAAAGTGGTATTTTCTACTGATGTTATTTTCTGTCAGGTGTCGGTATCTTCTGATTGTGTATGACACACCTTCATTATTGAATATAGTTCAATGATATAGGAAGTGAGCAGCAAGTCTCCTGACTTCAACCCTCTTAGCTAAAAAGTTTAACAAGCCTGGTGTAAGACACTAAGACCCCTGAAACTCTTTGAATCTTTAGAAAAAACAGTAGAAAAGAAAATGAAGGTTTTGTGTGTTGCATTTTCAAAATTATCACTTCTCTGTACTGAGTCTCAGATTTTTCAGCCACATAATGAAGCTACCAATAAGCTGTAATCATAAGCATAAAATATACTTTTAGCCTCACCCCTGCAATTGATGAGCTGAAACTCATTAGGGATTCACTGTCCCCTTCCAAAATTGGATAACATTGTCATGCACAATAATACTATTGAATGTAGAATTTGAAGATTTAAAAAATTTCTGCATCGTCGGTGTTGTGCAGTCTTTCTGAGATTCTTTATTTGAAGTAGGTACCATATTAGGAAGAGTTTAGCGAAAGAAAAGCAAAGCACTTATTATTGTGTTTGAAATTTTAATAAGGCCAGCATTTGCATCAGACTTGGTGAAAGAATTTACTTCTTTTATGCTTTGATTGTACCTTAATAATATGCGAGTTCTGATTTTTTTTTTATTTTTTTGTTGTCTCTTTTTTGGGTTCTCTTCCTCTCTCACTTATTTGCCAAATTTCAGCTCATCGCTGGTTCTGATAATGGTTCACTTAGATTATATGACATCAATTGTACGCCAGCAGCAAGCACCTACCCTAGTGCCGGTTCTGTTGTCTTTGACGACTTTGACCTGTTAACATCTGTTCATGTCAATTCAACCGATGAACTGTTTCTTGCTAGTGGATACTCAAAGCATGTTGCTTGATGACATTGTATGATATCAGCACTGGAAGATGCTTGCAGGTCTTAGCTGATATGCACAGAGAGCATATTAATGTGGTCAAGTTTTCAAATCACTCGCCCTCTATTTTTGCCACTTCTTCATTTGACCGGGATGTTAAGATGTGGGATCTAAGACAGAAGCCAAACCATCATTGCTATACTACTTCAAGTTCATGCGGAAATGTTATGGTTTGCTTTTCTCCAGATGACCAGTATCTTCTTGTTTCAGCTGTTGACAATGAGGTAATATATTGAATAATGCAATATCAAGTAATTTCCCCTAAACCACCACATTTTCTTTTGCATTGTACATGTTCACATGTGGGTTGTTTGCTTTCACATGAAAAAAGTGCTCTACTAATGAGCTTTTGGAGGAATGCTGAAATATTGCTTAACTTAATTGGATCGTGTACCAAAGGATTAGATAAGACAAATGACTAAATACATTTAATTAACTTTGAATTCAATATATATGTAGAATTTGGTTGACACCTCTAGTAAAGCATTCTTTTGCCAGGTCAAACAATTATTGGCTGTTGATGGAAGGCTCCATCTAGATTTTGGTTTATCTTCAACAGGAAGCTCTCAGAACTATACTCGATCTTATTACATGAATGGAAAGGATTATGTTATCAGTGGAAGTTGTGATGAACATGTTGTGCGCATTTGTTGTGCTCAAACAGGGAGGCGGCTTAGGGATATTTCATTGGAGGTATAGCAATATTGTTGTTTGAGTTTTTCTTGAGCATACTTAGCATTGGCATGATATATGAAATGCAGTAGTAATGGGGCATAACATGTACAGGTTCCCTATGGCTTAGAAAATTCAAATGCAAGGAACTTTTTCTTTCTGGCAATATCTTGCATGTTGGGTAACTTGGCATTTGTCTGTGGAGAAACACCCAACCCCCTCAAAAAAAAAAAAAAAAAAAAAAAAGAGATGAGAAATCTACTATTAGCTGGAAATATCTGAACCTTAACTTGAAGTATTAGCGATGATTGAAATATCTGGGAAACATTAGCGAGGTTTCTAGCACTTAATTATAGGAAAATATTTTTAACCTAAGGCCTCATGGATTGTGTTGATTGTTAAGGAAAATTTTTTATTCGTCATTTTGAAAGATAGGTTCTGATGCTGAATTAATTCATTGGAAATTCAGAGTAGGTGCAGAAAATAATGACAAAATCACAGGGAATTAAATAGGTCGTTACAGAATTTGATATGATTGAATCAATTCTATTGTAAGTCATTGTGACATTGCGAACAGGTATAGATGGATATAAGATTTTCAATTGTACTTGTCCAGGATGTATGAAAATCAAACGAGGGACTCTAGATTGGTGAAATAGCCTCCTTAGAACAACCTCATTGCTATAACCGGTTTAAATGTTATATGTACTTAAAAAGGTGTTGTGGTAAACCATCATTTACAGTTTATAAGATTTGTATTTGTTACTATTCGCAGGGTAAAGGTTCAGGGGCCTCAATGTTTGTGCAGTCTTTTGAGAGGTGATCCTTTTAGAGTGAGTTCTGCATTTCCTGGATATGCTTTTCCATTCATTAAGAACTTTCCTGCATTTAAGATCTGTTGTTCTCCCTCTAATCTCGTGTTTGAGAAGAATTGGAAAAAAAAGAAAAGGAACCCGTCTTTTGTAAGCATTATCAATTTTATACTGTTGTTCTTTCGTCTGTCAGATTACTAAGCTTATCACACTATTTTCTTCTCTGTATCTTGTGCTGATTCCAGGATTTCAATATGAGCATTTTGGCTGCTTACATTCGTCCGAGCTCTAATTCGGAAATAGTTAAGGTAATTTTGAGCCTCAACATTCCCTGATTGTTTGGACTACCAGAATCAATTATGCCTGACAGTTTTAACTAAACTAGCAGGTCAATTTGCTGGCGTCCAACGACTCTGATAAAGCACACTTGTACAGGCGGAGGCGGTCTTCTCATAGATTGCATAATATGGGGGGCTGATGTTGTACTTTTCTTGTACATGTAAATGTATAAATACTTTTGCAACTATATTTCCCATTCTTAATAATTATATGTTAATATTTATATGTATTGTTTCTTGTCTACAAAATAAGGAAAAATAAAAACATTTGTTGCATTTTCATGCTTAACTTATTTTACGAGAGTGCAAGTCACATATAGAATAAGGTGCGACTTGTCCACTAATTAAAAATAAGTAAAATAATTATAAAATTACAAATTCAGAACTATTTGTAAAAATTCAGTAACGTTGTAAAATCATATTTATTACTAATTCTTGAATTGTAAATAATAACTCAGGTTTTGTTTATTTTTTAACTAATTTAATAATACATTAACGACTTTGTCACCTTATTTGAACAAATCGTTTGTCATTATTGTTAACACCATTAATTAAGGCTGTTTCTCGTCTTGGATCAAGGGTTCGATTTTCTTTTAACTGATGGACAAGATCCAACCAACAACTTTAGTGGGCCAAACAATTTCAATCATCCACTCTAAAGTAGCCCAATCCAGAGAGACCAAATAAGCCCATTTACAACATGTCAACCCACCTCTCAAAAGCCCATATTTAATTGGGCTTTCTTTTCATTCAAAGCCCTCCCTCTCTTGAGAAATGAAAATATCTTATTTAAGCTTCATTCCATGTTCAAATTCTTCAGAAAATTAAATTCGCCTTTAAAAAAAAAAAAATTGTTCCAATTCAGCATGGAAAATCCAATGGTTCAAGAGGTATCTACATATTTATTGGAAAAATTGGATTATCATTTTTTTTTTTGGAAATTAATTTTTTTTTGGTGAAAAACAGATATTGGAGAAGCAAGTGCTGACGGTGGCGAAGGCGGTGGAGGACAAGCTGGACGAAGATATCGCCGCCTTGGATCGGCTCGACATTGACGATTTGGAGGCGCTGCGCGAACGGCGGCTGCAGCAGATGAAGAAAATGGCAGAAAAGCGGAGCTGTTGGATCTCCCTCGGCCATGGCGACTACTACGAGATACCTAATGAGAAGGAATTTTTTTCTATCGTCAAGGCCAGCGAACGCGTCGTCTGCCACTTCTACCGCAATAATTGGCCTTGCAAGGTTTTTTTTTTGTATAAAAAATATTGTCACATTTTTATAATGTATATATACATTTGTTTATATGTATAATTTGTTTGTTTTTAGTAGTATTTTTTGCCCATTTTTTTCTGACGGAAATTTGGATAAAGTTATATACGTGAAGTTGGATTGGATGCTGCTGATTTGCTAATTAGATTTATTTCAAGGGAAATTTGGTTAGGCTGGCTATAGACAGCAATGCCGATGTCGAAAATTAATTAAAGCTTCTGTCTAGATGCTTTAATAACTAGTTTTTTAGATTGTTAATTGTTTAAGAGGGATTTCAATGTAAGATGAAGTTTAAGATTTCCGATATAACCGATATTTTTGGATTTAAATGTTTAGTGATTCAGAATATTCATTTTTTCACTGTGTGTCTTTTGTATCATGATAATGTGTATAAATGCATTAGTTTAAGAAGCAAACAAGCATTAGGACAGAGCATATATTGCAATATCACGTGTAAAAAACACATACATTTTCTGAATATGTTGTTTGAGTTGAGAATATAGAATAATTTTTTAGAAGAATAAAATTCAGCTGATGTCATAGCTTTAGTATTTTTGCTTAATGTGGAAAAAAGTTTGAATCTTATTGTCTAGAAATGATGAACAGTAAATTTGACATGTCACAATATGCAATCCCTGAAACCTACCAGTTATTGTGATTTATAGATGACATGCACGTATAAAGAAACCTAAGTACTATCAGTATTCTGAATCTAGAAACTTGTGCAATGGAAAGACTCTAAGGTCCACACATGTGGTGCAAATTTGAAGTTTTGATATGGTTGCTACACAAGTTACATTATAAGATCTTGTTTCTATGGAGTTGAAGAATTTTAAGCACAAGTTCTGCTCCGGTGTTTCCTTTCTATACTGGAGTTGGAATCAAGTACCTGTTAGGACTCTTATCAGAGATATTGCTGTTAAAGCTCGCACCATTCACGGGACACTTAGTTTTGCTAATGAACTAAAACCCGTACTTTTTTAGTTTCTATAATATCTAAACTCTGTTACAGACAATTGTCTCTTTCTACACATCTAGATGTTTATAATACTAGGCGGGGGTGTGTGGGGGGAGGAGGGGGGCGAAGTTGGAAGTGGGAGGCTGTATCCTTTTGTATTCATGCTTGTGTTGTAAAGAGGAAGGAGAGAAATCTCTAAATCGGACTACTAAGTTTCAGCAGAACTAATTGATACAGCTATTTTTTCTGATGTTATATTCTTTTGTGAGATTCACCAGAGACTGCATTCTTGTAATTTTACTGTAAATGAGCCGGAGGAGCAATGATTTATGCAGCACTGATTGCAGGTCATGGACAAGCATATGAATATATTGGCAAAGCAGCATCTGGAGACACGTTTTGTGAAGATTCATGCAGAGAAAAGCCCGTACTTGTCTGAGAAACTCAGGATTGTTGTTCTTCCTACCCTTGCTTTGGTAAAATTAGTACAATGCCAAAGTGGATGATTATGTGGTAAGTTACATAGAAAGACTCATGATTGTTGCTGCTGCCTTTAACTCTGATACAAGATTTTACCACGTGTACTTAGGTTGGATTTGATGAGCTTGGCGGGACAGATGGGTTTAGCACTGAGGAACTGGAGGAGAGGCTCGCAAAAGCTCAAGTCATCATCTTTGAGGGTGAATCTTCTTTAAATCCATCAAGATCTAAAGTTCAAACCAAGAGGAGTGTTCGACAAAGCTCAAATGCAGACTCATCAGATTCAGAGTAAATTTCAGGGCCAAATGATTTCTGTCAATCATGTTGTGCTAATAATGTTCTGATCGATATTGCAACCTATGTGAGAGAACCTCTTGCTCTGCCTGCTGCAACACGGTGGAACGACTATTTAGTCTCATGTTTCATTTGAAGTATCACCAATGGTAATGGATGCCATTAATGGTGAATACACAGCTATTTAGTCTCATGTTTCATTTAAAGTATCACTAAGTATATGGTAATGGATGCCATTAATGGTGAATACACAGCGGAAGTAAAGCTCAACTGTCTTGTTTTATCTAGTAAGAAACAAATAGTGGTACTATGTTGATTAAAAGTTCCTTTTATGCGCATGCTTCCTTGTACAATATGAAGCTTGACATTGGCTATTCCTTGTATGTACATACCATTGCCATTCCCTCTATGTGCATGGGTCTAGCCTATATACCCGAGTTCAAGAATGAAAGTTTCAACCTGTCCTACTACCTTAAATTACCCTTGTCATAACAACTTGACGTAGGAGGTTAATAGATTATGATGCAAAGTTATTAACAGTCAACAATTTCATTTTTAATGATAGTTGGAAAATACTGCAAGGGAAAATTGGTTTGGGTAATTAAAAATATATTCTTTTAGTTGGAAAATACTGCAAGGGAAAATTGGTTTGGGTAATTAAAAATATATTCTTTTTTCTTTTTTCTAATTCTTCATAACATCGCAGAAGATGATTACCTTTGGCGGCTATTATAAAAAATATAGGGAAATTTTATTGTTCCGTTGAGAGAATCATTATATTCGCTAAAATATTCTATTGGCTAAAAGGGATTGTACAGTAGAAGTTTTTAAAACATATAATCTTGTACTGCACAAATCTTTAAAGTATAATGGTTTAATGGGATGGTTCTCTTGACGAAATTATAAAATTTTCTAAAAACATATCCCTAATCGTTTTACTTTTCTCTATTTTAGAAATTAGAAGGGCACAAAAAGACAAACATACAAGTAGATTGAAACCTTGTTCTATAAGAAGCAACAAGATAACACTCGTGTAAATACTACTACAATCTTGATACTCCATGGCAACGAGTTACCATGACGACAATGAAAATACTACCATCTTGATACTCCATGAAAACCAACAATGGAGCAACACAAGTTCCTACTGCCAAACAAAGTTACAAAGACATGAAACATAGGCTCTGTGACAGAAGAACAAAGTTACAAACAAAGACGATGACACAACATAAGTCAAGTCTTGAACACAAGACTCTGTCACAGATACATCACAGATTAACCTAGATAGAGAGACAACAGCTAAATATGCTTTTACCCTAAACAACACGATAAAGCATATTTATTAGCTACAAAAACATAAACACGTAACCATTTATTCATTAGACATCGCTACATAAACATAATTAAACACCGCGTTAAGAAAGAAAGCGGGGCACGGCACCGATATGCTTTATTAACGTTGCTTGCTTCCTCTAACGCTAGAAAGAACCCTCTTCCCATGGGGATGGCTATGCAAGTAGGAATAATGCATCTGAATCAGATTAATCATGGCATGGCGGATTGATCCCTACATTCGATTAACGAAAATATTATGAGACCAAATAATTAGTAGCGTAAAAATGTAGTCATTAATTTATGTAAATGAATTGAATTAACCTTAGCTATGGCAAATGCTGATTGAGCAACATAGTTCCCAAAAGGATCTTGAAGAACTGTTAAGAAGTTTGGACTACCAATTATCTCTAGGACTTAATAATCTGCATGGATTGTTCTTCGGATGACTCCTTCATGCATTTCTCCACCACATTACTGCCATATTTATTCATGGATAAAGATACGAAATTCCCATAAAGTTGTGCAATTATATCACTTGTGATATGCGGAATTCTCAATCCAACTATGAATTGCACAACATAGTTCCTGCATTATTTATGAGGAATTCTGTGAGAAAAAAAATGATCAAATACATTTATTCACTTGAATCACTAACCAAAAATTTAGATTTTAGATTACTTCTTCGAGATTTTATAGTTCATAAAATACAAATTTGACCAAATCTCACCATCGGAATAAAAGAATATGCAATAAAATTGATTATATAAATTTGACCAAATTAAATTTCTCCATAATGAATAATTAATATGTGAAAATTGATTACCCAAAAGGATTTTCTGCAAGAACCAAGGCATTTGCAGTAATCTCAGCAATAAGGCTGTCTCGTGGCTCGCCACGGGCATGTTCTACACATTGTCCTATGCAAAACGCAACATCCACTTTTATCCATTGCGATATCAAGACAGTTATCCGCCACAACATCCAAAATATACTGTAAAAATTTATGCAAGTCTAATGTTAGATTTCTCACACAATCTTAGTTTCCCAAAAATTAAATGAATGTATTGATAATCTATGGACGCAATCCTCTATGTATAGGGACATGCAAAATTATGTGAGGGAGCATACAAAACTTCTATATAACAAATTGTGTGCACTCTAGTACAAATTGTGTGCACTCTAGTACTAGTACTAATAATTAGACATAGACATACCACGACCATGTACAGAAATCAATAGAAGATACACTTCTTCAAAATCCAATTTAAGGAAGAAAGTTCCATTAGTCAAGCCCAGAAAAAAGATTAGTCTATAAAGACAATGCTGCCCTTCTTTCTTTTTTTTGATTTAAAAATTTTGTTCTACCTCACCGTTCACAAGATAACTAACACTTATTCACTTATTTTTATTTATTTTTATTTCATTTCTGGCATGAGCAGGTTGAGATTGAAAAAAGCTAACATGTTTATATTCACTCCAAGCATAAAAGTTGGAAGTTAATTAATCAAAACATTTGCCTTAAAAAGAATTTGTTCTCATTTTTTAGATTATGACCGTACATGTTCAAGATGTGTGTGCGTGCCATAATTCCGTCTGCTCAGTTTCTTTACAATGACAGAAATTGTTTGTGTTCAAGAAAGATGAGAATGTATATGCTTGTGTACATGCCTAAAGAAAGATGAAAATGTATCAAACGCCTAGCTAGAGACTTGGAAATTAGGACAAATTAACTTGTAGTTTAAAATTTTGACAAAACCATGGAAACAATACTAAAATACACAAAACATACCCTGGAATGACATGTTAGGATAAATTGTAGGGTAAGCTGTACCTTTTTATCTTCATTTGGGAAATGCTTTAAACAATGTTCAATAACATGGTGACCATTGGTGCTCTTTGTCAGGATAACAGTAATGCGCCTCAAGGCTGATATTATTAAATTAAAAATGATCTTTGCGGCGGGGTAGTTAGATGTCCAAGCAATTTCTGCATAGCTCTAGTCCTACAAAAGAATGAAAATAGAATATATAATGATAATTATTCTGTGAGTGTTCATAACAAAATTTCAAGACTTTTTGCACATAATACTGTAGAGTCTATTGAAACCCGAAGAAATTATCTAATCTCTATCTAATGTATAAAAATCAAAATTAGTAATTGTTTCATACCCGTGCATATCATGACATACAGTCACGAGGCTACGTTCATCATTGATGATCAACAAGAGCAATTCGGTAATCTGTTCAGCGTCACCCACCTCGAACATCTTTTGAGCAAGATAATTAGCAAATTGATCCATCATCAATTCTCTAACATGATTCTTCAACTCAGAAAAGATTATTTCCTTTTCTTCTGGCTTTCCCTCCGCCAATATCTTCTGCAAATCTCGCGCACCATTTTGATCCTTGGCCACAATGAATATTTTGCCTCGCAATTCTTCCAAAGATGAATCATGAATATTTTACTTCTTAGTTCTTCCAAGGACGAAAGGTTTTGACCACGCTGTCGGCATTTATTATAGAAGGACGACGAAAGAGTACTAGGATAATTGTAATCAAAACCATCCAAAGATCTCTCATTCCGCTGAAAATTGTTAATTTTGTTCCTTCCTGAATTGTTCGGAAATGGGCAAGAAAGCTCAAACGAAAAAGTTAAGTAAAAAATAAATGAGCACTCAATCTGCAATTATAATTTCATAGATTCAGAACAATTGAACATGTGAAATGTTAATAGGACTTCCATTGTGAAATGTTAATCAAGGACTTCCAAGAAAGCATAAAGGGAAACCATTACTCCCCACAATGTGAAGAAATGAAATATTAAACACTCCTTAATTAAGCTGTATACATGCAACCAGATAAATCAAAAGATGGGTGAGAGATCAAGTCATCTGGCATGAAATGTAACTAAAACATGTACTTGAATGCACGATAACATATCAAGACAAGAAGTAATGATAAACCCAAAAGGGCCTTTTTAAAATATTAAAAGAACATGAAAAAAATGAGACACCCTACTCAATTCAAGATAAACTATGAGTACCTGAGGGAACAATATATCCTGGCCGACGACCAACATCATCCAAAAAAATTTGTTGAGGAGCAATTTGATTATTCAAAGCCAAACCATTAACATTGCTATTGAAAACCTGATGATGATCATCAACTTGAGTTACATATTGGGGCGGCGGCGCCATGTAAATGCCCTTACCTGCAGAATCAAGGGCTAATCTTATCTTTTGATAAGCACCACCACCTCCTCCACCACCTCCACCATTCATATATTGTTGGGTAGTTGGATATGAAATTGGAAACTGAGCATTCCCAACCGAATTACCCTGATAATGATCAATATATGAATTGCTGCTACCAAGAAAAGATTGATCAGTTTTATTACCGGCAACAGATCCAACCCGACCGACGGACCCGCCAACAGATTGATGATGAGGGATTGCTGATACCATAATTTAGTTGATTAAACTCTTCGGCTCCAACCCCACCGAGGGGCTCGCCAACAGATTGATGATGAGGGGTTGCTGATAAATTTAGTTGATCAAACTCTTCGGGGAAATAATTGTCATACAAACAAGAATTATTTGCATGATAACTAGGGTTCATATGGATATTAGTCGCAGTAGCATGATCGTATGGATTAGTGAGATATTGGCGACTTGCCTGGTATGGATTACTGAGATATTGGCGGCTCGTCTCATATGGATTACTGAGATATTGGCGGCTCGTCTCATATGGATTACTGAGATATTGGCGGCTCGTCTCATATGGATTACTGAGGTATTGGCGGCTTGCATGATATGGATTATTGAGATATTGGCGGCTTGCAGTTGTTTCAGGAAATGAATAAAAAAGATTTTCATAACCAGCTGCGGGTGATGGAAGAGAAGGCGCATCTGATGGAAGAGAAGACGATGAGTTAAGAGGATTTTCCGGCATAATAGGGTTTTTGGCCACATCAACCATTCAAAATGTTCTTGCTGCTCACTCCTTTCTTGATCCATTGGACAAGTACAACTATACAACAAAAAAAAGAGAAAAGGGATTTTTTTTTTTTTCTGGGGGAGGAGGAGGAGGTGGTGGTGGTGATGCTTGTTAGGGTTTTATAAAGTGGAAGGCAAGAGGGTTTTAAATAGACTAAGACTGATCTGTTTCCTACGAGATGGCAACAAGTAAAAGATTGATTGTTTTTTTATACCAGAAACGAGTTTTTTCCATAGTGTGTATCTATCAAATGAGAGATTTTAGAGAGAGATAAGTGTGATATGGAGATTGTTTTTGGAGAGATAATAAGTAATCACCGAGTTAAAGAGGTAGAGAAGGGAGGGGGAATTTGCTACGAATAAGGAAACCTTTATTAGGGTTTTACTCACCCTACATTTACAGAGACCGTTCCATAGTGCATGCAATGCAATATTAATTGATAATAATTATTCTATCCGTCCCACTTATTTTGTAACATACAATTTAATTTTTTTTGGAGATGAGATCAATTTTATAATCAAGAATTTATATATATTAATTTGATTTTTTATGAAATTTTTTTAACAAAAGTGAAATTCATATGAAAGTATTATGATATAATATTAAATTTTATAAAAATAATTTAAAAAATCTATGAAGGATTGAGTTTTAAAAACTTGACTCGTTGACCAAAAAAAGCTAAACGTGACAAAAGTATTGGGAAGTATGTAGTACTATTTTTTAATAGTAAAATAATATATGAAAATTCTTCCGTTCTCAAGCAACAATTTTCTTGTGTTTTAAATATTTCTATAATACAATATTATGTATTTTAAAAATTATACTGTACAAGTTTTTAAAATTAAGGGAATGATACCCTAAAATGGGCAGTAGAATTATATATATATATATATATACACACTAAAACCAAAAAAAAAAAAAAAACTAATTTACAATTATGTACGTATAAGAGATTATCAAATTTTACTAAATATAATGTGTTGGAAAAATCAACAACGAAGTGCAGTTGAGGTGATAAGAGACTTTCTTATGACCTATTGTTGGGGTGAGAGGTGTGTTTTTTTTTTTTTAAATAAAAATAAAAATAAAAAACCATTGCTCAAGGAAGGTAGGTGTTTTTTTTTTTTTTTTTTTTTTTTAATGTGTTGGAAAAATCAAGGTGTTTCATAAAAAGATTTTTTTTTTTTTTGTTGTTAAATCCACCTCTCTCCTATCCTCTAGTGAATTGAATCCATGACCGATAAGTTTCCATGATCGATGATAAGTTATGAGGGAAGCGTCCAGCGTTGCATGAGTGATTTTAAATTTTAAATATACCACATGATATATTAATTATTTATACGTGAATATTTTTCAATATTAATATAAATATCTATTTACATATTCACGTAAATTTATTACTAAAAAAGGACAAATTTTGATGAAATATTTTTGTCGAATATTTTTAAATTTTATAAAATCTAATATGTTAGAATAAATGCATAAGGTTTAACACATATCCATCTTAGTCAAATTTATTATAAGGGTAGATTTATGAATTACTTTTAAATATATTTCATATAATGTATTAGTTATATTTTATATAAGTTTCACCAAAGTAATTAAAAGTGGTAGATATTGTATTTCATATTTCTTTAACATTTCTAATGCAAAAACCACGAAACAAAATACTAAGACTACAAAATTTAGACTTTAAATAAAATTTTAAAAAATTGGATTAATCTTATATACACTAAATATTTTTACACCACCAAGTTTAGATATATGCCACATGTGCATAACTAAATTTTGAAATTTAAATAATGTATATGTGGAATGCATCTAAACCTGATAATGTAAAAAATTTATACACCGACGGTGTAGAAAAAATTTACTTTTAAAAATTATATCAACATCTATGCTTTTTATATTAATACCATAATTATTGACCGTAATTCGAAACATATAACTTACAGTCTATTGACGACTGGGAACTCACCTGCCGGTTCTGAAAATATTTTTTATTCATTTCCCGAATAGATCAACAACTGCAAGCCGCCACTATCTTAATAATCTATCATCATCATCATCATCATCATGCTCTTGCGGCGGCTAATACCATATGATGAACCCTAATTATCCTCCAGATACTCCTTTGTATGGTAATTATCTCACCGAAATTGATAGGTTATTTACAGGGGTAATTTAATTTTTAAATATAACACATGCAGATGTTTAAATATATTTAATCCCCTCCTACATTAACTTAATTTAGATAACCGTATAACTTGATTTTTCATGTAGCTAAACAAAATTCATTTTGGATAGACGTGGAGAGTGAGTATAATATTCGTTGTGAATATAGAGATGATTGAAAAGTAGAAAAATTCTATTATTTTTTTTAATTATCCAATGATTTGTAATAGATGAACATTTTGGATGGGCATGGAAATAGATGAATTAGTAGGAGAATGTTCATCATTTCCTCCCCAAATATTTTTTTTTTTTTTTTTAGATGTTGAATATCTTATAGTTTTGGCCTTTATTTCTCATCACATTCTCTCAAGGAAATCCTTTGAAACTAGCTTTTCATTGCCTCTTGGCTATCATCAAATTTATTTGATGAGTTTTACCATGTTTTTAAGGCAAAGTTGTAGGAAGTGTTTCATTGCCTCTTGGATATCATCAATTCCCTTTAATGAGTTTTATATTGTTTTTAATGCCACGGCAAAGTTCTAACATCTTTTAGTCGAGGATGTTTGGTCGATAAATATTAGTTCATGTTAAAGGTAAGGATTTTAAGTTTTCAAATTTTCTGCCAAACATTGTTTAGAACAGTTAATTCGTTTTTGTTAGACCACCCTTTCATTTTTTGCCTGAATACTTTTTTTGAAGTAAATTACAAAGTTAATACTAATTAACTTTCTCTTCAAATAAAAAAAAAATATATATAGTTAATTAACTACCATTTCCTAAACTACTTGGTGTGCAAATTTTGGTGTATCAGTACACGCCTGCATGGGACACACTCCTTGCAAACTACAAGCAGTTACTATTCAGCAACATTATTTGTGAGTCTCGTCTGTGTGGACCGAATACTTCCTTGCAAAATAGAGAATTGAAACTAATTTTTTTTTTTTTTTTTTTTGGTTAAATACCTTTATCTTCTACAAAGTTTAATATGACCAACTTGACAAAGGGTGAGTTTTTTTTTTTTTTTTTAAATATAAATGTTAAATCCGAATAATAAGCTTGTCCCAAAGAGATAAAGAAGAATAAGAAAGACATGTAAAATCATAACAGTTGATATACTATTTTGGATTGTTAGTTATCACACTACTCACCATGCAAAGACTTATAACCCAATATCTCTTTACCCTTCAAACTCTATCTCTAGTCCAACATATATCTGTATAGTTCTAAATTATGTATTAAATAAAAATCTATATTGGCCTAAATTATTTATTAAATAAAAATCTATATTGGCGAAAAATAACCTGAATATGCCAAGTTCCACTCTATTTTATTTTTATCTGTTGCATTAATTAATTGAAAAATTAAAACTTGATGATGCATAAATGCACCACCCAATAGCTTGCGGACACGCGTAATAATATGGTCAACAAATATTAAGGGCATTTTTGTTATTTTTGACGTGAATTAAAACAAGATAAATAAGGATTTCATAGACGAATAACTATTTTTAAGCCCATAAATCATCCAAATTCATCAAATACTACTATAAATAGCCAATTCACGAGGTTAATACACAATCACTTTCTCACGATTCACAAGGTTAATACACAATCACTTTCTCAAGATTATAATTCATTTCTAACTTTCATTTGCTAATTTCCTCTTGTCATATCATTACTGACTTAAGTATCGGAATTTACAACTACGGACTTGAACATCTTACAACTACTAACTTGAACATTTGAACTTACAACCATCTTACAACTACTAACTTGAACATTTGAACTTACAACCAGGGACGGAGGGAGTGGGGGCCCACTGCCCTTGAGAACTTGTGCTATATGGAAAGTTCAAATGTGTGTGAAATTTGATGAAAAATAAGTTTCACTTTAATTTTGCCCCTACAAACTTTTGAAATTTTACAAATCTATTTTTAATTTTTAACATTGTACAATTTATTTGGGCCAACTCTATATATTATATGGAGTATGTAACTATAATCTCATTATACAACTATAATATTTTAAAATCATTTTTAAGCCCATTATCCATCAATTAATACTTTTTTTTTTAATTCCTAATTTTACCAAATTCCATTATGGGGAAATAGAACAAGTAACAAAAAAATTTTTGGGGATAAAAAGAAAATCACACCTTTGGAAAGAAAAGAAGTCAACCAAATTCAACAAATAGGCACACATTTTTCTCCATAATAATTAAATAAGCATTAGTAATTTGTTTCAAACTGCAAAATTATATTATTGTTTCGTTTTGTGATTTTAACTGTATAATTTTGTCATACTTAGTTAAATAACTAATTTACTATAAATGATAAATAAATAATAAATTTGTTTGTTATTGATTTCATGTAATGATTTTTACTTTTTGTTGATTTAAGATGTTATTGTTATTGTTTTAAATAAGAAAATTTACTTTTTTATTAAAATTTTTATTAGTTTGTTATTTTTCACCTAACATAATCACTTATATTTAACTAAATGCAAAGAAAAATTTGTGAACTGATTTCTGAATTTGAGAACATGTAAGGAACAATTTTATAAAGATGATATGTACGAATTTTGTAAAAATAAGAAAGTTATTTGCTACAAATACATTTTGATATTTTGGTTATCTACTTATTTTTGTATTAAAATTGTGATATTGGTTCTTTTGTGATTACAATACTTGCATAGTTCTATTTACGCAATTAGTAATAAAGTATAATAGTTAGGAAAATTATATGGTCATGTTAGAGTGCCATACGATTGTATTTTGAATTCTTATACAGTATAGCTTAAAACACAATAATAGGGATCTAGAGTTATATATAAATTTGTCCCCACTGACATTTAGTTCTAGCTACGCCTCCGGGTCTGTTTCCTGCTTACAACTACTGACTTGAACATTGAAACTTTATCAGGATACAAGCCCTATCCTCACTTTTTTACTGACTTAAACGTCGGAATTTTCCAACCCTTACATTTTGTCACTTTTTTACTGACTTAAACGTCGGAATTTTCCAACCCTCACATTTTGTGCGTCAAGTGTTCTTCTCGTGAGTTCGGCGATACAAATCCCGCCCTCACATTTTGTTGGTAAGTTCAACGATTCAAGCCCCACCCTCACACTTTGTGCCTCAAGTGTTCTTCTCATGAGTTCAACGCATAACGTTACCCTTGCTGTGGAAAAATTTAGACTTAGATTTTTAAAATATTTTCAGTGATTGGACAAATTTAGACTTGGACTTAGATTTGAACTTTAAGGGGTATTTTTAGTCATCAACAATTAATACTATTCAACACAAGGAATCTCATCGATGGGCTCTTCTAATGGCCCCTTTCACTATGAGCCCGTGATACTTAAATTTAAGTTTATATATCTAAGGTGCAAAAAAAGGAATTGGACCTCACCGGTTCAAGTTTCTTGGCCTGTGAGTCCTCCTATTTGTGTCACAACTCACAACTGCCCGGCAGGATATCTTGGACGGAATTGCAGCAGTCTGCGAAGTTTTTTCTCGGTTGAGTAGTTTAATAAGCCTACTTTGGGCTTGGCTCACACTTTTGCACCCATTTAATGGATCGATAAGGAATCAGGAGCCCCAATCTCTATATTTGTTTTGGTGGCTCATGCAAGAGCTTGTGCTTAATATTTTTGGCCTTTCTTTTTGTTGTTATTCATTCATCATTACAATTTGAATATTCTATACTTTAAAATAATTAAAAAATAATAAAATTTATCTTATTTTCAGTCATTTCTACGATTATCAATATCTACTCTACTGTATTACGAAATGAATAGATGTGACTCATTCTTCAATTTGTTCATTGCATCAGGGAGTATAGTAAAGTTGACTTCAATTTGTTTAGCTTAAGGCACAAGCATTACTATTCTCATTGAATGAAGTACTCCACTGGGGAAATTAATTAGTCTGGTATAATGATATTATCCTGTTTAGTATATGACATTCTAATTCCATTTGTATACTTTTACGTCCTTGTCAAAATAGAAGAAATTGTAATTAGATACATGGTATATTTATTTAAGAACCTTTGACAATATGTTCTTATTGAAGTAGCATGAACATGAATAAGTTGATATACAAATTCAAACGGGTAGATGTATTGGTATTAATCATCAAGATGTCTTAAGAGGTTCTTCTTCTTTAACCACAATGGTTCTTTTCTTTAAACTTTAAGGCTAATTTATTAGTGCTTTTTAAAGGGCTTCACGAACTTGTGCTATCTTAAATTCTTGGTCGTAAATTTTGGAGACAGATCTTCCAAAAGTACATGACAAAAGAAGTCATACTCCACAAATTATTTAATCAACTCAGTGTCCATAATAAATATAATTAATGATTGAATTTGATTTCGTCATCAGTATATTCCTCGTTAATATATATTTGCAGATACCACAGATAGCAGCTGATTCCATAGTGGATTAGTTTTTTCTTTGTGAAAGTCGGTTTGAGATCTATGACTTCATATGTAGCCATGTGCCACATGGATGGATGATTAAGATATAATACCCCATGATCTAACTAATCATTCATAATACAAACATATGTTTACTTTAAAGCTTACCTACAAATTAAGCTTGCTTAGTCGTGTTATTTTTTAATATGCCAAATTCATACTCAAATTGTATATATATCTACCTTTTTTCCTCTCCTTAAAATCGCCTGTATCCTATCCCTTGATTCAGATCACGTGACTAATAAGTTATAAAAAAAACGTCTACATCATTTAAATTACATTTCGTTGTCATTATATAAAAGCACTATCTTTTCAATATTTTTATGTTTGTAAAAGACCTGCCCAAAAAAGAACACATAAGTCTAAACTTTTGCAAATGAATTTCTCAAAATAGTTCACGAAAGAACTACAATAAGCTAGTCCCTTAAGGTAGCAATTACACTAATTTAAGAATATTTTTACTTCTCTAAGTTAGGTATATATTAGTTTATCAAAATAAAAAAGTTAGGTATATTAGGTTCGTAGAATTGGAAAACACAGTGCCGTAAATTGGTAGGGAACATCCCATTCCAAATTCCATTCATAATAAACATTAACAAACGCCTGAGGTTCTACACATCCTTTTCACAGTCTCTTATACACATCTAGATGTACAATCAAAGACCTAATCACAAAGTCATAGAGAAATTAAGAAATTGTAAAAGAAAAAGAAAATTAAAAAAAATCTGAGGAATCTTAATTTGGTTGTCTCTCTGAATTCCGACCACATAATTATTTTTTTACAGACGTCTTTCTGGAGTCCAATGAGGCAATGATATGCTAAAATGTGCCCCTGTCCACTCTCGAGTCAAGAAGTTATAAAATTGGAGTAAAACCAACACACCTTGGCACTTTGTACTCATTAATTGATGCACCTCTAGAAATTGCATAATCCAATTAACTCTTCGAATGTCCCATTCTTAACCACTCGGATTTCCAACGGACCGATTGAATTATCCGCAACCCGGCCTTGTCGGTAAACCGAGTTGAGCGACTCTTCCATGGCTAAACAACATCGGTTCAACACCGATTCATTAGGCGAGTTAGTCGAGTCTTTGACCAATAACTCCCAATAAATCACGTAATGACCAGGAATCGTGTTTGTATCTGCATAACTCGTATACTCAACAACACTAGTGTTATATTCGCGCAAGAGCACTGAACCATTTTCGACCGCTTTTTGTAACTCAGCCTCGTCGGTCTTGTCCGAGTCGATGCTCAATAAAACGTTTTTTCTCCTCACAAAGTGGAATTGTGGTGCCGAGTTATGAAAACCGGTGACTCGGAGAATGTCACCCACGAGGTACCTATACAACCCGGAGTATGTAGTGATTACCAGCTCGTATTCTTTGCCGATTTCCACATCCTCCAAGTCAACGAGTTTCGGAGGCGATTGGTCCGCGTCACGCGCAAACCTTTGCGAATTGGAGCCGTGTGGGAGGAACTCGAAGTAAGCCATGTTTGGCATGATGGTATACGAAACTTCCGACGGTTTCGACATGGGTTTAAGGTTAAGCCCAAAATAACACTCGGATGACGCGTACATTGTACACGCTTTTGGTAATCCTCCGCTGTAATAATCCAACGTCGGAATGTACTGAGCCATTGCACCTGTGACGATTACGTCGAGATATTTCGTGTTTGGCCAAATTCTGGTAATAATTTTTTCCCAATTTTCTTTGGAACATTCATTTATAACAAAGTCCGCCAACTCGGGGTCCGGTCTAAGAATTCTGGCGGCGCATTCTCGGACTGAAGGGTCGGTTATTTTCGAGTTTAACGACCCGGTTCGAATATCGTGGGCGAGTTGTTTCCAATTCAGCTGGAGGAACCGGATGGCGCGGAGGAGACCGGAGGCAAACACGGCGCCGACACGGAGGACTTGTTGTCGCTCGTAGAGACCGCATAGCATTTGAGTGTACATGCTTTGGAAGGAGTCTGAGCAAAGAATGGCCTCGTTCGGGCTTGTGTAGACGTTGTAGGGGTCGTAAGGTCGGGTCTTGAAATGGTCGCTTTTGTAGTAGCTGGTGAGTACGGGCCGGGCCAAAAGCCCACCTGGGGTCTTTGTTTCTGACTTGACAAATAAGAAGTACAAGCCTTTGCCTTTGTCCAATCCTGGCACGTAACTGTCACATATTACAACAACGTACTCATCAGAAATTAACATGGATAGTTAGTTGTAACTTAATTTTGCATGAACAATTAAAAGAAAAAAAAAACAAGTTTTGACGTTTTATTAATGTGTTTTATTATGTACTTACAGGTTCATAACAGGCATGAGGAGACTGTAAAGAAGCTGTCGACGATCCAACTCTTCTTTAATTGTGGGCATCAGTTTTCTTTCACCAGCTGAAGTCCCTGAACTGTTACAGGATCACTTTCATACGTCAAAACTTTTATGCACATACAGTTTGTAATAGTATACAAGTACGAATATGTAATATGTCATTTAATTAATAATATATAAATTAATATTTATATATTCGATATTGGTACGTTGTAACAAAACGCACTAATTAATAATGCTCAATTCTCTAACAAATTAGGAAAATATGATTACTGACCTGGTGAGGAACTCAGAGATAGGGTGAGCTGACAAAATGGGAGAGCGATCTCCATTAGCAATACGTTGAATCTCAGGCTGAAGATCTTCATAGGTAATAACTGGAATTTTGGATTTAAATGTTTCACGATCTGTGATACCATTAAGTTTGAATCGCTGAAGGTACTCAGTTTGAGCATTTCGACTTAGTATTTCGGCCAACACATTTTCTTGAACTTTGTCGGCATTTAGGGTCATTTCCTCGATGAATCGATGTGCCTTTGCATCTTTCTCGCATGCTGGAGGACCCAATGGCGAAGTCAAGACTGAATCCACCGCCATTTTATTGATAAATTTTTAGTTAAATTAATGGATTTTTTTTTTTTCAAGAGAGAGAAGAGAGAAAGGTTGAAGGCTTGAAGGGAAGAGAAATGATAATGAGAGAGGAATTTTTGAAGAAGGCCTTAATGAGAATTGAATTGTAGGGAGAGGTGATGGAAGAGGATTGACTAATATAGGGTGTTGGACTCGGCATGTCACGTCATTTGCATGTCAGAGTGCGGTTATAAATATTCTATTTTATTTTTTTTTATATCATCAAATAAATCAGTAATATTATTTTATTAAAATTATTCTACTTATTTAATAATATAACAAATAATAAAACTAAATAAAAAATAAAAAAATTTATAATAACAAAAAAAGAAGTTAGATAATTTTATAAATATCTCGTGTTTGGTCAATTGGAAAAAATGTGAGGATCCATGATTCCACACACGTTACATGGCCCGAGAATGGGGAGCAAATGGGACCTAAAATTTGCCACGTCATCAGTTGGGTTGAACTGGTGCGCGTCAGCCAAACACGCGGCTCCTTTTCCGGTAAAAATGTTGGTCAACGATAGCGATAGGCGGCCTGCGACGTCGGCAATTTCCACAGCTTTCATATGTATATATATATTCACGTTTTTTCTTTTTCTTATCAATGAATAAATCTCTTTACTTGTATGAGTTAGATGTCTCGTATTTCTTGAAAAAGTGATTCGATTGATGAGATTTGGTATGAAATCAACGATATCAACGAGATTGATATTCAAATATTTCTTCTATATATGTATATGTTGCATGAAATTAATATGGACTAGATTTGGAGGAAAACAGCGAATTTAGGCGGCGATGGCAGCTGTGTGTGTACGATCAAGTACAAGAAAATATTTTATAAATTTATATTTTAAAATTATTTTATAAGATTCTATTATAAAATTAATTTACGTGTTAGAATATTTAATTCTCTAATTTTAAATTTTTAATTAATTTATTTTTATATTTAATAATACATTAATAATTTATATTTAATACTTTATATAATTATACTCAATGACGTCAATAACCTTCTTTTTATGAGGAGGCAGCAAAGGAGCAATTGAAAAGCACTGTGCTTTCATGCATTAACGTAGCAACAAAAGTTTGTTATGTAGTTTTAGTGCGTCTTAACAAATTGATGAGTCGAAGAGAAAAATGTAGTGAAGTATACAACGTTATTGATTCATGTTGCAAACATGTTTTACTAGATGTTGAAGCAAATTGGTATTTGTAGACATAAATACATCAGAGTAATTAAGATCAAATTGTTCCCTAATTAATCAGTTTGTGCTTACACTTAACTAGCTGATGTTTTTGGCACCGGTTTTCCTATTCAATGGCTCGCAAGTCATTTTTCAGCAACTTGATGACAAGTAGATATTCCTCGGTTTCATTTTACTTCTCATTTTAAAAATTCAATGAAGTTATAAATAAGATTTTTTCAACTTATCCTAATTAATGTTATATTAATAGAGAGATGATTATGTAACTGATAAATATTAATGTAGATTTTAATCAATTTAAAGATCTCGAATTATCTTTATATAGATTTGATGTAATTTAATTTTTTTAATTATTGTGCATCAATTAAAAACCATAATTAAAATAAAACGGATGAAGTATTTGTTAATCCCATTTTACTTGGCCCACATACTACCAAAAATTCTACCGAGTCCAAGTTAATTGGGCCTAGTTGTATTCAAATGGGTACTTTCCGTTCTGTTATCAATACACCGTATCGACCTATATATATTCTAAAATATGAATTAAAATTATAGTATGATATTTATTTTTTGTTAGTTAATTCCTCAAAACTAATATATAAGTAATAATTTGTGATTTCCGTCATATTTTTCTATAGTGACCGATATAAAACAATAATCATCACGGCGACTAATACTGCAATTGTGAACCATGCTCACTACATGTAAGTAAAGTATGAATAGCATTAATTTCTCAAAGTAGATGGAATTAATGACGGGGAATTCTACAATTTCTTTTACGGAATCATTTTTTTGGATTTAAAAACTTGTACATTACAGACTAAGTTTTTAAAGCACATAATATTATACTGTACAAGTATTTGAAATACAAGAGAATAGTTCATTAAAAAAATTGTAAAATTTTCCTTTAATTACAAAGTAGAGGTTACAGACTTGCACTTTTTGTGGATCCATAACTCGTTTAGTTTAAGGAAAATTCTAATATTCTTTTGAGGGAACCATATCCTTATACTTTAAAAATTTGTACATTACAATAGCATGTATTTTAAACATTTATACTGTTCAAATATTTTAAGCCAACAGAATAATTTCCTAAAATTCCCTTAGTTTAATATCTAGACATCTAGCTGGTTGTATTCTAACCCAATTGAGAATTGAGATTAAGCCAGCGCCGTCGTATTTAATTGACTATTTACGGAGCTAATTCTATGATTATGTCGTCACTTTAGTGGTCCAATCCAAACTTTTATACTTGGGGGTGAGGAAGCAAGATATTATTCTTATTTAATTAAGACTAATACCCTTTCAGTAATATTAATATATTGCTAGAAGCCACTCAAGGCTGTGCGGATTTTGACTTTCATGAGTCAGGAAGAAATTCTACGCCAACTCAAAGTAGGATCAAGTTGCTCAACGTTAAACAATTTGGTGATTTTTATTATGTTCTATTTAATTGGTACAAGTAAAGATCCAAATTGAGGTTGTGAAAATGATGTGCTTGTTAAGATATTTAATCATTAATTAATGACCCTTGCTTGAGCATAAAATAATACTACTAGCTATTTTATGAATTAATGCAACTACTATTATATGACTTTGAGAAGCTTACTTTAAGTGTTTAACAACCGTCACAATAATGTAGTACGACTTACAAGCATCAAAGACAAACAATTTACAACTATCATAAAAAATTTCGCCATTGCTGTGGCGTAGAAACTTGTTTTTCGCATAGGTAAGTGGATAGATTTTTTTTTGTTTTCTTTTTAAATTTAGTATTCCTCAGTTAAGATGAAACTCTTATTTATTACTAATTAGTTTTAAATTTCACATGAAAACTTATATCCTTTAACATGGTATGTATCAGTTTCATATATTTTTTTCATTCGCACGTACTGGGAGATCAACCAACTCAAGTCACGGGTTCTCTCTCTAATCTATCCCAACGAGTTTGCTTTAAGTGCAAGGATCATAATCAATTTATCAAGTCGTGTGTGAGAAGATGTTAAATATAAATATTCTACATTAATTAATCTAAAAATCTTAATTAATTAATAAGTTTCATGAATCACTTTACTCATTAGTAATTAATTTTAAAATAAAAATTTATATTTTTTTTGACGTACCTTTCTTGCTCTGGCCATTAATCTCTGTACTCCGTAGTACTTGCACTCTTTAGAAGTCACAAATCTTTGACATGTTTATGTCTCATTAAAGGTGAGATTGGATTATGGCATTCCATTAATTTCGCATTCCAAAATAATTAAGCTTTAGATGGAAAATAACTCAAAGAACATTTAGTACTATCAACATAACGAAAATATCCCATTTTTTTCTAGTACTGTCACATCTTACTTGGCGAACCTTTTTCTTTTGGTTTTATTTGACTTTCAAGAACCTCTTTAGAAAATTATTCATTATAAGATTTATAAAACAAATTAAGATGTGTGAATTGTTCCAAAATTACATGTAGAATATTAAATTCAAAACCGTAAATAAAGAAAAAAAAAAAACTCTATGATCATGAATATCTTTCCTTCTCATTGAGTTGGTAAATAAGAGCTCAATTCGTATTTCCAAGATTAATAAAGATAAGCAAGAGACTCGTTGAATGCCACACAGGAAAGAGAAAAATCCAAGTACAAATAAATTCGCTAATTGAAATAGGATTTAAATCGAGAAGAATTAGATTTAAATCTAGAAAATTTTCGTATTTGTTATTCTTATTGTGTATGAATAAGTACTTGAATTCAATTCCAAATAGTAGTATGTTAATGTGTCCCAACATGCATATCAAAATTTGTTGTTTGTCTTGTTTCTTTGATTCATAACAACAAATACTCACAAAGTAATTTTTTATAAATAAACAAAATCCCACATCTACTTTAATAAGATGGGCATGAAACGTGCAACTAAGGAAGATAATAGAAACTTTAAAGGTCTTATCTCTTCCGTTTCATTTGCTTTGGTTTGCTTTAATTTTTGGTCAAATTTCAAACACCTTTTTACGTCAACCATGATATGGGCGGTCGTGTACTAAAAAAAACATCTTTTAATTGCTTATTAATAACGTGCGCACATTGGTTTCTTCAACTTTTTCTCTTGGAAGTTTAGTAGCAAATTGTAAGACTTTTTTCTGTTGAAAGTTTAGTAGTAAATTGTAGAGACATTTTTGCCGTGGTCAAATTAAAAAAGTATAAACGAGGGACACTTTACATAATTATTGTTGAATTTGTTACCAAATAATCATCCCATCTCATTTTAATAAAAGCATAAATTTTATATTTCAAATTTAATGTTATTCCTAGTAGATTCTTAATAAATTATTACACATCTATCCACCATAAACTTTTCAACAGTCTTACTAACTTAAATTTAAACAATATTAATTTTTTGAGAAATTCTATAATCATTCCCATAGTTTTAAAAATTTGTACATTACAAATATTTAAAACACACGATATTGTACTGTAGAAACATTTAAAACAAAAAGGTATAAAAGAACGGTAGAATTTTTCCTAATTTTTTATTTAGCAATTATAGAAAATAGTTTTTCTTAATTTTCTTTTTAAGATAACCGTCTCGTTATCACTACTATCACTCATCAACAATTCAAATTCAATTGTTTCATACCTCTTCCATAATTTTTGAATATCATTTCTATTTTAAGTTTTCATTCAAATTAAATAAGATTTCCTTTATTGCACATGTAACGAGTGTGTCCAAATCTCTAATGGTTTATAATGCACATGGTTCGTATACTATTGTGTTCACACGCACCCTACATGTTTTGGATACATGGATGGATTTGAATTGTGTATAAAATTTTTGAAATGATACGAAACTTGGATACAAAATTTAAAATCTTTTTGATTAATTATTAAAATTCTATTCTTACTTCTGGGTTAATTTCAAATATTTAACTAAATGGATAAATTAAGATTAAATTTAATTTCAAATTCAAATATATTCAAATTTTTTGTGTTCAAATCTGGCCATAGTTAATTTGGTCTAGGCGAATAAGTTAGGATGCAATATTCTTACACGCATACAGCATTGATCAATTCCAAGTTTGACCAATATGAAGATTATAAAAATTCAAAGTGAGGATTTATTTTAGTTATAATTAATATATTAGTTAATGACTTCATCTTATATGGAAGTCTCAAATTACCAAATTGTTAAATACTTTAAAATTGTATTCCGTGACTTTTCTTGGTTTTCTCCCTTTAAAAATGGAAATAGTTCTCAATTGGTTATGACTTACTCACTTTTGCTTGTTGAACTGAGACTGCTTAGTCTATTCTAAGGTTGGTAAAAGGAGAAATTATTCAAGGTTAGTTCTTCTCTTTGTGTTTTCTCACTGCTTAGCCGCCTGCAAGTTGAAATGCTTTTAGTTACAGCATTTTCAAAGTCTACGGCTACTTGTCTTTGCTTTCTGTGGAAGACTTGCTATGTTATCTTCTTTTGAGTGTTGCAATGAACTTTCCGCTAAAAATCTTTTATCTCACAATCATATTTTATTCCTTATTACACTATTAAATAAATTATCAAAATTATTTTATTAAAATTATTTTATAAAATATTGACAATTTATTTGATAATATGATAGACGGTGAAATGAAATGTGAAACAGAAGGCTAAACCTTCTCTTGTTCTAAAGGTGGTTGTTGCAAATAGCAAGAGGGAACTTATATACCATTAATTAGTTAACTAAAACAAATACTACTATTTTTTAGGAACTTATATGGAAAAGATTCACAACAAAACAAAAACACACCAACGAGGCATATGAGACCTTTGTGGTAAAAATTACGTTCATTCTCTCATAAAACACAATAATGACGACAATAATTATGCATCCATACGATTTGTTAAATGTTAAAATAAAACATGTAGAGTTATATAATGAGAGAAATTTGTGCCCAAAGCATTGCTCTTTTTCTTAAATGGACTTTGTTTACTTCTATTTGAGGATAAGCATCCAAATGTTAGTTTGAACGGCTTACTAATGATACGAGCTTTCTCATTCGCCATACTAACACACTCCAAAAAAAAAAAAAAAAAAATGTATTATTATTATTATTATTTTAAACAATGGGGTTGTTCTTGACAACTTATTAATGGGTGCTTATAGTTTTTATGAAATTGAAAAATAAATTTTTAAAAAGAATTTGTTGACAAAAATTGAAATACTGATTTTGTTTTTCATATTTATAAAAGTTAATAATTGTTTTCCAAAACAACTTTGGACATACTTTTCAAGAGTGGAATTTGCTTTTCATAACCCGAAAGAACAAGGCCCACTTCCTCCTGTCTACCGGCCCTTATAATAGCAGAGTCAGCAGATTCAAAGTGGGCTAAGTTTGAAACACCGGAAAAAATCGACCATGTCGGAGTCTAGTTTATCGTAAGCTGAAGTTGCCCCAGTCCAAACAAAAGCCCAGTTTTCCTTTTAGGAAAGCTCTGGAGAGAAGGCAATAATATCAGATAGGGCCCAAATCCAACATTAGGCCCAACCAAGTAAACCTTGTTTCTGGAATAATCAGGTGATGATGGTGACGATGATGGATGATATCGTGGACTCGCACTCACATGAAAGATTCTTTCAGTACACATCAAACACCACCGCATCTCGCTTTTAATAGCGGCGAAATCTATGAACTTTCTCTCTCCACTCTCCTCTCTCTCTCACACACACTCATTCACTCGCTCGCTCACCTCCACTTTCGAGATAGTATTGCTGATGCTTTCTAGAAGTCAGCTGACGTCCATTTCAAAAAACCCTAGCGCTCCAACACTTTGATCTCCGGCCACCGCATCCCCACTTTAAGGTAATCTTCATGAAACTGAAAACGAATTTTTGAACTGTTAGCTTATTTCTTAATTTTTAATTTAAAAAAAAAAGAAAAAAGAAATGGCGGATTTTTTTTTTATTTTTAATAAAGAAATGCTTCTGTATTAACGAAGATTTTGTAATCATGAATGTTTTAGGCTCTTAAGAGATGTTATCTTATTAATTGTTGTTTATGAAGTGCTTAATTTTTTTTTTAATTACTAGATTTTGTTACTTCTTTAGTTCACAAGTCTATTTTTTGATGTCCAGAATTTGTTTCTGTTTCGAGGAGTGAAGGAAGGGTAGTTAAGAAAGGTTTGATTTTTTAATAGCTTTTTGGGAAAGTTGGAGAGACGATTACTGTACTGATTAGATAGATGAGGAAAAGGTTGGGAAAATGTATTTAAAAGGCCAAGTCTGATGTCTAGCATAGAAGAAGTAACTAGTAAGTTTCCACCTGCCCTTGCTCAGATGAATGTAGGGAAAAAATAAATACTTTAAGTTTACATCTTAAAAATTGTTAATAATCGAATTATCAGCTCGGAAAGAGAAGGAATTGAACCTATAAGAATCGTACAAATGATGGTCATACTGAAGTAATTTAGAAGTCAATGCTGAAAAACTAGAATGTCGCGGTCAGGATGACATAAGCAACTTTTTAGATATGTAGTTTTGAGAGTTTTGCAGTAAGAAGATTGTATTAACTAATTATTTTATTTCCCACAATTTCTCTTATTCTGCAAACTGTTCTTGTCTATCTTTTAGGCTATTATGGTCCCACCCTATGCTATCACTAGATGGGCATTGCAAGTTCATAAGTTGCTTTTTGATGTGGCAATGAATGTTTGAATGACTCGATGGGCGTTGCAAGTTATCTATTTTCTGTTTGCAATTATTATTGGAATATTTGAAACGACATAGAGGGATTGGTTACTGGCATTTCAGATACCATACTTGCAACTACTTGTTCATCTATTTCACCATACAAGATCATGAAATGGATGTTGTACTAGACAATTATTATTGCACATAGAGAGATTGGTTACTGGCATTTCTCAGATACCAGATTTGCAACTACTTGTTCGTCTATTTCACCATAATGATGGATGTTGTACAAGATAGCTGTGTTTGTCTGAGAGATGCTTATGTCTAGAGCAACCTGCATTAGAACTTGGAGATGGATTTGTGACTGGAAGTTGATATAGTAGTGAACCAGTGGTTCAAAAATTTCAGATGGCAGAAGATGCATGCATGGGGTCAGCAGAAAGGAGTATCAGAAAATCTGATTGTAATAACATTGAGAATTTGAAAGTACGAGATAATGCAACTGGCAATTCAGATTGTCAATCCTTTAGATTGCATAACAAGCAATATTGTCCTAAAAGTGACAATACTGTGCCATTGGAGCAGAAGCAAGTTGTAGGAGATGAAAATGATGACAACAGTCTGACAGAAATAGTGATAGTAGCACCTGACCTTACTGGTCTGGAGGAATATATACAGATCTCAGTATCTCCATGTGAAAATGCGGCAACCTTTCCTGCTTTTGGAAGTCTCCTCAGAGAGTTGGATCCGAACGTTGTGATGCATCTACTCATCACAGTGGTGGAAAGTCAGAACCAACACAAAGAGATGCAATTGACATTGCTGGAGAGTCGGGTCTTGATAAAAGAACACCTGTCCGATCAAGAAAGAGGAAATCTACTTCCACACTTCCAGATAGTACAAGATTTTTCCGGTCAAGGTTACAAGAGAAGTTTAAAGATTCTGAGCCAAAAGACGTGGTGGTGGAAAATGGTGCTACTGAAGCAAATAAAAGAAAAAGGAGAAAGAGGAAGAAGATGAAAAAAATCCCAGTAAATGAATTTTCAAGAATAAGAACCCATCTAAGATATTTACTTCATCGAATAAAGTATGAGCAGAACTTGATTGATGCTTACTCTGGTGAAGGCTGGAAAGGACAAAGGTTTGTACTGCATTAATGAAAGGGATCATATATGTATCATGCTTGAGTATTTTGTGCTTTAAAAGTTTAGATATATTGTTGCTGTTATTTTAAGTATTTCGCAGTCAATACATCTCGCACTATTCAACTTCCTGCCTAACATGGACAGTTATGTTGCCGTTATGGTTACAGCTGATAAAGAATGTATATTCATGATGTTTCACAATTTGTACTTCCGATCGTTGGTGTCCTTTATGAAGCCTCAACTTGTCACCATCAATGAAACGCCACCATGTGTATCAGTAACTCGAGTCACATGAAAGTTTCAATTTCTGGCTTTCTTCTTAAATAAAATTGAATGAAATTTACCTATTTCCTAATTTGAACGTAAATAAAAATAAAAACATTGATCAATTCTAGAAAAACCCTATTGCGTCCTTTCATCAACATTATGCAAGAATATGGTTGCATTATGTAAGAATGTGGTTGGTCAGGCTAGAGTGCTGATTCTTTTATGAACTTCTATGTAATATTGTTTGATGGAAAACTGCATTACTTCCAATAGTTATTATCACTGCAATTTTCGGAATTCATGCCTTAGAGTTTGAGTATACTCGATATTAACTGCACATTCATGAAATTGGTACTTTCTGCAGCCTGGAAAAGATAAAGCCTGAGAAGGAGCTTCAACGGGCAAAATCCCAGATTTTCCGCTACAAATTGAAAATAAGGGATTTATTTCGACGCATTGATCTCTCACTTGCTGAGGGGAAGCTTCCAGAATCCTTATTTGACTCTGATGGACAGATTGACAGTGAAGATGTAGGAAGATGATCTTTAAAAATGAACCACCTTGTCTTTACACTTGGAATTGTTGTTGTAAAATTAATAAAGTCTATCTTTCTTCTTGATGCAGATATTCTGTGCAAAGTGTGGCTCTAAGGATCTGACACTTGAAAATGATATCATTCTTTGTGATGGAGCTTGTGCACGTGGTTTCCACCAATTTTGTTTGGAACCGCCTCTTTTGAAAGAAGATAGTAATGTTCAAACCACTCAATTAAGGAAACTAGGCAGCATTTCTTCCCCCTCTGGGTAGTATAGTATCTTATGCAGCTTTTCTTTCTTTTTTCCTTCTTTCTTGAGGTGTGCAGTTCCTCCTGATGAAGAAGGTTGGCTCTGTCCTGGATGTGACTGCAAAGTTGACTGCATTAAAATGCTTAGTGATTTTCAGGGATCAAATCTTTCTGTACTTGATAAATGGGAGGTATAGTTACTTTCCTTTTGGGACTTACTGGTTGAATCTTTATTATTATTTCCTCAAACAGCCTCTAGCTTTGTGCAGAAGGTGTATCCCGAGGAGGCCGCTGCTGCTGCATCTGGAAGGAAGATGGATGATTATTCTGGACTTCCATCAGATGATTCTGAGGATGACGACTATGACCCTGATAAACCGGAAGAAAATAATACGGTTTCTGGAGATGAATCAAGTTCTGTTGAATCTGATTACTTCTCTGGCTCTGATGATCTGGTCACTTCTCTTAATGCAAAACAGATTTTGCAGCTTCCTTCTGATGATTCTGAAGATGATGATTATGATCCCGATGCCCCTGACCATGGGGAGCGTGCCAAGTTGGGAAAGTTCAGGTTCTGATTTCACATCTGACTCGGAGGATATTGGTGCCATGTTTCATGGTAGGAATGAACAACCAGGGGAGGAAGCAGGGCATGTTTCTTCTACATTTGGTCAGGGCAACCTTAATGTGGGTTCTACTTCTGAGAAGTTTAAAGTGGGTGGCAATAAGAGACATTCTTTGCGTGACGAACTATCGTTCCTGTTGGAGTCTAATGATGCACCTGTATCCGGGAAAAGATGCATAGAAAGATTGGACTACAAGAAGCTGCATGACGTGAGCTATTGTTTTTCTTTTTTGAAAGTTTGACAGTGTATATGCATGTGCACATACTCCAGTTCTTTGTCTAGTCATCCAGGTGTCATACATCACATGTAACAGGTCATCCATGATGCATAGCTATGAAAGGAATCAAAAGTACTATAATTTTCCTTACTGTTCAAGCAGTTTGGTGCTTAAGATATTTGACATGTTACCTGTTATTTGGCTTATAGACACACGCACGGCATACTGTAGGACTGATTTCCATTACGGTTCCCATTATGTGATCATCTTTGGTAAGATATACAGAGTTGACCTATATTGTGGAATCTAGTAATTTGAAATTGCTGGTTCTTCTTGCTGGTTCTTGTTTCTTTATTAGTTTCTTCTTCCTTTTAAATGATTTACCTGTAGCAGAAAGTAAAGAAGTTAGTTTTTGCATCAGGGCTCTGCCCAAAATACAGAGACAACTGTAGTTGAAACTGGAGTTACACTTAAGTTGCTATTACAGTTGAGCAGTTTTATTTTTCTTTTGCTCTTTCTAATCTAAAAATCTTTGCCCGTAATTTAGCTTTATCCTTTGTTCTTGTTAATTTTCTTGAACTCTTTTTTCTCTATGATCGACTTATCTGCCTTTTTCATGCCTCTTAAAGGAAACATTTGGTGAGACTTCTTCTGATTCAAGTGATGAAGAATATGGCGGAACTGCCAGCCCAAAGAGAAGAAAAAATAACACTGGAAAGGCTATTTCACTCCAGCATCAGCTAATGAGCCTCAAAGAATAAATAATGGGGCAGATGTTAAGCATGAGAATCGCAACCGGAAAGAGTGTGAAAACACACCTAAGGAGAAAATCCATATTAACTTTGAAGTTGAAGGTCCAAATAATATGTTTGTTGAATCACCAAGAATTTCGTCTCTGACACATCTAGATCAAGTGGTAAGAGTCTTGGCAGATCATATAAAAGACTTGGGGAAGGTGTAATTCAGGTATTGGGTGTTTTCTTTCTGTTGAATCACGACCTCATTTAAGTTTAAGCTGTTAGAGCACCAAGTCATTTACTCGTAAACTCAAACTTCTCCTGCATGCTAAGTTACCCGGACTCGGATACGAGTGTCGGGTACGGGTACATGTCTAGGTGTCAGATTCGTTAATTTTATAAATTGAGGATATGGGGACACTCTAAAAGAGTCAGATACGGGTGCGGGGGTGCGTCTTGTATGCTTGTATTATATGTTAGTAGTGGTAATGCTATTTGATCATGATTTGACATAAAGCAATTTAACATTATTTTATAACTCATTTTCAAAAAATAAATAAGTTTATGTGTAGTATTAAAGAATAGTAAAGAATAGTGGTGCACGGAGAAAAACAAGATATTAGAAGGATATAACTATAATAAGATTTAGTAATTTGATATACAATTCGCATATGTTTCTCCCTCATATTTAATCTTCCTCCCTATCTTATCAGTCCTTTTATCACAACCATGTTGAAGTCAACATAATTTTTTTGGCTTGGTTAAAAAGTCAAAGTACCCAATTAAAAGTTGACCATACGGATACGGATCCGACACCCACACCCACACCCATGTCGACACGGCAGGACACGGGTACTTTGGGGGTGAGAGGAGAGTCCATGTAACATAGCCTGCATGTAAAAGAAGTAGAGAACAATACAGGTTTTCTTATGTCTTGTCAGTTTAACTGCAAGAACAGCTTGTATCATGCTGCTTTTGTATTATTCTTAGTGGCTTTCTTATTGTCTTTTAGTCTTATTGTAGAATGGATCCTATTTTCAATGGGTACAATCAGAAATGGACACTGATGGTAACTTTAGGGTTCATATTAATAGCTATTTCTCAGTATTGTGAACTGTATGCACCTGTCTACAGTAAGCTTCAGTAAAAGGAATGAGAACATGAAATAATTTCCTGGAAAGGTTGAAACTCCACTCCAGCCCTTGTTTTAGTGCAAAAGTGATTAAAAAAAAAAAAAAGGAAGCAAAGAAGATGACACATGTCCTCAAAACAATTAAAGTAAATATAAATAAATAAAAAAAAACCCAAATCTTGACAGTTAATCACTTTCTGACAAAGGTGGGCTTTCTGTTTATGCAGAGACTCGTTGAATCTTTTAGGGAAAATCAGTACCCCAAACAAGGCGTGAAGGAAAGGTTGGCTAATGAATTGGGCCTCAGGATCCAGCAGGTATGTAAGTTTTCTTCCTTGCTCTAAGTGCTCTAATAGACTAACATATTGACATTTTTTTGTCTGTCAATGAACCTTTTCTTTTTCTTTTTTTGTTTTAAAACTTTTCTCATTCAGGTCACCAAATGGTTTGAAAATGCTCGTTGGAGTTCTCGTCATTCATCTCGCATGGAATCAAAGATGGCTTTAAGTGCTTCAAAAAACAGCACTTCCTCACCTCTAGTATATGATAAGGTTCCTGAGCTCAGACAGTCTAATTTAAATAGTGCTTCTTGCAACATGAAGAAAAAAAGGGCTTTATCCCAAGCCAGTCGTGCTCAGGAAGAACCCTGCAATACAAGTATTGGAGAGGGGAAATCTGTATTTAATTCCAGCCTGGAATCCTGGAAAAGAAGTACCACGGTAGATAATCAAAAGGTGGGTCAGTCATCCGGTGCAGAGAATACTTTTACGGAGGATTCACATGTTAATACATCGAAATCTCAGGCTTTTCGTAGAAGTAGCAGATTGCAGGCAGGAAGTAGTAACTGAGTTGCGTAAGTTATGGGATTTGATTCTCATGGAGGAACTAATAATTGGCACTTGAAATAGCTGTTCTCAATTGGGAAATCAGATTTGAAGGGAAGTATTGTCTGCAGCTGAATAGAATGGTTGCTTTGATTGCAAATGGAATTTTTTCCTGAAGTTCTTGCTGTTACAGTTCAGCGAACTGTGATTTTTTTTTCCAACTTGCACAAGTAGTTTGAAGCTGCATCTCATAATTGCTATAGGTGATTGTGAGATTTTGCCTACTAATATGAGTAATATGGGTGGGTACGTGTACAGTTTTGAGTATGAACCAGCAAATGGGTAACATGTTTGGCTGTAAACACATTCTTCCTCGGCAGGCATTACCGAAGTGTTCAAACCCGTCACCATCCAAAGAGATTCTGCATTGTTTATCGTGTCTTCTGAATGAGATGAAAACATCCAGACTACGGGTTGAAGTTGTATCACTGAAACGGAAGTTGTGAATTATGGTATATTTTCCTTTTCCTATGTTCAAGAAAAGGGAAAAATGTATCAAACTTGCGAGTTATTGTTTGCAAGTTCTCTACAATTCATTTGTAATCATTACTTGATAGTTGTATCTACCTAAGAGCGGGGCCGACTCCACAGGATTATTTTTAAGAAATTATGAAATGGGTGAAAGCTTGCCATATGAATGAGCTGTAAATGTTTGTTCCTCTCTGTTGTTGCCTGTGAAGTCAAAAACTCAAAAGACTTGCAAGCTCCAGACTATGACACTCCAGGGTGTATGTCAAGTCTAAGCCATTGAAAATTCATTGGTTTATGCAGACATGTTCAATAGTTCAATGGAATGGTTTATCAACAGTAATTCTTGGTTAGTCACTTTGTAATGCGGAATGGGTATGACAGTTGTTGAGATGATTGAAACATAAAGGGGTTTTATTATTTTTTAATCATTTGAGTAACAAAAAAAATTTTATTTATCAAACTGTCATTTAGAAGAGATACTGTTCCAAACAATATCGCAAATAGTTCCCATCAAAGATGGCTTCTTTTTGTATTTTCAACTGGAAGCTATGAATCCATTTCAAGCACGAGGATGTACAGATTATCAGAACATGAAAGCGCAACACATTAAGTGGGAACTTGCCAACTTATAATATTAGTACAAGTTAAGGGAAATTTTAACGTCCTTTAAAGAATTATTCGTTGATTTTAATAATTTATATAATACAAATTTTAAAATTATAATAAGATAATTTTTTCAACTGAATAGTAGTAATTTGTATAATACTATAAATCTTTAAATTATAATAGGTAACTGTTTTAACAAAATACTAAAATTTTCTATAAGTTTATATTCTTGCATGTTCCCAATTGTGGGGTGCGTGCAAGAATTTGCATAGGGCAATAAGCAAACATTGGGAGTGAAATTTGGAAAATATTGAGGTAGACTCGGTATTTGATTTCACTTATAGAATTTATAATCAGTATTAAATTTTAAAAAATCTTACTTACATTAACTGATGTCATAGATTTTCTAAAGTTTAATTCACATCACAGAATTTATAAATAAAATAAAAAGAATCGGATCTACCTAAGTATTTGCTGTGAAATAATAGTAGAGGCGAATCAAAGAAGGTAGAAGTCAAACCTGGTGGTAAAGTCGCGCTAAGCAAACCACGACATGGAAGCTAAGTCGTTGGCTGAAATCAGTTACAGTAAAAGTTAAACCACTGTCCTGCCCAGCAAGGCCGAGCCTTCAAGAATTGGAGGAGAGAAGCGTTTCGTGAGGAGCCGGAGATGGAGTCGAAGGGAGACGAGAGAGAACTGAAAGAAGCCGGAGCAGAGGTCCTGCCGGAAGGACGGTATGGAGTTCGCATACATGGATGAATGATCGAGTCTTCCAAAGCTTCCATTCTCAAGGACCTCCAGCGCCAGAGTAGCATTTCTATAAGAGACAGAATATACCATTCCCCACCCCCTCCTTCCGGAATTATTTTCCAATTTTTTGTTAGTTTTCATTAATGGGTTTTGTTAGACAATGGCAAGTGTTCTTCTCTTTTGATGGATAGTTGGATAACGCTCATGGGCTGCCCAATTAAGGGTTTTTAGCAGTTATCTAGGTTGCATTTAAAAATAATAATAATAATAATAATAATTTGGGCCAGAAAGAGGATGGTAAGGTTAAGTTGTTTTCTGGGTAGCTTGTACTACATATTATGTATCAGGTTGATGGGGGTTCCTTTTTCATTTTTATTGGTTTCTAATTTTTGCCATAATTTGTAGGTGGGAAGAAAAGCTAGGAACTTGCCACTTGCCTGAGATGATTTTTGGAAATAGTTCTTTGGTTCTCAAACATTTGAATAGCGGACTGAAAATTCATTTTAATGCATTTGATGCTCTAATAGGCTGGAAGAGGGAAGCTTTGCCTCCGGTTGAAGTTCCAGCTGCTGCAAAATGGAAATTCAGAAGGTACATACTATTCCAACACCTAGTGTCACATGATTTCAATAATAGAAAAATGTCATCAAGTTGATTATGGAAATCAGACGCCAAGATTTTAAGTGGTAGATAAAAAATCACCGAAACTCTCAATATCACTTGATGTCATAAGTGAAGTATCCTCTGACCTTTGATTCCCTTGATTTATTTCAAAACTCTCACTTGAGGTGTATTAATTTGCTTGCTTTAACCGTATTTCTTCAAGATAGCCACTATATAAGCATCCCTATGAATTTTCTGGTTTCTACCAAGAAAGTATGACAGTTATTACATTTCTTAAAATTCTTTTCAATTTTTGTTCTTCTATCTATTTTTGTCTTGCAGCAAACCCTCTCAACAAGTAATTCTAGATTATGATTACACCTTCACAACTCCATATTGCGGTAGTGAAACTGTTGAAATGAATTCTGAGGTGCGTTTTCCAGCAACATCATGCTTGACTTAGCTTGCATTTTCTTCAACTTTAATGGTTTTCATGCACTAGCGATCTGTTGTAACTTGTGGTGCTAATCGGTAATGTTTCATTTCAATAGTGTCATTTTTCTTTCCTTGTAACCATTTGCTTCTTGGTGATACATATGAGATTATAGTAACAGTCCTTATGGCATTTAAGTTAATGTATAACTGATAGCTGAAAGGTTTTTCAATCGCTCCCAAGTGGAGAGGATTTCTTGGATTACTCATAACCAAGGTAGATTTCTTGCAGTTTTTAACAGTCATTTGTTGTTTCATTCCTGAGATTATCTGCTCTTATTTACTAATCAGCAGAGAAGGACTTCAGAGGAAAGCAATTGCAATCTATGTTGGGAAGACTGTGAGGAGCAACTTGATTTGGTTGCATTGGCATCAAAAGAGCCAATTCTTTTCTATGATGATGTAGGCGACTGACAAGAAATAACTTTGTTCAATTTTTATATTTGATGCCCCTGCCCCCTTGTTATATTTTTGCTTGATAACTAAGTTATTCTGAACAACAGGTAATATTATATGAAGATGAATTAGCTGATAATGGAGTGTCCCTTTTAACTGTAAAAGTGGTAAAGCTTGAACCTCTGTCTTTTCCTAGCTATATGGTCATGGTCAACTTCTTTCACATTATTTTATACATGGATAACTGAGTGCTAATCACTTTAAATTGTGATTTTGTAGAGGGTCATGCCTAGTAGTTGGTTTCTTCTCTTGCGTTTCTGGGTGAGTCATTGTTAATTAGCTCTCCATATGTTTATTTATTCCTAGGGCAAACTTAATTTTTATTGAGCATTCTTCGTTATTATTACCTGGATGATCTCTTAGTATTTTATGGATTTGTCCTCTCAGCTTAGAGTTGATGGAGTGCTTATGAGATTGAGGGACACTCGCATGCATTGCGTGTTTGGGGATGGTATAAAACCAATTGTTCTTCGAGAGAGCTGCTGGAGAGAGGCCACATTTCATACCCTGTCTTCTGTAAGTCATCTTGCATCCATGAAATATTCTATTTTTTTGTTTCCTAGCATTGCAAATGTGTTCTTCCATTTTTGACCTCTTAAATATCTTATTTACTTTCTGAAATTATCTGTTGTTGACCTCTAAATACTTATTTCAATGTCTCTGTCACAGTTTTTTCTTTCACTTATTTCTTTTTTTTCCTTTTTTTTGTTTCTATTTTTTGCTTATACTTCGGGGAAATTAGGATATCTTTTGTCACTTGACATAAAGCTTTGATCAACAACTGGTTAAGGAAAGTGGATTCCTCTGGAAGTTAGTCAGCAGCAACATATATGCATAAGAAAATAAAGCCTTGTGATATAAGCTTTGTGATAATTCTCCATTTCGTATGTTCATTCTTGTAACTGAACTACTGTTTCAGCACCCACCTGGGTCTGTAATTCTAGGAGCTTTGCTTTGCTGTTTATTCTGTAGTGCTTTCTTTCATGTCTTCAGTCTAAGCTAATTGATGTAATTAACTGTTGCAGAGAGGATATCCCGTTGATTCTGCTGCATATAGTGATCCAAGCATGATCAGTCAGAGGCTTCCCATAATCATGCACAAGACCCAAAAGCTTAAAATCCTTGATGTTCAGTGAGCTGTAACAAATTCTTGAGATCTTCAATTAAACTAAGAGAATATGAAAAAAGTTTGTCAAAATAGTGAATGGTATATTTGGATCATGGTACCTGCATCATTTTGGCATGGGTGTATTTCCTATACCAAAGTTCTGATTTATTCTTTTTGTATCCCACAAAAAAATGATGAAAATAGCTACTATTAAGTAACTATGTCAACACTACATGCCGAAATCTTGAAATTCTCGAATGAGACGTGGTGTGCAGGACATGTTTGCTAAAAGTTGCACAGCAGGTCTATCTGTATGACCATGTTATGTTTTTCAATTTTGTTGCTTTGCCGATTGTGACTAGTTGTCAGCTACCTCATAGTGACTGCAACATTAGAGAATGAAACTCTGGACTAGTAGTGAAAGATCAAATAGCAAGCTTGAAGAACCTTGACAGGGTTCAAAAGATATTGTGCATAATTCATTCCTCACTGTGAGGAATAGAAACGATTTTAGATATAGCAAACTAAGAAAAGAAGCAAAAAGATATATTACTAAGCTCGAATCTTTATGGGTTTTCCCTACTATTACAAGATGTTAATTAGAGTACATTAGTGTAAACTGAGAGTTGGAACTCTTTTGTGGTTCTCTCATACCTCAGATTAACTGAGCAATATCTAATAAGAGTTCTGACTATAGGAAGAAAGAAAGACGTTTGCAGTCTAAGATAGATAATAGCACACTACTTTATGAAGTAGAAAAGATGCTCTCTAGAGCTTGAGATTCAAGTCAAGCTCGATCTGATTAGAAGTCAGGGGTTGTGGTGGTGGTTGATCAAGTCGAAAACTTCCTGGCCACATCAATTCCATTCTTTCAGGTATATGGTTGTTCCGCCACAGTATCTGAGGTCTCATATTAGCATCACTAAGTGTTGCTACCATTGAGGCTTTATCTCTGCCAGTTTTGTGTATAAGTGAGTGTGGCTGCACACCAAGTGATCTGATCATGGAAGTACTGATTGGGGGAGTCATCATGGCTTGAGACTGATAACTTCTTATTGCACTTCTTTCCCTCTTGTGAGCATTCTGGTGGCCACCCAATTGAAGGCTTGAGAACTATAGAATTTCCGCCTGCAGTAATTACATGAAAAAACCTTGGTATGAGTTGTGCCTGATTGTGCTTCGGTGTCTCTGAAAGTTGAGAATGGATTCCTTGCTAGACTTAAATTCAGCCATTCTCCTGGATTGAGTTGCTCAATGTTGTCTTCATTTGGTTCATTGGTTTTCATTCTGCTATGCTGTCTTACTGCTCTAGAAAGCCTTTCTGCTTTCAATTCTGGATCCCAGTTTGGATAATGAATGGATATGTGAAGGTTTATGGAAGTGCTGTTCTTTTCTCTTATACGGTTCTGGATTAGGAAGGCACAGAATCAATTGAGTTGTCATGAAGGGAAGGAGCAATGCTAGATTTATAGACATTGTTTTCTATTAGCATCCCCATGTAGTGATGCTGCTTGTTCTAGGGAACAATGAATACATCATCATTTTATTCTGGCGGTTTGTATCCACTTCTTATTTCTCTTTTTATGTGTTGAAAATATGGCAGACACGTATCAATGCTGCTTATTGGGGTACCCATAGCTAAAGGAAGTTGTCAACTTGCCACGATTCCTTGGATATGGTTCATAATCTCCCTGATTGTTTGTGTTGTCTGCCACAAATCCTGCCTACTTTTTATGTTTACTGTTATTAACACTGTGATCTGTCTATTTGCTGAAACGTGCACTATTCAGAGTTTTTCTAAAGCATGTAGTGTTGTTGTAGCTGTTGCTATCCCAAGGCATGGAGAATGGAAGCCTTGTCCTTGCTTTGGTGACTGTAAGAGTTCACCCAGGTAGTTGCCTAAAACTGGTAATGATAACCAGTTGAGCTAACGTTTGATCTAGTTTAGATGCTTCAAGTGCTTGGAAATCTCGATTAATTACTGCCATCCCTTCAAGGTATACGATGGGGAATAGTTATCTATGCATCAAGCAACTTGAACTTGGTATACTTGTAGATTTGGAAGGTTCAATATTTTGAACTCATTCACATGTTACAAGATGACCCATTATTCTTTGATATTCACATGTTCCCTTGCAATAAGCTTTTATTACAAGTATGAATGAATTCTAAAGCTTTCATGCCAAGTTTATATGAAGTGTAATTGATAGACTTGTTTCCTCCATATCTATAAAACAAATGAGTGAATGATAGGCTTCAACACAGAATGTTGATCTTGGAGTGAGTGATGACTGAACTATGAATAGTATCATGTTGTTTTGTGTCTTGATACGATGATGGGGTCTCAGAATTAGCAATAATGGTCATAAAAATAGGGAAGAATATGCGTTGGTATCTTTCCAAATTTGCTGATGATATCTCCTGAACATGTTTATCAAAGTGGGCATTTCCTGTTTGCGTCCTTTTGGGCATGAAGTGGCCAGCATATGCATACACTAAAAGTCTAGGTGTGAGTTAGAAGCTCTATATCTTAACTGCCCCTCCTACCTAGTTCTTTGAAGTGGAATCTATGTAAATCTGTAGCTCATATATACAACATGCATCCGATCTAGATATGTAGTTTTCTTTCCTCGTCTCTGTGTAAGGGTGTGGGAATCAGTGAACCGGTTTTCTTTCCTTGTCTGTGTGTAAGGGTGTGGGAATCAGTGAGCCGGGTGAGGATTCGTGTTGTCTGAAATGGTAAATCATGGAGGGAAGAATCCCGGAAGTAAATAAAAGATGGTTAACTAGAGATCATGACCTCGCTCGAAAAATTTTAACGTAGACCGAATCTATGACATAATATCCTGAACTAATGTTTAGAAAGAAACACATTACTCAACATCAAATCATATTACTCAATATCAAGTCACATCACTCAATTAGGTAATATATTTCTTTCTAGACCAAAAAGTCTATGACACTATACTAAGAACTCGATTCATGTAAAAATTTTCCATCCCAACCTTATCTGTATATATAGTCGAGATCCCAACCTTATCTGTATATATAGTCTAGTCCTATCCCAATGTGTGCTGTTGCGTGGAATTCCAAGATGGGGAGGAAAGGGACTTGAAAGTTCCAATCTGTATGTTGAGATTGATTCCTCGTCTGATTTATTCACATCAGGCTTTATTTTTAGGACTTGTGACGAACAAGCTCACACGAAAGTAGACAAAGAAAGAAGCGACATTATCATGGTCCAGGTGGACGGCAACAACGATTTATAGACGGACCACTTTAAGAAATGTCCCAGTTCACTTGATCTTTCTTCTAAATGGCATCAGTTTTTCATATATTTAATCCGAGATTGGGCACCAAATGATCCACTAGCTTGATCGGTTCTTTGAAAAAGGAATTTGTACAGTTTTTGGAATATCTGGAAGGGCAACGTCCACATACACCGAGTTCAATTGTTCTCCCTAATCCATTGTCCTCGACATTGGCTCATCTTCTTTTCTTGTTTCAAGATATTTGTATCTGCCTTCTAAATTCCAAGGATATAGGAACGCTCTAGACTTGCACTATCCAAAACACCCTCGAAATGTTACATGACCATCTGAAATGTTCTAGCCAAAACAAGTAGTTAGAACACATAACTTTTTATCCAGACGCTTCCCAGTTTTCAACAGTATTGATCACGAGAGCAATAGAAAGATAACATGGTAAGCTTTTCAACAAGTTAGTATGTCCGCAGCTAACAGAGCCGAAGAATCATTTTCCTACACATCAAATAACTACAGATATAGTCCATTAGAGAATTAGCTGTACATTAACTGCACTCAATTAGAAACCTTTAATATTGGAGTTGGGGTGATAACTAACAATCTATATTTTTCTTATACAAAACATAGAGAGGGGAGCTGAAAGAATAAAACATTGGTCCAAGGAACCTTGGTAATCTTGGCAGCTCAGTAGCAATATTATTCTATATTAATGCCATGTAATCACACTTGCATGAAATTTTTCAAAGACATGACAAAAAGGAGGCAACATCAAAATGAGAGCTGAAGCAGAACTCACGTGTCAAAATGGTAGCAGAACCAGAAAATTTCCAATGACAATTTCACATATCACCAATTACTGGAGATCATAAAGAACCACGGCAAAGAAGCACAGACTCACTAGCATAATCTATGATATTGTTAAAAGTCAAGAATTTGGAGACAACCAAAACAGTAAATATATTACCTACACCTATTTTTATTAAAATTTGCAATTCCGAGGAGGAGTTCCTCAGCAACACCTATAAAGTTGGTCCATATCATCTAACACATTTTCTTCTGATCCAAGAATTTGCTCAAGTACCTGCCATCAGAAAAATGTGTACCACGTATGTCATTTGAGAATGCCATTATGCCAACAAACAGCAAAAGTAAGATTCACATTCATTAGCAACCAACTAACAATACAAGTCACATGCCAACCAACCACAAATCTGTCTATCCACTATCACAAATTTCTCATGTTCCCCTCGGCCCTTGGTAAAATACACTCCAAATGGATTTTGTTCTGTGTCATGTCTTGCCAGTGACACAAATTCCACCAAAACAATGGTTAGAACAAGTCAAACAGAATTAGCATCAGATCAAAACAGAAAATCAAAGCACTATTTTATATTTAGACACGCTGATCAGAATAGAAGCACAAGTCGGCTATGGAGGTTTGGCAGCAGAAATGTATATATACACTACGCTGAGGGCTTGGGAAAAGGCCAAGACCCCAAGTCTTAAAATGCGCTGTTAGTATAGCTGTAAATGAACTGAACAATTTGTGTACAAAACTTGTACGAGCTCATCTGTTTATATGAAAATGTCTCGTATGGAAAGCTGAGTTTGACACAACGACTAGGGCTACAAATTAGTGTCCAAGTCCCAATCCCATTAATACTCTCCCTACCACTTCCCAGCTCTATACCAGTGAAAAGTTCTTCTCAATCTCCACTATAGCTAACCATATTTCACCTATTAAGCTACTATCCCCTTCAAATTAGGGGAAAAACCAGCAGAGAAGCAAAATCATATAGCAACAAAGACAAATACTTAATGACCCCCTTGAACAAATGAATGCACGACGATAATTATGAATCTCAGATGACAGTAAAGTAAGAAAAATAATTATTTACAAAAAAAGAGACAAATCTATACTATATTAAAAGAGCGAGTTTGATTAGGTGATTTAGATTTTCTTTCCGAAGTTACCCTTGCTACATAATTTAATGACTCCATCAGTTATTTAACTTGAATATCTTTTTTGTAATTATTAAGGCTATTTATGTAAAGTGCACCTAAAGAAAGAAAAAGGAAATATAACTAAATATTAGGGTTCATAATAGGAATTAAATTTGATTGAAATAAATTTCCTTTTACTCACTTAGTTGGAAAGATGGACTAATTTGCCCTTATTTTATGACTCACAAAACATGATAATCCATTGCTGTTTTATGGAAAAAATGCTTCCTATTAGAGGAATATTATTTGAAAATAATATAATTGTGTGAAAAGATAGCTATGGTATATGAATATGACCAACCTGTAATATATCTCAAGTTTTTAAAACATAATTCTTTAAAAAGCACCAATTCGATAGTTGTTTGTCCCATTTTAACATGTATAGTTGGTTATATCTTAACTTTAAATGATCATGGAACAAATGTCTCTTCCTTGAATTAATTATTATAGTGGTTACAATTAGTTGATTTAAAAGAAGATAGAGACAAATGGATGAAGGAAAAAAAAGAAAAACAAATCAGGATATGCAATTAGGGAAAGTAGTTAAAAAAATTATAATTGATATTAGTCACCAAAAAATGCATTAATAATAGTTGAGCAACATAGGTGGCTATACATGTGCAAAAATTTAGAGAGAATTACAAACTTATACTGCGTAGATTTTATTGAAACTATATTTTTAAAGTAATACTTTGTTGTTATTAAAAAAAATCACACATATTGGAGGTACTACTTGAGACAACCACAAATTATACAAGTTTTAGAAATAGATTTTACACTGATTGAAAAATGAAATCCATGTTAGACTAAATACGATTATTCTTGAAATGAAGTTTATAGTGCCTCCATCATCCCTATGTTGCTAATTTAGTTGTCAAAACAGTAAAATTTTTCTTTGATTAATTTTAACAAAAATATGCAAATAATTAGCGTTTGAAATAACCACCAACGTGCAACGCACATACTCTTAGATTAGTAATAGTAAAAGAATAGTACATGAGGTCATTTAGTACTAATCACTCAATAGAACTGCTTATGAAACTAACAAGCTCACCGTTATGGGCAGAATCGAAGAAACAAGCTGATGCACAACTTATTAAAAAAAAAAAAAAAGTACCTTATTGCTTTCCTAATTGATAAAAGAACAAGAACATATAATGATTAACATTGCCTCTTTGTTTAGAGGTAAAGTTCCCAACTTTTTTCTGACATCAATGAAATGCAAATCAAAATGCATAGTATTAAAGAGCATCACATTAACAAAAAGAAACAAAAATAGAAACCTACTACAGTGTAGTCATCACTCCAGCCTTTTGGATATGGTTGAAATTGCTGCTGACATCACCCATCTTTTCCATTCCACCCTATCAACAATCCCAATAATCCCAGCAATTCCTTCTTATCAACCAAAATTCATAATCTAGCAAAAACTACTTAAACCCTCAATTTATCAATCAAATCAAACAAGCACCAGAATTAATTTCCAATCATGCCCTTTCAAAACCCAGATTGTAAAAATAAAAAAAATAAAAAAAATTGTGACATTTTAACAAACATTTTAAGTGCGTAAATATATATGCATTACTTCACTACTACTAGCGATCCTGACAAGTTCGGCGGAAGGTACCGTGAGACAGCTCGCAACAAGCCCGCAAGTTGGCAGTCAAGTGTGACGTCAGTCGGGCTCCAGCCGCCGTGCTGTAAAGCGGCATCAGTGATTGAACGCCTCCTAATTCACCCATTGTCCTAAAAAAAACAAAAAAACAAAAACCCAGTTAATATTTAGGAAAACTAAGAAGAATTTAATTAAAAAAAAAAAAAAACCCTTTCTTCGTTGGGACTAAATGATTGAGGAAAGAACCTGGGATTTGGAAAGGAGAAGCGACGGGGACGGAGGCGACTGGGGTGGCGGAAAGAGACGGAGGACGGAGTCGGGGAAGAGAAGGGGAAGAGCGGAAGGTGGAAGCTCTGGCGGTGGAGCAAAGTGATCTGGAAAGTGAGCCACGCAAAGCAGATGCAGCCATGTTGCTCGATGAAATGTTTTTTGGAGGGTGGACTGAACGAGAAGGGTTTTGTGAGGATGGAGGGTTATTGGTGGGAGTAAGATATGGTGTTGCGCAAGATCAGGGAGTGTGATGCGGATTCTACTGTTGTTAGATTTTTTTTTTTTTTTTAAAGGTTTTTGGGTGGAGTATTGATAAATATGAGGAAATCAAGAAAAAAAAATTAAATAATGCCAAGATCCTGGGTTTTTTTATTTATTATTTTGAAAACAAAATGTTTATTTGGATATTTTTGTGTAAAAAAAATGATTCTGTTTAAACGGTTATTGTTTAATATATTATTTTAAAAATTATTAAAATAATAATGTAGTTAATTTTTGAGATGCTATGTATGCCAAGTGATTAAAATGAAGAGGCAATGTGTCCGAATAATGATTATAAAATATTATTTAAAAATATTGACTAATTAGTCATAAGAAAATAAGCATTTTTATAAACACATTTTTCAATTACCCATCTACATTACTGCATATTGATTGAAAAAAGAGGCAAGAATAAAACAAGAACCAAGAAAAGGAACAGAAAAACCAAAAGGAATCCTTGTATAATTAGCACAGAATAAGAAATCAAAAGTTCTTTCACTAAACTAATTTAATCCAATTATTCAGGGAAACTCTTGCAAAAGAGAATGAGATTTTATGCATTTTAGCTGCTTGTTGAATGTGTAAACTCTGCCAGAAGATAATTTTGTCGTGACAGTAGTCCCTCCATAATGTAATGTTTTGACAGTGTTGTGATCCTTAGACCAAAGGCCAACTTCATCAAGATCTCCTTTGCTCCAGCATATGCTAACAGTTACACCACCTCTTGCTTTCAATCCTTTGGCACAACCACTAGGCCATTTATCTCGAGGAAGAGATAATAGGAAGCAAGTACAAGTCTTCCATGGTGCTCTGTACTAGCATTTCTGCCAAGGCTGCAGAGAAGCTGATAGAAGAAATTGCAAAGTTAGCACCCCATTACGATGCTTAATATTGTCAGAAACAGGCTGACCCAATAAAATATGAGTCATGTCATAATTTGTTAATTTTAAATCATGTTCGTGTCGTGTCATAAATTGCCAGCCCCGGATCCAAACAACCCAAGAGAATAGGAAAAAATACAATGCTTCTTACCCAAAGTTTGCATCAATCTGGAAAGGAGGATGTGCAGTAAAGAGGTTACTATAAAGTCCTCCAACAAAACTAGTTTCATGTTCAGGATCTACTAAATGAAACAGATGCTTGACCATCCGGTATGCATTCTCGCTGTCATGAAGACGTGCCCACAGTGCAGTTTTCCATGCGGTTGACCATCCTGGACCTTCTTCTCCTGTTTCGAAGAGAAAAGCTTCTTCTTTTAGAAGTTTCCAAGGAAAAGCACAAGTATGGCTCATGATAGTAAATTTAGGCTTTCAGTTGACAAGCTAAACTCAGAAAAAGCTGCAAAATCTGGCAAGATATAAAGACAATTTAGAATAGAAACAACTGCGTGTTACTCAGCTCGATAACTGACGTAGTGTAGAACTGTGCGCTCATGGTACGGGGTGAAAACTGCTGGCATTGTCATACTTGAACAAAAAGAAATGAAGATCGTCATTCGAATGATCTTCTGATGAATTCATCAAAACAAACCTCTTTTGTATAGGCTTTTCTCTGCAGCTTTACATAGGTCAGGAGCTTTCTCAACAGTTATTGTATGACCAGGGAACAAGCCAAATAAGTGTGACAAATGCCTATGATGCACATCGGGATCCTCGAAGTCCTGTGCCTGTCACCATAATGACAATTGAACAATTCAATCTATTCCAATGGGGAAATGAATCTAAATAATGTCAAGCCACACAGAAGATCTACAGCATAATCTCAGATAATGTAACAATAAGATAATTGAAGGTTTGAAGTTAAAGCATAACAAACCCATTCCATGATGGCTCCATCCCTAGCAATCTTGGTTGGGTAAAGGCGTTGCTGAGCTTTAAGAACTCTTTCAATCACATCACTTTCACATTTATCTAACACCTATTTAGAAATTAGAAGTGTTATATTGAATATTAGATTATCTAAATTGATTACTGAGCATTTTGCAAATTATGGGGGAGGGGGAAGGGTGGAGTAGTTTGGGGAGGTTGCAGAGAGGGGGGAAGCAGTACTGCACCTCAGCAGCAGAAACAATGGCAGAGAAAACTTCCCTAATGATTGCCATGTCCATGGTTGAAGAGTAGCTCACGCTGGCAGGCTTACCATCAGGTGCAGTAAAATAATGCTCTGGAGAGGTTGATGGGTTGGTTTCTAGATAACCATCATGTCCTTCGATCAACCAGTCCAACAGGAAAGAAACACACCCTTCCAGCAATGGATATGCCTTATTTTTGAGAAAATCCTGGGAAAGAAAAATAATAGCTATAGAATTGAATGATAGTTCAGTAAAATTGTGCTGTCTTCCATCACTACTAACTCATTGCCAAGATGGCCACTTAAAATGGAACTTGCAATCAAATTGTTTCTAAACCACTCTCCTGGCCAAATACCAAAATCTGAATCAACCACCCAAAACCCACAGTCAAATCCTGTACAAGCAAAATCACAGGGCAATTATCTTTTCAGGGATTGACATATTACAAGATGAAAGTTTCATTAAGGTGAGGAGTTAAACCATGAAACAGAACAAGATAACAGCAGCTAATAGCCTAATACATTCTCACATATAAACTTCAGGCAGAGAAATGTTTTAAGATGGTAATCTAAACCACGCTTCAAGTATTGACAGGTCAATGATGTAATGCATGAACCAGGTGAACAAAACTATTTAAATTGAAGAAAGGGTGTGCGGCCCAGAAAATAATGTTACAACTGTAGCCATATACTTCAGAATGGAAGCAAATTAATTCTTCAAAAAGGAAAAATAATATCACAAATTTCTTACTTTATCCATTGTATGTGTATAATGCTCCCATAAATGGATACAGAGCCATGCTCCACCCATTTGCCACAAAGCCCACACGGGCTCACCTGAATATGGAGATGTTTTTGCCCATATATCAGAGACATGATGTACAACCCAACCACTTGCTTCATAGTTTACCTGTATTATTCAGAAACTATATACATGAAAGTTGTACAAGTATGTGAGATTTGCAGTTGAAACAGAGAGTTAAAACTGCGGTGTAAGTTTCAGCTGTGAGAGAGAGAGAGAGAGAGAGAGAGAGAGAGAGATTATTCTTAAACGCAAAAATATCATGTAATGCATCCAACATTTAAAATACAAAAGAGAACCATCAAATAAACCATAAAATCCCAGTCTTAATTTAACTGCTCATAGTGTCTCAGAGACACTTTGACAGCAAGGTAGGACAATGATTAGTAGAAGCCTCTCAACCAAACATACGCCGGCTTTTCATTAAAATCTTTGTGCATGAAAAGAAATACATTTCATTCTTCATTTTCCCCACACCATAAGAGAGAGAATGGTGATAGATGGAACCACGGGGGATGGACATTAATCTTTTAACGATAATTAACAAGTGCACATCAAATCATGGGAACCTGCCTTTTTCTAGAATTATCCCCAGCAATACTTGGTAAGAAGAACACACAAGCTGAAGATACAAAGGTATCTGACCTTTGCAGTTTTACGTCCATTCACTGACAGAGAAGATATGTACTCAAATAAATTCTGCTGGCATTCCTGAAGATTGCAGGGAAGAGAGAGCCAGTAGTTCATTTGGAGATTGATATTCAAGTGAGGAGCACAACTGCAGATGCACAGTAATGGTGTAAATCAATAGCTGTTCAGAAAAATTATTCATGCAAATGAACACAGAAGTGGAATACCATAAAGAGAACACAATCTTAGGCTAATCACACAAGTTTTTTATGAGTAACAGCAGAAATAGTGCAGAACAGTACTCCCATTTCTGCTGGCTCGGTGTCTTTGTTCCATATCCCTTGCAGGTTTGACACCTGAGTTCCAGGTCGTGAACAAGATATTAGTAGATATCGACCATATTGGAACAGAAGTGCTACCAAAGATGGATCTTCATCAGTTTTAAAGGACTTCACCCTATCTGCAGTAGAAATTGGCTTTTCGCCCTTTCCATTTAAGCATTTATCAGTTAAAGTACAGCCATCCCTCAATAAACTTTTGGAGCTTTTGGAGAGTTGCAGTGAGATGCGATGAAAAAGGTTTTGGTAGTCATTCAAATGGCGGGCATAAAGCTCAGAATAAGAAAACTTCTTTATTGAATTCAATGTCCTAAGAACATCAGAACTGGGATCCCTTTTGGAATTAGAAGGCTTGGTGAATGGCCCATCAAATGAAGATGATGCCACTACAAACATAATGGCCCAATCACAACCCTCAACCCGAAGTTTCTTGTCATCTAAAACATGTAATGCACCCAAATTATCACTAATCTGGACATAAATCAAGAACAGCTGAAAACTGAATTCCTTTAGGATTGTCATTTTTATTTGCTTTAGGTGGTTTGATTCTTTTGCCAGGACAGCTTCCCTCCAAAATAATCTGACCTTTTCCTTTTACATATGAATGGTGTTGCAATTTGCTGTCTAGAGATACACTGAAACTCAGACACCCTGATTTGTTTCCCGAAATCTTTAGTACAATCGCTTGATCTGGATTTGTGACAAAGTGTTCTCGTCTGAATTCTACTTCATTAACTGAATATTTTACTTTTACTGTTGCTGTATCCAAGTCCAGCTCTCTGTGATATGTCTCTTCATCATATTTAGCATGTGAATCATCAAACTCTATTTTGACATCTCCAAGGAGTTGGTACACCTTCAACATCACAAGGAATACAAAAGGGTATCGGTGAAACTATATGCATATTTGTAAACCCCCCCACCTAACATTTAAAAAAAAAAACCTGAAAAGTAAAGACAGAAGTCTCACCTAACATAAAAAATATACAAAACTAAGTGAGCAAATAAGCCATATAGAAACCTTACTCAAAAAATACAAAACTAAGATAGTGAGTAAATAAGCCATATAGAAACCTTACTCAATCAGCATAGCTCAAATGAAGCACGATGTCACATTTTCATGGCTACAGAAGTTCAGCAGTTAGCTAACATCAAAGTTCGGTACCTAATTTCCTGACTACACTTTTCCCCAATAACTTTTAGGCTGAAGTAACCTGCTTTTTGGTTAATAATCCTAATCTAAACTATAATTAACAATGTTGTCATCACTTTACAGATTCCCATTAGATTTCCTGGCTGATGGCACCCAAGATTTTTTCAGGTCTTAAACACATCAAGCTGTTCAAATTGCAACAAGGTCTACGCACAATATAACGAAATTTCTAACAAAATTTCATCAGTAATGGGGTTAGGAAAAAAAGATCATAGCTGCTATTCCAATCACCAATCTACAGTTCACCATTGATTATATATACCAGTGCCAAAAATAATGACAATGTATATCCCCATCTATAAATGCATTCACTCCTCTTGGACTAGAACCATCTGAAAAACATCTAAAACAGACAAAAAAGTTACCTACAAAAGAATAAATAATCAAGCAGCATACCTCAGATGGATTTCTGCACAATTGGACTGCTGCTTCAGTAGCTTCTGGATACTGGCCATCATCTACAAGTTTCCTGACCTCAGACAGAAATTCTGGAGCCTCTGGACCAGTGTAATCCCCAGGATTCCCCGTCCAAAGTGTATCCTCTGCACTCAAAAACCCAAATCATAATATGATACGTTTTGAAAATGTGAGCTTCCCACCTCTTTGCTGTAACATAATCCCGAATTCGGCCAATTAGAAAAAGTTAACAAGACAGAGAACCCAAATTGAAGAAATATTCAGAGTCCCACTGCCAAATTGCCACTGATTAGAAATAACCAAAATAATCACATTGACAATCAGAAACAGAAAACAAAAAACAAAAATAAAAAAGATTGCAGTTTGAAGTTATGACCTCAAATGAACGACACCCTTTTTAAGAGAGACAGCAGGAGACATGAATAATAGTCTTGAATTACGTAATCACCAAAACAAAATCAAGAACAACAAACAATCCCAAGAAAGAAACTGGCCTAATTACCAGAGCAAAAATTTACGTTGGCAAAGAAAGTTGTGAACTTTATACCATTGAGATTGATGATTTCAGAGGGAACACCACCCCAGACCATAGCACCAAGACGACCATTACCAATGGGAAGAGCATCAGTCCAATACTTAGCTGGCTTGTTGAACCTAATCTCAAGAGGGTCCTCAAAATTAGACTCTGAATTTGAGGAAAAGCTTGGGCTCCATGCATCTCTGTCAGTGGGTTGTTTCACAAGAACCCATTCTTGATCTTCCATTTGTTGAAGAAAAAGAATGCAACTTTTGCTAACTTTTGTGACTTTTTATTCTGAATCTTTTGATTTCTTGCAATAGTTATATTTTAGTTTTTATTTTCAATTTTCTTGAATGACTCGACCGACTGGTGTACTAGACAGTCCGTTGTTGTGACTGATGACCAGTGAAGAGTGAAGACCGAAAGGATATTCTACGGAAAATGAAAAAGGATGAAGAGTTGATACCGTAATGAACAGAGACTGAAGGGGCTGTGGGATATTTCAATTAATACAGCCAAAGAGGTTGCCCGAGCACATGAAAACGTACTGCTGTACTTGTTCCTTCTCAACGGTAAAACTTATTCTCTGTGAGATATGGACCGCAATAACCTACCATTCTTCTAAATTGTCTTTCTAAGCTAGATTTTTTTTTGGCTGTAAAGAATATAACCGCCGGCCATATGACATTAGGCTATATCATGTTTATTTTTGTCTTTTTATTTTTATTTTTTGGGTCAGGAAAATGTCACCGTTTCCCAGACTATTTTGTTATTCTAAGTTTGTTATTCTAAGATAGAACAAGAAAATAAGAAACGAAGAAATCATTGATAATGCCAAGCAGAAATTCTTTTTGGGTTTTTGCCTGAGGTAAGCGTAAAGTACAACTCAAGTAAGGAAATCGGTTTATTCAAATTTAAAGGGGAGAAAAGGAGGATAGGACCAAACAAGAACACAGAAAAAGGAAGAGCAAAACCAAAAGAAATCCTTGTACATATTAGCTCAGAATAAGAAATCAACATGTTCTTCCCACAACCAAATTATTCCTATTTTTCAGGGAAAATCTTGCAGAAGAGTGTACGACTTAAAGCATTTTAACTGATTGTTGAATGTGTAAACTTTGCCAGAAGATATCTTTGTTGTGACAGTAGTCCCCCTATAATGTAACCTTTTGACTGTGTCGTGATCCTTAGACCAAATGCCAACTTCATCAAGATCTCCTTTGCTCCAGCATAGGCTGACTGTCAGACCACCCCGCGCCTTCAAGCCTTTGATGCAACCACTAGGCCATTTATCCCGAGGAAGAGCAGGGAGCAAGTGTACATCTTTCGTGGTGCTCTGGACAAGCATTTCTGCCACGGCTGCAGAAAGAAGCTGATACAAGAAATAGCAAGTGTACATCTCACATATGGATTCCAGCTAACAATACTTTGAGTTCATAGAAAATACAGCAAGTTTTTATTTCTATTTCCCACTATTAATGGCTTGTCATCATATACTTTGCTGTCAAAAGAAATATAAACAACAGGAGAAAAAGGAAAGAATGCATGACATACAATTTTCAGATCATTTAACAAGTTATAACATCGAAAGGAGCCATTTCCACATGCCTCTTAAATTTAGTGCTCAGACCATATCATAGATACTAGTAAAGACTCGGTATTATGTCAGGAATGAGGAATTGGACTTGAATGTACAGATCCTAAATGATGCTTACCCAAAGTTTGCATCAATCTGGAAAGGTGGATGTGCTGTAAAGAGATTATTGTAAAGCCCTCCTTCAAATTCACTTTCATGCTTAGGATCCACTAAAACAAACAGATGCTTGACCATCCGATATGCATGCTGACTGTTATGAAGGCGTGCCCATATTAGAGCAGTTTTCCATGTAGTTGACCATCCTGGACCATTTTCCCCTGTTTGAAAGAGAAATCAAGTTAACAACTAGATGGACTCTTCATTCTTTTTAGATGTCACCGAGGAAAAGCACAATTAAATTGAAATAGAGGCTTCAACATGACAGCTAAAGTCGGCAAAAGCAGGCAAGCCGATATCCGGACCATTTAATGGGAAATCAACAGTTAAATTACTGACAAAATGTAGAAAATTTTCTCTCTGTGTTGGTTGAAAACTGCGAAAGTTATTGCTGCTTCTCTTCTTTATCCCCAAAAGCCTGAAACTATGTTCAGCTCTCAGAATAAACCCAATAACATGACAGAACGAAGTGGTGGAACAAAATCATCTTTTAGAAACCGAGTTCTAATGAGCACAATAAAACTTACTGGTCTCCTCTCCCCCCATAATTAACAAAGAAACAACTTTTAATTATTTCTTGTGACAGTCGTATGACTGAGAAAACTTAATTATTCAGTTGAGTAAACAGATTCAACAACAACATTTTCGGTGGTCCACAGGGGGAAGGGTTCTAATAATGTCCTTGAACGAAGTAATCCAGCCTGTGATTTCAAATAGTCTTCTGAAGGAGTCTCCAAACAAACCTCTTTTGTATAGCGTTTGTTCTGCTGCTTTGCAGAGGTCCGGAGTTTTCTCAAGAGTTATTGTATGACCAGGGAACAAGCCAAATAAGTGTGACACATGCCTATGATGCACCTCAGGATCCTTGAAGTCTTGTGCCTGTCATCATATGACAATTAAGAAAATTCAATCTATTTTGTTGGGCAAAATGAAACTAAATAGTGTTCCAAAACCATGAATGAAGCACAGAGCATAACGAACCCATTCCATGATGGTTCCATCCCCAGCAATCTTGATTGGATAAAGACGTTGCAGAGCTTTATGAACTCTTTCAATCAGGTCATCCCCACTTTTATCCAACACCTATTCAGAAGGATTCTTAAAACATACAGAACTTGCTAATAATCTTTGGGGGAGGGAGGAAGGACGAAGGAATTTGGGGAGGTTGGCAGGAGGGAAAAGAATGCTCTACCTCAGCAGCAGAAATAATGCAAGAGAAAACTTCTCTAATAATTTCCATGTCCATAGCTGAAGAGTTGCTCACACTGGCAGTCTGACCATCAGGTGCAATGAATTTATGCTCTGGAGAGGTTGATGGGTTCGTTTCTAGATAACCCTCACGGCCTTCAATCAACCAGTCCAACAGGAAAGCAGCACATCCTTCCAGCAAAGGATATGCCTTATTTTTGAGATAATCCTGTGCAAGAGAAACATAGTAGGATTTGATTGATAGTTCAGTGAAACTGTGCTTTCATCCATCACTTCATATTCATTCCTGATAAAATTACTCAAAACATTTTCTATCAATACAAAAAGTTTATGATGTTAATGTTGTCCTAAAGGATAAAAAAAACTTGCAACCAAATTGCTTCTAAACCATTCTCCTGTCCAAATACCAAAATCTGAATCTAGCTGACCACCTAAAACCAGTGAAATCCAGGACGGGAAAGAGCCACAGGACAATTATCTTTTCAGGGTTCAACAATTTATAAGATTAAAGTTTCATAACGGCGAGGTGATCAGCCACGATACATATAAGGTTATCTGCAGCTAATACATTCTTGTTCATAAAAGGTAACAGAAAACATGCAGAAACTAAATGCCTAGATGCGGATGTGCTAAATATAAATATTGACAGGTCAATGAATATAATGCATGAACTAGGATATCAAAAATACCAAAAGACAGCCTTAGATAATTATCACAATCATGCATGACATTTCCAACATTGTATCTGATTGTTCCAAATTTGCTGCCACTTTCATAAAGTGAAGCAGGAAAAGGGAGTGGGGTCTAGAAAAAGGTAAAATTTCCAAAACTGAAGCCATACACAACTTTAAGAAGCAACCAACTTTATGCTTCTAAGGAAAAGTAGTCAGATATTCTTACTTTATCCAGTGTATATGTATAATGCTCACTGGTTTGAAGGTAGCCCATAAATGGGTACAGAGCCATGCTCCGCCCATTTGCCACAAAGCCCACACTGCCTGACCACTATCTGGGGATGTTTTTGCCCATATATCAGAGATCTGATGAGCAACCCAACCATCTGCCTCGTAATTTACCTGCATCATTCTGTAACTAAATACATGAAAGTTGTTTATGAATTAGGTGAGAATTGCAGTTGAAAGAGAAAGTTAAAGCTGTAAAACAAGCTTGTGCTGGTTGGGGGCAGAGAGAGAGAGAGAGAGAGCTTCTTCTTAAAAACAATACAACCATACAGACAGTGCATCCAACACTAGGGAAACATCAAGTAAGTTATAAAAGCCTCTTTTAAATCACCTAGTCAGCTCTGAGGCACCTTTGACAGCAAGGTTAATTTAATGATGCTGTTTGGCTGTTTAGTAGATGCCTCTTCACTAAACATCTTCTAGTTTTACATTGAAAGTATCTTCTATTTTGTGTACTCATATGCCCCACCCCCTTGCCGTGAGGTTAGGACTTCTCTCTAGATAGATGTCTAGGTGGAAAGGCATCAAAATCTTACCATAATTTCCAAAGCACATCGGATATTTAAACCTACCATTCACACTGATATTTTAACAAGAATACACAAACTAAAGATAGAAGGGTATCTAACCTTAGCCGTTTTATGTCCATTCACGGATAGAGAATATATGTAGTCAAACAAAGGCTCCTGGCACTCCTGAAGATTGCCTGGAAGGGAGGGCCAGTAGTTCATTTGGAGATTGATATTCAAGTGAGGAGCACAGCTGAAGATGCACAATTAATGGTCTTATAAATGGCTGTCCAGAAATATTTTCACACACATGAAGACAGGAATACATAGAATACATGCTTAGATACTAATCAGACAAATGTCACAGACAAAGGGAAAAATCAATGAACATACTCCCATGGTGGCTCAATATCTCTGTTCCATATGCCCTGCAGGTTTGATGCCTGAGTTCCAGGGCGTGAACAAGAAATAAGCAAATATCTACCATATTTAGGAACAGTAACACTACCAACGAGGGATCTTCATCAATTTTAAAGGATTTCACCCTATCTGAAGTAGAAATGGAGGCTTCACTACCATTCAAACATTTATCAGTTAAAGAGCACCCATTCCTCATAAAACTTTTGGAGCTTTTGGAAAGCTGCAGCGAGACGCGATGAAAAAGATCTTGGTAGTCATTCACATGACGGGCATAAAGCTCAGAATAAGAAAACTCTTTTATTGAATTCAATGCGCTAAGAACCTCAGAACTGGGATCCCTTTTGGAATCAGAAGGCTTGGTGAATGGCCCGTCAAATGAAGATGATGCTGCTACAACCATAATGGCCCAATCACAACCCTCAATCCGAAGTTTCTTGCCATCTAAAACGTTTAAAGCACCAGAATTATCACTAATCTGTAAATCAAGAACAGCAGAAAACAGAATTCCTTTCGGATTGTTATCTTCGTTTGCTTTAGGTGCCATTCTTTTGCCAGGACAACTTCCTTCCATACTTGATTTAACAATCTGGCTTCTTCCGTTTACATATGAATTGTGTTGTAATTTGCTGTCTAGAGACACTGTGAAGTTCAGAGACCCTGGTTTGTTTCCAGAAATCTTTACTACAATCGCTTGATCTGGATTCGAGACAAAGTATTCCCGTGCAAATTCTACATCACCTACCGAATATTTTACATTTACTGTTGCAGTATCCAAGTCCAGCACTCTGTTATATGACTTTTCATCATATTTAGCATGCGATCCATCAAACTCTATCTTGATATCTCCAAGAGGTTGGTATACCTTTATCATGAAAAGGAATCGAAAAGGAATGAGTGAAACTAGTTGAGGATTCCTCTCCTCCCCCCACCCCCACCAAAAAAACAAAAAGAAAAAGAGAAAGAAAAAATATCTGAGAATTGAAATGCAGGAAGTCTTGTCCAAGATAAATGATACAAAGCCAAGACACCAAGTAAATAAGCCATGAAAGAAACCTTTACTCCACTTAATGTAGGCAGCATAAATGCTGCAAAAGTAATGTCATCCTACATTTTGATGGACACAGAAGTTCAATACCTAGACACTGTTAAATTTTCCACCGTATCTGCTGACCCTACTTTTCCATCTCTTTTGCAGCCAGAAATACTATTTTCTTTTCAATAAGCCTAATGCAAACTATACCTTGGCAAACAATGACCCTCCTAAGCATTATAGTAACACGTCAAGCACGGATGGAGGACTTATCTCCGATCACATTAAAAGTATAACTAGTTTAACAGTGTTTCAACAAGCTAGAGCATTAATGGAGGTGTGATTATAGTACCAATTGCAATTAGCTTTCCTCGCCTACAACACCTGAGATTCCCTTTTAGGCTTGAACAGGATAAGCAGTTCAAATTGCAACAAATACTACATACTTCTTCAGTAACAAAAACTGTATGCTATAAACAGGTTAAGGCTTACAGTGGCTATTCCAACATAGAGTTTATAATAGATGTACTTCCTATTAGAATTGCATATAGACATCTATAGGACATCACCCAAAAAAACAGCTAAAACAGACAAAAAAATCTACCTACAAAAAGAAAATAATAATAATAATTGAGTAGTATACCTCGGTTGGAATTCCTGATAATTCGAGTGCTCTAGTAGTAGCTTCTGCATATAAACCATCATCAACAAGCTTCCTAACCTCAGATAGCACTTCTGGAGCCTTTGGATCAGTGTAAACCCCAGGACCCCCCGTCCAAAGCGTGTCCTCTGCAACCAACCAGAACCCAAATCATAACATCAAATCAAAAACTAAAAGCTGATATACTTTTAACATTCTTGAAAAAATAAAATTTCAAAACTTTCTAGTCTAGCTTGTTAGATCTGTGAGACACAAACAAAATCAAGAACAATAACTGATCATCCCAAGAAAACAGGCCTAAACAAGAAGGTAAAAACATAGGAACTTTCTTGAAAATTACTCAAAAAAGAAAAGAAAGTTGTGAACTTTATACCATTGAGATTGAGAATTTCAGAGGGAACACCACCCCAGTTAGACCATAGCACCAAGACGGCCATTACCAATGGGAAGAGCATCAGTCCAATCCTCAGCTGGCTCATTGAACCTAATCTCAAGAGGGTCCTCAGAATTAGCCTCTGAATTTGAGGAAAAACTTGGGGTCCATGCATCTCTGTCAGTGGGTTGTTTCACAATAACCCATTCTTGATCTTCCATTTGTTTAATGGAAGAACAAGTCTGAAAAAGCAAAAACATATTTAAACTAAAGAATACTGTTGAAAAGATAATTAAATTAAAGATAGCCAGTTTTGTTTACTTTTATATTTCTACCACTTAATCTTGAAAAGTATTAAGGAAATAATTAAAAGAAAGGGTCAGTGGTTGCTGCAGTTGTCAAATGGTTGCTGAATTCTGGCAGTGAATAAGTGAAGTGGAGTAGAAATTGAGAAAGTGATGGCAAAAACAAAAGAAATGAGCATTGGGCGGCAGGCCAACAAGGCACCTGTTGCTTTCACGCTTTGAATGCAACGATACACGTAGGTGTACTGCCACCACTTGGTCCATGCTTTTCTTGTTTCTTGCGCTAGCTATTGTATTGTTTTTTTAACGTTTGTCAGCTGTCACATACTGGCAAGCAGTCCCCTCGGTTAGTTGCCTAGTGATAGTCTATTACACTGTTACTGGGATGGTAAAGCAAACAAACGTAATTGAATCCGGCTCTATAAAGATTTTATTTGGGTTTAATTCGTGGATAATCAAGTAAGGTTGAACAAGAGTTTATTTATGTTTAATTCGTGGATAAAAGGAAGATTTAGGAGGTGTTTAGTTTATAAGTATGAAAAGAAAATATGAAAATTAAATTTAATGATATTCAAAAATGTTATTTGGTTGAGTACTATAGAAATCATTCTATGAGAATAAAAGTGTTAGAAAATGACGACTTTCATTCTTTACTTGTGACATGGGTTTCAAATTGAGTAACTCATTAATATAATGAAACCCATTCTTATTTCAAACAAAACAAGTAAGGAAGAATGATATAAATACTTCCATAACAATAGTAGAATTTATGATTCCCATTCCGATTCCGATTCCCGATTATAAACCAAACACCTCCTTAGAACTCATTAATTTTTGTATTTGGTTTGATAAACTAAAGACTTCAAATGCATATGTAAAAAAATTTAACGAGTAGAGATCCATTGAAAGTCAATCAGTTAAAAATTCCTTCGAAATTAGATTTAAAAATATAGAAAAATTCTATAGTTACTTTTATGCAATTATTTTTTTATATTTTAAATATTTATACAATACAATATAATGTATTTTAAATGGTTATACTGTACAAATTTTTAAAACAAATGAATGATTCTAAAAAAAGGATTATATATATATATATATATATATATATATATTATACAATACAATATTATGTGTTTTAAAAGTTTGTATTGTACAAACTATTAAAGTTAAAGGAATAATTTTTTAAAATAACGGTAAAATTTTCAATATATATATATATATAATTAAATTTAAACAAAATTATTACTAATGTCGTTAAAATAATTAAACAAATTTAAACATTGGTGTACATTTGATTTGTTTTTACGTTTCATTTGCATCCTTATATGTTATTGCCAATTGGATCATTGTTATCTCCCACAGCCACAACTACCTCTATTTTACATAAGGCCCAAGAACCAGGACCCAGCATCTTTTACGGGGACTTCGGCAGGGACAAGGCCCTTACTTTTTGCCACAAATAATATAGATCTTGGCCCACGCCGATCTGTAGAATCGCTGATTCCCAGAAATTCATTTGTGATTCTTATCAAACGATCCGTGGCCCAAAATAAAAGGATCTCCTCACATGTCTACAAAATGATATTTCTCCGAGTTGGCCCAAAGCAGTTGCTCTATTAGAATTTAAGTTTTCCATAACTACCCTTGAAGATCTTTTGCATTTCCACTTCCCTCTCCATGTTATTTGTAGACCGGCCGGAGATCAATATCAGGCCCAGCCCAACCCAATCTCCCATCCGAGATGTGAAATGCCACTCGATCGTTCATTGAAAGTTGAAACATCAAATTTTTTTTTAAAGGAAAATAACTTATAAAAATTTAAATTCAAAATTACTTGTCAAAGTCATTTTATGTAATAAAATTATACGTGATCATCAATCCTTTAATTTTAAATATTCGATTAAATTTCGTTCATTTTTTTTCAAATCTAGTGATAGATCAGTAATTTTTATCATTTTATCATTTTGTATAAATATATTATTTTTTCTAATAATTTTGTTGTCCTTGTAATTACCTTTTGAATCAATCCCTAAACAAAACAAGTAGGAAAATTTTATACAATATAATATTATATATTTTAAAAATTTATATTATATAATCTTTTCAAATCAATAAAATAATTTTTTCATTGAAACTATAAAATTTTGTAAACAAATAAAAGTAAATTAAATATATATATATTTTTTGTGCATATCTTGAGTTAAAGAATACAGTATTATAGGGCATGGGAGAGTGTAAACAAACTAACAAAGGATGACATGAGGACGTTGTGTCGGATGAAGACGGTAATCTAGGAACCAGACGTTTGCGAAGATTTTGATTTTGATTTTTATTAGGGTTAATTGTAATATGCACCCCTAAATTATTACTATTTTACACTTTGTAATTTAAACTATTAATTTTAATAATTTAGAACCTTTATTATTAATTCTTAATACATTACTAAAAATTAATTTAAAATCAGTGAATATTGATAGTTTTTTGTAATAAAAAGATTTTAATACTAATATACAAATAAGAATATTTTAGTAATAAAATAAAAATTACAGTTTTTAAAGCCTTTTCACCTAAAAAATAATTTAAAAAAATAACAAAATTTTAACTAATTTGATTAATGTGTTAAAAATGATATTATATAGTAGTAAGTAATGTGTTAAAAATGATAATACATAGTAGAAAAAAATACTATAATTGATAATTTAGAGTATGAAGTGCAAACGGTTACAGTTCAGGGGTTAATGTTACAATTTACCCTTTTTATTAGTTTATTTTTTCCAGTAAAAAAATGTCTCATCAGTCAGTCCATAGTTGTTCCGATTTCCAAGAAAACTGAATATTTTCCACACGTGTCTACTCTGATTCTTCACTTGCCACGTCTCAACCAAGTGTCTTCTGTGTACGTGATCACCCAGCTAAGCTTAAATATCTGCTCAGTTGTTCTATCATGTCATCCTTACAAAAAAAAAAAAACTTCTAACATCTATTTAATAAAAATTAAAAATAAACAAAAGCTCTCTGCAAAATACATAAAAAAATCGAATAAGTGATAGATAAGGGTAATTTTGAAAAAAAAATTACTTAATATTTACTTGATATTTTAAAAAGATAGATAATTTTATACATAACGATAAATAAAATAAAACGTAAAGTAATTGGTAAACATCTTAGGTGAGTATTTCAAATAGTTGAAAAAGCATTTTTCCTCCTAATATACTAATTTTCATGAGTTCGACCACTCAAAAAAAAAAGATTTAGTACAATATTTAGATATGTCAATCAAGCACTTGTGAGTTTGATTAGAGTATAGTAATTATTAAATTTTATAAAAATAATTTCCACATTTAATTAACTTTGAACAATCGCATCAATACGCCCTGTGCCAAATTGATCAGAATTTGAGTTAATGCTCGACTCTATCTGTGCTAATTGCACAGGGAACACAAACAGAAATGAATGAAAAGCATGGTTGCAATTTATTTTGTGAGGTATATATATATATATATATATATGAGATAAAATAATAATTGAAAAATATGTATAAATTTTTTAAAAAATAATGATAAAAAATATCATCCAAATGCAGACTGACATAAACAAAAATAGAAAAAGAAGTGATTCAAGTCAAAAATTCTTTACTATTCATTAACTCTAACAATATATTATAGAATGAATATTATATATTATTAAATTATAAAATAATAATAAAATAATAAAAAAATTTATTTTTAATAATGCAAACGATTAATATATTTTTTATATATTATGAAATGAATAATAAAAATTCTACATAGTGGATACAGGCAATTTAGCTGTTATACTACTTGCCTAAATGTATTTATTGGTAGTTTTGTGAGAGTTTTCAGTTTTAAGTTTTACTCGTAAATCGTTTGAGTGTAATTGCCTAATTTTGCTTTGGACGACTAAAGCCAACAATTTTCTTGGGCATGGTGGGGTTGCAAGTTTCGACTGGTTACGATAAAACCGAAGTCTTGAAATGCAAGTAACGGCCGTAACGCCAATCCAAGATTTAGTGAGAGAAGAACAACACGAAACACAACCTCATCAGCCTGAACAACTAGAGATCTAATTAATAAAGGACTACTAATTTAATTAATGTAGTCAAATGAGTAACTGATTATGACTCTTAATTTCTCAATTAAACTTTGATTGGAAATACTTTAGATAAATTTAATCTTTAAATTTATTTATAGACGTTGTAATTGGAATAAAACTTATAAAATAATAAATGACAATAATTGATTTAAATAAAATTTCATAAGATTTATATTTTGCACGGGCAAAAAAATCTTTGCTATTAAGTTAGCAATGTGAATGATGTATTTTAAATTATTAGATGATTGAAAAATAATTAATTTTTTTTTTATTTTTTAGTTATCTTAACAACGGACATATCCATCATATATTATATAGTGAGTAACAGAAACTTATTCCTATATGTGGGATTCAAAATCGAATCTATTTAAATACTTTCTTAATTTTAAAATAACTGTCACGTTAAAATGTTTTACTTGTTTTATGTTATCTACCACTTTAAAAATTTGAAAAGTATTAAAATATTTGTTTTTAACTTTTACCCTTAATTTCACATTAATAAAGGGATAATTATGCAATTAAGATATTAATGCAAAAGGATATTTACTCACTTCCAACTATCCTTGTGCAAAATTAATACAATTTAATAATTTTTTTAATTCGTATGCACCAATCAAAGGTGATAATTATTTTAAAACGGAGGAACTAATTTTTAACGACTAAGAATCTTCTATCTCATATCTTGTGTTATTATCTGTCACATTACTAAATAAACAGTTAAGATTACTCAATTAAAATTACTCTACAAATTTTTACTATTTATTTGACGATGTAATAGGTGGAGATGGAAAATATAAGACAAGAAGATCTCGTGACGTTTTTTACAAGATTATCACAACAAACAAGCTAATTAATGACTTGATCAAATCTTAAAAGAAAGCAAACAACACCTAGCTAGCTATCTCACCACCTAGCTAATGCTGTCTCGTTTTTGCTTTCAATAAATACGACAGAAGCTTCCGTCGTTTTCTCCTATAAGCCTATAAAAACACAGAGTCACACAGCTACCCTGAATAGACCTTTCATTTCACCATCCTTCTTTTTCTTTCAAACTGTAGAATCATCATCATTCATCAATGGCTGGTGGTGGCGGAAACGGCGGTGATGGGCTTGAAAATCACGGTGACCCGCTTTCAACCGGGTCATATTCCCAACTCCTCTTTGCTGATGACGTGGACGATCTTGATCCAGATGGCTGCTTCAATTTCATGACTTCCTCCTTCAATTCATCTGATCATAACCCTCCAAAAATGCTCTCTTTTGGTGATTATAATGGCGAAGAATTTGATTTTGTTTTGGACAAATTTACTGAAAAGTTTGCTCAGAAGAATAATGCTGGAGTGACATGCAGTGATTCCTCTTCAGCATCTTCAACAACAAATAACAGTAGCACTACTATTGTTGGCAAGACCAACAACAATGTTAATAACTATTTACCAAAGTCAAATGTAAGTCCATTCTAATACTAGTAGTAGTTTTAATGTTCAGCGTCACCCACGTAACGTGTTGTTGGCACGGCTAATAAATTATTGCTTGAGCTTTCGGATGTGGTTATTTATGTTGGTTTTTTTTTTTTTTTTAATTTATGCAATCTTTACTTATCAAAAAAAAAAAAAAAACTGTTGTAAAAAAATCAAGAATTAAGGAAAAATAAAGAAAATAGTTTTGGGCTTAATTTTCATTTGTTTGTAACTTACTAATTTAACCTTGCATGTTGGTTTTTTGGGGTTTGTTCAATTGTTTGTCATTTTGTGCAGAAAAGGAGAAATGTGTCAGCGACTGAGACTATCAATGATGAACCAGTTCAGAACGTCTCCGAAGGAGCTCCGGTGAAGGGAAATCAGAGAAATTGTAAGAAGAAGAAATCTGCTGATAATTCACCAACTGATCAGACGACGATGACCGGACATGCAAAGGTGAGACCGTCCAAAAACAGCACTTGCATTGCATGTTGATGATTAATCATCTAAATATCTTTAATTAATCAAATGTGCAAAATGTTTGTCTAATTAATTTGTGTGATATAGGTTAAAAAAGAGAAACTTGGAGAAAGAGTCATAGCTCTTCAACAACTTGTTTCGCCCTTTGGCAAGGTCGATTTTAATTTTTGCCATTTATATATTTTGTCTATATCAATAGCACAAGGATCACATTATAATTAAGAATACGGATATATTTGATTATGAATTTATCGCAGTAATTCAGAATGGACTCAATTCAAGTTACTATAATAATGTAAAACTTATTTGTTCAGAACGAGCCACATTACTTTCATACGCGTACTCTTGTGAAAGTGATTAATTATAATGACTCGTGGATCGAATTTATTTTAGAATTTTCCGACTTTATCGTAACTTTGTTTAATTTAATTTTGCATTGTGTTGTACTTTTCTGTAAGACTGACCTACAGAAAATTGATACTACTGGCTAGTAGTAATGTAGATATAACTGATGGATGGTGCAGACGGATACGGCATCAGTACTTCATGAAGCGATGGGTTACATCAGATTTCTGCAGGATCAGGTTCAGGTCTTGTGTTCTCCATATTTGCAGCGTCTGCCTTCTTCGGCCCACCTCCTTGTATGTATACACACACCTTTACGTGATGTCCTTGTGTTTTTCAATATATATTTATATATATGGAAAATCCTAGATTGATTGATTCATTAATTCATATCTCCTTTTTTTTTTGGCTGATAGAGATTTTAGTTTAATTGAGTTAATTTTGCATTTACTAGTGCTTATCTTGATGTTTACTGGGCACCTCTTTTTATCCTACCTAAAGGAGAAAAAGTTACTTTAGTGAATTGTTTGTGGCTCTAAAAAGGGTAAAAAAAAAAACTGAACAATCCACTAGAAGAAAAGCTATACGGTACGTACTGTCATTTAATCATGTAGTAATTGGGAATTCGAAGCCCATATCAGCCTTGTTGTTTAATGGGAAAAAAACTTAACTAGACTTGATTTTTGGGGCCCCGATGTAGGCATCATTGTGTGGATTAATTGAATTTTGTGAAATCTTGTTTACGTATGGTGGTGGTGTCATTTACCCTATTCCGCACCATAGGGTCGGGCTAAAAATTGATCCCTGTAAGTATTATCCTTAAGTTTTTTAGGTAAAATGACTCTCAATACCACCTAGAAATACAAGAAAAATGAGAAATGAATTTGTAGATTTACCATGAAGTGTAAACAAAGAGTAATTAATCTGGTGAAAAATTAAGGACTTACTTTTGAAGTTCATAAAATAGGTTGGCAAGTGTGTGACCTTGTGGTCAAGCATAGTACCGTAGACATGGACTACTTTAGAATTTCCCACTTTTCGGAATAATGTTGGGGGATATTAGAAATGCACAATGGTAGCCCATGGGCAAGTCCAAATCTATCATAACTGTCCTTTTTTATTTTGTTCCGTGAATAAAACAGGAGAAAGGCGGAGAAAACAGGGAAGGTGAATCAAGAAAGGATCTAAGAAGCAAGGGACTATGTTTGGTTCCAATAGAGCTAACGCTACGTGTGGCAGAGACTAATGGAGCTGATTTTTGGTCACCGGCTATGGTCAAGAAGTTATCATCAAACCAATAATTCACTAGTACTGTGAAATTGTGTATGGATGGCATTACAAATTTTGCATTTTGACCAGACTGCAAACTTCATCATGTGTTTCTTCCCAGATGAAGAAAGCTGTAAAGGTAATTTGAGCAAGTACGTACATGTGGTACTCGTAAATTATGGAAAAAGAAAGAAAGGTACATGGTACTTGTAGTCGTAGGCATGGAAAATGAGGGAAAATAGGAAGCATATAAGTTAGTAATTAGTACTAGTAATTTGTACTGTCGAAGTATGTGGATCTTATCAGAATTTTTTATGACCGTGATTCCAAATTATCAAAACAAAAAAAGGACCTATTTTACCTAGCACCTCTATGTTATCTTTTCTTTTCTTGGTAATTTAGTACCATTAGACTGGAGAAAAAATGCAGATGAATGCATTTATCACATCTGCAGTTTCTGGTTGCTGAAGATCCACATAGTCAGCCATAATTTATTACTATATGGCAAGTCTTTGAAGTTAGCTCATGGCTGCAGGTTTTTTCATAAGGTATTGGTACACCAACTACCAATATATAAAAAATGTGAGTCCCATATTGGGATAAAAAACTATGAACCTCATGTTAGAATTCACATGAAATCTACAATTTTTGTGTTTTAATACATCAAATTTGTTACCTTAGTCTATACATGATCAAGAATATATAGTGGTTGCATGTCCACATGTCTCTAATTGTAGACAAAGCTCTATTTTTTCTTTTCTTTTGCTAGTGTATTTTTCTTTTCTTTTTTCTTTTAAAGAAAAATTTTAAATAGACTTAATTTTTTAAATTATAAAATTTAGAATTGGAAAAAAATTAAGGTATGCATATTTTGTAGACCACGTGACACAAATAGAGGGATCTACTTATGGATCTAACATCCGAGTCCACCTTTTTTTTTTTTTTTCTTTCATGTACAAGAGGTAAGGGCTATTGGTTAGCATTACGGAATTAGAATCGAAATTAGATTCATATTTATGAGTTTTCATATGCTGAAATTATTAAAATAACTTTTGCTTGGAAAGTGTTATTGGAAATTAGTATTATATTAAATCAATATTATTATTTATATTTTTCTTTTTTTTTAAACCTTATTCTCTTTCTTTATCTCTGTCTTGTAATCCGTCACCGTCTACCATCGACTTCAGATCTTCTTTGTCTTTGCCGCAGATAACAAACAACTTTACGGAAATATATGTTATTTATTTAGAGTCTTGGACATTGAATAGATCAAAAGTGAAAGAATAGGAAAAAAAAATATTACCTAAAAAATAACAAGAAATATTGAAAAATTTTCAACTTTCTATCTCCTCTACTCCATCCATCATGCTCACAACTCCAGAAAGAACAACTTTCCTTGATCTACTTGTTCTTGTACTTTAAATAAGTAGATCCAACTTTGGCTTATTTGGTATATTTCAAATCCAGTTTTAGCTATTCATTTTTAGGGTATGTTTCATTGATTTCGGTAGAAGAGGAAAGAGAGGAATAGATGCATAGGGGGTATGGTAGCATCGGAGGATATTAAAGAAAAGGATGAGAGAAGAAGGGCTGGATAAGATATTGGAAGAAAAAGAGGATAGGGGAGACTGGAGGAAAGGACAGTACGGGTGGTGACTGATGGTGAGGGAAATAAATTTTTTTTTTTTTTTATACCAACTTGGGAATCAGATTTGATTATCAACCAAAACCTCCTAATTTGGTTGAATATCAAAAATTTCCAATCTATTAGAGATTCATTTCAAAATTTTAAATCCATTTCTATGCTATCTAAGCAATTGGTATGAAAGTATATCTGATTCCTAATTCTGATTCTCTTGTACCAAACACCCCAAAGTGTATCTAACATATAGTATAATGCATGATTTTCTAAATTAGGTTTAAACACTTTTCTATATAAGAAGCACAAAGCATGATTTTCCATATATAATGTCAAATTCAACAATTTTCTAAAATTATCCTCTATATAGGATACTATATATTCTCTTCAAGTTTAATGCTAAATTCATCTGTTGGTTAATATTAAAGAACTCTGGGACTACACAATTGACTAAAAACTGTTTCTCCAAATTTGTAAATGAATTAAACGATTTCGTCAATTGTTCAAGATGATTTTCCAAGTGTACCAAAAGCTTTACAAACTACATGAATACTATTGGTCATGATGATCTAGATTACTCATGTGCATTGTTTTTGTTTTAATCTTGACGGTTCAAATTATTTAGTGTATACTTCAACAAAAAAAAAAAATTAGTTTGTGTATTTTTTAGGCATCGTTGTATAGTTGTGACAAATTCTTGTTCAGTTGTATAAATAAACCAATTCATGAAGACAAGTACTTAAAGTTTGAGAAATACAAAAGAAGAAGAAAATGGCTATCTCATGATCTCATCTAGCCAGTGTAGAGTATCTATTATATATAATACAACAACATCATAATATACATTATCCAAATACAAATATGATAACAAAGACTAATCTATGAAGTTAGTTACGTGATGGAGTTGGTTACGGGATTCAATACAAGTAAATGGTAATGAGATCCCAAGCGGGAGATCAACAAGACTCGATCGGTTAATTCTTCGTGATGTTATGAATGTCTTGTATAGTTATAGTACTGTTTCAAGAGTTGCTATGTGATGGTACTTTCTCTTTCATGGCTTAATTGTTATTTTAGAATAGCATATAAGAATTAAAGAAGTCATCAAGTTATATTAATTTTTTATAAAAATAGTTCAAAGTAAATAAACTTTTCTTTGACATTAGTATTAATTATTCAATTATATAATACACTCTCCATTAATATAATATTAAAAAAATTCATTTATTACTTCCTTAAATTTCTAAATAGATAAATAATTTTGCACAAAATAAGGCGCATAAATATACATGATGAAACTGAGGGAGTAAAATTTAGATGGCCTTTCTCAACAGGCGTGCTAAAAAGTAGACCGTGACTATTGAAAATTTCAATGGTGATTTGTGTAGTGGAGGACACCGACCGCGACTCAATTTTTCAAGATTTCTACAGAAGAATTGGAGCTGGTACCTGATCTCTTATCTCACTCGTAGACCTTGTAATATAAATTAAATATTATAAAATTTATAACATTAACTGATGTAAATTTTTTTTTATAATATTTAATTTTAATTATAAAATCTACAGTTTGAGCCAAAATTTCATCAAATCTATGTAAGTATTTTCCGTTTACATGTACTCCAATATTTTTCACTTGAAAGATGTATGCTGTATAGAATAACATAAAACATTCCTTGACTAAGGTTTTGTGTACCAAAATGTATTCTAACATTTGAATTCAAATTAGTTATTAATTGAGAGTGTAAAGAGAATAGATCTCTCGTGATAAGCTTGGGTAACAAATATTTTGAATGTTGACTTGTGAATTAATAATAAAGGTGGTCAAGTAGGATAGCTACTAATTACTACTTTGAGACCGCAATTTTTTATATAAATTCCATTTACAATAAGTGAGATAGAGTTCTTAATTTATATTTATATATATCACTCTAATTCGTTAAAGAAAACTTTTTCAAAATTATGTGATCAATATCCGTGACTCATGGTATAGAAATTCATTGGTTTGATCGCATGTTTGATATTTCAAATACTACTAAAGTCACAAAGTTAGTCCGCTTATTTGTCCTAGTTTATTGTAGGTTTAGATCAATTTCAAGATGTCCAAATGTCAATCCTTCAATGTAAAGATAATGTTACGCGTAGTACTTGAGTATATTCGGAACGTCATTTGGACATCTACCCTGCAAGACTTCTATTTTTGGGGAAATTCTGACATTCAAGTCATTATACAAGAGTTTATAGAGAATTTTAGAACCAAAAGTATAAAGATGAATAGCTAATGAATAACTAACTTTATCAATGGTGCTGTTTATACTAACTTGGATAGACTTGAATGGTTTATGGATTTAAGAAGAATTAAGTGTCCATTAGAGGCTCAACTACTTGGATTGAAGTTCATTTTGTTTTTGGGTTAAAATGACTAAAATACTCCCATGAGCTTATGATCTCATTATATATATATATATATATATATATATATATATATATATATATATATATATATCATGTGCACAATCGATGATGCAGTTAGAGTTCTTAGTTTGTTTAATGTACAAATGTACTATTAGATGTTCATTTGACGATGCGATTATACTTGGGGAATGGAAAATTTTTATGTGAACTCGATTTATGAAATAGTGTAATAGACATCTAAATTTATAAATCTTTATAAAATTTATAGATCAAAGAATCATGAATTCGGTTTATACAAAAAAATTTCGAAAAACAATTACGGCTTTAGACTAGAGGTGGATTTATGTTGGAAAAAAAGGATCGCTGGGGTGGGCTCCTGTTATTAGGTAATAAAAGTCTGAGTTGTTCGGATTAGCGGAGTGGAGCCTCGAAAGTTTGGTGCATTTGCATAGAAAAGTTGTACATTCACAAAGTGAAATGTGTACATTGGCGTAGCATTTAAAACCTGGATTTATTTTTCTCACATGTTCTTACTCATTCAAACATGATCATCCATGGCCGTGGGCGTTCAAAGTAAAAATTCAAAACTGTGACAAATTAATGCCAGCTACTCCTTTCCTTCCCCTCCAACCCACAGCCCACAATCACCAAAGTCAAAACAAGTACATTTCTCACACCTCTATTAATTAAGATCTGCTACTACAAAAATCTAGTATATATATTTCTCTATTCCCTATATAAAACGAACCAAACCCAACAAATCTCTCACCAAAAACAAACCAACCCTTTTCTTGATTCTTGAGAAGGGAAACTGAACAAATCCCAAAAAAAAAAAAAGAAGATGAAGTACCAAGCTTTTATAGTGGCAGTAAATGCCATTTCTGTTATCATATTCTTTCTATTGCTGTGTTCTAGCTCTGTGCCTGTTGAAAGTACAAGGCTTCTGAAAGACGAGTCTTTTTCCTCCATTGTTGAGGGTATCATTATGGGAAGAGCTTACTCTGGGCCAAGCCGTCGTGGAAGTGGTCATTGATATATATATATTTTTTGCAAGTTTTGTTCTAAAGTTACCTAGTTGGAGATATATATGCATTCTAATCAAATTGGATTTGGGGGGTCACTCATATATAGTTTCCTAGCTAGTCTCAGTTTTCCATTCTTTTGTTCTTCATTTTAACGCTTTTTTTTTTTTTGGGGGACATGAGTAATCTATGTCATGTGCTCATGCAACGAGCCAATCACATACAAATAGATACTGTCCAATGTAAATTGATACAGAAATGTAAAAGTGATGTATACTTGCAGCTAGGTATTATAAGCAAAAGAAATACTTTCAGGTTAATTTTTCCTTTGATCACCTACACTTTTTATAGCATCTTTTGTAGATGTAAATCTAATCGGGTCTTGAATTTAAGGTTTTTTTTTTTTGGTAGAAAATTTAAGTTATTCTCAGGCTTTTCACTTTTGTTGTCCGTAATTGTGTGCATACGTGAAATTTTGGAGCTTATGGAGTGTTGGAACTCATGCCATGGACAGCATGCGAGCAGGAAAAGATGGAACCAATTAATCATTTGTTTAGCTGTAAATTTTGATAAATAATCAACCCTACACAATTTCTAGTTGATCAATAACTTATGCGAGCCTCCTATTTAAAATGGTGTGAATTACTAATTAGTAAAATATATCACCTCATAGTTTTGAAGAAAAGTGAGTCACTATTATAAATGAATATCTTGAACAACTATTAATAGTTAGCCAATGAACATCATAAAATTTTTCTCCAAATCATCTAGGCTAAAAGCCACTAAACATGACTTGTCTTTCAACTTTTTCGTAGTCACTTAAAAGTTAAAAAGTGGTGTGAATATATGCTTCTTATGTAGTATATTTTAGGGTTAATTACACTTTGTATTATAGGTTTTATCTCAATTTACTCCCTGTAAATATTTAATCATCACTTTGTTTTCTTTGACTAACTGTCACCAAAAGTAGTTAGTTTAACTGTTAGTCAATTTTATCAAATGACTAAAGTAACCTTAATATTTAGTTGATAGACCATTTAATTAGTTTGGAGCAAAAAAAAGACATTATTTGTTTTATTACTACCTCTCTATTGGATGTAAAAGCAACATGATTTGCAATTTGAAAAAATAAGAAGAAAAAATAATTTGCCATAGAAAAGGGAAAAAAAATAAAAAGTCGATCGAATGAAAAAGTCTCCAAGCATAAATAGAAACAAATAGAAAAGGGTTTGAAAAAATATTTTGTGGATAATAAATTTATGCTTCAGATATATTAAAATAGACCTGCATGTATACATAAAAATACCTTCATCATTTTATGCTAAAGCATCAGCAACATGAGTTACATGATTACCAATAATTTAAATTAATTTGAGTTTTGTATTAAAACTTTAGAGATTTTTCTTTTATTTAGTTTCTTGCAATTTATACAACGAATTAAATCTTTTTTTTTTTGCTCATGCCACATATTGTGGACATGTTATTTTTCCTTCCAAATAAAAGGTAACAATAGCATAAATATTTCTTTTAGCGGCAATATAGTAAAAATAGTTTATCAACTAAATATTGGAGGGAAGTTATTTTAGTCATTGTGTCCCCTTTTTGACTAACTACCAAACTAACCCGTCATTTTGATCCGTTAGTCTAAAAGAAAAAGTGATTATTAAATTTTTCTAAGGGATATATTTGAGGCAAAATCCATATTACAAGGGTGCAAAATATATATATTACTCATTTTGTCTTCTTTTTGACTAACGGCCAAACTAGCCAATCCTTTTGACCTGTTAGTCATTTTGTCCTCTTTTTGACTAAATGCCAAACTAACCAATTCTTTTGATCCGTTAATGTAGAAGGTAAAGTGATCATTAAATTTTTCTAAGGGATAATTTGAGACAAAGTCCATATTACAGGAGTGCAAAATGTATGTGCGTGTGTCTATATAAAGACAATAAACTCTCTTCTTATGCCAAGTGGCTTCCTCCCATTATCATGTGGCAATGTGTGCTTACATGGAAGATGGATTGGACTTTTTTTTGGCTGAAAAATTACATTTATGCCCCTCATAGTCTTTGGAGTACTCTGACGTAATTTTGTCAATTAATCACTTTCTACTGTCATCTTAGTTAGTTGTTATGTGGACAACTTGCTATTTATATATCTAAAACTATTGAAAGGTGGCTTTTTTAAGTGTCATTAGTGCTCTCAGTTAAATAATTCAATTGTTTGATGTTGTTTTGACATCTAAAAATTTTCTGCATACTTGCTTTATATACTTGAAGTGTTTAATACTTGGATTATGAATGACTTATGAAAAGTATCAACCCCTACGCAAATAAAAATATTGTACTAAGACTTTCTATCATTTTTTTTCTCTTTAATTTTTTATTTAATTATATATTTTGTTGGTTAATGATCATGTCTATGCATATTTCTCCTAATCAATAAAAATTTCCACTTTTTACTCTTTTACTTATCATATTCATTAAAAAATGGAAGGCATCGGCCATGCTTTGCACGGTACATTAATCATGTTGGCAAGGTTGACATATACTGAAATAGAGTGTCTTGACATAATATTTGACTATTTTAAATACTTTTATAATGTGATTGGTAAATATTCGTATAAAATAAATAATTATTCCTCTCTTTTTTCAAACTTTTCATCTTATTCAAAAGAGTAGTAGTAGATCCACTTTGATTTTTTATAAAGTTACAGACACTAATTATAAATTTAAGAGAGTTTTTATTTTAATAGATGACTGTCAAAAAATAGAAAGTGAGATCAATTTAAAATTTATGAATGAAATAAGTATTTCGAGGAGTGATAACAAAATACAGCTTAGGTAGTAAGAAGGTTTTCCTTTGATTTATTAGTTATGGATATAAAGGATCGGAAGAGAAGTGGTTTATTTATTTATTTTTTAAAGCAAGCTTAAGATAAGATCATTCGTTGTTAATTGCTTGGTAAGGGTATGGGGGAGGTGTTTTTTTTTTTATTTTTTTATTTTTTAGTGCAAGCTTGTGCTAAGATCATCTGCTGTTAATTGCTTGGTATTACCAATAATGTCATTCAAATGTAAAAAATTTTACATCTTTAAAAAAAAAAATTAATGAAATTTGTAATTTGTCAATGTAAAATTTTTACATTTAGTTTCACTCTATTTATTGTTCATTTACTTATATCTAAATAATTAAAAGTTAAAAAAAATAATCTAAATAATAAGCTACCATTAATTTTTTCTAATCGAGTAAATTATCATATCCAAAAATCAATTCATTTGGAAAAAATTTCACCATAGAATTACATATTACATTTGAATGGTGAAATTTTTTTCAAATTTTAATATATATATATATATATAAAGTAGTTTAATTAAATGGTAAAATATCATTATTTTTTCTGATTTTTTACAAGACAATTATATAGAGCATGATTAAAATTAAGAACGATTTTGATTTTTGAAATTTTTTTTTTTTCAAAACCACATACAAACACTATTAACACGTCTTATGTAACTCAATCAATGCTAAGGATTCTCTACCCCACTTCCTATTTCATATCTTATCACACTATCTAATGAACAACCAAGATTCTTCTGCTAAAATTCATAATTATATCTAAAAAAAAATCTTGACAATTCATTAACTAGTAGAATAATGAGTGAGATAGAAAGTGAGATAAAAAAAATTTTCCCTCAATTAATGCATTTTTTATTTTTAAATTATAATTAAAACGGGATAAAGTAATATTGGGCACCGGCGCACCCAGCCTGACCATACTAGTATATATATATATATATATATTTCTGATTTAAAATGACTACTGTTTCTAAGTTCTATCCGGAATAAGTATCATTCTTTCGATTAAAGCTCAATGAATGAAAGCCAGCCCAAGGTGAAGGCCCAACACCCATTTCTCAAAGTCAATAATTTATTTCAAGAATGCTATCTACTGAACATTCATTTTTAATTAACGTATTGAAATGGGATTTTCATTCTAATTAATTAGAACTTAAAGCCTTTAAGCGAGAAATGAACCCGAACCCGACTAGTTGTTAACTTGGAAGAGGTAATTTAATCCAATATTAAGCTCGTGATAAGCAATCTAGGTTGTAACACTATAGATCAATTGGACCTTAATTGAGCTAAAAACGATACCATTCCTTTTGAATTTCTTTATTACATTCGTTTTAATTAGAATATATAACTTATATCACAGTCTCAAACTGAAAAAAGGAATTCGTGAAGGTGCAAATGCAGAGCTGTTTAAGGAACATTCGGAGATAGCATTTTTTTTTTTTCCTTTCGGGGTAGAAAGTTTGAGTTTATTATCATGTAAACAGTTTGGAATATATACTATGTATATATCATGTGTTCAAGTATGAACCTCCTAACAATTTTTTTTTTTTGAATAGACTAAGGTGCATGAATCTGTCATGTATCTTGTGATTCTCATTTATCTATATAATTCATTTTCTTTTAAAATTTTAAATCAATATTCTTACCTGAATTATGTGACTAATTTTTTATCACAACGTGTATGCACCTTGATCTATCCAACCCAAGAATTTTTCCCCAACAAGGTAGGAAACTAACGTGCAAGATATATACTTCTGACTGGCAGCTCCTCAGTCAATAGGCATGGCAAAGACTATTTCTTACACAATCACCATAGTCAAAACATGTACATTTCTCACACCTCTATTAATTAATCCGCTACTATAAAAATCTAGTATACATATATATTTCTCTACTCCCTGTAAGATAAAAGGAACCAAACCCAACAGATCTCTCACCAAAACAAACGAACCCTTTTCTTGATTCTTGATTTTTGAGAAGGGAAACTGATCAAATCCCAAAAAACAAAAAGAAGATGAAGTACCATTCTTTTATGTGCACATGATATAGAGATAAATCCAATGTAAATTGATACAGAAATGTTAAAAGTGATGTATACTTGAAGCTAGATATCATACACTAAAGAAATTAACGCTTTCAGGTTTATTTTTCCTCTGATCACTTATTCTTTTTATAGTATCTTTTGTAGATGTAAATGTAATCGATCGGGCCTTGAGTATAAGTTATTCTCTGACTTTTAATTTGCTGTCCGTAATTGTGCACATGTACGTGAAATTTTGGAGCTTATGGAGTGTTGGAACTCATTCCTTGAAGAACATGCAAGCAGGAAAAAATGGAACAAATTAATCAGTTGTTGAGCTGTAAATTTTGATAATTAATCAACTATAGTTATCTAAATCTTATTAGCTTGATGAATAACTAATGCAAACCTATCATTTAAAATGGTGCCGATTACTATTTAGCAAAATATTATCACCTCATATTTTGAAGATAAGTGAGTCACTATTATAAATATTATAATAAATGCCTTAAATCGCTATTAGTAGTTACTCAATGATCATCATAAAAATTTTCTCAATCATCTAGGCTAAAGGCACCAGACATGAGTTGTTTTTCAATTTTTTCGTAGTGACTTAAAAGTTAAAAAAGGTGGTGTGAATATATGCTTCTTATGTAGTATATTTTAGGATTAATTATATTTTATATCATGAGTTTTATCTCAATTTATTCTCTATAAATATTTAATCATTACTTTACCCTTTTTGAGTAACAATCACCAGAAATAGTTAGTTTAATTGTTAGTCAATTTTATCAAATAACTAAAACAGTCTTAATATTTAGTTGATAGACCATTTTATCATTTAAGAGCAAAAAAAAGACATTCTTCTTTTATTATTACCTTTCTATTAAAATGTGTATGTAAAAGCAATATGTTATGACCCGCACCTTGAAAAAACAAGAAGAAAAAATAATTTGCTATATAAAAAGAAAAAAAAAAAGTGATCGAATGAAAAAGTCTCCAAGCGTAAATAGAAAATGGTTTGAAAAAATAGTTTGTGGATAATAAATTTATAAGAGACAAAATATATTAAAATAGATTTGTATATATACATAAAAATACAGGTACTATTTTATGCTAAAGCACCAACAACATGAGTTATATGATTAGCAACGACTTAATATAATTTGACTTTTATATTAAAATTTTAGAGATTTTTCTTTTATTTAGTTTTCCCCAATTCATACAACAAACTAAATCCATTTTTTTTTCACGCCAGATGTTGTGAGCATATTATTTTTTCCTTCCAAGTAAAAGGTAACAATTTTTTCACGACTTAAATTAATTTGACTTTTATATTAAAATTTTAGAGATTTTTCTTTTATTTAGTTTCCCCAATTTATACAACAAACTAAATCTATTTTTTTTTCAGAGATCGCCAGATGTTGTGAGCATATTATTTTTTCCTTCCAAGTAAAAGGGAACAATAGCATAAATATTTCTTTTATCACCAATATGGTAAAAATAATTTATCAACCAGATATTGGAGGTTATTTTAGTCATTTTATCCCCTTTGACTAATTGCCAAATTAACCATTCCATTTGACCCGATAATCTACAAGGTAAAATGATTATTAAATTATTTTATGGGATACTTTAAGACAAAATCCATATTATAGGGATACAAAGTGTAATTATCCCGATATTTTAACATCTTAGTTAAAAGGCTTAAAGGATAAAGCTCTCTACAAATGCTATCAGTGTGGGTCTTCTGTGATATTTTTTAGTATGACACTTATATAACACTATTTAAATGAGAGACATGTGTCTCTAGGGTAATATGTGTCATTCATCTAAATGGTGTCTCACAAATATTACACAAAAAATTTCACAAAAAATCCAAAACGAAATGCTATGAAATGTTACCCAGGGCTTCCCTAGACTATCAGGGAAGTCCTGCATATTTGATTCATGTTTTACGTTCGACACTGAAATCTAAAGTGCTATTCAACAAAAATTCGGAATATATATATTTTGAGTAGATTCTTGAATACATCGAGATGTATGGTCTTGTTTTGTATTTTGTGGTATTTATTTATTCATATAACTTTTTTTTTTTTTTTAAATTCTAAGTTAATTTTTGTATTTAGATAAAATGTTAATTTCTGACCGCAAAGTACATAAACCTTAGCCTGCTCAAGAATTTTCCTATATTCTGATTTAAAATGACTACTATTTCTAAGTTCTATCCAGATAAGTATCATTCTTTCGATTCAAATTCAATGAATGAAAGCCAGCCCAAGGTTAGGGCCCAATTCCCATTTCTCTAACTCAACAATTTATTTCAAGAATGCTTATACTGAACATTCATTTTTAATTAAGTTATTGAAATGGGATTTTCATTCTAATTAATTAGAAGTTAAAGCCTTAAAGCGAGAAATGAACCAGAACCTCCGACTAGTCGTTAACTTGGAAGAGGTAATTTGATCAAATATTAAGCTTGTGATCAGCATTCTAGGCTGCAACACTAAAGATCAATTGGACCTTGGGCTACAGATGGTACCATTCCTTTTGAATTTCTTTATGATATTTGTTTTTGGGAAACAATTTTATTAGCCTCTCACATTTTATGTTTATATTTTTTAATTCTTCACATTTAAAATGATATATTTTTGTCCCTCACAAATTTAAAATGTACCGTTTTGATTCATCGACACAATTATTAACATATTTTAACCTGAAATAGTCACATGTGTATTGAATGTTATATTTTTCATGGGTAAAATTAGTAACACAAATTTTAAATATTAAACGACACTACCATCCAAAAATTCTCACCTACCATCACCACCCCTATTCTTTTCCTTCGCAGTTTTTCCTCTACCAACTCTATTCAAACAGTTCCAATCCTTTTCTTTTTAGGACAATTTATTATTTAAGGTTATGTATTGTCAATTATCAGGTTACACTTGTTTTTTCAAGCCAAAACATACCCGTAATTGTATCGAGAGACCAAAATAGTATGTTTTGAATTTATGAGGGATTAAAATGCAAAATTTTGAATGTGAGATACTACAAAAATACAAACGTAAAATGTGAAGAACTATTAAGGTCATTTTCCCTTAGTTTTAACAAGCATATAGAGCAAAATGTACCAATTGTCATTAAACTATTATGTTTTTACAGACAAGATCACTGAACTACTTGTTTTGCAAATTTGTTCACTAAATTTGGTCATCGAATTATCTTAATTGTGTGTCTACCATCACCATGAAAATAAAAATAGTGACCTTAGACACATACTTAAAGTAATTCATTAACTAATTTTACAAAATAAATAGTTTAATTACCTTGTATATAATAATGTATAATTTGGTGACCATTCGAGTATTTTGCTCTTGAATATATAACTTATATCACAATCTCAAACTTAAACAAAGGAATTCGTGAAGCAAATGCAGCTGTTGGGATAAATCTCTCTCTATATAGATAGGTAATTTTTCTCTATTTTTCTATCTATAAAAGTTAATTAAATTAAATGGTTCATTTTTTATGAAGAGAATGAATCTTTTTCTTGAAGGATCAGAAAAAAATGGATCCGGATCTCCTGCAAAGACTTTTACATACGCATTTTTTTTTTTAAAATCTTCTTATTTAAAGCACCCAGCCATCCTTGAAGAAGGACGTTTCCACTTTTCTATCAAAAGAACTACACTTCGACGCAAGAGAAGAGGACCGTGCTTCACGAGGGTGATTTAACTGCAACAAAATGCCTTGAAGTTGAATATGGTTCTCCTACGGGTGGAGCCTCCCTCGCCTGGTGTAGTTGCACTTTCTTTTCTGTCTTCTTGGTCCTTCTACCAAGTATTTATTAACATTAACTATATAATAGATTATATAAGAAATTGTTTACATATACAATAAACTCAAAATAAGATATATTTTATTTTGAGTTTATTGTCATGTAAACAATTTGGAATATATGCTATGTATATAACTTGTGTTTAAGTATGAAAGTTCGGGAAATTTTTATATAGATCCAGTTTACGGTAAGTGGGCTGAATTTTTTGGTTCACATTCATTCTCATCACTCTAACTCATTAAAAATAAATTTATTCAGGATAATGTAGATGAATATAGATTAAAAGATCAATCCTACCTATCATGAATTGAGTCGATTAAAAATTACCCAGAAAGTTCAAAAGCCTTGCTCCCAACAAACGTAGGAAACTAAGGTACTAGATATATACTTCTGACCTGCAGCTTCTCAGTCAATAGGCATGGCAAAGATTATTTCACTAATGAATATATTTAGATAGACTCATTTTTTTATTTTATTTATATATCATTTGATAGATTAAATTTTATAAAATAAATAATATTAATTAATATAAATACGATTTTACATTATAAAATTTACAAATAAAATCAATATCAAATTTATTTAAATATTTTCTTTACACTTCAATTATAGTATTCAGTACAACATCAATGTCTCAGTCAAGGTCAACTCCAATACTTATTCAACACATCAAAGTCTCGGTCAAGATCAACTCCTATACTTTTTTAGTATCCATCAAATGAGCAATACAAATTCGCTTAGACTACCTAATTTGTCTTCCCCTAACGTATCTTCAACCAATCCATATAGGATAAGAACAAAATCTACCCCAAAAATTCTAAATAATTTTTCCCTTACCAGTGTTATATACTGGTAATTAGTTAGCTCAACAACTTTTTGAAGTTCTATATAATCAAAGGTTATGTTGAACCAGTGATCGAGGTAAGTTATGAATGTTAAATATATTGCCAAAACTTTTTATAAAGCAAGTTTGACATTTTCTTTGAGAAAATAAAAGAACCATCAATTTTGCTACTAAACGTACTAAATAAGTTAGTACTATTTTCTCATGACTAAATACCATACTATTATAATTTCCACAAGAAATTAAGCAACATAATTGACAATGTGGGAGAACTTTATACATTTACTTATCTTCTAGCAAAAAAAATTCTTCTATATGTTGGAATAAAAATTTGAGAAAATGGCTTTAAGACACGCTACAAATGTTATTTTCTTTAAAATTTAATTCACCCCTACTATTAGTGTGCAAAAGAGTTCTGCGAATTAATCTGTAGGATACAATAAATTCCTTGTCCGACTTGTGTTTCGCACTAACACTATCATACCTACCTAGAGCTTTTAAAGTTGTTTGGATAAGTTATCAAAAAATTTAAGTGGAGAAAGAGAATTTTTAAGAGAAAAATTAGACAAGTGAATGAAAAAGTACGTATGATTGTTTATCTAATTGGATATATATAAAAGACTCATATTTGAACATAAAAAGACACACCTATTAGAAATTCATTTACCACATTAAGAGTTACAATTCTTGAAGAAAACAATACAACTCTACAGAAAAATAATTAACGGATGAAGAGTTACTACTATTCAGAAACTGATGAAGAGTTACTATTATTTAGAAAACTCGCCTAAAAATATTACGTAAAACAAAATTACTAATTATTTTGAAATTTTCCAACATTCCTCTGCCATTTCAAAATAAACTGACAAGATTAGAAACCAATGTGTAAATATAGGTATCTTTCAATTTGAACCTCTACTTAGTGAAGCATATTTCAACAAATCTGAATGGCTTGGTAGATATAATAATCTTTAAACCCGCAATCTTTTTTGACAATTTGTATCTACTCGACATTGATTTCGACAACAATGAATGCTAATTTAATTTAGCTCAGCTGACACTCTTATGGCCATATGTCTATGTCCTTTAAATAAGTGCTATAAGAGCAAAACTCTTAACCCTTAAAAGCCGCCACACTTCACACTTACATAAGTAGATACCATCAAAAAGTGTTTCCATAGTTAACACTTTAATGGTCATTAGTCCATTAAGAACATGTTATTCATCCTCATGCAAACCTATGATGAATATTGAATATATTGTAGTGCTTGCAACCACTCTAATTGTAATCATAGTGTACTTTGACTCTTTAAACATAAGATTTGACGATATACCAAACGTTAAGTTGAGGTTCCACTATTGGTAATTTTGTGATATAGGCTTTAACTCCATCCCGTTAGAGGTCTTGTACACAAGATCCCATGTAAGACCCTTAGTTAATAGATCAGCCTAATTTTGATTAGATCGCACAAAATTTACAATGATTATTCCATTAGATATTAATTGTTTGACATAGCTATGTCTTAGGCCAATATCCCTAGATTTTTCATTATAAACTTGACTATTCGCTTTTGAGAGTGTAGCTTCACTACCACAATGGATTGATATTAGAGACATTAGTTTAGATATCAAAGAAATTTCATGCATTAAATTCCTTAACCATTCTACTTCTTTACTTGCAGAAGCTAGTGCAATCAATTTTAAAATCATGGTGAAATCTGATATACAAATTTATTTCTTGGATCCCCAAGAAATTGCACCTCCACCAACTATAAATATCCAACCACTAGTTGTCTGGTTAAGAGTGATCTTTATCACTAATCCAATTAACATCTGAATACTCTTCTAAAACTGAAAGATAACTACAATAATTGATACCATAATCTACAGTTTTCTTTAAATATTTTAATACCTTTCCTATAGCTTGCCAATTCAGATTACTTGGGTTAGTTATATATCAACTTAACTTGCCAACAGCATAAGTTATATCAGGTTTTGTACTTGTCATTGCATACATTAAGTAAACAATAACTTTATTATACTATAGTTGAGCAACAAATTTACCAGTAATTGGCATTAACTTACTGCTTGAATCAAAAAGAGTAGAAACAAGATTACATTCAAAGTGATTGAATTTATTCAAAACCTTTTCAATGTAATGTGGTTGAGACAATGTTATACTATTATGATCACTTATATTTTTATACCAAATATAACATCAGCTACTCCCATATCTTTCATAGTAAAATTAGTAGACAAATTTTTTTTAGCATTCTCAACTTGTTGTAGGTCAGAATCGAAAATTTTAATATATCATCCACATAAAGACAAATAAAAATACTTTTACCATTCTGAAATTTACTATAAACACATTTATCAGATTCATTAATCTTGTATCCATTTGACAAAATTACTTGATCAAATTTTTGATGCCATTGTTTTGGGCTTGTTTCAACCCATGTAAAGATTTGACAAATTTACACACTTTGTGGTATAAGTAAAAGGATCTGCTTCCATATTAAAACAGTAAATTATTTGTTTGTCTACTATTTCTCTAGTACTTTTAACTAGATCCATAAAGAGAGTTGGACCATAGATTTTTGTTTTTTTAATTCTTTTACTCCTTCTTAATTCAAGATTTTCATCTTTTTTAGATTCAGAGAATTCACTCCTTAAATCAAAATCTGTTACTTGATCCTTAAGCCTAAAAATTGAATTAAATATATTTTGTTGAAATATTGCATCTCTTGACTCAATAATAATATTAATTGCTATTGAATCGTTAGACTCTATTACCATAAAATGGTAAGTCCATTTGCTATTTTGCTCATATCCCAAAAATATACATTCAATTCCTCTTTAGTCCATCTTTTTTTGGTTCAGGAACTCTCACAATAGTTCTCCAACCCCAAATTTTAAAATAGTTTAAGTTTGGGCATTCTTTTCTTCCATATTTTATAAGAAGTAATTTTATTCCTTTTATTAGGAACTCTATTTAATATATGGCAAGTTGTTAATAAAGTTTCACCACAAAACTTTGTCCAAATCCAGAATTAGACATCATGACATTTATCATTTCCATTAAAATTCAATTTTTCCTTTCTGCCACACCATTTTGTTATGGTGAATAAGGTGTTGTGGTCTCATGAATTATTCTATTGGATTCAAAAAATGTTGGAAAATAATATTCACCTCATCTATTAGATCTCAAGTATTTAATGAATTTTTCACATTGCAGTTCAACTTCTTTTTTATAAATTTTGAATTTTTCTAGCACTTCATCTTTATAATGCAACAAATAGATATAACAGAATCTTAAACAATTATTTATGAAAGTGACAAAATATTTTTTACCTCTTATAGTAGATGTGTTATGCATATCACAAATATCACTATGCACAAATTCAAGTAATTTTGAATTTTTTTGAATTTTTGGAAATGAATTTCTTGTTATTGTTGTAAGCATACAAGACTTACATTTTCTTTCATTTTTATCTATTTTTGGAATTAATTTCAATTTAATCGTGTCATGCATATGTCTAAAATTTATATGCTCAAGATGTTTATGCCATAAATAAGAGGACTCACAATATAAGTAGAAATATTTTTATTAGTATTATTAATTACGTTAAGTTTCAACATGTCCTCATACAAATAACTTTTCCCTACAAATATGCCTCCCTTAGTAACTACAAATTTATCTGTCTCAAATACAAATTTGAAACCAAACTTGTTCAACAAAGTACCAGATATAGGATTTTTACTACATCAATATTTAAAAATATGCACCTTTGTATGCCTACAACTTGTAAAACTTGCATCACGATATATCACATTTAACTTACAAGAGCCAATTAGTATGTAACTTGTAAAACTTGCCAATTATAAGAAACAAACTTAAAAAATCTACCTCATGACATGCTATATCATGATATGTATATCCTTCAAATAATCATGGAGTACTTAAGCTGCTAGAGCATAGTAGTATCAAGTTTGTTCTTCATTGGATGCTTAGATACGGGTTTCTATATGTTTGAACATTTACTTGATCCTTATCGGCTTTCATATTTCCTTCTTACGGATTTAAATTATGTACTCCTAATTTAGGATACTTGTTCATTCTAAATACAAGTGCTTGTTCTCCATCTTATCCACTTAGTAGATATTTCCTTGTTTAGTTTTAGTATTGTCGTTGATAAGGTCTTCATTCGCTCAATATTTTTTATATCAAAAACAATATGCCCATCTGAACCCTGAGAACTCTATGTCGATGATGATCATCAAGGCAATGCTCTCTAGCAGGACTGGTAATCAGAAGTTTGAGTATGCTTCTCAATGTAGGTTTTCATCAAGATCTATGACTTTTGGGCATGCCTGCTGCTAGTTTCCTCTTGGTTTTAGTTCATAGCTAATTATTTACTTCTAATGAACAATTTCTAGTAGCTCAAACTAGAGATGCACAGAGACAATTAGTGACTATTTGGTAGCTTGGAACATCATGGGAATATGTGAGTACAACTTACTTTGTTTTTCAGCTACCGCTTAACTTTTTTCCCTTATATTTGTAGATGGAGGATGTCATATAGTATTCAGTTTCATTCTTATTTTTCTTATGGTCCATGATTAAACAAATAATGTTGACACTCGTGCAATTACTTGTAGATTGAGAAAAGATAGTAGCCTTATTGGTGTTTTGAGCACTGAAGAATCCAAAACAGACGAGGAACATCTATAAAGGTCACAGACATATATAGGAGATTGTTGGTGAGTGTTTTATTTTAGATCGTGCTAGTTTGTACAAGTGCTGATGATATCTGTAAGATGTTGATTTGTGATGTTGAACATTTGTGGACTCGTATTGAACAGAAAATATTCTATCAATTTACTTTAATAAATGCTTCCTTATGAGAGCATCTTAAAATCTCTGTAATTGTACAGGACAATGTCTTTATCCAAATGCATTGCTCAATTCAATTTGAGGTTTCAGGTCAAATACTGATGATCCTTTTCTACGAGTTGCAAAATCCTAACGAATGGATTCAAGCATGTTGTTGATGGTAATTTTGATCTACAAGTGAGGTTATAGATCAAATTTATCTAAATATTTCCCTAAGTGAAATATTCCACTTTTAATTCACATAATTTTCTTAGCTCACCATCCATATACGAAGACACTTTCTTTCTTTGAATTTCTTGATCTTTGTCCCAAATTTTGCTTGCAGAGTTGGAGGAAATAGTGATTCAATGTCATTGACAGAACAACTAAAGAATTCCCCGAGAATTACTTTTGCAGTAATTAGTAGATGAAACTGCCATGGATAATGACACTTGCGTAATTTTGATCTTCAAATGCATCAGATAAAGCTAATTGAGCATAGTGGAAAATTATCTTATACAGTTAATATCATTTAAAACACTTTTTGTTCTCTCAATTTTAATTTCTGTCTCATTTCCACAGCCCAAATCTTTTCTAATTTTCTTGGACTTGCTCAAGCTTTATAATTAGCCAACTTGTATCCTTTTACTTGAAGCTTGGAATCACATTATTTGCATAAAGCTTTTATTGATTAAGGCCCACGTGTCCTTATTCTTTTAATTTTTGTTTGTTTAATCATGGTAGTTTGTTGTCATTTATTTTGACAATCTTCTTGATCACTATTATCTAGTCCCATTGGCTTGTAAGATTCTAAATTTGCCTAATGTGCCTTGAATGAATTTCTCATATTGGAACGCACTGACTTCAGAATAATCAATGCTAGTTGGAAATTTCCCTCGATCGTAGAAGGAAAGTGTAGTCATGAGTGGAAGGATCCAGCAGTCTAAATGGTAAAATTAGAAAAAATGGAGTTTCCAAGTTCTTTTTATTGAATTTTTTTTTTTTTTAATTAAAGTGATGGTGGCTAATAGGAAGTCGTGCATATCTGATTTGAAAATTCCATGTTTCATGTTTGACACTGAAATCTAAAGTGCAAGACAACAAAAATTCGGAATGTGTGTATATATATGGAAAATTTTATAATTTTTTTTTGAGAATTATTTTCTTTTACTTCAAGAGTTTATACAGTACAACACTATGTATTTTAAAAATTTGTAGTGTATAAATACTTAAAACTAAGAGAATGATTCCCTCAACTGGACTATAAAATTCTTATATATATATATATTCTAATTTAAAATGACTAGTGTTTCTAAGCTCTATCCGGATAAGTATCATTCTTGAATGAAAGCCAGCCCAAGGTGAAGGCCCAATTCCCATTTCTCAAGTCAATAATTTATTTTAAGAATGCTAATACTCAACATTCATTTTTAGTTAACGTATTGAAATGGGATTTTCGTTCTAATTAATTAGAACTAGTTAAGGGCTTTAAGCGAAAAATGAACCAGAACCAGACTTGTCGTTAACTTGGAAGAGGTAATTTGATGAAATTTTAAGATTGTGATAAGCATTCTAGGTTGTAATAGAGCTGTAAACGAAACGAACTGTTCGCGAATAGCTCACGAGTAGTTCGGTCAAAAACTCGACTCGATCTCGAGTCGAGCTTGCTCGAGTTCGAAACTCTTGACGAAGCGATCGCTTTTCGAGCATTATATATATATATATATATTAATTTTTTTTATTATATGTAAAATTACTAAAATGTCCATATTTTTTAGAAAAATTACATTTTTTACCTACAAAAAAATTGAACAACTCGAGTTCGAGCTCGTTTTCTTATTTTCGAGCTCGAGTCCGAGTATTAAAAAAAATTTCAAATTCGAGTTCTAGTAGGACACTATTCGTGCTCGATTTGACTCGTTTACACCCCTAGGTTGTAACACAAAAGATCAATTGGACCTTAATTGGGCCACACAGGGTCCCATTCCTTTTGAATTGCTTAATGATATCTTCATTTTAATTAGAAATATAGAGCAAAATATACCAATTGTCACCAAACTATTACGTTATTACATATAAGATCACTGAACTATTTATTTTGTAAATTTGGTTATTGAATTACCTTAAATGTGTGTCTAGGGTCACTCTATTTACAAATTTGTCACCGAACATCTTAATTGTGTGTCTGCAGTTACCATGAAAATAAAAAAAATGACCGTAGACACACATTTAAAATAATTCATTAACTAAATTTACAAAATAAATAATTCTATAATCTTGTATGTAATAATATAATAATTTAGTGATCATGCCTGCATTTTGCTCTGGAATATATCTTATATCACAATCTCAAATTGAAAAATGGAATGCGTGAAGCAAATGCAGCTATTTAAGGAACATTCAGAGATAGCCATTTTTTTATTTTTTTATTTTTTTGGTAGAAAGTTTGAGTTTATTGTCATGTAAACAATTTGGAATATACATTATGTATACATCTTGTGTTCAAGCAAAAGTATAAAGTTCAAACGCCTAGTCCCCAACAAGCGTAGGAAACTAATGTACTCGATATATACTTCTGGCCGGCAGCTCCTCAGTCAATTGGCTTGGCACGGCAAAGACTATTACATTGGCGCATTAATAATTATAAAATATTTATATAGATTCGATCAAAAATAAATATATTTTTATTATGTAATGTAAATTAAATCGTATAAAATAAATAATAATAACTGATATAAGTAAATTTTATAATATTTAATTTTTATTATAATATTTTTATGTCAAATTTAAAATCGAATCTATTAAAATATTTTTTATACAATTTAATTACAAGAATCAATACAACAACAAAGTCTCGGTCAAGGTCAACTCCAGTACTTTTTTAGTATCCATCAAAAGAGTAACACAAATTCGCTTAAACTACCTAATTTTGTGTTTCCCCTAACATTTCTTTGACCAATTCATATAGGATAAGAATAAAATCTACCCCAAAAAATCTAATTAATTATTCCCGTACCAATAGACACTATTGGTACGGGAATTATATAGGGCTAATATAATATGTACGGATAAAGAAATATTTAAGTCGACTTTGTTTTTTGTTTTACTTATAGATTTTTTAATGTAAATTAAATATTATAAAATGATATTAATTAATATAAGTAAGATTTTATAAAATTTGATCTTGAATGCAAGATTTTTTCTAAATAGAGTTCAAGATCAAATTTATGTTAACATTTTCCGTAGTTGTAACTAGTTAGCTGAACAACTTTTTGAAGTTCTATATATCTATATAATTAAAGGTCATGCAGAACCAGTGAGTTAGGTTATAAATGTTATATACGAATGTAATTAAAATCTTTTATAAAGCAAGTTTGATCTTTTCTTTGAGAAAATAAAAGAACCAAATCTATTTTGTTACTAAAAGTACTAAACAAGTTAGAGAAAATACTAATACAAATCTAATTATGAACTCTAGATGAAGATTGTGATCAAAATTAAATCTTATAAAATTTTACTTACATCAGTTAATGTCATAAATTTCATTAATATTTAATATACATTACAAATTCTACAAGTAAGACTAAAAATCAGATCTATTTAAATACTTCTCCTATAAGTTAGTATTATTTTTCTCAAGACTAGGTCATACTATTATAATTTCCATAAGAAATAATTGAATATTTGGAAGAACATTATTATACTTTTCCTCTATCCATAAAATTTTTCTCTATATAAAGCCATTATTCACTTCAAATGCAAAACACACCTACATACAAAATCACAATAGAACAATGGCTCAAATTACAATTTTCTCCCTCCCCACATTGATCCTCATATTAACAGCCATGCAGGGAATTCATGCAGTTGATTACACAGTCACAAACACCGCCTCATCCACCCCCGGTGGCGCCCGATTTGACTCCGAAATCGGGGCCCAATACAGCCAACAAACCCTCGACGCCGCCACAAATTTCATATGGAGCCTCTTCCAGCAGAGCGATCCCGCCGACAGAAAAGACGTGCAAAAAGTCAGCCTCTTTATAGACGAATATATGGACGGTGTTGCATACACTAGCAACGACGAGATTCACGTGAGTGCAAGATACATCCGAAGCTATTCCGGCGACGTGAAAACGGAGATCACCGGCGTTCTTTACCACGAAATGACACACGTGTGGCAGTGGAACGGGAACGGACAGGCTCCCGGAGGATTAATCGAAGGGATTGCTGATTATGTGAGGCTTAAAGCCGGTTATGCACCGAGTCATTGGGTGCAACCCGGGCAAGGTGACCGGTGGGATCAAGGATACGATGTTACTGCCCGGTTTCTTGATTATTGCAACAGTTTGAGAGATGGTTTTGTTGCAGAACTTAATAAGAAGATGAGAGATGGTTACAATGATAATTACTTTGTTGATCTGCTTGGGAAGACAGTTGATCAACTCTGGAATGATTACAAAGCTCAATACAATAATTAGGCAGATTGTTTACTCTAATATTATTAATAACTAATTTACTATTAATGACCAATAAATGAAATAAAAGAAAAAAGCAAAACTTTTATGGGTTGCTATTTTATTTACCGATTTTCCGCATTCTTTCTGAGACGAGCATTTCAAGTTTTTAGGTACACGAGAACAACCCATAAAAAGTTTTATTTATATTTTGTTACTGTGTTTTCGGTGGACAATCACTACTTTGGACACCCTTAGCAGTTTTCGTATAATTTAATATGTACACAAAAATGACAAATTTTATTTTTCACCTCTCAATTTATACTAATTTTTACTTTATACCCTTAACTCTGAAATCCGTCCAATTTCAACTAATTTTAACATTACCAAAATTAAGAAAATATTTTTGTGTAATACAATAAATTCAACTGAATGTACAATAATGTTGATACAATATTTTGAGCGCACGAGCAAAAATTTATTAAGTTTGGTGACGGTATTAAAAATTAGATTGAAATTGAACGGATTTGAGAATTGAGGGTGTAAAGTGTACAAAACTAAAATTGAGAATGCAAATTGATAATTGAGTATAAGTTAACTAGGGTGCAAAGTATACAAAACTAAAATTTGAGATGTAAAATAAAAATTGAGTATAAGTCAAGGATACAAAGTGTACAAAATTAAAATTACACATACGAAGTGAAAATTAAATATAAATTGAACGTCCAAAATGGAATTAGTCGCACAAAAAATTGTTGAATGTAAACATAAGCATAGCTTTTGTTTACAAAGTCGCACAATTGTAAACAAAAGTTGCCGCAAAACTAGACTTAGAAAGGAATTTATTCTTTCTTTATGAAATCGATTAAGAATTAATCTTCGTTCTGTAATTATACACATCTAAGTGTTATAAGAGACAGTCTTCTACATAATTATATATATATATATATATATATATATATATATATATATGTTGTTTTGCCCGGCAGCTCTTCTTTGGCATCAGAGATGTTCATCAAAATAATAATAAAATAATAATAATAAAAATCAAAGTGATAATTACTTTGTAGAGCTGCTTGGGAAGTCTGTTGATCAACTCTGGAATGGAGGACCACAAAGCTAAATTCAACAATTGAAGCATACCTGGAAAATAGGTGTGTCCAGTACTCAATAAAATAAATTACTGTGATGTCTATGCAAGGCAGAATATAGTTAATCCTTAATTAAAATTAATAAAAGATAGCAATCCTATGATTATTTATGAACCCAATCTCCTTGCCTTAATTTATTTATTTATCACATATAATAAGTTGCCTTTACATCATTACCTTATATAAAAGGATAAAATGCTAGCACTATATATAACTCCCAACAGAGAGGAAATATATGAATCCAGAAAACGAGGAATATTTCACTTGTCATTGAAGTAAAAGGATACACAGAAATCTCACAAATTTTTTTGAATTTTCGCATTTCCTTCAGAAGCGTTTGACCAGGAGTTTCTCAAGATTGAAGTTGCTGCATGGCCGAAGTTACTTCACTAATATAGCCTCGAATTTTCGCCTTTCCTTCAGAAGCGTTTTTGCAAAGTTGAGAGCTTGGCGCTCACATCTATCAAGTCGCACGTTTCTCTGGCTCAGTTATTGATTCAAAATCTTCCACATGAGCCACCCCAACAATTCTCCTGCAAATCATGTGGGGACAAAACAGATTAAACCACTGAAGGCTTGATCCATATCAGATTCATATCAAATCACATGGGACAAAACAGATTATGTGTGTAAATGTAGCTCTAACAACATTAATATTGGTTAACAATGATCCAAGAAATTGTTTAGTTTCAATTCATCTAAATGCCCAAATATCAATAATTCTTTTCCTATCTTATTCAAAAGCATCGTGGAAGGTTCAGTAGCAAATTTCCATCAAAATAATCTCCAACTTAGAAGTGTTGTCTATGTAAAATACATAATAAATAAGACGCATCTCATGAACATAACTAGATGGCTCCACAACAGCTCAGAAACTAATCCTAGCCATGAGCAAAGGGTGGAAAATCTAAGAGAAAAAAGCCTAGTTTCCACAATATCCATGCATCATTTCACCTTATCAGTTTTGGTGCGTCATGGAAGATGTAATGTGACAGACATGGATGACGTACAGGAAAAAAGAACATGTCAGTACAACAAGCAAGGCACCATCTCACCTTATCATTTTTGCAGCGCCAAATCCAAGACTATCATGGAACAGATCTTTCATATATTTCTGTTTCACTAACAGCTGGAGTTCTGCATTGTTATAGATTTCTGGCAGATATACCTCACCAGGGCCATCCTTATGTTCATCCCAAAGAGCAGTAAACTTTTTATGAAAAAGGTTCCAGGTCTCTTCTATAGTTTTCAATATCCACAACTTGTATGCCTGCATAAGATATAGGTATTAAATAATAATTCCCGATAGGGAATTATTCTGTCTCAGGCTCAGAGAACATATGAATAAGAATTAAGGCATACAAACACCTCAATTTGAAAAGATTATATCTGAGCACCACCTATACATGTATAGTCGCAAACCATCTAGATTCACATATTGATGATTTCTCGTGAAAACTTCTGAAGTTCATCTAGATATATTGAAATAGCTGTTACTTATTCTATTGAATGGGAAATTATATCAAATATCAGATTTTAATGAACATTTTTTTTCCAGCCACATGCACATCAATTCAAATATTCTTAGCCACATTTCAAGCTTTGCTTTAAACCATGGCCTCACATGAACAAGTCAAAATATGTTTACTAGCTACATGCCCTGCATGCATAAGTACACTAAATAGCTTTGCATCTCATAACCTAGCAGAAAAAAGAGGCATACTGGTTGGGTGGAAAACCAATTTGTGATACATATATTATACTCGCTTTCATAGGAAGAAACATCTTTATGTTAATCCCGGATTTTTCAGCTATTCCATCCCCTCTACAGCCAGGTTAGGCCAGAGGTGTCTTCAAAATAATGCCATGAAAATCACTAAAAGGTCAAAGGGATATCAACATAAACTCCCAAAGACAGGAAAAATGAAGAACTATGTGTAACTGGCCAAGATGATAAAAGAAGATATCTCCGAAAGAGATCCACAGGATGCAATAACTGAAGTAAACACTATGTATAATCCATTTGCAACTTTCACAAGGAAAAAACAAACTAAATGGCTTAAAATAGCTCAAGATAAGAAGAATATAAAGGTAAGATAAGAAATTATATATAAAAATAATTATCTGCAGTAAGAACTTAGTAAGGTTTTGAAAAAGAAATTTGGACTTGCCTTTCGGTCATTTCCCTCATTTGCATGTCCATCTTGTGCAAAGTAAGCCAGAATTAAGTTCCCGATAAATGCTCCAATATCAAATCCCATTGGCGCATAGAAAGCAAATTCCGGATCTATCACTTGAGTTGAATTGCTTGTAACCATGACAGAACCCGTATGAAGATCACCATGAATAAGAGCTTGGGTTCTCTCACAAAATCTGCATACAATAATTAGTCAAAAGGAAATTATTGAAAAGAAGCTTGTTGAAAGAAGTGAATTACTCATAAGTAAAAAGAAATTTGTTAAAAGAAGTGTATCATTAATAAGTTCAACAGAACGATTCATAAGTACTTGGATTTCAGCTCTGCAACTTCAAGCTTCAAAGTGTTATCTTGCCGTACAGCCTCAGCGTCACTATCAAGATAAGGAGATGTCCAGTGATTATACTGAGAGACCTTGTAAGGATCAGAAAAGATCACCTGCTCAGTTAGTCTGCACAGCTCCACATTTCCACAGAATTCAGCAACTGCAAAAAGCATTGGGGGACAAATAAACTACAGAAACAGAAGAAAGCATGTAAAACTACTATATAAGAACTAAAATTACAGAGTCACTGTTTTGTTAAATTCTGTGCTCTTCAAGTTCATTTTATGTAAAACTACTATATAGTTGAGAATTACAACAAAAATATAGGACCGGAGAGTGAATTATAGTAGGGGAAAACGCGTACAAATGTTGATGACAACATTGAGAAGGAAATTGGATAAAGTAATGCCTGCTGCACTAAATTAATGAAAACAAAGATTTTTTACCTGCACGTTTGTGTTCAAGCTTGTTGTAGTGAGGTAAAGAAGAGATGTGAAAAAAAGAGTTTTAGCCATGTAGTCTGATATATGTTCTGCAAGCAATGGGTACTCATTCCCAGCAATCAATCCTTTTCTTAAGATTATATGAGGAGGTTCAATGTAGCGCATTCCAATCAAGCACATTTTGTGGTCAAAATGATAAACCTCAGGAGTATGATCGGGGCACAAGCGCCTATGCTCTCTCAGTGTCCTAGCTTCAAAGTAAGCACGTTCCTTCGCCATTGGCCATGATTCCCCAATACAACGAATATATGGAAGAGCCTGCAGAGGTAAAATCCAGTTACAAAATAGGGAAAAACAATAAGACTCCCCTTTCAGAAACACAGTGGTAATAAATCCTAAACAGAGTAAACCCCCAAGATTATATCTCATTCTTAGCTAGTAATTAACCGTTTAGAATGATAATTATGCACAAATCAGTAAAAATATAAAACAAAAGGTTCTTATTCTCAACTAAACCGCATAGAAAAGAAATATATCTTGGTGGTAAGAGTAAAGAAATTACCATTCCAACATTTATCCTATAAAGATTGGATTTTTAATAGTTCATGACTAGTAAAAAAACAACCCTTTATCCAAACATGGATCAAAAACAGTAAAACAATATGGATATTACAATCAATACAGATAAAAGGAAAGGACTTGAAAAAAGATTTCACAATAATAATTAATAAAAATATGCTAACTTTTTCAAGAATTGACCTGTTTGATGACAAAAGAGCCAGCTGGGCCAACAACAATGTAGACAAAGTTGAGATTGCCATCGCCAACTTCTTTGATTTGCAAGTCATCGAATTGGTTGCCAAGCTTCTCAGCCAGATCTGGGGTGGATTTAATGTACTCCAACAGATATTTCTCGTCCAGCGGCCGGAACCCGTCTGATGCCATCACTCTTCTTGGCGGCTGAGGCAGCGAACAGTGGGAGAAGAACACGGAAAGGAAATAATGAAATTATTGTCTCTTCCGTTCTCAGAAGAAAAAGATGGGGATTCGATTTATAGAATTGTGGATAGAGGAAAAGGCATGGACAAGAACAACGTTAGACTGTTCAATTCACTGCAGTCTTGTTAGATTGGCTGGGGACTAAAGAGTGTAGCGTAGGAAAATGGGAGAATTGGATTCCTTAAACGGCCCCACCACGGCACCAAGCACGCCTGTTTCTCACTTTTTTTCTATTCGGTAGGTATGGCTTTGCTTTTGAAAAATACTCCTGAGAAACACATCTTAAATTATTAAATCGCTATTCTTTTGATTTTAAATTTTTAATGAATTTTTTTTTGAATTTAATAATACTTTGATAGCTTCTATTTGTCACTCTATATTTATCATTATAGATATACTGTTAGTTCTTTTTAGGTTAAGTTTGAGAGTTTAGAAAGAAAGAAAAAAAAGGAAAACTTTTAATGAGCAAGGATGTGAAAGAATAGAAGTTTTTTTAAGTTATTTGGGAGCTTTTAGAAAGAAAAATTCATTAATGTTTACTCTTTTACTAAAATTCTCATCTTTTTGATATTTTTGTATTATGTTTGAAAAATAAATATGATATTTCATACTTAATTATAATGTAGTTTAACTTTTCCTTTTATTTTCTCTCACTTATAGAAGGAAATATTTTTTAAATTTTTATCTATGTATCTCTCTCCTTTTCTCTTTTTTTTTTTCTCTTTTTTTTTTTTTTTTTTTTTTTTTCTTCAAAACGACAACATCCAAATCTAACTTACTCTACAAAGGGAGGGGAAACCTAACTGGGCTTTTTTTTTGTCAAATCAACAATATCCAAATCTAACTTACTCTACAAGGAGAGGGGAAACCCAACTGAGCACTAGAGGGAAAGGACCCTCTAGACCAGGCAGGTGCCAAATCTGCAAGGTTTCTCCAGACCTCACAATGAAGAATGCCTTATGAGACATCTTTTGGCCGCTTAGCCAACAAATGGTCCATGCACGTGCCACCCGTGCAACACTGCCAACGTTTCCCAGCTCCTTCGTGCCCGTGGCGCTGCCCAACGCCAATGTTTGCCACCATTCGTCCCGAATCCAACACGACCATGCCTAGCACTCATAGGACATGGGGGAAGGTTCCTAGCATTGCCCATAGGTTGCTCAGCCCACCTGGTGGCCTAGCTCACCGGCCACCCGGGAAGTGGAGTGAGCATACCTTCTCTATATAAGGCTTGGAAAAAAAATCACAAGTGACAGCAGTAGACACCAATTTATTGAAAATCAGTAGAGCCATTCGGGCCACCCAAGACCCCATCAAAGCTGCTCAAATTGATGCCAAATCTTCCCTAAGGACTTCCAAACCACCAAGGCATAGGTTAGCAACACTTAGCATGCAAATGGCTCAAGTCGGCCTACCTCCGTTTACAAATCTCGCACACTGCCTTGCTGACTAGCAGTCAGCTTAGCTGACGTGCAGGCCAGTTGGGCCAGCATGCACGCAGCCTTGCCAACGGGTAAAATCATGCCAAGGGGGCTATGGTTCCTTTCTCTTCTTTTTCGTCCACTTAAAACTCCAAAACAATTAACAAAAACTCTTAACTTTCTCTTCTTTTCTCTTTTCGTCCTCCCATTTCTTTCCATCGAAACTCAACCTTACTAATATTCTAATTCTATGTATGGGAGTTTTTTTTCCCTTTTGTTTCTTTTTTCAATTGTCTTTGACGATACTTTCAGTAAGGAATAACAATAGGCCATAGTTTAGTTTGGGAGTTTAGGAAGGGAGGGAAGAGGAGAAAACTTTTAAGTTACGAGAAAAAAGAAGGAAAAAGAAGAGAAAGAAAAATATTTTAAACTATGCACCAAGTAAAGAGGAATGTTTAACTCGATAAATTGTGCCCTTACCTCATTTAGCAAAACAAACAACAATTAAATCCCTCATCTATGCTTTAACTTTTCCAAGTCTTCAAGCATTATTCAAAAGATCAATTTCAATGTACCTGCTTAATATTTAAGGTTATTATCACTATAATTCGTAACATTATATTTTAGACAATTACATCTCTGGACCAAAGGTTAAACTTAACAATGTAGAGTAAATTTTTGGCTTAAAATGACATTTTTACCCTCAAATTATTGATGTGTGTACAAATTTTCTCATCGCACCCAAAATATCTTATTGTCTTTCCATAAAAATAGCTTGATAAAATTTGAGATATGGTGATAAAACATTAAAAAAAAATAATGAATCAAGTAAAAATGAAAAGAGAAATAGAGATAAAGAGAGAATAAATTTTGTAAAAATATATGAAAGTTGTGTTTTATTTAGACAAAGTTATAAAGATATTTTTATCAAATGAGTATGAAAGTTGAGTTGGATTTAACAAAATGACTTAAATATCTAAAGAACGATGTTAAGAATTAAAATGATAGTGACACTAAACATTAAGCGGATAAAATAGAATTAACCTTATTCAAAATTGAAAGCATACATCTAAATTAATTGATTTTAATTTCTTCTAGGGATTTCATGTAAATCAAATACACAAGGTTGAAAATCCTTTAAATTATTCTTCTTTTCCTCAAAAAAAAAAAATGCAGACAAATGTTAGCCTCACAAGTAGGATTTAGTTGAAAAAAAAAAAAAAAAAAAAAAACCAAAACATACATAAACGGTAAACATTTGGGTCTTGGACTAACTCGATATCAAAAGTTAGACACGTATCCTCAAAAATATCATTATGGTCTGAATCAAATCCGCCATTGACATTCCTTTGTACAAGTTCCAAGTTGAAATAAATCAAAGGGTTAAATACATTAAACTCTCTTAAGATTTGGGTTCTTTTGCACTAAATTCTCTAATATTTTTTTTTTTTACTTTACTCCTTTGACTAACGGTCAAATGTAATTCTGCTTTTAATTTTTTCAAAAAGACAAATTTACCCCTAAAGATCAATTGCAGTACACCTCTTAAGGTTTAACCGAAATTTCACTTTACCCCTTAGGTAAATTTTGTAGCATTTAATACATTTGGATAAAAAAAAAATTCAATAATGTTATCAATATTGTTAAAAATATAAATATGCTCCAAATTAATTACTAATATTCTAATTCTCAAATATGTATACTTTTCTCAAATTATACTTTCTTTAATATTTAAAATTTAAAAATACGATGAAATAATTAATTTTAAATTTTTTGATGAATTATTAAAGGTATTTCGTCTAAATTATTTTAATTTAAGTTTTTATTTATATGATAAAGTTCCTTCAGTATAATTTATCTATTAGTTAAATTATATTAACAAATGAAAAAAGTAAGAAGAAAATCATTTTAAATAAACATAAAAAAAGCACTAGGAAAATAGACTGATATAATTTTAATAGATGATTATAAGTCTCTTATATTTAAAAATTTATTTTTACACGAAAATAAAATATAATAAAAAGACCAAAAAATACCAAAAGTGTTAGAAAATTTTTATATTTAAATTTTTTTCACAAATATTTTAAAAGAATCACTGGTATTGGTAGACATCATTATATTTTTAGTTGTTTTAACAATATTTTTATATTGATTAATAACTAAAGTAGGTTAATTGATACAAAACTTGAATTAGAAACTAAAATGACAAATAGAATAAACTTTAAAGGGTTAATTTTATATATTCTTGTAGTGTCTATAGGTAAAAATGTCTTTTTGGCTCTTTAATAGTCAAATTGCTGATAGAAGGAGCAAAGTGAAAAAAAAATAATGTTGGGGATTTAGTGCAAAATAGGCTAAACCTTAAGGGGATTTAATGTATTTAACCCTAAATCAAATTATAAAAAAAAATTATTTGCCAATAAAAATTAAGAATACTTAAAACTATGCCATATTTGGTACTAAGGCAATTAAATTATGAGATAAATCAACTAACTAAATTTTATTTAGGACCTTAAATCATAATCGCAATCATTGAAGGGACAGTTACCATATGAAAAAGGGACAAAAAATCTCAAGTGATTGAATGCCTTCATTTCAAATTACTCACTGACCATATGATGATGTCTTTCAAATTTTGCTCAAATATAAATAGTTGTCTAAAGTTTGAAAAAAAAAAAAAAAAGGTAAAAATATAGTTGCCTGAGCAGTTCTTAAATATACTAAACAAAAGTTTTCAACTCTTTTTTTTTTTGGGGTTAACACAATAAATTATTTCATTAATTTGAATTCTTATTCAACTTTTACAGTCAAATATGTCAGGGAATTCAAGGGTGCTACTTATAATATTCATCACCAATCTTTTAGTGTTAAACTTATTGTCAACGGAAATAGAAAGTCGTCCTTTAGAAGACATGACATTGACCACGCTTTCATCTCTCATTGCTGCATCCGAAAGTTCATTTGGCAGATTATTTCTTGGAGCTATAAAGGAATCCGGTCCAAGCCCTGGAGCAGGTCACGGCAGTCCTCCACCGCATAAGGTTAATTATAGTGGTAATAAAATTTCAATATAGTATAATTTTTGAGGCGGTGATGGAGGGTAAAAATAGAGAAAATAAGAATAAGAGAATAATCATAATCTCTCTAAGCTCCTATAATAGGCGCACAACTTAAAAGAGGATTCTAATAAAGCTATATGCATGGAATATTTTGAGCCTTCATGCATAATATATTTTTACAACCTTACTACATTTTTTATTATATACATATACATACAAACATATATGCATGTATATAAGAGGAGTAGATTTTATAGAGAATAGTCAACATAAGAGGAGCAGGAGAGATTGAAAAAGACTTGGTGGGTAGCTTGTAGAAAATATATAGCCCATTTAGAAATTGAGAAGGATATAATCCATGACAGAGCAAAATATCGTAGTTAAATTTATGCAGCCGATCCTATTCAGTGAGAATAAAGTTTCATTTGTTTGTTTGTATATAAATATTACTATTTCCTTTTCGGTCCTAACAAACAAAAGAAAATTGTGTTGCAATATGCATACAAAAATTCCGTTTGTGGGCTCTCTAAAAAATTCTTTGTTAATGCAGGCCGTTGAATAATTAAAAAGTAATAGAATCTCTCTATTTTTCAATCATGTCAACGATTGTCATATTTACCCTATATTGCGGGATTAGTAGTCAAGAGTTACTCTCCCAGTGAGGTTTATTTAATCAAGTTACTTATATATTATTTTCTTCATTTATAAAACTAAATACAAAAGGGAGAATTTTTACAACTATTTTTTGTTTATTTTTATTTTGCATGAACTAAACATGTTTGATATACAATTACTAAATAATTTTTTAAATTAAAAGATATTTTATATAAGAATATAATTTTCATTTCATAATTAATAATAAGGTGCAAGAATAATATCTTTTAACTAAATAAGTATTTTTTTTATGACATCAAAACATATACAAAGCTTTTTATTTTTAATTTTATTACAATTTTTTTTGTTAAATATGAAATGTGTAAAAATAAAATTATTTATATAAGTACAAGAAATCTACTTACTTATTTTATTTTCAATATATTTAGATCCCGCAAAAAGAAATTGAAGAAAAACTATTATAAAAGTTCGCCATATTAGTATTTAGTTTTAGATGAATAAAACCAATATATAATTTTATTAAGGAAAATATGATAAAAAAAAATTCTATAATTGTTACAAAATAAAAATATATGATAATTGAAATCATTAAAAATGAAATAAAAAGGAATATAATTTGTCCACAAACGTTTGAAGGGTAATAATGTCAAAATAAATATTCAAATCATCTTTTTATAATTATATATATGATGGAATCTTTTAAAGGGGATAAAGTAAACATTTTTTAAGTTTAAGAAGCAAAATATAACTGGTTGTAAATTCAGGAAAGTAAAATATAATTAACCATAGTATATATAATATCGACAAATAGATTGAGCCCAATGCCCACCACAGTGCTTTTCTGCTTTTGAATCTCGGGATATGGTAAATGCAAAATTTTTATTAATGCACCAAAACACATAAATTGTAAGATGCATGTGAGGTTGTGCTTGGGCCATGCACTTTTAACTATCTGTCCTTTTGGATGGTAGCATCACTGTGGAAAAATCATCAGATCAAATGTGCCCAAATGCATCTAATTTTTTTTTTTTTTTTTTTCCAAACATCACTTATATTGCATTTTAGAATATAATTACAATTGGTTGTACCTAGTAATTACCCTATAATCTTCTTGTGCCTTGATCACAAGCCACGTAAGAAAGCTAAACTTTACACAAAATAATATAATAAAGATTACTGGCAAATTTAGCCAAATTATGACTCACCGTATTCCCTTCTCTCCTAATGAAAGTGAGGGAACAGAAAACAAAAGCATTCTTAAGAGCTAAAATACCCTCGAATGATCCCCAAAGGACAAGCTAACTTTGTACAAGAGTTAATAGGAGGTGTTTGGTTTATATTTAAAAATCGAAATCGGAATGAAAATCATAAATCTATTGGTAAGGATATATAGTATTACTCCTTGTTTTTTTGGTTTGAAATAGGAATGAATTTTATTATATTAATGAGTTACTTAATTTGAAACTCACGTCACAAGTGAGAAATGAAAGTAGACGCTTTCTAATATTTTCATTCGCATAGAATGATTTTCATAATATTCAACCAAATAACATTTATGGATATCATTAATTTTGATTTCCATCCCCCGTCTCGTACAGACGCCATAAACTAAATACCTCCTAATTGAATAATGTGCTTAAACTCAGATTGGATTATAATTTGTTGCCACCCTTCCACCTCTGCCTTCCGCAAAGCTAATTTAATTGCCCAAGCTTACAGCATAGCTGCGTCTTCATTCTATTCTCGGGGGACTGCCCATGTTGCTAAAAGATTACCAGAGCTGTCTCTGGCCACTCCTCCTACCCCCGTCTTATTTTTACTTCTATCAGTAGCTGCATCTGTATTGATCCTCACTTTACCACTAGGTGGAGGAACCCATTTGCAATTTTCCTGATTATCATCAATCCCAACTGCAGAAACTTCATTATTTCTAATATTTGCCTCTTTAAATTCACTCTAATCAGCCACTGCCTGTTGTGATATTTGAAAATCTTCTTTCCTGCCTTCATTGAACCTGCAATCGTTTCTCCTCTTCCATAGTTGCCATAGGAAGTTTGCTGTAAGTTCAATATATTCCATTCCCTGTGCCCTCCCTACAGCTACTATAGGTCTTGCAGATTTTCCTACTCATTCCAAAAACTCCATCTATGGTCCTTCAATCCATCCCACTGTAAAGGAAAGGTTTCCCACGTAATTTGAACTTTTGCTGGAGAAAAAAAAAATGTTCAGTTGTTTCAACCTCTTCTCCACAACCCTGATAGAAATTATTCCCTAAGCCAGTCCTCCTTTTGATAGCTTCATTTGTAGGAAGAATTCCATGCAAACACTTCCAAATAAAATGTTTTATCTTGTGTTTTATATTCAAACCTCAAGGATTCCGCCAAATATCAGTTTCTGTCATTCTTCTACTGGATCCAGTATTTCTGACTACTTGATTCCTCATCCCATCCAGTTCTTCTTTTGCAGCAGTATACCCTGATTTGACATTGTAATCTCATCCTTAGACCTGCTCCAATAGAACCTATCTCTTCCTCTTCTACAGCTCAGAGGGATTGACTGAATAAGTTTGCATTCCTCCAAAGAGAAGAGGGTCTTACATTTTGCGATATTCCGGGCTGCCATCACTGATGAGCTCCTTACTCTTCTCACCTGACAATTAGGAGGTTTTGGAGTAGATATTCTACCACCATTATGACCAGGTAAACCACCTGTCTTTCCATATACTGATCTTTCTTCCATCTCCCACTCTTAACTTAATATCTTTCTCTAATAATTGAATGTCATATCTCAGGCTCTGCTAAATCCAAGATCATTGCACTTTTTCTATGACTTAAAAATGGAGGTTTTTGGGAAATATTTAGATTTAATCACCTTACTAAATAGCAAGTTTGGATGCTTGATGAATCTCCAACTTGCTTAACTAGTAGGGCAATATTGAAGCACTGAACATCCCTAAACCCCGAGCGTTGTTGGATTCAAAACAAGAAAGAAATTTTAAGTTATAAAATTAGAAAGAAGTTTTCTGGAGAATTGAATGATTTTATTTCACTCAACAATAGGCATTTATACAGAGAAACACAACTTCTAGTCCTACTTTTAATGCCTAGCCGGTTGATTTTTGTTAAAATTAAAAAATAATAAAATCAAAATAGTAACTTATTCCATAATTTTCTGCTACTCTTCATGCTGAATTTGTGGAACTAAAATGCCAAATTTTCAACACGTCTTTTCCCCTTGACATCTGCTAATTTGCTCATCTAATTTTAATACAAATGTAATATGTGAGCAAAACAAAAAAAGGTATGTAATGTGTAGTTTGTTTTAAAGTAACACATCGATATTTAGAAAATTTGTTTAGGACAATGAAAGTTGTTGCTATCCTGTAATTGGATCAAGATAGAAATCAAATGCATGTATATGAATTTAAATCGTAACAAGCTCCAAATTGAGGTTGTTCCTATTTGGTTTTTTTTTTTTTTTTCCTGGCTATACTACTTTGTTTTGTACTCGTTCAAGAATAATATGTTGTGATTATTTTGTTACGTGTTGTATGTTAATCTGATATCGTGATAGTTTTTTATATTGTCGTGTCAACTAGTATTTTATGTAACTTTAACTACAAATGTTACTGAATACCCCAAGTAAATAGGAATGTTTAACTCAATAAATTGGTGTCCTTACTTCATTTAGCAAAACAAACAGCAATTAAATTCCTCATTTGTACTTTAACTTTTCCAACTCTTCAAGAATTATTCGAAATGATTAATTTTACTTTACTCCTTTAACATTTAAGAGATGATACATAGGGGTGACGACTGCCAATTTCCCCTCTCCAAAAATTTTTGAGAACTACTGCATTTGATATGTATTTATATGGGAGGGTTCTAAAAGTTTTAACATTTGCCCCCCAAGACTTCTTTTCATTGTATAAAAACTTTTATTTTCATATTGTCCATTTAATTTTTTTTGCATTGTAATTATACCATTACAAAATTAGACCCTTAATATTTTAAAAGATTATAAAATTATCCTCAAATATATGTCTATGCAATTTACAAAAAGACTAAATTAATTAATAATGTAAGAAAATTATATAGTCTCTTTAGAAACAATCTTGTTGTGCTTACTTTAAAAAATGGTGATTTATACTATACAAATCTTAAAGTACGACAAGATTGTTCCATAGCCTCACTTTAACTTCAAGTAAATTAATAGTTATCTACTTAAAATATATTCCAATAAACAAATTTGTTATTTATTATGTCATTTTTCTTACCTTAATTTAACTGATTTATTAATTATAAGTGCCAAACAAATTTAGTAATATGTATTGTAAATTATATAATTAATTTCTTTGTTAGCTATTTTATTTGTAATTCAATTTTACTGTTCTTTTTTTTTTTTTTTTTTGTAATTAGCACGCGGCTAAATATTTTATACTACACTATTAGTTGGTAAAGTGTTCATTAATTACCCAATAAAATTAAATGTCCCTCATACAATTTATTTTCCTAAAAAATTAAGCCATCAATACGATTTTAGTTAATAATACGAAATTATATTAACATTTTAATGTTATTTTGTATCATTATATTTCGATACAATATTTTATCTCGTCTGACCTGAAAATTATGGGTTTAAGCCATTCGTCTCTTGAAAAAAAAAAAATACAAGATAAGACTGTGTACTATAAATAATATATCTAACACTTCACAAAACTGGTATAGTACAGGAGTATATACACCGAATTGCTTGTTCTCGTATGCTTTTGCCCTTCCTTCAAAACAATATTTTTGCATCCACCCCTATTTGAGGTCACTATCATTGTATTTTTTAACGTTATATTTTAGACATTTAAGTCCCTGGACTAACGGTCAAAGGTAACGATGTTATATTTTCGGCTTAAAATGCTTTGTCAAATTGTTGACGTGTGGACAAATTTTTCCATGACATCCAAAATATCTTATTTTCTTTCCATAAAAAAAGATTGATGAAATTTGAAACATGGTGATAAAACATGAAAAAAAAAATGAATCAAGTCAAAATGATAAGAGAGAGAATAAGATTTATAAAACGACATGAAAGTTGTGTTTTATTTAGATAAAGTTATAAAGGTATTTTTGTCAAAATAAGTATTAAAGTTGAGTTGGATTTACACGAAATGATATAAGTGTCTAAAATATAACGTTAGCGATTAAAGTAATAATCACATTAAACATTAAGGTGAAATTAACCCAATTCAAAATTGAAAGCATGCATCTAAATTAATTGATTTTAATTTCTTCTAAGGATTTCACGTACGTCAAATGCACAAGGTTGAAAATCCTCTAAATTATTCTACTTTTCCTCTGAAAAAATGCAAATATTAGCCTAACAAGTAGGATTAGCTTGAGAAAAGAAGAATCACTACATACATAAACTATAAACATTTGGGTCTTGGACTAGCTTGATATCAAAAGTTAGATATACATCCTCAAAAATATCATGATGGTTTGAATCAGACCCAAGCCATTGATATTTCTATGTAGAAGTTCTAAGTTAGAATAAATTAAATTATCAATTTTTTTTTGGAAAATTCTACAGTTCCTTTTAGGGAACTATTCTCTTGTATTTTAAATATTTGTACAATACAACATCATGTGCTTTAAATGCTTCTACTGTCTGTAGTACAAGTTTTTAAAACTTAGGAAATGGTTCCCTAAATCATATTAAGGCAATTAAATTATATTAAATTATGAATACTAAAAATTATGCCATATTTGTGCAAAATCATATTAAGGCAATTAAATTATGAGCTAAATCAGCTAATTAAATTTTAGTTACGACCTTAAATCTTATTAATCATTGAAGGGACGGTTACAATATGAAAAAGGGCAAAAAATCTCAAGTGATTGAATGTCTTCATTTCAAATAATTCACTGGCCATGATGAGCCATGATGTCTTTTAAATTTTGTTCAAGTATAAATAGCTGCCTAAAGTTGAAAAAAAAAAAGAAGTAAAAGATATAGTTGCCCAACTTTTTTGTTTTTGTTTTTGTTTTTGATGACACAAAAAATTATTTCATTAATTTAAATTCTCATTCAACTTTTGCAGTTCAATATGTCTGGGAATTCAAGGGTGCTACTTATTATATTCATCAGCAATCTTTTAGTGTTAAACTTATTGTCAACCGTAAATGGAAAGTCGTCCTTTAGAATACCGGAAGTTGACCACGCTTTCATCTCTCAGTGCATCGGAAAGTTCATTTGGTGGAGTATTTCTTGGAGCTATAAAGCGATCCAGTCCAAGCCCTGGAGTAGGTCACAACAATCCTCCACCGCATAAGGTGGCGAATACAAAATTTGTAGTAAATTGAGCTTATGTTAATTATAGTGATAATAAAATTTCAATATAATATAATTTCAATGTAATATAATTTCAATATATATAAAGCTACATATGCATGGAATATTTTTGAGCCTTTGCACAATATATTTTTACAACCTTGCTACATTTTTGGCTATTTTTCTTCTACGTTATATGACAAGTCACCTATTTAACTCCGTTAGAATATTAATGTATCATGATTATTTTATATCGCGTCGTGTCAATTTCGAATATTAGTAATTCATTGAGTAAACAAGACTTCCTATGTCACACTTATTTGCATATTTAAGACAGAAATACTACATTTTATGGTACTCATAAGTTAAAATTCAAGAAGTACAAGACTCATATAATATTCTCACACTGAAGAAAACTTCAATTATATTCAAAAAGTACAAAACTTCAATTATTAATTATTACAATAAAACTAAAATAATACCTCGACAATAAGATTTATAAACAAACCTAAATAGTACTTATCTCTTAGATAAATCCAACCTTAAAATACTCAGAGTGTTAACAAGCTACATCTGCCTGGAAAATGTATTCAAAGTAACCACAAATTGTCCAAAGCTTGACTAAGAATCCTATCACTAGATTTATAATCCATGGGCACATAGCCAATCACCCTCTGTTTCTTTATCCTCGTAAACTTAACTCATCATAGCCATTAAAACAAAAAAAAATTAATCAACATTGGGTGGACCATTATTCATGGTTCCGACTTAAGTCGTGGCTAGGATCAGAATCTAATATTCCAAATGGAAAACTGAAAGTAGAAGTTTTTTTTTTTTTTTTTTTCACCCCATTCATTGTATAATAAGACTATCGTGCATTCATATAAACTAATAAATTAACAAAATCATTTAAGTGTTACTATATTTGAAAAAAGAAAGAATAAAATTCGATCGAATATCTAAAATTAATGATTTACTATAATTTTGATACGTAAAATAATTTTGACAAATAATTTTAAATTTATAATTTTGTAAACCATTTTTCAATAAACTAGAAAGCACAAGGGTTTCTCCTTTCTCCACAACAAATGGATCTTTCACTTTTTATTCTATTGTTTTGTTTGCAAATTTTGGTCGTCGTTAGAATAGGATATTATTGGCTTTGGGCAAGATTTATAATGATTATTAAACAACTATTAGGCATTTTAATACTTGCTCTCAACTAATAGGAGGAACATTTAGAATAAGCTGCCCACTTTAATACAAATAAGGAGAGCATATTTTATGAGATGCTTTCATTGGTTATTGAGCATTTATTAAGATGACTAATAGCTGCTCAATTACCAAACTAAAATTTTACTTATTGGTACTATTGTAAATTTGTAAGTAGAGTCATTGTAGTAAAATTTATTTTGATCATTGAGCAACTACTAGACATTTTGTTATTCAAAAATTAATAGGAGACTCCTATTTAAAGAAACATAACCCCTATTTTTTGTAAAGTGTATCATCCAATCCAAATATTAATTATTGAATCACTATTACAATGCTACTAATTATTCAATAACTATCATAAATCTTATCTGTCAATATAACAAAATTAAGTAGATTCATCCTACTGGTCAATGTTTGCAAATTCTCCCCCGGCTAGCTAGCTCTTTCCTTATTTTACACCAATTTTAGGCAATAATATTTTCAACTTGAAGTAGTAGCCGATATTTGATTGAAATACCAAAAATATTCGTAAATATTCTTTCCTTGGAAATAAATCAAAATTAGGTAGTAAACATTTTATGAAATATTAGAAAATCCGGAGGCTGGAAATCCAAATTAACAATAAATAGACTGATTCCCTACCTTAATATAGCATAAGTTGTTTAAACAAACAACAATATAATAAATCTAAACTAATTGATTTTTTTTTTTCTAACAACTTCATATACATCCAAATTATTCTTCTTATCCTCTAAAAATATGCAAGTTATTAGTGTCACTACTAGGATTAATTTGAAAAAAAAAAAAAATCAATACATACGTAAATTCTTAAACTATAAACATTTGGGTCTTGGCAAAATCTTGATCTCAAAAGTTAGGCATAAATCCTCGAAAATATCATGGGTCCAGAAGTTCTAACAAGTTGACATAAATCAGATTACGTAAAAATATTGGGTTATGGTAAATTTGTAAGTAGAGTCATCACATATTCATCTCCCCTTGGTCAATGTTGCAATAGATTAATACCCCTAACCTCTTTCGTTTTACGCAAAAATATTTACAAAATAAAGTAGCCAATATTCATTTGATTGAAATACCAAAAATATTCTTAAATATTGTTTCCTTAAAGATAAATCAAAACGGGTAAGCAAATATTTTATGAAGTATATGGAATTAGAATATCCTAAGGATGGAAATCCATATTTACAACATACTTAAGGTAATGATATTTACACACCCTATTCGCTATTCATTAATACAATTAGTTATATGCATACCTTTTTTAACTTCTTGCACAACCTTTAATTAAACTTAATATACGAATGAATTGTGATAACGGTGTGTAAGAAATTAAAAAGAGAGTATAAATATTATCAACCTATACTTGAGTATCAAAACAATTAATAATTCAACACTTCATCTTTGCATTACTCAAACTTTTCCAAATTTTTGCTCGCAAATTCTAAGTTAGGATAAATTCACAAATACTTAATTTTTTAACCAAAAAAAAAAAAAATACTTACACTATGCAATACTTAATTTTTTAACAAAAAAATGGAAATACTTGCACTATGCAATATGTGTACAAATTAATTCAGATAATTATGGGCGGCCAAATCAGTTTACTTTTAAGCAAGCACTAAAAATGGCATAGGATTTTCTATTTCACATCCTGTGTCACTCTCCTGTCATACTACCTAATAAATTATCAAGATTCTGTAGAGTAATTTTAGTAAAATAATCTTGACTGTTTATTAGGTTATGTGACAAAAAATAATACAAAATATGAGATAGAATATCCTTAACAATTATAAATCTATTAGAATACTCATTCAACGTCCATTTATCATATGTAGAAGGTTAGATAATCTAAATGATTGATTGTTTTCCTTTCAAATAACTCTCGACCTTAGTAAGCCATGATGTCATATGATTTTTGCCCAAATATAAATAGCTGCCAAAGCACTTTTTTACAAAACACATTTTTTAGACTTCTTTTTTTTTCTTCTTTCTTTTTTGTGTAGTACAACAAATTCATTTTTTTGAACTTCCAATATGGGTTCGAGTCCAAGGATACTACTTGTGATGTTCATCACCCATCTTCTAGTGTTGAACTTACTGTCCACAGGAGTAGAAAGTCGGGTTTTAGAAGACACGAAATTAACCACGCTTTCAACTCTCAATGTTGTATATACCGGGAAGTTCATTTGGTGAATTGTTTCTTGGATATAAAGAGAAATCTGGTCCCAGTCCCGGGGAAGGTCATCACCACAGTCTCCCCATTGAAGAATTATCTCATTAATTTTAAAATTTTATATAATATAATATTTTTAAATATATAATATTATATTATACAATCTTTTAAAATATAATAAAATAATTCTTAAAGAAACTATAAAACTTTCCTTTAAAACTTTTCATTACTATAGAATATCTACATATATGTTATTATAGATAAGGTGAAGAGGATAATAACAGGAAGAATGCCTTCCTAACCAATAAAAATCATGGTTAGCAATATCTCCTCTAGTCCATGTGTTTACCAAAATCTTGTTCTATTGTTCTTAAAAGATGTTATATGAAGTTTAATTTGTTTGGTAAAATAGCAAATTTACTACTCTTTAATACTATTTACGTTGTTACAGTTTTTATTTTGGAAAATTCAAGAAAATTTGTTATGAAAATAGTAATTTAAATTCAAAAAATAAAATTGGAATGATAACAACATTAGCACTTCTATCCTACTTACATTGTTTACACACGAAAAAAGTCAACGGTTAATGAATGTTATATTGTACATGATGAACGATATCTTTGAGGATAAAAAGAGAGTTAGAAAAGGAGGGAAAAATTATAGTAAAAGAATAATAATAATTCCCGAAATTGAGTGGTGCTTTTGTCCAATAAGGATTGTAAATGAAACAAAATAGAATTTAAGGGGTAAAGAGAAAAATGGGGTTCTCCTTAGGGTAGTTAGCACTATCAATTCAGTTTTGTGAGCCAAGTTTTACGATATTCAAATTCAACTCATAAATTTACTTGGAATTCGAATCTGTATCAGGTTGTCTCAAACTCACAAATGTACAACTAATACTCAACTCGCAAAATTATTGGGATCTCAATTTTAATCGGATTGGCCCAAACTCACATTCTCTAATAAAATGTTTTATAAGTTACTTAGTAAAATTTTGTTTTTATAACTTTGTATAAGATTAGTTAATAAAATATGAAATAGTATGTAATACTTATCCCAATAAATAATTATTAATTATATCATTGAGCCATAACATTATAATTTACAACTAAATTGACTAATGAAGTTGGGTTATTATTTTTAGTTACCCGAGTTTAGTTGAGTTAATAGAATAATAGAATCATTAACCTTTGTCCACATACTTTGGCCGGGATTTAATTGGGTCGAGTCTAGTAAAGTCCAAACTCAACTCATAATTTAATCAGGTATATTTAGATTCAACCTTAGCCAAACTTACTTAAATGTAAGATTCAACTCTTTATTTATCGGGTCATATGGGTTGAGTTCAAGCCATCTCAGCCCATTGACAGCGATAAGGATAGTTCTTGTATTTGGAAAATATTTAGGTATAACTCCTCTTAGACTTTGTGGTTATTAATCAGGATTAAATATTATGGAATCATGATTACTAATGTCATTTATTCCATATTGTTTAATTCACACAACATGCTCTACTAAATGGGATATCAAATACTGGATTTACCTAGATATTTCGCATTATAAAACTTGGCCCGACCTAACGGTTCAATCGGTGAACTTGGTAAACCGGTCTTGAGACTATGCTAGGTTCTTCCAATAACCAGACAAGGAAGGAACATGCCAGATTTTATGCAACCCAACAGTTCAATCATTAAATCTGGGAACTCGGCTAGATTTGAAGTAATTTGGTGGGTTTGTTTCTTTTAGGAAAAAAAATCAAGTTGTAATTGTCCAATTTTGAATCAAAAACCTTATAAATAGAAAGAGAAATGGTCTTATCACATAACCATGTAAGTTTTTGTTTATTATGCCTCTTTTTTATTTATTTATTTATTTTCCAAACTCCACACTATACATTAACTCCTTTATAACTCTTCATGTAAAAGGACTATATAAATATTCATTATTAACTTATAAATTGTCAAATTTATTCATCTATAAAATATATTTTTTCACAAATAAAATTAAAAATTATAAGAAAGAAATTAAGTTATCTATAGATTTTCTTTATTTATTGCACTAGTTCCCGATGTAATGAGTGCAAATGTATCCCGACTCGCTAAGAGTGAAAAAGCCGACCTTCCAAGAAGATCCCGGGCTCGATCTGGTTTAGTATCAAGGTGATTCTCTTTCTCTTTCTATATATATGGGTCCGTGCTGCATTTCCACTTTTAGAAAACTTTTGTTGAATATCAATTACTAACAAATTATCATATTATTTTTTATAAGAACAGCCTTGGTTACTTAAAACTTTTTAATAAAATATGTTTTATCAATATTTTTACCATATATCTCGTATTTAATAATTTTCAGGTATTATATATTAATAAAAAAATATATTTTAGCGATCCAACAATTGAACCATTAATTCATTAATCCTCTCTCGCCGTATTTATTAACTACGTCTATTGGGCCATTTCTGTAATGGGATTAAACGCTGGAACTCATCTTGCTTTGAACTTGGCACGTTGTCCAAATTCAGCTTAAAGCCCAACCCAAATTCATCACTTAAAATCCATACCTATTCCAAAACTAAAGCCCAGACCCAAAAGGGCAGGTCATGGCGGGGAGATCTCTCCTCAGGCTAGTCGTTTCCCGTCGGCCACCGTTCGACACCGTACTCGGAGCAAGAATATCACAGAGCTCAACCTCTTACATCCGGCGATGTCCCTACAGTATTCAAAAGGAACCAGAGAACGAGTTAAATACTAGTATTAGTAAAAAGAAAGAAAAGTGGTTCACTCTGCCACCTTATGTCTCCACCGTCGACGGTGCTGCTCTCGGGAAGACGCTTTCCAGCCGCCAATTGGAGAGGAAAAACATACCCTCCGCCTCCACTATGACGGCGCTCAAATGGGTTATTCGATGCTGCCCTGAATTGCCTAGGTCTCTCGTGCAAAAACTCTTTCGCCTAAGACAAGTTCGAAGAGGTTCATGTAATGCAAACGTTCAAGAACCTCAACTTAGGAGGGTAAGAGTCATTTAAAGACTGTATTTTTGTCTCGGAATAATTGCATGAAAAAAGGGTTCTTTTGTTGTTGCTGTTTTTTTTTTTTTTTTTTGGGTAAATTTTTAGTTGCAATTATAGTATTATATTTTAGCTGATTTTTCATGTAAGATTCATTCGAAAATCCCAACAATTGAATTTTTCTAAAGATTGTAACTTCGTCTAATAATTGCATGGACAAAGTTTTTTTTTTTTTTTTTGGGTAAATGTTAGTAGAAATTATGTGTATTACATTTTCTGATGTTTCATGGAATACAAGGTGGGAGCTAAGGACTTGATGAATTCAGGACAAAGAATATTCCTACCTGTGACAGTTGAAAAGGTTCCCTCAGCAAAAGCTGAGTGTACTACTTTCAGTGATGAAGAAATAAAGAAGTTTCTTCATGGCCTTGTTCTGTATAAGGTCAGGGCTTTAGAGGTTATTTTAGATATTGCATTAGATTTTTTTTTTTGGCTGGATTTGACTTCTGATATTGATAGCGCTTTGCTATGAAAATGTTTTAGGATATTGTCCTGCTGTTATTGTTGTAAATAAACCCTCTGGAATGCCAGTACAGGTACGTTTTAAGCATTGAAAGAGTAGCTGACTTTGCTTAAAGATTTTAGCTGATATTAGTCTTGTTTAAGGATACTAAATGTTGCGCAGGGTGGTATTGGCATTAAAAGAAGTTTGGATGAATTAGCTGCTAAGTATATGAGGTTTGATGATTCAGAGTCCCCTCGTCTGGTGAGATTCTAACTATACATTTGCTTGTTGAATCCGATACTTTCCGATTCCCTCATACTTCCGAAAAGAACTGACCAATAGGAATGTGCCTGAAACAGTTGCAATGGTGTTTGTTGAATAAAACTCTAGTGTATTGCTCAATTCATGCTAGTTCATATATGTCTCATTTGAGATTAAGTTTGTGCCAGAATTAGGTTAAACAAACTTGAGGATCAAGAGGTGTAATTGGCAACTGTGTTTTGAATGTTTGTAACATATCTGCAGTTTTGTTAGTTTTTAGCTTCAAATCCAGTTCTCATTTTGTTTTTCTGCTTAAATATTCAGCTCATGAAGTGTAGCTTGCTGTGCGCAAGCTTGTTGTTGATTAGGTGCACAGACTCGATAGAGATTGTAGTGGCATATTGGTGATGGGAAGGACACAATTGAGTGCTACTGTTCTACATTCCATCTTCCGCGAGAAAACATTTGAAGCATCCGAATATGTAACTTTTCCTGTTCTTCTAGTCTTTTGTGTGTATATGTTTATTGATGCATTATCAATATATTCTTGCTTCTTTGTATTGCACGAGTCTTAATTATATTCTCTTATTTTTCAGGATTGTGACAGTAAAAGAAGAATTATCCAAAAGACATATTGGGCTCTTGTCATTGGATCTCCTAGATGTTCAAAAGGAATAATCTCAAAGCCACTGGGAAAGGTTAGATGCCCGAATGAGATTTTTCTGTAGAATTTCATGATCCTTCAGCTGGCAATCAATGTTTTCCTTCTTAGAACATATTTTAACATATTATCTCACCACATTACGAACCTTTCAAATGTTTTCGAGTCTTTTTTTTTCCACGTCTCAATGAGTCTTAGTGACTGATTCTTTTCTTCTTCTTAGTTGGTGATGGACAACGGAAAATCGGATCGAATAGCAGTCCTTGACAATGTTGAATCGTCAGCGCCACAGTATGCTGTGACACAATATGAAGTTATTGGTTCTTCTTGCCATGGTTAGCTCTGAATGCCTTTAGCAAAAATCTTACATATCCAGGTGCTAGGAATAAGCATGAACATTGATGTTTGTGTGATTTCTGAGTTGTGTAAACATGGTGTAGACAGTTTTTATTGTATGCATTACCCCCTTGACCCTATAATGGTGTCTGTAGTAATCCTTCAGGGTGTTCAGTTGACATGCAAATTATCTTCAATATGATGACTAGTCTCAACTGAACAAGCGCTGGAGTTTTTCCATTTATTCTGGTTTAAAATATTCCTTCCAACTTTATATAGAGAAGTGGGAGCTCCAACAGACATAGTGATTAGAGCAGTGTTTGAGCTGTTCTGGGACATTCTTTGTCTGCAGTTTTTAGCGGCAAAAAGTTATGCGTAGGGAAGAAATATTAAGGAAAAAGTTTAGAAAATCAAACTTCTTATTCATCTGGGTTGGGGTCTACTTTTTCAGATTCATTGCATATTTACTTGCAAGCATTTGAGCAAGGCTAAAGTAAGTCGTGGAAGGTTAACTTAAGTTGCTTATCAACAACAGATTTTTATTCTGTCCCCTTAGTTTTGTTATGTGATGAATTTTTCAGCAAACCTGAAATAGTTGAGGGTTACCTAGCAATCCTATTAGTTTGTATTTTATTTAGTTATAAAAATGTAAAAATTGCAGGCTGCACCTGGCTAAAGTTGTCCCCTCTCACGGGTAGAAAGCACCAGGTGTGTATGAGTACGATAGTTCTATGCTATTCTGATATTTTCAGTATATCTAAATTTGAGTTCATAAAACTTCTTTTCCTCTCCGTGGCATTCAAAGCTTCGCGTAGATACAGTCACTGTGCTGAGGTATTGGGGACACCAATAGTTGGGGATTACAAGTACGGCTGGCAAGCTCACAGGAACCTGAGACGTATTTTTTCCTCTACTCCAATTAGGAACTCTAATGAGGAACTACCCAGTGAAAAACCAGACCCTTTTGGCCTTAATTCGGGGAATGGAAGCATCTTCGATAAACAACCCCGTCTTCATCTGCACTGTAAGGAAATGATATTGCCGAATGTTTCTCTGGCACTACAACTTGCCAAATCATTCCCAGATTCTGATCTTGTAGATGTGAAAAGCATCAAATTTGTCGCTCCTTTGCCCTCGCACATGCAAATGAGTTGGGGCTTCTTGACCTCCTGATTTGTAGTTACCTTCATATAATAGCAGGCAATTAATTGCTTAAATTATCTTGTTTTCATGTATTTTTAAGTTTTAATATTGTAGCTTTTTTCCAATTATTGATTTAGCGAAGTATACAGTCAAATTGAAGAAACCATCCTGTTAGTTTTAAAAGACGTTTATACAGTATAAGTTTTTAAATCACATAATATTGTACTATTCAAGCTTTTAAAATATAACGGTATGATTTTCTTAATGGAATTGTAAAATTTTTCATGAATTTATTGGTTCCAAATGTTCTGCTTGTACTTTATCACGGGGAAGCATTATCAGAAGTGATGATACATGAAGTGTTCGTTTAATAGAATAGCGACAAGTGTCTTATAATTCTTGAGAGAGTAATTCTGTAATATAACATACGTGTATATATGCATGATCAGATATATCTGGTTCACAGTCCTCTTCGGTCTGACTTTATTAAGGTTGGAGGTTCTAACCTTGAGGTTAGGAATTTCTATCTATAAATACCAAACGATAACATGTAAACAGTAACACATCACCATACATCAATAAACAACAATACATTACTATACATGAATAAGCTATCAAGTAATCAATAAGTATTAATACAAATTTACGAGCCATATTTGCATAATTCTCTCCAATACAAAATTTACGACCAGCCATATTTGTATAATTTTCTCTCTTTTTGTTGTACTTCGTGCGACATCAAGAAACAAGCATGATGGAGATTAAAATACTATTTTTATTTTAAATTATATTCAAAAGAATCATCTCAATACCAAATTCAATATTGTTTAACGCTTTTTTCATTTATAATTGAAAAATAACAACTAGTGCAATTTAAGTGGTAAAATATTTCTCTTATGAATCATATAGGGTAGAGGGAGAGGAGAGGTGATTTTTTTTTTTTTTGGTTAAAGAGAAAAAGAAATTATAATTATGGGAGCATTATGGAAGCAAGATGGAGATTGAGGAGTAGTTGATCAAGTCTATAACGAAAAATGGTTTGACTTCATAAATCGAAATCAGCAGCAGAGCTATCAGGAGGTTGTTGGAGAACAACGACTTGAGAAGATTCTTGGTTGCTGGTAAGGTGGTTGGTGCCTGATGAGCTTTCTTGATGAAAATTAAGTTACCAAAAAACACTTCTTACAAAGAAAATATATTAAAGTCTTTGTTTGAAAAGTCAATTATATATATATATTCTTGACCGCAATACTCAACTCCCCATGAACTCTCGTAAGTTAAAAACAAGATTAATTAATTTGATCCCTTCTTAATAAATGACTTGATTAAGTCGCTGCTGATACATTTTGATGCGCAAGTTAACCTGTCAAAGCACCATGTAAAATTTTTAGGTAGAGTGAAACTAATTAGTTTTACGTGTTGCATAAATATGGATTATGAGATTTACGTGGTATGATTTATCGTTATATAAGTTATTACTAGACATCTTTGAACATGCATTTTATTTTTGTTAGTATGTTGCATATGGAATATGGGGAATTAATGATAGTAAAACCGTTTAAAATGATCTAGGAATCATTTGTTTTTTCTTTTCTTTTTATATGAATAATTTGTTATCCTAGAATATTATTAACGGATTGATCCACTATTATTCTTGATATCTAGTTGAATAATAGATTTATGAGACAAAAGCAATTAGTATCTTCGACATTCTTGAAAGAAAACCCAAAAGGGGATCTTTTCCAACCTAGCAACTGAAAAAAGAAATAGTACTAATCACAATTTTTTCTTAAATAGATCAAAGTATTAATATATCAAGAAAAAAATTATAAATCATATATGAATTCTATCGTAAAGCTCACATAAGATTCACAATTTTTGTGTAATGATGCATAAACACAAAATTCTAATAATAAATGGATTACTTGGTTGAAGCAGTATGGTCAAGGTACCCTTTGGCCATGCTTGTTTGATTGCCTGGTACGTACATCATCGTCACGTCTAGTGGAATTAGTTGGCATTTCCAAATCCATCAATTTCAATAACAATATCCAGTTCACAATATTCTTGATAATATTGTATAAATATTTATTTGGTAGTGCAATTTTATTCTTATTATTTACGTGAGTACAGCTCAATATTTATTTCTTTCAGATTGTCGACTGACTGAGCATATAATAGTTAAACTATTGACTCTGTCAACAAACTTAACAAGACATACAAAAAAAAAAAAAATGGAGCAAGAGAAGAACATGAAATGACACCAAATAGAAAAAACAAAAGATAAATTAACCATAATGTGGCAGACGTTTAATCATAAGCAATATGCTTTAATTCTACCAATGGATATCCCAGTCAGCTCCATTTTTTGTTATAAGGAGGATTTACAATTGATCTATTTATTTTTAATAATTTAAACTCATAAATTATAAAAAAAAAAATTTATTATTTGAACAGCGCCTCGTTGCCCTCGTCAACACCATTTTTTACTCCTTATTGTTTCCCATTATGCAATCATTTTCTGGTAACATCTCCTTCTTTCGGTTTGTATCATTCAGTGATTACTTAATTAAAAATCCAAAAGAAAAGATTCATATTTATAATTTTCGACAGTTCACTTTTGCTGGATTTATAGTGTCACATTCCCTCAGCAGATTTTCAGCCAATCTCTTACAACTAATTACTTGTAGCGAAGCTGCTACTTCGACTCTAACAAGGGAACGATCACTGGACTTTTTTTTTTTTTTTTTTTTTTTGGAACCCTCTAATTTGATTAAATAAACAATGTAACTCAATTAATAAAATATTTTCTTATAATCTGTTGGTCATTAATCTAAGTCACAAAGGGAAAGTGGAAATAGTCGACGATAATTTAAAAAAAATATATATATATATTTGGTGACATAATTCTACAAATAGGCATCCCTTAAACTTGGTCTAAAATTTAATCAAGGCCACCTAATTTGGCCGTATTATGATTAATTTGGAGAACTACTTATCATTATCATACTAATGTTACGTACTTAAAAAAACATAAGAGGCCATAGAAAACCGAGTCAATAATCAAGAAACGTAATACATGATCGAAATTATTTAAGTAAATTTAATTTTTAATTTCACTTATAAATTTTATAATATAAATTCAATATTATATCATATATAATATATTTAAATAAAATTTTATAAAATTTAATTTCGATCATAACATCTATATACGTAGCTCAAGAATCAAATTTATATTTTCTTTTTTCATACGCTACTATGTTGCGAAGAATAAAGAAGATAAGATAAAATGCTCTCACCAACCCCAACGATCGTCCTGTAGTTGAAATGTCGCCTACTACATTTTTTTTAAACTGCTTTTTCAAAGTTGTTTTTATTAATATATTTATTTTCTGTCTCTACTTTGTTTGCGCATGATGTTGGCGTCCTACTGGCTAGCAGTCGTGTCTATATATATATACCAAAACTCCAATTTGTCAGCACCACTCACTCACCCTTCAATTCTCTTTCTGCCTTAATTTCTCTCTCTAATTTTCTAAATTCTAATTCCCTTCGGAAAATTTTCTTTATTTTTGAAGAAATGGGCAGCTTGGAAGTGGAGAGAATAACAACTGGATGGGCAGCTAGAGACCCTTCTGGGGTGCTAGGTCACCCTACACCTACACTCTCAGGTGTAGATTAGTTTAATTTAATTTGGTTATTAAATTTTATTGTTGATGATCCATTGATTTTCTTGTTTCTAAAATCATTTTTTTTCCTATTGGAAATTGCAATTATCAGGAACACTGGTCCTGAAGATGTTTTTATCAAGGTGATTTGCTGTGGGGTTTGCCATACTGATATTCATCAGGTCAAAAATGACCTTGGCATGTCCAATTACCCCATGGTTCCAGGGTACTTGCTCTATACTCCCAAATTTATTTGTTTGTTTTTATTTTTTTTTTGGCTAGTTTTCTTAAATAGAGGTAGTTTATATACCTAGAACGAATATTTATTATTTGATCCATATTCTGATATAAAAAATCCAACATGAATAAAAAGAACTACTAGCAAAATCTTCGCGATAGCCAAAAAAAAATTACTAAAAAACTTGTAAAATTGATATGATTGCAATAGATGGATAGATATTGAATAAAGGAGCATCTCTTTTAGATGGAAGAAGTTCTAATTGAAAATTAGTGTTTTATACCATGTGTTTAGAAGTCAAAGATTTTTCAATTTCTAACTAAACAATTTCAAGAGTATACCTATTGCGGTAACAAAATTTCGATCAAATGTTTGTGTAATAAAGACTCAATTTTGGATAAATAACTCCTTTTCAACATGAAGTAAATCTGAGAGAGTAATGATTGTATATATATAATGAGTAAAGTTTTGGATCAGTCAATGAGTGTGTATCAAGCTTTTTTATTACTACTATATATTATTTGGCCTTTTACATATTCCCTATTTATAGGGGTTATCCTGACCTACGAGTCCCATCAGACAATTCAACTAGGTTCTTGACCTTTGATCAATAGATCTGGTTAATCGGCTTTGGAGGATTGAACACTGGATCAGTTTCTTGGACCTTCGGATCAGCATAAATCTTAAATTGATAATGTTTATAATCTAATTTGTATAATTATTTTTAATGAACTAATTACATGTCACGTAAATCAATTACATGTTTGTTTACACGCGTCACATTGTGTATCATTAATAGCTTTAATCTTAATGGCTAATTAATTTTGGGATAAACACCTTTTCCAAATATTGTTATTGGGACAGGCATGAAGTAGTTGGCGAGGTGGTGGAGGTAGGATCGGACGTGACCAAATTCAGAAAAGGAGATTGCGTTGGAGTTGGCGCACTCGTCGGATGCTGCAGGAGTTGTCGCCCATGCAAAGCAGATATAGAGCAATATTGCAACAAGAAGATTTGGTCATACAATGATGTCTACACAGATGGCAAACCAACCCAAGGGGGTTTTGCTGGTGCTATGGTTGTTGATCAAAAGTAAGGGAACATATTCCTCTACAATTTAATGTTTTGCGGATGATAATTAAGTCTATAGTTAGTCAGTTTGTTTCTTCGCAACGCCACAAATTAGGTCAACTAATATTTCACAACTTGTTACTTCTATTCTTTTGATCATTTTTCCAATCTTTTTGCTTTTAATTTACTTGCAAGTTAAGGGCATATTCGTTTTTTTACAACTAAGTAATGCAATGCTGAATTACTCTTTATCAATTTGATACCACTATATATGTATAATATAGTGACGTACAGGTAGTTGAATATCAAATAAGACTATAAAAGAATATGAAAAAATGGAAATATTAATAATGTTAAATTTCCTTATAATTTTATTATTGGTGTGCAATGTAATTGGTACTGAGAATATGATTTGATTCTTGGAGTAATTCATTATAACATAGACACGCACCAAAAAAAATTTAAAAAAAAAAAATCAACATGTTATTTGTTCATTTTTTTTCTCTAATTAATACAATCAACAATGAATTTTATTTCAGGTTTGTGGTAAAAATACCAGATGGTATGTCACCAGAGCAGGCAGCACCTCTACTGTGTGCTGCAGTGACAGTGTACAGTCCATTGAATCATTTTGGACTGAAACAAAGTGGATTAAGAGGAGCCATTCTTGGCCTTGGAGGGGTTGGGCATATGGGAGTGAAAATTGCAAAAGCCATGGGCCATCATGTCACAGTCATTAGCTCCTCCAACAAGAAAAGAGAGGAAGCCATTGAACAGCTCTTGGTGCTGATGACTATTTGGTGAGTTCGGACGCAATTCGGATGCAAGAAGCTGCTGACTCACTAGACTACATCATTGACACAGTGCCTGTGTTTCACCCCCTTGAGCCTTGTCTATCTTTGTTGAAAGTTGATGGGAAGTTGATTTTGATGGGAGTTATCAACACTCCCCTTCAATTTGTGACTCCCATGGTTATGCTTGGTGAGTTCACTACTCTCTACAAACACTCCAAAGTTCAGCATTTTCGGCTGTAATTTTTTTGGGTTTGGTCTCACACATCATAATATCACATATATTGCGTACGTCAGTAGTGGAACTAGAAAGTTTACTTAAGAGGCGATGGTGTAAATTTTAAAAACTTTTAAGGGGACAAAATGAAAATTTTTAAATTTTCTAGCTAAAATTTGTAAATTTTTCAAAATATAAGGGCGCGGCCACAACATTTATATAATATAATACTTTATATTTTTAAAATTAATATAACACAAACTTTTAAAAACCGGCAGAATAATCACTAACACGTGTATGGACAATATTAAAACCCCACCAAGGGAATGGTTTTAGTACTCTTTAGTCTTTTGTGGCGTGGTGATGTCTTGTCTATGGTGGTGGTGTGCACATATATTGTCAAATCTTTCTCTCCTAAGCATTGCTGGCAATCATTGAGTTCTTTCTCTGTGTATTATTTGTATAGTATTCATGAAGATATGGCCGAGGCAGAACAACTAAAATCATGGGTTTTTATTGTTATTATTAGTACTAGAATTTATTTATTTTCAGATGGAGTGGTTGGAGATATATATGTCCACTTTTTGTGAAAATGTTTACCTACTTTCTCATTTTTTAAAAGAAAAATATTGAGGGTGTTGATTTTTTTTTTTTCTTTGCCACGTTATCCTTATCCAGGAAGGAAAACTATCACGGGAAGCTTTGTTGGTAGCATGAAAGAGACAGAAGAAATGCTTGAATTTTGCAAGGAAAAGAACCTCACATCTATGATTGAATCGTTGTGAAGATGGACTATGTCAACACGGCTCTAGAAAGGTTGGAGAAAAATGATGTTAGGTATAGATTTGTTGTGGACGTTGCTGGCAGCAAACTTGAGCAGTAAATTACACAAAAAACTGGTCATCTCGAAGAATATATATAATATATATCAAGGCTAATTATATACCAAGAGTGTTACACTTTACCACTTCTGTTTGTGTTGGTTTCCTTTCCTAATATTTTTTTTTTGTTTCAATGTTGTGCTTTGTTTCATTTATGAATGAAATATAAACAAATGACTTGTATTCTGTTCTTTAATAAGACGGTGGAATTATGCTACTTTTGTTGTGTATAAGTTGTTATGTTTGTATGATCTGTTATACTTAGTAGCTTCTGTTCCTCCACTTTTGTTCTCTTCTTGATTGTGAGGATACTAAACTTGGGTTGCATTAATTAGAGCCTGAACTTGTTTTATGCAATACACATTTCTCAAATGAGCAAATTATTGTGTGAACTGTACGATTCATTTTACAATACTAGTCGATTTCCAAAATGTGAGTTTCACATTTAAAATTTACGTCGAGCCCACGTCTTGTACGAAATAGTGATGCATAAATAGCAGTGTTTTGCCTTCATTTGCGTCAGGTTGGTGAATTTCGTACACTTACTACAGGGAATCTTGATCGTGACTTATGATTGATTTTGTCATTATGCTTGTGAGTTGTAACATTTTTTGTGGTGGTGGTCTGTTAGCAATGGTTGTGAATATGATAATCCAACTACTATTAATTTACAACTCTTTTATTTAGTATCGAGAAGTGCTCACAATCACATCTTAGCCGGAGGCTAATTAGTTGATACTATTTATCTGTGTCCAAATACGATTTGATTTTCTGCTTATCCACCTTCCCATCCAAAACAAATCATCACCTATCATCTACTTGAAAAGTTACCGCCTACTCTCTTTTTTTTTTTCACTTTTTTTTTCTTTTTTTTTTTGTGTATTAATAATCACTTTTGTGAACTGAATCTCAAATGTGGAGTTTATGTACAACACTTCTCTATCCACTGTTAAAAATATATAGTTAGAATTTCAAGTTCATTGGGTGAGGTATCTTTATTCAACGGTGTCTGAGCAGCGTAAACAAGGACAGGTCTAAGTTACATCTGATGCTTTCCAGCTGCAGATTAAGAAACGTAAGAGACTTCCAAAATTTACACTTTGTTTCTCTTGCTGATCAATTGCCGCCGAAGTATCGTTTTACATGAGAAAATAGGAAACGGACTGCAACCTCTCAATGAGTTAAAACATTTTTAAAGCTTATCAAAAGATTATTTTCCTTTAAATTCTTCCGAATCTGTCATTATTCTTTTCTCCCATCCTCCCTTAATTTTCGGTATAATCACCTCAGTTTTCTAGACATTCATACGATAAACTAAAATTCTCAAATTATACTTGGAATTAGTATAGATGTATACGACTTCCAAAATAACGTCACAACTCTGATAATTTTACTTAATGTTCCCCACCCACAAGACTTCAGCGTCCCTCACAAGTAGGGATGGATTTGGAATAAACAATTGATTGTTTGTTTGGACTAAAACATGTCAAACATCCAAGATTATAGTAAGATAAGACGCTAAATCCTGAAATGAGAAATGTTGCTTTCAGATTTGGTAAAGTGGGCCTGTTAGCTGTTGATGCTGCTTATTTCTTATCTAGATCACTAGATGGGGTTCTTCTTTCTGTGGTTTTGAGGGGTTCTCCACCAACTCCAACAACTCCAAATCACAAATTCTCACCTACCTCACACTCAAAAGTCCAACTTAACTTCTGAATAAGTCTACTTTAAACCTGTCACGCCTCCTTGCAATTTGAAAAAAAATGATCTTTCATTCCTATTTAGCTATCAAGCATTAATAATATCTTCTTCCTTGGTTTTTAACAGTTCAATTTTTCTATTTCATTTTCGCTCTGTACATAAACGACAGTATCCAAAGTACTTTGACATTCATAGAAGGTTAAACCCATGCAAAATGTCACAAAAAAGGAGGTGTAGCCTCCAGAGCACAAAACAGTCCATCAAGCAACATAGAAGCACATCAGCATATCCCATATGTAACGAACAAGTTAACAAATGCGATTTGTGTAGTGAAACCAAGCAGCACAATTTGAGTTCTAAGCTCACAAACCAAGCTAGAATGCGGCCCAAATAGAAACCAGACCCAAAAATTAAGATTATTACCCAACATAATTTTGTAACATATCAAATAATGAAAATTAGAACAATAGTAGTAAGTTTTCCAAAATTTCCTTTCACATATCATTACTACCAAATTGTTTTTTTCTTTTTACTTTTTAACCGAAATTCACCAAGCAATTTACAGAGATCCGCACATTGCTGTCCAAATCATTTCGTACCTGGAATTAATGCAATGCCAATCTACAAAGCAATAAAAGGATGACTCGTTTTGTAAAAGTGATACAAAAAAACTCAGTCCTTGGGATATAACAAGGAGCAAGAGAAGTGTAAGTTATAACAGAAGGATTCGTATTCTATATTTCTAAAGATATTGTACAAGAACCTTTTTTCAGCAATATCATTCACCACATGACCATTAAGGATGACAGAGGAATCAACTAGCAAAATTATAAAATTGAATAGCTTCATTCAACCAATTTTCTCATTCGACCAGTCCAAGAGCCCTTCACGAAGAAGTACCATTTTGACTAGTACGGAGTAGAGGACTTACCAGAAACCTAAAGAAACATCCTTTGGGAAATCCTGCTTTTCCTTAGAAAAAGTGATTGATGAACTAATCAATTGCTTCATGTTTCTCAAGTATTGCTTCATGTTTCTCAAGTATTGCTTGTTTCTCTTTGCATCATTTTATGTACCATCTAACTGTTAGCTGTTATCATTCTAGCTGACTGAAGTACATATTCATGACATATCTTGATGGATTGAAGCCACTCAAAATCACTGCCAGCAAGAGAAGAAGGTCATCACACTAGTACACTAAGCAACCAAAAACACAAATGCAGATGGTAATTAAGCACTTACAGATAGGGGAGAGAACAATTACTAGGCCAATTGGATATAGGAAGAAAGTGGTTCTTTCCAAGAAAGGCAAAACTGCAAGAGGTAAATATACGACTATTTTAGCATAATCTGGAAAAGATGGAAACTGGGTAGAACCCACAATAAGACAATGAAATTCCCTTTAGGTCATGACAAAAGATAAATGAAGCACAAAAGTATAAGAGGTCTTTGCTAACGCAAAAAGTATAGAATAATCTGCTGCTGCTGCATCGACCAAACTGCACAGTTTAACAGGATCAGAAAGCTCCCGGCTTTAAAGAAGAATTCTCAACATTTTATAATGTAAGCCTGGTAAACAGAATTTTGATTACCATCAAATATTTTGTACTACATGTTTGAACAGCCAAATGGAACTTTTGTATTAATAGCTCTCACCACCATATGCCAACTTCAATACAAGTCAGCAAATAAACTGCTTGGTTTCTACTAAAGGAGAATACATGTTGATATGTGTACAAGATAAAAAATAACTGGAAGAATAAGCATTTCATAATCCTTGTCAGCACCACAATAAAGTGGATCTCAGCTAAGAGATTGGAAGATACTGCAATTTCCCAAACCAAGATATCCATTCAAAAGTTAACAGTAACCAACTACTAAATATGTTTGACATGCACAGTACAAAAAGTTCTGAATTAAAACTAAAGTATAAAACCAGTAATTAAATAGTACCATAGTTTGATAATTGGTCTTACCATCGTAACCCAAAAAATTCAGGTAATGATAGTAGGAAGCAGCCACCATGAAGAGCAAATTTGATAGTAAAACAGGAATGAAACCATGAGCTATCAGGAGAGGTGACAACAAATAGTGTACGACTGCCATGAAAACAAATATATCAATAATATTCTAGCATATATTTAGTTTGAGGATTTCAAAGCAGATAAATTTTAGCTTTACACTTACCATATAGTACAACAAACATAGGGAAGAAAGAGTTGCAGTGTACATCAAATGCGTAGCCAACCTTCATGATAAGAGCACAGAACAAGAGTTAGTATACACACTCCAATTATTATAAACAGAAATGCTCAATACAAATTTAAAGAGATGGAACAACAAAAAACTGAGTCTACTGAAGTATCCTTTACCTAGAGGGTTACATCATTCTGATTTCAACCAAACAAAGATACGATAATTCAGCAGACAGAGCTAAAACACGTATTAGAAAAAGGATGAAGATAGGTTCTAAACTTGCCATTCTACTCGTTGCTCTACCGCATGACTGCTTGGAACTTCTTCACGAAGATAATTATTGGTCAAGAACCTACATGAAATAAGAAAATAAAATAAGACATCCAATCAGCTCTCCGACGTGCAAAGTATAAAACTAGGAAGCAGCTTTCTATTTTAGGATTTTCTTTATTCTTTTTGGCGGGTGTTAAAATTGAGAATTTCTTGGTATCATATCAACAGAGAGGACATGCTAATATATGTTGATTTGATCGCATGACAATAACAACTGTCTGGTCTGTAAAAGATGGCTGGGAAAGAAAGAAAACAGACCCCTGATCAAACAGGGGACATTTCAAATGTTGAAGGTTTCAAAGCAGAAATATGTTAGCATGTCCAATCAATCAAAAGCAGAAAAAATGATTCCAAGGCCGTTAAAGTTGTTTACCCAAAATAACAAGGATATCTAGGTCATCCGGAACTTAAGAGAAAAATGGCTGCTTAAGTGGAAGTAGTAATTACTCAAATTGCAATCAGAACTAAATTGACTTGTACATCCTGAAGTATTGAAGGGCTCCAAATCTCAACAGAATGTTCTTTGGGAAGTTATTATCCTGTCTCATTATGCTTATTGAGAATGTTTTAATTGATAAACCGTCACAGTAATTCTGCAGTACTTAACAGTTATCACAAGAGGCACTGTAACAGCAATGCAGCACAAAATATGAAATGCTAACCACTGATTAAAAGAAGTTAGTAATAAAGAAATAATTTGAATAGAACATAAGCTACAGCTTTAGCCTAGGAGGCTAGTAACTGTATAGACAAATAAGGCATAAAGTAACTCTCACCCCCACCCTTTTGTACAAGAGGGGACAGAGTCCCAATTGCCCAGCAAACAATAGCCCTAATTGAATACAGTGAACTTTCTTAGTAATAAAAGGCACAAAAAATCACTAAGCTCAAACTAAAGACATTATAACATCTAAATCTGCCACAAAAAAAAAAAGAAAAAAAAAAAAGAAATGACATGAATATCTAAAAATTGAGTTTCATCAGCTCACCAGAAACATGTAGCCAAAATTGCACCAGTTATCAGAAAATGAAAAAGCAATACTGATATAATGACATAAATAGCATGTCCCACACTATGATCATACCTGAAACAAATTAAAAATAGCAAGATTCAGCAAGGGTCAGCACTGATGTGCGTATAAATATTATATAAAAGCTCAACTAAATTAAGTTCAGAAAATTGCATTAGAAGGAATACATCTGCATGAAGAAGAGACCACTGTGCCTGTTGAATGTCATATCATTACCCTAATGATTCTACAAGTTCATTGACACAAAAATACTGAACAGGAATCCATCCTTCATCATAAATATGATATATTAAAAGTAAAAATCACTCGAATAGCAGCATCATGAAATCAGCCATAAGAACACTATAGACTTACGCAGCGCAATATGCTGAAGTGGAAACTGCCAAAAGAAGACTGCATATGACAACAAATGCAGGATCATCACGAGCCCATTGGTTCTTTGTTTCTGCAAGCAAAATTTTAATAGTAGAAGTTAATAACTGGTCACATGCACTAAGTCATTTGCAAACTCAGCACAAGTTAACCAGGGAAAGATGATAAGAGAAGTAAAAATGAAAGATTGGAAAGAAACTACGGTTGTTTTTCTTCCTTTTTTTTTTTGTCTTTTTTATTTATTTAGACATGTTAGATATCAAATGTTAAAAAGAAGGGAAAAAAGGAATCATCTCTTTTACTTAATATGTTTGTCTGTGTATGCCATCTATTGTTTTACCTCAAAGTGCTTTACACCAAAAATTGTAAGGCAACATTAACAAACAGTAAAATAACCAAGTCAGGTTAATAAAAGCTGCAGACAGAAAATTAATATGCAGCACAAAATTTTTCTCTTACAAAAAACCATGCTTATGATGTTTGAGTGGAAGGTCACCAGATATGTAGGACAATGAAGTGTTGCTATCCTACTAATGTAAAAGGAAAAAAAATACAGTGTCTTTAAGTTATAGACACACTGCCACAGGCATTCCAAACTGGTAAAATCCAGAATACAGTAAAAATCAGATTACAGATGGGATCAAAGGAACTGCAGCAACAATAGGAAAAAAAAAAATCAAGGAGGCAGAAAATCCAGAAAAGGTGACAAAAGGCAGAAGACTTACGCTTGTGATACTTAGTATGCTGATATCTGCATCCATTGTACAGTTTCACATGCAAAATGCAGACAGTTCATTAATTAGGCTTGGAAAACAAACACAAAATGCGGACAGTCCATTAATTAGTCAAGAAGTTTCTAGAGTTTAGGAAGAATTACATATTGCTGGCACCTAGTATAACTTGGTTTCAAGATGGAAAGTTAAATACTATCACACCAACCACTGTAAATAGTAAAACTCAGAAAATATGCAAAATACTAAACTAGAAAGAACTGTCAACATAAAATATTCTTCATTTGGATGAAACAAGAAAAAAAATGTAAACGTTGGCCAACAACATTACACATGGTTTGGAATATCGTCCACAAAGACCAGAGCTCCAACATGGTAACTAAGATCCAGCAACAGGTAATCGTGACATTTTAGACAAGAAGCCCAAAGTATGAATTAATATGTTTCTAAGACTAATCCTCACAAGAAGCCCTAAGTACGACTGATGAATACAATTAAGCAGGCAGTTACAATCATGATGGACGCAGCTTGAAAAATGCAGAATCAGTTTTACATAAATCAAGTTTTCGTCTAATCCCGTGAAATGTGAAAATTGCAAAAAGTGCTTGCAACAAATGAACAGGCTGTTAATCATTTATGATATCAATCAGAGCACCTTACACAGTAAATGGTGTTCCATCTAAAAGATTAGTAGGCCAGAAAAACAGCAATAATACAACTAAAACTCAGATGCCAAATACTTACACCACTTTGGGCGAGGTGCATAAATGAAGCATTTGCCAGAAAGTATATTCTATGTCCATTTGTCGCCACTACAAAGAATTAAACAACAAAAAATGAAGCAGGGAAAAAAAATTAAGAACATATTGGAAGAGGAGGAAAAGGGAAGCTACAGACGATATATAATGGATAAAGCACTGATTCAGACAATATATCATGATGCTTCAGTTAAGCCTTTGTAGCCAACAAAGAAATATCATCAAGGACGGAAGAGTCAGCATTACAACATGAAAATCTATTATACAGACAATGGCTCATTTTTTCCAAATTCAGAGCTTATTAAAAAGTGCGAAAAATACTCAAGAAACATTAGGCATGATAAAACCCATTGGTCAAAATAAACAGACAAGTGAAAGGTTAGATACTACAAATCCTCATCCCCAAACCCAGTTCAGCTAGTCAGACATTCCCTCCTAACTCTTCGAGTCCCCATTGTACCAACAAAATACTTAAATCCCCACACCAAGAAATCAAACAAAAAATGTTAAATTTTCGATTCCCTCTGAACCCTTTTGACAAAATGGGAACTCCAAACACAAAACTGCAAAAGCATAAGAATTCGGATTTTGCCTTACTCTCAATCAAAATCTCCTCTACCGTCTCCAACAACAACCTACAACAAACCTAATCGCCAATACCCCAAAAACAATTCCTATAAATAGTATAGTAATCTCAGCTGCAGAACAATAATTACTTCATTTTAACGAATTTACCGACATGTTTTTACTACAAAGAATTCACTTTCTACGATAAAAATAGACCCCAAATCAAGCAACTGAAGATCCAACAAAATGAAATAGAAAATAAACAAATAAATAAATAATGGAGATCAGATCTGTTTGAGGCAAAAAGAGAAAACCTGTGACGATTCTACGGAGGTAATGAGGGAAAGAAGAATTGGGTCGGGCATTTGAGCTCGTCCGAAAAATCCCTTTTGATGTACTACTACTACTCGAAGTTGTTGGCAGCATCTTCTCTTTCTCTTTTCTTCCAAATCTTTTTGCAGTTTCCGCAGATGAATTTGTTTTTGGATTTGATTTTTCACAGCTCTTTTTTCTGCTCTGCCTTTGATTGATTTCTCTCTGTCTCTCTCTTTCTGGCAAGGCTTGATGTTGGGTTCGATTGGAAAGTAAAGGTTCGGGTATGCTAAATGCTTTTTGGGTTGGACTAGTAGACAGGCCCAATGAATAAATTGTTTAGTTTTGTAAATATGTAAGTATTCTCAATCTTGAGCCCACTTTATGGTGAAGATTAAAATTGGGGATTCTACGGGAAATCATTTCTCTGACTTTAAGAGACAGCTTTGTCCATCTAGAGATTATAACGAACATACAGTTAAATCCTTAAAATATAAGGAAGTGATTCCTTTAAAAATGACTGTAGAATTTTTCTAAATTTTATATTAGAATTTTACTTAGGATGTTATTTATTATATTGGATTTAATTTCACATCATTAGCTTTAGAAATGAAGCCAAACACCGAGTGTACATAATTATTTCCCAAAATCTAGTGTCATTTGTACTTGATGGGGATTATCAAGTATGTCATGCTTAAAATTTACAATCTTTTGTAAATTATATTGTAACCAATATTATTTAGTGGAGTTGGTCAAGAAATATCTCATAATACATTCTCATGTGATATTTAGAGTTCAAATCACAAGTCTTACAGAATTCGAAACAGATGTTAAAGTACCCTTGCTTGGTTTGGAGGGTCCTCTTTCCCTCCGGTCATTTAATTGTGCCTAATTTGGTTTTCTTTTATAGAATAAATTAAATTAGAATATTACCGCTTTGACCAAAAAAAATATAAATCATATTGCAAACGTACTAGACAAAAATTATTATTCTTTATTTTCTAAATAATGCATGATCATTATCACAAATTTTCAATTCACTTTTATTTCACGTACATCACACTATTTTAACAGCTTCAAAGTGGAGCTCATGCTGTCTTGAAAACTGAATACTTTCTGAAGGTGGCAGGGTGACTGACCGCAGCAATTGAGAGTGAGAATATTAGGCCCAAAATATGTGAAAGGATAGTGTTCGCTGATGCCTGTAATCAAAATACACAACAGGGACACAGAAAGTGAACAAATTATCAGTAAGATTAACAGTTATCTCATCAATACTTGTTTAGAGCTGAAACTTCGAAGCTAAATACGATAATCATGACAGTGTTTTCAGCTGATTAATTGGTACTAACTGAAACAGCTCAAACAATCTGAAAATGTTACCTGTACTAAGAACACATCCAACGCAAGAACAGCAGTATTTTATCTGAGCAAAGATATAATAGACGGACTTCCATATGTTATTTGAAACAGGGAAGTGAGTGATGAAAGAACAATCCTGAATGCACCTACATTGTATTATGTGAATTTTATAACAAACAAACAAATCAAGTTTTATTCTCATTAAATATGATTGGTTGCATGAATCTTACTATACTATTGCATTCTATAATTGATCATATTTTTCTCAATTCCTAACTGAGATATAACTTTCTTATAAATTATTCACCAAATTTTTTTCGATCATCCTTATCCCTCTTATGTTGACTACTTTATCTAAGATCTACTCACCTAATAGGTGGTTCTACTTGCCGTCTTAACACATAATCTAACAATTTTAAACGTGTTTCTCTTATCTTCTCATCAATAGGTGTTACTCCAATTTAATCTAATCACGAATATGCTTATTGCGTATCTTGTCTATCATAGTGTATCTACACATCTTAAGATTGACAAAATTTTATGTTGACTGTCAACCTAACGCAACTCTATAATCTTACCCGAATTTGAGACCGAATATACTAAGAAAAACTCGACACAAGTAGAGTTGCATTATGAATTTTGTATTTCCAAATAAAAAATGAAACACATTTGGGCAAAAAATAGCAAAAGAGAGTTGAATTCTAGTAATCAATAAGTGGATCTTAAATATCATTTGTGCACGAAAGTAATAATTCCTCACCTTTGAAGGATCAATAGCATTTTTTCGAAGCTTTTCAGATAGATGAATATAGCCAAAAACCATAACACAGATATGAAAGCAGCAGCAGTTCCTCCAGCAGTCGTGTAAAAAGGAGCAGGTGAAGTGACCTTCCCCATAATAATAATCGAAAATGAGAGGATAATAGAGAAAATTATTGTATGGATTAAGATATACGGTTCCACCGTATATTTTGTAGTTTATATTTTTCTACATCTTTCAATTTCTTTTAAAAAATTAAAAATTATATTACTTCATCTACAAATTAGATAATATGAAAAAACATGAACAACAAGATGTACAGTGAGACGGTACACTTTGATTCATACAAAAATTTTCCGGATAACAGCTGCAACCACTGTACAAACAAGCTGCCCCCAAATTCCTAAACCTGTATCCCAATCTCTTGAAATATCTTGCTGTACTCTCTAATCTCTTAGAAACCTAAAATCACTATCCAAGAAATTCAGCCAACCCACCAACAAAAAATCCAACAACTAACAACAACTTTCATTATAATTCTACTCCAAAAAAAAAAAATAAAACTTTCATTATAATTCAAAGTCCCATAAACCCTCATTTCTCAAAACTAAAACATTCATTTCATAAGCTCAATTTTCCATTTCAAAATCCCAAATCAATTTGAAATCATAATTAAAGAAAATGATCATAACCCAAAACTTCATAAATTATCAATAAATATCCAATGATAATATGAAAAATTCTACATTCTCGCAAGTAAAACCATCTTGTTGTGGTTCGAGTACTTGATCAATCAGTCAAATTTCTAAAGCATTTGAACTGCAAATGGAACCAACTCGTGTAACAGGTTAAACTAAATATTAAAAGTATAAAATGTAAAGAGACATTAAAAAAATTACAAAATTTTATATAAAATATATCCTCTTGTCACACAATACCTTTAAAAAAAATCAATAGAACATAAATTCATTTAGGATTGTTCTACCACTATGGTTAAACATTCAAATTTGAAATAATATAAAATAAAATCCAAAATTTTTAAAAATCTAATCAAGAAATATTTTGATATGGATTATATTGAAATATTGTATAGTTTATTTTTCATTATTTTTAAATAATTATCACATTACTATCAAAATTTAAATACACAAAAATCAAAATATAGTACCAAAAGTGTTTTAATCATTTAATTAGATTATTTTGATGATTTTAAAATAGTTAATAGATTGATAGTGTTAGTAGAAAAAAGTATATTATTTAGTTTAGAGGAGTAAAGTATAATTATCCACCTAATCTCTAGGGGACAAAGTGTTATCAACCCCTTTTGGTTGAGTGTTAAGTGTTAACTACTAAATGAGCCGCAAGATATCTATTAAAAAAAATAAAAACGAGCCACATGATTAGAATATATTTAGTACTCCCTTCGTTCGGCTAAACTAAAAAATGGATTGGTTATGCTTTCTTTAGTTTCATTATATTCTATGCTCTTTAATTTTCATTAGTGATGTAATAGTACTTGACTTGGATAACATCTTTATTTTTATATTAGGAGAAGAATTAGAACCAAACATTGTTGACAGAAACCTAAATTTTGCAACTCGGGGATAATATTCTACTCAACAATATGTTCTTGGTAACTAAATTTTTGTTCTAATATATATTAATTTGATAAAAAAAAATAATTGTATTTCTCTCTAATTAATTGAGGAGGGATAAATATCTTGTAATCATGCCTCTTTATTTTGCCTTCAACATTTGTTTTGGGCAAGGTAGAAAACCTAAAAGGAACAAAAAGATAAGTTCAACGACTAAATTAGTATTACCATATTCCTTAAAATAAATTAGTGTTACTCAAAAAAAAAAAACTGAAGACTATTTTTGACTCTTTGTCCTTTACAAATTGAAAAAGGGTTTTTAGGATTTGTAACAAGGCAATCCTGTGATCACACACAATTGTGTCCTAGATTTTGGTTCAGGGCACCCCACAATTTAGAGAGGTTTTTACCAAAAAAAAAAAAAAAAATTTAAAAAAATTAATAGAGAGGTATACACTACTCTTGTTGCATGCTAGCATGACAATACGATGTTTCCGCCTGGAATTCTTGATGATGATGATGATCCATTTTTCTTAGTCTTGCAATTTACAAGAATTTATGTGAAAAGCTGGAATTTCCAGTGAGGTACTACCCTTTTGCAAGCTGGTACCAAGTATGACTAAGTCGAGACCAGAAGCCGTATGTCCGACGTTGGCGTGCAGGACCAACCACTCAAACTAATTTATTTTGCGACCAATTGTCGTAATTCCACACATTAAAGAGACGAAGAAAACACACAATGTCAACATTAATTAGTTCTGTTTAATATCCTACTCAGTGCCACTTAATATACTGAATAAATTGACTCAACCTTAGTCACTTGACTCATTTCTATTTCAAAATTTAACTTTTAAAGTGAATTCAATGTCATGTTATAAAATACGAAATTTTTATATGGAACGGATTTATAGATTTATGATATAATATAGTATCATTAATTTTTTAATTCAAAAATTTTCACATTAACCTACGTCAAATTAGTGATCCAAGTAAATGATACTATAGAGTATTCTGTATCAAAAAATTCATAACACTATCTCGTAAATTCGATCCATACAAGAATTTGCTCCATCAAACAAATGAAAGTCAGGCACCGATGTAGAATACGGGAAGTGGACGTTGGTTACAAGTTACCTATTCCATAACTTGCGTCAGAAAACATTGAAAAAGTTAATATAAGTATACCTGTTATTAATATATTCTATTAATGCTAGGACGAGAGAAGTATCACTATCACATATACTATATTTGTAATTATCAAAGTCACATATAATACTTATAATTTTATCCGAAAAGTGTTTGTTTTAACAATTAACTGTCTAAAAATTAAGAACTAGGGTCATATTTAAAATTTATAAATGAGAAATAAATATTTATAAGAGTTTATAATTGTTGAAAGGTAACAAACTATAACATGAACTCAAGGACTTACAACTCTCAATTAAGTTTTCTATGTACCTAAAATATTTTGTGTTTTCAGTTGAATGTTGGTTGGAAGTCCTGAAGAAGTGGGATTTTGTAGTTAGATGCCATTTGGATGTAGGGATGAGAATATTATGTCAGATGTCAAGTATTAGTGGTTTCGCTTTGTTTCTGTTACTCCATTAAAAGTAGAGCTCGAGTAGCGGGACAGAATGTAACCAAAGTTGATGGTGATTTCTAGGCCCTTCAATTCAAAAGTTCAAATAACCTTCATTTCAAATAGTTATTTGCTAGCAAGTGTAAGTAAAATAGTCGTTTAATTATTTATAAAAATTAAAGACTCATTTAAGGGAAAGTTTTACTTGTTTTATTAAGAATTTGATGATTATTATTATAAAATGATTAATAAATTTTTTAAAATTATTTTAACGATTTTAAAATAGCAATCTATATTAAAAAATGAGCAGCAAATACTTACTTCGTTATGCCAATAACCCCATTATCAATAGTTAGCTGGAAGTACCGATTAACTTTTTCAATTGGTCACAGGATCTTGGAGCAAATCTGAGAAGACAAAAGTGCAAGAATGCAAAATACTACAATTTAACTTATTACTTTTTAAAGTTTTTTTTTTTACTAAAGTAAGTTTGAATTAGTGGCAAAAAGTGTGAGAACCAAACAGAAAGAGTTAAAGAAAATGTGGACTTAAATAGCTGCCCTGCATATAATATCTGTCTGATTCCAACTCATGCATTCAGGTCGTCCAGTAGCAACAACGTAAAGATTCCTCTCTGCTTTCTTCTCTAAATTAACACAAAATCCCACAAGCATTCATAGTTTACTACGAAAATTTTTTAACTGTGTAGTACTGAATTCACAGAAACAAAGTACAGTGGAGTAGCTTTCAGTGTGTGGCTCCCTGTGTTTAATTAGTGAAGTGTACATATTTACCATTTAACAACATGACTAATAATACCATGAATTCAAACTCGCTTATCGAAATTAATTTACGTAATAAAATTATATTAATTTATTAATTTTAAATATTTAATTAGATTTAATTTATTTTTTAATAAATTTAATAACACGTTATTAATTTTATTATTTTGTCATATTGTGTAATGCATCGTTCCCTTTATATCAACATCAGTTTATCACGAGGCTTAAAAGCAGACTCTTTTTGCCTTGTGTTCCTCCCTTGCCTCTCCCTTCTCTCTCAAATCTCACCAACTTACTCCATTTACATCTTTCCTTCATCTTTTTGGTCACCAAAACAACATCTTTAAAGTTGGTTGCCTTCTTTTCTTCGGTTTCCTCATGAAAACCAGTATACATATTGGAAAATGATAACCTAATACCAAGAAACAATAATGAACTTGACTAGAAGTTTTGCTCACAAATTTTGGTGCTTTTCCAGTCTTTTTTTACTCCTTTTGGTAATTCCTTCTGCGGCTCTGAACTTAGATGGAACTCTATTGCTTTCCTTCAAAAACTCAATTCTCAATGACCCTTTATCAGTTCTTGATAATTGGAACTATGATGATGAAACGCCGTGTTTTTGGACTGGTGTAACGTGCGAGATAATTGGAGGGACACCAGATATATTGCGTGTCGTCAGCTTAGTTCTTCCGACCAAAGGACTCTTGGGATCAATCGCAGAAACCTTGGGTTTCATTGATCACCTTCGAACTCTTGATCTTTCCAACAATTTCTTGAATGGAACTCTTCCCAGTTCACTATTCGTCAAAGCTTCTGAACTTCAAGTCCTTTTGCTCTCCAACAATACAATAACCGGTGGGCTTCCGGAGTTCTTTAGTTCGAGTCTTGAACTACTCAATCTCTCTCACAATGTTCTAGCTGGAAATCTCCCTCTGACTTTGCCTTCTTTGAAGTCCTTAAATGTGATTTCTCTTCAAAAAAACTTCTTTGCAGGTAACATTCCAAATGGATTTCGTTTATATGTATGTTGAAGTGCTGGATTTGTCTTCGAATTTCCTAAACGGATCACTGCCTGTTGAATTTGGTGGAGATAGATTGACATACTTGAATCTTTCTTCCAACAATCTCTCTGACTTGATATCTGCACAATTTGCAAAGAACATCCCGGAAAATGCTACTATTGATCTCTCCTTCAACAACCTCACTGGAAAAATCCCGGAATCAACGGCGTTGTCTAATCAGAAAACAGAGTCCTTCAGAGGAAATTTAGACCTCTGTGGGAAGCCACTCAAGAAACTTTGTGCAATTCCTTCAAATTCATCAGCTCCTCCACCCAATATCTCCACAAATTCACCTGATCCTGCAATTGCAGCCATACCCCAGAATATTGACTCACAACACAAGCCAAAACCAGGCACAATAGCAGGCATTGCCATTGGAATTTTAGTTGGAATTGGAGTTCTTGCAATTGTGTGTTTATATGTGTACCAATTAAAGAAGAAAAGAACAGTTGAAGCAAGCACCAAGAAATCCAATTTCGTGGAGCTGCATATAAAGAGCCAAAGAATAGTAATAACAAAGATTCAGAGCTTTCAATAGCAAAGGAGACAACAAGAAGTCTATCCTCTTGGCCATGCCTAACTATCAGAAATGGTGAAGAAACATCAGAGGCCACCGCCTCAGACTACGATGAAAACGACAACCAAAACATTGACATTGAAGATCATCAAGTTGATTATTATCATAACAAGGAGCTGCAGAACAAGAAGTACCAGAATGAAAGGTCACTAGTGATGGTTGATGGTAAAACGGAACTCGAATTAGAGACTTTATTCAAGGCTTCCGCGTATGTTTTAGGGTCTAGTGCTGCTGCAAGTATAGTGTATAAAGCTGTTCTTGAGGATGGAACTGCATTTGCTGTGAAAAGGATAGGAGAGAGAGGTTTTGAAAGGTTTAAAGAGTTTGAGAATCAAGTTAAAGCTATTGCAAAGCTGAAACATCCTAATTTGGTTCTTCTTAGAGGTAGTCCTTCTATTGGGGAGATGATGAAAAGCTTGTCATCTATGACTACATCTCCAATGGCAGTTTAGCCAACGCCAGTTACAGTAAGCTCTTCATTTTTCCTCTCAATCCAACAGTTCCTAAAGAAGTTTTGCTTGTTTTTGTTGCTAAAATAAACTAGATTAATCTTTCATATATAAATTTTTTTTTGTTATGTTTAAAAATTAAACAATACAATACATAGTAGATATGCATATATATTCGATGATGATGTAAAAAAATTTTCTACACTAATCCAAATTCCAAACTACCCTTCCTGACTTAATTAATGCAGCAAAGCACAATATTAGAGTAGCTTATGTGTAGTCAAAATTTTGCAGCAGATTTCGATCTGCTTAGCTATATTCACACCTCATTTTAAACACCAATAGCATTTTTAGAGGTACTTAAGAGTTTGCTGTTGTACGTAGATGGATTAAGATTAGTAACACGTATTTGTTAGGAACAAAATTGATAGTATATGAAAGTATGAATTTCAAAATCACTATATCGAATTCGTATCAGAAGTGGCCTTCCAGATATAATTCCGACGTGTCTGACTAATATTTGCCGGAGTCTTTAAACCATGCTCGAGTCAAGCTGAGCTATTTGCCATGAGAAAATCTTGTTATAGTGACGTCCAGCTTTCAGTCACTTTGATGTTGTTCTAAATTGTAGATTTTCTTTGACTATTTCATATTTGTTTAAATTTTATTTTCCAAATCAAGGCAAGATAATACTACAGATTTTTGAAGTTTATTCTTGAAATTATTTCTGGTGGAAATGGTTGCTCCTATCAACTCTCTAAGTGGGATAGGATCATAGGAATAAACTTTCTGGTCCTAGTACAAGAAAAACACAATACGCCAAAAGTTTGTGTTATATTTCTGTCAGCATAAATTATGCACAAATATTCACATACACAAACCGACTCACTTTAGGTAAATTAGTTATTAAACACTTTAATTGAATGTAAGATATGAAATTCGAATTCGTCGCATTATATTTTTAAAGAGACATGTTCGATCTCTTATCCTTTAGTCCCGTTATGCCTTTCCCTTTTCCTTAGTAGTAGATATAGTTAAATAGAAGTATATTTTCTTTCTCCTTAGCAGTAGATATATAGCTAGATAGGAATAGATTAAAGTGTTACCATTTTAAAAAAATAAGTCTAAATTAGACTATTGCCGTTTAAAAAACAATCACATACACAAACTCCACAGGCATATGTGCTTGTGCGTAGGAAAATGTTTACCGTCCAATAGAGTTTGGATATATATTTTTAATTTTGAAAATACAAAATTCAACTTTATTTATTTGTAACAATGTTAACTTTCTTTATTTTTGACTTTTTTACACTGTATTTTGTAGTAGTAACATTTATATGTGTGTATGTGTGTGTGTGTGTGTGTTTTTTTTTTTTTTTAATTCTCAAAAATCAGGGAAGATGGGTTCATCTCCTTATCGAATGCCCTTACAAGTCCGGTTAAAGATAGCAATAGAAGATCGAGAACAGGGAGTTGCCAGAGGACTAGCATATATCCATGAAAAGAAACATGTTCATGGCAACATCAAGCCTAGCAACATTCTTCTAACACAAGAAATGGAGCCCATAATCAGCGATTTCGGCCTTCAGTGGCTCATACATGGCAAGAATAGCTACAGGACTGCCGATGCTTCTTCATCTCGACATTTTGGTAGCATGAGAAGTACCACAACAATAGCAGCATCTCCTCGCGCCGAGCTATACGATTATTACTCAATAATTAATGAGAGTCCTTACGTGTCACTCGCGGATTTCACGGGGTGCACATCACCTTATCATGCCCCCGAATCACTCAAGAATCTCAAGCCTAATTCCAGGTGGGATGTTTACTCATTTGGGATTGTACTACTCGAGCTTCTAACCGGTAGAGTATTTTCGGACCGGGAATTAGGTCAGTGGACCGCGGGTTTGGTGATGGAAGATAAGGACCGGGTTTTACGAATGGTTGACGTGGCACTTAGAGGTGACGTGGTCTTATACAGAGCAGAGAGGATGCCATTGTGGAATGCTTCAAATTAGGCTTTAGTTGTGCTTCATTAACTCCACAAAAGAGACCTCCCATGAGGGATGCACTTCAAATCCTAGAAAAAATTGCATGTTCACCTTCATGCTAATAATGGTGTTGGCAAAAAGTGGAAATTGTCTTTGGTCTTTTTGACTTGGAAAAATGCTGGTTAGATAAAGAAGGGAATGAGTTGATCAAGCTTTTGTTGATATTTGATAAATTAGTGTTGCAAAGTTTGACTCATAAATTAATTCGGTATTTGTGTAACACAAACTTTTGATGGTCATTATATATACTTTGTACTCAAGGAAGTAAGCACCATGATTAAGTTGTTAAATAGCTTTTGACATACTTAATTGCTCACTAAAGGAAAGGAATGTTGCATGCCTTTCTCTATGCAATTCATAGGAAATGATTTACCAAAACTTCATTTATTAACCTAGTAAAAGTAATGGATTTTTGGAGCAAAACACATACAGAAGTCACAAAAAATAAATACAATGGGCTGCATGAAAATTGAACCAAAAAGTTTGTGAGTATATTGACGTTAGCGGGAACACATTTTTCTATAATCTGCATGTTAACCTAAAAGTCCAACTCCATGCAAAATACTCCCCTTTTTCTTTTGACAAAAGGTGCAACCAGTTCTTTTGTTGGTTACACTGTTCAAGGAGCAAATAAAATATATAATAATAAGCAAAATTTTGCTACCTAAATCATTGAATCTTAAGAGCGTGCAAGCTTATTTTTTATGCATTAGTTTTTTAAATAGATATTCGAGAGATGATGAATTGAAAAACTAATACAACTATACAAAAGGGGTATTGTAAACAGAGTTGGATTAATTTACCAGTTTGAACCACGGAGTAAGATTCTCTACATTTAAATGGTGATTACCCCTATTTTCTATTACTGTAAAAAATATTGAAAAATTTTACAATGATACATCACATGGTTTACAAGCTTTCAAAGACGATAAGAAAGTTTTAAGCTGCACAGCAATTGCTCCCCTAAATAATTATGTTATATGACAATCAGAATGTACTAATCATGTCCTTTCCCCAAGAAACCAAAACCAAAATAAATGTTACTACTATTAAGTGTAATTAGCTACCTAGATGAATATTTTTGGTATAATTAGTGAGTATCTTGGTCCAAACTTGGTTCACTTTCGAAAGTAAGCCTTCTAAGGCCCAAAACAACCCAATCCATCTTCACATTGTATATCTATTAAAAACAAAGACAAAAAGAAAAGATCTATTACACCGTAATTCTACAAAACTCCACTCCACGTTTAGCCCAACCAAACGCACTTTTCCACCAAAAGATGGGTACATGTCAATGTATAGGAAGAGTCCAGTACTTAATTTTTAACCAATGAACCTCTCGTTAATTGATGCAGCTTGAACCCATCAAAAACGAGGCCCAGCCTACCCATCAAATCCATATACTCAGGCCCAACAGGGGCGGGAGGTCGGTGATCATAATAAACCACTATTGACTATGTCATTGTCCTTGATCATAATAAACTGCTTAATTTTGGTTGCATATGGTGTTTGTACGCAAAATTTTATTTTGATCAGAAATAATTATTAAATATATTTAATAATTATTTTTTTAATAAATAGATGCGTGACATTTAGAGTAAGGAATTCATATTTTTAAAAAATAAAATGTCATTCTATTCAAAAAAAAATGAACCTCAACTTCAAATAGAGAACTTTTATTAATTAAAAAGTAATTATTAAATATATCTAATAAATAAAAATTTTGGTATTTGTACGTTGTTCCTTTTTAGTTTGATTCTTAAAGGTATCTAAGACACAACCTAGTGCTAAGTATCTGAAAGTATCACGACTTTGAAAATTTGCATACAATATTCTACTAAGAAATTCGACTTCCTAGTTACCTACTGCCCGACAGATCCAAAAGTGATTTCTCAACCATTGGTCCATTACCAACTACTTTGAGCGCCACTAGCCGACGGCAAAATAATAATATCCAAGATCCTCAAGATGTGTATGCATTTTTCTTCTTCGTCTATATTACGTGTACTTCCCTCTAAATTTACGACTACTTTTCACTAAATTTACGACTTTGAAAAATTGCACACTATTCTTTTCTGGTGTTTGTGATCAATGCATGAGATAGAATCTCTCATTGTAATTAACGATTATAGGTTTAGAGAAAATTAGAATTCGACTTAATCTATCTTGCCTACCAGCCTACCACCATGTTACCAACTATTATCATCAGTTCATAAATGTTTCTCGATCTTCTATCTCACAAGATATTTGACAGAGTAGATAAGAAAACGATGTTAGTGAAATAGCATATGCTTAACACTTACTACACTTATATATAGTAGGAGTGTTTATCGATCAAATATTCAATCTATAAATTATATTTGATTCTCTGCAATCGAGTCAAAAAAATTGTAATCATTTATTCGGTCTACACAAAATGAGTACTCGACTAAGTGGATACCGTAGAAGAGGGTCGGATAGATTGGAGACTCGACCCTATTAAATTCAACAAAACATAAAAAATAAAAATAATGCTAATCAATTTAATTTCATATATTTTACTTACATCCCATCATGTTTAGATCTCAACAGATAGGCAGCAACAACAATTAGATTTCAAGTGTTAGACAAAATGCATAAAAATATTTACATCCCACAGACAAGTTTATATCCTAACAAGGGAAGACTAAGAGATGATTGAAAATTAAAAGAAAACGAAGAAACTGTGAGGAAAAGAATGAGAAAAAGATATGGGAACCGTGAGAAGCTGCTCAAATATATTAAGTGTAGTAATAACCTTAATAACTTCTAAGTTTGAAAAAATCCTATTAAGAAAATTTATAAATTTACCTCTAAAATGGATCGGTACCCGACAAGTCACTAAAATGTGACTCTTTCCCCGATCATTTATTTGAGTGACTGAACCTTCTATCCAATCTAGTTTCAAAATGTAGTTTGGATACACTATTTTTTCGATTTAGGGGCGAATTGATTCAACAAATTTTTTAGGTCGGCAGTCTCCGGTCAAGAGAAACACACCTAACACGCAGGATGGGGTAAATTTATATATATATAAAATAAAAAAAAAACAGACAAACAAACAAAAAGAAAAAAAACAAAATTAAAACGTGGATCAAGGTCCAGATCCTTTATTAATATGGGTAATAATTCAAGAAAAATATTTAATTAGACCCGATCTTTAATTTTATTTGTAAATTTTGTAATCAAAATTTAATTTTATGAAATTTTAATTACATCGATTTATGTCATATTTTTTAATATACACTACAAGATTTAAAACACTATATCTACCTAACTATCTGTCATAATCCAAAACCCATTCTGATCGAATTTTGACATAAAATTTTTTATCTCACATTCTATGTCATTCTTTATTACATCATTTAATTATAAATTATCAAAATTAAATAATGTAATTTTAATAATTTATTAATTAATGTCACAAGAAATGAGGTTTGATAAAAGATTAGGAATTTCCCTCCCAAAACACTAGCGCATCAATCCAATTTCCCTTGTTCAGTAACTCTCACCAACCCCGATTTCCCACCCCCGCCAACTGTGCTATTAATACGTATCTCCGCCACACCACCATTTCCCAGATCCCAAAATAAATAAATAAATAAATATAATATATTAATATTCCATTAATTAATGGCGGCGGCTTCAGCTTCGTCGGCGAGCCTTCTCTCATCTAAACCCTCGCCGTCGTCAAATCTCTCATGGAAGAATCAGCTTCCTCTATCCTCCGCCTTCGTCGCCATCTCCCTCAGCCGCGGCAACAACCGCCTCTGCTCTCCGAGACTAGTGGTTTTCGCTATGGACGCCAAACCTACCGTCCTGGTAGCGGAGAAGCTCGGTGAAGCCGGAGTTAATCTTTTAAAGGACTTCGCGAACGTCGATTGCTCTTATAATTTGAGTCCTGAGGAGCTCTGCACCAAGATCTCGCTTTGCGATGCGTTGATTGTGAGGAGTGGAACGAAGGTGACGCGTGAGGTTTTTGAGTCCTCCGGGGGCAATGGACGGCTTAAGGTCGTTGGACGAGCTGGAGTGGGGATTGATAACGTGGATCTCGCCGCCGCCACAGAGCATGGATGCCTTGTGGTCAATGCTCCCACGGCGAATACCGTTGCCGCCGCTGAGCATGGGATCGCGCTGCTCGCTGCTATGGCTCGTAATATTGCTCAAGCCGATGCCTCCGTCAAAACTGGTTAGTGATTTTCAATGCATGTGGTTGTATCAAATGATTTGAATTGTTCTACCTTTTCTCTTTGGATTTTGTTCTAATAGTTAGCATCTCAATGCTGTATTAAGTTTGTGATGTTCCTTTTTAACGTTTCCGTTGGTGAAGTTGTTGATTTGATTGAATACTTGCATGTTGCTTGAAATGAAATGCTGTGGAATCTGGTCAGATCTGATTATTATTATTATTATTTTTTTTTCTGTGAGATGTGATTCTAATAAAGTAAAGGAATCCAAAATTAGCATCTTTGTTCTTTGTGAAGTTGCTGAAAGTTTTAGCCCTTTTCTCGAGGGACACTTTAACTAGACAAATAGAATGGGGAAGGTGCTGAAGTTTTGGAGATTTACAATCTTGAGGCATTATTAAACATATAATGATAAAACTAGGGGAAAGGGTAGGAAAAGCAGCTAAAATCTGCTTTCTGGAAAGTGGCAATCTTTGATACCCCGGACAGGGCAAGCAAGTTGTATAGTGGAAATGTACCCCTTTTTTTAAAAAAAAAAAAAAAAAAAAAACCCTTTATGAAACTTATGCTAGTGTATCTTGGTAGTCACTTTTTTACTATAGCACTAAAGCAATAATAAGATTATGAATTCCATGTTATATACAAGATTGTTAGAGATTAGACAATGACCTTTTCTTTCTTTTCCTCTTTATTGTGTATTATCTTCAAAATTAAGTACAATGTGAAGCAAAAGTCCTTACAAGACGCTCAATTTATTGAACTTACATGATAACATATCCCCTCCAATTATTCACCTTTGTTTCCTTTATTTTGTGGCAGTTTATATATTTCCCTTCTTATCCAGTCAACAAAGTAATATTCCATATGTTATTGAAAGTTTTCCACTGCTTGTCAGAAATGATGTGTGTAGAGTGATAAATTGCATGCTGATCAGTTATTGATTTTCTTGGTTATTAAGTCATGAAATTTGGATTTGCACTCAGGATTTATTGACTATCAGGTCTTTTTTGTAAATATTATATCTTAAATAGTTATAATTTCATTGATATAGGAAAATGGCAGAGGAACAAATATGTTGGTGTATCACTTGTTGGCAAAACGCTTGCTGTAATGGGGTTCGGAAAGGTTGGGTCAGAAGTTGCCAGGCGGGCTAAGGGCCTTGGCATGCATGTTATTGCACATGATCCATATGCCCCAGCAGACCGTGCCCGTGCTGTAGGAGTTGATCTTGTGAGCTTTGAGGAAACCCTTGCTAGGGCAGATTTCATCTCACTGCACATGCCCCTTACTCCTGCCACTTCTAAGATTCTCAATGATGAAACTTTTGCTTGTTTGAAGATGAAGAAAGGCGTGCGGATTGTAAATGTTGCTCGTGGAGGAGTAATTGATGAGGATGCTCTAGTGAGGGCACTGGATGCAGGCATAGTGGCTCAGGTTCCTGCTTTTTATCCTTGGACATTTATCAATTGAAAATGTGGAAAGAGATTGTTCATATTTGTGTGCATGTGTATTTCAGGCAGCACTTGATGTTTTCACTGAGGAGCCACCATTGAAGGACAGCAAGTTGGTACAACACGAGAATGTTACTGTGACTCCACATCTTGGTGCCAGTACCATGGAAGCTCAGGTATGCTCGATGATTGGTTGAGATTTTGCTTGCCTCTCATTGTCCTTGAATACACTATTTAAAGCTGTTAGATATGATTTTCAGGAAGGAGTGGCCATTGAAATAGCTGAAGCTGTTGTTGGAGCATTGAAGGGGGAGCTTGCTGCTACTGCTGTTAATGCACCCATGGTTCCTTCTGAGGTATCATCAAAGAATGTTTATGTTTCCATGACTTGTATCTTTTAAGGATTAAGTTAATATAGAAACTGTGGGTCTTGTATTTTCAATTGAAATCTTTTATTTTCCATATCAAAGTTTGTGTTGCATCTTCTTCATTTTTGTCCTTTCCTGAGTCTACCGTCCTTAGACATGTCATGTTGTCCACAAAAAGTACAGCCATTAGAGTTTCCGCCTTAACTTCTGAAACCACTTAAGCAGCATGCTGCGCTTTGTTCATTCCATTTCCTCCCTCGTTGCCTAAAATTGGATCAGTTATTCATCTTGTTCAGTTCTGTAACTGTAATCAAAGGAGGGTGCCTTCATTTTGAAACTTTGCATTGTTTGATATCAGGTTTTAAAATTTCTCATTTCTTATCATCTAGAAGCAAGACAAAAACTTTTTCTGATGATTGGATTGTGACCAAGTATATTGCAAAATTTGTCCAGTCATTGTTTCTCTAGCAACCAGCTCATTGGTTTATCCTAATAATAGCTTTATCCAGATATCTCGTCTCTGGAATTACATCTTTTTTTTCTCCTGACCTTATCTTTTCCCTTCAGTGAAATTACTAAATAAGACCAATGAGATTGTGGTGATTTACCTACCTGCAGGTATTAACTGAGCTGAAGCCATTTGTTGAACTAGCTGAAAAACTTGGACGACTTGCTGTCCAATTAGTATCAGGAGGAAGTGGGGTGAAAAGTGTCAAAGTGACTTATGCATCAGCAAGAGCACCTGATGATCTTGACACAAGGCTGCTTCGTGCCATGATTACCAAGGGTCTAATTGAGCCCATCTCCAGTGTTTTCGTGAATTTGGTGAATGCAGATTTTACTGCTAAACAGAGAGGACTTCGTATCACTGAGGAACGAATCCTTCTTGATGGTTCACCTGAAAATCCACTTGAGCTCATCCAGGTTCAAATTGCAAATGTGGAGTCAAAATTTGCTAGTGCAATTTCCGAGTCTGGGGAAATCAAAGTTGAGGGACGGGTTAAAGACGGAATCCCTCATTTGACAAATCGGTTGGATCTTTTGAAGTGGATGTGAGCTTGGAAGGTAGTATCATCCTTTGCAGGCAGGTTGATCAACCAGGTATGATTGGCAAGGTTGGGAGCATTTTGGGCGAGGAGAATGTGAACGTGAGCTTTATGAGTGTTGGAAGAAGTGCACCAAGGAAGCATGCTGTAATGGCAATTGGAGTGGATGAACAACCCAGCAAGGAATCATTGAAGAGGATTGGAGAAATTCCAGCCGTTGAGGAGTTTGTTTTCCTTAAGTTGTAGTTGATTTTTTGTTGGTCCCCATTTGAATTTTGATTGTTTTGGTTTGCTTTCTTGTATCTTAATGTAGGGAAAGGCAATAACTCGGCTCTGTTAAAGATTGCGTGCTTCATTGAGTTGTGTTGTTATCTGAAAAATTTTGGTATATCACAGTTGGGCAATTGATAGTTTCCTGTCTTTTGTCGCCATTTATCTCTTCAAGGACTAGGCATCCTTTGTAGGGAAGTTTGCATACAGAACAAGTGTTGGATCATGTCGAATTTTGGGCAAGTTACTGGTTCATGGAATTGCCTTCAATATTCTTGTTCAGGTATCTTGCTCGTGAACCTTTTTGGCATTTTTGCTTTGGGTACTCGGTCTTTAACATTATGTAATCACCTGAGCAATTTTCGTCAACAAAAATGGCATCCGAGCATCAAAATGATACCATTTTCTCTCTATTATACTTTTCTATCTCAAGTCCTTGCGAAAATAATAGATTTGAGACAGTTCTGTCAAAATTTACTCTCTTACTCTGGGAGATGGATGAGAATATTGTAACCAGGAGAACAATAAAATTTTCCTTTCATTTATGGACATCACATCATTTTAAGGGATGGGACCAACTCTTTCTCAACTTATTCGTGATTTTTTTTTTTTCTGTTTCCTATAAGAATCGTGTACTTAATTCTACATATCCTTCATCCATCGACTCTCTGTTTCCATTTATCATCAATAAAATGCAAATTGCCACATTCAGATGGATGTATTGTCTATTTCCCAGCACCATCAACTGACTCTTGCAGTTCATGAACCGGAAAGGAAGGGAAACTGACCGAGAGTTGATGGAAGGGAGAAGTTGAGATTATGAACTGCTAGACAAGCAGCAATGCCAGCAGCATAACCGGCAAAAGCAAAACCACTTACCTGCATAAACAAAATCAGAAATTAATTAAAAAAGAAAACTTGATTTTATCAAAAACTAAACAATCATTAAACATCATACATACCTTGCATAAGTACCAAAAGAAGTCCACCTTCTCCATCCCCATAAATGCAACTCCAGCAGCAGCAGACCCAATAATCAGCATTGATCCACCTGTACCATCACAGTATGCTACTAGTTGCCAGAACTCGGAATCTTGAGGAAATGAAGCTGGATCATACATTCCCATTGTTGCAGCAACCAGTGGAACATTGTCTATGATTGCTGAAACAACTCCTATAGCACTTGCAATCAACCCAACATTTGAGATGTTGGCATCAAGGTAATTTGCCAATTGAGCTGAAGTGACTCCCGCAAAATACCTGCTGCCTCCAGGCTATCGAGGGGGACAGAAATGATGTCAAATTTACCAAAAAGGAAATGCTTAGAAAGAGAATGTATTGAAGTCATTTGAAAAGAGATGGTAGAGTCCTTACATAGAACAATCATCATGATGAATCAACCAACTGGATTGATTATTTCAATGGTGTCATTCCAACCCAAATCGAGAAAAGCTCTTTAAATGCAACAGTTAGCTTAGATTTTATTATTATTTTAAAAAAAAAAATAAAGTGTTGAATACTAATGAACAAAACCAGCAGTAACTTCTTCTGCTATAGTTGGAAGCAAGGAGGACACATAAGAGTACAAGAAAAAGCACCCATGAAACAAAGAAATATACATAAAATGTACATGCATTAGCTCATTCTCAGTAAGAAGACTATCAAAGAAACAGATTCAAAGTCATCATGTATACCTGCTAACAGACAACAGTATCCCCAGGGAAAAAGCACTCTTTGAGTATCAATTCGTTTGATAAAGCCTGTGGTACTTTCAGCCACTCTGATTCACCATAATGAATGGCATCTGTTAGAATCCAAAGAACACCCAGTCCAAGCAGCATACCCATGTAAGGAGGTAAGCCAATTAAAACTTTGAACACGGGGACAGAAAGCAATGCTCCAACTCCAACGGAAAAGACCAGCTTTCCACGAGGAGCCATCTGTCTGAAGTCGAAACATTTGGAGAATTCTGTCCTTTCCCATTTACTTCGCTGGAAGAAAGAGAAAATTTTGTGTGATTTCCTTCAGGACCACAAAATATAAGTTCAGATCAGAGTAACAGAACTCAAAATTTCCAACTTTGCTTTCCTTATGCTACCTAGGTACCTTGTAAGGGACATAAGAGCCAGTGGAACAGCCAAAGACACTGCTGAAGGAAAAATCAAGTCCTGGGAGCATATAAATGAAGTTATGGTGTAATCGTTCAATGAAAACCAAGAAGCATGGAATTTTGCATGAGACTTTATAAAGGACAAAATGATAGGGTACTTCTTTTTAGCATTTGACCCCAAAATAAGAAGTAATCTTTCTGCGATAATTCTACGTAGTTCAACACCAGAAGGGTCTTGCAAAGGATCCTTTTAATATTTCATGTCCCCTCCGTCTTATAACTTCCGCAGTTCCACTTCATTATCCAATAATGGACCCATGCCAAACCTCCAACCATCACAAGGTGGAATTTCTTTTAAATGATCCATTAATTCAACTTCAAATTTAATTAGTTTTTCTTCTCTTAATTAGTTGCAGTTTAAGTTTCATGATCACTCCCAACTTTATGAAGTTAGAGGCAAGTTACATCAGTGACTACCAACATGGGTGACCACTAACTCATCATGTCTAGTAACCTCATTAATTAACAAAAATTGTGTTCAACTCCACTCCAGTTGACTTTCTGCTTAAATGCTAAGTATCTTCTGTTTACCACCACAATCCGGCAATTTATTGGACTTTCTGGTCTGAAAACTTTCAGAACCGTTCTACTTTAATCATCTTATATTTAGTTTCTCCAATGATTAGATTCTTCGCTCAAAAATTGCAGATCTAGTTCAGTTGCATCCAATTCAATCATCTCAGTCAATAACGTCGCACTGATTCTTACTCTTCTTCCTCTGGGTGAAAAAGAAAAGGCTTACTCATAGGTGTTTTTGTTAAGTTGCCATGAGGTAAGACTAACATTTCCTAATCATAAGTTTACATAAGTAAAAATTTAGCATAAATATCATTTAGCTGGACAAAGTTAAGACCTTCATTATCTGCAAGGTGGATACTTGACCATGTATCCATAACATAGTATTTGTGACATCACCAATAGGAGTCCATGCTCCCCCAGCATTTGCTGCTATCACCACAACAGCACCTAGAAGCCTGAAATTCAAATTCTCAACAGATTAGATAAGCGTAATGGAGGATGTGGTGTAAACATTTGAAAATTAATAAAATACAGTTAATATTCCATGAAGCTGCTTCAAGTAAAGAATGTGGATCAGAAATGTACAGTGTTGTGGTAGATACTTCCAATATTCTGATGGAGGTGCAAGTTTTCTCAATAAGGACACCATCACAATTGTAGATGTCAGGATGTCAAGGACTGAACTGAGGAAAAAGGCAACAAAACCAATCTGTAATCATTCATCAAAAAGCACTTAATTTAGAACATAGAAGCAATGATAACTCAATAGAGCATATTTTGATTCTCATAATGTATCATACTTATAATATGAAAGTATCCAATAGAGCACTAACCACCCAGAGCAGAGTTCTTGGCTTGCGAGTGGTAATATTGTCCATCACCAGCTTAAATCTTTGATGAGCATCACCTATCTCCACAATAGTCATTGCACCAAGCAAGAAAAATACAAATACAATATCACTGACTTCAGCAGATGCATGTGATAATTCTGAAACAGCTATATCAGTGGAAGGAGCCTGCAGATAAACAAAGAATATCCATAAGCTAGTCTGCAAAACTGACAGAATAATCTCAGCCATATAGGTAACTTGGCAATTTAGTAAACTAAAGGGAATCCATTAATTCATGCATTCTAAAACCCTAAAAAATAGCCTTCCCTGAACGAGAGATAAAAGAACATGCATTCAGCAAACAGGTTGAAGGGGGCAAATAAAAAAGAAGTCCCAAGAGATAACTATTAGGTAAATGATTTTGGTTACCTAACTGCACTAAGGTGCAGAGATTTGAAAAGAACCCATGTGCATTCATCATATTAAGGATTTCTCTTTTATTACTTTCAGCGTTATTGCGTCAGTGCTAGCTTCCAACAAATAGGGACATACAACAATTGAGCTCATTGTACTTCATGAGATGTTGCAACTCTTACCCCAATGCTTCTTATCACCCACAAGCTGACAGCCATCAGAAGTCCAACTTTTGTTGACTGCCAGAGATTCTTCAAATATTATCCCAGCATACCCTATTCCAAACAACAATGCCATAGCAAGGTCCTGAATCATGATATTTCATCAAACCAACGGTTAAATAATCAATAGGCACATTGATTTCTAGACACAACAGAAGTATGGAAAGAACCAAACATGAGATGAGCCACCTGATTTTCAGCAACCCAGGAATGATTTATCGCCAATGTCCCAGTTCCAGCTGCAGCCAAAATCGCAAGAGCTTTCAGAAAATCCGTCTTTGGCTGTTAACTAGCTTCAAAGTCTTGTGAGCTCGTTTCATCAAGTGAACACAAAGGATCACATTCTCTGGACGATAAATTCAGCTCCTGACAGAAGTTGATTCTATAAACTATATATCTAACCAAAAATAACTACAAGGTGCAGAAGCATATAGTGTATTTAGATTGGCAAGCGGTTCTTTGCTTAAATTGGTCACCGTGTACTATAATTCCTTAAACAAGACAAATAGCTTTTAAAATGCCATACTATTATTCCAAGAACTAGCTGAAACTAGCTCTCCAATTTGAGCTAAAGCAATTCGATGTCAGCAAATTCAACCATCAGCCAGTCATTATTACATGGATAACCAACAAACAAACAAACCAATTCTTATTCCCATTAAATGTAGTCGGCTACATAAATCTTTCCACGCTATTGCGCTCTATCATGAATAATATTCTCATTATACCTAAATAAGTTATATTTTTCTTACAAATTCCTTACCATATCTTTTCCGATCTTTTCCATCCCTCTCTCGAAATTAGCCGATGAACTAACTACCTTAAATGTGTTTTTCTCACTTCTTAATAAGTGCAACACCAATCTATTCCGAAAGATGCTCATTTCATGTCTTATCCATCCTAATATAGTCATTATTATGGATAATTAAAAAAAAAAAAAAATTGAATACTAATACTCATAATTCAACTTAAGGGAAGAGGACAGTCAAAAAATAGAAGAACAGAAGTATGAACCCCAACTCTGTTAGCCTTTAGAGAACCTTGTAGCTAATACATTGCTTAGTTTATCCTCATTGAGTATTAAACATATGTATCTGATTCATAATCTACCAGCTGACGCGCAATTATCTCAAAAATCCCACTAAAGTTTTGATTTTTATGTGGATATCTACTCTGATATCTGAAAATCTTGAGAAATATTGCTTAGTCAGGCCGGCTAATAAAAAGAAGAAAAATAGATAAACTTGGACTTGAAGCTGCTGTTTCTCTAAGTTGGGCTGTGGCTGTTGTTGCTGTTTTTGAGTCGCAGAAGAAGATGAAGAAGGGCCTCTGGACTTGTTTTCAGCTCTTGCTAAAACTCCATTACTCTGCAGAAATCTTGGTCCATATCTTAATCTATAAAAATATTGGCCCAAGTAAGGCTGGCTGAATTTGAGAGAAAGAGGAGGAGAGAATCCCAGAGGGTAATGATGGTGGTGAAGGTTGCTGTAAGGGTGAGAAGGGGCCAAATGGCGAGCTCTGATAGGTGGCAGAGTAGACATGATGAAGTAAGAGGGATTATGAGAGGAGGAGGAGGAGGAGGTTGGTGAATGGAGGGAAGGGGTGAAGATTGAAGTCTGCGAGTGGGCAAAAAGTTTGCAAAGTTGCATGCTAAATTTTAGGGTTAATTGCACTTTGTACCCTCAAACTAATCCTATTTTTGCACTTTATACTATAAAGTACCCATTTTGACAATCAAGCACTTCCAACTTCTAAATTTTCGTACATTAGACCAATTACTTAAAGATAGACTATAAAATAACTCATGTAGCCCCACTAATTTGCTCAACTTTTGGAAATATCTTTTATTACCACATATCATGTAGCAATATAACACTTTTAGATTTTTGAAAATAAATTCAAATCAAAATTTAGGTTCAAATTTGAGTTAATGAAACTCATAGATTTAGGAACAATTAAACTATAAGTCTTTCTCTGTACCTTTAGATTTTATAACCAATCATTTAAACCTGTCAACTCAACTTGAAAAATCTGATAGTAAAACGATTTGTGAAAATCGTTAAGTTGATAGTTGTTCATCTATATTTTTGACTGATTTTGTCGAAGAAGAACAACATTCTCTAGCGGAGACGATAACAGTGCTGTAAAATTATTATCCTATAAATAATAGTCGAAATCAATATCGTCGACCTCAACTTCTGATTCCTAGATTTGCTTTACCTCTTTAAGATCACGAGACTCGATTTTTATTCACCATTAAGTAAATGGTGCAATGTGTAAAAATTTAAAAGTTGAAGGTGGTTGATTGCTAAAATTAGTACGTAAAGTGCAAAAGTATGATTGTTTAGGGTAATAAAGTGTAATTAACCCTAAATTTTATCCATGATAATTGTAAGTTAATACAATAATATGTGAAACAAATTATTTGCATAATAATGAAAAAAATAAATTGAAGTAGGGTTTCTTCTTTTTTATTTTTTTATTTTCTACTTGCTTAGTTGATGGAGTTCATAAGAGTTCAATCATTATAAATGATAAAATTTGCTATAAAAAGCTAGTTCACATGTGGCTCCATTTCAATAATTATTATTATTGAAATATTATGAATTAAATGCACTAAACTCTTTTGAATTACAGAATTGTCCTCTATAATTTTTTTATGGGCACTTAATCCTTCATTTTTATATTATTAGACAAAAAAAATCATTGCTAAGTAATTATTTTTTTCTGCTATTTTTTCCCACCCTTTTTTTCCTTTTCCCCTTCTTATTTTTTCTTCTTTTATTTTTTTTTTCTTTTTCTTCATTCTCGTCTATCATTAACTGCTTCCTTTGTTCTGTTATTAAATATTTGTATATTTAGAATAAATTTTTTAATTTTCTTTAACTAATTGTTTATTTTGTTGTATTTTGTTTATTTTATAATTCTTATTACAATAAGAAATATATATTTGTTATATTGATAAAGTATTGTTTTGTCTAAAATTAAATTATAAAAGCATATAAACAAGTTAGATTTGTACCTAGTCAACAATAATAAAAACAAATAAGCAAATTAATCAACTAGCAATATTCGTATTTGTTGTTTTTTCACATTAATAAATTATTAACCATTATATTTATTTGTATTTATTTATTTGAATTTTTTAAACTAATAAAAGGTGCACAAATTTAACCCTTTTATTTATTTATTTATTTTCCCATCCAAATAAATAGATGCGGATATGACACATGTGGTACATCTTCACAGTCATCATCAAGAAACTACGAACCAAAAAGCTCCAATTTTTGAACTGAGGAAGGAAGAAGAAGAAAATACAAATTGAGACAACAATTGCACAAAATCCCACTTATCTCATATCAAAAAATGGCAGTTTCTCAACTCTCCAATTGCCTTTACACTTCTACTAGAGGTCAAAATCAATTCTCAGTCTCTATATTTCTTGTTCAGTTTTTTTATTGAAAATTCTTAAAACTTCTTATGTAAACATTGAAGTGTTTGCAGATGTTAGTATCTCAAATCCAGCAAAGATTTCATCTGCTGCTCGAATTCCTCAAAAGGGTTTCGGTAGAATTGGAACTACCTTCTCTACTGGCTCTCCTCTATGTAAGTTGAGCCCCTTTCACACTGTCTTCTTTTCTTGTTCCTTTTTTTCTTTGGTTTTTTTATCTATGGTCTAATGTGGAAAATGGGTTTCAAGAATTATATAGTAGCTTTTTACAATTGTCAATCTAATGATATTCTTGTTTAACTGACTAGTTAAAGATTCTTTATGTGGGTTATTTGTTGAACAATTATCATTCAGTATCTTGTGGTTTCCAATTTAGAATCCTGAGAAGTGGTGCTAATTTTGATTATTGGTTTGTTTGTTTGTCAGCAGTACTAGCATGTTTGGTATAGTAAAAACCTTTCTTTATTAACCTAGGATTATGAATAACTTACTTTAAATTACAACCACATTGAGCTAAATTTTCGAATTTGTTATCCACAATGCCAAATCTGTGCCCTTAGTTGCGTGTGCCAAGTGTATCATGGAATTTTTGTCATCTACATTTACATGTCTGCTATATGTATATGGGTGTAGTTATTCAATCTGTTATTCTTGCTAGTTACTAAGGTTAGGTGTTCAAATGTGACATGGCATTAAGGCAACCATGGCACAAAGATAAAGTGATTGTTTTTTGCTTTTTCTCAGTTTTGCTTGTGTTGTTACAGCACCTTCTAAGTCGGTAGTCTGTTTGGAAAGTTGAGAAGGTAAATAAGGAAAGAGAAATTTTGAAAATGATTTTTTGGTATATTCAAGTATCAATGTCACTCTAAGATTGCAACATTCTTTTTCCTTAAGTCTCCCTAAATGAAAGAACATTGTAAGAAATGAATTTGACAGGGTACTGAGGTCATTTTTGTTTACAGTGATTCAGAAAGCTTCTTATTCAACAAAAACTGCAAGCAAATCGACTTCAGTTTCAATAAGATGTGAGCAGAGTGCCAAGGGGGGCAACAGTTTGGATGTATGGCTCGGTCGATTGGCGATGGTTGGCTTTGCAGCAGCTGTCAGTGTTGAAATAGCAACAGGAAAAGGACTTCTGGAGGTATGATATCTGTACTTTTGCTTATTTATTTTTTGGTGATAAAATTTCGACACCTCACCATGTAAATTAGTAATCCATGTTCTAATGTTTCCCTTCATGTTGATCCTGCATTTACTTGTGTCATACTTGCATATTCGGTAAACCTAGAATATTTTCCTATATCGTACATGTAAACGGGTCCAAACTAGAACTGGAATACAGCCCTTAAGTTTTATGTTTTCTGGTCAACAACATATGGTTTATCATGCATGCATAACTTGAAACCCTTTCGTACTTCTAAACTAGGATAAAAGACTTTGTTTGTAACGGTGAGCTTTGTGGTTCAGGCAAATATGATCTTTGCTTTCTTGTCATTCTTGTTAAGCTTTAGCAAGGAGTCTCCAATAGAATACCGGACACTTTAGTTTTTGCCTGTTTTAGTATTACTGGCTATCTTTATCAGTAAATATCAAATAATCAGCCTGGCAAGAGACTTATGCCAATCATACGCCATTATTTCTTTCCCAGTTTGGGTTTTTTCACTCCTATATGTTTCAAGCAGCAATTATAATGACCTTAGAAATGAATTTTTCTCTTATGCTATAGCTTTTGGTGGCAGTTTTATCCGCCAAGATCTTCTATTTGAACATGTTATCCATAAATTGGACCTCTTTTGCACATATATGCACACATAATCTGCCACCCCTATGTACTAATTCATTCTATTTCCATTTGCAGAACTTTGGTCTGACAACCCCCTTGCCAACAGTGGCCTTGGGAGTTACAGTATTAGTTGGTGTTCTGACAGCAATCTTCATCTTCCAATCGGCCTCCAGGAATTGATGGTTATTAGTACCTGCAGCTTAATTGTATTGTAGTACAATAGTACAGTCTACTAAACTTACAGTTGGTTGTATTCTTTCGCTCAAGATGTTCATGTACATTGAATTTGAACTACTGAGCTAGATGGGAGAACTTGAGGCTGCCGAAAAAAACATTCCAGCAATCACCCTGGGCATTTACGTAGGCAACAATAACAAAATATACTGTCAACTGGTGTACTCTTTTTCTGGTGGATCAAATGTTGGACTCTCTTGTTTCATTAGATACGAAATATAAGTAGTGTATCTTAGAAACACGCCAACTCTAAAATCAACACACTTCTAACTACATTTGCAATGGAAAACTAAGCAACTAGATGATACTGTCAAAATACAAACATACTGCCATCGAAATTTCTCTAGGTACATCAATGTTGATCAGCAGAAAAGTCCCGATGTGGAAAATTTAGATTTCAAACAAACAACAGCATAACAAAAAAATTTGCAAATAAGTTTATACACCTGCAGTATTGTTTCTAATTCTAGTCACCACACAAAAATCTTAAAGGCAAATCATAGATGTACAGGATATGCAGCTTTCTGTGCTTCAAGTAATCTCCTTGAACAAGAAAATGTGCAGCAATAAATCAGCTCCAAATGTTCATCGTTTGATGGAAGGACTTCCTCCCCACATTTTCACCATAGGAAATGCTACAGACCAAGGGCAAATTACAGTTCCATCGACTGACGCCCTCCTGAAGCTTTAGATTTTTTTCTTTTTGCTTTCTTCTTTCCAGTTTGATCTTGTCCTTTGGTTTAGGCTTCTTATCAGCAACAGGCTGTGTGTTCTGGAGATGTTGATAAATGGAACCTAAGGGATCTGACTGGAACGCAGGATGATTTAGGACAGTCTTCAACTGATTTCCCTCCATCAACCTAATGCAAGATAAGTTCTAATTAGAGATACAAGAAAATGTAACATATGAAAACCATAAATATAATAGGCAATGGATGACTACTCACACTAGATTTTGCCTGGTTTTACTGTTCAGCTTTAAGGTAGTAGGTGCTTTTTCCTGAGGAGCTTTCAGTTCAGGAAGAAACTCAGAAAAGGAGGACAGATTATAGGCCTTCAATTTCTTTTGTCGGCTTCGTTTCTTCTTCTGGGAAAGAAAGAACAAAAGTATATTAAAAATCTTTCAGAAAATGTGAATACTACCAAAATGACACTGACATTACAACTGTTTGTTATTAATCAAAACACTAGCAAGGGAGGCTATGGCTATTTACATTATCATCTCAATCTTATACTCCTTTTCTGAGTAATTCTTCAGTAAACTACAGTTTGTCTACAAAGAAAAGAGTTCCATAAAAAGGCTCCCTAATCTCTTATTGATTGTATATGGCGTTAACCAGAACAAGTTCATGAGATGTTAGACAAATATCATAACTTAGAGATACATCGCCCAAGCTGCAAATAGAAAGAGCACTTAAATCAATCTGTTTTGGTATTGTTTTTATCTTCATCAACTATCTCAGCTTGCAAACTTAAACTAATTACTTAATTGAAGAATTGTCCTCAGGTAAAGCAACAGTAATATACTAGATACTTGAAGGAAAACTGCATCTCCACCAAGAGTGGAGGCTGCAAACTATTGCTTTAGCCATCATTGAAAAAATCATATACAATCCCATTTCCTTTGACAACACCGAAGATTCAATGCCCTTAGCATATTTCTTGACAGGATAAAGTTCCATAATTGAGAAATAAACTATACAAAATCATTTCATGGATTTCTTTGCAAGTGAGTCATATTTATCTAGCATGGAAATGTGCTTTTAGAAACAAAGACGTTTTCCCAATAAATACCCTATAACACATCCTATGGCATGAACAATTTGGAAAGTAGGAATAAGCATATACCCACAGAAAGTCCAAAGGAGTCCTTGCTGATTCAAACATTTTTTCTCCAAGAACAGAACAAACAATAAAACGTCTTTAGGAATACACTCAGCAAAAACTTTCTTAAATAACCACCCCTATCCCCCCCCCCCCAAAAAAAAAAATCCTATAACAGCATGGCAAACTAAACCTTCTGTGAGTCCTACTCAAAATGAGAACATGACATTACTTAAAAAAGACAAGGGTTTGACAAAACCTGCGAAAGACTTACTTACCTTGGTAATGGCTTTCTGGGCAGTCAAGGAAGCAACTGTATCTCTAACCTCTGCAATACAAATCCCCCCCCAAAAAAATCAGAGATTTGAAATTTGAGACAACAATGCAAACAAAGTAAGCATCCAACCGCCACCAGAGTTGCAGGTCTTAATATTGCCAACAAAGCGCACCAAAAAAAAAAAAATCCTCCAAGAATACCAACTACACAGTAACCATTTTACCATGACCTATTAGTGTTAAAGATTCTCCATTGGTAATTCAAAAATAGAAAGAATCTAAATAAAGGCGCATACAAGATTAAATTTTTGCTGGACTAAAGCGAGAAAGGGATCCAAAGAATTCTAGTTTCTACTTGATCAAAGGTATATGACAAATATGTGAGTGCTACTAAACAATAATTACTCATAAAAAAAAGAAGCATAAATTCCTTCAAAACTCGAACCAAATCCACAGTATTATCGAATGATATCTCAAAAATTTATAAAAACTACTATGCAGCAACTTCAAATTACATTAAGGGGGCAGCCAACAAAACCAAAAAAAAAAAGCGATTATGACAACTTACTAGCATAGAACTCCACTTTCTTTTCGAATTTGCGCTCTGCACGAGTACTTTTTGCTGCTTCGGCCCTGAACAAACAAACAAACGAATTTAATAATCAATAATTTTAAAAAGAAAATAAAAAGAAACCCAGATAACCAATCATTAATATTATGAAGGGAGAATCAAACAGCATTACCGGGAGCTTGGTTTCCCCATCGATCTTGATTCTCAAGATTGCTTTATAATACTAATACTCTATTCAATATAAAGAAACTTCAATTAAGATGCACTTTAGAGATTAGGATAAGGACTAAGAGGCAAAAGGGTCTTTCAGAATATGAGTCCCGAGTCCCAGAGCTTTTTACAGAAAACTGGTACGATCAAACTTGCGAGTGAAAGCCGAGAGGCGGAGGAAGAAGAGAAAAGAAGTTGGCTGGAAATTGGTTTGGGAAATGAGAGAGTTTGAAAATGGCTTTGTTGTATTAGAGACTGGTTGTCATTTTTTTTTTGATACACATGAAAAGCCCATTAAAGTACTTCATTCTATCTATGATTCATTTTTTTTTTCTTTTTTCAAAAAAATTTGATCCAAATCTAGTACTATTATCTATTTAGTGTTGTTCATCTTGAGCCATCAACTCAAAAAATCCGTTGATTTGATACATTCCGAATAACAAAAATAAGGTATTGAATCAGTTAGTATTACAGAATCGATAGCAGGTCGAATATTAAAGATTGACAGGTTAGGTACGAGTTAAGAATTCATAAACCGGCGAATACCCGATTCGATCCATAAATAGAGTTAACTATGTATTTTATATATTACCACTTAATATTTCTTAATTTTTTTCTTTACCACCTCATTTATATTGGATGTTTGTGTAATTAGTAGTTAATATTATATATTTTTAAAATAAATTAATCTAACAAATATCATAAATGATTAGGATTGAATATCTGAACATCTGACGTGCTAAAATTGAATATCTTAATAACCGAGTACGCGTTGTGTATATAAATAAAATACTGAATTACTTTTTTCTCATCTGATATAATTAAGTTAACCACCAATCAAATGGACCGAATACTAGTTTCACAAACACCCCTGCTACGCTACGCATCACAGAAGCATATTCATATGATAGGCTACAAGTCCCTCTAACATTGTAATCCAATTAACAGAACATCTCTTCTTTCGGCGGGAAATAATTAAGAAAAAATCTCAAATAAATCAACTATACATGGTCTCTTACAAGATATTTAAGCTCGTAGATTAATTAACATTGTCGGACAATCAATTATTTGATGTGCTAGAGTATACTAGAAATTTATTTGGGTCAATTTTTAAGTAAAACCTATTAAATCTGGATGATAACCCTATATTAAAAGGTTGACCTCAGGACATTTTATTTACCAATAAATAATAATAACAATAATAAGAAGAAGAATTAGAATATGAAAAAAAAACAGCAACAAAATAAAATAATAACTTGAAGCAGAAAAAATGTTTTATTATAAGCAGCAAAAAAAAACGCAAGAATAACGTGCAGTTTCAGTTAATCAACTTACTTTAAACGAGTTGGTTACCAGAATATAAGATTCAGATTCAAATTCCTATTTTATATTATTAAAAATAGAGATTAAATTCTCTATATTTTAGTTTCCTTGAACATTTACTTTAATAGTAGATATAATTAGATCTTAAATAATAGTAAATTAAATCGTTGCTATTACAAAAAAAAAAAAAAAAAAAAAAGACTAGGAGATTCAGCAATTAAGATTTATTTTTTGGTACATACGTCGATTGAAGATGGAGGAAATCTTGTGGGACATAAAATTTTATCAACTTGGTCTTTAATTATTGAAAAAATAATGTTAGGTTAAAGCATCTTTGCCAACTGTTTTTCTCTGAATTAAAACAGTGTTTAATATTCGTGTTTTATAAATTTTTTTTAAATGCTTTCGGCTGATTCTCAGCTGCATCACTAGGATCCAAAAACCTTCTGATTAAACGTATATAAAGAAGACAAAAAAATCTTTCCACCACTGAGATAAAACACGAACTAAACAACACTTTTGTACATATATAGCTGGATATTTGTTTGAATATAAAATTAAGGAGGTGTTTGGTTTATGGGTATGAGAGGGTAGAATATCACAAGAATCAAAGTTAATGATACTCATAGATGGTGTTTGGTTGAACACTATGGGAATGAAAGTGTTAGAAAATACCAACTTTCATTCCCTACTTATGATATGGGTTTCAAATTGAGTAACTTAGGAGGTGTTTGGTTCATATTTGGGAATCGGAATCGGAATGGGAATCATAAACCCCACTATTGGTATGAGTTTATATCATTCCCTCTTATTTGTTTGGTTTAACATAGGAATGGGTTTCATTATGTTAATAAGTTACTCAATTTGAAACCCATGTCACAAGTGGGGAATGAAAGTAGGCATTTTTTAACACTTTCATTCCCATAGAATGATTCCCATAGTGTTCAACCAAACACCATCTATAGGTATCATTAACGTTGATTCCCATTCCCCCTCTCATACCCATAAACCAAACACCTCCTTATTAATATAATGACACACATTCCTATGTTAAACCAAACAAATAAGGAGGAATGATATAAACTCATACTAATAGTGGGATTTATACGATTTCTATTCCGATTCCGATTCCCGAATATGAACCAAACACCTCCTAATTTAGTCTATGAAATTACTACTACAAAGGATAAAATTTTCTTGATTTTTCCTTCGTATCCTATATTTAAATCCGCATGGTCTATCAGACATGCCAATCAAATTTCGCAAAATAACAAGCACGTAACCTTCTATCAAATTACAAACTCTTATAAATACTAATTTCTTATTTTTAAAATTTAAGTATTTCATTCTTATTTTTAGGAATAAATTTTAGTTACCCATTCTTATTTTTAGGAGTAAATTTTGGTTACTCACTCTGTAATACAAAGTAAGTATGACAGTCGTTGAGAAGACTGAAAAATACTTACTCTATAATAAAAAATGAATAATAAATAATTTTTTAAATTTTAGACCCTCAATGATTAAAATAAAAAAATTTATAATAAATTTTTTTACTGGTTATAGTTGCCCCAAAAAGGATATATTGCCCAAGACGTATGCAATTTTACATGATTAAAACTGTTCTAAAACTGATAGGTTCAAAGGTCAATTTTGTCAAGAGCAGAAACTCATTATTAAGTGTGACCATACTTGGGTATCTCGAGGTTCACTAGGTATAAAATAGGCTAACAATATTGACTCCAATGGTAATCATCTAGTATCATTATTGTAATATTTTGTATTTTATTCTTAAGGACAATTTTTAACTCAATTTGTTAAATGTGTGGTAAGTTTATTGTTGGAATTATATTAAAAATGATTGTGAAAAGTTTTGGTATTTAATGGCGATAATTGAATAAATATGGCTTATACATGATAACTAATGACGTTAGCTTGTTTTTAATTTGTATTTATTGTATGATTTTTGGAAAAAAATAAATGTGTTTTAACACTTATTTATAAGAATTAACTGCAGTTAAATAAATGCAATACAGAAGAAATAGATCAAGTGGTAACTTAGATATATTTATGTTAATGTTTGAGTTTTAAACGTTTATTACGAATTATTGATAATAAAGAATCCAATGATATTCCATAAATATCATTTAAATTATGAATTAGGCATTCGCTCTTCCAAACTTATCAAATCTTATATACAAATATAAAAATATTATATGTGTAATTACCGTCAAAAAAATTGTCTAATTAATATAATTTATAATTATTTATAATTAAAAATAAATAAATAATAGATATTCATTATTTAAAATCTAAAAAAAAATTATTTTAAAATATTATTTCGTATCCAAACAATTATTTCATTACTTTAAAAATAAACATTATTTTTAAAAATCATTAAAAATAAAATTCAAATAATATTTGCCAAAATGAGAAAGACCAAATTCTTTCCTCTCTTTTTATATATGTATAGATTATTTGCTATCCGAACGGAGCCAAAATTGTTACAGTTTTATCGTGCGGCGAAAAAATTGTAGACAATTGATTGACAGCAAGACACTAAGACATTGGTTTACACATGCTGGCAAATGGACGAAGGTTTTTGTGATTTGAAGCAAAGTTGCGAAGAAGCCGGAGCAGTCTTGTAGGCAATTGTCCCCCAAACTACCGGAAATTGACGTGGCACCACTGAAAAATCCCGCCGGCGGAGATCCACTCAAGAAATTTCCATCAAGAAACAGCCTCTTTAACGACTCCTTCTTGCTGTACTCCCACGGGATTGGTCCACGTAAGCGGTTGTAACGTAATGTCAGAGACGAAAGCACGGGATAAGCAACGAGATTCACGGGCATATAGCCTTCTATTTTGTTAAACCCCAGATCAACGGCCACGAGGTCGCTGTTCACATTTATTGGCTTCCATACGTCGACACGCGTAAAGCTGTTATTGGCCAAGTCCACCTGCTGCAGTGCAGGCAAGAGAAAAAACCAGGAATCAATTGTCCCCGCGAACGAATTCTCACTGAGTTCCACCACTTCCAACTGAGTTAACCCGTCGAATGACGAGTTATAGAGAGACCCAGATAGAGAATTAGCCTTGATAGCGAGTTCAATGAGATTGACCGGGAGCTTCGGAAGTTTCGAACCGGCGAGTTTGTTGAAGCTGAAGTCGAGTCTCCTCAAGCTACCGAGCTCACTCAGTGAGTCAGGCAACGATCCCGAAAGATCATTATGCGAAAGATCAAGAGACTCTAGAGATTTAAGCGTAGTTAAAGAAGGTGGGACCGAGCCAGAGAAGGAGTTAAACCGGAGGATGAGCGTTTGTAAATTAGTTAGCAAATATAAAGGAGGGATTGGGCCGTAGAATTTGTTGCCGGCGAGGTCGAGTGTGATGAGTTGACTGAGATTTGAAACGAGTGGAGTGAGCGTGCCGGTGTAACCAGCTGAGTCGAGTGTGAGTTGGGTGACTCGGCCTCCGTTGCATAGGAGGCCGCAGGTGAAGTAAATACGAGGAATGGAGCAAGGGTCGGCGGCGGTGAAGTTCCACGAACCGAGGCATGAATAGGGTTGGATGGAAGAGGGTTTAATGGAGGATTTGAAGGCTTGAAGGGCTGCAGTATCTGATGAAAATGTGACGGATTCCTCTAGTTGATGAGATAATTAAGGAAAAAGAAACGAGGATTAAGAGGAAGAAGGGTTTAGGAATAAGGATGTTGTTTTCAAGCAGCTTAGACATGGTGGAAATAAAGAATCTTGATTCTTGAAGGTTAATGTGTGAATGAAGGTGTGAAGTCTGAACTGAGGTTTGGAGAAGAAGAGTTGATGATTTCATTCTGTCAAATGTCAAACAACAGTCGTCTGTAATTGTTGTCGGTGTATAGTTGGACAGCAGTTTGTGGTGACACTAAAATACTCTGGGCCAACATGAATGCCGACGATCAGGTGTTGATTATTAATTTTTGCGAAATATGAAATCTATGACACAATCGTAACGTAAGTAAGGTTTTATAAAATTTAATTTTGATAACAAGATCTACACGTAGAATCAAATATCGAATCTATGATAATATTTTTTTTTATTTTGTAATGTAAAATAAATATGAATTATTGAGATAATTTAAAAATAAAAAAATTTATTATTTTTCATCACTATCTCACAATAAAAAATATTCCGTTCTTTTTTATAAAGAGTAATCTAAATAGTAAAAAAATTTCAATGATGAATATATATATATATATATATAAAAAGAGAAATTTTTATATAAATTTAATTTATAATATAATATTATAAAATTTTTAATTTAAAAACAAACACATCATTTAATTAAATAATGTAATTTAGATGATGAGATTTTCTAGATAAAAATCACACATCAATGTAAGAATTTCTGTGTGTATATATATAGGTCCCAAAAAAAAGTTACTCTCTTGTCATTTGTAACCTGCAAGTTACTACCACCAATAATTTGGCATAATTAAAAGTGTTAGACTATTAATAATTTAGTATACTAAGGGCGATTTGTTATGTTCTCTTTCATGATGTGAGTAAGTTTTTGTTACTCATATTAAAATAAAAAAATATTTATATTATATATGATATTAAGATGATTAAAAAAATATAAAAAATTTATTATTTTTTCATTATTCAACTATTTAAAATATCTAGCTTTCGCATAAGTTAATATCAAAAACTTTTGACGCACATGCAAGCTGTATAATTATAAATCGGTTTATCTAAGTTGCTAACTTTGCAGGACCAAGGATTTAGGATGGGCCGCCTTAGTATGGTTGAACTTAAAGACCCATGAAGAAATAATATAAGAGACAGACCTGACATCTTAATGATGTTAGATAGGACAAATTCTTTCCCATACTAAGATGGGAAAATTCTTGCATTCGATTCTATCCAAGATAAGTGAGATGGATTATTTGATTTACATTTATTCACATCGTTTTAATTCATTAAAAATAAAATTTTTCAGTGTGATGTGAATGAATATGAATCAAAAAATTCATTCTACCTATCGTAGATCAGATTTATATATAAAATTTTCCTACAAAGAAGTATAGTATATTAAGAAATAAAGACGATACTTTTCATTATCGGACCTGTAGTAATGTCCGTATAAGGTTCATGTTTCTTGTCGTATCGTACATTTTGATGCACATACAAGAAATTACCTGTTAGATAGTTTTAAGTCTAAAAAATGCATGATTTGTTTTTATCTAATAGGAGCATGAAACAAGGCCGTCTTATCTGGGCTGGAACAGTATTGGATCCTGGAAAGCAGGTCTTGCTATATGCCGGAGTTGCCTTAAAAAGGTTGGAAAAAAAAAAAAGAAAGAAAGAAAGAAAATAACTAAAATGTTTTGATAATAGTAATAGGCAAATATTTAGTTAGACCTGATCTTTAATTCTACTTATAAATCTTATGGTATGGATTAAATTTCAAAAAATCTATGATATCAGTTGATGTAAGCAAGATTTTTTAAAATTTAATCATGACCACAAGATATATAGGTTCAAAAATCGAATCTACATAAGTATTTTTTATAGTAATACCATGCTTGCTTAGTCTTGATTGGATTAAAAATTGTTTTTTAAGGTAAAATTAAATTTTAAAAATTAATAATACATAACCTTAAATACTAAGTTATCTAAAAAAGAAGAAGATCGTGACTATTCTCATATAATCGGGGTAGTGGAGGATAAATAGTGAGAGAGGGGAATATGGATGATGATGGTATATGAGAATTTTGAGGTGATGGTGGAGAAAGTTTTAGGTAATGTCGTCTAATATTTAAAATTTATATATTGCTAAATTTTTCTATAAAAAATGTAATATTATACACATATGAGTATTTCAAACCAACGGACTAAAATTGTGCGATTTGAATTTGTTGGAAACTAAAATACATTATTTTAAATATGAAAGATTAAATAAATATAAATATAAAATATAAAAGACTATTAAGATTATTTTTCTTTAAAAAAAAAAAAAAAAACTTAAACATAATTATCCTAAATTAAGAATCATTTTGATAGTACTGAAATGATGCTAATTAATTAGATAATAATGACACATCATGAGTTTTGTAATAAGTTAATCCGTAAAAGCGCCTTAATAGCGTGTGTTGCCGGTCTGCTATCTCCTTCAAAATCTGCAAATCTTCATTTGTTACCAAAGTCCATTTGTAAAAGCATAGCCGCCATGGAGCTGACTATCACACTCTCGCTCCTCCTAACCGCCGCCGTGCTGCACTCCACCCTCCCACTATCTTTTTCCACTCCTAATTCAGCTTATCCACCTCCCTACGGCCTCGAAACCACCGCCGCCACCACCCTCAATGATGACCTCATTCCCGTCCGTCGAGAAGTCTACGGTGACGGCAGAATATTCGATATTTCTCATCGTTACCACCCCGACATGCCGCTCTGGGCTTCCCAAGATGGCGTTGGCCAGTTCCTATGGCTTCCCCACAGCATGAAGAATGGCGCTCTCGCTAATAATTCTGAGATGAAGCTCCCGACTCATACCGGTACTCACGTTGACGCACCGGGTCATGTGTTCGATCATTACTTCGATGCCGGCTTCGACGTCAATACTCTCGACCTCGGAGTCCATAACGGTGATTGACTATTGAAAAGTAATAAATTTTTTTATTTTTTAATCATTTCATCAATATTGCATGTGCACGCTTATTTCACGTGAATCACCACGTAATAAATATTGAAATATTTGTTTTCAGGGAATATTTTGATTCGTTGAGCATATGGTAGCATAATTAAATATCATTGTCAGAAGATGCTCATGATTTTTTGGTCCAGCCCACAATTATTGAATTTTCGAGGAAATGTATTATAATAGTCGTTAGGCAACTATCTGCTACTACACTGGGATACTTGTAGTTTCATATTGAAGTTAATCCATCTTTAGGAAGCAAAAGAAAATGAGGGTTCTACATAGTATTGCTGGTATACTCATGTATATCAATTAATGACATACCCAACTGGGTATGGTGATGAATTGGGATGGTGCATGACAAATATGGGTGAGTTAAGGCCTGTAAGGAGAGAAGTTTATGAAGGTGGAAAAATAATTGACATCACTCACCAGTTTAATCCTGATACACCTGGGGGAACTCCTGAGGGAATCGGATAATATCTCACTCTTTTGTTGAGCATGAAGAATGGTTCAGATTAAATACCCATAATTTATCTCAGCTGAAATTACCTGTTCATGCTGGCACTCATGTTGATGCACCGGGGCATATGTATGATCATTACTATGATGCTGGTTTTGATGTGGATGCCCTAGACCTCGGAGTCCTTAACGGTATTACTTGCAGATTTGCTTCTTTGTTCATCTAACATTATCACAATTTTATTCCTTTAGAATACAATTAATGATGTTTCATGATTCAGAAAAGTCTAGTCTTCTTTTACGAATAGTGTTTCATATAGAACCTTTTATTTTAAATCTGCCCGGTGCCCCTGCATTTGGCTATAAAACACGCCTTAATGAAATCACTACCAATTATTTTGACTGTGTGAGTTTATGGCACTTATATCTAAACTCGGCTTCCATTTTTCTACATTCTATACTGAAAAATTGACAAATTCAGTTACTTTTTTTTTTGCTCTAATCTTTAAATATCGTGCTTCCAAACAGGTATAGAATCTATATCTAATATGAAGTTCCTGTTTCTTTTCATCTCCCTTTCCACTTCTTTAGAGAATTATTACTTTCCTTTCTTTGGGCTTATTGCAGTAGAGTACTGCTCCATCAGTTATTTCGTGTTTGTGAAATTTGTGATTATATTACTTGTTGAGTTTTGCTCCGTGTGAATGTGTCATTTCTTTGTCATTCTTCTAATGCTTCCTTTGTGCTTCTGTGTATCTAATTATAAATTCATGTGCTTCTTTTCATTGTATACTCATGATCATGTATCTTTCTTTTCACATTGCTCTACATGGTTTGGTTTCTGCACACATTTACCCTTGATTTTGCCTTTTGTTTTTCAGGTCCAGCATTGCTAGTTGATGTCCCTAGGGACAAAAACCTGACAGGTACCCTAACATAGCCAAAATCTCTGCATCTCCAGTTTCTCAGTTTATTGTCCACTGATTTGAACATTATGGCATCATCAATTTTGATGGACAAATTTGATTTTCCTATAGGGATGTACACTACTGCTTGGTTTCTTGAAAATATTTTTCCAATATGAAATCCTTGCTATGGTTTCTACTCTATATCTAACGGATAAATTCTATCTATGTCACTATTAGCACCGAGAAAACAACAAATTATGAAGCTTTAGAATATGCTTCCCTTTTTGGCTAATAGAAACTCCCCAGAGATCTGCCACTAAGAACGCTGCCATAACTACCATTTTGCTAGATTGCTCACGTATACAGATTAGAATTCTTCTTACTTGCTTATCACATAAAATTGCATTTACACTTTGTATGGTAGTCCAGTGCTAAGAGAGCTTAAATCTTTACCAACTAGCATCTATCGAGAGCTGTCAGTGTTGTGAACTTGCTAATAAAATGTCACTAACATAACTCTAATGGCAGATGAATTATGTGATGTTGAATTTACGAAATGATTTACAATGATGACTGAACAGAATGCTGGTCTTTTTGCATGTGTGTCTATTCTTTATTTGAATTTTATCATCCCGCTATGGCTGTCGTGTAGCAATTTTGAATCTTAATATGAACACTAGTCCGGATGAACTTGTAAATAGATAGCCAAGTGCTCAATTTCACTTCTCTTGTGGGTTACGTGTATTTATTTCCTCACTTGCGGCTATATTGGAAAGAGTACCTCAACAATGTGGGTGTCTCACTAACTTCTTGTTGATCATTTGAGCCTGGAACTACTTAAATTATTAAGGGGAAAGTAATGAGTGTATTTATGTCTAAATAGTATGGTAAATGCTTTGTTTTTCTGGAATCTTACCTTTTCTAATATCCTGAATAACATAGTTACATAGTCCTCTTTACTTTCTTCATTTTCTTTTTGCTTTTCCAGCTGAAGTTATGAAGTCCTTAAATATCCCCAGGGGAGTAAGACGAGTACTTTTCAGAACATTAAACACTGACAGGTAATTTCACGCATCCACAGTTGGTTGAGAATTTATGTTGTGGATGATACGTGACTTGATCTTTATACAAAGGATCAAAGTTCATGAATGAAGTATGTCTCATGATTGATACCGAACCGATTTTGTGCAGCTTGTGTAGCTGATTGACATGGGAATTTTGTCATCCAAAGTATCATTATTGAGTTGTGGAACTCAACCATATTTAATGTGATTCTAACACAAATATATATCAGGACTTGGGAATTTCTGCAAACATAGTGTTTCGGTCTGCATGTTTTGCAGGAAAGGACCAGAGGAATTGAGAGAAACTCAATTATTTCATGATAAGTTAGGGTAATCCGTCCCTACTAAAAACCTTAGTCTTCACTCTAACCCCCACACACCTTCATATATTACGGGAATGGGGAAACACTGCTAGGTGAAGGATCTCAGACTTTCCCCATTCTCTCCCATCTTTCATTCTTGTTTCTGATACTGAACATAGCCTGGGAATTTGACTCTTAAAATGAGTTATGGTTTCCTTCTTCTTTTCCCCATGGTTTGCCAACCATTTGAAGTTCACCATATTTGTAGCAAGACTTCTATTGGTACAGTAGAAACAAAATTATGAATTTCATGGTGTTGTGCTCACCTTTGATGACTTTCAGAAATTGAAAAGCCAAGAAACTATATATCCACGAGCATGCTGTGGCAAGGATTTCAGAAGTTTTGGTCTGTAAAGCAGTACTTATCATGAGATTAGAGCATGAAGAATTTAATTTCAGTTTCATTCTTGGGTTATTGCGATGAAAAAAAAGGCAGCAAAAAGTTTTCAGTCTTACTTGTTGGTGTCATATGTAAAGTGCTGTATCTTGCGTTTCTTGTATTACCAAACGCATAATTGATCAAGATGTAAGATGCATGAGGTCAAAATTGGGAACTAACTTTCAATAATCAACTTGGATGAGTTCAAGTTGCAAATTTTCTAGTAGTTGAATGACAGTTCAAACTTCAAACAGTAAAGTTCCAATTGGCAAGCGGGTCAGCATGTGAGATGGGAGTCATGATCTCAACATTGTGGGAGGCCCCTTTACCAGTGGGGCAGCTTTCCATCTGAGATTAATGTTAATGTAATCCAACCTTAATGTAATAATTTTTCAGGCGCCTTATGTATAAGAAGGAGTTTGATACAAGCTATGTGGGATTCATGAAGGATGGAGCACAGTGGCTTGCGGATAACACTGATATCAAACTTGTTGGTAAGCAAGATTATAGGGACTCTGTTGGTTTCAGTAATACACTCATGCTCGATTTTTCTGTATGTATAATGTGCACTTCGTGTTACTCATTGTTGATAAGTTTTCATTGGATACAGTATTGCATTCCTTCACTTCGAATCTTGGTTTATGAGCGATGAGCGGTAACTGATTATGTTGCTGTGACACCTATCTTAATCACATGAATTATATGCTAGGTATGCTTTTCTTTTTATATGTCCACTATGATATGTCAGTACTACTGTCTTAAGTTACTTGAGTCTGAGATCATGAATACAAGATATTAAGTTTGATATAAGAATAACCAAATCAACATCAACCCACTGATTACTAGAAATTCAAGTAGTGATAAAATTTCACGTGATTCTAGAAATCTAATGTGTATAATCAGGTAGTAGCAAAATTTTGTGGTACCATGAAATGTGATTAAGAGCAATTTCTTGTTTCTTGTACGACGTGAGAAATCTTGTGGAATAGCAAGTTTACCGAAAGTGTACAAAATTTTCCTCGATTCTTTATTGTACAAGCAACGGTTTCTGCTAATTCATTTGGTTGTTTAATTTGTAGGAATTGATTATTTATCTGTTGCTGCATTTGATGATCTGCTCCCTTCCCACCATGTTTTCCTGGAAGGCAGGGTAACGATTCTCTCTTTTACTAGTTTGAACTTGATATCTTCATTGCCATCATAACCTTTTTTTGGGAATAGTGCTCTTGTTTTGTCATGGCGTTATTTAGATATATGTGGATGACTTCTAGAATTCACAGTTTCATATTGGAAAACCTTAAAACATTTGTCAGGTGGTAGAATACCGCCACTGTTGATTTTAAAATGTTTGATTATGGTAAAATTGCTAATATGGATAGGAAATCATTCTCGTGGAAGGCATTGAAACTTGACGGCGTTCAACCAGGGATCTATTCTGTACATTGCTTACCTCTGAGATTGCTCGGTGCTGATGGATCACCCATCCGATGCATCCTCATTAAGTGATATTCCCTCTGATAATTTTCTTTAGTATTGGTAAGTCACCCCTTGACATTATCTTTGTTTTCTTTTTGCATGCATTTACATTTTCTATGTGCATTTCGAGCTGGTTAACACTCATTTTGAGCTGAAAATTAGAGCCAAGGGCTGTTATTTGTTTTTTTTAACTGTCTTCAGCAGTATGCCTGCAACTCACATTTACATGCACATTATCCTGCAGGCAAGAATAATGCAACGAGCTTTAGAGTGTGGTACATGACGCGAAGATCAGTATGAAAATAATGCAAAATCTATCCGGTGTTTTGTTGAAAATTTGTCATTGCATAAACGCTGCTTTAATTTCTGCCTGCAAGGATTATCTTGCTGTATACAAGTGTAAATATAGCAGGAGAATATTTATCAAATTGGAGGTAAATGCCATGCTATGTGTGATCTGTTACGGTTAATAATAAGTGGTATTTTCTAATTCCCCTTACATGACGACTGCCAAAGCCAAACCAATCTACAAATTTGTTTGCTTTTGCGACTGTGGAATTGCTTGAATATAATCAGGAAAAATTCAATTATTGGGAGTGGTAAACAAATACTATTTGAAATACCAAACAGCATCCCTGTGTAGAAGTCTTTTCATGTAGCTAGGCACTGCATCAAAATTACAACAATGGAATGTGATTGTGAAGGGCAAGTAAAATGTGCTTGACTAAATATTGGTTGGACGATTGGATTGAGCATGTGTGCTTTTACAGCGTGATTATGTACAAGAAATTGGGGCGCTCCTTTTCTTCAAACACTGGAAAGAACTTAAGCTGCTCAAGAATGCCGCGGCACTCTCTCAAATGAAAACCAGTCCGTCGTCTAAACGAGGAGCCGAGCTCGAGTACATATGGTACTGTTTGAGTTTGACTGAGTCATACTTTAATAAAATTTTGACGACACATACTCGAATTTAAAACTTGAGATTGTGAACTTAAAAGTTTGACTCGAATTTGAGTTCGAGAACTTTCTCGTTTTCCATCCTCATCCTAGCTAATGGCTCCTTTTATGTAGAAGCTATTGCGTAGAAAGTCTTTGAAAAAGTTCCCCTTCGTGCTAATAGGCCCAGGCCACCCTAAATTTTGTCCATTTAGTCCGCTAAATTATTTTGTTTTATAACTACTTTCTTTAGGAATAATAATAATTATATGTACCTAAGATTTTTTTTTTAATGTCATTGAAATATATATACTATCTATAATACCAAAAACATGAGAATGTATGATAAGCTGCTATATGTCATGTTTTCATTTCATTTTATTAATTTCAATGTTACTTTAAACCAAATTATAATAAAAAATTAAAAGTAAATACTGTATGAATTTTTTTTATAAAAAAAAATACTAATTTCGTTATGATTATCGAGTAATATTCTTATCAAGAGTTTATACTGACTAAATTTTATCTTTTACTATATAAATAAAACTTTATTAATAACGGATTCTACAAAAAGATTAACTCGTGAAATGCTTATTTTAAGTAATTCAAATTTGATTTCCAGGGAATACCAGCTAGTTTTAGCTAATGAAAATAGTTATTGATTATTTCTTATGTTTCATTTTAATTATATTTTTGAGTTAGTTTACAAAAATTAAGAAAACAGTTTAATGACATCAATTTTATTTTAAAAAAAATCATAGTAACTAAATTACCATTCATACGACACTTATAATAAATATTTAAAAAATTATTTAATATTCTAAATTCACAGATAATGTGATAACAAGTTTTAAATAATTTAACATAAAATAAGTTATTAAAAGTCGTAGATAAAATGAAAAGGATATAAGGAGTAATATTTTAATTTAAAAATATCAGTTTGTTAAAATCAAATAAAATTATATTATTGAATCATAATTTGTATTTTATTACCAACTCAGCATATCTATAAAACCTAGGTCCACTCTCAGGATCCGTTCTCTGTATATGGATTCCCCTTCACCTCCGGAATATCATTTGCTTCAAAACCAAAATCACATGGCGGTATCGGTTCGCCGTCATTCAAGCACCACCGCCACCACCTCCGGTAAAAACGGAGCAAATCTCATCCACTGCCTCCCTCTATTCGTATCCCGTACATTCTCCAATCCCCCAAAAATTTTCATTTCCCCAATAATAATTCCCTCCGGCGGGAGAATCACTCCTATTAAGCCAGGTAATGAAGATTCCATTCGGGATTATTCTCCTCCTCCTCCTCCTCGGCACCGTCGCCGCAACCGTCGAAAATTTCGACAGCTGGAATATCATTGATATTACTCACCCGATACGGAATGATATGCCCTCATTCGATTCGAAAAAAGGTGCCGGAAATATCTTGAATGAAACTTATGGTGCCTTTACCGTTACGGGTAATTTCAGGATGAGCACTCATCTTGGCAGCCATGTCGATTGCCCTGCACATATTTCTCCAGGAGCAGCACGAACGGGGCGTTACGGTCGATTCCCTCGACCTCCGAACTCTCATGGGTACTCAAATTAACCCTAATGGAATACTTAGTTCAGCAATTTCCTTTTAACGAAGATACTAATAATAATAACTTTGTGTTTATTTACAGGTCCTGTTTTGGTTGTTGAGGTTCCGCCAGACACAAATATAACTAGTATGCATTTCTAATTTGCTTGAGCTCCGTGTCAATTTATACCAATTTTCAACGGTTTACCATAGCTTATTTGAGCTCCCAATAGGATATTTGAAAGCAGCCATACCCTAATCTTGTTAATTGTCAGGCATGGAGATTTTTGTAGGCTCCAAATCGATTTATACAAATTTTCAATGGTTTATGATCTCCTATTAGCTTATTTGAGCTCCGTATCGATTAATATGAATTTTCAATGGTTTATGACCTTCTATTAGCATATTTGAGCTCCCAATAAGATTTTGTAAGCAGCTGTGTCATAATCTTGTTATTAAATTGTTAGGCTTGGAGATGTATTAGTCATATGGATGCTATATATTTCTGTGTTCAATTAGATGTCATTGTCCGAATATTATTAAGTGGAATAATGACCACATGGCTAATAATGTCTGATGATCAAATATGGTTTGGAAATCCTGGATGTTGAAATGTCGAAGTTGAATTATCCGGTGGTCAATTGTTCTAATTTGAACTTTGTTTTGCATTAACAAATACTCTGTCTGCTGATCTAATGCCTATATTTGGCCTTGAATTTATATTCAGGTTAATAACATTTTGCCCCCCTAAACTAGATGAGTAATTACACTTTACCCCCGGGAACTAAAAAAATGTACACTTGGCCCCCATTCACATTATTCATCCCTTAAAATTTTTATAATATCATGAAAATTTAGTTAAATGACTAAAATACCCTTATTCCTCATGTATTTAAGTTTGATGTTAGATTGTTAAAAAAGAATTAGGAAAAAATAAAATATAATAACAATTGATAACTTTGCTATGACTTTAGGGAATGAAAATGTGAGAAAATGTTGAATTATGTTATATCTAACATTGCAATTTGCACAGTTTAAGCCAAATATAAAAGTATAAAATACTATGAGATATCAAAAAAATCACAAAGTTTTATAGAAACTATATTGTCACACAATACCTTTAAAGAAAAAATTTCTATTGAAAATAAGCCCATTTGAGAATTGTTCTTCCATTATACTTAAACATTCAAATTCAACAAAGTTGAAATAATATAATGAAATCCAAAAATTTTAAAAATATGACTAATAAATATATTGATATGGATTATATTGAAATATTATATAGTTTATTTTTCATTGTTTTTAAATAATTATCATATGACTATTAAAATTTAAATACATAAAAGAATAAAATATAGTGCCAAGGTTATTTTTGTCATTTAACTAGATTATCTTGATATTTTAAAATTGTTAATAGACGAATAGTGTCAATAGGGGGCAAAGTGTATATGAAGTTAGTTTGGTGGGGCATGGTGAAGTGTAATTGCCCACCTAGTTTAGGGGGCAAAGTGTTATTAACCCTTTATATTCTTATGAACTCTGAATAACTCAAAGTGAAAGTTAATTGATACCAGCCAATTTCATCCTTATGGGCAGCACAATAGTTAATGTGAAACTTTTAAGGTGCTATTTTCATTTCCAATTAAGGTTTCTAATTGTTTGATCATTTCATGTCTTTACTTTTTACTGGGAATTAATATTTTTATTCTTTGACTCCTTGCAGCCGAAGTTGTGAGGTCTTTTAACATTTCCCAAGGAGTTAAGAGAGTGATTTTCAAGACACAAAACACCAATAGGTAAACCTGAATGGAGAACTTAAACTTCCTAGATAGATCAAAATTCAGTTTTTATTGATTCTCGTCAATAATAGTATGACCGCCTATTTATTTGGCATCACAAAAACTTGATAAAATCAAGTCTTAAGCTGATTAATGTTCTATGCACGCAATACACTTGGTGAATTAGAACAAATGAAACTTTTCTGTTGACATGCGGCATTATGAAACTTCTCTAGAATTCTAAGTAATACATTGAACTGTTGCTTCATCATCCTAGTCTATGTACTTTGTTGGATTTATATGGTCAAAGACTTATAAGTTTTTTGAAAGTACATATCAATATTCGCAAGTAACGATTACCGAGTTTTCAATGGTGGTTGATTTTATTCTTTGTGAAAAACTCTTCTGACTGCACAAATTTTGTTGTTGGAGGTAATCAAATGTTTATTGGAACTGGTTTCATTTCAGGAAACTTATGCAACAGCAAGAATTTGCAGGGGATTATACAGGATTCACTGTAGATGGAGCTCAAGAGTTGGTAAAGAATACTGAAATCAAATTTGTTGGTAAGCCAAAGAATATCCTCTTTGTGCTCTTTAGTGTCTTGGAGGCATATGAAAGAGGTGCCTGAAGCGTAATTTTTGCTACAATAAAATCCATTCTGTTTGATACAAATAAGAATTCCTGCAATGTTGTATGAGATACCCGCACAAGAGTTGGTAAAGAAAACTGAAATCAAATTTGTTGGTAAGCCAAAGAATATCTTCTTTGTGCTCTTTAGTGTCTTAGAGGTGTATGAAAGAGATGCTTGAAGCGTAAATTTTGCTACATCAAAATCCATTCTGTTTGATACAAATAAGAATTCCTGCAATGTTGTATGGTTATGTACAAGAAAACGCTCCCCGTACTCCAAATGATAATTCCTTTTAGATTATATTATCCAAAAGTTTTTTGGTCAGTTTTCTACTAATCTTTCCTTCTCATTTATTGGATGAAGTGTTCCTTGGTGATGAGTGTCATATGTTATCTTCTGCATTAAACATAAATTGATTGGTATTGTTCATGTCTCAGTTGCCTTCTCAGTGAAATAAAGAGCTGCCATCGTAGCTCTCTTTTGTCTTCATTATGGACTTTGACTATGGATTTCGCTATGATCATGGCACTTGTGTTGCTTTTCTTTCTTCCTTTTTCCTTCCACCAAGCTGTTTTATAATGTTTGCTGCATTGCACAAATTTGATTTTTGGTAAGGGAACAAGCTTCATTGGGTAGATTTCAGTATATAAACATTTGACTTCCACTAATTTCTCTCCTTTTTATCATCCTTGTTTCTTTGGATAATAGTATTCAGCGTGGCTCCAAGCTAGTTGTTGTAATATGTGCGCCTTCATTTTAAACTAAGTTTTACATGTTCCGCATGGACATTTGGAATGATGCGTTTATGTACAAATGATAAAATATTAGTCTCTTATGTATCCATAGTGTAAAATATTTTCTATAAACTAGTGGAGTTCGATTTGTCTGATATCTTAGAATTTGACCAGTGATTATGTGACTTAAATGTACTCCAGTTTTAAAAGATAACAACTTTGCCAAATGCTGGCCTACATTTCTATCCTAAGATTAGATTCCACCTCATCTTGAGCAAGATCTTATTCAGTTCTCTATCACAACAAAATACAACGTAGATTGGACTTTTGTGATGCAAGTTACTTTCTTTGGATTTGCTCATGTACGATTTTGTTCTGGGTCTGATCTTGTTTTGTTTGCATGGTTTCTATTTTCCTTCTCCAAATTATTGTAGTGACCTCCTTTGTCTATCTTTGTCATTAAAAATAATAGCTTTGTGGATGACCTTACTAGTTTCGATGATTTATGATTTTGCTAAGTCATATTTTTCATCATTAATTGTAGGAATTGATTACATGTCTGTTGCCATAAATGGGGATGTTGTCGCCGTTCATCAAGCTCTGTTAGGAGATTCCAGGGTAAGATTTTGTGTCTTCTATTATTCTTCCAGTCTTGAGTTGACTCCAGCACCTCCTAATTATGGCCCTACTCTTAAAGGTATTATAAGGAAACCACAAGCTAGAAAATATCAATCTCGCAATGAATAGTTGTTTTCTAAATTCAGTCTATTAAAATGAATCCCATGCTTTCCCCAGTATCTCTTACACTCATTGTTAAAGATTTCGTAGCTCTGGGCTCTAGAATCAATGTGAATGTCAATGAAGCTTGGTACCAAACTGACTTTTGACATGCCTGTTGCATAGATTTGGTGATAGGCTTGAGCCATAAACTAGGAAAGATCATTAAGCAACTTTTTCCAATGGTTCTTATGGAAAGCTCTAAGCAATCCCTTCCCTCAAAGCAGGAGGGAGGTCTTCTTATGAGTAAACTTTGAAATCTTAGAAAATTCATCATCTTCTAAATAATATCAATTTGAGGACAGTTGTTGCCTTTCACTGGTCGACCATGATGGATCATTTGGTGCTTCTGATGCCCTTCTTGTTAATCAAGTATCAAAACATGACATGCATCATTCTGCTCTAAACGTTAAGTGTCTTGAGCCTAAAATCTTTATAATGTTCTATTGTATTGCAACTGATGCGGCTGAATCACTAGGGAATTATTCCTGTCGAAAACTTGAAACTTGATGATGTCAAGCCAGGACCCTACACAGTCTACTGTTTGCCATTAAGGTTATTGGCTGAGGCATCAGCACCAGTGAGGTGCATTCTTGTGGCGTAACCTTTCCCTGTAAGTATTTTCTCCTGTGAAGCTGTTGTGTGTTAGTAGTATTTTTCTGATATTATCTCTAGTTTCTGATTCACAGTATCATTTCTTGCAGCAGGGGATGCTGATTAACAAGATTTCTTCGAGCCAAGTGTAAATGTTGTTTCTTCAAGATCTTATCATGGAATCTAGTCATGATCTGATGGCTATCATCATCTAGAGTTCTTTTTCAGCAACATGCACTTGCCTCGGGCATTCATTCTAGTGTGATGGGTGATTTTTCTTTTTTACGGGGCTCACGAATGAATACACGTGATAATTGAATTTCACATCAAATCGAAAACAAAAATTTCACTTCATCATTCATCCTCACTTTTTATATTTGATCATTGTTTAGTTGCCTTGCAATTTGTTTATTTGTCATTTTGGATTAATCAGGATTATGGTGGAGAGATTTTGAACCACAATACCAAGTTACCAATGCCCGATTATTATTATTTTTTAAAATCTAAATAATTCAAATTTCAACTTAAAATTCTTAATTTTCCAGAAGTTGAAAATCCCCCAAATACAAATTTGGATTATTTCTAAATAAGTCATACGAAGTAACCCAAAATCTCAATTGAACACTACAAACTAAAAAATGAAAAAAAACTTCAAACTAAAAAATGCAAAAAAAGTACTCTCTATTAGAAAATCTTTTCAATTCAACACTTTTATCTATAAAAAGTGTCTAATTGGATTATTGCATTTGTGGACAATGGATTGACTAAGTCAACTTATAATAATTAAGATGTGTATTCAGTTTAATGCATAATTTGATTAGCATATTGCTAAAAATCATCGCGAACCACCTCATCAAATTTTTATGATAACATTTTCATTGCTCGAATTTCACAAAAAAATATGATTTCGTTCATTTAGATTCATTGACTGTTAGTATATTGGTTTGTAAACGACATATTTTTGGGAAAATATCCCCATTAGACCCTCGAAATTTTTTATATTTATATTTTTTTAGTTTTTTACATTTAAAATGATGCATTTTAATCCATCACAAATTTAAAATGTACTATTTTGGTCCCTTGACACGGTTATCAGCATATTTTGGCTTGAAATACTCACATGTGTATCGAACGTTACATTTTTCATGAGCAAAATTGGCAACATACAAAATTTAAATATTAAACAATACTATCTGAAACATTTATCACAACCACTCTAAAATTCTCACCTACTATCCCCACACTTACTATCCGCATCGTGACTTTTCCTTCGCTAATTCTACTCCAACAGTTTCAATACTCTTCTTTTTAAGATAATTTATTATTTAAAGTTATGTATTATCAATTTTACACTTGAATATGTTATATGTTATACGCATGTGAGTATTTTAGACTAAAACATATCTGTAATTGTGTTGAGGGACCAAAATGGTACGTTTTGAATTTATGAGAGACTAAAATATATTATTTTAAATGTGAGGGACAAAAAAGTATAAAAATGAAATGTGAAAAACTATTAAAATTATTTTTTCTTTCTAACTATGACCTATGAATACTTAATTGAAATGAATTTTTCAGGGATTTTTTTTTTTTTTATTTTTAAAAAAACTTTTTCAGGTTGGGGGTACAAATTGGAAATTTAAGTCAACTAAGAAAACTTGCTTGGAATTAATCCTACAGCTTATAAGAATTAAATTGAATTTCCAGGGAGAAAACATTTGGGGCCAAAATGAAATAGACTGAATCTCAAGGATATATAGTGAAAATTTGCCCCAAGTGTAAAATGCACTCATCAGTGATCGGTCCTTCCATTTCTCAGAGGGTTTAACAAAGTCTCATTCCAGCCGGAAAATAATTTCCCAAAACAAAATAAAAATAAAAAGAAAATGGAAGGCGCGTCTCACCAGAGGTTTCCGACAGTGAAAATCCGGGAGCTGAAAGACGACTACGCGAAGTTCGAGCTACGCGACACCGATGCCAGCATCGCCAACGCGCTCCGGCGCGTGAGATGATAGCCGAGGTTCCTACTATCGCCATTGACTTAGTGGAAATCGAGGTTAACTCGTCCGTGTTAAACGACGAGTTCATCGCTCACCGACTCGGCCTGATTCCACTCACCAGTGAGCGAGCCATGAGCATGCGCTTCTCACGTGACTGCGATGCCTGCGACGGTGACGGCCAGTGCGAGTATTGCTCCGTTGAGTTCCATCTCAGAGCCAAATGTTTGAATGATCAAACTCTAGATGTCACCACCAGGGACCTCATGAGCTCGGATCCGTCCGTTGTCCCCGTCGATTTCGCCGATTCTTCCTCGGGATTTGATAATCCCGAAAACAGGTCCAATCCCCAAACATCTTCACTCTTTCGTTAAAGATTTCATTTTTATTTTCGAGCTATAATTTTTCTTGAAATTTACGCGTTTATGGAAGGTATTTTTACACGAGTATTGTATATCTTGAATTGAGAGAGAATTTTTGTAGATTATGTTCAGTGAATTTCAGTGAAATCACGTAGTCTTTCAATAGCGAGATTTTGTTGGTGTCTTATTCTTGTTGAGGTGGAAAAAAGAGCTGCTAGAAAGTGCGAGAGTATACAAGTGGATTGAGAAAATTTGCGATTTTGAAGATATATTTGATCAAGAAGAAGCAGGCCTAACAGGTCTTGTTAGAACTGATTGAGCTACGGGTTCCTTTGTTCGGAGGGGAGCGAAGGGAAGATGTGAGCTTTGTGAGTGCTATTGTACATAGCATTGTGCAGAAATTTCCGCAGGCATCTTGTATCTTTTTCTGAACTACTGTCATATAATCATAACAGAACTATGTTGTAAAGAACTTTGAAGAGAGGCTGCGAGTACGGTAGGATGAAATGTGCTAATCTTCAAAGTATCTATGCATGTGTCAATTAAAACCATCAATAAAGTCACCTGGAGCTCATTTTAGTGTTCTCAATGAATGTCACTGCTTGAAAGATTTCCTTAATTCTCTGATATGGTGGTATGTTGAGTTTGAGGTTCTGGACATTTATCATTCCTTTCATGTGGAACTGATTCATACATAAGGCACAATTGACTACATTTGAATAATACCTCTTCCATTAATTATATGCTATAAAGCCAATAGGTCCCGTGCTTCTTGGTATAGATGTATCATATCTGGAATTGCTTGTCATGTGGCCTCCTGCTCTGCTTATTCACAGTCATATTAGAGCTTGAATTTTGTGGCTTAGTGTAGTGCTTCCTGGTATATATATGCAGCACTGTAGATTCTTGGGGGTTATTTATTTTCTTGACTTATATAGCTTTCTCTAGTAATGATGTAAGGTTTTGTTGTAACTGAAACTGTCATAATCTATAGTCAATATAATTTTTTCTACAGGGGAATCATAATTGTGAAGCTACGCCGAGGACAAGAATTGAGGCTGAGGGCTATAGCTCGGAAAGGAATAGGCAAGGATCATGCTAAATGGTCACCTGCAGCTACTGTGACTTTCATGTATGAGCCTGAGATTCATATCAATATAGTTTATGAAGATATGCTAGAGACATTAGCAATTGAGGATAGGATAAGTCTGGCTGAAAGCAGCCCTACCAAAGTCTTTGACTATGATCCCATCACAAACCGGGTAGGTTGTGTTAGTTTTATCCTCCTTTATGTGTATTAGTTGAATAATCTTCACTCTGTGGGGTTCAAGAATTTTCCTTTCAATTTTTGCTTGGTGATTTTCCTGTGGTAGTTATATTTTTTTTCTCTGGTATTTTATTCTCTAATACGACAAACTGGGGATTCAGGAAGATGAGGAAGTCTGTTTTATTTATAGGCCATGCATATGGAGTGTTTGTGAATGTCATCTGTAACATCCATTGCAATACATTTTTTAGCTCTTAGTTTGATTCATTAACTTGTTAGCAACATCAGTGTTGCTTTGAACATCTTGAAAACTCTTTGTTTCCTAATCGCTTGTCTCATGTTGACTTGTCTGTCCTAGGTACAATATTTTCTCAGGGACATCAATGTTTTATGCTGAAAGATGAATTTTAATGATGCTTTTGTTGGTTGACATACTTTTGGTGCCAATCTGAAATATTTTATGTTTTAGTGTAGAGGCAGAGATAGGATTTATCTTCATGGTCGAGAAGTTCATGTTTATACATTCTCTTATATGTTTTCTATGGCCAGGCATCTTTAATTCTTGTTCACTGTTTTTTCATATGCTTCTTTTGTGAGTTCTTTATAATGGTTTCTCTTTGTTCTTCTTCCTTCCCTCTTCCCCCTACCCCCCTTTTCTGCAGGTTGTTGTGGTCGATCCAGAAGCGTATACTTATGATGATGAGGTGATCAAGAAATGTGAGTCGTTGAAGGTGCCAGGTTTTATTGAGATACATCCCAAGGAAGACAGTTTCATCTTCACAGTTGAGTCCACTGGTGCAATTAAAGCCTCTCAGCTGGTCCTTAATGCTATTGACATTCTGAAGCAGAAGCTGGATGCAGTTCGCTTGTCAGAGGACACTGTGGAAGCTGATGATCAATTTGGTAAGAATTGGGTGCACATATGCGAGGTGGTTGATTACGTGACTGGCTGACTACTTAGTTTGGTATTTATGTAAATTCTGTTGTCATTTATCACTTGAAGCAGCAGAAATTTACTTCTGAATGAATGATCCATCAACAGACCATTTATGTGGAATTTTCTTTGGTTATAACCCCGTATCCTGGTACTTAATATGACACAGCTTTATGGTGTTCTCTGTCTGAAGTCTGAGCTATGAAGTTGTTGGGTGTAGACTATGAAATACCAAAGTACTTCAATTTCTGCTGCAGGTGTACTGGTGAATAACAATTTTCTTGGCCAAATATGAGCACCAAACTAAAAAGTCATAACCTGTTTTCCATTCCCCCTTTTGCTTTTAAGTTGGTCATGCACTATTCTTGAAACTTGAATGTTACCATTACTCAGTAAGTTTAAAATTAATGCCTCAATCTTTGTAAGTATTAATTTCGTGTCATAGTGATTCTCAAAACTGTTTCTAGTGCCTTTCAATCTGACATAAATGGGAGGACGATAATAGAAAACATGATCCTGGCTGTACTAATGTGCAATTTGGACCTTCGTATTTCTGTACGAGTATGCTGGTTATTTAATTGAATGGGTTACTTTATGCTGCAAGAAAAGACTAAGGTTTGACTAAGTTTCATATCAATGAAGGTTGAAAATTGCTACTCTTAAAAAATAATTCATACTTGTACAATCAGTTCGAGAACAGTTGCAGATATAGGTTAACATCTGCGCAATTAGGTGTTAGGACTTGTATGATGTATCATTGTATTTTCTTGAATCTACAAGAAACAAGTTATGAAATAAAACTGTAGGATATTGCTCAGCTGTACAGTTAGAATTCAAGACTAGAGTAGGCAAACAATGGGGGCAGCCATTGATTTTGAGGAAATGTTGAGGAGACGATTATGAAACCTATTCTTTTTTATTTGAGAATCTACTTATGATCTTCTATTGCTTCAAAGAAAATAATTTATGAATTTCAAGATTTATAGGGGTGGCTACAAGAAACCTCTCCACTTTACTTCCCCAGTTTGTTATACAATTGTCAAGGTTTTTAACTTCTTGAGACATACTTTGATCAACTCTTCTACCTTTTGGAAGCATGCATCCGTCTTTTTGCTCAGTCTGATAGTTTATTTGTTCGTCTTCTTGTTCACAGAAAGGGCTGGGAGAAGGACATATATGTCTTGTCACTATCATTTCGACATCATTCTTTTTGCATCTGTTGATGAATATTTTGGTGTGGTCTTCCTTCTCTCAAGCCCCAAATGTGCATACAAAGGAAATAGGGACCTCAAATTTAAATAGGTCGGACGAGGGGTGTGTACCCGATCCATGAGTTAAAAAAAGTATTTGTTTCTCACTAACCGAGTCAAGAAAATTTTAATCCTCTACTCGGTACATACAAAGTAGGTACCTGGCCTACCTCAAAAGAGGGTCGAGTTGACCGGATACCTGACCCTCACTAGTAACAAAACATAAAAATTTAAATAATAAGGTATAGTTAAACAAGTTAATTTCACAATTAAGTCGAAAACAATTAAATTCAAGTTACAAAATACAGTCCAATATTACGTTACAATAGCAACAAACTATAAAGTAGCAACAAGTCAATATCAATAATAATTAAACCGCAAAATACATTTCAACATACAAGAGTGTAAGAAATGAGGATGCGAGAAAGAGGAAGGGAAGAGATGATTGAGCCGGAAAAGGAAGGACAGACAAGGAATTGAAAAAGAAGAGATGAGAGACCGCCAATAAACTTAATAAGTATTTACTTCTAATTAAATCTTATTAATCAAATTTATAAAAATACCCCTGAAATGAATTGGATCGGGTACCCGATTCTCAACTTGAGTGACCTGACCCTCTTTCCAACCCACTTTTAGAATACAGTTCATGTACCCTCTTTTTTGGTTCGAGTCGGATTGATCCAGTGAATTTTTCGGATAAGTAGGTCAAGATAAACACTCCATGCATGTTAATAATAATTCCTTGCACTTAACAAAACTTAAAGCTGTCTAGTTGTTCATAAGTTCATGTTTCGTAATTCAAATTATACGAACGTGATGAATTCTTTGACAAACACGACAAGGATTTGAGGGGCATATATATTGGACCCGTTAAAAAGTGGTCACCTATGTTTTTTTGGTAAGAAAAAAATTTAAAAAGATGATAGGTTATCCTCTTTGTCAGAGCAGATAACTAACGCATATTTTAACGATTTACAGTATTTATATTCGATCACACCACTTACTATTTAAACCAATCAAGCTTACCATTTAAGCAAACTCGTGTTAGCGAGTTGTCACCCATATAGATTGGACCTACAGTCTGGCAAAAGATACCCCAAATATTTGTCCTAGAGAGCAGATATGCTTCCAAGATAGCTGCCGAGTTTGACAGATTTGGACATACCATGGCAACTCATCACAGGAGTACTGCCCCGAAATTATCTAAAACTTCCACCGTCTCTTCCTCTCTGACCAAACAAAAGAGGACATTTCTCATTTGATACCTGAAATAATTTGAAAGGCAATCTGCAAACACTAACCAGCCTTAATTTTCACCCTCAATAAGAAGGTACGACTTCAGTAGGTGAGTTGAGTGTGTGCAATAATGCAACAGTAGTTGAAACTTGAAACTCTTTTACCAACCTTAGGACCACCCTTTATTTTCCCTCAAAACTTACCATTAAATTCATTATCATTCAATGCCCCTCGTCTGTTTCTCCTTTACCATTACATTTCTCGGATAAATACAGCTTTATACAGGAGCATTCTGCATTTATATAATCAAACGAGAGGCAGAAAACCAATAGAGTAGGGGTAACAGTGCGAAAATAGACCTCACAACATAAAACATCGGAAATAGGCTCTGTTTAAACAACTATTATTTTTTAAATATTATTTGTAAAATTACTTTAACAACTTTTTAATATGATATATGTGAGATGAAAAAATAATTGAAAAATATATGTGAAATGATTACAAAATATTATTTGTTATTCAAGTTGTGCAATAAGGACCAATCTCAACCATTTAAAAACTCGAAATTCGAACTTAAATCTTACTCGAGTATATTTGAAAATTCTATTAAATCTTACCGATACTATAAGGCATATATATTTATTATTTTATCTTTTAAGAATAAAAAATATGTTAATAATTATGTTAAGTATTTAAAATTTTATGTTTCTTATAATTCTTTTACATATTATTCATTATCAATTCAAGTTTTACAAGATCATATATACCAAATTTATTTATTTTTGAGTGTTAAATAAACTCAATTTGGATAAAAACTCATGATTACTCGGTGAGTTTATCGAATTTAATTTAAAACTCGATAAAACTCGTTGTTGATTGAGTTTTTCATTGACCTATAATTTAATCAAGTCGACTCGGTACAATTTGATCGAGTTTTTCTGAATTTTTAAACTATGATAAGAACAGCCTAAGATAAAATTTTATAGGATTAATAGACACTTTAATAGCAGAAGTTAGTGCGTCATATTTACATAAACAAGGTTTATATTTGACACAATTTGTTTATGTTGATACAACATTCCCTAGACATAAGGACAAAAGTAATTATTCGAATATTAAATTTTGTAATAGTCTAATCGTCATATTTATTAGGCCAATTTCTCAAATTATTATCACTTTTAAAATTTATCGAGTAAATGTAATCGTTTAGCAATGGTTTTCTGAAATTGTGACTCTCACGTAATCAAATAGAGTGCAAATTTTTTTATTTAAAAACAATGGGATTTCACACTTTGGAAGTGTGAAATCCCATTATTTAATTTTTTGGAAATAATAACACTTTGCCTCCTTGCACTAAATGGGTAATTACATTTTGCCTCCCTAAACTATAGAAATATAAAGTTTGCCCTCCAAAATAACACTATTCATCTATTACCAATATTAAAATTATTAAGATAATATAGTTAAACAAATAAAATACCTTGGAACTATATTTTGATTTTTATGCATTTAAATTTTGATAGTGATGTGATAATTATTTTAAAAACTCCGAAAATAAACTACAGTATATAATATTGCTATGTAACCCACGTCAATGTATTTTATGATGTCAGATATAATATAATTGAACAGTTTCTCACAATTTCACTCTTTAAAATCCAAAATATCAATGTATTATTATATTTTATATTTTTTCTAATTCTTTTAAACTATCAAAAATCAATAAAATACATGAAAAATCAAAATATGACTAAGGGTATTTTAGTCAGTTAACTAATTTTTCTTGATTTTTTAAAGTTTTTAAAGGATGAATAATGAGAATAGGGGGCAAAGTGTATATTCTATAATTTAGGGGGCAAAGTGTAATTATTATAAGGTGTAGGAGGACCATTTTGCAATTTTTTTTAAAGAAAAATTAAAGCATGGCGAAATCAATTTAGATTTCGCACTTTGCAGAGTGTAATTACACTTTGCCCCTGATCAATAAGTGTAATTACATTTTGCCTCCCTAAATTATAGAAATATACACTTTTCTCTCGATTCACATTATTCATCCTTTAAATTTTTTAAAAAATATCAAGAAGATTCCTTTAAAAATTTTAAAATACCAAGAAAATTTAGTTAAATGACTACAATAACCTTAGTATCATATTTTAATTTTTCAATAATTTTATTGATTTTTTATAGTTTAAAATAATTAGGAAAAAATAAAATATAATAAACACATTGATATCTTGGACTTTAGAGAGTGAAAATGTGAGAAATTGTTGAATTATATTATATCCAATATCGCAATATGCACAGAATAGGCCAAATATTAAAAGTATAAACTACTAAAAGACATTGAAAAAATCTCAAACTTTAATAGAAATTGTTCTACCACTCAGTTAAACATTCAACTTTGAAATAATATAAAATAAAATCCAAACATTTCAAAAATTTGACCAAGAAATACATTGATATAGATTATATTCAAATATTATATAGCTTATTTTTGCTTATTTTTAAATAATTATCACATCACTATCAAAATTTAAATACATAAAAACCAAAATATAGTACCAAGGGTATTTGAATTAATGATTTAACTTGATTTTCTTAATAATTTTAATGTTGATAATAGATGAATAGTATTATTTGATGGCATACCGTTTATATTTATAATTTCTAGGGACAAAATGTAATTTCTAATATAGTGCAGGGAGGCAAAGTGTTATTGTTCCCCATTTTTTTTTAATTTTAAATTTGGTGATTTCGCACTTTTAAAGTTGATTACACTCTTGTTTTGATTACGCATTGGGAGTCATAGTTTCAGAATATTTCCAACAAACAACTACATTTATGCGATAAATTTAAAAAATAGACGTATTTTAAGAAATTGGCCTATTTACTATTCGAGTCAAATCCCAATGACACTAGGCGATATTTCTCCATTGGGTTTAATTCCTTCACATGTACTACTTGAAGACATTGATAATTTTTGTTTTTGGTTGTAGATGGATGTGTGGATTGTCGATGGAACTAAGAGAGTTCATACTTTTGTCTCCGTCCTTGATTGGATGCTTTGATTGCTCGAGAACTATAATAATATGATCGACCATAACTTCTGGATGCCGATACCATATAGTATATCAGCCAGCAAATATTATTATTATCAACTTCCTACTCCCAAAAAAATAAAATAAAATAAAATAAAAAGCAAACTGCAATTTTGTTGCAGAAGAGGTGGACTTGGGACAATTAATAATTTGATTCACGAGTAGTGTGTGTCCATTGTCAGGTATGTTTAGAAAAATTATGGGTTCACTTCTGACCCTGGGGGGGCCATGGGCACTGATGATACGAGCCCATGTGGATCCACACTGGCCTACCAATTTTGGAATCCTTCTGTAATGAATCAATGTTTCAGACATTCTCATTTGTTTGGTTCTATCAAATAAAAGAAGTAAAAGGTGTGTTTGGTTTATGGGTACGAAAATATTGAATAAGAATCAAAATTTATTATATTTATTGATATTGTTTGATTAAATATTATAAAAATTAATTTATGATAATAAAAAAAACATTCTATTTTCTTTCCCACTTGTTATTTGTGTGTTGACAAATTAATTTAATGAGATTCACTCTGATTTTAAATCAAATAAGTAAACCAACATAACACATAGTGTATATATTAATTAGAAAAGAAATTCCTTTGCAAGTCAAAAGAGTCATCAGTGATTCTGAAGCATGGAGATGACAAGAAAATGCAAAAGGTGAACAAGGTAAAATGTTTGGTGCCAGAGTTGGAAGGCAAAAGCCAAAATGGGACCCGATTTTGCTGTCATTTCAGCTTTACAGCTGTGAGCATAAAGAAATTAGTAGTATTAGTAGAAGAAATCAAGAAAATTTTTACATGAGTGGACATTTAAACAAAAAGAAAGAAAGAAAGAAAGATATTCGATTTAAATTCATGTGCTTTAGTAATGATAAAATCAATGCAACAATGTCAAGGGTAGCGAGCAAGCATTAAGAAGTAAGAGAGATTTAGAGCACTATAGAAGATAGGGTCAAAAAGCTATCTCCTTAAAAGTCCCCAGCCATCAAATTATTTGACTACAACTTATTGACGTGGGACTAATTATTTTATAAAAAAAATTTTACACGAGACGAATTTATAATATTAAACGTCTTATTTTATTTATTTTTTTATCACGAGCGAATTACATCAACACTGATAATAAATTTGTTAGTGTCTTGATAAGTGAGAGTTCGAGCTTTATTATGAAAATGTGGTAAGCATTTTCAAGGATAATAAGTTGTGGCTACATTTGATCACTCTAAGGTCCAAACGAAAAATAGTCTAATTAAGGGAAAATATTTAGTTATATCTGATTTTTGATCTCATCTGTAGATCCTGTAGTTAAGATTAAACTTTAAAAAATATTACTTACAGCTGATGTCATAGATTCTCTAAAATTTAATTCACATCATAGGATTTACAAATAGAATTAAAAATCGAATTTACTTAAGTTTTTACCCTAATTAAGATAAGCAACTATTAGCTATTGTGATTTTCCTTCCAATTAATTTTTTTTTGGTGAAAAAAAAAATGAATATTGATGAGAGACATCGTCCGCAATATCGAAGATTTTGTCTCCCGTGACTCGATTAATCCTTCCACCTTTTATTTATTTCTAAAAAAAAAAACCTGTTGAGTGCACCATTAACAGATATCCACCTTGTCAAATCTTTTCTTTTTCTTTCCTGCTATACACCTCATTCTCTCTCTCTCTCTTTCCTCTCTCTCACATCAAAATGGGTGGCTGCAAGCCAGCATTATCTATGCAAGACTCTTTTATATATATATATATATATATCCTTTTCAATATTTTCTTTTGCCTCTGTTTTCGTGTATACATATTTCCTGCATCACAAGACGATCATAATTAAGATTATGATGGCAGAGATGGTGAATTTAATGAATCTAAAATAGAAAACCATAATATGTGCAAGAAAGAATTGATAATGAAGAAGTCATTCTTTCCGTTGTAAATTGTGGGCTACGTTACTGCTATAAAATAATTATTATAACGATCACATGACATGTGAATTATGTGAGAGGAAAAGATAATTATAAAAAATAATGAATAATGAGAGCTATCACCTTATTTCACGTTAATAGTCGGACAAGATATTATATTATTTATAATATTTTAATTATGTGTTATTAATAATATGAATTAAATATTTTGAATTTGATATTTTTGTTTAAAAATTATTAGACTAATCCAAACTTGAGGTGTTACGATTAGTATTAAAATAATTTCGGTATAATCTCTATACAAATTAAGATTGAGTCAATATTATTAAATCATATTACCCAATAAATATTAATATATTTAAAATATATTATTTTCGTTCAAAAATTATTATATGTGATCTTGTTATTCAACGGATTTGTGACTTTTACTATAAAAGATATTAAAGGAAAGTTTTCGAAACAAATGTAAAAAATTATTGTAATAAAGATGGAGGGATTCTAAGCCGAGTATCGCGATTCGCGGGCATGCATGCATGCATGCACAAGGCAGTGAAAGATCACGTAGGATTGGAGTATGCCATGCGCATTGGTTTGCCTATGAGGGAGGAGAGGGGAAAATGATTGCAAAGAATTTTTTGTCTTACTTTTTATTTTATTTTTTATTTTCAGTTATATTATTAAATAAATTATTAAAATTATAATTATATTTAAAAAAAATTAAGATAATTTATTAAGTAGTAAGATAGGGGTTGAGACAGGAGATAAGATAAAAAATCTTATGTGAAGCAAAAAAAATTCTTATATAGAATAAAGTACATGACCCATCATATACATTATGATTTATATTTATCTATATTTTTTAATTTCTTTTAAAAAAATAAAATATTTCATTCACATATTAACATAGGTGAATAAATATAAATTATGATGAAAAATTTTCCATGGGAGAGGGGCCAGTGGGTGGCAAGTGTAGTTTTGACTGTTCAAAGCTTCATAGGTTAAAAAGGTTAGGAGATCAAAGAGCAATCGATGGGTTTGTCATGCCAGGTAAGAGCGGGGGTGTGAATTTCTTTTCTAATTAATATATACCTATCTCTTATACACATAAAGACTGACACTACACCAAAGCTAGTACTCTAAGGGGTAAACGGCTCATAATACGAGGTCAAATCTCCAACTCCCAATATGATCAATTTCAAAGCATTCCAGCTATACTAATTATGAAAAGAGCAGCAGAACTATCACAAAATATAATTTTCAAAATTATATACGTATAAACATGAAAAATTCTTAAATACATTTAATTTTTAGATTCATTTATAAATTTTGTAATTAAGATTTAATTTTATAAAATATTACTTACAATAACTAATGTAATATATTTCATAATATTTAATCTATACTATAAGATTTAGAGGTAAAATTAAAAATAAGTTTATCTAAGCATTTACCTATAGATATTATTAATAATTTTAGAAGATAAATTTTTATTTCAACTCATAGTGACTAGAAATAATTAAAAAAATATGTACTTAAGTGGATTCGATTTTAGTTCTATATGTAGATTTTGTAGTATGAATTAAATTTTATGTAATGTTACTTACATCAATTAATTGATTTTATTTATTCCATACAATTTAAATCCACACAAAATAATTTATAAGTAAAACTAAAGATCAAGTTTATTTATGTATTTGTCATAAAGAATAGTATTAGCATTACACACTATAATTTTAAAGATTACATATTCTACTTATAATTTTGATGGGAGAACTTTTACTTTAATGGACAAATGTTTAAAATTTATATAGTGTGATCAAACTAAAATTTAGGACTAAAAGATAAGTTTTAAGTCTATAACTTACCAAAATATTACCGTCGACAATTTCGTATTTTTCTCATCATGAAAAAAATTAATTTAAAGGATATAACAAAAAAATATAGAGTAAGAAGTAGGGGTGGCAATTTTAGATACGACATGGCAATACGACAAGAAATTAACAGATTTAAATACGACCCGAATTTAATTGAATTACTAACGGGTCGACTCGTTAATGACCCAAATTTAAATAGATTGTGTCGTGTCAACCTACGGGTTGACCTGATTATCCGTTATAATCTCATCGGATAATCCGACACAACTCATTTAACACTTTAATATATCAGGTAACTCGAATGACCCATTAATTAATTGAGACATTTATAAAAATTTGACACTAATATACTCTTTAATAGCATATTGTGACATTCGAGTCAACAGATTGATTGTTAGTTCTTGTGTCATCTGAGTAAACTAAGTCATTTTTATACTAGTATAAGAAGTTTAACCGGTTAATAGGTCGTATAGGATTAATCTGTTAATAAACGGGTCATGACACGAAACGATTATTTAATAAATTATATTCAAATTAAAATTTTTTGACACAAATCTAACACGATAAGAATATGATACGGATCATTAACAACCCTACTAAAAAGCTAAGTAAAAGATTCTTATTTGTACCTCCTTAATTTATAATGAGTAATATAAATATTTAACATAAAGAATGCTTGAAAAAGAGAGAATGACATGTGGAGAGAAACACAGCACATGAGATACTCTTCATTGCTTCTTTCACTAATCTATTAAGATACGTATAAAGGCAAGTAATAATAATGTCTAGTGGGCGGGGATTATATTTTATGAGGAGAGAGAGAGCTGCATTGTATATTTGCATGCATAGATTATTAATTATTCAACGAGGGCTGCCAACAAAATCCACAAATACTCTGCCGCTCAATGTTGGCAATCTCATTTGTTGTTCTTGGGCTCTGCTTTTCTTGAACATTACAGGCTCATCAGAGGAACCCTTTGTAACCCACGAATCATTTGAGCTATCAGAGCTGAAAAATCCATCAATTTCACCACTTGGGCTGCTTAGAACTCCATACTTGCGCTTATGAGAGCTGGTTTGGCCACAAAAGCTAGCGTTTGATAAAATTTCCCCAATCAGCTCATAGCAATCGTTCACATTATTCTGTAAAACAAACATTAAATATCCTATATTTTAGATGTAATTAATCCAAGATAAAGATAAATGTACTTAGCAGAAAAAGACAGACAGGAGCACACAAACCTTGCTGATTTTGAATTGAACATCAAGAAGTTGATTCTGGTAGTCAATGGCATTACATGGATCCACTTGATGAATAGCTTGAAGCATAGTAGCCGTAGCCAGCACAGAGGGCAGATAACTTGTGAATCTTGAATCTATATTATACGGTCCACATGGAAATATTAAAAGGAGTTGGCACATTATTATTGTTTTCTTCTGTTGTAGTACTAGTAATTATCAGAATATTAGAAGTAAACTTTTAGACAATAAGACCCGACAAAGACTCTTTCACGTTATTCTTTTAACTGCGAAACACAATTTTAGTGATAAAATGTTTCTTTTTTTTATTATTTATTGAAGTCTTGGAAATAGGGAAAAGTTGATTTTGCTTTGTTTTAAAAAAAAAAAGAAAAAGAAAAAACTCTTACCTGGCATGACAGAGAGGAGGAGGCTTTCACATCTCCTGAGAAATTCCCAGTGAAGATTATTCTTCAATCCAAGCCTCCTTATTATGTGATCAAGAAATGATAATGGGGTCACAGAGGATTCATCCTCCATTTAAGTGTATGTAGAATAAATAGCTCCATTTTCTGAATGGTTTTGGCCTCAAACATATATTTTGAGTCCACCACCTAATTATAATCAAGAACAACATTAATTAACTGAAAAGTTTCGTAAAATCAATAATCTTTTAAGAGAAAAATCTGATGTATATACTTGAAGGTCTAGAAGAAGGGGAACTTGGATCTCTTCAACTTTAGCAGCCAAAGAAAGACAAGTGAGTGATGCAAGTTGGATCATCCAAGGCTTATCTTCATCCTTCTTCTTCTGATCATAATGGAGGCTAGAAAGGAATCTATCAAGATAATTGATAGCAAGAATTGCAGTCAAAGTGGAGAATCCATAACAGGCATTCACTTTTAGAATCCATTCCACAGCATCTCTACGAGCTGCTGCAGAGAATAATAATAAAGGATCTCTTTCAATGTTGTTGGGTACATGAGTTTCCTTCTCTTTGGAGAAAAGGGATAGAAGCTCTTCATCTTCTATCTTCCCAAAACAAATCTTGTTCCAATAAAAGCTGTGGAGGAGGAGGAGAAAGATGAACAGGGCCGTTTATTTTTCCATTATTACTTTCACAGACATCAAGAAAATCTTCTTCTTCTAGATGTTCCACATCTCCCCATCTTTCTTCTTTGCAGTAAAGAACATCATCTAGGGAGAATGATTGTTGTTCAGAATATTGTGTTTGTTGATGCTTCACATTTTGGTCTAATGCCATCTCCTTCTTCTTCAAAGAAGAAGATGTAGTTTCTGTTGTACTGTGCTCCTGCTGCTGCTCATCATACAAAAGAGAAAAGAAGAAAAGAAATCCTCATGATTAAATTCCCCCAAGCTCTTTCTTTTTCTCTCAAGACTGATGAAAGAAAGACGAGAAAACAAAGAGAAGGGGTAAAAAAAAAGGAAGAGATTTTTATCAGAGTGGATGTCACGCTTGTCCTTTCTTTATATGTGGAGATTGGGATGATGATTTTTGGTTGGTTCTTTTTTTCTTTTTCACTTCCTTTTTCTTTCTTCAAACAAATTGATTTCGCTACTAGTGATAGGAAAATACTAGAATTGGTTTTGAGTTCATCAAAATTTAATTTTATAAAATTTTATTTATATTAGTTGATATTATAAATTTTATTGTATTTAATTCACACCACATAATATAAATAGGGTCATAAAGCAGATTTACTTAAACATTTTCCCTAGTAATATACTACTTTCATTCTTTTTAAAGTGTCACTCTAACAAAAAAAATTTTGTTTCATTTTAAAGATCACTTTAAAAATCTAATGAAGTATTAATTTTTTATTATTATTAATATTACCCTTATCTCTCTCTAACTTCATTAATTATCTAATTTATAATTAATGTTGAAATTTTTTTAATTTATTACTAGTCAAAAAGACAATTTATTCATATAGAACCAAATTTATTAAAAAATTTAAATTATTTAATAGCAATTTTAATTTCTATGCTAAAAATTAAAATGACACTTAAAAAGAAATGGAGATAACACAGAATTGCACTTTCGGTTAGAGAGTAGTGTAGGTACGCACACCAAGTATATGAAAATGAGAACTACGCTATAGCATAATAATTACTAAAAGTAACATTTTGTAGTAGAAGATAGATTAAGAGAGATTTTGGAAAAAAAATAATAATAATACTTTGGTAGATTTGAACTTGAGTATCATAAGTTGTATTAAATTTTATGGAATTTTCTTTACATTTATTAATGTCATTTGTTTTGTTACAATACATGATTTACAATTGAGATAAAAATCTGATTCATGTATTTATTTCTCATAAAAAAGAAGAAGAAGAAGAAGATAGATTAAGAGAAAAGAGTCTCTCCAGAATATATATGCATTAAGGAGATGTTTAGTTTGCATTCTTAGAATAAAAAACGGAATAAAAATTATAAAATTTTTATATCATTTCTCCTTATTTGTTTAGTTCGAATAAGGAATGAGTTTCATTGTATTAATAAGTTAAATTAATTTGAAATTCAAGTTACAAGAACTATGAAGTGAAGAATGGAAGTAGTTATTTAATTTTTAACACTTTTATTCTTATAAAATAATTCTCATAATAATAAATCAAACTTCTATAAATATTATTAATTTTGATTCTCATTCTTTTCTCTTATACTTAATAATCAAACACCTCTTGAATTCGTTTTTTTGACAGTAGTAAATTTAGTAAACGTGATTAACAATTTAATTGAAGAGCTTTTTGTACTTCTGTACTAGTATCATGTTTTGTGTGCTTTAACTGTGCAGTAATCATGTATGTGATGAATAAAGTTTGTGTTTGAACAAGTTATGAAGTGTTTATTTATTTATTTATTGGTATTAGTTGTTTGCAGTTGTATAACGGATGGCATCCTTATTTATAAGAGTAGTCCTGTCACCAAGTCGAGCAATCCAACCAAGCTTTCTAACCCTCGATCAATTAATCTAGTAAGTTGGTATCATGATTGATCTAAAATACTTGAGGGTAATCCCGTCACCAGATCGAGCAGCACAAGGTCAAGCTTTCTAACCCTCGATCAACTGATCTAGTAGGTCGGTATCATGATCGATCTGAAGTGCTTGATCGGTGTCCAGATCAAGATCTTATGGCTTAATTTACATAAGGGTTAAATACAGTAAACTCTTTTAAGATTTGGATTATTTTGTATTAAATTCTCTAACGTTATTTTTTTTTTTTTCACTTTGTCCCTTCTGGCAGCAATTTGACTATTAAAAAGTCATAAAAGACATTTTTATCCCTCAACACTATAAGAATATATAAATTATCTCCTTATAGTTTATTATATTTGTCATTTTAGTCCCTAATTCAAGTTTTGTATCAATTAACCTACTTTAGTCATTAATCAATATAAAATTATTATTAAAACAACTAAAAATATAATGATGTCCACCAACACCAGTGGTTCTTTAAAAATACTTGTGTAAAAAATTAATTATAAAAATTTCCTAACACTTTCGGTATTTTTTGGTCTTTTTATTATATTTTATTTTCATGTAAAAATAATTCTTTAAATATACTAGATTTATAATCATCTATTAAAGTTATATCAGTTTATTTTCCTTTTGTTTTTCTTTATGTTTATTTAAAATGAATTTCTTCTTACTTTCTTCCTTTGTTAATATAATTTAACTAATATCTAAAGTATACGAAGGAATTTTATCATATAAATAAAAACTTAAATTAAAATAATTTAGATGAAATACCTTTAATAATTCATTAAAAACTTTTAAATTAATTATTTCATCGTATTTTTAAATTTTAAATATCGAAGAAAGTATATTTCAAGAATTAGAATATTAGTAATTAATTTGGAGCATATTTATATTTTAACAGTATTGATAATATTATTAAATTTTATTTTTATCTCAATGTATTAAATGGTACAAAACTTACCTAAGGGAGTAAAGTGAAATTTCGCTTAAATCTTAAGGGGGTTTACCGCAATTGATTTTTAGAGATAAATTTATCTTTTTAAAAAAATTAACTGCAAAGTTATTTAACCTTTACACATTTAAGTCAAATAGGTGAAATGAAAAGAAAAGAAATTTAGTGCAAAACAACTCAAAAATTAAAAGAGTTTACTATATTTAACCATTTACATAATCACCCTTAAGGGGTCGGTTCATGTCGTCACGTGTTGATCTAGTATTTGTGATGTTTTCTGGTATTATCAGTGTCGTGTACAAGAAAAAGCAGTGGGCCATGGACTGGGACTGGCTTCTTGTCTGTGGTAGTTGACGAACCAGGAAGCGAGTACAATACTGGCAGAAGGAAGAGGCATGTGGGCTACGGGAGAAAGAACTGAACCATTTTTTTTTTTTTTTTTAAATTTCAAAAAATCATGTTTGGCCATCATTTTGTAATTAAAAAAAAATATATTTAGATAAATTTAATTTTTAATTTTACATATTAATTTTGTGATCAGAATTTAATTTTATAAAATCTTATTTACATCAATTGATATCATATATTTTATAAAGTTTAATTCACGTTACAAATTTTACAAATAAAATTAAAAATTAGATAATTTATGTAAATATTTATCATGGAAAGGAATATAGAATCCTAGGTAATCAAATTCTTGAGCTATGACCGATTATCCTTTCCACGTATTAAAACAAGGCAAGACTGATCAAATTCTTGTATATCAATGCGTTATTGCGTTAAGATGGCTTAATCTAGTAAGATTATACTTCTCTTATCTAGGTCATAAGTTGGATTAAGTAACCAAGAAGATTAGTAGAAGCCTAGCGTAAATCCTTTTTTAAAAAAATGCTTCATCTAATTCATTCACGGACCTCAAATTAACTGTGGGGTATGTTTATGGACTGTTTGGAGGTGATGGCCAGCCAAAAACCAACGAATCCAAAAAAGATTAGATAGTACAATTACAACAATGATAATTAAGGTGATAATACATCAGCCTACAATTAATCATGATACTAGTACTACTAATTAACCACACAACAAGTTAAACCACAGGACAGAACCAGCTGTTGCATCATCCTTGCCAAAGTCAAATTGGCCCAACAACTTTTTTGTTTTTGAATTTTGGATTAAAGGTGTAATTCAACTCAATCAAAAATGCCAGACCAAATCCACTTTAAGAAATGAATCATCAATCATTTCTCCTCCACTTCCAAAGATCTTTAGATTTGTTAAACAAAGCATATAAGGCCCTTTATAAGATTGTCCCTTATAATTGAGCCAAAATCATGTCTCTGCTCACAACTTAGTACCCACATGAAGGGAGGAAAAAAATAAATGTTTGCTCATCAACACGTCACTAGAGTATTATTATATGTCAATTTTTGTACATAACACGCTCGTTGTGAATGCATCACCAATTTACCACTTATCTTTCTCCTGAAATTGATGTTCTTCACTGTTTTAGGGTAGAAAAATCTACATATAATTGTTTGAGGCAAGAGGACAAACACACAACCTCAACCAGCATAAAACTCAACAACCACTAGGCCTACGGGCACTCGCTGGAAAAAGAAACCAAAGCACGAGTGTGAAAGTGGAACACAACGAAAGGGTACTCAAATGCTAGCTAGCTTGGTGTTAAATCTATATGAGATGGTCAAAAGAAACAAGTGGTAGATAGTTGAAAGGTCTATTCATTGGATGATTGCAAATTAGTCAATTTAAAGTGACGTATAATACATGCATCATTTCGCATTCATGATTACGCACAAATGGCAACAAATTTCATCCATATATGATTCACTTTTACAATCACTAATTACGCAGTAAATTGCAACAGCATTTGCATAAGCCATTTTGAATATCCTTACTAGAAATTGCAGCACCTACTAGCTAATATACAGTAAATAATAAGAGAACCACAGCATCTGTAAAAGGACAATATGCTCCAATTGCTAATGAACAATTTTCAAATTTGTTGCCTATTTCGCATTACTACATTTAAATTTTTTTACCCATTTTGAAGAAGTCGCACAAAAGATGTTGATTGCTTACAGGATATCACATCAAGTACTCAACACAGTAATGAGAGAAAGAGAGAGATCAATTATTAGATGGAATAAGAAAATAAGTGAATAAGAACTTCAGATAAACTGCACATTCTTCTCTTCTACTCCCTATACTGGATAATCCAGATGCAATTGCACTAATAGTAATCAGTTACATCAAGCCAGAGCTAAGGGTTATCATAAAGCATGACAGAAACATTAACACATCTGGAATGAAATGAATAGAATAAACAGTGGCAGTAGCCATGAAGTTGGTACCTGACAATTCACAAGGCAATTATGTACAACAGACGTGTCTTCCAATGGATACGTGACCTATTTCATTCACTTTCATAATCTTCTTCATCTCCAAATGTGAAAACAGAGGCATCAGCAGCCATTGCCTTGAATTCACTAACATTTCCTGTTGAGTTGGAGACTTCAAGATCTGATAGAGATCCCTTAACGGCATCCTTTCTTGGCTCATTCTGTCCAGAATCTGTGCTTTCCAAAGACAGGCGTGCTGTTTCATGTGTCAAATGTTTACTTTGATCTGAACATTTTATCATGATCAGACCCGCCAATTTTTGTATCATCGCTCTTCCTGGTTTCAGAAGTTGCACTAACTTGCCTGCTTTTTGAAGAGCCTGTTTCCTCAGCTTCACTGTCTGAAAACACATCATCCTTTTCAGTGGATGAGTTTTTATCCAAGTTTCCACCAACCGCTGCCTCATCAACTGTGATGGGACTGGCTTGAGAGGCTGTTACTGCACCAGTATGTTCAATAGTTTTGTCGGTAGCAGTTTCTGACTGGGGCCTTGGAGGAACAACAGCAGCAGCATCATAGTGTGCAAGCACAACTTCAACTTGAAATCCTGGGGATGGCAGCTTCCTCTGTGCATATTCAGAAATCAAGAATTATGGGACATTGGTTACACAAAATATAGGCAAAATTGTTTGGAGAAAAAATCTCTACATTCAAATGGGAAGTCTATATTGCACAAAAGACCATCAACTATAAAGCTTTAAATTATAATGATTACCTTGTCAAAACCATCAAGACATCACTTGTGTTCAATATTTTTCTGTTCTCTATCATTGTTGTATTCAGCCAACTGAAAAATCAAGAAGAAAAAGGTCGAGAAACTAATCAGCTTAAGATATAATCAATATGCATGAGAGATAGCATTACACTTTTACCCCCTTTGTTAACTGGCTTATAAGAAAGCAGGAGTATATATCTTGGTCACTGCTATTCCATACTTCAGGGATGTTTGTCGTACCAGTAAAAGTCTCCTTGGCGGTCGTGGAAATGAATTTTGAAGTCCCCAGCCAATTCTGTCAGACCAGGCTCCCCTGGAAGAGCAAACACCATTATCCCTTTCTTTGGTGCACTAAACCAATATTCTTCAGGCTGCAGATAAACCCAGAAGAGAAAATGTATGTGCTTCAGATCTCCAATGTTCCAGAACATATGCTAATAGCAACCATAAATAATTACAAATTCAGAGGGAAACCAACAACAGTATGATAAGGCATTCCAAATGTGTCTCAATCTAATTTGCTATGTATGTCCTCCCTGCTCAGGTCAGTGGGACCCGACTTAAATGCTTTGATGAGATGCTATATCCATTAATAGTTATTTCTTAGTCTTCACTTGCTGTCTAAAAGCTCCAACAGCACTATGTTACAAGAGGGTATAGGATCATCTACAAATTTTTGTTTGTCTTAACAGGGCAAAAACTCCACTTAGTGATGATCCCATTCTATGTCATGTTTGACCTTTGTATTTATTTATTTATTGGCCATCAATGCTTTTACTAGCCTTATTTAGATGTGTTTCAACCATCATAACGAATTTCCTTGAAACAACAATACAGTCTTTTATTACTGTACTTACATCAGATGTAAAGGTCTCCAGTACAATACCAGCCAAATTCTAAAACCCTCTTTTGATGGTACACTGTTAGCAAAAATCTGCAAGCTTACTCTCTCTAATAAGTGACGTACTTGACACTAGAACTGATGAACTTCAGTTACAACCAAAATATACTTCATCTCTTCCTTTTTTTTCTTTCAACTTCTTGGGGTGGGGATTGGGGCCATTAAATATCATAAAGACATACCGAAAGATCCTTGGTTCTTGGATGTTTCCTTGTTGAGAACAGCACCCCTGAAGGTAATGCACACATCAATATGTATACAAGGAGTAGCATACACTTTAAGCAATTATTAGGTCAGTATCCTGAACCTATCATAGAAAGATACAAAAAAGAAAAGCCCATAGATGTAAAATGGAAAACTATAATGCACAATCATCCAAGAGAAAACAGCAAAAATCAAGCTATAAAGGAACCAGTAAATGAAGAAACTTAAAAGTAAAATAACAATAAAAGCTAGAACCAGATAGTAGCCAAAAAATTGACTCAATTGCTCCAAGCACATTATAATACAAGACAAATATAAGCACTAAAGCAATATGGAGAAACGGGAAGAAAAAAATGAGATGCAGCAAAGTTATATTAACATGAAGGTGACATATCCAACCTTATTAAACTCAGAAGGGATGATCAGGAAGAGATACAGACTAAAGAAGACAACAACCAAATGAGCATGCATAAAAGTGGCAGATAAACCAGCATTAGAACTGATTTGTTTTTGATGAAGCCTGGGGAGGAAGAAAAAAGAAAGTGACATAAATCTCTTAAAATATGCATATTACCACTATGATTAGATATGGTGATAGAAGGCCTGACCCAATAAGGGCACCTGTGAAGCCGGAATCCTCTAAGCATACACCTGCAGAATGCGATTCGCAAAATAAAGACTTACAGATAGGCAAGAATATGTCAGCATTCAGTTCCACTCACAGCAGATTTCTTGATCATGAATAATTTAGAAAAACTTAAAAACTGTAGCATAAAGGACTTTCCTTTTAGAGCCATTACCTGCGCCCAGGCTGGTCTTCTCCATTGAAGTATGTCAAGATACGCTCAAAATATTTGACATATCTCTGACACAGAAAGTTTACCAATAAGAAGCAGTAAAAACACACCACCACAGCTTTAGAAAAGAAAGATTAGAAGAACGAATCAAGCAGATTCAAAACTAGACTCACAATTTGACTTGGAAGAACAAGAGCTTTTCCATCAAAACATCTTTTCTGATTGTAATAATCAATAGACTCCTCAGCTGTGGGAAAAAACTGCAAGAAGATGAAACCAGAAACACATAACTTTACAAAATTGAACCGCAAAATGACATGGTAATCCAAGATTGAACAGATAAAGTTAAACTGAGGAAAGCTGTTATACACATCTAGATGTGTATAAGGAAACTCCAGAGAGGCTTCCCTTTCCCCCAATTAGTGCAATGAATATGTGATAAAGAAATGTCACCTTTAGGTACAGAAGAAGGCTAGAAATCATCAAGCCTGTCCTTGCCATTCCAGCCTTGCAGTGCACAACCACAACATTTTCGATATCCTCCTTCAACCATGAATATGCACTTTGACAAAATGATATAATCAGTCGAACAGGGGGGCAATTATGGTCATCAAAGGGGAAACTGGCCACCTGAAAAAAAGATTAGAATCAAGAGTGGTAAACCAGTGAATACCAACCTGCAGAATTGCTTTAATTTATAAATGGTGGATGTATGCAAAGTCATAGTAAGGCACTGACTGATTATATGTTCATTAGATTAGTGTAGACCTAAATGATTTTCAAGGATTGCACGAACCTGTCTCTAAGGAATAATTTTAAGTAACTGATGTGTACTTAACAGTTTTGAAATGCTAAACTATATACTACAGTTCCAGGATTCTAATATTTCTTCCAGAAACGAACATAGAGCACAGAATCATAAACCCAGTCTTGTCTCATATCACAAGGAAAATTAGGGATTCTTAGTGATATAGAAATCACTGTGAAGATTGAAGCACATGTATTTGTCATCAGAAAGGTAAAATTATTGTGGTGCCCTATCACCATGCATGGGCATACGTACCATTCTCTCATCAGAGCAGGGACACAGTTTTAACAAAATTAATACATAAAACTTGACACAATCTACAATGGAAAGTTAAAATAGGCCAATTTTAATATGTCCCAATCACGCAGTATTCATCGTATTGCTTCACAGTTCAGACACATTACAGGATTTGAAAGAATAAGAGAAATACCATTAACAAAACAAATTAAGTGCCAAAGAATAAAACTAACATGCACTGGATTCTGAATATTCAATGCCAAAAAGCAGACTAAACAAAGAATGACAACACACCTTTCCCTCAAACAGTGATGCGTCGTATAACCTTTCAGAACAAAGATTGTACACCTTATATTTATCCTGCACGCTGAAAACAGATTAAAACAAGGGGAAAAAAAAATCTGGCGACTACAAAAAAGGATATGGTTAACAAAATTTCGTAGAGCCTATAGGACAGTGCAAAATTTTGGTGCCAAAAAATGTACTATGTTCACTTCTTTGCTTTTAGATTTACATTTGGTAGCAAAAGACAAATACATGTATCTATCCAAGAAGTTATTACCTTGTGATAAGTCTCAAAAAACTTGATTACTTCTTCCATGTGGTTTCGTATAAAATCCCTGAATTACAATTTTGCATCAGTATAATTTTACTGCTAGTTATAAGACTTCATTTAACTAATTTGATAGTATTACAGCTTGTAACCTCAACATAGCCAAATAACCCAGAGCTCATATCACCAGCAGGGAAACCCATAGCAATTATATTCTCAGTGATGTACGTCATATCCAAGTCAAATCCACCTTCCTGAAGAAAGCAAGAAATATCATATTTGCATACCCACTTAGTGAAGTTATTTACATGGTAACCAAAAGGTACACATGCAGTAAATTACTCTGCATAAAGAGGCGATTCCACCATTATTATACAAAGTTCAAATTTATTATCACTCACAGAAATTTAATTTAAAAAAAAAAACTACTTTGGGGACAAGTGCTAAGACTAGTGATCTAGAATAAGATGCGACACTGTCCAGCCAAAAGGAAGCATAATCGCCAAAAGGGGTCACAGGCAGGCAAGGAAAAAATTCCTATTGGGTATTAAGAATGAGTTCTACCTCCTGAACCATTTATTTTTAAGTAGAATCATTGATTCTTTTATCCTTTTGAATCTGATTGCAGATCACCATCTGAAGTCACCTAGATCATTCACCCTCAACAGTATATCTTATCATAATAGGACCATCCATCGGACAGGTCCATGAAAGAATCTAAAAGCCGCAAGATCTCATCAACCATGTATATCATGATGTTAAAAAAAAGCGTAATGCTGAAACCAGGCTCCGTCTCTTTCATCAGGAAATACAGAGGAAATAAACAGTTTCGGCAGATAACTTATTCCCATCATGTGTAATGTTTTGGCTAAGGTTGAATTTCTGAAAAATTTTCAAAAATCCAAGGATCAATTCTAATAGAAAAGAGGAAGTCTTTCCTAACTTTTCAAACTTATCGTCAAAATCGGGCATATTTATTAGATTCCACCAATAACAAGAAGTGAAGTTTCCCAAACAACTGAACATGATGAAACAAACTTCATACAGCAATCCATTTTTTTCTTACTGTGTCAAATAGAGCCAACTCATAAAATTCTGCAATATGAGGTTAGAAGTTTTATAGCATTGACTAAAACCACCAACTTAGACCAAAGCACTCTTCCTTCATCAGACACAGTGCAGTACTTGGGATACAAAAAAATAGTTTCTTATGGGTGAAGTTAATTGATAAAAGAAAGGAATATCATAAAAAATGAGCTTCCATCTCCACTAAAATGGAACTCAAGTATAGAATGACCGGAAAGCTACATCAAACATAAAATAATACAATGAAATCAACAGTTTATAAATATCAAAAACACCAAAGAAAAAGAAATACAGCTAATATATACAAGAAGATTAGAAAGTTGGGAAAGAATTGGAGCGCTAACAGCATAACTAAGCTACCTGGTATCTTCGTTTATTTTGAGATACAACATGCCGAGCCCTGACCTGGACAGCTCTTACTGCACTCTTAGAAGAATCCACTATTCCCCTTCTGATTGTCCCAATAAAACCGGACTGTGCCGTTGTGTTGAAGTTCCATCAGAATTTTCTTCTTGTTGAGGAGCCTTTGGAGACAAGCGTAGTCCAATTCCACTAGTAAAACGAGAAAAGGATGATTTTCCCGAATTTTCATTTGATGATTCGTTTGGGGATCCCACAAATGACGGGGGAATTTTCAAATTTTTTGCCCAATTGGATATGCCAGAAACAGATATTTTTGAAGGTGCACCATGTGCTGCATTATCTGGAACAGATTCCACCGCAGAGGCCATAGGGATATCTTTAATTTTTCCATGTGATGAATTTGATATTTCAGAAGGTTCTGATTCCATTCCAGCAAACAGTTCTCACCTTATGTACTTAGAAACAGTTTAACTTGAGGGCAGGAAAGAGATACAAAATGAAAAGAAAAGAATTACAAAGGGAGACACCATAAAATGCATCAACATAAGATGAAATAAATAAACGAATATGCAAGCTTCTTGAGTCTTGACTGCTTGGTCCATTATACTTATCAATACTTCGATTAGTGAGTTTCTGCGAATGAATAAAATTCATTAACATAAGCTGAAATAAAATAACAACATTATGCAAGCTTCTTGACTTCTTGGTCCATCATATTTATCAATACTTCCACTATGAGTTTGCGTGAATCCTCCCTCCCCATCACACACGAACATAGCTGAGAGACAATTGAGGAAGGATTGGAGAGGGAGGTGAGGAAATGCAACAAAGGATGTACCCATTGCCATTTTCCAAGCAAAGGACAGTACCATCAATGTAAGACATTCTCTTTATAAATACACACTTGCAGATAGAATGTCTGCAAAGTTCCAAAAAAGTCCAATTATTTTACACAGAGAAAGAGAATATTTTTGCATTATTTATTAGATTAATGGTCGAAAATTTCACACGTTCTTTATCGAAATCCATTCCTAAATTTCCAGAATTATACAAATCAAGTCATAGGATCCAATGTTACACAAATGGTATAACAAAACTGATAGAAGTACACTTCATTACATAAATTAATTATAAGATTTCTATATCAACACTGAATCCAGCACAGGAGTTAATAAAATCGAAGAAGTTCCTCCTTTAAACACGTGTCTTCCGAAACCAACAATCTAAAGTTGCTTATGCTTCTTTTAATTTCTCTTTTACAAACAGGGTAGCAATCAAACCACCACGATAGGCATCAATTAAAATCTTGTGCTTCATATTTGAGTATTACTATCATATATTCCACTCCAAAAAAAAAAAAAAAAAAAAGACTGTTGTAATGGAGTTTTTTCCGAATTTCCAGAATAGGCAAATTAAACTATTAAAGGTAAAAATGTCCTTTTTAAACTGAAATTAATCGAAATTTAAGACCTACATGCTACAAAATCAAGGATAGAGATTAGGAAGCTAATAGAAATAATTAAATCAACTTAACGGAAAAAAATTAGACGCGAAAAACTTCAATTAAATCATAAGCAGAACTAAATAGCGATCCACAAGTATCAACAAAATATTTTTTTTCAATTAAGAACTCGAATTATATTGCAGTTAAATGCAAGTAAATAAACAAAAACGAAAACGAAATTTCATCAATTATCAATTTAAATACGTGCATAAATAAATATACATATTATTGAAAAAAAGGAGAGCTTAAAGATACCTGAAAGAGAAGTCAACGGCGGTGGCGGTGGCGGTGGCGGTGGTTGTAGAGCGGGATTCTGCTAACGACGACGTATTTGATTGATATTTTGGGTGGTAATATTCTTCTTTGTTTTCTAATTCTGATTCTTCCGTAGAAATGAAGTGACAAATTAAAGAATATTTCCTGTTTACAAAATTAAATCTATTTCTTGCTCTTTCTCTCTTTTATCGGCATTAAACCATCACCATCCGTATCATGGCGCTCGCTTCGAGAAAATATTTAGTGGTAGTACTAATTAATTATCTGTCCTATGACTTTTTTTTTTAATAGGAATTAGGAAACAAAATTTTCACGAATCTTGCCTGTGGCCTTTTATTTATTTCTTGTAAGAGAAATTTTTCTCAACCCTTTTTTTCTTTACAGAAATTGCTAAGCAAGATTACGAGGTGAGGTTTTCATAATGAGTTAATTGGATTTTCTTTAATTGTATATTTTTATAACCTCTTAATATAATCAATTTTGGAAGAAAATATATGACAAAAACCTTTAATTCATACCATATTTCTTCTCGATCACAATCATTTTGTCTACTAAGGAATATTTCATTAAAGAAACATACACAACTCTAATTAAGGAGAACCAACTAACCACTTTTTATAACTACATAGACACTTTTTTCCCCTTATTGGTAGAAAAAGATTTCATAAATCAAATACATAATCAGAATTTTATATTTTTTTTTTAAATGATAGGGACATGAGTGCATTTATTTGCATTGTTCAAAAATGGGCTCACCTAACCTCAAAAGAAGTGCTATACAATTATCTTCACTTTCTGCAAAAAATATAGTATATAACTTCATATATATTCTAAAAATAATAAATTACAAACAACCCTTCATACGTTACCCTTGGATATTTTTTCTTGTAGTTTGAGTTAAAACGAAAGACTTTAAATATTTCATTAAAGGACTATTAGTAGGAGAATTTTTTTTTTTTTTTTTTTTGTTTAAAAAGTTATGTTAGTCATTTTAATCCAAACTAGTTATGTATTTTATTATGCGAATCATTTTCTTGATTTTAAAAATTTATACATTTCTTGATTTTAAAAATTTGTACAGTACAAAATTTTAAAACGTAAAATTTTTCTTTAATATAAAATACAATTCCTCTCTCCCGATGAAGGAATTTTTCAGGGGTATTGCGGTATTAAGATGGTATTTTGAACTTTTTGCATAAATCCGTTAAATTTTTATCTTCAATTCATAAGGGATAGATTGTAAGTTTTAAAATTAATTATAAGGGATAATGTGCAGATTACCAAAACAAAACCAGTGGGGGTTCATTGTAACGAAGGGTTGTTTTAGTCATTTTACCCTTCTAAAACTTAATGATATAGTACCCAGATCCGACCCGGATCGTCCGGATCCCGTCGGGTCTTGTCGGATCCGGGTCTTAATAAATTTTTTAAAAATTATATGTAAAACTATTACAATTTATCAAATTTTCTTCTTTTTTTTAATTATTCAAAAGTATTGAGTTCACAATTAATATTTATGCATGTATTTTATATTAAATATAAATTACATGGTCAATTTACACAACATATATGTATATATACATATAAAATAACATTAATATACAATAATTTTATTATATATTAAATATTTTAATTGGATCCGGATCTTAATCGGATCGGCACACCAAGATCCAGATTCGACCCGTTTATTATAATAGCTAAACGGGTCCGAATCGGATCCGGGTAATCGAAATTTGTCATAGATCCAGACCCGGATAAACGGGTCCGGATTGGGTCGGGTCCGGGTCTAGACCCGACCCATTGACAGGCCTACCCATAACGAGGAAAAGAACTCTGTTTATCTACCCTTTTCTATCTTGTTACTCATCCTACTGCAGTCCCGAGGAAATCAATAGAAGATCTAGACACAAAATCCGGCACTAAAATGCTCTTTGAATGTAAATGAACCAAGATCTACAAATCCATTCTTTGAGCAAAATTTAAAGAAACTACTATTTACACATTTTAAAATGTTGATGCTTGAAAAAATCTATCTATGTGTGAAGTGGATCATCCAAGCTTGTACATAGTGACACCATCCCATCCTTCATTCCAGATTTCTCAAGAACTGCTGATCTTCCTGCTAACATGTGCACGAGACCACCTAGGTCTAGCAGGAACCCTCTTCAATGCCGCTACCTTCAATGGATTTTCTTTGCTCTGTCACATTCACATAAAAGACGGTAATCAGAAGGGCTTAAAGTAAAAACCATCTAATCTGAAGACAAATGTACCATTAAATGATGAAGTTAGAAATGGCTTGTAAGCTCTAGCATTATTTCATAACTAAAATTTACCATCAAGCAAGTCCCTTCTCGAAGATCACAGATGGGATAATTATGTGGGCAGCAGCTAGTGTGATCATCGGTCATGACAAGGCGCAGCAAGTGGCAGACTCAAGCGGACAGCATCCCCATTTAAAGCAGAAGCTACCGTATTGATAGGCACAGCAGCATGTGCTTCCCTCAGGACATGTATAATAGTTATCACAAACAGTGGGAGGTTTTACTGGGGAGGGAGGAGATGGACCAGGATTTGGAGGGTTGGGACTAGTCTTCACAGGATAAGAGGGTTCGATGGCAATCCCACATTTCCCTGTGGTGACATTGGCCAGATTCCGCTCAAGCTTGATGTAACCATTCTCTCCCCAACCAGATCCCCACGAGTTCCTCACAATCCAGTAGTCTACACCATTTTCGGAACCATATCCAACAGCAACAACACCATGGTCTAGCTGTGTTCCGCAATGTCCAGTAAACACACCCTATATAGTTCACGAAGGAATATGAAGTTGTCAAAAAAGGATAAAATGGATACAGAATAAAACCAAGAAACAACATGTCTAAAGCAGAGGAATCCAGGTGCTCACAATTATTATAATATAGATATGCAGTAGCAAATCATAAGATAAGAATAACCAAAAATGAAACTAATGGCAGTAACACAGTAAGGGCAAGACAAGGCTAATTATCATCGACAAAACAAAAGGCAACAGGAAAAGCACGCTATTATCATACTGAGTTGTAAAGCTGAAATGCCCTGCCCCCAGCTTCAATGGCAACACTGACTGGCTGATTTGCTACTGCCTTCCTCAAGGACTTCTCATCATTTTCAGGAACATCCTCATAACTATCAATGGAGACCACCCGGGCATTTTTCTGAAATGAAATTCACTAAACAAAACCACTTAGACATCTTATAGTTATTTGTTAACGCAATGCAGACAGTTTCTTATCAATATTAGAGCTTGATATGTACCCGATATTGGTCACATGTGCCATTACGAGCATGATAAGGATAATCTTCCTCAGAATCAATACCACCATTCTTAACTATGAAGTCAAAGGCATAGTCCATCAGACCGCCATTGCAACCCTGGTTATAACTTGTGTCACAATCAACCAGTTCCTGCTCTGACAGGGGCACTAGTTCACCTGTAACAATCTGATTGATTCCTTCAACAGCACCTATGGTTGAGAACGCCCAGCAACTCCCTTCATTTCAAATAAGTTAAACTTCACAAGCGGAACTTCCAGGAAGGTCATTTACAGTGATGGTAGAAAATGTTCAAATAACTTGATACATTTGAATGACCATGCACGAAGAGGGGATTTTTTGCATTCTATTTATACACAAGAAATTCAAATTTCAATGTAACAGGAAATTCGCACCATAATAGCAGTTAACTGGACTCGTATTTCACAAGAACACAAAATAATCCAACTTACTTACAAATCTTATGCATAATAATTAGTACTGTGATCTTTGCTAATTTTGTCATTAAAGTATCAGACTCTACACTGAATAGAGATTATAACACCTTCAACCATGCATAAAACAGTTGTGAGAATACCTACATTCTGTCCGAAAATCTTGTGGAGCATATACAATAAATATTTTTTCAAATCTATTTCAATTTTTTTTAGAAAAAAGTAGATATATCAAACTTTCTTGGTAAAACAAATCAGTTTCTACACCTTTACCTATCAGAATAAAATTTCATTCACCAATAAGGCCTACATTTGCCAGTGTTTCAATAAGGCCTAATACAATGGAGATGCTTTGTTGACAGCTTCTACAACACTATATTATTTCATGAAGAAACAAGAAGTTGGCAAAACTTATCAATTCATTACATTTGAGTTTTGACCTTACCCAATGTTAAAGCAATTTATCCATCCACCCAAACAAATAGAGCCCATCAAAGAAAACACAAAGAAACCATCAAAACATCAAATTAAAAGCAGAGACCTTAGTCAACCTTGATTCAAAACACAAATTTGGGTTGTATAACAAAGATTTGTCAACAATCCCCCTCCACAACAAGAAAAAAAAAAAAAAAAATCGTTCTTTGGGTCCCACAAAGATAATCAAAAAAGGGCAAGAAAAAAAAAAGAAACAATAGAAAAATCACACAACGAAAAAACACAAAAAAAATCATGAAAACTCACCACACTGGCCTTGATCTTTGACCGGAGCAACGGCACCTTTTGCCCTCCAGTCAACAGATTCCGGCAAGTCATCGCCAGCCTGAAAAGCATAACGATCGTGGGTACGACGTTTCATCAACCTATTAGTGCGATCCATCCGACCACCAACAAATTTAGCACGGTACTCCTCATTGGTGAGATCGGCAAACTTGTTCAACCCCAATTTATAAGGAAGGTTCTTCTGATCATTATGTTGGTTAATAAACCTAAGATTATCCTTAAAAATCTCAAATCTTTTTTCTTTTTCGTCTAAAGCGTTGTAATTCTTGCCGTGCTTAACAAGCCACGACTCGTAAAGGATTCTGACCTCAGTTTTGGAGCTCTCATCGGCGGCAGCATTCGTCATCTGGCCGTGATTTTTATTGTAATCTATTATGGACATGTCTAAAGCAGATGATATAGCCAAGAATGTAAGGAAATCCAAAGCAAGAAAATGTTCGAAAGATGCCATGGTCGATGATGGCTTATGGGTTCTCTGATAATAATAAGAGATTTATAGGAAAGAAAAAAAGAAAGAAAGAGAGAGGAGAATGTAGAGAGACGTGAGTTGAGATTGGGTGGGACTGTGGAAAGAAAAGAGTTTGAGTCCCTCTGAAATAGGAATTTGATTATTGTTAGGCGGAAAATTTTTATATGAACCGATATATTAAGGTGGATAGAATAATTTTTTTATCTATATTTATTCATATCAATTTAACTCATTAAAAATAAATTTGATGCAAAAAATTTCCGGTGATAAAAGTGACATTTCCGGTCATAAAAGAGCGCTTGCATGCATGTATGTGGACAACCTTGGACTTTGTGTTCGTGGGTAAATTAGTAAATTAATATCACATTTTTTTTTAGAGATTTGTATTAGTATAATTAGCAAAATTCTATGATTGTTAATAAACCATATCTTGTGTTATTTAAATTTATACGGTATAACTATTATATATTTTAAATATTTATATAATATAACTTTTGGAAACATGATAGAATCCTTAGAATTTCTGCGGATAGAAATGAACTCTACCTATAAGTATCGAACATACCTGAATTTTTATCTTACTTGTAGATCATGTGATGTAAATTAAATGTTATATAATTTATGAATCAGTTAATGTAAGAGAGATTTTATAAAATTTAATTTTGACCGTAAAATCTATAAGTAGAGTCAAACACCATGTTTACGAAAGTATTTTCCATCGAACATACCTGATGAAAGCTTGCATTTGAATTTCACTACAAGTCACTCATGATTGGTTTGAGGGTTGATAGATTTCACCATTAGTCATTAAAACATTTTATTTATTTATTTAAATGTAGCATTTCTAGAGCCCTAGGTGAGTGATAATCTATCCAGTCCGTAATTATTATTTAAAAAAAAAAAAAAAAAAGTGAATATGATATGTAGAATTACGAAAAAAAATTTAGATAGACGTAGTCTAAAAGTATATCTTTCTGGTCCAACAATGACATAAATCTAGCCCAACATGTTTTCTCTTTGGAAAATGATTGTCCAACCCTAATATTGAATTCGATTTGGCATTGAACGTAATTATTAAGAAATACTGTACAATTGCTTCACTTTTGAGTTCATTTATTCTTTATATATATATATAGGGATTTTTTAAATCAAGGAGTATATCACTAGTTTGTGGTGGCTTTCTTTTGTAGGAGCACAATATGAAATGGCTTTTTTTTTTTTTATAATCAAATTTTATTAATTGATGAAACAACTATTACAGCTTATTAAAATGTAACCTGATAAACGGACTTACTAGATTTATATATTACAAATAAATGTAAAAAGATACTCCAATAAATTTAGAAATCTAGATATACATAAATCTAAAAATATAAATCAAACTTTAAAAGGCCAATATTTTGAAAAATAAACTGGGTATTGAACCAGTGGCATGTCCGGTTTGCGGTTCAATCGATCTGACTGGTTGAACGTGCCGGTTAACTAATTACATAGGTTTTTTTTTTTTTAAATATTGTATAATTTAAAATAACCTAAAATGTATTTCTATGAAATCCAAAATAGAAGAAAAAAATTATTTTTTTTGAGAATTTTAGTCTTAATACCCAAAAATACTAATCAAATTTCCAATAAGAAAAATCAAATTTGTACAAAAATAAGTACAAAAAATATCAAAAAAATAATAACTTACTAGTTTATTCTTTGGTGTGTTCACTATTTTGCTATTTTGGGGTTTATTTCATAATTTTTTAATCTTTATCTTTATTTAAATCATTTTTAATCTAAAATTTTAAAAACTATCAAAAACTGGTTGAATCGAATTTCTTCCGATTCATGATTTTTTCTGGTTCTGTCCGATTTGTTATACAAATCGGATATACATATGGATCGGACTAGTGGCTCTTGCGATCCACGGTCCAACTAGTTGAATCGGCCAGTCCAGTACGATTTTCAAAACATTGTAAAAGGCTGGATAAGTCTTGTACCAGATTAACTAGTCCCTCGGGCATATAACTAAATTTCTGATGTAAAATAGTAAACAAATCTGGTTAGTCCAAACTTTTTAAAAAAGATACCTTAGACCACATAGGGCCACAAGCAGTCCAAAAATATCAACCCAATTTTTTGATGAACAATAATCCCAGCTGCTTTTGTCGGATTGGAACGTCTATATTTTCTAGAAAACATGGATTTGGCCCCCAAAAAAATTCTTAAATGGGCCTAAAGAAAAATTGTATGGCTAAAGTATTACAACTGCTTATGTGGCTGGAATTGAGCAATTTATTAGATTGAATACAGCAAGTGTCCCAACTCAAAGAGCCCAAAAAAATCCCAGTCATAGGTTCTTGTTCTAGTTAGTGACCTGACATCGTGTCGGTGATATGTTATTTTATAGTGTATTTATATAAAGTGATAAATGTAAAATGATAAATAAAAATTATTAATTTATCACTAAATTCAAAAAAAAAAAAGAAAAAAGAAATCTGGTAAGGAATCCAAAATCGGAGACAGATGATTTTGATTTGATAAAATCTTATTATATGAACTGATTTTAGAATGTGATTTTGAAATGTATCTTTGTAAAGTATTTTTATTTATTTATTTTTCTTCTGGACAGCAACCAAACATTATTAATAGCATCAAAGCTTCATGCGACAGCGTTTGTGATCGTCTTTAACTCCCAACTCTTCTGCTTCTGGTAGTTGCTTGCTGCATCCGTGCGAGTATGCAACTGCAATGCAACAACTGCCCTTTCGACCATTCATTTCATTTTTTTATTCCTAGTTGTTATGGTAGGCGTTAAGCTGCTGACACGTCAACCAATGGTATGCTTGGGTGGGTCATTCTTCAATTAACCTAGTCAATTATATTATATCCACGTGAATATCGTAATTTAAATTTAATCACATTATTCACATGAAATTATGTAGTCTTACTTGTAATTTTTAATAATTTTATGCGTGGTGTTGAATTAGAATTAGAATTAGAATTAGAATTAGAATTAGAATTAGAATTTACTCAGAATTATAATTATAATTTAATTGAGAATATTTTTATAAAAAATAATTATGTAAATCGATTCATGTCAATCAAAAAACCTAATATGGGGTTTGTGATAAGCACAAAATCGACCAATTTGATCGATTAATCGAAAATCCGAAAACCTAATCAAATTCTCTGAATAGGTAACTTCTATAAATAAAAAAACCACTCATTATACAAAAGCAAACAATTCACGCTAATGAAAAATATATACTCCTTGTGAAACTTTATTCATCATTAACGAACATTAAATACTATTTATATATGGTTTGTCTAATTAGTCAGCAAATATCAAGTAAACTTAACGCAAAATCAAATATTTAGGTAGATTCGATTTTTGACCTCACTTGTAAATTCTGTACTGTGGATTAAATTTTAGAAGATCTATAACATCAGTTGAGTTGATGTAAGTAAGACATTTTAAAATTTAATTCTATCCACATAGTCAACAGATAAAATTAAAAATCAAATCTATCTAATTATTCCGGCTTTTCTATACAAAAGCTTTTACATTTTAAAAAATATTTAAATAAATTCAATTTTATAAAATATTATTTATATCAACTATAATTATTTATTTAATTTAATTTAATCTATAACATAATATTTATAAATATAATTAAAGTCGAATCTATTTATATATTTTATTTGAATTTTTGGGTTCAACCTTGGGTGTAGCCTGATCCGGTGGGGGTGGGACTTAGGGATTGGAACTCGTTTTCTCGTCCACCGCCACGTGCAGTACTTTTCATCTCTGTGGTCATTTTCCGTAATGTGCGCGATAGTCACGTGACTCACGTGATGCGGACAATAGAATAAGAAGAGCTGTTTTTCTTTAATTACCAGCTACAGACAGACAAGGCCGAAATATACGAAAATTTCTGCCAGAGTTAATCACGTGAAACCCGCTGACACTATTCTCACGCGTTCTAGAAGTTTCTCCTCATCCACGCGTGGGAATGCAAATGCAAGCTGCCAGCAGCCCGCGTGTGCCATCAAAATGCAGCGCCAGTTGAGTTTGTTGTTTACACCGTTAACGAACTTTTTATTTCTCGAATATGCCCGCTTTTTTAAAGTTTTTTTCTTTTCCACCCTAAGATGGTGATCTTTTTAACTCTTACAGCAATTTTCCAATTTCGAAGGCAAGCATTAAGAAAGGTCACATTTGAAAAAAATTCACCATTCATATTTGAATAATTCGAGAATTTTTGAATTTTAATGAAATACTAAATCACTTAATCAAACGATAAAATATTATTTTTTGTAATTTTTACAAAACTTTTATATAAAATATGAAATTAATTATGAAAAATTTTGATTTTAAAATATTTTTTAAATTTTATTTTTATGATAAATACATTATTTACTTTTAAATAGAGAGGAAGTAAAGACTAATGACTAATTTAAAGCATAGATAATACTAAAAGGGAAAATAGGAAGTAAAGACTAATGACTAATTTAAAGCATAGATAATACTAAAAGGGAAAATACTTACGTAGATTTTCTCATGATTTTTGACCCTACTTGTAAATTCTGTAATGTAAATTAAATATTATGAAATTTATGAGTTGATATAAAAAAATTATATAAAATTTAATTTTGATAACAAAATTTACGGTTAAAATAAAAAATCAGATCTATGTTAAATATTTTCCTAATAAAAGAAAACATAAGCCAAACCTATGATTATCATCCTAACCCCCCCGCCCTCCAAAAAAAAAAAACACTATGCCCACCAGGATACGAATAATGACATTTTGGTTTTCTTTTCTTAGATTTTTTTTTTTTTAAAAAATAAAAAAAAATAGGACTAAAAATCTTTAACTATCCATAACTAGTGAGTATATCTTCTACATCACACCTAAACAAGTGCAGAACTAATTTGCTAAAAATCTCAGTTTATATACTCTTTTTTGTTTTTCTCCCCAAAAAAGAATGGAGCTAAGGAACAAGATATGACAACTTCTCTCTAGCTGATAGGTAGAACAAAAAAAATCAATAAAATTAGTATATATAAAGATCATCAATTCTTCACTAATAACATTTCAATGGTTTTATTTTTTACTAAGAATCTTACAAATTGTCAAAAGACTGCTTAAATTTGTCAAAGTTAAAATATTGGGTGGACTGTAAAAACCCCACTACAATACCATAAGATCAATATATAATAGTATGGGTGGTTGTAATTGTAAAGATTTGAACACTTTTCAATAAAAAGAAACTCTTTTTGCTTTTTCAATTTGCAATATTCACATTTGGGAAAAAAAAAAAAGGGAAAGAACTTATATGTATTACTAGTACAATTTACTACCTCTATAATTAAGTAAATATATTTAAACCCACCAAAAAAATAAAAACAAAAACAAAAATTAATCATAATCTATGTTTTAATAAATTAGTTATTTTTGTTGATGAAGGCGAGGAGGTTGATGATATTTCTTCAAATTTCCGACAAAATTCAAACCTTTTAGAATCCATTTCCCCCACCACGAAATGGCCCAAAGTATCCACAGTTGCCACCAAATTTTCTTTATATACACAAAAATTCTTGGCTGGAAACTCTCTCAACTTCTCTATCAAACTCATGCATAACACATCTGTGTTTCCTCTCTTGCTCCTCGACAAAACCCCGGCGGTGAATATCGCCGACATCCTCCCCGGAGCCGTCGGCAAGAACCCAGTCGGCCCGTCTATTAAAATCACGTCCCAAACGACGTCGTAGATGTTGTTGGGAAGGTCGTTGATAGCCAATTTACAGTCGGTGAAGAGAAGATTCTGTACGGGTCTGCACTCTTTCTTGATCTGTTCTTTCGAGTATTTTAATAATTCGTAGAGTTCGCTCACTTTCGTCGTGAATTGAACGTCGTACGCTTCGATCTCCGGGTGTTTCTGCTCGAATCGGGAAACGAAGTAGTCGTTGTCGCCGACGAAAACCGTTCTGCCTTTGTAGTTGAGGGAGCTCCAGAGGAGGGTCTCGTGGGTGAGCCCGAAAACGAGGAAGTTACACGGGGTGGTGGAGTGGCTGTTGCATCGGCGACCTGAGGACGGCGGCGATAGCTCCGATCTCGGCAGCTGACATGCGGGAGTTGACAGTCGAGGTGTTAACAGATGCGTAGTGGACGAGGGCGTCGAAAACCTGTCTGGGTAAGGGAGATTTGCCGGCGAAGGTGGTGGAGGAGAAAGTTCCGGCTGATGAGGCGGCGGCGGTGATGGTTTCTTTGGTGGTGATGAGAGTGAGGGTAAAGGCTAATGTGAAGAAAGAAATGAAAACAAGGAACCAAACGCGGTGGGATGCAAGTTGTTTGTGTAAAGAAGAAGGATGGACAAGTATGAGTTTTGTATTGCTACTCTTCATCTTCTTCTTCTTCTTTGCTTGACAACTTCTGCAGAATCTTTTGTGGAAAGTAATTTATAGGTCTCAGCTTTTTTTATTTTTTTTAAGGGTTCGGCCTCTGTCGAAGGAGGAAGGAAGGAGAGAGAGTCACGGAGGGGATTAAGAAGGCACGACTCACGAGTAGTGATGTGAAGACGACGAGTGAAGGCAAATTTAAAATTGAAGACTTTGGATATGATTTGAAATTTTTAAAAGATTTTGGGCTGGAAATAATAATAGGAAAATTATTAGGAATGGAAATTTTTTTACCCGATTCTTGTTTGGATTGAATTCGTGATACAATATTACTTCTTAACTTATATACATTTATATCGCTCCACAGGTGAAGTGGGATAATATAAAATGATATAAGGACTTATTAAACAAACATTTTATAATATTATGTTATGGATTGAATTTTCGTAAAAAAAAATTTTGGGCCTAATTTTGTAGTGAAAATAGTGGCTGGATAAAAAAATAAAATAAAATAGAGGAAAAAGTTGGGAAGCGATGTCGTTTTTTGGCGGATTAGCATGTTTATATTTATTGACTATTGAGATAGGAATCAAACTATAGCGGCATTAGTCGTTGGTTAGGGTATAAAATGATGAAAAAAAAATGCCAAAGACTTAGGTAGATCCTATTTTTTATCTCACTTGTAAACTTTTAGAAAATCTAAACATGACATCAACTGATGTAAGTAACATTCTTTAAAGTTTAATACTGACTACAGGATCTACAGGTTGGATCAAAAATCGAATCTACTTAAGTATTTTTCAAAACAAATAACTCTGATTTGACAAATATTATTATGTTATTATGAATATTAGTTGAAACAACATTATATTTATTTTTAATGTGAGATAGAAAGATAATTAGAAAATGTGTTTAAATAAAATTTATAAAGTATTGTTAAAAGAAAAAATATTAGTTCTATTGATATATTCGATATTGACACATTCGATGTGTGGGCAAAATTATAATATCAAAATATTTTTAAAAAGACCAAAAAATAAAAGAGTACTAACAAAATTATGAATGTATGTTTAATTTTAGGTTGAATTGAAAGAAGTTTTGAGAGGTGTTGAAAAGTTACAAACTTACACTAAAAATGTTCTTGCATTATTAAAGTAAAAGTATTAATAAGCTAATCCAAACGGAGCATGAAAACGGCCATAAATTGAGTTTGGATAACGGATGGAGTGAAAACACTGAAATCGGCCATCAATTGATGATGGAGGCGGTGTTGGTTTGTTTAATTATTATTTAAAGTTTCAACTTGTTGGGTGTATTAAATTTGTTGTGAACTCCAATGTTCTTAGTCGGACTGGATATTTTGTACTTATTTCAATCTTTTTTTTTTCTTTTCTTTTTTTGGGGATAATGAGAATATCTGATACTCCCTACACTACATTTTATGTTTCGTTTAGAAATTTAAGAAATATTGAACAAGTTTTTTCCGAGTGTAACTTCAGTGTCATATTGACGAAAAAGATAATTATAAAATTAAGAAATATTAATATAAAAAATTTTTTAAACGATTTTAAATTATATTTATATAAAATTAATAAAATTTAATAATTTTTTCCCCATCAATCTATAATAATACGGAGTGAATAGATTATTACTTTACTGTAGATTTTTCTCATTTCAGGGGTCCTTTGTCTTTGAGCTTGTAAGTTTTGAAATGCTGTTAGTAATTGTAAAAGATTGTATTTATAATTTTAAAATATTTTTACTTTGTGTTTGAATAAATGGATTTGGGACTGGATTTAAAATTCACCTATTTGTTAGAGAGATTTGTAAGGTAAAATATATATGAATTTCAAATCTGTCTAAATTAAAAAATTTGAAATTAAGGATTTTAAATAATTTCTAAATTTGGATAAATTTTAAATTCATCCATTTTAACTTTACAAATTCCTCCAACAAATATATAGATTTCAAACCATTCTCCAAATCTATCGATCCAAACACAAACATTAATAATTTTAATAATTTTGAAATACTTTTACTATTCATGGGTTTTTAATTTTGGCAATGGGTAAATCATGAGTGTTCCAAATCTGTTGGTTGTACTTTAATTATTCTTTTTAGTATGTGGTTAAGGGATTAGACTAGATTTTTTGTTGTGGGGTTGTTGTCATAATCAAATTAATACAAACGGTTTTCCATTTCTGTCCCAACTTCAAGCCTGTGTTCTTAACCTTGCATATGCGCTGATAATCTTGCGAAAAAACTGAAGTAAAAACCGGACAGATTTGGTAACTTGCTGAATTTTTCACAAAAAAAGTCGCATTCAAAATTTTGGTGATTCTATGATATGATCCAAAACTTATCAGTAATGAGCATGCTTTCATTTCAATTCTTTTAGTTTTTCTTCTCTGTTTTTGGAAAGAAAGAAAATTGCACCAGCCGGGGAGAAATATATTGAACTGTCAACACTTTTGTGTAAAATATTATGAAAAATGTTTTGGCCGATTCGATTTTTAACTTCACTTGTTAAATGACATAAATTAATGTAAATAAAATTTTATAAAATTTAATCATGATCACAATATATATAAATGAGATGTGTGTGAGAGGCACACACTTATGTGTGTGCATTTTTTTTAATTAATTAGAAAAAAAAATTAAAAAATATGTGTACGTTATTAATTGTAGGGGTTAATGATAGTTATTTCAACACAAAAATATAATAGAAAATTCATAAAGTGACGCAATGATCTAAAAAAAAAAAAACTCCTACTTATATTGTCAGATTCCATTCACTTGGATAGACTTTCGTCTAATTACTGTGGATACATATTTGAGTTAATATGAGATATATCGTTCGTGTAAAAAAATTTTATATTATTCGATGTGAATGCAAGTTATCTGTATAAAAATGACATTTAAAATTTAAAATATATATATATATATGACATGTATCTATATTTATTAATAGTGTATAAAATATTAATCCTTCATAAATTTTAATATAAATATTTTTTTTTTATTATTTCCTCCTCTCATATGGGCAACTACTCAACTTTGTCCTTAACAACTGTAAATGCGCAAATTATGGCAGTAGTAAAAAGAAATGTAGAAATTTCCATAGTCCTATTTTTTTTTGTACCTTTATACTTTGAAAAATATTTAAATAAATTATCTTCTTTGTAAATTTTACGGTGTAAATTAAATTTCATAATATAAATAATATTAATTAATTCAAGTAAAATTTCATAAAATTTACGTCCTAACCACAAAATTTGTAAATAAGATTTAAAATCTAATCAATCTAAATAATTTCCTTAAACGTTTGGTGATTATCTTGAAGAACATTCAAGATTTTCAAATGAATATCTATCAATTAACAGTGAAATGTGAAGGAGTAATTGAGAAGCAAAAAGTCCAAAGGAGTTCCTATGAGTCAATTCTTGGTGTGATGCTGAAAGGGACCAATAATGAAAGAAAGTGAGAGTTGTTACTGATATGACAAAATTCCGACCCGCAGTTAACGGTCCTTTATTATTATTTTTTTTATATTTTTTTAAAAAAAATTTTAGTCTTCTTAAACGCATCTCTTAAATCGACAATAAAATGTATATTAAGTAATAAAACGATTTTTTAAATATTTATTAGTTATGGTTTGATCTCTTAAATCGACAATGAAATGTAAATTAGGTAATAAGATGATTTTTTATAATTTATTAGTCTTGAATTCGAGAGGAGAAATAATAATTTTTTTCTTTTTCTTTTTTAAGGATAAGTGTTTTTTTTTCTTTTTTCTTTTTTATTTTTAAAGAAAACACACCTCTTAGATCTTTTCATTTTCCAGATTTTGGTCTAATCAATTAATCATTATCATATTGAACTAGTCTAAACCTACCTTCCACGAACAAAATTACGTGACACTCATTACCATATGCTCATAAGAGTAGTCTGCCTTTCCAGCACAAAATAATTGCGATATCCACTTTTTATATATATAATGCCCAAAAAATTTCTGTTTGAATTATTATTTTTTATTATTTTAAAATATATTATAAAATAATTATTATCACATTTTTAATTACCTTTGATCTCTCGTAACCGTCACATCTTAAAAAGTTGGCAAAATACTTAAATGGATTTGGTCTTTGACTCTATTTTTAAATTCAGTAGTGTAGATTAAATATTATGAAATTCATAATATTAGCTGATATAAGAAAATTTTTATAAAATTTAATATTGACCGTAAAATTAATAGATGGGACCTAGGGACGGGCACTAAAGAATTGGATTTTAGGAGAACAAATTATATTGACATGTTTTTGGAGAGTATTTTATAATTTTTGTAAAATATTAAGGGAGTAAAATATAATTTTTATGTGGGTGTAATTAAAATTTTTAAAAACTCTCAAAGGATAATTTCGAATATTTTGGGGACATGACTATATAAACATATATTTAAAAAATACTTTTATAATTTTTAAAAATTTTAGGAGGATAAAATCTAATTTTTATAAGAGTGTAATAAAAAATTTATAAAATTTTAATGACAAAATACAATTTTCAAATTCTTGACCCCTTCCTTGCCCCACTATTGATTCAAAATTAAATCTATATTAATATTTTTCTAAAAAGGTACTAAATATTTATCAAAATAATATTTCAACGAATATCCTAATGCTCGTTCAAGTTTTTAATTTTTGCATTATATATTGAATAGTAGTGGGAGGCAAGAAAAAGTGCCTTCCCATTATAGTGTAGCAGCTTTTGCTTATAGTACTAGTAGTCTCCCTGTTCTCTATATTCGCATCATACACAACATTTTTGATTAGACAAAGGTGCTTTTACCAATCACTATGCTAATTACTGTAGTTAAAGTAATGCTATTAATATTCTCCCTAATGCTTTTTTCTTGGAGAATTGGACAGGCGACAGCAACAAGGCTGCTACACTACTCTATCCTCTTCAAACATGTGTATTTCTTCCAATCATGTATATTTTCGGATGGAAAATATTTATGTAAATTTAGTTTTTAATTTCACTCATAAATCTTGTAATCAGATTTAAATTTTAAATTTTTTTACGTACATCAGTTAATATTATAAATTTTTTAAAATTTAATCTATATTACAAAATGTACAAATAAAACTAAAAACTGAATATATTTAAATATTTGTCAATCCAGATAATTCAATAGGATTCCAAGTGCATGTGAATTAGCTTAATTACGTATCATGATTCATTAGTGACCTGCGCAGGAAAGTACCTATCTTTTTTCTTTTTTCTTTTTTTTTGTTATGAGTATTTGTCACACTTCATTATAGAGGGTGTCTCTGTACATTTTTGTTGGTGATGATACTAAAAAAATATTAGTAATAATAAATTGATATGTGATTAATATCCATAATATGTGACAGACATATTAAGAATAATTATATTAATTAAGCTGTAAGTTCTTGATCTGTATGTTAACCTAGCGCATCAGATTGATCATGACACTGACCTACTAAATCGGTTGATCAAGGGTTAGAAAATTTGACCGAGTCGTCATGGGACCACTTTTATAAATAGAGGTGCCCATTGTACCATGGCAAACCACTAATACTAAATAAAAAGCACTTCATATGTTCATAACTTTTTTGTACGCAAATTTTATTCATCAGTATATAAAGGTTTTAAAAGTATAGTGTATTTATCTAAAATGATGAAGTGACAAAATTATTAATTTGTTTTATATTCGTCAAATAAGGAACAAAATTTAACTAAATATTTAAAATAATAAGATTAATAATAATTGAATATCTTATAATTTTATTATGTGAATTAATTTTGGAAATTTATGAACCAAATTTCCTTTGAAGATATAATTAATCAACTGGTATATTTAATTATTAAGCAAAATAAATTCGTTCGGAGCACAGACCACCGTTATTGGGCCCTACAACTAGAGTTAGCTACATTGGTTATTGTGATATTCATTCTTTTGAATTATGTGAATACTTCTCGTGATTTATGTATTATATCAAGCGTTTACTATCTCCGTTCTCTTTTAAATGTTATTTTAGTAAGAAAAATTTTTTTGTTTCATTTTAAGTGTGAAGTCAAATGAAGCATCAATTATTTTTTATTAATTTTGGTTTTATCTTTTTCTAACTCTATTAATTACTCAATTTGTAATTAATGTTGGAATTTTTTTAATTTATTATTAGTAAAAAGGGTAATTTAGTCATTTAGAATCAACTTTGTTTAAAATTTAGGTTATTTAATAGCAATCTTAATCTTTTTACTAAAGGTTAAAGTGATACTTAATTAAGGAAGAGAATAGAGGCAATATTTATGAATCCTCTATCTTGTAACGACTTTGGATTCTCTGTTACACTTTTTTGTATTATACTCATATTACATCATATGAAAGGATGACATGTATACTTTTAATATAAGAATATTTTAAATGAAGGATCAGTATCGCCTTATCACATGATGTAATATAAGTATAATAATAAAAAGTGTAACAGAGGATCCAATGGCTCTTGTAACCCCATAAATAAGGGACTTTAGTAGCTCATTTGAAAGCCTCTTGTAAGACTAATAAAAGTTAATGATATCGAGTATTAGAAAATTTTCTATTATTTTTCTTTTATGTACACTAATTATATTTTTTACTTTAGTTATTTTTGTAGTCAAATTTAATAATTTTGACTTAATTTTATAATATTAAGCGAAATAAATTCGTTCAGAGCACAGACCACCGTTATTGGGCTTTACGACTAGAGTTAGGAACAAGCGTGTCCAATGGGCTTCCCAACCCATCTTCAGCCAGCCAATGTTCATGCCAGGATTCGGCTTCATTCTATTCCCATTCAGAACGATGTCGAAACTTGATTATATTTCAAGCTTTATTTGATTGTTCTTGTTAACGTTATAGGCAGTAAAATTCCTCCTATAATATACGGCCAACAAATTTCTCAACATTTTACTCTTCAAAGGAAGGAAAACAAGGGACAGGATAAATTGCAGAATGTGGAAACTATATACAAATCATTCAAGTATTTTAATTGCCAGGGTTCCAATACAATGAACTAAAATTTTGATGAGAAAAATGGGATACAAAAGTTTAATAGTTAAAGGTTATATCACAAGTACCATTATTTATCATTTAAGAAATTTGTTTTCATAGATATTGATAATTGGAGAGACTTAGATTTATTATATTGAATCTAAATGTAAATTTTATTTATTACGTTAATGTTCAACAAAGAAATTTAGTGGGACTTGGCCCTAGTTGATAAAATGAAAGGACAAATACATATGAAGCAATTCGTGGCATGTCCTGTTTAATTACTCGTGTTTTCTTGCACGTTGATAGGCTTTCAATTCTTCTATAAGAGCATTGAAATCAGAAAAAGATGTTCCTCCTTCTTCGGCAGCCTTCACTGCCTTCTCTTTCAATGCCTTGGCTCTTCCTCTTATTTGAACTGCTTCTTCACCAACCATTACACGATCCACAGCCTCGGCTAAAGCTTCTCCTCTTACAATAACATCACTCGCTTGTCTGCTCCACTGCCTAGCCCCGACACCGACACCGACTTTCAAAACATCCGTCAACAACTTTTCGTTATAAAATTGATCTGCAAACAATGGCCAAGTCACCATTGGCACCCCAACACACACTCCTTCGAGAGTTGAATTCCATCCACAATGAGTTACAAATGCACCAATCGCTCCGTGTTCAAGAATCAACATTTGTGGCGCCCATCCTTTTATAATCAATCCCCTTTCTTTCGTTCTCTCTTCAAATCCATCAGGAAACCAATTTTCGCTATCTTCTTTATCTCAACACATTTTCTTACCACCCAAATGAATTGTTGGCCAGAAGACTCGAGACCCTTCGCAATTTCATGTAATTGAGAAGCATTGAAATTGGACATACTCCCAAAACAGACATATACAACCGAATTCGGCTTCTTCGAATCGAGCCATTTTCGACAGTCATGTTCATCAATAGAGGATTTCTTCCCTCTTTCAGCTTTATCCTCTGCTTCTTTGTTACATAGCAAGAAAGGGCCTATATTCCACGCTTTTCTTCCCAACTTTTTCTGGTAATAATCGTAATAATCAGGTTCAAGATCGTAGAAACTGTTGACAACAACTCCATAGCTTCTCAGATCTGATTCTCTGACTTGTTCCATCATCTTTGCGAACTCTGTTTCAATTTCGATCTCCTGCCTTTCGTAAATCGATACTTGTCCTCTAGTCAGCCTGATATTATTAGGAAAATCAGGTATAACAAACGTGTCCAAATCATTCGAAACGTTCTTGTAAGGCTTGTAACGCCGCGACGCATTCAGAAGCAGAAATTGCAAAGGAACTCGATCCGTGGAAAAGCAATCTTGGGATACCAAATTTGGCTGCAGAATCAGTAGCCCAAGGGAAGAACATATCAGCAATAAGACAATGCGGTTTGCATTCTTGTAAAAGCTGCTCGAGAGGTTCTCGCAAGAAGGTTGTGGCTTTGAAGAAACTGGGGAGAAGATCGTCTGAGTTTAGTTGGTCAGCTCCCTCGGTTCCCTCTGGCAAGCCAGCTTCAACTGCCGGGAATTTCACTACCCGAATGGACATGTCGAACCCCAACTGTCGTTGGTGTTTTTCGATTGCTTTGGTGAACATAGGGGCGTGCATGGGAGTGGTGATTATGGTTGTTTTCGCCCCGCGAGAACTGAAGAGTTTGGCCATGTCTAAGGTGGGTAGCATGTGGCCATGAGCCAAAAATGGAAGGAAGAATACATGCAATTTCTCAACCATTTCAGCTCTTTTTTGAAGTATGGACTTCAAAAGGTGGGCTCAGGAGTCGAGTAATTTTTTGTGCGACTGATTGTTGTTGTAATGCAGCGAACTTAACTGGTGTATGTATAAGCCCGCCCACCTCTAGGGTTTATTGTATAGAGAACTTTCAAGGAAAATTGAATTTTTGGATGGGTGGATTTGATTCGAAGGAAAAGTTTGAAATGCATGAATTTGAGTAGGGTTGATTTAAAATGACATAAAATATAAGTAAATTTTAAATTTATTTATTCAAATATTAAAATTATACTTTTATAAATTTTAAATTCACAATTAAATCAATTAATTTATTTGAATAACTTATTATAGATTATAATTTTAAATTGAATTCACCTAAATTCTCCATCCAAACGTAATATTATATCTTTTATCATTTACGAGTGTACTTGTACTATTGAAGTCAATCCTTGATAATCTAAAATAAGTTATCAAATGATAAATAATTTGAATCAATAATAATCCAGTAGCATACATATATTTTTATATGCGATGAGTAAACATCACAATTCTGAGTCTTATATAATTTGTTTTTAATTAATTATATGAGCTAAGTAACAGTATATAATTAATATTTAAAATATTTATGTAGTAGTAATAAAGAATATTCTGAACATAATACTGCACAAGTGTAGATAATTTGCTCACATACAGTCATGCAATTTGGAAAATTCTCGTGTTTTCTTTTCTAGAAGTTTGAGGAGCGAGGAAATTTCTGAAAACTTACGTTCGTTCAAGACTTACAAGGGTCGAAGTCTCCAAGTCCAACTTTGCATGCATAATTTATCTTCGTATTGAGCACGCCGATTAAGACAGTTTTTATGTGAAAATATTTAAATGAATTCTATATTTTTAAAATAATATGTATTTATTTATCTAAATCACAAAAATATTACATTAACGAATTAGACAAGTAATGGAACGCTGACTGCTCCCTTACCTAAAGAAAATTTACGTACTAAATCAGTTTTTAACGAAGTAATCTCTTTCGTCACACATATCCCTCTGCGACGGCAAATTTTACAAGTCGAATGGTCCAATATACCTTATTTCTTCATCCATGATTGTTGTTCCGTCTTAATTTCTCCAACGTCCATGTTTCATCGTAGTTTCTCTTTGTCCCCCAAAACTAACTATACAGCAATTTCATCGTACTTTAGCTTATGTTTACAATTAAAGTAAATCTATTTTTTTTTATTAAAAAAAAAGGATTTTTATGTATTTTTTTCACTTCAAACTTTAAAAATATATTTGTATGAAATGGTATTAAATAGTAACTTCTTTTTACTTAGAGATAAAATATTAACAAATTTGTATTTAATTACTAATGAAAATGTTATCGTTAAATGGGATAAATTCTTATATGAGTCAAGACGTATGATTCTACTATATTTCTTATGGTCCGTATTTGTTCATATAAAACCAGACAAGTTAAATAGTCATTCAAGTCGAAAAAATTTTTTTGACTTGATTTATTAAATTTTGATTCAAAATCAAATTAACTAAACGATTCATTAACCTAAATATTGATTTCAACTTTCAAATCAAATTATCAATCGAGTACCTATCTACAGATTGACTATTTGACTGATTTACCGGTCAAACAAGTCATTCGACTTTACTAGTTAAATAAGTCGAACAATTAAATTTCTTTTGATATATTAACATATATTATAATAATATATTAATATATTTGTGTACATAATATTTATACATAATATTTTTAATTTTTAATTTTTAATAATTAAATATGTTAATAACTGGATAATACTATTTTTTTTCATAATAGTTAAATATCTTTTCTTTGTATAATTGTGGGAGTTATCAATGTAAATATAATACATGGTATTATGTATAATTGATGCACTCGTATATTAATATAAGTATACAACTTATTAATGTAATACTTTTATTTCAATAACTAATTAAATGAATTATTAATTTCCTTTTAATACATATAGATACTAAAGTTAAATAATTATCTATACTTTCATATTGATTAAAATATCTAATATCTAATATATCATATCTGTGTACATACATGTTTTGATATTCACATGCTAAATTTTGCATAACTTGTAATAAAAATACATTGTACATAATATCTAATTTATATATGTATACTATATAACGTATCAGTGTAACAATTTGAATATCAATAAGTATATTAAATGTATTACTAACTTAGTATTAGTATGTATAAAATTAGATAATCGTATATATATATATGTGTGTGTGTGTGTGTATTTGTACATATAATCTATTTTTAACTTGTGTGTATGTATGTGTATATATATAATATTATGAATTACATTTTGGACGATGAAGTACAACTTAGATGGTAAGATGTTTACATTATGATTTATTAGTTATGGTTCGAGTCACTGGAAGGTAGGGAGAATGATAGATTTTAAAATTTAAAAAAAAAAAAACTTTAAAAAAATGAATTACATTTGGTACATGCACATTTTATTGTATGATGTGATTGTAATTTGTTTATTTTTTAATTTTTTGTATTATCTATGAACTTTTCTTATCTTTTATTTTTACTATGAGATATTTTGAATTTGTGACATAATATGAAATTTATAGAATGATATACTAAATTTTAGAATTATAATATAACATGAAAAAAGATTTATGTTCAACTTACAAATCAAATAAATAGAATTTAATTGATTCAATTTTAATTGATTTTAAATTTATATAATTTGACTTTAAAATTTTTAAGTCAAAATTTAAAGCAATTGAAAAGTGAAATATCAGTAGAAAAAACATCCTTACATAAAACAAAACAAAGCGAACAGGCCCATTCTTCGAGTCCAGTCCATTTAACAACATAATAAACCTCTCAAAGGGCCATCAATCACCTATATTCAATTATCACATCAAAGTGGAAGAGGGTCTTTTAGTTCCACTACAAAAGCAGAGGACGTAATTTGACGGAGAAATATTTAGACAGATTCAATTTTTTATTTCACTTATAAATTTGGTGATATAAATTAAATTATATATATATATATATGGTAAACCTTTTCATCGGTTAGATCATCTCGGTAATGATGGCTTCAATTCTTTTATTACACAATTTTATGTTACACTTTTTTTTACGCTCTTAATTCCTTAATATGTGTCCACATCAAGATTCCAAGGCTTTGTGTAGATAATAGTGTGGACTCTCGATACATGTCAATAATTAAGAGGCATAACAAGAATGTATCAGAAAATTATGTAATAGAAGATCACTTCCCAATAATTAGGGTTAATAACATTTTACCTCCCTAACACTTTGTCTCCTAAATTAAAAAAATTATATTTTACTCCCCAATCACATGATTTATTCTTTAAATTTTTTTTAAAAATCATATTAAATGACTTAAATACCCTTATAACTATATTTTGAATTTTGTATTTAAGTTTTAATAATAATGTCATAATTATTTAAAAATAATGAAAAATAAATTATATAATGTTTTAATATAATCCAAATCAATATATATCTTGATCAAATTTTTAAATTTTGTTATTTCATTTTATATTATTTTGGTAACATTATTTAAATATTTAATTATAATGGTAGAACAATTCCTAAATATGCTAATTTTCTGTTGAAAATTCTTCTTTAAGTATATTGTGTGACAATATATTTTTTTATAAAATTTGTGATTTTTTTGATGTCTCTTAGCATTTTACAATTTTAATATCTGGATAAACCTGTACAAATTGCAATGTCAAATATAATATAATTCAATATTTTATCACATTTTCACTCTCTAATTATTTTGTTAATATTATTTATTATAATAATAATTTTTATTATAATATTAGTTTGTTATTATATTTTATTTTTTCTAATTCTTTTATACGTATTGAATAACAAAATTAAATATATGAAAAATCAAAATATAATATTAAGGGTATTTTAGTCATTTAACTTGATATTATAAATTTTTTAAAAGATGAATCATGTGATTGAAAAAAAAAAGTATAATTTTTTTAATTTAGGGGGCAAAGTGTAATTACCTACCTAATTCAAGAAGTCAAAATATTATTAACCAACCAATAATTATTGTCCTTGTAACTCATAATTAATTTTCACATTTTCGTAAGTATACTTGTATTGATGGAGCACACACTTAGTGTGTAAATTAATGTTTGAATTACACACATTTGGTTTGCATTTGATAATCCGTCGAAATGAGAATTATAAATTTGATTATCAATCTGATTTTATGATATTATCTTTACTTGTTTAATTTAAATAAAGAATAATTTTTATTAGGTTAACAAATTTAAAATCTAAATTACCTACGATAAAAAAAAATAAATATTTTCTTACACTTTCATTCATACAAAACAATTCAATAAGAGTTAACTAGACAATGTCATAAATATTATTAACTTTTATATTCTCATCATTTTCGTCGTACCCATTAATCAAATAACTCAAAAGTTGTCTACCATCATAATCTTTCGTTCAAAGATGATAAACGCTAATAATTAAGTGTTGGCTATTACAATGGCTTCTTGTGTGACGTTAACAAATCTGTAGCAATAACATTTTTTTTTATGAGAAGAGCACTGTAGCAATAATATTTGCCAACGAAATTATTATGCCATCTTTGGTATTCAAGGAAGTTTCAATGAAAGAGTAGCAATGTAACGTAATGACTAAGCAACATTTTCATTGCTTAATCAGCACCTTTTGCAATTTAGAATGCTACAAGTTTTGACTTTTGACTTTTGACTTGCTCAATTTTTGTTTTGTTGCGTGCTTAATTTCAATCTAAGACTTGCAATCTAACTAAATTAATCCCTATTGAGCCGCCGCCGCCGCCGCCACCTCCCCCACAGTTGGCCGGAGACACTTGAGCTCCTCAATCAACAAATTCACATCATCAAAAGAAGACCCACCTTCCTCCACCGCTCTTCTACCCAACTCCGCCAATTCTTTCACCCTCCTCCTCATCTCCACCACCTCTTCACCACCACTCATCAGCCTTGCCACAGCTGCCTCAACCTTCTCCCTCCCCACCACAACCTTTCTCTCTGCTTGCCACGATGTGTGGCCGAGCACGCCCATTCCTCACTCCCAACCTTTATCCCAATCTTCAACACATCAGTCACCAACTTCTCGTTCGAAAACTGCTCGGCGGAGAGCGGCCAGGTGATCATAGGCACCCCAGCACACACCCCTTCTAGCGTGGAATTCCACCCACAATGTGTCATGAATCCTCCAATAGCCTCCTGTTCCAAGATAAGCAACTGGGGTGCCCACCCTTTTATAATCAATCCCTTTTTATTCTCCATCATTCTCTCCTCAAATCCATCAAAATCAACAAAATTATCATTATCTAGTGTTTTTCCCACAACCCATATGAAGGGATGGCCTGAATTTTCAAGACCGGAAGCGATCTCACTAAGTTGCGTGGAGCTTAGCCTAGCTAAGCTGCCGAAACTTACATAAAGAACAGATCTTGGATTTTTGCAAGCAAGCCAATTCAAACAGTTTTGCTGATCGATGCTTGCCTTTTGACCTCTCTCCGCCTTATCTTCAAGATTCTTGTTGCACAAAGGAAACAGGTCCAACAAGCCACACTTTCTTTCCTATTACGTTTCTACAATGATCGACATAAGCCGGTTCCAATTCGTAGAAACTGTTTACAACTCGTCCAAAAGAGTTGTGCTCTGTTATAACCATCTTATTCTTACCGGAATATTCATTTCCCATTCGAAATAATCCCAGTGGTAGTTGAGACCTAGTAAATTCTATTCTATCAGGAAGACCAGGCAGTATAAAGGGCTCGGAATCAGAGTCCACCTTTGTATGAGGCGAGTGCCGTTCGAGACTATCTCCACAGCAGTCAGCAAAGCAACAATTACCGTTGAAGATGATTCTTGGAACTTCGACCTCGTCAGTCGCATCGGCCACCCAACGGTGGAAGGGATCGGTGACTATGCAGTCTGGGCGGCGATCTTTCAGAAGTTGCTTAAGGGGTTCTTGTAGAGCAGAGGTGTCGGTAACTGGCGGGGCAGACATGTCGATTTTGCTCAGTCCAGCATCATCGTCTGCAGGGCAAGAGATTACTCGAAGAATGAAGAGGTTGATGTCGAGCCCAGATTGCTGGTCTCTGTAGATGGATTTTTGGAATACGGCTACATCATTTGGGAAGGTGATTATGGTGGATTTCACACCGTGGGTTGAGAACAGTCTGGCGAGATCGATCATTGGGATCAAATGGCCTCCACCCACAAAGGGAAAAAAAAAGATTTCTAGACAACGAGCTTGAGATCCCATGAGGTGACGAGATGGATATGAGAGAAAATGGTGGAGAGAGCAACAGTGAAAGCTAAGTGAAATGACGGATCAAATTGATTCTACTGAAGCAAATTGATTGGCAAATGATATTGCCACGGCAAAAATCTTAATGCCACAGCTACTTTTTCCTCAAATATCAATAATGCCCTTGTCAAAGTCAATGTCAAATTTTCCACAACTGTATTGACGGGAAAATTATTGTATGCATGTGATTCCAATCGTATAATATATTTTGTGATTTATAATTATTTATATTTATTAATTTATATTATAGAATATTTTAATTTTAAATTTTTAAAAAAAATTAATAAATATGAATAAATATAAATTATAAGATGTACATAAAATTGTATGTGTTAATGTATATAAAATTTTTTTACATTGACATCTCTGTTCTTTTCTTGTTCCGGTCTCCAATTGAACTCCGAACATAACCCAAATGATCTTCGTAATAATATCGCATCTAATTTTAACTCTTTAGTAAACATCAAATTTAATAGGCAGAAAATAAAATGCGATGGAGAACAACAGGGAAGGGCAGAGTGGAGACTAAAAAGTTCTACGTGCTGATTTTAGTAGAGGAGGTTGGGTTTAAACGAGGGGAAATTTTTATGTTTTCTGATTAGTATGGTCTATTTTTGTTGGTTTTTCGTTTTGGGTAAAGAAAGAAGGGAAAAAATTTGCGGGGAAGGCTGTTAAGCTGTCGAGAAGATGAAGATACTGAGAGAAGAGGAGTTTGGAATTGGAAGTAGGCCGCAAAGTGAGCTGTGGAGATCTGATGATGTTTTGACTAGTGAAGGGTATTGTAGGCATTTGATGAAATATAGCTGTGGCATTAAGATTTTTGCTGTGAGAATATCATTTGCCAAATTGGTTTTGGCAAAATGTAGCAACATATGATGGATGGAAAGAGGAACAAGTGGATGTTAATATGTTATGTTGAATTTTGCCAATGTATATATATTATGTTGAAGTTTTTTCCGATGATAGTCTAAATTATAATCATATATTTGATATAAGGAAAGTCGCCAAAATAGTCTTTTAATTTTTTTATTTTAGTCAAAATAGTCTTTTAACTTTTTTTTTAACCAGAATAGTCCCTCAACTTTTTTTTAGACAGAATAGACCTTCAACTTTTATTTTTTAATCAAGAAAGTCCTTTTATGGTGGAGCCACCATAAAAATCTTTTTCTTTTTTTTGATAAATTTCACATAAAATGACTACTTTGGCTAAAAAACAAAAGTTGAAGGACCATTCTGGCTATAAAAAAAGTTGAAGGAATATTTCGGCTTAAGTGGTTGATAAAAAAGTTGAAGGACTATTTCAGCGATTTTCCCTTTGATATATTTAGAATATTTATGAGATATTTTGATAAAAATATTACTTTATATTTTTAATAAAAATGATGCATATAAGATAATTATAATTATTAAATATTTGTTTATTATTACCTACTATAATTACTTTAAAATTTTTAAACACAAAATAATTTTTAAATCAATAACTAATCAAGTGGGATCCTATGTAGTTTAGCTGGCCCAAGAGAGATGTTATGGACTTTATTAGTACAGTGAGCATTACGAAACTCCGCTACCATTAGCGCAAAAAAGCACAATATGTAGCCTTCAGTTCCTTACCACCAGCAGAATTGGTAAGTGTCACGAAACTTCTACTTGACACGACACCCGAACGTGTCAAGGCGGAATAAGAAACTCGCATCAGTATCAAAAAATTTTCAATCGAATTTTCAGTCAGCCTCACACACTCGTATTTAGTTTTCACTCGTTTTGCAAACAGGCACTCACTCAAGGACACACGAAACCGAAATTTTAGACAACCCACAAGAATATAGCACAACGCAATGAAAGTAAACAGCACATAAACGATTTACGGCCCTAGGCCAACCCTTGCAACACTTTATTTCTGTTAAAAGCTTACAACGGTACTTTTTACAAACACTTGGTGTGCAGAACACTCTTGGTCTAAATCCAAACGGATTCCTCTCTATGCCAAGTCTCTGACTACCAATATTTATAGAGAAAGTGCGGTTGACAAGCCCAACCGCTTAGCTTTGCTATTTTAAGACATATAAATACTAGAGTTAAATAAATCTTAACATATATGTATAGATATATTATATATAGATATTTTAATAAATATTTAAGTATATATAATTATTTAACTCTAGTATTTATATGTATTAAAATGAAATTAGTAATCTATTTAATTAGTTATCAAAACAAAAATGTTACATTAATAAGTGGTACACTTATATTAATGTATAAGTACATAAAATATACATAATTCCCTTAATTATATATAAAGAAAATATATTTAAGTATTAAGAAAAAATAATATTATCAATTATTAACATATTTAATTATTAAAAATTAAAAATATTAAAACTAAAATATTATGTATACAAATATATTAATATGTTATTATAATTATAGATCCTCATACACATATATATTGTTCAACTTATTTGACTGATATGTGACCATCAAAGTTGAACAACTTGTTGGACCGATAAATCAATCAAACCAGATAGTTAGTTTGAGTTGGAAGTTAAAGTCTCTCTCTATATATATATATATATATTGTTCAACTTATTTGTTCGATATTTGACCAAAAAAGTTGAATGAATTACTGGACCAATAAACCAGTTAAATCAGTAACTGTAAATCAGTATTTATCCGTTAGTTTGATTTGGAAGTTAAGGTTAGAGTTGAATGAAAGAGTCAATCAATTAACTTAATTTTAAATTAAAATCAAGTTGAAAGTTAAATAAAGGGTTAAAAGCAAAATGCCCACTCCAATTATATTACCTCAGTTGCAAAATACCCCATAAACAATTTTAATAGGCATTTTGCACCCTTGACATGTGATCAACTATTTAAAATATTATTTTTGTTGAAAATTGACCATTATACCCCCAATACATTAGTTAAGTGAATGTCATTTTCTTTTTTCCTTTATTTATTTTCTCTCTCTTATTTTTTATTTTATTTTTTCTATTCCTTTTTTTCATTGTTAAAAATTTATATTACTTCTAATATTTTATTTATTATAACATCTAATTTTACATGTATCTTATGATTTAATTTTTAAATGAGAATATATTATAATAAAATAAAGTATATCTTATTATAATACAGAATTTGCAATGAATTATTAATACTAAAATTAACGAATAAAAATGTACACAAAAATATAGCCTAAAAAATTTAAAGAATTTATTCTAAGAATACAAATAAAAATTGTGCATGTAGAGTCATTCGACATATTTTGGCTAAATTTATTGTACTTTATATTAACAAGTTATAATATTTGATATTATGCTTTATTATTGTTATGCCAAAAATAAGATTTTACATGAATTCTCATTTCTATAATATATGTTTATGTTAAGAGTAATTTTTTTACAATTTTTTTTTCTCGATACTTATTTTATTTGTAGTTGGTTTGTTTGTAATAGTATATCATTAATAAATACACAAACTGTACATTGAAATAAAAAAATATTACTTGTAATATAAAGTATATTTATTTTATAAATTAAATTATATAAACAAATAAAAATTAGAACTGATGCATGACCAAAATTAAAGTTGTAAAATTATTTAGTAGTATGGAGATTGTATAGACCCTTCTTAGTCATTTAGTAATAAAATTATTTTGTAATTGGTTTATTATAATATATTTCAGTTTAAAAATTAAATCAGAAGATGCATGTAAAATTAGATGTTATAATTAATAAATATAAGAAGTAATATAATTTTTTAACAATGAAAAAAAGGATTAGAAAAAATAAAATGAAAAACAAGTGAGAGAAAATAAATAAGAGACAGCTTAACAGGAAAAAAGAAAATGACATTTCACTTGACTAATGTATTGGGGGTACAATGGTCAATTTTCAGCAAAAATAATATTTTAGAAAGTTGACCACATGTCAAGGGTGTAAAATACCAATTAAAATTATTTAAGAGGTATTTTACGACTAAAGTAATAGTTGGAGGGGCATTTTGCTTTTAACCCTTAAATAAATCATTGACTGGATTGGTTAGATCAATTTGTCCGACTTTTGAATACAATAAAAGAACTTGGTGATTTTTTTTTTCTTTTTTGGTAAATAACTTTAAACTACCCTTATCCCAAATTCCCAACTGCCAGCTGCCATAAACGTTACCAAGACACATGTCTGGACCGGACCACGTGGAGTGGGGTCCACCCTCCAAATTCAACGGTGAAGATCTTGTGCCATAGATTACCCTTTGGGGTTACCGCGCCACAAAATATTTCTAAGCCGCCCAGTATATAAACGCCACTTCACCCATACCTCTCTCTTCGCACCGAGCAGTTCGCCAAGCTGCCCTTCCTTTTTTACCCTCCTCTCTCTTCCTGTCGACGGCGATTTTACCCTCCCTCCGTCGGATCTCCGACTTATCCTCCTTTAATTCACCCTTCCCTCTCCTCTCTCTATTTATATAAAAAGCTAAAAAAAAAAAAAAAAAATCGTCGTCCAAAAAAAATCAAAAACATCTATTCTTTGATTTTCTTTTTTTTAATATATTTTCCACAAAAGCGAAAATTTCGGAATTTTTTTTTTTCCAAATTTGGGCTTTCGATTATTTTTTTTGTGCTGCTGATTTCGCGAATAACAAGAGGAGAGGGAACCCAAAAAAAAAAAAAAAAAAAAAAAATCGAAAAATTTTCCGAAAAATATAAAATATTTGCTAATTTTTTGAGCTAGGGTTTTTTAGTGGAGATGGCTCAGGTTCAGTTGCCGCAGCCGGTGATGAATGTGAATGTTGGTGTTAGTGGTGGTGCGAATCCTCAGTTCGTTCCGACGTCGCTTTATGTAGGTGACTTGGATTTTAACGTCACCTCGATTCTCAGCTTTACGATCTGTTCAACCAGGTCGGACAGGTGGTTTCGGTTAGGGTTTGCAGGGACTTGACTACTCGCCGGTCACTTGGATACGGTTATGTCAATTATGGCAATCCCCAAGATGGTTAGATAAATTACTCTTACTCCTGCAATTAACCCTTTTTTTTTTTTCTTCTAATATTTGTTGCTGCTTTAATTAAAATTGATCTCCAATTCCTGAATTTGGAGGTAAATGTGGCTGCTAAACGAGCTGATGTTGTAATTATTCTTCGAATGGAGTATCATGGTGACTAATAATGTTGGCAATTATTATTTTAGATTCACATGACAGTTGGGCTTGTGGAATATTTGGTAATGCAATTGCGTCTTTAAGAGAGGGTCTTTTGTTTTTTTTTTTTTGGAGGGTTGGAAAGATATATGCAGTATTCGAGCTTCCTCGTTTTCTCCCTCAGGATTTACTACTAATTTATCTATGTTAAGCCCAATTCCTTACTGTTTCTGAAGTGACTGTGTTTGAAAGAGGGAATTTTTTAGTCTTTGACTAATATATCAAATTGGTATTTTAGTTGCTTCCTATCCTGTCATTTCGGGTTTGGTCCTCTTTTTCCTTGTGCTGCTAACCCTATGTCTTCATTATCATGGCAGCTGCTCGGGCTCTAGAGATGCTGAACTTCACTCCTCTGAATGGGAAGCCTATTAGAGTAATGTATTCTCATCGAGACCCCAGTGTACGGAAAAGTGGTTCTGGGAATATATTTATCAAGGTACGGAGCTATATATATATATATTTTTTTTTTTTGGGGACCTGTACATTATATTAATATGGCCTAATTTTTTATAAGATTTTTGCTCAGCAGTGAATTTCTTGTTGAGGTTTCTATTTTTTTAATTATCTCTATTAACAGAATTTAGACAAGGCAATTGACCACAAAGCTCTGCACGAAACATTTTCTACATTTGGAAACATTCTCTCTTGTAAGGTGGCAACAGATGTTTCTGGTCAATCAAGGGGGTATGGATTTGTGCAGTATGACAGTGATGAAGCTGCCCAAAAAGCTATTGAGAAACTCAATGGCATGCTGTTGAATGATAAGCAAGTATATGTAGGACCATTCCTCCGAAAGCAAGAAAGAGATATGGCCGTAGACAAGACAAAATTTACTAATGTATTTGTAAAGAATCTCTCAGAATCGACCACTGATGAAGACCTAAAGAAAGTATTTGGTGAATTTGGAACATTAACTAGTGTTGTAGTAATGAGGGATGAAGATGGAAAGTCAAAATGCTTTGGATTTGTAAACTTCGAGAACCCTGAAGACGCTGCAATAGCTGTTGAAGCCCTCGATGGATATAAATTTGATAACAAAGAATGGTTTGTTGGAAAAGCCCAAAAGAAATCTGAGAGAGAACAAGAATTAAAACTTCGTTTTGAGCAGAGTGTTAAAGAAGCTGCTGACAAGTCACAAGGGTTGAACCTCTATATAAAAAATTTAGACGACAGCATTAATGATGATAAAAGTAAACTTATGGAACTCTTCTCTCCCTTTGGCGTGATAACTTCATGCAAGGTCTCTGGTGCCTCTCCTTTGTTTTAAAGCATCTTTCTATTCAGTTACTTTATCATGGAAGTCAAATCATTATAGTGTTCCATTATTTGACAGGTTATGCGAGATCCCAATGGCATCAGCAGAGGATCTGGTTTTGTTGCATTCTCGACCCCTGAAGAAGCTTCAAGAGCTGTAATTCGTGGTTTTGTACTTTTGAAATTTCCTCACTATGTGTATTCCTCCATTCAATTGACAATGTAAGAAGAATTTTATTCCTTGCAACAGCTTTCCGAAATGAATGGAAAAATGGTTGTCGGCAAACCCCTCTATGTTGCTCTTGCACAGAGAAAAGAAGAGAGAAGAGCAAGGTTGCAGGTATATTTTAGTTATCTTTCACTTCGAATTGTAGACAAAACTCATGAAAGATAGGACAATCTAATTTAGAAGACAGGTTTAGGTATTCTTGATTTTATGAAAAGAAATAATTTCCGTGGATGCTCTGCTTTTGTGATCAAAGAATTGAATTTGTCTCATTTGATATTTATGAAATTTAATCTTTTCGGTCACAACTTGGCCCCTGTCTCTCCCCCTTTTGAGACTGTGGTGACATTGTTTCTTAGCATGAACCGTTTTACTTCAGTCTGGTGCGACTAGTCAGATGTGCATGGGTAATTTTTCTTGCATCATTGCAGGCTCAATTTTCTCAATTGCGTCCAATTGGAATGGCACCTTCTGTTGGTCCTCGTATGCCGTTGTACCCCCCCGGTGGTCCAGCAGGTATAGGGCAACCGATATTTTATGGACAGCCACCACCAGCAATCATTCCTCCCCAAGTAAGCTCATTCTTCATATGAAACTTTTTTTATTTTTTATTGTTTTTAACCTGGCTCATTTCCTAAAATGAGGTGATTAGAGCATGCTTGTTGGCTTTAAGCACAATATATTATGAAGTTTTGTTCTTTTGCTATGTTGTCTTGGATTCAAGGCTTCAATGGCGGAAGTTACAAAATTTTGCATCAATTTTTGTTTCATTTGTCAGTGTCTTGTGAGACTGCAGAATTTCAGACCTGAATATGAGCAACTATAAGTTTAAGATATCGTCTTCAACATGATATTCCAGGCAGATAACATTTGTATTGAACAAGATGTTCTTTTTCTTGTACAGAATAACTTTGCCATTAAGTTATAAATGAGTATGTTATATGTGGTAATAGACTGATGCAAGCAATCAAAGTTCATAAAAAAGCACCATTCCAGTGTAATATAAACTATAAAGGTGTTGATGGACAATTGTGGTGGTTTTACGATGTTATCAACTCATTCTTCCTATGTCAATTGGTTTATTTATTACAGAGAGTTCTCTTTATGTACCTCAGTGAGATTTGTCAAGCTGTAAATAGAATGTGGTAGCACCACTATAGTTTCACATTAGTACGTGTTCATTCCTAATTGTTTGCTCTATTGCATTTCATTTGACATACTGTGGAAGAGATGTGCAGGGCTCTCTATGAAGTCATGGTAGAAAAGGACATCCAGTATTGTTGGAGGATATAGGAGCTTGTTTGGCAAAAGAAAAATGCAGGAAAAATTTATCCTGAATAAATCTTAGGAACTGGTCCATAAATCTGAAAGTAGATTATAGGCAAGTAAAGCTAGTTGAGATAGGTCCACAGTCAGTTGAATGTGTCTGTACTTTATAGTTTCTCCATAGACACGAGCATTTGCAACTATCTTGGGCCACATTTTTCCACTCTTTCAAAACCTTGCAAATTGTGTTTAATGATTCACTTAAGTTTTTCTTCACAGTTCATCTCTGCCGATTTCAGTTTTGTTAAGAGCACTGCCTCCCTTTTTTTGTGTGTGTGTGTGTGTGTGTTTGGGTGGGTTGGGGGTGCGGGAGGGGTTAGGTGGCGGTTAACCGTCTGACAATGATCTATCTCTTGAATGTACATTGAAATACTTAGAGACATTTGATACATGTTTTGGCTGATGTATTGAATGAATGGAGAATTTAGGATTTGAATTGATTTGTACAATTATGCTGAGCACAACCTTTTGTATTTTGTTTACTTGTCAGCCTGCTTTTGGCTATCAACAGCAACTTGTTCCTGGTATGAGGCCTGGGGCTCCAATGCCGAACTTCTTTGTGCCAATGGTTCAACAAGGGCAGCAAGGACAGCGTCCTGGTGGCAGGCGAGCTGCAGCTGTTCCTGTGCAGCAGGGTCAACATGCAGTTCCATTCATGCAGCAACAGGTTTCAGAGAGGATTTTCATTTTATATTTTTTAAGCTATGAGGATCAATTTTCAGTTCTTTTTTCATCTCATTTTCATTATGTCCGACAGATGCTTCCAAGGGGGCGTGGATATCGTTACCCTCCAGGGCGTGCCATGCCTGATGTCTCCATGGCAGGTCTTGCTGGAGGCATGCTTTCTGTACCATATGATATGGGTGGCATGCCATTGCGTGATGTGGTATCTCAGCCAGTTCCAATTGGGGCTTTGGCATCCTGGATCTGATGCCCTTGCGAATGCATCTCCTGCTGATCAGAGGATGGTAGGCTGATATTTGATACTCTTTAAATTATCTATTTGTGTGTTTGAGTTCTCCTCATAAAAAGACTATGGATGTGTGTCCTTTGTAATTTTTTGTGGGTTTGGGGGGTTTCAGTGAAGTTCTGGCATGTAGGCAACATCTACATATTTTATGGTTTTATTTTCAGTTAAGTTCTGTCACGTAAGCCACAAATTTTCAATTATACAAACTTTTGGGAGCACCATGCTATTCTTGTTAGTGTTGAAGTTTGTTGAAAGACGTTCACTGCAAAAATTCAAAGAGTTCACTGAGAAAATAAGGTTTGCCTTTAATGAAGAAAATTTCGAGCTCTGTTTTCCATAAAAACAAACAAATAAACAAACCAAGTAGGGTTAGCTAAAAGGTCCCACCGAGATTTGAACTGGTGGGTTGGTTTGGGAGTAGATGTTATAGGAACACAGAGGTTGCAGTTGTTTTGTCTAATTTATACAATCATGAATAATTCTCCAAGAGAATATTCTTGCGGCATAATATTCAATCTTACTTGAATGTTTGACTGTGTGTCCTCTATAACGAGTTTTCTTGAGCATTCTCTAATTGGAGAATCTAAATTTTTTGGTGTTTGTATTGTTTTCCCCGTTTTGCCATGTGGCTCTGATTATATACTTAGTCTTGAAGTTATTTTAATTCTTATTGGGATGGTCTTCGTGTGCACTTGACTAAGTAGCATGATGTCACTGTGCAGATGTTGGGTGAAAGTTTATATCCACTTGTTGAACAGTTGGAGCCTGAGACAGCAGCCAAGGTTACTGGCATGCTTTTGGAGATGGACCAGACAGAGGTTCTACACTTGCTCGAGTCACCAGAAGCCCTGAAGTCCAAGGTTGCAGAGGCTATGGAGGTCCTCAGGAATGTTTCTCAGCAACAGCAGGCCAACAATCCTGCTGAGCAATTGGCGTCATTGTCCTTGAATGATGTTATAGTTTCTTAAGTGGCTTTTGAGTGAGCCCATTGGCGAGTTGATACTAAATTGTTCTTTGGTTTTGAAAGATGAGGGTGGGAACTTGAGTCGGTTCTTTGTAGTGAATGTACTGGTTAAACAATATTCATACATTGTTTGCTCGCTTGCTGCTTGGTTTTGAAGACACTTTTTGTTAGCTCCACCGCTGTCCCTGCACAAAAAGAAGCCAAAACAAAGGTTCTATTCCAACCAAAAGGAACTCTGCTCATGGTCAATTTCATACATTAGCAATTCCACAAGTTGGTTACTGAAATCCTGGCACTCCAACCTCCCAAAGCTTACGGGCATTCTGCATGATATCTATTCATGACGTCAAATATGAACAAGTTTGCTAATTTCACAATTGTTTATGAACAAATTCTCATTGATTAATATTATTCAAAAATCCATTCGTAATATTCACAAAACCTAAAAAATGATGCAGCAATACATGCACTATCATCGACCCCATCAATTATTATGACAGGTCAACCATAACTTGCGATAACAATCTACTAAAAAGTAAAAACAAGAAATCAGCTGTTAGATCCGATTCTTAAGCATCTTGTTGAACAACGTGCCTCTGTCTGATCCCTACACCAGGAGCATCTCGTTCATTCTGAATCAAGCTGTGTTCATTAGAGTTTTGTGTTTCTTCTGAAACACCGTCTTCATTTTGTCTCTCCAGCACACCTTCACCATAGTTATGAAGCCTCCTACCAACCAGGTAGCGGTCATCCCGTATAGAATTATGCAGGTTTTTGAACCACATGTGAAATCTCTTAGCACAGTACCACACTAGACCGAGTCCAAGACAACCCAACCAGGCAAACCGATATATAGCTGAGTTGACTACTAATGGGTAGCCAAATACTGGAAACACTCCTCTGGCTAAAACATAGGGAACACACAAGGCAGTAAGCAACTTCATAATTATTGGAAAGACTATTTCTCTAAGCACCCAAAAGCCCTGTAACCTAGAGAAACCATCCTCCCTAACTCTTTGGCAAATTTGATTCGCCAACTCTCATCCACCAAAGGCAACACTTGATCCAGCATGACCTGTTTGAACAATTCATAAAGTAAAGAAATATAAGATCATTCTGAATATATTCCAAGGCTTGACTAATTGATCTGAGCACATAAAAAATCAGTTTCGCAGTCGGAAAGATGCAAAACAAATTTATCTTACACAATTATAAACATATTAAAATATGAGCTCAATTCATTTTCATCTCTTTCCCACCATAGACTTTATACAGTGGACGATAAGTGAGTCTCGAGTGAAAACCACAGTAATCAATAAAGTTGGTTCATGTTATCCCCCATTAGTAAGCTCCCCCAAAGGCATTATTAAAAGATTACATAAAGGTTGACGCAGTTCCAAGGGTAAGGGCCCCATACTGTTTCATGCCATATTCCAGAAGAGCTAATCATGGTTTTAGGAATTACTTTTGTACACTACAATAGGAAAGTAACAAAATTATGGTAAAAATGAATGTTATTCTCATGAAGGGCCAGCCTAGTCCAGATCTTAAGAAAGATTAATCCAAGAGCCCAATCCTGATATAAAAGGAAAACTGGACTTTCGTTCACAGGCACGCGCATAGGTACAATCACCAATAGTTCAAACAGCAGTCCAATTAAAACGGGAATTACAAAGATCTGGAAGACAGAGTGAAACAGAGTTAATAATAGGGAAATCACTTAACATTAATGAAAAGTGTGTCACTGAATTGCACATACCCATATTGATAATAGTACAGTACTCTTAATGACAATCCCACACCATTTCCAAATTTGCTTTAGTAAAAGTGTAGCCCTCCTCGTTCTTATCTGCTCAATTGAGTACCTTGCTCCAGCTACAGCAGTCCAAATGACATAACTTCCAATCACAAAAGCATACAAGTCTGAAGGCCCCCCCCCCCAAAGAAAAAAAAGAACATGTTATTTCTCATCCCAATAACAAAGACATAAAGAGTTGCTAAGAGTTAAAGCCACAAAGTCCATAATATTACCGTTACCACTTTATTCCATGTGTTATTGGGAGAAGCGGTAGGGCATTGAAAAGTGCTCGTCCAAGTGAAATGGGTACAACTATCAGAGAAGAGTTGAAGATAAGCAGAGTCATCCAAGCCACCACCAACAGCAACACTATGCGAAGCACAAAGCTGCACCTGCTGGAAAATGAAATTAGATTGTGTAAGAAACATGTAGAAAAGAGTTAAAATAACCTGAGTCACAAAGCCATTAGACTATAAGACTGATTCAGTATAAAAGAAGGGATTTGTGGAATAATTGACAAAGAATTCTTAGTCGTAAAAACAAAAGGTAGAATAGGCAGTAAGGGGGAAAAAATAGAAATAGAAAGAACACAAAAGGGAATCTAGTAGTTCTCAAATAAGTTTCAGCTCAACAATAGAATTTCATTCAATTGAATTTCACCATATATAGAAATCTAGCCTTGGAGGCCAAGACTTCTGTAGGATTAAGCTAACTTAAGAAATAAATATGCTAAAAAGGAGAATGGAAATTTGAATAGCTAAGCCAGATTTGAAGAATTAAAGTTAGACACCAACAAAGACCCTAATATCAGAAATTTCATTATATCACCCAAGATTAAAATATAGCTATAAAATGTCAAATAACTAAACCTTGAACAGTCCTTAATGAATTTTTGCAATCAACAAAACGCCATTGGCTGCATAAACTAAGATGGTTAGAGTCACCCAAAACCAGAAATTTTAGTTTTACCACAAATTTTATGTTCTTTAACAAGTGATAGTAATTGCATATGGGGAAAGTACAGATCTTTGCCTCGCTGCAACTTACTCCGTATCAGAGTGCTCATCACTGTCACCCTCCTGAGACATACTAGGATTCGCTACCGCATGCCTTGCTCTGTTCACATCTTCAGGGGCAAGTCCCACTAGGGCTCTATCCTGCCTCCCAAAATCCCCGTTTCCGTTGTCCTGAGCACCGTTGTCCTCAGGTCTAGGAAGTAAATAGTCAGTCAAACCAAGTGCCCTTATTGTTACCAACTGCAGTAAACCAGTATCGGAGAAGGGACTTGATTGTTGTCCTCAACTTGAAATGCTCAATAGCAAAAGGGATGCAGATTTGAAAGAGCAGCATGTCAGCAGGGATTTCAGTAAACGGATCCGATACACTGAAAAAAAAAAACAAAAACAAAACAAAGGACAACACAAATTCAAACACACGACGAAAATTTCGGAAATGATGATATTACTTGTCAGAGGGGAGAGAGAGAGAGAGAGAGAGAGCCAACTTACGAAATATCTAGAGGGAAAATTGAGGGAGCCATTCTCATAGCGAGTTTAACAGGTAAAAAGACCAACATCACTATCAAACTCCCATAAACAGCAACAGACAACAGAACTCTACGAGCATGCTTGTGCACAGGATCATCAATAAGATCCCGGAATGGATTATAGTTTGGATCAGCTGGATCTCGAAGAAAGTAAAGCACTCCATTACGTAAAACCTACAGACAAACACAAGATGATTTGTAAGTCCAAAGCATAATATGAACAAAGATATTGATTAACTATTTTGCTTGGCAGAGTTATACCCCTCGGAGAAGGCTGACAAAAATACTTATTTGCAACATGTAGACGATCCCTACAACCCAATGAACCAAAGAGCTTGCCAATGGAGAAACTGAAAAAAATTCCACTCTTTGTGCAATAGATTTCCCGAACATTCTTATTGTGCAGACATCCAACCACCAACCGCACATCAGAGGGAAAACTCCAAGTTCAATCACCAAAAGGAAAGCAACCTTTATCATGGTCATCAGATGCCTCATTGCAGCCACAAACTGCCTTAGTAGTGATGGAATAGTCTCTACAATAGAAGCAATACCATAGACCCTCCCCATGGTCAAAGGCTCTCCTCTAGTGTATCGAATTAATGCAACAACTCCAAGGTAAAAGAAGATCAGGGAACAGATAAACATATAACCCACAGCAAGAGTGGTAACATCTGACAGACGCGATGGCCCAACAGCTTGTTCCTTTAGCAATTGGTCAGCTGAAAAGGAGGCAGTAAGGTTGTTTGATCCTTCATTCAGCCCTGTTCCATTGACCTTCAACAATCCAGCAACCTGGCCAAGTAAACTGCTTTCCTGGTTATCAGATGTCAAATTTGCAACAGCAGTCAATGCATTCTTCAATGTCATATTTGCCAAGGAGAGGGCTGATTCTGTAAGTGGCATGACCGTTGACAACACTGGGCTAGTAGCAGATGACACTAGCCATGACAAATAATACAGTATAACTCGTCCCAACGAGAAGGGCACAAAAATTACTACTCCAAGGAATATCATGTTGCTTGCAAGAACCTGTAAGAAGCAAAGAGAATGAGTATATCCTCTTAGCTCTTTCAGAACTGAGAAAATGCCACTAAGATAGCAAAAATGAAAGGTATGGACGCTGATCATATTTAAACCCATACACAGCTCAGGTTGGTAAAATAGACAGTGAACTATAGTAAAATTAATATTGACACACAGATCAAAGCAAATACGGTCACAGTGAATGCATTTTCAACCAGGTGAAATACAGGTCCCTGCATTCCAACCAGCTCATCAAATGGCACATCCTCTGCTCCATCCGCATCATCCAAACCATCAAACATCTGTTCAACATGAGGTTCGAGACGAGCAGCTGGCATCTCCCACTGAGCAGCAACATTTTCCGGATTCCTTCTGATTATTTGACCAGCACCACCAACTCCCTGTGCCCCTACAGCATCTTCACCATTTCCATCACCTGGAGCATTTCTATTAGCTTGACCAGGAAGTCTTCTTGCAGCTCTGGCTCCATTTCTTTCTCCTTCATCTTCCCTGTCAGTGTCTTGACCTCCAAGCTCTCTTACGTGTCTAAAATAATCCCTCAATGAAGTTGCCCCAAGAAAAATAAACACAATGCTTGCAGAAAGCAGAAATCCATGCAGGCAATCAGTAAGAATTACGGTAGTAGATATGTGACTCAGAAACAGTCTCTGGGCTTCACCGAAACTTCTAACAATTACTGTACAAAGCCAATCTCCAAATCCAAAATGTAATGAAAGGGATAATCAGAAGCCAGACAGAAAGTACAAAACTAAGGCGCAAGAAGAACTGTAGGACGTGACAAGCTTTCACTGCCATCCCAACAACAAATTCCCTAAATGGAAGCCTTGCAGGAGCGTTCTCAGAATAAACCGGAGAGAAAGAAAATGCATGTTTACAGACCTGCAACGCATTTCAAGATAGAACGTGGGTCAAGAAACATAATGGTCATCCAGAACAAATATAACAACGATTCATCCAATATAGTTATCCTTAACAAATATATACAGAAACAAATATAGTTATCCTTAACTTCTTTTAAATTTCTAATACACCAAGTCTACCTAAGGGAACTGAGGAAATGAAATGAAAATGCAAACAGAATTGTAATTTCAGAGAATATTGTAGATAATCTGGCACATAAAAAAGCACAAGACAACAGACGGATTAAAATTTATGACTTGTTTGCAGATAAATTTCTTGAAAGTATAACAAAAGCATTAAATTCGGTACAGTTGAATCTCGAAGGAAAATCAATTTCTTCTCATATCTTTTCTATTTCTTCCCAAGCTCAGGATTCAAAACAAGCCTTAACAGGAATCTCATTTTCACTTCTTCAGACTCGTAACATTCTAAATGGTATCAAAAAAAATCATACTATTTAACAGACCGGTAATCAAATATAAGAAGAGACTATTTTACATGCCCAAGTTCCTACACAGCTAAACCTAATTGGAAAAAAAAAATCCTAAACAAAAAATTCAGATCACCTGCATGCACACGATTTTTTAACAAAAAAAAAAACATACAACTAATTTCAGAACCACCGAACCTCGCATTGGCGAGCATTGCTGTGATTGAGCCACTGAAGAAGGCAATCTTGATGAACAAATTTGATGCTACCGCTGCAGGCGCAAGGGTACTGGAGAGGATTCTCGTCATCACCAGGATTCCGGCAGATCCTGCAGACGTCTCCCTCATCATCGTCTTCATCGAACCTCCTCGCCGCCACAGTATTACTAATCGCCTCCTTCGCTTCCGACGAAGAAGCCGACACCAAAGAATCCGCCTTTATTAGCGATGCTGAAATCGGTCTTCCTTCTCCACCATCGCTATTCGCCGGCACCGCCGTTGCGATCTCCATGAGAAATTAGGGTTTAGGCGATAGAAATCCTTCTATCCACGAGAATGGTGGATTTGGGAAGAAGGGACCGATCGGGCCGAATGCGGGCCGAGATGCTTTGATATTTAACGTTGAGGGTTGTTTTGACTTTTTAACATGACTTTTTTTTGCAGATAGACGCGTTTTTTTCTTTTCTTTTTTTTTTCCTCCATTTAGATTCTTCAAAATGAATTACAGTATCCATCCCAGAACTATTCCTAATTTGTACTTTGACCCAAATTAACAATTTTAATATTTTTAATCTAATAAATTACATTATGTAGCTTATTAAGCATTATTTAAATCGATTAGAAACGAATAAGCTGCTAATCATTCTTGAAAATGAAAATGCATTAATATCATTTGTTTATTTAGATACTGTTATTATTCACTTTTATTAAAATCTTTTCATTACACACAAAAATTAATGATTTCATAATTTATTTGAGCAATATGTTATGAGAGAATCTTACTGTTCTTTTTAGGGAATCATTCTGTTTACTTTAAAAACTTGTACAGTATAAACCTTTAAAACACATGATGTTATATTGTATAATCATTTAAAACACAAATGAATGGTTCTTTAAAAGGGATGTAGAATTTTCCTATGTTATGAAGTAGGAAATTTTTAAGATCCTATCAGAACATCATATGTACTTTAATATTATATTATACAATTGTTTAAAATATATAGTATTGTAATATTCAAATATTAAAAATACAAGGATATGGCATCCTAACGGGAATATATAATTTTTCTATAAAATAATAGTAGTATATGAAACTATAGATACTTAAGGTTGAGTTTGAGAGTTTAGGAAGAAAGAGAAAAGAAGGGAAAGTTTTTTAATAAGGATGGAAGAGAAGAGAAGGAAAGTTTCCTTCAAATTGTTTGGGAGTTTTAGAATAAAAATTTCATTAATATTAGTATTCTATTAAAATGTTCCTTCTTTTGATTCTATTTTCTTCATAAGTGGAAGGAAAGTTTTTTTTTTTAATTTTATCCCTCAATTTTCCGTCTTTTCCCTCCAATTAAAATTCTCAAACAACCTAAAAATTTTAACTTTCCCTCCTGTTCTCTTCCTTCCATCCAAACTCACCCTAAGTGATATATAATTGATAGTTAGGGTACAAACTGCAAATCGATATAGTTCAAGGTGTAAATTGCAATTGACGCGATTTATGAAGGCGGTTAGATTTTGGGCGAAGACGTGGCAGAATGTTAGTGTTGAAATTGAAGTCTTGGTCAGGTTTGTCAGGCGTTGAATCCTTACAAATTTCTAGAGAATTACTCCCATAGGGCCTTTCTAGTGGGTTGGGCTTTTATGAATACGAATGTTTTGTCTATCTTTGTACCATAAGAAAACTTTCTTTGAGCCCAAGCTCTATACCTTGTGTAATACTGTTTACATTGAAAAAATGTATCCAGCCCATGATTATTGTGTATACCCGTGAACCAAGTCCAACATTGCAACCACAAAAAATTGGAGGAGAAAATTCCCTTTGAGTGTGCATCAATTGTTTCTTGTAAAATCTGAGAAGATTGATATATTTGGATTATTTAACAAAAATAATATGAGGTAAATGGTTTTGTTTTGAAAAGAAATATGTATGAGTTTTAATTTTGGAGAACACTTTTAATCATGCTTGAATGACAAGATAAATAAATTGAAGTTGTAAAAGTAGTAATACAATTTTCATACCCACTTGTTCTTTGTCATGCTTTCTCAACTTTGATTTTTTCTATTATTTTGCATTCATTCTGTAATCTCATTTCTTGATTACTGTTTATCTTACATATATCACTAGGGGTATTCATTCTTATTCGTAAACCTGAAAAATCTATCGAACCGATTACCCCGATTTCAACTAAAAAAAAAAGGTATCCGAACGCATTTTGAAACCGGGTCGGTTAGAAAGTCAGGTCACTTAGATTGAGGGTTGAGTACTGGGTCATATTTTTTTGACCCGTCAAGTACCCGACCGATCAATTTCAGGGGTAATTTTATAAATTTGGTTAATAAAGTTTTATTAGAAGTTAATATTTACTAGAGTTATTCGTAACCTCTCACCATTTCTTCTTCAGTTCATTCTCTTCCTCTTCCTCTTCCTCTTCAACCACTTTCTGCTCTTCCCTTTCTCTTCCTGGCATCTTTGTTCCTTACACTCGCGTCCGTTAAGATATATTTTGTGACTTAATTGTTGTTGCTATTGACTATTGCTACTTGCTTATTTTTTGCTATTGGGATGCAATGTTGGGACGTATTTTGTGATTAATTGTGAAATTAACTTGAGTGATTATCATTATTTAAAATTTTCAATTTTTCCATACTTTGTAAATTTTTTAAATTTTCATACTTTGTTGCCAGCCTGAGGGTCGGATACCCGATTAACCCGACTTTCTTTTGCAGGCATCTAGTATGTTGGGTACCCACTTTGTATGGATCGAATAGAAAGTCGAATTTTTCCTGACATGATCGGTGAAGATCGGATTCATACACCAGATATCCGATCTATAAATACTACTATATATCACATTTAAAAAAATTAGTATAATAATTATTTTAAATAATATCATAAATAATAATGGTACAAACATAAACAAAAGCACGTCCCAAGAGCAGAACATGTTCTTTTTGGTGAAAGAATTAGTAGAAAAATAAAGAGATGATCCACTTATAAATAGTGATGCTTTCAATCTGAAAGTCGAGTTTTATAGTAGTCCACTAGCAAAATGTACTGGTAGATGAACCTTCTTTTCTTGTTCGTTGTTTTCTAAAAGATGGTCTAATAATCTTTGTTTTATTCACCACACTCATCTTCTACAAATGGCTACCAAATTAAACATGATCACATTCGCCAGCACTTAACGCCCCACATATTGGTTGTTGTTGCTCAGCAATAGCGACAGTTCGATGTTCCACCGGCCCCAGCTCGGCAGGATATACAACTCAATCTTACATTAGATACGAACAAAAAGAAGACTAAAAAGGAGAGACGCAACAAACAAGGATGAAATAATAAGATACCTTCCTAGGGAAAAGGTAGCCAATATATATATATATATATATATCCATTATGCAGGTGTAGGGCACAACATGTCACTTTATTCCAAGAAAAAGAAACAAAAGTTGGTTTTATTGATCGTTAATATTTTTTTTGTGCTTATACTTTCGATAAGAATTATGTGAATCCTTTAATTATTCGTGCTAAGAACTTCCAATAAGAGAAAGGTATACATGCGACTAATAGACCCAAATGTGATTAAGCCAAGTGATAAAAGATTAGACTTTAATAAGTGGCGTTTGTTTATTTATTTTTTTGATAAATAGAAGTTAACAAGAGAATGAATTATTATTATTTTTTGATATATATTTCTTAGTGATGATCTGATCACTCATTAAGCATTAGATTAAAAACAAAGTTTAACATTAGACATTTTTTGTGGTATGATCGTCTCATCATCAAGTTTCTTGGCATAAGTTGAGGGAGCCTCGTGGACCGTAGGTGTCACATATTTGTAAGTTTGCAAGGCCTTTCATAATCGAATGCGAAGTGTCAAAATGTGTTACCTTTGGCTTTGGGCACCGTTCCCCAGGCAGTCACTGACTACTTTACGACTTTTTTACCTTAGGAAATTGACACCAACTCTCAATCCCACTATTCCTTTATTAACTACACACAGAGGCATCTGTCGGTGGAGCTCAAGCATTTTCAGCAACGTGTCTGCAAAATCATGTGGTTTTAAGCATCAGACAGAGTCTACATTAGTACAACATAAGCAATACTATATAATTTGTGTTCTTTTCACAGTGAACATCCTGGTTAGTGTATTCGAGTCTTCAACATATGATCATCTCAGCTTCATTCAAGAGGGAGATGGATAAGTAATTAAAAAAAAAAACAGCCTGTATTTGTATGTTATCTCTTTTCTTGTTTGTTTCTTCTCATCCTACTTTCAGATATTTTTACTGTTACCATGTTCATTCTTTAAAATTTCTTTGTTCATGATCTTAATTCTCAACATGCACGAGGGCCGTTTTTTTTTTTTGGGATTATTATTATTTTTCGTAATGGGGAAATGGGGTGGGGTGGAATCTGCAGCAGTTTTAGGTGGTTGGTGAATTCTTTATTTATTCTGACACTGAAGAGTGAGGAAGGTATAATGCAGTAGTTATAGTAATTTAGCCCCGACCCTTTTCAGGGTTGGGATGTGTACAGATTTCACACCAACTCTTTTTAATGTCTAGCATATTTATCAGTAGGATTTATTGAAAGAATTAGTGTAGATGAAACAGTGTATATGGCTAAATTTGCTTATAGAATCTGTGTCCTGAAGCCTGTACTAGGGAAACTTGTCAAATTGAACTTATCATACTCTATATGTTGATCAGAAACAGATTAAGAATGGAGGCCTTTAATTTGCATTTTATCATGTTAATTATATAGTTGCATTCATATCCAACAACAACCAAATATAGACGGCACCATCAGCACCATATCAATTAAGTTGAAAGCTTTTCATGTAAAAAATGATGTTAGAATTAGGATTAAAACTCTGCTTTTAGTCATCATTTACATGTATTGCACACATGCAAATCCATGTTTTCTCTTGTGGCACTTGCTGCATGCAAGGTGGGAAAGCAAACGTTGTGATCGGGTAGTCATATCCTGGATGCTAATTAAAATTATAAGATTTTTGTTCAGTTTATTCTTTTAGTTATTGATGGAAATGATAGAGAAGGTTAACATTCTTTGGTCTGTGCCTTGTTGTTAGTTCAAAAGTTACCAACTGTTTGACTTCATTATGTTTTTCAACTCAAGTATGAACATGGGAGCTTTTTTACATAACCAAACTGAGGAATGTAACAAGTTCATCACTTATCTTGTCAAGTTGTAGCTTCACAATTGTTTTGATGGAAGGTATTAGAGATTGATCATATTTAAATTCAGATCAGAACTCAGAAGTTACTTTTTGAAGCTGCAAGATAATTGGATGACTCTTTGATTGCTGAAGCATTAACCAGGTGTTACAGATGAAACACGATATTTAATTATCTTGAGTTTCCCATTGTTTTTAATTACATACTTGAGTCCATATATTCAACTTTTTTTTTTCTTTGTATGTTGATTTAATTGACATGTTATTGTTTAACTTGTCAATCATTAGTTAATCATGGATCAGAAGACATGGCTTTGGAGGAAAAGATCTTCGGAGAAAACAATTATTGCAATTGGAAAGACTGATTTTGATTTGAAAGGAAAAGAAGAGGTATATGAAGCTTCTCTTCTCTGTAGAACAGGTTATGTATAGCATGTTCTGCTTCTTGCAATAAGCATATGTATCGAAGTTTTTCACCTAAAGCTTCAAATTTAGTTGATTTTGATGCCAGAAAACCAACTGACCATGTGATTTTGCTTCATTTGTGAAGGTGCGGGTTGTTCTAAATGAAAAGGAAGCAGCTCTCGAGGAATCTGTGAAGATCCTTAATGAGAAGTTAGCTTCACTCACAAGTGAATGTAGTGCTAAAGAACAACTTCTGGAGAACCATGCAAAAGTGGCAAAAGAAGCCATGGCAGGTGATAAATGCAACCTTCGCTCTCTTAAGTGATATCAGTAGCCACTTTCTAAATGTATTTTCAATCTCTATGATTTGAAAAGTTTTCGATGATTTGGCATCTGGCCTGTTCTCTTGGACACGCAAATGACTGATCAGACTGATCAGAAATATTATTAACTCCACCATTCGTACTATAGGTCAGGAGAAGGCAGAGACAGAACTGCAGCATATAAGAAAAGAATTGGATGAAGCTTTGCAACAGAAATTTGCTGCAAATGACAGGCTAAGTAAGTTAAATGTTGCATTCAAGGACTGTATGCAGCAATTAAGTTCACTCAGAGAGAGTGAACAGGAGCAAAGAGTAAATGATGCTATCATGAGAACATCAAAGGAATTTGAGAAGTCACACAAAAAATTAGAGGAAAAGTTGTCAGAAAGAAGTAAAAAGCTTGCAAATATTACAGTGGAGAATTCTCATCTTCATGAGGCCCTTCAAGTGAAAGAAAACCTGATTGAAGATCTAAGAAATAGCAGGTCTCAGGTAGAAGCAGAATTTGATGCACTAATAGTAAGATTGGATTCTGTTGAAAAGGAAAATGCTTTCTTGAGATATGAGTTTCGGGTGCTTGAGAAAGATCTTGATGTTCGGAATGAAGAGATAGAGTTCACTCGCCGCTCTGCTGAAACCTCGCAAATGCACTACATAGAGAGTATGAATAAAATAAAGAAGTTAGAAACTGAAGGCCAGAGATTACGAGTTTTAGTGCGTAAGCGGATATCTGCTCCGGCTCTTCTGGCAAACATGAAGTCTGAAGTTGAAAGCCTAGGAAGATGTCAAATAGAGACATCTAGAAGAAGAAAATCTTATCCAGTTATGGGAGGTTTAGCTGTCAGAGAATCAGCCAGAGAAAACCTTGACATCTCCAGTAAGAGAATCAGATTTTTGGTTGAGCGTTTACAAAATGTGGAACAAGAAAACAAGATTCTCAGAGATCTTTTGGCAAAGAAAAATAGTGATGTCTCTTCAGTATCAGGTGTCAACCATTGTGACAAAGATGAAACAAATAGTTCTCGATCATGGGCTTCTGCTTTGATATCGGAACCGGACAATTTCAAGAATGGAGACCTCAAGAATATGTCCCAGCACAAAATGCTGGGGATTTCAGACATTAGCCTGATGGATGATTTTGTTGAAATGGAGAAGCTAGCAATAGTTGCAGTTGATGTTCCCCATGGGAGTTTTCATGCCTCGTCAGATACAGATCACACACTACCTGATTCCTTGACTAGGGATGATTGTCAGAATCATCCGGATTCAACAGGAATGGAACTTGTTCCAGTCGGAAAAGATGCACAGCGAAACACACCAGGAACTGCAAACAAGTGATTTATCTTCCACCAAACCCTGTGACTGGCTCCAAGCTGTTTTGAAAGTGATATTGGAACAAGTTCGTCTTTCAGAAAGAAGCATTGATGAAGTTCTTGAAGACATTAAAATTGCTCTGCACGGTGAAACATACAAGGCTGCTAGCTCAAACCATTCTGGACAATCTGAGCTGCTACCTATTAGCGGCTACATTACATGGAAATCTACTACAGCATCTCCGACAGTAGGCTCATTGACAGGTGTTCCTCAAAAAAGCTCCTCATTGGAAGAAACAAACCATGACTTAATCCAATCTGTAAGTATTTCTATTTCTGTAACTTATCAAGCTTGTCAGACAATTTGATTCTGGACATTCAGGGGGCTGTTTTGAGCCGAATTTGTTGAAATCCTTGCAGAAAGATTTGGAGCTAAGTCTGCAGTTAGCAAGGGATAAGAGCGAAGCCCTTACAACTGATCTTGAGCAATCTGATCATCAACCAAGCATAAGCAGTCTACAAACTCAACTGGAAACACTGAGTGAATCAAAAAGAATGATTGAAGACCAATTTGAAAATCAGAAATTGATAAATGAAGAACTTGATACTCAGTTTACGATTGCAAAAGTTAGACTCAATGATATCTCACAAAAGTTGTCTTCTCTCGAAATAGAACTGGAGGATAAAATTCATTGTTGTGAAGAATTGGAGGGGACTTGTCTTGAACTTCAACTCCAACTTGAAAGGTATCCTTTCTGTTTTTCAAGGTTTCGATGTTTCTGAGTTGTCAAATAATTTTTAGATTGATAACTGCAATCTGCATGCATTTGGAATTTATATAAGCAGTGTTACAAGCAAGGATATTCTGAAGGACGACATAAATCAAGAGGGAAAGCTGCTTCGGACAGTAAGTTCCTCTTTCATCAAGAAAACTGCATTCCTTTTCTCAAAAAGGATATTCTCCTACAATAGTATATCTTGGAGGTTCTCATTCATATATGACATTGCATGCTTTTCTTCTAAAATACGATTTGAATTATTTCCTTGTGGAAGTTTTACTAATTCCATGAATGAGGAGCACATGTCCCATGCTAACCCATGACACCATTTTGCATTTATTCTGATGTTAGGAAGAAAATAGCTTGCTTTCTGTTCATGTCATCTTAAATCTGCTATCTTACCTAAAAACCTTGTTCATCTATGTGAAAATTATGGAGTGCTGCAGTACTTTAGATCCTTTTCTGTTTTGGTAGTTAGCTCAATGTCATCACGAGTTGCATGGGAGTAGTGAACTCTTCCTTTCTGCTACCCATAAATTTTTCCAGAATCCAAAATTCATTGCAGTAGAACTGCAGAATAGTTCCATAGAAAAAAATTCTCAAGTGCCATGCTGACTGATTATTGCTAAAATTGGCAGGGCTGGGAGATAAAAACTGCTTCTGTTAAGTTGGCAGAGTGTGAGGCAACCATTTTAAACCTTGGAAACCAGTTAAAAGACCTGACTTCACCCAAAGGAAGCATCGTATCTTAACAAAATTTTGTCAACCCCCAGCAAGAATAACAAGTTGAAACAGCGGTTTTCTTTGCTTGATCAGATGTTATCTGAAGAGGATACTAAAATGGAGGATCTCAAATCTTCCGAGACAAAAGGACTAATAATAAGCACAGCTGAGACACACGGGCAATCTCCTTGTCAAACTAAGAGTCAGAGAGCATTTTATGCGTGCAGCGCCCAAACAGCAGCTTCAGAAGCAGACGTTGGCCTGAAGATGGAAGCAACTAAAACTGCCAAAGCAGGGCCTTTGGTTGTTGTACCAAGTAAGAAACAGGGAAGAGGAGTTGTTTTTCTCAGGAGGCTGCTCCTTTGGAAGAAGAGGGGAAGCAGCAGGAAGAAACCATTCTCCTTCGCCACATGAAACACATAAATAATGTAATAAGAACAACTTTTGCTTGTGAATCTGTGAAGGTTATGAACCTAGTTGTTAAGTTTACCTGGATTTGAATGTAATCTTCATGTGGTGAGAGTTTGGATGCATGCTTTCATTTCACATTTTACATTTTGCATTGCATGACTATTAAGTGAGAAGACACTGCTTATGTCCAGCATTAGAAATAATGGCTTCAAAATAAATTGTTAAAAAGTGCATTCCAAAGGAAGCAAAAAGAAAAGTTTCATCATGCATAGCTTATGTTAAATCATGAACAATCCTTAGTCTAGGGAATTTCATAAGGACTTCCATTGCACATGTTTTCCTGCCTAAACATCTCCATTTTCTTCAATAGTTAGGTGGTATGTAATGGCCATGGAACAATTGCAGGCAAACAGCCTGAGATTAGTTACCTTTGTGTAAATCATTAAAGTTAGAGGGAATTATATAGGCAACCATTAATTTAGTTTTGAAAGTTTGGACAGTATAAATTTTAACATATGATATTATACTATACAAACATTTAATGATATTATACTATACAAACATTTAAAGAACAAAGTTTGTACAGTATAAATTTTAACATATGATATCATAATATACTATACAAACATTTAAAAAACAAGGAAATAATTTTTTAAAAAGAACTGTAAAATTTTTCTAAAGCTAATATTAGGATTAAGAACACTAGTATGTAAGTATCACGATTGACCTCATTTTGACATCCGATTCTCCCAAATGATAAATGACTAAATTCTTACTAAAACTTTTTCAACAGTACACAATGCATCAAATGTTCCTCTTCGAGCCTTCACAACACTAAGTTCTCAACAATTGAGAAGTCCTTTATAAATGTCGTAAAATTTTTTATTAGTAAAATTCATCCCAAAAGGTAGAGGGGTTTAACGGGGAAAGGGAACCATGTTTCATGAAGCAAACTGGTCATCGACGTTTGACATGGACAGTGATGCTAAGGCAAAACAAGCACCATGTTAGTGCCATCATATTTAAATCAAAACCAGTTTAATGTGTGGGTTCACTATTAGTCTCCACACGTTGAATCTTTAAAAAATAGGCCAGATGTTGGATGCAATTCAGTTTGTTACACGAACAACCAGTCGAGTGCGAGAGGAGTAGTAAAGTTGGAAGAACCATAGAGATACGAAGTGAACATTTGCAGACTGCGTGAGATTATTTGAACATCTAATATTCCTAAATGGAGGGGAAATTCCAATCACAGCGGAGTAGTAAAGTTGGAAGAACCATAGAGATACGAAGTGAACATTTGCAGACAGCGTGAAATTGTTTGAACATCTAATATTCCTAAACGGAAGGGAAATTCCAATCACAGCGTGAGATTGTTTGAACATCTAACATTCCGAAATGGAAGGCAAATTCCAATCACGAATATCAGAGCAAGGAAATGCATAGTTCAAGGGGGCTAGATATTCACTCCCAAATAAACAAACTTCACTGAGGAAGCCCACTCTTGAACAGCTTTCTTCACCCAAAAATCAATATACTAGCAAAAAAGCGCTGCATAACAGTAAATGGTGCAACAACTGAACCCTCGACTACTCCATACAAACATACCAACAAACAAACAAAGAAAAGTCAAACATTTCTCCTCCAAAAAAAAGTCATACACAAATACGAAAATCTTGTACATTTAAGTCATAAACCAGAAACTTACGAAGGGCATATTCAATTTGTTCTTCAACAAAAATATTTCAGTTGTGTCATAACTGGTCACCACCAACATGCAGGAAATGTACCATCAAACCAAACTTCGGTTATATTAAGAGAATTCAATGAAAACTGCTACAGTCAATGCAATTTGAACTCCCTCTATATGAATCTTCAAAAGCAACAAAATACATTTGCTTTCTACAGATACAAATTGGTAACAAGCAGGGTTCCTATTCTTGTTGCATGCTCTAATAAAGCTCTCTAATGTTCACTGAGGAAGGTGGAACAACCCAGGACAATAAACACCAACACTAAACTATAATTCCTAGTGGACACATTGTAATACTGGAAACACAAGTGACTTAACTATTATCTTTTCATCTCAACAAATCCAGGTGGTAGAGAACAGAAAGGAAACAACATACTGGCAGGGAAACAATTCCATCATATCACAGAACAAATTATTTGGAAAAAAAATTCTGAATGAAGTTAAATCAACACAATCCACATATCACTCGTATCCACTTACTGTTTCCCCATACTTTATTTTCCTATTTTATTCCACAAAGAGAAGACAAAAAAAAATTTTCCTAAAATTTCATTTTCTATTCCAAGGTCCAAACAGGGCATAAATTGCTAAGAGCTAGCTATCAAACAACCTTCCAAATTTCCTTCCAAAAATTAACACCCAAAGAGAGTAGTGATAACACTCAATACCTCAATAGATTGATAACAAAAAAACTCAGCAGCCAACAAAATTAATAATCCACGAAAGTACTTGATTAAGCAAGAAAGCAACTACTCACAAAAGCCAACAACAGTTGCAAAAATCAAGCAAATGAAACAGTGAAAATGTAAAACAACCATAGCATATTATATCAAATGTCGGAAATTTAAATTCAGAACAATTCTAACACTTTATCCAAAACAAAGGAAAAAAAAGCGTCCTCATAATTCCCTCAACTGGTCCTTGAAACCGAAATAAAATAGCTTAATTATCCAAAACATTACTGAAGACTGATAGCTTAAATCAAAATCATAATGATTTTCATGATAATAAAAAAAGTAATATCGCACTCAACGGTAAGATTTCTGAAACCTAGCACGAGCACCACGACCACCAAACTTCTTAGGCTCGCAACGCCTGGGATCAGCGACGAGCAAGGTCCTATCGTAGCGGACGAGGATGTCCTTGATCTCCTTCTTCGACTGCTCGTCGACGTACTTCTGGTAATAGGCAACGAGAGCTTTAGCAATGGACTGGCGGATGGCGTAGATCTGAGAAGTGTGACCGCCTCCTTTGACGCGGATGCGCATGTCAACTCCGGCAAAGCGGTGGCGGCCGAGGAGGAGGATTGGTTCGAAAGCTTTGTATCGGAGGATTTCCGGCTGAACGAGCTCGATTGGAACGCCGTTGATCTTGATCAGGCCGCGGCCCCGCGCTTGCAGTGTGTTACTGCGACCGCCGTCTTCTTACGGCCGAAACATTGAACGGACTCCACTGGCGCCGGCATGGTTTTCTGATTCTTCCTTCTGCGTCGGTGGTAATCAAACCCTAGCCCTAAGCTACGTGGAGACTGAAGAAAGGAAGAAATGAGAAGAACGAAAGAGGCGAAGAGGAGAGTTTATGGGGTTATGATGGTTAGGGTTTTGGAAGGTTCCTGAAAATGCCCTTCATAAAACTATATATTTACGATACTACCACTTGTTTACGGGCCTGAGGCCTGGTTTTTTTTTCGAATTCCATCACCACATATGGTACAAATCGAAAAACTTGTCTAATGGGCAATAAGTTTTGCTTGTCCTTTCGGTTCTTATAGGATAGCCAATTGGATGATTATCTTTATTCTTTATTTGGGTCCAATAGGCAATAGGGATTCTGTTACTAGTCTACTGTTACTGTTTTAGAAAAATACTAACATAGATTTGATTTTGAGTTTTACACATTGTAAACTTTGTTGTCGTTAATATTAATTTTATAAAATTTTATTTATATAAGTTAATATCTTAAATTTCATAATATTTAATCCATATCACCGTTCATTTGCTATAATCCTTTTCTAGTTTCTAAATAATAAATGACCAAATTATGTTATTGGATTGTGACTCTAAAATAATTTTTTGTTACTCATTTTACAATACGAAATAAGTATTTTTGATTGTTGGATTATTGAAAAGTAATTAAATTTTTTTATTTTTTAATTATTTCCACAACTATTATACCCATTTTTTATTATGGAGTGACTAGTTAAGATTTATTCGTGATTATGATAGATCAATCCTTTTCCAAAATGATTATGGGCCGAAATTATTGTTTGTAACAGGTCCAAATCTGACTTGTAAAAGATGTAGAGTGACAAACATGGGAAATCATTTTTGCAAATAGATGATAGTTCAATACCATATCAAGAAAACAAGAAACAAAATTCAATTAATATTTAAATCTAAGTTAATTGACAATTTAAGAAAAATCATATTTTAAGGGATAATTCAAAACCACTCTCCAGTGGCGTGGTGTGCAACACAGGCATCCGTTATTCATACTTCCTGTATACAAATTCTTTTACCAACTTAATTATCTCATATTGGATTTTTGATACTTATTATCGTCTAATAACTTCGTGTTGTATAGATATATTTACCATATTAATTAGTTTTGACGATAATTTTATTTTGGATTGAAGTAATTATTTAACATGTTTAGTAGTTATTCATAAACTAATAACATCCTTCTATGTAGACAAAATTACCCATTCATTAACAAAGAATGGCTATCCTATTTTTCAAAAATAGGCCTCCCACCTCACATACAAGTTCTTTATTGGTCTAGAAACAATTACTAGACATGTCAAGTAATTCCTTTGGTTAGGTAAAATTTCTCAATTTTGACAAATATTTTAAATTCATGGCCTAAAAAAGGAAAAATGACCAAATAAATCCCTCACATTTCAAAGATTTTTTTTTTTCATTCCTCACATTTTAAATAATGTTAAGTCATTCTTCACAATTTTAAAATATACTAATTTCACCCTTGCTGTACATTTACGAAAAGTCTTTTTCATCCCTCACATTTAAAACGATACAAATTCATCCCCCACATTTTCAAAATGCACTAATCTCATCCAACACCAAATCTTCATCAAATTTGTGGCTAACAAATCATTGAAATGTTGATTTTTTTTTTTTTTTGTCTAAAAATTGATTGAAATAACTTGCTCACACACAAAGAAACATACTCGCGTCATTTAATTACAATTATAACTAAAGGTTTGAGATTTCCAAAGTGAGGTTATTTAATTTAGGGTCAAAATTCATTTTTTTTTTTGTAAATTTATTTACTTAATATTTAGTTCTTTTAAATTTTTATACACTCCAAGATAATTTTATAATTTCAATTTCATAAGAATTCGCACATGAAAAGGATTTGATTTTTTTCTTGACGAATTTAAGATATTTTGAAACCTTTTTCATAACAATAACTTTACACTAAAAAAATCAAATTTTAATTTTATTTGGGAAATTGGTATATTTTGAAAAAAAACAGAGACAAAATTTGTATATTTTAAAAATGTGATGGACTAATTTGATACAGTTTAAATGTAAGAGATGACAATGGTACGTTTTAAAAGTATCAAGAACGAATTTATATTGTTTAAAGTGTCAAGGATATGAAAATAGATTTTTTTTTTTTTTTTTAAACAAATCTAGATGTGTATTTTTGACCATTTTCCCTCTTAAAAAAATAAAATAAATTTTCATTTTAGCATGGGATCGGAGACAATAAATCAAAACCCACGTCAAGACGAAATGTGAAAGCGTCCTAAATGCTTTTACCTGTATCATTCACCTAATTAAGACACACAATAACATCCCAAACTCGTAGTAAATATGTTTTATTTATTCGGGAAATGTAATATCATTATGGCTATTAAAATTGACTAAAAATAAATATTTTATTATTTTTAATTTTTTAACGAATATAAAATATGTATTTTATATTACGAATTGAGTAATATTTTTTTTTTTTTTTTTTTTTTTTCAAATCCGACCACAATAAAGGTTAAAGAATCACAAACCCATCATTCGACTGATGGCGAAACAACAACTGCATTTTCAAAGCGACCGATACCAACTATGGGAACAAATAAATGATTATATGTCCATTATATAATTTTCAATCACGAACTTAAATGATGGACCTCTATCACCTGTATTTGTGTGCTATAAAAATTATTTTGGGATGATGTTGTTGTCCGAGCAAATTGTATCCTTTCAGGGCAAATTTGTTTGAGTGGACAAAAATACTCCTCACATCCTTCGGGAATTTAATGCTATTGTTTTGGGATTTACATAAAGGGTAAAAGGGGTAAAATAACTTTTATATTTTTGTCATTTTAAGGAATGATAAATAATTTAAGATAAGTCAAAATAAAAAGAATGACATATAAAATGAATCGGAAGGAGTATTATTTTGCAAAGAAGCATTTATCTAGATATAGACTTCTCAAGTTAATTGGGTTTTGTGGTCTGTTAAAACTATGGCATGCTTGCCAGATTATTAAGTAGTATAGTATTTATTTGTGGTCTATTTTATTAGCATTGAGAAATGTCAATGAAGAGAGTGTAAATATGTAGTTTGTGATATAAATAAAATTGGTGGGTATGTGTTGCAATTTAAAAAAAAAAATTTCAGTGCATATACTCACACTGTAGTAGCGCATGTGCGCTGAAGGCAATAGCCAAAAATGTTCAGCGCACATGCGCTGCTACAGTGCTTGTTCGCGCGACATTGCAGTTGGGTCCGTTTGAAATTGAAAAACTGATAAAATGGAGAGAGTTGTAACTTTTGGTTCAAGAGGGGTGTTCCATAGATTGAAAATGTGTATTCCAATATATTCATCTGACATTCCATCTCTATAAAAGATAGTTATATCCACTAATTCAAGATAACATTGATAATTAAAATCTGTCTCTTCTTATACATTGTTATTGAAAAGATTTTCTTCAACTTAAATTTTACTTTTAAAAGTTTTCAAGAATTTGTTGTATTCTAGAGGTAGATTGATATTCACCCAAAAGTAAACTATTGAGTATAGTGTGAGCAATCAAAGCCTTAAGAAAAGTGCGTCTCGAATTCTACAAATTTTGATATTCCCAAATTTAAAAAAAAAACACTTGTTTCCTACTCCATTCTTGCCATTTCATTTCCTATATTATTAACAGAGAATTGAGAAAGGAGAATTGAATCTGTGAGGGAGAAAAGAGAGGAACAAAGGGTATATTCATTTGAATTGAAAATATTTTTTGAGGAAAATATTTTACATGAAAAAATCTATTTTTTTATATAATTTTTCGGTGTTCGGTTGACAAAGTGAAAATATTTTGAAATAAATTTTTTTAACAATTTCATATTTAATTTTATGAATACAAGTTAAAAAACTTATAACAATGGTAATAAATACCTTACAAGTAATTGTAGTTAATAAAAGATTGATTTTGTTCAAAATTAAATGATACTAACAATATAGTAGTAAAATATGCATAATAATAATTATATTAGTGTGGGACCTATGATTAAGAGAAAACGAATGGAAAATAATTGAAAACGAAAATAAATTCAGCAATGAAATTATAAAAGTAATTATTTGAAGTTTAATATCACTCCTGAATTATCTGAAAAATAGTTTACGCTCAAAAATTTCGTAAATTATTTTCAACCAGAAGAAGAAAAATTGAAAAATATTTATAAAATATTTTCCAGTATTTAGGACAAAAATAATTAAAAAAATATATTTTTCTAAAAATATTTTCAATCCAAATAAACACACCCAGAAAGTCGGAAACGGAAGAAAAGCCAAAAGCAGTAGTGGGAGTGTGGGACTTAATTGACTAATGTAGGAGGTGCCTAACAAATTTGTTATGGTAATAACCACACCCATTATTTTGTAGGGAAAAAGAGACCGTTTGTAAATATGTTAAAATGCCAGTATATCGATTGATACAAAGATTTTCGAGGCCTTTAAGAATGTAATGTGATCCGGCCAAGTGCTAAAAATAAGTGTATAGACAGCCATCTTTCGAGCACAAATTTAAGTTGGACCTCAATAGAACGTTAAAGTATCTTACAACGTATTTTCACAAACTAAGAACTATGATAATTGAGGGAATCGTACTATTCAAGCCTTTTTTAAAAAAAGAAATGGTCATTGGTGGATGCATTAAATAGAGAGATTCATTCATAATCATCCTTGATAGAATCAGAATACAAATATAGGCATGTCACATAATAAACAAATTGTACTGGTAAAATACAAAAAGGAAATATCAAATTTCCAAAATAGAAGAAAGGAAAAGTTGGTGTTGGGGACATTTCCATTTGCATTTCTACCCAACTTTTTTTTTTTTTCCTTCATTGTTTAGTAGAGAAATTGATCAGCTGACACGGCGGCACAGGGTAATCCCATCACCCACAGGGAGCATACAGATCTCGATCCTTGGATCAGCAGCGAGGGCTTTGTTGAGCTCCAAGACAATAGTCCCTATAATATCTGACGTACTTCCTCATTGGTGCATCTGGTGGGGCCACCACAGAACCGTTCCATAGGGTGTTGTCGTACCCAATCAAACCACCAACCTTGACCAACTCAATTATCCTCTTGTGGTAATTAAGATAATTGTCTTTATCAGCATCCACGAATATAAAATCGAAAGTTCCATGATACTTGCCCTGGTGTCATACATAAACAAATTAATTTAAAGTTAATTAATTTACACTTTAATTACAAAAGTTAATTAGATAAATTAACATGAAAGACAAACAGACGGTTGTTGGTGGCGGGCCATGGGAATTACCTCTTCATCCAGCTGATCAAGAACAGGCAGAGCTGGACCTTCTTTGAATTCAATTTTATGGGCAACGCCGGCCTTTTCAATTACGGGCAGACCCAATTCGTAGTTTTCTCTATTAATATCCATGGCCAATATCTGCAGCAATGAGAAGTAGGAGTAACAAACATGTTAAATTTCGTTGACTGACATTAATAAGAAAAAACGTTACAGAATCTTTTGTCATATTTTTTTTTATTAATTTAAATCTTACATATTATGTATTTGATACATGTATCTATGCTTTATCTCAAAGTAGACGTGTGAAATATTCAAAGAACGAGATGACAAATGTACTCTGTTTTTATATCAGATTAAACGTATGAATATCAAATATAATGGAATATATTATTTATTTGACACGTATACTCTATTTTATGTTAAAGTAGACGTGTAAAACATCTAAGAGGACGGGATAAGACATTAATATAAAATGTGAGACGAAACATCATAAGGTGATGGGATAAAAGAATATCCAACCAAATAACAATTGAAACTAAATGAATCGAGAAACTAAAGCACCTTTCCATCTTCAGGAAGAGCAAGAGCAGTAGCAAGGAGTGAGTAACCAGTGTAAACTCCAATCTCCATGGTGTTTTTGGCATTGATCAACTTGATGATCATGTTCAAGAACTGCCCTTCATCAGCAGACGAATATGGTCATAATATTCCTGCAGTTTCAAATTAATATACCGAATATAATTAAACATATAATTAAGCATCAAAGAAAATGCCCAATATAGCAGGATGTGTATGAAAATCAAGAAATTAAAATTACAAACGAGAAAAATTAATTAAGTCTCACCATGGATGCTTGGCAGTCAATTCTCTGAGCTCTTTCATGCATTCTGGCTCTCTGGGATATACACTGGTTTCCAATATATACTGCAAATTGAAAGTGGATTGAATTAACCAATGCTTGCATTTTCTAAATCAAGAATTGCTTTCTAGTTTTGGCAAATATTGGCTCCAATTAGGCAGCTATACCCTTCTTGAATAACCCGATACACGACATAGATCATGAACTGAATCTATTTTATAATTTAAAATGTTATTTTAAATATTATTTAAATTAATATTATAATTATTTTTAAAAATATATATATAATAATTATAAAATATTATTTAAAAAATAAGGAATAACGAATCATCGAAACAAAATATGTACCTGGTAGAGTGCATCACTTTGCAAAAGGCTTTTGTGGCCAACTTCTTGGTGCCTGAGGTCTTGGCCATTCTTTCCTTCTACATTCTGAGCCATGATGACTAAAGAATTATGGTTTTTTTTTTTCTATCTTTTAATTTGAGGGAGGGAGAGAGCTTTTGACAGATATATATAAAGGGTGTTGTTTTTTGTGAAGCTGGGAATGGAATGTGAGAAAGTGTTTGATTATATAGGGATTCAAAATTCCGGTTCAGACCGCAGACCGGTGATGATTTAGTTGATTATTGGTAGGTAGTGGGAAGGATGTTATGCACGAGTACGACCGCACGCCAATCCGGTTCCGGTCAGCGGTTGGTGAACTAGCCCATCTAGTGTGACCGGACCCCACTGATAGTGGGACTTTTCTACTAACCGCATGGGTTGATCACAACTTCTCTCCATTTCTTAATTCTTGGTTTAGCTTCCTTTTTTAATTATTATTAAAAAAAAATGAAATTACAGTCAAAGTAGTTGCTTGGGCCCCGCTTTCCCAATTGTGTAATTTCGCATGATTTATATTACAAAGGTAATGGTTTTTTCTTATTTTGATCAAGGTGTTTGTAGATTAAAATATAAAAATTGTAAATTTTATATGGGCTCTATGTTGAGATTCACATAAAATTTATAATTTTTGTATTTAGATGTACAAACATCTTAGTTCATAGAAGAATACACTCAATGATAATTAGAAATTTTTACGTACATACGATACACGATCCTATCTTTAGAATATTACAGTTTAAAACAGGTTAAAATAATTCACATTCAACAAGCATTGAAATGTTTATTTAAATTAAATTCATGATATAATGTGATGAAACTCTTAATTCATATTGAGTCACATTTCTCAATATTATTTCACGTTATTCAGGTGAATGATGTGACTCGATATAAATTAAGGAGTCATGACACTATATCATAGATTCGATCGATGGAACAATTTTTCCCCGCATATGTATCATTTACCATATACATGTTCTACAACTATTTTTCTTTTCCAAGAGGGGATTTGTCAAGGAAAGAAATTCCATTGCCATTGTTGGGGAGGTGATGGTAGAGCACCTTGCGAGTTGGGGTTCAGTTGGTAAAAAGTTGGTGAAACAATCTGCTTCAACGAAAGCGTGAAGTTGGAGAATACCACGTCATCAACACACAACATTTCAAAACCGTGTTTATAATTATAATAATAATCAATCGCATTCTTTAAATAAGAATTTTGTGTGTGACAAATGATAATTTTCCTAAAACTCTACCAACAAACTTTTATCTGTCTCTGAATCTCAAGCACCCAACCTTCTCCTAGGTAGATCTGATTTTTAATTTCACTTGTAAACTCTGTAGTGTAGATTAAATGTTATGAAATTTATGACATCAGCTGATGTAAGAAAGATTTTATAAGATTTAATTTTGACCGTAATAGAATAAAAAATCAGATATATATATAATTATTTTCTAATATTATTACTCCTCTATTTCGAAGAAAGGAAGTACGATATCCACCGAATTAAGCCTGGCATTAATATATAATATACAATGGTTGATTATACAAGGAATATAGTGGGAAAATGTGGAAAATAAGATATCAAGAGGGTCTCTTTAATTGGAAAAACAAAAATTTTCTCTTTAATTGGAAAAGCAAAAATTTTCTGTCTCTTTTACAATGATCGAGCTAGCAGAGAACATATACTCCTTTTCTTAATGAGCACCAAAATTCGAAAAAAAAAGGACAAAAAATAAAGAAAGAAAAACTGAATAAGACACGCTTGTTCTGCTTGAGTTGGACTAGTATGTATAAATTTAAATTATATAAAAATTTTATGATACCGTCAAGATATCATACTATATTTTACTTTGAATGTTTATATAATGTTAGTGATAAAGACATATTCTATGAGTGTATAATTAAAAAATTCTATAAAAAAATAAAAAATATATATAAGTAGCAGAAATAAGGGAGTTAGAATTGATTTGTGGGTAATTAGTGATTATACACAAAAGTAAAGTGTCAATTGAAATTAACTATGTAAATAAGAATAAATTTAGCAAAATAAATAATGACATCAATACCGAAATTTTATGTATAACATAGATAATTTCATGTATTTTAAATGTTGTTTATTAATATTTCAACTACTATAATTTATATATGTAGATTATTCTATTAGTTAACATATTAATACTTTTATAGTTAAAGTATTAAAATACAACTATATGTTATTAATATAAAACTGTCCTGGACTATAAAGTATAAACGTCAAAAGGTGCTTCCAATTTAATAAGCGATGCAAGGAAATTGTCGAAACGCTTCACTAAACAAATTATTAATTAAGTTTAATATTTTGATGGCTACTTTCAGTGATCACCCACCATTATTATTTTTTCACTGTTTAATTTAGAAATTGATCAGCTGAGACGGCGGCACAGGCTGATCCCACCAGCCACCGACAGCATGCAGATTAGCTGCTTGGACTTTGCTGATCTCCAAGACGAAGTCCCTAAACTAAAGTATACCTGATGTGCTTCGTCATTGGAGCATCTGGTGGAGCTACCACGGAGCCATACCATAGGTGGAAAATTTTTTACATGGATCTGATTTACGGTAGGTGAGATGGACTACTTAGTTCATATTTATTCACGTCACTCTAATTCATTAAAAATAAACTTTTTCACGATGATGTGAATGAATATAGATAAAAAAAATCCATAAACTAGATCTACGTAAAAAAATTTCCCGCACAATGTTTTCATACCCATTCCAACCACCAACCACCAACCTTGACCAGCTCAATTAACCTCTTGTGGTAGTTGAGATAATTGTCCTTATCAGCATCCACAAATACAAAATCCAAAGTTCCATGATATTTGCCCTTGTTAATGTAAGATGCAAATAGATTTTAATTAGATTGCCTCTACATTTCCTTTCAAGTAAAAGAGTGTGGAAAAGTCACTCAAATTAAATTATTAATCGGAATCAAGTAAAATGTAACGAATAACGGTATCATTACAAATTATGAGATTTTTAACATTATAAATATATAAGTAACTACTCTTTATAACTTTAATATATGAGTTTTAATTATAATAGATGAGCGATTAAAAAACAAGGTATCATGTGAGTTTTACCTGGAATATAGAGATGGGAAAGGGTAAATAACTATGAGATTACAGACAATGATCTTCCCATTTTCCATAATAGAATTGCCTTGAATTGTTTGATTTTTAAATAAAAACCAACTAACTGGATTTTCAATTAATTCGAGTTTAACTTTAAATTTAAAGTCAATCCATTGATCGAATACTAAAATACCATTCGACTATAACTTTTACATATAAAATGTAAGATAAATATGTGCTGACCATGAGTTTCTATAATTTTAATGTAACAGTTGATAATAATCTTCTTAATATATGTGTAGGTATATACATACACATGCACAATTCTTCTCAATAATCTCTATAATAACATATTCTTTGATATATAGATCTCACAATTTGCAAAACAAATGCACTTTCCTTAGAGCTATTCTCCAATTTGTTTTTCTTTTCTAGTGAATGTATCATTGACCCCATGAGCAAAATCAATATGCATACTTGCCACACTCGGAAAGCAAATCACATTAACTGCACAGTTTTTCACTTGATCAAGTCAAATGGTGCAAGGTAAAGGGAGCATCACAATAAAGAACGGAAGGTAATTTTGCACAACTCATAAGATTAGTGAAGATTAAAGTTCCCGATCGGATAGCGTGAATTAGTTGCCTTAGTCCAACTAGGGGTTTTCTTATTTATAGAGGTTCGCCAGTGTCATGACCTCTGAATCAAGTCGGAGGATTCAACCAGGGCCCCGAGCTTCTGACTGACCGAGCAAGCTGGCTGGTCGTTTACCGATCAGGAGTCTGCCCAGTATCAGGATCGATCCTGATCAGATGAGCCTTGCAGCCCAATTTATACATGACAGCTTTTTACAAATCTATTACATACCACGTGGGCGGTCCACATGTCGGTACACTATTGGTACGGTCGTATCTGGTATCATCAATTAGCTTCATGAAGGACCCAAAAAAACTGATATTTTCGACAAGCATGATACACACAAATTACTTGGAAATTTGAGAATTCTATGTGTCTAATTAAATGTCAGCTCAGAACAGCTGCAACTAATCTAAGTATGATACACAGTATAATATCAGACGAAGCCAATAGAGCTTCAATTTGCAGTCACTGGAAATTATATTACCAGCTTTGAAATGTAATCTAATAAGAAACTACTAAGGTGAATCCACGATAAGCAGCACTTATGCTCGTAAAAAGTAAGAAATGTCACTTTGAAAAGTTGCAAAATTTGCAGTTCCTAATCAATCCTTTCTAATTAAAGTCTACTCAAGTTAACAAAAGGCACGTTTGCTGACAAAAACAGATCAATTAAGCAGTGGGAATTTGATGCTAGAAGTCTTTAATGCAAAAGGATGAAAGTGCAGCAGTTGAAATCTTGATTACTTCTTATTTTATCCATATAATTTCATAACCAAACCATCAAGCTTACAGCATATGCATGTAAGGAAGAAGAGACATTAATTACATAATCATCTGACCAGAAAGAGAAGACAATGGCAGTATCCTAACATACCTCAATTAGAAGTAAATATCAACTTGAGGAAGATAAGCCACATAGTAACTCACATTTCTCCGTCCAACGAGTGAAAGAACACCTTCCTTAGCTGGGGGCTGGGCAAGATGGGGCAAATAGGGGGTACTAAAACAGTCCAATCTTCAGAGCCCGTCGACGTATAATGCAGTACAGCCATGAGAAAGAATGAGACTAGTTGCACTTTATTGAGAGAGATTAATTAGCAACAATCAAAGAGGTGGTATATACATTGAGAGAGAATTAAATTCATTTACAGCCTCAACAGCCAAAGAACTAGCCTCATTTCAGAAAAATGAAAAAATATCATTCAAAACTAATGAGGTTTTATTTACAAACAATAACAAAGCAAGTTGAGTGACTAAAAATGTTATCATCTATTAAAAACTAAATTATGCTTAGCTACCTCCCAAAAAATTGTTGATCGCAGTTGAATTGTCTGCCCTTTTCTCAGAGATCCCCAAGCATGATACATCCAGCCATTACAATGCAGCATCTGCAATCAATCTTTTAGATCTCACGGATCATCGGATAACATTAAACTCTCTTTGCTGCTGTGGCCAGGGCACTTCTTATAGCAGGCCCCTTATCATTCAAATTTTCATCCAAAGTTTCATACTCAGAGCTATGATCATACACGCTAGAATCATCACTAACATCATCAGAAAAAGCCGAATAATCCTCCCTAGTAAGCAACATATTATGAAGTATAGAACAAGCACCAATGTTAGCTACTGCAGCCTTAAACTCGACATCAATCGGCCTACTTAAAACACCCCAACCCTTTAAACTTGCAAGGGTTTTAAGCACCGGAAAGCGCATAATTTTAACCACATTGTTAAAATTCTCTTCACGAGACCCTCCCAAAGGGTCAATAAAGGGGATTATGGAACTACAACCAAGAAAGCAAAGGGTACCCTCTACCCCCAATTAAATACTGAGGCAAATCCACATTATTTATATACATTTTTATTGAATTCAGTAAAACTCCACATCAATATCTTTATATAAAGTTGATGACTTTAAAACCATTAAATTACTTTATTACCGCGAAAACCGGATAATATTATGTGCTTAGGATTCTTGAAGAGGCATCAACTACAATCTGAGCTGCTATGGTGTCTTCCTGATGCGAATCTTTCGAAATTGAATCAGACCCTTTATTTGTTATGATCTTAAACCTCGTACAGTCGATAATTCCGCAGCAATTGGGCAGTCCGGCTAGCTTTTCGAACTGAGTTGACACCGAGTCGAGCTCGTTTTGACTCGGGAACCCAACCCAGAATCGGTAGTTGGTGCAAAGAACGCGGCAAAGTTGCTTGACGCAGAATTTCGAGACTAATTCGGATACACGGAACCGACGGGATATCTCCGGATAATCGGAACCGGTAGCGAGCATTCGGTCGGAAAAGCCCGATTCCTAGCCGGGTCTCGGCGGGAAGATTGAGAGGCGACCGAACCGGGTCCCGGCACTCGAGTAACGGTTCGAGGAGACCACAGAGCCACTCGAAAGTCGAGCAATTCATCTTGAAAAATTGCTTGAAGGAATCTGGGTTTCTGGGGATGACAGAATCGGGTCCGGGTCCGGATCCGGACCCATCATCGTCACGGGTCGGGTCATCGGGGTCCAATAGACGGGTCCGCTTTCTTTTTCTTGGAAAAGATGACAAGAGGGAAAAAGTGGCGGATATTTCTGAGGTGGAGAGAAAATGGTGGAGAAGAGGGAAAATGAATTGGTGGGAAGAGGGAAAAGGATTTGAGGAAGGAAAAAAGAGAAGAAGAAGTAAGAGGAGTTGGGAAATCAGAGATGAAAGTAAAGCAGCCAAAGCCCGAGAATTCTTCTTCGTTTTCTCGGGCATGATTATTTTTGTTTTTGTCGGAAAACGAGGTTCTTTGATTTCTGTGAGTCAAAATCAAAGAGTTCTCTCTCTGTTTCTGTCTTCTCTGTCAGAGAGAAAGTTGAAAACTGGAAAAATGGTCAACACCTTTTAAGCTTTACTCACTTAAGTACAAGATGCCAGGTCATACTTCCACATGGAAGTTTTTATTTCGACACGTGACTAAATATAGTCTTTAGTTGAGCCCTTACTGGTAACGATGCGTAATTTTCTCATGTATAGTAGGTAATTAAATACAATTATAATGTCAGTTTTGTTAATATATCAGGATGTTATGAATTTGTTTCCGATGCATCAAGATTTTGTTACATTTTTCTAAAGATACACAAATATTTGAAAACGTACGAATTAATTTGATGCATCTTTGATTGTTTAGTATTCGATTTATTGTGATTCTTGCATTCTATTTAAATGGGACTAGATTTTTGACGATACCAAAAGTGGTTCAGATCAGATCAATTGACACGAGGTAGTATTTACCAATCTTCTGAATGAAATAATGTCGACATAGACATCTATCTGAACGAACGTTTACTGTCCCTTAAACACTATAAATAGTTCATTCCCTTGCATTTGTAAGAGATATGTAATCAACACCTAATATTACATTTTAAACGGAGAGCAATAATACTGATCGTTTTCTCTTTCACAGTTATCTAGTTATTCATTCTTTTGTGCTTTATTTCTTAATTTTTGTTCTTTCAATTTCATCCGACCAATACAGATTAATTTCCGTATCGTCAATTTCTAAAGATTTAAGTTTATATGTAAACATGTAAAATGTCGAGTAATTTTAAAATTTATGTGTTTATGCAATGTATGTTTTATATTAATTGAAAATAAATGAGTAATAGACTAGAGCAAATATAATTCATGCTATCTTAATTGTGAAAGTCATGTATTATTATGTCAAATAGAAAAAATACATAATGTGATTAATGAATTCGCTGCTGCCTTCGTTGTCACTAATTGAAGGATCAATTACTAGAAGAAGCATCTCCAAAATTCATGTGTTTTTATCTAAACAAAGTCAACTAGCAAAAAATTCAAAGTGACATATTAGTGTGCTGCTGCAATTAGTTCCACATTGTTTGTCACCATTTCTTTGCCTAACTAGATCACCTTGTTCATGTATTGAACATTTAATCTTCCTTTGGAGAAAATTTTTATTTTGGACTGGAGTGGTATACCTTATAGTTGCTTTTAGGCCAATGATATTGTCTCCTGTGGATTAAATTATACATTTATCAAAAAAAAAAAAAAAAAAAAAACAAGTGATATTTACACACCCTTATTAGTCTCTTACACACTCCTATCCTATTTTATCAAGCAAAAAGACTGAAAACCCTTCTCCAGACCACCCTTATTTTTTATACCTAAAGTACTCTTTTTCCATTGCCCACCAAACACCCCTTCATCTTCTCCCCCAATTACATTTTGGAATCTTCCCTTATTCCTCTTTCTCCCCTTCTCTTCCTACTTTTACGGGTCAAGCTTTCCTCTAATCTATTCCCTAAAAAAAAATATATGACAATTTGAAAGTTTTGAAGAGTTTGAAGATTCTATATATTCCACACACATGCAAGAAATATTAAAGATTTTGACCAATGATAATGTTGAGAAAATTTGGAGAGCAAAGAAGATAGAATCCATACTATTATTGGGAATTTTCAAGATAAATATCAATTTATGTCCTTTAGTAAAAAAGAAGCTACTTTACAGCAAATATCTTAACTTGCAAATGACTCGCCTCCATCAACTCTGAAACCAAAGATTTCTTCTCATAGAGGCCGGCTTACAAAAGGAAGAAAGATAATTCAACGAAACGTGACTATTCTGCATTTGCGATTTAGAAGAAGTCAAAAAAAAAAAAAATGGTGGATGTGGTGGTGTTGGACATAATATTCGTAGTTGTGCTGATACAAGTGAAAAATCTTATGTCTGTTATTTTTTGCTTCTAGTTTATACTCTTATTACTCAAAAAAAAAAATTTCTTCAAAATGCTCTAATTAATTAATTTTTTTATTGATCTTGCATATCAAATGACAAGAGTAAAGAATTTTCTAGTGCATTTCAAATGCTCTTTTTAGAATTTTTTTTAAAAATTTTTTTGAACTTCATTTTAGTGAACAGATCTTATGGATTTTTAGTTATTGTGTTGATGACATCTCTTTTTTTATGACAAATATGAGCATTTTTTCAAATATTTTAAGAATGAAAAGTTTTAATTCATTGACTACTTTATTTTATATAATATATAACAGTCAGCTGGATATTTGATTGTATTTATTGATTTCAGTATTGATCTTTTCTTTTTATTTAAGAGGTTCATACATTATTTAAAACTTGAAAAAGGATATTTGAGGTATAGAAAATAGGGGTGGTGTTAATGAAGGGTTTTTTAGTCTTTTTGCTTAATAAAAATAGATAGGGATGTATAAGAAACTCGTAGCAGTGTGCAAATATTATTTGCCAAAAAAAAAAAAAACACTATTTTTTAAAAAGTGGGCTTCCCACTCACATTCAAAACTCTAATTGGTCCAAGAATAGAACTATTAAACATGCTAAGTAGTTGTTCCACTCCTAAATAAAATTTCTAGGAAAATAATAACATAGTACCAGTTTTGGATCCCAGTTATAGGCTTTGTGGTTAAGAGTAAATTTTATATAATTTTGCTTATATCAGTTGATGTTTAAATTTTATAACATTTAATCCACATCACAAGATCTACAAGTAGGATCAAAATCAGGTCTACCTAACTATTTTCCATATTTCTGTCTGCTCAAGTATTGCTTACTACATAAAGTAATCATACATTGAGACTAGGGTTAAAAGCAAAATACCCCCTCAACTTTCATTCAAGTTGCAAGATGCCCTCTTGAACAAATTTAATAGGCATTTTACACCCTCTAACTAATTTCTACCAAAAAAGTAATAATTTTTTTTAATATTTAAATTATTTGGACAAAAATGCCCTTTGAGGTAAAAGCAAAATGCCCGCTTAACTTTCACAGAAATTACAAAATGCCCCCCATTAATTTTAATAGGCAGATACTCAGATTTTTTTTTTTAAATAATGGCTAAGAAGGGTCCATACAATCTCTTTACAACTAAATAATTTATTACTTTAATTTTAGTCATGCGTGAGTTCTAATGTTTATGTGTGTAGATAATTTAATTTATAAAATAAATATACTTTATATTACAATCAAAATATTTTTATTTCAGTATATAGTTTGTGTATTTATTAATGATATACTATTGCAAACAAACCAACTACAAAAAAATATAGTATCGAGTAAAAATTAAAAAAAAAAAAAATTACTCTTAACATACATATAAATTATAGAATGAGAATTCACGTAATTTTTTTACTTTTGGCATAACAATAATTAAGCATAATAAAAAATTATAAGTGGTTAATATAAGGTACAATAAATTTAGCTAAAATATGTCAACCGCATGACTCTGCGTGCACAATTTTTATTTGTATGCTTAGAATAAATTCTTTAAATTTTTTAGGCTACATTTTTATTCGTTACTTTTAGTGTTAATAATTCATTGCAAATTAAATTATCTATATTACATTAAAATATACATTATTTTATTTAATATGTTTTAATTTAAAAATTAAATCATAAGACGCATGTAAAATTAGATGTTATAATTAATAAAATATTAAAACTAATATAATTTTGTAACAATAAGAAAAAGTATTAGAGAAAATAAAATAAAAAACAATTGAGAAAATAAATAAAGGAAAAAAGAAAATGACATTTCACTTGAGTAATGTATCGGGGGTATAATGATTAATCTCTACCAAAAATAATATTTTAGTTAGTTGACCACATGTCAAATGTGCAAAATATCTATTAAAATTGTTTAAGGGACATTTTGCAACTAAGATAATAGTTGGAGGGGACATTTTACTTTTAACCCTTGATATTATATCTGATCTTCAAAGTATATTTTTTTTTTTTTAACTTACTATTTGTACTAAATTAATAAAGCTTAGAACAGTTATATTATTTCATTTCAAATGCAATAAGATCCCATAAGTGCAGTACAGAAATTCCCCAAGTGCAGTGTTTGACTTTAAACAAAAGCACGAACACATAGAAGCTTCCAAATCCAGTAAAAAATCAGTAACTCAAAATGCATTAGATTTGGTCATTCTGCACAATGTCTGACCTGTCTATAGCCGTGTCACTTGAGGCACAGCTGTCCTGATAATCTCACTGACAGCATGTAAATATGTAAGATCTAACTGTAAAAAATCAACTGGAAAATTACAATATTAGCCTTCCAATTATTTCATTAAAATTAAAATGGTCCCTTAACTTTTATTTTAGTCGGCTTAGTACCTAAAGTAAATATTCCTATCACATTTGATCCTTAAGTGGCGGCTTTTCCAAAAAATATATATATATTTTTTAATTTTGACCAAGAACATAACCATCAAATTATCTGGTCCTATGATTTTTATTTTTTAAAATTTCCTCATTAGTCCTCCAACTATAAAATCAAAATGGTCTACCAATTTTAATTTTTGTCCGTTTAGTTTTTAAACTAAATATTTGTATCCAATTTGATTACCTAAATGGCGACTTCCCCAAAACATAAATTTTTTAAATTTTAACCAGTGTTGACTAGGGGCATATTCGTCAAATTATCTAGTCATATGATCATTAAAAACAGAAACATCGAGGAGTTTGATGATACTGATATGATAACCTTTACAAATTACAAATAACTTCAATTTTATTTCCAATTCTAAAATCGATCTACGGAGTTTCCTATAAAAGATAATTACGTCTTTGTCGTTGAGCTTGCAGTGCTAGAACTATAAGAAAGAGAAAATCGAGTAGTGTTTTGCAAGGAAGTTGTTGGTTACAGATGTGATTTTAAAGAAATTGCTGATAAAGATGTGTTTCAAAAGGAATAAATGGAGACGGAAGAGAGAAGTCCGACTACTAGAGGCGGAAGAGATGAGAAGCGAAGATAGATAAACCGGTAATAGTTGCAACAGAAGGGTGGGGGCAACAGGAAGGGATAGAGGGTTATGGAGAAGAAAGAGATGTGGTGGTAATGGTGGATCATTTCTGAGATGTGAAAGAAATGGGTATGAATTGGTGATGGTTGTAGCACAGGGATAGGGGTAACGATAAATGAAAGATGGGGGCAGGGAAAGGAGAAGATGCTAGTGGCATATAGAGGGGAATGGGAAAGTTTCACCAGTAGGGGATAGAGGAATGACGTTAGTAGTATATTGATGTAGGGAGAAAAATAAAGTCTATTTTAGGATTTTAGTTTAAATGAAATAAAATATTGTGAAAAATGAATATAACATAGTTGTATGTTACAATCTCGCATTAGAAACAAAACAAATTTTCAAACACTTAACCATTAGACTATCATTAATCTATGTAATATGTTTATCTTCCTATTATAAAGTTTAAAACTATTTTTAAAAAGTGCAAACGGCCAAAAGGGTCATCGTACTTTCAATATGTATGAGTTTTGGTCATCAAATTTATTTTGTGACCAAAAAAGTTATTGGACTTATAAAAGTGTTGTTTTTGCCCATTCCATCAAATTACTCAGACTCAGTTAATACCTACGTTAATGTGTGTTACGTACCTTCCATGTGACTCGATTAGGGGCAGAATTGTCCAAAATAAAGCAAAACCCTTTTCCATCCTCGATCCCTTGGCCACCCCCTTTCTCCCTTTGTAATCCGAGCTCAACGTGAAGGAGTAGGGTCCATTTTTTAAGTCCCACATCCACCACCGTAAAGGCCCTTCCTGTTTCCATCTCTACCACCACAATTCTGATAATGGAACCACTAGGATCAAGCTCCGATTTGGAGCCAAGAAGAATGTGCCTAGTTTGATGTTATCAAGAAGCCATAGATTGTTGCCCAAAAAAAGAAACGCCCATAGATTGTCAAAGAAGTAAAGATAAATTTGAAGGGATTCAGTGCTAAAAAATGGCAGAGTAGCGTTGAGGACTCAACGAGATTTTTTGGGCTTTTTTTCCTTAAGAGCTCATCTCAAATCTCTATTTAATTAGTTTACATAGATCTGTTGATATGATTGAAACCCCATTTGTCACGTTATGCATTTCAACTGATTTGGACTGATTTTTGGCAAGAAGAAGAAAAATTAGAAAAATTAGAAAAATTAAAAGAAGAAGAAGAAGAATAATTTCGTGTGCAAAGAAGACGATGAAGAGTTGAATTGGTTTTTTGTTTTTTGTTTTCAAAAATTATGATTTTCAATCCTTTAAGTTTTACTAGTTTCTGTTTTGACCCCTCAACTTACTTTTAAAAATTTTCAGATTGACTTCAATAATTTATTTTTGTGCATTTTCAATGTTTGGACAATTTTATCCATGCAAAAAGTTATATGTTGGATTAAACGGTAGTTTTAACGGAGACAATTAATAGAATATCCTAAACACGATATTTTTATTAGTTGAGCGACTAAATCGGCTACAAAAAATTTTAAGGACTTAAATCCATATAATTTAAAAGTATTGTGACCTTTTTGGCCGTTTGCTCTTTTAAAAACAAAATTATAAGATCAGATGATTCAATGGTTATACCCCTAATCAACACCTATCAAAATTCAAGGGGAATTTACAAAATTTATGTTTTACATGGAGCCGCCATATAGAGATCAAAATGGATACAAATATTTAGTTTAGGGAATTCATCTAAAATTAAAGTCAGAGGATCATTTTTGTTTTTTAAAAAAAATTATAGGACTAAATGATTTGATAGTTATGCCGTTAGTCAACATCGCTCAAAATTCAAAAAAAAATTATTTTTGGTGGAGCAGTCATTTAATGATGGAATTGGATTTAAATATTTAATTCAGGGAGTAATCTGACTAAAATTAAATTTGAGAAATCATTATGGGTTTAACAGAATAGTTGGAGGACCAATGACATAATTTTTCCCAAATTCAACCGTGTAGTACATTTCTTCTTCAAGGAAAAAAAAAAAAAATCACCATGCTGAACAAATCAAGGGTAGTTGTCCCCGTGCTTAGTCACATTCACTTTCCTACCCGCGGCCTGCTGGATGCCATTGATTATTCACCATGTTAAGTACTAAAAATTATCCCACTTTATTTAATCAATAATTCATAAGTAATTGACATTAATGAATACCTATTCTGGCTCACTTTGATTATAATTAATTGATTTTGAGATGCAATTTTATATTTTTTGACAAATTATCAGATTTAATTTTAAGTGTTTATTTATTCACATACGATTTAGATTCTTCTACATATTAAATTTAATTTCATAAATTTTTGTCAAATTAATATTTATGTTCACATGAGTATTGAGTTTAAATTTATAGTATCGGTTATATAACTCATATCAATGCTTTTATTCATCCGATTTGAGTTTTCAGATTGAGTCATACAAGTTGTGTCTGAAACTGTTAATTACTACTATTAAAATAAAATATCCTACATTAATTAATTAATAAAATTTAAACTAATTAATAAAAATCATGAATCGCTCCACTCATATTCAATTTCCTCTCAACACATTGAAAGCACTCTACTTTCAAAAAAATCCCATTAACCAGATTTATGTAGTATTGCAAAAAATTATTTATTTATTTAAAACATATAAATTCAAAAATTTTATAACTAAAACATATAAATTCAAAATTCAAAAATTTTATCTTGCACTTTGTATCTTGCTTAGTATATCATAACTTTTGTTAAAGAAAGCTGACAAGCCAAACGGCCCAAACATATCCCTCACTTCAGCTGAACGAGTTTATCTCTTCCACAGACAAAAGTAACCTCTTCTCCCTCATTTTCTTGCATCACCATCACCGTCACCGTCACCGTCTATAGGAAACCGTCGTCCATATATAATAATATGAAAATTCACAGAGAAATATAGGGAGAGAGAAAGAAAAAGAAAAAAGGGCTCTTTTTTATTTTCTTTTAGTAAAAGCCTCTTCACTCTCTCTAGTCTCTACCCACTGTTTTCTTGAATTTCCATCCCAAATTTAAGATCGCCGATCTTTTTCTAACAGGTTCTCTTCTCTCTGCGCATTTTTTTTTTAAAAAAGAAAATTCGGTCAATGATTATTTTTCCTTTAGATCTTCCTCGGTTCAGCTATACTGAATTTTGAGATTGCTGTACTATGTATGTCTAATTTTTTTTTTTTTAAGGATTTTAATTTCTGCAGATATTTGCTATTCTGAAACATGGGATTTGGGAATTATGCAATCTGGGTTTTTGGGTTTTTTTTTTTTTTGTTAATTATTTATGGATTTTTATTGTATTTATTTGTGTATTTTGGTGGTTGGGGAAAGATCGAAATGCTTGACTTTTCTTGGGCTGCCTTAGAAATTGGTCAATGAAAATGGTTTTTGGTAATATCACCAAGATTATGTGTTTTTTTTTTTTTAGAATTTTATTGTGCTAAAATTTTGCTGAGTTATCTATTTAGTAGTGTGTGACTAGTCTTTGTACACATCTAGTATATGTCTTGTGAGTATCAAGTGAAGATTGCAAATTTGCAATGCCTGATCTGTATGCATTCATTTCTATGTCGTTTTTGTAAATGAAGTAAAAAAAAAATGAAATGAAAGAAAGATTTAGACTTTTCTAATTCTACCAACATTGGGATCGAACGAAAACTGGAAAAAAGAAGGAGAAAGAAAAAGCTTAAATCACCAAAGAAAAGACTATACCTTTGTAACTATAGTTAATTTGTGATTCTGATCAAGCTTCTTCTTAAATCTTTAATTACTGGGTTCCATTGTTGTTTCTTTTGAATTATGAGCCTAGGGGCACCGTAGATTAAGCTTAAACAGAATTGTTCTGTTTTCTCGAAATTGCACATGTACTGCTCGTTACCAGAGTGAATACTGAATTCACCTTGTGATATTTTTTTGAAAGAAATGTAATGATGTTTGTAAGTCACCATGACATGCTGTTAGAGTCAGCTGCAGTAGAGAATCTGCTGGGTTCTCCGAAATACGACTTTGTTTTGGTTTATTTTCTTTATAACAATGCATACTCTTCTGTAATTCAGCCTGACACAGCATTAGAGCAAAAGATAATTTGATAATAAAGTTTCAGATATTTATGTTTTATGTTTAAGATAATATTTATGGAGATTCATATTCCTTCTCCTTCCAACTGTGTTCTACTTTTGTGACAAAGTTGGTATGTTTTTATGTCATTCAAGCTACCAAGTGTGTGAATACCTTGTGCTAGGACAGGTTTAAAAATTCCTATTCTCTATCTTTTTTTTTTGGGATACTTTTTACTCCTGTAATAGTAGAAATCTTATTTTACTTTTCTCATTGCTGAAAGAAAACCTCTTTGTGAGACATTTGGACATATTTTCATTCTCAGTTTGTGATGTACTTTTCTGAGTTCCGCAACAAGATAATTCTTGCTACTAATTTTCTTCTGGGATAGGTGTGAGACCGAATCAACCTGAATTCTACCCTACGCAGCTTGACATCTTGATTTTGTCAAGGTCTCGTGTACTTTGGTCATATGCAAGGGGAAAGGAGTATCTTGGAACCCTTTCCTGAAAATATCGATCTTAATCAGGTATCTGGTTCCAATAATGCTGCTATGGATCGGTCAGCTTCTTGGAATAATCTATTAAATCCAGTGGAAAGCCGGTTGCCCAATTATGTTCTTTCAAGCAGGTGAAGGAAATGCTAATTATGTGAACCCTGCTGTCCATAACGGTCGGACATTTGGTGGCTGGGATCCTGGTGAGTCGAGCTCTAGTGCAAATATGCAAAGCCAGTTGAATGGTCATGATATAAAAACAGGACAAGGTTGGTCTCCTTCAATGAATACTTGTGTGGCAGCTGATGGAAGATCAGCAGACTGGCAATTTGAACAGCCTAACATTTTTCTTCACGAAACTAATACTAATGGCTATGGTGTCAGTTATTTTCACAGTCCTCTAAGTATACGCAATCCCGTTTCTACTTGTAGTCCTGTGAATACAAGTATGAGTAGTGGGGCCTACCAAAGCACCAGTAATGCCAGTTGGCAAGGTAGAGGAGCAGGCATGCCTCCTAACTTCTACTGGTCTGGCAGATCAGAGATGGATCATGTTCCAACTTTTCGTGTTACTTCAGATGGTGTTGGGTCTTCCTTGGGCAGTTCTGGTTGTCATGTTCAACTTGACGGTTGTCAGGTTCTTCTTCAAGCACTTGGGGTTTGTCCTGCAAGCGCAAGGCTCTTGAAGGTAATCCTGGTCAATCTTGTTCAAGTGGAAATTTGAGCATGAATCCACAAGATGAAACAGTTCGAAGGCATACTGTTCCTCTTCGTTCTAATATTTCTAGCAGCTCAACTATAGCTGCACCCTCAACAAACGTGCAGAGTGCTAGCAATCCAGGACAGCTGAACCCAAGAATGGGGTCTGGTGTGAGAGGAGTGACTTTTGATAGATTTCCTCCTTTAAATGTTACTGATGTTGCAGAAAGCTGTCAAAGGAATTTTGGTTTCAGAGTGAATCTTGGACAACAGGAAACAGTCCCGTTTGATTTATCGGCAGCAGGGCCTGATGTTAGACATTCTAGTGTTCACTCTACACACCACCCATCGAGACTTATCTCAACAACTGAATCGCCCGAATTTAGAGCTCCATTTTCTCGTCCAGCGAATTTAAATAGTACGCTGAGTCAGTCTACATTTGATGCAAGTTCCTGGTTCGGCAAGAAGTATGCTTCCTTTTCCATGGAATGGATCTCTGAATTCAAGAGGCAGTGCGTCATCAAGTCCTATCTTGTTTTCAGGGGAAAGAGGCGCTGTATCAAGGGATGAAACCACTTCCAGAAGCTCCCTAAGTAACAATCAGGAGCATTCTAGTTCGGTCTCTGCTTATGAGAGTCGGCTTATGGTACAAGAGCCAACAGGTTGGAGTTCTTTTCCTGTAAATGCGGGCTCTTCAAGAAATGTTCCTTCTAGTGGGGGTACACGGCCTCTCCCAGCTGTCTGGATGCCTCATCAGTACCCGACAGCACCTAATCAGCAAAGATTGTCAGAATTCCATCCGTGGACTCTCTTCCCACCTGTGGAACCTGAGCCTGGAGGTCACAGAGGTCGGTTTCCATTGTTGCCTTCAGCATCTTCTTCCTCAGAGGATGCTGTGATGTCATCTGGATCTAGTAGTGGGGATCATAATCAGTATTCATTCTGGATCATTGTTGACGGAGGTTCCCAGTGGTGATATTAATGGCTGGCATGCTTTAGCTGCTGGCATTGATGGGAGGCACAGAATTTTATCTGAGGTTAGCTGTCATTTTATTTTTCCATCTAATATTTTGCATTTCTACTATTCATAGCACAAATGACATTTATCAGAGATTTTATTTGGAACTTCATCTATGTGCTTGAACATTGAATGATCTTATTTTATATTTTCATGTATAAGTAGACTTATTTTATATTTTGAACTTTATCTTTGTGCTTGAACATTGAATGATCTTCTTTTGTTCGTACATGTAGCCTTCCTTTCTCTGCTTCTTTTTTGGTTGACGAGTGGGGATGGGGAATTCTCATTATGCTGGAGATTTTGACTGGTCCAACTACTTTTTGATCCCTTTTTTTTTTTTTTTTTTTTTTGCATATCTGAATTTTAGTACTTTGATTTTCATCTTTTTAAGCCTCTCGTGATATTAGGGGTTCATGAATGTTATATAGCTGCATGTGTACTTCTTATTGTTGCTGTGGTTCAATTGGCTGGTTTTCTTATTATCTGCTGCCTGAAATTGATTTTTTTTCCCCTTCTGAGCCATTATTGAACATGTGTAACAGATTCGTCAAGTGCTGAATGCCATGCGGCAGGCTGAGAACTTGCAAACTGAGGTTTGAAATTAATCTTTCATATGATTTGTGAATAATGTATATTGTTTGTCCACCATTAACTCCTTGGTAAGAGTTAATTGATGATGCCTTTCTCATTTCATTTTGATCATTACATATGCTGATAGATGGGCTCCTCCCTTGTTATCAGAATCTGTTAGACTCAAAGTAACTTACTACTAATATTTGTTTCTGACTGACTAGATTATAACGTCTAGAAAAGTGTACTAGAAGAAAGTCGGAACTTATCTTGGCCACTTAAAATTATCTTGTTGGGTGATGATTCCACCTGTGTGGAATCACTTTTCTGATCCTGTTGATTAAATGGATTTTCAGCCTTTTACAAGGTTAGCTTTCTGATCCACAAATACTCAATAGGAGAATGAAAATGTAAACTTCTCGTTACTAGCTGCATGGGCTTTTGACTGAATTTTAAATAGTTGGCTTGCAATATATTTAGTAGTCAACTATGGAATATACTTCTTAAAGGTAATTTGAGTATAATGTGTCCATACTCTTGTATAAGAATGTGATTTTGGAGCTTTCTTGACCATTTGTAATGTTTAATTGGACCCATGGTTAAAAGGTCTAAATATTTTTTACCCCCCTAAAACTATTACATTTAACCTTTTACTCAATGCTTGCTTGATGAAAATTGAGTTGTGGGTTGGGAGAAAAATTTTCTAGTCGGTGCAACTGAAAAACTCAAATGCTGCTTTTAGGTATTTGTCTGGTCCTGAAACTTCATGCCTGGGCACTTGCTTGTGCCTCGCACTCGAAATATAATTGTGCCTCACATTCCCTCTGATATTTTAGGATCATATGCTGTTTGATCCATCCTTGTCAATGGGGCAGCTGAGTTGCATGATAGGCACAGAGACATGAGGCTTGATGTTGATAACATGTCTTATGAGGTAATATAATCAACTTTTGTTGTCTTTTATTTTTTTCTGATGAAGGTTATTTCATAGTACCATGATTTGGTAGGAGTTGCTTACTTTGGAAGAACGCATAGGAAATGTGAGCACAGGATTAAGTGAGGATGCTATATCACAGTCATTGGGACAGTGGAAATATGGATTTGTCGCAAAAGAATCTGCAAACCTAGAACCATGCTGTATATGTCAGGTCTGAACCATCTCTAATTATTCTAGCACGAGTTAGAACCATAGTTTCGCAGTTTATATACTAAAATTGTGCTTTTGATTGAACTTTTATCAGGAGGACTACATTGTTGGAGATGATATTGGAACATTGGACTGCGGGCACGAGTTTCATACAAACTGCATTAAACAGTGGTTAACATTGAAGAATCTGTGCCCTATCTGCAAAACAACAGCTGTTGGAAACTTGAAATAATAGTGTCCCCCCAACACCCTCTCCCCCCACCCCCCTCCTCTGCCTAATATTACTGTTTCTTCACCTTGAAGATGCATTTTGTTGTCATACCATAAGAAATCCCCTTTGCAGTTGCCCCTGTACTATATTGGGGTGATACAAGGGTGAAAGAAAATTGCTATAAAGGATTGTATGCTTTTCATGTTTTAAACTTTATTTATTCTGAATGCTATTAAGCCATAGAATTTTGGGGACGGTGTTAAGGATATTCCATACTTGTCTGTCGTCTCAAATCATTTAATTGTTTATAGTAACCGGGAAAAAATAATTTAGGCATAAATATTTATTTCTGTTCTTTTTGCAGCCGAGGACATAACTTGTTTTTAATCTTGAAAAAGGTTTTTGGGACAGGAAATGTGTTTATTTGAATTTTACAGTCTTGTTATAGAATTATACTTGAATATTTAGTGCGAGATTATATGTTTTGAAAGATTATATCGTATAAAGTTATTAAAATTATAAATATGTTATTATGTAATGGGATTATATAATTAATTACTCGTATATGTATCCTTGTTTGACTTAATTTATTTTCCTCTCATCGTATTCTCCCAAAAATGCCATTATATCATAATTATTTATTTCGTCTTATTTTATTTGACAAGATTAATCTTGCACACAGTTTAAGAATTGCTTTTGCACACAATTTAAGAATGGTTAATATTTGACTCACTAGTAGAATAGTTTTTCTATTATTGTCTTTCAATTAAAATTTATTAGTTATTTTTAGTTTTCAAAATTTGAAATGGTTTATGAGAGTAATTAATGTTGAAACATGGCATTAATGCTCTTTGTTTAGAACTTGTATGAAGGATAAATTAAGTAAATTGATATTATTTATTTATTTGTCATTTTAAGAGCGATAAATAATTTAAGATAAAGTAAAATAGAAATGACAAATAAAATGAGACAATGAAGTATATTTTCTTGTGCAAAAATGGAAAGGGAAAAGAGGCGGCCTCATAATCAAAAGCAGCATCGGCTGCTTGTTCCAAATAGCCAAGTTGGGCTGGACTACTGTTTCATTTTACAAACTCCGAGTAAAATTTTGCCATGTCTCTAAACCAATTAATGTGATGACAAAAAGATATTTTTAAATGGATCGAATAATGTGGATCTCTTTGTTTAAAATTAAGTAAAATTTTAAATTAGACGGGTCTATCTACGAATTCATAGTATAATATATAAATATAATTCATTTAAAATTTTTTCAGAATTCACATAAAGAATTCTGTAATATAGAGTAATTAATCGAGTATATTATAAAAAAATTTTCGTGACAAATAAACAAGTGGATCTAATTTTGTATGATGTCGCATGTATGCCACGTGCTACACCTTCTCTTCAAATCCATACTGAAAGTGGGCCGAACTTTTGTTAGGGATGGTGAGATATTAAAAAAGAAAAATTTTAGTACAGATAATTTATGATATAATGTTATGAATATTTTAATTTAGAAATATTTTATATTAATAAGTGATGTGATGTAAATTTATATAAAAAAAAATTTTGAATTAAAAAATTTATAATATTACGAATTCGGATAAGAATTTTTCCCAAAATCGCATCTGGATGAAATTTTCATGATTACATCATTCATTCCCCCGTAAAACACTCTACATATTCAACAACTTAGAAAAAACACCATCAGATTAGATTCTTCTTTCTAAAAACAATCCATCCATACGTCACGCCACAGACAACTATTCTCCAATGACTTCATTTTCTACTTAAAAAATGACCCCTTTTTTTTCTTTTCTAATGATTAAAACTGACAACATAACGTCTCTGTTTTCTGTAGTTATTGAATAATAGATCGTCATCAATATCATTTCCTAGGCTAATTACTAGTAATAGGATTATTTTGAAAATTTATCGTGTAAATGTGATCGTTTTTAAAATGATTTCTTTAATTGTGATTTTTGTATTTTGTAAATGTGTGATCAATTTAAAACGAAATTTGATTAAATGGGTAGTCTAAAAGTGAACAAATTATTATTATTTTTAAATTGAATTGGATTACGTACTTTCAAAATGTGTAATCCAACAGTGAACAAATTTTTTTTTTTTTTTTTTAAATTGAAGGTTTCGCACTTCAAAAGTGCGAAATCTTCAACTTTTTGAATAAAAAAAAAAATTAATTGAGATTAATTACACTTTACCCCCTTGAACCCTTAAGTGCAATTTGCTCATTTAAACTCTAAAAACTTACACTTTCCCCCAACAAAAGAAACCTTCATATATATAATTACAAAAAGATGATATGGATATTTATTTTGACATTATTACCTTTCAAACATTTATTTCATTTTTAATGCTTCCATATAGAGCGAACTTTTAAAAATATTTTTCTTCAATTTTTTTTCTAGGATCTAAACATATTGAAAATAAAATAAGTAGATTTCTTTTAATTATATAAATGATTTTATTTTTACATATTTAATACTTAACAAAAAATTTTGTAAAGAAAATTAAAAAAAAATTTAAAATTTCATGTGTTTTGATGTCGAACAAAAAAAAAAATGTACGTATTTAGTTAAAAGATATTCTTCTTATACCTTATTATTAATTGTGAAATGGAAATTATATTCTTATTTAAGATATCTATTAATTTAAAATATTATTTAGTTATTTATGTTTCACATGTTTAGTACATGCAAAATGAAAATGAATAAAAAATTTGTTGGAAAAAATCACCTTTTTGTATTTAGTTTTATAAATAAACAAAATAATGTATAAGTTGATTAAAGAGATTCGACAATTCATAAAATTCTCTTATAGTCCCGAAATCCAAAAATAAATAATTAAATAAATAAATAAAATATTGTTCAATCATTAGAAATTAATCAAAAGTAGAATAATTTTGAACACAAATTGTTGGAGAATATTTTTGTCAAAATAAATATCCACATCATTATTTGGGTTCAACGTGGGGAAAGTGCAATTATAGTGTAGGTTGAAGGGGTATAGTATAATTAACCCAAAAATTGAAGCATTTTGCACTTCAAAAGTGCGAAATCAGCAAAAAAAAAAAAAAATTTAAAAAAAATTGAAGATTCCGCACTTTTGAAGTGCAAAATCTTCAACTTTTTGAATAAAAAAAATTTAATTGAGATTAATTACACTTTACCCCTTGAACCCTCAAGTGCAATTTGCCCCCTTAAACTCTAAAAACTTACACTTTTTCCCCACAAAAGAAACCTTCATCTATATAATTATAAAAAGATGATGTAGATATTTATTTTGACATTATTACCCTTCAAACATTTATTTCATTTTTAATGCTTCCATATAATATATTTTTTATTTTGTAAGAGTAATTGATCTTTTATATCACATTTTACTTAATATAAATATATATTATTTTTCTTCATTTCTAAAACTAATCAATTAGAAATGAAGAAAAATAATATATATTTATATTAAGTAAAATGTGATATAAAAGATCAGTTACTTTTACGAAATAAAAAAATATTATATGGAAGCATTAAAAATGAAATAAATGTTTGACTGCAGGGTAATAATGTCAAAATAAATATCCACATCATCTTTTTGTAATTATATATATGAAGGTTTCTTTTATAGAGGGAAAAGTGTAAGTTTTTAGAGTTTAAGGGGGCAAATTACACTTGAGGGTTCAAGGGGGTAAAGTGTAATTAATCTCAATTAATTTTTTATTTATTCAAAAAGTAGAAGATTTCACACTTTTGAAGTGCGAAATTTTCAATTTTTTTTTTTTCAAAATTAGTTCACTTTTGGATTACGCACTTTGAAAGTGCGTAATCCAATTCAATTTAAAAAAAAAAAAAAATTTGTTCACTTTTGGATTACGCACTTTCAAAGTGCATAATTAAATTGATTACGCACTTTTAAAGTGCGAAAGTCACAATTGGAGAAAATATTTTAAAAACGGTCACATTTGCGCGATAAATTTTCAAAACAATCCTATTCTGAGCAATTACCCATTTCCTAACTCAAAAAAAGTGAGAGAAATTGTTTTGTAGAACTTGGTGCACATGTATCAAGTATAATAATCTAACAAGTGGTGAGCAAGAACACTAGCTAGGGTGTGTTCAGTTGGATTGAACATATTTTAAGAAAAAAATTTATTTTTTATATAATTTTTTGGTGTTCGATTGACAAAATGAAAATATTTTGAAATAAAATTTTTTAACAGTATCATCTTTAATTTTATGAGTACAAGTTAAAAAAATCTTATAACAATGGTAATAAATACCTTATAAGTAATTGTGGTTAATAAAATACTGATTTTGTTCAAAATGAAATGATTGTATAATGTAGTAGTAAAATATACATAATGATAGGTATATTACTGTGCGACCCATGATTAAGAGAAAAATGAATGGACAAGAATTGAAAACAAAAATAAATTTAGAAAATGAAATTATAAAAGTAAATATTTGAAATTTAATGTCATTCTTGAATTATTCAAAAAATAACTTAAACTAAAAAATTTCGTAAATTATTTTCAACTAGAAGAAAGAAAATTGAAAATTATTTTACACCAAAAAAATTTCCTCAAATTTTTTTTTTTTTAAATATTTTCAATCCAACCGAATGAACATAATAATTTTCTTCATTCTTTTTCGTTTTGCTCGATCCATTTTAATTGGTTAATTAAAGAAAAAGAATTATCAATCAACCCTGAAAGAGAAATACTGCGAGTTTTCTGATGTTATAATTATGGACGCTTAGATTCTTGCTAGGTTTGAGGTTGATGGGCCCGCTCGAGGGACCGACAAGACATCATACACACTTTATTTGTCCGAGTCTTTGATGTTTTAGTGGCTTTTTTGCATTACATGAACGTATACTTCGGTGGTTTAAATCTATATCGCCATTTTTGTTTAATAAGATATTAAAGTGAATGATTAACTTATTTCATATTAGAAATAATCGCAGAAAATTCTTTGATAACACGGATTACATAAACGTTATACTTAGACGGTTCAAATCTTAACTTTTATGTTTAATTGAAAGAAATTGGACAAATTTTATTGTGATAGCAAGAATATCTAACGTACTATATACAAAATGACCAAAATACTCTTGATTAATTCTGGATGGAAGGTAAAGACTAAGGAGACATGACTACTTTGATGATTTTACAACATTCTTGGTAAGAAATATCCACCCTAGGGTATAATGGATCAACTGTGTACTAGGTTGTATAATGGATTGATTGTGTACTAGGTTGAGCACTATATTACCAAGTTTAGTTAAATTTCCTTAAAAATTGCCAAATATAATAGTGGGCTATTTAAAATTAAGCTTGAACTAACTTTTATTTTGATAGTTTGAGTTCAAGTTACATTTAAACCCATAGGTTGGAAAGATGAGTATTTCTATAACAAAGATTACTATAATCAATCTTGAAAACTGGTTACTTTTTCAACTTATTCTCATAACTGTAGTAGGCGTCCATTATATAAGTAAACCTCTAAAAAATATTTGAAAGACTCACCTTAAATTATATATGTTTGGCAGTACGACCGAAGCGAATAAAGTTTCTTGGTAAATGATCTCATAGTGTAAACTTATGAGTTCTTCTATTATTACCTTTCGTTCGCTATCTTATTCACTCCTTTGCAATACTGTAATGAGTCATTTACTAAAACTAATAACTATATGGACAAAGACCGAAAACGCCTTCCAAGCCAAAAAACACCGACAAAATCAAAATAACAAAATCACTCACTCCTTTGATGTACTTGAGTTCAAGTTACATTTAAACCTATTAGTTGGCAAAATGAATATTTTTATAATAGATTAATATAATCAATCTTCGAAACTGGTTAATTTTTCAATTTATTCTCATAACCGCGGTAGGTGTCTATTATATAAGTAAATCTCTCAAAAATGTTTGAAAGATTCACCTTAAACTATATATGTTTGGTAGTATGACTGAAGTGAATAAGTTTTCTTGGTAAAGAATCTCATACTGTAGAGCGTTTCCTTCTATTATTACTCTTCATTCACTATCTCACTCATTCCTTTACAATATTGTAAATAGTCATTTACTAAAACTTATAACTATATTGACAGCAAAACTGAAAACACCGGCAAAATCATAAAAACAAAATCACTCATTCCTTTGATTAGCTTGAGATCAAGTTACGTTTAAACTTATTAGTTAGCAAGATAAATATTTCTATAATAGATTACTTTAATCAATCTTCGAAACTAATTAATTTTTCAATTTATTCTCATAACTGCGATATTATCCATTATATAAGTAAACCTCTCAAAAATATTTGAAAGATTCATCTTAAACTATGTATGTTTGGCAGTATGACTAAAGCGGATAAGTTTTCTTGGTAAAGAATTTCATACTATAAAGAGTTTCTTTCTATTATTACCCTTCGTTCGCTCTTTCATTCACTCCTTTGCAATACTGTAAAGAGTCATTTACTAAAACTAATAACTCTATTAACAAAGTCTGGAAACACCTTCCAAGTGAAAAAAACATTGACAAAATCATAAAAACAAAATCACTCACTCCTTTGATGAGCTTGAGTTCAAGTTACATTTAAACCTATTAATTGGGAATATTAGGATGAATATATCTATAATAGATTACTATAATCAATCTTCGAAATTGGTTAATTTTCTAACTTACTCTCATAACTGTGGTAAGTGTCCATTAATAAGTAAAGCTATCAAAAATATTTGGAAGATGCACCTTAAACTATATACGTTTAGCAGTATAACTAAAGCGAATGAGTTTCCTTGGTAAAGGATCTCATACTGTAAAGAGTTTCCTTCTATTATTACTCTTCATTCGCTATGTCATTCACTCTTTTGCATTATTGTAATGAGTCATTTATTAAAACTTAAACTATATTGACAAAGACTAGAAATGCCTTCCAAGTGAAAAAACATTGACAAAATCATAAAAATAAAACCACTCACTCTTTTGATGAGATTGAGTTCGAGTTACATTTAAACCTATTAGTTGGTAAGATGAATATATTTTATAATAGATTATTATAATCAATCTTGAAAATTAGTTAATTTTTCAACTTATTCTCATAACCGTGGTAAGCATCCATTATATTGTTCTAAGTAAAGGTTAATTTTTCAACTTATTCTCATAACCGTGGTAGGCGTCTATTACAAAAGCAAACCACTCAAAAATATTTGAAAGATTCACCTTAAACTATAGATGTTTGGCAGTATGACTTAAGCGAATAAATTTATCTGGTAAAGGATCTCATACTATAGAGAGTTTCTTTCTATTATTACCCTTCATTAGCTATCTCATTCATTCCTTTGCAATATTGTAAATGGTCATTTGCTAAAAGTAATAACTATATTGACAAAGATCGAAAACGCCTTCGAAGCCAAAAGACACCAACAAAATCAAAATAATAAAATCACTCATTCCTTTGATGTGATTGAGTTCAAGTTACATTTATACCTACTAGTTGGCAAAATGAATATTTCTATAATAGATTACCATAATTAAACTTCGAAACTGGTTAATTTTTCAACTTATTCTCATAATCGTGATATGCATCCACTATATAAGTAAACCTCTCAAAAATATTTGAAAGCTTCACCTTTGTAAATTATGTACGTTTAGCAGTATAACTAAAGTGAATGAGTTTTCTTGGTAAAGGATCTCATATTGTAAAGAGTTTCCTTCTATTATTACTAGTTATTCGCTATGTCATTCACTCTTTTGTAATACTGTAATGAGTCATTTATTAAAACTTAAACTATATTGACAAAGACTAGAAATGCCTTCCAAGTGAAAAAACATTGACAAAATCATAAAAACAAAATCACTCACTCTTTTGATGAGATTGAGTTCGAGTTACATTTAAACCTATTAGTTAGTAAGATGAATATTTTTATAATAGATTATTATAATCAATCTTGAAATTAGTTAATTTTTCAACTTATTCTCATAACCGTGGTAAGCATCCATTATATAAGTAAAGATTAATTTTCCAACTTATTCTCATAACCGTGGTATGCATCCAATATATAAGCAAACCTCTCAGAAATATTTGAAAGATTCACCTTAAACTATAGATGTTTGGCAATATGACTTAAGCGAAGTAGTTTATTTGGTAAAGGACCTCATACTATAGAGAGTTTCTTTCTATTATTACCTTCATTCGCTGTCTCATTCACTCTTTTGCAATACTGTAAAGAGTCATTTGCCAAAACTAATAACTATATTGACAAAGATCGAAAACGCCTTCCAAGCCAAAAAACACCGACAAAATCAAAATAATAAAATCACTCATTCCTTTGATGTGCTCGAGTTCAAGTTACATTTATACCTACTAGTTGGCAAAATGAATATTTCTATAATAGATTAGTATAATCAATTTTCGAAATTAGTTAATTTTTCAACTTATTCTCATAATCGTGATAGGCATCCATTATATAAGTAAACTTCTCAAAAATATTTGAAAACTTCACCTTAAACTATATATCTTTGGTAGTATGACTGAAGCAAATAAGTTTCTTTGGTAAAGGATTTCATACTGTAAAAAGTTTTTTTTTATTATTATCCTTTATTCGCTATTTCACTCACTCCTTTATAATACTGTAAAGAGTCTTATTTGCTAAAACTAATAACTATATTGACAAAAACTGAAGCGCCTTCGAAGCAATAAAAAGAAGAAGACAAAATCATAAAACCAAAATCACTAACTCCTTTAATGAGTTTGAGTTCAAGTTATATTTAAATGTATTAATTAGCAAGATGAATATTTCTATATTAGATTACTATAAAGTCTATAATCAATCTTGGAAACTATTAATATTCTAACATATTCTCATAATCGTGGTAGGCCGTTCATTATATAAGTAAACCTTTCAAAAAGTATTTGAAAGAATACACCTTAAATTATGTATATTTAGTAATATAACGGAAAAACCCTTATCTCATTCTCTATTTCTCTCAGTCCATCGTAATACTATTATGTGTCCTTTACTAAACTTATAAATAATATTGATAAAGATTAGAAAGGCCTTCCATGGTGAAAGAAAAACACCGACAAAATCAATAAGATCAAACTTCTAAGGCTAGCAACTTCATGGTACTTTTTAGGTCGTTATTGTATTTCAGTATGGCTGCTTGTGGACTACAAAAGAGAAAACTTTTGCTTTAGTAGTGAAATTTTTCTAAATCTTTTACCATCCCTTTCCCCTCAAAGCTAATCCTCCTACGCATGCTAATGTGTGCAATACAACCACCCTTTTTTTTTTTTTTTTTTTTTGGGTGACGTACGACCGCGTTTTTGAATGTGTCAGCTCCCTCTTTCCTGATCTTTTGTGTTCAGCGACGGTGATCAACGGTTTGACGTCTGCATGTTGTAATAGTTTCTTTCTTTTCACGTCCCTTGGGCTTTAGCAAAGAAAACCACTAAGGATTTTTTTGTCTTATACTCTATCTCGTTAACTGTCACACTATTAAATGAATTATTAAAATTATTTCATTAAAATTACCGCTAAGGATCTTTTATTCCGCCGCTGTTTCACCTCCAGTCACACGGTCAAATAAACTGTCAAGATTATTTCACTAAAATTACTTCATAGAATCTTGATAAATGATTTAACAGTGTGGCAGATAGTAGAATCAAAGTGTGAAATAGAAGATTCGGTAACTAAAGTTACTCTATAGAATTTTGACAATTTATTTAGTAATGTAACAAAAAGTGAAATAGAGCGTGAGATAAAAGATTAATACATAGTAAAACTGAAATTAAGACATCAACTTAGTTATGATGGAAGAATGGATTAAGAATTTTAAATTATAACACGAACATAGGCAAAAAAAAAAAAAAAATTGCATAATCATAACTTCATAACCCGATTGATATATTTGATGTATTTTGCAACATATTAACATGCATCCTTATTATCCTTGTTGCTTTAATTTGAATATTTTTTTATTTTTGTGCTCCTGACTTTTAAAACGTAAAAAAAATAAATAAAAAAATTAATAATTATCTTTTTTATTTTTGGTACGTGTAGACATTAGTCGTCTTTTTTATTTTTCGGTGTAGACATTGGTCACATTACGATAGACATTATATTATAATGGGTAGATGTACATATTTTTCTTTACCTTCTAGATATATAGATCAGACATGGTTTTGCAATGAATGTACGCAGATGCCACTTAATTTGTCTAACTAATGATTGTTTCGGCTCATGGTATATGGGGAGAGGAAGAATCTGAGTTCATATGCCCAACTAGTAAATTGGATCAATTGAAGGCTTAAAAGTTAAAAAAAGGGTAAATCTTTCCTTCATCGTCGGTATATAGAATTTTTACACCATCACGTTTAACACATATAAATTATTTAAATTTTAAAAATTATTTTTACACATATAGCATGCATCTAAATTCGACAGTGTAAATATTTTTTTTATATCGATAGTGCATGAAAGATTTAATAATTTTGAATCATCAATTCCTAATTTTAGATTTTGGATTGAATTTAATCTAATGAGTGACTTTTGTCACTTTATATAAAAACACTATATATATATATATATACCATATATATTTTTTTATATATACTTACCTCACCTCTTACTAATAGATCATAAGGGTAACATTTTACCTATCTAAACTATACTTTTTTTTGTGTCTAACATATATAAATCAAACAAATGTTGACAATATTTACTTTTATACACGTTGTAGTTATGAATAAGCTCATAAGCTCATGTACAAGTAAATCAATCCAACATTGATTTAGAACACTTAACATCAGGAGAAAAATGAGAAGAGAGGTATTTAATCGTGCAGAGTTGAAGGATGGAAACTGACTGAGAGATGGTAACTCATGTCAAACAACATGCACCTTTATGGAAAGTAAGCGGTAAAGACTACAGACAACTGCTGTAAGTGTGAAAACATGAGAGATTTACATGTAACGCTCATTTTTGGCACTTAGTAATCATTATATTACAGTTAGGATTAGTCACAAGAATAGAGCATATATGGCAAGCACAAAAATTACTTATATATGTGTTGTTTCCAAGAAAAGGTGAGGAGAGGGATCCAGTCTTGTATTTTTCAGTTCACATTTCACACACATGATAAAGCTAGCTTTGATGAAAAAATGAATGATCCATGAGGTGGATTAGATTTTTTTTTTTACTGGCATTAGCATAATTTCAAGATTAATGGCTATGGATTAGCATGTAGGTTCCATCACTGGACTGTGGGACCTCCTTGAGATATAGTGAGGAAACTTACGCGTTTTGAAAATAATTATATGAACTCGATTTTTAGATTTATTAATAGGAACAAGTTTTAATTTTTCACTTTATAATGTAGAACGAGTATTAGAATCATTGAAACGATTAAAAAATAAAAAAATTTCACTACTTATCAATCATAAAATTTAATTTACAACACAAAATCTACGTATAATCCAACATCAGGTCTACCCAAAGTTTATCCCTTTTTTATTTGGGTAGATGACGATGCTTTCTTTAGCTGCCGTTTTTTTGTAGTAAAGCCTGTAACGGCATTTTATGCTAATGATTGTATTTTGGTGTATTCCTAGGACAGCGAAGCAAATCATTCGTTTGTTTGTACAACCTTTGCTTGCCAGTTGCATCCAATACCCCATTTCTATATATATCTTCACAAAACTCTCTATTCTTCCCTTGTACTCTTTTCCCTCTTTAATTGTCCCTCTCCTTCCTTCTTAGCCATCTCTCTGTATAAATATCAGATGCAAAACTAAATGGTTTTATTCACTAACTTCTTAGAATTCATCTTAATATATAGTTTGATTTTTCCTTCAATCATATATACACAGGTAGGCATGGCTGAAGGGGTAGGTCAGGAGGATAGCTTCGTATGGGAAAACGAGTCGTGGGCATTTTTAAACTCAGATAAAATCAGGAGGAAGTGATGAAAATCCTAGCAACAAGTTACATCATGATTCTAATAACTCTAACTGCCCTACACCCAGGGAGGCCGAGGCCGGGGCCGGGGCCGGGGCCCGGCCATCCTCGAGGAAGAGGAAGGCAAGAAAAGGAAAGCAGCCAGCTACTGGTGGAGATGATCAAGTTGGAAAAGGTGTTGAATCAGATCATGAGATGCACATTTGGACAGAAAGAGAAAGGAGGAAAAAGATGAGAAGCATGTTTTCTAATCTCCAAGCTTTGCTTCCTCAACTTCCTTCTAAGGTAATAATTCAACTATATATGCTTTCAAGAAATTCTAGGGGATCCCATTAATTCCCATGTGTTTATATCTTAGTTTTCATTCTTCCTTTTCTCATATATATTTCCTCAAATTTAATTAACTCAGTTTTGTTTTGTAGACACAAGTGGATTAGTATATATTAATATGAGATACCTATTTGATTGTTCTAGGGCATCCCATCTGTGACACTGTTCCTCTTTTCCCCTCCTTTTTATGGAGCATATATTGATATATTCTCTCTTCTCAGTTTTGATGAAACAAAGTCTTCAGTTATATCTTTAAAAGAAAAAAGGATTAAAAGACACCTTTTATGACATCTATAACAAGAAGTTTGTTCAACTTTTTTTGAAACAATTAGTATATATTAATCTTTTCCACAATTAACCATATATATATACATAATTCTATTTTTTCATTTCTATTAATTCCTATTTTCTGAAATGTGGGATTTAAAGTTTATAAATATATTAAAAAAGGATATTCATCTTTTGCATCTTGTTGATTTATTTTTCATCATGATATTGTAGTTTTAATTTCGACTAAGAGTTTTGTGCAGGCAGACAAGTCAACTATAGTTGATGAAGCAGTGAACTATATAAGATCACTGCAACAAACACTTCAAAAACTTCAGAAGCAAAAGCTAGAAATGCTACAAGGTCTCACAACAATCAACTACGATCATCGATCTCTGATTAGCCCAAACAAATTATTAGGCACGGAATCATCAAGCAGGGAAGCATTTCTAGCTGATCAGGGACCTTCAAGCTATCATCAACTGATGACTAACAACCCGAACCCGCTTGTTGTTCCTAGATATCCTACTTGTTTTCGGACCTGGGCTGCTCCGAATATGGTCCTTAATGTCTGCGGAGACAAAGCACAGATCAATATTTGCTGCCCTAAAAAGGCTGGACTCTTCAGCTTTATGTGCCATTTGTTACTTCTTGGAGAAGCATAAAGTTGAGGTTTTATCTGCTCATGTTTCGTCTGATCATTATAGGAGTATGTACATGATTCAAGTACATGTAAGTTCTCGAGTTTTAATTTTCTCATAATTAAACAAATTTCAATTTTAATTTGTTTCATTTAAAAAAAGAAAAAATTTAGTTAATCAACAGTAATTAAGTTTAGGAAAGCATACAAAAATGTGCACGATATCTTAATTTGTTGAACTAGAGGAAGTTTACTATATATGTACATATCTAGTAGTATTTTGTATTGTGAAAATTAAACAAGATTTTAAGTGCTTAGGATGATACATTATGTTCACTTAATCAGATTTTGATTGACAAGGGCTTTTCATATGTAACGTAAACAAAAAGGGTTTTCATATGTAAAAGTAGTGATTCTTGAACCTAATTTAGAGGTAAAGACACAATGCTTTAATCTTTTATTAGCATTAATTTGTGTTAGTGTCTTGAAATATGGACGACTAAACAAACCAAATAGCAGTAAACAATAGAGTTTATTAACATCAAGAAGAATCCAAAATAGTTAAATTCCAAAAATGAGGGTGTTTCTCCTCTTAATTACCCTACACAAGGATTATTTGTTAGTATATACTTCTATTATCTTTTCGAAAATCGTTAATCAAGCCTGAGAGTATTATGCTACCGTTAACATTTGTGTTAATTAATTTGCTAACAACTTTTTTTCGCTTTTCTTGCACTTGTTATATAAATCTCAAATTACAACTATAATTCAAGCTAGGCATGTAGTTTAACGTGCAAATTTTTGTTAGCACCAAAAAAAAAAAAAAATGTTAAGTTTTGCTCTCATCTATCTTTAATTTTTGTTACAACTTTAGGTAGATTACCTTAAATTCTTCACGAACATTATATATTTATTAATTGTTTTTAACATGTGATTTGTGTACTAATTAGGCAAGTGGAGCTCTTGATCAGTTCGCTGAGGCATTCTCACTTGATGATATATGATCCAACTAGCTATTGGAGATATCATGATGTACATGTCTTCTTTATCATAACCAAGTTCAAGAAATTCACATCATGTGTGGGATGAAGATTGCGCCAAAGTTTCTTATCCAAAATCAGAAAGTTAATTTTCTGCTATCTTTAGGACGTAGCATTCTCTTTAATTAGGTGCTTAAAATAGGTATTAATTTAGTCTTTGCAACAATACATATATTCAAAGTTGCAAACCGGTTCTGCAGTGCAGCTTGTATTTTGAACCTTTTCTATTATGGTGGAACTTGGTATTTTTAGAAGCAATATATGGTAATACTGTTTCCCTATTATTTCATTTAAAATGCTTTTTATATGGTTACAACGTTAAACATACATTCTCTTGAAAAAAAAAAATTTCCAAATTGATTTATCAGCATTTGAATGAATTAACTCTAACAAATTATTTTTTTAGCTTTAAGATAATTAATATACTAGTAAATGAGAAAAGTACTTACAGGCAGTCTTCATAAGTACTCCTAATATATAAAAATCATCAGATTATTTATTTGTAATCCAGCCAAGACTACTCCTAAACATGTTAATGACTTTAATATTTCACAGGCTACTTAAATGATACAAAAGCTACAATTTAAATGGTTATATGTGAACATTTAATGATTTCCATGCTATAATATCAACCTAAAATCTTTTCAACTTCGAACCTTCTAGATATCAAATTTACAATAATGCAGAATTTACAAACTAAAAAGTTAAAGTTAAGTCTTCTTAGAAATGTAAACGAGACGAATTGAGTTTGAATACCTTCGATTTAAATTTGACTTGAATAAAAATTTTAAAACACAACTTGTATTAATCGAATTCGAGATCGAATTTATTTTTAAGTAAAACAAATTAATAAAATTATATATACTATTAAATACGGAATATAATAAACATTTCACACTAATTAACATATATATGGGCTCGCACACCAACACTCAGGCCTCATATATAAAGGTTCGATTGCGGGCTCGAATAGTCAATCGAACTATTCTGACTTGACTCAAACTTGATTAATGTCGAATTCGAGTCGAACTTTGACCGAACAACTTGCGAACTCTTCGTGTGCAATCCTAACTCGTCCCAACATTCATCAAACATGCTCACGAGACCTTATTCTTTATAGCCTTGAAGATCGTTGATCTTGACTCAAGTAAATTGAAGGATAATAAGATGAAATAATCATGATCCGCTAACCTGAGAAGGAAATCTTCTTGTTATTTGGCAGGTTTACACATCATAAAGCCTTTCATTATTGACAACGATGTGTAATTTAAATTATAAAATATTTATTTTATAACTTATTAATTATGAGTTTGAATCACTAAAGATAAATGAAATAGTTTAATAATAATAATAATAATAATAAAAAAAACAAACCTTTTAGCAGTGACCAAATAAGAGGCGTTTTTCTGGTAGTTTTATAGATGTACTACCAGCTAAATTTCATACGTAAATTATTGAAACAAGAGTTTGATAATCCCTATATTATAACTAATTTTCTTCTCATTCAAGTATCAGAAAAATCATTTAAAAATCCTCTATTTCAGGGAACGAGAATCTTAGCAACTTTGGAGAAAGAATTTATGTATAACTAAGTTGTATAGAGCATCTTTAACTTTAGTAAATTAACCCGCAATGTATAGTGAGTTTCATAGTGCTGAAATAATTAAAAAACAGATAGTGTCATTATTTTTTAATAATTGAAAATTTTAAAATATTTATTCTAAATTACGAAATAAATAACAAAATTTTTTTCCTTTTCGGCTCGGCTAAATAGCCGAATAGCAACCATGAATGTAAAATTTTAAACTAAACATTCGTCACCGGACTCACCACTCGCCTGGACTGGTGGAGGGAGAGAAGAGTTTGGGCCTTGGGGATTGGTTGGGAGAGCAGGCGGGCCCAAGTGCTCGGCGAAGTGTTAAATCTTTTAATGCTTGTATTGTTGATATTTTGGGCTCTACTTTGGACTGGCTTTTTTATCACTCATTTGTGATTAGGCGCAAAACAAGAATGGTCTAAATCCCAGGGAATTAGACTCATCTTTATTGTGTAGGAAAATTTTACATTACTATACCGTTGTAAATTTAATACTTATACAATATTATATTATATTTTTTAAATACTTATACAATACAATTCTTAATGTTCAATAATATAATATCTTAACGAGACTAAAATATTTTTATTTTAAACTAAAATTTCGCTAGTGTTTTATACATTGGTTAATAGTAATATTATAAAACGCGGCACAATTCTACCACCAGCATATCTAATGATCAAAATGAAGTAATTTTAAATTTGTGACTTATAAATATTAGCCTTAATGAAAGGAAAGGAAAGGAAAGAAAAGAAAAAGAAAGCTATATATTACGAATACTTTTGCCTATAGTTGGACCGTATTTTATTCTATCTGTAAAGTATCTATTATGTAGTTACTCAATAATTACTTAATAATTATAATAAATTTTAAATAATTATTAAAATATCAAATCGTAATTATTTAATAACCACAATAAATTTTACGGTACTTTTGAGTTGGAGATTAGGGCTTAAAATGGCCCAACAATGTTGCCAACGTTGTCATGATTGCTAGACTCGAGCATTAATAATGCAATTATTCTTCCGGTCTATGGTCAAACAAAATTTAGCAATCAATTAGCCAGGTTGCCACGACTGTACCTTGTTTTATAAAGAATCCACGTCAAATCAATGATAATCATAAATTCGATGTCGTCCGGTTCACGGTTCGTCTTCATTTAATCTCGGTCAATCTTACCGATTGTAGGTCCATACATCTAAATGTTGTTACTTATTACAAGGGCAATGGCAAATTTTTTAATAAATTGCATTCCACTTTCGAATTTTAGTTAGTAATACAAAATTCTTAAATAATATTTCATTGAAAATATTTATTGATTATTGAGTAACTATTAAAAAATCTGATAATTACTCCATCAAAGCTATATAACTTTTTCAAACTAAGTAATTTATATAAGCTAAGTACTTAAATACACTTGGTCTTTAATCTTATTTTTAGACCTTGTGATGTGAATTATATTTTATAAAATATATGGCATCAGTAGATGTAAGTAAAATTTTATAAAATTAAATTTTGACCACAAAATCTATATATGAGGATAAAAACTAAATTTATTTAAATATTTTCCATCTATATATCTGTTACTTGTAGTGTATACATGATTTTTTACATCATTTGTAAATTATGTGATATAAATTAAATTTTATAGAATATATAACATTAGATGATGTAAGTAAAATTTTATAGACCTAGATTTATAAATGAGACCGAAAATCTTGTCTTTTTTTTTTTTTGGTAAATAAAAGATTAAGTTAGGAGAACTCTATATGACTATTCCAACTAAGGAATCTAGTTGTTATATAATGTTTCTTTCGCTATAACAAAAATTCGATCTACTTAAATATTTTCGAGAATGAAAACATGTCAACGACTGATTCTTGGGCCAGGCTAGATGTTGTTAGTGGTTTGCTTTAGTTTGTTTTAATCTTATTTAACAAGTTGAAGGAATGTCTTTGTGATAAAAATTGTTAAAAAGAAAAAGTTAATCCGATAGTTTTTTTGAGGATACTTTTTATAATTTGTAGTTTTTAATTTGAGGTAAAGTATAATTTATAGGTAAAAGCAATATAAAAACGCATAAATATATTCATTGACTTTTAATAAAGGATCAAATGATACCCTACGCATCTGATAGCCCTCAACTACATTAATGTATAGCCAGAATCCTATATAAACAAAAGCAAAGGTTTGATAAAAATAATTTTTTGTTTTAGAATCCTATATAAACAAAAGCAAAGGTTTGATAAAAATAATTTTTTTTTTTTAAAAAAAAAAAAGCAAGGGAAAGGAAAGGGTGATTTCTTTTTAATTTCCCTATTGAAAAAGGTATATAAAGACTAAAAGAAAGGTTCATGAATCATGAAATGTGCTGGCCCAAGAAAAGCCTCCTGATATATGGAAATGTATTTCCTTGACATGATGATTTTCTAAGCCTCGTTTATACACTTTCACTTTTTTCCATCAAAGAGGTTAGAGGTAGTATAAAGAAGAGTAAGAGGTAAAGAAATCCATCATTGTATATAAAATTATTAATGTATCAATAAATTTAAAAAAAAAATCTATTAAAATTCTAAAATCAAGAATTAATAATTCATTAAAATTTTATCATATGAAATAATTTTGACATCCTAATATCTAGTTTGTAAATCATTTTCCAAAAGAAATACTCTTTTAACTCCAAACCATAATAAGTCAAATCCACACAACAAATAATAGTAATAGAAAGAAAATATAAAGGGAAAAAGGCTAGAGAATATGCTCTAGTCAGTTGTCATCAAATCCTTGCTGGCCAAAATGCTTCGTGACATCACCTGAGAAGCATATATGATCATTTCATTTTCATCCACTCCCACCTCCACTTCATATGGCTTAAGACGCATCATCCTCGTTTACCATAAAAAAGGTTGGCATCAAGATTGAGTATCTATTGCAATTCACGACCCAATATATCTAAAAAGTATTGGTAAATCTAGAATGTTATTGTAAGGAAAATCATATTCTAAACGACCAATTTCTAAAACATTGATTTGTATCTCATAAATTACATTTTGTTCGTTCAACGTAAATACATTGAATTGTATCTTTTATTTTTTCTTAATAACAAAATTGAATTATTTTTTAATTATTCAACGATTTTTAATACTCACGCTACATTTATAACGTGAGTAATAAATATTTTTTCTATTATTAGTTGGTTTTGATTCTAAATGGCCTAATCCTCATCAACCTCACCCCTAGACATGCAACTAAAAAAATGTGGACCATTTTAACCCCAACCTGTATTCGATACAAGATTTTAATCCAATAGCTAAATAGCAATGGGTAATGCGAAGTGCAAAATAACAAGTACGAATCACCTAAGAGGAATAACTTTTCAGCCAAAAAAAAATCTTACATACAAAGGAAAAGAAGAAAAAGTACATACATGTTAGGTCTGTAAACATCTTTCCCCTAAATATAAAACTCTCAAATTTTACTCTTTTTTTTTTTTTTTTTTTTCATTTTTCTGGAATTTTACAATTTCTTTCCTAAAAGTAATTACTACTAATAATAATTACCAAAAAAAGGAAAAATGAAAAAGAAGGTCGAATCCACGAACAATTACTAGATAGTAGTAAATCAAAACGGAACGACGTCGCTACAAGCAAAATCATCCGAATTTGCAATTGAGTCCTCGGGCCAAGAATCTCGGAGCAACTTCAATAGCATTTGTGCTTTTCTCTTTGCCCGATCGGTGCAATCGCTCTGCACCAGTAACAATAACTGAGTCAACACGCCGGCGGCGATTACCTTCTCTGAGCCTGGTCGGACGCTAGCACAGAGAAAGTAATGCTCCGGCAGCGTACTCGGTAGCCCGGTCGGAGATTTTCAATATAATCTTCACCAGCAGCGGCACCGTCAGCGCGTGCCCCGAGAACGCAGCGCATCCGGATGGAATCCGGTCACAGAGGAGCTCCACAGTAGCAAGCGCTCTCTCGGCGTCGCACTTCTCGAAATCCGCCAGCCTATCAACCAAGGCCTCCACAGCTCCGGCGGTCACCGCCCTGTGTCGGTGTTGCTTCACCAAGCACAAGGCGAACAAAGCCTTTACTCCGATCTTCAACGCCCTCGGATAAGCCAACGGGTAATTTAGAATTCCGATAATTCCTTCGTACACTCCATCAGCATTGCTCACCTGAGACCGGAGCTCCGGCGATCTCGTCCCGGCGACGGCCATCTCAATCACCGCAGCCGAGTTGACTCGAACATCAATCGAAGAATGAGACAGCAAAGAAACGAGATAAGTAACTCGGTCCGAATCGGACGCGACGAAAACGCATTGGGCCTCGGAAAGCGGAAACAGTGCTAAAACAGCGAGCGCTTCATGATTCAACTCGACCGAGTCAGAAGCGGAAAAAGCAATGGATAAGAGAATCTCACATACATTATTAGACAAGATCAAAGCGCGATTCTTCTCCGAGTCACGAGCGAGTCCTCTGAGTCTCCTCAAAGCGGAAACTCTAGAATTCAAATTATTAGAACCGGAAGAAGCCTGGTTCAGCAAAGACCGAACCAAAGCCGGGTCAGCCGGTTGTTTCGGAGTGGGGATTCGCTCGATTCCAAAAGACCTGTTGGCGACGCACCAGTCCTGAATGAGCCGCCGGAGGGTGTGGTTAGGAATCAAAGTGAAATCGGAGAGCGGAGCTCGAGTAACCGGACACGTAGTATTACCGGTAGCCACCCAGGACTCGATGCTAGCTATATCGTAAGTTTGACCGGTGGAAACGGTGACTGGGTCCCGCATCAGCTCAAGAGAAATTATACAACGGAAATAGTAAGGGATCTGAACTCCCATGTCCAACTCCAATGGTTCCAAGTTTCGCCGCATAATTCTCTTGAAAAAAATTTAAAAAAAAAAAACTCTTGTACAATTATTATTATTATTTTTTGTAAAGTATTAATATGGGCCAATTATGAGGATGAAGGAGGAATGAAGAAGAGGTGGTGTACTTAGATGAGATGTGGAAGTACTATATAACTAAGACCAAATTCTATTTAGAAAACATGGGCAGAATGTGGAACAGAGGACATAAACAGCAGGGGAGACTGGGGACTCTGGTATCTATCTCTCTGCTCTCTGCTGTATTGTTTGTGTTTTTGTGGTTATATTCTGACTCAAATAGCAGCCCCCACACGTGTGGCTTATTTATTCTTTTTTTCTTTTTTACTTCATTGGGTTAAATTTTTAACCATGGGAGAGGGGCTCTGAGGTTGTGATGGATCGATGAGAAAATTCTTCTTATATATCTTTGATGTTATAAATTTTTTGATTCGTAATATTTTAAATTATTTATTTAATATTAAAAAATTTATAATATTATATTATAAATTTAATTTATATAAAATTTTGTGAGAATGAAAGTGGTGGTGGGGATAAGGGTTTGGTTGGTCAAAGAGACAGAGGAGGGAGTAAGGAGTCAAAGAGAGGTGGGCTCTGAATTATGCTGAAATCTAACTCATGTTTACATCAATGCCTTCTTAATGGTCCAATTGTGTTTCTCAACTCTCATTGTGGCGATTTGATTTTGGGGTCCCCTTTCTTTGCGTGTATGCCCTTGTGCAGTTGTAGCCTGTGGTCCTTGGCTTTTCAACTTTTTAATTTCCACTTTATTTTGTCATTGTTTATGTCCAAAGAATCAAGATTTTAAAGATATGAATGTGTGGTGTTTGGATGTCTTGAAACATGAGAACTGTATAATTTTTGAAAAATTTTAGTATCTTTTTTAGAAACTTTATAATATAACTAATATTTTATGCTTAAAAATTAGTAATGTTTTATTAGATTTTAGGATTACTAGCTGTGTATTAATTTGAGAAAATTCTTATATGTATTGAGTAATTCATGATTATTCAAGCTATTCAATTCGTGAACAAATCATTTTAATTTTTTTTAAAAAAAATTAAAAAACATAAATAATTATAAAATACATAATAAAATCGTGCACTACTTCAATGCATATAAGATTTTTTCGTGGAGGTCTCATAAGTACGCTACTTCAAGCATCATCACCATACTAGATTCATGTCTTACACCAAGATCTCTGGTGGGCTTGGGACTGCCAACAGGAGCACAGCAGAACCTCAAAACTCGAAATATTTTGGTACAGGCAAATAAACAAACTTTGTTTGAGATTTGAAATTGGTGGAGCATTTTTGACACACAAGAATGCAACACCACACCATTTTCAATTTTGTACATATTGGAGGGAGTGAGTGGTCTTGAGTCCTAAACTTGGAAGTTTCCCGTGGAGACCAAATGTGACCACTTCCTGCAACCCCATCTACATATTTACTGTAAATAGAAAAATTGTCTGAAAGAAATAGAAAAATTGTCATGAACAGTAAAAATTCCTGCTGCTGCTGCCGGTGATGGTGCAGGACTGGACCCTCCTACTCTTGGATGTGTGTGGTCAAGGGTCAAAGATGTAGAACAGAGGAATGTGCGGGTGCTTGATTGTCTCTCTCCAACCTCTCATTATTTGAGCCCTCCAACAAATAAAAAAATAATTAAGTAAACTTAGATTTTTTATTCTTGTATACTGTATGAGTTAAATATTATAAAATAATAAATTTAATTGATATTTTAATTGTATACTGTATGAGCTCTGGATTGATTTTATCTATATTTTTTTTTAAAAGGAAAAAAAAAATTCCTCTCACTTTTACGTGTAGTACATCTATCTGTCTATGGAAAACACCATATCACCAATCGGGTCGTTGGTTTGGGGGGTTTCTGGAGCAATATGCGGGGCCCATCCTAGAGACTATGTTGATTAAATGGGTCCCACCAGCACCCAAAGGCCCTTCAGGTCTCATCTGCATCATTCAATTGGAGCACAAAGAATCTTTTTCATCCATCACATGTTAGCTATAGCTTAGCCTTGGCGTCTTGGGCGGTTTTCTCTCTCTCTTCTTTTTTTGTTTTTTTGTTTTGGTTTCTACCGAAAATATAGAAATGGGTGAAATTTAAATACCCAAAATATGTGTTTGTTTATGTAGGAGATCGAAAAACCACATGAATAACATCAAAATGCTACATTTTATGACTGAAAAATGTTCAAGACAATGGAGGAGGAACAATACTTAGGTAGATAAATTCGGTTTATGATTTTATTTGTCAATTTTTTAGTGTAAATTAAATTTTATGAAATACATAATATTAATTGATATACATAAAATTTTATAATATTTAATTCTAATAATAAGATTTATATATGGATTCCTAGACTATGTGTACTTAAATATTTTTCATGAAGGAATGAGTATTTCTTTAAAAAGAATAAAATCGTTTAATTAAAATTATGAGAATTCCAAAGCACTTCAAAATTAAAAATCAAATAATTAATAATGTAGACAAAATATTGGCAATATAGATGAGCTAATTGGTCTTTTTATGTTTAAGAACATTTTTATTTATAAAAAAAAAATTATTGGGAAGACAATAGAAATAAACATTGTAAGGCCAAAACAGTGTCGTATAGCGGGGAATGAACGCGTGTGGTGTGGGAGGCAGTGCGGTCCACGAGCCAGGCCCCCGAGAGGACCCTGCTTGTCTGTGGTCAACCAGGCAAGTTTGCCGGTACAGCTTAATCCCTTGGTGCACGTGCTCCTCCAAGACTCGCACGTGTCCCCCAGCTAAGCCTCTCTCACAGAAATTTGTTTGTTATGGTCAATCCATCTGTTATTCGAAAAATTCTTTCATATATTCTATTTACTATAATTGATTTGATTCATATTTATTCACATCACTCTAATTTATTAAAAAAAAATTCTTTAATATAATATAGATAAATATATACACCAAAAATTTATTCCACATGTCATACACCGAATCATATAAAAAATTTCCGTTCTTCACCACTTGAGCTCTGATGCTCTGAAGTACGGAATGCCTCAGAATTCTATCATGACATGAACATTTATAATTTTATTATATCAATTTATTTTTTTTTCAATTTTTTCGATTTAATTGAATTCTATGGTGCATAATATAATTCCCAAAAGAGAATATTAATTAGCATTAGACAATTTGAAGCACACGGGATTTGTTTTTCTTCACTCCTTGACAATGGTTTCTTTTTTCTTTTGGAAGTTACCTTGATAACTGTTAAATAAAATGTTGGTCATGTGGAACTTTGATTCTTGTATAATTTTATAAGGTTTGAATTTGGATGAGTGGATTTAAATTGAAAGAAGGATCTGAAGCGAATGAAGTTGAATTAGATGGATTTGAAATGATATAAAATTTAAGTGAATTTTAAATTCACTAATTTAAAATCACACTTTCACTTATTGATGGATTTTAAATCCACAACTAAAACGATTAACTTGTTTGATTAACTTATTATAGATTTGGATTTTAAATCAAATTTACCCAAATCTCTCCATCCAAATACAATATAAAATAGATTTTCCATTTGTCATTTCAAAAATTATCACATGCTTCTAATTTGGAATTTATAACATGATCCTGATTATTTGATGTATAGGTAATAATATTAGTTTTAAGATTAATTTTTCTTAAATCATCAATGTATATTTTTGTTTTGCATTAACAGAATTAGATACATGCTTATGTAATCAAATATTACTTGTATAAAACCTTTTTTTTTTGTATTCATGGTATTCCAAAGATTAATCTTGAACCCTTTCTTTATGTGTTAGAGTTCTTAATGACAAAAGGAGAAAGAGTTCTTAATGCAATAACAAAAGAAGAGAATATGTTCTAATTTTGGTTTCTGGCTTTACCAAACTAATTATATACTCCATGCAGCTTCTTCTCTAAATAAATCAAATTAGCCATGAATAATTAAGTTAGTAATGAGTAGGGAGAGGTTGGGAATTAAAGGAGACCTAGAACTTTATGTTAAAAACAAGCTTATAAATATTTTTTGATGAATCCAGAAAAGAGTAGCTTGAACAAACATAAATTGAGGCAGTAGTAAAAAGAAAAATTAAGAAGTACCTTTAATACAAATTAAAAGTTCATGAAAAGATATTCATTTATTTTTTTTTAAAAAGAACACAAATGTTCTATGTTTTTGACTAATAATAAAACAAGCCATGGGTTTCTTGGCTGGCTTGTCGACAGAAGTGTATATATATATTAAACTCAGAAGAGAAAATATATAATCCCCTTAAATCTAATAAGATAGTAAAATTTAAAAATATTGAAAAAGCCATGGCTCTGGACAGAAGTTTTAATTATTATTCTCAAAATAATATTTTGTATTCATTTTACAATATAATTTTTATCTCACATGTATCACGTCATAATAGTTGTTATAGTAATTATTCTAACAATATTATAAATAATAGTTGTTCAAACGAACAATTTAGGATTAAGATAATTTTGATTCACGTGAAAGCAGTAATTGAATCTAATGGAATAATCATTAACGACAATAGTTGAGTTGTTTGCCTGATTAAAAACAACTAATGCTTAAACAACTCTCTTTCGTATCTTTAAGGGATCATTTAATTACTATCCACGTTAATTGATATGCTGATCTATCAGTTTCTGTATTTCTTTAAAATTATTATTTGCCAATCCATCAATTTGCTATTTAAATATTTAACTTTGTTTTCTTTTCTATGTTGGGTTAAAGTTATACTTGTAAATTTAGCTTTCTTAGATCAAAATTTTAGTTATTCAATATAAGTTCATTTTCAAAAGCTGTTTCACAAGTTCTTTTATTCTGTGATTAAAATTAAATTAATTTAACATCTTGAGAATTTTTTTTTTTTTTTTTAACAGTTCAATCTTTTTTCACTATTCGTTCCAAATCAAATTTAAATCTCCATATTTAAAGTGGAGGGGGTTGTACATATTACTTAGCTAGTCTTTTGTGTCATATATATTATATATCAAGGTTGCTAATGATGAGTCTTAACGTGATCTTCCAACGATCATTGTTAAATAACTCTATTAATAAGGAATTTATCCAGTGTAAAGGCTATAAAAAGACTAATTTAACAACAGATTCCTTATGGAAAGTCTAAAATAAAGTGAATAAAATGCTCGACTGTTCGTTCTGTAAGGGCAATACTTTTTTCTTTTTTTTTGGAATAAAATTAAAATTTTAAAAAAGATAAATTATCTCTATTTTTTTATAGTTAGAACAGACTTTCAACATATATTTCAGTGTCTTACATTACGAGAGTCTAATTTAATACTTTCATATGATTTAATATTTACCGTCTTTGTCAATCCGTGGCTCCCAACAACATATATGTCTTGCTAATGTCACAGGAGTAGCATCTTTGAGATTTATCTACCTTACTAAGAAATACTATTCAGATACCACAACTACTTTCTTCATCTTTCTTAGTCACATACCACATTACTACCATTTGTTAGGTGCATTTGTTAATTCTAAAAAATACTTGATTTAAAGAAGGATAAGGAGGATTTATTCTGTTGTCTTTTTTTTTTTTTTAAACATTTTCTTTTGAGGTGAAGCCTTTTTTTTTTTTTTTTTTAAATTTATATCTTAATGATTTTCATCATACCATGTCATGCTTACTTAACATCACTTTTGTTATCAAAAGTTGAAGGAACCGCTTTTGGAACATTTCGAGCATTATGCAAATTGTCTTTTCTGCTCTTTCGACAAATTCCATCCACCCGATGAATAAAACAAACTAATTGGACAAAATACTACTTAAAAGTAATATATTTATACAAGTGACAACGTTATTAATGTGTCGCTAAATCAACAAATTAAAAAATAGAATTTTGTTAATTATTTAAAATTAAGAATTAGTGATTTAATATAATTTTATCACACAAATTGATTTTGATTAATAATTTTAAATATGTAGTTTTGTAAACTATTTTCGTTTACAAAAATCTAGATGCTTGAGTTTAGGAAAAGAAATGGACGAGTAGCAAACCCTGGATAAATTTTTAGACAATCTCTAATCCAATCCAGTGGTGCTAATTTAATTGAAACAAAGGATTCTTATGTTCATTACGTTTTCATAGAACAACTTCTGCAGGGTAAAGTATAAAGAATGGATTATTTTTGTGTTCAACTATTTTAAGAGTTGTATTGCGATATCGAGTGTAAAGAAGAAAAAAGCTAGTTGGATTTTTGATTCGGCCTATTACGGGGAGTATATGGTTTAGGAAAATATTTAGGTAGGTTTGGTTTTTGATTCTACTTGTAAATTCTGTGATATAGATTAAATATTTTAGAATTTATGACATAATTTGATGTAAGTACGATTCTATAAGATTTAATTTTGACCGTAGAATTTATAGGTGGAGTCAAAAATCGGGTCTATGGTAGTATTTCGTATGGTTTAACTGTAATCTCGTTTGTGGTCCAATAATGTAATAAGATAAATATTTAGGTACATCCGATTTTTGGTTCCAGTTATAGACTCTGTAGTGTGGATTAAACTTTAGAAAATTTATAATATCAATTGATGTAAATAAAATTTTTTAATATTTAATTCTGACCACAGGATCTACAGGTGAAATCAAAGATCGAGTCTATTTAAATATTTTTCACGTAATATTATTGAGTACACTTCCGACGTGGGGAGTCGTGCCATGCAACACGTCTATGCCTATATTGTGAGATATAATATATATATTATAAATGTGTATCATATTTCTTCATACATAATAAACGATCAAAATATCAATAAATTTAAATTATTATTATCCTCAATCTTTTATTAATATATACATTGATAATTTGATATGATGATAATTTGATGTGATGCTTGATATATTAATATAACATATCTTTCTTTTAAACTTTTATATCATTTATACCATAATAGTATAATCCCATCTTGTGCGGTCCATTATATAAAAGTGACGTCCAACAACTGAAAATTACAAGCCCTCCAAAGTTGTCATTTAGACTCCCAATGTTTCCTAAAGTCTCCATGCTTTTGATTGAATTTTAAGATAAAGTTGCTTTACTTGTTTTTTTCTTTCTATTTTATGGTTGAATGATCTGTGGTGTTAAGTGATGGTCCTTGCAGCCAACCTTTTGAGCTCTATCCATCACAAATTTCTTTATATTGGTTGTCTTTATTCGTTGCAATTCTATAATATCTCAAAATTATTCGAAGAATTTTTCCCACAGTTGATATATAGTGGCCAATGTTATTAACGCAACAATAATTATGAATGTCATAACAAAAATGTATGAAAATAACAAAATTACCCTTGATTCTTAGCCAGCCTTCATAAGAAGTATTTTAGTCATTAAATTACTTTTTGATGTACCATTAACAATTATTGCAGTAAGAATAACATTTGTCATTCATAGTACAGTGAATCATGTTTTAGTTTTAGAACCAACTTGGGTTAAAACCTTTTCATTGAATAATCCAAGTTCCAAATAATGTACTAATATGTAGGCCATTATCTTTCTTGAAGACAGAAGATGTCAAATTTATACATATTTCAAGAATAGTGAATTTTTGCAAGACCCTTTTTGTACAAGCACAAAATAATGTTCATAATCATGTCATTGTTGTTGATGATGAATTTTCAAGTACCCTTTATAATTATGCTTTCATCTCAGCTTGGGGAAGTCACAAAAGGATAATTATGAACATCTCATAGAATAATCAAAGTGAAGATTGATTACATACTATAGTTGAAGCAAGTCTCGTCCTGGCCCACCAAATAAACAGAGGTTATGTTTAGATTGACGAATTTAAAGAATGATTTAAAATTTATTTATTTATTAAAATAATTTGTAAGGTTATAATACATTAATTTTAAATTTATTCACGTTAAAAAATATGAAATGAATAATTTTAAATAACTTTTAAAAATCATTCTAATAAATTAGTGAATTTCAAATCCTTACCCAAATCCATCTATCCAAAAACAATCAGAATGAAATTAATGTTTGTAGTAAATTAACAAAAGGCTTTCTGATGCATTAAGTTTGGTAGTAATATTGAGTTGGACATGCGTAATTCGCAATCTATGGAGTCAAACGGGATTATAATCATCTTGACCATTCAAATCAATTTAGGATAAACTTGATTATTGACTCAATTATTATTTCAGGTCAAAATCAGTAATTGTTGGTTAGCATGCGTAAATAAAGCAACTAGGAAATTTTTCAAACATTTAAACAATAAGAATTGTGGTTATCTTACTACTCATATTGCGTGAAGGAAAAGAAACAAAGAAGCAGCACAAACTATGAGTACCAATGGCAAATTTTAGCATGCAAGTATTTAGGGATGTGTATTTGACTATTGACTATTGACTATTGATGTCTTATTATTGGCAAATTTTATTACCACAGCATTTCAGTGTTTCTTATTGCTACAACAAAATTGTTGTGAGATATCAGTGTACCCTGTTCATTTACTCTTCACAGTTGATAAGGGTATTTTGGTCATTTCACATCACCGTGACAATAAAATTTGTCCTTGTTATTACCATTATTAATTGGTGGTTTTGAGAAGGAGATGACATGCTCTGGTGCCCACAGATTGGATTAGGACATGAACTGATGGGAAAGAGAGAAGAGAGAGAGCAATTATGCATTCTATGTATCGGTAAACAAGTGATTAGTAACGGTAAATGGATAAAATTAGGATTTGGACAAAACGAGTAGAGTATTCCACGCATAATATACAGAGTCTTTCAGATGAAACATATTCTCCTACCATGTAACTAGGATTCAGTGTTTCTCCTACTATGTAATTAGGATTCAGTTTTGAGTCTCGTTTATAAATATTGTGATAAAAATTAAATATTATAAAATTTTATTTATGTCAATTAAAATTTAATCAACATTATAGGATATATAAGTACGATTAAAAATTAGATTCATTTAAATATTTCCCAAGAACTAAAAGGACCAAATTTAATCCTCTATGCTCTAAGGCTCTTAACTTAATGTGTCATTTAATTATACAGTCGACCGTATGATAGAGAATTAGGGGGCTTATATAGATAGGTCTAATAGATAATGTGAAACAAAAGAATAGGGTCACATGTGAAGTTTGGTTTTTTCTATTTTTCTTTTTACCATTATCCATCATCTACTTAATATTTTTTTTTTTGCCAGATCAACTCAAGTTAATCAGCATGTTCTTCAATACCCAAGCTCTAAACCTCTACAAAGCCAATCAATAAGCGATTACAAATATTTTATTAGGCCCTTAACATATTAATTTGCCTCGAGGTTTCCAATTTAGCAAAATATACGTACATGGCGGTGTCTTGAGCCCTGTGCTTTCAGATAAACAATTGAGTTTTAGATTTAGAATCCAAATATGGAGAGTAATTAAGCATTTGTTTTAAGTAAATCTTGCTTAATTCTAACCCTTGGGAGACTTACGCGACCTGCTCTAATTTAGGAAAAATTATTTATTATACACTTTGCAATGCGGAATTAATATTATAAACTATTAGATAATTAAAAAGTAATGAAACTCACATACTTTTCAGTCATCTCAACGACTACTATATTTATTCCGCATTTATAGAATAAATAGCCAAAACTTGCTTCTAATTTAACTGCTCAAGGTTGTAATCATCACAATGAGGTTGGACTGATGTAAATTACAGTTCAATTTGGGCGCCAGGCAGTCATGCTTAATCTTTAAATTCATTGAAATTCAGCCCAATTAGAATCCATTAAAAAGCGAACCCATATAGCTTAAATTTCAAAGACTCGATTCAATCACACATATTTAGGCCTATCCAATTTTAAATCGATTGACAAGAACTGCTCTACATACTTGATCTTGCATCATTTAAGAAAAAATGTGATGCATTGACATTTTTTACTCAAGAAAAATGAATTGAAAGTGGTTCCAGAAAACAGTCAATAAAAAACGAAAGAATACAAAATGGTTTCCTGAATCATCGTCACAGTTTATCAAGGGTTAAAAGGCAAGCTTATAAAGCCACTAACACACACACTACATATAAATCCAAATTCGTGGAAGCCTCTCAACATGCAGCCATCTGAGTCATACACCCATTAACACTGTCAACATGTTAGCTAAGCACAAGGAACAAGCTTTAAGAAGCCTAAGCTCTGCTAATGTGAACTTCAAATCACGAATTACTTGGTATCAAAAAATTCAACAAGTGCTCTGCTCTCACTAATTAGATTTCATGTTTTATCCGTATTTCACGAGAAAATAAACTATTTGCAAATTGGACAGCCCCAAGTTAAAGCGACAAAATGATGGCCATAAAAGATGCCCCAATCACCCAGTGGATTTGTATTGGTCTTGTGTCTAAATTTGCAGAGCTGGTTCCGTTTCTAATTGCTGCACTGGGTGCAACACCAGGTTCAGGTTCAGGTAGGTCACATGATCCGAAAGTTGCATTTTCCTGAACATAATAATGAGGTATAGGCATTCAAAGATCATAACAATCTGTGTGTTTTTACAATTCAAAATTGCAATGGAAGAAAGAAATTTTCAAACCTTGCAAGACAAAATATTTGGACAACCACACATCAATTGACTATTGGCTGTGTCAACAGCTTGAGGTGCACCCCCTCCATCACTTCTCTGCAGAGTCCTCTGGATAATCAAATGTTAGACCATAATCAAGCATGTATATGTAGAGGTTTTTGGGAATGGATTCGCAAACGATATTCATGATTTGCCTGGTACCTTATAAAAATCAACAGCGATGAAATTTGGCCACCTTTTGCCATCTGCTTCATAACAAGTGTTCATCATGCTAATTAATGGGGCTGAATTGTGCTTGCAGGCTTGGGTAACATCTGGATTACTTGGAAAGTAGTTCATCAGGACTAATGACCTTGTTGTTATGTTCATTGCAAGTGATTCTCCACGGTTGGGACAAAATCCAGCCTTCATCCCACCATCACCATCTGCAGATAAATAGTAGTGCATTGGACATTCAAAATTTCTTCAAGCCATACTGGATAAAGCACTAAGCATCTTGAATATATGACTCACAACCAGAGATTTAAGTTAAAAACAAACTTACATTGGTTTTCTACAACGTATCTCCACTCGTAAGCGATGCCTTCTGAAGCTTCCTTAGAAGATTTTGATGTTGCAACGAAAACTACCAAACGCTGATTCTTCTGGACCATATCATCAACTGTTGGCCACTCCCCACCATTTTTTGGCATCCTTGATACTGGAAACCAGAATTTTCTCAAACCAGCCGCATTGAATACTTTAGTTAGACCGTTAGGAGATGTAACATAGTCTTCAATTATGATGGTGACAATTTCAGATGGATTTGCTTCCAGAAACACTTGAATCTCATTCAGCACATTAATTGCTGGTTGCTGGAAATGAAATTTTAATAGGACCATCAGCTTATATAATCAAACAACCAATCATACACTACGTATCTGGGGCAAAGTAACTCGGACAAGAGAATCCCTACATGTATCTCTGTACAAATCTTATATACAACAAGATTGGCATTGAAGGAACATGAAAGGCAAATCAAGTTTGGCATCTTCAAAGGCCATTTAAGAAAAAATAAGTGCTACCTAACACATTAAAATTACTTAATAAAGCCATAAATTTCTTTAGTGGCAATACATTCACTAGAAATGATAACTTAATACTATAGCAGATATGCTTACAAAAGCTGTAAAATTGTAGCATTTGCCTCCAAATGAGTGGCATAACCAAATGTCATTCTCGAAGTCGTACATATCAAGCATCAATCCCCGAACGCCATTCTGCCACAGAAACAGAAAATGGAAAGAAAACAGGATACAGTTTCAAAGATGGTTACTGAAAGTTATATATATTTTCCAAAGATTTAGATGGACAAGGAATTAAATTGGCCAACAATTAACAATCTAGGCTTATTGATTAACGGTCGTTTCCATGCTTTGCATCTGTAACCATGATAATGGCAAAGAATAGAAACTTGTTTCAATGCTTGATAGATGTTTCTAAAGTCAAATGACTCGATGTTCTGGCCTCAAATTTCTTCAGCAAACTACTTCTTACTCGAGGATCTAATCCTGCATGAAGTTTTTGTTCAGAAGGCAAGGAAAAATATCTTAACCTGCTTGCTAAATTTTCCTAAACAAACCATAATAAAGGTCTTCTTAAGAAAAGTATCATGCAATGACCAAGGCATATTCTTTAGAGAAGCAATTACTGATTCACAGGCCAAGGCAAGGAGGTTTTTTCGGAGATATCATGAGCCCCTCCTATTTTAGCAAAAGCATTATCCTATAAAAGATGTGAGCCGAGTGCAAGATGTTACTAATTCATCGTAATCATTTGGTCAATAAAACTTCTGAACGAACCTAGAACTTGACACTTTTTCTGGATATGCTTATAAGTTCATCTGAGAGTGAAGTAAAACATTAATCAGCCTGTGAGTTTTGTTTAATCTTGTATGAGTAGTGATCATAAACAATTACATAAAAATGCTAGCATTTTTAAATTTGCAGCAGTCAAACAATATCACATGTATCCTAAAGAAAAAAAAATATTCCTGTGACATTCCATCATATACAATGTTTACAAATATAACAACCAAATATGTAAAGAGGCTATGTATATTTAATTATATAAACAGCAGCAGAAGCATTCATGTGTTAAGAACAACTATAAACGGAATCAAGTGAATGTTAACACACTATACTATGATTGAGCAGTATAATACAGGAATCATGTGCTACCCATTAACGACTAATCGTTACTTCTAGGAAACTTCAAAAGTACAAGGATAATGCGATCTGTAAACATAGTAATTAATTAGAGACAGGCCCTTTGTGCTCTTTTCTGGTGCAGCTTGCAAGGGGCCATTTATAAATTTTATCTTTTGAAGAATGAATAATCACATCTTGCAGAAGTTTTAGTATCTTTTGACCTTCAGCCTTTCTTCATAAGAGGGTGTTCCTAGCCAAATAGCGAAAATAGAAATAGCATTAACAGTTCAAGTGCTCTCCAAAATAGGCATCAATTGTCCACTTAGTTCGTTTGACATTTCGGAAGCACAGAGTAGTTTTAAGGATACTCGGTCAATTTCATTATGCAAGAGCATAATTACTTCTTTAATAAGCCAACTTTATGCAAATTTGTACACTAATATTTGTCTAACACGCATAAAAAGGCTATCACATCCTATTATTTTCTGCTGACCGCAAATTGACATATTACCAGACCAACCTAGCATTAACAAATAAAAAAGACATGCTACCAATTCCAATTCAGACATTAATAGACATAATCACTTATTTCCACACCCATACTTAGAATATGTGTGTTAGTGTGAGAAAGAAAGATATAAATACGCAGACAACAGAATAGAAGAGGCAAAATTACGTTGAGCTGGCTAGTGATGGTGTCCTGCTGATTCGTAGGAGATAGAATCACAGCTCCCGTGGCGGATTTCTCCCCTAGTCTAGCGAAGGCGTTATGCGTCGTTAGCCACGAATATCGATTAAACGGCAAATCTTTCACCTGCATATTTAATTACACATAAAACATACACATCAAAAAAAACATCATATCACACACACTAACACGGACATAGAAGGCAACAAATTTTTTTGTTAATACCTTTGAAAAAGGATTAACAGGTTGAATTCGAGTACAGCGAGGGCGAACGTCGGCATCAGTTCCGCAATACAAGTCTCGCAATGCAGCCCCGCGTCGCAGTTTTTGTCCGAAACGCATGATTCACCTACCTGCAATTCAATCAAACATCCAAAAAAAAATTTATTAAATAAATCGCAAATAAAAATCAATTCGAATAAAAGAAAAGTGAAGATTAAGAATATTACCTTTAGCGCCGTACAGTTACTAAGCAGAACAGCCGCGAAGAACAAAAACAGAGCCGCGGCCGCAGCCGTCGTCGGCGCGTAGATTTTAATCGCCAGCTTCATTCTCTGCAAAGCGAACGCCTAAATTATACTTAATTTGATTTGAAATTCCAATGAAAAGAATCTGAAAGAAGATGCCTTAGCTTTTTGAGAATGGTGAGAAATGGTGTAATATCACACACACGCACCAAGTGTGGAGTCTAAGTCATGTGTATTATGATTGCTTTATATACCACTGTGTGTTTGTGTGTGTGGAGCTATAGAACAGTACAACGACAGGTCTCTCTCCCCCTTTCTCTCTCTATACTTGTCACGTTCTCTGTCTTTTCGGCTCCTCCATTTCCATTATTTTCGTTTGTGGCGGTTTGATTTGAGTGATGACTTGCTGTGAGATGACAATTTTGTCCTTGAGTTGAAATTTTCATGAGAATTTAGCTAAACCCATTCTCCAAAAAAAAAAATGTATGTAAATATTTTAGCTGTGAAACATCTTCTATCTTCCTACATCCCTTATTCCACATTTTGTTATAGTGTCAAGCTTCCTTTTCAAAAAGTTGTAATAAAGGATATTTGTCAATATCATACAAAATGAGATAAGAATTAAGATAATAAATGAAAAAAAAAATTATCTTCAATCTATTCTCACAGTTTGAAAAAACGCTAATTATAATTGTTTAGGGAATTTATTTTTAGAATCAGGTATATATTATAACTTTATAACTACATCATAATATTATTTATTGTATCCTTAAATTTGATTGTTAGTTATTTCATGATATCATATTTTGTGAATCACTAATATTATAGTACCGATTTGGGCCAAATATAAACTTTTAGAAAATTAGAATTACATATTTACATATTTAAGGGGTTAGAAATAGAATTAACCAGAAATTTATTACCCCGGAAAACTGAGTTCAACTGTCTACTGCAACGGGATGGAGGACAAAATGGTCAGTTTAGAAAAAGCATGTTCAGTGGTTGGTTTGGTAATCATTAAGGGGGCGGGTAGCGTTTGCTTACTTGGTTTTTTTCTCCAGTCTTTATGTATTTAATTTCCACAATGAGAACATGAAATCGGCATGTCAATTTTTTATGGGTTAATAACACTTTGCCCCCTTGAATTAGGGAGTAATTACACTTTATCTCTAAACTATACAAATATATACTTTACCTATTCATATTATTCATTCTTTAAAAATTTAAAATATCAAAAAAATCTAATTAAATGATTAAAACACCAGTAGTATTATATTTTAATTTTTAATACACTTAATTGATTTTTTATAGTTATAAAAAAATTAGAAAAAAATAACAATATAATAATACATTAATATCTTTGAATTTAAGAAGTAAAAATGTGAAAAATTATTAAATTATATTATATCTCACATCGAAATTTGCACATGTTAAATCAAATATTAAAGTGTAAAATATTAATAGACATTAAAAAATTTACAAAATTTATTAAAAATATATATATATTTTTTCATACAATACCTTTAAAGAAAAATTTTAATAGAAAATAAGCCCATTTGGGAATTATTCTACCACTATAGTTGAACATTCGAATTCAAAATAATATAAAATAAAATCTTATAAATTTCTAAAAATTTGATTAAAAAATATATTAATATAGATTATATTTCAATATTATATAATTTATTTTTGCTTATTTTTAAATAATTATTACTTCACTATTAAAATTTAAATATACAAAAAATCAAAATAGTACTAAGAATATTTTTGTCATTTAACTATATTATCTTAATGATTTTAATATTAGTAATAGATGAATAGTGCCAATAGAGGGTAAAGTGTAACTGTATTTTTATAATTTAAGAGATAAAATATAATTATCCACCAATTTTAGGGAGGCAAAATGTTATTAACCCTTTTTTTATTTTGTAATAGGCAATTTTATAATCTTCCATAATCGTTTGTCGCGTGTTCCTTCCAGCTACTTTTGATTGCGTCAAGTATAAAACTGTGAACTGGTTGGCCTCCTCAACCCACGTGAAAAAGAAAATTAAAAAAGAGAACCAAAGAAAAGGAAAAATAATTGATTAATTGGTTTCTTTTCTTTACTTCTTGGTCTTGCATTCTTTTTTCTGCAAGAGAAAAATAAGAAATGCGATATAAACCTTTTTCAGTGCATGTATACAAGATGAAAAAAATAATAATAATAAAATCATAGATGTATCTAAAACAGAAAAAATAAAATTTAACAGATTATCTAAAATAAAAGTCAATGATTACTGTAATTTTGACTCGTAAAATAACTTTGACAAGTAATTTTATAAATCATTTTCTACTTTTAAGTCCTTCCAAAATCCTTTAAATAAAATCACAAAGCAATATACTTTCCTTTTAGGTACAAACAAGTACTAACAGATTTTGTCACACCAAAACCATAAGATACTTTTAAGATAAGAAAGATAATTGAGTAAAATATTCCATCATTTTCATTACTTTTATCCTTTTTCTTACTTTCTGAAAATTGCATAAAACAATATTAATAGTCCTATATCATAGGAAACAAAATTGGTACTACTTGGTAGCATGTAAATTAGTCTTCTCGTTGGAGAGTTTAATAGAATAACTGTACACTTCCTTTAAATCGGCATGGAAAAAGTGCAATGAGTCTCTTATAAAGTTGAAGGCAAGCATTTTTCAATTTTCGCACAAAATTCATGTTGTCTTTGCTTCGTCAAATAGAACGTTGATTCTTCCAAGTAAGGTTGCTTGATGAGGTGGTTGGGGAACCCTCATTGATTTTTTATTTATTTTATATGTACTACGTAGTACAACTATTTTGACTTGTAAATAAAATCATCGACTATTTATGACCTTCTTCATCATTTATGTTCCTTTTAAGGAACGGATAGTTGGATGGACCTATATAATTATGAAGAAGTAAATCACATTTAGGAGAAAGTAGGTGCATGTAAATTAACTCTATTGCAAATTTGCATGAAGGGCTGTAAATGCCCTGCCAACTTGAGCTGAAAAATCGCCTTAATCCAATTCTAATTAACATTTGTCTCAAGTTCAAGTTATTAAGCATATAAATGGCCCAAACTCAAATATTTAAAATTAAGATTATTGTTGCTTCCCAATATAATTCTTCATTATTTAATTCACAATTTAATAGATTCCAGTACTTCTCAAGTTTAAAGTTTAAAGTTTAAATAAGTTAAATTTAAAGTTATTTATTATATTTTAATTTAGTCAAATTTAAACTGACTTAAATAACTTTCATGACTTCGAGTTGAAAGTTTTAAACTCGAACTATAATTAACAGAGAATACTCAAACTCAACTCAACAAAATTATATTGTTGTTGCTTCACGTCCGCAGACCAAAAACGTGAATAATAGTGCGCGGTAAGAATAACGAAGGAATTTCATATGGGCTGGAGTTGTCGTTCGCCCATGGGCCATAGTACTTACACCGTTTGGGTTTCTGGACAATCTACTTTAGGACTAGATTCGTCGAATGGAATCTCAATACGTGGTAATTAAGGGTATTTATCTTGACTTGTTGACTCGAAAAATTTACTTAATCTCTCCATTGCAAACAGTAAAAATAAAGTATTCGAACTGGTTAATAAAATAGGATCAAGTATTACCATTTCAAGGTCAGAAAATTGTGACCCGGTGAATATCCAACTCAATCCATGTATAAGGTTAATTATGTAATTTTTCAAATTATGATCTTAGATTAAGAGATTTTTTTCTCATCTGTTTCCTATTTATCGGGGTATAAATGTAATTAATTACCAATTTAAATTTTTAAAATTTTTACTCTAAAAAAGTAATATTTGATTAGGTGGATACCTGATCATCCGATCCGCTTTGACCAAGCACCGTATGCATGTGGACCGAGTAATGGGTGGTTTTTTCTCAACATGATATAATTGTGTTGGCTCATAGTAATATTAAATAAGGTCGAATATTCGATCCATGAACATCCGTAATTGAGATTTAAACACTTGGCCATTCTTGAACTCATTCTTTTTTTGTGATTACAACATTATATTTTAAGGAAAAAGTTATTAAAACTTCGTATTAAGAACTGCCACGGGGAAAATGATTTAGCGGATTGCCTAACAATATTTTCGAAGCCATTGTAGTCGTTTGATGTACAAATTGAAATCCAGAAAAAAGACTCATCATATTAAAAAAAGCTATATTTTCCCATAAGCCACTCAAAATATTGAATGGCTATTTATTACTCCGGTAATCCTTTTCTATTAAATTTGTATGGGAAAAATAATATAATAAAATAACTGTGTCACGCCTTGCTCCTTAGAGTCCCTTAATCATTGCGTCCTCACATTTTTCCGAGGACACCCAGCTCAAATAACTTCTAATTATCAAATTCTTTAATCGAATATATAATTATGACTTACAAAAAATATTAATATTGTAAGGTGAGCGAACCACGGGTTCAGCAAGTAATTCTCACATTCTCTTACATGTTACTATATATATATTTATATTATTTACAAATCAATCCATTCATTAACAGTATTATCAATCAAATAATCATTCCAATCATATTATTAGTTAATATTTAACGAAAGACCACTTGACATATACGTGTACAAAAAAATCAAATATAAACCATATTCAATTCGATTTATAAACAAAATATGCATTTCACAAATATATAACATTTTAAATATCACTTAAAAAATACAAGAGAATACAAAACCAATTTACTTTCAAATAATACTAATCACGTAAATCTCAAGAGTTCATATTCTTCTCCACAACCCCTATAGGAAAATTAGAGAAAACTTAGGGGAATTCTACAATTTCTTTTAGGGAATTATTCTCTAAATTTTAAGAACTTGTTATTGTATAATTTTTTAAAACATATAGTGTTGTATTATACAAACCTTAAAATATAAGAGAATGATTCCTAAAAAAGACGATAAAATTTTCCTAATACCATTGAAACGGGAATCAAAATAATCCAATTGTTCACATTCTACTACATAATTATTGAATCTGTGCTCTTTGAGACTAAAATATCCTATGAACTGTGATTTATGAACCATGAATTAATACTATAGTAAATTCAATCAACAGTAAGAATATTCCAACAAAACAATTGATTAAATGAATCAGAAGGTCAAGTACTTGCGATATTTCTCCTACTGGTGTTGCCGCATCCATCTGTCCTTTTCTAATTTCTCTTGTGTGCGGCTCTTCTTTCTTTTCTTTTTTTTACTTATTACTTGTGTGCCCCAAGAGAGATTACATTCTAATAATAACAAATTCCTCCCACATCTATTATAATTTATAAAGATCAACTTTTAATATTACTTATTTTTTCTTTAATGAATTTATTACTTCTTAAAAACTCTCCTTTGCTAACCGGCTAAAAATACTTTTCATTAACTAACATAATAATATAAAATTTATAAGTAAAATTAAATATCGATTTTATTTAAATATTTTTTTATTATTCCTAAGGGCCTTTTCAATGTCTCTTTGTGTGTGTGTTTCAGTGTTGTTTGTCGAGGAAATGTGTGGTGATCGGCAGAGGACGGTGGACACAAGTTACAGAAGGCCCGTGCCTAAACAGACCATTTGGCTCGTTGCCTCGTTGTGTTGTGTCCCAAACCAAACCATATGCTGCTTTCCATTTGTGGAGCCTACTTTATCGCCTACGAGGTTTCCCCATAATGTCCTCACCTTGTTAACAACCATGGCTGCTTTTTGTAATCAAAGCACGTACGAGGTATTTCTACATTAATTTGCAGTAGTTGAGAAACCCAACTACATTAATTTACCAGGTATATCAACACAATGTCCAAGTGGGGTGGGGTCTGTATAGTCTATTTTTGTTAAAAATTAGTTCGAAGATTGATTTATTCCCTCTCTATAGTTAAAAGCAGACTAACAACATTTTTTAATCACTGATTCATTAACAATAAATAATGAGAATCGAACATTAAATATTTATTTGATTAAATAATTTAACTAACCAACAGCTTAGTTAATTAGGTACACTCACTGCTATCGAGACCACCCTTCTGACTTGAGACTGCTCTACTTCAGTGCCTTTGGCAACGTGCATTGTGACTTGGGCAAGCCAAGAAGTGTTTGTAAAAGTCCAAACATGTTGCTAAATCACATCAGGCATCATAGCTCAAATCACATTCACTCTTCTTCTCCCATTTTTCTTCTTTGGTTTTTTTGTGGGTCCACTATTTCCCGTTTCTACACTATGGCATTACACAGGCTGGTCATCTTTCTTGGTCTACTGCTTTTCCTTCAAATACTGTTTCCTTTAACAATGGCTACTTCTGGTAAGTTGTAACCCTTTTCTCCTTTCTTGATTCTTTGTTTTTTTGGTACATCCTAGCTAAGTTTCTTTACTTCACATTACTTTAATAAAATTGGTTTTTTTGTCCTAAAGAAGTTCCTTTTTTCTGGGATAAATTTTCTGGATGTTTTGCACTTTTCTTTTCTCTTCTTTGCCACTATATGCTGCTTAACTAGGCCTTTTTGGTCTTGTTTGAGCGTTAGTATGACAGACTATTAATGTGGGAGCTAACTTAAAACAATAGCAAAGTTGTTATCTTTATGCACTTAATTTATAGATACCTACTCAATTTATGGTTCGGAACTTGTTGCCAGAATGTGTTTTTTCTCTTTGAGCCAGAATGTAGTGAAGAGGCGTGGCTTCTTTCACTTGGCTGTGTTGGGAAAGAAAAAATGGTTTTCCCAGACGGAACACAAAAATGTCCATCATTTTCTGCATGTATATGCAAGTAATCAGCTGAGGGATCTGGGGCTGAATTTATAGCTCTACATCTAATAGTTAGCTTAAATTTTTGTGGCATTTTGTGAACTCAGCTAATGATTGTAGTTTATTTGTTTTCTGTATGTGATTTCTAAGTTATTAATGCTTGTGTTTTTCAATGGTGGGAACGAATGTGCTTAAACTTAAAGATTTAACTGATGCATAATTCATGAATGGTCCATAGTTTAAAGTTCACAAATTTTGTGCTTTTCTGACTTTATTGCCTTTTCTTCTCACAGAATGCTAGTATAAAATTTTCTTGAAACAGTTACTAAATACTATGTCCAGATAGGTCATTGATTGTCTTGTATAGAATGCGGTATTAGCCAGTTTGATACTAGTAGTCATAGATGATTATATATTGGATTTTCACCAGTGGATTCTGTCAAATATCTCTTCTTGGAGCCTGTAAGCAAATATCTTAATCAAAAGTAGTAGTTTAGGTATTGATGGGTAGCCGGCCTCATTTAGTTGAATTGTGGAAGTTCAGTATCTTTTCAAGCCTCCTCTTGGTAGAGAAAAGGAGGGTAGGAGCTTTTGATGGAAGTACTATAACATTTCAATGCAATGAGTACCCTTCTCTTAACAGTTGAGATTTTATTCAGCCTTGGCTATACCTCTCTGGAACCTCATCTGACTCTAAAGATTGTTTCTGGTGGTTACTCTTCTTATATTCCTCGGGCAATATGAGCTGGAACTTGAATCTTGAAAGTTAACATAAATTCTGACAAAGATTGTGTTTCATGACAATTCATAGAGTTGTTTGTCTTGCTATTTTTGCAGGTTGTCCCTTAGATCTAAGTCAGTCTAACTTTACACTGGCGGCATCAATTTGCTCTAGCAAAGATAGAGGGAAGTGTTGCCGCTACATTAATGCCTTAATTGCAGTTTCTGTTGCTCGATATGCAAATCTAACAACTAACCTTGGGGTTAGTTCGGACTCGATGGAGATCTGCCTCCATGCCATATCAGAAACATTGGATTTGTATGGAGTAACCAGAAATGCAACTGTTTTTTGCAGCTTTGGGACAAAAGTTCCTGTAAATTACGATTGTCAAGGTCGAACAACTGTTACTCAGATGCTATCAATTAGCAATCCCCAAAATTTACAGATCTTGAAGAAAATTGCAAAGTGCCATTAAGACTGGAAACTGATTGCAGGAAGTGTTTAACTTCTGGTATTCTGTATCTCCGCAATCTACTTGGATCAGTAGATAATACAACATTGAGCACTTGCAGGGATGCAACTTATGCGGCACTTGCAAGCCAAGTTGATAATGCATCAAGCATAGATCTTGCAGGCTGTTTTTTTGGGGTCCAAGGACTTCTTATCCCTCCGGGTATGAGCCGATTATTAATCTCAGTATTATCTCAACCACTAAATTTATTTTTATCCTCCTATACTTTCTTATTTCTAAATATTCGTTCCTGTTATCTATATTCCAAATTCACTTAGCAGATTAAGTAATCGTCACTTAGTTTATACTTCATGCAAGAACCGATTGGTTTCTGTTGCATTTTGGATTTTCAGGATCCTCTCCATCTTTACTTCCTCCTCAAGTGTCACCAAGTCCAACCTTCGCATCTAGCCCCAGTTCAGCTTTCCTTGAATGCACCCATTAAAGAAAATGGTCATCCCTACCACCTGACATTGGTTCCAGGTTTAGGCATAGCCATTACCATAATGGCTGTGGTTATGCTGGCTGTATTAATCTTTCTTATCCGTAGGAAAAACAGAGAGCTGGACTCTTCTGATACAGTTGATAAAACGTATCCAAAATTTTTCTACCATCCTACTAGGAAACTTCATGAAGGTACACTCCTTATTTCTTTCATCCATATTTTAACCAATTTCTGGAATAAGAAGGTGTAATATCAACTTCCTATATCTTTTGCTCTTATGTTGAGATGGCTGAACTATATGCAGGTACTCCCTGTACATTCAGAAAATTCAGCTACAAGGAGACACGGAAGGCAACAAACCGGTTTAACATCAAACTTGGGGAAGGAGGATTTGGCACTTTGTACAAAGCCGAGTTTGATGGTGGTCTAGTGGCAGCACTAAAAAGGATGAACAAAGTCTCAGAACAAGCAGAGGATGAGTTCTGCAGAGAAATAGAGCTCCTTGCTCGACTACATCATCGTCATCTTGTTGCTTTAAGGGGTTTCTGCATTGAGAAACAAGAGAGGTTTACTAATTCACGTAAATATGTATACATGTTCCTTTTTTTCCCTTTTCCCGTTGAATAATATTGTCGTAACTGAAAGACAACTGAAAGTTTACTTGTTTTATGCAGGTTTCTTATATATGAATTTATGGCAAATGGAAGCTTGAAAGATCATCTTCACTGTATGGCCTTATTTCCTCAAAAACATGTTTTTGCAGTTTGATGGTTACTAGAGAAGATTTTTTTTCTCAACTGGGGGATGGATATAAGGATGGGGGATCTGAAACCATAATAAAAATAAAAAGTTAGACCCCATCCTACAACTTCTCTTTTCCTGCCCCATAAGAACAATGAGAAACATATATTGAAGCTCGGATGCTTCCTTCTTAAGAGTTAAACCAATCTTAACTGAAAACGTCAAGCTAGTTGAGTGAGTACTCATTGTTTTACATGGTTGATTGCTTATGTTCAGGTCCTGGTAGAACTCCTCTTAGCTGGCGTACAAGAATCCAGATTGCCATTGATGTGGCAAATGCTATAAGAGTATTTCCTTTTCAGGGTGGATATAGAGAAGAAATCAATTTAGACTCTGGAAAATTCAGATTATTTTTATTGAGTTATTTTTTGTTCAAAGCTTCTAGTTTCATCCTCATTCAACAACTCTGCTTGCAGGAGTACCTTCACTTCTATTGCAACCCTCCTCTGTGCCATAGGGACATTAAGTCGAGCAATATACTACTTGATGAAAACTTTGTAGCGAAGGTAAATATGCGATCTTAGTTTGTGGTTCTAGGTTTAATTTGTCATGTTTTAAAGATTGCAGCATGTAGGATTTTACAAAAGGAACTAGCCTTGTACACACACTCTCTATTTCACCTGTTTCGTGGGCCTAAAATCCCTATCTCAAGATTTACAACTTTTATTGTGCCAACATACTGAACTGGACTCACTGAAAGAACAGGTTTTTTATTTGGCTGCTTATTGACTACTGAAATATGGCTGCCTCCTTTAGGTTGCTAGGATGAATATTTGTTTTATAATCATGTTTCTCCTCCCTGGAGCTCAACTAACAAATATACTTACAATTGTGACCTGAAATATGTGATTTATAAGATATTCTTATCCAATCAACTTCTAGGATGTTTAAGAAAAACTTCTCTTATCTTTTGGTTATTGTCTTCCAGGTTGCAGATTTTGGCCTCGCGCATGCTTCAAAAGATGGTTCAATATGCTTTGAACCTGTAAATACAGATATTAGAGGAACTCCAGGTTAGGAAAAATATTCTCCACAATTAAAAGAAAAAACATTGTTCCCACATCAAACAATGGAATATGTGAATTCTTATAGAGTACATGACTGATGCACGATTATCAGGTTACATGGATCCCGAGTATGTAGTCTCTCAAGAACTTACAGAGAAAAGTGATGTGTACAGTTATGGAGTGGTGTTATTAGAGTTGCTGACTGCAAGACGTGCAATACAAGACAACAAAAATTTGGTAGAATGGTCTCAAGTGTACATGACATCGGAATCAATGATAACTGAGCTTGTTGACCCCAGAATTGGGGACTCATTCGACTTTGATCAACTTCAGACAATTGTAGCCACCATTAGATGGTGTACCCAGAAGGAAGGGCGATTAAGGCCTTCGATCAAGCAGGTCTTGAGGATTTTGTACGAGTGTGCAGATCCATTGCATAGTGGATTTGTAGCGGCTATTGAAGATGAAGAGTACAGTGCTCTTGAAGGAAAGGGAAGGATAAGCAGCAGTAAACTGCACAAAGGTGAGGGGATCATCTTTCATAGTGGTGATGGAAGGTATCTGGCTTCTTCTTCAAGTACATCTAGGTCTCATTGTAGCAGAAACTTTCTCCTCGAGACCAGCTCTCCACAGTCCCCTCTCAACATACCATCCATTTGAGGCCTGTTATTCAGTTCCTCGAATAGACAGACAGACTGGTAAACATAGGTCTCGTTGTAACAAAGACAACAAAATGTAACTCAAATGGAAAGGTTCAAGTCACAACAGGGATAAAGGATAGGTAGAAATTTACTGCAAATCCTCTCGAGGAAAAAATAAAAAAGAACAAAAAAAAGGCCGGTCAACATAGTGACTCATTTGGCTTGTAGGAAAGAGCACCATGTTAGTATGAGCTATTTCCCCTTGTAAAGCAGCTACAAATGTCTAGATCACTTGGACAATGGAGAAACTCTCAACCATTATTTCCTCTCCTGCTGTTTTTGTGATTTTTGGGGCAACTTCGTTGTCATTGTAATCATAATACTACACCATTACAATTTTGTAGATCTATGAGATCCTACAGCAGCTTCCATTGAGCTTTTATTGTTGTAATGTCAAATAGCGCGGAACTTTCAGTGAGAAAGGAAGCATGCTGACTGTAAAATGTAAATTGTTGTATTTAATTTTTTCAGAAAACAGGATTCTGTAGCTCCATTTCCTTCTTTATTCAGTTCAGAATCTGGGCAGTTTCTAAAACTAGTGAGTTCTATAAGCCATTTGTGACAGTAAACCTGTGGGACAGAGGAGACTTGGTGAAAAATCATATTACAAAATCCAAAAATCCAATGCTGAGTATTAAGTTCCAGATAACCCTGTGGAACAAAGCCAACTCCTCAGGCAGCAGATTTTTCTTCATGAAGGCCTGTTCTGCATGCAACCTGATTTCTTGGCTCCTGGGGTTGATGTATTGGCTTCATTAGCACCAACCAAACAGGGCACGGCACGGCACTTGCATCCGTTTCTGGCACATCTATGGCTTCACCTTACTCCCCGGCTGCAATCCGTTCTGCAATGATTAGCACTGCTGATATTCTCAACACAGCAAATAATCCAATCACTGACTTTAGCAGTGGAGTTGCTGGCACCCCTCTGTACTTCGGTGGAAAACATGTTAATCCCTTAAAAGGGTATGAATCACAGCCTTGTGTATGATAGAGAAGAGTAGAGGTACAAGTCCATATCAACTTTGCCTGCTCTCTATGCAGCCTGAAGAATCACTTAAATGAGTATCCTTTGCTACAGCAAGTCGCTGGCTGCTTCCTTATCCTTCAATAAGGTTGAGTTTTTAACTTGAAAGAGTGCAACAGTTTATAATTTATCCAGTTGAAGCATAATTGCTCGTTTCAAATGATTCCCTTCAGACTGACAGAAAGCCTTGACTGTGCTAACAGAATATAAATTTTGCGGAACTATTATGGGTAAGCAGTTGCTCTCAGACACACGTGTATTGGAGCTACATCCTGGAACAGCACCTCTTAAAAGCAAGATCCTTTCAAAGCAGAATGCCTGGAATAAGAATTTCCACAAATGATATATATGTGTGTGTGTGTGTGTGTGTGGAGGGGGGAGAATCAACGACACTTATTCTACTGAATGGTTAGTGTTAAAAGAACATGGGTTTTCATCTCAAAACCAATTAGTTATAAGTAGAGTAATGCTGAAATGCTTATTAATTAGTTCAAGATATTTTGGTTAGCCGATGTGGGATTTATACTTTAACACCCCCTCTCACACGTGACTTGGGTTGGACATGAAACCCTATTACACGTGAGTCAAACGTAGACCGAACCCTATTACACGTGGGTCAGACGTTAGGGAGTCCGTTGATAGGGGCTGGTGGATGGGAAAACACTTGAGGCTAGCTCTGATACTATGTTAAAGAACACAGGCTTCCATCTTAAAACTAATTGGTTATAAGTAGAGTGGCTAGGAACTTATTAATTAGCTCAAGATCTTTTGGCTTGCCAATGTTGGATTTATACTTTAACACCTCCTCTCACACGTTACGTGGGTTAGACGTGGACTGGAACCCTATTACACACGAGTCAAATGTAAGAGAGCCCGTTGGAATGGGTATAACAGAGCCCAAGTCACAGTGTGGATGTGAGAAAACAGTTGAAACTAACTCCGATATCATGTTAAAGAACATGAGCTTTCATATCAAAATCAATTGAAATGGTTTTTGAGATGAAAACCCATGTTCTTTTAACAGTTAGGCACCCCCATCATATCCCATCACCAAAAGAACGAGCTAAGAGAACCACAATAATATGCCTTACAAGGAATTTTCATCATAATCCAGTCATTATGGTGAGCAGATGGAGATGAACTGAGTTCAAAACTATAAAGTACTAAAATTGGTCACCTCCACAAATTTCTAAGACACCAACTTTTAAATACTCAAATTCGAAATGCTCATGTATCAAAGGAGATTTAGAACAGATAGAATGCAAAAACGGCCAATAAATTTCACGAGAATGCAAAAATTAATCCAATACCACAAGTTCAATTAGAATTCCACAGCATCCACCATGTACCACAATGAACAAAATAAATAAAACAATATTCTTTTATTGCTGAACTGTGCTCTCTGATATTCATACAAATGGTTACCGCCCACTTCCGCCACCCCCTTTAATTTTCTCTCCCAAAAAGGAAAATAAAATAAAATAAAATTACAAGAAGCCCCACTCCCTGAAAAAAATAATATTGAAAATGGAAACTTGGAATTGTATTAACAATTTAAACAAAATATTATGGAAGTTGTTAGCTGATCGATTTAAGCTGCCTGAGAATCACAGTAAACTTTTCAGATTAATTTACAAAGAGAAAGTCAGATAAACTTTTCAGATTAATTTACAAAGAGAAAGTCAGATGCAAAACAACAGATGACGAACCTCTTTATGCAGCATGGAAATGAAGAAAACGGGACAAGCAAAAGGGTTACCAACAAGCATACCTTCAACATGAATTCTAGTCTAGTCAGTTAAAGATTGCATACACATCAATTGCGAGAAGAAACAAGCATTCTAGCCACCAATAGCAACCAGAAACTTCCTTTTGCTCACTGGTTCCTCTTGCAGCACAACTACATCTTTCACCTTCTCGAGCAGCTCCTCCAGCTCACTCACACCAAAACTCTGGTATTCCAGTTGTCTCTTGTATCTATGCTGATATATGGCCTCATAGAAAAAACCCAGGAAAACCCGACAAGAATAGCTCACTAGAATTTCTTGAAGCTCATACTTGAATTTCTCAAGGCTTTGGTTAATAAATTCAGACTGAGCTGCCATTCTTGAGCCACACATCTCTCCCATCCTTTCAATTTGTTCCATGTCAACCCTTTCTTCATGTGAACACTCATCTGAAGATCCAACTCCAGCTACTCTATTGTTGTTATCCTCCTGAGCACCTTTTCCTTTTTTTTCCTTCTTTGTTATAACCAAGGAAGGAGCACTTTGTCCACCTTTTGACTTACGGAGATGGACAAATTTCTCTTGTCCTTTCCCCTCAATAGCAAGTGAATCAGCCATTTTCTTGAGAAGAGTCACAAGCTTAGATGACCCATACTGCGACATATAAATAGGCCTCCCATATATCTTCTCGTATTCTGTAGTAACACGAGCCATAGGCAAACAACCTCCAGACAATTCAAGCAACTTTACCAACTGGCCCTTCAAACCATTTAAATCTAAGGCTCTAGGTTGTACCCAAACCAATTCATTTTGGTACCAAGGAGCAAGATTGCCACCAGATACTTCATTTAAACCAGATGGCAGACTGTGAGATCTTGATGTCGTGGGATAAATAGGAATGGAAATTGAAGTGCTGTTATATTCAGATAAAGACTGTGATACCATTGAGAAATCCCGAGTATTATAAAACCTTTGTGGAATTCCTCTATATACCATAGCCTCTTCTTCATTTTGACAATCTGCATTGATGTGGCACCCCACTAGAAATGCAGCTTCGTCTGTTGGATTTCCACGAGGAGGAGTAAAAGTCTTAGCAGGAGGCAGAAAACCTTCCCCTCGAGCAATGCTAGGCCAGTCCCAGACAAAGCTACCTGCATTACACAGAGCAGACGAAACACCCACCCCAGAAGGAATGACAAGGATCACAGTGTACCCACGCTGATCAAGAATGTGAAGTGCAGGAGCAAAATCAACATCGCCTGAAATCAACATGATTAAAGATGGCATGACTCTGGGGGGTTGTCAAGAGCAAACAGAAACATATCAACCAAGATTGCCTTGTCTGCTGCGTCTTTCCTCCCATTAGGTACATCTATGAGTTTGACACCAGTCCTCTGGCAGCCTTCCCTTAACCGCCTAGGGAAGGCATTAAAATCTGCATACGCAGAAAACAGTGTGACAGCACCTGTAATTGAAGGATGGACGCGCAAAGCCATTCGAACGTTGATAGCTACATCTTCTGGGCGCACATCACTAGGAACAGGACAGTTTTCAATGTCCCAAAGTATAGCCACAGGACCCTGGGATAAAATCCGGCTTTGCTGCAGAGGAAGCTGTGGCAAGTTCGTGTTTGGATTTGCCACTGATTTCCCAGTTTGTTCCAGTGATTCTGAAGACACTACCAAGGACGATGTACATGGATTTTCCATCACTGATTCAGAAAAGTTAATAAAGTTCCCAGCCCTGCAACAGTTTAAGAAAAGTGTACATTATCAACAAGCAATGAGTAAATAGTGTACTCTAAAAATATCTGAAAACCCTCAAGGTCCGAAGCGTCTCAAAACAAGTCACATTATATCTAATATAACGTTCTTGTTCCTCCATCATGAGTAGATAACCATAAATTTCTAATCTTTCTTGTCATTTATGAAGAATATCAGAGAGTATAACAGATTGCAACATTTAAACACCATTTTCATGATTACACGATTTCTACACATAACACCGAGAATATTTCTTGCAAGTCATTTATAGTTTATACTGTTCTTTTGGTCATCGTAACCAATAAATATATAGTTTGAGACATAATTCGAATTAGAAACCAGCTGCAGGCCAACATTCAGAACTCTCTGCCAGCAAACAAACAATTCATCGTACGGGAAATATAACACTCGGCCGCTAAGGACCTAAAATAAAGCCAACAATCATCTAATTCAGAGCAAAGACAAAAGAACCCTTTATCATTCTCAAATCTTCTTTTCCAATTATTCCAAACAATTATTCAAATTTCAGACCCCTCAAAGTTAAAAAAAAAAAAAAAAAATCAGCAAAGGAACTGTTGTCCTGATCCTGAGAGAACTAAACAAATTGAAGAAAAAATCAAGAAAACAATAAGCATCAAGACAAGAATAAATAAAATTAAAAAAAAAACCCGCAAAAGGATGCAGATTATTTCTATTATTATCAATGAGAATCAAAATACTAAGAATAAATCACTAATAAAAATCTAATAAAGTGTATGGGAATTAAAACCTTAAATTGAGCTATTAAATAAAAAAAAAAATAAATAGATAACCTGGTTGACGAAGAAGAAGAAAAGTTGTTGCAGTGAGATGTAATGTGAGTTGTGAGAGATTTCTTTGAGTAGTAGTATTTATTAGCAGAGAAAACACAGAGATCTTTGATTGCTTCTAGAGTAAGTGTCGCTCTTAGTGGGTTAGTACACAGTCATTAATTTAATTAAAGTGAGTAAAAAAATTACATACAATTTATTATTTTTTAATTATTTAATAATATATAACACATATCAATCTATAAATATTCAGTTGATAAAATATATATATATATATATATATTTTTGGCTTCTGATCTGATGGTGGTAATCTTTTATTATACTAACTAAAGTCAAATTTTTAGATAAATTTAATTTTTAATTATATTCATAAATTTTGTGTTATAAGGATAGTTATTCGGTACAGGATTTTCGGACCAATCCCAAATCCAATAACAAAATGACACGTACGAAAACAATAAAGAAAAGGCGCTACAACCAGGACATGCATTGGAAATTATTTTTTTCTGGGACCCACATTCTGAAAGCCAATTCACTAGGTGTACTAACATGACTTGTATTTATTGATTAGCCCTATAAATTTGAGGTCGTTTTCAATTAGGTCCTCATATGAAATTATGAACTGACTTTATTAATGTTTAGTTAATCTTTATTTTGAATTAACATTATAAACTTTTTATTTGTTACTATTTAACATAATCAACAATTTAAGTGGCCCAAATAACATTTAGTAATATAATTTTAACTTTTTCATAATTAATATTTCTTCGAAAGTAATTCTGTAGATTAGATGATTAAAATTGTTAGTATTATTTTGAGTTTACTTTATCTAAATTACTACCTACAAATCAAATAACCAAATTTTATATCTGAATAATGAATACAAAAATAGATAACCTTATCCTTTTGAATTTAATTAACTAATTAGTCAAATTCATTAATAAAAAGTGCTTCTTTATGCATTTTTTATATAAATAATACATCATGTATTTTTCTATATTATATTTATAAGTGTAATAAAACACAAATAAATGTAATTGTACCTCTCATATATTAAATATTTTAAATATAAGTTTATCCTTTATTTAATAGTAACGAAATTTACAAATTAAAAAAAAGTATTATGCAAAGGCCAATAATTTGAAACTTCAATATTAGTTTCAAACACTCCATCTAACTTTTTACGAGTCAAAAATTATATATACTTTTACTTTTACTTTAGAAGTTACAACCTAAAAGAGGGTTTTTTTTTTTTAAACCAAATTTAAAAAAAAAATTAGGGAAGGAAAATACCACTAGATAAAAGCATACCTTTACCAGGTTTTCAGTGCAAAATTTTTTTTTTTTTTTTTGGTAAAATTGAGTGCAAAAAACTGTTTGCCAGCAATTGATAGGAATATCACTATTGGTGTAAAAGAAATTTTATACAAAAGCTGTAAAAAAAATTAATTAAAAAAAAGAAGATAAATCTGAAACTTAAACAATAACACTATGTAAGTTATATTTACACCCGTCAACACCGACACCGATGATAAAGTAAAAATTAATCCAGTTTCATATCAATAATCAATTGACAAAAGCTTTTCTAAATGCATGTATCAACAAAAGACTTTCTTTTCTCAAATTCAGACTCAAATTAACAGGAAAACAGTGGCAGAAAACTGTTTGATATGAATGCATCAACTGAACAGCGTACTCAATCCATTCGTGCTGTGCTGCCTAAAGATAATGAATGCTCTTCTGGCTGCCAGCAGTTTGGAGAAGCTCAGAAACACATTTGTTTAAGATCCACCTACTAATAATTTACAGACTATTTCAAGAAAGTAAATGATACATGTAACTTTTGCCATACTCCTGGATGATTCCATACATGATAAGATCAACAACTACAAAGATAGGACCCTTTCAATGGCAGCCACATAGAAGTCCTTAGGCATGGTACCAACAACAGATTCGCGTTTCTCACCATTTTTAAACAACAAGACCACTGGTACAGCCTTAATGTCGTACTCCTCCGCAACTTCCAGGTCTTCATCTGCATTGAGCACGAAGCATTTCAATCTCCCAGAGTAATCCGTGGCAATCTCGTCAATCACCCGGTGGACCATCCGGCAAGGTCCGCACCAACTGGCATAGAACTCAACAAGTACCGGGTCATCACTGTTCAAAATCAATTTGTCCCATGACTTACCAGTGACCACTGTAGCTGCACATTACAAGAAAATAAAGCACTTTTAAGGCATTCAGTTTTTCTTCCTGCACATTATATGGACAAAAAAAACCACCAACAAGCAGATATACATTTCATTGCTTATTGGAGGTAAAGGTAGTGACTATACATCTACCTCCGGTACAAGTATTCCAAATGTCTGAAGTGATCACACATCAAAAAAAGAAGACCTAATCTACAAAGCACAAGAACCAAAATAAACAAAAGATTGGCCATGCTTCATATGCTAACTGCAATTCCACTAGAGACTGCAGATTATTTCTAGATATTTGAGACCTTGTAAGGACCTAACACTCTTTTGCATGGCCCATACAAAAGAAATGGACATTCAGATCTTCAACTTAATTATCTGAAAAGCAGGCAACTGCATCCTTATCCAAAGGTTTCTGATTCAAACTGGACAAAACTAATTCCCAAAAACCTGTTTTTGAGCCCCAGAACTATTTTCATACGTTGAAAAAACACAATACAATAGAAGGCAGGAGGAGCAATTTTCTTTCCATATTATCTATATTTGGATAACTGAACGGGGTGTAAATAGACCAATCAAGGGATGTGCAGCACTTAAACATTGTAACTGGAGGATAGTGAATGCACTGATAACCCACTGCTTAATGAAGTTAGCCAACACTAGAGCAAGCAGTTAGAGATAAGCCATAATAACGTCTGTGGGAGCAAGTCCTGAACCAGATGAAATTATTTAAAACATTAAATTCAAAACAAGAAAAAGATCAAAAAGTTAATCAGTTAGTGCATAGCACACCACTTTGGTAAACTAAAGCCATGAAGAAAATACCAGCATGGCTTACAGAAATTGTGAAACCATGCTTCATGGTAGCATCTTTGTTGAATGGTCGGGAAAGAGGATATCTCAGACACCACGTCTAAGACTCAGATTTAACCTTGAAACGAGGAAAATAAAGGAAATGTAACTCGGATTGAACATAGAATTATTGGAATTAACACGAATAGTTTAAAGTTAACTAGTGAGGTTTTTATCAAGTCATGTACGTTAGAACATGCACTCAACAATCAACCGAAAGAGACTTAGAACATGGACTCAGACAGACATTGTGCTTTCTATTGGAATTTCAACAAATGGGTATCAAGGTATAGTTTTTCCTGTGGGTAAAGATTGACAATCATGGCAAGAATGCTATAACTACTACGTTTCCCTGTACCCAATAATAAGGTTGAAGACTTTGAAATCGGATCACATTGTCCTATTAAAAAGTCCATTCCCTTGTCCAAGTCAGAAATTTGAAACTATTCAAAATCTCAATGACTAGACTTAGAGCAACAAAATCAGGCATATTACACTTAGTCCGGATTACTTTCAAACTTTCCTTTTTTCTTCCTTTGCCATCAGTTTCCTTCCAGCTAAATCCTAATAAGTTAGTATTAGATTTATCCTATATTGGAATAAATAGATCGCATAAAGTCCTGTACTTAAACAAAACAAACTTGATCAGCTAATCACAAATCCTTCATCAAACCCATATGTAAAGTAGAGTAATAAAACTATTCAAGAAATTGATTAATCCCATCTAATTACTATTTAATTGAACCCAAATCCATTTCTGGTTTGTTTCTAATTACACAATTGCAAAAATATACTAGAGTTTTTACCTTTTGGGTCACGCAGACAAAGAACCTGCAAACGGGCAGGGGATTTTCGAAGGCTAAAGGATTTTTGTGAGAACCCAGATGGGATATTGAGCAACCGTTGACTCCGCAGTCTCAGAGAAGAAGAAAAATTGCTTTCTTGAAGAACCGGAACCGGAACTGAAACCGAAACCGGAACTTTTGAATGACAGCCAGCAAAAGTGTAGGCCATTTTTTCCTACTAATAATCTCTTCTCTGTTTTCAAGTTTCTTAGGTAGAGAAGCAGAGGGATGGGGGAAACTGTCACTGATGATGAGGACGGATATCGGAAGATGAACCACGTGGGAATTGCAGGAGGTTTTGGATTTTCAGGTGTATAGATAGCGACGGCCGCTTGTGGAATGTGACGGAGGTTAAAAACTCAGAGAGTGAGTAATGTATGCGATCAGTGATCACCGACCAATACGACAACTACCGGAAGCCATTATTGCGTAACTTTATGTGGTAATGGAATTGGAGATTTTCCACTTTTAGATTCTATAATTGGGAGAAATGGATTTAGTTAAGGGTTAAATGCACACAAAAAAAAAAGAATTTACAGTTATACTTTACCCTCTCAACTTATTTAATTAGTATTTTATACCCTCTTTTATATTTTAAGATAAAATTATCCATATTATTTTAATTATTTTTTTTTCTTTTTTTCTTTTATTTATTTTCTCTATCTTGTTTTTCTTTTTCTTTTTTTTCATTATTCTCTTTTGTTATGACTAAATAATTACTTTACTTTTAATAATTAATTAATTTAAGTTTTAAATTTTCACATGTGTCTAAATAATTTAATTTGTAGATTAATCATCCTTTAATGCAATAAATATAATACAATAAACATACCTTGTTGTAATATAAAGTTTGTGATTAACTATTAATGGTAATATTAATAAATAAAAAATAAAATTTTTGCGGTAGAGGAATTTAAAAATTTATAGTATACAAATAACGTTGTAATTATAGAATGAAATATATGTACAACATTTTATTTACAGTATAATATCGAAAAAAAATATAGTAAGAAAATATTACGGCGGCCTAATATAAGGGATTTTAGAGTTACGGTAAATTTAACCAAAATATGACACGTGAAAGATATAGCACCAAAAAAAAATTTTGTTTGCATACTTAGAATATATATTTTAAGTTTTTTTGAAAAATTTATTTTATCTTTTTGTAGTTTGTATATTTGTTAATTATAGCATTTGTAAAACTCATAAAATCTATATTATACTATTTAATATATGTTGCTTGTATTAAAAAAACTTATTTAATCTATAAATTATTTATAAATATGTAAAAAAAAAAAAAAAGAGCTTTTAACTAAACAATTAATTTTAGTATAATAATTTGACAATAGTAAGAACGAATGGATAAAAAGATAAAAGGAAAAATATGAGAGAAAATAAATAAATTCGTAAGAGGAGAAAAATGAAAAAATATTAAAATAGTAACGACAATTTTTCTGTCTCAAAACATAAAGAAGTAAGGGATAAGGAGTAAAGTGCTTATTAAATAAATTGAGTGGGGGCAAAGTGCAACTGAAGTATAAGTTCAGTAGAGTTTTTTGCATTTAACCCTTTAGTTAGTTCGCTACTACTTGTTTGACCTTGGTTTTTTTAACAATTAAGCTAAATTACTTTTATAAAAATCTATATATATATAAGATCCGGTTGAAGTACCATACCATGGTGTTTTTAACTCTGACACAATAAGATTAAAAGTTAAAATTTAGGAAAAAATCTATGGTTTTAAATTTATGTTCTCTTTGTCCTAAGATGTCGTAAAGATAATGTTATATTTTCAAAAAAAAAAATTACTACTTTATCATGTCATATTTTAATTATTGGGAAATGAAATTATATGGAATAAATGACATCAAATAATATAACTAAAATTAGTTGGGTTATTATTACTATTATTGTTATTGTTGTTGTTATTATTACCAAAGGTATTCTAAATGTCAAAATCACATGCCAATAAATTACTAATTTTTAGTTTTAGATTTTCGGTCAAATTTCATTCATTTTTTTTCTAATTATATGATCACATTCATTATTTTTTCCCTTTTTTTTAAAATTTTTGATCACATTTCATTATTTTTCCTTAATTATATGATCACATTCATTATTGTTCCCTTTTTTTTTTTTTGTAGATAAAGAAATTTTTGGAACGAAAACATGTTAATTTTGGATTTTACTTTGGCGAGAGAAAGAGAGAAAGAGAAAAAAAAAACAAAAAAACAAAAACAAGAGCACTCGAAAGCACGCCCGATGGGACTCGAACCCACAATCGCCTGATTAGAAGTCAGACGCCTTATCCATTAGGCCACGGGCGCAGTTGGCTTCTTGCTTGTTTCTGTTTTATTTTTGTTTATACCAAGACTTAAGATCAACGCAAACCCAAAAATCACCTTGTCAAGAAGATTATGGCCGTTAAATTATTGATTAAGATGATAAGACGTTTAAACTACAAGAAGCCAGCTTTAATGTTTTACACATCTCAAACCAGAAAATTAAGTAATCATTCCAATGTACACTGCCCCTTCTATTTGTTGTTTGATACATCTTTGTCCCTAATCAAACTTGAATGATAATCAGAAAGAAGAATGCCGCATGTGCCAAACATTTGCAAATTGAGAATCAAGAATTCCATCTAATGGACACTCATGATCTAAATTCTCATTCCTGAACTCGAGGGGTAATCTTTGGATCAATGTCTAGCAAGGTTATCAATGGTTCGAAGCTCAAAACCACCAGTAAAGGAGATCAAACATCATCTCTTGGGGCAGTATGTTCTTCTGTTTTCAGCATAAACTGGACTGCTACTCACATTCTGAAGACACCAAACTTGGTATTTTCGGGTCCACGGTTCATGGAGGCAGAGAGACAAAGGCCCAAGATTTTTCTTGTATCAGCTGGATCAATGATGCCATCATCCCAAAGTCTTGCCGTGGAATAATATGCACTACCTTCTCTTTCATATGCCTCCGTAACTCCAGCCTGGTGAAGTTCTCCTCATCCTCCTTTGTCCACTACAAAACATAAAGCATGCCAGTAAATACACTTGAGTCTGGGGGAACTCTTACTAGATTTGAAACCAAAAGTACTAACCTGAACCGCGGCTTTTTTCTTGTTGGCCTTTTCTATCTGCGCCAGCACACCAGCAGCCTAAAAAATTCTCACCGGAAGAAAAGTTGAGCAATAATAACAAGATATCAAGGTTAAAATTCATAGTAATGATCTCGAGGAAAGAGTAATATGACATACAACTATGAAAACGAAAACATAAGTGCAGAAAGAATTACAGTGTCTCCCAATTCTCAACTAAAATAAAGTAACAACAGTCTTGGTGGAATGGGGGATAAACTTCGCGATCTTAATTTACAGCAGTTTATTTTATTATACAGCATTTTTCATCAACATTGGACTGACTACCCATTGGGATTTGTTTGACAACAACCTATGATCCAATAAATAAATAGTAGAACTAGAAAATTATTCCATAGCAGATGTTCTCAACAACTCGAGACCTGATTCAGAAGGCTATTGAAGAGATAGCTAAGTCAGTCCATATGCATCGAGAATAAAAATACAGAAAACACAACTCTCTTTCTGATTGAAATTCTAAAGAGCCCTCAGGGAAGGAAGAAGGAAATTGCAGCACTTCTGGCAACTTAACCAATTAGCCCAAAAAATTTTAATAACCCCAGATAAGTTTGTGCTGATAAAAGCAGAGCTTGACAATGACAGCATCATAAGCAATAATGGAGTGAGAGACTACCTGAGCACCTCCCATCACAGATATTCGAGCATTTGGCCAAAAGAACATGAAGTCAGGACTAAATGCACGTCCACACATTGCATAGTTTCCAGCTCCAAAGCTTCCACCAACAACAACAGTGATTTTGGGGACCTGTTGGCATACAAATCCAATAAGAGAGAGCAGAACATTTCATTCTTTCATGGATTCCATCTATTTTAGTAATAATACTAAGGTTAAAAACTTGAAGGGTATCTTAACGGTAACTCATCATATATATCAATTTACTGAGGAACTGAATCCAAAAGCTGTTTTAGAGAAAATTCTAGTTTCAAAACCTTCTCAATGCCACAATACATTGAAAAGCATGGTGTTTCCTACACTTGGCAGGAAACACCTGGCAATCAGAACTCAGAAGGCCAGAATACAGTATGAAAGTAATACTATATAAGAGACAAGAGTGAATAGCTAACCTTTGCACAAGAAACTGCCATCACCATTTTGGCACCAGATTTCGCTATTCCATTTGCCTCAGATTTAGATCCGACCTGCAACATGAATGAAAATCTTAACTGCATGCTTATATTTGTAGAGATATGATTCTAATGTGCAAAAGAATAGTGTTAAAAAGAAACTCCAAGAACAAGCACAATTTAAGCTTGTTATATGAATCTGAACACATAAGTATGCACTTCAGTAGGAGAAATGGAGACCACATTGTATGCAATATCACAATGAAGACATTTTTTTCCCTTTCATACCATTATCCACCAGGAGATGCGTACCATGAATCCTGTAATATTCTGGAGGAAGACCAATGGAATGTTACGTTGAGTACACAATTCAATGAAGTGGGCCCCCTTTAGAGCAGATTCATTGAATAATATCCCATTGTTCCCAATTATATTATTGTACATGGAAGGCTGCCCATATATTCGTGCAAAACCTGTTACTAGTGTCTTTGAAAACAAAAGAGAATTATTAAAACTGAAGTTTTAAAACAAAACTAAAACCCAACTTATTCAAAATCAACAATAAAGAGTTTCAAGAAGAGAAAATTCTCACAGGGCCATACAGTTTCTTGAACTCATCAAATTCACTTCCATCAGCAATACGAGCAATAACAGATCGAATGTCGAAGGACTGCTTCAAGTCTACGGGTGCAATGGATCGAAGTTCGTTTATATCATACAATGGCTCTTTGTGATCAGATGTTCTATGTTGAGATACATTATGGTTCCCGGCCATATGCAAGTTCTTAATGATATTCCTTCCTATAGCAAGAGCATGCAGTTCATCTACAAAATAGATACAGCATTCAAATATGATCAGTGTAACTTTCACATTTCTGTTGGATCATAAAGGAGTCCTCGTATTCTTTAAATAATTGACTACAATTTCAAAAATTAGAAAAGAAAATAAAGATGCCAGAAGCAATAATGATTCACCTTGGGCAAAGTAGTCTGAAACACCTGATGTCTTACAGTGCACAGTAGCACCTCCCAGGTCTTCTGCTGACACTTCCTCTCCAGTGGCAGCCTATAAAACTTGTTTTTTAAATATACTACAAAAGACTGTGTCACTGCACTCATACACAGTGCATGGACAAGAAACAAACTCGTGTACATCTAAGTAATAATGCATGAAAGCTAAACCTAATTTGTCAGCAGAGATGAAGAGGCATTCTCCAAGGAAGCAGTTTTACCAACCTTTACAAGAGGAGGTCCTGCCAGAAAAATGGTACCATTTCCTTTAACCATTACACTTTCATCTGCCTCTTGGATTGCAGGTATATAAGCCCCACCAGCTGTGCAGGAACCCAACACCAAAGCAATTTGGGGAATACACTGAAGACATCAATGTCTGATTGTAGAATATTCTACCAAAGTTCTCCTTGTCAGGAAAAACCTCAGCCTGCTTTGGAAGGAAAGCGCCTCCACTATCAACAAGATATAGACATGGAAGTTTGCATCGTGCGGCTATCTCTTGTGCCCTGAGATGTTTCTTGACCGTGATGGGATAATAAGTTCCACCCTTCACAGTTGGGTCATTTGCCACGAACATGCATATTTTACCATGTACTGGACCAATCCCAGTAACTATCCCACCAGAAGGTAATGGCTCATCATATAGTTCATGGCCAGCAAGCTAAATTCACAAAAAATGTTAGGAAATATGTCAGAGGTACCATGATTTGCAGTTAATGGAAAATGATATTATTAAGTAAGAAAAAAATAGATAGGATCCATAGGTCTATGTAATTTGCAGGGAATGAGTGCAACACACTATATGATAAAGAATAATTTGATCAAGCAGATAACGAGCTTAACTTTGACTTTGCATGGTCCACTGATGTTGTTGCTTATATTCAATCTAATCTACAGTAATGTTCTCGCATCGAATAACTAATAAAACCCATATATCATTTAGGGGTATTCATTCAACCGGTGTTCAACTTTTTAACTTGTTTGACTTTCGGCTTGAAAATCTCAAAGTCAAAATCAATATATATAAACCCAAAGTCGATTAAAGTTGAGTCGTCTATATTCGACTTGTTCGACTTATCGGTCGAACAAGTCAAATAAGTCGAACATTTAATCTTCTTCCATTCCACATTCTAATTCCAAAGTTTAGTACATTATCCCACAAATTCATATCATTCCACAAAAGTGTACTAAATTTATAAGTGTACAACTTATTAATGTAACACTTTTATTTTAATTATTCCAATTTCTACATTATCATCTTTATATAATGTGTGTACAAAAATATAATTCATAATATATTATACATACAAATTTCAAATAGATTTTCATAATACATATACACACACAAATATATATATATATATATATATATATATATATATTAAAATTGACTTACAAAGTCACAAATTCAGAACCATTTAATAAAATCAATTCATGTAGAAAAATTTTATTGAATCACTAACCCTTGTTAAGTTATACCCCGTATATATGATTATCTAATTTAATATATACTAATAGTAAGTTAGTAATACATTTAATATAATTGCTGATAGTAAAAATATTATCCTAATAAGTTATGTATTATAACTCTATAAGTATATAAATTAGATGTTATGTAAAACATATTATTATTATAAGTTATACAAATCTTAGTATATGAACATAAGAACATATATGTATAGATATAATTAATATATATACATATATATATATATATATATATATATATATATATATGTATGTATATATATGGATCTTTCAATAAATGCTTAAGTGTATATAATTATTTAACTCCAGTCTAGTTTATATGTATTAAAAGGAAATTAGTAATTCATTTAATTAGTCATTGAAACAAAAGTGTTTCATTAATAAGTTGTACACTTAAATTAATATATAAGTACATAAATTGTACATAACACCAACAATTATACAAAGAAAAGATATTTAAGTATTAAGAAAAAATAATATTATCAGTTACTAACATATTTGATTATTAAGAATTAAGAATATTATGGCTAAAATATTATCTACACAAATATATTAATATATTATTATATTTGTAGATCTTCATATATACATAAAAAATAAATAAATAAATATATATATTTGTTCGACTTTTTTGACTAGTATTTGACCAACAAAGTCCAACAACTTGTTCGACCAGTAAACCAGTTAATCTGTAAATCGGTATTCAACCGGTAATTTGACTTGAAAGTTGAAATGAAGGTCGAATCAATAAGTGGCTTATTTAATTTGACTTCGAATCAAAGTCGAGGCGAAAATTGAACTAGTCAAGTCAATTATTTAATTTTTTCGAGCAGTTTTTTTTGATTGACTTTTGAACACTCCTAATAACATTAGTCCAAAGTCAGTCCATTAACATGAAGGATTGTCTATTGGTGAAAACAAGTCTAAAGATCTCCCTAATTCGAATCACCTCTACAATGCTGAAAAGTTACCGAATTTCTAAAATGACACCAAAATTAAGTCAAATTCCAATTTCTACCTTCTGCATGAAAGAATTCAATCAATGTACTACTAACTTGTAAATGGGATCCAGACTTTCGGGTTCAATTTAAAAACAATCAAACCCCTTCCAATCTTCCCTTTAAAGAATGAGTTGTAACCAACCTGAGAAAGCTCAAGAAATGAAGAACCAGGATCAATGAGGCGATCGATTCTCTCTCTAGGAAGAAGCTTATCCCTACTCCGATTCCTCTTCACAGCTTCAGCTCCTCCTCCCTCCATAACCTGTACACAATTTTCTTTAATAAACAAAAACACAAACACATGGGCTGCAAAAATTTAATTAAAGAAGTGAAAAAAAAAGGTCATGTTGAAAACGGTGGACCTTGTGAATGTTGGACTGAAGTTGGGAAATGATGGCTTCCATAGCCCGGGAGTTGTGGGCGAATGACTCGGAGTGCCGATCAATGGTGTCCGGCAAGACTCCCGAACAGAAGCTCCGGCCAAAAATGGAAGCGGCCTGGTTGTTTAAAACGCCCAATAACGAACTAAATCGAATTCTTCTGCCCAATAAAGCTGCCATTTTGATTCTATTCTTCTTTTCAATCGTTCTTTCACTCTTCACTCACGCACTCACGCACTGGAGATAGCTAGTTCTGTACTATTTCATTTTATATACTACGTTGTTTGTAACGTCAGTGATTTTTATTTTTTTTTTGTCAAAAACGATAGAAGTGTAACGTCAGTAGTCAATAGTCAATACATATCCAGTCCTCTTCCTCTGAGAGAAAATTCTAAAAATATGCCATTTTTCTAACTTTGTTCTATTTGAGTGCTTATTTGAAATTGTTGTTCCAGAACAATTTTTTTTTTTTAAAAAAAAAAAAAAAAAATTATTTGACTGACCTCGCATTCAGGAAATGCGAGGTCATAATTTTTTTTTTTTTTATATTTTTTATTTTTAAGCAAAAAATTCCGTTGTAATGAATTTAGGTTTTTTTTTTTTTTTTTTTTTTTGGTTATAGCTAATTTGACTATATATATATTGTTTTGTAGAATTTAGCAAATGTGGTATGAAAATTGCGAATATTTTTAGTGTCTCTTTTCTCTCTAGATTGTAATAATGGATATGTATTGACTCTGTCTCTTATACATAAGAGACAGGGTTGAACCTAAGATTAAAAAATAGAAAGAGGTGTCTGTCTCTTATACACATCTAGATGTGTATAAGAGACAGCTGTTATAGTTTATGATTTAAAAGAGTGAAAAAAAAAAATATTCCGTATCGAAATATTTTCCAAGTTTAGTTTTCACTTTACGGGATTTGGGGACTTGGGGAATTGGGGGGAATTGGGGGGACTGATCTTCTGCGAGGCAGTGAGCCTCGCAGAAGATTAGTAGAGCCGACCTCGGTCAACGTTAATTTTTTTTTTTTTTTTTTTTTTTATTTGGAACTCGCATTCAAAGAATGCGAGTTCCACCCATTTGGAAACGCCATTTCATATAGGCATACATATAGACCAGATTTCAAAATAGGCATAGATATAGAAATTTTCCCTTCCTCTGATTCGTCTCCCCCGTGGCAGTATAACTCTTCAGTAAATAGAATATTTTTTTTAAGATACTTGTACTAATATTACGAGACCTTTGATTTATAGGTACGAGAAGTCCGAATGAGAATTCATGTCTGTGATACTTAGGGAAAATCGCCAAAATAGTCCTTCAACTTTTTTACTTTAGTCAAAATAGTCCCTCAACTTTTTTTGTAAGCCAGAATGGTCCTTCAACTTTTTTTTGTGTAGAATAGTCCTTTAACTTTTATTTTTTAGCCAGAATAGTCCTTTAACTTTTATTTTTTAGTCAAAAAAGTCCTTTTATGGTTTAGTCACCATAAATTTTTTTTTTATTTTTATTTTTTTATAAATTTCACATGAAAGTACTATCTTGGCTAAAAAAAAAAAGTTGGAGGACCATTCTGACTACAAAAAAAGTTGAGGGACTATTTTGGCTAAAGTAAAAAAGTTTAAGGACCATTTTGGCGATTTTCCCGTGATACTTATAGATAAAGTTGGCAAAACAAATAAATGAATGATCATGATTAAATAAATATGGATAAAATTTATTCAATTTATTTAAAGTCATTTAATAAATAAATTTAAATGGATATATTTAAAAATCATATGTTCACACTCACACATATTTTCACACACTTATACATGTTATCTCACTCACACACTCACATACACTATCACATATTTTCACACACTTATATATATTTTCACACAAATATCCTTACATTTTTACTCACCTACTTACACGCACTTACACGCATTTACACACTTTCACACATTTTCACACACACTTACATACATTTTACATTTACACATATTTCACACACACACACACACTTACACAGATGTTCACATATACATACACATTTATATACATTTTCACACACTTATACATATTTTCATACACTTACACTAACACACACTTTCACACACACTTACACATATTTTCTTACACACATTTACAGGTCTTTTCACATACACTTACACGCACTTTCACAAACACTTACACAAATTTTAGCACACATTTTCACACGCATATACTTACGCACATTTTCATACACAGTTACACACATGTTCACACATACACATACTTACACGCTTTTACACACACTTTCATATATTTTTACACATACACACACTTAAATATATGTTCACACACTTTCACATATTTTTACGCACACAAACATACATTTTAAAACACACACATACATTTACACATTTTCTGCACATACACACACTTACACACATTTTCACACACACACTTACACATATTCACACATACAGTTATACATATTGTCACACACTTACACATACATACATTTCACACATACACACACGCACTTATACACACATTTTCACACTTACACGTACACTTAAACATATTTTCACACACACACAAACATTTTCTCACACACATATACACACACACTCTTACATTTTCTCTTACACACACTTTCACACATTTTCACATACACACATTTATGCATATCTTCATACTTATATGTACACATTTTCACAGATTTAAGCACATTTACATATCTTTACACACATTTTCACACTTAGACACTTTCACATATTTTTACACACACTTATATATATTTTCACACACACTTTATATATATATAGAATTGTGTGCTTAAAAAGGTGTAAAAGTGTGTGTATGTTAAAATATGTGAGTGTGTGTGTGAGAAAATATGTGTGTAAGTGTGTATGTGTGAAAATGTATACATCTAGATCATATAAGTGTGTGTATGTGTGAAATGTATCTAAGTATGTGTGTAAGTGTGTGAAAATATGTATAAGTGTGTGTGTGTGTGTGAACATGTGTGTATGTGTGAAAATGTATATAAGCGTGTGTGTGAAAATATATGTGTGTAAGTACATGAAAATATATATAAGTATACATAAGTGTGTGTGTAAGTATGTATGTAAAAATGTGTGTAAGTATGTTTGTGAAAATATGTGAAAGTGTTTGTGTGTGTGCGTGTGAAAATGTGTGCAAGTATATGTGTAAAAATGTATGAAAATGTGTAAGTGTGTTTGTGTGTGTTAAAATGTGTTTAAGTGTGAAAATATGTGAAAGTGTGTGTGTAAAAATTTATGTAAGTGTGTAGGTGTGTGTGTGTAAAAATATGTGTAAGTGTGTGTGTAAAAATATGTATAAGTGTGTGTGTGAAATTATGTGTATAAGTGTGAAAATGTGTGAAAGTTTGTGTACATGTGAAAATGTGTGTAAGGGACTGTATGTAAATAAGTGCAAATGTGTGTGTAAATGTGTGTGGATTATCACCTAGTAATAATTTATTATAGTTAAATAGATTTATATGGATTCGATGATTTATCCATTAAAATCTATTTAATAAATCATTGTAAATGGATTAACTATTTATATCCATTAAACTTCTTAGGTTCAACCATATCCATTTAAATGTTACATTAAGAACTTTTCATACCGGCGGAGTATTCACGGGAGGTACCGTAGAACATGTGAGAACTCCTTCTAATGGAAAAATAAAATTCAATTAGGATTTAGTTCATCCAACATGCACACGTCATGGACATCCGGCCTTTCTATGTTCTATAGACTTGGATGTAATTATTGAGAGTGAAAATATTATACATAATGTGAATATTCTACCAAAAAGCTTTCTTTTAGTTCAAAATGATCAATATGTAGAATCAAAACAAGTGATTGCTGAAATTCGCGATGATTTTGGATAATAAATGGATTTGGATCACAATTCATGTGACTCGCCACCTCTACTTATTGGAAATTATTCTTTATAAACGAAAGTGTTAGAAAATGTCAGTTTCATTTCTCATTTATGACTTGGGTTTCAAATTGATTAATTTAGCAGTATAATGAAACTCATTTCTTATTCAAACCAAACGATGATGGAATTATAAAAACCTATAGCGATAATGGAATTATGATTTCTATTTTGATTCTGATTTTTGAATGTGAATCAAACACCTCCTTAATAAGTGTAATATAAAAATAATTGGAAAATGTAAGAGAAAATAATAAAGTGCTATAGAAATATTATTGTATACTTTTTCCCTATAAAAAATAAATATAAACACAACTATGCTACTTAATTTTTTACCATTTTTTTTTTTTATGAATTATAATCTCCTTGTGGTTTGGTTACTGTTCAACTTACTATCCTATGGTATACAAACTTACAATCCATTCCTACGTGATTTAGATTAAAGTGAATTCGTTTAAAATTTTCGTTAAGTGACCATTAGGAAGTTGAAAAATTTTTTGATTTAAAAGGTTCTTGTGGTCGTTTAAAACCTCTAATCAAGATTAATTATATATTTTTTATTATAAAAAAACCCTACCTTCCGACGGTAAGTGTTTTTGGACAGTTGAGGGGTACTAAATTTAGAGATATGTTTGCCTTTTATATAAATTTGTTATATTTTTAGCTTTCTGTCTATTTAAAAAAAAAAAAAAAAGAAAAACCCAAACTACAAGGGGAGTGAATTGTAAATCTACAAACAAGGAATAATATAAATATTAGTCAAATTACAAAAAATTCATTAAAATATACGCTATATTCTTTCTAGGAGTATATGATGCAAGTTTTGCTGTTTCAAAGCTATACTTTCCTTAATGTCAATAAAGTGGTGAACAAATTTAGCTTAAAAGTGGCAAACTTTGCCGATGAGTATGTGTAAAGAGGTTACGTGGTAAGATTTTTTCCCAATCTTGGTTGCTACTGAAGCAAAAAAATGTAAGGGGATAGTTATCCCAATACTCGTATGCATCTTTTATCAATTAATGATATCTGTTGATACAAAAATTTGTGATAAGATTAACTCGTGTGCAGTATCGTCTAAAATAAGGTTGAGTACTGCGCATAGTGCTCACGTCCGGATTACGTGAAAATAAAAAGTGTGGGAATTTGTCCCCCGGGGTAGACTAATGCTCAAGTTACTAGATCGATAAGAACATAAATTTTAGAGAAAAAGTTTCGATATTGAATAATCAGGACAGTAATTCCATTAATCTGACCTGTCACTTTGCTATTTATACATAAAATCGATGGGTTGAATCGATCTGCGAGTCGAATATATAGTATTTGACCTATTTGAACTTATTTGGACCACAAGAGTAAAATTACTAAAACACCCTTAATGAACCAGGGTTCGAAACCACATGCAATATTATCATTGGGTGTATCATTTTGGCATTATCATTTGCCCCTCTTAGTTATTTAACTTCAGTTGAAATGGTTAAGTGCTATCATTGTCTTTAACAGATTTAGATTTTATTTCTTCCATTTCCTTAACAAGTCGTACTTCGAGGAGTAGGTACGGTGTAGGTACTTCACGTTAGGAAGACTTTGGCGTTACCTCCGGAGGGGTACGTCCTACTCCGGAGAGCAAATATAGTATAGGTATTTCACTTTGGGAAGATCTTAGCATTGCCTCCGGAAGTGTTAATTCTACTCCGATGAGTAGGTATGGCCTATGTACTTTACATTGGGAAGACTTTGGCATTATCCTTGGAGGGCTAATTCTACTCCGGGGAATAGGTATGACATATGTACTTCACTTTTGGAAGATCCTAGCACTACTCTTGGAAGTAGATATGACACATATACTTCACTTTTGGAAATTCTTGAAACTGTTCTACTCTGGAGAGTAAGTATGACTATACTTCACTTTAGGAAATCCTTGAAATTGTCCCTGAAGAGGTAAGTCTTACTCTGGAGAGTAAGTATGATTTAGGTATTTCATTTTTGGAAGACCTTAGCATTATCCCTGGAAGGGTTAGTCTTGGTGTTAAATTGTCAGAGTCAGAAAATTTAGTTTTTTTTTTTTTTTTTCCTACCCTCGGAAGGGTTATCCCTACTCTGGAGAGTAGGCATTAGTGCTTTCCCCAAAGGGTGTAGTTGATCCCAGAAGACAGTAGAATCTCGGAGGACTTTGGTGTAGTCTAAGCTCGACTAGAAGGAGCTGTTCTTGCAAAGAATTAACTATTTATTTGTATGTTCCCAACCCTTAGGAATTTTTATTCAATGAAATTGAAAAAATTACAAACTGCACAAGTTTTACTTCACTACAAAAGATGATACTTGATTTTAGGAATTACAACTAAAGAAGTTAAACAAAATACATTGAATTTAAAAATAAATTTTTTTGAGATTGTGAGCATTCTAAGTGAGAGGCAGGGTTTTTCCGTCATTGGTTCTGAGTTTATAAGTCTTATGAGTAGATGTTTCAATGATTTCATAGGGTCTTTCCCATAGACGGCGCTAAATGTTAATACGAATATCTGAGTTAGGATTAATTCGTGTGCAATATCGTAAACACGTTAAAGTAAGATTGAGTATCGCGCATAGTACCTACATTCAGATTACCTAAAAATAAAAGGGTGGGAATTTGTCCCCCGTGGTAGGTTCCGACGATCAAATCAATACTTCGATAAGAACACTAATTTTAGAGAAAAATATTTGATATTGAACAATTAGGAAAGTAATTCCATAAATCTGACATGTTATTTTGATATTTATACCTAAAACTGATGTATTGAATCGATCCGTAGGTCGAATATATAGTATTTGACCCATTTGAACTTATTTGAACTACGAGAGTAAAATTACTAAAATACTCCTAATGGACCAAGGTCTGGAGTCACGTGTAATATTATCATTGGATGTATTATTTTAACATCATCAATATCGTTTTGGAAAGAAAAAATAGAGTACATGATATAAACGGACAAAGACAATTGCTAACGTTAATTAACTATTAGATTCCCAAAATTAATCGCCCGATAAATGTCAAGATTAATTGCAATATGCACCTTTTTGCATTGCACTTTTTAAATAATCAATTTTAGCACTTTGCCCAGAAAGCTCCCACTTTAATGTGTAATTGAGGGTTTCGTAAAAAAAAAGAAGATGAAAAGAAAGGGAGAGATTTTGATGCAATTTCAGAGTTATAGAAAGAAATGATTGGGAATAATAATTAAATAAAATTTGTTATATAACCCTTATAGGGCAAAATTGGCATTCTAAGAAACTTTTACAAGAATCAATCAGTTTTTTCTTCCCATTTCCGTCCAGTTTGGAAGGACAAAAAAATTTAGAGACTAGCAATGAACAATACAGTAGCCGATTTGACTCCATTTCTTCCATTCCTTTCCTATACCCTCTCACAAACATGAGAAAAACTCGGTTTCCTTCCCTTTTCTTTCTAAATCCATCACTCCCAAACAAAGCCAAAACGCTCTTCAAAACCCTTTAAAACCTTCCAACATGGAGCTCAGTACAGATGAAAACCTTTCACAAGAAGGAGGAGGAGGTTTGATACAATAAAGAAACATTGGATGCTGACAGATAACAATATGCATAACATGCCCAAGGCGAAAGAAAGGCACAACACTTTATCTTTCTAAGAAATACGACTCAGAGACGTGCGACCAAACCATTTCTTATATCTTCTTTCAGGTGACAGATTCAGTATCAAACTACAAAATATCGGCAAGCGATGAATCACCATCCTGCTAGCAACTATCTGTTGAGTGAAAAGCAAACAGAATCGCACAAATACAAAACCTAATGCTACAAATATGTTCCCTTATTTACAGAATGACACTCCTGCTTCTGTTCACAAAGCAACCTACCATGTGTACAAGAATGACGGGAAAAAAAATTTAATAACACACTTCTCGAGTCCACTTAACAAATGCTTCAGCTTTAGAATTAGTGGTTTGGTACACAATTTTATCTTCCGATTCTACCACGGTCCTGTCAGCGTTCTTCTCAAGCATCTTCTTTTATCTCCCCAGGGCATCTTCATTGTCTCCAACATCTGGGAACAAACAGGCAGGACTCTCACGTTCAACCACTAAGTTGGCTAGTCAAATCATTATAAAGAAGTCTATGGTTGAGGAAACACACAATGTGCAATATTATTCTCCACGTTTTCTTTTATTTGTTTACTCTTGCATAGAATCTTTATACAGTGTTTTCAAAATTATCACTCTCTTTTTAACATGTCATTCATTTTCCCCAACATTAATTATCAGGCTCACAATATTTCTAATAGTTGAGCCGAAGCATGGCTTCCAAGAAAAGGAGCAGACAGATATCAGAAACCGCAAAGAGGTTGTACCTGACTTTTCTGCATCTCCATGAGTTCAACCTGCAATGACATAGAACACGGCAATAATACTCATCACTCTCCAAATAGTTTAGAGTTTTAGAAAGATTATGACTGTGACAGCCAACACTACTCACCTGTTTTTTCTGCAACTCTTGGTTGATTTCCTTAAGTTTTGCTACTTCTGCTTCCAATTCTAAAGTATAGGCCTGCATAATCCAATATTGAAAAAGAGTATGTCAAATGTCAACCAATTATCTAATCAGCAAATTTAGCAAGTTACAATAAGTTATTGCATGATAAGATTAATTACCAAACTAAAAGAACATGTAACAGCATTTAAAACTCTGACATCTAGAGTTTATGCCAAATGCAACTTTATCTAAAATAAGCCAAAAATTTTCACTTTTCTTAATTTATACTCTTAAGCATCAACCTATGTGTACCTTAGATATCATAACTCAAATAGTTCACACATCAACCAATCTCTTAATCAACGTGTTTGTATAAATTAGTAACAAAATATCCTACAAGCACATTATCCGACTTCCTATTAGAAACTTCAAAAGGATCAAAACCGGTAGAGTGGATAGAGTAGAAGATCTGATATATGGTAAGATAAAGACTTTGACAACGACTCTAATCAGTGGTACAAAAAACAGCACAGTTGACTTAACAATCGATGATAAATTTTCAAATAAATTCACCTGCTTCCGGTCCCGTGACCTTGCAGCTGACTGTCAGTCCCTGTTTTTAATCATTCTCCTACGCCTTCGCTCGACTTGTTTCTCCAGAGAGCCAGATGATTTCCTTCCTCGACCACCTTCACTAAATGCATAAGGAGAAGGTGATAAAGATGGTGAATCCAAATTACTATTAGAGATGACATCTGAATGCAATTTATTTCCAGGAGATCCTCCTGCAACTGTCGTTGTAACACCACGTAATCCGGCAATGCCCATCACTCCAGTTGGTGCAACACCACCTTGAACTAAAGCAGAATTCACAGAAGCATTTGGCGTTCCAACAACAGAAGTAATCATTCCTGGGCTAGCCAGCTGAGCATTTTTCCCTATCTGCTGCACATTGTTTCCTAATTGCAAAGGAGAGGCAAAAGCCACTGTCGCTTGCTTGGGAAATAGAGGCTGCAGTTGCTGCTGTGGCTGTTGTTGCTGGGAAGATCTAACCGCATTTCCATTCAACATTAAATTAGACGAAATAAAAAATGTATTACTGTTATTCTTTGGGCGTTTGAGTACCCAACATTCCCTGACCTGGAGCAGGTTGCTGAAATCCGATAGTCGAGCCATTGTTATTGACATTTGGTGTAATTAAACCACCATAAAATTCTTCATTGCTTTCCTTTCCAGTTGGTTGAGCATCTTCTCTAACAACCCCAGCTCGCAACAAAAACTCCTCAAGTGTCATCCCTCCTAAAGTCGGTTCTCTTGGCCCCAAGTTTGAAGCCCCAATTCCACTTCCATCTTTTGCACCTCCACTTTCTTTAAGAAAATCTTTCCATACTTCATCAACAGTCCTCTGGCTGAGAGTGCGAGGCAATGTCAAAGAACCTTGCCTCTGCAAGTTTCCACTCGGGGCAGTCCCGTTTCCCCCAACAATACCATTACCCCCAACAGTACCATTGACTTGAGTCTCCTCAGCTGTCCAAATATTCTTTAAAAGTTCCTCCATATTCATAGACCCAAAGTCCTTCCCCAGGCTGCCAAAGGTCTGAAGCTCACCAAAAGAGGTCATCGAATAAATAGAAGATTGTCGTGCTAACGGAAAATTCCCACTCGGCCTTCCAACACTACTCTCTGGCTGTGCAGCCGTGTCCCCCATGTTGTCAAAGTTCAAACAAGACCCCATCTCATAAGATCACTAACAAATTCCTACAGCTGATTAAAAAGTGATGGTTGTAACATGTAAATCCCCAAAGTAAATTTAAGCAGATCTAGCAAAGAAGCATTCATGCATATCTAATTTTTCATACAAGATGACCTGCTAGAATCCTTTTGTCAACTTTACCTTTGTTCTTCCTTGTTCTTTTTATTCATCAAAGTCAAAAAACCAAATGCATCAAAACTAAATACTTCAGATTAAATGTATGTACAATATCGTATAGATTTTTTTTTTTTTTAAAGAAAATCTATTTCGAATTTCCAATTAACCCTCAGTGACTCGAACCCCACATAAGTAGTAGACTATACGTGTTACCACCTAAACTACACTATACTGCACTTCGTTTTCAATATCTTAACTATAGATTCAGCAAACACTAAGTAGATGAAAAAAAACATATTCAGATCCAACTCTACAACTAAATCCTATTGAACAATCAACATAGCAGCATGCTCAACAAATCCCTCAAAACTCAAATGGTCAGAATCAATATCAAATTGTATTATAAGCAGCTGCTAAAAGGAAAAAGCCCACAATCAAAGAATTAAAGAGATCATAATATAAAGAAAAAAAATTTCCCCCCCTTTGAATTAAATCAAATGACCTCAAATACTTCAAGTACCGCAATTAAATCCAAATCCAAATCCAAAATTAACCAAATCCCACAAAGAAAATCAGATTTATTACCCACAAAAAGTTCAAAAAAATAGATAATACATTTGTTTTTTCTTTATCTTCTTCATTTAGCTTAAAGAAAAACACAGTACTCAGAACCAAAAAAGGAAATAAACGAACACCATCAATTATCAAAAAAATCATCATGAAACCATTAATCATTATCAACTCCGAAATGAAATTAAAGACAGTTCCGATTCAGTACTAAAACTAAGAATCCGAATAACATTAAATTCACGTTCGTTAAACTTCTGTTTAAAGATTTTCACTGCCGTTGAGACTATTTACTAGCAGTAAAAACAGGGAAGAGGGAATTAAGATGATAAGACGATTTTACCCTTGAAGAAGAAGAAAGGAGAGACGGACGGAATGATGGAAGGAGTAAGCAGGCGTGTCGTTTCCTTCTTCGTCGCCGGTTAAGGTTTGCTGCACCCGACAAGTGTCGGGTCTCCTCATTTAAAGCTAAAGAACTTTCTCATTCACCCCCTTTTTAGGATAAATTTCAATATACGACCCCCAACTATCATTGATTTTCACTGTCTCCTATAAAATATTTTTCCCGTCTTTAATAATTTATGAGACGTTTGGTTTATGAGTATAAGAGATAATAATAAAAATTAAAGTTAATTATACATATAGATGTTATTTGGTTTGATAATATGAAAATCATTTTCTATGATTGAAAGTGTTAGAACGAGTATTTAGTTTCATTTTTTATTGTGATTTAAATTTCAAATTGATTAACATATTAATATAATGGAACTCACAGTGTCCAACTAAATAAGTAAAGAGGATTGATGAAACGCATACTAATAGTGTAGTTTATGATTTTTATACTAATTTTGACTCGCGAATATGAATTAAACAACTCATTAGTAGTACCTCATCATCACCAAATTGTGAACTATTGTGTAAATTATTTAAAAATTAGTATTATTTTTACTATTTTTGAGTGAAAATACTTTACCACCTATAATTCGTTTTTGTTTATTAAATATTCTAATAAAAAATTACTTACAAAGTCACAAATTCTTGGTTATTTATCAAAATTACTTTGCATATCAAAATTATAATAAATCACTAATTTCTGATTTTATATTTGGTCAAATTTTTTTTATCAGATATAATGGCACATAAGTGATTTTATCACTTTATACAAATAATGTGAGCATATTTTAATTCATCTTCAGGTATCAAAATCTTTGTTTTATTTAGAGATAGCTAATCAAAATTCACTAATTTTTTATTGATTTGAAGAACGTGATCGACAATCATGGTACAATAATGTATTCAAAGGCTATAACGGATAGTTTAGGATACAATTGCAATTCAATAATATGTTAAGGGTGCAATTGCAATTATACCTTTTTAAATAGTATCTGCTACGGATTGATAAATTAATTACGTGGATCTCTCTAGATTTTGCAACGTGGCGTAATACTACGAGGCACGATCAAGGATGTGATTTCGACCAATGGGAATAAGGAAAGTGGGAGGATCTGAGTCGTTGAATGGTGCTTTCCGACACTAGTAATAGATGCCCGATAGCGATTGATCATTTTGTCGGCTTTCAAATTAGACTCTGGAGATTATTGTCCGTCAGCGCCACCTTCCGCAATTAGTAATTTATTTTGATCATACTAAATAATTTAGTAATTAATTAAAAATCAATCGAAAATTTTTATTTGAATAAAATATGAGCCCTTATTCGTTGTAACAAAATGGGTCACCCATTTTAAATAAATTACTCTTATTAATTATTGAATATTATTAAAATATTATTATGTGTTTAATGATTACCATAAACTTTCTACCTTCGGCTTACCATTGCTTAAAACGGAAAACTCTTATATAGATCGAATCTATAACATAATGTTATAAATTTTTTGATCCATATTAAACTACTTCATCAAAGAAATGATATTAAAGTGATATTGTATGATATAGATTAAGGGGTTCCTAGTACTATGACATAGATCACATTCGTTGAAGAATTTCCTACTTAAAACTAGTAAGCTTGTTTGGACTATCATTCATTAAAATATCTTCGTTTGGATTTTTATTATTTTTGAAATATTATTCTGAAAAGTACAATGACAACTTTTTTAATGTGATATATGTAAAATAAAAAAATTAATTAAAAAACATATATGAAATGATTAAAGAATATTATTTAGAGAATAAAAAAAAAATTTACTATCCAAAATCCAAACAGATATACAATTATTATTACTTTGAATAAATATTGAATAATTTTGAAATGCGATATATATATACGTAAAAAGTGGTTGAAAATTTTGTATAAAAAATTATTACAAAATATTATTTAAAAAATAGTTTTAAAAAAATCAATCCAAACAGTACAGTTTTGTAATATTCAGTGTGTTAGTTGAATAATTAAGAGGGATTTCGCACGATGGAAATTCAAATTAGGGAAAATCGCCAAAATGGTCCTTAAACTTTTTTACTTTAGCCAAAATGTCCCTCAACTTTTTTTGTAGCCAGAATGGTCCTCCAACTTTTGTTTTTACAAGATAGTTCATGTGAAATTTATAAAAAAATTAAAAATAAAAAAATTTACTTAGTGTTTAAACCATAAAAGGACTTTTTTGGCTAAAAAATAAAAGTTAAAGGACTATTCTGGCTAAAAAATAAAAGTTAAAGGACTATTTTGGCTAAAAAAAAAGTTGAAGGACCATTCTGACTACAAAAAAAGTTGAGGGACTATTTTAGCTAAAGTAAAAAAGTTGAGGGACTGATTTTGGCAATTTTCCCTTCATATTAAACTTAGCAAGGAATCGTAGTAGATTTTGAGCAACATTGATTTAGTATATATAAGACAGGAAAATATTTAGATTTTTAACTTTATTTAGAGATCCAATAATGTGAATTTAATCTTATGGAATAAATAATATAAGTTGATACAAATAAAATTTCATAAAATTTAATTTTAATCATAGAATCCAAAACTGGATTTATTTAAATATTTTCCAATAATATATATACATTAATGACAAATTGTGGGCACGAAGAGGCGTTCTTTTCCTTTTCATAGGTAGGAAAATTTTTATTTTGGTTAGTAGTAATTACTGGACAATGTCTAGTAGTTGCTCATCAATTAATAGAAACTTGTCATTTGAGATACATGACTCATTTTTTTAATAGGATGACTCTCTTATTTTTTAGAAATATGGGTCCCACTCTAAATGAAATGCTCCTATTGATTGAAAAGCAACTGCTAGACATATCCAATAATTACTTCTAACCGTAATATAATTTTCCTTTTTTTCGGACTAGCATGAAGAATTTTAAGGAGTGGTCCTCATGCAAATATCAGCTGGTGAAACAGTGGAAAATTTCTGCTACATTATTATCAACTTTATGGGTGTGTTCGTTTGGATTGAAAATATTTATTAAAGAAAATATTTTTCATGAAAAAATCTATTTTTCATACAATTTTTCGGTGTTCGGTTTACAAAATGAAAATATTTTGAAATAAATTTTTTTAACGGTTTTATCTTTAATTTTATGGATACAAGTTAAAAAAACTTATAACAATGGTAATAAATACCTTACAAGTAATTGTGATTAATAAAAAATTGATTTTGTTCAAAATTAAATGATAGTACAATATAGTAGTAAAATATGCATAATGATAGTTATATTAGTGTGAGACCCATAATTGAGAGAAAAACGAATGAAAAAGAATTAAAAACGAAAATAAGTTTAGCAAACGAAATTATAAAAGTACGTATTTGAGATTTAATGTCACTCTTGAGACTCAGGATTATCCGAAAAATAACTTACATTCAAAAATTCCGTAAGTTATTTTTAGCCAGAGGAAGGAAAATTGAAAAATATTTTACACCAAAAAATATTTTTCGGTGTTTGACACAAAAAAAATTTCTAAAAAATATTTTCCTAAAAATATTTTCAATCCAAACGAACACACCCTATATCTAACCGGAACAAATCATATTTCAATGGTTCAACGACTTCACAATTGTATGTCCTAAAAAATAATAAAAATCAAAGATACAAAACTGTTATTACTTCCATTTTGGGACTAAATGCCTACACAATGTTGTTTTGAAACATAACTACCGGGTGATAAATGATACTTTGTATCATATTTACACGTGTTTTACCAACAAGAAAATAGGAATTTATGTAGTAATCAAAGTATGACATGTGAGAATATCAACTAATTTGTGACAACAAAATATAATTTAAACAGTAAAATATTTAATAATATACAATTAAAAAATATTTAAATAAATCTGATTTTTGGTCCCATCTACAAGGTGACCCTATGGTCATGATTAAATTTTAAAAAATCTTGCGGATATTAGCTCATGTCATAGATACTTTAAAATTTAATTCACACCACAAGATTTACAAGTGAGGTCAAATACCGGGTCTACCTAAGTCTTTGCCAATACAATTTAGGTAGTAAAACATTTTTGTTATGACATAGCGGTTATAGGTTCGAGTTATTAAAAGATAAGGAAAGATGTGAGTTTAGGAAAAAAAAAAAAAGTTTAGTACTCCTCTCAAGTGGCGCAATTGATTTTAATATTTTAAGATTTCATAAATTAGTTTTAAATAAATAAGATTTTAAAATTTGCATGCAATTCGACAATGTTAGTTGGTTGTGCATTAAGGCATCTTTTTTCCTGAATTTTGTCCTGGATAAAAATGCACAAGATTTTTTGTCTCATATACTGTGCCACTCTCTATTACACCATCAAATAAATAGTTAAGATTTTGTTACACCATCAAATGAATAGTTAAGATTCTGTGAAATAATATTAAGTGAAATAATCTTGACTGTTGGTTTGGGTGAAGTGACAGAAGTGATACAGAATGTGTCCACATTCGTAACCGATAAAAAGAGTCATCAAATTTGAGTTTGCACCAAAAAAAGGCCTAACAGGCTAACACGACCATAAGTTATTTTGGGAACATTTATTGGGCTAACGCCTAACGGGCTAATGGGCTGGAAGATGTGGACTGATAGCTTAGGAACGTTTGCCTGATAGTTGCACGTAGAAACAGTTCAATTCTAAATGGGCTCGATGGAAGATGGAAATTTTGCTAAGTTATTTCAAGTAGAGGTGTTCATCGGCGGTTTTTTGGTAATTCGATTAAAAAATTTCAATATTTCGGTACAAGAAAATCAAAACTAAATCCAAATCAATTTTTTTTCGGTTGATTGGTTAACCAATCATTTTTTTTGGTTTATCTGATTAACCAAAGTTCACTAATTAATTTAAAGATTAAGTATACAATTAAATACTAAACTAATAAAATTAATAAACAACAATATAAAACTTTAACACTAGAAACTAAAAAATAACAAAGAAAAATAATATCAAAGTATTAAATGAATTAAATATAGATTGGGTTACTAAAAATCTAAAAACTAAAACTAATAAAACTAAAAGTTCGGTAATTCGATATTTTATTTTCAATAACTAAATTCAAACTATATAACTAATCTTTTTTATTCGGTTTATTCGAAAACTAATTATCCAAAAACTAAAAACCAAACCTTTTTTATTCGGCCAATTGTTCAATTAAACCAAATTATGAACACCCCTAATTTCAGCCTTCAAGACAGAAAATTTCCATAATTTCGACCCAACCATTCTTCTTAAAAGAACAAATGCTTTCGCTTCAAAATAATATACTTTAGGCAACACATCAAATGAATAATAAGTTAATCCACGTAAAAGGAATATAATAATTTCAACCTCATGATAAGTGGTTTGCTAAATTTAATCAAACATGTTGATAATTGAATCATTAATAATCATGAACAAGACTGGTACACCTTAATTTGTAATCAAGTTTTTTTTTTTTCCAAAACTTTTTTTAGTAGTTTCGAATTTAGAAGGTGCATAAAAATAAATTAACACACTAACTTATTCAACAATTACATAATGAGAAAAACTGACTAGTGTTAAAATGATAAATGGCAAATATGAGGGATAATTGTACATTCCTCCCCCAAAGTTTAGATTAATTGTAAAAATTTCTCCAAGTATAAAGAATTATATTTAAAAGTATCCTCTTTTCAGGTTTTGTATGCAGCATAGGATCCTAAAATACCTTTATATAAGTAATTAATTTCTTAATGAACGAGAATCTTAGCATTTGAGATATTTATTTTTGTCTATATATAACAAAACCCAAGTGAAATAAAATTAAAGCTCCAAACGATAAAAATCCTCTTAGTAGAACAACAATCACAAGGGATTGAAGTACTAATGCTATGTGCTGCCTTTCTAATATTATACATGTTTGATCTCAGAAAGGGTAAAATCTACAATCACTATATTTTTTTTAATTTCCCTTTTAAGTAAATTCTACCAGCACTAAAAATTTTCCTCTTTTAAGTGCTTTCAAGTTTTAAACAACCTCCATTTCTTCTAGAGATTAAAAATACCCAAAATAAACATTTAAAACAAAAACGATACGACTTAGGTTAGACTTAATTTGTAGGTTATGTAAACCACAACATACAAAAAATATGAGTTCTGCGTGCAAATTTCATGTGAATCTCAATATGCAAAAACTATCCCGTTATACCCGTGTCGTATGCAATATATAAGCGTTAAACATACCTAAAAAGTTTCGATGTAAAAGAATACTCTCGAATGAATGATTCTTTTGGATCCCACAATGACCTCATAGTCACAAACTTAATCTAATATTGGGAAGTTATTATATATACTTGGTCCTTGTGTCATTTGTGTAACTTATTATCTATATCTATATTATACATAAAGGAAGGGTCGTTATTTAGTCTGATAGATTTTATCTTTTTATTTAGGAGGTTTTTTTTTTAAGTTAGTAAATTTAAAAAAGAAAAGGGGAAAAAAAAACTACTAGTACTGTCTTCTTCTTTTATTTGGTGTCTTTTTAATCAATTTAATTTAAAAAAAAAAAAAAAACTATCACTACTATTTTTCTTTAACTTATTTACTTAAAAAAGTAAAGTGAATTTGTAACTACTATAAATCTTTATAAGTCAACCAAAAATTACCAACTGATTTCCAAAATAATTTAAAAATATTCTTACTATTCCTAAATGATATGAAGTTAATTTTTTTTCAAAAATAAGTTATAAATATTTTTTTATTACACACATAAAATGTACTTTTTATCACTATTTTAATTAAAAATCATCTATATTAATATAATTGACATAAAAAAGAATAATGCGCAATTTATTTTAATCACAAAGTTCACGGATCAAACCTTAAACCAAATCCATCCACTAATTTGTTTTATTAGACACAGCTCCAATCCTACACACAATAAAATAATAATACTGGACACATTCTCTTAATCCCTTTTATAAAACCTGCCTTAACCAAAACCTTCCTTAATCTCACTTCCTCGGAAGAAGTGAACAAAAACCTCGCTCGGCGGCTGCCATGTCAGAACCAAAACCTACAGCTTCAACGAAACCGCTCTTCAAAACAAAGTCATGGTCGCTGGACATACAGCGAGAAGCGGCGTGGCTAAAGCAGAAAAGGGATTACCGTCGCATCAGCAGCCGGAGCAAGAGCTTTACGGACGGTGACTTGGATGAACTTCGGGCTTGCTTTGAACTGGGTTTCGGGCTGGATTCACCTGATGCTGAGTTGGACCCGAAGTTGTCCAGTGTTTTTCCTGCTTTGGGGTTCTATCATGCTCATGTGAATAAGCAGTCCAACAATAGCTTGTCTAGGTCGTCGTCGTCTATGACTGTTGGTTCTGATTCCGATACGACGTCGTCGACATGTACTTCTGGAATTAGCCCCTCCAGCTCTCTCTTTCATCCTGGTAAAACTTAAAATTCTTGGTTTTTTAAGGATTTTTTTGTTTGAAATTAATATATTAATCTTTCGTACATTATCGGTGTAAAAAGTTATCTATATCATCGGATTCACGTGTGTAATGTCAAAAATATATATCAATTGTGTAAAAAATTTTCTGCATTAATTATGAATGAAATATTAACCATAAATTAATATTTGTTTAATTTTTAATTTATTTTATATAGTTATTTAAAAAATAATCTTTTTTTTTTTACGTGGTGCAGGTGATGATCCGGAGATGAAGAAAGTGAAATTGAGGCAGTGGGCAAAGGTGGTGGCATGTATAGTTTCGGCAAAACATTTACCAAACCGAAAATGATTAACTGATTTATAAAGGAGCTAGGAAGGAAATTGTTGATAATGCAACTAATTTTTGTGCTTTAGCTAGATTAAGAAGAAAGAAAGAACTCTCGTGATTGTAGTTTGGATCAATCAAAGGAAAAAACATATGGTTTTTAAAATGCTTGGTTTAAGTAGAGACATTAATTGTCAATTGTTAATTATGACAAAATATCATTTAAATCAAATTATTGATGCCCCATATTTAATTTCAATAATTTACTTTATAGATTTTAAAAATCTTTCTTATAAAATACAAAAGTTGTAGTATTTACCAAATCATGAAAAAGCAAAACAAGAAAACGACATTGCTGCCACAGCAAACAAGTAATGAAATCACCAAAATATAATTTTTCTTATTAAGGAAGGTTTGGCAGACATGAATAATTTGGTTATTTTCTTACTCTTTTTATTATGGCATTAACAAATATTATCGTGACAAAAACATTTGTAGAAATGATACTCTTATCATTTCGGCAAAGAGTACATATAACTTTTTAATGATAATGTTAAATTGTTAACGAGTCAGTTATTTACCGTTATAACTTATATATTCTTAAATTTGATTTTCACTATTGGCTAATTAGTTATTTATCATTACACGAATGACATTCTTAAATACGATGTTCAATTCGTTAATGACTAAACAGCTATGGTATATTGTATTATATTAACGTGAATATGTTTATAATTGTGCCACTATATAACTAGTTATAGAGTACCATTTTTAAAATGAGAAATAATTTCCACCTCGAGGAGTGAGTTCTTGTGCTTGAGTCCGTTTGCATAAGATATATATATATATATATATACCTTCTTCTTTTAATTATATATATTTCTATGAGTTCTATTGGATTACAAAATTAATATTTTTGAAATGAAAACCCTATATATCCCAAGTAGGCAAAAGAGAAACAAAAGAAAATTGAAGAAGCTAGAATTAGATTTTAGGAGGACGAGAGAGAAAGTGGAAGAACTGAATGTCAAAAGTGTATTTGATTATCTGAGTTTCGATCCTTTCTTTGTAGCACCCAACCCCCTTATTTATAGAATCACATAAGGAGACATAAGGCTATCTTTATGCTAGTCCAGCTGAAACTGAATTATATAATTGCCCTTAATGAGGCTGCCACGTAGGCACTTCTAAAATAATCTAGGTAATATGCTATGTGTCACAAATCCACATCATCAATAGTCCCCTCGACTTGGTACCAAGCCTCACGGATAGGGGTCGAGCCGAAAACGACTGTTCGCAGTCCCCAACCGATGACAAGCAAGACTTTTACACAAAACCGAGGTGAAGAACTTTGGAACACTATCGTATCACACCTGCCGATCCGAGGTCCAGACAACCCTTGGGATCCTTGGCAGGTCGTAACTGCAGCATTAACTCAAGGGTGACGTTTTCGCTGAATCCCCATGCACTGAATTAACATTTATTGCACTGTATTATTCGCTCCGATTTTGCTGCAAAATGCCTCATTTTTTGCACCGTAAAGCCGGCACCACGTCTCGTTTTTCACGCCATATCCCGTTTGTCACGCCATAACGCCTCTCTTTTCCCGCCTAAACGTCTTTTTTCATTTCAAAATGTCAATTTTTCCCCTCAAAACCATTGAACATTCTGGAAGAAAACCCTCATATTTATACCCCCATTCACCCCCAAACCATTTTTCTTTCCCTTACTCACCTTATCTTCATTTCCTCCAACCTATGGAGTAGCGCCTCATACTCAGCTTCGTTATTTGTTGCCTTGAATCTGAACTTGAGGGCATAAGTGAGATAGTCCCCTCCTAGGGATCGGATTATTATCCCTGCCCCGACTCCGGACTCACAAGAAGCTCCATCAACATGAAGCTCCCATGGGAGATCTTTCCTCATTTTCTGTTCCTTTGCGGGATCAATCACCGTGATGAGGTCAATCCTCTCAATGCCACAGCTTTATAAATGAAATCTGCTAAAGCCTGAGCTTTGATTGCGGTCCGAGACCTGAACTCTATGTCAAATTCAAACAGTTCCACATACCACTTTAGCATTTTTCCTGAAACATCTGATTTGCTTAAGATATTTTTCAACAGAAGGTTGGTCAAAATTATTATCTTGTGACCATAAAAATAGGGCCTTAGCTTCCGAGCCAACACCACCAACGAGAAAGCTGCACAATGTTGGGGGTGTAGTTCCTTTCTGGACCTTGAAGTACTTCCACTTACAAAATATACAGGGCATTGGTTGCCTTGCTCATCTTGCCTCAAAAGAACCGAGCTGATTGTACGTTCAACGATCGAGACGTACAGGTATAACGGTTCTCCTTTTTGTGGAGATGCGAGTTTCGGCAAGTTGCCCAAAGTATTCTTTAAGCTCTTCAAAGGTTTTACAAGCTTCTTCGGTCCATTTAAAGCCCTCAATCTTCTTTATGAGCCGGAAGAAAGGCAGACCCTTTTCTGCTGATTTGGAAGGAATCGATTTAGGGCTGCCATTTTACCCGAAACTCTGCATTTCCTTCCGAGAACTGTTAAATTTTCATATTGTCTCTTATACACATTTAGATCTAGATGTGTATAAGAGACAGTCTCTTATCCACATGAATTTTCTAAAAGGGACCCCAAATGTACATTTTTTGGGGTTCATCCTCATTTGGATAGATCTCAATGTCTCGAATGTCTCCCTAAGATCTTTCAAGGTTTCCTCATAGGTTCGGCTCTTGACCACAATGTCATCAATATATACCTCATGTTTCGTCCTATTTGGGACTTGAAAGTTTTATTGACGAGACGTTGATACGTGGCTCCAGCATTTTTGAGTTCGAAGGGCATAGTACTGTAGCAGTACGTGCCTCGTTCAGTGATGAAAGAGGTTTCTCTTCATTTTCTTTGGCCATGAATATTTGATGGTAGCCCTTGAATGCATCTAAAAAGTGTAAAATATAAAATCTAACAAATGAATCTACTACTGTATCGATTCAGGGATACGGATAACTGTCCTTTGGACAGACTTTATTAAAATTAGTAAAATCTTGGCACATTTGCCAAGAAGAATCTGGTTTTGTTACAAGGACTGGATTACAAAACCAGGTGGGATACAATACTTCTCTAATCAATCTGGCCACTAAGAGCTTATCCACCTTGGTTTCGATTATTAAGTTGCGCTCTGGACCGAAAAGGCGCTTCTTCTGCTTCACTGGTTTGTATGACGGGTCCACTCCGAGTTTGTGCTCAATAGAATTTCCCGAGGGATGCATGGCATGTCTTCGACGGTCCAGGCGAACACGTCCTTGTATTCGGCTAAAAGCCTGAAGAGAAAACCCTTAAACTCTGCTGGGAGGGTAGTACAGATCTTGATTTTTTGATCAGGGAGGCTCGAATCTAGTGATACCTCCATAATTTGAACCTCGTCTTGGGGCTCAATTTTTGCTTTGCCATTCCCCTTCGGCTCGGGGGGTTCGTTGATCTCAGTAACTCCGAGCCGAGGCTGCACATTCTCTTCCCCTTCCCTCTGACTTATCAAAGGCTCTTCAAAGCCATCCCAGGTGAATGAGGCATCAAAGGTTTGCAAGTAAGCCTTGTCAGCAATGGACATCGTTTGCGATTGGGACCGCAAGGACATCATATAGCAGGCTCAGGCCTCCTGTTGGCTGCCAATGACTGTTCCTTCAGATCCATATTGGGACATGAATTTTATCCCAATATGAAACACGGAGGGAAGGATTATGTAGGTGTATCTAAGATCATATGCACTGTAGGAGCTGTCCCTTTTGACGATGATAAAATTGGTCATCTCAATTCTGTGTTTCGGGGGAGCTCCAAGACACAATAGGAGCATTATCTGTCTCTCAGGCACGACCGAGTTTCCGGTGAGCCAACCAATGGAGTATTGAAAGGTTTTATCAAAGAATCATCCATATGCATTTTGACCCAAGCGTCCCAAAAGATTATGTTCGCTGAACTTCCAGTGTCGATGAACACGCAGTGCATTTCATATCCAGCCATATTTACGTGAATTACCACGAGATCATTGTGTGGCATTCGGCTGGGAACGGGGTCCTCAGAGGTGTATCCGAGGCTCATAAATGGCTTCAGTCGCTTCTTCCGATCCTCTCTCGAATGAATGTTTCGGGCATATTTTTTCGGGCATTGTTTGAGTCCCCGGTCACCGGGCCTCCGACAATTGTGTTTATCACCCCGGCCACACTGATCTGTTCGTCTGGTTCGCCAAATGTGTGGCTCTGGAATAGCTCAACCTATCAGTCGACCCTCAACTTTTTTGATGATGAGGGGTTCGGAGTTTTGAGAACTTTTTCTCTTTGTGTATCATAAAGTTCTCTTTTTGTCCTGTTCGACTCTTCACCCAGTATGAATTCCGATACTCTTTCGAGAAGTTCAGAATAGGATCTCGGCATCATTTTAGCCAGCTCAGCGTTGAAGTTGTCTAGTTTGATGCCACTACAGAAAGCAGCCACCAGAATTCTTTCATCAACATTTTTGATTTGGACCACCTCATCATTGAAGCGGTCCACAAATTTACTAAGTGACTCATCGAACCTCTGTCGGATGTTCATGAGGTGCGATGTGTCCTTTTACAATATTGATTTACTCCTGAAGTGACCAAGGAAAGATTTTGCCTGGTCGTGAAAAGTGGCGATTGAGTTCGTCGGCAGCTCTTAGAACTATTTTTGTGCCGCACCTCGAAGAGTGGTGGCAAATAACTTGCATCGGGTTGCGTCACTGTAGCCATAAAGGCTAGTGATCGCCACCACAGCTCGAAGTGCTGCAGGTGATCTGACGGATCAGATTCTCCCTTGTAACAGTCTAGGTCTTGCAGCTTGAATTGCATTGAAAGAGATTTAATTTTGATAGAGATTGTGAATAGATCTCTATCAATCTCCGTCGTAGCAGGAGTATTCAAGAGTAAATTGTTTTTCCTCAAAATCTCTTGGTTCTTATTTTTGAAGTTAAGAGCTCCTCGAGCTGTTTTAAAACAGCTAAGAGGGTTCTCTTGATCCAGATTTGTTTTAGGAATAACACCGAGTTTCTCGCGCATCGATAATTTCTTTGATGCGGTCATTGATGAGTGTGACTCATCAGATTGTTCATTCGAGAGCGACTTCGTCAATTTGTGACGTAGGTCGGTAGGGCTCATGGCATTAACCGGCTCTTTCTCAGGCCGTCAGCCGGGTCGAGTTGCTGTTCGGCCTATGGAGTGGCTGCTCGGTTCGAGCGCTCGGATGGAGTTTGGCTCTAGCGCTGTTCCATAAACGCTCAGAAAGACTCGAAGTATGGTCAGCAATGTACTTCAAGACATCATCATGACATTGTTGAGCCTCGGTTGGTGTACCGATGTTTTCTGATTCGTTGGTATGCACCACGATGTGCTGATTGCTCGTCTCGGCATCCTTGCTAGCAGTTCTGTGTGTTTCACGGTTCTTCATCCTCCTCAAAGCAAAAATAGACAATTCAGATGGTTGAGAATTGATTGAAAATGATAAAAATCTGTCGATTCCCGCAGACAGCGCCAATTGAAGAAGCTAGAATTACATTCTAGGAGGAGGAGAGAGAAAGTGGAAGAACTGAATATCAAAAGTGTATTTGATTATCTGAGTTTCAGTCCTTTCTTAGTAGCACCCAACCCCCTTATTTATAGAATCACATAAGGAGGCATAAGGCTATCTCTATGCTTGTCCAGCTGAACCTGAATTACATACTTGCCCTTAATGAGGCTGCCACGTAGGCACTTCTAGAACAATTTAGGTAATATGCTATGTGTCACTAATCCACATCATTGCAAAAATTATTAATTGGAGAAGTCAATCTGAACAGCTAATTAACAAGCACACCATTATTTTGTTTGTTTAAAAATAGTTTCTGAACTTTCCAATTCTTTTTTTTTTTTTTTAAAAAAAAAAACTTCCAATTCGCTGTACTTGAAATAACTTATTGTCTTTGTGGCTTTAACCCTCTTGCTCCATTGGATTTGTTGCCCTTACCTATTTCTGAGTTTGCCAATATAGATGGTAAGAAAAAGGTGGAATTCGTCAAACAAATCCATGAGAAAGCAAGGCAACACATTTTGGACGCCAATGAGTGTGTGGCTAAAAGAGCAAATAAAGTCCGCACGAAGGTTGTATTTGAACCTAGTGATTGGGTTTGGATTCATTGGAGTAAGGAATGGTTTCCCAACTTAAGGAAATGGTTTGCCATCAAGTGTGCAAAAAAGTAGGATAAAACTGACGCAGGAGAGCCTCCGAAAAGAAAGGTTTTCGGACGCAAGAGAGCGTCTGAAACACGACCAGGAGAACGGACGCAAATGACCGTCCGAAGTGAAGAGTTCAAAATCAAGAAATTTCTGTCAAAACTATAGGACGCATACAACCGTCCGAAGTACTATTCATAAAGTTACCGGACGCAAGTTCGGATGCATCCTCGGACAACCGAACGAATACCCTCAGAGACCGGATGTAGAGGCCATGCATCGGACGTTCGAAAGGTCCAACGACTTGTTCGTTCGGACGCATACTCACAGCATCGGCCTTCCGAAAGACCAAACGGCTAGTTTCTCAGGAAACAGAAAACAGCCGTTAGAGAGCAGTTGGAAGCAATTTTTGGGCTTCTATAAATGCTCCCAAGTCTATAAATGAGAAAAAAGAGAGAGTATAACTACTGCATTCATTACAAACACTTGTAAGAGCTATTTGGGAAGAAATAGGCTAAAATATTGTGTGTTGTATTGGTTTGAATAGTGTAGTTCTCTTGGCTCAACTAGAGGGAATCAGTGTGTGCAAGAGTAGACTAGTGAGTTATCTTCAAGTGCTTGTAAGAGTGGAGGGATAACAAGTGTACAAAAGTGAGGTTGTATTGTAAAACCTTTTGGCTCAACTAGAGGGATTTAGTTGGTGCAAGGGTGAGCCTACTTTGTGTACAAGAAGATTATTGCCTCACCTTCTTTGAAGAGGCACTACTAGTGGAAATACTCCAAACTTGAGAAGTTTGGGAGTTTGGTTTGATACTCTTTATCTCTATCTTTACATTTGTTCTTTAAGCTTTAATTGTTGAATATTTATTATATTCATTTGTGCTTAAATGTTTATTTGTTGTACAAAATTTGAATTTTCATTAAGCACATTAAAAGGTTTGTTTTTAGAAACAACCTAATTCACCCCCCTCTTAGGTTACTTTTGGGGCAAACAATTGGTATCAGAGATTGGTCTCTTTCTTTTGGTTTAATCACCTTTGAGTAAAGATCATTATGGCAACCAATAATGCTTTGTTTTTATAGGGGCATTGCATTTCTAGACCTCCCATATTTAATGGCGTTAATCTTTGTTTTTTGGAGGAAAAGAATGAAAATTTTCATACAATCCATTGATATTGATTTATGGTATATTGTTGATGAAGATCCTTTTGAAGCCAATATTCTTGATCAAAATACACATATATTAAAGCGTAAGACTAGACATAAACTAAATGTACAAGATAGAATAAATTTATCTTTAAATGCTAAAGCCATGTATATTTTGTATAATACTTTGGATGTAGAAGAGTCTACGAAAGTGAAAGGGTGCAAAACGGCCAAGGAGATAAATTGCAATGTCAGATATAATATAATTCAACAGTTTCTCACATTTTATTCCATAAAGTCACATATATCAATGTGTTATTATATTTTATTTTTTCTAATTCTTTTATAACTATCGAAAATAATCATTTCATATCTTGCAATTGTAGGCAAGTTTTGTGGTACTCATGTATAAATTTTGAGTGAACGTTTCCTTGCATTACTTTTTAAAAAGAATTTCTTAACTTCCAATTCTGCTATACAATCACATAGAAAATTTTGAGTCAAAATATCCTATACCAAAAACTAAAAACTACAGTAACAAAAAGAATAAAAAATAAGGAAGGTTAAACCCAAGAATTGTAAATTTATGTATATATAACAAGAATGCTATTCATATACATTATCAAATGCTACAAAAACTAGTACTTATAATGTAGGTAGGGTTTTACTGGACGAATCTTAAGTGAATTTGGTCAACGATATAATGTCATAAATTAAATCAATTTTAGAATTTTTAGAGTTTTAACGAAAGGATATAGCAGCAGCAGAAACAATTCTTCGGACTACTTAGTTAATTATAACATAATTATTATCTCCAAGAAATATGTTTAGTAATATTGGTAGAAAGGTAAGTCCGTAGAGTGAAAATCATAACCAACATATATAGGAAAAAACTTACATAAATCCGATCTTTAACTCCACCTGTAGACCCTGCGGTCAAAATTAAATCTTATAAAATATTGCTTACATCAACTTATGTCATAAATTTCCTTCTAATATAAAATTTAATCCACACCACAAGATCTATAAGTAGGGCTAAAGACCAGATCCACCTAAATCTTTCCCACATATATATGTTTTGCTTTGACAGATTAGACGCATGCAACGTACATTTTGGCTAGCACAGATAAAATAAAAGTTAAAAGGAAAACCATTAAGATTTTGGAAAATTATGCAACGTAAATACATTTTGAGTAAGGCTTACCTACACACTCTACAATACATGATAGATATAACAATAGATAAAATTACTGAAAAGTAAGATGGTCTGATTACTTTTTAATCATTCAACCATTTAAAATATTCACTCTACAATACGGATTGAGTGATAAAGAATTTCTCAAAATTGAGTAGTAATTGGAGTTTTCACAAGTTGGAAGAAGAATCGATCAGAGAAATAAAAAAAAAGTAGAACTTGGCTTCCATACGTCCTCTTACTGCTATTGTATGAAAAGGCAGGGTGACGAAGTAAAATATTAGTAATTATATTTATCTTTAAAAAAAATGAGTCATTTTCTTCTCGATAATGAAATATCTACATGGTATATTCCTCACCTTCGTATATTCCATTAAAATCTTTGATAAAATTATTATTTCCGACCAATATTTTTTTTTTTGCAACATGTGATCAAGTGGTCCCTTAATTGTCCGATGAAGCTGGAGTAGTAACATGTATAATAATAATTAACATACTTAATTATCTTTTGCTTATCTGCTGATCACGCATTGAGAATTGAAGGGGTTGACTGAATGTTTAAGTTAATTACACCCCTTTTTTTTTGTTTTCTTTGGTTGGAGAAATCTCACTCTAACTTTCTGTCTTTCTTGTTAATTTTTGTTTGTTGAAATTAGGCTTGAACTTGAATCACAACAAATCTCAGATTCACTATTAATAATTTATTCTTTTTTCTAAATTAAGAATTACTGAACACATTTGAAGTTTGAGTGAATAATTATATGTTACGTTTGAATAGATAAACTTATGTAGGAAAAATTTGATATTAATAAATTTAAATGTATAATATAAAATTAGACAAATTTGAAATTCCCTCAAAGAATGATACCGGTGAGTAATTGATGAACCATTCATGATTATTAGTCGTTCAACTTGCAGCCGCCAAGATTTTTTTTTTTTTTTTTTACTTTGGACTGCTACGAGTTTATACATATATTTTATTTGTTGGATCCACGTTGCTTTGTTGAGTTAATTGCCTTGGGTCAGTTATGGTCTTCTCATCATATATCGACATCGATCGATATGGTATGATTGCTCCGAAGGGCAGTGCTTTGTGTTATAATGACCGGTGGGCTAAAGTCGTCTCTTTTCCTTTTTTTTTAAATATAAATAAAATTTTAAAGAGGACGATAATACTTCTCTTTCTTCATCGTCACACTTAATTAATAATTAAATATAAATTAAAATTTGAATCTTTTCATAAATTGGTCGTTCTCAGACAATTTGATATCACTCAGTGGTGGAGTAATATTTACAAGAAATTAAATATAGGAAACTAGCAAAGCTATTATTTATTGATATATTAGATTACATATATATGGCCCTAGCAGCAGCTGGCTAAAAGTTCCAAATATGTAAAATTGTTTTTAATTGTAAACTATTGTCATCTCATGTTGTTTTCCTAGTATAATATGCTAGGGATGGTCCATACCATCAGGTTGTCGTTGTGCACTACATGACAATTTCATTTCTATTCTTGATTGAGTGCGAGTGCATGGAGGAATACTAGATTCAGAACGGTATTAATTCTTCTATGTATAGAGGTTGCATGATTTCCCACAAAGAGTACTCGTGACTTAATGTTGATTTCAATCTTAACTCTTTACTGATTAAAGAAAATCATTTTCTAACCGGCAAACTCGTGTCACTATTCAGTGTTACAACTGTGGCAATTACTTGTAATTCTACAATTTTTTTTTTCTTTTTATAGGGGAAAAATATTTAAGACGTTTTTTTTTTTTTTTTTTTTTATATAGGGGAAAACAATTTAAGACGAGGGTATGTAGGTTATTCAACCTTTTTTTTCCAAGATCAGAATAGACTATCGACGCATATTTCAATAACTTATAATTATTTTTATAAATTGTCTACCAAATAAAGAATTGAGAGTAGCGAAAATTAAATTTTAAACTTTTTGATAGTTTGTTTGTCGTACTTACCATCCGAGCCTATTTCGCAGGGAATTAATTGATCAATAACTCTATCTTTTGATGGGAAGAAAAGGAAAGAAAATAAAAGAAAACTCTCCTTCATTTGGGAGTTTAGATGTAGAGAAAGGAAGAGAAAATGAGGGCTTTGACCAACTTAAAATAGCTCATATTTCTTTTATTCCTTTTCTTCCCAGGTTGAGTTTGGATGGAAGGAAATGGGAGAAAGAGAAGCGAAAGGAAGACAAAGTTCAAATTTTTGCTCTATTCGGGAGTTTTAAGCGGATGGAAAGGAAGAGAAATGAAGGGAGATAGAGGGATAAAAATAAAAAGATTCCATCCATAAGTGAGAGGAAATGGAAGAAAAAATTAAACTACCATTACAATTAATTATGAAATATTATATTTGTCTTCTAAATGTAATATAAAAATATCAAAAGGAGTAGTACTTTAATAAAAGAGTAACATTAATGAAATTTTTCTTCTAAAATTCTCAAATAATTTAAAAGAAACTTCTCTTCCCTCCTCATTCAAAACTTTCCCTTCTTTTCTCTTCCTTCCTAAACTCCCAAACATAACCATAAGTGGGATGAAATAGAAGGAAAGTTAGTATTGTTTATTAATTTTTTTATAATGTCATTTTTGCCCATCAAGCAAAGATTAAGATTCTAAAATTGAAGGATGTACTAGTAAAATTATTATATTTAGTATTGTTTATTAATTTTTTTATAATGTCATTTTTGCCCATCAAGCAAAGATTAAGATTCTAAAATTGAAGGATGTACTAGTAAAATTATTATATTGTTAAACTTTTCTCCTCCTTTCTCTCCGATGACTTTCAAACAACACAAAAGAAAATTCTAATCTCTCTCTCTTCTTTTGGCTTTCTTCACTCAATTTTTCTCGTCTTTTCCCTTTCCTCCTAAACTCCCAACCTAAGTGTGATATTCGGAGCGCGTTATATATCTTCTGCTGAGAACAAAGACTATAGGAAAAGAAAAACATAGCACATGCTTCTCCTGGCTTAATTTGTGAATTTGAGGATAGTCAATTAACAATATATATATAAATTTTATAATTCTTTTTAAAAAATTATTCTTTTAATTTTAAAAAATTGTACAATATAAATTTTTAAAATATATGATATTATACTGAATAAATAATTAAAAAAAAAAAAATTTAAAAATCGTAAATTTTTTTATTTATATATATATTATTCAAGATAATCAAATCATATAATAATGCTGAGGTAGTCAATCACCACCCAAAGGCCAAACAATTATTTCAACCTGTTCATTTGATTGTTCAAACAACAATAAAGGATTATGAATGAAAAGCAAAATATCTAGTCAAATCCCAATAATATTTATCAATAAATCCAAATCCTAGTTGAATAGTATATTCATTCACTTTAAAACTAAAAAAATATCTGGGAGGTTGGGTGGTGTGGCGGGATCATTGAGGCTGACTTTTCAAGCGGCAGATTAGCAATTGGACCCGAAAAGCTCATGTACTACTACTAAAATATTTAGGTAAATTTGATTTTTGATCTTACTTGTAAATCTTATGATTAAAATTAAATTTTAAAAAATTTTACTTACATCAATTGATATTATAAATTGTCTAAAATTTAATCCACATTACAGAATTTACGAGTGAAATTAAGTCTTTGCCCAACTAAAGTATTGATACTATTGCTGCAAGAAAATGCAAAAGTGCCTTGGCTTACCTATAGAAAAATATTACCATAAATTCGATTTTCAGATTTACCTGTACATCTTGCGGTCAAAATTAAATCTTATTAAATCTTACTTATATCAACTGATGTCACATATTTTCTAATATTTAATTCACACAACAGAGTTTACAAGTAAAACCATAAATCAGGTCTACCTAACTCTTTCTCCGCCTATATATAGTCACTAGGTAGGGGGCCGGGGAGGTAGCTATAATTAATACCACGCATAATCATAATCTATATCGTAAAAAGGAAAACAAAATTATGTTGGTCTGATTTTTGTGCAATTATAAAGTGAAAAGAAATGTTGTGGTTAGTGAACTTGAGAAGATTGGTTTGGCAAAGGAAGGATTTATTACGGGGAAGTTCTATTGTTTGTCAAAGAAATTATGTCGTTAGATTTAAAAGTTTGTACGATATAATGTAAGGATATTTTACAATTTCGTTAAAAAAATAATTTCGTTAATTTTAAGAGATTGTACGTTATAAATTTTTAAAATATATAATATTGTATTATACAAATATTTAAAATATAATGAGATGATTTTTTTAACGAAATTATAAAATTTATGTCAAATCTCATAATACCAGTAATAATCTAGATTTTTAGAGTGATCTTGCTAAGAAACTTTGTTGGTTAATTAATAATTGAAATTGCAACGGATTAAATATTAATTACACAAGTGAGAAAATTAGAGAAAGAGGATTTGAGCTGTCGCCTGTCTGGAATGGAACCAAAAAAATTGAAAGATTGAAGGAATGAATCTAGAAATGTTTGCACCTTAAAGGATAATGTTGGTGGACCATTCGGACAAATATCAGAGTTTTCTTTTCTTTTCCTTCGTGTTCTTGCGTGTCTATGTTGTCAAGTTTTATCTTTATCCTAAATATTCCTCAAACTCTTTAGACGTCAGGATTGGGTAAAGAAAAAAACGAAGTATCTACCCTAAAAAAATATATATTAATAATAGTAAATGCCTTCGAAGAAAAAAAGAGAAAGTTTTCAATGATAATTAAAAAGATCCAACCATCCTTTAATAGATATAGTCTTGCATTCCGTAGCTTCAAACACTTTGGTTTTCCTTTAAATCTAATACTCAAATATAAATTAATTAATTAATTTTCAAATATATCATAATCATCCATGATAAATTAACGATGATCACCTAACAATCCTAACTATATTATTATCATTTTTTTCGTTCCGTTAAATTATTCTTGTTATCAATCATCATTATTGTATATATTCTCCTTCTCAACATAATTACCTTAAAATTAATTCTAGCAGGAACAAAAAATAATAATTAATTGCATTAGATATTATTATATCAAAAAAAATTTTGTAAAAAAAAAAAACAACACTAGAAAATACATAATTAATTCTGATAAAATTTTATATGAATCAAATCTATAATATAAAATTATAAATTTCTTAATTTATATTTGGTCAGGTCACGTACTTCCACTACAATAGGTAATGTAACGAAACGTGGATGAAGGCCATGTAAAAATTTTTCATTAATCCCCACACTTATCCAGTTGGAGACCAATGTCCAATAAAAAGGCGCGTGACAAGCTTTGAATCCCAAATTCGAATATGCCGCGCCGGTTCGAAACTCTCCGTTTCGATTGTGCAGAAAAATATCTGGCTGACATTGGCCGAAGATGTTTTATCAAGCCGACTTGCGTACGTGGCACCCTCTTGATGTAATTGACACGTGTAAAAGCGTCGCCATGTGGAGCCTTTCCCTTCTTTCAAGTTTCGCAGTCTAGTTATTACCTCCCTTCTCTCTCTCTCTCTCACCCTCCAACTCCTCTAACCCTTTTTTGTTTCGCTCTCTAGAAATTCCTTTTCTTTATTTTTCATTTTTATAGTAATTCATTTTATCCGCTAAATTTGGGGATATTTTTATTTGTCGGTGTAAATTTGCATTTTGATTCGGAAGGGGAAAATGGCGGAGAGTAACTGGCCGGAGACTGCGCCGGAGTCTGCGAATCTGGTGATGCCGGAGCTCTGTAGCTATGAGTTGGCTCGATCGAACTCGGATGTTGCTTCGTCTTTGACTGCTGAGATTTCTGGAGATATTTTGCACCCTAGTGCAAATGCAACGCCGGTAATTCTAGGTTTTCGTTTCCTTTTCTCGTAATTTATTCGCACAAATGTACTTGAGCTATTTTCTTTTTTGCTAGGTTTTTTAATTTGTTTTTTTTAACAAATTCTGGTTCGGATCGTACAAGTTAAAATTATGCGGTTTTATTTTTGGAAATTTCTGCTTAATTATTATTCGTATTATTTTTGGACTTCTTGAGGAAATTCTAAAATTGATTTTTTTTTTTCGGTTAAATTATGGAAATAGTTTTTTGAGAATCAATAATGTTGGAGGGAATAGTGGATAAAAAGAGAAGAAAATTTCTAATTATTTGTCCTAAAGTATTTTACTTTTTTTTTTAAATTGTAATAGCATGGAAAGAATTGAACATAGAAATGATGCATCATCGGAACTCTTAACATAATTATTGATTGTTTAGAAATTTGCATTGAATTGAATTCAAGGTAGTTAGAATTTTCTGTTGAAATTTGGTACTAATTGGTAGATAGTTGCTAAAGCAAAATTTCTGAATGTGACATAATTTCTTACCCCTGATGCCCCGTATGAAAACTGCTTTTGCAAAATTTTTCAGACAAGAACATGGAAATAATTTCGTATGATGCATCTTAATAAATGACTCACAAGGTTTGAGCTTTAGCAGAAGGCAGATTGGTTTGTTATTCGTTTCTTGGTTAACTGCATTATATGTTTGTATCAAATTTTGGCAAAAAGCAAGTTATGATACTCACTTGAAGGGAGAGGAGGAGATAACACCTAAGAAAGTGGAAGAATATGAGTGACAAGAACGATGGCAAATTTGTCTTGGATCTACTGCTTTTAAAAGCTGTTAATCTCTTAAATGTATTTACTCTTCGTAGAAGTTGAAGCAGTTATCACTTTTAACAACTCAGATCAAAGTTTTTCATGGATGTTAATGAATCCAAAACGTATCAATTCTTTAATGATTTTGATAAATAGAGTGTAAATCAGGTGCATGTTTCTTTCTAACCTCTATGGGCCACACTAAAGGGAAAAATAAAAAGAGAGGTATATGCACGGTTTTGATTAATAAGTAACCATGAAAATAGGCCAAGTTTTTGGAGAATGGCAAAACATGGATTGCATCCTTAAGTGTGGCTCCAGTATCTCGCAGATATTGAATCAATAAAGTTTAAACTGCTATAAGTGAAGCATTTATTACACTTGTGTTACCAACTTTTAACAATGATGTTTTGTGCTAGATGCTTGCGGATTTTGGCATTAGAATTTACTCTTAACAATAAAATGGCCAAAGTTTCAGCATACTACATATAGGACTACAGATCTTATAATGTGCCGAGTTCATTTGCTATTCAATGATGATAGATTCATTTTGCCTGTGTTTAGAAGGGAAAAAGTGGAAAAGCAGTTTTATTCCCTTTGTTGATCATCCTGTTTCCTTTGCTTATGCTACTGTGTGTAAGTTCCTTTTGGTTGTATTGTCTTTTGTCTCTCTGTTTTTGGCTGCCTCAACCTTAATTTTTGGAATACATCCTTTCGAGATATATTGAGATGCAAGGTTTTGGTGGATTGTCCAGTTGTATTAGACCAGTATAATATACGCTTCGGGTTAAAATACCTCCACTGCAATTTCCTTGCATTCTTTTATGTGGGACTGTTGAGGTGCACTCCAAAGTTTTGGGATGGGCTTGGAGTTTATGGGTCATTGTAGAACTTTTATTATATTTTTCCGACGCTCCATGTTTCCCTAATGCTTCTCTTATTATTATTCGTTCTTGTGCCACAGGATACATGCATGGCATGGACAGATGAGAAGCACAACAAATATCTTGATTCTTTGGAAGCGTCATTTGTTCAACAGTTGCAGCAGCCTAGAAGTTTCCTTGCTTGGCGCACTGAGCAAAACAGAAGTGATAAAGATTCATCTAAGAAGCAGCAACCTGTCAGTGTCAATAAGTCTTCTGAGCAGGTAAGGCCTATGTTGTTTGGGGCCTCTAGTTTATTTTTTTGCTTTTATCACTTTTCTTTCCTTCCGTTTGGTTGCCCATTTGGTGGAACTGGAGGTAATCTTGCACTATTTTTTCCCCTTGCAGTTTGCTGTTTTACAAGATGGCCGGTGGCAGAAGAGTAAGCTTTAAAAATAACCAGTCTCTTTCATATATTTCTACTTTTAATATTCAACGAATGCATTGTCAAAGACGCACAGGTAAGGAAACCTCCCTTTTATCTGCTGATCCTAAAGACTGCAATCAGTTTCAATATGAGAAGGAATACTTGGTTCGGAAAAGAGCTTTATCTAACAGACCAGCATCGAGTTCAGATCAAAAGGCTGCCAACAGATGCTACCATAACTCGGACAGCATTGATAAAGGTATTCTGAATTGTGATTTTATGTGCTCATTCCTAGAGTGCTGTTCATGCTTAAATTATTTTCTTCATTCCACTCATAGTTGTCTGTTTACAATTTGATATTTCTATTGCAACATTCTGACCTAGAAATGGAGGGGTACATGACATGCATTTGCAACTTCTTGTATCAGTGCCGCGAGATAGTTCTTAAGACTTGTAGGTTGGTGCCTCTCTTTGAATTATGGGGTATAAGGTTGCATATAACCGAAGAGGGATATATTGTCATTGCAAGACTTTTGAGAGCAAGCCACTGTAGTCCCACTGTGACTGCTTTATGACTGACGTTTAGCTGTGGATCTTCTTTCATCCCCCTTTCTTTTTGAGTAAAGAATGTCCTCTCGTCTTTGTTAATGCATAACTGGAAAGCATCATTTTCATCATTTTCCCAACATGCCTTCCTTTTCCTGACTCCATTTGTCAAAGATATTTGCTGGCATTATTGGATAGGCAACTTTCTGGACATTTACATTTGTGTAAAGTTATAGCAGTTCCCTATAGTCCAGTTAGTTGAAGCTATTTTATATTTGATTATGAAACTGTGTCCAACTGATCAAATGATGGATATGCTGAATTGATCTGGTTGCCCGTATTACTGGAATGCTCATATGTATACATGCACAAGATTGCATACTTATACCTGTATTTCTATGTGTAGAAGGATTTCCATTTATTTTGGGGGCAATTGCTCTTTTTCAATATGATACTGTCGGTAGTTAAAATGACATCTTGTTTTCCTTTATTCCAGCATGGATTTTACATCGTGGCCTAAGAAATGTATACTACTAGTATGGGTTGAGAACTTGTGAAAGGGGATATCAGGTTTTGGTTCCTGAAGTGTTGGAAAGACATTGTGTGAAGTTAAGATTCTGTTATTATACTATTATAAATGCATAAAGCTGCATACGGTATTTTTGTTAGGTATTGTAATCTACAGCTTGTGATAATTCTTTTCACACTCTCAAAAGAGCTTCTAGGAAATATTTTGAAAAGTAGCTGACTAAATATTCGCCCACAGATTTTACTTTGCCTTCGATTCCCTTTGAAGTCTTTTGGCCAGTTATGACATGATAGTACAACACAGGATCCTTGACGACTTTTTTCAGTTTTGCTTTAAATATGGTCATCATTTGCTGCGGCAATAATTGATTTTCCATATACTCAGGAAACATTTGTATAATACAAGATTGGATTATATGCTATTCAATAACCTCCTAAATCAGCAACTTCTTTTATATCTAGATGAACAACCTCATGGATACATATTAAATTCAACATTTTGTTGGAACTCATGTCTCCTTACTCCACACAGCTTCCCTGCCTGCCTGGTGGTGAGTGATAGTCAGTTGGATTGGAAAAATATGTACACTATGTTAGTATACATGAACATTTCTTCGACATGCATTTTCTTCTGTTGTTAGAATAATAGCCCAGGAGTGGATTAGGCACGACAGGAGGACAGGAGACGGCCAGTGTACAACCGAGTCCAAAAACTTGACTCAAGGAATATGTTGCATTTTGCATTACAATTTTGTTGTTCATGTAGTCACGGAATCACATTAGAAATAGTGGATTGCTTAGTGCTTGGGTTCTCTACAGAAGGTTGAGAACCGCTTAGAGAGTCCTATCCTTCACATTTTTTACTTCATTCAACTATTCAATGACAGATTCTGCTGAAGGTTCGGGTCAGAATTTTGTGGATGAAGACTGTGAACATGACCCAAATGGTATTTTCTTTGGCTAAAAGGTTGAAGACAGCAGTAGGAGATATTTCAAGTAAAGAGCAAGTATGCCTGATTTTAGCTTGTTAACTCCATCGTTTAATGTTTCAGTTAAAATTATTGGAAATTCAACTTTATATCTGCATATATTCTTATAGATTGTGCCATCTGGTAAGTTCTCTTCATTGGGAAAGTCGATCATCAGCACTTCAACATTCGAAGGACAAGCAAATCATGAAGATTCATCGAAAGATTTTGTGAACTGGTCCATTCACCAGTTGATGTGAAATTTGATGCGTGAATGATGACTGAATCATATAACATCAAGAAGAATGTTGAAGAAGTCTTAGTTTCCTCCCCTAGTGCCGGAGCTCAGGATTCTACTTCAGTGAAGATTCTACCATATAACGGTAGTATTTTATGGACTATTAAGAAGGTTGAGCATGTCGTTATCAGCTGGTTTAGTTGTTGTCGATGAAAAGTAAGACAAATTAGTTACATATAACCTCCCTGCACACTGGGGTAGCTTTGTGGTTTGATATGTAGATGTCATGTAGATGAATCTATTTCTTCCTCCGGGTGGATTTTTGTGAAAAGTTTGTCTAATACCACCTTGAGCAAATGTATATATTTTTGAAGAGCTTTAAGTTCTTGCAGAAGTGTCATGGAGAAACTTGGTTTATCTTACGGATATTCTTAGATGGACAGTGCTATGGATCCTTTGATTCATATTAAGTCACATTATTCAATATTTTGACATCATCTTGTTGGATGATATGACATAATATCATCAATCGAATTCATATAAGAATTTTATGTTTATCTTATATACTAGGAACTTTTTGTACCGCAGCTTAAGCTTGGGAGTTGGGATGTTTTTGTCTCAAAAGTAGATGAACGTGAAGTTCTCTGCTGGTCCTAAAGTGCTTGGGCTTTTTGCTCAAATATCCCACGAGGCTATTACCAAAAAGTTGATACTGCATATTTAATGTGACGAAATTTTATAAAGTTTTAGCTGATGTACTACTTCAGTATTATTTTATCATTGTAGGTGGTAATGATGGCTGCGTTGGAAAACTTGGAGTTGGAAGTTTTTATAAGCCTAAATTAATCAACTGCTTTATGCTAGAAGCCTAGAAGTGGGTAGGTGAGGATTTTTTAACTACTTTGTTGAAGCAGAATACGAGGCTATTATGAAAATTGTCTCCTGTGTCGTGAGCAAAAGTAGTAGGAACACAAACACCGGTTTCAACGACTAAAGAGTTATACCTTGGACTTGAAGGATCATCAAGTATTGAAGACTGTGGGACACAAAATTTATATTTTGTAGTAATACATGTATCATGCATGTTCTAAGTAGTAATTTTCATGTGGTAATTGACCGAAAGAATTACACAATTAATCGCTCTATTTAAGAAATTCAAATGGGGATTTTTTCTTCATTATACGAACAACATGAATTAGTCACTAAAAGAAAGCAAAAATTGTAGATTGTAATATATTACCATTAATTAGTACATATAGGTACCTACCTCAAACCTAAGAGTAGGTAGATTCAAGAAACCAAAGCTCCATAATAATTACAAATACGTTTAGGTTACGTGTTGGTTAATTCAATTTTATTTTATTTTTTTTATACGAATAACGTTTAGAAAAAAGTTAGATTATTCTTTTTTTTTTTTTAGAGTCAGAGAGCAGGTTATCAGCCTATATTTCAACATAAATTCAATTTATCCGATGCCATAACCTAAAACCTATAACCTATAATCTGCAGCATTATTTTGTCTACATTACTATTGTCTTTTTAAGGGTGCTGAGATCAAAGGTAGGCAAAGTAGCGACATCAAGGATTGGCACATCATTAGGGTCTTAAGATATGAGATCAATTATATTAACTATTTTGTGTGTTAAAGATCCTAAATGCACCTATATTGGACTAAAAGTCAGATCTAGGAGATATTGTTGTAGGAAGAATCAAGAAAAAGATTCATGGTGATGGTAGATTATTAAACACCTTAGATCGGTAGCATTCATGTGTTTGCAATAACACTTGCATATAATCACTCATGTATTAACAAAGTACACTAATCAAAAAATAAAATAAAATTCATCAAAAATTTAATTCATCTCACACATACATGTCATAAATATCTAGCCTTTTATGTATAAACTTATACGTAACTATTGAGAGTGAAAATATTATAGATAACGTGAATATTATACACATCACTCATGTATTAACAAAGGACACTAATCCAAAAATAAAACAAATTTTGCCAAAGATTTAATTTATCTACATATAGATGTCATAAATATCTCGCCTTTATATGTATAGAATTTTATATAACTATTAAGAGAGAAAATATTATACATATCGTGAATATTTCACTAAAAAAATTTCTTTTAGTTCAAAATGATGAATACATAGAATCACCATAACAAATGAATTCTGACATTTGCATGCGTGAACATCTACTTATGTGTGTTTTTCAGACAATTACTAAGATGACATTCTAAACTCAAGTTTTTGTTCTTAAAGAGTGTTTGATAATCCCATTAAATGCTTAAATTTAATTTATTAAGTGATTTATGTATTAAGTGTATTTAATAAAGAAATTCTCTTCCCTCTTAATACTTTAAATACTACTTAATTTTTATACAAAATTTTAAATAAAAAGTTTATAACTTAATTTGTTGAATTCTTTACTAGTGGAACAAAACTCACTCAATTTTTCTTTATTTCACACTTACATACTCTTTTACATATAAAAACGTACTCATAAACACACACTTGCGCACACTATATTCATTCCCTCTCACACATAAACACATACTTGAATACATTATTCATTTTTTCTCACACATAAATACATACTTGAATATACTATATTTCTTCTCTCTCACACTTAAACATACACTTGCACGCACTATATTCATTCTCACGTACACATAAACATACACTTGCACACACTATATTCATTATCTCTCACACATAAATACAAACTTGTACACACTATATCCCTTCTTTCTCACATCTATCATATCATAACACATACTGCATACACTATATTCCTTCTATTTCACACATAATGCACACTTGCATACACTATATTCATTCTTTCTCACACATAAACACACACTTGAACACACTATATTTCTTATCTTTCACAAATAAACAAACATTTTCACATAATATATTCCTTCTCTCTTACATATAAACGTGCACTATATTTATTATCTCTCACATATAAACACACACTTGCACACATTCATTCTCCCAAATACATAAACACATACTTGAATACACTACTTTCTCTTCACACGTAACATACACTTACACATATTATATTCCTTCTCTCTCACAAAATTACACACTTGCACGCTTTATATTCCTTTTTTCTAACACATAAATACATATTTGCACACACTATATTCATTCTCCCGTACAAAAACACACTATTGGACAAATTATATTTATTCTCTCTCACATATAAGCACACGCTTGCACATAGTATCTCTTTCTCTCTCACACACACCTCTCTCTTACCTACATACTATATATTAATAAATTATTTATTTATATTAAAAATATAATAATTAAGTAAAACTTACTATAAAAAATATAATACTATCATCGAATTATATAATATATACGGGTAAAATATTTTAATTTAGTGCTTAAATTCAACTGATTATCAAACTGATATAACTTTATGAATTCAGTAAATTAAAATTTCAACACTTAATTTTCGACGTTCAGATTTCAAATTTCAATTTTATCAAACGTATCCTTAGATATTAAGGCTCTGTTTGGGGTTGTGATGCTTTTATCAAAAAAGTATGTCTATTATACACAGCTCTAGATGAATATAAGAGAAAGATGGATCAACGGGTTATTGGTTCAATTATTGAGTCACTTAAATATAGTTTTTATATAATATCTGTAAATTATTAAATACAAGATATATAGTGAAAATATTGATAAATAAATATTTTATTAAAAAAATTTAAATATAAATATAACTTTTCAATATTTACATAACTTTTTCACATGAAGAGTTAAAAAGATATTAATACATAGAGTAAAATTTGGAGAATATATAAATAAAAAAGAGACATATAATAATCAAAATATTACATGGTGAGGTGGCAAATTTTTTTTTTACTATTTAGGCCCCATTTGGGATTGCGTGCTTCTACTACAAAAGCACTTTTAGAGATTAAAAGTACATTCCTGACTGTTTGGTAACAAACTTCCCGTAAAAATAGGAGTAGAGCTTTTCCTCCAACGGTACTTTTGGCTGAATCTCAAAATTGATGCTTTTTTTGCAGCTTTCCTGCTTATGAAAATTTTGGTGGCAAAAATTGACAAATTTCCTACAAATCAAACAATATTATTATCCCTAAAAGTATGAGATAAATGACCAAATTTGCCACAAATCAAACAATATTATTATCCCTAAAAATATGAGATAAATGACCAATCTTCTTTTCGTCAGTTGATAAATAAGGGGCAAAACTCATGAGAAGAGTGATTAGAGAATAGCTTCAAAAGAATCTTTTTTATTTCCTGGTAAATTTTCAGTCTTTCTTCCTGAAGTTTGGTTTCATTGCAATTTGCTTTGGTTTTTTGTGCGAGATTTGGATTTTTGTGGTCTTCATTAGTTAGAAAAAATACTAAGATTTATTTATTTTCACTGTCTGCCAAGCCAACTGTTTGATGTATTGTATCAAAGAAAATTTGAGAATTCGAATAATCCAGGATTGATTTATATACTTGTTAAATTACATATTTCCAATGCATGTTATCATTTATTAGCATTTCATAATCTCACGAACATATTGAAGATAAATTAATTTTTTTTTGGTCGGCTTAAAAACAAATAGCAAAATATCAAGAGTATAAAAATCTTACGATCATTGAAGATAATTTGCTTTTGCATTATAAACCTTTTCTTTTTGTTTAAATTCCGCATGATAGCTTAAACATTTATCATTTGCATTACTACTGTAATTATTCTTTCATTTTATAGTGATTGGTCTAGTAGAATATTAAAATAGTATTAATATCTGAAGTAATCATTTAGATATCCTTGTTTGTTTGATTGAACTAGATTATATTTTTCTCTTGTGCCTATTAAGGTAAAAATTTTGATAGTATGTATAGTTTTTAATAACTTTTTGCAATATAGAGCCGTGAGTTAATATAATTAGTCCATATATAATATTGTATTTTCTGTTTTATAATTAAGTTTCAGTCTCAGAGGAAATTAAATTGTGGATTTCATTAGTTTCTTGTGGAAGAGTACTTTACATTGACATCTAATCTTAATAAAATTCCAAATATGTATTGTCCAAATTTTTTTCATATATTTACCTTATCTAGTATTCTTGTTTTGCGTTTGTATATCACAATTTTAATGTCTTGTTTAAGAAATGGCAACCATTGAAATTTCCAACCCATGCAGCATCAAACAAAAATGTTAAAGGCTGCTTGGGACCTCACAACGTAGGAGGACTTTGTAGACTTGTGTGTCAAAAAAGTTCAAGATGGGAATAGGCCAACAACTCACAGTTTCAATAGGATTGGGTGGAAAATGTCATTGAAAATTTTTCAAAGAAAATTGGAAAAAATTATGACTACAAGCAGCTGAAAAACAAATGGGATGCCATGAAAAAAGAGTGACAACTCTGGAATAAGCTAATTGGTAAAGAGACAAGACTTGGTTGGGATCCTACCACGAAAACAATTGATGCATCAAATGATTGATGGAATAAGAGATTGGAGGTTTGTAACATTATTTCACTACTTATGCATTTAGTGTTTAAATACATGTAGTACACACATGTGCATAAACAAATACACAAACATTGTACTATTTTTGTAATGATTTACTCTTTTTTTTGTCTTATGATTTACTTTTTTTTATCATGAGCAGATAGTTCATGAAGCTGCAAACTTTAGAGAGAAGGGATTGAAACATTGTTTTAAATTAGATATTCTCTTTATGAATGTAACAACTACTGGAAACAAAGCATGGGCCCCGTTCTTCGTCGCACTACCATCTTAATTTGGCTCTTGACACAAGGTAGATTTTGTTGAAATTAATGAGGATTCTCCAACAACTGAGCAACTAGATGTATGGTTGGATGATGATGCTATCATGGAGTGACCAATGAAGAAGGGGGTCGGAACTCGTTAATAGGAAAGGATAGAAAAACAAAGCAAGCTTTGTGTAAGATTTAAAATGAATTTATTTTCGGAAAGGCATGTGCAACGAAAAAGATCGGGAATTGGAAAAATACATGTCTCAGGAAGTGATTCTAACAGTCTAACCGCAAATGTGTTAAAATCAGAAAAGGAAAAGCAATCAAAAAGGGTGACAACTGCAACAATTTTGTATAAACAATTTGATCGTATATGTAATGCAGTTGAGAAAAGAAGCTTGATCTGTGGTGCACGAAATGATCAACCAAATACTAGTATTGAAGATGTTATTGAACTTGTGTCCAAAATTGAACAAATTCCAAGAGGAAGCGAGCTATTCATGCTTGGGACAAGATTTTTGATGAAGAAAAAAATAGAAGAAATGTTTGTTGCACTTAAGGATCCCGAAACACAGTTTGCATGGCTTAAACAAGAGCAAGCACGAGAATTTCTTTACACATCAATAGTTTAAGTGTTATAGAAAGTAATTTTGTCATCTATGGTAAAAATGACTTTAGGACCAGTTCTCAATCAATATTGGAACTTCGTTGTTTTTTTTTTTTGTTCTTTTTGTTTTAGTAATAAATGCACATTGATGCTTTTCCTATATAATTTTTGGTGATTCGGATATCATTTATTTCTTAGTTACTTTTCATTAAATGCTACTACTCTTCGTTTCCAATTACATTTTTGCAAGTTTTGTTTTCATATTTTGACTATATTTTTTGCATTGTATTTCGATATTTATTATATCTTGTGAAGTTGACATCATTTGATGCTATTGTCATTATGCTACAGTCGTTCTATGGCACTTGAAGAAGAGGATGATTTGCAAAATGAAGTGGAATTTTATACTCTTATACTAGTTGGTTGCAGTTCAGCAATGATAGCACATTGTTGTAACTTTCTTCCAAAAGAGCCATGTCAAACTTCTTCTTTTACAGGAATGAATTTTTAATGGATGTTCTAAAGGGTCATCCCATACACTGTTATGAACTGTTCATAATGGAGAAACACGTTCTCATGAAACTATGCAAAGTTTTGGAAGAGAGATATGATCTAGAAGCTATTAGAGAAATTGGACTGCATGAACAGGTGGCTATGTTCTTAACGATACTTGGACATGGAAAAAGCAATCGAATCATCCAAGAAAGGTTTCAACACTCTGGTGAAACTGTAAGTAGGCATTTTACACATGTCTTAGCAGCTGTCCTAAAGTTATCTGCTGATATAATTTGACTACATGATCGGGAATTTAAAATAGTTCCTAATCATATTAGAGAAAATGCGAGATATTGGCCGTATTTTAAGGTAATAATAGTTTTATGATTCTATGAACACAGTTTCAATTACAAAACTAATTTAGCATATGGAAAATATTGTACGATTGTGTTGGAACATTAGATGGAATCCATGTTAAAGCAGTTGTTCCTGTTAAAGACCAAATCCCCTACATTGGAAGAAAAGGATTTTGCTCACAAAAATGTAATGGCAGCATGCGATTTTGATATGCGATTCACATTTGCTTGGGCTGGTTGGGAAGGTACCACTCACAATACTTGAATATTTCTATAAGCTATTTGAATGACTGATTTGAATTTTCCAAAGCCTCCTAATGGTAAAGTGTTTATAATTTGACTTGAAGATATATGTTTTTATAGTTTTTTCTTACCTAATTTATTCAATTATACATCAAATTTTAATTTGCTTGCATAGGTAAATACTACTTAGTAGAAGCGGGTCATCTAAATATAAAGGGATATCTAGGGCCTTACAAAAAAGAGCGCTATCATCTTCCAAATTTTCAATGTGGAAGCCAACCTAATGGTCCTCAAGAAGTATTTAATTATGCTCATTCATCCTTAAGGAGTGTTATTGAAAGAACTTTCTGGTGTTTGGAAGGCAAAATGGGTAATATTGGATAAAATGCCAAGCCATTCGTTTGATAAACAGGTTGGCATTGTTATCGCAACAATGACACTGCACAATTTTATACGACAAGAGCATGTTTTTGATGACGATTTCCAAAAATTTGCTATAGAGGATTACTTGTCTCTTGAAGGAATGAATGAGAACGAGTATGGCCAATTTCAAGCTTCAAATGATGAAATGAGTATTATACGTGATGGTATAGCAACAGATTTGTTTCACCATTAGTTTATCTTTTTAGCTTTGGTTTTTCTTTTTGTTTTCTAAAATCAAATAAAAATAACTACCTAAATTCTCCTTTAAAAACAAGGTATGGAAATCATGCTAAAAAAGGTATGTTATTCAACAACGTTATTCAAGTGACACATAATTTTTATGTAAAGACTAATTATGTACTATTCTCATTTTTAATTGTTGATTTTAATTTATAAGGCTCAAATTTGTGTTTAAATTCTAGCATATGATGAGCTTTATATACAAAGTAATAGTGCCTAATATTATAAAGGTCACAGAGGTTCATAGGAATAATGTTAATGGAAAATGCAAATTGTCTTTTGGCAAAAATAACTTTTGAGTTTCAAGGTCATTAGCGTAAATTAACTTATATAAGTACTTTATGAAGAATAAAAACCAAACACTTTTTTTAAACACAAAAGTACTTTTTCAACTATAAACCAAACACTATTGACAAAAGATCTTTTGGATGAAGTACTTTAGAATAAACTACCGCAATCCCAAATGGGGCCTTAATAGGTCTTTGGTTCAAAATTTGATAATTACAATTTGGTTTTTTCCTCAAAGAAACACACCCGTCGGATTTCTCCAAATCTAACATGATTCATGGGTTTATCGGTTGAACCTACGGGTTGCACGAAACCTGATGAGTTCGTTCCTTATCCGATCATCAGAGGAACCCAGTTCGGTCTCAAGGTTGGTTCATCGGGTTCAGTGGTTGAACTATTAGGCCGGGCATCGGGTTCAATAACTATGCAAAAAAGTACTTCTAGATAATTTAAGCACTTAAAGAGTTTTTGGTAAATGTGTTTCCCCAACTTTAAATGTAGAGTTTTTAGTCTGAAAAGTACTTTTATCACAAGTTTAAATTTGGTACTTTTAGAATATATTTTATTTTTTAAACAATTAAAGATAAAATTTAACAATTTTATCATAAATTTAAAACTAAATAAAAATATAAATACATTTTAAACATTAAAATCAAACATTATTAAATATAAAAAAGTACTTATTCAAGTTTAGTGTCAAACAATAAATTAAAGTATTTATTAAGTACTTTCTTAAAAATTATATTAGATAAAGTGTTTTGTAATAAGTTATCGCAACTCCAAACCAGACCTAATATTATCTAAACTCTAAACTCTGAGTTTTTGTCAAATATGGTATATCTAGTCTTGCAGTCGGAATCATAGGTTAAAAATTCAGAAAAATTCGGTCGAATTGTACCGAATTGACTCGAGTCCCTGATAGAATTATGAGTGACTCGATGAAAAACTCGATGAACAACAAGTTTTATCGAGTTTTAGATTAAACTCGAAGTAATCACGAATATTTATCCGAATCAAGTTTATTTAACATTCAAAAATAGATAAATTTTGTATAAAATTTTTAAAAAACTTAAATTTTCTAAATATGTAATGAATAATATGTAAAAGAATCACGTTGAACCTAAAATTATAAACACTTAATCAAATTATTAGTATATTTTTATTCTTAATAGATAAAATAATAAATACATATAAATTATAATTTCAAATTTTTTATTTTTAATTTGATAAAATTTAACCGACTTTTTGAATATACTCAATTTATTAATTTTACGAATCTCATCCGAATTTAGAGTTTTCTGAACCAACTCTACCGATCGAGCTCTTTATCAGAGAGAGGAGTAGTAGTTAACGCTTACTTGGAACTCCTTGTCCACTCTGGCCTCTGGTGAAGTCGCTGCTACCCACCAATGGAGGCGTGGAAATATTTTCTTCCAACCCATTTATACTCTTTTTCCAACTCTTCATCTCCTCACTGACTCTTCCTAATCCCTTCTCCTCTTTTAACATCTTTTTTCTCCCAAAAATTTAGGACTTAAGAAAAAAGAAAATTCAAAGAATCCACTGCTAATAAATGGGTTCCACAGTTCCAAATCAAAGGCAGATTCTTCCAAGATTCGAAGATTCAGTTAACTCAATCGGGACATCTTCCTCATCCTCCACCACCTTAAATAACAGCAGCAATTTGAAGAAGAAATGGTGGAATCTGATGCCTATTTTAGTGGGTTTAGTGGTAATTGCTGAGATCGCTTTTTTGGGTCGACTTGACATGGCCAAGAATGCTGACTTAGTCAACTCTTGGGCTGACTCTTTCTACCAGTTCACAACGTCGTCTTGGTATCATAAACCCTCCGCCGATGACCCCGGGTTGACCAGTTTGACCGATCTCGGCGGCGGCAGCTCGGATGCCCAGAAATCATGTGAGGAGTCCTGGCTGGAGAAAGCAGACTCGGTTGCTTACAAAAGGGATTTTCATAAAGATCCCATCTTTGTAACTGGTGCTGATCAGGTTTATTTTTTATTTTTTTTCAAGAAAGAACTTTTTTTTTTTTTGGGTGTCTGATTAACTCAATATTTAAGCTTGTTTCAGTCATTGATGAGCTGCCGAATAATCTTAAAAAAATAAAGTGGCTGGTAATTTTTCTGAATTGTAGTGAGCAATGTAAACTGTAAAGTATTTATTAGATCAATTAATATGGATATTTAGTTATTTCTTATATTTAGCACTAGGCAATTAGCTTTTCTGGTAGGTATTCTATAGTGAACATTATGCAAAGGTACAGAAGGAAGAAGGTAAACGAGGCATATTAGCATCATGGCTGGTGATTCTTTGTCTTTTGTACACTTTCATGGGTATGAAATAGAAGTCGTCTTTGTAAAGATTAACTTGAAGAAAGAATAAATGAACTTAAAAGAAAAACGAGAACTTTCTGCTAAGCTCTGTATAACATAAAACTGAAATGTTGTTTACTGCAATATAGGAGTGGAAATCCTGTTCTGTCGGATGTAAGTTTGGATATGGTGCCAATAAGAAGCCTGATGCAGCATTTGGTTTACTCTTATACAAGATGGAGCTGCTAGTGTGCTTCGATCAATGGAGTCGTCTCAATATTACTCTGAGAATAACATTGCTCTCGCAAGACGGTGGGTAAGAACTAGTATCTGAGAATGAAAGACAGCATCTTGATCATTCATTTACCTTCAAAAAAAAAAAAAGGGGTTTCATTCATGGCATTAAAACCTAATTATTCATCGATTCACTTAATCATTCTCTTGTTTTGCATATTTAGATATGTACATAAAAGTAGTACTTGTTTCCGCTGGTATATAACTTTTTGCCTTTATAGACCAAATGTGGGATGATTTTGTACTCTTATTGCTCTGAAGTCTTGATAAACTGATTGTATTTGTTTTTTTATAATCCATCAGGAGGGGATATGTTTATGTTGTTATGACAACTAGTCTTTCTTCAGATGTTCCTGTTGGGTATTTCTCTTGGGCTGAGTACGAAATAATGGCTCCATTGGAACCAAAAACTGAGAGTTCTTTGGCAGCTGCTTTTATTTCTAATTGTGGTGCTCGCAACTTTCGACTGCAAGCTCTTGAAGCCCTTGAGAAGGCAAACATCAAGATTGATTCTTATGGCAGTTGTCATCGAAATCGTGCTGGAAATGGTGAGTGTAGTAATATTAAATGGTTAATACGTCGTCTTCCTCTTCCCATGAGACGAAGTCTGGTTTACAATAGCAGCTAATGCACTTCTAATTATTTAGGCTTTTATAAAATTGCATAAATGGAGTTACTTCTGAACCTTGGAAAGGAAGGAAAAGGAGCGAGCAAATTTCTATCCATTATTTCTGATAACCGTTCTGCATTCTAGAAGATTATGAGAATTCTTTGGCTTAAAGCTTGAAAATGGTGTAGTATCATATAAAACACCACTGAACCAGTTAATCGTTACAAAGAGAAGTTGGTAGTGTTGAGAATGTAAGCTGCCATCTGGCAATTCTCATATATGAACTCAGTTATAATTTTATTGCAGTGGACAAGGTACAGGCTCTGAAGCGTTACAAATTCAGCTTGGCTTTTGAGAATTCAAATGAGGAGGATTATGTTACAGAAAAGTTCTTTCAATCTCTTGTAGCAGGTATGAATTTATTTTCAAAATCCTTCTTCCTTCACTATTCTTTCATTTGAAGTTTGAAAATAGCAGTTTCTGGTGGAAATTGTAGCAATTTCTTGTATTTTTGTGCCACTTGGAAATTAGTTCTAAGATGATTTCAAACAGAAATCAGAGTTTTCTTTGATGGCTTTTTGTTGGTTGTTGTAGCTTTTGAGGTACTTGTATCAGAGGTCTGAAAAGAGCCTACATGTTGGGACAGGATTTGATGTCTCAATGTTTGCTAACGAAGGAATGTTTACATAAAATTTTAGGAACTATTCCTGTTGTAATTGGTGCCCCAAATATCCAAGAATTTGCTCCTGCTCCTGGTTCTTTGTTACATATTAAAGAGTTAAAAGATGTTGATACGGTTGCCAAGACTATGAAGTACCTTGCTGAAAATCCTGGTGCATATAATGAATCTTTAAGGTAAGCATCAAATGATATAATAGGCCAGTCTCTTGGTCAACTTTAGGATTACATGGTCTTAGTTGTAGTAATATAATTCATTTTTCTAGTTACATTTTACTGAAACATTTTTTAACAGTTCATAATCATAATTGGCTGCTACTTTGCCTCTATATCTTGGTTGATATAAAATTTACTCTGTTGCTGCTCATATTCCATGAAGAAACTTAAATCCCCACCCATCTAAGCATTTGAGAAAGAAATTGGGTCTACTTTGCAGGTGGAAGTTTGAGGGCCCATCAGATTCTTTCAAAGCCCTGGTTGATATGGCCGCAATCCATTCCTCTTGTCGTCTTTGCATTTACTTGGCAACCAAAGTGTCCAGGAAAAAGAAGAAGAGAAAATAGAATTTAAAAAACGACCATGCAAATGCACTAGAGGTTCAGAAACTGTCTATCATTTATATGTCCGGGAAAGAGGGAGGTTTGAGATGGTGTCAATTTTCTTAAGGTATTCTTTTTGCCTTCTTGAATTTATTACATATAGTACTCTGTATATTGCCACTTCCACTGTAATACATGTGATTAGATCTGGGATATGTTTGTTAGACTTTGAGCAAGGACAATCAAATTGGATAACATGAGTTTTTTTTTTTTTTTTGAATATATGTATAACTTTTGGGCAGGTCATCTAATTTAACTTTGGAGGCTTTAGAACTTGCGGCGCTGTCAAAATTCAAGTCTTTGAAACATGTACCAGTTTGGAAAGAGGAAAGACCAGAAAAGATAAGAGGAGGTGAAGAGCTAAAAGCTTACAGGATATATCCTGTTGGCATGACACAGAGACAGGCATTGTATACCTTTAGATTTAAGGGGGACACCGAGTATTAAAAGTCACATAGAAAGCAAACCCTGTGCTAAATTTGAAGTCGTATTCGTATAGATGTCAGTTTCAGAATTCTGCAGGAAGGACCCTGGTACCATTTTGATCTTAGTTTTCTTGTCCTGCCACTCTTTAGATTTTTTCACATGATTTGTAGATTAACTTAGTGGGGAAGGGGAAGGGGAAAGAGGGATGTGATTTGTGATGCTATTAAGCCATCTCAGTGGCTGGTTCTGATTCCCTATACATGAAAAGGGAAGAGGAAAAGAAGAAATGTGCTTGTATTACTCTCTTCTCGACTTTGATCAACATCTGCAGTTTAGGAGTTGAACCATATTGTAGTAATAGTGGCTTGTACCTTGTAGTAGGTCAACTATTACTGGCAATTGAGGCCAGATAAAATCCTACTATTTCAAAGAAATTACATAGAGTGGGTTGTCTGTTTTTCATTGAATTACTAATCGTTTTATGGTCCAAAGGTAGCAAATTCTCCGAAGCAGGGTTGGTGCAAATGAAACGAGCAGCTTGCGAGACCGAGATCAAGCAGTTTGATTCATCGAATAGGCCGAGCTCAGTGAGCTTGCGAGTCTAATCGAGCTTAGTGAAAATTCGAAGTTTAATATTGAAACTGGAATTGTAAAGTTGATGATCATTAAATTTCGTATCATAGAGTTAGAATTGAGATGTCTAATTCCAATTATAAGCCCCAAATTTCAAACACACATTGATAGAAAAATAAAATGCTAGTAACCTATAAGCTAAATTCTTGAATTGAAACAAAAAGGCTAGCACTTAATATAGCAGAGCACTATTACTGAAAACATAAGAATTGAAACAGCAATAAATGCTAAAAATTCCAACCAGGGGTAGCTAATTGGAGCCCAAAGCGTCAAAAAGCCTTTTTTGTTCAACCAAATGGGCCTAAACAAGTACATGGGCTGTAGCTCCATCATTTGCCGAACAAGGCTATATTGTCCAACCCTTTTTCAGCCCGATCTTCAGATTGCATCTGTTCTTATCAACCCATGTACTTAACCCAGTAATTCTCTGACTTCTCTTCCAATCAAAGATAAGTGGTCTTTATTCTGTACTCTGTAGTAGTAGTATCGGAACAGCAAAAATTTGGAGTTTTACACGTCGAATTTCTTAGCCTTGCTTTGGACTGGAGGAAATCGTATGTTAAGCTGTCAAAGGATTTTAAAGTTCATGAGATCTCATATGAATTGGAAATGTCGATGTCAGAGACATTGGGAGCAATATACTACAAATTGTACAAGTAATCAATCATACGACAACAAGAATTGGTTTAAACCATAAATACAACGATATTGTTGAATGAATGTTTGTTAGTTTAATTCTCGCTGTCCTCATTTTGACAAATAGATTTGATTTTCACTAGGTTCAATTTCAGTTGCATCAAACAAAACCTAGTTTGTTTGTAAGTAATTATATATTTTCATAACGAACAACTTTTTTCGTTAAAAAATGCACACAAAATGCATAACTATTTTAAGACGGAAAATTAGCCACCAATGGAATAAAATTGTACAAATTGGCAACAAATCATTTCCAATTAGGTACCAGGCATCCTATGATATTTAGGTAAATTTTTTTGTACACGAAGATGTATGATACAATAAAAAATAAAGACGGTAAGTCTCATAGTGAATCCAGATTCTCATAGTTTTTAATTCACCATAGAAAGAAAAGTCAAATAATAAAATATTAGTAAAAAAGGAAATAAACACAAAATGATAAAAGTAAAAACTAAAAACTGAGAAAAAGAGAAAGTCTTTTTTTTTTTTTTTTTTCTTTCGATCAGAAAAGAGGCTAACAGCCTATGATAACTTGACATATCTCTTACACGTGCCACCCATCATATCAGCAGATAGGGCGGATTTCACCATATCGGGAGGATCAGGAAGCAAAGTAACTCCCAAGCTTAGGCTTAGACTCATCTTGGCAAGGACATCGGCACAAGAGTTTCCTTCTCGCCAATAGTGACTGAGTCGACATTTCCAATCACGACTTCTTAACAACTCATGGATGCGATTTATTAAGTTATAATGTTGGTGGTTCTCGGTAGCTTCTTGGATTATTTGAACCCCAAGTAGGGAGTCAGATTCAATTTCAAGATGCTTGAGGCCCAAATCCCATGAAATTTCTAGGCCCTTCCAGATGGCCCATAGCTCTGCCACTAAGCTGGTTGATTTACCAATATTCACTGCAAATCCAAAAATCCAAAGCCCTTGATCATTTCGGAGAAGGCCTCCCCCACCTGCCGAACCTGGACAGCCTATTACAGACCCATCAACATTTAACTTTACCCAACCTTGCCTAGGAAATTCCCATCCGAGTAGCATTTATTCTTTGTCTTTGTTGTGTATCGGCACTCGAGTGATAGTATTTTGTGTTTCGACAACTTGCTTCTTTATTTGTTGGACAGGGTTAGCTAATGCCATGTATTGGTTTGAGTGGATAGCTTTGTTTCTCCACGTCCACATGTGGTTGACTGCAGTACGAAATGTTAGGTCCCTCACGAGTTCAGTTGCCCCGCTCTTCCTAAACAAATGAATCCAATCCTGCAAAGTAAGAGAGCAAAAATTGGTCCATGACTTTTGTTTGACTAGTAATTTCCATACCTGGTGTGCCCAAGGGCAATATCTGATTGCGTGAATTGTCGTTTCAGACGTATGTTGACAAATGGGACAAGCATCATCTTGGACCAATTTCATCCTTAGTTTAAGGTTAGAGGTCATTAATTTGTCATGTCTAACAAGCCAGATAAGATAATTAGCTCTGTTAGGACCCTTTCCCTTCCATATATACTTCCATGTAGATGATGTAGGAACGGGATCCTCATTTTCCATCAGCCTACCGTAAACTGATTTAACTAAAAACTTACCCGAATTTGAGAATTTCCAACCCAATTTGTCTTCATTTTGGCTATCTTCAATAATGATAAAACTTCTCAAGAGCAACTGGTAGTGTTGCGGCAATAATCCCTCCAAGACTTGCCAATTCCAATCGCTATGCTTCCATGCTAAAGAACTTCCAGTAGTAGTTAACTCTTCGATTTAAATGCGCTGATGGAATATTATCAACAATTTTACACAAAGGGTCATCAATAATCCAACTGTTTGTCCAAAACCCCACTTGAGTTTTGTTGCCCAAACACCACTTTACACCCGACATGAGAAATTCAGACAAATTATTAATGCTTCTCCATATGTGTGATTGTCTACTTCTTGAAATTGGTGGATTTTGACAGTATTTGGCATGCAAAACTCTCTTCCAAGGAGAATTATTCATAGAAAGCAGGTTCCAACCAACCTTCAAAAGTGCCGCTTTATCAAGATTTTTAAGATCCCTAATCCCTAAGCCCCTTTCCAAGGAGAAAGTCCTTCTACTGCCTGCCTAAGTTTCAGGGGATTGGGCTTCAAATCCATGACCGGGCCCACGTGGTCCCCACCTCAGCTTCCTATTTCCATTCTTAAGAGAACACCGTCCGTGGATGAGTACCCACACCTATGCATTCCATTCCGCCAGCCAATCACTGCGCCAACATGCACCGGCGGTTAACCCCACAGAAATAACATTCCCCACCCCAATGCAAACCTCACCCCCATGTCATTACAATTCATTCGTTCCGCTAGCCTTAATCCATTTCCCCTTCCGCACTTTCTCTCTCTACACTTTCCTGCTCCTCAAATAATTCTGCCAGCTATCTCGCACAATTACCATATTAAAACACGCACTACACACTACCCAAACAGAAACGGAATAATATTTAGATTTTTTCTATGGAGATTTCCAATCTCCTGTAAAAATTAGGGCAAATATTATACAGAGTATGAAGATTTGAACGTAAAAGTTAGAAGAAGAAGATTAAGGTTCAATCTGCTATGGATTCTATTCGGATCGACAATGTCGTCCCGAGCGCTTCGCATTTTTTGTTGGCGGTATTTTTCGCCTTCGGTTTCGCCGGCGCCAGGATTCTCTTCGACCGATATATCTTTCGCGTAAGCTTCCTTTTCCTTCTATGCATATTATTCTATTGTGTATATATTGTTCGCATTATCTTAATTTCATATATATATATATATATATATATATATTAATGATCAGTTTGATTGTTTCTCATTTGCTCCTTTCTTTTGTTCTGAGAAACGTTTGATGTTGTTGTTGTTTCGAGTGTTTGTTTATTCTCAACTGGAATTTGGCTTCTTTAGCGTGGACAGGGGACTAAATTTTTAATACTTGTGGATCTTGAATAGAGGAAGAATCATGGTATCTTGTTTCTCATTTATTAACTCTGATAAATACCGTAGTGCGAAAGCAAGCGATATTAACTGTTTTCACTTTATCAACCCCACGCATTTCAAGAACCGAGGTGAAAATTTATAAAACAAGGATTGGACGCACGAAAATGCTGAATGGTGAGAAAGAGTGGGCACAAATGAAGGAAATCATAGGGAAAAGAATTGACAAATGATGAAGGTCATCCATTTACATAAACAAAATTTGATTCTAGAATTCAAAGAAAATCCTGCATAAATATTTCGAAAAGTTCAAAATTCATATTTTGTGTGCATATCTGCCTACGAGATGGCACAATTGTTTGTCTGGGTAAACTGGCACTTTTTTGTTGGAGAATTCATATGTAAAGGAAATCATCAGATATGTCACTCAATTTGATTCCTTTTTGGATGTTTTGTTGTATGAGAGCATAAAATTCTAGGCACTAGACATCTCTCAGTGCGGATTAGATTTCATCTCACTTGCTAGTTTTACATTGGTACTATATCATGGAACCATTGGAACCTAGAGTTTTCCTTCATAGCTCTGTTCCAATAGTATAAAGATGGCATTCACATTATGAACATAACTATCACTTTTATCACTTTTACCTTTTCACTTCAATTTGTGTGTTCTTACAGAGGGTGGCAATTTGGTTACTCAGCATTGGATCTATTCCATTGAAAATTAATAAGGCTAGAAGGGTGAAGATTGCAAAATGTTCAGAGTCTCTGTGGAAGTTGACGTACTATGCCACTGTTGAGACATCAGAGACTTCATTTTGTGTTCTAAAGATCATATATGGTGAGCCATGGTTCACAGATATAACGGAATACTTCCGAGGATGGCCAAACCAAGAGCTCGAGTAAGTAATTTATTTGAACTCTTTTCAAGTGCAAATGTGGAGCTGCTGGTTTTGGATGTTTTAGAGTAATAGAAAGGACATATAGAGCTCAACTTTATTGTAGCTGATATGACATTTAATTCACAAACAAGGTCTGCTTGTTTATGCATGGGTTGTTCTGGTTGAAGAGCGCTAAACTAATCCTGAGATTGATTCACCTTTTCGTTTGTCCATTACATTTGCAACAGCTCCTTTTTTATTTTTTTTTGGCAAGTGAAGCAAATAAATTTTGAAGGATAATATATCAGATGGAAACACCAATTACATATATTTTTAAATTTTTTTTCACTAATGGTTGGACATGCATGCTCTTTTGTTTAAACTTTTTTTTTTTCTATATATCATTATGTGAGGTTATTATTTTTTACTGAAATATAATAATAAAATATTTGACAACAACATTCGTCTTTAATTTCAGATGAGGCATATGTATGGTATGCGCCATAAATGTGCTGATTGAAAATATGTTGCTAAATTGTATGGGAAGTAGGAAATAGGTGTTTCTATACCTGACCTTTTGCAGTAATCCTGAGAAACATTTTTCATCTTGGGTTCTATCCATTGAAGTAGCTGTGTTCTAGCCAGGCTAGTGAGTGTGTGATTGCTAATACCTGCCTTTTTCAGTAATAAGTTTGAGGTCAAGATTCATGGAAGATATCTCGGGTACATTAATAATTGAAAGTACTACATATGATTTCAAGCTCAATATGCAAGTATGGATATATGGATTAGCTTTATTGCTATTTTGGCTGCACCTTTTCTATTCTTTGGGTAGGAAAAGCCAAGGCGCCTCCAAAGTCCTAAAACATTCTACCATTAATCAATGTAACCTTTTGACATAGAGAAATGGTTCTTGAAGGTGATCTTAAATTTTCTGGAATTTATCTTCTTTGATACAGAAAAATGCTTTTGACCCTGCTGACACTATTATGTTGGGAACACTGGTCGACTTATGCTTCATTTCTATATTTCTTCAAGAACTAAAAAGTTATTCTCCAAATAACAAATTTTCAGTTTTGTTTGCTCGTAAGATAGTTCTCGTGGATAATCTTGCTATTTGAAGTCACCTGTTGCATCTGGCATTGCAGGCCTTCTTTAAAACTCTTCTACATGTGCCAATGTGGTTTCTACATCTACAGCATTGCTGCCCTCCTAACATGGGAAACACGTAGGAAAGATTTCTCTGTCATGATGTCCCATCATGTTGTCACTGTTATCCTGATTGGCTGCTCTTATATTACAAGGTATCTTTGTGCTTCATGCAGTGTTCTTTTGAGCTGACACTTTTGAACTTGTCCTTCAAAATGCAATGAGATGTCGTAACTCATATGCTTTTTATCAATACAGGCTCCAGAACTTTTTATCACCTTAACAATTTTGGCTTTTAAATCTTATATAGTTTGCATATGCTAATTAGGGGTTACAGTATTTTATTGAAATTGTTTGATTGTTCTTAAGCAATGATAATTTTATTTTATTCTATTTTGAAGAGCTGTGACATCTCAGTTAACAGAGTTTGACATGGTTTCCCTTTTCCTATTTCTTTTGGGCCTCTCTCTCTCTCTCTCTCTCTGGGGAAAGGGAGGTATTTTGATGGTGTGAATACTTCTTTGCTTTTCCACACATCTTTAGATTTTTTATTTTATTTTATTTTTTATGCCCTTTGTCCTACCTTGTTTTCTTTGACTTAGTTTATATGTCAATTTTGACTGATTAATTATTATTCAGGTGTAGTTAATTTCAGAACATGATAGATTCTGTTTGTTATATGTATTTAAGGATTGATAATTATGGACCTGTGATATTTAGAACTGGGGCTATTGAAGCCCTTTGAGAGCCCAAGGTGAGACTTAAGAGATTATACTTGCAGCTATGCTCCAGATAATCAATGAATTGTTAAGAAAACAAGTGACCTTGAGATAAGTTAGCCATAAAGACTCACACCTAGGATCTTTACTTAAATAAATCCATCAAGTTGCATCCTAAACCACACTCTGATAATCAAATGCATATGATTATGGTATCTGAAATTCTGACAGGAGTCCAAAGGAGCGTCCTTAAAGTCTAATTTATTTTGTAAAACAGAAATAGATTTGGAGGTTCAAAACTTTAAAGTAAAAATTTTACCATATTTATGGTATCTACACTTCAATTGAGAGTTTAGATTTTATAATAAGTCATGGATATGTTTATTTGATTTCTTAACGTTTTACTCTATGTAGTTTCTTTCGGATTGGCTCTATTATTCTTGCTTTGCATGATGCAAGTGATGTCTTTATGGAAGCTGCTAAAGTTTTTAAATATTCTGAGAAGGAATTTGGAGCTAGTGTATTCTTTGGGTTGTTTGCTATCTCATGGCTTGTACTGAGGCTAGTATACTTTCCATTTTGGGTCATTGTGTAAGAGCTTCAAGGTTTGCTTCTCAAACGGGTATTTTGTTTTAGTTTTCTTCTCATATTCTGATTGTTTTCTCCTAATGATTAGTGTGCTTGTCATTCCCCAGCTATTACACTGTTGAGTGCATGGATTTGTCAGACACTTATCACATGTTAATGTACTATGTCTTCAACACGATGTTGTTGACACTGCTTGTGTTCCACATTTACTGGTGGTTTCTCATATGCTCAATGATCATGAGACAGCTGAAAAACAGGGGGAAAGTTGGAGAAGATATACGATCTGGTAAGTCTCGACAAAATTATTATTTGACATGGAGAAACAGAATTTTTGGAAATGACCTGTGTACGGGCTCTTGTGTCTGTGTGGGTTGTGTTTTTCTATTTGTTCATGAATGTACACATAAAAGTTTGACATGGTGAAGACCTTTTGTTGCTCAGAAAAGAAGAAAGACATTGAATACAATACACAGTTTAGATGATGGGAAGAGTTAGTGATTCCTGTTTTTTGACATTTTTGCCAACAGAAAAAAAAATATACATCTTTTTGCCAACCCTGACTTTTGAGGAAGCTTGATCCTGCTCAGCTTTTAGCCATCCTTTTTCTTTGCTCTTGGTGGACCAGTGGGGATTTAGGACAAAATCTAATGGAATAAACAAATATAATTAGCATCCACATGAAAAAATATATATATTTTAAAAAGTTGAAATGGATCTAGATTTCATTGATGGCTAATGAGTACTTCCCGTAGTAATCCTAAACTTGGGAGTTACATGGTGACATGAGCTGTACTATCCAAATTATGAGAAGCACCTCTGTATTTATTCTTCTTTCCAAGGGCTTGATTTTTCTGTCACGAGTACAGCCTATGATCAGTTTATCCACTTTGTCCACTTTCTTTCTCTGGGTACTGCAACTCGGTCACAAGTGGAATCTGGTAATGATCTATGTATCATATCAAACATAAATGGTTGCAAAAACAATTCATCTGTTTGTGTTGTTTGTTTCACCCACTTTTTTCCTTCAAAACTTGATAAAATTTATTGAGATCAGTCGTTAACATTTCTCCATCTCAAAACAGACTCGGAGGATGATGACTAATTAGAAGAATCTGCTCAAATTTTATTTACAAGGATACTTCACCTCAGGCAGACTGCTTTACAATCATAGGTTGTGTTCGATTGGTTCTTTAGTTGTTAGATATTCATTTGAGTTTTCTCCATCTGTAGTATCCATTGCACGAAATCCACACATGGTTGGTTTTTCAGCTGGCAAGGATTAATGGATACTCTTTTCCGTGATTAGCATAAGAAACAGAAAAGAGAGAAATATGTATTATGCCACGCAGCTTTAATTCATAGTCGCATTTTTTGTGTATAAAAGTATAGATAACAGGATCTTCACTTGTAACTGATATTTGCATAGTTTTTGAAAATGATTGACTGATTAAGCAACACTTTTTCCTAAATTTCCTCATTGCTGATTAGTTTCATCTTTTACAGTACATGTTTAAAGTGCTTTAGTGTGATTTCCTTTCCCTATTTGATCTTCAGTTGGATGGTCTTATTGATCCTGTGGTTACCAATTGAATAGTACTGTAGTGTTAACGAGGTGTAAGTTCAGCACTCGAGATAAAAATAATTGAACAGTTATAATTAATTTATCTTCTTTCTATTAACAAGTCTTGAATAACACAAATATAATTTATGTGGTACAACGTGTTCTAAATTTACTCTTCTAGGAAGAAGATTTTTTTGTTTTTTTGTCTGTATGTAGCTTGTTTCAATCTCGTTACAAAATTTTTGTTATTGGCTTTAGCCATACACATTACATAGTATTATAAAAGAATACAAATTTTGAATAAGATTCTGTAAACTATTAGAACGTTATTCTTTTTGAATAATTTATTTTTTTGATAATCTATTAATAATGGACTCGAATCATTTGAAAGAAAGAAGAAAGAAAGAGAGGTGAGTTTAAAAAAGAGTTAAAAAAGAAGAAGGAAAGAGAGGTGACTTTAAACTGCACAAAGAAAATTCCAGTTCAAAGGACTCGTGCAACAGCTATTTACGCCGGCCTTATTATAGTATGGAAGAGACGCAAGAAACTTCTCTCTAGCTCTCTTTAAATGGTAAATACTAAATAGTGGAGTGGACCAGGTCTGTTGTCCTTAAACATGGAGTACAATCTTGTGTGGTGCCTTTGTAATAGATTACGTCATATTCTTTAACCGTCCACTCACTCAGACCAAATCCAAAATGCCTCGAACGCGACACCAACGTCTTGGTGCCGTTTCTAGACCACCAAAGGACCCACGTGGGGTTTTTCAATTACAAACAGACATCTAAATAAAATTAATTACCGTCGGAATTGTCACACTATGAAGTAAATGTTGATGTGCTAATTGTAAATTCTACATGGTAGATTATTTTATTTTATTTTATTTTATTTATAAAAAAAATTAAGAAGGGAATAAGTTATATTTTTTTCATAATTAAAATAAATTATTGACTATAATGTATTAAACAGAACAGTAATAATTAAAAATAATAAAAGTCAATTATTGAGTTATATAATAATATGATCTATTAATTTTGTGGGTGACTGTACCTAAAAGGACTTGAGTACTGATTGCCTATTGAATATTGAGGGTATATATTCTTTTCGTGTTATTTTATATATTGCTCTTTAAAAAAAATAATAACACTAATAATAGTGTATATATTTTTTTCTGCTGTGTGAATGTTCTCATTTTGATTAAAAAAAAAAAATGAATGCTGACATGGTCTTGCCAGCTCATCAGGAACCCCTCAAACGATCCCTTGCAGCGCCACCTCATTATCCCCAAATCCCAGGTTTCTCCACACCCAGTCAAGAACTTTCCCACGTGCCAACAAAAGAACCATGTCAATACTGTACCCCGTGTCCGAAAGGCGTATGAGCTGGCACTCCCCCCATATATAATCCCTTTGACCTCTCATATTCTCTCAATTACAATTTCAGTTTCACTGACCACTCAAAAGAAAATCTCCCTTAAAAATAAACTAAACCATGCAGAGGTGGTCAACCAAGAACAAGAAGCTCAAACAAGAGGAAACTCCGTTGACCAACCACCATCACCCTCCACCTTCACCACCACCACCACCACCACCTCCATTACTTCCTCCGCCGCCGCGTATGATCACCAGCGAACAAGAAATTTCGGTCATGGTCGCCGCCTTAAAGAATGTCATAACGGGTGGCACCGCCTCCTCGACGACATTTTCATCTTCAATATCAAGCTTTTATGATGATCAGTCGTCCCTGTTGCCGCCGGCGGCTGTGGCGGCAGTCGAGACTTGTCAGTTTTGCAGATACGAGGGATGTCTGGGCTGCAACTACTTCCCACCACCACCACCGGCGCCGACAGCAGCAGATGATCAGAAAAAGAAAAATAATAATAATAATGTTGCTGTAAAGAGAAAGAAAAAGAATTACAGAGGTGTGAGACAGAGGCCTTGGGGGAAATGGGCGGCGGAAATAAGGGATCCCCGGAAGGCTGCGAATGATAAGGGATCTGAGTTTGGCTTGGAACTTTCGACACGGCAGAGGATGCTGCTCGGGCTTATGATAGGGCGGCCATTGAATTCAGGGGTCCTAGAGCTAAGCTAAATTTTGCATTTTCTGATTATACATTGGGCCAAGAAAGCTCGACGACGTCGTCGCCGCCACATGCGGCGACAACAAGATGATCATCATCAACATCATCAGCGTCAGCAGCAGCAGCAAGAATTGCAAATGCAGCATGAAATAAAACCTGAGATTAATGAGAGTGGATTCATGGAAATGGGGACGGGGACAACGTCGACCAGCAAAGAAATGGAGTTCTGGGAAGTGATTGGAGAGGATGAGATTCAAGAATGGATGACGATGATGGATTACCATGGCGATTCGTCTTCTTCTGGTAGTGGAAATGTTCATAGCTTTTGAATTAGTAATAAACTTTCTTTAATCAAATGCCCATTTATTTTTTTATTAGTTTTGGGCTTTTGTTGACAAAAATAAATAAATAAACTACAGTTTTAATATGTTCTCATAATTCCTATTGTAACATCATTTTTTATCCATGACTAGTCATAGATTAATTAGTATAATATAATTATTCCATCTGTTATTCCGTATTTTACTACTAATAAAATCATTATTGAAATTGAAATAGTACAATATTTGATAAATATTTGGTATAAGACTAATCAAATAAGCAAAAACCTGGGAGCTACGATCGGCAGAAGGTTGAATCATTTATATTAAGGTTTTTCTTTTTGACAAGATCAATTATTAAGGTTAGTGATTTTGATAGTGAGGATAGGAGTGTAGAAATTTAGGGACCAATAAATTTATTATGCCAAAAGATTGACAAAATTCATTAAAAAACTATGCACTTCCATGTCACCCAAAAAATGACATGTGCTTGAAAAGAGTAAATAATTGGGAGAATGTTCACATTTAGCATGTGCCAAAATTAGTAAACAATTTGAAGCATTTCGCCACGAGGGGATATGGGCTTTGTTCCCATTTATTTATTTATTATAATTAAAAAAAATAAAAAATAAAACATTGGGCTGTGACAGATTGCATACTTTACTGAAGTTATTACCGCCGTGATCATCAACATGGGGTGGCGGGACCCGATAGCGAAATGGGTTTGGGTTGGATATCTTGGATTCCACGAGTGCAGCCCTCTTACTCAGTTCTTTACTCGTTATCTTTGACATCACGAGACTCGTAACTATGAGTTATAACGTGGTCAATGAGGCTTTTACAGCTGTACTACTCCAGTTCTCCCTTGAAAAAATGCTTTCTTTTGATGAAATTCTATATATGTAATAAGAGTGTCCATCTTCATATGTCAATTTGAAAAATAATTAAATTAATATATTTTAAATCGTAAAAATAATGTATTCGAATCGATTAATAAAATTAAGTCAGATAGCAGGTCAGATATTATTATTACCGAATCAGGTAATAAATCAAAAATTTGTTGCCAAAAAATATTGGATCTGGTCAATATGCAGTAGTAACTTTGTAATTTTGCATATTAGGGAGTATTATTAACGGATTTTTTTTCTCCCCTTCCCATTCATAGGGATACATATGTAATTAATAGTCATTTTTATATATATATATTTTTAAAATTTTGGTACTAATAAATATAATATTGGACTAGATCGGATACTTGATTGTCCGACCTGCTTTGATTGGATACCTGATTGACCAGGTTTCTTATAGATATGAGTCGAAAATCGAGTGTTGTGTCAATTTTTTCTCGACTCGATATAACCAAATCCAGTCAGGTAATGACCCTGTAAACTAGATACCCAATCCATAAATATCCTTATTCAGTATAGATGCAATCATATTGGTGAGTCCCTAAATCCTTTCTAAGGACTCCATTAGTTGATCGTTAAGGATCCTCTATCTTACATCCTATGTTATTTTCTGTTACATCACTTAATAAACTGTCAAAATTATTTCATTAAAGTTATTTCACAAAATCTTGATAATTCATTAAGTGATGTGATAAAAAATAATATAGGATGTGAGATAAAAAAATCCTCTACACTTTAATTGACCCAAGCGTTGTACTGATCACTTCGTATTACATAATCATCAATACATAACTATTCAATTAAATGATTAAGCGTTCGCTTTCTCAAATAAATTGCCCAAAGAAAATCCAAATTCAAAGTATATTTCTAGTGGGATTAATGGTTTGCCCGACCTTTAGAGTAGGTTAAAAATCCTCTCATCCTAAATTTTTTCCTTTATAAAAACAAGTAAAAATAGCCTTACATTTATTCATAGCATCCTCCTATTTTCTTCACATAACTCAAAGTGTAATATCAAAAGTACGGCAGAAGATTCAAAATCCATTATTTACTATATTGTAGCCAAATGTATATATAAATACAAGGCCTGTCCTACCAAAAATATAAATAAATAAATAAATAAATAAGAGAGGCTTGTCATTGTGGCATTCTGATTTTAAATGCATCAAGAATCACTTAACCTACCAAGGCAAAAACGTGGAAAATTTTCATTTAGCTAGAAACACATGATGTTAATGATGAAAGTGCTGTGTACATAAATTTAACTCCAAAATGATGTTATGTATCATAGTACATGATTAGGTCCACACACAAAAAGCAAAGCTGTTTTTTTCTTTTGAACAATAATATATTAGTCATGTCAGATTACCATCTTAATGTATCAATTATTTGTCCTTCGAAATTAATTTTTCACTAAAATAATAAAATGTAAAACGACACCAAACGTGAGTAACTTGTAAAAAGAAACTACTTTGAAATTTAGAACATATAGATGAACAAATCCTCGGGGTCAATTTGAAAAATAGGAACACCCCAAAAAAAAAGAAAGAAATAGTGCGGCATTTATTCACACGTGCTAAGCCTTTCTATTTTTAATAATTCACGTGTTGAGTCTGTGAACGATAATTGTATAATTAATATAAAATACTTTTTTGATGGAGAAAGAATTACTTGAATCCTGCATCAATATTAGAAAATTGCAGCTGCAACACGTTATGATGATTATAAATATACAATTATATGAAAATAATTAAAATTATTAAATAGATCCGATTCAAAGCACTATGCCTTAAATCTCATAATCCAAATTTATATAAATAATGTATATTAATCTGGACTATAGAGTTCGGGACATAGTTTTTTAGATTAAATCTAACCAATAGCAATCTTAATTAGGTGGACCGAATATCTGTCTTAAAAATATTCAACCATTTGTAAAACATCATGTTAGAAGTCTGTCCAAACGAAAAAGTCATAAACACATACACATACACACTAAGGAGGTGTTTGGTTTATAAATATGAATAAAAGGAATGAAATTAAAGTTAATAATACTCATAAATATTGTTTGAATGATTACTATAAGAATCATTTTATGGATATTAAAATGTTAAAAAATGTCTATTTTTATTCATTACTTGTAATTTGGGTTTCAAATTCATTAATTTAGGTGTTTGGTTTGAAATGGGAATCATAAAACCCCACTATCAGTGTGGGTTTATGCCATTCTCCTTTACTTGTTTGGCTTGAATATCAAATATTGGATTTTATTATATTGATAAGCTAACAAATTTGAAATTCATGTCACAAGTAAAGAATGAAAATGAACATTTTTTTAACACTTTCATTCCTATAGTGATTAATCAAACAATATCTATGATATCATTAATCTTGATTCTTATTCCTTATCCTCATATCTATAAACTAAACACCTCGTTAATAATATAATAAAACTCAATTCCAAAATCAAACTTAACAAATATAAGAGAATGACATAAATTCATAATCATATCGGGGGTTTTTTAATTGGAATGCAAACCAACATCTCCTAAATAATTATGAACTACACAATATATAATGGTTGAACAGAAGTTACAGACACGAATATCTAAATCTCAAATAAAATAGAGATGATTGCATAATTCAACGTATTCCATTTACAGTTGGGCCATATCATTTAGACAACAAAATGCCACTAACATTTGATGGTAGCCCAGCTTAGAAAACTAGTACTAATATCCATCAATGCCAGCATTGTGTAGTGGTAACATTTAACTTAATAATGCTCTAATGTCCATGTTTATTGCATTGGGTTCGTCCACTCCCCATATCAGGGAGGTGGACGACAAAGCATAAAGGAAAATTAGGAAATTTCTGTTATATCCTTAGGAACCATATCTTCGTATTATATATATATATATTATAATATCTTATATTTTTAAGCTCGTACTGTAGGGGTGTTTATGAGTTGTATTAATGGTTGATCTTATATTTTTAAGCTCGTACTATAGGGGTGTTTATGAGTTGTATTATTGGTTGGTGAACTTTTGAATTCAAGATTTTTGATTTTTAGATTGAGAATTTAAAATCCAACTCAATTAATAAAGAAGGCAAGGAAATCCAACTCAAGTTTACTCGAGTGGGTTACTCGAGTTTTCGAATTTATTTGGATTAAAATCTCAAAAACTCCAAAAAATTATTATTTTAGGAGCATTTGTTACAAAATATGTTTCTTATCAAAAAAAAAAAATGAAATAGTTAAATCAAGAATGATAAGGATAAATTTTAGAATATGTTAAATGAATGTTATATCAAAAATTGGAAAAAAAAGAGAGGTTATAAATTAGATGAAATGGCAAGAAAATATGAAAAGAAAAAAAAAATATAAGTGAATATATTGGATTATTGAGCAGGATTGGTGTGGAAGTTTATAAGCTTTGTATCACAACGGAAGAAAATTAAGAGGGAATATTACTTCCTGGTGTTGGATTCGAATTACTCATTCTGAGTTTCAACTTTCAATTAGTGAAGGGTTCATTTTCAAAGAAGAAAAACTGAAAATTATTGAAAGGATTAATTCAAAAACAAACTTAATAGAAGTTCTATAATTTTATTAAGGAACTATCTTGTTGTGTTTAAAATTTTATACAGTATAATTTTTTAAAATATGAGATATTATCGTACAAATCTAATAGAATGGTTAGTCATTGAGCAAATTATTATGCATTTTCCTAAACTAATAGAACTAGGAGTAGAACCCATTTAGAATGAGGTCCACTATTATACTCTATTGGCCTAACTGATCATGTTTTCCTAATGAGTGGGCTACCTAACGACCCATTGATTTTTAAGTTTTCCACAGAGCAAATGAGAGCTTCGTAGAGTAGAGAAGGCCTCGAGCTTTTCGACTCATCGGATTATGACGACGACGACAACGATGATGGAAAGGAAACCCAAGATCACTACGAAGATGCTGCCGCACCGGCGGCTCGAACTCCGACATCGAACATTGGTACTAAAACCCTAGACAAAATTGATTCGAGGCTTAAATCTTTAAAACTCAAGTACCCAGCTTCGATTCCTTTCTCTCGTTGCCAAAAATGCCGTTAAACTTTACCTCCACGTCGGCAGAAACAACCCCATAGCGAAATGGTTAGTTTCCGAAAAGCTCACTTTTTATAAATTTATTAAGACTTCGAACATTGGGAGTGATGATTTGGAGGAGGAATCCGAGGATGAGGGGTTTTGGGTTTTGATCTGCTATAAATAAGTGAGGAAGAAAGTTAGAGTTAGGGTTAGGGTTTCCACTGATATGCAATTGAAGTTTTTTGGTGAGCAGATGAGGGTTGATTTTGTGGACCGTGGTGTTTGGGCTTTGAAAATTTTATTGGGTGGGTGAAGCTAAAGGAATCCAACGATGGAATGTGGGAGGATGCTGATGAGGGTGTGTGAAAGAGTCTGGAAGAGGGTCCTGCCGCGGTAGCTAGGGAGAGTTAGGACTTGTTGGAAGAGTTCGAGAAAGTTGGTATCTTGATTCTGCATGTTCCAATCATATGACATCAGACTCTACTATTTTTTCTTTCACACAACCTTCATACATACCATATATTCAAATAGCTGATGGATCTCTCATATCTGTTAACCACATGGGCACTGTATCTATATCTTTTCTCTCTACCAGAATCCTTTCATATTCCAAAATTGACTTTAAATCTTGTTTTTATTGGGCAATTAGTTGAATTTGGCATTGATGTTTCTTTATCTATTACTGGTTATCGAGTTAGTAATTTACAGGATCGTCAGATTGGATAGCTCCTCGGAACGGGTCGTAAAGTTTGGTGTCTTTTTGAGTTAACCGACCTCAAACTTCCATCATCTTCTCATGTGAAATCTGCTGCTTTTATCTCTCATATTCCTTATTTAAGTGACACTCTCGTCTCGGTCATATTCTTTAGGTTGTGTTATATTATTAGTTTCCAGTGGTCGATTGGGATCTGTACAAAATGATTCGGTTGATTGTATGTCTTGTCAACTTGATAAAAAACATACCCTTTCATTTTTTATCAGTGAGTCTGTCTCAATTACACCATTTGATTTATTACACTCAGATGTGTGGGGTCTTTTTTCAATACTTACTATGTAAGGTTCTAAATATTTTGTTAACTTTGTAGATGATTTTACTTGGTTTACCTAGATTTTTCTCATGAAAAATAAATTTGAATTATCTCAAATTTATCGCAATTTGCTACAATGGAAAAAACTCAGTTTTCATGTCTTATCAAAATTCTTTGCACTGATAATTATGCCATAGAATACAAAGAAATATCTTTTCGTAATTTTCTTTGCCAAGAGGGCACCATTTTTCATCGTTCATGTTCAGGTACTTTTCAACAAAATAGTCGTGCTGAACGTAAACACTGACATATTCTTGATACAACTCGTGCTTTCTTACTTTCTTCTTCTTAACGAAGAGCATTTTTGGGACGAAGTTGCCCTTACTGCTGTCTACACTATTAATGGAATTTCCTCTCATATTACCAACAACCAGTCTCCATATGAATGTTTATATGCCTCCCTTCCAAACTATAAGAATCTAAGAGTTTTTGGTTGTACTTGTTTTGTTCTTCTATAATCCCATGAGTATACTAAATTAGAATCTCGAGTTAGGTTATGTTGTTTTATTGGCTATGGTATTGATCACAAAGATTATCGTTGCTGGGATCCCCAATATAAAAGATTATGAGTTTCTCTTCATGTTATTTTTTGGAAAAACAAGATGTTCTCTTTAATGTCCAAGTTTCATCTATCTCATCGTCATCCTCAGTATCCTTGTTTATCTTTCCTGCACTAGATCTTTTTCTAAATACTATCCCTGTAACAAATTTTCCTAGTTCAGTTTATGAGGTATCCATCTCCGACGACCATCATCTCACGTCCTCCGAGGATCAACGTCTAGCTGACGACCCTGACACAAGCACTCCTCTTGAGTCATCCATTCTTCCTAAGTCCTCTACTGCATTTCCTCTACCGCATTACCTCTACCTCCTCGTCGGTCTACTAAGGTAAGGGAGCCCTCTACTCGTCGTCGTGATTTTCATTATTTTTCTACTGTCTTTTCTTTACATGAGCTTACATCCTACAAAGAAGCTTGTCTTAATCATGTGTGGCAACAAGTTATGACTAATGAGTCGCAAGCCCTTGAAAGAACTCACATATGGGATTTGGTTGATTTTTCTCCAAATAAATCTCTTATTGGCTGCAAGTGGGTGTACAAAATTAAAACCCGTTCAGATGGTAGTATGGACAGTTATAAACTCCATATCTTGTTGTTAAGAGTTTTATGCAAGAATATGGTATTGACTACGAGGAAGCTTTTGCCCTCGTTGCTCGGCTTACATCTGTTAAAAGTTTACTTGCCGTTATTACTGTGCGACATTGGGAGTTGTTTTAAATAGATGTGAAGAATGCTTTTCTCAATGGAGATATTTCAAAAGAAATTTATATGCAGTCACCGCTAGGATATACTAGCGATTCTGGAAAGATTTGTAAACTACGTAAGACTCTCTATGGTCTCAAACAGGCTTTAAGATCACGATTCTCTAAATTCAGCCACACAATTGAACAGTTTGGGTTTCAAATCCAATTCTTATGATTCTGATCTATTTATTCGCCATTTTGATCAGGGTATCGTTCTTCTGCTTTTATATGTTAATAATATGATCGTCATAGGAAATGATCTAACTGATATTACTGAATTCAAGCAGTATTTGAATCTTTATTTCGAGATGAAAGATCTTGATTTTCTTAACTACTTTCTAGGTTTAGTCTCGAAGTACTTTATACATATGATGGTTACTATCTTACACAGGCCAAGTATGCATCTGATCTTTTTTCTCTCATGCTGGGTTAACTGATAGTAAAATTGCATATACCCCTATTGAGGTCAATACTCATCTCACTCCTAATGATGGTTTAGTTCTTCTTAATTCAACAATTTGTCAACAGTTGGTTGGTAGTTTGGTATATCTTACTGTTACTCGTCCGGATATTGCCTATGCTGTTCGTATCGACAGTCAGTTTATGGCTAGTTCTCGGAATTCTCACTTTACAACTGTTCTTCGTATTCTACGTTATATCAAGAGCACTTTGTATCACGGTCTCTTCTTCTCAATCTTCTCTTATGCCACATGCCTATTCTAATACCGATTAGGCAGGAAATCTTACTGATAGGTGTTCTACCACAAGTTTCTGTTTCTTTCTCGGTGACTCTCTTCTATTTTGGCGTAGTAAAAAGCAAACTGCTATCTCTTACTCTAGTACTGAGGTCGAATATCGTCGTGGCTCTTGTTGATGCCACTCAAGAGCTTATTTGGCTCTATTGGCTGCTGTCTGATATGGGTATTTTACATAAATCGCCTACTATTCTCCATGTTGACATCGAAGTACTATCCATATTGCTTACAATGATATTTTTCATGAGAGAATCAAGCACATTGAAACTGATTGTCATTTGTGCACTATCACATTTTAAAAAGAACTATCAAATTTCTCTCAACTACGTCTTCTGATCAGATTGCTGATATTTTCACTAATGCACATTTTCCTGAGTGTTTCCTTTATTTAGTTTCCAAACTCAAGTTGGTTTGCGCTAAATTACCTTGAGTTTAAGGGAGATGTTATATGTCTAGATTCATTGTATATTTACATTATTCATTAGTGTCTAAATTTATGTATAGTTATCTTATTAGTTTTTCTCTAGTTTTATTGTACAGTTTAAATTCATTGTACCTATAAATCTATAAATATAGGCTATTTATCATTCATTAATACACACAAATTCTCTCAATTTTGGAACTCCCTCTCTTCCCACCGTTTATCATTCTAACAGAATTCATGGTAAAGATGTTTATGTGAAGTTTGATAATGGTGGGAAGAGAGGGAGTTCCAGCATGGGACATTCTACTCCTAAGAAAGCACTTTTAATGAGGGGTGTGACTAATATGTTGCTCATGAGTCTCTCGAAGGATCGTGAAAAAACTTACACGATCTAGTGTATGATGTCACTTCTAATTTTAAGGGTGGTGTAGATTAAAATTAATGTATTAGTGACATCGATTGATGAAAGAAAAAATTTATAGTAGTACTATTTCATTTACACCATAATATCAGGTAGAGTGATAAATCGAGTAAATATTTACCATTTCTATCAAGGTGAAATTCATTGTGGGTTCATTTTTCCGTGTATTTTGGTCAAGTTTAGTATTAAACGAGGATAGAATTTAACGTGCAACATATTCCATGTATAGTAGCTTAATTGTTTTGAGTATTAGCTTGAGCTGTGAGGCTGTTATTATGTGCTGAAATCTCTTCCATGACATGAGCTATCTCTCTGCTGCTGTCGGCTTGCTAAGGGAGGGTTTTTGCATGGAAAGATTCTAAAACATAGCGGAAGATTTTCAGGGTTTTAGCCAGGAATGTGGGAAAACAAATGAACGCGCCAGGTAGGGGTCGAACCTACGACTTTCTGCTTAGGAAACAGACGCTCTATCCACTGAGCTACAGGCGCCTGCAACTCAGCATATTGAATATATTTTAATTATTCACTTTAAATATTTTAACTGTTGAGATCATTGAAAGTATTATTTTTTAATTATTCAATAATGTAGAATAAAAATCTAATAGTTTAGAATAAAGAGTAGCAAAGAAATTTTTTCATAATGGGTGAATCCAACAGCCTTAAATAAAGAGTAATAAAGAATTTCAATGAATGTTTGTAGAAACTCGCTAGTTCTTCAGTGAAATTAATCACTAAATCATGTTTCACTCGAGAATTCTTCCGCATTTATTAAACAAAAATATATAACTTGAAATTAAGCTTTAAATCAATAGTAATGCAAAATATAAAATTTATCAAACAATACTTCTTTAATCCTACACTTCTACATGATAATTAGGTTTTTTTTTCCACCCATCTTATTAAGGCCGTTGGATTCAAAACCGTTTCCACTTCTCTATTTTTTGAAATTTGAACCGAACCGGTAATAATTTTAAAAAAATTATAATTCTTCCATTATCATTTTGTCTATAAATGCCCACTCTCTAATATTTTTAACATACAATTCTCTCAACCTCTCTAATTCTCCCAAATAATGTCAAAATTTATGAATTTTTTAAAATATATCTTTATTTTAATTTTTAATTATTCAATAAATAATGTAATAGTATACTTTTTTTTCAAAAACAAATTCTACAATTGAAAATAAATAAAATATAATTTTTTATTTTTTATCTTATCTTGTATTAATTATTTTAGTATTATAATTTCTAATATTTTAATTTTTTTAAAAAATTGAAATGAAAATCGTGATCGAAAATGGGCCGAAACTGAATAATCGACCCGAAATTACTAATTCTAGAACCAAAATCAATATCGGCTCCCAAAATTCCCATTTCAATCCCAACGAAACCAGAACTGTGGTCATGCCTACATCTTATGAGCATTTATGGTGGCTCCACCATAAAATGAATTTTTTGGCTAAAAAATAAAAGTTGAAGGACTATTCTGGCTACAAAAAAAGTTGAGAGACTATTTCGGCTAAAATCAAAAAGTTGAAGGACTATTTCAGCGATTTTCCCTTTAAAGAAATATATAATATTTAACTTATGGACTAATTAATCTGTCAAAACTCCAGAAGCTCTGTCAAGTCTCAGCTAAGGATTAATGATTAATTTGGAATGTTGCTTATAAACCCCACAAGTTCATTCTTTACCCCTACAAAATCCTTAAATTTCACTTTAGCCCCTCCACTTTCTTATCCACCTTCGCCACCACCTTCTTCCGCTGCCGCCGACGCAGCTTTCCCGGGCGTCCGACGGAGCTTCCTCACCAGCAGCAGCACTGGTGCGCCGTTTGAGAGTCGAAGTGCAAGTTACGGCAACAAGAATACCAAGATAAATGCCAAGGAAAAACGGTGGTCGCGTGACCGGGAGAGTTATTTAGGTGGAGTTTCAGCAAATGTGATTTCTGTTTGTTAGAACTCCTTATTGTTATGTACTTGAGTGTGGTGGTTCTGATTTTGGTTCCAACTTTTTATGCAATGGAGTTGTAGGATTGCAAGGAGGTTGTGTATGAATGGACTTGACAATGCCGAAGTTGCCAAGGAACTGGATGCGTTGGCTACTATAACAAAAGCGGCAAGGAGACTATTTGCAAATGCATACCCTGCCTTGGAATTGGTATAGCTTCCTTATACCCTTTTGTATTTGCATTTTGACGTTTACTTTCTGAGTGTATTTTCTGTTGTATTATTGTATATGCTTAAGTAGATTTTGTTACCTCAAGGATTCCTTTTCAATGTCAGCATGCCACATGTTTGCTTACCTTCCACTCTTATCTGTCTCTGGTGAGCAGCAAACGCCTATTGGAAAAGTGAGAAAGTTCCAGAAAGATTCCACTTTCTAATTATTACTAGATGTCTGGTGTGCGAAAGTAAGCGATTTAAGTGCATTTCGCTTCCTTGTTTTGTATATGTTCTATGTTTCTTCTCCGAGTTTGAAGTTGGAAATATGTAGCAAATTCCTGATGTTGACTTCTCTATGAAACATGCAACCCCCCCCCAGAAGTGAAAAAAAAAAAAAAAGGTAAAATAACCATTTGTTTGATTACATAGCTTCTCAGTTTGTTCTTCATTTACTACTCCATTTACATCTAAGATGTTAAAGCACTAACTAGTCATGTGCGTCAGAGCCATTTGTAACCTTCAAGCCCAAGAAGTTCTTTATCCTTGCACAGAAGTATTTTACTGCTCGAAATGCTTCAGATTTTGTACGGAAAACATAATATCACAGAATTCTTCTGGTTTTGAAATATTTAAGAATTAAGACATAATAACGTCACCTACCTCAGTTAATGCTCTCCATTGTATGATTCTAGTGGACCTACTGAGTTCATGCTATCCCTGGTAGACGGACAGGTGATGTTTTGTATTTTGGTCCTCAAACGCAAGGCTAATATCCGTGAAATTGCAGGATATGTCCAAAAGATAACAGCATGTAAGGACATTGATGTGATGGAGGACTTGGATAATGGAAAACCACCCTGACACGACACATAGATGATAGATATAGTCTAGCCCAGATTGCATTGCTGATAAATTCAAGAGTTTGACGACTTATTATATCAGGATTTTGATATATTCCAAGCCTCCCCAAGTCATGATTTTTTGGCATTATGTAGATTCAAATGAGAGCTTCTATGGCACTCAAATAAGGATGGATTGTTTAGAAAAAGGAGCTATTGATGAGAATCAAATTTCTTCTTTTGAGAGTCAGAAGAATTCAAGAATTTATTCTTTCCTATTAACTCAATTATCATGTATGAAATTACCTTCTAACTTTATTCCTTTCTTTCGTATGCATTGACCAAAGTATCTTTGTCACATACAAGTGGTTGTGGAATAAAATTATTCTTATTATCTCTTATGTACTCGGATAGCATCAGATGTCCATGTTTTTTTACTTGATCATGCCAAACCTGATTCTTTTGTTGTAAATATTTAAGCTCAAGGCTTCTATTAGATCTCATGGTGGTTGAGAGTGGAGACTTGAGGAGAACCCTTTTGCTTTCCTTACACTAGCAACAGCTGTAAGTATGTCAAGAATGAGTTTTCTGGATGTCCAGTACAGCCTGTCAAAAAGAAAATTTTTTCGGATACCATCGCGTATGCTTTCAATAGACAGGCAAAATTTTTGTATAGTGCCTGCTTACCAGCAAACAGTAGAGGAGATGAGACAAGTATTCAACAAATATGACATCAACAAAGATAGCAAGATTTCGAAAGAGGAGTACAAGGCCATATTGACAGCCCTGGGAAAGGTAGATCTCCTTACGGAAGACGTGCAAAAGATAACTTTGAAGTTGCAGATTTGGATGGTGATAGATTCATTGATTTCAAAGAGTTTGTAGAAGTACAGTAGAAAGGAGGTGGTTTAAAGATTGCGGACTTGGAGAATGCGTTCCGTGCATTCAACAAGGATGGTGATGGAAAGATGGCCGCGGAGGAAGTTTTTGTGTCGTTGCAGAAACTTGGAGAGAGATGCAGCCTGAAAGATTGTGAAAGAATGGTGCGAGCTGTTGATACCAATGGAGATGGTGTGATTGACGTAGATGAATTCCCAAGCATGATGACTAGCACCGTAAAACTTAGTTATTAGATTATTATGTGGTTGTCTAAATATCTTCCGGTCCAGCGCAAAATGATTAGGAGCTGAATTTGCTATGCATATTCGAACATCTCATGAACTATTTATTTAATGCTATTAGATTCCTTGAAATTTTCCAGGCAGTGTATGTAATATTTAAATGTTATGTTGTAATTAAGTTACTCTGTTGATATATTGGCTAATTAGGTACATGTAATTATCCCCTCTGTATGGAAAAGCTATATATGTATTCCCTTTAATCTAATAAGCTATATATTCAAGCTGGCAGTGTAAACTTCAGTGACAGATGCTGTGCTGTGCAATTATTCGAGGGCAAGACAGATTTTGAAATGGGTTTTGCCCATCATTTTTTTTTTTTGAACGATAACTTTGTATTTCATATAAACCATATACAAAAGGTATATACAGTTAGGAGTAAAGACTCCTGCAAGTTTTCACCTATGGCTTTGCCCATCATCTTTTGTCAATCGTTCAGCTTTGACTACAGAGAGATTCATTCTTAATTTCTTAGTAATGCAGAATGTTGGAAAGAGACTTGCTCATGAAACTATAGCCCTTTTTGAAATGGGGGCAACATGCAAAGCACCAAATTAGTAACATGTAACATCTCTTTCTTGATCTGACATTGCAATTTGTGCCAAGAAACCGAAATACATAAGATATAGGAGAAGATGAAGATGTTCTTTATTATTATTTGTATAGGCATAAAACAAAGTTTGTTCACCATATGGGAGACCAGCAAGAAACGAACAACCCATAGACCAAGCATTCCGCCACTTCTGAGTTCTGAATGAGGTTAATTTATCCTATTATTTATTGGGTACATTGCAAAAGTTTAATTATTAATTCAGGGAATCGACCATCTGTTGCATAATTATTGGATGATCTTCTGAAATTTTCTAGTGGACAATGAATATACCATGTGAAGTGGAATCTCTTTCACCATGTAAAGATTAGGAAAATCCAAAGCCTAAACTAGTCTTGATTTTTGGATCCGTCGGTTGTTATGCTTCAAAACGGCTCAAACGCACATGTAATCTGCTAATCTTTGGAATAGTGCGTATACAGTAATTCCAGTTTTGTATAGAAATGGACTGCATCCATAGGAGTAATAGGACAAGAATCCTTTCCATTCTCCTTATTAAAAATACAAAATCGAATTAGGTACAAACTAATCGAATCGAGAAGTTAGTCTCGAGATAAGAGTAACCCAACAATTAAAGCCTACCTAGAAGCATGAAGTGTGGAAATGAACCTAATAAGTTTAATCAGGAGGTGAGAAAGTGTAGCTGCTTAACAAGATAAAATTTAGCAATGGATCCTATATGTTCCATGACAAATTCAATAATGAATGTAACAGACTTGAAATTTTTTATTTTACCATTCAACCATGGTTGTAATAGCCATAATCTTTCTAAATTTGTACAATGAAGACATATGTTGGATGAATCAACACTTGAAGCAACTTTAAAAGCATGTGTTAGCCAATGTTAGGCTATAGAATATGCAAGAGAATTTATCCCTTTTGCTTCCCATGTTCCGCACCACTGGTATTGTTTGATCGCTTTCTTGACTGGGACTAAATTGGAGCAATCTTGCAAGTCTAGGCTGTTTACAGCAGTTGGCCACAATTTGATCCATTTTAGAGCTGAATAAAGAAGTAATCCATAAAAAAAAAAACTCTGATACTACTAGAGAGTATAGGCTGTACTAACAATGAAGGCCATTGTACAGTTAAAGGAAAAAAAAAACTCTGATCAACAATTGTTTATTACAAGAAGAAAAAAATTATTTAAGGAAACAGCAGCCAATGTTGACTCTCCATTAGGCTAACACCGTTCTAGTTCCCAAGTTTGTTCTCTTTCCAATAAATTACTATCATGTTCCACTGTCCTCTGGTGTCTTATTCTAAAGACTCAAAAAAAAAAAAAAGGACCAATCAATTTAAAAATACTGGAAAAAAAAAAATGTAGAAATAGATTACCGTCCCACACATTGGAAGAGTAACTTGAATTCAGACTACTCCCTTCGCAGTAATTACGGTCATTTTGTCTTATTCATGAGTATTGAGAGAAGTATGATAGTTATTGAGAGAAGTAAAAAATAAGAGATTTTATTTATTTTTAATTATTTAATCATAACATAGAGTAAGTATGATAGTTATTGATAGAAGTAAAAAATAAGAGATTTTATTTTTTTTTAATTATTCAACCGCGTTGCAATAATCAATAACAAAGAATTTTTGCTGACTAATGAGGAAATCGAAAACGCGAAGTACACAAGGTGAGGAAGCAAGTGAGCCCTGTATAAATAGTGGGGCTTTGCATGTTGCCCTTGCATATATAGCAAGTGAGAAGAAACCTGGAAAGAAGTTTAGAGTGTCTGTCCATGGCATGCTTAAACATGTTCAACAATGACCAACAAACTTTCCATGCTACAATGGGCCCAAGAATCTCCTTCTCTAATGATTTTGCTGATACTCAACAACCGATCAAGCATGAAAACAGCTATAGAGAAGCACCAGTTTCCTCAGATTTCGAGTTCTCAGTCTCTGGTTACGACATGATTTCTGCAGATGAGCTCTTCTTCAAGGGTAAAATTCTACCAACCAAGACCAGTACTCTCAAAGATGAACTCCTTGTGGAGGATGATTACACGGATATGTCGCCGCGACTATCCAAGGGTATGAGCCGGTGGAAAGAGCGTTTAGGCCTCAAGAGATCTCACATCTTTCATCATTTGCGTAGGAAATCTGCTGATAAGAATAATGATGAAGTCCTCGAAAGCATTGATGAGACAACCACAACTTTGTCATTCCACAAGGATGTCTATGCTGCTAACATTAAAGGGTGATAAATAAATCCATTTGAGAGTTTAAGACCGCGTAATTCATGTCTCTTGAGATCAAGTGAATTTTTATGAATTGGTTTTTATGTCAAAGGTGCTTATTTGGTAGATCTTGGATGGACAAACTAAAAGAAAGTGGTAGAGGAATTTTCACATAGCCTTTTAATTTCTTTGTTGACAATGTAGCAGAACTAGGATTACGACAAATGCAGAGATGAGAGAGATCAAGATTTCTTGTTCTTGGTCTCTTTTGCTGAATGAATAATGATCGACTGTAGTGTGCATAAAAATCTGCTCTTCCATTGTTGATGTTATTGTACAAAAATAGAAGTGTTTTTAAGTTCCTTCAGTGTAATTTCGTGTATTTGTTCAAGAATCTGATTGAGGTTATAATACTCTTCTGCTGGGCTATTCCTTTACCATAGATTGGATCGTGTTTGTTTCATAGGATTTGATATTTTAAAAATTGGAACCACGATGAAAAAAACAGATCAAGATATACCACATCTAAAAGTCATAGCAACAGAGTCCCAAATGTCCCTATTGATAAGATACCCTTGAGTGAATACAGCCGATAACATCATGATGAAGTCCGTCCTCAGCTTTGCCTTCCGAAATTTATGCGACATTTTGTTAGGAAGAACTACAAATGAAATAGAATTTTAGAGTAGGCAGGTTGAGGAAAGGTGAGAACAAGTGGTTTTTTTTTTCTTTGATTCAATCTATCACCAAATAATGAAAAAATCAGATACCCAGTTTATAACCTTTTCTTGGTGAGAATTTGGCACATTGGGGAGCAACAGTTAAATACCATAACCAGCAAACAACTGCTGCAAAGAAACAGAGGCTCCCTTCACCGTACCCTTTCAAAGTGTACCTGTTTTCCCCAAGTAAAGCTTAATAATCTGAACTAGAATTTAGCACCATTCTCATTTATCACCAGGAGCTGTTAGTACGAGTTTAGGATCCGAGGTGAATTCAGCCTCAGCCCAGAGTTTCTGACAATATGCTTCTGTAAACAGCGAATTCTCTCCAAGCTTCATTTGTTGGTAGAGTAAGTTTTGGTTACACACTTGACAATGGGAATGAGTATAACTGTCGTTGAGATAACTGAAAAGTAAGTGAACTTTCATAACTTTTCAATCATCTAACAATTTGTAATACGGGAAGACTGGCAAAACATTTTCACTGTTGGCAAGCTCCTGTTAAAGGATGTCTTCCAATCTTCCATTGGTTTCCATCTTTCTGCATGCAAGACTCTAAAGACAGTGTACATTACATTGACAAGATTTCTACATGCATTTCTTTAGGAGTTGCCCATGGTGCTAAGACTTTGAAGAGTTCATCTAGGAACTATCCAAATAGAGCCGGCTTTGAGTATTTGTACCGTGTGCATAAGATAAGATATCAATTGTGCTCCCTAGTCTTTGTTTGCATGTGGAGATTAGTGAGTGTTAATTGATTGCTGAATCAAGCTTCAGACGTGAGTTATCTGTTAATTGATAAATGGGTCTGAATATTTGTAAAAGTTGGACGAATTGTGATAGGTCTTAGCTGTTCACGAGAAAAAGGAAGAAAAAATAATAATGCATATATCAATTAAAATATTAATAATATAAAACTTTCTGTATGATTTTACTTTTTGCCTTTCTTATTTTAGAATTAAGGTAGATATAAAAATTTAAGATTTTTGTCACTCTATATGGGGAAATACATGTGAATCTTAAGTCAAATTCCTTACTGAAATATATACTCCACTACAAAGAACCAAAGTATCTCCTTTTTTTGTGCTTTGATAAGCTTTGGTAATTTTGTTCAAGCAAATCACTTATTTATGTTTTCAAAAGCAATTCAACCAGTAGAGATAGAGGGAAAAAAGTAGTGTAATATAACAACATTTATATTCAATTCTCTATAATCATTGTTATAGAAAATTAGAAATGCACTTTTGAGTTGAGTGGTATGACATTGCTAAAAAAACAAATTTTAGTCACAAATCTTCAATAAATCGAGTATAATTGATAAATAACTCCAAATTAATACGATACTCATCAATAAAAAGATCTAAATCATAATATTGGAAATGGGTCATTTCCTAACCAAAACAAAAAAAAAGATGTAAGAAATGAAAAAAAAGGGGGGTAAATTACCAGAGAACTTGGTTGGTAAATGTTCGTATTACCACACTATAGTTTACAATTATATAATCAGCCCATTGTAATTTTTCATTTTCCTCATGAATAGAAAGTTAAAACATAATAAATATGTACAAAAATCTAAAATTTCTTGAAGTCTAACACTCCTGCTAAGTCTAGAAATCTCCTTGGCTGTAAGGGAAAGTTGTGTATTAAATTAAAATACATAAATATTCGTTAATTAAATACTAACTTTTTATTATAAAATTTTTTAATCTCCCAAGAATCATGGAAACATTAATTAAATATATAATATTTTATTTTAACTCAAATTTATAAATTCTATAATATAAATTAAATATTATAATATCTCTAATACACATATAAAATTTAATTTTGATCGACATAAAACTCAAAAGTGAATTATTTTCCATGGGAGATTTGTGAAGTACAGGGGGTTAATTTGGCGGGGTCCCTTGTAAGTTCCTCAAAAAAGAAATAGTCTTTGGCCGAAAAAACAAGAGAAAGGTGAAGGACGGCCGGCTCATGTTCAGACAACGTTAATTTCCATGCTGAAGCTGTTGCTTCTATCGAAAACGTGGACAAACAGAATCAAACCAGCATCGGGTTGATAATGCTTCATCGTTTCTTAAAATTTTCAATAGAAATATATAGTCCGTCACTCTCACCAAGTATTGGCCACTTTCATTGATCAATCAATCCAAGAAAACATACATGGAGCTCAAGCCAGGCCTTTCAGCTATCGTCACTGGGGGCGCCTCGGGAATCGGTAATGATTCTTTCTGGAAATTCTGCATCTTTTTTACGCAAAATTAATCAATCCCTTTTCAGTTCTTGAGCTCTTGAATGATTTAGAGTGTCATATTGGGAGTGTTTTTTATGATAAAAATAGGTAAAGCTCTGAGTTTGGCACTTGCTCAGAAGGGAGTGTTTGTTACGATCATCGATTTCTCCGAAGTCCGAGGAAAAGAAGTTGCATCCCTTGCTGAAAATGAGTGTGTCAAGTTTCACACCGGTTTGGATTTTCCATTGGCTGCGTTTATCAAATGTGATGTCACTAATTCAAGTGAGTAAAACTCTTGATGCTGAAATTCTTGTAGCAGTACTTTGTTGTAGAGCTACCTAATTCACTAGGTAACCGTACCAATTGCGTACCAAAATATACACATACATGCTATATTTGTTATTTTTTTCAAGAACGTAACGACTTGTATTCCGGTACTAGTAACTAGAGAGTACTACGTTAACTGTGCATTCGTTCTTCAGACTTCATAATTGACACGAAACACATTGGAAAGTAATAAGTAAAAGATTATGTTTTATTAGTTAGTATTAGCTTAAGATACTATCCCATTTGGGAAAATGCAAGTTTTCTAACCTGGTATATGCAAAATTGCCATTGAGATTGCAAATAAAACACAGAATTTGATTTCTACTTTTAGGTTCTGTCTTGATGCAGATAAGTGTTATTTATTTATTTTTGGATTGGGGGTTAGGGGTGGGATGCACAAAAATCTACGTTTGCATGACTTTGGGAGATCTCTAATCTATGTATTAAGTATATTATTGGCTTTTTTTTAAAGGGGATTTAGCTGCTGCTTTTGAGAAGCATGTAGCATCCTATGGAGGTTTGGATATCTGCATAAATAGTGCTGGGATTGGCAGTCCTTTGCTGTTCAGTGAGGACCAAACTGATGGCTCTAAATCTTGGAGACTCACTATTAATGTGAACCTTGTTGCTGTGATTGACTGCACTCGCCTTGCAGTACGTTTGATTTTCATTCTCTGTTAAGTTGAGTGATATGGAAATTTGCATAATTTATTGATAATGGAACCTTCTATGTTACCAATAACAAAATATTTTAAATAGGATGAACTGCCCAGAATCTAAATTTCTGCATATGGAATGTCGGAGGGATTGAAAAAGGAAATGCTTCTTGTATGGTTATCTGTTATCCTCTTTCTGAATGTAAATTTGTGTCCTTGCATGTGGTTGTAGTGTTTAGTAAGGGGTGTGCCAAGGGAAACTGGGGAAGAACTCTTACACTTGGGTGTCTCATTGGTGTTTTTCCACATGGAAGTACATAAGATGGCTTGAGCACTCAAAACTGAAGAAGTAGAGGGACTGATTTCTTGTTCAAGACATTTGTTATTATTGTGTGTGATGTAGATTTTGAGGTATTGACATATTTCTGCAAATAGTGGCTAACCATATCAGGCCAAGGTGTTTTAATTGGTTGTCTTTATGTAACCTCCAAATTTTGTTATCAAATTTATTGAGTTTGCTATAGCTCTTGTTTCTTGTTTTTCTAAAATCACTGCAGACCATCAATAAGGTGTTGATATAATCTTTTAGAAATATTTAACTTTTTCCGTTATTGATTCCTGGAGATTTTTAAATCATGGAATTCAATTTGGTGATAGTGGTATAATTATCTAGATATGGTTCTTAGATTCAAACCATGCAAGCTGCACGAAAGCCAGGTGTGATCATAAACATAGGCTCAGCTTCGGGGCTTTACCCAATGTATAATGACCCTATCTACTCCGCCTCCAAAGGTATGTTGGTTTTGGTTGTCTACATTGTCAGTCTTATACACATTTCAATTTGTGTAAGATTGAGAACTAGCTGTATGCTTTTCTCTAGGCCATGTAATTTTTTTGGATGCTTAACTGCACACATGCTTGGATTTTAATATCTCCCACTGCAATTTGTCTGAATGAGATATATTGTAGGTGGTGTGGTTTTATTTAGCAGATCACTTGTTCCATATAAGCATCAAGGAATCCGTATAAATGTGCTTTAGTTCTGCCCTGAGGTAACTCTATATCTTATTCAAGTTACCTTTGTTTGGTTATGATAAACTTGTATCCTTTCCACCAGATTGCAGTAGCTTTTCCCATTTTGGGTTTTTATGAAATAGTGCCACTGACGGTCACTCTTGTTAAATAAACTTTTACTCTTTACAAAGTTGAAAAAAGAAAAGAAAATATTACTTACCTTCTTGCAGTTTGTACAAACGGACTTGGCTGCAAAGGTGGATTCCAAATTTATTGATCGAATGGGAGGCTATTTGCCAATGGAAATGGTTGTCAAAGGTATATATACATGCAAACTTTTACTAAAAAAGACTCAACTGTAACTACAGTATCCATTTGATTATTTTAAGTATGCTAGGGAACTGTTTAGCATATGTCAAATTTATTCCACCCTTTTTCCCTCTTCTTGGATGTTGACTTGGATGAATATTTACCATTATCAGCTTCAGTATCTACATGCTAGTCATAATTATTGCATGCAATAACATTTAAATAAATGGTTTGTTAGAATATAATCACATTCTCATATTTAAAGTTTGCTATAAGTTTGTTCTCATATTGAACTTCCAACTTTGCAGGTGCTTTCGAGCTTATCAATGATGAGAGTAAAGCTGGATCATGTTTATGGATCACTAATCGAAGAGGAATGGAGTATTGGCCATCTCCTCAAGAGGAAGCAAAGTTCATTATTTCTTCTTCAAAATCGAGAAGACCAGCTTCATCTGTGGTGCAATTTAATATTCAAATTCCACAAAATTTTGAGAAAATGCAAGTATATGGATACTCAGTTTCTGTTTATCAATTTTAGTATCCTAGAGCCTCCTTTTCATTATTTTTGGGCTGGATGATGTCAATTTATGACAAAGGTAATTGTGGGTACTAAGGGTTAAGCTCACATTGTGTGGATTTTAGGAATAAGAGCATCAAAGGATGTTGGGTGACAGTAAAGAAAAATTATGTTCTTTTGTTTATATCATTAGTGGTCAAACAATGAACGAACTGTTATGATTCTCCATTCCGTTATGCAGTCAAATTGTACCAATATCAGCATTCCTACCAAAGAATTTAGTCATTCTCCCCACCTATACTTATTTGAGCATTAATATCTTATACAAGAAATAACATGTTACAGGAGATTTTAAAACCTGCTCACTGATGATTAGTTTACCACTGATATTCAGACCCTAACAAATGGCCCAAAAAGGTCAGGAGACAGATGTATTCAGATGCAAAGGTGGTCTCGATGACTTGGTAGTTGCCAGTGGCATGAATTGTATATCTTGTTTTTGTGATACATTAGACATTGCTACGAATAATTTTTTTAATGCTCTTTTAAGCCGTTAGATTCAGTGTATTTCGATGTTTCTGGGGTTTCTTCTGCACTCCTATAATATTCTTCTAGTTCATTCGTATGCTATTTTTCACCAGTGCTAGCTTTTTTATGTTGCACTTACTGTTTATTGCTTGTTAATATTATTTTGACATGTTTCCTTCTGGTCCTTGGTCTGTAGAGTGGTTCACACCCTCAGTCACAAATTTCGTAGTGCTACAAGCATAGTGCGCACATCATTGTCTCTACCAATCAAATCAGACTATGTGCTTTTGAAAATCATTTATGCTGGTGTTAATGCTAGTGATGTAAGTATTTTCTGTTTGACGTGTGATGAGATCATTTATATTCACTTGAAATGCAAAATCTGTGTTGTATAATTTCGTTGTATTGGTGGCGGGATTCATTTAAAGAGCAAGAAGGAATTACTTGACTTAATATTTTAAAAAAACCATAATTGCTATTCCATTTAACTTATGGCTGCTGTATCAGATTAGTTGTCTAGATGTTCTATATGCAAGAGAGGGTATTACAAGGATTTATTCATCTCCTCTCTCTAAAGTTTTTTTCGGTTATTTTTCAACACTGTTCATGGTCCTTTGTTCTATACAGTGGCCTATGAGCTAGATATTATAAGTAATAGGCAGATGTAGGGTTTCTATCTTACCTTTTTATACTTCAGTTTTGAGATGTCTAGATCAGTAAATGTAATCCCATATGCTTTTAGCATTCGTATATTCATGTAATTTCATGTAACTACGAGCCACTTTATTTGGATGGTCCAGTGCCACTTTCTAATCTGAAATAGTTATGAAAGAAGGATATAGTTGAACAAGTGGTATAGTCTTCATGTCTACATAAATTCAATTGTCTTCCTAGTTTCAATTTTCCTCGTAAGTCATCCATGCTACTTTCTGTTGTTCTACTTACAGTATTTCTAAGCACGACAATGTGAGTACATTAGTTCATGCTGGATCAACATTGTGCTAATTCTCATTTTTCCTGGCTTGACATATTTGCTTAATTGTGCCTTTTGTAACAGGTAAACTTTAGTTCAGGTCGCTATTTCAGTGGCAACAGCAAGGACCTCGCCTCTCGTCTTCCCTTTGATGCTGGATTTGAGGTGTCTAATCAACCATATAATTTTATGGATAATATTAGTCTAATTCCTATGAACATAACAGATCAATCACACATTCAGTAAAATATATGAGCAATACTCTGATGAATTTTGCTGCCTGTGATTCTAATGTCTCTCTATCACTATCCAGTGTAGAACCTTCACACATTTATCATTTCCTTTTTAAGCTGATTAAATGCTGAATTCTGACTCTATTCAGAATTTCAATTTTCAGGAGATTAGGTGAATTTTTACACTAGTTTCATTTCTCTGTGTGTGTCGGTGTTTACATGCAAACATGTGTTACTTTGCTCTGTCCTCCTCTGAGGCTGCAAAATTTAATTACTAACTAGTACTTCGAACTTAAAAGGTTTCTTGCTGGTCAGAAATGTGTACTATCTTTTGCTGTCATCTTTGTCCTAAGAGTCGGAAGAGAGCATAATTTTTTTTTTCGTGTGTGTGTGTGTGTGTGTTTGTGTGTTCATCTCTAAGAATGGATGAGAAGCTTTAAAAATCTCTTGATGTATGATTCAACTTAGACTTTGCTATAGGAGGATGTGTAGCAACCTGTCATTCGGTAGAACCTGTTTTCATAAATCTTCTTATATTTGCTTATATCTGAAATTTAATCTTGGTATATTGCAGGCTGTTGGAATAATTGCCGCTATTGGTGATTCTGTTAAAAATCTAAAAGTTGGAACTCCTGCAGCTATTATGACTTTTGGAAGCTATGCTGAATTCACAATGGTAACTATCTTTCTATTTACACCATGTGGTTCTTCTATGGTTAAACAGATCTCGACTTTAAATGATTTTTCACCTTTGTATTCACTGATGTTCATCATTACAACATAGGTACATTTCAAACACATTCTTCCAGTTCCAAGACCAGATCCTGAAGTTGTTGCCATGCTTACGTCTGGACTCACAGCCTCCATTGCTTTAGACAAGGTTTTTGAGCATTCATTTTCAATATTTGTTGCCCAAATTTCCTTTATAACTTATTGCCCTTTCAAGATCTTATCATGCTATTTGGAATTGGACATCTACTTGTGATCTACAAGAGTCTCAACTTCTGTAGTGCTTTACATTAGAAGACGTGAATACATGCTAGATCAGATGTTTATTTGACTACTAGACTAGCTTCTCAATTTTTCTCTCTTGGATGGTGTCAAGGCAGCACAAATGGACTCGGGAAAAGTAGTTCTTGTCACTGCAGCTGCAGGAGGGACTGGCCAGTTTGCAGTTCAGGTACAGGATTAGATACTTTCTATTTCTTTTAAGTTGACATATCATGGATCAAAAAGTATTTTTAAGGAAACAGTTCGAAGTATTGTGATTGCTTCTCCATTCTTCTTTTTCTTTTAGTTTTGTTAGCTGAACACTATGTAGTTTAATGTTGGATCCAGGACACTTTCAGTGTTGGGTTTATTAGTTTGTTGTGTGATAATATGCTGTCTTGCACTCTGGTATCAAGAGGTGGTAGTATCCATAGTATATTTTCTCATAATTGTCTTTTCATACTTTTGTTAGTTAGGTGTCTAAAACTGAATCACTTGTTGATGCACAGCTTGCAAAATTAGCTGGAAATACTGTTGTCGCGACTTGTGGAGGTAAAGAAAAGGCTACACTTTTAAAGGATTTGGGAGTTGATCGAGTCATTGACTACAAAAAAGAAGATATAAAAACAGTATGTCTCTCTCTCTCCCCTCCCCCCCAAACAAAAAAAAAAAAAAGTTTTCTAATATATAATTTATGATATAATTTAGTTTTAGAGCTAAACCTAGTGTTCAGGGTTCATTTCAAATTTATGATTTCACCATTTGTTCTTTACTTTTGTGTTGATTCTGGCATTTAAGTGATAAGTGCTTCAAAAATTTTCAGTTTTTGCTTAATTAACTTCTTTGCTAAATAATTTTGTCCCGTATGATATTTTTTTCTCTTTCTTGATAACCATAAGACTAGTCCAAAGCCGAGCTTGCCTAACATAACTATATAGTAAAGGTATAGTATGGTGGAGCAGATCCATCAACGCAAGTAAAATAGCTAAATTCTTCAGAATCTGATTCACTAATAGAATACTATAGAGTAAACTATTACTTTCAGTTCAATAATTTTTTACATTTCGTATTGGAATGTTTGCAGGTTTTAAAGACTGAGTTCCCTAAAGGTGTTGATATTGTATATGAGTCTGTTGGAGGTGAAATGTTTAATCTATGCTTGAATGCATTGGCAATCTACGGAAGACTGGTTGTGATTGGAATGATCTCTCAGGTTTGGACTTATTACAGGATGTACTTTGTTGTTTTGTTTCCATTATGAGCCTACCATAATCTTCCTCAACCTTAGGCACACTGCTATCATTAACTTATAACTTGTGATTTCAGTATCAAGGGGAACATGGATGGCAGCCATTAAATTATACTGGCTTATGTGAAAAGCTTCTATCAAAAAGCCAATCTGTGGTAAGTAAAGCCAGTATTTCCTTAGTAAAGTGACTTCCTTTTGCTATTTTCCTAACGTGATCATTTTTATTTCTATCGATAAACATAACAATTGATATTTTAATTTAGCTGCTACCTTCAAGTACCTGTCAAATTAGCACTCGTTTAGAAAGCTGAGCTTCCTTTTGTCCTTTCTAGACATCACTTGGGATGGTTTTCCTTGCAATTCACAATTGCGTGATCTAGGCCAATATTGTATGCATCACTTGTATTTTTCAATTGCCTTCAGGATATTGTGCTTTGATTTGATCATATGATGTTTTCAGGCTGGTTTTTTCTTGGTACAATATGCTCATTTTTGGCAAGAGCATCTAGACAGGCTGTTCCACCTCTTCTCGGTGGGAAAGCTGAAGGTAAGTTATTTTATTCTAAGCATTGTTGACACATGAAACTTATTCAAAATTCCTAGACTTCAAGTTGATAACCAATGTGTTTTACAAAAATTTACTGGAGGAACAACTTCTGTAATTTCCAAGGATCTTTTATCGGGTGTTTTTCAATTTCTTTCTTCATTTTTGTAACAGGTTGCTATAGACCCTAAAAGATTTCTGGGTCTTAATTCGGTTGCTGATGCTGTGGAATATCTTCATAGCATCTGGTAAAAGTGCTGGCAAGGTATGACTTACATCATAAAAGTTCTCATCTCTAATAGTACATGAGTTGATCTCAGTAGTCTTAATGCAGAAAACATTGCAGGTTGTTGTTTGCGTTGACCCTAAATACTGTGAACAAGTGGCAAAACTGTGAAGGAATGCTTGGCAGGTGCTTCTCAGACTAGTGTTATAGAGCTTTGCAGAAATAATTGAATGTGGTATAACAAGAAAGTGTGCAATTAATCTGGTCGGATGTAACTCTAATAAGCATTGTTCTCGTGTGAATGATACCAACTCTTGCCCACAATTGCTTGTTAAATTCTGGCATCTTTTGCCCTTATCAATCAGTTTTGTACTGTGTTTGGTCCTTTTTACAGTCTTCTAAGGCTCAACTCCACTTAGAATATTTTGCATTCTCTAAGGCGTTTCTTTGTATTTTGGTTTTTTGGTTCTTTGCATGGAAGCTCGTATGTGAATGATAATCATACCAACTTAGAGATACATTACCATGCAAAACAAGTACACCACGTTTTTCTTTTAAAAAAAAATGCATGTTCAAGGTTCACAAAATGCATGTTCAAAGTTCACAAAATAAGGAATATTTAGAGAGCTCAATATCATAGTTTTCTCTTTTGGGAGTGGATTTTAGAACTAGTTTGGCTAAACTAAGAAATTTGTACAAAAATATTGGATAAATTCCACTCAGTGCGCCAGAAAAAGTCAACTCCCCATCAGTTATTGTTCCAGAAACCCTCTTTTTGCCCTGCAAGAATCGAAAAGCACCTCATTTTTAATACTCTGCACCTAATTGGATTGGTCAACAGAAGAGAAAAATAATCTGCTAATAAATTCAGAAACAAAATGTATGGAGACAGCAGATATTATTACATGCCATAAAAAGGGAAAAGAAAGAGAAAAGGTTGAAATTCATGTGCAAACTTCTGAAATGTCTTGACCTGAATTTAGGGACAGCACAAGTGAATTGTGGATTTCTGGGCACAAACACAAACATGCTGAAAGTGTACAAAAGCAGTAGTGGTATGTACAAAATGTATGGCTCCGTTTAGACAGCTAGGATATTATTTTGAATTAGTGTCTAAGGTAATGTATGGCTCCGTTTGAAATGTGTTCTCTAACCATTTATATGTACATCTAAAACTTCCATTTTGCATGTTAACACTACAAATGTAAAATGTAAAAGTTTTGAAATGCATGGAAAGCTAATTATGTCAGAATTTGAAATGCATAGACATCATTAGAGAGAATTGAGAAATATATCAATAATAGTAACAAAACACACAAGACACATGTTACACCAAAAACTGTCTCTCAAGAACGTCCTTATATGGTCTGTTTTTTTGTATTGGAGTACAACCTCTGCAAAAGTTAAGTTCCTGTGTGGCTGTATGTACATTAAAAACAGGTACAGATGAAGAAAGTCCAAGTGTAGTATCCACTCCAAGGCTGCTATAATTGGCCGGATACTTTCTTTTTTAGTGCTAAGCAGTTGCACAAATTGAAGCTCAAATATGAACATGTAAAGACCAGAAATGATAAAGCATTGTTCTATTGAAAGGCCTAAGAGAGGATCAGACTTTGCGAACAAGAAACCACTGAAAAATTTGATGTCTTCAGTTTTCAATTAGATAGATGGTGATCATATTCATACCATTAAAAAAAAAAAAGTTGCCATCTGATTACTTCTAGCAGGCATTAGAACTCCAATTTAGTTGTCATATACACCTAGTAATGAACATATATTAAAGAGTCAAAGCCTGAACACATATATTAAAGGTAATTATGCTTGCTTACTCCGATTAGCAGGAACGACTGGAAAAGGCAGCTGGTATCTGCTATACCATTAGTTGTTGCTATCTTCAGCTTGATTTACCCTTATAATGTAGACCTGAAAGCCCAATTGGGTAACTATTAACATATTAAAAGATAGATTAATGTAATTGAAGTTGGTGAGAACATAAAATGCGGAACAATATATTAACATGATCAAGATTGAGATTGTTAGTTTTACTACTACCTATACCAAGTTATCAACTAGTGGCAGAAATGAAGAGTAAGCATGTGCAATGCTTATTTGTTGTTCTACTTCCATCCCTTGTAAATGCAATCTCTCATCATTTAGAGAGTTTCACTTCATGTTAAACATGAGATCTTTCATTTAGTTTTATTAAGCTTAGATGTTATTTTGTCATGCTGCAAATGGAAGGACATGAATCTTTATTGAGCAATCATCTCGACTCCTGACGGTGTAGCTATGGAGAACGAAACAAATGTACCTTAAACTTTGTAGGCTCAATTAACTGGAAAACCAGGGCATCCCCATCAACTAATTCATGCTCAATGGAGAAGCCCCTCCATCCACCACTAAGCCCTGTTTTCAAAGCAAGGTATTTTGTGTCATATTCCTCTTCTTGTTCATCAACCAAGGTAATAGTTTCATCACGCTTTGGAAGGTATGTCTTGCAAAATTGGACTGGAAGACCCTGTTAGATATAAATCATTTTAAGCATTATTCTTGAATTTTGATACTGACATATATGCTATGACCATCGAACTGATTGAGGTTAGATGTTTCTGGTTTTGAACTTACCAGCCAAAACCCACCAGTAACATGTGATTGAAGCATAGGCTTGACAAAGCTAGGGAAATTAGGATCTAAACCTGATTGCAACTCATCTGCTTTTGCTATAGCATACTCCCTGTCTTCATCTGAAGCATAAACTCTATTTGATAAATCTCTTCTCCTATAGTTATAACTGAACATTCAAAAGCCAATAGAAATTCAACAATCAATCATGGCATTAGAAGCTACACCAAAAAAATCAAGAAAATCTGCAAACAAACCTCCTTGGCCTCCCTAAAGGTTCAACAGGAATCTGTCAAGAACCAAAAGATACATGAATCACTGCACACTCCCCAGAGTTCTTCAAATCAATTAAAGAATGCAAGCAAGCAATTCATTCTAATAATCATAATGCAAAATCTAGCACCCAAAGTTCCTCTCCCGGGACCAAGTGTCATAAGAGCCATAATTACAGAATACGCAATATTTTCTGTTACGTGGTACGGATACAAATATGAAACACATTAATTTTGACAATTATTCATCTGATAAAAATAGTTGGAAGGGCAATCTAACCTCCTTATAATTAGGGGGAGGTTTGTCAGCAACCCGACTGGATCTTCTCACAGAAGATGGGTCCACCGGCTGCCGAGGTACCCTAGGCTTCACCTTCTTCATCTGTTCACAGCCATAAAAAAAAAAAGTATTCCAAATGAGAAACAAAAAAGAACCCATAGCTAAAAAATGGCAGGTAAAAAAGAATCAATAGAAAGAAATGAAAATAGAGAGAGAGTGACAGGAGAAGGCTTTGGGCTAATGGTGGTGTGGAGAGCTTGAGAGAGCTTAGTGAGATTAAGCTCTTCAAGTTTCTTCTTGTTCTGTTCCAATCTCTCAAGCCTTCTTTCTTCATATGCTAATGCCTTTTTTGAAACCACCATTTTCTTTTCTCTCAAGTTTTTTGGAAGAGATTTTTGATGGGAAGTTTGAAAGAAAATAGAGAAGAGGAAAAAGATGAGATTTTGGACAATGAAATATTCTCAAGAATCATCACCACCAGACCAGCACTGCTTCAACAACAGTTTCCTGGGCAACTCTCAGTCAGCACTGTACCATATTTATGGCGGGTCCCACAGTGGGATTTCGAATTTCAAAAGTTCTACGTACGGTCGAATGGGTGTATACTATACGCTGCAGATTACTAAAACAAATCTACTCTTTTTTTTTTTGCAAAAAAAAAAAAATTTACCAAAAGGAAAAAGAAAAAAAAAGTATAATTAAAGGTTGACTGCAGTTTTGGCTCGCATCTGATTTTTTTTTTTTTTTTTCATTCATTCATTGAATTGGTGAAATGGAATGTCTAAATTAATTTTATAGTAATAATATCTTTATAATTATCTTACATATTTTATATTAAAAATTTTACTAGTTTAAAATAATATCTCAATAATATAAGTGAAATCATGCATTAGATTTGAGCCACTTATTATGCCCAACAGCCGTTCATTAATTGCTTAATAATTATTGGGCGACGGTAATATATTCTTGATTAGTATAAGTAGCGTGTATAGAAATTAGTTAAATCTATGAAATATAAAATTAGTAAAAATAAATGTTACGCTCACCTTTCCATTTTGTTTAAAATTATTGTAACGACTTTTGATATATAATGTATGTGATATAAAAAAGTAGTTAAAAAAATAGGTTAAAAAATAATTAGAAATATTATTTAGAGAATAACGAAATCATCTAAAACATAACCGTATGCAGCATTGCACTTGTTGCATGAGAAGGATAGCCTGCAAGAAGTAGAACTACAATATGGGAAGATATGAAACTTTCACCTGATTCTGAAGATTAATAACCAGAAAAAAAAAAAAAAAACCCTAGAGAATCATTATGATCTTTTCTTAAATTTCTAAAAAAAAAGATCCAGGCACACCCACATGTGGATGATAGCCCAACAAACTAACAAACTCAAGCTCAACTCTGGAAATTCAATTTAATACAAGTACAGAATTCCAGTATCCAGAATCCAGCTCAGAGCACTTCAATAATACTTGCAAATAGTGCATACTGGTAAATGGCAGTAGAACAATATCTCACACAAGAATCAACTCAATTCAGTCAGTTGACTACCTGCCTTACGAAGCTTCACAATGGCCAAATCCCAGATCACAAATCCTCTTGCTGGCCAAAGTTCCGAATCATTAGGAATGTGGTGCACAAAAGGAGCACAAGAGTATTGATCAAAAGAATAGTAAAATGTTCGGCAACATTTACCAAATAAAGATTTTTCTAATATTCAACGAGGTTTACATGTGTTAAGATTGTATTACTACATCATATACAAAGCCAGGTATTCAAATACTCGAAACTACATCTGTGTTTGAATCACAAGAGATTTCTTGTATACATATTTAAAGCCATAGGTTGAGAAAACAGTTTTCTTTTAGTACACGACCTTTGAAATGCAAGAACAACAAAATTAGTATCATCTAAATGTGCACATCAAACACTTGTACAAGAGCATGCAACAAAACCTTATGTACCGTCAACAAAAATTTATCGAAGGCAAGAATCAGTATCACTGGGGCCATTTCCTCTCAAGAATGGCACACTTTACAGATGCTCGAGGCTTCTCATTCAAGTTCTCATCTTCTCTGTCACATGAGGTAATTATAAACAGGTCATTAATACATTTGGAGTTGCTTGTGGTTCAAAAGAAAGCCCCATGATTGCTTCGTGAAGGTATTTCCACACATATCAAAATTCTTAGTGAGTTCCTCCAAGATGAATACTTTTTGCAGCACAGCAAAGTATCACAAAAAAAAAAACTTGGCAGCATGCTAAACTTGCAAGCTTCATGGATTTCCGTGAGCAAAAATAGTTCTTCTGCAGATTACCTACACGTGACACCCTCACAAGGATGCTCATGCAAAATTGATGCTTTGGTGTAGTGGTGCTTGCCGGATAAAAGTTGGTCAGCCATTTCAGAACCTTAAAATCAAATTCTAACAGGCATGAATGATCTTGGAAGATGCTCATTGTCAAGCAAAAAAAATTCTAAAATCTCATACCTTCTAGTACTTCAAACCCAAAACCGTCACTGGTGTTTTCAGATTGATCTGCCACAGGAACATGGTCAGATTTTAGCAGTATCTGGCCTTTTTCTTGAAAGTTGTGCTGAATTTTAGGGACATCAATCAAAGAACAGTCTGCATACTTCTTTCTCCTTTTACGCTTCCTATTATCCTGCTCAGCAAGATCTTCTCCAGTTCAAGATTTAATAAAAACAAAAGGGATTAATCACCAACTACTTGGAAAGTTTATTGATGAACCAGATGAATAATGAATCAGAGGGAGAACAAATACCAGATTCTGTTGTTTTTCCAAAAGTATCCATGTTCGTGAGGCAAAGTGCTGCATTTACTACATCTAAACCATGTACTCTCACTATGTGTACCTACAGGCGTAAACTCAGAGAATTAAAAGGTTTTGATTCATTGTGAAAAGATAACTCAATTGTTAAGAATAATCCACCAAGGAATTCAGAAAGCAAAACTAAGTTTACATAATGAGCCCAACATAAAAGGAAGCCATTAACTAGGAGACCATAACTAACAGAGTGTGTTTGACAAATATGCGTCAAGTAAGAACTAGGAGTAAAATGGCAATAATTCCATTCAGTCACTGACGTTATAATAACAGTCTAAATGGCATTAATTATTCTCCATTTTTTCTTTCCTCTTGTAAGCAAAATTATTTGGGTTCAGTTAAAGGTTGGAGAAATTTAATGAATCCCAATCCGATGAGAGAACATGACGCAATTTGATTTTCCTTTATCTCGCTATTTTCATATTCTTATTTAATCCTGTATGAGCTAAGTAATTTATTAAGTAGGGCATTTTGTTCATTTTACACTACTTAGACAACAGGGTGCTTTTTGTAAGTTCCATAGTACAGTCAGATAGAGTAGCATGTTGTCTTCTGTTATTCAGTAAGCAAGAAAGACTTATTGACTATGGAGAACTTCTGAGGAGAAGTTAGTCCTCCAAGGCTTCTTCCATGCTTTGAATCTGCCTCCTCAAGCCCAAACGTCGTAGTCATCAGGCTATAGATCATGAAGGTCAGCCTATGGCTCTGTAGCTACTTCTGTTTGCTGGTATTTTATTATTATTATTATTATAGTTACTTCTGTCTGCTGGTATTTTATTATTATTATTATTATAAAAAAAATTTTAAGTTGCAACGGGATCACCAACTGGAAGAATGGCATAGGACCTGTCATAACCGAACTTCCTAGAGTCTTTTTTCCCCTATCCTTCAAAGTCCATCAGACATGATTTGTAGGGGAAACTACCTCAAGATGGTAAAGACTTATCATATTTATCATTACTAACATCTCATACAAAAAAGGAAACCTTTTGATGGTCTGGCCAAGTCGCAATGCTCCAAAACCCAAATTGGACGTTGGAGATCTTGGCCATGCACAAATGTTTGTGTAAGTTATGATATTATGGTTCAAAGATAGCCGAATTGCTAAAGCAAAAGTGGCTTCTATGAAGGTAATTAAAACCAGTAATACACATAGCAAAGTCATTAAGCATCCGCAGTTTCAATAGAAGCCATCATAAGTCAGGAAAGAAAATTTCCATACATCAATGCAACTGCTGTCTCTTATAATAAGATATCCTGATTTTAAACGCTTATTTATTGAATCAGATATATTCTCTCCTATCTGGAGATTTCAGACCTGTCCAATATTCAGATCTAATCTGATACCTCTAAAGGCTTGTCGAAACTGGATCCACAATCACATGCTTCTACCAAATTTTACCCATTGATAACCTATAAATGTAAACTAGAAGGGTTTGGGTTCCATTCTCCAGTACAACTGGTATATTTTGTCTTGGATGCATCATGTTTTATATCTCTGCTACAGTCCATATTCATTATCTCAGAAATTATTAATCAGCAGCCAGACATATGTTCTTAGACTAACTGAAGACAATAAGCTTTCCTTAAATTGAGATGTGTCGATTTCATCATAAAGTTAAATTTGCAAGCACTACTAATCTCCAACTGAAATAAGAACCACCAAGTTTCAAAAAATTACCTGTAACTTGCATGGTCCAATCAAACGAAAGATCAAAATATCTCCCTTAAGTAGTCTATGAGACGTAGAGAATCCCCTCCAACCAGCACTCAATCCATTCCTACCTATAAGATATGTTGTCTTATATTCTTTTCCCCATTCGTCCACTAAAATAACAGTGGAATCTTGACTTGGCAGATGTAAGGTGCCGAATTTCCTAGGAATAATCTGTGAAACAGAAGGACAAAAAGGAAAAACAACAGAGCAGGAAACAAAAAGGTTAGCATTTAGCTTACCAGTCTGTGAATCTCTTTAAACAGGGAAAATTCTGCGGCTTACCAACCAAAAGCTGTAAGTGACATTTGAAGGGAGCATACACTTTAAAAAGTAAGGGACTTTATCCTCCAAACTTGCCAGAACTCCTCTTCTTGCTGCTCGCTCCATAACAGTAAACTTAGATTCCACATCATCATATATGTCATTCATCCCGATCCGCTTTCGCTTAATGCTACAAACAGGTCACTGTCTTATAAGAAATTTCAAGAATCTTTACAAAATTCGACTTCCAGGGTTAAAAAAGGAAAAAAGACAAAAATGTAAAAGCACGAAGGCAATGTATCAAAGGTCATCGGAGTAGAAATTCCAACCTTCTTGATTTGTTTGCAGTATCCGAGGTTACCTGATCAAAATGCAAATTACAGTATCATAAGTTTGTAATAAAGATAATACCATATTAAACAAGTAACGACTCCAAGCATCCCATGCATACTGGTGAAATTTCTCAATTAGCAGTTCACAACAAAAAGAACATGTTAACCAATGTAAATAATGCCATTAAAGCTTCAGGCTATGGACACACATCTCATGCGCATAGATTATAACTCAATGCAGAAAGTATTAACTCTTCCTTTTTCCAGGATCAAGGAGGAAACTGTGTGATGCACATAACAAGAATGGCATGCACATAGCTAACTAGGGATAATAAATAATTTCTAGAGAAAGACGTGAGCTTTTTAGGTCACTGAGATCAAATGACAAATTCAGTCCAAGAATCCTGATTTGCATAGTGCAAAATAAAGGAAGAGCTTGAACACAAGTTACGCAATAATCTCTACAGAAGTAACAGAGCCTCTTTATCCCAAGTATCACCAGATGGCAACAAAATGATGATAAACAAATATTTACAGACATTCAGGACAAGTAACATGAGAGATCCATGTAATCAAGTATGTATGTGATAGAATACCCCAAAAAAAAAAAAAAAAAAAAAAACACGGATTGATCATTTTGAATCACTAAATGTAGACATCCCGCTTTCTTTGGTTTGAAACAAAATCACGTCCATCATATTAGTTCATCGACAATAAGTTATCTTCATTTTGCTCTCTGGATTACAAGAAACACTTCTTTCCACTCGGTCTTTTATGGATCATACAAGAATCCGTGTAGTACAAATTGACTTCACTACAGAAAAGTGGTTCCATGCTTGACCTAAAGAAATTTCAAGAACACGGTGCACCCAAATTTTCCAGATAAATCTTTCGATATTTGAAGTACTTAATAAATTAAAACAAAATAAAGTGAACCCGGAACACAGCAGCATAATAGCTCTATAAATTATCAACAAACTAGGACAACATCACTTGCGTCTTCACACCATTTTAGGTTTTTCACATAGTAATAGGAAAAGACAACATTAATACATACATTCATATCCAAAGAAAATTATCCGCTAAAATACAACAGAAATACAAAAGATATTTGCATAGATCCATAAGCTAAACGGAATGAATACCAAAAAAAAATGCTTAGAGGAAAGAGAAAAAGAAAAGAAAAATTCCTACTTGTTTGCCTTTGGATTTGGGAGTTTTGGGGTTTTCTGAAACCACCTTTTTCTTCTTTTCCATAGGCATCTTCTTCTTCTCCTTCTTCCATCTCAATCAACAAAAAAAAGAAAAAGATTATAGGAAAAAAAGAAAAAAAGCAAAAATTTATGAAAATGGGAGTAGAAGGGGTCCAGTAAATTTGAAGAAAACAGAAGATTGTTGAGCCAAACTTACTCTTGGTTTTGATGTTGGTTCTTTTTCAAAACAAAATTGGTACTCAGTCTTCTCATAATCTTCTTTGCCTTTCAATTTCTGAGTTTCCATCTAAAAATGTTACTACTACTACTACTCCACTACTCTAGTACTAATTTGTTGGCTAATCTCTGGCGTATAGATTTAGAGGGTTTTATGTGATCGATGGGGAGGCGAGGGGAGTTTGTGATTCAATTGGAGGTAGCAGCCAGCAAATAAAGACAGTATAAGACACAACCTTTCTTTCGCTTTGCTATGTTAACAAACGTTGTTGTCCTCCTCTACATTTACTCCTCTTTACTTTTGATGATAGTGTGCAGGTGCTTTTTGGAAAATTTTTGGGTAGATTATGTATCTTGTGTCATAGTACAGATAGGAAAATTAATTTAGAATTTAAAAATAAAAATAAATTATTTGAATAAATAAAATTACAAGATACATAAGGTAATTATAATTTTTTATTTATTTAAGAATTTTTCGTGCTGCTGCGATTTTTTATTATGTTTCCGCATGATTATACATTTTCATTTATTTAAGAATTTTTCGGCAATTTTTCATTTTGTTTCCGCACCTACTGCAGTATTGGCATTTCTTCTTAAAAAAATAGCAACGTTTTACTATCCCTTCAAGTGTTTAAAATATAAGGAATTGTATAAATTTTATAAAATTTATATAATACATGTGTGTATTGTAAGTATATTTATATGTACTCCATTCATGAAAAAATTTATTACACGAAGATTTTATCAAATATCATAGCAAATGATATTCTTAAATCGATGAGATTTTATTATTTTTAAATAATGATTTATTAATTTATTTTATTTTTAAACATACAACTTTAAATGATAAAATTTCATTAATTTAAAATTACTATTTAACATGTCATTTGACAAAAACTTCCCTATGTAAAAAAGTTTCTCATGTCCATTATAGAGTTGTGAACTCTTTAGTTTATAAAATTTCACATCATTCTATATTATCTCCTTTACTCAAGTAGAATAATATAATCTTATAAATCAAGAAGTCCATGATAGTAACGCACCGCCTGAGTATCCGATTAGGGAAATTAGCAGAAATAGATAGTCGTAGTAAAATTTACACAATGTTTTATTTTGCTTTTCCTGGTTAAATTATGCTAACAGAAGACACAGAAAAACAACTTAATAACATGTTAACAGCACATTAAACAAAAATTGGAGATAATACACTCTTAACAGTTACCAAATTCCATCTTTCAAGTTTCAACTCATCCATTAACACTATTTACATAAGTAGGCAGATCATGTGGGCATCAAATGCAGGCACTGAGACGACGTACCGTACCCAAGGCATCCAAGTTCCAACTCCCTTGAACCATATTTAGGGATACAAGTTGATATTGGTTTTATAGTTGCAACCTACTGATGTATCAACGACCACCCTTCTCCAGTCCCTTAGCTAAGTGCCATATGCATTCATTAGCTGCTAAAATACTTGGCCTTTTGTCATCAGCAACATCATTCCAACAGATGACATGCTTCACAGCCTTATATACCTCACTGTACAAGTACCTGCCGAACAGACACTTCATTCAAACCCAACAAAGTACCAGGCATACAACTTCGCTTCTCTCAGACATCTTGGAGATAGCATACTAAAGACTATTTTACAAAACATCGTTAGAAGCTTTAGTTCAGATAATCCATACCCACATCAAACCCTATCATAATCTTGAGCGACGTATAAATTTGATAGCATTCAGAGGTGAACGCCTAGAAGCAGAAGCAAATGGCTGGCCATTCAAGGAACCAGAAAATTTAATATCCCAACCTTCAATGTTCTTTGGCACACATGCATCAAACAGGACTTGGCCAAGAACACTATGTGCATTTATCCTTGGGTTTGTACAAGATGGTGATTTTTCCTTCCTGTGCTCCTCCAGCGAAGACCAAGAATCTCTACAATTTTCATGTTCCATTGAGCTTGGTAGGAAGAAGTGGTCATCTGGTCCAACTGCAACTCTTCTAAGGCTTTGATTTGAGTTAACAGCTGCATTCTGGAGGTCACATATCAAATCAGAAATTTCATCTGGCGAACCCCCCAAGTTACCACCAGTTTGCTCTCCAAGTCTCTGGATCTTATGAACGAAAATTGAATTTGACATCTCAAGTAGATCTGCTACAGAAACTCTGTACTGAATTGGATAACTACTATAATGACCTGCAATAAGGTTAAAACAAGGTCAGTATAATTGAAATATACTTAAAGAATAAAAAGCAAGAGGATAAATTAGAGCAGCATGAACTAGCAAAGTGGAGTACTTCAAAGGTGATGGAACTCTATGAATCATTCAGAGATCTTTGTGCTCCAACCCCAGCTACAGAGTCGGGACTCGGGATATAGTGAAATAGAGAACCTTTTTTGTTTGTTGTGTTATGTTCTTGCCTTTTTTAAGCAAGATATATATTGGATACCCACCATTGCTGCAGGATTCAGCACAACATGGGTAAGAACAATATGACCCGTCTCTCTGAGAAACTTTGTGTATATGCTCGTATGAATATTTGAGCATGTCTGGCCAACTCCTAAAAATTTTCACTTTCTATAGACAAGATTCACCATTTTTTTAACTTCTGGCTCTGGATAGAATTATAGAAATGATCTTTTAATGTGCAATGAAAGCTATTCCTTGACATCAAATGTAGGCCAAAGGTTATGTTAATACAAATTACCATTTTAACAAGCCAGCAAAATGGTAGATGTGATTAATACATAGAAAACAGAACACATGAAAACAACACAACGAAATACATCACATAAAACCATTGTTTTGTGCAACATGTTTGATGGAGGCAGAAAGCTTATTTCTAGCGGACATAAAACACATTAACTGAATTCGGTATCTGATACTGAAATTAGATAGCAGTAAATAGTTTGTAGACTGACCAACATGAGGGGAATTCCTCCACTTCATGACTTTCACAGCACCTCCGGCATCTTGCAATCGCTGAGAAAATTTGCATATGATGGGACATGGAGCAACATCATCACATTCTGAGCACAAAACAAGAAAAGGGGTGCCCAAGCTCTGCGCAAATAATCAAAACTATCTTAGCAATAATTATTAACAGCATCAAGTCAGCAAAATCAATGAATTCACAACTTGCAGAGGTCCAAGGTAACTAAGAAATATACAACTGAGGAATAAAGACTCTGCCAATAATCTGAGCGTTGTGATCCAAATCTTGTGATAAATAGAGCATCTAGTCCAGAAGTGACGCATTTTGCAACCAAGGACAGAAGCTTAGATGAACCAGGCATTTTGGGGATAGAGCGGTTGATAGCATATCTAGCACCCAAATCACTGGTAAAATCAACAGGACCAGAGTCGAAGATCTGACCCGCAATGCAACTTCTAATCAATTGAGTATCATCCTTTCCATGCAATCAACAACTACTTCATAAGTGGAATATATGCTAAGCAATACCTATGTTAGAACCTTTCAAAATAAACAAAACTTTCACAACATAAAGTGTAAACCAGTTTCAGATAACACCCATACCAGACTAAGCTGCACTTCACATCCTCCATTGATAATCTGTGTAAAGTTTAAATTAGTTACACAAAAGTCGCCAAAGTGAGAAAAAAAAAAAAGAGATATCAGCAGTAGAATTTAGTAGGATTGAATTACGACTGCACTTCTCTATTTTGACTAATAGTCCTCTGTTCACTGGAAGACCAAAGTTTCAAACACCCTTATCAGAAGTCATTGATCGTGTGCATCACAGGTAATTAAAAAACAAACAGAAAACAGGAGAAAGAAGCAATCAAGAAAGAATAAAAAGGAGAAAACAGAAGGAGGAGAATTATGAATTTTGGACCGTCAGTATGTTCACCTGAAAGACCTTGTACAAGCAAGCTTGAGAACCACCAGAAAATGATGGCAAGAACTAGAGGACATGGCTTTAACCTTAGCTCCTACATTCAAAAATAAATATTTTCAGCCCACAAACTAAGTAATAATAAACGCAACAAAACTGTCTGAAACCAATCAGAAATTATTAGTTTTCATTGGCATTTTCAATTTGGAGAGGAACCCACCAAAAAAATGATAAAATACTTAAACAACGAGCCATTAAAACTACTACACTCAATAAAAGAGTGCTCAACTAAATTTAGAAACATATGAAAATTATTTCATTCTTAGGTCTGGTTAGTTCTTTAACTGCGGAAAATTCTTACATGTCATGGACCCATGTTAGTGCTCAACTCAATACATGATGTGTCTCAACAAGGAGCCATGTAAGATTTCCCCTTGAAATTGAATATATACTTCTAAAAAACAAGTGCACAAATGCTTTTGTATTTTTTTAAAAATTTTTTTTTAAATATAATTATATTCAGTTTTCTTTCTTTTTTTTTTTTTTAAAAAAAAAAAATCTACCATCCCCTCCACCCTCGAGTCACCCAAACCCATTCGTCTTGTTATCTAAACTGTACTTCGTAGTCAATTATAGGCTGTTTTCAATAAACTGTCAAGACCACCTCTACAAAATGATAAGAGAAGCTGACCTGAACAAGCTGACCAACAATACAGAATGCAAACGAAGTGGCCTTCTCAGGGATAAATCTGCAAAATTCATTTCAACAAATCTCATCAAATCCCTATTTCAACAGTGAACTTTTTACAAGTGAAATTAAAGAACTTTGAGCTTACGGATTGAGGAAATCAGCGAGGCAAACGAGAGAATTCCAACCAAGCGATGAATAGAGATCAGTGAAATCATTCAATTGAGTATCTTTAATCGAGGAGGCCCACGCGAATACTGCTACAATTCCTTTAGCATCCAGTTTAGCAATGTTTTTGACCCAGTAAAAACTTCCTCCTCGGCCGCCTCCACCTCCTTCGCCATGGTTGCTCAACGACATATTGGTTGGAGAGAGGTTTCGTCAGAAGTTGCCGCCCGTTGGGGATGGTGAGGTGGTGCTGGTGGTGGAGGATTGTTCGGTGGGGATGGCGTAATTGCCAGCGCAGACCGATACACATCAAGCACACTTATCGAAAGGAAATCTTTATCCTTCCGAATTGTGACCGGCTTACGACGTCGTGTTCTCGCTTGCACTTTGGGTATATACGTAATTATAATATGATGATGTGGCAGGCTTGGCTTGTAAAATTAGTTTGATATTGTTGATTAGATTATTTTTTTGAAGAAAAAAAATTTCTCTACCAAATCTATATACTCCGTGTCACGTTGGTTGGGAAAAAAAATTTTAAATTTTGCTAAACGATACAAATTTCTTAAAATATTATTATTTTCTTCTAATCATTCACAAGTCATTACAATTATAAATTGGTTCCGATAATATTTGTCATAATGAATTGACAAATGGTAATCAATAATTGCGAACCGTTGGGGTTTGAATAATTCTCACCACATGACCATTGATTAATATTCTCATGTGAGAAAAGACACAATTTTATGAGTGTGTAATTAAAAAAAAAAAATAGTGGAAATGTTAGAAGTAAATAAGAATTATACAAAAAAAAATTAAAAACATTATAAGTGGCAGAGGATGGAAAGAAGTAGTGGGTGAAAGGAAATTATGATTGATTACATGTATAATAAATGTATCAATGCAAAACAAAAAGTAACATACACCAAACATACCTCTCTCCAAGCCTTTTTATATAGGGGTGTTTATGGGTTGGGTTTGCAGGTTGACGAGTTTTTAGATTTTTGGGTCTAAAAAATAAAATCCAACCCAACTAATATAGCAACCCAAGTATTAATCGGGCGAGTTTTCGGGTTATTTGGGTTAAAAATTCATATTAATAAAAAAATTTAAAAAATCTAAAATTACAAGATTATCCATAAAAATATATTTGATTATGTAAAAATAAAATGATTAGGTCATGAATTAAAAGGAAAAATATACAGTATGATAAATTATATATTATTTCAAGAATGAAGAAATGAAAAAAATATAAATTAAATGAACTAATTAGGACAAAAATGAAAATTTAAAAAATATATAATTAATTTTTTTTGGTTTTCGGGTTGGATTGAATTTTATTTTTTAAAACCCAACCCAACCCAACTAAATTCGGGTAATCCAATACAAATAACCCGATAACCCAACCTATCTAGCCCCAAATTCATTGGGGTTGGGTTGAATTTTCGGGTTGAGTTAGATTTGAACACCCCCATTTTTATATAGTGTAGATGGATAGATATCTAAACCACATTATAGAGGACAAACTCGGATTAGTGTTCATATAAGTTGGCTAGGTTGAGAATGGGCTGAACAAACATCAGCTGGTCTTTGAAATGAAATTTGGATCCAATCTAAAACCAGCAGCAAAATTTGTTGGCTTGCGAGCTGAGTTCGGCCCAGCTGAATTAAATTGACTTTCCACCAATGTTGTTGTAGTACCCCTTAAATGGGAAATTATTACATGGATTATGTTATGGACCTCACTTTATCCATGTTGATTTATATCACACAATTGGGTGACATGAGGTGATATTTGTTGATGTGCATTAACATGGGTCAAGGAGTCCTTGGCATTAGGTTATGAAGTGATATTTGTTGATGTGCATCAATATGGGTCAAGGAGTCCTTGGCAATAGGTTATGAATCAAATCTATGTAAGAATTTTTCCGGTTGACTAATTGATGCCTTAATTGATGTACAAACTCTTCAAAATAATTGGAAAATTCTACTACCCCATTGATAGAATCATCTCATTCTACTTTAAAAGTTTATATAACACAATAATAAGTATTTTAAAAATTTATACTGTATAAACTCTTAAAATTAACGAGATAGTTCACTCCATTCAACGGTGGAATTCCCCTCCAAAATAACCATATACTAGTATATTGTTTGCATAATATAAACTGACAAGTTCTTCTTGGTAAAGCTTGCTTTCCTCGCCTGTCCAAGACTCCAAGGGCTATCTACGTACATGGATTAGCTGATTTTACGCATTATTGGGACAATTTCTCTTCTCTCTTGGGTCAAATTCAAACCCATACTTACCGTGTAAAGCATTAAAAGAATTAAACATTATGCATCTATGATCCATTTTGGGAAAATATAGTAAGCAATAAGCAATTAAACTAATAAAACAATTAAAAATGGAAAAAATTCTATAGTTATTTTTAGGGAATTATTCTTCTGTACTTTAAGAACTTATACAATACAATACTATATATTTTAAAAACTTATACTGTATAAATTTTTAAAGTTAAAAGAAATAATTCTTCAACAACATTGGAAAATTCCCCAAAAAATGGTAAGCAATAAGCCTGCCTGCCTGCCGGCTAGCCATGCATCAGTCAAGGCACTGAAGGCAGCTCTTATAATTTTTAACTTGATATCATTTGGACTATTCAAAACTATTTTTTTTAGACGGCTATTAGAGCTAAATAAGCTATTCTAACGAAAAAAAATAAACAAATACTCGGTAATCTATTTTCTTTTTACATCTAAGATAAAGTTTAAGGAGATGTAAGTTATTTTTCCTTTTTTTTTTATAAATTAGTACATACCATTCACATATTTTAATACTCATAATATTTTTAACCGATGAGTAAGAGATTGAGAATAACTATAATTAAATTTAAAAAATCTTTCATATAATTTGATTATCTTATTTAACATTTGATAATCTATTTTGTAGACTTTAGGATCGCCTCCTCGGATCCTTCTTTTTTAAAAAAATTTCTGGGTAGGGTTCAGGAAACAAATATTAAAACGCTTTCAAATCCCGAGCAGAGCAATGTGAACTGATGACTTTCGAGTTTGGAAAATATTTGGATAATTCTGGTCTATAGTTCTATTTGTAAATATTATAGTATATATTAAATGTTATAAAATTTATGATATCAATTGATATAAATAATATTTTATAAAATTTAATTTTAATCACAAAATTTATAAATAGAATACAAAATTAAATTTATTGTAATATTTTCCCTCTGAGTTTCAATCCCCTTTAGAGTAACAGAATTGAGTTGCTAGTAAAACCAAAAATAGCACAGATGCCAATGTAACTCAGTACCGTAATTCTCCTCATCCTAATCAGTTTCGTGAAAAGAGAAAAATTAAAGAAGAACAAACTGTGAAAAGTGGAGACCAAACTTCCTTCTTCTTTCACTTAATTACTACTAGTACTGTATTAATTACGCTCGTACCATAGTAATTAACTAATGAGCAACATTCTTTGTTCCATTTCATATTTATCTGTGTCAAGTTGTAATAAAGATTTTGGCATCAGATCCAAAGCACATGGAAGTCAGTCAGATTATTAGAGGAGTAGCACAATTAAATCCATTAGTAATTCCAGCAGGGCACGTGCAGTATATTCTCCAACATGGCCCCTCCACCTTTCCTCCCTTCTCGATCCATCCAACCTAATATCTAAATCCTTTCACGTTACTAAAACAAACATGTGTATTTGAATGTGTACAAAAGGAGCTTTTCTTTTAGTTCTAAAATATAGTATATTAAAATTAGGAAAAAAGGAGGAAAAAAGGAGGATCCTCCACCCGTGACATGCCATCCTATGTAATTAATTGAAATTCTATAATTTCATTAGATATTATATTTTAAAATTTATATTAAATATAAATTTAAAAAATAACGTGATGTTATATACAAATATTTAAAGTATAATGTTTTAGTATTCTATTAGAATCATAAAATTTTCATTCTTTCATTTTTAAACTTTGAAATGTTATAATTTTCAAACGATTACTTCTCAATGCACAGGCTGCTACATCTTGTTTTTTTTTTTGGTTTCTTTGGGCTGGAGGAGCCTACTGTTATGTACTATTAATTTAGGAAAATTTTACTGTTCCTTTTAGGGAATTATTTTCTTGTTTTTAAATATTTGTACAGTACAACACTATACGATTAAAAAAATTGTACTGCACAAACTTTTAAAGTTAAAAAAATAGTTTCAAAATAGAATTCCCCATTAATTTAAGCAGAACCAGATGCCTTGATCTAGTGATATGCTCTTACTATAATATTGCACCTTCATGATGAAGTTTCCATCCACTGATTTTTATTTTATTTTTTTAATTTATCCATTCCATCCTCCAAATAATTCTAATACAGTAGTACATCAAGTTGTATTTGAATGTCAAAAAAGCATCAGATTGAGGTTTGGCCGTCCCTCTTAAAAAAAAAAAAAAATCTACGAGTGGTTTGCTAAACATTCACCAAAATTGCGGTTACACTATTGCCTTCAGCATTTGCAAATTTGCCAAAAGCAAATTAAGGACAAAACTATCCTAATTAAAGCTTTCAAGATCCGGATCACATTTCCGGCCCCCACAAAATATGAAAATACTAATGTCCTCACACACATACATCAAATTTTTTTTGCAAAACGATTATTACAAGCCGTTAGGTGTTTGAAAAATAATAGAACTCAATTACTTTTCAATCATTTCAACTCTTGTCACATCCACCTAACATTATAGAGTGATTAACCAAAACTTACTCTACATACATACAATCTCCCTCTTTCCTTGACAATATTTATCTATATTGTATATAAAGTAAAAAACTCACTTTTGATATCTTCACTTTATAAACTTTCCTTTTTATTCTTTTTAATATATTAATAATATTATTTTACACCATCACTAATGACTATCTTATATAACTTCCTCTTCTTTTTACCTTTTTTTTTTTTTTTAAATCATACACATAATTTATGCCTTCCACGGATGTGAAATAACATTGCAGGGAAACTGTGGGCTTCCAAATCAAGTGCAGTACAATACTTCCAAATGCAATCATCTCATGATAATTGCGAAAAAGAAATATTGCAAAAACTGGGTTCAAATTGCATACATAGTGACACTCATTTCCAATAAACAGAATGAAATAAGTCCAAACAAAACAAACGTTTCAATTCCATTATAAATGATCATAACAATAACTACCAAATCCACCCGTCCCCATTCCAAATTGTTTCTCTCACACAAACATAATTAAGTTGCAAGAAAAAAGCAAATGTCTAAGTTATATTAAAGTAATGAAAAATTTTACTATCCTTTAATTAGGAATACTTTAAAAAGTTATATAATATAATATATTATAAAAAATTATACAGTATAAATTTTTAAAATCAACTACATAATTCTCTCAAGAAAAATATAAAATTCTCCTAAATTAACTGTCTAGTTGATGTACACCTTTGACCCTCACATGTCTAACAAAATAAATTTGTTGAGTACTTTTGCACACACCATAGGCTTGAAAAAAGCAGTACCATAAGTCTAATGCCTTACCATGCAATAATAAAGGTCAAGGCTGATGATATTGTCACCGCGCAAATGTTAATGTCCCAACATTTGAGCCGTGAAATAACAACAATACTCCCCTCTCTAATGTCTTTCTCTTCAACAGAGAAGGGGCAACATTTGAGTTGTGGCACTAACATCATTAAGCAGATGAAATCATATCAAATAGAGAATAGACGGCTCAGAATTAAATGAATACTCTAAAAACTAAAAATGGAGAGAGAGTATAAGTTCTTTATTAGGGATGGTTCCTATACAGGAGGAGGTTGCCAAAGATGCTTCTTAAAATGTGGCAGTGTACTCTCAATAGTAACAGTCACATTAGGACACAGTACAATTCTCAATGGCAAGTGGAGCTCAAGGAGTCCAGCTTCTTGACATAAAAATGGAAATTCACTGTACAAATGCGATTGATAGCGACGACAAATCGTTGAGGCTAAACTATAGCCTATAACTAATTAAGCTTAATTAAAACAGTCACACAATTAAAAAAGAGAGACAACACAGTTGCCTATGCTGTGCCTGTGCATCCTCATGGACCTCATGTAATGTTAAACATAATAATTCTAATAAATACTAAATCAAATCACTAATATATATTAGAGAAAATCGATTTCAATAGAATATTATTATACTTTAAAATTTATTATATACAAACATTAAAAAGACGTGATATTGTAATATATATAAATATTTAAAATATAATAACATCATACCGTAGTATAGCATAGAATTTCTATTCTTATATATTATCCTCTAATCTTCGATGATTTGAACTCTCGATAATTAAGGCTTCAACCGTATCCAATGGTACCGACCCTCCAATGGTACGTCCTTCACTACATCATAGTTGTACCTAAACCATAAACGAACAATCACCGGTGAATGATCAGCGAGCAAGTAGAGTACTACTATCTACTATTCTCCTGCCCCTACTATGACTGATTTATGACATTTATTATGACTTTCATTTCCTCTTTTGGTACTAATATTTGTATTTTTAGCAAATTTAAACATGTGAAAAAGGAAATTCATGAAAGTTAATGAGTTTTCTATTTCTTGATCTTCTAGTTGTAGTAGTTCTACTTACTTCTCGGCGAATCGTTGATGCTCTTGCTTTTCAAACACGGCGAAGAAATCTTCGAGCTCGGCTGCTGGTACAGAAGACTTGATACGAGAATTTCTCGTATACGAAGATTTCTTCTTTGTTGTAGATGATGATAGCATCAATTCTGCGGATTCACTCTACTCCGCAAACCTCACTTGATGATGGACTCCTTTCTCTACTGCTGAAAAACAACACAAAAAAAAAAAACACCTTTAGTAATAACAAGAAATGAAAGTAAGTATATATATATAGGAATTTGTAATTATTTATTGGCGTATTGTATACCTGAATTTGGTGATATTGAACGTGGAAATTTCCGTTTCGGAATCCTGTAATTCAACAGTAAAAAGTAAGTAATTGAACAATTCAGAAGTCGAGCAATATAAAATATAAAATTTTAAATTTGAAATATAGAAAAAAGCTAATGCTTAGCGAGTTTGAATTCAGATTCTACCTTCAGATCTGCTGATTTTATATTCTTCTCCTCCGACGTCGTTGAATTAGCCGTAGAAACCGAGACCGAATTCTCCGGCGGCAAATTTACCAGCAGCAGCTCAGGAGAATCATCATGTTCATAAACAACAACTTTACGTCTCTTACTGGAGCTGGTAACCTCCTCCTCCTCCTCCTCCTCCTGAGAGAGACTACTCTCGTTTTAAACATTCCGCCGGTCCCGACGACCTCCATCGCCATCTCCGCCACTGATTTCTCACACTTCTTCAGGTACTCTCCCATACTTTCTCTCCCTAAACCTCTTTCTATACTCGCATAAATTTACATATACTTCCGTGTATGTACATATAAATACGATTCAATTCGTACAACCGTCCCCTCGATATTTATATCAAACGCATACGAACTGCACGCACTCACACACACACTTCACACAGTGGAGTGATTCTCTTTCGAGGACGAGGGGGGAGATTGTTGAACTTGGATAGAGAATCAATTAGTTAGAGAGTAGGGGTAAAATGGGGAAAGAAAAGGAGAGAAACGTGGATGTGATGTGATCGGACGGTGGAGATTAGATTAGACGGTTATGGAAGCGAAACAGAACATGTGGTCCTAACACCGTTACGGTGACAGGCACATGGGGATGCCGTTAGGAAATTTGATTCTTTTTTTGGTGTGGGGGGTGACGCGTAATATAAATGCCAAATTGGGAGTGTGACTGGCTATAGCCCGTAATTACGACCGGGAATCAAATGTTGTGGAATGAGTCTTCTCTAGTTGGGTGAAGAAGTACAGGGAAACTTTATGATGATTTTAAATGGTAATTAATTCTTAACAGTCCCGTTTGAATTTTGAGACTTCAGATTATTATAAGTATTTCAACTAACTTCAAGGTTCAACTTATTTAAGTTAGGAGATGTTTAATTCGGAATCATAATCATAAGTGAATCATAAACTCAACTAATTTATGTTATTTTTTTATAGTATTTATTTGATTTAAATAAGAAAGTAAATTTTATTATATTGATGTGTTAATTTATTTATCTAAGTTATTAGTAGGAAATAAATTAAAATTAAAATTAAAATTAAAATTAAAATTAAAATTATCTAATACCTTTATTTTCATAAATCAATAGTGATTAATTAAACAATATTTATAAATATAATGAATTTTAGTTCTCATTCCTTATATTCATTATCATAAACCAAACACGTCCTTACTTTGCTAATCCATAAATCAAATTAATCTAATGCGCCGGTCTATAAACGATAAATCCAGTTAATTTCTCAAAATTATAATATTTGTACCGCTACTACTCTTCTTTTTCAAATTAAACTCGGCCAATCACCAAAATCTTGTATTCATAAGATGTTAAAAAGGTTCAAGTATCTAGAATTCTTACCATATAATTTGTTTAATCGAATTCGTATGTAATTTGATTAACAAGTACTTTTTTTATTTTTTATTTTATGTCTGTCCCCAATTGATATATGAAGAACAGATCCAACTCAAAGTAACGAACTTATATTACTTTAGAATAAACAGTAAGCTAGAATTTAACAAATAGTGGTGTTGATGAAATTTTTAGTTTGTTGGCTGAAAAAAGTGAGGGGTTTTGTTATTATTTTCTGTTTTAAGAGATGAAAAGGGCTAGAGAAGAGCAGTACACATAGGTTGGAATTTTACTTTCAAGGAAGCAACAAATAGTTAGGCAGGTAATGAAAAGTAGTAACAGCTCTACAGGCCAAGTTCAAACTGGCATTTAGCCACATGAACAATGAAAATCGTACTGTGGGAGTTGGACGGGAATCTCGAAACTGTATCATTACAGTACATGAAAGGCTTAAGAGTTAAGATAGAGAAGACTTGACTCCTTGGATTGCTGGCTTGCTTATGTTAATTTCATGGTCTTAATTAGCTCAACCCACCTAGCAAGGCTTCTAATCAATATTTAATATTGTTAAGGGAGATGAATATCCAAATCTTTTAACCTTTGTCCTCCCCCTCTTCCCTCTAGTTCTGTCTATGTACTTTGTATTGTTCCGGACATTCTTATTTGTACAGGATCTAGTCTATTTTGAAAATTTTCATTTCGTTCTATATTTTCAAGAATAAGTTTTACTTACTCGTTTTTCAATACAAAGTGAGTGTTGATAGATATTGAAATGACTAAAAAATAATAGAATTTTATTATTTTTTAATTATTCTAATGATCCGAAATATTCACTCCGTAAAATTTTTTTCTATTTTCAGCACCTTTGAAGTTGGTTTTCGCTTACTATAATCTTCTAATATCTGTAAGCCTACCAATTCCTACTTCCTATATACACACTGTGTTTATCCTTTTTGGCCTATTACATATGGTGTTAAATGAAGTTTCTTAGACAAGGATAACAAAACAGCAAACATTAATGGAGAAATACCGCGTCACTGTCCTTATACAGCAATGGACATCTGCCCTTAATAAATAGTTATAAAAATCTTATAGTTGTATCCTCCATGGTAGCTGTGTTACGCATACGCAGTTCAGGTTTCATACAGATTACGTGCAGGCTACTCTTAATTACTAGTACTACTATACTACTTCGTTATATTAAAGTTCATTCAGGTTATTATGACTTCTTTATAAATTGCCATGAAGGGGCTAATAACAACTCAACAACAATTGACAGGAAACAGTTTCAAGTTTGGAATGCAAATGAATTACAGTGTTCATTTGTATTGAGAAGGTTGTCATTCTAATTTCTATCTAACTAATTTCACGGATATTAACTCTACCATTCATGATGACTAGAAAATTCAAGTTTGTTTTATGATGCTTTAAGAGGGTAGATGATATCTATGCAGGTGTATAAAGTGTGTCTCGTTTTAGAGCAAGTATGGGTTACTCATTCTGTATTGCGAAATATGTATGATAATTGTTGAAATGACTCAAAAGTATATGGATTTTATAAATTTTTAATCCTTCAACGGTCTATAATATTCATTTTGTACTGCAGAATGAGTAGTAAAAAATTTTCGCCCATTTTCTTCTCTGCAATTAATCTTTATACAGGCATTTAGAAGTTGCCTTGACGTCTCCAAATTCATCGAATAAAAAGGAAACATTAGACGTTCTGTTTGGTTATTTGACTACGAATCAATACGAGTGTCTTTTTAAAATAAGATTGTGTATATATTATGAAATTCTTCCCGTTTCGGATTATTTATTTGTCACTCAATATTTCATTTTTGTCACACTTTTTAAATGGTTTTCACTTATCCATGTCTGACCATTATTCATTAAAATGAAAGAAGAGATTACTATAGAATATAGAATATAAGATCCACAAAAATCCCTTACTAGAGTTTTACCTGAATTATCATGTAATTCCGAATATGAAGTCAGACTCCACTCAATATAGTAGTACTACTACTCTTTAAACTAATATTTATGCAAGACTACATATACATACTCCGAAAACATCTTCAGATTTTAACCGATGCCAGGAGAGTTCCCCAGGTTCATCATATATCAGACCACTACCCTCCACTCAAGCAAATGATAATGAGACTATGCTCTACTTTCTTTTGTAAGTTTTTAATGGAACCTATAAGTTGGGACAATTTCCAGGTAGGCCGTAGACATCGGACCACACTGGTCCTAATTAAGTTCCATTTTCAATTTTGTTTTTTTATGATTGGGAATTCATGTGGTCCTATTTTTTATGTCTAGATCTTATTAGTGGTAGCATGGTATCCAATATATGATATTTTTCACAATATAATTCGATGATACTTTAGTTTGAATAGTTACAGAATCTTTTGTTTTATTATTTGTCTTAATTTTCTATCTCACATATTATATGCATGCTGCGTGCATAGTATTATTTATAAGGTCAGAGTACAAATAATAAATATTTAAAATATAAAATAAGATGTTAACACATGTAATAAGATAGAAAATTCAAAACGATTTTAATGTCATTTATAGATGTTTAAAATAATCAAATAACAGTTACTTGTAGTTTTTTCTATAGATCAATAGAAGAAGTAATTTAGCACTGATGAATATAAATTATGGATGTCAAGTGACTAATTAGTTTGTAGAATTAATTAAACAGCACATTTAGAAGATAGCTAACTCCTTATTGCACACTCACCAAGATTCCATGAGGTCTTAAGCAAATTCTATTAACACTGTGTTGATTTTTACTAATAAAACGTATTAGCGATCGTATTAGACCATTGCGCGGCAATTGAAGTTAAGTTCTGGTGAAGAAAACCCAAATGTATTTTTTGTTTTCTTCTACTAGTTATCTTGAACTTATTGACTGTGTAACTGCAAAAGCTCCTCCATTCGAAAGTTTACCAAATTAATAGTCATACAATCTTCTGTCTTACATCTTATTTTATTCTTTTTCATCCTACCAAATAAATTGTTAAAATTTTGTAAAGTAATTTTAGTATAGTAATCTTAACAGTTCATTTTATAGTATAATAGGAAGTAAAATAGAGTGTGGGATAGAATACCTTTAACGAAATTAATCCAAGTGATGTTAAGACTGATAAGAATTTTTTGTCCCACACTCTTAGCCACTCATTGTCATATCAGCAATAAATTGTTCAAATTACTTTACTAAAATTACACTACCTAATCTTGATAATTTATTAAATTATATGATAAGAAATGACATAGGGGTAAAACTAAATATCCTCTGCCCTTTAAGACTCTTTATTTCGGCCAGGTAAGAACATTAATACTAGCATGTACATCTTTGTCAAGGTAACAAGTTTGTCCTTGTATGGGAGGGTGCCTAAAGACGATGACAAATGTGAAATGCTTTTAGCTAGTGGAAAGAATTGAAGTTATGAAAATGAGAATTTTTTTTTTTTTTTTTTTTTTTTGTAATATTAAGAGGCAAAAGAAATTGAGTTGGTAGCAATCAAACTCTTGTTCTTTCAGAAATTAAATTGTCTATTCCTTTATATGGACTTGCGAGAAAGGAAAGTATGGATAGAAAGATATGAGATAAAAAGAAAATGTTTGGGGAGAAAACCATAACTCTCTCTAAGAGTTTTAGTTGGAAATAAAAGCACACAAAAACTATGGTAGCACATTGAACAACCCAACTTGGAGAGAAAATAATTCTTCTTCATCAAAATTTTTTAAATTTTCATATTTGTTTGTAAAAAAAAAAAATCATAATTTTCAAATTTGAAACAGTTTTTTTTTTCTCAAGGAAAAAAAAAAAGAAAAAAGAAATTGAAGAGCAAAATTCAAGTATGGAAATTGAAGGCTCTTCTATTTCCAATCCCAAAAAGAATATTCTGCACACAACTCAAATTAGTGGATTGAAGATTATTGACGATACCTAAAATTGTTCATATTGGATGAGGGACACGTGAAAGTATCTATCGACCTCATGAGGATAAAAATATTTATTCAAACTAAACTTACTACTATTCTACTCGGCTCGCCCAATAGAATCTCGACACAATAGTAAGCAACTCAACTCACAAATTGGCGCAAGAAGTTCGACATAAGTAGTTCAGTATGCCGGTAGGTCGGATATGTAATCATTGTACAATAATCATTATTATGGGTCCCACTGTGCCTCAGTCCCTATAATTAAGTCATTTATTCACATTTGGAAAAGAGAAGGAGACAATTTAAATTGTCTACTTTATGGCAATTTACAATTAATAAAACACATCGTCTTCCCCCTATTTCTTAACTTCTCTTAAATCTGTTATAATCTCTATTTCTTTTTCTGAAAGTTCAAAGTTTATCCTAGTGATCCAGATCACTTTCTATATCGTCAATTAGTGCCGTTTGTGGGAAGCTGACACAAAAAAGCCAATTTCCACTTGAACTAAAGTCAAGACAAAGCGTTCTAAAGAAAATCAAAAAAGAAATTCTACACAAGAAACAAGAACCGCATCTTCCACCCCTTTAATTCCATAAGCTGCTAATTTCTCCCAAACAACTACCCCACAAAAAGAGAAAATGTTCGAATTCCTTGCAAACATCTTTCAGGCCATCAAAAATTTTGTTGAAAATAAGTAAAAATAGTGAATAATTGGAAAAGATACAGTCAGCAGTTCTCATTGCCTTCAAACAGGTTTGTTCCATATTTCTAGACGAGAAGGATTTGTTTTTGATCGAATAGGTCCTAATCATAGGAGAATAGGAGGCTTAGCTATTGAAGTTGACGGTGAGAACCAACAATGCGATGATCTGATGGCAAAAGTGAATCAGCGAGTACAGGAACTCTTATAGAAAAAGCCTATTTCTGACCCTAGAGTTACTCGCCGTTGATAAAAATCTCTTTATTCCGGTGATACAAAATGACCAAATTCTACCCCATTTTAAACAACCTGATTTGGACACGTACAAAGGCATTTCTGATCCCACCGATCACATCACACATGTATCCTCTATATCAAGACTCTTTGGTTACCTGATTCCATAACTTACAAAATATTTGCAACCACCCTCAAAGAGATAGCCCAGAAATGGTTTAAAGAATTGCCTCCGAGATCAGTAGACTTTTTTACTGATCTTGCGAAGAAATTCGCCATTTTATGAGTCGAAAAACTATACAGAGAGAAGCCTTACACTTTTTAAGTGTTCGGCAAAGACAGGATGAGACTTTGAAACAATATATTGGTCGCTTTAATGACGAAATCATACACATCTGTAATGCCGACGAGACTATGCTCATTCCTGCCTTTATGAGTGGAATTTGACCTGGAATGTTCAATGCCAATATTGCTTCCTCCGTACGAAAACATTTAGATCTTCAGAGTTGTTGCAAAGAGCCGATGACTACATCTAGGGAGAAGAGTCCAACCGAGCAAAGAGGAAATTGCAAGAACCCCGAGATAAAGCTTTTGAACCCTTTGAAAAATCTTTTGAACTCAACATGAAAAAGCGTAGTGAGTCTAGTACCCATGTTAATCCACCCATATTCCAAGTTGGTGGTCCTCCGACCTTGATAAATTGAATAACTGAAAATCCTTCACTCCGACGAACTACAATCTTACCAGATGAGGATATCACTCCTCTCAATACCCCGAGAAAGGAAATTCTATTCCAAGTTTCTCACATGGGGATCATTAAACCTTTGGCTCCTATTAGATCTCAATTTCATCACAGAGATTGGTAAAAATATTGTGCTCATCATGGTGATCATGGACACGACACCAAAAAGTGCAATGACCTTTAAAATTGAGATTGAGAAGGCCATAAAAAGTAAGCATTTACAAGAATACATTTTCGAGTAGTCGATCAATTTTGGAGAAACGAAGTTCAAGAAACCTTTTTTAAATGAAGGACCATTTCAGCGGACAAATTTTCGATCTCAAGATGCCCGACCTAACGAACAAAGAGGACCACCTCAAAACAATAATGATGTGGCTGGAGTCATAGCTACAATTGCCGAAGAAACACTGGAGGAGACTCTTCAAATGCCAGAAAAAGATATGCTAGGGGCTTAGCTTAGGAAGAAAGAACTCCTCAGAGACCACGCTTTGGTTTAAACATTAATTTCACCGTGAATGACTCAATTCCTGATAGATATCCTCATGCAGATCCAATTGTCATTCATGTCAAAATTGGAGACTACCGAGTGCACAAGGTGTTCATCGACAATAGAAGCTCTGTAGATGTTATCTATTTGCACGCTTGGGAAAAGATGGAAATGGATCCCGAATAGATGCGACCAATCAAAACTCCATTAGTCGGGTTCACAGGGGACTAGATTATTGTAGAGGGGTCTGTTATGTTACCACTGACCTTGGGAAAAGCTCCAATACTAGACCATACGGAGATGATAAATTTCACGTTGGCCAAAAAAAGTTCGGTCTACAATAAGATATTAGGCCGACCGTCCACGTACACATTTCTTGTTCTGCAGTCTGTGTATCATCTAAGCATAAATTTGCTCTTCGAGATAGTACTGTAGAATAAGTATGGGGAGATCAGTGGAAGACCAAGGAATGTTACATGATGTCTCTTCGAAAGAAAGCACTGGATAAGCCAACCGACCAAGGTCTGCAGTCTAGTTCAGAAGTTCTAGAAGAGTCTTCCCAAAGAGTTTCCAAGTCTTCTAAGGATGGAAAAGAAAAATTGTCAATTGACGAAATTTCCTTTAATGAAGAATTTTTAGATAGAAAGCTGAGAGTGTATACCGATCTACTATTTGCCTTCAAGGAGGCTTTGTTGAAGCTTTTGTCTAAGTTTAAAGATAATTTGTATGGTATCCCGAGGATATGCTAGGGATTCCTTGGGAGACTATAGAGCATAAGTTTGGCATTGATCCATCTCAAAAAACCTGTAAAGCAAAAGAAAATGCTTTTCGAGCCTGAACGTAGCCAGGTTATTGAGATTGAGGTCGCTAAATTGCATATTGCTCGAATAATTAGGGAAGTGTTCTATCCGACCTGGCTGTCAAATCCTATACTAGTGTCTAAACCAGATACTAACTGGCGACTGTGTATTACTAATCTAAATAAAGTTTGTCCAAAAGATAGTTATCATTTGCCTCAAATCGATACAGTAGTAGATTTATTAGTCGGATTCAAAATAGAACATTTCTTAGATGCATATAAACGATATAACCAGATATTCCTCATTAAAGAAGATGAAGAAAAGAGAGTCTTCATAACTAACAGAGGCACTTACTATTATCAAACCATGCCATTCAGACTCAAAAATACAGGAGCAACCTACCAATAGTTGGCCAATAAGTTATTCAAAAACCAGATAGGACGAAACATAGAGGTTTATGTCAATGATATGGTCATCAAAATTCGAACATACGAAGATGCTCTATGGAATCTTCGAGAAGTTTTCTCTATAATGAGATAGTCAATCTTCGGCTAAATTTCCTAAAATGTACTTTCGGAGTTCTATCTGGAAAATTCCTCGGTTTCATTATTTCTAAAAGAGAAATTGAAACAAACCCTAAGAAATTACCAGCTATCATAAACATGAAACCTTCTCGGTCAATAAAATAAGTGCAATGTCTAACTGGATGAATTGTCGTGCATAATCGGTTTCTATCTAAATTGACTGAACGAGGACTTCCTTTCTTCCAAGCCATCACGAAAGTCAAAAAATTTGAATGGACCAAACAATGATACCTTGTTTATCGGCACCGATCAAGGATGAAGTTCTGGTCTTGTATTTGTCGACAACTCATTATGCTGTCAGTGCTGTTCTTGTATCCGAAAGAGACAAAATACAACGGTTGATTTTCTTTGTCAATAAAGTTCTACAAGGATCCAAGAAGAATTATACTAATATTAAAGAAGTGACTTTCGTCTTGATTGTTCATTGCTACTCAAAAATTAAGACCGTATTTTTTAGAGCCATATCATCTTGGTCAATACAAATTTCTCGCTCAAATAATTTTGACCAGACCTGATGTTTCAGGACGCATGCTTAAATGGTGTGTCGAGCTCCTCGAGCACGATCTCAAGTTTTAGCCTCGAACAGCAACTAAAGCACAAGCTCTTGCTGACTTTGTGGTCAAAAGTACTCTGTCTGATGAATTGATTTTGAATATTAATCAGATAGTAGAAGAAGAGTACCTCGATCTGGGAGGAGCATGTCGATGTGTTATCCAATGAATTTGATTCAGGTTTCAAGCAACCAATAATGAAGTTGAATACGAAGCAGTGATAACAGGAATAAAGCTCGCACGTGAATTAAGAGCTCAAGGTCTTCAAATAAATAGCGACTCTTCATTAGTGGTTAATCAGATTCTCGGAAATTTTGAAACTTGAGAAATCATTCTTCAAATGTGCCTCGAGAAAGTATGACAACTCAAACAATTCTTCCACAATCATTCGAAATAGAATTTGTCAAATTTCCTCGAGCAAGAAATGTATATGTCGATGCCTTGTTAAAACTTGCTACAGCTTTGTACATTCATCTAACAAAAGAAGTGTTGGTCGAGGTAAAGACACATTGGGATATAGATGAGCAACAAAAAACTCTGATCGATGAAGAACCGAATTGGATGACCCCCATCATTAAATATCTAACTCAAAAAAACTCCTAGAATATCGAATTCAGGTGAGAGGACTGTGCATCCGAGCAATGAAATACGAAATGCATCAAGGGATATTGTATTGTCGCTCGTATATGAACCCACTGCACATATGTTTATTATCGGACGAAGTAACTTATGTACTTCGGGAAATTCACTAGGACATCAATGAGTTCGGAGTTTAGTTCAAAAAGCAATGTTTATGGGATATTGATGCCAATAAAATTGTCAAATATTACCATAAGTGTCAGATACATGCTCCTATTATTTGGAAGTCCACTACTGAAATGACATTCATCCTCGAGATGAGATCTTGGCCATTCCAACAGTAAGGGTTGGATATTCTTGGACCTTTTCCAAAAGTATCCAAAAATTTTAAGTTCTTGATCATGTTTGTCAATTATTTCTTCAAATGGATTAAAGCCAAGGCACTCTGATCTATTTCAGAAGAAAATATCAAAAAATTCTTTTGGAAGAACATTGTCTGCAGATATGGAATACCTCGTGACATTATTACAAACAATGGAATTCAGTTTGTCAAAAGGCCTTTCAAACCCTTCTGCGAGAAGTTAGGGATGCAAATGCACACAACTTCAGTAACTCATCCTCTGGCCAATGGTCAGACCGAGCTCTCTAATCAGATTTTATTGATCAGATTCAAAACTTGATTAGATCGAGCTAAAGGAGTCTGGGTAGAAGAACTTTTGAGTGTTTTATGGTCTCATCGAACTACCCCCCGAGTCTCGTATAGAGAAACGCCATTCAGTTTAGTGTATAAAGCCGAAATTGTTATTCCTCCAGAAATTGGAGTGCGATCCACAATAGGATAGAAAACTCGTCTCAAACTAATAATAATGAAAGCAGAAAGGAAGATTTGGATCTCCTAATAGAAGGAAGATTAGTTGCAGCTATCCGAGAAGTTACTTACAAATAACATCTCAAAAAATATTATAACTCCGCTATTCGATTAAGATACTTTAGACCCGCAGACCTGGTTTTTCAAAAAAATGAGTTCAGCTGAACAAGACGAAGTCATAAATTTGATGAGAACTAGAAAGGTCCATATTGGACAATAGAAGCTCATCTGTCAGGACACTACAAATTGTCTAATCAATTTGGGCGAGTTATCCCTCGTACGTGGAACATTATTAATTTAAAGAAATATTATAGAGGAATATAAATAAAACAATTCTTGGAAAAGTTTTATTTATCTTTAGTTAATACATTTTTAAATACATTGCATTCTGTTCAAAATTCTACAAAAATATCACCTAATTTGGTGATGAGAGCTCGGTCAAGTAATCTTAAAAAAAAGAAAAAGCCAAGGAAAGATAAGGAAATCTCTTCCTAACTTCTTCGAAGACTTCCTTATAACCTAGAGAACAGGCCTACTGACAAAATGTCACTAGGTCGTTCCTTAAGGCCTTTGAACCTATATATTGGTTGACATGGTCAACCAATTGAGAAGAAGAAGAAGAAGAAGCTTGATCGGACTTCAGCTGATCGACCTTTGATTTATACTTGCTGGCCTCTTCTTGCCTTATCTTCAACTATTCGGTTAGATCACTTATTTGATCCCTGAAATCTTTTAGCTCTTCTTCATAATTATTTTCAGGCTCTTCTTCTGACGAGAAGAGCATATCACTTGGGATCGTGACACCGTGTGATCGCAATCGCAATTGCTTCTTTAAGGCTTTTTTGTTAGCAGTTAATTTTTGAAGCAGTTTTTTTAGTTGTTCAACCTGCTTCTCAAGTCTCAAGCATCACCGATGTTCTTCGCTCATAGCATTGTCGAGATGCAAAATGTTAGAATAAGTTTAAAAAAAAAAAAGACTTACTCGCGTAAAAAAATTGAGCAGTTTTGGATTGTAATTGAGCTGTGGGGAGGTCAGCTGCGTTTGACTGGTCTTGCTCCGTAAAAACATTGTCGAGCCAGTTGTTAGCAACCTGAGCATGCTATTCACGATCATTTAGAGTTAAAAACCATAAAGGATTGAAAGGAGCAGCTTCTAGTTCACCATCAAGGTTTTTGATCGGATGAACTGTTCTTGCTATCCAAGAAAGGCTTTGTGAACCATTAGAAATCCACTCTTCCTCTGGAGTCCAATCTTGGGCCCCTGGAGCTACACACCAGGCAATTATTTTGTTATTATGTGGAACACAAAATGCTCTAAGTTTGTATGACCAAGGACAAAATGACCCACATGGAACTAGTAGAACAGAAAATGGAGTTCGAATCAGAGGAATTGAAGGAAGAACAAAAGAAGAATCTAAGAGATCTCTTCTCTTACGTTGACAAGCAACTAGTGGAGGAACTACAGTATTCTCCTCTTCAACATCTGGATAAAATTCACTGTAGTTAATTTTGACCTCTTCTTCTTCGAAGCAACATCAGCAGAAGTTTTACCCTTTTGGGTAATCGGTACTGAGCTGCTACTATTTCGCGTTTCTCAGGTAATAGGAGAAAAGTGGTCTACTATTTAAACTGGCTCAGGAATAGTCGACCGAGATTCTTCTTTTGTCAAAATAGATAACATTGACTTCACCAGAGCTCCTGATCAAGAAAACAACAAAAAAAAAGTAAGTCGACATACAGAAGAATAAAGATCAAAAATATGTAAAGAACTCGGTCATTTATACTTACGCCCATTAAACTTTTTAGAAAGGGATGCCCCTACAATCAGATCTACCCAGATCAACAAGTTGTGGTCTACTGTTGAGTTCTTGCATTCGAAAAGAACGACAAAACTCGACTGATCAATCCTTGTTACCCCTAGATAAGATTATGGGTCCAGTTCTCCCAAGGGATCAGAATTCAAGGGGGTCTAGGTTAGAAAATCATTATTTTGTTTTAATCTTCCCTCATATCGGCCTGAGCAGCAAAAAAGAAATTAGATTTCTAGTTCTTTATGAAACTCGGCATGTCAGAAGCTACACTGGCTCTTTTTCATCGACTAGCAAAATAATAAAATTCGAATTCCCTATCCTACACCACTTTGTAAAAGCACACGAAGCCATGTGCAGAAGCCCTAATATTGGAATATTTGCAAATAAAGGAGTAGGCAATAAGGATTCGGAAGGAATTTAGCATCAATTGAGACAAACAGATGCCAAAGAGGGAACACAAAGATAGAAAAATCTCACAAATCGAAATTCGAAGACCTACTCGAAGTTGGTCTTCAAAAATCGTGACAAAACCCTCAGGAATCTGATAAGCAACTTTGAGGTAAGAAATATCCCCAACTTGCAAGGTGGATCTGGTATCCACTGTAGCAAGAGCCTGTCTATGAGAAGGAGATGAAGAAGGAACAGATTCCTCAGACATGGAAACCGAACTGATGGGCTGAGCACGAACAATAATTGTGTTAGAAGCTCAAGAAGCCATTTGAAAATTTGAATATTTGAGAGAAATTTGGAGAAAAGAAAACAAATTGCTGAATATTGCAAAAGGATTTTTTGAAAAGAAGGTGGAAAAGAAAAATGAAGGTTGAAATATTTATAAGAAAATTTGAATTCTTAGAAACTGAAACGGTAGTCGGCTAGTAATAACTGCAACAGTAGTAAACGTGCCTAAAAATTAGGACACGTCTTTTCATAAATAAAGGATCATATATTGCTAAACATTAATGGAATTTTGTTCCTAATATGAAGCAAAGTTCCAGTTCTTTGTGATTAAAAGAGTAAAGGACGACCTGCTGAAGTGCTTCAACTGGTTCAGTCGAATAAGGGCTAGCTCACCGAAGTGCTTTAAGTGGCTCTAAGTCCTTAATTTGATAACATAAATTAAATGTTAGGCTCGCTAATGTGCACAATTAGCCATTTATAATACGAACATACTCGATCACAAAGTATGATTCAAAAAAAAATTGTTCTTTATAAAAAAGAAGCCTAACTCATACAAATTTTGAAAGTTTTTGTACAAATTCTGAAAGTTTCGATCTGATTCGAATAAGGATTCATTGAGAGGCAATTACAGAAGTTTCAAAGAAAAAAATCAAAGCTATTACATGAATAAAATGTTACAAAGAAGAATACAATTAAAGATCTTTTATTACATCTCTTGCAAAAAAAGTTACAAGATCCTATTCTACTTCTGTTGATCTCCTTCAACCTGTTCTACTGAAAGATTTTCAACCGAGGTAGAAGTTCTTGTTACATCTTGATTGTCAAAATAAAAAAATAAAAAAAGTTAAAGGATCCTGGTCTACATCAAAAAATTCTGCATCAAAAGAAAAAGAAGGTCTACCGTTTATACAAGCCAATAAACCTGAGATGATTACCTCTTGTTCGAGTATTCCTATTTTTGCCTCTTCTTTTTCTTCAACTACTTCGGCAGGTTCCACTAAGAGGACACTTAGACCCAGAGAAGAAGTAGTTTGGGGTTTCTTAAAAGTTCTACCCAATATTCTCGATCATTCTACTAAAAGAGGCAGTTGGGTCACAAAATCAAAGTTCTCCTTCTCAAGAACTAGTTCGGGAAATTGAACCTTGATTTCGTCTAAAACTTTATTAAAACCTACTTTAGCGCTTATCGTACAAAATTTCTCTAAGTCTTCCCCCAGAACATTAGACATCAAAAAAGAATTTACACTTTGGAAAGGGAGTTTTTCTTTCAAGTTTTCAATCGAAGTTAGATGTTGAGATATCTCGGATTATAATTTCTGAACCTAAGTTTGAGCAAAAATCAAGTCAAGGGATTTGGAGGATAGGTTCTAAGAGACCTGCTTGAACTCTTCCCTCATTCTTGGCATATTGGTAGAATGAAGAGATTGAAATTTCTGATACCTCTAGTTGAGCCTAGCCTCTAGATCGGCTTGCTCTTTGAGATACTTCTCTTGTTCAGATTTCTTCATCTCTTCTATTACTGTGGCCTTGTCCTTATTGGCCCTCTCTAATGACTTCTCCAGCTTGAAAGAATAGAGATCTTATCTCTATCTTTAAGTCAAGCGAGTAAAATGCTACGCATGTAGCATCCAGAATTGAATACTAACTTGAAGCCGCTCAGATTACTTTCAACTTGTCCGAACAAGCTTCGATTTTCGCTTTGTCTCCCTTCGAAAACACAGCAAAAAGGTAATCCATAGTCTTGGCAGATCCACCAATTTGATTTCCATCAAAAATTGGCCATTCAGGAACAAAACATTGGGCCTCTGTAGTAGAAGATTCCGGTAGTTCCTTCCCACCTCTAGAATCATAAACTACTACTGGCTTGTTTCTAGAAAGGTTAGAGTTTATCAACAAAATAGGGTTTTCTATATATGTGGGAGCTTCAGTTGTAGAAATGGCAGCAGTAACCCTTTTAGGTGATTGAAAAGCTTTCCGCTTCTTAGTGATGCTACTTCTACATCCTAAAGAGGCGGCTCAGATTCTACTACAATTTGAAAATCTAGGATTCTGTATTCAGAATTCCCAGAGAATATTCCTGTCCAAAGATGGCAGATCTACTGAGATTGTCTATTTTTGAGCTTTTCTTATTATTTTTTTGGATGCTTGACTGCCCAGCATCACAGCACCCAAATCAAATTTGTCTTCGACAGAGACATTTTTAGTTGATTCTTCTCTTGATTTAGAAGCCTTCAGTTTTCTTCTAACAAAAATGCAGAGAAAATTGAAGTATTTTTGAAGTAAGGAGAAGTTTTTTGAAAAGTCTAAGTGGGTGTTGACAAGCCGCTTTGAAATTTAAATGCACAAAGACGTGAGACGAAATGCCATTTGAGAAAAGTGAAACCACCAGAATTTAATAGGTAATTCTCAAAAGACGTGAAAAATAAATATACAAAAAAGAATATCAATCGATGCAGTCTAATCTACGATTCAAACTCCATCGAGGGGCTTATGACGATACCCAAAGTTGTTCAGATTGGATGAGGAACACATGATAGCATCTACCAACCTTCTGAGGATAAATAGACTACTATTCTGCTCTACTCGCCTAATAGAAGCTCGGCACAACTATCAAGCAGGTCAACTCACAAATTGGTGCAGGAAGTTTGGCGTAAGTAGTTTAGTAGATCGATAGATCGAATATGTAATCATAGTACAACAATTCCTCCAGTCACTATAAATAAGTCATTTATTCACATTTGGAAAAGAGGAGGAGACAATTTAAATTGTCCACTTTACGGCCACTTACAATTAATAAAATACATCGTCTTCTCCCTCTTTCTTAACTTCTCTTAAATTTGTCATAATCTCTATTTCTTTTTTTGTCCAAAGTTCATCCTAGCGATCTAGATCACTTTCTATATCGTCAACTATGAACGTAGAATCTGAACGAAAAGGAATAGAGTGCATGGTCATCACATTGGGTTTCCTCGAACGATAGTGTCAAAATAGAATAGAAAGTGATGGGATTTAGAAGAGTTTTGTGCATAGCGACCAAAGATAATAGCATTTTGGTGGGGTATGGGATGGACACTAAGTACTGCAAAAACAACACATCTTACAACTCTCAACCCCCTCAAAACAAAGGTAGATGTGTCCATAGATGGGATATATGGTCTATAGTGTCATTATTCGATCTGACCTGATTATATTGAATCGATAAAAAAATAACTCGGTGTCTGTTTCATTAGCACAGGGTACCCAATCAACTGGGTTTTCAGTCAAAGCGGGTCGGGTAATTGAATACCCGTTCCGAATCAATATTACATTTTTTTAGTGTCAAAACTTTAAAAAATATAAAAAATGACTCCTAATTACACATATACTCCTATAAGCGAAGGGGGGAAGAAAAAATTTATTAATATTAGGCCATAATATGAAAAATTATAAACTTACCCCTGTATATGGACCGAGTTAGATATCCGCTGGGTCACAAACTTTCAATCATTAATAGTAATATCCGACATACTACCCGATTTCATTAAAGGATTCGGATATCCTATTTTTATTGAAATAGATTGATTCATCAAAATTTTTGAGTCGTTAGATCAAGATGAATATCCTAAACAAAAAGGGACTAGCTCTCCCCTCTGTTTGTCTTATATCGAACCACAATAAGCCAATTTCCCAACGTTGACACTAACTCTACATATTCTATTTGCATCACAATCTACGAGTAAGGATTAGCTACTCACTCTGTAATGTAGAGTGATTATAGTAGTCATTGAGATGATTGAAAAAGCAGTGAGACCCCCTGCATTTCAATTATCCAACGGCCTGTAATACTCACTCCTTGCTGGTTCTATATGGCAAAGAATTTTTCTTAACCGTTGGATGATTGAAATGTAGTAGAACTCTCTTACTTTATAGTTATTTCAACGGTTATAATAACCACTCTGCATTGCGAAATGAGTAGCTAATACTTATCCCTAAGCCTAGGAGTAAGTTTTAACTACTCACTCCGCAATGCATAATGGGTATGAAGTAGTTGAAATTACTAAAAAAGTAATGAAATCTCTTACTTTTCAATTATTCAACGACTTGTAATATTCACTCCGCAAGTAGCAAAGAATTTTTTTATGACCTAGATGTCAATTGATGACTGGTTCATGCAGGAGTTTCCGTTTATGGATTAGTATTTCTCTCAATGCATATAAATATCTTCTGTACCCCATGTTTTGTAGACAAGCCCAAGTTGTGAAGCCTATTCATTCTGGGGTACTGATGTTGTGATGCGTGCGTAATTGCAGGAACGAGCCCTGTGTGTTTCATGCCTGCTTTTGCTCAAGAAATAGTGGGAAACAGAATATGGGGCCGGTTGACTCCTTAGTCATTACCCCCAAAAATGCGTCGACCCTTTTATTATGATGTTTCTTTGCATCTTCAAGTCAATTTCCCGTTGGCACACTACTTTTGGAAAATGATTTACACACTCTCATTTCTCACATCAAAGTTGTTAAATCATATTGAATCACTAAACTCTAATTTTAGATATTCAATCAAATTTCGTTCTTCTTTTGTGAATTTAATATCACTATTAAATTATTGAATTTCGTCATTTCATCACTTTATATGAATGCTCTATCTTACTTTCTTTCTTTCTTTTTTTCCTTTTTTATATTGCTATAAATCTTAGTCGCTGAATTAAAGTTCCTCACCACCAAACCAAATGGATTCAAGCACAAACACAAACCAAATAGAGTTTGAATTTCTTCCATTTTTCCGATCATACAAAGATGGAAGAGTTGAGAGATACTTTGGCACTGATGTAATTCCGGCATCTATAGAAGAATCCCATATTGGAGTTTCCTCTAAAGATGTAGTTCTTGTGCCAGAAAATAACATATCCGCCCGTCTATATATACCAGCCACATTAAACCACACTCAAAAGCTCCCTCTTCTAATATACTTCCACGGAGGTGCATATTGCTTTGGATCACCCTTCTGCGCCACATACCACAATCACCTTACTTCTCTTGTGGCGGAAGCTAATATTGTAGCAATATCAGTTGACTACAGATTGGGCCCAGAACATCCTCTGCCAGCAGCTTTCCAAGATTCATGGGATGCACTAAAATGGGCTGCTTCTTTCATTCTGATGGCAATGGCCCTGATAATTGGCTGAATAAGTATGCTGATTTTCAACGAGTTTTCGTCGCGGGAGATAGCTCTGGATCCACCTTAGCGCATGCTGTGGCTGTTAAGGCAGGGGAGGAAGATTTGGGAGGGCTTAAATTGGTAGGACTTTGTGCTATTCATCCCGATTTTGCTAGTAAGGTCGGAGATTTGAGTCCCACCTCTGCTTGGAATTTTGCATGTCCTGATACGGCTGGATGGGATGATCCGAGAATAAACCCGGCCGTGGATTCCAGGCTGTCGAGGCTAGTCTGCGAAATGGTTCTTGTTTGTGTTGCTGAAAATGATGAGATGAAAGAAAGGGGTTGGTTTTATTATGATGCCTTGAAGAAGAGTGGATGGAAAGGTAAGATAGAGATCATGGAGACCCCAGGGGAAAGGCATGTGTTTCATTTGTTCAATCCAGCCTGTGAGAATGCAGGGCGTTTACTGCAGAAATTGGCCTCCTTCATCAAGCTCATGATCAATCTTACGAATAGTTCTTTGCTGGGTGAGAAACTGAGAATGATCAATCAATGAGAATGCTTTGCTTTCTAAATGGCCGATCAATGATCAATCAATCCTTCGAATAGTTCTTTGCTGTGCAGTCACTCTTTAATGTGGAGTCACTAGAAAAGAGTTCTCCAATATGGAATGACTTAAAAATCTACTGCACCATTAGCTACTCCTGTACTACTTTTAAATTTAGTGCATAATAATAATGAGATCTTGCGTTTGTAGGAAATTAAGGTGTTGTTCCTGCCTCATATTGAAATTTAATATCAAATATCAAATGAGGCACCCTGTTCTTGCAGATCTCCTAATTACGTTATCTCGAGGATGACTGTCGAACCCTGAATTAATCACTCAACTCAGGTATTTAATCCAGCAGCATATGGACAGTTCAAAATCATGTCAAACAATACAAATGGCCTCAATTGTTTCTTTGCAGTGGTGATCACGGTTTCGGTTTTGAAATTGTTTTGAAACTGTCAAAATTAGACTATTGGAATGTCAGCTTCGAAACTGGAATGGGAACCGTTATTGCCTTTTCTGAGAACTAGAATCAGAATCGTGGACAGAGTCTTGATTCTAATTCTTCATTTTTCGGAACTAGAACCAGAGAAAAATTTTTTTTTGCTCAGTACTATAGATACCCTTCTCTCCTACCATTTTTAACACACAATTCTCTTATTCTGTCTAATCCTCTCTAATTCTTTCAAATTTTTTACAAAATTTCTATTTATTGTCTATATATTTATAATCCCAATTTTTTATTATTATACTATTTTCAAGTGTCATTTATATTTTATTGAAATTCTATTTTTTTTTTACCATTATTCAATAATTTGGTTTATTTTTTCCAATTTTCATAAATTTTATTAGTTATTTATTACAATTTTTTTCAAAAGTTCAAAGAAATTCTAATGATTTTTTTTTATTAATCTTCAAGATGATGTTGAAGTAACTCTTGATTCCTAGAGTAAATCAACAAAACCTTCTATTTCTAAGGCTCCAAAGACTGAAACATTTATGAAATATTTTACAAAAAAAATTTCATAATAAAGGGAATTCTACTAATAAATTGTGTAATTATTATACGGTTAACTATAATTGAAAAAAAAAAAAAAAAGAGATACTAAACACTGACGAATCACTTGATAAAAGAATAAGTTGAATAAGGGAATCAAGATTGAAAGCGGGACAGGATTCGAACGGAACCGCCAAATCAGAGATTTTGGTAAGCTCCAATTTCAATTCCTTGCCGAGAAACAATCGGAACCATCGATTTCGGAATCATAATCATCACTACTTTATTTAATAAATATAAACTATATAATGAATTTAGACAGGTAATAAGACGACTACACAATTAATAAGATAATAATATGATACTAGTACAATGGATATGCACACAGTTGAATCTAGAGATTACCAAGCAAGAGCAATTTTTGCCTGGCTAAAGATATTCAGAGGCTCAAGCCACTCAACAAGATTCTGGTCATTTAAAAAAGGGAATGAAAGAACATTTTTTTAAGTGACAAGGGTTACTAAATTATTAGTAGTAAATAGCAATAATTTTCACAAAACGAGATAATTAGCAACTTTCTCACCATTTCTAATCATGTGATTATCATGGTAGATAATGGAGAGGGCTAATTGGTCATGCTGATCTTTAAATGAACACAGTAAAGCATTTCATTAACAAGTTGGACTGAATTTAAGCATTACATGAAATTAGCCAAGGAAGTGACAAGAAATGAAATGATAATCCCATAAATTAAGAGATGCTTCAACACCCCTACTTCTGATTGATGAAAGAAGCCAATTTTTTCAGCAAAGACAGAGCATTATCTCCCTTAGGAAAAATCAAATTGAAAACATGGTCTTCTCCTGCAACCTCCATAATCTCCACTTCACCAGGCCAATCGCTCTTCTCCAATGCGTCTTTGTAAGCCCATCCTCTATCTTTCAAACCATCTTTCTCAGCAACATAAATCATAAAGCACCCTTTTGCAGCCGAGGCTCGAAAGCTTGGGTTCCATCAAAGGGTTCAACAAAGGATCATCAACCCCTGTAGTGTTTGGATAAATAAAATGCCAAAGACCATCAACAAAGGCCTTCATTCCCAAGTTAGCTAATTCAACACCGATTGGCTCTTTCCCCCAAAAGTAAGGACAATTTAGAAAAATCCCTTCAAGATTTACACCATCAAATTGCTCCAACCCGAACTTCAAGGCCATCTGATGTGCTAAATTGCCGCCAGCACTGTCGCCACCTAAAAAGACACGATCAAAGTCGGCATAATCCTTGAGCCACAACTCGGTCCCATCACTGTCCCCTTCCGAATGGGAAGCTACCCATTTGAGGGCGAGCCATGAATCTTCATATGCGACAGGGAGAGGGTGCTCGGGGGCGAGGCGGTATTCAACTGAAACCGCGATAACATTTGCTTGTGCAACAACTGCGTTGATATGTGTATGATACGTAACAGAAAAGGCTGATTCTGTATGTTCTTGCAAAAAAGCCTCCGCCGTGGAAGTAGACTAGAAGAGGGAGCTTTTGACCTGTATTGAAACAAGAATGTGTTAGACAGAGGAAGTAGAGAATAATTGGAGGGAGAGAAAGAGTGATGTTTATAATTGAGGGTAAGTCTGGCATTTGGCTTTGGGTTTGAGTTCTTGATCGGTCTCGGCCTGACCTCAATGATCATCTTGTTTAGTATGTGCGTGGAATTAATTCTATGATAATCTAAGTTATTTTATATATCTGGATTAGTCACGTATCAATAAATATATTATTGGTGTACCAATTTATGTATCCTCAAACCTGGTTGGGCGTTTTTGGGCAGGTAAAGTCGGGCGGATACGTTGAGTTCGGGTGATATGTTGACATCTTTGGATTGAACTCCGGTTTCTGGATCGACGGATGCAGGGGCGATTTCTTTCCCTATTAATCTCTCGACAGTGCCGTCTTTGTAAACGCGGATCATGGGAGAGAAATCGTGGAGTATCTCTGGACTCCACTGAGTTTGCTGAAGCCATTGCAACAGAGAGGCAGAGAGAGTGAGAGAGAGCAGCAGTGGCGAAGAAATAAGCAAATACTGTTGAGGTGAGAAAGATTTTAGCAATCGTAACTGAAGATTGGTTTCTCTTAATAAAGACTGAAAAATCAATGTGCTACATCTGTGTTGTTGGTGGACAACAGTGACTAATTTGGCTTTTTTTTTTTTCTTTTTTAAAAAAGAAATAATTAAATTTTGGAAGATTCTAAAAGTCGTAATCGTGAGATTGAATGTAATTTTGGTCATATATATATATATATATATATTTTTTGTAGAATCTGACCGTGCAATGCACTATTAGTACCCGTTAATTTTTTTGAAAGGAGAAATTTTATGAAAATTATAATTCTTTATTGTTGAAAAATATCAAAACATTCAAATCAAATGTGTATGTATAACCAAAAGTATCCATAACAAACTCAAAGTAGTAAAAATAGATTAAATAAAAATAAATAAAACATTATGAGAATAATTCACAGTTTATAAATGATGCAGAACAAAGTTGAAATTTGATAACTATTAAAATATATAATACACTTAATCACACATTTGAATTGTGTAATTGTCTATTGAAGTAATTTCAGTACATACTACATTTATCGTAAGTTGAGCAACTGTTACATCAAAGAAATAAATTTCACTGAAAATTGTAGAAAATGTTAGACTGGCACTGGATTGAACAGTAGAGAATTCATTTACTAAAAGTCTGCAAATCCAAAGAAGGTATTTAGTACATATCTTGGAAATTAAGAAGTGAGGAAAGGTTGATTGACCTTGTAGAAGGTATTAGAGAATTAGAAAAAGTAATTGAAAGTTAGAAAGTAGTTCTATTAATTAAAAAACCAAATACTACATTCTGTCAATAATTGATATGCCAGAAAGTTTAGGCACAATTATGTCATGGCTATTAAAAAATATTTAAAAACAATCACGGTAATATGCAGTTTCTTTTGATTTAATTCTTTTCGTCATATTTTGTAAGACTTCCAATAATAACACAATTAGTGGATGAATCAAACTGAATACTATCCCAAAATTTTATCAAGATGAAACTACACAGGACCACAAATATCTATACTGAATGGCTCATGAAACCATTAAACGATGAGAAAATAGTATGAATTATTACCCTTTCCTTCATTTCACCTAACAGCAAATTACTACACAAATTAAGATAGTTCATGCGGCACAAATATTTGTACCTAAAACATTCTGAAAGTTTAGAACATCTTCTCAAAATATAATCCATAACAATAGTGTGAGGAAGAATTTTGAAGCCCAATCAAAGTTAACTTGTCTTTAACAAATATTTTCAATATAACACTTCTATTTCCTACTTTGACTATTAATAAACCAACATATTAGGGACGGAAGAGAAGAGGATGAAGTATCATACATGATCATTGGGTAGAGGGGTAAGGCTTATAAATCTACAAACAAACCGCAAGTTTTTTAGAAAAAATTATTACCATCATGGCCTAACAAATATTTGCAAAAAAAGTAAATTAAAAAACTGCATCTTCAACTTTATTCTGTACTCAAGAAAATCCAACTTAAAGAACCAAAAAATCAACTTAAAATCCACCTAAACTATCAAAATCTTCCATCTAACTACTCAAGAATAAACCCAAGCATCAACCATGTGATTAAACACAAAAAACTTCTTACTGTATAATGTAAATGATAATTTAACACAATAATATCAAAAAATCGTATAAAAAAAACTAAAAAAATGTAAAACTCATAGAACAAAGTATCATCAAAAGAAAGTACATTTTATACTATTTATTCCTGATGAAAATCTAGAAAATCAACTTGAAGGCTCAAAACAAACTGGTTTATATGAAATGTTGAAGAACGAAACAAAACAAAGCCAAGAGATGGCCTCAATGTTCTCTGCATTGTAGTTTCAGTATTGACGATACAGAAATTAATCTGGATCGATAAGGAGAATTTGAAATGAAAAAAATAGATACAAATCGATTTCATTAATCTAGAATGAATGAAGAGATTAATGAGATTAGGGAAGATGATGTAATTTATTTCTTGTGTGTTGTTTAAAATCAGATAGGTCATGTCCCTTAAAAAAGTGAGTAAAGGACTTATTTATAGTAACTAGAGGACAGTGGGACCCATAATAATAATTTCCGTAATATTATTACATATCCGATCTACTGAACTCCTAAACTATTGAATTACTTATGCTGAACTAAATTGCAAGTCGAACTGTTTGATGGCTGTGCCAAGCTGTTTTTTAGGCAAGCCAAACTGAATAGTAGTCGATTCAGCCCAAGTAGACATTTTTATGATTAGGAGGTTGGTAGATGCTTTCACGTGTCCCTTGTCCGAACTGAACAATTTTAGGTATCGTCATAAGCCCCATAAGCCCCCCTCGATGAAGTTTGAATCGTATATCAGACTGCATCGATTGATATTCTTTTTGTATATTTATATGTCATGTCTTTTGAGAATTCTTCATTAAATTCTGCTAGCTTCACTTTATTCAAAACGTTATTGGTGCTGTTTGGAAAGCAAATAATTTTTACTTTTCTTCAAATAATATTCTTTAATCATTTCACACACGTTTTTCAATTACCTTTTTATCTCACATATATCACATAAAAAAGTTGCTACAGTACTTTTACAAAAAAAAATTCAAGAATAATGACTATCCAAACAACACCATTCCATTTCACATTTTTCGTATATTTAATATTCAAAACATCTTATCAATATCCACTTAGGCTTCTCAACAATAACTTTTCCTTACTTCAAATACTTCAATTTCCTCTACACTTTTCTAAAAGAAAATCCATGGCTTCCGAATCGAGAGAAAGACCAAGAATGTTCCAATTAAAGACATTCAATTTGGGTGCTGTGATGCTGGGGGAAAAGCTTCCAAGAAGATAGTTAGAATAGACAATAAGAAGACAAATCCCATAAGCTCTACCATCTTTGGAAACGGGAGTAGTTTCGAGAGATTCTGAATCTAAGATTCCAGATCCCCAAACTCTTGTAGCAGAATTTGTTCCACTTCTTCAAGGTGTAAAGGAAGTGTTCACTAGGAAGCTATCACCGAAAAGGATTTCTTCTAGGGCCCCTACAATCGAACCCCCAACCACCATGGAACACCCTATATTGTTAGTAAATTCTGACCCTTCTGAAAGCCAGTCGATAATGGTTCATGATTCCAAGAGTGGGAAAGAACCACTGGAATCTTCTTCTTTAGTAGCCCAATGTTTCGTGCCCGATTGGCCAATTTTTGAAGGCGACCAGATTAATGGATCGGCTGGGACTATAGATTATTTATTTGCTGCATTTTCGAAGGGAGATAAATTAGAAGTTGAAGCCTATTCGGACAAATTGAAAGCAATCCGAGAAGCACCAAGTTGGTATTCGTCTGGACGCTACATGTGTTGCATTATGTTGTCTTGGCTTGAAGATAAGGACGATCTCCAACCTGGAGAAGTCGTTGGAAAGAATAAATAAGGACAAAGCCACTGCAATAGAAAAGACTTGAAAGAGGTCCGAGCAATAGAAGAGACGAAGAGGTCCGAGCAACAGAGGCATCTCAAGGAGCAAGCCGATCTAGAAGCGAGACTCAACCAGAAGCATTAAGAGCTTCAATCTCTTCATGTTGCCAAGATGTCAAGAATGAAGGAAGAGTTTAAACGGATTTCTCAGGACCTATCTTTGAAATCCCTTGACTTAATTTCTGCTTTGTCTAAGGTACAGAGGCTCCAATCTAAAATTTCTCAGCATCTGACCTTAATTGAGAATTTGAAAGATAAACTCCCTCTTTAAGGTGTAATTCCTTTATGATGTCTGATGCATTGGGGGAAGATTTGGAAAAATTCTGTACAATGAATGCTAAAGCAGGATTTAGTAAAGCTTTAGACGACCTCAGAGTTCAGTTTCTTGAACTAATTTTTGACAAGAACAATTTTGATTTTTTTTGATCCGACAGCCACCTTTAGTAAAATGACTGAATTGGGTAGGAATTTTAGAAAACCTAGAACTACCTCTCAGGTCTGCCTTCCCTAAACCAAAGTGTTCTTCACTTGGAATCTGCTGAAGTAGTTGAAGAAGAGGAAGAGGCGGAGATAGAAATACCCGAGCAAAAGGTAAATATTTCAAATCTCCTAGCTTGCATAAACAATAGGCCTTGCTTTTCTTTTGATGTAGAATTTTTATGTAGAGCAGGATCCTCTAACTTTCTTTAATTTTGATAATCAATATGAAACAAGAACTCCTACATCAGTTGAGAAATCTTCAGTAGAGTAAGTTGAAGGAGGTCAATAAGAATAGAATAGGATCTTTTAACCTCTTTTTCTTGATAGTGTAATAAAATGTTTTCTTTGTATTCTTTTCTGTAACATTTTATTCTTGTAATAAATTTCCTTGATATTCATCGATCAATTCTTATTCAAATCAGATCAAAACTTTCAAATTTGTACAAGTTATTCTTTTATAAAGAACAACTTTTTGAATCATACTTTGTAATCGAGCATATTTGTATTATAAATGACTACTTGAGCAAAGTATTTTGGTGAGTCTGACATTTAATTGATGTCATCAGATTAGGGACTTAAAGTGACTTAAAGCACTTCGGCGAGCTAACACTTATTCGGCTGAACCATTTGGAGCTCTTCGGCAGGTTGGCCTTTGCTTTTTTGATCACAAAGAACTAGAACTTGTTTTTAATTAGGACCATACTGCCATTAATATTTAGCAAATTATGATCCTTTCTGTATTTAAAAAATGTGCCCTCATTTTTAGGCACATTTACCACTTGTGTAGTTATTGCCGGCACACAATCGTTTCATTTTCCAAGAATTCAAATCATCTTATAAATACTCCAACCTCCATTTTTATTTTTCACATTCTTTTCAAAAAAAAAAAAAATACCTTTGTGTTTTTCAGCAATTTGTTTACCTTTCTCAAATTTCTTTTCGCATCTTCAAGTTTTCAATGACCTCTTCTTCGAACACTATTATTGTTCATACTCAACCTATTAGCTCGATTTCCATGTCGGAGGAATCCGTTCAAGCTCCTTCATCTCTTTCTCCTAAACAAGCCCCTGCTACAGTAGATATCAGATCCACTTTGTAGGTTGGTAATATTTCTCGCCTCAAAGCTACTTAGTAAATTGCGGACATTGTAGCTATTTAAAATCCAGATGAAGGAGATAGGGCTCATAACCCTCCTGAGAGTATCATCACCATTTTCGAATACCAACTTCGAGCAAGTATTCAATTCCCCATTTATGAAATTTTGTTGTCTCTATGTTCGTTTTTTGGCATCTGTTTCTCTCAGTTGATGCCAAATTCTTTCCGAATCCTTGTTGCATATGCCCTAATCTGCAAGTATTCAAATATTAGGGCTATTGCACAAGGCTTTAGATGCTTTTACAAGGTGATGCAGGCAAGAAGTTTGGATTCTTCTATTTTGCTGATCGATCGAAGAGGGCCAGCATAGCTTTTAACATGCCGAGCTCCATAAAGAATTGAAAGTCCAATTTATTTTTTTGCTGCTCAGGCTGACTTAGGGAAAATTAAATCAAGATGGTCATTTTTTGACCGAGACCCCATCCTGAATTCGAATCCCTTCATAGAACTAGACCCAGGATCCTTCCTAGGGATAACAAGAATTGATCAGTCGAATTCTGTCATTCTTTTCAGAGGCAAGAATTCGACAATAGATCATAATTTGCTGATCTGGGCAGTTATGATTGAGGGGACACCTCTTCTACAAAAAATTTAATGGATGTAAGTATAGATGCCCGAGCTCTTTATATAATTCTGATTTTTATTCTTCTGTATGCTAACTTACATTATTGTTGTTTCTTGATCGGGGGCTCTGGTGAAGTTGATGTTATCTACTTCGACAGAAGAGGAATCTCGTCTGGCTATTCGCGAGCCAGTTCAAACAGTGGACCATTTTTCTCCGACCTCCCGAGAAACAGGAGGCAGTAGCAACTCGGTGACGATAGCCCAAAAGAGTAAAACTCCAGCTGTTGTCGCTCCGAAGAGGAAGAGGCCCAAGCTATCTTCAGTAGAAGTGGTTGAAGAGGAAGAAACATACAGTTCCTCCCTTAATTGCTCAACAACGTAAGATAAGAGATTTTCCAGTTTCTTTTGTCCCTTCTTTAACAACTCCTTTGATTCGAACTTTATCTTCTGTATAGCTAGTCCTAGGTGACTCATTTTATTCTTGGTCATACAAACCTATAGCATTTTGTGTTCTAGGAAATAATGAAATAATTGCCTGGTATGCAGCTCCGTGGGCTAGAGATTGGACTCTAGAGGAAGAGTGGGTTTCTAGCGGTTCCCAAAGTCTTCCTTGGACAGCTAAGCCAGTTCAACCGATCAGAAACTTAGACGGCGAGCTGGATAATGCTCATTTCAGTCCTTTATGGTTTTTAAGCATGCTCAAGTTGCTAATGATTGGCTCGATAATGCCTTTATAGAACGAGACTGGTCATATGCAGCCAATCTCCCTACAGCTCAACTACAATCTGAAGCTACTCAATCCTTTTATGTGGTAAATCCTTTTTTTTTGGAATTGTTTTACCATTTTTCAGCTCAACAATAAGCTATGACCGGGAAACATCACCGTTGCCTAAGGCTTAAGAAACAAGTTGATGAATTGAAAGATCTTCTTCAAAAATCAACTGCTAATGAAGAAGCTTTGAGGCAACAGTTACGGTCACATGGTGTCACGAGCCCGATCGATGTTCCCTCTCCAGTAGAGGAAGAACTTCAAAATAAATATGAAGAGGAACTGAAGAATCTAAGGGATCAAGTGGAAGATCTGACCGAATAGCTGAAGAAAAAGCAAGAGGCCAACAAATATAAATTGGAGGCCGATCAGCTAAAATCCAGTCCAGCTGCCTCTTCTTCTTCTTCTTCTTCTTCTTCTTCTTCTTCTTCTTCTTCTTCTTCTTCTTCTTCTTCTTCTTCTTCTCTTCTCATTGGTTGACCATGTCAATCAATATATAGGTTCAAAGGCCTTAAAGGGAGATCTAATGTTTTGTCAACAGGCCTGCTCTTTAGGTTATAAAGAGACCTTGGAAGAAGTTAAAAAGAGGTTCACCAATCTACCCTCGATAGATTTTTCTTCTTTAGAGAATTATAACGAAAATGTTGATCGAAATCTTATTACCGAGTTAAATGATATTTTTATAGAATCTCGAATATAGAATAATGTATTTAAAAATGTTGATAGATAAGGAGGATTTGTCTCTGAAGAAAAGAGATACAAACTAGAACAAATGAAGAGATTAATGAGATTGGGGGAAAACGATGTAATTTATTCCTTGTGTGTAGTTTAAAAGCAGATAAGTCATGTCCCTTACAAATATAAGTAAATGACATATTTATAGTAACTAAGGGACAGTGGAACCCATAATAATAATTTCCGTAATATTATTACATATCCGATCTACCGAACTACTGAACTACTTATGCCGAACTAAATTGCAAGTCGAACTGTTTGATGGCTGTACATCGATGTTATTTTTTGGACGAGTCATATGCTCGAGAGGTCGATAGATGCTGTCACGTGTCTCTTGTCCGAGTTAAACAACTTTAGATATCGTCAAGTACACAAGAGTTCTTTTATCTCCTTGGCTTAATAATAACCCTTTATCTGCTTGGCTTAATGATTGAAGGATGGCTAATTATACAAACTACTTGCTTACTTAAACATCTAACTAGTTGGGATTTCTAACCCTAAAAGAAAGAGGAACTTTTGCCTGTCTTAAGATATTGTCAACAAAGAATTTGTCATTTAAAAAAGGGAACGATTAATTGGCACAAAGTACATTTTTTAAGTGTAACAGTTACTAAATTATTAGTACTAAATAGCAATAATTTTCACAAAACGACATAATTAGCAACTTTCACACCATTTCTAATCATGTGATTATCATGGTAGATGACGGGGAGGCTAATTGGTCATGCTTTTATTTAAATGAAACAAAACCATATGGTTCTGTATAAAGCAAAGCATTTCATTAACTAGTTGGACTGAATTTAAACATTACATGAAATTAGCCGGAGAAATGACAAGAAATGAAATGATAATCCCATAAATTAAGAGATGCTTCAACACCCCTTAATTCTGATTGATGAAAGAAGCCAATTTTTTCAGCAAGGACAAAGCATTATCTCCCTTGGGAAAAAACAAATTGAAGACATGGTCTTCTCCTACAACCTCCACAATCTCCACTTCTCCACCCCAATCACTCTTCTCCAATGCTTCTTTGTAAGCCCATCCTCTATCTTTCAAAACATCTTTCTCAGCAACATAAACCAGCACCCTTTTGCAGCCAAGGCTCGAAAGCTTTTCAGGTTCCACCGAAGGGTTCAACAAAGGATCATCAAGCCCTATAGTGTTTGGATAAATGAAATGCCAAAGACCATCAACAAAGGCCTTCATTCCCAAATTAGCTAATTCAACACCAATTGGCTCTTTCCCCCAAAAATAAGGACAATTTAGAAAAATCCCTTCAAGATTTACACTATCCAATTTCTCCACCCCAAACTTCAAGGCCATATGATGTGCTAAATTGCCACCAGCACTGTCACCACCTAAAAAGACTCGATCAAAATCGGCATCAGAAATTCTTGAGCCACAGCTCGGGCCCATCACCATCGGCTTTTGAATGACAGGCTACCCATTTGAGGGCGAGCCATGAATCTTCATAAGCAGAAGGAAGAGGGTGCTCGGGGGCGAGGCGGTATTCTACTGAAATAGCGATAATATTGGCTTGTGCAACAACTGCCTTGAGATGTGTATGATACGTAACGGAAAAGGCTGATTCCGCAACAAAGCCGCCGCCGTGGAAGTAGACTAGAAGAGGGAGCTTTTGACCTGTATCGAAACAAGATTGTGTTAGACAGAGGGAGTAGAGAGAATTGAGGCGTAAGTCTGTATTTAATTTGGGTTCGAATTCTTGATCGGTCAATTTTAATAGGAGATTAGGCTTGACCTCACTGTTCGATATTAGTGTCGAATTAATTTTATGACAATTCAAGCTATTTTATATATCTAGACTAGCTACGTATTAATAAATATATTATTGGTGTATTAATTTATGTATCATCAAACCTGATTGGGCGATTTTTGGGCAGGAAAAGTCTGGCGGATACGTTGAGTTCTGGAGATATGTTGACATCTTTGGATTGAACTCCGGTTTCTGCATCGACGGATGCGGGGGCGATTTCTTTCCCTATTAATCTCTCGACAGTGCCGTCTTTGTAAACGCGGAACATGGGAGAGAAGTCGTGGAGTATCTCTGTGGAGTTTGTTGTAGCCATTGCACCGGAGAGAGGCAGAGAGAGAGGGAGCAGCTGTGGCGAAGAAATAAGCAAATGGTGATGAGATGAAAAAATATTTGCAATCGTTACTGCAGATTGGTTGTCCTTAATAAAGACTGGAAAATCAATGTGATGCTTTGGGTAGGTAGTCCTTATTAGATTGGTGTTAGAAAATTTAAATTCAAATATGATTTATTAAATATTTGTATAGTATCGTGTAATGACATGTTTATTAATGGATCGTCCCGACACGATCCTTTAATCTGTTATAATTTTTATAATAATACAAAAGTTAATTAACGAGTGTCAGGCTGATTCGATATGTCCTATTAATCCGTTAAATTTTTTACATTAGTATAAAAATTATTTAGTTTACCTGGTAACACGATAACTCACAATTAACCCGTTAATATGAATGACACGATATGTCATTAAAATATGTATTATTGTGTCAAATTTTTATAAATATCTCAATTAATTAACGGGTCAATCAGATTATCCGATGCCTTAACGGTTAAACAAGTCGTGTCGAATTACCCGTTAAGACAATAAATTATAGGGTTAACTCGTAAGTTAACACGACTCGATCTGTTTAAATTCGATTTATTAATAGATCAATCTATTAATAACCCAATTAAATTAAAATTATATTTAAATTTGTTAATTTCGTGTTATCCGGTCGAAATTCCCATCCCTAGGTAGCCAACGTCATTCCCATCCCTAGGTAGACAACGTCACACCAGTGACTAATTTAGCTTTTGTTCCTTTTTGGAAGATTCTAAAGTCGTAATCGGAGATTGAATATAATTTTGGGGTTAATTTCAATGCAGAAAACTCCCTGAATTTAGCGCTCTATTTACAGTTTGCCCCCTTAACTTATTTAATAAATATTTTATTCTCTTATCTCTTGTTTATTCATGTTTTGGGACAAAATTATCTTTACTATTTTAATAATTTTTTTTTCTTTTTTTGCTAATTTATTTATTTTCTTTCTCATATTTTTCCTTTTATCTTCTTGCCCATTATTTTTTGCTACTGCTCAACTATTATACTACAACTAATTGGTTAACTAAAAGTTATAATTCTTTTATATAATAAATAAATTTTTTTAATATAAGCAACATATATTTTATTAGTAATATGGATTTGTGAGTTTTACTAACGTTATAATTAACAAATAAATAACCTATAAAAAGATAAATAATTTGTCAAAAAATTAAAATATATTTTGAATATGTAAACAAATTTTTTTTGGTGTCATATCATTTCCATGTCATATTTTAATTGAATTTATCATAACTCTAAAAACCCTTATATTAGGCAGTCTCTAATATTTTTTTACTATAATTTGCTGATATTACACGATAAATAAAAGGTTGTAAAGGTTTTTCCATTCTATAATTTTATTTCTATACTAAAATAAATTCTTAATTTCCTCTAGTTAAAAAAAATTATTTTTTTATTTCTTAATGTTAATGTTAATAGTTCATCACAAAATTTATATTACAATAAGATATATTTATTGTATTAAAACATAATTCATCTATAAACTAAAAATAAAATTTTAACTTAAAAGCACTAATTTTTAGTTTGAGCTAAAAATACTTTTGAAATTAAAAATTATATTCTTAAATTTGTAAAATGATATTTACCAAACACTTTATTAATATTTTTATCATCTAAAAGTATTTTTAATAAACCCATCACAATTCCGATCGAGGCCTAAGTCAGCTTTGGAGGCACAAATATCGCTGTCCAAAACTGTAAAACGGACGTTATCAAACAATCAAAAGGTAGCACTCACCAAATTTTGAATTGATCGAAAAAGATTCACTAAGGCTGCTTAACAAACTTATGCAATATGGTAGTCCAGAGTTTTTTTTTTTTTGGATAAAATAGTAGTCTAGAGTTGGAAGTCTTCGTTAGAAATATACACTTTCCACTTCGCCCATTTCTTAGCACATCCCAAAGTCACAATTGATGGTAGTTATATCCAAATTAGTTTAGTTAACATTCTACTAGTACTCAAGTTCAATTATTAGACTTTGTTCCCAGAAAAAAACTAATAATAATTACCAATGTGTTGAGGATAAAGAGAATTATAGAAAAAAAATTTACTAATCACTCTCTCTATAAAATAAGACGACTTTAATTTTATAGATAATCTAAAAAAAATGTTACTTTATTGTGATGTGACTAATAAAAAAATTATTAGATATCAACAATACATGTATGACATCTGCATTAATAAGCACGTCTGTGCATTTAAAAATTTACCTACAATTTCCTTTTCTTGGTGTTTCCATTACCTCGTGAATTCAACCATTCACTTCTTTCTTATACTCAATTCATAATATATAAAATTATATAAATATTTTTTATATAGATCGAGTCAAGTACTCAACGTGTTATAAATTTTTGATTCGTATTCACTTGTATAAGTATTCGATTTGGTATTCAACTATAAAAAATTAACTAATTCGTCTACTATACTTTTACGGTTTATTTTAAATATGGGTAATTAAATTTTTCACATCGACAAATAAAAATAAACAGACAATGTAGAAGTGTAAATGAGGACTAAAAGTATTGGATTTTTGTTACAGTTAAACCCTTCAGTTCAATCACGACTTTTATTATCTAAATCTTGAGGATATGAACACAGATATCAAAGCTTGTAATACGGTCACCATTCACAAGTTTTATAACCAGATTTATTTTACCAAATTATATAGTGTTATAAATAAATATAATTTTTTTTACTTTATCCGCTTTAAAATAAATGTCACATTTGATTAGTGCTTACGGATTAAAGAATATATTAAATTGTATTAATTTTACAAAATTAAATAATAATTCAAAGTGATTAAATTATCTATTTACATTAATATCTAATTATATAATTCTCCCTGTATTAACATGGCACCGAGAGTAAAAATTGGAAAAACATCAGTAAATGCTTTCTTAATTTTCAAAAATCACAAATAATTTAATCAAATTATTTAGAACGACAATTATTTTGAAACGGAACGAACAATAATTAGTGTTATCAATCAAAATTGCAGGTAAGTATTCAATATACTAAATAGTTAGAAACTTTATGGTTTTTAAAGAAAATTCTATAATCTCATTGAGAAAATTATCCTATTATACTTTAAAGTTAGGTTTGTACAGTATAATACTAAATACTTTAAAAACTTAGATTGTACAAATCCTTAAAACTAACGGAATGATTCTCTCAATGAAAATATAAAATTATCTAGTTCCTAAATACTCTGCTAGAGAAAGTCAAAGTCCAAGCTCTCTCACAAGTCTAAATATTAATGACATGCAAATTAATTATTGCGTGAAACCACAAATTAAAATTCATGTACTCACAAGATATAAAATTTGTAAGTTTCACTTTCACACGAGTCTCATAGTAGGATTTATAGATTTTGCATCTTGCGAATATATACATAATAATCCATGTAAAAGACCCAATTTATATGAAAATTCAAGTATACTTTAACAATTCCAAGTTTAATTTCCAATCAACAAAGTAAAAAAAGTAAAAATTTTAAATTTATCCAAATTGAAATAACAAAGAAAACACCAAACAAACGAACTTATCATATAGGAAAAAACTTAGTTGAACCCAACTTTAAATACCACATGTAAATTTTGTAATCAAGATTAAATCATATATGATCTTATCAATTACAATAGTTAAAAACTGGATCTATGTAAGTATTTCTGATTATCTACTAACTGTGACAATCAATAATTAGGGCTTAGTTTGGAAGTTGAGATTTCGAGAGAAAAGAAGAAAAGAGAAGGAAAAAAATAGATTTCTCCACTTATTTGGGACTTGTAGGTGAATTATTGATACGGGTTGATACCCAGAGTATGTAGAACTTGGTCACAAACGTAGGGTTTATATGCACAAGCGAAAGGTAGTTGTTAATAGACCTCCTTGATTAGCCACAAGGCAATCTTTTAACTATGAGCAAGGAATTGATCCAAAGCCTAATTGGCAGCAAGGAATTGATCCAAAGCCTAATTGGCAGAAAATCAATACCTGGTGTTGGTTATAACCTCAAGTGCTCAATCTTGAAGCCCCAACTAGATTTCTAGTCTAGACAAGACTAAAGAGAATCTAAAATTCTAATTCACTTGTATGAGAGGAAAAAGAAAAATTGAAATCTTATTGCCAAAATTCATTCTTCAATTGTGTACAAGACCCCTCTATTTATAGTTGAGGGTGGAGGATTCTAGGACTATTCAATAAGAGACAGGGTAGTTTCTAGATACGTCGTTATTTATCCTACAGCCCATTAGCCTTTAAACCCAATTCTTGTACACTTAACTAATGGCCGAAATACATGGCCCAAAAATAATACACTATAATTACGTCTTGAAATCAGCCCAATTAAACACACTAACACTTAAAACAATTGGGCTCAAAATAAAAGACTAGACAACTAAATAAAAGAATATTCCATGGCCGAAATAATGAGGCTAAATTTCGGCCCTTCAGCTTCTCATCCTAGGCTTGATCTTCAATGACTTGGACGTCCATTACTAAGAACATCTTAGACTCTTTAGTGGATTTCATCTCCAAAAGGTTTGTGAGCTCTTCTTGATCTTCAACAACTTCAACTAAGCCCAACATAGCTTCATTGAGGTTCTTAGCTCTTGATCTCGTAATTGGACCTTGTGGAACTTGAAGTGCGGATTCCGTGAGCCTATATCGAGCCTTTGTGGACAATTGATCACCATCAAGTCCTTGGGATGTATCATTTATGTAGAGAGAAAAGAAAAGAAATGGATAGTAATAAAAGAAGGCAAATACTTAGATAGATCCGGTTTTTTATCCTACTTGTAAGTCCTGTGGTGTGAATTAAACTCAATTAGAAAATCTATGATATCAGCTAATGTAAGCAAAATTATTTAAGATTTAATCCTGACCACAGGGTCTACAGGTGGAACCAAAAATCGAATCTATCTAACTATTTTCCATAAAAGAATAAGGTTATTCAAAAGTTAGTAGGGAGAAAACTTGATTGAAGATTTGTTAATCTTTTTAAAAATACTATTTTTACCCACTTAAAGATAAACAATAAAATAATAATGAGGAATTTTAGAGTCCCGTTGAGGGAACCATTCCCCCATCTTTAAGGACTTCTGCAATACAAGTTTTTAAAGTACATAGTGTTGTACTGTACAAGCTCTTAAAGTATAAGAGAATAATTTTCTAAAAGAGACCGTAGAATTTCCCAATAATAATACCTTATTATTCAAAATTATTGTATTTCTTTCCTAAACTCCTAAACAAGACAGGAAGAAATACATTTTTCTTTATCTCAGAACTTACCTTCTCTCTCTTTTTATCCCTCCTAAACTCACAAACTAAGCCTAGATGTCCCAATTGAAAACTGGTTCATGTAGGATTTTCCCTTTTTGTATTTCTCTCAATGCATATAAATATCTTCTCTACCCCTTGTTTTGCAGAAAAGCCCACTTAGTGAAGCCTATTCATTCTGGTCCACTAGATGCGGTACTGATGTGTGCGTAATTGCAGGAATGAGCTGTGTGTTTCTTTCCATCTTCAAGTCAATTTCCCGTTGCCACACTACTTTTGGAAAATGATTTACACACATATATATTCACCTCATTTGTCAAATCAAATTCTACGTTAGAAAATCATATTAAATCATTTAGATAATCAATTGAATTTCGTCATTTTTCGTGGATTTGATGCCATTGTCACGTTACTGAATGGTGTCACTTTGTGTACACTGTTACCCTTTTTTCTTTTTCACATTGCTATAAATCTTAGTTGCTGAATTAGTTTCTCACTACCAACCCAAATGGATTCAAGCACAAACACAAACCAAATAGAGTTTGAATTTCTTCCATGTTTCCGATTCCATCCATACAAAGATGGAAGAGTTGAGAGATACTTTGGCACTGATGTAGTTCCAGCATCTATAGAAGAATCCCATATTGGAGTTTCCTCTAAAGATGTAGTTCTTGTGCCAGAAAATAACATATCCGCCCGTCTATATATACCAGCCACATTAAACCACACTCAAAAGATCCCTCTTCTAATATACTTCCACGGAGGTGCATATTGCTTTGGATCACCCTTCTGCGCCACATATCACAATCACCTTACTTCTCTTGTGGCTGAAGCGAATATTGTAGCAATATCAGTTGACTATAGATTGGCCCCAGAACATCCTCTGCCAGCAGCTTTCCAAGATTCATGGGATGCACTAAAATGGGCTGCTTCTCATTCTGATGGCAATGGCCCTGATAATTGGTTGAACAAATATGGTGATCTTCAACGAGTTTTCGTCGCGGGAGATAGCGCTGGATCCACCTTAGCGCATTCTATGGCTGTTCGTGCAGGAGAGGAAGATTTAGGAGGGTTAGACTGCTTAAATTGCTAGGACTTTGTGTTGTTCATCCTGGTTTTGCTAGTAAGATTGGGGGATTGAGTCCCACCCCAGCCTGGAATTTTGCATGTCCTAGTACGACTGGATTGGACGATCACAGAATAAATCCAGCTGTGGATTCCAGGTTGTCGAGGCTAGTCTGTAAAATGGTTCTTGTTTGTGTTGCTGAAAATGATGAGCTGAGAGAAAGGGGTTGGTTTTATTATCATGCCTTGAGGAAGAGTGGATGGAAAGGTAAGATCGAGATCATGGAGACTCCAGGGGAGGGCCATGTGTTTCATTTGTTCAATCCGGCTAGTGAGAATGCTCTGACTTTATTGCAGAAATTGGCCTCCTTCATCAATGATCAATCTTTCGATTAGCTCTTTGCTCAATCAATGAGAATGGTGTACTTTTTAAATAGATTCATACTTTATGAATGATTCAACAGTTATGTTAGTGGAGTTGCGAAGAATTTTTCCAATCTTGAATGGCCTAAAAATCTTGAAGATTGCACCATTTTTCCATCCAGCTACTACTGTACTACTTTTAAATTTAATGCATAATAATAATAATAATGAGATCTTGCATTTGTAGGAAATTAAGGTGTTGTTCTTGCTTTGTATTGAAATTTAATATCATCAAATGGAGCACCCTGTTCTTGCAAATCTCTCATGAATTCATCTTGAGGACGACTGTCGAACCCTGGATTAATCACTCAACTCAAGTATCTAATCTGGCAGCATATCGACAGGTCAAAATCAAGTCTAACAGTACAAATGGCCTTAATTGTTTCTAGTATAATGAATATAAATTATATAATGAATCTAAACAAGTAATAAGATGACTATATAATTAATAAAGTAACAATACAACTAACACAACGGATATAAACAATAACACAGACGAGTCTAGACATTACCAAGCCACAGAAACTTTTGCCTACCTATAGATATTACTCGAGTCACTCAACAAGATTTTGTCAGGTGGTGAAATTTACATTTTTTTTAGACCTCTTGCGCAACTTTATCACTATTTATTAGTATAATTAACTTTTTACACACCCTTTCGAACTTTTTACGCACCCTAAAATGAATATTTTGTACTAATAAACATTAATAAGAATGTGTAAGAAGTTAAAAAGAGTGTGTAAATATCATCCTCCTTTAAAAAAAGGAATGATTAATTGGCACAAAGTACATGTTTTAAGTGTAAGATTAGTTAATTATTAGTAGTAAATAGCAATAATTTTCACAAAACGACATAATTAGCAACTTTCACACCATTTCTAATCATGCGATTATCATGGTAGATGTTGGAAAGGGCTAATTGGTCGTGCTTGGTCATGCTCATCTTTAAATGAAACAAAACCATTATAATGCTGCATACAGCAAAGCTTTTCATTAACAAGCTGGATTGAACTTAAAGCAGTACATGAAATTAGCCACAGAAATGACAAGAACGGAAATGATAATCCCACAAAAGATGCTTGTAAACCTCTAATTCTGATTGATGAAAGAAGCCAATTTTTTCAACAAGGACAGAGCATTATCTCCCTTAGGAAAAAACAAATTGAAGACATGGTTTTCTCCTGCAACCTCCACAATCTCCACTTCTCCAGCCCAGTCACTCTTCTCCAATGCATCTTTGTAAGCCCATCCCCGATCTTTCAAAACATCTTTCTCAGCAACATAAACCAGCACCCTTTTGCAGCCAAGGCTCGAAAGCTTCTCAGGTTCCACCAAAGGGTTCAACAAAGGATCATCAACCCCTGTAGTGTTTGGATAAGCAAAATGCCAAAGACCATGAACCAAGGCCTTCATTCCCAAATTAGCTAATTCAACACCAATTGGCTCATTCCCCCAAAAATAAGGACAGTTTAGAAAAATGCCTTCAAGATTTACACCATCCAATTCCTCCACCCCCAACTTCAAGGCCAAATGATGTGCTAAAGTGCCACCAGCACTGTCACCACCTAAAAAGACTCGATCAAAATCGACATAATCCTTGAGCCACACCAGCTCGGTCCCACCACCATCCCCTTTCGAATGGGAAGCGACCCATTTGAGGGCAAGCCATGAATCTTCGTAAGCAATAGGAAGAGGGTGCTCGGGGGCGAGGCGGTACTCAACTGAAACCGCGATAACATTTGCTTGTGCAACAACTGCATTGAGATGTGTATGATACGTAACAGAAAAGGCTGACTCTGCAACAAAGCCTCCGCCGTGGAAGTAGACTAGAAGAGGGAGCTTTTGACCTGTGTTGAAACAAGACTGTGTTAGACAGAGGAACTAGAGAGTGATGTTTATTCTCGAGATTGTACAAATAAATTTATATGCATTCGATCAATGATATATGAGATAGATAATAATTTGTATTTTTTTAATTTATTAAAAATAATTTTTTTAATATAAATTAAAATTTTATCTTATTTATTTTGAATTAGATTTATAGAAGAATTTCATAATTGAGGATAAGCCCGTTTTTTGCTTGGGTCTGAGTTCCTGATAAATCCAGTCTCCCATAGGAGATTAGGCCCAATCTCAACCATTTTTTGTTTAGTATTAATGGTAAACTGATTTTATGACAATTAAAATTATCTTGCACATTAAATTAGTCGTCACGTATCAATAAATACATTATATATATACTAATTTATGTATTCTCAAACCTGGTTGGGCGTTTTTGGGCAGGAAAAGTCTGGCGGATACGTTGAGCTCGGGTGATATGTTGACATCTTTTGATTGAACTCCGGTTTCTGGATCGACGGATGCAGGGGCGATTTCTTTACCTATTAATCTCTCGACAGTGCCGTCTTTGTAAACGCGGATCATGGGAGAGAAGTCGTGGAGTATCTCTGTTGAGTTTGCTGAAGCCATTGCAACAGAGAGGCAGACAGGGTGAGAGAGAGAGCAGCAGTGGCGACGAAATAAGCAAATGGTGATGAGATGAAAAGATATTTGCAGTCGTTACTGCAGATTGGTTGTCCTTAATAAAGACTGAAACTTCAATGCGGTAACGGTTGTCAGACAGCCATTGACTAATTTGGCTTTTTTTAATTATATTTTGGAAGATTCTAGAAGGTGAGATTGAATGTAATTTTGGTCATATATATAATTAATTAATAGTTCTTTCAGTTTGCATAAAATATCTATAATTTACTTGGTCTCTGATAAATTTTCAACAGAGCAGAGTCGGATTTATATTTTTGGGTATTGGACTTACAGCCATCAGAGATATCGACCCACAAATACATCATAAATTTTTATTATAATTTAAGATCTATTAATTAATGTCTTATTATCAAGCATCTTGAAGATATTTATTATGTTATAAATCACAAGTCTTATTGATTAGATCTGATATTAATATCAACCCATATTATGAATAAAATTGAATAAAACTAATCCTTATATATTAATTTAAACTTTCATGGCTCTGATACCAAAAATAAATATAACATAAATACCAACAAAACTACTTAAAATTAAATTATAACTTACAAAATAACTTAAAACTTACTTGGGCAAGAACCAAGAATGTTGAGAGTAAGAAAGGTGGTGTAGAGATCAAGTAGTGATAGAAAAGTAAGAGCTTTTTATTGGTTTCGAAAATTACAAGAGAGAAGAGAGGAAGATGCTACTCTCTTCTTATTTGTGGTAATTCAGATGCTGGACAGAATCCCGTTTCCAATCTCCAAAACACACACCATGGTATGTTAAATAAATTAGAAAATGACAAAGATCTCTTTTGGGAAGATCCACGGGTGGAAACTCCTTTGCATAGATTTCTTTGAATTTCTAAAATCCATTTTGGATGTGTTTTGGATAGAATTCTATAGGCATTGAAAAATTTTGAAATCAGTAATAAAACAACATTGGTAAATCTTTTTTCTTTGCAAGAATTGATGGTTCCAAACGAATCCACCAAATATGTTTGTAATCATCATTTTGAAAATAAAATGTATTATGAAAAAAAAATTAAATCATAGTATGTAAATATATATTCTTTATTATTAAAATTTGAGAATGGGAGAATCTAACAGCTAATGTTACTATTCTCCAATATCTGATAGTAGAAATTTGATGAATAACAATTTTTGAAATTTTATAGGAGGATAATCATCAACTGTTGGAATTCATGCCTCTTTTTTATTATGTATAATAGTAGCAATGTCTTTTCCATACATTTTTATGAAATGGAAAACGCTTGCATGGATCAGATTGGGTTTTGTTGGATATTCTGATGCAGGATAATAGGTTCTAAAAAAGTCAAGAGCATATTTTTGCTGAAAAAGGATATATGGGTCTTTTGTGATCTCATCTACATCAATGTTGATCACATACATTTTTTTTTCCTGTAGGTTGAAATGAAATGAATTGAATTGATTTTGAGAAGGTTGAGATAATTGTGGTATAGTTCCCAATGATATCAAATTTGGATTTGAGCTATTTTGATTTGGATTTGAGCTATTTTGATTTGGATAAGTGGGATTTTGATTAAATATTTTCCTGTAAGAGGGACTTGAAAATTTTGATTAAGTTAATGATGGAAAATTGTTTCCTATAAGCGTATAGCCCATTCCAATATTCTCAATGTTTGTAGAAGATACTTCTGCTGGAAAAGATACTCCTCCATGAGTATTATATATATTTATATGAGGCCTTGGAGAGGAAGATGCTCCTCTACCTCTTGCTCCAGGAAAAGATGCTCCTCATATTCCTCTGTATAAACTTATCCCTGCAATAATCAAATTGATAATTCATGCAATTGTTTTATTCTTAAACGATAAGCCTCTTGAAAATATGCAATAGTTTTTTCTTACTCATTATATCTATTGATTTATTATTATAATAAGGCAGATAGCCATAATGGATCTCCGTCTAATTTATAATATAATTTATATTCTATATCTTTTATTGCTTTCCTTTCTTGTTCTTTTCTATATTTTGCTAATACTATTTTAAATCTAAAATAGGCTTTACTTTCTATCAAACTTTCTATATATGCCCAAAAATGTTTAGGATTTGAATTTAGAAGTAGGTAATTCTAAATTTCTATAATCCATTCTTGGAAATATATGTATTGATAGCAATTCTCATATTTTTTATTAATGTTGCCTTTTTTTGTTATAGGCGGGTACTGTTTTTCTACTTCTATTGTGAACTCATTTTTATGAAAATTATTACTATTAGATGATCTGGCTTCATAGGCCATCAAATTTCTTTAAGTGAACCTGCAATAAATTCTTTAGTTAAAAAATTAGGAAGAGAATTAGTTTCTCCTTTAATAGATTCAATATCAAAATAAAAAATAGATAATATAGACTGCCATCGTGCAAATAATTGGTTTGATGCAATATTTTTAATATCTTTTTCTAAAATTTGTTTTGCTGCAAAATAATCTATTTTTATAAGAAATTTTTTATTTAACAGATCATTTTGAAATTTTGTGACACATCAAATTATACTTAATATTTCTTTCTTAATTGTAGCATAATTCTGTTGTGTTTTATTCCAAATACCTGATATGTGTATCACCAATTCTTCTTTATTGGTATGGAGATTTAATTGTTTTAATATTCCTCCATAACGTATATCAGAACATCAGTTTCAACTATTTTGAACCATGTATGATTGGCAAGATTTAAAAGTGGCAAATGTTTCACCTTTGGTTTTATATGCTTAACAATTTCTGTATATTTTTTAGTCCAAGGTGGGGAATTCTTTCTTAGTCTTTCATATAATAGTTTACAATCTTGTGCTAAATATTGATAATATTCACCAATATAATTTAAACTACCTAAAAAATTTTGAAATTGTGATATCTTTAATTTTATTTAGAAACTTATCAGCAAATTCTATAGATCTTACTATAGGTGTAATATAACCTTTGTCTAAGTTATATCCTAAATACCTAATTTGAGTTTGGAATAAAGTCATCTTTTTTGTTGAAACTGCTATGCCATTTTTAATGCAATACTGATAAAAATATTTATATGTTTAAAATGTTGATCTATATTTTCAGAAAATATTAAAATATCATCGATGTATACATATGATTGTAATAAATGGATATAAAGAAAATATATAATTGATCATATTTTGAAATTCAGATGATGCATTCTTTAACCCAAAAGGCATAACATTCCATTCATAATGTCCAAATGAGATTGTAAATGCAGTTTTATATTTATTTTCTTCTGCAATTTGAATTTGCCAAAATCCTGATTTTAAATCAAATTTTGAATAAATTTGAGAATGTATTGTTTTGTTTAAAATATCTTTTTATTGGGAATGTGATACCTAATCCATTGTAAAATTTTATTTAAAGGTTTATAATTTATAACTAATTTAGGTGTTTCTCTTTCAATTTCTGAATTCTTATTTACATAAAATGCAGAACAACTTCATGGAGAAGATGATTTTCTTATTATACCTTTGTTTAGTAAATCACCTATTTCTTTTCTACAATATTCAACCATTTTTTTATTCATTTAGGATGGTCATGCTTTAGTTGGTATATTTTTCTTATCAATTTTTTTTTCATAAGGTAGATGTATCATATATTGACATACTTTTTTCTATGCCAGAATGCTATTGGAAGGTCATTACAAATTTGTAAAATTATTTTATTAAAAACTTGTTTTAATTTTTACCTGTATTTTTGGTGATTTCAATTATTCTTCTATAGTTTTTCCTTTTATTTCATTTTGTAAAAACTCGATTTGTTTTGTTTTCAAATTTATATTTTCTTTTATAGAATTTATAGAAAAAAATATTTAAATTATGTGGTTGTTCTTTGGTAACAAAATTAAATGTTAAATTTTTCTCTTTATTTGAAATTATTTTTCCATCACAATAGTGTGGATGCATTTGAACAATAAATGGTGTTCCTAGAATAATCTATGATGTGTTGAATATTTTTTGTCAAAACAAATGGTAAACAAATATAATTATTTTTTTGAGAAAATATGCAAACTTTTAAAAGTTTATATCTAATTTTTATCTTTGATCATTCATCTGCTCTTAAAACAGTCAAAATTTTCTCAAAAAATCTTGAAGGTATTAGTCATTCTCTCATAATACATTTAATATCAACACCTGAATCTATGATTCCTATGGTTGAAAATTTATAATCATTAATTACCAATGTAATATATATAAAATATTTTTTGGATAAATATATTGGTTAAAAGCTAAGGATTTGACTATTTTGATTTTCATGATTTATAATCTCTTGATCGACATTTAATTGTGATGTAGAAGCTATTTGTTTACTTATTTTTAATTCTTTTATGTCAAATCTAAATTCTAAAAGAGTTAATTTTTTATTTAAACTTTTAATTGATTAATCTCTTGTTTTAAAATTGGTATGGTAACAAGTTTATTATATGACATAAGTCCTACTTCATCTATAATTTCTTTAATGGAAAACGATTTTTCTAAAGTAATCATTTTTTCTTTAAGATTTTGAGGGAGTGATGAATATTTCTCTTGTTTATCTTTATGAGCTTTTTCGTTTATCAAAATTTCTTTATATTGTTCTAAATATTGTCTTTTTAATTCTTTGTCTTGTATGTTTTCTATTAATTCAATATTAAAACATATTTTGATTTTCAATTAATGTAAATATGTCAAGACATGCACAATCGTTATCAGATGAATCAGAATTTATTTCATCTATACTATCTTCTATTTCAGTTTCTGAATAAGTATTTAATATAGTTGCTATAATGTTTTCTTTTTCTTCATCATTTATAGATAATTTATTTATTTTTTCTAGAAAACTTGTGGTAGTTTTTGACTTACATTGATTTGTATAATGACCTTTTTTGCCACATTTTCTACAATTAATATTTGTTTTTATCTATTGCTTAACTTCTTAATCAGGTTTTCTATCATCCTTTCTTTTTCTTTTAAAGAATTTCTTTCTATTTTTCTTTGAATAAGATGGATATGTAACATCTTTTGTTTGTTCTATTTTCTTATGAAACTACTTATACTTTCTTTTTTGCTTTATGATATGGTATACTTGGTTCTTTAACAGCAAATTGTGCACATAAATCACCTAATTCTGTTCTTTGTTTATATTTCTTTATTTGTGCTTTTAAATTTTATATGGTTACATAATTTTAATCATTCTTCTATACAAACTGATATAATATTTCCATAAGAAATTCTATCATAAAGAACAGTATGACCATCATGATAATTTTTTACTGTGGTAAAAATTCTTTGAGAAAATAAATTTGGTAAACCAGAAATGAATTTTTTTTTTTCAAAAATGTGAATTACAATCAGTACGATCCATAACTCTTGCTAAAAATGTATCCTTATACTATTCAAAATGTGAAAAAGTTGGACATTTTAAATTCATTAAAAATTCTTTTTTAATACTATCAATAATTTTAACGTCACCAATGAAATGTCTAAAAATACTGGTAATCAAAGATAAAGCTATATTAGGAATAGTAGTAGTATTTTGATTAGTGGATGTACCTTCATGTTTAATTTCTGTAATTACTTTTGTAAAATTCAAAATATCATCTCTTTGCTGTGAGGTTAAATAATTATTCCACCAACCATCTAATGCACCTGTAAATTCATTGATTAAAATATATAAAACAGCCTCTTATTCTCTAGTTTCCTTTACCTTTATGCAAATTAACATATATCATTATCTTTTTTAATACTGCAATTGTTTGATGTGGATTAAGACCATCAATCTTCCATTCATATATTGAACTATGGTTTAAATGATCCATTTGTACATTTGTTTCTAATTCTAAATCTTAAGAATTTGGTCTTTGATAATACTTATCTCTTTTAGGATATTCATCTCCAAATTGCTTAGGATTTTCATATTTTTTATATCTTCTTTTTATTGAAAATAATTTTCTTTCAGCATTATCATTATTTTGAAACATTTCTATTGAATCTTCTATATTATTATTTCCTTCTATTTCTTCATACATATTTTCATTTGATTCTTCTTCTAAATTTAATCCTATTAGTTCTTGTTTTGCATCTTGTTCTAAATTATTATTATGTTCTTCAGTTAATATATTTATTTTTAATCCTCCTAAAGTTTTCTCAAGTTTTAAAAGGTATTCTTCTATATTTGTTATTATTAAATACTCCTGTAGGTAAAGGTATTTTTGTTGGTCTAATAATAACAGGTAATATATTACTAGTGGATGATATAACTGGAATACTAAATTTACTTTCACCTTTAATAAGTAATTTTTCATAATTAAAATATTGTGTATTAGCACTAATTTTCTTGATTATATCATCAATTTTAATTTTCATATTTCTAAAATCCTGTGATTGTGTACATACTTCTTCTAATTGTTTTGATATAGTATGTCGATTTAAAAATATAAAATTATTTTGTTGTGTTATACCTCCTATTGTGGTACGAACTTGATGAACAAAAGATATAGCTAAAACTCCTTCATTACCTATTCTTATGACAGTTAATAAGGGTTTATATATAGATCTATGACTCTTATAATTTCCATTTAAATATTTTTCATTTAAAATAAAATCAGTATATGTATCTTCTAAAACTAAAATATCTTTATCTTGATCCATCAATGAAGCTCTGTATTCAATATAAAATCATTTATGTCATTAAAAATTCTATATAACATGTAGTCCTTCTTATGAAATCATAATAATTATTTTGAATTTCATTTTGTTGCTCAATAGAATAATTTTCAAAAAATATTTTCTAAAATTTTCATATTTTTCTTGATTAAAGTTTTTAAATGCCTGTTTTGAAATTTCTTTTAATTCTTCATCAGATAGAATATCTTTTATTATAACTGAAACTCTATATGATGCAGTAGATTTTGGATGTTCTACTTGATATCCTATTTCTGATCCTACATTTGGTTCCTTTTCAGAATTTATGGTATACACCCCATGCATAGTTTGATTTCTCTCTTGAAGACCTGCAAATTTTAAAGGAAGATCTCCATATTTTCTAAATGATGTAGATGAAGATCTCCATATTTTCTAAATGATGTAGATGAACTTGGTCTAGATATATTAGAATTTTCTAGTGAATTATCTGGAATTGAGGATGTTGAATGTCTTTTTGATAACATTATTGCTACTGATTTAGATGAACTTTCGGATCTATTTGAGCTGCTGATATGGGTTTTGGAATGGTTGGATTTGTGATTTTATCAAATATTCATTGATCTGGGACTTGTACTTCATTCTAATCTATTATAGGGCAACTCTAAATTTGATCTAGTGAGATTTGTTTCTATTATGTGTGTTGTATCTTTTCTACTATGACTTCTTTTATCTATCTTTATTTCTGAAGCTCCTGGACTCAAGGTATTCATCAATTTATCATATATCATATATGTAACACATGTTTTCAGTTCCAGGTTTCATATCATAACCTTTGGTTTGAATGTTTAATGTTAATATATCAGCTAAATTTCTATCAGTAAGAGAGATTGAAAAGTTTGGAAAGCTATTAAAATGTATAGGTCCATTACACAAAGAAGACTCTATTAATCCTAACAAAGAATCATAACATCTACTAAATTCAATTTTATGCATATAGGTTTAGTTCAAGTAACTTTACAACCTTTAAATAGGTAAGGGTTAAATACATCTGTTTGTGTATAATAGCACTTAGAGATGCTAAGAAAGAATCCCCCAACTTAGACTAATAAACATACAGAATCTGTTAACATATAAAACAAAAGGTGAAACATTTGTCACTTTTAAATCTTGCCAATCATATATGGTTCAAGATAGTTGAAACTGATACTTCTGATATAAGTTATGGAGGAATATTAAAGCAATTAAATCTCTATACCAATAAAGAAGAATTAGTGAAATACGCATCAGGTATTTGAAATAAAACACAATAAAATTATACTACAATTAAGAAAAGAAGTATTAAGTATAGTTTTATGTGTCATAAAATTTCAAGATGATCTGTTAAATCAAAAATGTCTTGTAAGAATAGATTGTTCTGCAGCAAAACAAATTTTAGAAAAAAAATGTTAAAAATATTGTATCAAAACAATTATTTGCACGATGGCAGTCTATATTATCTGTTTTTTATTTTGATATTAAATATATTAAAGGAGGAATTAATTCTCTTCCTGATTTTTTAACTAGAGAATTTATAGATGTAGAATCACGTAAAGAAGCTTCATGGCCTGTGAAGCCAGTTCTTCTAATAGTAATAATTTTCATAAAAATGAGTTCACAATATTAGAAAAAAAGTACATGCCTGTAACAAAAAAAGACAACATTAATAAAAAAGGACGAGAATTGCTATCAACAAATATATTTTCAATAGTAATAATCTTCATAAAAATGAGTTCACAATAGAAGTAGAAAAAAAGTACATGCCTATAACAAGAAAAAACAACATTAATAAAAAAGGACGAGAATTGCTATCAACACATATTTTCAAGAATGGATTATAGAAATTTAGAATTATCACTTTTAAATTCAAATCTTAAACATCTTTGGACATATATAGAAAGTTTGATAGAAAGTAAAACCTATTTTAGATCAAGAATAGTATTAGCAAAATATAGAAAAGAACTAGAAAGGAAAGCAATAATAGATATAGAATATAAATTATATTATAAATTAGACTGAGATTCATTATGGCTATCTGCCATATTATCAACAACAAATCAATAGATATAATGAGTAAGAAAAAATTATTGCATATTTTCAAGAGGCTTATTGTCTAAGAATAAAACAATTGCATGAATTATCAATTTGATTATTGCAGGGATGAGTTTATACAGAGGAAGAGGAGGAGCATCTCCTCCTAGAGCAAGAGGTAGAAGAGCATCTTCCTCTCCAATGCCTCATATAAATATATATAATACTCATGGAGGAGTATCTTCTCCAGCAGAAGCATCTTTTGCAAACATTGAAAATTTTGGAATGGGCTATACGCTTATGGGAAACAATTTTTCATCATTAATCTCAAATTTCTCAAGTCTCTCTTATAGGAAAATACTTAATCAAAATCCCACTTATTCAAATCAAAATAGCTCAAATCCAAATTTGATATCATTGAAAATTATACCACAATTATCTCTACCTTCTCAAAATCAATTCAATTCATTTCAACCTACAAGAAAAAAAATGCATGTGATCAACATTGATGTAGATGAGACTCACAAAAGACCCATATATAATTTTTCAGCAAAAATATGCTCCTGATTTTTTCAGAACCTATTACCCTGCATCAGGATATCCAACAAAATCCAATCTGGTCCATGCAAGCTTTTTTCATTTCACAAAAATGCATGGAAAAGACATTGCTACTATTATACATAATCAAAAAGAGACATGGATTCCAACAGTTGATGATTATCATTTTATAAAATTTTCAAAAATTATTATTCATCAAATTTCTACTATCAGAAATTGGGGAATAGCAACATCAGCTATTAGATTCTCCCCAAATTTTAATTATAAAGAATATAGATTTACATACTATGATTTAATTTCTTCTTTTCATAATATATTTTATTTTCAAAATGATAATTACAAACATACTTGATGGATCCGTTTGGAAGCATCAATTCTTGAAAAGAAAAAAGATTTACCAATGTGATTTTACGGCTGGTTTCAAAATTTTTCAATGCCTATAGAATTCTATCCAAAATACATCTAAGATGGTCATTCTAGAGATTCAAAGAAATCTATACAAAGGAGTTTCCACCCGAGAATCTTCCCAAAAGAGATCTCTGTCATTTTTTATTTTATTCAACATACCATGGTGTGTGTTTTGGAGATTGGAAACGGGATTCTGTCCAGCATCTGGATTATCACAAATAAGAAGAATATTTGAATGTATGTGGTGGATAAACTATGCACCAGTAGATTTTAGTTTACTTGGTTTAAAACTCAAAATTCCTCAGCAAATACAGATAAAACAAGATGAAGCATCTTCTTCTACACCTGCATCAAAATTGGAGACAACAAACATGAATGTTTATAAAAACGTCATCAAGTATGACGTTGGCAATAATTGTAATAGTTAGAAATTTTTTTTATATAAACTCTTAGAATTTCGAGAAGAAGGCCATCGGTTTTTAGAACCTCTCCTCTCTTCTCTCTTGTAATTTTCGCCACCAATAAAAAGCTCTTACTTTCTAATACTACTTGGTCTCTACACCACCTTTTCACACTCACTCTCAACATTCTTGGCTCCTGCCTAAGTAAGTTTTAAGTTATTTTGTAACTTATAATTTAATTTTAAGTTGTTTTGTCTTAAATCTTGTACGGTACTTATGTTATATATCCTGGGTTGTTTTGGTATATATATATATATATATATGAGAATTCTGTCATCCCTTTTAAAAATAATTTCCTTGACTTTAAGAGGTCTTGCAGTAAAATCTTTTAAAGCATATAATATTATAGGAAAATTCTACGATCCCTTTTATAAAACTATTCTCTTGTACTTTAAATTATTATACACAATGTGCTTTAAAAACTTGTATTATGCAAGTTTTTAAAATCAAGGGAATAGTTCCGTAAAAAGAACCGTAAATTTTTTTAATATTATATTATATAAATATTTAAAGTATAAAAATAATAATTACTAAAAGAAATTATAGAATTATATATATATTTCCTTTTTGTTTACACGTGAAGTTTTATGGTTTTGGTCATGAAATTTTATACTATAATATTATAAGTCTAATATCGAATTACAATGTGCAATTCACGTAACTCATATGATAAAGATAAATACAAAAATATATCACAATACAAAGTAAATGATAGAGGAGGAAGCTCAGGGACGGACAGGCGCCTGTCTCCTAATAATTTCAAAATTCTGTATTTCTTCTTTTAAAAATGTTTTAAATTATTATTATATTATTATAAAATTGGACTTTGTGCCTAAATTTTTTTTAAAAAATATAAAATTATTTTCATATATATTTATATTGTCTTATCCCAAATAATTTTGAAAGCATTTTTTTAAAAAAATTTATGACACCTATATAAAAATTAAATTTTACCTTTTAAAAATTTACAAAAATCATAAAATTGATAAGTCTATATTGTCATTGTCCCTTAAAGTTTAACCCGTTGATCGACCTCTGATATGATGCATGATACGTATCAACCATTTCTTGATCTGATTTGTAGTTATGTACGTTACTTTAAAATTAAAAAATTAAATATATATATGATGTGGGATAATTTCATAGGTCTATTGTTGCCTTCCATAATCCAATCCAATAAATAGTTTCTTCTAAGTCAGCTTTGGAGGCGGTGAAAAAAAAAGTCAGCTTTGGAGGCGGCGAAAAAAAAAGTCAGCTTTGGAGGCGGTGAGGTAAAAAAAATTTAGGGGCACAAATATTGTTCTCTAAAACTGTAAAACGGACGTTATCAAAGAATCAAACGGTACCAAATTTTGAATTGATCGAAAGACACAAAGACTGCTTAACAATCTTATGCATTATAGTAGTCTACAGTTCTTATTTTTTTAATTTTTTTTTTTTTTGGATAAAATAGTGGTCTAGAGTTGTAGTCTTCGTTAGAAATATACACTTCCCACTTCAAACTCATGCCTATTAATTAAAACATCCCAAGCGAAGTTATTAAATTCAATTCTTTTGACATTTATATATATAATTATTTTTTAAATTTAACGGCCATGTGATATGTCCATGGTCATTTCTATTAAAAAATTAATTTTTCATTAATATTGTTTTAATTTTGTCAAATTATAAAATATTAAAGATTTAATTTGTTCTATTAAAAACTTTAAAAACTAATTTAATAAAGAAAAATTCTTCAAACTAGAGGAACTAAAAATACATTTTTGCCTGAACATAAGTGTCAAAGTTTGTGGTACGAGTCACCATTCCTAAGTTTTGTAACTAGAGTTATTTGACCAAATGATTTAGTGTTATAAATAAACGGAATTTTTTTAGTGAGTAGTGTTATCAATCAAAATTGCAGGTAAGTAGTTGCTATACTAAGTAGGGGTGTTCATATTGATCCATCGATTCAAAAAATTAGCTGATCCGATTCAATTCGAATCGAAAAAATAGAGTACCTGAACCGCATTCTAAAGCGGATGGATAGAGGGGCAGGTTACTCAGGTTGAGGGTTAGGTAGCGAGTTACATTTTTGTGACCCGTCGGGTACCCGACCCGATCCATTTCAGAGATAATTTTGTAAATGTGATTAATAGGATTTCATTAGAAATTAATACTTATGATTCACTGTTATAGAGTTATTGACAGTCTCTCACATTTTCTTTTTCAGTTCCTTATCTTCCCTTCGTTTTCCTCCTCAATCATCTCTTCCCTTCCTCTTACTCGCATCTTCATTCCTTACACTCTCGTCTGTTGAGATATATTTTGTAATTTAGTTATTGTTGCTATTGGCCTGTTGCCAGTTGTTAGTTTGCTGCTATTGGGATGTAATACTGAGATGTATTTTGTAATTTAGATTTAATTGTTATTGACTTAATTATAAAATTAACTTGCATAGCTATTATTATTTAATTTTTTATGTTTTGTTACTAGTGAGGGTCGGGTATCCTGCCGACCCAATCCTCTTTTGCGAATACTCGGCCAGTGAGGGTCGGGTATCCGGTCGACCCAATCCTCTTTTGCGAATACTCGGTAGGCCGAGTACCCGCTCTGTATGAATTGGGTAGAGAGTCAATTTTTTTTGATCCAGTCAGTGAAAATCTAATACTTTTTTTACCTCATAAACTGAGTACCCTATTTATAAACACTCCATAATACCAAGCAATTATAAACACAATGGTTACTAAATATTCTATTAGAGAAAGTTAAAGTCCAAGCTCTATCACGAATCTAAATATTAATGCCACTACAAATAAGTCTCACATGAGACTTACGATAAAATTTACAGAATTTGTGTCTTGTGGTGCATATATTATGATGCATATAAAAATTTATCTAATGTATATGAAAATTCAAGTATACTTGCTTTAATAATTCCAAGTTTTACAGTCAACAAAGTAAAAAAAAGAAAAAAGGAAAAAAAATATGTTGTTTGGACACTTATTTTTCTTGAAATATTATTTGTAATAGTATTGTAATAATTTTTTTTATAAAATATATGCGAGATAAAAAGGTAATTAAAAAACGTAGGTAAAATGATTACAAAATATTATTTAAAGAAAAGTGAATATTATTAATTGTGCAAACAACACAAAAAATTTTAAATTTATCCAAATTAAAATAGCAAAGAAAACACCAAACAAACAAAAAATTCATGTTATGTTAGTCAAACCAAACATATGCTATACTATACAGACTGCCTAAAGGAGCCATGATGATGGTCCTCCTGAGTAGGCCTGTCAATGGGTCGGGTCTAGATCCGGACCCGTTTATCTGGATTTGGATCTATAACAAATTTCGATTACATGGATCCGATCCGGACCCGTTTAGCTATTATAATAAACGGGTCGGATCTGGATCTTGGTGTTTCGATCCGATTAAGATCCGGATCCGATTAAAATATTTAATATATAATAAAATTATTATATATTAGTGTTATTTTATATGTATATATACATATATATTATGTAAATTGCCCATGTAATTTATATTTAATATAAAATACATGCATAAATATTAATTATGAACTCAATATTTTTGTATAATTAAAAAAAAAAAATTCGACAAATTGTAATAGTTTTACATATAATTTTTTAAAAAAATTATTAAGACCCGAACTCGGATCCGGATCCGACAAGACTCGACGGATCCGGATACGGATCTACTTTTGTGTAGACCAGTTCAGATCCTAATTCGGATCCAAAACTGGTAATATTAATCGGATCCGGGTCTGGATATGCCGGATCCGACCCAAATCCGACCCGTTTACAGCCCTACTCCTGAGTCCCCTGATTGACGAAAGAAACCATACGTTTCATCAAAACTTGGCATTCTCACAAGTCGGGTTGTGCAAGTGAAAGCAATGTTCCATAACTTCCAATTCATCATCCCATCCACTCTTCTTCAATGCATCATAATAAAGGCAAACCTCTATCTCTAAAAAAAAGAAGCCCTGCTGCAAACAAGTCTTGACAATATGTCGGAATGAGCCATCGGATTGAATCACAACATCCACTGCCTTCTGGTGCTATGTAGCTCCAAATCTTGTCAGGCTTACCATCACCAAAAATGGGATGGACCAAAATCATCCTCAATCTTAGCGTTTTTTCTTATTCCAATCGGCCGAGTAATATTTGGAATGACCGTTGTATCACGTATCAGCTTCTATAAATCTTAGAATATGTATTAAAATCATTTCATGTTGTATAAACTTTATTTTGAACTAGTCAATTTTTTAAAAATTAATTTACAAGTAATTATTTGTTATTTTCGTATAATTCTTATCTATTTGCATTGATCATGAATGAACTTATAAAGCATATATAGAAGGAAATACCATGATATATGTTGTTTGCAGAAGACATTATTTTAGTAAATGAAATAAAAGATGGGGTTAATGTTAAACTTGAGATTTAGGGAGTTTAGTTTTAGTAGATCGAAAACAAAATATATGAAATTTAAATCTAACAAGAATGCATGTAGGAATAGAATAGAGATTAGTATCGGAAATCAAAAGACACCATAAGTCAAAATTTTAAGTACTTAGGTTCAATTCTTCAGAGTAATGGTGGTATAGATCGAGATGTTATATAAGTGGATTGGACTAAATAGAGAATGATATCGGAAATATAATGCGATCACAAAATTTCTTTACGATTTAAGGGTAAATTTTATAGAACGGCAATTAGACCAGTACTACTTTTTCTAATGACTGGGTCTGAATGTTGAACAGTGAATTACACAGATGAACAAAAGATGAGAGTAGCAGAAATGCAACTATTAAGATGGATGTGTGAGTACACTAAGATTGATAAGATACACAGTGGGCATATTCTTGATAAAATTGGAATAACACCTATTGATGAGAGAAACATGCTTAAAGTGATTAGGTCATGTGTTAAGATGACCAGTAGAAGCGCCTGTCAGACGAGTAGATTTTAGAGAGTAGTCAACATAAGAAGAGGTAAGAGAAGAATGAAAAAAAATTTGGTGGGTAACTTGTAAGAAATATATAACTCAATTATGAATTAAGGAGGATATTGTCCACGACAAAGTGCAATGGCGTAACAGGATTCATGCAGCCGACTCTATTTAGTGGGAATAAAGTTTGGTTTGTTTGTTTGTTATTATTCAATAACGATCCGACAATCAATGTGAAACAGGCCTCACCGCAACCACGACTTTGAATTATAACACTACCTTAAACCATTACCTCACGTGATATACAATATTAGCTCCGGCAGTATCACCGGCCAAGAAAACCCTCCCAAAATCAGCATCATCATTGATCCACGGTTCAACTTAGGGGTGAATACGAACCAGATTAATCAAATTCGTGACCGTTTTTATTTCTAGATTGAAAATTTGAAACCGATTTATCAGAATTTGGTTAATAAATTGGTCTGATCGAATTATTAAATCAAATCAATTACGAAATAAGAATTGAGTTTTGAATCGAAATTAACCAATCTTTTAATTTAATTTGGTACTTGATAAATTCCAAACCTTTCAATGAAAATTTTTATTACTTGCAACATTACATCTTATTTTAAGTAAATATACTTTTTGTATAATATGGTTTTACAAACTAATATTATATTTTACTTATAAAATACATATATAGTCGTACAAACAATATTCTATATGTAGAATACAAACATACTTAAACATACAATTTATATATATATATATATATATATATATATATATATATGTAAATAAAGTTTTAAATCAAACGAGTATACAAACACGTATACTATATATATGTAAAGTATTAAGAAAACATAGTATCCATCCAATTATAATATAATTTTGATAATATGAAATTATGAACTATTCTATTGTTAGTTGAAATTTTGTATTAGATGTTTTTTTAGTTTTGTTGCAAATAATTTTAGTCCAATATTAATGGATGTAATTAGCGAATATGATTAATCAAATTCGAAATCGATTACCGAATTTGAATTTGATTAACTGAATTTATTGTCAATTTAATTCAAAATTAAAATTGGTTAATAATTTTTAAATTTATTTTTAAATTTTGATCAAATTATTTGATTGATTAATCGATGAGTTAACCAATACTTTTCCCTTGTTCAACTCAGGGCTCTGTCTAGAATCAGCACGTGAAAGAACCCACTTGAAAGCTGTCCAAGAATCATCATAGTAAGCTGGAATAGAATGCTGATTCAATTCCAAATGCACCTCCATGGATGTAAATTATTATGGAAAGTTTTTCATCAGGGTTGGGTGGTTTTTGGAAGAAAAATGCGTTCGGAAACGTTGGCTTCAGGGGAATTTGGCGAATTTCTCGATTCGGCGGTCCTTGCATGCACGAGAGTACGGATACAAGTTGTGAAGTAACTCAGTTGACGGGCTTGTGTTCATTGTATTGAGGCTAGAAGAAAGCTTGGGATAGATCATAGAAGTATGAATTTGGCTTTGGATCACAAATCACAATGATGAAATGGTTTATCAATAGAAAACTGAACAGTGATGCTTAGGAGAGTGGATCTTACTTCTCGACTTATATAGACTTTGTCAAATGTCATTTGCATTATGGTGGCAATTTTGGATAGGATGCGATAATATGATACAAAATTAACAAATTTAAATATGATTCGAATTTAATTAGGTTATTATCGGATTGACCCGAAATGAAACGAATCGTGTCGTGTCAATTCACGCATTGGCCTAATAACTCGTTATCTTATCGGTAATCTGACGCAACCTATTATAAGCACTTTTACCCATTAAGATATCGGGTATTCCGAATGACCCGTTAATTAATTAGAGCATTTATTAAAATTTGACACAATAATACATCCTTTAATAGCATATCGTGTTGATCGAATCAATAGGTCAATGATTTAATTGTGCGCTATTGTGTCATTTGGATAAATTAAGTAACTTTTATATTAGTATAAAAAATTTAACGAATTAATGAATCGGGTTGGGTCAACCCGTTAATAAACGAGTCAGAACACAACACAAATGTTTAATAGGTTGTGTCTGGGTTCAAGTTTTCTGATACGAACCGAATAAAAACTCGACACGACCCATTAACACCTCTAATTTTCATGATTTTTTTTTATTATTTTTGGTAGAAAAGACAGATAATAATTTAAAGCTTAAGAGTTAACAACCATCTTGGGGAACTTAACTCCCCTTAAATCATCTAACAATAGTTTCCTGACAGAATTACAAGGATTAGAAATGAAAGAGTAAGGCTGAAGTTGGTGAGCTCCTTAGCTTGGCTAGGAAGTCTGCAACTTGGTTGTATTCTCTAAAAGCATGCTTGATCACCACTTATTGGAATTGTCCTAGCAGTCCTCTGCAATCATAGAGAAGAGGAGATAAAGAGTGATTTTCAGAGTTAAATGTTTTAAGAAAATCAATAATGAGTTTCGAATTAGATTCTACAAAGATATGGCTGCAGTGAAGTTCCACAGCTAGTTGAAGACCATCGCACACGCAATACAAAAAGACAAGGAAAGATCAAATTCTGAAATTATGATTTTAGGAAAATAATTAAATATATATATAATTTTTGAGATTAAAATTAAATATTATAAAATTTTATTTACGTCATTATGATTTAATTCACACTAGACAAATATCAAGTTTGCCTAAACATTTTTCATGATTTTATAATGGAATTATTAACATTCAATCATAGAAAAATTCTCTAAACTTTATAATTATGATTAAATTTTATAAAATCAACTTATCATTTATTATATAATATTTAATCTCTATTATGTTTTTCCAAATATATATATATATAACATTAATATGTTACCTCCCTGTGTTGGGACCTGAGAAGTGACTAGGAAATCGATTATGCTTCAAATTTACTACACCTTTTCCTTTCCTTTCCTTTCCACTCTAACTCTAGACTGGTAAGCACAATGATCAATGATCATTGCCCCTTTTCCTTTTATGTTTGCTTTTTAATTCCCTTTTGGCTAAATTATAGGAGTAAATTACTATCTTAACTCATAGTTTTGTCCTAATTACATAAACTTCTTTCTACTTTTGAAATATTATAGTCGTAACTTCTTCAAGGTTTTTTGTTATGTTTCATAAATTTCTTTCAAAAACTAATATTTTAATGAGCTTGTAAATTTAATAGAATTATTTTAATATTACAGAAAATGGAAGCCTTTAAAATAATATGCACAATTAAAATAGTATTAAAATTATTTACAAAAAATAGTACCAAAATTTTAAACAATTTTTAGTTTTTAAATTCAGATTTAAAGTAAACACGAGGCAACTTTAATTATGACAAACCTCTTAAAAGGCAAATGTTTAATTTGACTTGTCTTCTTCTCTATATAAATTTTAAAAATATATAATATATATTATATAAAATTTTAAAATATTTAAGTATGATTGTGAATTTGCCATAAATATGTACTCCAATGTTGAATCCTAAGATTAAAATTAGTGTCGCATCTGAAAGTAACCGTCTATAACCAAGGCGAAAAGTAGTGAATGAAGCACCGGTCAAACGGGGCAGTTGTAGAACGTGATGCCCAATACTCTCAAAAAGTTGACCAAAAAAAATTCTCCATTTGTTATCCATTTCCCTTCCCACGGAATACTAATATTCTGTGGAGTACTACATACGTATTTTACTAAAGAATTTAAAAGGCTAAATCCACACATCCAACAAAAAGTAGTGCTACCATTTCTGAATTATTAGGAAAATATTATCATAAATTCGATTTTATAATTTATTTGTAGATCTCACGATTCCTAATATTAAATTTTATAAATTTTTATTTATATCATAAATTTTATAATATTTAATTTACACTATAAGATTTATAAGTGAAATTATAGACTAAATTTACTTAAATATTTCCTATTTTACTAAAGAATTTAAAAGGCCAAGTCCACACATAATCTCCACCATCCAACAAATAAATAAATAAAAATAATTGATTGACATTTCAGATTTTGACGAAATCAAAACGACGCTATTCCAACGTGTCAGTGGTTTTATACAAGTAGAAACTCATTTTTAGATTTACCTAATTTATGAAATTATATTGTAAATTTCCTAGTTCACGTTTAATTAAAAAATTTGTATGAATGAAGTCGTTAAATCGGTCTAACAACCTACTCCATTTCAAAACTTTCCCAAGTAATACTACCACTTCTGAATTACGAAGCTAGTATTGTTTATTGTTTGGACAATAAAATTTATTCATTATTTTTAAATAATATTTTAAAATAATTTCTTAATATATTTTTTCCAATAACTTTTTTTAATCACATAGGTAGCATATCAAAAAATGTTGAAATAATATTTATTTTAAATAATATCACGAATAATAATTGTTAGAACAAAGCCATTAATATCTTTTGTCATTTTTTTGGGTTAATAACACTTTGTCCCTCTTAATTAAGTGGATAATTACACTTTATTCTGCTAAATTATAAAAATATACACTTTGCCCTTCATTCATATTATTCATTCTTTAAAAATTTTAAAATATCAAGAAAATCTAGTTCAATGACTAAAATGCCCTTAGTATTATATTTTAAATTTTCATGCATTTAATTGATGTTCGATAGTTATAAAAGAATTAAGAAAAAATAAAATATCATAACACATTGATATATTTAATTTTAGAGAATGAAATATGAGAAACTGTTAATTATATTATATCCAACATTACAATTTGTATGGGTTAAGTCAAATATTAAAAGTGTAAAATATTAATGGACATAAAAAAATCAAATTTTTTTATAGAAAATATTTACATTTTCATATAATATATTTAAAGAAAAATTTTCAATTGAAAATAAGTTCATTTGGGAATTGTTCTACCACTATAGTTAAATAGTAAAGTTCAAAATAATATAAAATAAAATCCAAAAATTTTAAAAATTTGACCAAGAAATATACTAATATAAATTATATTTAACTATTATATAATTTGTTTTTACTTATTTTTAATTAATTATCACATTAATGTTAAATTTTAAATATATAAAAAATTAAAATATATTACAAAGAATATTTTAGTCATTTATTTATATTATCTTAATAATTTTAATATTCATAATAGTAAATAGTATCCATGAAGTATATATTTTTATTATTCTAAAAAATAAAGTATAATTACATATCTAGTTCAAGTTAAAGTGTTATTAACCCTTTTTTTTTTTTTTTTTTGCCTTTCTCTTTTCTCGCTTGTATATAGAGTGCCGGGTCTATGTTGCAAGGTTAAAAAAAAATCTCAAGGAAATTAGTGAAGTAGAAAGAGGAAAAAGATAGAAAAAGAGGGAGAAAAAAAATCTCATCATCATAATTGTTCTTCACGAGAAATAGCAAAAGCTCAAAACTTTACCATTAATACTACTAATACTAATTTTTTAATATTTTCATATTTATTTTATTGGTATTTGGGTAATGCATGAGGTGCAGGGGAAAGAGAAATACCTTGGTAATAGGATGAATAAAGCTCGGAAGAAAAGGGTAAAGAAGATTTGAATCTCTCAGCTCTACCCAAAAAAAACAAAAAAAAATCCCTTTTCTTTTTTCTTCCTTTTAGTCCTCAAAATATGGCAGAAGATCTCTGTTTATTCAACAAGGTGCGTTCTTTTCTGGGTTTTCACCATTTTTTAAAATTACTTTTTCTAGTTTTTTTGTCGGTAATTGTTGTTCTATGCTAAAAAACTTGTTTTTTGGGAAAAGATAGTTTTTTTTATTTACATGTTGTGGTTTCTTGCATATCTTGTTTGTTCCTCATTTGGGTTGTTGAATACTTGGATATTTGCGTAGTTTTTGCCTTAATTTTAGGCCTTCTGTGCTTGGCATTCCACTGGAAGCAAACCCTTTTTCTAGTTTGTTTCTTTTTCTTCAATTTTATTAATTTTTTTGTCAGAATAGTGATGTAATTTGCATTTTCTTTTTATTTGAAAATGAAGGAGGTGTGATCAATAATTTGTTTTCTGTTATTATTGCTGTTTTTTTTTTTTTTTTTGGGTGGGGGGTGCGGTGAAGAATGTGGCCGACCTGGGTCATTTGTTCCTTTTTTCTGATAGCTCTACGAAGCTGAATTTTGTTTTATTTATGTATTGTTTTTGGTGAGATGGGCAATGGAGGATTGGAGCTTAGGCAGCTAGAGATGTGCTCCTCCATCAGACATTAGGGTGCAAAGATGACAATAGTGATAACATTTAATATGTCCTTGTTTTTCAGGATAGCTTGATCCTTAAGCCTCCGAAGAAGTCTATATTGTTGTTGAGAATGGTGGTGTTGATATTTTCGATGGTCTGCACTGCGTATATATATTTTCTGTATGTCTTAGGCAAATTAGTGTCCAGTCCACCGGACAGTTGTTCAGTGTCCAAGTGGTGAGGCCGTGCGAGCCACCTTATGTTGAACCTTCAGAAAAACCTTTTGTGCACTATCCCAAACCAAAAACTTTCAGCAGGTGAGACATTGATGAATGCATCTTTTGAGTTGATTGTTTAGTTGCCAATGATGTTCTTTTCCATATTTAGGGCTGAGTGTACATGCCATCCTGTTCGGTATTTTGCAATTTTATCCACACAGAGATCAGGGAGTGGATGGTTTGAAACATTGTTGAACAGTCATATTAACATAAGCTCAAATGGGGAGATTTTCTCTGTTAAACCCCGAAGGACTAATGCTTCAACGATAGTTGAAACTTTAGATAAACTCTATAATCTAGATTTTTTCACTAGTGCTTCCAAAAATGAGTGCACAGCTGCTGTTGGATTGAAGTGGATGCTTAATCAGGTGAGTTTCTGGAACAATTTGAAGTTCTCTCTGCTATTTATATTCTCTACATCTAGTCCTGTATGCCAAATTGTAGTCTTGTTGAAGTTCCTTTTCTCTACAAGTTCTTATGTGCTTTAAGAATGACCTAATTTATGGTTATTCATTGCTAAAACATAGCCAAAAGTGTGAATTTTAACATGTACAACTGCATAAAATGAGACACATTTATTTTCTGGTGGGGTGGGGGTGGGGGCAGGAGTGGCTGAGGCTCTACATTAAACAGTAGTGGTTATGACATAGCTCTCAAACAGAAATCTGTATGCTTATTAGATATAGGAGATTTATGCTTCTCATCAATTTCTAACTATATCGCTTGGTATCCTATTAAACATTTATGTCAGCATAGTAATAATAGGTTTTGCAATTTGTCGTAATCACAAAGAACATGGTACATGCTTTCTGAAATTTATCAATCAGATGCACACCTTAGTTTCTGCTTTCTTCTTTTTATTCTTCGAGTTGTATATTAAGTTGTTAGCTACGTCTTCTGAAACTGGACTTTTGCTGGAATTCTGCTGTCATTGATCTGGTTGCTTTTATGATGTGTGATTTCCAAAAGCTATTTGCAGACATCTGCTGAATTTGTATCTATCTGGCATACAAAATGATGTTGTCACAAAATAATATCATCAAGAAGAAATGCAATATTACTTCGGGCAAATAAAATAAAAAAAAATCCTTATCAACATGAAGCAAGGTAGTAAACTGTGGCGAGAAGTAAATATCTATACATCACACGTGTACTTCACTGGCAAGAAGACAAAGGAAATTAGTTACTTTTTACAAAAATTAGATAGAAGGAAGATCAGTGAGAAAATGACTCTTTGTATACCATTAAATTTGCTTGCACAATGCAGGTTTATTGATAATGAGTAGTAACTTCAGTCATTTGGGTTTATAATGTTTATTGCAGGGTCTAATGCAGCATCATGAAGAAATTGTAGAATACTTCAAAAGTAGAGGAGTTTCCATTATTTTTCTCTGAAGCTCAGACGAAATCTTTTGCGCCGGATGATATCGATACTTGCAAATTCTTATGATCAAAATGCCAAGCTACTAAATGGAACACACAAATCACATGTGCATTCTCACCACGAGGTTTCCTCTCTCTCTCTCATGCATGCACTTGAACACCAAACTCATTGGCCAAAAGTTAAATGTATATTGTTCCCAATATGGTAATATCAAAAAGGGAAAAAAGAAAAGATCTATGCCTGAACCCTGTACAACTGTTGCAGGCTGAGATACTTGCAAGATACAAGCCAACAATCAACGCAACAACGTTGATACCCAATCTGAGGCAAGTAGATGAGATGGTTACTAAAGCTTTAGAATACTTCAAGAGCATCCGACATATTCTCCTCTATTATGAGGACATAATCAAAAACCCAAGTGTAAGACATCATCCGGTGTTAAAGCTTTGTTTCTTTTGCATTCTCCATGAAAAATGAAATGTTTTGCATTTCGTTGTACTGTGTTGTAGATTGAACTCATAGACTTGTCCTTTTTCATTTCCAGAAACTGAGAGAAGTTCAAGATTTTCTGCGAGTTCCACAAATGGATCTAAATAGTCGACAGGTTAAAATACATAAAGGTTCCTTGTCTTCCCAGGTTGAGAATTGGGTAGAAATTGAAAAGGCACTCAAGGGATCACCTTACGAGAGCTTCCTACAAGAAGATTATAAGATGTAGATGTTCATGCTTTTTGTAAATATAGCATATCCCTTTTTTCTTTTTCTCTTTGATAATTTCATTCTTTTTTTTTTTTTTTTTTTTTTTTTTTTTTTTTGTTAGCAGAAGGTAACAGGGCTTCTCCCTGTTAAAATTTTGGCCTGATCATGTATTCATGTAGCTTCACTTCAAACATTACCCATCTCCCCACCCCCCACCCCTCCCAAACAAAAAAAAAGAGGCAAAAATAGGAATTTTATTTTATTTTCATGTTGTAGTTTCCTTGCAATGTATATTTGTGGAACTGTCAGCAGGTATTCAAGAACACATGATCATATAGACTTGTAACCTTAATCTATGTCTGTGTTGTAAATTTGCATTTACTTATTTACTATTGTCACAAAATTTATACACATCTAGATAGAAGAATGAATTTCAGGGTACTTTAGGCTTGTTTTCAACTGGTTATGAAAAGTGAAAGCCTATAAGTTGTCTATTTGAAATAAAAAAAGCACTTGTAGATAAGCAAAAAACAGGTTTAGAGTTGCTTTTAAAAATATCTTTTACAATTCCTAAACAAGAAAACCAAAAACAATTTATTCAATTTTTTTTGGCAAAATTTTCTTTTGAAAAAATTATAAATAACTTTTATTGAAGTGTTGAAAATATCGGAAAAGAATAGAAAAGAATAAACGACTAGTCAAGTGGACTTTTATGGTATTGCATTGTCGTTTGGGGAAAATATTTAGGTAAATTTGATTTTTGATTCTACCTATAAATTCTGTGGTCATGATTAAACTTTAAAAAATCTTATTTACATCAGTTGATGTTAAATTTTTTACATTTTAATCAGGTATACCATAAAATTTATAAATGGTCAAAGACTAAGTTTACCTAAATATTTACGTCGTAAAATACGGATCCGGTCCTCAACAGTAACATATACAAATATTGAGGGCGGTCAAATGTCAATAGCCTAGATAGGGGCCTATAAGAACCATTCGCAGTTGTAGGTCCGCGCCTCTGATATATTAAGAAAATACTTATATAGATCTGATTTTTGATACTACCTGTAGACCCTGCGATCAATATTAAATTTTATAAAATTTTACTTATATCAGTTTATGTCATATATTTCATAACATTTAATCCACACCACAAGATCTATAAGTGGGGATAAAAACCAGGTCTACCTAAATTTTTCCCTATATATTAAGCACAACAGTAGCCTATAAGTAGGGTTATCCGGTTCATGAGCCAAAAATTTCAACCCTTTATTCGGTTCAGATAAAGCAGGTATCGTACCCGACCAATTGGGTATATGTAAAAAATATCAAGTAAAGTGAATACCCGACCCTATAAAATACTTACAACAAAACACGAAAATAAAAATAATTCTAATTAATTTAATTTCATATATTTTGCTTACATCCCACCATGCTTACTTCTCAACAGACAGGCAACAACAACAATTAAATCTTCAAGTAATAGACAAAATACATAAAAATGTTTACATCCCAACAGACATGCTTACATTCCAATAAATGAAGACGAAGAGGTGATTGTGGATTAGAGGAAAACGAAATGATGTGAGGAAGAAAATGTGAGATTTGTGGAAACCTACCGAAATGATACTAAGTGTAGTAATAACCCTATTAATTTCTAAGTCTGAGAAAACCCTATTAAGAAAATTTATAAATTTACCCTTGAAATAAACCGAGTCGAGTACCCGGTGGGTCACTAAAATGTGATCCTTTACCCGACTCTTTACTTGAACAACCCGACTCTCTACTCGACCCAGTTTCATAAAAGGGTTCGAATATCCTATTTTTTCAGTTCAGTAAATTTTTCGAATCGGATGAACAAATTTGAAATAGATTTAATATTAAGAAAATTCAAAGATTTTCATATCATATCACTATGTTTTGAATGTTTTTTTTGATAAATATATTTTGAGTACTTATATAGTACAAGTCTTAAACTATAACTATGTACATTAATAATTTCACATTCCTTCCCTGAGGTTTAGCACAGATACAGGAAGTTCCCCTCATATTCTAATAATAACACTTACCTCCCTTTACAAAGTGAATGACTATTATAACCTTCTCAATAAAAAAATTTAAGAAAGATAAAAGACCACCTTCTATCATTAAAATCTCCCAGCCCTTTTACCAAAAGCACCACCACACCTGGCCAAACCACCACCCACCACCCATTACCCATTACCACCTCCACCTTCAACTCCTCTTCCATATACAACCCAATCATCCCCCTCTAAATCCAAAAAAAAAAAAAAAAAACCCATAACTCCTACATGAGAAAATTCTACAAACAGTCCTCTCCTTCAACGAGCCTTGAAATCCCCATTCTCCTCCTTGTCCTGGGTGTCTTCGCCACAGCCCAGGTGTTGGTAAAAGAACCCAATCATTGGTCATCTTCTTTTGCCGAAGAGTGTCGTGAGGCCACGAGAATCAATGGCCATGGAGGTAATCTAACTGGTTGTAGGGGCTTGTCGGAACAACGGATAATATCTCATCTAGTTGATAAAAGTCCAAGACTCTTCTACCCACCTAACTGTTGCCACTGCTGCTGCTCTACATCGTGAACATCTATGATTTTCCCCCTTCCCGAATATAGGGTTAGGAAAGAATTTTTTTTTTTTTTTTTTTTTTGGGTGAGAGGAGGAAGCACAGAATAAGGACTTGACCCAACAGAAGTACAGGCGTCGGAGAAATCTATGGGAAGACTTTTGTTCATCAAATGTACCAATACAATTTGGACAAAAAAATGTACTAATACAGTATTGATTACTACTATCTTATTAGTAGTGTGGTAATATTAATATAGTTGCCTCTTTTTTCAAGGAAAAGTACTTCAGCTTTTGAGGGAAAATAATCGATAGATAATTTGCTCTGTTGTACCAAGAGTTTGTGGAAGGAGGATAGGCAGCGATACGGTGGTGTTGGTGGTGGTGGTGGTGGAGATTTTAACGGATTTGGATCATTGGGAAGGAAGGGAAAAGTTTGTGATTTTTTAATTAGAAAAATAATTTAAGGGTATTTTTGGATATTCATAAGGAAAATAATTTAAGGGTATTTTTGGATATTCATAAGGAAATTTGCTGACATCAACCTAATGGGTTGAATTTGTTAAATAAAGCTTTAAATTAGGGGATGTAAGTGTAATTTTTAAAACTTGAGGGGAACTTCTTATAATTATGCTAAACCTTTGGGAAAGAATGTGAAATTATCCCTTAAAAAAATTAAGATGAAGTTGGATGATAACTCATATGTAACCGGAATTAATACTAAATTAAGGGTTAAAAAAATGAAAATAACTAACAAGACTATATTCTATGGAAACACAAAGTTTTAATCATAGTTATTAAACCCGACCCGGGAACGGAATTCGGCGAGGAAGGTGTATCAACAGGTTACTGGTTCAACCGGCGGATCACTTAAATATATTTTTTATTAATATATAATACCTATAAATTATTAAATATAAGATATATAGTGAAAATATTGATAAAAATATATTTTATTAAAAAAATTTAAGTATAAATTTAACTTTTCAATATTTACATAACTTTTTCATATAAAGAGTTGAAAAGGAATTAATATATAAAGTGGAGTTTGGAAAGTATATAAATAAAAAAAAGGCATATAATAAAAAACTTACATAGTTAGATAGTAAGGCCTTTTATTATTATTTAAGAGGTATTTGGTTCAAAATTTGACAATTACAATTTATTTTTTTTCTCTGGTTTACCGGTTGCAACTTGCGAGTTCCTTCCTTGTCCGGTCATCAGAGAAATACAACCTAGTCTCAAGGCCAGTTCACCGGTTGAATCGCCCGGGCCGAGCCGGGTTCAATAACTATGGTTTTAATGAACCTTCTCACAGAAACAAATCCATCGAAAGTTTCTCCAAACCCGGCTAGGCTCTCGGGTTTACCAGTTATAACCCGACGGATTCCTTCCTTGTCCGGTCATCAGAGTAACACAGCTCAGCCTCATGATCGGTTCACCAGGTTCACCGGTTGAACCATCGGACTAGGTCGGGTTCAATAACTATAGTTTTAACGAACCTTCAAAAAATAAAAAGTTTGAATGCAACTATTATGTATGAGAAAATTCTTATATGGACATGATATACGGTAGGTGAGATAGACCCTTTAGTCTATATTCATTTACATTACCTTGAAGAAATTTTTTTAATGAGTTAAAGTGATGTGGATAAATATGAATTAAAGGATCTATTTCACCTATCATAGATCCAATCCATATAAAAATTTTCGATACGTTTGGAGTGGTGCTGAATAATGAATTGCTGATGCACCAACTCCCCCTATGGAAGCACGTGGCATTTTCACCAAACTCATCTGCAGACCACACTACAACATTTGACCAACGAGGCAGCATCCAGCAGCCCGGCTCTTAACATGAAAATTCAACTAATAAAAACATGGGATAGTTTTGGCTCATGAGAAAAACATGCGAGTAAGGAATACTTGACCCCCAAGATAAAAGAAGTGTGCATATCACTACATGAGCATGGAAAGAGTGTAATTTACTAATTAAGTTATTTAATTTTATTTATCTTATTTAAGTTAATTAAAAATTTCTAATATTATTTCATTAGTATATGTTCACATAGAAAAGAAGTGTATTTTTTATGCCAAATATCATACATTTTCCTAATTAATGAACGCAGAATTTGTATCTTACCATCAATACGAAAGTCCAAAAACAGATATGTTGGGTTTAAATTAAGGAGTGTATCTATTGATGGTTAAAAGCGACATTCTCACAAGATCCAATATATAGTAGTGTCGTACTTATTTGGAATATTCCAAAATATTTATCATATTAACAAAAATCAAAAGTATCATTTATTATTTTTCTACTATTGTTCATTTTTTGTTAAAAATCTTCTGTCTTCATTTTCTATCTCACTCTTTGTCACATTTTCAAATAAACATTCAAGATTGTTTCACTAAAATTTACAACTATAAATAAAAGGAATTTTGATAGTTCAGTAAGCAATAGGAGAGAGAAGAAATGGGATAGAAGATCCTATGACTTCATTTCTCTACTTTTTTGACATGTTATGTAAATTTGAGTTTGAATTTTGAAAGGTAAAATTGAAAAGTAAAGCATAGTAGCATCACAATTAAAACACTATTAATGAAATTTTTTTCGAGATGTGATATAAAATTTGGTCACAAAATTTTTCGTCCCACACCCTTTTTCAAACTTTGTCATGTTATCATATAAATTATCGATCTGTGAAGTAATTTTAATGACTAAATTTTAATAATTTATTTGATAATGTGATAAATAGATGAAATAGGGTGTGTACGAAAAATCCTTGTAATATTTGCTTAGAATATAAAGGCAACGTAGTACAAACCATCACCCTTTAACATGAATAAATTATCAAAACAGAAATGAACGGTGGAGATTTGAATCAACAGCGGCAGCAGCATCAACAATGGATGGCGAAGCAGCAGTATCAGCAACAATGGGTGCCATGCACATGCAGTATTCGGCGGCTGCTATGTTGATGCAGCAGCAGATGTTGTATGCCGGCCACCATACGTGCCGGCGACTGCGGCGGCGTATTATCGTCACCACCAGCTCTACCAGCAGCAGCGGCAACAACAACAGCACAAACAGAATCAGATTCAGAATTCGAGTGAAGAGAACCGCACTATCTGGATTGGCGATCTCCAGCAATGGATGGACGAAAATTATCTTCAGTCTTGCTTCGCTCACGCTTCCGAGGTTAGGTTTTTTTTTGTACTTGTATTTTTTGAAAAATCCTACTTAGTAAGGGTTTTTTGTTAATTATTACTCTAAATATGTTATTTACGTGAAAATTATTGGAGTATTAATGATAGGATGTTAATAACCACAATCAGTATTTTAGGAATTGACGTTTTATTGGAGTATCTTCTAATGATAGGATGTTAACTGATTGTGGTTATTTTAGGAATTGATCCTTTTAGCAGTTTGCTAATGACTTTGTTATTGAAATGAATCGTTTGAGTTTTCGTTCTGATTTAAGTGATTTACTGCTTTTTTGCCTTCATAGATTATTAGTCTATTAATTGTCTTGCTAAATATAAATGGATTCAGATCTAGCTCATTTTTTTAAAATGAGAAATGGAAGAAAAATTTATGAGAATATTAGAAAAGATCTTTGTTGAGTTGACAATTTGGTAGGTATCAGCTTTGTCGACTCCTCTTCTTTGTTTCGTAACTTCTAGTTTAGCACGTGGTTCGGTTTATCGGCAAATAGACACAAAACTGAAATTTATAGTTGAATTATGAATGCGAATTTAAGCGATGAAAGCAAAATTGAGTTATTACACTTTGCATTGAGATCTACCTACCTTGAAAGGTATCTACACCTGCAATATGGCTACTTCAGATCTGTGAGACATGTGGCTGGAGGTCAATTTGTCAACTGTAGAAAACTCTTGCACATTTTTCTTATAAACCAAGGGAAGTGGAAAATGCAATGTTGCAAACTATTATTTGCAAAAGAACTAAACTAGGAAATTTCAAACAGTCCCACATTTATGAAAAATTAAACATGTTATTGGAGAAAAAGATAATAGTTAATTGTTTAAAAATATTGAAAAGAATAGTTTTGACTGGTAAATATGGTAAATTGATAATGGAAAAATATAAAGTAGAAATTCTCTTTGGAAGGGCTGTAAAATTACCGGTAAAGTGGTAGGTTCAGCATTCCTGATGGATACCATATTAATGTGGAGTCTTGGACTGTTGTTGTGTGCACAGTAATAATCTATGACGGTTCTGTAGCATGCTATGTCCTCCTGTCTCTGACATGAACTTTTTGGCTTTACTTGCTTAGTGACTGTAGGGTTAAAAGATATAAGCCCTTTGTATGGAATGTAGTATGTGCTTGTTGTCTCCTTGTTTAAAAGAAACCTGCTAATAAACTCCCTTTATGTTTTGAGAATTTTATTTACTACTCTGCTAGGATTCTGTCATAACGGAGCAGCATTTATTAAACATGGGGGTGATTGGGACATGCTTTGTTTGGGATTGAGGGGTTCATCTTCATGGCTGGTACAGTTAAGGTTTATAGTGAATGGCAACATTCTTAAAGTGGACGATTTATTTAGTCAGCCGAGCTCTATTTTCGTTTCACATCCCTGATAGTATAACACATTGTTATTGAATGGCACTTATTTCATTTAGATCACATTTACTAGTTTACCATTATGAGTGTACTTAAGAATAATAAGTCAAATGATTCTTCCCTGCAATTCTTTTTATGGTGTTATATGACCTTTCTTGAGCTTACCTTAAGTGTTACAAACCACACAGGTTATTTCTGTCAAGGTTATTCGCAACAAGCAGACTGGTGAGTCTGAGAGATATGGGTTTGTTGAATTTAGCTCTCATGCAGAAGCTGACAAAGTCCTCCAGAGCTACAATGTGGCTTTTGCTCATCAATGCCAAATTCAGAACAAGTATTCCGCCTTAACTGGGCAGCCTTTAGCATGGGTAACAAACACCCAGAAACTGGAGCTGCTGATCTATCAATATTTGTTGGGGATTTGGCTGCTGATGTTACAGATTCATTATTGCATGAAACCTTTTCTAGTAGATATCCATCTGTTAAAGGTGCAAAAGTTGTAGTTGATCCAAACACTGGCAGCCCAAAGGGTTATGACTTTGTTCAGTTTGCAGATGCGAATGAGGGAACTCGGGCTATGACTGAAATGAATGGTGCATATTGTTCTAGTAGACCAATGAGAATCGGTGTTGCTACCCCATAGAAAGCTTCACCACAGCAAACAGTTTTCTTCTCAAGGTGATCTTTTGCATCCTTTTTAAACTTAAATCATGTTTTTCCTGTAAATTTGGTACCTGTCTGCTTATACTGTTTTCCCTGTCTTATGTATGTGACAAGGACACACATATTGCATTGTGTAAACATTAGGTAATGCGTTCCACTGTGTTGTTCATGAAATATATTTTCTTGTCATGTGAGGACATAGATAGATGCAGCTATTTTTTATGTATGTAGATTCATTTGATTATTTTTGTTCTGCTGTTGGTTTGGTTTATTTGTGTCTTTTGCTACTCATTAAATTTTCTGTTTTCATGCTATAAATTTTTCCTGTGTCATATCCTCTATTTTGTTTTTCGGGCCCTTAGACTAATGTTTTACTATAGCGGTAATATTGGCTGGAGGATATTCATCAAATGGTTTTGTGCCACAAGGCTTGCAGTCTGACAGCCATTCATCTAATACAACAGTGAGTTAAACCTTCGCTTGGAGTTGGATGCTAGAAGCTTCTATCCTTTCACTAACCTAGATTTATCTTAGATTTTTGTGGGAGGACTTGATTCTGATGCAACTGATGAAGAATTGAGAGTCCTTTAGTCAGTTTGGTGATGTTGTTTCTGTCAAAATAGCTTCAGGAAAAGGATGTGGCTTTGTACAATTCTCTAATAGGTAATTTTGTACACTTAATTTTGTAGTGCATTCCTTTGTTCACCTGTTATTGAAATTACCATAGACTGCCATGAACTTTTATGGTGATTTGCGGTTTTACATCCCATATGTAAAGTAGGACTTCATAGGAAATGAATAAGTAGTCAATTGTTACTGTTTTGAAATCATTGCCAACTAGATTGGTATGTCTTTTAATCCCTTTATTTCAAGATCATTGGCGGATCCCCCTTTTTTAACTTATTTGTGCCTACAGAAGCAACGCAGAAGATGCAATGCAGAGACTGAATGGTGCTGCTATTGGCAAACAGACAGTGCATCTATCTTGGGGTCGGAATCCAGTGAAGAAGCAGGTAACTTTATCCATTAGTGGAATTTGAATGTGATTGTAAAAACCCCCATTTAAGCTTTTTCTAACTGATTTCTGTCTGGCATAATCGAGTTACATCCGAGTCCTAGAGGAAGTGATAACATGCATCTTTTGGGTCAAGTCAGGGATACTAACATTCATCATCATGTTGGAATTATGTGGGGAACTTAATCTGGTTCCTGCATATTGTTTTTCTACTCTCTGTGATTCCGCTTTCCACTTTGTTCTCCCTTGTTTCCTCTTTTCCTGTTCCTGTTATTTACTTCTCTGTGTTAATACAATGTGAAGCTTGCTTCCTCCCTTCCCCCAAAAAAAAAAAAAAAAAAATCATGAAGCTTCATAGAATTCCCAAAAAGTTTAATATAAGTTGTAGAATTTTTAGGATGTTTTCTAGGAATGTACCAGGAAAGTAGATTTTGAATTTTCGCGTTTGCTTCTCTCTTTTTGGTTCTCTAGTCTTTACTTGTGTTTGCAGCTCAAAATGGACTCTAGTCATTTGTATAATGGCACTAATTATGCAAGGCAAGGTCGGAATGGGTACTGATATCCGCAAAATCAGGATAGAAGCATGTCAACTGAACTTCACTGCACTGTGCCAATAGTCATAAAGACAATATTACAAAGTAGGATAGGGCATTCTTCAACCTAAAGATTACATCTGTAATACGTCGAATTTTGTAGCTGATTTGAATTTTTATATCCTATGGGCAACCCGGATCTTGACTTTGCAAATCCTATTCAGGATCCTTAGGAGGTAGATGAGTGCAAGTAAACTATCTTTATTCTTTTACAATGGTTGTGTTGGTCAAAACCATCTTTATCATTTTGCAGTAGATGAGTGCAAGCAAACAAATACTCTTTTTTATTATGGAAGATGGATATGTCAAAAGCAAAATGTTTCACATCGGTTAATCACAAGATTCTAGATTATTTAATATTATCTCCGTCTTAATATATTTGTCACGTTTGATTTTTTTTGTTAACGAGTTAAGTTTTTAACGTTCAATTTTTTGTAAATTTTTAATTTTTTTTTATTTTATAAATTTTAAGTTTCATGTCATAATATTTCATATAAATTTCATTTTTGTTGAAAGAATTTCATGAAAAATTAAATAAATCTATATGAATTATTAATTACATATAAAATTGATTTGGTTGACCAGAAAAGTCAAACTGTAACAAAATAAATAGGAAGGAGAAAGTAAGTTTTATGAGTTACTTTGCTTATTGTTCATTAGTTTTGAAATTCATATTATTTAATATGATATCAAAGTCTCCGCAAGTTGATGGTACACAAATAGCGAGATTTTGTGAATATTGAATAGCAAAACTAGCTTTTAACCCCCAAAAAAGAGAGGTTTTCTTACTAAAAATGAGAGCTTTTCTTGGTTGTTGACCAAGGGAAAGCATGGGAAAAAGAAAGGATGACCATCGATTTCATTTGTGAATATTGAATAGCAAAACTAGCTTTTAACCATCGATTTCATAAGTTAATGTCAATATTAATTTGATGAACTCAAGAAGGAAGAAAGCCTCTTGACTGCATGTAATTTCTCTAAACAGAATCTATTATTTTACTTATGATACGGATTTAATAGAAAAAGAAAATCCTTCAACCTTCTTTCCAATTATCCCGGCATACCCAAACCAATTATGAAAAGCTATAAATTACTTTTTTTTTTCTTTATTTAAAAACAAAAAAGAACTTTTAGAAAAACAGTTCAAGAATTACTTTTGAAAACAGATTTTAGCTTTTCAAAATATGAAAAACAATAATAGTTTTTCAATTTTTATCAACGTATTCTTTTTAAAAAATTAATTTTCAATTTCCAAGAACTATAAGCAATCTTCAATAAATTGTTGAGAACAAACACAAACTAAAGTTAGCTAATAATCTGAATTTCAAATTAAAATTCATAATCTAATTACTATTACAGCCATGTTGAGGCATGTTCTTTTTGTCGATAAAGTTGATTAAAAGAAAGAAAATTCTAAAATTTAGTTGGTCCTCGTGGATAAGAATGTTACAGAACCTGCATTGCTAAAGAATGTCCTAAATTTCAATCTATAACAATGAATCAAAAGTTGGAAATTGTTAATCTTAGCCCAGAAAAAAAAAATACATTTAATTTGATGCTTGCAATAGACCCTACAGCGTTAAAAGCTAGCGATATTTGCAAAGCTCCAAAGCCGCCTGGTCAGTTTGCTCATCCTTGTCCGACTGTTTAACTCCTCTCGTGTCATGGTCTTTCTTTCTTTTTTTTCAGTAGGTTCATTTTTGGCTCCGAGTGTATAGAATTTACCTAATGTTTGTCTAGTCAAATGCCGAATTAATTAGTTGCAACATTGTATAGATAATTATTGCACGAGGACTTGATCTTAGGTAATGTCGTCAGTTGAAACGTGACAACAACATGGATGTATAGATGTACGATATATTTAATGTTGTAGACTTTATTTTTTTGGCCGATAATCTGCAGATTGTTCAATATATACGACTTCAAATATCAATTCTCTATAAATAGAAAAGACTGGTTCATTTCTTTTGGTAAAAAAACACACACACACACATAGAGACTTATAGTAGAGTGTAATTAATCCAAGGATGAAAGGAACATTTCTTTTGTTAATTACTATTACTCTTTTATGCCTCAAAGTTGCATTTGTACAATGTTACGGCGGGAAAGGTTATGACCCTCTTGGGGAACTCCTCAAAGCCAGACGGTTAAAAAAATCGGTCAAATATTTAGAAAATTCGTATTCGTATTCGTATTCGTATTCACCAGTTTATGTTGGCCCTCAAGAAGGGTTGAAGGAAGCTGACAAGATCACCACATTGCCAGGCCAACCAAATGGAGTGAATTTCGATCAATATTCAGGGTATGTTACTGTTGATCCGAAGGCTGGTCGAGCTCTTTTCTACTATTTTGCTCAATCTGTCAACTCTTCGACTAAGCCTTTGGTTCTGTGGCTAAATGGAGGTACGTACCCTTTTGTATATAGACATTTCTTGGAAAGGCTTTCTAAGCATCACTAGCACTTATTTGTTGCAATATTATGAAATTTAATTAAAAGTAAATCTTCTATGTATTGTCGATGTATAAATATTTTTACACTGTCGTATTTAATTAGATGCATAACACATTTACATTATTTATTTAAATTTTAAAAGTTATTTTTGCACATGTAGCATGCAGTTTAAGTCAATGGTATAAAAAAATTTTGTACACTGACGATACATGAAAAATTTACTCATTTAACACTAAGAAAAATAGAAATTTCACAGTAAGTAATTGAACAGAAGTTAGATGTTTATTAAATTAGATGTTCGAGACATATAACTTTAAAAATTAGTATTATTACTATTTACTAATAATTGTTCATATTTGTATTAATGGGACAATAGGCCCCGGGTGTTCTTCATTTGGGAATGGAGCAATGACAGAACTCGGACCATTTCGAGCTAATCCAGACGGTAAAACCTTATGGTATAACAAATATGCTTGGAACAATGGTAAGAATTTCTTGAATTTTATGATTGATACAACTAATGAATTAATTTGAGCAAATACAAATTTATAGCTTGAAGAATACATGTAATTTTGCCTTTAAAAAATGCAGTGGCAAATGTACTTTTCTTGGAAATCCCCTGCTGGTGTTGGATTTTCTTACTCAAATACAACGTCGGATTATGTTACCGGAGATACAAAAACTGCAGCTGATTCTTATACATTTCTAATCAATTGGTTAGAAAGATTTCCAGAATACAAAACCAGAGACTTTTTCTTGACCGGTGAAAGTTATGCCGGTCATTATGTGCCTCAACTTGCTCAACTCATCCTCAATAACAACAAAATAACTAACCAAACCGTCATTAATTTGAAAGGCATTGCTGTAAGTTCTTTCCTTACTTAATTCTTAAAAATTATATATAAGTTATCGAAAAATTTTATAATTTTATTGAGGTAATCATTTTATTATATTTTAAAAATTTGTACGATACAACACTATATACTTTAAAAACTTTTATTATACAAGTTTTTAAAGCTAACGAGATGATATTCTCTGTAGAATTCTCTAAATCGTTTCAGGAGCTTAATCATTAATTTAAAAAAAATGGTCATATTGAATTATCTGATTACCATGAATTCTGTTCCAGATCGGAAACGCCTACGTCGATTTCGATACAGAAAACACGGGAATGTATGATTTTTTCTGGTCACACAGTCTGATATCTGATGAAATTCATGACAATATAGTTTCGAATTGCAATTTTTCATCGGAATCTACAGTATCAGATGCTTGTAATGGATACGTTGCTGAAGCAGATAATATGAGAGGTGATATCTTCATTTTTGACATATATGCCCCCTTGTGTTCTTCTTCAAGTACTCCACCGGTAAAATAATTTAATTTAATTTAATTTCATCATTAATTAGTATTAAATTATTAATTAATATTGAAAATAACTAATTAATCAATTAATTAATGTGGTTTTCGGAATTGAAACAGATATCAGGATTCGATCCTTGCTCAGATGATTATGTTTACACTTACCTAAACACTCCGGAAGTCCAAAAATCTTTGCATGCAAATACTACAAATCTCCCTGGAAATTACTTCTCTTGCAAGTAATTATGTGTTCCACAATTTTGCAGATTTTAATCTTTTTATTTTAATTAATTTCCCATTAATTTACGTTTTCCTATAAAGACTAATTTTATTTTTGTAATTTTCATTTAATTAAATACAGCGATTTCATTTTTGATCATTGGAATGAAGAGCCGGACACAGTTTTACCTACCATCAAGGACTTGACTGAGAGTGGCATTAGCGTTTGGATCTATAGGTAATGTAACATATATAGACATTAATATTCCATTTTTGTTTTTTGAAATTATTTATGTAAGGATAAAATATGCTAAAAAAATTCTACATTAAAGTTGTATTAAACTTGTGTGTATAGTATTGTTTGTGATTGTTGACAATTGGGATATATTCTTTCTTTCTTTCTTTTTTTCCTAATATGTACAGTGGAGATACGGATGGTAGAGTACCAGTGACAACAACTAGGTATGGCATAAACAAACTTGGGCTCTCGGTTAAAACTCCATGGTACCCATGGTACAATGAAGGCGAGGTAAGAGAATAATATTGACACATTTATTTATTAGATAATCTTCTTCAATTCAATTAATCTGAATCAAAATAGCCAAATCACTTCAAGAATTTTTTGTTCATTATAACTTATATGTATCCGATGATATAAAAATTAGTTATCCAATAAGGTAAATTTACGTGACATATAATTAAATCGTTTATCAAGAATAATTCTGTAATTTATCTTTTATACTAGATTAGATCAGTTCGATGTTCGCACCAATTGAACGACCTACAAAGCCTACATAGCATGCCAATTTACCAGATCGGTCACGAGTTCAGAACCCTAACTATAATCTATTTAAATTTACTTCTCGTTTATATGAACAATCAACTAATAATATTCAAATAAATATCACATTACATCTCTCTCAATCTTCTTTCTCTACTAAACAAAACTTTATCCATCAGTATCTAATCACATTCATATGACATTTTCGGTGGTTTTAATTTGTTCAGGTTGGTGGTTATGTAGTGGAATATCAAAACTTAACATTCGTGACCATAAGAGGAGCTGGACATTTTGTTCCTAGTTATCAGCCAGCTCGTGCACTTGCTTTCTTCTCATCATTCTTAGACGGAAAGCTTCCTCCTTCTGATCAGAACTAGACTTTGGAGACCAACGTAATAATTCAAAGGACTTTTCTCATATTGTACTTGAGCAATTAATAAAGTTCATGAATAATAATGAATTCCTTAATTTACAAGCATTTTGGAAGCTCAAGTAACAAGTTATCCTAAATTAAATCTGTAATTATGTCTTTGCCGTACGGAAAATTCCCCTTCAATTAAATTTGTTCAAGGGAGGAACTGAATGGTTTAATTTAAGTTCGTACACAATATTTCTTAAAATAAATTTCTAGCTATATCATTTGCCATATGGAAATTAATTCTGTTGACCCAATGTTTGACATAAGATTTTTTTTTTACAAGAAAAGTCTAATGTAAGACTGAGAGTTATTGTATCGTAATTATAGAATTTTCTTATATTTTACATTAAAGAAATTCTTATGGTAATAAGGATTTGTCTATCAAAAATAATTTAATTTACACCATCAGATGTATATATATTCTATACAAAATATAAATCTAAAATTTAAATAATAATAATTGTGTAGCATTGTGCTAATTTTTACGTAGATATTTATATTGAAGTTCAATTAAAATGCAATGGAGATATACATCTCTTAAGAAACCGCCCAAGAATATATACAGTATGTTACTGTGATTCTTCTATGACGGTTTGTTTACCTGGTCAGACCTTACACTTAAGTGAGCTTGAGGCGGACTTTCCCTCCGGCAAATGGCCATATTTTTCTTTGCTGTAACAAATCTTTTAGGTAAAGTTTACGGTTATTTTTAAGAAATTATTTTTTCGTATTTTAAATGATTATATAGTACAATATTATATATTTTAAAAATTTATACTACACACACTTTTAAAACTAAAAAAAATAATTCCTTAAAAGGAAAATATAGAATTCTCCAATCTTTTATACACTGTCTAATATATTATTTGCTCCCTTTTATTAATAGATATAAAATATCTATTTATATTTATTTATCATTTTTAAACACGTGTATCAATTATATTTTTATCCCACATATTACATTACATATTAAAAAATTATTACTTGTTATTATATTTATTTTAAATAATATATCAAATAATTAATAACTGTCCAAACGTAACCGATATTTCTCTATCGCTCAACTTGTTTTCCCACTATAGCAACCTTATCTATTTTCTTCATATTAAACTTGGGCAAGTGGCTTGCTTGAGAAACAATTGTGGAACTAACTGCTCCTTGTCCTCTTGTATTCGTCCTGGGTTTTTATTTCTCTGTCTAAGAAACACGGCTAAATACACCTATAATATATGCATTAAAGAATTGTGAATATACAATTAAAACTTGTAAAAAAAAAAAAATGGTTAAAATATAATGAATATTAGTAATATATTAATTAGTGATGTAATCACCGTTTACCATGGAGTAGGCGTGACGTTAATTGTGTTTATAATAGTTGAATTCAGATGAATGAATAACAATTGATTTAAAAATTAAAAATTCTATTGTATTCCTCGTGTTAAATTTTCAACTCGAGAGGTGATTGCATCATTTGATGTAGTCATCGAGAGATAATGTCTTCTTTTTTTTTTGGTCAACAAAAGAGTTCCGTATTTTTATACTATTTTGCACGAATTTTAGCTTTAAAAAATAAAAAACAAAGCCAACGTGTGAAAATAATACTAGCTATCGTATTTTTTTTTTCTTTTTTTTAAACCTACTCTTCTAATATTCTTAAATGATTCAAATTCATAACTAATAAATTATAAGAGAAATATTTTATAATTTAAGTTCAACTTCCTTATCCGTATTTTTAGTATTTTAGATAGAATGTATTAGATCTATCACTCTATTCATCTAACTTACAAACACGGTAAGTCAAAATGTATAGGGATTTGTTGTTTTTCGTTAATCAACTCAACCCATTAGACCCAACAAGATCATTCCGGAGTCTATAGGTCTAACTTATACACATCTAGATGTGTATAAGAGACAGGCTTTAGGGATGAGTTGATTAACGTTAATCAACTCATCCCTAAGCCCAACCCCCCCCAACCAAAAAGGATTCTAAATTAGAAAAAACCATTCTTAAAGGCCCACCAGGGGTAACTGAAAAAGTAAACAAAATAATTTTTTTCCGGAGTTAATGGCTCTATTTGGACAATATTAATTAATTATTTTTTAAATAATAATTTATAAATATTAACATGTTTTTTAATTACATTTTATTTGACATGTATTATATTTTAAAAAGTTTGCTACAATAGTTATTCTAAATAATAAATTGAGTAACAAAAAATTCTTTTCGAGTTAGTATGATACTATGGTGTAAGTTAGTAACTCATCCATTCTAAAAAATTAACAAATTTTCAAGGATAACGTACAAATGTAATTTCGCTTCTTGTATTTCAGAATCATTTGAATGAGTTAAATACTTAAATCCACATTTTAATCTTCAATTCTAAATTTTCGTATTTTATACATCTGTAATGCAAAAAAGTTTTTGTATGAAAGAGTGTGAATTTAAGACGAAAAAGTATGTATTTACAAAATACTACGTTTCTATTTTCTAATCACATTCCAATGTCAAACATATTTATTTCGTGAGCTTTATTTGCCCCCAAAAAAAATTAATTTTGGAATTTGAGCTCTATCAATTAGTATCAACTAATGGCATTTTCCTTTTCAATTGGACAATAATATACGCTTTCTATGTTTTTAATTGCCTAATAAATCACAAGGCTAAGATGTACACGGAAGATGATTAGAATTGAATATCACAATCAAATCATCCAAAAATCATCATCATTCCTCAATTTTATATTCAAACATACCATCACTAAAAGAAATTGAGACAGCTAATAACACAAACAAATGGTAAAATTTAAAAAAATTCAGAGATTTTTTTCATTTGCAGTACTCAATACCATAATGAAAAGACCATTCTAGCCCTAAACTGTAAATTTACAACCAAAGGGGTTTTAGAGGGAAATTTTTATGTTAATCATGACCAACTTTTAGATATGACTCCATTGGTCATGGATTTAAATTCTAATTTTGACATTTTACCCACAAAAAAAAAAATTAAATGTGCCTAGTAATTAAGTTTTGAACAAATAATAACCTCTTATTTAAAGTGATATATCACTCATTTTAAAATATGTTACCGTCTATATATATATACACTGTTATTCTAAATAGAAGTTTCTCATTAATACAAAATTAACAATTATATATGTCTAATAATTAATCATAATCAAAATAAAACTTCTTTAGATGTCTTATCATGCAAACTATGGAGAGAATTTCAATGCTACCAGTATACCATAGTAACTATAGTTGAAGCCGAACATTATACAGTAATGCGCTTGAGTGTTTGATTAAAAAAAATCACTTGCTACATTGGTCAATTTATATTTTCTGTGTTTAATTTAATGATTTAAAGATTAATAAAATGAATCACAACTTCCTCACATATCAAAATCATTTTAAGTGCTTGCATAAATTTTGTTACTTTTTATGACAAAGTTATTTTAAATTTTTTTATTAATTTCGTTAATTCTTGTACAAATCCGATAACACGTCACTAATTTTAGTGAACCTTACACCTATTATGAGGCTAAATTAGGTAATATGACCATAGTTGCTGAAGAGAGGCAGATTTAAAAGGCGGCCCTGCTCTTCTATGGAGTCTACGGTCAATCACATACTCTCTCTCTCTCTCTCTCTCTTGTGTCTCCTTCCTTCCTCTTTCCTCTTTTTCTTTTCTCTGCTTCCATTTTCTGCAACTATAAAACTCAGACAATGTACTACATACTATAAACTTGAGAGAATTCTGGCAAAAAACAGAGTCCAAAAATGGAGATGGAAGTGATAACTCCATCAGCAGCAGCAGCAGCAGTCAGCAGCAGCTCCAATGGACTTCAACTTCGACAGCACGTCCACTTCTCCATACATTACCGCCCCTTCAAGTCTAACCCAACGCTTCGGCACCTTCTTCTGCAGCGCCCCAACTAGCCCCACCCGCGCCACCAAGTTCTACGCTGAAGTCCCATTCAATTGGGAAGAAAAGCCCGGAATTCCCAAGTCTCAAGAATCCCTCATCAGTAATGATTATGATCATGAGGATGAAGATGAAGATTTTGCATTTGATTTTAGTGGGCAGTTGGAGACGAGTTCTTTATCTGCTGCTGATGAGCTTTTTGATGGAGGAAAAATCAAGCCCTTGAAGTTGAAGCCACCGCCTTGTTTTCAAGCTGATTCTTTAATTAGTCCGAAGTCTCCTCGATCATCATCACCCAAGAAAAGGCTTAAAGAAGCATTGTCACCGAGACATAGAAAGATTGATACTAGTTTTGATCCATTTGCAGCCGCCCTCGAACAGACTCGTAGAGAAAGTACAACAGTATCGTATCCTACCACGACCACAGAATTTTCCAATAGTAATATTACAAGCACTCAAGAACAACAGCGCGGTTTCTCCAGAGAAAGGAGTAAACAAACTTCATCCTCCTCAAGGCAGAAAGGAACGAGATCTTTGTCGCCTTTTCGGGTCTCAGACTTGTTACTTGATGATCACGAAAACAACAATCAAGAGAATTTATCAAATAAGCAGAATTCATCAGATTCTTCTTCATCTTTTTCTTGGTTTTGGTATAGAAAATGGAAGCTGAAAGACTTGTTACTTTTCAGAAGTGCATCAGAAGGTCGTAAAGATGAGTTAAAGAAATACTCTTAATTAAAGAAGAAGAATGAAGATGAAGATTTGAAGAATTCAAGCTTTAGATCAATTGACAGTGTTGGGTCATCAATATCAAGCTCAAAGAGGAGATCATCAGGCCAAATTTCAGCTCATGAGTTGCATTACACTGCAAACAGGGCAGTCTCAGAAGAGCTCAAAAAGAGAACTTTCTTGCCTTACAAACAGGGTTTATTAGGCTGCTTGGGATTCAATCCTGGCTTTCCTATTCATGAAATTTCCAAGTATTGGTTCAATGACTCGAGCTCGTGGTTAATTAATTCAGAATTCTTTTTTAAGCCCAAAAAGTATATTTTTTCTCTTTTTTTTTTTTTTGTTGGATTCACTTATACTAGGTGATGATTTTGTGCTTAAAAACATTCAATTTATTGTACATTCAATAAAAGAGTTATGCTATTTATGTAAAATTTTCATTCCTGTCTACGTGACATATCTCATCAAAAGCATTATTGTAATTTATCACATCAAATTAAGATAAAATCACTAAATAAACGATATTTATATCATTAATATATGTTACCATCACTTAATACAAAGTATTAATTCTCTCTATCATTTACTCTTCATCAAGGGCTGGAGATCATTCCCATGCAGAAAGTAGTTGGGATATAATGAAATTGTCACCATCTCTTCGGTGGTTGAGAGAGCAACTGGTTCCATGGAGTTCACAAGTTAATTCAAGACATGGAACATTGTAATACTTGAAAGCTTACTCAAATATTAACAATCAAATTTTCCTTCCATAAGGAACCAATAAACATTTACTAGTACGTAATCGATCACTTTCTCTACAGAAGTTGTTCTTTTTTAATGTTTTGGACTTTTTGGAGCTTTTGCCTTTGCGAGACTAGGTGCACAATTACTTTAATCAACAAATGTTCATAAAATTTTTTATGCATATACATTTTTGTGAGTGGTTTATACATATAAGTTGGTTCACTTCTTTATCTTGGATGCAATATCTACGTTTTCCGAATGAATTTCTGTTTTGAAATATAAATTCAATGGTGAATTATTTTTTTCGAATGAATTGTTTTTTACGTATAATAATCTATTCGATGAGATTAAATTAAAAATATGTTAATTTTTTTTTTTAAGTTCTTTCTACTTATTTATATATGGATAAATAGATAAATAAATAGAAAAGATCCAAATGCGGTACCAAGGCATCTCAGAATTCTATATACCCATTATGGTGTAGAGAAACAAAGAGTAGCGCTTGATCAAATGTTTAAAGTCATTCTTCCACCATTTTAATAGAATTTTTTATGTTTAAAGTCATTCTTCCACCTTTTAATAGAATTTTTTTAAAAAAAATTATTTACAAAGGTACAAATTTAGTATCACTTGTCAAAACTACTATACATAACAACATCATATCAAATCATCAATCTCTTAATTTTAGATTTCAATTGAATTTTATTCTTTCTTTACCGAATTTAGGAACACATTAGTGGCTTTTGTCACTTTATATAAATTACTCTTCTTTTTTTTTTTTTTTTTTAAAAACAAAGAAAAAAAAGATAATCATTAAGGGGATCCTTTGCTTTTAACAAGGAAAAATACTAACTTATTCATGTTGGGTAAAGAAGGAGCTACCAAACTCAGCAGGAATTAACTTTATCAAAATTCCAGATGCATGTATGTTATGTCCTGGAATTAACTGGAAACTCACACAAAAGCCTGGAATTATGCTACTTAACTTTTTAACTTTTTTTTTTTTTTGGGTCCCTCTTTATTTTCTTCAGAGCATATTGGGCATGCTCCAGGTTTAAAGTGATAAATTGGTGGAAGCAATCATCTCAAAATAGGTGTTGTGGCATCATCTAAAACTAGTAATCATGATTTCTTAAAAGCAAAAGTTTGATTTGTTTAGTCTTAGTTTTGTGATGGCGGCGATGATAGAGATCACAAGGACATTTCCATGGTGGTTTTTCAGATTTTATATGCTTAATACACGGCCAAATTTCATGGTTGTTGATGAAAATCATGATGTCTTTTTGCTCTGATTCCGGAAAGTCTCGTGCACAATTATTTTCAGAAGAATACAAAAACTAATTGTTTGAAGTTTCTAATTGTCTATAGAACCCAAACAAAGGAAAGTACTAATGTCTCATATATTTCATCTGTCTTTGATCAAAATAATATTATGGATAAATATTTGTATTGTCTAAATCTTAAAAATACGTTAATGTAGTTTCATAATGGAATTATAGATATTATGAATAGTATTTGAAATATTATTAGAATAATTATGGTAGCAATTTGACAGTTGAGATGGAATGTACTTCAAATAAGAAGGTAGTTAACAAACGTGTAAGAAAATGATTACAGAATATTATTCGAACAAAAAATGAATAATGAACAAACAGAGCTTCAAGCCAAAATACTTAAGCACAATATTAAATTACTAAGCCTCGTCTTAGTTTTAACTTGAAATAATTGGAAGACATACATTAATCCTAGCATTTACAGTGAGAAAAGTGCTTAACAACCAAAATTTTGTTTTTTTCCCAAAAAAGAAAATTACAATTTTGCTTCTTCGGCTTTGCACTAAGATGCAACAATTCCTTTTTGTAATGTGAAAGCGTTAAATCAATTCCATTAATTTGGAATAAATATTATATCATTGGCAACTAGATTCCTTGACCAACGAGAAAACTACACATGCAAGCAGCAAAGTTTGATTCGTGGTGATGAAACAGTCGTCGAATCATCGGAGACTTGAGAGCCGAATTAAGGTGTTTCCACGAAATATAGGAATTAAGAAAACGTATGCGTTTGTTTTTTCTTTCAACTCTTGTGCGATTCCACTAGGATTAGGACCACGATTAGGAATGGATTATGAGAAGATTATTCATTGACATTAGTCATTAGCCGTCAAAACTCGTAGCGTAGTCTACCTTAATCCTCGACTGTCCATCGACAATGTTGCGGAATCAGATTGACATTTGAAACCCCAATTTAATATTCTTCATCTTCAATCAGTTCGCCGATATATTTGACATGTCTATTCACAAAAGAACCAACCAAGACAATCAAGAAAGAGATCGTTGTTTTCTCGTCTGTATTTCCTTTTATATGGTTGGCAAATCAAGAAAAAATTCAAGAATTGTCAAGGGTTAAACCATATTAGCAAGAGATACTTGTACAAGCAGATGCCAAGCCCCGTGGCAAGGGAGTATTGTACCAAGATCATACTTTGATATTAGGCTCATCACATCCCCCTCTAATGCATGCAGAAAAAGGAGAGATGAAAAGGAGTGCAGAATTGTGAAATCATTATGTGGAAAACCCAACCACCAAATCATTTCATCTACCAAGAAGGTAAAAGAGATGAGCCTCTTTTTTATGGGGTAAAAAGGCAGAGACATCATTTCAAGAACCTAAAAAAGAAATCAAGGTAATAAAGCAGTAGTCAACGTTTAACAAGGCTAAAGAGAATGTTAGTATTACTCCCTTACTAATCAATAATGGAAAATACTTACCTGGATCCGGTCCGCAGGTGAGGCATTGGACCCCTTGGTCCAGGTAAGTCCACATTTGCCTCTCCTGCTCTCTCCTCCAAAATAAGTTGATTTTTTTTGGAGAAGAGAGCAGACGTGGACTGATAAAAATCTAAATGCTCGCTTTTCATGTCTAACTTTTTCTTCTACGTTTACAAGCAGATATCACTAATGGATTTTGTTCGTTTATGTTACAGTGCAACAACACATGTTTTGCTCTATTTTATGGCTGAAACAGAATAACTAACACCATTGAAACGGAAGTATCAGTCAATTGGATTCAAGATGAAAGGATGGAAAAAAGATGGCTTGATGATCTCCCTCTCCATCATGAAATTTGTCAAGCAGCTGATATCAACCAATGCATGTATGACATTTTCACCTTTTCACACCTGTATTTCCATCCAAAATCTGCTAACTGAATCAGATATCATGTACTGCCTTCCCATGACTTCTTGCTCCATTGCAGGTAAAAAGTGTTTCTACAGTAAAATTCCTGTGTTCAATATAGATGATTGCTAGTAAGTTGAGATTTTCCACACTTCCAAAATCCAAGCCAAAAACTAAACCCTCTAACAAAATGTGTGTTTGGGAGTTAGATTTATCTGAAGGAAAGGGAGATAGAATTAACAAAGAAAACACTAAAGCTAAACAAAATGAAGAGAGAGAGAGAGAGAGAGAGACAGCATAAATAGTCAAAGTGGCACACCTAAAGGCACACCAGATTTTGTTCTCCCATCCCCTAAAAACTTTTCCAGTTTTCTACTTTTGGCATGGAAGCTGCCAGTGCTACCATAAGATAGGTTTGCACAATGAACTGTCCCAAATTTGAGGGAAAAGGGACAAATTTACAATCTTTTGTTTCCTTAACAACGAGCATATTGGGACCTAATGGCAAGCATCAAAATCATAAGGGACTGGAGCATGCCTTGGTCTTTCTGTATCTGGCCAACCATCCGACCAAGCTGCAACCGCCTATCAGCCAGTTCCAATTTAACAAAAAGTTAATCTTATCCAGAATGACAAAAATTAATCGAAATACTTATCAACGAAGAATTTATCAGTATTAGACTATTAGTTCAAATACCAAGTGCAAAGAAATGTTTGTCTACAGTTGCTCCGATTTCCTCAGTACTATGTCTCTCATAAAACAAGGCATCCAATAAAAAAAACACATCAGGATAGTACAAATTTCCCAATAGTCATACTATTTTGTGCAGATTTGCTATCTTCCACACATTCTAACAAAAAATGGACCATATTCTAATCGAGTTATTGTGACAGCCTTTTTGACCAGCGCCTCAAAATGGAAAAACGTCACCTCAAACTGATTAGGACTCAAAGAATGCCATTTAGCACCGATTAAGATAGAAACTAAAACTGAGAAATGGACAAAGTTTCCAACTTATTGTCATTAATTATGAAGAAGCTAATTGTCATGGCAAAAATTCTTCTTGTCAAAAACTAGACATAGAGAACCAATTCTTCTGAAAATCATACCTGCCATGTTGAATAGGAGAGATCATAAGCAGTCAAATTCAGTGCTTATACAGACCAAGCAATGATTTTTCTCTCTCTTCAACTCTCTTCCTAGCGGCCTCCCTCGCTTTAAGTGCAGCTGCTTCCTCTGGAGAGAGAACTTTTGGTTTATCATCTTGCCTTTTGCGCTTGTTGACAGCAAATTTAGAAGGAGCACCCTTGGCAGTTCTCATAGGATTTAGTGCTGCTGAAACAACTGGCCCAGGTGGAGGTGCACTTTGAGAGGTTACAGCACCTTTGTTATCCAATCCTGACAGCTATCCAGCCTCTGATGATGATGGCTTCTTAAGGGGAATTTTCTTTTGGGACCCTGAAGGAACTCGAATTGAGGCAAGTGCCTCTTCTTGCGCCACCCATTTACCTGTTTCATTTGACAATGGAACGCCTAGTAAAAACAAGATTTCATGAAATGACTTTCTCAGTGAGCAATAACTTGGAAAAGAAAGAAAAAGAAATGATACCTAGAGCTTCGGTGTAGTAGAAGCCAGAGTTTGGATCATAGTAGAAACAATTACTTTGATTGTAGTAGTAACCTGATGAGCTGTCCAACTCCCACTCTGTTATCATCAAAACTGTTTCAGTATATGTACATATTCAACAGCTCCTACTGATATTGCATGGTCTATTGGAAAACAAAAAGGTAGGATCTAATTTAATGCCAAGAAGGGCCAATATAATTATAAAATTATCTTCACCTCCAGAAAACCCATTAGCAGTCCCTTCGCCATCATCTTGAGCCACCAGAGCCTGTAAGTTAGAATAGGTCTCTGGCCTCCTGGAAACTTGCCATATCCTTCTGATAGCTGCGCTTGGCTTTCTGTCAAAATTTTATCGCATATTAACACAAAAGGATATGGAAGCTTATGTTGATGAATCAATAAAAATTGAACACGAGAAATGTAAATCATTCTCAATCTATTATAACTTCATCTATTATAACTTGCATTTTGTGGAGAAATCCCTTTGCACAAAGTTCTGATGATGACATAAAATAGAATGCAGAAATATATAAATTAGGACTCAAGAAACTTCCTTTTACTTCCATCTGATACTTCCTGCCAGGAATATATGCATCAGTACACACAAAGTGAATAACAATTCAACCAAAAAAGGACAGCAGCATGAACACATGCCAAGTTTCCTAGCATTAGAAACACAATGTGATACTCATCAGAACCATTATAAATGATGGAAAAGAGTTCAAACTGCATAACAGACACTTACAGCTTCGATTTGCTCAAGAGCACGAGCTGCTTCCTTTTGTTCTTGTCTCATTAGCAAGTTTCTTTTCTCTCATGGCATTCAGCCTTTGGGCAACACTATCCTTGTGACGTTGACCAAGCTCATGGTTCCTAATGCTGGCAGGATTACTCGATATAAAAATTTTACAGAAGTCGCACCATTTGTTGCCCTGACTAACCCAAAACTGGAGCACAAAAAAACCAGTGAGGGCATTAGAATAATAGTACTAAAACACTTTTAAATTCCTATGCATATATTATCCAAATTTCACACATCAAAAGAAAATACTAGCGAAAATGGTGAAGAAAATTACCAGTTACAGTTAGCTATCACCTAACCAAGCTATTAGTGGCGTTGCCCAAGGTATGACCAATCAATCAAACTTCATCTATCTATCCAACTTCATTAAATTTACACTACGCAAAAATACCTCAAAAGCATATAATATAAAACTTATATAATTTTTTTTCTCAATTTTACTGCAATTCTAAACTCCTACAAAAAAATATGAATAACTTCATCTTTTTTCTTTTTAATTTCTTAGTTTAAAAACAATAAGTACATCTTAAATTTTTAATCTTTAGCTAAAATGAGGTGAGAGGCAACAAAGAAATTCAACCAAAAAATATTTTCCCTATCCAACTTCAGGGAGAAAGTAGGGCTTTTTTTCTAATTCATGACCCTAATTCAACTAATTTCAAGCAAATTTAATAATCAATAAACAGAAAATTACAGAAAAAAAAAGCTATTATAATTCAGCAATATAATGAGTAAGAAATTAAATATCAGCTCAAATTTAAATATATATTCAAAGAGAGGGGAAATCACTGAATCATACCTCAGTCATGGCTGCAAATCCTAATGAGTATTTTTTTTTGGTTTACAGAAAGCAGAATGAATAATTTGGTCTAAATTTCTAATCTGCAAAACCAAATAATTAAGCGTCGGAACCCTAACGCAATATTGTCTAGTATTTTCTCTCTCTTCGCAGCGAGCCAGAACAAAGTACTAGAGAATAGGAGACGACACGATTTCAGTAATTCTGCCTAGAAGGTGTAATTGCACTGAAGCCCATGGGGAACCCAATAACCTAATAACACCCCTCCCAATATTTTTTATGTGTCAACTTTAACCCTTCAAATACAAAATTGGGATCTATTTTTGTTTTTTCTTATATATATATATATAGTAGTAGTATTTTATTTATTGATAGGGTTACTTACAATACACATGGTGAAGTATTATTAATTTGCAATTTATTATTTGGACTATTGATTTTAACACTTTAGCATTTAATACTTTGTATTATTAATCATGACACTATTTGAATCAATAAAAATTTTATAACTTCTTTGAATAGCAAAACTTTGTCCCTTTAATTTATAAATGTTTACCAAATATTCTTACTCATATAAGTGTATTAAAATTCGGGGAATTTTAAGTTTTAAAACTTTATACAATATAAAATTTTAAAATATATGATATTGTACTGTATAAATATTTAAAGTACAATAAAATAATTTCTTTTATAATTTTTCTTAAAATTCTTTCAATGCTACAAAATGAGCTTTTCAAAATTCGCTAATTTGAAAAATGTACTAACAATTCAGAAAAGAACAATGACAAAATTATCAATATATTGTTAGATTCACCAAATAATAAATGAAATTCGATCAAATATTTTAAATCGTCAATTAATAATTGAATATAATTTTATAAGGTGTGTAAATATAAATCATTTTGTAAGAGTTAAACTCAAATATTAGGAAGTAAATTGAGCTCTGTAAACGTGAAAACTAAACAGTAAAAGAGGGGGTTGAGGAGAAATATTGGGATGCTGCACCGAAAGCGTTCCGTCAGAAATGAGATGAAAATCGTGGCAGTTGGTTTGTTTACCCCCTTCGCCACCACCGACGCCGCAGCAGCTGCCGGCATATTACAAAACCTAAACCCCTCTTCAATCTCTCTCAAGATCCATCTAATTGTCATCTGAAAAAATGGATCAATCGATGATGCTGATGTTGTCAAACTTACTACACCTCCATAACCACCTGGACCCCACCACCTCCCTCCTCTCCGATCTTTCTTCCGACGCCACCTCCCCTACTTCCCTCCTCACTTCCACCTCCGCCGCCCCTCTCCTCTTCTTCACCATCGCCTCCGTTCTCTCCTACGTAGCATCCAACCCACCTTCCAAACCCACCAACAAAAACAAAAACCCCAAACCCTCCGGCTCCGGTAAAACCCCCTCCGCCGCCACTGCCGAATTCTCTGTCTCGGCTTTTCGAGCACTTTCGACCGAACACATCTGGGCCATGGAAGCTCCACTTCGTGACGCCCAATGGAGATCTCTTTACGGCCTTTCTCATCCGGTCTTCACCACCGTTGTTGATAAGCTTAAACCCTATATCACCCAATCCCAGCTCTCTCTCCCCTCCGATTACGCTGTCGCTATGGTTCTCTCCAGACTCTACCATGGACTTTCAGCTCAAACCCTAGCTTCCCGGTATGCCCTTGAACCCTACTTGATTTCTAAGATTACTAACATGATTACCCGATTACTACTTCGCTACTAAACTCTACCCGGAATTCATTAATGTTCCGGTGAGTCGTCGCCGTTTGGTCAAAACCACACAGGGATTTCAAGAACTCACGGCATTGCCCAATATTTGTGGCGCCATTGATGGAACCTCCGTGAGGCTTCATAAGCTGCCCACCGACTTAATTAACCCTTCCATGTATCATTCTAGACATGGGTTTCCTTCGATTTTGCTTCAGGTTGTGGCGGATCATCAGAAAATATTCTGGGATGTCTGTGTCAAAGCCCCCGGTGGGTTCGATGATGCTACTCATTTTAGGGATAGTTTGTTGTATAACAGGTTGATATCGGGCGACATTGAGTGGGATAAAGCGATGAATGTGAGGGGGCAGCACGTGAGGCCGTATATAGTTGGGGACTGGTGTTATCCCTTGTTGTCGTTTTTGCTTACACCATTTTCTTGGAACAGAACAGGGAGTCCAGCACAGAATGCCTTTGACGAGGGGATTATGAAAGGAAGGAAGATGGTAATCTTAGAGGAGGCCATTGGGTTATTGAAGGGAAGGTGGAAAATTCTTCAGGACTTGAATGTCGGTCTGAATCACGCTCCCCAGACCATTGTGGCATGTTGTGTGTTGCATAATTTGTGTCAGATTGCAAGGGAGCCAGAGCCGGATCTCTGGAGGGAGCCGGAAGAGAATGGTTCGCCACCACGGGTGCTGGAGAATGAGAAGCCGTTTTGTTATTATGGCGAAAGCCTGAGGCAAGCGTTGGCTGATGATTTATATCAACGACTTTCTTCAAGATGAGTGGAAGGCGCTAATATTACATGTTGGGTGAAGCTTTTAGCATCTTTCACTTGATCAATTGCTGCAAGAATAAACTTCTTCATATGGTTTTAACTTTTTTCAGTTAATCTCGACTCCTATGTTCTTCGTATAGAACTGATTAATTAGATTTTGTGTTGTGAATTTGTATCTGTACTCAAGATATCCTTAGTTTATGAGACAATTCAGCTTGAAGTTCTTGTGACACAAATTTGTCAGATAGCTATGAATGAAGATTGATATCTACCCTTATTTAGCTTTCGTTTGACTCTTTTTCTTGGCTATTCTTAGTTTTTCTTTATCTCTTACAGGATGCTATGATTTAATTTGAGATACTGTCATTACTGCATATGTAGACTTGTATTTTCTCATAGGGTTATGAATGGCATACTCGGACAGTGGACAGATTTTGTGGCATTTGCCAGATAATTATGGTGTCTTGCTGAAAGCATGACTTCAAATCTGTTTACCTGTTGATATCATATCTTTGTGAACCAAACATACCACTTATGGAAATTTTGTTTGAATCCGGTCTATACAACAGTTAATGGACTTCGTAGTCCTGTAAAGGGTAAATGGAAACCACCCCCAAGCAAAATGATTAGAATTAACAGAGACTCAGGAGTGAATAGGGCAGGATGGGGAATCATAGCCGGAAATGAGAAAGGGGAACTAATTGCATTCTGGGCATTACCCCAAAACGAAAGCAGAAGTGCTGTACGGACATGCAGGAAGCTCTGGCAATTAGAGAGGCTTTGATCAAGGCAGATGAGGAAGGATGGTCCCAAATACAAGTCTAGTCTGGCTGCAAGAAGTTAACTGACTAGATCAACATGTTAAAAATATGGTAAATGTGGAGTACGAAACAATTGTTTGTTTTAATAAAATTAGGGATATCAAAACCAATAAAATTTGAGATATGTATATTACTTTCCTTAAAGTTTTGATTGCTCCTATTATACTCAATAGTGTTCTTGTATTAATAGCAATCTACCTCTATAATACAATAAATTCTTGAAAACTTCTAATAGTAAAAATAAAAAATCTTCACAAGAACAATATATATAGAGAGATAGATTTTTTAATATGAATTGTTGTCGTAAGAATGTCTCCTTTTATAAGATGAAGTGCAGGAGAAACTATTAGAATACACTTCTTGAATTCATGGAACACACCTCAGTGCTGTGAAACCAAGGGTAAGGATTGCTCCTTAATCAAAAGTTGCATTGCTAACTCCGTCTATTTTTCCCAATTTTTGTTTTCCAACGGTCTGGAGCTTGCGCACATGTGTTACACAATAGAAGAGCATGTGCGCTGATTGCATTTTGATTCTATCTATAGCGCACATGCGCTACTTTTGTGTAGCACATGTGCGCTGCACCAAAATATATATATATATTTAAATTATAACATTCACCCACTAACTTTTCAAAATTATTTTATATTACAAACTAAATATTTTACATTCCCCCAGTTAATTTGTAATATAAACAACAATTCACTATCTCTCTTTTAACGTTATTCATCAAGAAAGTGACTATTATCTTAAACTTTTTTTAGTGTAAATAATTCACTAACTCTAATTTAAATCAAGGTGGCAAGGTTATTTAAACTATGATTTAAAATTAAATTAGAACTATCACACACTTGAACTAGTTAAACTTATACACATGTTCACCAACATATTTTAGCACTATTACCAGTCATGTGCTCTATCTTAATTCATGATCATGATACAGGTACAAAAGAGAACCCTAAACTTTTGTTAGAAATAGCAGCACTTCTAATTGTCATATAAGTGAAATCTCTTCAAACTTTTAAAATTAAAGCACACTAAAATGATTTCATTAACAGTATAAATATTTATATACTCAAATTTTCCATTTAAGAGTTACCATTTGCACTAATTAACATGGCAACTTATTTTTACCCTTTAAACTTTTTAATCTAGTGGTAGTACTAGAAGAAATATTGGGTTACTATTGCTAGTATTTTTAGATAAAGGATTTCAATCTCATCCCTAATGACGTCAATTTCACCAAATTTCTCGCAAGAGTGATCGACATTTGGAATTGGTTCTTGTACTTTAATTGGATCCACGTCCACTGCTGAATCTTTAAAAAAAATTATTCTCAAAAAATTCAACATCCCTTGATTCAATAATGACATTAGAATCAATATCAAGTAATCTATAGGCTTTACAATTTTCAACATAGCCAATAAACACACTTTTAAGTGCTCTATGATGATCCCAACTTTATCCTTTTGTTATCTGAAACTCTATAATATGCTATACATCTTTAAACTTTAAAATAAGTTAAGTTTGGTTTCTCCCTTTCCATATTTTATATGGTGACACTTTAGTATTGAAAGATGGAATTCGATTACGTAAATGACAAGTAGCCAATAAAGTTTCTCCCAACAAATTCTTTGGCAAATCAGAATTTAGGATCATGGTATTAATTATATCTACCAAAGTTCTATTCTTTCTTTCAACCAAACCATTTTATTGTGGAGTGTATAATGCACTTGTTTGGTGTATAATACCATTTTATTCGTAAAATATTGAAAATTTGGTAGAAAAATATTCACCACCTCTATCACTCCTCAATATTTTGATTTTCTTATTCAATTGATTTTCAACAAGAGATTTATAAGATTTAAACCTATTAAATACTTCATCTTTTACTTTTATCAAATAAATATGCACATATTTAGAGCAATCATCAATGAAAGTAATGAAATATCATTATATTATCACATCTTATTAGAAAATCATTTAATTCAAAAATATCTGAATGTACAAGTTCTAATAATTGTGTATTTCTTTCAATTTTAGAAAAAGGCAACTTAGTTATCTTTGTTTGAATGCATGTTTCACATTTTTTTCTCAAAATTATTTTTAATAGAAAATTAATCCATATTTGGACATAAAATAAAATACTTTATGATTAATATGTCCTAATTTACCATGCCATAAAGAATAAGATGAATTTATAATATAAACAGAAATATTGTCTTTATTGATATTTAATTTAAACATGTCATCACAAGAGTAACTATTTTCTACAAATATATCATTATTGGACAAGATAATCTTGTTTGACTTTAGTACAACTTTCACATTTTTTTATTCAATACATCAGTTGATACAAGTTTTTTCTTAATTTCTAGAACATAAAGTACATTCATTAACACAAATTTCTTGCCGAAAGTAAATTGCAACTCCACACTTCCCTTGTCATAAACTTTGGTTGTATAAGTAAGCAGGATTAAACATGAGCTTTTCATAGCCATCAGGAACATCTTCATAAGTCTTGAATTGTGACTTATCATTACAAATGTGCACGGTTATACCAGAGTTATACCACCAATCATTTGATTTGTTTAAAGTTGCCATATTTGATTCAGAAATCATACCAATGTGACAATCAGTTACCATTACAATAATTTTAGCATCTCTTTCAATAATATTAACTTTAGGGGTATTATTTTTCTTTTGTTTCTTGTTGGATTTGCACTTATTCTTATAATGTCATTCTTGCCGCCATTGTAACATATTCTATTTTTTTTGAACTTATTTTTAGAATTAGTATTTTCAAAAAACTTTCTTTTAAAAGTTATGATTTGACTCTTATTCTTATCAACAAAATTCACTTTTGAAATAAATTCTAAATTTTTCTTATGAAGATTTCTAGTATCTTCTTCAATTTCATATGTTTCAAAATTTGATTAATAATCCAAATTTCAGTAGTATGAAACATTTTTTTTTGCATTTGTATAATCATTCCAACTAGAAGGCAATTTTGCAATAATTTTTTAATCTTGAAACAATAATTTGAAGGTCATGAATTTGATACAAAATAGAAGTAAAGTCAACAATACATAATTCAAAAGATTATTTAATAAAAAATTTGTCCACACCTTGTTTTAGTGTACCATATTTGTATTCCAAGGCAGTCCAAAATTCTCTAGGTGACTTGACTGTTGAGAAAAGATCATAAAGACATTCAGAAAATATATTGAGAATGTAACCTCTACAAACAATCATATCCTCCTTCATTTTCTCGCGTTGTGCCTTGAATTTCTCGGAATCATCAACGGTTGGTGCAGGAATTTCAGGCATTGTAGGGTCCAAGACATATAAAACTTTTAATGCAGTGAGGAAGAACATCATTTTGTCTTTCCACAGGTTGAAATTCGTTTTGGTACCATCGAGGAGATCCAACTTGACGAAATTTTGATTCATTACTTTGAAAGCGGACTCATCACTTGTTTCCACACTTGGTTAACCACAATCAAAAGTTTAAGATTGTTAAAAACATGGCAAATGTGGAGTAGGAAACAAGTGTTTATTTTTAATGAAATTGGGGATATTAAAATCAATAAAATTTGAGGCGTGTATATCACTTTCCTTAAAATTTTAATTTTTAATTGCTCCCACTATAGTCAATAGTTTGCTCTTGGGTTAATAGCGATCCACCTATAAAATACAATAAATTCTTGAAAACTTCCAATAGCAAAAATCAGAAATCTTTCAAAAAATAATGTATATAAAGAGATAGATTTTTTAATAAGAATTATTATTTTGAAATAGTGAGAATGTCTCTTTTTATAAGATGGAAGTACATGAGAAACTATTAGAATACACCTCTTGAATTTATGAAACACACCTCTTCAATCAAAAGTTACAAATCTCTCTATTTTTTCCAATTTTTGTTTCCAACGATCAGGAGCTCGCGCACATACGCTGCACAATAGCAGCGCATGTGCGTTGATTGCATTTTAATTTATAATGCCTGTAGCGCATGTGCACAGCACCAATATATATATATATTAAATTACAATATTCACCCACAAACTTTTCAAAATTACTTTATATTACGACCTAAATATTTTACACAACAAACAAGGAAATGATAGCCTTTTGGACACAATTCTGCCGGATATAAGATGGCTAAGTGGAAAATTTGAAGAGAAGGAAATAGTGTAGGACATCATTTGGCAAAGTTTTGCAATGAAGTGTTGTATAGAGAGGTTGAACGGAAATGTAATTTTCCTATGGGTAAAAAATACTTTTAGTCTCTAAAGTTTGATCCAGTGATATTTTTGATGTCCAAAGTTTCATGAAAAACAAATCACGTCTGTCATTTCTAAATTTCTGCTACATTAAGACAATTGATAGAAAAATAACATAATTTTTTGTTAAAATTCATGAGAAAGAGCAATTTTTGTTAATTTAGCCAATAGAAAGTAAAGATAAAGGATAATTTTGTAAATTTATCATATAAGGAATGAAATGTTGTTAGGGTAAAAGTATAAAAATAAAAAATTATGTTATTTTTATGTCAATTATCTTAATAGAGTTGAAACTTAAAAAAATAAGGGATGTGATTTATTTTTTATAAAACTTTTGGAACCAAAAATGTCAAACGAGCGAACTAAAAATGTTTTTCACCTTTTTCCTATTTGGTTTTCTGATTCCAGCCAGAAAGGACTGTAGAGGCGGTTGTTGCCTCAACTAAAAATTTGTACTCCGTACTACTTATTTATAAAATGCTGACTTTTGACAAAACTCCCAAAAAAAAAAAAAAAAAAATTGACAAAACGGAATGGTTGCATCACCAATATTACTATATTAGAGCAAAAAAAAGAATCTAACATGTGGAATGCATAAACATGATTAAATACATCAGCTTAAGAGGAAGCCTGCACTCAGAAAACAACAAGAAGCATAATTCCTCTGCAACATTGCAACAAAGAGGAATTACTGTTATATATATCCAATTGGCTTTCTTGATTCAGATATCCAACAGCAGACAACTTCTTTGATATCATCAGCACAGCACTTCCACCTATCCAATTTAATTACAGTATTCACATTTTGGTCCTACTACAACTTCGATTTCTGTTGAAGCAACCCATGCCATTTGTAACTTTTACCAAGTTTTCTATATAATTAAGCAACTATAAGTAAATCTGTTTTAAGCAATAATACATAAGCCTTGATACAGATGGACAAACTAACATTCAGTATTATCTGTGAGGTGTTACTATAGATGGGCAAACCATCAGCAGCCAGACTGATTTACCATGTGGATCTTAAATGAAACGAGGACCAAAGTGAAGGTTCAAGCCCCTCCAAGCACGGCACAATCAACATACAAATAAATGCCTGTAGTTTGTCCTTGCTTCAGCATGGAAGGAGGCAATATTGCCAGTGCGCCAAGCCTTGGAGACACACAAGCCAAAGCAAAAGTCCATAAGCATGGTTTGAGCTTTCATGGCACTTTTAAGCGTGTTCGGGATTATATATGGAGGGACCATGTAACAATTTAACAAATCCAAGAAAGCTAAGCTTTCCATCAGTGTGCCTTATCCAATCGTGAAGAACAGCATGAACTGGCACTGAAGGACTAAGTCCAAGTTCCTGAAAGAGACATCAATGTCATTACCAAGTGATCAATACAGCAAGAGTTATATAATACATTTCCCAAAAACATAAATTTGACTTCCTATTTAGCAAGGTTCAAAATAAAATAAATAAATAATAGTAAGGCAGGGGATTGCCGTCATTCTTTTTTTTTTTTTTTGCATGGGAGGGGGGTGGAGGTATGGGCACTTGACCAACCGATGCAAGTTCTTCAATGACAATTGCTCGATTTCCTTCCTTCTCAAAGATTTCATATGCACAACGAGCATGTTGTTCCCACTGATCAAGTGCTTCCAACTGATGGATGCTTAGTGCAGCCGCACAAAATTCTTCAAAATCCATCTTTCTATATTGAAGTACATTTAGCTGCCATACAAGAAAATTCAGATGAAGAACAGTCATTCGACCATCAGGAACAATGCATCGTGAGAAATATTAAAAAAACAAGTAGTTGTTGTGCTTTACCGATGAGAGAAAATCAGGAATACGAGACTCCTTCATAGCATCTGTAGAATTTTTCATCAATGCCTGCTTACATACAAGACATTAGCAGACATTTTCCACCAGTGACCACTCCACCAAAAACAAAATAAAGAATAAAATCCCTGCCCTTAAAAAGAGGGGACACGGGTGGAAGCAGAAGAAGAAGCAAACTAATTAGCTTTTTCACTCAACGAGTTATTTTGGAGCCGTAAGGTACTAACTGTTTTGATATTGTCTAGTGATATACAGCCATTTCCGTTAGAATCCAATAATGCAAACTGCTCCTTCAAATAAAAGAGCTCATCTACAGTCAATGTCTTGGACAATGCCTGCAAAAGGCATAATGTGTATGATTAAACTGTTCCAAACCAAAGAAACTCGATTTAAAAGGCAAATGTTGTCTCTTTGGTTTTAGGATGAACTTCATAAGAACCTAAAAATAATAATAGAAATAACATAAACCAAATTATGCAACTATGGCAAGGCAAGAAGTTGAAATAACATTATATGAAGTCCTGAAGGATACTTCAATAGTAAAGTGTACAACCATAGGGGAAAAGTGGAACCATATTTGTCATATCCTATGAACAACTCCCCCACAAAAATTATATTGCCCCCCCCAAAAAAAAAAAAAAGGTGAAAGGAGAAGGAGAAGGAGAAGAAGAAGAAAAAAAACAGGCCAACTATTATGTGATCGCTCCCAAAAAGAGCTTACTAGTAATTGTATGCAAGGCTTCACAACTAGAAGTCAGAAACACCATTTGATTATAGAGAAGCAAAGTGTTACACCTTAATTTCAACCTTAAATTACCAAAAGTGGCAGCAGAAGAAACTGATCAATTTAGCAGCTAAAATTACTGGGCTCCAAAGAAATGGGTCTTATATGAGTTGTTTATTCATGGAAGCTGTCTATAACTAAGCAGCCAAAACCTGCAAAAGCAAATCAAGGGTTAAATCTCATAAGTTTCCAATCCCATAACTGTAATATTCATGTATGGAAACTCGTTAAAGAAGTCAAAGAATTATTCTACCTACATATATATCAAATCAGAGATTCTTTTTTCCCTTTTGGTCTAACAATTACAAAAGGAATTTCCTCTTATCACAACAATTTCCGAAAATACAATCTTCAATCTTTTACAACAATAATATAAGGAATAAAAAACATGTGCAATTAAGTTCTACTGATAGTTTTTTAATTTAATCATGTACACACCCTTAAAGCAGCCTTTCGCAAGGATGATGACCGCATGTAGGCTTTCATGAGTCTGAATACAAGAATATCAAGAGGTACTTTCACACCATTGTAATTCCGGATCCACGGATGACCTGCAACCAGAGAATTAAGGATGATCAGAACATAAAGGATTATAGCAAAAACAGCATTTCCGAGGACAGAAAATACTAACTCAGAGCCTGTGCAGCAGTCATCCGTTAGGTGATTATGCGGGTCTTTATTTAGTAGACACTTGACAAAATCTTTAGCCTCTGAAGACAAGGAAGGCCATGGTGCTTCATCAAAACCTGGATCAGCTTTTAGAACTGCCCGAAAAATGCCTGACTCAGTTCGGGCCCAAAAAGGGCGACTTCCACATAAAAGAATATATGTTATTACGCCCATACTCCAGACATCAGCCTCTGTACCGTATGATCTGTGTAAAACTTCAGGTGCAACATAATATGCACTCCCAACAATGTCATTAAGTTTTTCATCTGCAGAGGACTACAGGCAATTAATACACCATCGAACTCAAATACACAATAAGCAAATTTTATTTCTCTATGACTTTAAATAAATAAAATTCACCTGGTCTTACAAAATCTGATAAGCCAAAGTCTATTAATTTCAACGGGGAGTTGTCATCCTTTGAAGTAAACAGAAAATTCTGGCCAAATGATGACTGAATGAGATAACGTACAAAAGATTTGTATGAAGAGAATAAATAATAAACCAATCATGGGAAAACTAAGACACTAACTAAACATAATCCATCACAGGAAAAAAGGAAAAACATATATTTTAAAGCACTTAAAAGCATCAAAGTTTAAAAACCATATAGGTAGTGAACCAGATTCCTGGTATTATATGTTCAGAAACAACAAAGCAATCCTTTTCTCTTTGTCATTTCAATATTTGGCTGGAAGATATTAATTTGTTCAAGTGACATTAGAGCATCAGCCGCCAACTAAAAATTTAATAACTAGCAATTTACCCAGGGCTGTTAGAATTATTTAGTGTCCAAATGACAAAAGGAGGTGAAAGAGTAGTATCAGTACATTTAAAGGTGATGATAAAAGAAAGGATCAGAGAAGAACATGCTAATATGCAAACAGACCCTCCTAAATCCTGAAAGTTTAAGCACACAAAAACGTCTACCTCAGGTTTAAGATCACGGTGCACCACACCTTGGAGATGACAGAAAGCAACAACATCTAATATCTGTACCATGTCACCACCTTTGCATCATCTTCTGTGTATTTTCCACCGCTGTAAACCAAAACTAGTATAAATTGTCTAAAATTTCAAGTAAGATTAGAAAAATGTGAAATCAATCCTGGCCATGCTAATAAAATTTTGACCTTGCGAGTATTCTGTCTAGAAGTTCTCCACCTTGGCACAACCTAGAAATGCATCATCAAAGGTCAGCATCCAATTAGTGAAAGACCCATAAAAGTGTGTGATGATCAGTCCCTCCCAACCATTTAAAATTAACAACCCAACTAATATTTAACTTCTGGAGTTTTTTCTGCCTTGCTCGTTTGTGTGTTGAATTAAACATTTATCAAATTTTACCATGAAATCTTAAGCGGAATTGAAGGAGTTCCAGATTCTTACTCCATTACAATATAGACATTTTCTAGATCTTCAAATGCATCATGGAACTGTACAAGATTGCAATGTGTTGTCAATGCCTGCAATATTTTCACCTCCCTTCTCACATCCTCAATTGCAATTGATAGCAGTTGTCATCTGCAAAACCACAAAATAGAAAATGTGACACGTGCATTTCAGGCACCACGCAAATGATTGCCGTCAAGATTAGGAAACTTCGCCACCAAATCCATGTGGGACTCATTATTAATTTGGCATTTGTCTATTTTATATGTTTTGAAGTAGTCCAATCATTAAATTAACACACAGCTTCTTCAGCACCAGAAAGAATCTTCAGACTGAACTAGTACTATTATACTGAAACCAATGAACATCAAGTCCATCAAATAAAAAAAATCTTTCCTTTCGGTCACATCACAATTCTCCAAAACAGCCGAAAGAAAACAAAGTAGTTGAAAATCTGGCAGTTATCTAATCGAGTTAATCATAATTCAGATAAAAAAAAAATAACAAAAACCCATAATAAAACAGAGAAGGAAATTGAAAGAAAACAAAGGAAATTGCATATATGTGTGTGAAAAATGATACCTTTTCTTTGGGGATGACCTTGACGGCGACGTTTTGGGACCCTTAAGATCACCTTTCTTGGCAACAGCAGAGCAAGTATAGCCAAAATGCCCACGACCAACCTCACCCCCAATCTCATACTTGCTAGTGAACTGCTTCGAGAACCCAAAACTCTTATCCAACTCCGCCGCCGCAGCGGCGGAAACTCTCTCCTCTCCTTCAGGAATGGTGGCCGTACCATTCCTCCCATGCCGCCTCAATAAGAAAGCCTTAATATGCTTCGCCGGCGACGGTGGCGGGAAAGGCCGCTTGAATTTCCCCCCGGGAGTGGAGTTGGAGCTCCGAGGAGCAGACGGCGGCAGAGCAGGAGACTTGTTGGAGAAAAAATAACGAGCAGGGCTCGGAGTGTAGAAGGAAGAGAAAGTAAACTTGTTTGAAACGACGTCGTCGGTGGGTGCGGGAGTATCTAAGTCGTGTAAGGGTTCAAGAGGGGGATGTGGTCCGCCGGAGTAAGGATTTGGTTTGGGAGGTTTAGAAGTGCAGGCTCCCATGGCTTCCCCTTACCACCTGTGATGGAGAAGCAGAGAGGTTAAAAGTTCAATGGCATTTCTTTTTTTTTTTTTACGTATATAATAATGGGTGAATATTAGCAGCTGGATAAGGAGAGAATCAGAGAATTTTTTGTATTGGGAAGCTGTGGAAAATGAGAGGATTTGCTGGTGCTAGTTGCAGTTGTAGTAGTAGTAGTTCAAGAAGATGGAAGAGGGAGAGAAAGGAGATGGAGAAAGAAAACCAGTCGCCGAGACTTGAGTTGAGGCGTGTGTGTATGTAAATTGGGTACTTCGCTATCCATAGTTTTTAAACATGACTCGATTCAATACTTAAACCGGTAAATTGGGTGAATCGAATTAATCTATTAATCAGATAAAGAATTTGATAATACTCGGTAAAATTTGGTGATTAAATTGAAAGATCGATGGATGGAAATGTAAATGAAATTACGCAATATTAAAATCGAATTCGTCATAATTTTTAAATTCGATCGATTAATTCGGTAAATCGATTATAAAATTAGAATTTAGTCCATTAAGGAATTTGATAATATCTAGTAAAATTAAACCGAAAAATCTGTGGATGGAAATATAAATGAAACTATTCGATATTAAAATCGAATTCGATTTGATAAGAATTCGTTCTATTTTATTAATTAGTAATTAAATTAAACTTGAATAATATTTAATATTCGTTAAATTTTTAAACTCGTTTGAACTAGGGTCAATAAAGTCCAAGTTTCAAATTACATGTAAAAACTTCAACATATTCGAGTTTGATTTGAACCCGATTCAATAAAAACTCGTTTAAATTTGATTAAAAAAATAAACAATTCAAACTTGAACATATTAAAATAATTAAATAAAGTTAAACACTGAAACATTTGACTTGTTTAAATTCGTTTACACCCTTACAAGACAAATTTTGAGAAACTTACCTCAAAATGAACTTTCTTTAGTCTCAAATATTGTATGAATCTTTTAAATTTTATTTTATAATATTTAGTTATATTGAAATTGTACATTTGCTTATCTTTTTTTTACTTGCAATTAACAGGTGAAGACAAAATATAAATTCTCATTTTGTTTAGACAAGTTTTTTTATATTTTGATATTCACTTGTACAAGACTTAATTATATTTTGTGTGAGAATTTTTATTTTTATAAAAAGCTAGTATATTGTGATTTTGAAGTATAATTAATCTTAGGGCTAAAAAAATATTTTATAATTTAAATATATTATTTTACTATTATTTAAAATTGATCGATTCAATCTGTGACTCACCGTTTGAACTGATAATTAATTGATCCGATCCTCTCATCTAGTTAATGGATAGTAATTCCTTTTTTTTTCTTTTCTAAGTTTCATACGATACCATTTAAATTAGGTAAATGACTATAGCACTCAAAATAAGTTTCAAATATTGCGTAATAAGCAAAAAGAATAAGCAAGACTGCAAGAGTGAAGTGTCTGAAACGTTATTTTAAAATATGAAAATCACTGGTCTTAATTTGTCTTTAGTTTTTTTTTTTCCAAACATTTAGATCCATTGTCAAATCATATGAATTAAAGGTCAGTCAACGACAATTTGTAAAATGGGGAATTAATTAAAACGTAGATCGGTGATGATGCCCTTTTCCAAAAGAATATTTCATTCAAAGGCAAGTTGTCAATCACATCAATCTAATGTAAGCATCCCAAATAGTTGATCCGGTCAGCCCGAATGCGAGCATCCTCCAAACTGATGCAGCCGGTCAAGTTTTTTTCTGTAATTTCCAGTAATGCAATGAGCGAAGGACAAAAATATACAATAAAATTTTTCCCACATAGAATACATCAAAATTTATCTATTTATTTATTTATTTTATTTTTTTTTGCTGTAGTCTATTCCTACTTCTAGACTAAATGAGTACACTACTGTTATGTATATACCGATTTTGTTTAAGTCAGAAATAATCCTAACAATGCAAGATCGAGACTTGAAATACCGCACTTAAGCAAATTACTTGATAGTTAGCTGGCCTAAAGCGAGTTGATTAAAATTTTAATGAGACCTATTCATTATAGGATAAATTTGGTTAATTTGATGTAGAATGGATTTTGTTGAGAAATAGTTTTGTATAAAATATTAGGTATGGAAAAGATATTTTCTCAAAAATTTCAATGTTTATATGACAAGTTGGGATTAAATTAGCTAAAGTCATATGTTCACCATAATTATTTGGGAAGTTCTACAATTTGAAATTATTGTTTTGTATTTTAAAATTTGTTCAATATAAACTTTTAAAATACTTTTAAGCACAACAAAATGTTTTATAAACAGATTTTATTTTTTTTTAGTGTGAAACTCACAAGAATCGGAAAGTGTGGAAATATGGATTAAAAATGAAGTTAGAAATGAAAACGATCATAGTTGGTAAAAGTCACATATCACTAGTTTTTCTTTTAAGCTATGCTTGCTTAGTAGAAATAAAAGAATAAATGTCAAAAAAGCACATCTCTGTATTTAATGCCACCGAAAAAAATTTCAAGAAATTTACTATTACATTCAACCAAATGTATTACTACGGAAGTATTTCATCAAATTGGTCCCTCCCATAACAATAGAAGGAAAAAGTTGAGGAATGAGGAGAAGACACATGTGCAGTCTATGAGTATAGATTCCGTGATAATCTACAACGTCTATTGCTTCATAATTCATACTAGTGATTAATGTACATTCTATGCGTGTGTGCTTTTTTTTTTTTTTTTTTTAAAATTATTTTGAATAAGAAAAAAAAGAAAAAGTTTTAAAACTATATAAAAGAGTATATTAGGCAAAATAAATTATGATACCACACTAAAAAATGGATCTTACTTTATATATAGTATAGAAATTTTTTAATGCATTAAATATTATGTAATTTTTTTATTTTCTAAACTAATAATTTATATAGAAATTGCATTTTAGGTGACATAACTTAATCCTGATCACAAATTCTTCTAGCCTCAATATTTTTTCTAATAAAAATGTCATCATATGACTCAAACTTTTTCAAAAAAAAAAAAAGTGAAAGAAGAAAAGAGAAATATATTTATCGAAATAGCAAAGGGACTAAACAGTCTATATATACTAGTGATTGATGCACATTCTATATGTATGCTCTTTTTTTAAAAAATATATATATTTTGAATAAGAAAAAAAGTAAAAGTTTTAAAACTACCTAAAAAAGTATATTAGGCAAAACAAATATTGACACCTCACTAAAAGGGCTCTTACTTTATATATATTATAAATACCCTTTTACGAAGGTCTTGTCCTCCTTAAGGATGAAGTAATTAATAAGGGAAAAACATTATAAAAAAAAAAAAACTCATTAACAATTGTTGCTGCATTCGGATGAGTGGATTTGAATTGCAAGAACAATTTAAAATGAATACTATATTTGAATTGGATTGATTTGAAATGACATAAAATTTTAATGAATTTGAAATTTATTCATTTAATCATTAAAATTACACTTTCATTGGTAGATGAATTTCAAATATTAAACTAAACTAATTAATTCTATTTGTTTTAAAACATATAATTTATTCAAATCAGATGAGTTGAAAAAAAAACTTATGATGGATTTGGATTTTAAATCCAAATCTACCCAAATCCCTGTCCTCCAAGAGACATCCCACAATAATTATTTGTAAACCATATAGTTATTGTTATTTACATTATCATATTAATTCTTTTGAGGTTGTATGTTCTCCTTGGTGAAGGGTAGAACAGTCGAGGCACAGAAAAAGAAATATGTGGCAGCCCATTTTCACGTCATTAATCTTTTATAATTCCATTTTCCCCCAAAAATAATTATAAAAAAAAAAAATTGTGGTAGCTGAATGAATGGAAAGGAAAGCTCACCACATGATAACCACATAAGCTTTCAAACTATCTACTTCAAACCAATAGAACACCAATATATATAAAACTTTAAATGGACGTTTCTGTTATTTATGGAATTTTTTTTTTCCTTTTTGTGCCGATCGATAATTGACAGTTAATTATTGTTGGCATATGAATTGTGGGTATAAGATATATCTTATAGTACTACTTTATATATATACATTTGTAGTTATTCAATACATGGAAGTGGAGTAGGTAATTGATGACAATATGTTTCATAGTATAATGTTTTTAGTTTAATAATAAAAATGATAATTGTCGTATTTCATGACCATGCCTTATTCCTTTATTTTTTTAAAAATTTAAAAAATCTTCAATTTTTTTTTTCTCGTTTTTATGTTGATTATTTTGTTGGTTTCCTAATTTAAAGTTATCCTCTTTGTAAAGCCAACTTTAAATTGCTTACTTTTGCATGTTAACTATCGCTTTTCTCTTGCTATTTGAGAATTGGGAGTTTGGGGACGAAACAAATTGACAAATAAGTAATAACCACAAAAGTAACCAAAATCTAAAGCATAAAGAAGTGTACATAGTCTTCCAAGGACAAAATAACAGTAATTTCGCAATACGGAATAACTAATAAAGTCGTTAAATTATTCATAAAGTAAAAATTCATTTAAAAAACAAGAGTTCTCATATAATGGCTTTGGATTATTAATCACTTCAATAATTATTGTGATGTGATTAATAAAAAAATTTTCAATTTAAAGATAAGCATAAGTTGTCAATTACAAAGGGACGTCCATAGATAGATCATTTTCAATTTTTCTAACCACAATACGCTACGAAAACTAAACTTGTCAAATTAAATTTGGGTAATTGGCTTCATAATTGGAATATCACGCCATTATTAACGAATTAAATGGCCACAAACCTTTTTTCTTTAAAAAAAAAAAAAAAAAAAACGTTTTAATCAAGCTGCCATTGACTTGGAAAATCAAACGTTCAAAATCGGATCCATATACAACTCTAGATGAAGGTAATCAATGCAATATTTAGAGAGTTTGGCAACTTGCCTACAATTGGATGTAGATGTAATCTAAGCCCAGCTGTCCTGTTTCTTCAATTTAACACGCTTTTAATAACAAAATATTTCTCACTTTGAATGGTTATTAACAAAGAAAATGAATTTGCACATTCTTATTTTATCGAAAAGAATTCATTAAATTTAGTTGTTTGTGTGTCACCATTTTCATTAGAGATGCAAAATGAAAAAGCTGTTGTGTTTGAACTTTGAACCATTTAGGTTGGGCATCACGAGCCCAATTATCTCCGCAGGATACACTCCATTGGGCTTACTTTGATGGTGATAATAATGGGAAAAAATTTTATATGGATTCGGTTCACGGTAGGTAGGATTCATATTCATTCACATTATTTTGAAAAAATTTATTTTTAATGAATTAGAGTGATGTGGATAGATGTAAATGAATGTGGACTAAATGGTCCATCCAACTTACTGTGTGAGTATCGATAAATTGATCCGATTGTAACTTACTTTATTAGTAGATGATTGGTAATCCGTTAAAAAATATTCGATAGCCTGCTTGATTCTAGAGGATAACCTACCCTCTCTGTAAATTTTTATTACCAAAAAAAAAAAAAAAAGAGAGTGAGAACAAAATTTCATGGTGGCGGTACAACCTTTATCAAATTGTATTATTATGTTCCTCAAAACAAAAATATATATTATGAGACATTGAACACGCATCATGGCAATTGTCAATAGCCAATCAACTTTAAAAAAAAACATTATATATGGATAAATTAGAAAATTCTTACATGGATCTGATGAATGATATAATGTTATGAACCATTTGATTCATGTTAGGTCACATTACCTTATGAACCTCTTGTAAAGTGATGTGATTTTACATGTACCAAAGAATCCATGACACGAGTCCATATAAAAATTTCTCTAAATAAATCCACGATATTAAAAAAAGAAATGAAAAAGGAAAACTCTCATTATTTGCTAAATAGTCATAAATAATTTTGTATATATGAATCTCAATCCCAATGTATTAGTGGCATGACGGGAAACTTCATAGTCCCGTTTTGGCAATGAAAGCCATTGCGTTCGCCGCAAGCAAAATAGTAAGGCTGCCACCACCTAAGCACAAACTCAAATCCTTGTCCGCCACCTTGGTTCGCATCTGCTATTTTTCTTGCCATCCAACCATTTGAGGTCGCATTTCAAGAAACTCCAGTAATTTGGCAATAGATAAACGCTGTGAGGAAATGTGGTGGTACCATTTGGTGGATCATACTTGAACACTGTCCAACAACAACACCACCACATATTATGTGACTTTTAATTTCAAATTTCTTTTTTCTTTTATTTTTCATTATTTTTTATTAGGGGAAGGTAGATTATGTATTTGATCGTCTATTACAGGGTAAATGAACATAAATAAATCAGAAATTTTAATGTTTAATTTTGTTTGATTATTTTAATGAGTTTAAAATTATGTTTAAATTTGTTGTTTATTTTTCGAGTCAAACTCGAGTACATTAGAATTTTTACATGTAAATTTAAAATTTTTAATTTATTTAGTCGAATTCGAGTTGAATAAAAAAAATTAATAAACGCTAAATTTCGTTCAAATTTAACTTAATTATTGACGAACCAAACTTGAATTTCGTTAAATTTTAGCTTGATTATTGACAAATCAAACTTAAATATATAGGCTCATTCTAAATCGAGTTGAAGTATCGACTAGTTTAAATTCATTTATAACCCTATCGTGCATTAATAAAGAAAAACTTCTGAAGTTACATTATAAGTTAGAAAATTCTATCATCCCTTTTAGGGAATTATTCCTTTGTATTTTAAATGGTTGTATAGTATAACATCATGTGTTTTAAAAGTTTATACGGCACAATCTTTTAAAAATAAGAGAATGGTTCCTTAAAAGAAACTATATAATTCCCATATATATATATATATATAAATCTTCTTCATCCTAACCATCTATGAATGTGTTTCATGCATGATGCAATATCCGAAGATAAAAGCAAAATTATGGCCATGCATGGCATCATTAGTCTATAATGAAAACGTTGCATGCATGAAGAAGTGCACCATGAACAAAACTTATTCAAAAAAACAACAACAACAGGGACCGTTTTTGATAGGCCAGGTAAAAGGGATTTTGATCAAAGAATTATAGAGAGTACCTAGGGTGTTAACTCACCAAGGTAAAAAGGACCGTTTTTGAGAGCCCAATCAGTGTAATTAAAACCAAAATGCCAGTTTTCAGAACCACCAACCACCACCTTCTTGGGTTGGCTTGCATTATGGTTTCTATAAGGCCACCAATTCCAGTTGGTCGTTTCCTTGTTAGCCATCGTACCAATTGCAAACGTAGATACTAAGACAGCAAGAATAACAAGTAGTTTTCCAGAAAATAATAGAGAAGAAGCCATGTTGATTTAATTTCTGCTTTGGAAAAAAAAGAAGATGAATAGATATCAATTAAGTTTGGTAATGGAGGTGAGATTATAAGGCCAATTAATGGCCCTTTTATAGGCAAATTAACAAATTTGCTACTGTTAGTTAACTGGAACAATTTAGACCTTTTTCTTAAGTGAGGGTTGGTTAGATTGAGAAATTATGCGTTGAAAATTTTACTACGTGTTTTTCCCGATGTTCAATAATTTATGCCTGGTCTTGTTTTTCCAAGTCCACCACTTTACGCATAGTGTGAATTTTTAGGCCACAGCTCTTCTTGTAGATTCTCTTTTTTACATCTCAACGTATTTTGTTACACTTTTTATTGGAATAATTAATTTATGTCACGTGATAAATAATTAATAAAAAAATAATAATTATGTAAATTAAATATTTGGTGTAATAATTAAATACACATAAAATAAAACTATTGATATGTCACAAAATACAACAAATAGCAAAACATGTCGTGGCTTTTTTCCACCATCAACGTGAAAATTGAAATGTTCCTATTCATTTACAGGTCCATTGGGAAAGGTTCATCTATCAGGAAGAGCTGGCTAGATATATGGTTGTTAAAATTTGACTTGAGATGTAAGCCGTGTGGTTACCAAAATGGAAAAAACTTAGGTAGATTCGATTTTTTATCCCATTTATAGACCCTGTGATCATGATTAAATTTTAAAATTTTTTGCTTGCTGATATCATAGATTTTCTAAGTTTTAATCTACACTACAAAATCTACAAGTGAGATTAACTAGATCGGGTCTACCTAAGTCTTTGCCTACCAAAATAGGTGTGTTTTTACTAAAAACTTTATTATAAGAAGACACTATAAAGTGACATGTCAAATGAAAACCGCAAATAAATGAAATTCTAATATTTTAAATAGTGATTTATTAATTCATATGTAGAATTTTATTTGTTTGGAAACATCATTTAACATACCACTTGATAGAATCTTTCCATAATAAAAATTTTCGTGTTTTTATCATTTATTTCAAGTGTTGAAAGGCCTATAGCGATTAATAAATATTAAAAAAATATTTAAATAGATTCAGTTTACAATCCATTTATATACTTTATAATATAGATTAAAATAATATCTATTTATACAAATAAAATTTTATAACGTTTAATCATGATTCTAAAATTTACAAGTAAAACTCGAAATCAAGTTTAGGCAAGTATTCTCTTTCTTCATAATCCAAATTGGAACATAAAAGGGGTCAAATAAGGCAGTAGCAACTCATCATTGCCAGAATAAACGGTGAGTTTGGTCAGTATTGCGTTTGTAACTAATTACTACAGTCTTGATGGGATGATGGTAGTTAAGAACGCATTAACTGAATATATTCTATTAGGATAATGATGCACTGATTACCGTTTAATGACGACTTATTTGCAATTCTGAGAAAGGAAATGTCACATTGGTCCAAAAATAAGCCCATCACTTTCTAAAAGCAATGCAGAAGTCCCAATTGATTCAACGCAAAATGGTTATCCCTCCCCCAACCCAAACACAAACCAGCCCGCCCATTATTGGATTTGAAAAATAGATATACGTGATATTGATTGGATGAGAGGGTATGGGCTTCAGTGGTCCATACTCGTCATGGTCTCGTGCGTAAAAGTCCAAAATGACAGCCTTTTAAGTGGTCCATACATATCAGTTTTTATTTTGTTCTTCATGCTTAGAGCCAAGGTTCCATCGTGTCATGTGATCGTCTAGGTTGTATTTTTGGAAAAAAAAAAATTTATATTATTTAATATTTAATTAAGGAAGAAAAAAAAAAAGTAAATATGTGTGATAAAAATTGTTTGATGTAACAAAATCGAATGATGGAAGGAGCGGTGGAACTTGGAATCCGGGACTGCCCTTGGGGTTGAATTCCTTTTGCGGCCTTTTCGGCAAAGATTAAGTTTGTATAATGTTCTTTTCAATTTAAAACCGTTAAAGATTTTCTATCCAACTCTTTATCGTACTAAGAAATGAATTGTCAAAAATTTATAATCATATTTAAAAAGAATTTTGACAGTTAATTAAATTATGAGACAAAGAGTGAGACACTAAGATAGAAAATCGTTTAGTATGTGTTATTTTATATATCGACTACACTACCTATCAAGGTAGTTTACAATTGAAACCCCCGAGCGTTGCCTTGGCATGGTGCATCCCTCTTAAAAAAAGATGGGTATCTTTGTTGATATATGTAGCATAGTTGTTAGAATTTCGATTTTATCTTTACATTACTATTTAAATTTATAATTTGATCTCGATTTTGGAGGTCGGATCATATTATATTGTAAACACCAATTGAATTACTATAATTTTGTAATTTAGGTCTAAATTTACTAGATTAAACTAGTATTTTGATAATTTTTCATTCAAATATTATATTTCATAAGTTTAAACTATTCATTCTTTTTTTTTTTAACAAAAAATAACATTAAATTTACAATGACGCAAAACTTTTTACATTTTTGAGTATCTAATGTCAAATACTACTATAACTTTAAGTAGAAGAAACTTATTTTGTGATAAATACTATATTTTTATATTTATTTGCATAAATTTCTATCAAATATTAGTTTTAAAAACAAATAAAGTTATATTTTTGCATTTTCGATAGAATCTTATGATCTTTCAATTCTATAATTTTTAAAACGATTTAATCTAAGATTCAGATTATACAAACCTTAATATATAGTAAAATTTGCCAGTAACATATCCTAAATATGTAATTAGAGTTAACCTATCTTTTTTCCAAAAAAAAAAAAAAAAAAAAAAAGGTAACATATCCCCTAAACTAAACTATTTATTTAAAAAAAATAAAAAATGAGAGCCTAGTTTTGGCCTTCGGGGCTGCAATACACCACAGTACCCGACAAAGGCTGCCCGTTCACATGACCAAATCTGCGCAGAACAAAATACTACGACCTCCGGCGTACGGACCACGTGACTTGATCGTCCGGACCGAAGGTCACCTTTGTCAATTCAACCGCTAATATTCCCTCCATTTTTGTTTCTTTTTGACCTGATTGACGAAAATAATTTAGATGGTACAAAGAAAAAGCTAAAAATGCACTAGTTGGATTATTTGGTTAGAATCAAATTAATTTAGTTGGATTGACCATCAAATATTTTATTTGTGTATAAGATATTTGATTTGAATTCCTATATTATATTTTTTAAAATAGATGTTAGATCTTTTATTTTTTTAACTCTGTTAAGCCTTCTCCTTCCCTTTGATAATAATAAATATAATTAAATAATAGTAGATTAGACGGTTACTGTTATCAATAAAAAAGATAAAAGAAAAAAAAATTATTTGGTTGGACTGTAGTAGTACTACTCTATTACTACAATATATTAGTAGAACCTGGATTAAAGTGCTCTCCACCGCTCCTCCACTTTTGTTAGAAAAAGGGCAGAAAGTTTGCAATTATTGATGAAAATTTGACTTTTCATATGCAGATATCAACTTTCAACAATTATTATTTGAGATATTAAAAATAATAAATTCATTAAACATTTTTGAGTTATAATATATATAAATTAAAAATATTATTGAAAAATGTTTTATAAAATACTTATACAATATTATATAAAACATACTAAATAGTTTACCAAAAGAGCCATCATTTAGCACTTTAGGGATGCTTCAAAGTCGAAAAGCAGGTCCATATTGGAAATCTGGCATTGAACGGTAGTAAGTATATTCACTGAACCAAAGAGTAAGGAAAAGGAACGGGGATATTAAATAGCTTTTCAATTTCTTTTAAAAATTTATACAATACAAGTTTACCTAAAACACATAGTGTTGTACTGTTACAAATTCTTAAAGCACAAGAGAATAATTCTCTAGAAGGGATTGTAAAATTTTCCTATATTGTAGTCATTTTAAGAAAATTATAGAACCCTTTATGGTATTTCCTCCATCCGATTAAAAGTAGGGATATATATATATATATATATATATCGGTTAATCGATAGATTAATTGGTTAATAAAATCAGTTAAAATTAAAAAAGAATTCTAAATTTTTTAACTAATTTCAATTTTAAATTCAATTCAATTGAAAGTTCAGTTAATTAAATTTAAATTCGATATTCGGTTTTAAATTCAATTAACCAAATTCAATTCGAGTTATCTTGACCCATAACATTGGGCTAAAATCTTCTAAAAAAACCTAATTTTCAAGCGAAATATTATTTATTTTATTTTATTTTTATCACATAATTTGATATGTTATGTAAATTTTTATTGATAAATGATTCAGAAAAATAAGTAAAAAAACGTAATTTAATTGAATAAGAATCAAAATGAAGTATAATTCTGTAGAATACTATAATATTATGAAACTTACAAGTATTAACAAAATACATATCGCAGGACTATTTAATGTGATTTATGAATACTATTAATAATATAAGTATGAATTAATGTATAAAAATATAACAATTTTGTGAACTAATTAAAAATTAAGTTAATTATAATAATTATCAATAAGTATATTTTTAGTCGAAATAACTACGTATATATTTTTAGGGATTACAAATTTTATTTTTAATTATTGAATTCGATAACTGATTAATCGGATTAAAAAAACTCTCTAAAATTTTTGAATTCATTAACCGCATTCATAAATTTGATTAACCATTTTTTTGACCAAATTCAAAATTAACCGAATTTATTAATCGAACTAATTTCAAAATCAGTTAGAAATTCGATTAACCGAATAGTTGAACACTCCTAATTGAAAATGTCACGTTTTCCATTTTTTCTTGTTTCAAAATATGTCATGTTTGAAAAGGCAAAACATAATCTTACCTTCTTTCACTTGTATCTTTTGTCATTTTTAAAACAAATACTAAATCATTTAAAATTTGAATTTGGAGGGTAAAATAAAAAAAATTTAAACGACTATCACTATCTATACATTATTCTTAATTAGATGGTTTTTCAAAAAAATAATAAAAATTACAAGACGAATGAAATATTATATTGTCATGTTTTAATTTTTATACAATTCAATATTTTGATTATTTATACAATACAAACTAACATAATTATAGAATTTCACCCCCTTTCCTTTTATCGTATAGGGAAAAACGTTTTGTTGGGTTCAGCTAGTTGTAAATATTAGAGATCAAAAGTATAGTGTCCTATACTATCCAGAATACACTTCCAATTTATGAAATCCTACATTATCAATTAAGAAAAAAAATATTACAAATATTTTCATTTAAATTCTCTTCTATATATATATATATATCAGGAATTCTACAGTCCGTGAGGGAACTATTCTCTTGATTTTAAGAACTTATACAATATAAATTTTTAAGGAAAACACAAAGTATTGTACTATACAAATTCTTAAAATATAAGGAATGATTTCTAAAAAGAATTATAAAATTTTCCTATATATATAAAGAAATGATAGCTTACTAGTTTCCTTTTTTTTTTTTCTTTTTAAAATTTATGCTCGTAATGTCTTGTACACATGCCATTTCCAAAAATTAATCCCATATTAGCATCAAAAGTAATATTAAAAAAAAAATTCACCTATTTTCCAACTCTCAAGTAATAGATTATAAAAAAGCATCTTGTCATCTTAATTGTATTTAGATGAGAATAACATAAAATTAAAAATAAAAAATAAAAAAACTAATAAATCACCTACAAAAACACATGCAAAAAGAAAATATGTATGAACCAACCACCAAATTAAGGCTTGAAATTAATGCTCAGCTGTAGTTGTTTCTTCTTCTGCATTCATTTCTTGCTCATGTGCTTCTACCCCTCTTGCCGCCGCCTCGCCGGAGGCACTGCTGCTACGGTGTTCAGCGGCCACCGATCCGTCGTGGCACCGGCGAGTCGACACGGCCTTCTACACAAGAAGAACATTTGGTCTCGACCCAGCTTTCGAAGTCATAATGCGGCACATGACCAAAAATCCCTCGACCGGAACAAAGTCTGCCAATCATAACAGCAATTGCACACAAAATTATTATCACAGCTAAAACTCCGATGACTGGGCCCACTGAACCGTGACCCGAATGGGGTGTATAGGCCTGTTGAGCGGCCATCACCATTGGCGGTGGCTGCTGCTGTTGCTCATAAGGGTCGTCGGAGGTTATAGACATTTTTCAAATAATTAAAAAAAAAAGAAAAAAGTTTTCTTGTTTTGTCCTTTTTTTTGATTGGGATATATACGAGACAAAAAGTAATCGTAGACGGTTATGTTTTGATATTGAGAGGAGATAAGAAAAAATGTGAAAGGAAGGAAATATTGAGAAGAGAAGGTTTTACTTTTTAGAAGGGTATTTGTGTGTGTCTGTGTGTGACTGGAGGGGGTGTTGTAAAGGAAAAGAAAAGAAAAGAAAAGAAAAGGTCTCAAATTTAATGGGATTGGTGTAATTATGCAATTAGGACGTTTTTGTGGTACAATCAGAACTGTGGAAAAATGCTTTTGACATGGATGATATGATGTCAAATTGACAATGCCAATAGCGAACTCGAGAATGGAATAACTATTGGTCAGTCCATCACGGAGAGAAAGAGAGATGGTGCGTGTACTTAATGATCTTGTATAGCAGCACGGAGTATTGTACATGTTATAGAGGGTTCACTCGTACTATTACACTAATAGATCATGTCATCTTTTTATTAAATTTGTATTAAAAATATTTAATCAAGACACGATCTATTAAATATTTTCATCGTATTGTATCGTGTTATGTTATAATTCATTTATTAACGAATCAATTTAAAATAACCTACGTAACATATTAAGTTTTTACACTAATACAAAATTTATTTAATTTAATCGAAATGATGTGAAAATTCACAATTAATCAGTGAATTTATTGTACTCGAATGATACTTTATGTCATTTAACGATGAATTATTGTGTCAAATTTTCATAAATATTTTAACTAATTAACGGGTCATTCGGGTTATCTAATATTCTAACTGGTTAAACGGGTCGTGTCATGTTATTCGATAAGTTAACAGGTTATCAGGTCAATTCGTGGATTTACACAACATGGTCCGTTTAAATTTGGGTGATTAACGTGTTCACCTGATAATAACCCAATTAAATTTAAATCATGTTTAGATCTATTAATTTCGTATCGTATTCGTTTCACGTTGTTGTGTCATATCCAAAAATACCAACTCTAACCCATACAGTAATTTAACGATCATACTATTAAAAAATTTGAAATTTGACTTTCGGTTTAGTCCTCTTTTGGTGGGTATTATTACCGGGCATAATAACATTGAAATATATACAAGTGGCCTATCCGGCATGGTGAAAAAGATTTAAGAGCAAAAACAAAAGTTTTTTAAGGAAAAAAAATATGATGTATAATATAGATCCCATTCAAAACAAAGTAAACAAATTTTTACATGAACTAAAGTGTAGGGATGTTTATGTGTTGAGTTAATGGTTTCCAATCCACCTAATATAGATATGCAAGTAAACCCAATGCTAATATATTCAGGCAGATTACTCAAATTTTTGAATTTATTTAGGTTAAAATTTTAAAAATTTCAAAAAAGAAATAATATTATCATAAGAGTATCCATTACAAAATATATTTTTGTCAAAAAATAAAATAGTTAGAGCAAAATTGACAAGGAAAAATTATAAAATATATCATATGAATGTTATGTCAAGAATGAAAAGAAAAAATATTATAAGTTAGATGATATAGTAAAATATATATATATATATAAGTGAATTACATTGGATTATTAAATTATTGGATTGAACCAAACAAAATTCGAGTAATTTAAAACGCGATAATCCAACTCATTTAATTCAGTAATTCAAAATACGATAAAGCAACTCATTTAATTTCAAATTTATTTAAATTAAATTCTCGAATTAGATTGAGTTTGAACACCATGCCCAAGTGCTTGAATTTAATTTGCATTGTGATTCCGACTACTATATTTATTTACACGGCGCATGCTGCAAGTAGGTATTTGTACTTGGCTGTTGCCGACGTTCAGAATCATACTCGTAGTTTCACTTGGTGTTTATTTCTCAAACTAACTGTATCAGGTCATCAATGATATGTTCCCCCTAATGAAGTAAATGTAAAGCAACTAAAATTTGGATAACAATTGCTCTAGTATTTTAATGGAGCAACAAAAATAAATGAGCTTGTTAAGATTTCTTATCTTACTTGAAAATATTCTTGGTTCAGTTATCTTTAGTCTTTATAGTTGGTGTTAAAATTATTAATTATGGCCAGCTACCTTCTTCAATGGAAATTACTATATATCATCTAAACGAGGGATGTCTTTTGTTTTAGTGTTTACTGCAACAGAGACAAGAACAACAATATCTTATCCAGGAATAAATTTAATGAATAGTCTACAATGGTTCAGTCAAGTCTTTTTTTTTTTTTTCGTTTTGAGTACGAGTTTTTCTTGAAAAAATTCTTGCATGAACTGAATTTACGATATAGTGTCATGAATTTTTTGATTTAAAATACTCCACAGCAACGATGTAAAGTGTTTTATCTATAACATTATATCATAAATGGAATCTATGTAAAAATTTCCTCTTTTTTCTTGTCTGCTTTCAATTGAATCTACATGCTTTCCACTGTGTTCTTCTTTCTCCAAATTACAATTTTGTTGCAATAGATCATAGTAACAGTTTTCACAATCCCATCAATCAAGTAGGATAATAAAGCACAAGATGAAAACTAATTTAGCTAAAGAAAAGAAGTGGGTTTAGTGGGGATGACCTTATCTACAACCGATCTTGATTATTTTTTCCACAGCGATTTGTAGGAAAAGTTCATCAACTACTAGCTAGTGCTTTATCCAGAGAAAAAAAAAAGGTAGGTTGATTGCCATTTCCCATTACTTAAATGGTTCATCAAGTGCAATATAATGGGAAATTATTAAATGGACTGGATTCATAATAAGTGTTTTGAATCCCTTAGTCCACAATCACTCACATATAATATAAGAAAAATCTACAATTTCATCAATGAATTATATTGCGTTCTGTAAAAACTTATATAATACAAGATCACATATTTTAAAAATTTGTATGATACAAACTTTTAAAACTAACATAATACTTCTCTCGTCACGACGGTAAAAGTTCTTATACAAATCTAAAGAACCAGCCGCCAAATCAACCCATCAAGGCTAGAATTTATTTTTACAGCCATCTCGAACTATTTAAGTTACATCACTAACATATTTTTCCAGATTTTCATTCTAATCTTTTAGCATAATTTTTTTCAGTAGTAATAGTAGTTGACAGAGCCACATTTCGTGCGGATTTGGCCAGCTTGCCCAGTGAGCACCTCAATATTTCCAAGCTTCATCATGGATGTCGCAAAGTCTCTAGAATAAAGATAGGGATACATCGGCTATAAGAATTCACCATTTCAGCTGTTTCTGGATTCCCCATTAATGCTTGATCAGATTCAAGAAGCCCTGAATCGGTCATCAGGTTTTTATAATATGCATTATCGAATCTGAATACAGTTTGGACATCCAGTGGAGCCAACTTGCTGTTTGATGCATCAAGATTAGGACAAGTGGTTTGTAGAGTTGAGACCATTGAAGAATCCATTAGGGGATCTGGCATGCCTGAGCCTTTGTAGTCGAATAATCTTCTCTTGAATGTGAAGCATTGAGCAAATCCGATAGTATGAGCTCCTGAATATCAATCGTAAAGAGACAATCAAGCCATCTATATATATCAAAGCCTCAAAGGGCAGGGGTTGTGCCTGGAAATTCTTAGGTGGACCAGGTTCACAATACCGGATCCATTTCAGAATTTCCCCTGGAGCGGGTAGCGATTCTCCAGGTAAACATCACCACCCGCGCTCAATAAAAGGCATTATTTCAGTCTTGAAAGTTGAAAAAACTAAACTAAAGAGAAGCAGGAAAACAACCTGAAAGAACTACCACATCTCTCAAGTCAAGACCATTTGATGCAAACTTGGCAACGATGTTATCCAGAGGCTCAATAGGTGATGGTATCTGGTCATTTGCTGCTTTCTCACTCGCGGTTAATCCATCTCGTCGACCTAAATAAACAGGCCAAGAAGGCCCTCCTGACTGAACAATGGATAGAAAATGTATTACTACAACAATATTGATCGGTGGAATGAGAATATTTTGCCCTCAGGTTTGATACTTACCAGGATGACAGCTTCTCTAGCAGCAAGAGTCAATATGTCAGCACATGATACAATTGAGGGGCAATATCTTTCAACATCTGCTTTTATACTATCAATGACCTCAAATCCTCGTAGGGAATTGCGGTTGGGCAAAGCATTCTTCTCTCCCTTGAAATATGGATTGTCATCAAGTAGCACAGAACCATCGCAACCCTGTAGTAAACATTAATTATTATCAATATTATAAGCAATCTATAAGATTCCATAATGAAGTAGTCTTTGCTGTTTAATATTCTGTCTGCCCACTGCTATATTAGTTGTGCTGCAATTTGCCAAGTAAATCAAGCTAAACTACTTGTTTGAGAATATCTTGACATCACTTGAAAAAGTCAATTGGACTTTTTCTCGTCCCATGGAGTTTGGCTTGCAGTGGTACCTTCTAAAATATGCACAAATACAAGAGCCTTTAGCAGCAATGACTGATCAGATTGTTAACAGTTATAATCACCACTCTTTCAACAAAAACTTGATTAGTGATCACACGATCGAAGGTTTGGCACGTGGCAGTAACCTATTCAATCTATTTCTTATCGATCTAAGTTGAACCATGAAAAACATGCAGCCACTTAATTAGCTTATCAGGATATGTTTTGAAAAGGGAATTACATTTACGAAGCAATCATGAAAATGTAAACGAAGGAGGGATGCAGCCATTCTAGTGTCATTTCTGACAGCTGCCCAGACACTGTATCCCATCTAACCATCATAGGTAAGTTAGGACATGATTGATCATAGAAGTTGTAATCTAGTTGGCCATTAGCTAAGGGCTCCAAAAAGGAGAGTACAAATAAGAAAATACTAAAGTAGGACAAGGTTTTACAAGCCATAGCTTTTGGATACGCGATATTTTGAACAATACAGATACTGATGAATTGGAGTATCATTCTGCTGCAGTTTATATAAGAGAAACAACTGAGTACTGAAGTTTGTTCATTGGTGGGCTGTTAAAAAGTGGTGCTGCCACTATATCATGACTATCTAGTGGCCATGTAGCCAGATTTCATTGTTTTATCAATATTCTAAACAAGATAAGTACAACATATTACATTTAATGAGCACTCATCTATTTCAATTCGTTAACTTTCCAATTATTCATGAATTCTTGCTCAGTTTATAGAACCATAAGAGTTCAAAGGTCATCTGGATATCTAAAATTTTGTTTTTTAGTAGATGACAAGGTAGCATCCAACTTGTTAGAATGGGACTTGTATAATAAAGAATTGACAATAAGATCATGTGATGGATTGATATAAAGAACATCAGAGGAATGTCATACTGAGAATACAAGGAATCTTACACAAGTCAACGATTAAAGTAAAAGGGCACAAAGCATGTACCATAATCTTATAGTGGAATCACATATAATGTATTTTAGTTAATTCATCCACCACATCGCAAAGATATGAGATTTTTGTGGCTTATGCTGACATACTTAGCGAAGGTATTATCTGAATTCGCTTATGGTGTATTAAATACTATCTTGATTGCACAGCTGATTGATTACTTTTAGTATAACAATCAAATTTGAAGGCTACACGTGCCAAAAGCTTCATTCTGATGTTGGAAATGCTGATTAGAAGGCCTAGATTGATTGAATTTTAAGTGATAGGTTGGCTTAAATAAAACAAGGTTGTCTTACCTAAGCTATGACTCTGCCTCCATACATATTAGCTTTTGTAAGAATGTCAGGATAGAAATAGCTTATAATGATTCGAACCGTAACCAATACGTCATAAAAAAGTAGATTTATCAACACTTCGGCATCATTAGCAGTTTTTTCACCCATAAGTAATACTATCAGTTCTGCAAAGCTAAAAAATGTCCACTAACATTATTACAAGGTGTGCATTCATCGATACAGGAACAAAATTGTGAAACTTATATTTCTCCAATATTACTAGTATCTTGTGGAATTCAATAGAGGGAACAATTCAAACCTTTTAATTTTCACACAATTAGTAGAGGGGAATAACAATTTCTTATTTAAGACGCACATGCTCCGGGAAAGATGAAAAAGTATCCCAAACTAGTTGTGATCAGATAAATATACCCTCAAGACTCAATCATCATCTTGGTTAATTTCTGCATGCCATGCTACAGTCTTGGATTAGTGTTTATTGGTAGATGGCTGAAGAATACATTTACGTTAAAGTTTCAATTCTCGAGAAAAAATTTGCCAAATTTTGTACACTTTTAGATAACAGAATGGTAATTAATGCTGCAAAATTGAATACAAAAAATCCCATAAAAAATCACACCATAGCTTGACAAGTCTGATGAACAGGAGCAGAAACAGTCCTACTGATTGGTTTTCCCCTTCCCATGGTGAAACCTCTAGTTCCGTCTGGCATTTTTGGACCCTTTACAGTTTGTCTTGCGGATGATGGTTCCCCTAGGATGAAGCTGCTGTTACTCGACTGTGGAGACAATGACAGCAATCCTCGCCCACTTTGACTGTTTGTAAGACGCTGCCGAGGTTTTCCACGCCCTTTGCTCCATAATTTCGCCTTCGATGCTGCTGAATGTTCATCAACCTGTACAAAAATGATCCATTAATATTGCCATGCTAAAGAAGATCAGAAGGTAACATTAGTTAGAAACACAGCAAACCAACAGGATGGCTCAGAGGCTAAGCAAAATGACCAGACCACGTGAAAGATGTTAAGTTCGACTCGCGCTATCTTGATTCTGGACAAAGAGGGGTATTAGACCTACCGCGCTGATGTTATTTTCAGCAGGTGGATCCGAGGCAATCGGTCGAGGAGATAGTTCGGGTGATGCTGCAGGTGTGTCATAATCATCTAAAAGACCTTCAAACTCTGACTTTTTGCTCTTCAAAACCGACTTTGGCTGCAGAAAAAGTATCGTTTAAGATAACCTTATAGCTTAATGTGATTGGAAAAAGAATAGAGCTAGACTTGAGAGATGTGTTGTTGTTTAAAAAGAATATATATTTGATTAACAAAATGTACGTACCGAGCGCCTCAATAAGCACCTGACTCGTAAGCCTTTTCTCCAATTCTTTTGGTCATTTAGCAGCTCAACCTGATGAGATAAAGCCCGGTAAATGCTGCAAAATGAGCAAAAATAGAGAAGAAAATTCTAAAAATGGAAAATGACTACATCTTCAAGCTCAAAAGGGATTTAACATACTGCTTTCTCAGCTGCTTCACAATTCTCGAACTCTACTAGTGCATGAAGCTGCAAGTCAAGAAAATCAAAATAGCACTCACAACAAGGGTCAAAATTAACAAATACTAATACATGAATGCATAATCAAGAAAACAATTCTTGTCTATTTTATACCTTAGTGCTGATTATAAAATCTCCTTTTGAACGATTATTAGGGTCCTGAGGATGACATATTCGAATGGTTTTCACACTGTGAAATGAACACAAATCATGTACTCATTAATTAAGTGTACACTAAAGCTAATTAAGGTAATTAATGTTGCCATACATGAAATCAAAGAAGGTTGAAAACCCACTTACCATCCGGCCACATTAAAGATTTTCTCAATGTTTTGGTGAGAGTGATCATCAGGCAGATTTTCAGCTACAATTGTCCGCAACTACATCAAACAAAAGGTAAATCTATATATCATGGTCTATAACCCAAAATAACATTGATAAATAAAATTGAAAAATTTCGTCAAATAAAGAATGCACATATCAAAACCTCAATACCTACTGTTCCATGCCAATTGGATGTTCTACTATGTATAATTTTGACTGTTAATTATTACTAAATGATTCAAAAAATATACAATTTTTTATGTCTACCAAAATGTATAGTATCAAGAAATAAAGACGATGAACCCTATACGAGCCTTATTGTGGGACTCACTATCAGACCCACAGCCTTTGCTTCTTGGTGCATTATACACTTTTGTACATGAAAGAATTTGTCCAAAAACTTGGAGATAGTATAATGTAAAATCCATGTTAAAGTGTTTTATGCCGGTTAATTAATACCTGCAGCTCCTCTTTCACTTTATCGGTAAATGGAAGCTTTCGTTTAACCCTCTTTCCATCATTGCTTACATCCTTGGGAAAAATAGACATTAAAATGGCAGAAAAATGAGCTATTATAAGGAAAAGATTAAGTGCATTAGCAACTGCAATTACAGAAAAGAACCAACCAGTTTTGTAGATGCACGGAGAGCCTGAGCAAGCAATTGATGATTGGTACCAACAAGGGACTTGATTTTCTTGGTTGATCCCTGCTACATTAGCGATTGGAACTGTTGCAAATGCCATTAATCAAGAAGATAATTATACATATATAGGGATTAGACTGAGTTAAAAATGGATGGTGCAAGTTAAACAAAATATTTAGCACTAATCATTTGATGATCCTTAATTACCATAGCCTTCGGGGTCCTTTTGAATCTGTTTTGCCAAGTTTTCATTTGCCAATAAGCTCATGTTACTGAACTGATATTCCATCTATTACATCAAAAAACAGCTCTCATTAATCATATTGGATTTTATATTATAATATCAAATATTATTAATTAAGCCTCATTTGTGCAAACAAGAAAATGATCAAATGATAATAATGTATCAATTTTTAATGTGCATTATTAGCCAACATTTGCAAAATCAGTGAATTTATACAAAATAACAAAATCAATGAAGTGTTAATATATCTACAAAAAAAAAAAAAATCCAAATATCTAAAATTAGAGGTTGATCAATAAATTTGAATTTATAACTTTGTAAATATCGATTTTCTTTACAAAATATGGTGGTTTTTAAATCATGAATTAACAGGAACCATGAACGTGACAACTAGATTTTACTAATTAAGAAGGACTAATAAAGAAAATTTAATCCTAAGAAAAGAAATTAACGAAGTGCTAGAAATAAATAAATAAATAAAAACCTGTTTGAGAATTTTCTTTTGAAGCTCCTCAGAGAGAACATGTTTGGAATTCTGCTGGGGAGAAGTGGCAGTAGAATTTGCAACCAAGGAAATAGCTTCTTGATCACCAAGAAATATCCAATCAGTCCCATTAGTCCCACCAAGAATTGGTATGCATTGAACAAAATAGCCCGAGATGGGCAGTTGGGGAGGCGTTGGAGCCGGCGCAGGCGTTCTTGGCACAAATGCAGGTGCATCCACATTGAATCTGAATGCATTAGTGTTATTATTACAACTACTATTGATAATAATGTTTTTGTTACTATAATTTCGATCTTCAATTGTCGTCACATATTCTTTTCGTACTTGATCTTGCAATAATTCTTTCTCGTGGGGATGTGCCTTTGCCATTTTGGTTTATAATTATATGATGATGGTCATGAATTGATTGAAGATATTAATTCTCCTCTTGGTTGATTTTGTTGAACAAAATTTTTCTAATTGTTTTTTTTTTTTTTTCTCAAAAATTATTATTGATACAAGTTCTTGTAATGTCCACTCTATTGAGGGGTTAAGCTTAAGGGAGTTTGTTGGAGCGGGGAATTTGCCGCTCTCTCCTCAAGTCTAGTAACTGTACATTGAAATTTGGCAAATATATAAGTAAATTAGGTTTTTAGCTTCATTTATAAATTCTGTAATGTAAATTAAATTTTATATAATATATGATTTCAGTTGAGTTAAGTAAAATTTTATAAGATTAAATTCTAATAATAAAATCTACAAGTAAAATAAAAAATCGGATTTATCTAAATATTTTCTTTAAGTTTTGGGATTTAATTTTTACCTAAATAAATAAATAAAAACTTGGGATTTCTTAATTAATGCCACAAAAAAGCCGTGGCCAAGGCTCCCATTCTTACACACGATCCTTGACTTGTGCTATGGGTTTGACCCATTTTTAGAGGCTCGGAGAGATCTTAGTAACATCTGCAACTATAAACCAGTGACACATGACTTACATTTTTATTTATTTATTTATTTGCATTATTTAGAAATGGATAGTATTGTCTACTTGCCATTTTTGGATAACTTCTTGGATTTAATGGCAATATGCATCCTCTATTACTGACTTACAATCTAAGTATGTTATATTATCAATAGAGCAAAGTGTTTATTTGGACACTTAATTATATTCTGTTTGTTAATTTGGCCATTAAATTTGTTTGGTGGCTAAAACAGTCACTAAACTACTAAAAACGTGTTTTCATAGTCACTCCATTAATTTGAGGCGTTAAGTTTTCATTAGTCAATACATGTGTACGTCAGATGCGTCCCATCTGGGACATTTTTGTCCAACTATAATCAACTAACATTAATTTGTATTCACGAAAAAATTTGGGGTCAAAATTAGATGATAAAAAACAAGTTACAAATTATAAATGAGGTCTTACTAGAAGATATAAAAAAAATTTGGATACAAAATTAAATAATTATAATTTATTAAATTTACAATTCGAGCCTCTAACCACCTTTTTCCCCTGTCACCACCCTAACACCTCCCCACCCCTCATCCTCCACCTCCAACCTCTCTCTCCTACCCCAATCCCGCCACTACCTGTCCTCCCCAACCCCAGACCCACCACTCTCCCCCTTTCCCTCCCCCATCTCAAACCCACTACCCGTATCCCTCTCTTACTTCCATCTCGTAGATCCTAATCTGGGTAACAAGATGAGGGTGAATGAGGGATGGGGGTGGTGGGTTTAGGGTGAATGAGGGATGAGAGTGGCGAGAGGGGTGGGAAGTGGCGAGTTTAGGTAGGGGAGGGCAGGAGGTGACGGGACTGGGGTGGGAAAGAGGGGTTGGGGATGGAAGATAAGTTGGGGTTGGTGGAGATAGGGTTTTGATTGGTGATAGGAGGTAGTTAAAGGAGAAGGAAGGTGGATATGGTTGATGGAAAAGTAAGATGTTGATGGCAAAGTATGATAGAAAGTAATTGAATAATTTTACCTCCATTTAAACTCATGTGACATGCACATGTATTGACTAACAGAGACTTAACGTTTAAAATTAACTGAGTGACCACAAAGAAACTTTTTTAGTAGTTTAATAATCTTTTTGGCCACCAAACAATTTTGTGACCAAATTGACAACCAAAACATAGTTGGGTGACCAAATAGGTACTTTGCTCTTATCAATATTCATATGAAGTTTTGACTACTCACTCCTCAATGACAGCCATTGAAATGACTGAAAAGTAGGGGATCTCACTACTTTTTAATCATTTAACGATCTAAAATACCTACGCTGCAATGAGAAGTGAGTAACAAAGAATTTTTCCAATATTCAGTACCACAAGGGATAAGGCATTTTGGTAAACATGCACAATTTAGTAATTCTAAAGCGTTTTCTTTCATTACAAAATAGCAAGAAACATTCAAGTGTTTTTGGACCAATTTCAGCAATTGACACTAAATTGATAGTATAACGTAGTAATAAACAGCTAAAATTGACTGGTTTAACTTTAAGGAGCAAAGGATAGTACAACGTTTGCACGTTGCGATTAACCCAAATTTCTTTTGGGACCAATATGAAGTTTCGGCTTAGCCCATTGTTTAACCCATTGGGTTGATTGCATTATTGCTTTGATTGGGATGAGGCTAAGGTATATATTAACTCGGTGTAGTTTGGGTTGTCTAAAGTGTGAGTAAAGATAATTTTGAGAAAGGGGAATGTGAGAATGGATCACTTACAAAAGTTTCTTGGGCTCTCAGGTTTTGGTTTACTTGAAAGCCCTGTCTTGTTTCTGCTTAATGGCCTTTAGTCCCTCTAATGAACCCAAAAATATAAATGAACAAATAAAAGAGAAAGAATATTGTGTTATGAAAGAGTACCATCATAATTTTTTAACTCCAAACCCATTGATTTCTTTTTATTTTAAGCAAATTAATTGAGTCCAAAGCATGTAAAAGATAAAATCTGTTTTTTCTTAGACAGAATGATTCACAAAAAGTTTTTTCAGACATGATATAACCTCACTGGAATTGATAATTGATGAAAAAGTTGGCCAAAAATCTCCATTGAAATGATGAAGTGGGCTGTCTAAAAGCGACAGGCTCCAATTTTGAAATTGTACTACTAATGCCTCATGGAAATTATATTGTGATTGACACAAGTGTCTGCGGTCAATATCTATGTTGATACAAACACAACTATATTGGAAAATAACCAAAAAAAAATCAATTTATTATTTTTAAAGTGACTTTTGTCAAATTATCGATGATGAAAGTAGTAAACGGCATTAGTTTTATGAGAAAATTTCGTTATGCAATAATTATTAGTATAACGAATACAATCATATTAATTCTTCTTTTTGTCTCATCACTTAAAATAATGTGCATGAAACTATACATAAAGTGCCATCTCAATCTCAAGTAGGATGGTAAATCATAGAGGTTAGAGAATGAGTCAAAGGATTTTAAGCTGTCAACAATTAATGGGCTAGGTTAGGAATTTGAGGCTATAAAATATACAATTTTCACATACAACGACAAAGGTCTTGTTTATGTTCATAGACACAAGTTTATAGAATTAATTAAGTAATATTTTAGATTTAATGTACATTACTAAAACTTAAATTATTATACGTTGCGTAACACTTATAATTTTACATTATTTAAGCTTATACAAGTATCAAATTATTCAACGATTTAGTTGCGACGAACCAAATTTCTATATAGTTTATCCTCCCTATGTTCATCTAATTATATATGAAGTACAAGATTGAAACATTTTGATGTAATATCAAAATTAATAAATTTTTTAAGTTACCCTCATATCTACAAAAACATGCTTATTCCTTTAGGGGCAAAAGTATAACCTTCAAATATTTTTTCATCAAATGTAGTTTAATAATCACATAATATTATTAATGACTTCTCATAATTTCTTATTTTTTATTTTCTATTATTTATTAATTTTCATATATTTGCATAAATATTGAGTGCGTCATTTACACTAGTTATTAATAATGCTAAAAGAAAAGACAAGAGTGGTTATGTTGAAAATTGAATGAATGCAAACAAATAAGTACTATCACTAGTAAAATGGATGGTACCATGTTTTTCACAAAAAATTCATTTTTCATACAATTTTTAATTATAATAAGTAGAAAAATGGCACTATCAATAGGGATCTTTCATGATATTCTTGTCTATAGATTCTTTTCCTATTATTTGTCTTGTGAGAGAAAAAGGTTACTGTTTTGTTGTGGATTTAGATAAGCACGGCAGCAACAGATTACATTTTATGATGACCGGTTAGGTATGATAATCAATACCTAAAACATTTTAGATATTTGACTTCTGAACCGTTACTGTATACAAATAGTACCTTTTTTTTGAAAAAAAAAAAAATAAAGTAGTGGAGTCGATTTATATTGAACCAAAAATAGAAATCAAATTAAGCAGCCAAAAGTGAGGTGCCAGATTAGGACTTTAGCTTTCTGGTTCGAAAATTTCTCATCGACAATTTCAAATTTCAGACCCCATCTTCAATCTTTGAACTCTTCTTCAGAATTGGAAATACACCATACCATTTTATTTTATTTATTTATTTATTTTTTTTGTGTTCTGAATAAAGTTTAGAAAGAAAGTTACACATCTTTCTTTTAAGAATAGAACAAATTACTAACGCATATTTTAATAATTTATAATAATTTTTACTGATTACCGTTAATACAAAATTAAAAATAACAAGAATTGAATATGAAATCTTTAATATCAATCAATCACTTAAACATACTATATATTTTTTGAGAAGATGATACTTCATAATGTTTTGTAGACGAGCACTTTGATTGTACATTAAAAAAAATAAAAGGAAAGAGCCTAAGGTCTTCCAATTGGCTTAGGCTTGAAGATGGTGGAATAATGTCAATTGCTTTTGTGGCCCACTTTTCAACTACAATGGACAAGACAAGAAAGCATATTCACCTAAATTACAAAAGTAACACAAAAACAAAGTAAAACAAGATTCTATGATATAAAATATTTCTTGGGGGATTAATATTAGTAGTTCCTAATCTTGTCCTACAATCTTGTTAGAATAAATAATGTTCCCCAACAACTGAGACTTTGAATAGTCATCAAATTCAAATTAGGAATCTGCATACTCAATTAAAGGTGTATGATTGCAGTTGTTGTGGAATGATTCCTTACAGGTCATGCCTATTGGTCATTATTAACCATTCTACGAGCAAGAAAATCATGATAAAAATACAATACTTTAAGTTGGCATGAAAATCAATGTGGACTAGCATTGATTCCAAGTTTAAAAGTCAATTTATCAACTAATTATTCAAGAACTTGGGAATCTGTTTATTGTAGAAATGCATTTTATAAATTGCCAGTCAAGCAATGTAGGTGGACCAACTGCCTTTCCTTGTGGATTGACAAAAGCTAAGGTTTGGTCTTGCCCAGTCTTAAAAGGGATATCCTCATATTTCCATCCAACCTGAAAGTTCTCTCCCTGAATTTTCTTCAAATGCAAGATAAAGAAATATTACTCTAATAATCTTCAAAGATTTCTACAGAAGAATAAGCCAGTTCACACTACAGACTACACAGAAATTTCATCATGCCAAGATCCAGAAAACAAGGCAGAATGTGAACCGCGTTATTATTTTTAAAAAAAAAAATGAAATTATTACAAAAAATTTGTTAAGTAGGAGTAGCAAGTATGCTCATATTCTGCAGACTGCTTCCATTTCTTCAGTTCAAGGGAATAGTTTTTGTAATTCACACCGCAATGCAGATTAGGTATCCTAAACCATTGAATAATTGAAAATTACTAGACCCTGCTTTTTTGCACGTTAACCAGCTGTGTACCCACTATGCATTGCATAATGCGAAATGAGTAACACATGCAAGGCAGGAACTACACTTGCAGTTCTCTTTTGCACCAAAACAAGAATATCAAGAATGTACCGGACACGCAAAAAAGAAAAGCCAAAAAGGATATCTATTCCTGCAAAATTTTACTGCCACTCTTCAAGGAGAATCTATATGTGTGATAAGACAATTATCTGGTTAATCTGCAAACTTAGGGTGGATGGACATATTCTATACATCATTTCTATGTGATCTTAGAATGTGATTTTTCCAGCTGTGGCTCTCTGATTTTTCATCTTCTTCGTCTCCCATGCTATCTCCCCCTGTCATAGATGTACCTCCAGAGGCACCACCTAACTGCAGTGGACCCTGAGGAGAGCCAGATTGTGAGTGGTTCTGCTTTGATGATTCACCATGCTGATCTTGGGACATCCATAAAGCTCCCAATACATTTACAGGTTGATTTAAAGAGGTGCCCGTCATAGTTGGAAGTCTTCGGGTGTGAAGTCGATATTTCTGAAACCACAGCCAGGCAAATTGCATCACTTCATGGCCTAAATTCAGTTAAAGTCACATCAATGAAACAAAAGTATTATCTAAGTATAAACTCACTTGCAAATGACTCTTCACTTCATCATTGGTGAGACCATCCACTTGCATAAGCTCTCTAATCTGCTTAGGAGTAGCAGCTGTAGAGGATCCAAAATACCGAGTTAGAGTAAGCATGACAAGTAAAGACTGCAAGTTAAGGCTATTACATAACCTACAAGCTAACTTAGCAATAACAACTACAAGAAATATTCACTCAGAAATTGAGTTTTCAGCAATTCTAGTAGAAATATTCATAATTTTACTAAATAGGTACAAATTAGTGATAATGAAGTGCTCAAGTTATGCTGTACAGATGGTAAATTTAACTGCTGCTGCTCTTCAGCAATATCAACATTCATCAACCAATAATGCTAGAAGTGATACGTAAATATGCAATCAAGCAAGGAAAAAATGAATGAAATGGAAGAGAACTGTCTGTCTTGCATAACGATGTATGAATTTGTCAAATCAAACAGGTAAAATGTCATGACAAACCATTACTTGGGAATATGATGAACAATATCAACATGTATGTGGGTCAAGTTCAAACCTTGACAACCTCCGAGCTTTTGCAGGGCATCAACAAACCTCCGATGCAACTCCGGTGACCAACACCTTCTTTGCTTCCTAGAAGTTTGCTGCTGTTGCTGAGACACAGCCGCCCTTACGTCTGACTGAAAACTAGATACAGAACAAGAAAGAGCTCTGCTACCACCAATTGTCTTATTCAAGCCACCAGATTGGATATCGCCCATATCCTCCTCCCTCGGTTTCTTGCTCCCAGGAGTATGAAGAGAAAGCCCCGGTACTCCTGGTAATCCATACTCATCTACCTTCCTTGTCATCACAATAGGAACACCAGAACTCCCCTGGAAAGGCAAAAATGTTCTTGCTACGGTCTGGTTTTTACAAGACACGAATAAACCATCCCGATTTTCTTCTTCCGAGACACTCTGAATTCCAAAACCAATAAACAAACACAACATCATAAGAAAGAATTCAAAATCTCTCATAATCACTGAGAATTCACTTGATTATTAAGTAGTACTATATACCTTTTTGGTTTCTGGTTTCGAATTTTGTCCAGGATTAATGTCATCCATATCAGTTTTCGAAGAATTATCACCATTCCAAAGCTGCACAGAACTCATCCAACTCATCTTATCTCTACTAATACTACTAAAATCCTCATCTTTTCTAGTCTCAGCAACCATTTCTTTCTCATTTTCATCACAAGTTTTCTTGATCGGTATAAATTCTTCCAATACTGGCTCAGCATTTGATTGCTTATACTTCATTGATTCCTCTTTCAAATTCATAATCGCTGCAAAACAAAACAAACACCATCCAAAATCATTCATAACTCTATAAAAACCCAAAAACCAAAAAAAAAAAAATTTATCCAAAAATAATAAAAGCCCATTAAACAAAATCATCACACTCCAAAACCCATCTCCAAAATCTCATAAAAAATCAAAACTAATATTTTAAGTCATTTCATCCAAAATATTATCATAGAAAAAAAAATAATGGGAAGAGAATAGACCATCATGGAGGAGGAGCATGCAGAGAGGGAGTTCGCGTTTGAAAGCATCGATCTTTCTCATTTCATCTTCAAGTCTCTTCACATAATCATCGAGCTTAGACAACTTATCATTTACTACGCCATCCATCATCGAAACTTGTCGGAAAAACTCGTCGATCGTCTTCGGAATATAGCAAAAACTCGTGTTTTGTGAAGAAGCTGTTGTTGAGGGAATCTTGGGGGTAAAATTTAAGCTGAGTTCCGGCGGAATTGAACCCATTTTTTTTTTGCAATTAATCCGTTTAATCAGATCGATCGGTTTTCCTCCGTTGGCTTCAAATTAGATCAAAAAAGAAGAAAGGGAAGAGGAAGAAGGCAAGATTCTCATAAACAACGCCGGTTTTTGACAGCCAAATAGTTGCTGATAAAATTGGTTACTTATATTAATGTCACTTTCGCGTCGTCGCATATTTTTTTTATTGTTGTTTATCTTTTTCTTTTTTAGTAGATTTTTCTTCAATTGATTGATTTGGTTAGAACTCGGGTTTCGACCCAGGAAGATTCCGATCCAACTCGGGTACATGGTCTTATTTGCCATTGGAATCTGATTAGATTCACAATGTGGGCAACACGTTGTGTACGTTTGTTATTATATGCTTTAAGTATTCGTGTTGTGTCGTATAATAAGTTAATAAAAGATTACGATGAATTAGTTAATAACTTTTATATAAATAAAAATATTGAAGTACATTTAATTTTAATGAGATAGCAACTCGTTAAAATTCATAACTAACATGTTTCATGATAAATTTACGATAAAGTTGCTAAATGATAATTTGATATGTACTAAATTTTTTAGAACAAAAAAAAAAATTATATATATATATTTTTATTTTTAATGACTCAAATTCATAATTTATAAATTATAAAGAATATCCTATCACTACTTTTCACTTCGTTTTCTTTATGTAAGAATTCTCCATATTTAGTTTCAATTCCATAAAGTTACTACCCGTTTGTATAAATGCCTCAATTATTCTTTTAATTTTACAATAAGTTAACAAGTCAAATTCGTTAAATGGGTTGTGTCAAATATTTTTAGTTATCCAATAATTGAAAAGGTTTATATTGTGTCAATATCCATCATTTCACGATCAAAATTCTTATACTGTTCAAATATGACATTTAAATTTAACCGCATGATTTATTTCAAATGAATTGATTTTGGATATGATTATTTATTGAGTGAGATAAAATTAATGATATATTAAGAATATCTCATTCAATTTTAATTATTTAAATATAGATAAATAAATAACTATAAAAAAATCCAAATCCAAATCCAATTTCAATGGTCTTCAAAAATTAACATTATCACACATAAAAAAAAAAAAAAAAAAAATTATCATATGTCACATGCGTAGTAGGTGTGTATAATAGCGTGCATTTTATTGCAATTTATTATTCGAAACAATTTTGTCCATGAAATGAGTGGTACAATCTATAGTTATATGCAGACTTTGATTTTTTTTTTTCTTTTTATTACTTTGAATTTAATGGCCTCAAGAAAAATATTTTAAGATTGCACTTGTATTTACTAATAGTTTGGCACATTTTTTTTTTTAATAAAAAAACTCATTCTTTTATTTTATTTTTTAGTGACTCGAATTTGTAATTAATAGATAATAAGAAAAACGTTTTATCATATAAACTGTACTTGTATTCTTTAAAATCCCTTGAAATCAATAAGTTTTACTAGTACTATCTTTTATGGATGGATCCAAAGAAAATTTGCAGGCTTTTCGTTGGCTTCTCCTATTACATAGTTTGAGGCCAAAAATATTATCATCCCACCGACTCACCTACCAAAAACTATTCATGCTCTCATAGATTATCATAATTAAGTATGTTTCACCAAGCAATATCATGTTAGCTTAGTTGGATTTTATTAATTTCTTCTAGATTTAGTTGCCCAAATTACAATTTTTTAATTAACTTCATTATAGATATGCAAAATTTGCTCCCCAATCTCACAAAAGAAATACTATTTGGCCTCTAGATGCTGACCAATTTTGCCCATTAAAAAGAAAACTTTGCCCAAGGTGTTTAAATACTGTAAAATGTTAGTAACTTTTAATGTACATAGTTGAATTTCATTGAGTTGTTCAACTATTGTTGCTTTTTTCTCCCCTTTGGACTTTGGTTCTCTATTTCCCTTGCAAAGGTAAAAGGGAGCAAATGAGCAATGGATTAATCTTTGAAAAAATAACTTCACTTAATAGTATTATTTCGTTATATTTTAAAATTTTATATAATTTAAAATTTTATATTGTACAAAATTTTAACATTAATAGAATAGTTACATGTAGAATTCCCAATAATACTTTCCTTCAAGTAAAAAAAAATTGTAGAAGGAAAAAAGAAGAAGCCTTATGCGACACGTGTAGGATCACCTAGAATTAGAAAAAGGAATTTTGAAATTTGAAGACTGAGAAAGGAATCTTGGGAAAATGGGTGGGAAACAGTTTTGCTGTCATCGGCTGCGATTTTCGCAATAAGAAACCCCAAAAGGGTCAAGTTTTTACAGCCATTAGATTCCACTACTTTATTTTAGGAGAGAATCTTCATCCTTCTCTTCTTATTTTTTTTGGTTAATTACAATATATACCCTTGAACTATCACAAGTTTGCAGTCTAGGACTTAGTGTCGGATACACAAATATATTTTACTATTCTCAAATTCTACCCCTCCTTTTACCTATACTTCCACTAATGCCCTCTTTATTTCTTCATTTTTTCATTGTTACCCATCTTATCTCTTTTTTTTTCTTTGGCGGAATTACACGTCTTATTTATTGACGTGGGGGACAGTTGGGTTTTATGGGTTGAAAAGTTGGAAGGAAGTGTAGTATACGGCACAAGTTTTATAAATAATTTACTCCCATAAGTCAAAAAAAAAAACAAAAAGAATTTATCATGACTTTATACACATCTTTTGAATAGTATTCGTTCCGAATGTACTCGTTCAATTTTCAATATGACGTGTTAACTTATTTTATTGTAATGTACATTTATAAAAAAACAAAAATTTTATGGAAATGTTATTAAATTCGAAAAAAAGAAACAAAATATAATGTAATATTTAAAATCAAAAATCTTGTCACGAGAATTGATTTTAAAAATAAAGATAACATTAAAAATTTGATTAAAAATTTGTAATTTTATAAATTATTTTTTTAAGTATCCAAATAGGATATTTTCTCTTTTGGGATAACTATGGAAAGAGTAGATTGGAAGATTAAAGAACGGTCAAAGAGCATAAGATTCCCTTAATCCATCTTCCATCGTCACCAATCAAAGCATGGAATATTAAAAAAACATGTCAGGATAAATACTCAACTCATTAAAAAACTGAAAACACTTCCGTCAATTCGGAAAAACCCCAACAAATTGCTGGAGACAAAAAGGGAGCGGGGTTTTTGTCAGACTATCATATTCTATTAAATCTTGTTTTAGAGTTGAACAAGTTTCCATTGAAAATAATTTGATCACTTTTATGTTAAAACTTGCTTAAAAACTGAATACAGACTCAGTTCAGTTCTTGGCTATTATTTAGAATTATTATTTTTAAATAATACTGTAGTTACGATTTGAAATGTGAAATAAAAAAATAATTAAAAATATATTTAAATAATAATTACAAATTATTATTTAAAAAATAATGAATAATAAATTAAGAGAGCCACTAATGTATTTATAAAGTGTAAAGAATATAAATTTTCATCTCAAAATCATGGCTGACATAAACACATGAAGTCGAGTTTTATGTGCATAAGTGCTCAAGTCATGTGTAGATTTCTGATACCATGTTAAATAATACAAGTTTTTATTTTAAAATTATTTGATAATGAGTAGTGCGTCCTATAAATTTATTAATTAGTGTAAAATTTGTAAACTAACCGTTGTTGGATATTTTGTGCTTTCAAAGGATGTATATCAAAAAAGTATGGGATACGTTTAAATATGGCCATTTCTGAATTTATTAATTATTGCTACATGAAAAAATCTCACCATTTTTTTACTATTTACAAATTGTGCTATGGGAACGGGACAAAAGTCATAAAACACAACCTCACCACCTCCCCCAAAAAAAAAAAAACGAAGTACTACTTTTTTTCTTGTTCTTCGTGGATTCCATCTAGAATCCAAGAAAATTTGAAGGCATTTAACTCTCTTCTTGTTCAAAGCTTTTTAATCTCCAAGTCAAGATATATATATACAATGCATACAATTTAATTTATTAATCTTGGTGGACTAGTAGGTGAAATTTTTTATGAATCTTTTTGCTGTTGATTCTAAGCTGCCGGTTACCCATTTAATTTGTAGTTTGACTTTGTTACATTTTCAATTAAATGACTCATTATACAATCGGACTGTTTTAATTTGCCAATAATTACTTCAAATCCATTTAGTTAAAAGTTATTAGAAAGTCACAATTATATCTAGTCACGTGATTTACTGAATGCACATATAATTAGAAAATCATTCTCTTGTGTTGTATAATATTTATATAATATAATATTTTATACTTTAAAAATTTATTCTATATTAACTTATAAAACTAAAAAAATACACCCTAATCGAAATCGTAAAATCTCCTCGTATAATTATCTTTTAAGTTGCGGATTAATGTTGATTGCCAGCTTCAATTTGGATCCAAGGAAGAACATTTCTTAGATTCCCTAGTTTGAAGAATGACCATATACTTCTAAAGAAGACAACAAACAATCCCATAACGTTCCAAAGCATCTTTCACACATTGATGACAAGTTCATTGTTCGTGGAATTTTTTGTGTGGCTCTTTTCTTCATGAGGGTATCTTTTGTCCTTTACCATGATTTTATTATTATTTTTTTCCTGTCTCCCGTTGAGACGGAATGGAATCTTATTACCAATACTAATAAATATTTTGGGCAAATTTAGATAGTAAGTATGGTCATCAAGTAATATAAAGGTTTTAGTTTTGACTTTCGTTGCCTTAGGTGATATATATATAGAGGTATGGAGATAAGCAATTATTTTTTTTTTTTTAAGTGTTATTTTAATAAAAAAAATTATTCTGTTTTAAATGTTACTTTAGAAATTCAATGAAACATTAATTATTTTTTGTTAATTTTGCCTTTATTTTTTTTCCACTCCATTAATTATTCAACTTATAAATAATGGTGAGACTCTTTAAATTTATTACCAGTCAAAATTTAGTCACATAAGATCAATTTTACTTAAAATTTAAGTTATTTAGTAATAATTTTAATATTTGTATTAAAAATGAACGGAGATTGTAATAGTTGTTGGTATTATTAAGGATATTTTTGTTAATTTAGCTTGACCTTTGGTCTTATTCTTACCTTTATATGAATAGTTTTTGGTGAGTGGCCTTTGGTATTCCTGGTCCTAGCAAGAATTCCACTTTTTTCGGCCCCTATTCATGTTTGATATCATCATTGCATCTTTGTTTTACATCCTCCACTTTATAAATTTCAACTCTCTTCCGAGAGGGCTGTCTAATACAAAGAAAAGCTTTGCTTTTCTTTGGCAAATATTAGAGAATTTATGACATCAGTTGATGTAAGTAAGATTTTTAAAAATTTAATTTTAACCACAAGATCTACAAGTGAAGTAAAAAATCGAGTCTACCTAAATATTTGCCATCATCTTTTAAGTTTAATTTAGAAATTTTCTTGTACCACGCATTTAGGAAGGCCAATGAAAATGTCACAGCAAACTTACAGTAAAATTACAAAAATAACTCTGTCTATAATGAAGAGACAGTTAGCACAAAAATAATTTAGTAATTTCACATTAAATTTTGCTGTGGCAATAAGATTTCTGCTTTGGCATTATCATTTGCCATTTAGGAATATCACGTAGTATTTATCAACTTCGGAGACTTTGTGTTTCTACCACCCAATTTCATTTGCTTCCAAGATGCATCTATTCTGGAAGGATTCGTTATTGTACTGATTTAGTCACATGCAAGAAAATGACGTGAAATCGACATTAATTTGCTAACTTAAAGTTATTTCACTCTACTATAAGTTACTTTAAAAAAAAAAAAAAAAATTGAAAAAAGTACTTTTGAAAAAATAAGTGTAGATTTGCATTTGAAAATAACTTTTAGCAAAAGTAAATTTTTTTAAAAAAAGTTGTCCATAATTTTTTTTTTAAAGTAAAATTTTAATTTAAAAAAAAAAAAAGTTAAAAACAACTTTCAAAAAATTTCGACAACAAGCCCTTAGTCAAAGTTTCACTTTGAATGGCAATGTCTTTATTTGAACTGATTTTTTTTTTGTTTATTATTATTCAGATAATATTTTACAACCATAAATCTAACATATTTTTCAATTATTTTTATAATTTTTATATTGCATCTCAAAAAATTACTACAGTAATTATTCTAAATGCTATTCTGGATAATATTTTAAAACCTTTTAGAAAATATTATTGTATCTCTTTTTGAGTAAATATATACAGATAAAAGTTGAATGTGCAGTATTTCGCAAGATATTCCCACACATTTTTAAGAACAAAAAATCTTTGTCCCAAGTACTACTACTACTATGTAGTAATTGTCAGTGAAAAAAACCATTTGCTAGCGCACATAGAAAAGCTGGTGGTTGTGGATAGATGGCACCGTCGGCAGATAAATCGGTTTGCCGCATATGGAACGCCGGTGCTTTCTCTCTCTACCATTCCCACAACAAAACCCGAATATTTGTGGGTCCCCCTGATCTAAAGACTCTTCCCTTTGAAAATAGAAAGTAATTTAAAAAAATTTTGAGTTGTGTACTCGTAAATTTTGTAATTTGAATTAAATTTTATTTTTAATTTGTATGATAGAGTTAAAAATTAAATTGATCTAAATATTTCTCTTTGAACAACTCTGATCAGGGATCTAAGTATACTCTAAGCGTGTGAATTCTGATAAAATTATATTAACTTCAAAAATAAAAATAAATTACACCAAAATATTTATAATTTGTAAACAGAAAAAATATGATGATAAAAGATAGTTATTTTTTTAAAAAACAAAAAATTACACCAAAATTATAGATATACGAAACTTATATGAAGTAGTAATGGGGCTACAATTCTAGATCACTTGCTAAAGTCCACTATATTTTGGGTCTACACCTCTCTGCATTGGGCTATCATACCTTTCATTAGTAGGCCCATAACCCCTCTCAAAGAAAATACATATTGTGGGCTGGGCTAAAGATACACTCACAGGTCCAGGATATCAAATTTCCCGGTCTTGTAAACAAGTATCAATGACAAAATGGGATAGAGAGAATGAAGCTGAAAGACTCAAATTAAATTCTGCAACTCCACTTCCTTTAGGCTAGTTTAGCATATTACAAGGTTTCTACAAGCCCACAATACACCTCCCCCCTCGCCCCCTCTTCTTTTCCCTTGAAATTTAAAACCCAAAAAAAAAAAAAAAAAGAGAGATTCTAAAACTACCAGAGAGCAAAATTTGAAAAAAGAGAGGCACCCCGCACAAAAGATGTGTTCGTTCGTTTGGATTGAAAATATTTTTTAGAAATTTTTTTGGTGTCTCTTGGACAAACACAGGAATGTGAAGCCATTGAACACGAATGCATGTTAAACAGCTCATTTAACTTGTCATTGCATATGATTCTCTTCCTGGTATCAGTCAGATCCTGAAAAGGCAACAAGACACCGCACAACGTCAGTTAAAGTCGACACAAATCTTGCTATCAAAATAAGAAAGGTTAAACAAGAAGAGAAAAAGAAACCCAATATGCTACATCATAGGGTTCCCAACACCATGATATTCAGGATAATGGAGATAACGACCTTGAACAAAGATGTTAAACAAACAGTCTAGCTAGTAGAAAGATAGATAAGACTAGATGTAATACATGGGCAGCAACCAATATTAAAATTTTTCAATGAAATTCAATGTTTCTTAGGCTAGTGATACACTGTGATTAGATGTGGTGGAAGCCGCATGAGGAGGTGCCTCATTGTTAAACTCTACCATTATAGCAGGGAAAATAAGGCAACCAAAGTAACTGCTTAACAGAGAGGATGGCTCCAAACACATAGAGGAGAATGGAAGAAGATTATATGCTGCCAACCCAAGAACGACATGAGATAAGATTTCTGAGCTATTTGAGTTCAGACTTGGGTTAAAAGATCAATCAATCCCTAAGTAGAACGTTAAACAAATAGCCAGACAGTAACTCACATCTTTCATCCCAATGATTTACCTCAAGTAACACACATCTTTCATCCCAGAGTTTGAGTTTTGAACATGGCTTTCAAATAATTGAAAGGTAACTATGAATAAATTTAGTTTTAGCTGTAATGCAGCAATTGATGCCCAACAACTCTGAACATCCAGGCAAGAAATCTAAAATTAGTCAAAATACGTTTAAAATTAACTTCTATTCACTAGCTATTGCTCGAAAGCTTGTAACAATGTATCTACTAATCTTACTTGCTGAAATATATAGTAAATTCCATCCAAAACTCTTAGGGCTTAGGAAAAGACATACAATTTTCTGCATCAATGGGCCATATGTGCTTGGAAAGTGCTTTATGTCATCTGAAACATGTTGATAGTACTTGACTCGATCAAGATGCAACTTCTCGTCACATATGTATTTTGCACTTATCTTTTGGATTTTGCACATTCTTCTCCCGTATGTAGAAACAGATTTTAGACCACCTATTAAGTCACTAAAGAAGTGACGTCAGATAACGACAATGTAGAGAAATGGCATTTATTTTTAAAATCTTAACATACCTCGGTTCTAGCCATCTCTGGTAGTCCAACTATTTCCTGCAATTGGGGAGAAATCGCACATGGTTTCGTAAAGCCACTTCTTTTCTTATTCTCATTTGTATCCATCTTGTGAGACCTACTTGGTAAGATAAAAAAAAAAAAAAAAAAAACATACAGAAAATGTTAATTACATAAAAAGTTGTGATTGAGTTAAAAATTGCACTTTATTGTCTTGGAAACTAACTCACATAACAGTTTTTACTTAATGCATGCAAATAGAGTTAGCTGAGTGGGACCAGACAAATTTTACCCCCAGGTCTTAGTTTAGGTTCCTCAAATGACATTTTAGATTACACCATCACGTCACAATAATGCTTTTCTTGTAAATCAAAGAATGCTGCCCTTGAAGACGTGTACAAGAAGGTCTTTGCCGATTCCTATCCACATGGTGCATCTCTTAGTAGAGGGGTGTGAAAAGGCCGCGTTCAAGAATCCCCTCTCTTCTTCCACTCCATCCCGAAGAGTGCAACTCTTCTCTAAGTAAGATTCTAAGCTCTTTCATATCATTTCGAGGTTGAGGATTTGGCTTTAGATTGACTTATTGATAAATAAAAATAAAAAAAGTCTTTTCTAAGAATTCCCTGTGAGAATTTCTTCTCATCTGGCTCCTCGCGAATATGAATAAAAGGATTCAAAAATAAAAAATATTTAATTTGAGGTAAGATAGAATTTTAATTAATTAACAAAATAGACATGTATTTATTTAATACATTGAATAAATTATCACATTGGCCATAACCATAACAGAAAATATGATCCCTTCGACATATAAAATTGGACCCAAAAGAAAGACCAGATTTTTGTGTGCCAACAGCATTGTGACACATCTTTATCACCTTTACTAACATATTTCAAAATAGAATTCTCTCATTTCTGAAAGACTTTATAAGTAGACAACTTCCTTAATCATCTATTCCTCAAGTTGGATGGCAGAAAATCTTGAATTTTCCAGCCGAAGTTATTATTTTCTCCTTCAGAAATTTCATCATTTCCCTCATTAAACTAAGCTTAGCCAGGAGTAGAAAATGCATCAGGTTCACTTAATAATCAGTAGTCATCATTCCTGCTGTCCCATAATTCAAATAATTATCCATGAAGTCACCATCAACATGGGAATAAAAATTGGAACTTTTCATAAAAAGAGAATGCATAACACAATACCTTCTTTTCTTGCTTCTCACTCCATCACTTGCTTCTTCCTCTTTCTCTTGATCATCATCATCATCTTGTTCTGCTTCCTTGTCAACTTCATGAAACCCACTTCCCTTGTGCACTCTCTTCTGGCTTCACATTCTCGGATTCCTCTTCCATTTCTTCATCGTTACTATCTTCTTCTGCTTCTTCTTGGTCCTCTTGATGTTTTGGTGCATCATTCTTTAGGAGATCTGCAAGACAAGTTTGGAGGAAACCATCAATTTCTTCTCTGATGAAGGTTCCTTGGTTTAAGCAAATTAGCCCAATGATACCAGAAAAATTTTCTGCAGAACTTCAGAAGCCTTTTGAAATTATTTATGTCACCCTTAAATTTTCTTTAAGAAATGCGTAAGACATGGTTATTTGGAAGACGTTGGCAAAACAATCATTCATTCTCAGTAATGGAGTCATCTACCAAACCATTCACTTGTAATCACATAGCTCATTCCACAACAAGTTTCGTCGTAGTAAGAGTAGCATTAATATCTTCATTCTTTTTAGAACTAGCTCCCAAACCACCAAATTCTTAATGTAGAAGATTTGCAAACAAATCTTCAAAAGGTCTAATAACAGAGATCCAATAAGAGGTAGGCAAAGATATACCATCTGCATCAATGGGCCATATGTGCTTGGACAGTGCTTTATTCATCTGAAACATGTTAATAGATTTGACTTGAAAAATTCCACGCAAGGTTTCATCACATATAATTTTTCGCTTATCCTTTGGATTCTGCAAATTCTTCTCCCGAATGTACTCCCACATCTTTTTGACTACCTATAAAGTCACAAGAACTGATGTCATAAAATGGCATTGTGAAGAAAGGGCAATTCTTTAACATCATAACAGACCTCAGTTCTAGCCATCTCTGGCACTCCAACAATTTTCTGAAGTTTAGGAGAAATGGCCCACGGTTTGCTAAAGCCGCTTCCTTTCTTCTTTTCATTTTTATCCATCTTGTGTGACCTACTTGACAAGATTAGAAAATGACACAAAGAAATGTAAAGAACAATCTGAGGATAGAAAACATTTAATCCAATTGTGACATTATCAAACCTCCAAATGCTTATATTGGCAACACAAATAGGAAGAGACAGACAATTAACCCCTCACAGAATATAATGGAGTAACCTTAATACTGTGACAAGTCCTAAACTTAAAGGAACCATTTTAATGGATAATTGAAACGGAACTTGTGAAAAACTATAACGAGCACTTTTCTGCAACTTCATAAAGAAACAGCTAACTCCAACATTAAATAGTATTCTCTATGCGTTCAATAAAAAAATTATTGACCTTGTCCACTCCGTAAAACTACCATTGATCGTGTTACAAAGAAAACCTGATAAGAACCTAAGGCTGGACCATCAATACATTAGCTGAAAGTCCAGGATACACTAAAATTAGCAGTTTAGCGTCTTTAAGGAACTAGTTGTGCACCTTCAGTCTTTTGTACTTGAAGCATGCAAAGAGAGTAGATAAACGACTTCTGAAACTTAAAGCGAAAACAATTTTTAATCCCAAATAAATTTGCTTTCTCAAACAAATTTAGACTGCACCATATGCCATAATAATGGATTTCTTGTAAACCTCCATATATATTATCCTATCCTGAAAAATACAAAAAGAAAAAGATAGAGACCAAATTTTGTGTGGTCCAACAGCAGTGTCATTGGCATCTCTATCGCCTTTGCCGAAACATTCCATACAGAATCCTCTCATCTGTGAATGAATTTCCATCCTATACAACTTCTTAATAATCCATGCCTCTCAAGCTGGAAGGCAAAACAAATGTCTTGAATTCTCCATCCATTCTTTTCATAAAAATTCCATCTTTTTCCCTCTTTAACCTTAATTTATCCAATTAATCAATACTCATCTATCCTTCTGTACTATAATTCAATCATTAAAAGGATTAGCACACCATCAATCTTTACAAAACAACTAAAACACAAAATTACAATTTCAATAACTTAATTTTGGGCATAAAGATTGAAACTTTAAAACCCTTTCACCTTTGTCATCCAAGAATTTAATAAAATAAACCCAAAACAAATAAAATCCCAAATATTTATTTAAACACCCAAAAACAAGCAATTTATAGAAAGTACTACCTTTTTTTCTTGCTCCTCACTTCTTCTTGGTGGAGCCCACTACCCTCATTCTCTTCTTCGTCTTCTTTCATCTCTTCTTCATCATTACTTCCTCCTTCGTGGTGGTTTTCCCGGGCGTCGACGAAACCATGGATTTGTTCTCTGATGAATACTTTTCGGTCATGCAAACTGCCCCCGAATTCCTCCTCGAGTTGGCGGCGGACGGAGCTGACGGTGGCGGTGTTGAGGTCGGAGCTTCGGAGGATTTCTCGGAGCCGGTTTACAAGCTCCGAGTCCGAAACCATTTCTTCCAATCTTTTCTTGAAAAAAATCAGTAGCTCCAATTTGGAATTGCATGGAATATGAGAAAACGGAAAGAAGACAACTGAATTGTATGCGTGTATTTATTCGTTCATATGTGGACTGCTAATAGTCTAGTACTAAAATGAAATATGGATACCTAGCAAAAAAATAAATTAAAAAAGGATATATAAATAGAGGTCATATTTTGAGGACTATCTCTTTTTTGTCTTTTTCATTCTGTAAATTTTCTAAAATAAAGTTTGGATTGGATGAAGGGAGTTAAATTACGAGTTTAGAAAAATAAATAGGGCCACATTTATGATGTAGTATATATTTGTCACTTGTTAGTATAATTTATGATTTTCTTCGTACGAAATAAAATATTAATGAATAAAAGGTGAATTTTTTTTTCATTTCTCATTTTTTTTTGGATCTTTTATTTTTTTAAAAATAAAATTTGGATTGGATGATTGTGAGTGTATACAATAATGTATCAGCAGAGACAATGAGACATTATTTTGTGTGGATTGCATTTATTCGTTAACTTATTGTTTTATACATAAGAATGTTATATAAAATTTATTTTAACCTTTGATTTTTAGATTGAAATGATCTAGGCCATCAAAAGTATTTTGTAGCTGAACAACTGATTATTGAGTCCTTTGGAAGTTTGATTGACTTAGATTGGAGTAGATTGATCATTGAAGATATCAATAGGAAATTCGGTGGGATTTTTAGATTCCTCCCAGCTTCCGAGGCTGAAATGTTCTTTCCCCAACAAGAAAGAAAAGGGAAAAGAAAATTTTGATACTCTGAAACTTGCAAATACATAAACGTAAGCAATCAATGAAGTTCTCTTCTATATAGATTGACATATGTATCAAATTTAGCATCCTATATTTGAGAGGATCCATCATTCACTTTCAAATGGACGGAATTGTCAACCACCAACTATACACAACAATGCTGCTATAACCACTATTGCCAATTACAGTTGAGAATACAGTAATTTTGTAGTAATATTCCAAAAGCACTAATAATGAAATTACATATGGCTAGAACACAATACTAAACAATGGTTAACAAGAGGTCCTATATAAGTTGTCATAGTCACTCTAATCAGATGCATTTTCGTCATAATCAGAGCCACTGTCAAAGTTAATAGCTCGGGTTTCTGCCATTTCATAGGGTGATACAGCACCTGCTTGTAGAATCACTTTTAAAATCATCAAGAATGAAGGGTTCTACTAGATTCCAGAACCTCAAAGCATTGCCCCCTTGAAAACCTATCCAAAACACGCTTCCCTTCCTTTTTACCCGGTTTTCCAAAGATTTTGTCTTCAATGCTTTCAGGATCTTCACAAGGCTTTCTCGACTTCCTTTCAGCTTCAACAGAATGTCTCCTCTCGATGTCCTATATCCGCCATACATATACCAATATGCAAGGATTCGAGGTGACAACCACCGATGGATGAGCTTTGGAATTGCAGGTCGACTGTTAGGCCAGAACTGCTCAGCATAAAAACTAAAACACGAGTGCGGGATGGTAGTAAAGTGACATGGAACATCATCACTCCCATCCACTGAATCTCTGCACTCTAACCACTCATGGAACTCATCATGTATATGTCTTCTCAGAACAGAATGAATACCTGAATTTTCCTTGAATTCAAAACACATTGCAAATTTTCTATTCTCTTGACTTGATACAATTCTTAAACCGCAGCCCAACAGCATCCCAACCAAGATCTCTCGCTGATCTTCGTTAAGCTTCAATTTTGGAGGTGTTTTAACAACATTCCTGCTCAAGCTCAGAACATAATCAAGCTTCTCTTTTAAAGAAGGCTCAATATCATAGTTCTTGTGGCGCATAAAACCATGCATCTTTTCTGCCTTCACATAATCTCCACCGGAGAGATACCCTTTCAAAATTGTATTACATGACCTAGCATTAACACCTATAGTGGCATCACCATGCATTTGGCTGAAGATCTCTTCTGCCCTCTCAAGACTGCCGACTTGTACAAGCGAATCTAAGTAAATGTTGAACATGGTTGTATTCGGCTGGCATTTTTCAAGGCACTGGAGGAAAGCTGACTCCAATTTATCATGCACGCCTAAGTTGGAATACATATCCATCAAATCGATAAAAGATGGTGTTAGGGGTTTCAAGCCACTGTTTATGAACTCTACCATGAGAGACTCCGCAAGTTCTTGATTTTGAGCTACGTTAGATAATACCTCTACAATTTTGTGATATGCCATAACACTTGTTGAACCCAAAACCTCCTGCATAGTCCTAAATAGTCCCAAAGATTTCATAGGTTCTCCAACCTTGGCATAGAGTTCCATTCCATACACAAAAGCTTGAGGAGGAGGATTCTTATCAAAAGAGAAAAGCTTATTCCAAGTTTTTTCTGCTTCCTCCATATCTCCATCCTTAGAGCAAGCTCGTAAGACCGATATGAGCACTTCTCTGCTCTCTTCAAATCCTTTTGATTGCATTTCAGCTCGCAGTGATGAAATCCTTTCCATGTCTACAACGTCCTGATAGCTATGGAGCCATATAAGGCTGCCATATATATCTTTGTGTATTTCAAGTCCAGAAGTTGTCAAATTGTGAAATATGAACTCAGCCTGTGTAAGATAGTGTTTAGAAGAGTTTCCTGGTTTACTAACAAAAGCTCTGAATAAGGAATTGTGTAAGCTGAGTCGAGGTTTATAACCTCCCAACACAAATCAACTGAATCATACGGGTAAATATGTTGCACGCTTCCTCTAAGCAACCTTCAGCAGAAGAACTCAGATATGCAACAATCAGAATATGGAAAGTGGATTCACTAGGAACTCGTCCCTGGTTAAGTATATCATCAAATATCTCTCTGCACTTTAAGTACTTCCGTTCCTTACCCATGTAGTCAGCTAACTTGGTCACAAGAGCAAAATCAAATTGGAACCAGTATTGCTGCATCATCCATTTGTAAACCTGAAAACATTGTAACACCAATACATAAGCTGGCTGCATCATTGCAAGAAACAATTGAATCAATGAGGCCAGAAAAAGTAAAATGATTTTGAAGTGACAAATTGACACAAGACCACTGATGAGGCAAAATTATATCAAATTATTGGCCTCAGATTTTAAATACTTCCATGGATCTAGTGACATGCTAATAGTCTTTGTTACAGAAGTAATGCGAGAAAAAAATAACATAATCAAACTTCCATTCAATAAACTATTCTTGTAGGGATGTATTGCTCTTAGAAATAAAGCTAGCTTCCAACCTTGTAATACTGCACTGCAACATTCTTTCCGGCACACAATACTTTTTCAATAATACATTCATTTCACAGATTAACAGGTGAATATAGTGCTAATGAAAATGTGGAAAAAGGGTTTCATTACAAGATAAAGTTGTTACCTTGATAGTATGAGCAAAGGTTAAAAAATAAACAAACAGATAAATTATGAAGATAGCACAAAATACTGGATAAAATGGAATTAGATTAAATGGGAGTAAATTATGGAAATTAATTACCCTAAAAGCGGTCTCATTTTCGCGAATGCGGACACAATGTACAACAACATAAACGGCGTCGTCTTGCCTCATCCATTTTCTCTGAGCATTAAGCATTCGAATAAGCGTGCCCTGATTATGCGCCGGTAACTCCTTACAAAGCCAAGCCAATTTCGCCCGGCGCCACTGCTCCGGAAGCTCATTCAGTTCCTTAACCGCAACAGTTGGTGAGTCCCGAACCGCCTCAACTCAGTCGACTCCAACGAGCTATCAAAATCGAACCTTTCCGTCGGAAACTCCGGACTATCATCATCGGCTCGCGATTCTGAAGATGGCGAGGAGTCCGATTGTTCAACTAAATTACTACCGGCCGAAAGCGAAATTGCAGCAGTGGTAGAAGAGGAGGAGAGCGGCGGAAACAGGGAGAATCGGCGGGATTTGAAGAGGGATACTCCGACGGCGGAGGAGAGAGAGGGAAGTGGGGAAATTGGAGGATTGATTGAGGAAAGAATAGGAATTGTGAAGAGGGGGTTGAGCTGACGATGAGATAGGGATGCTCAGAAGCATTCTTATTAATGGAGTTTGAGTTTGGCGGGGAAAGAATGACGGCCGAGATTGCCTCCGACCACCGTCGGGGGCTAATAGCGGTGGTGATCCTGGTGGATCTTCAGAAGACGTAATCTCACTCTCCCTCGCCGGAAGTTGAATCCGGAAGCTTCAAGTAAGAGTGGACTTGGTCGAAATGCATAGTATTATTGATTTTTTATCCATATGTTATCACATTATTCATTAAAATAGTAAAATGATAGGGAAATCGTCAAAATAGACCCTCAATTTTTTCACTTTAGTCAAAATAGTCTCTTAACTTTTTTTTAGCCAGAATAGTCTCTCAACTTTTTTTGTAGCAATAATGGTCCTCCAACTTTTATTTTTTAGCTAAGAAAGTCCTTTTATGGTGGAGTCACCATAAAAACCTTTTTCTTTTTTTTTTTGATAAATTTCACATAAAAATATTATCTTGGCTAAAAAATAAAAGTTGGAGGACCATTCTGGTTACAAAAAAAGTTTAGAGACTATTTTGGCTAAAGTAAAAAAGTTGAAGGACTATTTCAGCTATTTTCCCAAAATGATATGACAAAATATAAATATATGAATTCATAATATTATATTATAAATTCGATCTATACAATAATTATCTATAAGACCGATACTACTATCTTTACACGGTAACATTCGTAATAAATTAAGTTTGGTTAGTACAAGCAGTGTCACATGAATCATCTAAATTTATTGAATGATATTAATTTTATAAAAAATTAATTTAGAGTAATTAAATTATTTTTTTATATTAATATTTTAATTATATAATTCTTATTTCATTAATATTACAATAAAAGTAAAAGTTAAAACATATTATTGGGAAAATGACTTTTATAGAACTTCATATTTCGTATTTATATTTTTTTAATCCTTCATATTTAAAATGAAGTATTTTAGTCCCTAACAAATGCAAGACGTACCATTTTAGTCCCTCGACACAAATACGGACATATTTTGATCTAAAATACTCACATGCATATCGAATATAATATATTTGAGTGCAAAATTCACAATACGTAATTTTAAATGCTAAATTGTTCCAAAAAATAAGAGGATTGCGGTTAGAGTAGGGGTAGTGGTGGAAAAACGGCAAGGGAAGAAAATATAGACGATGATGGTAGGTGAGAATTCTGAAGAGGTGGTGGAAGAGATTTTAAATAGTGTTAAAAATATTTAAAATTTGTATGTTGCCAATTTTGCCCATGAAAAATATAATATTTGATTCGCGTGTGAGTATTTCAGGCTAAAATATAACCGTAATTGTGTCGAGGGACCAAAATAGTGCGTTTTGAATTTGTGAGGGATTAAAATGCATCATTTTGAATGTGAATTACTAAAAAAGTACAAAGGTGAAATATCAAGGACTATTAAGGTTGTTTTCCTTATATTATTTAATATTTTTTCGATTTTTTAAAATGATAAATAATATAGAATATGATAAATTATTTAAAGTAATTATTTTAAAATAAAGGCAGTAGTATGCTTGGGAAAAAAATTTGATTCATTGTCTTTTTTAGATTATTGACGAATTTGGTCATTCATTCATAAATAATAATAATAATATTATTATTATTAATATTGTGTTTAACGTATCAGCGAATTTAGATTTTTATCTATACAAAATTCAATTTGATCCATCATATTTAAAAATAATAATTAAACTATGACAATGTGATAAAAATTATAGATCATTTCAAATTAATGAAATTGTTCAATAACAAATCATCATTAAAAAAATTAATCAATTTAAAATATGCAACAAAAATAATTGACAATGTAAAGAAACCGTTTAACAATACACAAATTGAACTTGTTACATGATTATCACGTATCTTGTTCCGTTAATTTATCTATAATTTCTATCATATGCATTAAATTGATTAATTTTTTCAAACACTAGAGATCACACCCTCTGCCCTTGTATGTTATGCAAATATTTATGTATTAATTTATGTAGTGATATTTTTACACTAACTGATCTATATGCACATCACTCAATCATTATTTATTATTATTATTATTTTTTTTTTTTTTTTTGAGTCTGCCTCTTTTCATTATTGAGGACTATAAAAACTTGTAGGGGCCAATATATCTTGCCCACAAATCACAGAAATGAGATATTATGGGCTTAAAGAAACTGAAGACAAAGTAACCATGGAAAGCCCATGAAGTAAAGATAAGTTCCCAACCATTCCAAGTCCAGTCCGCCCTATGAATGCCCAACCACCAGCCAACAAATGTTCTTATTGGACCAGCACTCACTAATCCTCTTCCCTTTTACTATACCGTTTTACTATACCGACACGACTATCAATTCGGGTTTGTGAATCAGAAATTTCCAAAATTTAAACTCGAATCACAAATTTATTTGAGTTTCGGTTGTTAATCCGGCCAACGCAATCTCACAAATGTGAACCTCATGTTCAATTTACAAAATTATTCAAGTTTCGAATTTTAATCGGATTGACCTAAATTCAAATTATCTAATAAAAAAAATTTATAGTTTATTTATTAAAATTTTATTTTTTTTCATCCGATCAACATAATATTAAATAGTATGTACTACTTATGTCAATAAACAACTATTAACTATATAATTGAGTTACAAAATTTCAACTAAATGGACTAATAATGTTGGATTATTATTTTTAGTCACTCGAGCTCAGTTAAATTAATAGAATACTATAATTAAGAACCATTATCCGTTCTTATATAAAATTAAGTAGTATTATTTAATTTAAGAAAAAATCAATGTTATATATACATATATAGGTCGGATTTTAATTGGACTGAATCTAATAAATCTCAAACTCAACTTATAATTTAATCAGGTTTAATATTTATGCTCAATCTCTGTCCAACTCACTTTAATATTAAGCTCGATCTTTTATTTTGTCTAAAATTTAAATTATTTAATTGTTGTTTTAATTTTGTATCATAACTTTAAATGACACTTAAGGAATGAATATAAAATTTCATTAAAAAAAAAAAACAAAATATATATTGGGATCACAAGAACTCTTGCCTCCAAACGACGCCGAACCACATGTCACCACTTGTCGGCACCTAATCGCATCTTCGTTCTCCCCACCACACGCTTATCGACATTCAAAGCCCATTTTTATTTTTCTGACACCGAGCCCATTCTCGTCATTCCACTCCCATTTTTAAATCCAGCTGCTCCTACACTGATTCAGAGGCAACAACTCCCAATATTTCCCCCTTGCCCAAAACAATTTTAAATTCCGAGTAAGTACAATTACTATTATTGGCATTTGAAAACATTACAATACAAAATATAAAATTAAAATAAAATAAGAATAATCTAAACAAACTTCGTGTAGATGAACATAACACTGGCATATTTGGACATAAAAATTTGTTATTATTGGTTAAACAATATTTTACAACTATTTTATAACACGTTTTTTAATTATATTTTTATCTCATATAAATTATATTTAAAAAAATTAATATAGTAATTATTTTAATAATATTTTAAATAATAATTATTTAAACAATATTGCGAGTAATATTCAAGTGTCAATTGAACTTAGTTTGATTATTTATCCAAAGAGTTATTGATATGTCAAAATAAAATTAATCTCACATAAATTTATTATTCTGCTGTTTTTGAAGTTTGAGCAATTAACTTAATGTTACCTTAATTTTTTATTTTTATATTTGAAATGATGTCTTTGCTTGAAAAAATATAAAGCTTTAATGACATTGGAGAATAAAATGAATATTTGCATAAATCACTAGTTTTATCGTATTTGCTACTATTTGCTAATTAAGTCAATCTTGTAAAGTTAACAAATACGTAATATAGTTCAAGATTAATTTAGTTTATCTATCCACAAACAAGTTTTGATTATTCAGATGAATATTAATAATTTAACTCATAATTTAGTCATTATATTGGAATAACTATGTGTCATAAACTTTAAGATCACTCATCAAAATTAAAATGAATATATCTGACGAAATCATATTTAATTATTAATTTTTAATTTTAGATATTTAATATATATATATATATATATATATATTTTCGGATATTCTGACTTTGTAATTGTAATAAAGATCAATCGAGAGGTGTATATGCAATTATTAGAAGTTGAGGGTAACTAACTATTTTCTCTTCTCTTCCATTCCTCCACCACCTCACCAACAATCCCCTTCTCAATTGAAAAAAAAAAAAGTGAACAGCAAAAAAGCAGCAATACTTCACATGTATATATATAGCTAGCAATACAGTTTCGTGTGTATTGATGTTGACGATGACGACGACGAACATCGTCATCAGAAATTGACGTTCTAAAAAAAAACCCAAAAAAATTGGAAATTCGGTAGCAGTACAGTTATTATGGTAGTAAGTAAAGACTTCACGGGCTTGAAGCTTTCATCTCATCAATCATCCTTTTAAAGGTCTTTATCTTCTCTACCAAAAACGCACAAATTTGACTTTAATTGTGTGATCAAATAGCTCGCCAGCTGCCATTTTTGCCAGCTGCAATTAGGGTTTTTTTTTTTTTTTTATCGGGTGAAGTTTGGTGCATTTTATGTTGAGGATTGGGTGAATTTATTATGGTAATTTGGGATTGAAGAAATTAGGGTTTGGGGGGGTTTTGTGTTGGGAGCTTGGAGTTGGGTTTTGGGGGAAATGGATCGAGCGGCGTTAACTGTCTCCGGGAATGGATATGCCGATCATGCACGACAGCGATCGGTACGAGACAGCATCGTCTCTTATGGTTCGGGATATTGGTTCCGGGAATTTTGGAGTTGCTAGGCTTATGAAAGATAGGCAGACCAATGAGCTTGTGGCTGTTAAGTACATCGAGCGAGGCGATAAGGTTTGTTAATTTCTTGAGTTCTTTTTGCATAAAAATAAATTTAGATTGTAAAAATTGTAAATTTGTTTGTTAAGTTTTGCAGTTTCTGGTATGCTGAACTGTAGGTTGGTCTTTAGGGCGGGAAATGAATGGCATATTTTTTCTTATTAATTGATGATAGCTAAGAAAAATAAGGAAATATTATTGACTGAGACACTGACTCGACTGAATTTAGGTTTCGGAGATTGTGTTGATGAGTCGTTTTGTTATACAGTATATTGACATTGGCATTTCTAACTTTTGGTGTTATTTTCGTGATGAATTTTACTGAGTGAATGTGAAGTAGAAGGAAGTTTTTTCCCCCTTTTGAAAAAAAGATTTGGATCTCTATTTACCCTTGGTGACTCGAACCCATGACCACTTTAGGTCACAAGGGAAGTGTATCACAAATTAAGCTGCACTTCTTTGTCGAAGTAGAAGAAGCTAATTAGTAGTAGTAATTAATAATTACTAATATTTGGCTATCTTGAACAAATTTAGCATGTTTTACATTTGGCGCATTTGGTTAATGCACCCTTTAATATTTGCAAGCTAAATGGACATGTTGTGTAACTATAAACCACTTTTGCATCGTTAGTTTTTAAGATTGGAGATGTTCCATCACCTTAAAAGTTTGTTGGTAGGTCAGCTTTTATAGATATGTGAATTCAGGTGTTTGGAGTTGTATACGTTATGGCGGACATGGAAAGACAAGTTTCCTGAGAATATGGAGTGGTACAAATAGAATCGCGAAATGAGGAAAAATTTGGCAAGAACTGATTTCCTTATTTAACTTTTAAAGAGCTTTGAGCCTTTGACTGCATTGGCAAGGAAGGATGGCCAATATTATGTAGCTATATATCTGAATACTGTAATAAGATTCGAGGGATGATTATGCCCTGTTCTTGTAAATAATTCGAATCCTAAGGTAAGATAAACCTTAACAATGTTGATTAGCTGACAACCTTGTTGCCAAAAAAGTGGTAAGGAGTGAAGGCTTATCCATTCATCAGTAAACAATTTCATGACACATGGTTCAGCCAGGCAGCTGGACTCAGTTGAGCTGAGCCAAGTATAGATTGCCATGTGGTAGATCATCTTGGTGATCTGTGAATCTTAGGCATATTGGCCTCTGTAACGGTATGCCCTTAATTTATTTTTTATGATTATGCCAGATTGATGAGAATGTGCAAAGAGAAATAATCAACCACAGATCACTGAGGCATCCAAATATTGTCAGATTCAAAGAGGTAAATGCGATTTGGGACGGTCCTTTTTTCACTCTGTTAGTATGTATTTGAGGGGTGGTGGTGGTGGTGGTAAACTTTTTGAATAATCTATACATTAACTGTTTATTGCTTATGATGTCACTTTAGGTCATATTGACTATTCAATCCAACTCATTTGGCTATTGTGATGGAATATGCCTCTGGAGGAGAGCTCTTTGAGCGGATCTGCAATGCGGGCCGTTTCAGTGAGGATGAGGTTATACCTAGTGCTTTGATTGCTTACAAGTGTTGTGCAAACATATTAATAACTATATTATATATCTTATGTTACAGGCACGATTTTTCTTCCAACAGCTTATATCAGGAGTCAGTTACTGTCATGCTATGGTACTGAAGTAAATTCCTGTCATAATTTGCGTTTCATATTGATTGTGCATGAACTAAAATGTGGTTCAGTTTGAATGACTGCCTTGTTTTCTTTTTAAAGCAAGTCTGTCACCGCGATTTGAAATTAGAAAACACGTTATTGGATGGAAGCCCAGCTCCCAGGCTGAAAATATGTGACTTTGGGTATTCCAAGGTACCGTATTTCTTCCTTATTTTTATCTCTGTTTGCTTGTCCGTGTTGAGCTTGGTTCATTGTATTCTGCTCAAATATCTAGTCCAAGCAGAATTCCCTTCCCCCCCAGGTGGGACCTGTTCCCTTTCAAGTTGCCATATATGAACTTTGCCGAAGTATGTGCTACTAATTACTTTATTTTTCAGTCCTCTGTGCTGCATTCACAGCCGAAATCAACTGTTGGCACACCCGCATATATTGCCCCTGAAGTTTTGCTGAAGAAAGAATATGACGGAAAGGTAACCATTTACCTTGCTGTATTTTGATTCTGGGAATCTGAGCAAATATTTAAAGTTATGTTTTGTTTAATTGCATTTATTCTAAGATAAACTTTAGGTTGAGCATGTGTATAAAGCTTTTGCTAAATCTGGCTGTTTACAATTTTTTTATTGAGTTAGATTAGTTCAATGCCTTCTCTTTGTTTGCAAAAGCTTGTTTCATATTGTGAGGTTGCTGAAGTAGTTCATCTAAACTAATATTGAGACATACTCTATGTTTGGTCTGAATATATCTTTTGCAAGCGTCAACATGGATAGGTTGTAATAATTCTTTAGCCCTAGAAGGCATCAATTTGCATGATAGCACAATTGTATAGGTGTTGAGGCACCTAAGAATTTTAGTAATTTATGAACTTCCATTTTCTCCTCTAGCCAACTTACACTTGATAATGATATATTGTACTTCTATTTTCTGACCTCGTTGGCAGTCTCTAGAGGTGTAAATGTCTGCGTGAAAGGGTAGTTGTTAGTTTTTCTATTTTCCATTAAATGAGGAACAGCATAGTTTCATCATATGCAAGAAGGTTAAACATTCTTTTGCTGTTATAGATTGCTGATGTGTGGTCTTGTGGAGTTACTTTGTATGTCATGCTTGTGGGTGCATATCCCTTTGAGGACCCTGAGGAGCCCAAAAACTTCCGGAAGACAATACAGGTAGTTTATAATGCAATTTTTTTTTTTCCTTTCCAAGATGCATGTGTCTTCATGTTTAAAATGTTCGGCTCAAGGGTGTAATGTTTCCTGCAGAGAATTCTGAACGTCCAATATTCAATTCCAGACTATGTTCATATAGTCTCCAGAGTGCCGTCATCTGATCTCAAGGATTTTCGTAGCTGAACCTGGAAAGGTTAGATCATATTTTCAAACTTCTGGCTTTTGTTTGGATATGCTTGATTATTTTCCTATATCTATAATGCTTAGTTTGCTTGACAAAGATTCATTTCATTTGTAAACCTAAGACATGCTATTTGTCATGATGAATCTTGATACTGTTAATTTATGAAATTTTGCTAATTATGAATTTACAGTTTTCATTGTGGCTAACTACTTAAACTTTTTTTTTTTTTGCCTTATTATTTCTGTTGCATCAGAGGATATCCATTCCTGAGATCAGGAACCATGAGTGGTTTCTGAAGAACCTCCCTGCAGATCTTATGGATGATAACATGGCAAACAACCATTTTGAGGAACCAGATCAACCTATGCAAAGCATTGATGAAATCATGCAGATAATTGCCGAGGCTACCATTCCAGCTGCTGGGATGAACAGTCTAAATCAGTACCTCACTGGAAGCCTAGGGGATCTTGATGATGACATGGAAGAAGATCTGGAGAGTGATCCTGATCTTGATATTGATAGCAGCGGAGAAATAGTATATGCAATATGAGGGTTATATGCTGGCTTACTAGGGAGAAATTCCGGGATTTGAGCTGCTCGATTATGTTAAACTTAGTTGTCTGCCCAATATTCCAGGGAGTGTGTTGATATATCTGAGGTGCATGAGGATTCTGTAATGCGAACTTCCCACATCTTGTGTACTCAATGTAAACTTTAATCTCCCGTATTAGGACCTGTACTCTTTCTCTGTGCTGTTGTATTCTGGCCCTTCCTGGGACTGTTTTCATAAACAGATGTGTAAAAACTGTTACTATACCAGTTGCTTTCTGTCATGGGACATAACTTGTTCTCCGTGATCAATAACACCGAGTACCGATTTAAAGCAGTTCAATTGTGCAAGGCCTGATGATCACTAAAGATTGGATGGGAAATGCATTTCTTGCTCTTCGTTTGAATATAGAGCAAAAATTATGTGCAAGAATACTTTCTAAGAAGTAAATGAATGTGATACTAAATCATTCCCTATTTGTTTGACTGGAAAACTCAGGAAAAGACCCTGTAAATAATAAAACCTATAGCTATATTTGTTCAGTTATTTTCGTCTCTCAAGAGTTAAATACTCGCATTGACAGAATAGGATAGAAATAGCTAAATATGAGATTTTTACTAGGAACTTAAATTAGGACTTCAACTATTTGATGATGAAGAAGCTAGAAATAGATTCTAGGAGGAGAGAGAAAGTGTAAGAATTGAGTATCAAGAGTATGTTTGATTATCTGAGTTTCGATCATTTTCAGTAGCACTCAAACCCCTTATTTATAGATGTACATGAGGAGACATGAGGCATCACTATGCTAGCTCAACTGAGATTGCCTTTAATGAGGCTGTTACGTAGGCATTTCTAGAACAATTTAGGTAAGATGCTGTGTGTCACTAATCCACATCATCAATAGTCCCCTCGATTTGGTGTCCCCGAACCTCGCGGCAGGGGCCGAGCCGAAAATGACTGTTCGCAGTCCCCAGACGATGACAACCAAAACTTTTATACCGAGTCGAGATGCAGAACTTCGGAGCACTCTCATACCCTGCCATTGCCAATCCGAGGTCGTAACGACCCTTGGGACCCTCGGCAAGACGTAACTGCAACATTAACTCGTGGGTGACGTTTTTGCTGAATCCCCATGCACTGAATTTTCATTTACTGCATTGCATTATTCGTTCCGATTTTGCTGCAAAATGCCTCATTTTTTGAGCCGTAACGCCGGCAAAATACCTCATTTTTCATGCATTAACGCCTCGCTTTTCCCGCCTAGACGCATTTTTTCATTTCAAAACTGTCAGTTTTTCCCTCCAGAACCATTGAACATTCTGAAAGATTGCCCTCCTATTTATACCCCCATTCTCCCCCAAATCTTTTTTCTTTCCCTTACTCATTTTACCTCATTCCTCCAACTTATTACTACCTTCTTTCCTCAATCATTCCTTCACTCCTTAACAATACTTATCTCTCATTTTCTCCCCCAGAGATTCACACACTCTCCTTCCTTCACCATCATCCTCCTGTTCCCCTTTCCTCCGTATTCTACCTTTGCTGACTTCCGACCGCTACTCAACACCACCACCGGACACCACTAGAAGTCCCTCAAAAATTCCACACGCCTTCCAAATAGAAGACCATGGCCGGTACGTTCACTCCCACCTCTCTCATTGGCACGCCGATTCCTCCTTCCCCCATAGATGCCATTGACAGAGTGTTAAATCCTTTCGACGAAACTCTTCTGGCAGCAGTGCCATTAAATTTTTCCCCCGATCCTCTCTTTGCCGAACCTCCTCATAACGACCACCCTAACCTCCAAACACAAAATGTATCACACTCTCTCGACCCCGAGGATATCAAAATTCTTAGGGATAGATGTCGTTTTCCTAGGAATGTGCACATCAAACTCCCTGCCCCTGAGGACCGAGGCCACCTGCCTCCTCCTGGTTACTTAACAGTTTATTAGGAGCAGCTCGAGGCCATGAGGCTGAGACTCCCAATAGCACCGCTCCTCGTCCACCTATCCGACCATTGGGATATTAGCATATCCCAGCTGACCCCAAACGCACTTTGGGTCATTGCCAGCTTCACCTTTCTGTGTAGATTACACAACATCCCCCTTTCTTTAGACACTTTTAGAATGATACTAAAATTATCCCCTACAAAGGAATTCTTTTACATTTTTCCCCGAACCGCAGGCAAACAGCTCACTTCGGGTAACCCTTCATCCATTCACGACTGGAAACAGTCGTTCTTCTTTATCCGATACCTCAACCCTCCAATGCCTCGGGGCCCATGGAACCTTATCAAAGAAAACCTTAAAACCAAAAACGCCTCTCCCCCAGACTCCATACACGCCCGAAGACTCGTAGAATCCAACCTCAAAATAAACTTCAACAACCAACCTGCCATCCTATTCAACAACAGTCTTGCTTGGGCTGGACTGTTCTCTACCCATGACATCCTCTCGAGCTACGACCCTCAACAAGGTCACCATTCCGTCTTCTTCTTTTTTTTTTTTTACTGATCTTTTGTCTTCTATAGAGCTCGGAGCATTTCTCAGGGGATTAGTGTCTACCACACCTGCCACTGGTGTAGGCAGTTCAAACCAGCCCTATTCATCAACAAGCGGATCGTCATCTGCTACCATCAACACACCCTCGGGGAGTGTCGAGGCTACACCTTCAACTTTCGCACTCCTGAATCAAACCGAGGCTAGCAGCTCCCCTGAAAGACTAGCCGGGGAGGTTACTCTGGCTCTTCGGCCCACCGAACCCGAGCCGACTCAGGTTACAAGGAAAAGGAAAAGGGAGGCTGCTGGCCTAAGGGAGGGTCTTTCTTCGGCAATGACCCTCTCTTCCGCGTCATCGCCCCCGAGGCCCTCCGTTCCAGTAGCGAGGGTAAGGACCCCAGGGACAGCTTCTGGAAATATCCCTTTATCAAAGCAACTTATCACTTCTTATGGTAAGCACTGTCGAGCCTCATTCACTCCCACTCCTTATTCCTTTTTCTCAGCCGAGAGCTGACACTTTACTTGCTTTTTTCAGGTGATAGAAAATACACTCCCGAGGAGGAGAGGAAATCTGCAGGGTCACAGGATGTACCCTAGGGTTGGCTGTTCGTCGACCCTCTTCCAGTTCCTCTCAACTCGGGAAGCACTGATCTCCGACCCACCCTGCCGATTGACATAAATGACGGGCTCAATTCTCGAAGGTGGCTCGTGAGCAGGCGAAGATGATGGCTTTGCCTCGAGATGTAGCCTACGTTAAGAGGCTCACCCCTCAACAGAGGTTGGACGAGCTTCACGTCAGCTTGATGAACGTAAGTCTGACTAACCTTTCTTGAAATTTCAATTTTTGCACCTCATACTTTAACTCATACTTTTGCTCTTTTGCAGGCTATAACAATCTTGCCCGCTATCACCGATCAGGAGTCCTCCTTCAACTCAGTCGTTAACTCCATGAAGTAGGAGTTGGCTCACGCCAAATCCAGTGTGGATCAGGTAGTGAAGGAGTCTGTTAAAGCCAACGAGATGAAATGCAATATTGCGAGGCGGGCAAAAAGTACTATGAGTGGAAGGCCGAGCTGATCGAGGTGAAGGACAAGCTTCGACAAGCCGAGCTGGAAAAGAAGACCCTTGAAGTGGATGTCGGCGATCGTGACAAGAAGATCGCAGATCTAGAGCAAAGGGTTCTTCAAATTGAAGAAGAAACTCAGCTGGCCGAGGCGAAGTTCACTTCTCGGTAGGTGGAGTTGCGGATCGAAGGCAGAAACCAATTCGTGGCTTCGATTGAAACAGACGAGATGCTGAAGAAGTTTACAAAGAAGGTCTTCTCCATAGGGTTCACACTGGCTTGTGACCACTTGGTGAAGAATCCTGATTTGTACGAGGGGCTGCCATATGACGCTTCTATTACCAAAAAGGTCATCAATGGCCTAGAGGCTCAATTTAAAGCCCCCATTCTGATTCCCCAAACTTCTGAGAACTCTGCTGATCCATTCTTGCGAACCCCGAAGCCGAGTCTGAGCCTGTGAATCAAGCTTCCACTTCCTCTGTCGAGCCTCGATTCCACTTCTGCTGCACAGGCTGATGTAATTTTGTTGTAATAGTTAGGAACTTTTATGTAATAGTCAGGATAGTTTAGATTAATTTATCTTCTCAACAAGAGCCTCGACTTTTCTTTACTTCTGGTCTTTAACTACTTTTCAATTTATTTATCTCCTGCATCAAAAGTAAAAGTTTCATGATAAAAATATATAATAAGCTTATAACACTTAGGAATATCAGCATAGAATATTGTCTAAATTTTCCTTTCACTTTGAACTTAGACCTTGTTTAGACCCTTCCGAGTTGAGGCAAAAGAATTAAGTTTAACTTCTTATGTTTGTCTTAACCATTTAATTTGAATCAGACCCTCCAAGGTCCAAGGAATAATATTTTGCTTAAGCAGGGCTATCAAGCCTCTTTGAGGATCGAATCCTCTCAAATTCATTTTGCTTGGAGGGGCCGCCAAGTCTCTGCCCTTTAGGGGGGACTGCTAAGCCTCGGCCCTCCGTCATTTGTTCTTGTGTTGAATTTGATCTGATTCCGAATCTCTGAGGGTTGGAGCAACTCGAATTTATTTTGTGCTTTGACCGAACCTCTGAGGGTTGGCGCAGCTTGATTTTGCTTGGGGGCTACTAAGTCTCTGCCCTTGAGGGGGGACTGCTAAGCTTCAGCCCTCAATCATTTACTTTTCTGTTGAATTGGATCCGAACCTTTGAGGGTTGGAGCAGCTCGAACATCTGTCATTTGTGCTTTGACCGAACCTCTAAGGGTTAGCGCAGCTTGATTTTGCTTGGGGGACTACTAAGCCTCTGCCCTTGAGGGGGGACTGCTAAGCCTCAACTCTCAATCATTTGCTTTTATGTTGAACTAGATCCGAACCTCTGAGGGTTGGCGCGGCTTGATTTTGCTTAGGGGCTACCAAGCCTCTGCCCTTGAGGGGGGACTGTTAAGCCTTATTCCTCAATTATTTGCTTTTCTGTTGAATTAGATCTGAACCTCTGAGTGTTGGAGCAGTTCGAACATCTGTCTTTTGAGAAGGGACTTTCATTACATTCCTAAGAATTGTGATAATATTGCTTCAAATTTATATTATTCCACATTTTGGGAACAAGATCCCCTCTCATGTCAACCAACTTGTAATAGTCCGAGGCGTGAGCTTCTATTACACGATATGGCCTCTCCCAGTTTGGGTCTACCTTTTTAGTCTATTCTACACGGCTTACTTCATTTTTTTGAAGCATTAAGTCTCTGGGCCGCAGATACCGATGCTTGACCCTGGCGTTGTAGTGTTTAGCCATGACGTGCTTGTACTTGGCTTTTCGGATGGATGCGTCCAACCTCCTTTCCTCAAGTAAATCCAGGTTAGTTCGCAGGGTTTCATCGTTGAATTTCGAGGCGCACAAGGACACTTGAGCCGAAGGTAGCCCAATCTCCGCAGGGATAACAGCCTCGAACCCGTAAGTCAAGCTGAACGGAGTGTTTCCATTAGACATTCGAGGTGTGGTCCTGTATGCCCATAAGACACTAGGCAATTCCTCAACTCAAGCGCCATTGGCTCGTTCAAGTCGAGTCTTGTTATGAGCCCCGTCAATAGAGTTCGGTTGCATACTTATGTCTGTCCGTTTGCTTGTGGATGAGCGACCAAGGTGAAGTGCTGTTTGATGCCGAAATTATCGCAGAAGCTCTTGAAAGGCTCATCTTCAAATTACTTCCAATTATCAGAAATAAGCACAACAAGGATACCAAACTGGCAAACAATGTTTTTTCAAAAGAATTTTTCTATTACTTTTCCCGATATTGTAGCCAGGGGCTCGGCCTTGATCCACTTGGTGAAGTAGTCAACCGCCACTACTAAGAACTCAAGCTTGCCTATCCCTCTGGAAAGTGGGCCCAGAATATCAATTCTCCACTGAGCAAATGGCCATGGGCTTCGAATAGGGACCATGTCCGAGCCGGGTCTTCGGGGTATTGGCGCATGTATTTGACATTGATGACACCCCCGTACCAAGTTGTTTGCGTCAGAGTGTAAGGTCGGGCAGTAGTAACCAGTCAACAAGACTTTACTAGCTAAGCTCCGAGTACCGACGTGACTTCACCGGATATGCCCTCGTGCACCTCTCCCAAAACATAGTTAGGTTCGGATGGCGTGAGGCACCTCAACAGGGGGCACAAGTATGATTTTTTATACAAGATTCCGTCAATAAGCATATACTTGGCGGCTCTGTATTTGATCTTTCTAGTTTCGGCCGGATTCTCGGGGAGCTTCTCATTATTCAAATAATTTATTATGGGTTCCGTCCAACCGAGGTTTGGTTGGACACAAGAGATTCTTTCAGAGAAGTCAACAGACCTCTGCTCTCGCAGTTCTACCAAAATTTCTTTCGTCAAATGCGAGTATATTACCGAGGCTAGTTTTGATAGAGTATCAGCATGCGTGTTTCTTGTTCGGACAATCTTAATGATGTCCACCTTTTTAAATTTTCTAATCTAGCTTTTGACCTCGGTTAGGTACCTTTTCAAAATCACGTCTCGAGCCTCGTAATTTCTCAGGCTTTGATACACAACCAGCTGAGAATTTGAATGTATTTTTAAAGTTCGGGCATCTCTCACCTGGTGTGCCATTTTCATCCCATAGATGAGGGCCTCATACTCAGTTTCGTTATTTGTTGCTTTGAATTCGAATCTCAGGGCAAAAGTGAGATAGTCCCCTTCTGGGGATCGAATTATTATCCCTGCCCCGACTTCAGACTAGCACGAAACTTCGTCAACATGAAGCTCCCATGCGAGATCTTTTCTCATTTTTGCTCTTTTCCTGGATCAGTCGCCGTGATGAGGTCAACCTTCTCGATGTCACAGCTTTCTGCAGTAAAATTTGTGAAAATCTGAGCTTTGATTGTTGTTCGAGGCCTGAATTCTATGTCAAACTCGAACAGCTCCACAGACCACTTTAGCATTCTGCCCGAAGCATCTGGCTTGCTTAAGATACTTTTCAAAGGGAGGTTGGTCAAATTAATTATCTTGTAACCATGAAAATAAGGCCTTAGCTTCCAAGTCGACACCACCAACGAGAAGGCTGCCTTCTCAATAGGGTGTAGTTCCTTTCTGGACCTTGAAGCACCCCTTTGCTTACAAAATATACAGGGCATTGGTTTCCTTGTTCATCTTGCTTCAATATAACCGAGCTGACTGCCAGTTCAGTGATTGAGATGTACAGGTATAGCGGTTCTCCTTTTTGTGAATATGTGAATTTTGACAAGTTGTCCAAGTATTCTTTAAACTCTTCAAAGGCTTTACGAGCTTCTTCAGTCCATTGAAAGCTCTCAGTCTTCTTTATGAGCCGAAAGAACGGCAAGCCTCTTTCTGCTGATTTGGACAGGAATTGATTCAGGGCCGCCATTCTACCGGTGAGTCTCTGAATCTCCTTTACCGAGGTAGGAGTTTTCATATTAATTATGGCTTGCACCTTTTCAGGGTTCGCCTCAATTCTCAGGTGAGAGACAATGAATCTCAAGAATTTTCCCGAGGGGACCCGGAATGTAAATTTTTGGGATTCAGCCTCATTTGGATGGATCTTAATGTCTCAAATATTTTCTTGAGATCTTCCAGGGTTTTCTCATAGGTTCGGCTCTTGACCACCATGTCATCACATATATAACTCCATGTTTCGTCCTATTTGGGACTTGAGGATTTTATTGACGAGGCGTTGATATGTAACTGCAGCATTTTTGAGTCCGAAGGGCATCGTAATAGAGCAGTACGTGCCTCGGTCAGTGATGAAAGAGATTTTTTCTTCATCTTCTCTGGCCATGTATATTTGATGGTAGCCCTTGAATGCATCTAAAAAGTGTAAAATGTAAAATTCAACAAATGAATCTACTACCGTATCGATTCAGGAGTACGGGTAACTGTCATTTGGACAGATTTTATTAAGATCAGTAAAATCTTGGTACATTCGCCAAGAAGAATCTTGTTTTGTTACAAGGACTGGATTACAAAGTCAGGTGCGATACAATACTTCTCTAATCAATCTTGCCACTAAGAATTTATCCACATCGACTTCGATTATTAAACTGTGCTCTGGACCGAAGAGGCGCTTCTTCTGCTTCACTGGTTTGTATGCCGGGTCTACTATGAGTTTGTGCTAGATTATTTTCTGAAGGGACGCACGGCATGTCTTCGACGGTCCAGGCGAACACGTCCTTGTACTTGGCTAAAAGCTTGAAGAGAAGGGTTTTGAACTCCACTGGAAGAGTAGCACAGATCTTAATTTTTCGATCGGGGAGACTCGGATCTAGTGATACCTCTTCAATGGGGATCTCGTCTTGGGACTCAATCTTTGCCCTGCCCTTCCCCTTTTGCTTGGGAGGCTCAGGGATCTCAGTATTGCTTCTCCGAGGCTCCACATTTTCTTTCCCCTCCCTTTGATTTGTCAAAAACTCTTCGAGGGCATCCCAGATGGATGAGGCATTGAAAGTTTGCAAGTCTTGTCAGCAATGGACATCGTTTGCTACTAGGATCTCAAGGACATCATATAGCAGGCTCGAGCCTCCATGTCGACTGCTACCAATGACTGTTCCTTCAGATCCATCCCTCAACATAAATTTTATCCCAATATGGAACACGGAGGGAAGGATTCTGTAGGTGTATTGCGTGGGTTGGCCCAGGATCATATTGTAGAGGAGCTGTCCCTTTTGACGATGACGAAATTGGTATCTCAATTTTGTGTTTCGGGGGAGCTCCAAGACACAATGGAAGCATTATCTGTCCCTCAGGCACGACTGAGTCTCCAGTGAAGCCAACCAAATGGGTTTTAAAAGGCTTTATCAAAGAAGAATCCATGTGCATTTTGACCCAAGCATCCCAAAAAATTATGTCCGTCGAGCTTTCGGTGTCGACCAACACGCGGTGCATTTCATATCCAGCTACATTTACGTGAATTATCACAGGGTCGTTGTGTGACATTCGACTAGGAACGGGGTCCTCGAAAGTGTATCCGAGGCTCATGAATGGCTTCAGTCTCTTCTCCCAATCCTCACCTGAGAGAATGTTCCGGGCGTATTTTTTCCTGGCATTGTTAGAGTCCCTGATCGTCGGCCCTCCAGCTATTGTGTTTATCACCCCGGTTATACGGATCTGTTCATCATGATTTGCTGGGAGATTGTTCTTGTTTTGGCCGCCTCGGTTCTGTTGACGAGGTATCGGGCGAGGTTGTGCCGAATTTTCTAGATTGGTAGCATTTCTTTGGAACTCTGCAGCACCTCGGCTGATGAACTGCTACAGGTGTCCTTCTTGAATGTCCCTCTCGATTTCAACCTTCAGAATGTTGCAGGCCTCGGTATCATGGCCGTGTTGACCATGAAAAGCATAGTACTTTGCCCTGTCTCTTTTTTTTGAGGCTGACACCATTCGAGGAGGTAGTTCTAAAAGGCTCAGATGTTGTATTTGGTACAAAATTTTCCTCCTCGATGTATTGAGAGGTGTGAAGTCAGCATCGAGATGGCTCCCTGTTCGCCGGGGTTGGTTCCCGATATTGTTGCCCAGGTAGACTACCCGATTCGCTAACGGTATGGCTCTGGAATAGCTCAACCTATCAGCGACCCTCAACTTTTTAGAGTATGAGGGGTTCAGAGTTTTCATGACTTTTTCTCTTTGTGTATCGTAAAGTTCTATTTTTGTCCTGTTTGACTCTTCGCTCCCGTATGAACTCCGATACTCTTATCGAGGAGTTCAGAATTGAAGCTCGGCATCCTTTTGGCCAGTTCGGCGTTGAAGGTGCCTGGTTGAATGTCGCTGCAGAAAGCAACCACTAGAATTCTTTCATCAACATTTTTGATTTGGACCACCTCATCATTGAAGCAGTCCACAAATTTATTAAGCGACTCATCGGACCTCTGCCGAATGTTCATGAGGTGTGACGTGTCCTTTTGCACTATTAACTTGCTCCTGAAGTAGCCAAGGAAGGACTTTGCCAAGTCATTGAAAATGGCGATTGAGTTCATCGGCAGCTCCTGGAACCGCTTCTGTGCTGGACCTCGAACAGTGGTGGCAAATAACTTGCAACGGGTCGCGTCACTGTAGCCATAAAGACTGGTGATTGCTACCACGTGCTGAAGGTGATCTGACGGATCAGATTCTCTCTTGTAGCAGTTTAGATCCGGTAGCTTGAATTGGATTGGAAGAGGTTCAATCTTGATTGAGAATGAGAATGGATTTCTATCAATCTCTGCCGTCTAGCAGGAGTATTCAGAAGTAAATTATTTTTCCTCAAAATCTCTTGGATCTTATTTTTGAGGCTCTGCTCCTCGAGCTGTTTTAAAACAGTCGAGAAGGGTCCTCTTGAACCAGATTTTTTCGAGAAATGTGCACCGAGTCTCTCACGTACCGGCAATTTCTTTGATCCGCTCGTCGATGAGTGTGACTCATCAGATTGTTCGTCCGAGCTTGACTTTGTCAATTTATGACGCAGGTCGATTGGGCTTATGGCATCAATCGGCTGTTTCCCAGGCCGTCGGCCGGAGACAAGTGGCTGCTCGGTTGGAGCGCTCAGATGGAGTTTGGCTTTCTCGTTGCTCCACAAACGCTCGAAAAGACTCGAAATGGTCAGCAATGTACTTCAAGACATCATCCTGCTTTTGTTGAGCCTCGGCTGGTATACCTACATTTTCTGGCTCGTCGGTATGCACCACTAGGTGTTGATTGCTCCTCTCTGATTCCTTGCTAGCAGTTCGGTGTGTTTCACGTGTTCTTCATCCTTCTCAAAGCAAAAACAAATAATTCAGATGATTGAGAATTGATTGAAAGAGATGGAAATCTATCGATTCCCATAGACGGCGCCATTTGAAGAAGCTATAAATAGATTCCAGGAAGAGAGAGAAAGTGGAAGAACTGAGTATCAAGAGTATGTTTGATTATCTGAGTTTCGATCATTTTCAGTAGCACCCAAATCCCTTATTTATAGATGTACATGAGGAGGCATGAGGCTATCACTATGCTACTCAACTGAGGCTAAATTACATAATTGTCCTTAATGAGGCTGTCACGTAGCACTTCTACAACAATTTAGGTAAGATACTGTGTGTCACTAATCCACATCATCAAATGATTAGGGAAATCTCTAACTCAATCAAATATACTCAAAGTTTAAGACAGTACTAGCAAATATGGTCGAAAATTTAATATTAAATCTTGAAAACAATTATAGCAAGTATACAAGGATTTAACACCCTGTCACATTTCATATCTGAAATGTTAATTACAAACAGAGTACTAACGTGCTACTAATATATAGAGGGAGTAATAGTGCTTAATGTATTAGGGCAAAAAATACTTTCAATTCTCAAAATTTGGTCTAATGACATTTTTGGTAATTAAAGTTTCACAAAAAAAAAAGCACATCCCTCATATTTTAAATTTCTACTGGATTACAATAACTGGTAAAAAAATAGTATAACTTTTTGTTAAAATTTATGAGAAAGAGTAATTTTTGTTGGTTTAACCAAAAGAAAGTAAATATAGAGGATAATTTTTTAGAATTTAATTAGATCGGGAATTAAATGTTTGTTAGGTTAGAGGTATAGAAATCGAAAAATATTTTATTTTTATATTAATTGTCTTAATAGAGTTGAAACTTAGAAAATGAGGGACGTAATTTGTTTTTTACGAAATTTTGAGGACCAAAAATGTCACTGAACCAAACTTTAAGGAATAAAAGTATTTTTTACATATTGTATTATGTAGAATTAATTAATTTCGTAGGATTGTACTTAAGTTCATTCAATATTTTCATGGTATAATCTTTCAAAGCAATCACTCGGATTAGCAATGTAGGAAAATTTTATAATTCTATCGATGGAACTATCTCGTTGTATTTTAAAAACTTATATAATACAATATTTATGTTTTAAAAACTTATACTGTATAAATTATTAAAGCCAACAAGATAGTTCTCACAATATAATTGTAAAATTTTCTAATATATACTCCTTCTGTCCCATTTTATTAAACCGTCAAACTTGCACATAGTTTAAGAAAAATTGAATTTTGACCCACGAGTAAGATGTTTCTTCCATAATTGTCCTTCAATTAAGATATAAAAATTGTTAGTTGATTTTGGAATTTCAAAATTTGAAATGACTTGTGAAAGTAATTAATGCGGAAACATGAATTAAATGTTATGTCTTGGAACTTGCCTAAAGGGTAAAATGGGTAAAATGACCTTTAAAAATTTGCCATTTTCTTAAGTGACAAATAATTTGGGATAAACAAAAATAGAAAAGAGTGACATATAAGATGGGATGGAGGGAGTAATTTTTTTGATTGCAAATTCCAAACCTAAAAATCTAATGGGTGTTGTTATATGAAAAACTCATGTTTTATCCGTTATTAGGAAAATTTAATGGGTGTTGTTATATAAAAAACTCATATTTTTATCCGTTATTAGGACACGCTCCTAAATTTCTATGTTCTGTTTTAGATCTTGTGTCAATTTTTATCATATCACTTAATAAATTATTAAAATTATCTTATTAAAATTATTTCTTATAATTTTGACGATTATCTTGTATAAATTTCTATCACAATATTTAATCAATTATCAAAATTATTTTATTATAATTATTCGATAAAATTTAATAATTATTAAGTAATCCGATAGAAATTAACACATTTTATAAGACAGAACATGCTTTGCCCTAAAATCTTACGTTTTTGCTCGTTATTAGCAATCGACTAGGATCTTGTTGGCCATCGTTGTTAAATCTACACTTTCTTCCGCAAGTCAGGCCCTTTAAAAGCTCAACAGACAACAGTCTCTCTCTCTCTTAATTTTTACCTTGCCCAAGTCTCCCTCCATCTTTTCCCCTCCCCCTCTCGATAGGGTTTAAGTTAAAACCGTATTCATATTTATGGGATTCGAATCTTTCTTTACATCGTTTCCAATCGGAATCAAGAAACTATTTTTTTGGCTCTAATTTATTCAAGATTAATTTTTTTTTTCTGGGACGGTAAAGGTAAAAAGAGGGGTTAGAATATAATGACGGATAAGTACAATGTTGAAGCAGCCGAACTTCTTGCTAACGAGGCATTGGTATATGGGTTTAATTCTTTTTTTTTTTACTGGGTTTGATTTTTTGTTTTGCTTTCTAAATTTTGTTATTTTGCTGCAGAAGTTGCCAATTTCGGAGGCTGTGCCAATATATGAGCAACTTTTGGCCACTTATCCTACTGCGGTAATGGCTCCAAAAGACTTGAATGTTTCTTAATTTCCATTAACCTGTTCTCTTTTATATTCTTGTTAACATCCAATTACTTGAGCCGCCAGGATGCATAAACGGAGCGAATTGGGATTATGGATAGTGTTTTGGATTTGATTTTCAAGGAACTTAAGAATAGTAAAGTACTTATGAAATTATCTGTTTTGTGTGTGCTTAAGGATTTTAATTGATTTCTACAAGATATTAGAATAAACTCTGAATGGCAGTTGGAAGTTGCCTTTGAAATTCTTTGATGATGTATAGGTTATTCCTAAGAAGTGATAGAATTACTCGTTATAATGTGTGTTTGCCTTTATGACGAGAACTGAGATCAGTAAAACTGCCAGCAACATAGTAAAAGTTTCTTTCTGTGCCCTAAGAGGTTTAGTTTGATATGAGACATCCGTTGGAAGTTTATATGACTGTTTATTGTGAAGACTTTTCATGTAAATGGATTTGACATGAATTTGATTTCTTTTGCACAGTATGTCTCTCAGCACGTGCATCATCAGTATGCTCATATCTGAGTCTGACTTCTACCGGTGAGAGAGATGCTAAGAGATGTTGACTGATATGTGCATTCTTATAGTATATTTTGAAAATTTTGGGTTGATTTGTTATGAGTAAAGAGGTAAGGTTGGGCTTTTATTTTCTTGCATCACTCAAAAGTTATATGCTTATCATGGCTTTAGGCGCCTGTTTATCTAAATTGATTTTTTTGTCTCTCATAATGTCAATAAGTAGTTGACTTGTACACCTGTTTCATTTTTTATGCTATTTTTTCTTCTGTCCAGGCAAAATACTGGAAGCAATATGTTGAGGCACACATGGCTGTAAATAATGATGATGCAATAAAACAGATTTTCAGCCGCTGCTTGTTGAACTGTTTGCATGTTCCTCTTTGGTATATTCTGTGTTCTGCTTTTACCTATATGAGCTAAAGATATAATTTAGAAGCCATATTCCCTCCCCAGTAACTTCACTTTTTATTCTTCTTCCCCTTCCAAAAAGAAAAAGAAAATAAAGGGGAGACAATCTTGAAAAATTTTGAAATAAACAATACCGGAAGTATAGTGGGAAAATAACAACTTCTAGCTAGTTGGGTATTAGCACATAACTAAAAACGAATTGTAGAAAAGCATTTTTTATTACAGATTACAACATGCTTTGCATAACCTATAGCTTTGGTTGTTTACAACATGCTTTGCATAACCTATAGCTTTGGTTGTTTTCCCTCATACCCCCTCTTCATGTTTCTTCTCAAGTTTGCTTCATTATTTTCTCTTGCTGTGTTGATGAGTTATTGCAACTATTTGGCATTGCAGGCGCTGCTACATTCGTTTTATTAGGAAGGTTAATGATAAGAAAGGGGTGGAAGGTCAGGAGGAAACTAGGAAAGCATTTGATTTCATGTTTAACTATGTTGGTATGTCTTTCATTCTTAGCATTGGCTGAGGAAAATCACTTTATCTAGTTTCGTTGCCTCGGAGTTTTACTAATTACACTGTGAGCATTTTATTATTTCTTAAAATTTATGATTTGTTATATCAGTCAGTGGGTTTATAGTTTAGAAATCCTCACCAGAGGCTGGGCACAGGTGTGGTTCCCAAGATGAAGAAGACATACAACTTAGTCTATGACTACTGGTAACTTTGAAAATCAAAGTGTTATATTACTTAATGAGGGATTCTTGAATTGAAAATAAAGATGATTGATTTGGATGAATAGGCTTAAGTTTAAAAGATGTATGTGATTATGAATAAAGAGTTTAAGATATCAGTAGAAAAATAGAGAACCTTATTATAAAGACATAACTAAGGTGTGCATCAAAATGATAAGAACTTGCCTCACAGCTGAAAGTTATAAATGGTTTAAGATCAGGACAAGGAGAATGTGAAAAATTGGAGGAGGAATGGCTTCTTTCTGCTTAAACTGGAATTAGTATCCTTTCTGGTTCCTCAGATGAGGTGTTTTAACATCTCCACTGAAATTACATATTAATGAGTGTTTTTTTTTTCAACATATTTAATTGATCAAATAGAGAAATGCTCAATCAAAGCCATCTGGTATAAGTAACAGGAGCAGACATTGCATCAGGTCCTGTGTGGATGGAGTACATTGCATTCTTAAAGTCCTTGCCGGTTGGAGATTGCTTCCTTATTGATTTGTACAATTTGTGTTAATTCCTCTTCCTTTTATTTTATCAACCTGATAAGGTGATGATGCAGGCTCAAACTTCGCTCGAAGAAACGCAAAGGATGACTGGTGTTAGAAAAGCATATCAAAAAGTTATTGTTACACCTACACATCATATTGAGCAACTTTGGAGGGACTATGAAAATTTTGAAAACTCAGTTAGCCGAACCCTGGTAATTTTTTCGTTCTGAATATTCTAGTGTGGCACGAGAGTATCGTGTTTAGCTATCAATAGACATTTCAATAGTAAAATGAGTTTTTGACGTGGAATTGTAGGCTTTCAGGACATTTTGCATTTGATTTATTTGGTTTGAATAGCTTACAACTTTGAAATCTGATCCATGAGTCCATGACAAACTTTGTCTGGTGTTCAATAACATGTTAACATATGATTGATTAAAAACATTTGGATGTCAAGGCAGTGGCGAAGCCACATTATGTTGGGCAAATTGCCCCCTCTCAAACTCAACTTTGTCAAAATTGTATAATAGCCTTACAGAGTTTCAAAATTTTTTGAATTGTCTTTCACTTGCCCGCCTTTAAATTTCTTAAATTTGCTCTTTTTCCATGCATTGCATCCTTAAAAAGTTAAAATATGTTTAATTGACCCTTTATCACAAAATATTTATGGATATTAAACAAACAAAAGATACTACTTGATCATTTAAAAAAATTATTCATAATACATAATTAACATTATTAAATGTTTATTATATCTTGCTTTTATCATAAATCTTATTAAGTTCTAAGTTATCGAATTTATTTAATTGTATATGTATTAATTATTAATATATTTTTTGCCCTTACTATATACTACAGAAATTTTTCCCCTCCTGACCATGGGTCTTGCTCCGCCCGTGTCAAGAGGAACTAATTCGTTAAATGTGTATGTACAGATAAGATTGTTAGTAAAGTATGACGATGTATTTATGGTAAAGAAACTCATGCAGGGACTGACTTTTCATCTACTATTTGGTGATAAATAAGAGTGATATGTGTAAAACTGGTGGTCATTATTTTGCAGGCAAAAGGATTGTTGTCTGAATATCAGCCAAAATATAACAGTGCAAGAGCTGTTTACAGGGAGCGGAAGAAGTATGCTGATGAAATTGATTGGAATATGCTTGCTGTGCCACCATCTGGTACTTCCAAGGTAATATGTGTCTTATTTTATTCCTTGGTGAGATTATTTGCCTTGTGGTAAAAATCATCTGGCTTTTTCTAGAAAAGCTAAATGTGCATTCCTGGCTCAGTGGCATGCACATTTTACAAGGTTCTTGTTGATTATGGGGAACAGTAAATTAGAAACGCAATCAAAATGGCAAATTCCATGATGGAGCGCCTGTTCTACAAACTAAGTAGCCTAAATAGCTTAACTATACTAACAGGAATCTTACAAAATATCATGCATGAATGTCTGCATGAACATCTGCTTCCACATATCTTTCAAAATCGTGCATGAACAAGGTTTGGGATTGTTTGTTCTGAAACTGAATTACAAAATTGTGAGTGCCTGCTAGAATGTAATTGTGTATCTTGCTTTTGCAGGAAGAAGTGCAGTGGATGGCATGGAAAAGGTTCTTAGCCTTTGAAAAGTAAGCAACCGGATATTCTACATTTCACATGTCTCTTATGTTGAACAAATTATCTATAGACTAATCAATGTAGTTTAATATTTTTAAATTGATTTGTTGGAAACTACAATGCTTTCATAGATTGAATCTGGAGCACCATAGTTAGGACATTTGATCATTATTGGGTTTTTAAATGAAAATTTCATGTTAACTCTATCTTGTTTGATTCTGTTTTCTTTTGTTTCAGAGGAAATCCCCAGAGGATAGATAGTGCTTCTGCAAATAAACGTATGGCATTTACATATGAACAGGTAATGAAAAAATAATTTTGGCCTAACTCTGCTCTGAGCTTCCTAGTTTGGATGCTGTGCCTTATACCTCAATTGGCATCCTAAGATTCTGGTTTCTGTATAAAATACATATACTTCTTGGTCCTTCAAAGGAAAGCTCAATGCTATGGTTTGAAATTTCTTTCTTAGGTTAAAAAGCTACATGTGTGGGTGATTACAGTTCTCCTGAACATTTGTGTTCTCTTTTATTGTTTATAATCTTATCTTACGTGTGTGCTGAATCTGTGTTATGTTTATATGTTTTTTTGAGTTAAATGTCTTGCTTGCTGTTGTATCTGCGGTTATGAATGCTTCTTAAAATTTATTCTCTTTTCTTTTCCTTTGTTTTTACTGTCAAGAAGATTGCTAATAATTGTATTCTTCTGCTAGTGCCTCATGTATTTATACCATTATCCTGACATATGGTATGATTATGCCACATGGCATGCAAAAAGTGGCTCAATAGACTCTGCAATCAAAGTTTTCCAGCGAGCTCTGAAGGCTCTATGACCTGGTATTACTTCTTCTCATTCTATTGATCTTCAGCTGCCAAAGCCTTTATTCTTGTTGTCCTATTCATGTTTATTCTAGAGGAACTTACTGTATTTCAATATTTGTGTAATAATGTATAATTCATGGCTCCAGAATAGGTCTTCCTACTGTGGGTGGTTGACCTTGCCCTTTTATCTTTCTTCAGCTATTTCTTGTACTTCTCAAACATGATTTTCACTTTCATGTACAGATTCAGAAATGCTAAAATATGCTTATGCTGAGTTGGAAGAATCCCGTGGATCAGTGCAGGTTTGTTCAATCTTTCATATGCTTTCTTTTACATGAGCATAGGCTATTCTTGTTTTTAATGCAATTTATTTGGTGTAGGCGGCAAAGAAAGTATACGAAGGTCTCCTGGGTGATGATGGCAATGCTACAGCACTTTCACATATACAAGTATGGGGGCCTTCAATTCTTTCTGTATCTACTTGATATATAACATAAACTAATTGATTAGATGAGTGTCATAAAGAATTGGAATTTCTCTGCCTGTGTGGTATAGTGAGTGTTTGAAAAGAGCTTATTGTTTGTTTCTGTTAGAGGTGCATTCTGTGTATTTTGCTATGTACATATACCTGCTAATTTGCAGTGGAGTGACAGTTGCTACTGGGAATTTTCCCAAGTATTACTCCAGCTCGGTTGTGATTCAAGATTGCATGTGGATTAATTTAGGATCCATATGCCGTCATGGATATTTTGTGGTTTTTGTCTTCAGTAATAGCAACAGAGAAAAATGTCCTGCCACTCTCTTATAATTGCTCTGGTACTTGTCACCAGGGTGATGCTCACCATCTATGGTGGCCATGCACGCAACTGCTGTTTATGAGGTTATCGTTGAGTAACTGAATTGTGTAGTTGCATTTACATGCTGCAGTGTAAAGTGCATAGACTGAAGCCTTCAATCACATTAAGTTTCTAGACATTCACAATAAGTATAGTGCTTGTACGAAGACTTCGGGCGCTTGTCCTGGAAGCCCCAACTTTGGGGTTTTTCTTTTAAATTTCTTTCAAAAAAGTCAGTCTAGACACATATGGAAGTAAGCTTTCCTCTTGTGCTTCAGCCTGTCTCATTTGTTGCTTTATTTGATAGTAGGAAGTTATTTCATGTTCAATACAGTGAACGCTACATCCTTCAGTTTAATTAAGAGGTAGCTTATTTGTCCTCCTCCTTTCTGAATTGGATGGAAAGTAGGTTTACCTATCTGTACTTGAACTAGTTTTATTACCAGTAATAACTGATTATACTTGTCTATGGTGTATAGTTGTTTTAGTACTGTTGTTTGAATTGAAAAAGAGTTACAGAAAAAAGCATATGGTACTCTATCTATTAACTCAGAACTTAATGGGAGATTTAGTCATTTACTTCCTAATATGTTAGGATGTCTCGCATTGCAGTTCATCCGCTTTATAAGAAGGACGGAAGGAGTAGAAGCCGCTCGTAAATACTTTATGGATGCACGGATGCTAATCTCCTAATTGCACTTACCATGTATATGTTGCTTATGCAATGATGGCATTTTGTCTTGACAAGGATGCAAAGGTGATGGGTAATGTTGTATAGTGGGTTGGATATTGTTTGCTATTCTATGTTATTCAACTCTATTGGTCTTGATGAAGGGGTCTATGTCTTAGAGGATCCAATAGTGAGCGGAAAGCATGACTAAATCTTCTTGTAATGAACATATCAATTAGATTGTTGAGTCCAAAATGTGTTCCTATAATAAAGTCTCCTGTCTATATCTTAATCTAATAGTGAGCGGAAAGCATGACTAAATCTTCTTGTAAGGAACATATCAATTAGATTGTTGAGTCCAAAATGTGTTCCAATAATAAAGCCTCCTTTCTAAACGATCTTTGTTTCCCTGCTGTCACATGAAACCTAAAAACAAGAAGAATCTAAATTTCTTGCCCCACATCTTTTCATATCCTTTTTGTGGATGCATCATCTGGTACTAGAATAAGATTTGTAGTGTTTATATGTCAGAAGCTTCGTCTATATTATGGGGTTTTGACCATTTCATCCTATTTTACATTTTAGGTCAAATACAAAATATTTTGTAAAGTAATAAGACAGGAAGTCAGTCTTTTAACCACTTGTCTGGAATTATTTCTCCGCACACAGTCCTCCTGTATTTAAGTAGTTTGATTTTTCATATTTGAAACCTACTTAGCATATTGGTGGGTGGGGGAGGGATTTAGTATCTAGACGCAAATTTATGGCTCTTATATATTCAAGAAAATGATTTGTGCCTAGGACTGTTAACTTATACCTGAAAAGATAGGAAGAACACTAAAAAATTTTACTATAAAATTTTTCTGTATTTTCACTTCTTAATCAATTGGTTCTAAAGTACAGAAAAGAAAAGAAAGGAAAATTATTTGCATAAAAAAGATAAACAGGAAAATTACTTGCATAAAAAGGCAAACAGGAAAAAAAAAAAAGAAGTTTTAACCAAGTGATTAGGACTTCTTTGAAATATGTTTATGAAACTTAGGACTAGCTGTTGACAGTCTATAGAGGTAAAAACTTTCACAGGCCTTGACAGTCTATAGAGGTAAAAAATTTCACAGGCCTTGACAAACTATAGAAATCCAAATCAGGACTGTCTAAGATTTATTTATTTTAAGCTTATCCATGACAATGTGGAAAAACAATCTGAACTTTTAAGTGCGTGTAGCAAAGATTAACATACTCCATGAATGTTTTATAAGGAATATCTGATAGTATCTTATGTTGCTGCATGTTATTGCAGTTTGCGCACAATGTTTTTGAGGTAGGGCTGAAACGATTCATGCATGAGCCTTCGTATATCCTTGAGTGAGTCTCCTTACTTCTAAACTAGAGTTGTATGTGAGTATGATTAGTGATGGTGGTCATGAACTTGTTCTGTTTTTACAAGCATTCAACAATCTCAGTCACAGACTCAATATCAGCACCAAATGTAGAAATTCTTAATTCTATCATATGGCACAATTTTACTGAGTCATTAGACAGTTTTTATATCGTTCATGTTAATAAATTTTAGAATATTGTGATTGGATAAGGGAAGAAAAATAAGATAAGAGAAAAGGAAACAGAATCATACAAACTGTAGACTATGAAGCTATTATTTTAGGCATGCAAAACCATTGATACACATAGCAATTATAATCTCCTGACATGATGTTGCAGATATGCAGATTTTCTATCTCGCTTGAATGATGACAGAAATATCCGGGCTTTGTTTGAACGAGCATTAAGCTCACTCCCACCTGAGGAATCAGTTGAGGTAGATACATGGCTTTTATATACACAGAGACACAAAAATTTGTTTTTGTATGTGCCAGTTGTGAATCAAAAAATATTTCTCATTGATAAAACCCTCACTTCTGCGACATATTAATTTTGATGTGTGCTTGGCAGCATCTGACGTAAATTCTCATTCAAGAGCCAACCTCTGGAAATTCATAGATGTCTAACATATTAACGTCTCTAGGAGAACCTTAGCATCTCTTCTTTTTATATTACATTGGCTTCAAATGGTTTCTTTAGAAATATGACAGCTATACCCATGCATTGATGTCAACATCAATATAACTTTATGGCACATCAAATGATTTAACTTTCAATCCATAAACTGCAAGCAACTCTGAGAACATTTTTGTTTTTTGTTTTTTAAGTAGCAACTCTGAGAACTTGTTTCTTGGTTGTTAATTACTGTCAGTTGGATGATAAAATGTCTATACATCTTCTGTAGTTAGGTTTTCATCTCTAAGATTTCTACTTTTCAAATGCCTAATGGTTTCTTTCAGTTGGCCATGAGTTGGATTCTGCTAACTATTGAATCAGTTTAGTAAATACGTTCTTTCTACTATTATGGAAATATCATTCTAATAATAACGTGGGAATGTTATTTTTAGTCCTTGAAGATGGCAAACTGCATCTATATTTTGATTTCAAATCTTTTTTCTTAATAGTACTAGTCGCTGAGCAGAAACCATGAATGTAGTAAGCGAAGTCAAATATCTTAGTTGCGTTTTTTTTTTGTGGTGGCCGGGGAAGGGGGGGGGGGGATTTTGTGCACATTTACTTTATTGCTTTGACTAGAGAAGTGAAACTTTATATGTTGACTGCATAATGTGTACCTTGCTTATAATCACCGTAGTACAAACATACTCTCTTTTTGTAGATTTGGAAAAGATTTACTCAATTTGAACAAACATATGGAGATCTTGCAAGCATGTTGAAGGTACTTCTCATTCATTCCGCCTTGACTTTATCTATTGCTGTAACTGAATATACATTTGTATACATCTGAGGTCCCTGAATCAGGTTGAACAACGAAGGAAAGAGGCTCTTTCTAGAACTGGTGATGAGGGAGAATCTGCATTAGAGAGTTCATTGCAAGATGTTGTATCACGATATAGTTTCATGGACCTGTGGCCTTGCTCTTCCAAAGATCTGGATCATTTAACGAGGCAAGAGGTAGATCGTGTCCAATCTATTCCCTGTGTATTTATTTATTGTCTGTACGCTTCTTGGACTGTGGTACAGGGAGAGATAATATGTATATATGTTTAGTATAAATATCTGAACTCTTTGAATTACCTTCTAAATTGTTTAGCTCTAATTATACTCCTCCATGTGTTTTAGTGGCTTTCAAAGAACTTCGGTAAGAAGATTGAGAAACCAGCTTTGGCAAATGGAGTAGGTTCTGCAGGTAATTGTATGTTTTTGACATGCTGGTCTACTATCTGGCTACCATAATTTGTTTTCTTAGTAACCTTATTTCTTTAGGTTCAGATAAGAGTTCTTCAGGAGTTCCTACCAGTTCAAATTCTGTAAAAGTTGTTTACCCAGATACGTCAAGGATGGTGATTTATGATCCAAGGCAAAAGATTGGTATGCAAGATTTGCTGGTTATTTTCCTATGTGATAGGTGGATGCTTATACTTGGCTGAAAAGATAGAAGGGGTAGATTGTTAGTTCTTGGGCCTGACTTTAATTTGCTTGCAACAGAATTGGAGCTCATAGACAGTGAAATGACAAAAAAAACTTTTTAAGAGTTATAGAAGGAATTCAAATATTATGGATCTATGAGGAATATGGAATTGAGTAACTTTTCAATTTTTGTGAATGATTTCTAAGACACTTCTTTAAAATACACTATTAGACACTCTGAGCTTTTCCAATTAGTTTTTGCCTAAGTAACCAAATAAAAATGTTTCCGAATTTCTCATTTTCCAAATTTGGTTTATACTGAAATGCAAATTACATTTGTAATCTTCAAAATGCGCAACTTTCTCAATTTTACTTGGGCTTTTTCTTTTCTTAATTTATTTATGGAGGAAGCTTGGAAACATTTGAGGTTATTTTGTCACATAAAATTAAAATGCATTACTGAAGAGATCATGGAACTTGTTGTTTTAGTCCCTTTCATACATCAAGAGCATGAATATACTTTCAGTTTTGTGCACCCAACTAATACAGTTTGTGCTTTGATGCATTTATGATCTAATGTGCTTTAGTTTCTACTTAGTATATTTTATCTGGATTGTTGACTAAAAGTATAGGAAGATTGGTAGAACTAACATCATGTTAAAGTGGTTTAAAGTTTCTGCTATAATTTTCTGAAACTAGAATTTGATGTTTCTAGTTATCTTTGCAGTATTCAGATTTCAATTACAGTTATGAAGTTTCTCTAATCAGTGTCATGATTGGTATGCTGAACTTTTTTTCAGGTCTCACAACTCCTGTCCAGCCTGGTGTTCCAATCATTTTTCCCCCTTCTAGTGGCACATTAGCTGGTGCTGGAGCACCTAATGTACTCAACGATATCTTGAAAACCTTACCTCCTGCATTGGCATCATTTGTAGCAAATCTTCCAGCTGTTGAAGGTAATCTGTCAAAGTTCTATATCCTTTCATTCGTTTTATTTATTTATTTTTTTATTTTAGTGCGATCTATGTTCATGTCCTGTTACTTTTATCTGGTTTCCCATTTATGTGCATTACTGATGCTTTATCAGGATTAGGTCGTTGACTATTGCTTATTTCTTTCTATTCAAAAGTCAACTTTCTTGTTTGTTGATGTTGCCTGTTTTCTGATGAATTTTTCCTGTTGTGTGTTTGAACATTAGAAATTTGGAGTTCGAGGTTGAAATTTGTATAGGAAATGAAATTTGTGCTTTGATCATCAGTAGTTTAATGATGATATTAGCTGGCAGAAGTGGCAAAACAATAAGTTTGTGCCATTCCAAACATGAAATTATAAGTTCAAGCATCAAGGCACAGAACAGGTTTTTTTGCATGGGGTTGGACCAAGTATATTTGACATTTTTGAATTTGAAAGTGGTTGAAAGTTGAAACCACCTTAAATGCTGGGATATCCTGTGTGAATTTTCCTATTCGTAATTTTCTCAACTTCTTTACTACTTATTTGTAAGTTTCTGTAGATTTTTAGTGGTACTTGAGGCTCACACCTCTTGATCTTTGGAAGTTTTGCGTAGTAGTAAAGGTTGCAACTCAAGTTCAACATGTCTCTTCATATGTGTGAGTTTACCTGTCCTCTGTAAAAGCTAATTAAATTTCTTGAGGATATCTATGCCTGTGGGAAAAAAATGAGATGTCATGCTAAAGCCTAAACTCTGTTCTGCTGGGCTCATTAATTGGAAAATCATTCTTTGAGTATACTTATAAAAAACAAAAAACACAATACAAACCAAGCCTTATTCTTTGAATATACTTGTAGTTGTGATAATTAGTGTTAGGCACACCATTCTGATCATGCATCAATTGTCATTCTCTGCTACTTCGTCGAATAAAATTTTCCACTGTTCTTGCTAAGTTTTTGTTTGGGTGGGGCAAATGGTAGGTCCATCTCCTGATGTTGATTTTGTGCTGTCAATATGTCTGCAAAGCAACATACCACTAATGCCTGGGAGATCAGCAAATAATACTCAAATGCAGGCTGGTCCTGCTCCAAGCACGAGTGACCTCTCTGGTTCAACGAAATTCAAGCCTACAAGAGAGAGACATGCTGGAAAGAGGACAGGATGTAGACAGTATGTTAACATGCGTTGTATTTTACTTGTGTATTTACTACATGTATATGTAAATAAAAATAGTTTAGGAGATTTCTCCATTCTTATTGCCTAGGGGAGTGCGATTAACAAATTGCTAAATTAAGATTTGAAAGGATAAAGATAGAATGTATTTGTGTATGAATGACTTGTCTAACTCAAACTGGTAAGTAGACAGAATAATGGATAATGCATCTGTTGATGGAGGATACATGTCGTGGTAGTCATCAAATTACCCAACTCTGGTTTCACTTTTCAGTGATTTTGCCTACGTGTATTAACTCTACAAAGTGATTATCTAATGTTTTTTCATAATTGATTGACAGGGCAAGATGATGATGATAGCACAACAGTTCAAAGCCAACCTCTTCCAAGAGATGTTTTCAAGATACGACAAATGCAAAAGGCTCGTGGTACCGGTTCACAGACTGGATCAGTATCTTATGGGAGTGCATTTTCTGGGGAGATGTCTTAGGAAGCACTGGTTGATGTGCTTTGTTTTCTGTTTTCACTTGCTTCTGTACATAACAAAAAACCTATTGTAACATTTTGTATTATGTGAAGTGTAACATAGCCAATTTTGAGAGATATAGGAGGGCACAGATGCCCAAGTTATTTCACGGCGTAAAATAAGACATCTGGACCCAACTGACTTTTACATGAGCAAGCAGTCAAATAAATGACGTGATCATTTTTTATGGTGCCAGTATGTTCTATTTTGTTTCTCTTTGTCTTATTTTCCGAATTGATTCAAGTTCTGAATTGATCAGATCCTATGTTTAGAAGTAAAGATTTGCCCCCAGATTCCGACCAGTTCTTCTAACAAATTAGTCCAATGGATCCCGAAAATTAACTAGAATTTACTAAGTTTTAGATACTTAAGAACCAAACAACAGCAACCTAAAAACAGAACTAACAAGGATAAGTCAAGTTGTGAACATGATACTAGAAGTTCTACAATTCTGGACTTTGTCAATCAACAAAATTTCTGTTCCACAAAAATTAACTACGGTAAAACTTGAGAAATACAAAATTGAAGCCCAAAGTTCTAGGGGTTGTAGTGGTGGCAATATTGATGAGCCTTGGAGTTGACAGGGAACAACTTTGCACAGGCTCGAGTGTCCATCAAAGAACTAAATTGTAAAAGCTGATCATTTGCCATATCAGCAGCAAACGCTTTTGAAGATCCTCCATCCGATACCAATCACAAAATTGTCCTGTGTCTGCCGTTGCTTCACCAACACAAGTTTCACCAAAAGCACAATCCAATGCTTGAGCCAAAACCTAAAAACTCTCCTGTTTTTCAGTTGATAGACTGAAGGATCCTGCCTCCAAATGCTTGAGTATAGTTTGTAAAGCAAAGAAACTGCACCAGAAGATTATTCCAACGATAGCAACAGTAACATCGCATACAATTCAAAGAACACCTAGAAACCAATATTAAGAAAACAATAAAGAAACACAAAAAAGTTCAGATTGACAGGGGGTTTGCTCTATGATATTTAACAAATACTCAGAAGGACTAACATCTATACCTGTCAAATTTCTTTTCATGAATATCAGAGGGTTTGTTCTGTACTCCCAGCCATGGACTCAGCTACTGTGGTTTCTGATGACTTCTGTGGTCTTCTATACCACATAAATGCAAACCACAGAGTCCTAAATAATGCACCATTCACAAAATGTGGAATTAGAAGACGTCCCCAGTATGGATAGTATGGACCCGGCAACTTGATCAATGTGAAAAAAATAGCAATGGCAATGAGATGCCAGGGGACTTCTGCATTCTGAAAATCCATTCAAAAAATTGTCACAAATCTAGTGAAAATTCACTTTCCTTTGTATCCTAGTTTACAAGGAAACACATCAATCAAGGAAGACAAAAACATCTGCCTAAATGTAAAATAGAAAAAAGAAGGAATTGATATACTAAGAAACTTGTTTATGTTCAGTCATTTTGGCATCTTCTCTTCTCCAATCAATAGGGGACAAACTCCACAATGGTATGCTAATCCAGTCATTCGCTATTGTGATTGAAAAATCCATTCATTGTAAAATAGTTTAGGTTCTGCTTATATTAAGAGGTTCCATTAGTTCAATTTTTGTGTTCTTTTTGGGTTGAAATTAGTTCATTTTTCTGTTGACATAATGAAAAAAAACATTCAAATGGTCTGGAAATCCAAGATGTTCCTCACACACCAAAGAGACACAACCCCCTGTATCCCGCAACCTTGCGGTGTGAAGGTGTTAGTTGTTGGGACTTGGGACATGACAAGAAAAACACAATAAACATCCTTATCCCATTATATTAATATATTAAAGGCTGCATCCAAAAGAATTACCTTAAGAGATGGAGATGTTTCCAGAGCAGCTGTTCTCAAGACTCCAGCAACAGCAGCACCAAGAAGAAATGGAAGTGGGGTGAAATACAGCTTCCTCTCATGAGCACAGTAGGACATCTCGCTAATGCAAGAAATAGCAAATACAGGTATAGACATTAAGTATTTGATAACTGCTAAGACAATGTCAAGAATGAGCTGAATGAAATTGTCAAACGCTCTACTCCAAGGGAAACTTTTGACAGGCTGAGGAGAACTATCCCAGAGTTGTTTAGCCTTGTCAATTACATGGTCCAATTTCAGCTTCCCAGATTCATCCGACTGTCCTGCAGTCATATTCATCGCACACAATACTTGGGGCAGGGCAATTTTACACACTCCCATTGGTTTGAAAGCTAAAATGTAGTTTTGCATCTTTCTACATGACAAAAATTCCTGCAAGAAACGAAAAAACTTTATGACTCAAAACTAGTATATCACAGTGAAAAGTGACATATATATTTTAAATACAGTACATTACAAATAGGAATATGACAGACAAGAAGAAACTGTAATTAGGTCGCTATGACACCTCCCTGTTAAGTTCCACCAGAGCTTCTTTAATTCAAGTTAATATTGTACTAATAATTGAAGAATTGAATCACAGGGTTCAAGGAGAAAGCAATTAACAAGCTCCATACAAAACAGCAACATAGACAGAAGTGGGCCGTCATCTTATACATATTGCACCACCAAGTCAAAATAATGAAATTTTTTTTTTCCCAATGTAAAAGGAATACACATCAAGTTTGTCAGCCTAGAAGATAATAGAGCAAGTGCAAAGACACCAAGGACAGTGGCATTTTGATGCAATCTCTTGCCATTCCTTCAGATAATGCAATAAATTTTGGATAGATTCAACTTGAACACCAAAAGCTGATATCATTTTAGTTCACCAAGTCTTTTTTAACCAACTCGAATACACACGCATCTGTTACTAATCACAAAGCTTGCTGCTGACACTATTGCATACGATAAATAACCTCTCTCTCTCAGAACTGGAGTCTCACTTCCCCCCAAAGTGAAATGACACTCTATTAGTCACTTTTGCGGATCCCTTCATTTAGTATTTAATAGAGGAATTACAATATGCAATCAATGACCTAGGAATTAATCAATTGACAAATTTCCACTTAGTTTGCTACCCGAGATTCACATTTATGAAATAAATTAGTTGGCATCGTTAGCAATCATTATTTACTTCTCTGTAAACCTTAGTTTTACCTCCCTCCATCAAAAAGACTTCACCTTTACAAATGAAAAAGGAACAACCTCAGAAATTTTTATAGGTGTCTATCAACTTTTTTCTTAAAACCAATAAAAACAAATGATTTCAATACATCTAAAGCTTCTAAATTCATAATAATTAAAATTTTAGATTCTTCATATACATCTCTAATCAAGAATTAATCAGGCCTCAGTTATACAGGAACCCAGTTCAATAAATGATACCACTCAACAGTCTAACATGAGAAACCAAAAAGATAAAGAATTTACAAAACCCATTTTCTTTTTTATAAAATTTCTCATCAAAATCCATTTATCCTGCACTGAATACAGAACGACAAGTAACTTAGGAAGGGAAATACCTTTGAGAACGAAGCATTGGCAGCAGGAGGGCGAGGAGGATTGAGTTTGAGAGCCAATCTTCAGAAGAATTACACACACAAACACACAGTACTCGGTACCTCGGTGGTTGTAGAAAAGTAAGATATTCCGGAGAAAACGTCGTGCATCGATTTTGTAGTTCGAGAAGGATAAGGTGGTGTCGTTGTATTAGCGACGCTTTCCAACATAAGAAGAAACAAAAGTCGGTATATCAATTGAACGCTTTTGATTTCAACTGACAAATGGGCCGTATGCTCTAAATATATTTTTTTGGGCCGTATAGGGTCAATGCATATGTTTTTGAGATGGGCTCTATGGGTTGGAGCCATTTTCTGTTGGCCAGCAACTCTCCAATAAATACTTACATAGATTAAGATATTTGCGACATGATAAAAATAAACTTGTAAATTTCATACAAATTCTACTATAGAACCTATATTAGGACTCACAAGTTTGTTTATCAATGATTGATTGAGATGCAAATATGTTTGGCTCTGAAACATCACTTTAAAAAAAAATGTAGATATGCCTGGGGATTAATACTCATAAAATGTGTAATTTTTCAACTAGAATATTAAAAAAGCTAGTTATGTGCACAAATTTTAGATTCATTGAGATATCACATTAAAGTAGTTCTAATTCACTCACAAAATTTAACAGCTCATGCTATATCAGAACATGAAAGCAATTATGCCTTTTAATTTGAGGACTGAACGAATACAAGATTACAATATTATTCCTCATCAGGATCAACTGAGAGAAAAAATTTCAAGGAAATAGAGGCATATAGAGGAGCCCAGTGTTCTCTGGAATTCCCATCATCAAGTTGAGATTCTGCAGAGCCTGACCAGAAGCTCCCTTCACAAGGTTGTCAATCTGCAACGAAGCATTTGAATAGTAAACCAACAAATAGTAAATGCAGTGGTTGGCTTCTGGTAACAGTATCAGCAATGAATGAGCCAACAAAATCGTGCAGTAGAGACAAATGAAACATACTTACCACTGATATAATTATTGCACGTCCAGGAATTCGGTCTGGAAAAAGGGATTAGGCATTCACGAGGCAGTAATTGGATCCTCGCACATGTCGGGTATGAGGAACTTCATTGTTCTTCAGCAGAATCACAAACTCTTCATCCTGGATATGGCCATAGTGGGAATGGATGGTTTATAAATCCAACTGTTTCTTTATACTAAAAAGAAAGGAAGAAAAGGGCAAAGAGAGATTTTTGCAGAAAGAACAACAGACATTATTTGTGTATGTATTAATGAGGACAAGGAAATTTAATAATCTCTACATTCCATAAGATAATCTTAGCCCGTAGCCAAACCACCAATGAACTATATGTGATAAGTTAATTCCCTCAGACTTTATGGTTGGCTCTATGCATTGTATTTGCTCGAATATGTTCATAGAGCATCTTGTAAAGCATAATGCTTAACTTTGTCAACAGAAAATTGAAAGTCAGTTCACCCCTATTGCAATTCACAATGTCAGTATGTGTATTTTTTTTTTTTTTTTAACTTTTAATTTTTAGGTATGTTGGTGGTGTTACTAAATACAGAGGGAACTTCCTTGTCCTGACCTATAAAACAACTTTAAGAGCAATAGACAGGTAATCAATTGCTGTGTGAGGAATTCCAGGACATACCTCATAGAAGCTCTTCAAATGCTGATACAAATCCTCAGTTGATACTCCAGAAGCCATTTCCACATATATGGTCGATTGCATACCTCGGCTCTAAATGATGCACCGGTTAGTGCTAAAAGACAGTAGTTAATGGAAAAGGTTGGCAGGTAAAAAGGAATGTATGAATCTAAATTGTTACCATTGGCATTAAGTGAGGAGTGAAACTGACAGTCACTTTTGAGTTTGAGGCATCTGATAATCCTTGTTCAATTTCTGGCACTGGGAATCACATGGGAACTATATTAGTGCTTCTGAAATTGAGGCATAACAACATTTTACTCACCACAGTGTTTAATCAAATAAATGTGCATTCCTACCTGAAACCTTCCTGCTGATGACATGTAAAAAAGACCCCTCACCCCACAAACGGTGCATTGCATGGGGGAGGAGAGTATAGACTACTTGTAATGATATATGAAATCAACTCCCAAAATCCATTGCTGTGACTCTAAAACTAGAAAAATACTGGGATAACGCTCATCAAGTGTTCCTTTTACTGAATTCTCTGTATCTGTCCATTATGTCCATGAAACTAGGAAGTACTCCTGAAGCATTCATCTGTCACTAACAAAATTGTTCCACAATGCAAACTATAAATGATTGCTCACCATGACGATGCCTGGTGATGCCATAAGAATGTATCCCTTCAGCTATTTCAGTGTACAAATTTGCTTCCTTTGCACCACGCCCTACATGGCATGCCAAGCATCGGAATTTGATCAATAAGTAGCACAATGATACATTCATAAGGAAAGTCAGTGAAAATAGTTCAAACCAGCTCCACTAACACCAGATTTTGAGTCAATAATAATATTTCCAACTTCAATGAGACTTGCCTGCAATAATTTAACAATACAATAAGTAGGAAAGCTTACAAATAAACAAACGACAGGTGAAAGGAAAGTTGTTTATATGCACTCTGAACTAATGCATTTAAGTGGGAAACCTTCTTCAAGACTACTTAAGCCTAAGCAGGAAATACTCTGCCTATAGCCAAAAAATTTTTAACACTAAGAGAATCTAGATCAGAGGACAGAAAAAATGTCAACACAAGTACTGCTAGGAAGTCCCCATCAAAGCTGAATGCAAGCATACGATGCAGTACAATGTCCTGCGCAACAAACCAACCTTTAACAACGGAATAAGAGGAAGCTGAATAGAAGTTGGGTAGCATCCAGGATTAGCAACTAGACGTGCAGCTTGAATTTCTTTTCTAGAAATCTCAGTCAAACCATATACAGCTTCTTTCTGCATCCAGGCAAAACAGGAGAAGTTTTTGACATGAATACTTGCTTACTTCGACAACCAATATGTAATTACATTATGACAGAGTTACAGTCAGAAAAATAACAAATGGAACTTGACTAAGAGATCAAATGCTGTATAAAACAAATATTCATCAAGTATTCTGTACAAGCTCCATGAAGTGTAACAAATGTCATCAAATACACACAGTTCTCTTAGAAGTTGTCATTGAAAGAAGAAAAACCCAACCTGCAAATCTGGTGCTCTATGAGGCTGACCATACCATTCCTCGTAATCACCAATATCTCGTAGCCTGAAGTCCTGCATAATTATCATGCATGAATCTGATATTGGATGCAACTAACCAGCGGAATTGCGGAAATGTTGCAAAGTCATGAGATAGCGCATACCGCAGAGAGATCAACAACTTTTAAGCTGTTTGGAAGACCTTTAATGATTTCCTGCCAAAAAAGATTACAACCAAACATGGATACCACAGCAGGATTAATAAATAAAATGTAGTCAACATTAGGTCTGATTTTGTAAGACGGTATGAAACCTGAGTGGTTCCATGAGGCAAGCAACAAAATACAGCATCCACAGCGGAAAAGTCAGCATCTTTGACAGCAACCATATCTGGCAAATTGCTACAAGAAATAATTGATATATTTTTTACTAACTCAAGTTTTGTCATGTAAAGGGTATAATTCACAGATAAATAACCTATATTGAACATAAGAAAATATTTTAATCAGGAGAATATAACGATTCATACTTGTGTGGCCAAATGAGGAAATACGGACCCAATTGATTGACCAGCTTTCCTGTCCGCAGTCATCAAAGTAATTTCGAAGTATGGATGATTTGCAAGGAGTCTGACAATCTGCCAAATGAGAAAGAAAATACATAATTCATCTGCAACAATCAATTAAATGAGAAAAGCAAGCATAGAAAGTTATATCACAATAATGAAAACAGGAAAAATGTCCAGATCCAGCAATATTATGAAGGAGATAAAATACAACATTAAATATTCCAAACAGCCAGCTATGCTGAAGCGTAAATTTGAAGTACGTGATACACAGATGCCACACACAGATAAAGAATATTTTCAACCCCAAATAGAGGCTTCATCTTCTGTGTCAGGATGTAGAAGTTCAAGATCTCAGCAAACATAAGATCCAACAAGGCTACGAACAGAAAAATTTTCAGTCTCCGAATTAATGTCTCTCAAGTTCACTTGATCATTTCTGGGTTATTCCACTATTTGCGCTTAATAATAGATCTGTCTTTTACTTCAATGACAATAGTGAAGAGGGAAAAAGCTTCAACAATTCGCATCTATGTCATTACATGTTCTTCTCAAGTTATCTCATCCAGGAGCTCTCTGTAATTAAGACAATTCCAAACCAGCAACACTTCACTATTGATTACAACATCAGCAATTAAGCTAAGAGAGAGAAAGCTAGTTCCAAAGAGGTAACCATTCCATATACTTGGATGGCACGAATGATCCAGTGTTCTCAGATTCTGATATCAGCTAACAAGTAAAGCAACTTTTTGTTACTAAGATCACATATTAAAAAGCAACATTCCTGTTCAGAAAGTATGGGTTGACTAACCTTGATCATCCTCATCTCCTAACAAACACCCTTTCCTTCTAAAGACACGAACACTACAAAAAGTTCTTGTTGTCTAGGAAATTTAACATTTCCTCCCTTATAAAAATTGGAGCAGTATATTTCAAAGAGAACCACAAAAAGTCCATGCCAGTTCAACTACAACCAAGAAATCCTTCATAAGTTTAGTACTAGAAATTTCTTGCTACACAGAAGCTATTACCATAATCTAATACAGCATTCCAAATTCTCACGTCATAAAACCTCAATACTTTCAAACTAACACATGGGTTCTCTTTAACTAATACTAAAAGCCTTTTGAGAAAGAAACACAGCCAATGCTGACCCTAAACAAGAAATGATTCATTTTCTCCCAAAATTGAAAACCCAGAAAAATAATTATAAAAAAAAAGAGAAGAGTTTCATATAGATTTTTCCAGACCTCAGAACCAGTATAACCACTAGCTCCAAGCACCCCAATCCAGAACTTTTCTGACTTGTTGTGAGCTTTACTTTCAGCAAACTGCAAGCTTTTACGTGGAGGTGACGAAGCCACTGAACCTCTAATACAAAGATTTCTAACCTTCGAACTCTTTCTTTCATTCTGCAAACATCATTATTCTCCAATTAACTAATATAATAATGATTACAACTTTTAAAACATATTAAAAAAAACAAACCTGATGCTTTGAAAAGCAACCTCGATCGAAACAATAACTAGTAGAACTGAAAGAACCCAAAGAACTCATCTTTTTCTTCTATATATTGATGGGATTTCTATCCACTTGGGAAAAAAATTCAAAGATCAACAAAGGGTTGGAAAAGATAGCTTCAAATGTAGCTGAGAAAAAAAACAAATGTGAAAGCATAAAATACCCAGGCCGCCAAGGACAGAACCTAATCAAATCTGTGTTTAACCCAATTTTACTTGCACTTGCACCTTTTTTTTTTTTATTTTTATATATATATTTTTTTTTAAGGGGAACCTCTAGGACCTTATATTACGCATTTGTATTTATTTAGTCCCTTATTTTTAAAATGATAATTTTTAGTCCTTTATATTACATATTTGTATTTATTTATTCATTCACTTTTAAAATGATGATTTTTAGTCCTTAACAAATGTAAAATGTTAAATTTTGGTTCTTGAATCAAATCCTAAGTATTTTGGCCTAAATTTGTCATGTCCCTCATCTATATAAAACGTTAAATTTTGGTTCCTAAATCAAATCTTGAGTATTTTTTGCCTAAATTTGTCATGTATTGTTCACATGACATATTTTTTGAAGATAAATTTATAAATTCATCTGAGTAGAATGTTTTATGAGTGCGAAAGATATGAAGTAAGTGATTGATTAGCAATTCATTTGTATTTAAGATTATTTCAATATCTGACTTGTGGTATTTTTTTTTTTCCAAAATTTATAATCTAATCCAATGCTCGAGTTTTGTGTTGAAAATGAAAAATGAGTTCCTAAATTTTACTCAAAAAATATGTCATGTGAACAACACATGATTAATTCAGACCAAAAAGTGCTCATGATTTAGTCTAGGTATCGACGAATTCGACATTTTACATTTGTGAGAGACTCAAAATCATCATTTTAAAAGTGAGGGACTAAATAAATACCAATGAATAATATGAATGACTGATATAATAGTTTTCTCTTTTTTTAAATAAGAAGGTTAAGGGTGCGTTATTTATGCATATTTTAACGATTTGCACATTATTTGGGAAGGGAAGTAATTAGAGTGTTAGATTTTTTATAACATGATCGTTTGATACTTTTATTTATCGTCTAAACTAACTCGTTGACTGCTTTGCACGTGAGGGTGCAAATTTCGTGGGCCTTCTAAACGGGACTTACCTAATCAGACTTTGCAGAGAATGATCTGGGCTGGAATGGAAAAGCTCATCTTTTGGATGGAGCTCGGGTCATCTAAGTATACAATTTCAGCTAGATTAACCCTTGTAATATATTATGCTTTCGCTTCTAGGAGATTGAGCCAGTGGTTGCCCAGGCTCAGATATCGTAAATATCACTTACAATTAGGCCTAATATGTGCCATGAAATCTTATGTTCCCCTATGATCTAGGCCCTAGCATGAGTGGGCCAACTGGGCCAAGCTCAGGCTGGCTGAAATCCTGAAGGAAAGGTGAGACACCTTTTCCTAAAAAAGGGAATATCCCCATGTTGAACGGTCTAAATTGATGGAAAAGCACAGTAAGTAGACGTTCCCGAGAAGGATCAAAGAGCTGAGTTCATTGTAAATCTCTAAAAACCAGTATTTGCAATGATACTATACTTTCTTGTCCCTGCATTCTTTTCTTTAATGCCGTACAAAGAAGTTCAAACTTCAGTCTCATAATATAACAAGTGTGCAAGATGAATGTCAAGCCAAGCTTCATGGACGAGGGCAATAATTCTTGATGCGAAAACACAAAATCAAGGTGAATTGCATGAAAGTAGGATGGTCCAAATTCCGGGTTAAAGAGTTTTATAAAAAGTTCTTGGTGAAAAAAATTGTGAATAAAATATCCGCGATAGAGATTCACTCTTAAAAATCGCATATGAGACTTTCTTCTCAAGCAAAATCACCCAAATACTGTACATCTCAAGCAAATGCCCCAAATACTAGATGCAACGGATATGTAATAGAAAATAATGTCAACATACAAGAATCCAATCTACATGAATCCATACATATCCAACAATCTTAAGAGCCTGCCCTAGCAAAGAGAAAAAGACAGAAGTATATTACATCAATTCAGCTACTTGTAAAGTCATTCAACAGGACTGAATTTTATGGCTGTCTTAGACATTGAATCCAAAGCAAAATTCAACCTTCATTTCATTGAACTATCGTAAAAATGGAGTATATTACAAAGTTTTACAATAGCATGAAAACATCCATTGAATGCAATCTTGCAAGGTATATCAGCCCAAAACCATAATAAAAATCCACATAATACATCCACATTCGGTAGAATATCTACAAAACTTCCAAATTCCAGCTTTCATTCATACTCAGCACCTGAAAACTACAAGTACCAAATCTATAGAGATGGCTCTCTAGGTCATCTAATAATCAGGTGCAGGGGTGTACCAATCAGGGCATCTTCCCATCATCCTTAGCAGTCTGGTGAATGGTGAATCAGGCATTCTGGCTTTCTCTTCTTCTTCAAGCTCTTCCCTCGACTTGGGCAATCCATCGGGGACCGGACAAGTCCTTGTTCCTGTTAGCTCAGAATTTGCATGGTTCTGATCAGATTTGTTGAATCCCTTTTTAGCTTTGTGAATCTCTGTAATCCCATGTAAGACCCCAATGAGAGATTTCACCCCGCCTGCTTCAATTATCAGCCTCTCTACCTCTTCTTTTGGTGCCTCTTTCTGCATTTAAATCCAATCAGCAGAAAAAACAATAACAGTATCTAAATTCATTGTAGGATTACTAATTGTTGAAAAAATTACAGCATCCTGATTAGTAGTTTTTTTGGGTTTTACATGATATCACAACTCCCAAGGATTAAACATTTTTTTACTATGATCATTTAATATCATCTTTTCCTATTACTTTCGGCTTATATCTCGCATCACATCTAAAAAGTTACTATTAGAGTAATTATTTTAATAAAATTTTAAATAATATAATGAATAATAACCATTGAGACGAGATTATTATTAAAATTAAAAAATAAGAGTGATTAGTTAAAATTCATAAACTGTACAACAAATGAAACTAAAAATTAACAAAGCCAAAGTTCTGATTTTTTTTTTTTCCCGTCTCTCTGAAATTTTCAAGAATGAGAATAAAGAACTTACTACAAGATCTTTGAGCTCAAAATAGGCTTTCCAGCAGCTGTAAGAATCTAGGATCTCCTTCTAACGTTGAACAATAATCTAAACATTCAAACATAAACATGAATATCAAATTCAGTCAGCAATTAAATAATATTATGAAAATAATTATCTTTATACTATAATTTTTTCTATTTAATTGATGAACATCCCATTAACCAAGCAAACATATACTCCATAAATCAATGAAAACAAACATAAAACGGAAAAAAAAAAATAATATAAACTTTGATTAATAGATGAAGACCATAATTTTAATTCAAAAAATTCATGATACTAAAATAAAAATGCAAACTTTTCATGAATTTATTTATTTATTTATTTTTTGAAAAAAAAAAAAAACATACCTGCGAGTTGGGTTTCGGATTTTTGAATCAAAGGAGGGTCTTTTACAGCACGTTCGAATTTGGTTCTACTGAAAGGTTCAAGCTTTGGTATGTAATCATTGTTTCTTGAAGATGATGATGATAAGCAATGAATTATGGGATTCAAAGATCTTGAAGAATGAATATTATTTTTGGTTTCAAGAAGAATTGATGAAGAAGACAACGATGAAGAAAGAGGGAGTGATTGTATTAGTGGCATTATGAATAATATTACTGTGAATTTAGATAAGAATTAAAGGGTTATTAAACAAACACTTTCTGATTCTGAATGCATTTTCCATTATTATATAGGCTTTGAAAAGCAATGGATAAGGATGAGATATTTTGTTCTTGAATTTTCTATTTTATCTTCTCTGTGAATGAAGATATTGTGACAGATGGTGGTTGTTTTGAATTATGACAGACGAATAATGAGCGTTGACGATGATGATGATGATGATGATGATGATGATGATGATTAAGTTTGATCAGATTGAAATGTTTGGCTTTGTGGGCCCAAAAATAAAGGGTTGAATAAATCAATGGGTGGATTGTTTGGAAAGCAAGGAAATCCGGAAGTCGTTCTGTTGGATTCCAATACTACAATGGGGAGACAGACATTGGGTGGTCCATAGTTTTCTTTTCTTGGATACTATTTTTTACTTTTTATAGTATCTTCTTATCTTTGAAATTTTTTAAACCTCATCAAATGTGTCTGGAGACACTTGGGCTCAAATTAGGATTAAATCTTACAAATTTTGCATTGCGAGTATCATAAAATATTACATAAGTTTTAATTTACATCACATGATGATTTATGGACAAAAACAAAAAATAAATCAACAAAAATATTATTCGCACGTATTTGTCTATATGAACTCAATACAACGCACATAGTTGAGTCGGCTAGAGGGGCTTGCAGAAATGCTTCCCTTTCCAGTGTAGAATATGTTAGAAATATGAAAAATAAGTACACTGCTATTTTTAGGAAAAAATAAATTTTGAAGGAACATTATGAGAGCCTAAATTCCATGGACACATTTCTTGATTAAGCAAGGTGCTTAGTTTATTAGTCCTCTAGTAGTCTGTATACTTGCATAGTTATGCAAATGAGGAATTTATGTATTCTGTAACTGATCCTAACAAGGCATGATTGGACTAAAAACAAACTAGGAAGAGTAGGAGATCATGGAAGAAAACAAAACAATAAGCACTAAAGAGGATTTTTATTAGATTCTTTCTGTACTGGAAGATTTATGTACATCACACTGCAAAACAATATAATTACATTCAAAAAGTGAATATTGATCATACATACAAAAAATGAACTTCTAGCACACAGCTCACATCAGCCATCGGCTTTATCGATCGAAAGCAGAAAAAAAGGTAGCTTGTTGGAGGTCTGTCCTTGAGCTCAATGGAGAGGAGGTGGTCTCAGGCATGAGCTCTGACAATCTGATTCTTTCGTTGATCATTCTATTCTGAAAAGGAGAAACTGATGGTGTTAGTTATGGCTGCGTAATTCCTTAAATACCAAACATCCAATAAAGAAAAGAATATAACTTGCTTCAAATCTACCTTTAATTTTACATCTTGCAATTCTCTTTCTAAGGTATTGACCCTATCCTTGAGCTCATCAAGTACTTCTTCAGCCATGGAGAGATTTATCTCAGATGTTGGCCTTGTTATCCCAGCAGCCTGCAGCGTTGATTCAAATAGATTTTAAGGATAGATTTTAGAAGCATACTTTAGTTTAAAGAATTCAAGGCACCAAGGTTCTGATATGTGTAAAATGGAGTAAATTCTGAGAGTTATATTTAACTTACCTTTAGTATGCTGGTACATAAGCCGACCAACTCCTGTGCTAATTGGAATTTTTCTGTCTCAGTCTCCTATGAGAGAGTATAAAGAAATGATCAACTTCATCTTCATTGCCACATTATAATCATTATCACGTCTCTCAAATCTATGTGCAAAAGAGTCAGGATTGCTTAAGGACGAATATATCTCTCATGAAGCACTGACCTTCAATTTAGTGTTTAAGCGTAGCTCCTCATCAAAGTTGATGAAGGGGCTTCTCCCATCATTCGCACGGTACTGAGCCAACTCTTGCTTTACCCGTGTGAGCAAAGCCTCAGTTTTCCTCAGCTTCATACTAAGTTCTTCGTTCTGACTTTTCAATGTGTTGTTTTCTTCCTGTTACAGATGATGAAAGATTGCTGGTTGTCAAATGATTGCAAAGAGGAATGCTTCAAAGCTCAAAACAAAATAATAAGTGCAAAAAAAACTTCCATCAGGTACATTTAAAGAAGACTTTGATTAAAGATCACTCCTAGAGTTTAATAGTTCTTGCATACAGGTATAAACGAGAAAAGAAGAAAGCTTGCCTTGATTTTAGCATGATGATGATGGATGCGCTGTTGGAGATTTTGCTGGCCAGACAACTTCTTTACTTCAGCTTCAACTTCTGTAGTCCTCTTCTTATAATTTATGTTTTCCATCTGAGCAAATAGAAGCCAGATAGGATAAAACAACTTAATAACCAATTATTTAGTTTTCCACGAACTAGCACTGAATATATACGGATAATCTTAAAAGACTTCAACCTTCAAAATTTCATTTTCAGTTGTTAGCAATTGATCTCTCTGGCGTAGTTTTTCCACTGCAACTTGTGCAGTCACCATCTCAGCTTGTTTTCTGTCCATTTCTGCTATCCATCTGTAAAAAAATTTTAAACAACATAAATATGATGAAGGATCATAGTAAGCAGACTATCACATTAATGACACTTGATTACCCTTTCCTCTCCTTGATAAATTCATTCAGCTGTTGCTTCAGCTTAACCACTTCCTGCTCCTGTGAGCAGAAAGATCAATAGACATTCAAAATTTGTATTGAAGTATTATCCAATAGATTTCAAATCAATATGACATTATAGCTCAATGTACCTGAATGTTATGTAGTTGAGCCTTCTCCATGAGCATTTGTAGTTGTTGGTTATCCAGCAAATTCTGATAACAAAAGACTACTATAAGCTAAATAGCAGACTTAGAAGAATTCTAAACAGGCCCCACAGGAATGATAAACTACATCTAAAACACTTCTAAAATTCTGCTGAATGTTCTGTTTAAAATGCTTGAAGAAATGAAAAGGACAGTGCAAATTACCGCACAGCTATTTATGTCCAACTTTAACCCCAGCAAATCTCGGATAACATCATGCGTCATGCTTTCTGCAGCAGCTAATCTTGCATTCAGCATGAATATCTGAGAGAATAAGACCGAATTAATTAGTTTATCAAGGAGTTTAATAAACTTTGCCTTATATTAACATCATAATGTCAAAGCTGTTGAATTAATTCTACCTCTTTTTGTCTACTTGCAGCTAAAGCCTCTAGTTCTTCAATACGGTGTCTTCTGAAACTGCACTAAGCTCCTCATCTTTCTCAGACTTCATCTGTTGAGCTAAACCCAAACCAATACATTTGAAAGGGGAACCAGAACCCCTAGACTTTGAAGCATTTTTCTCCAATTTATTTGCTGACAAATTTGGGCCACTGGTAGCAGGGACATCCTGTTTGACTTGGTCTAACATAGCTTCCAGTACCTTAAACTGTTTTCAAGTTTCACTCGATCATTTATAGATATGAAAAACCTAAGTACTTAAATGTATAAAGCATGTATGTGCACTCAAATAAATAAATAAATAAAGCATGTGTGCAAGCATCATACCTTTTGCTTGTACTCAGAAGCCTGTGCCTCTGCATGCAAATTTAATTCAGAGATGTGACCCTTGCATCTGGTGATCTATTGAACACAGAAAAACTGGTTAATTAATCTTTCCTACTCGTTAAAGTAGTCAAATGAAGCGCTGGGCCTAAAATAGCCGAAAAAAAATTAAAGTTCAAACTTCCCACTGAAACAATTGGAAAATTATAAGGAAGAATGTCACCTCTGCATCCCTTGCAGCTATCTCTCTCTCAAGAATTTGGGCACGCTGGAGGGTTTCTTCAAGGATTTTCTCTTTTTCATCAAGTTTCCTGAATATGTTGATGAATGAACATCTACAAGATTGAAAAAAATAAAATAAAAAATTACACTCTAGTTTGCTTCTTGTTTGACAAACCTTTTCATATCAGCATCACAGCTTTTAACATTCTGCATCTGTTGACTGATAGTTTGAAGTTCCATTTCAAGCTCCTCCCTTTGTAATCGTTGACGTTCAGCTTCTTCTTTGAGAATATTGACCTTATGAAGAAGAAAAAAACGTGTAAATAAAGGATAAAAGAGACTTTCAAGTTAAAAATCTAGCAAGACTGATTACCTTGTTTTCGAGCACATTGACAATACATTCTAGCTCTTCAACTGACCGCTCCAATAGCTTCACCTCTTCTTCCTTATCTTCAATATCAAGTTTTCTAATTTCTGCCATTCTGTCAACAGACCAAGATTTAAAGCTATTACATGATAATTGTTAATTGGAATAGTTGCTGATTTTTCTAGAAAATAGTGGTATATCAAATTAGTACTACCTCTTCAGCTTCTGCAGCAAGTGATCTATTTTCTTCAGCACTAATTCGTGCGATCTCAAGCTCTTTCTTCAAAACAAACATTTCTGTATGCAGATCATCCCTTTCAACAGAAACATCATTCAAATTGCTTTTTAGACACTCAATCATAGTGTTAATTTCACCAAGAGCAACTCCCATTTCAGCTATCTCTGATTCCAGGTTCTCTGTGACCTTCCTTCTCTCGACCAACTCCTCATCCATGGAATTCCTAGCTCTTAAATTATCTTCCACGCTGGCTATCAATTCAAGATTTTCAATCTTGAGTGATCTTACAGTCTCCTGTTCTTTTGCGTTATCCAACTCCAGAGCAGATATCGTGCTAATCTTCTCCTGCAGCAGAGCTTCAAGTTCTTGGACCTTTGACTGAAAAGCTACAGCCTCAGCGAGATTGTCTGATTTTAGTTTGAGTTCATTTTCCAAAGCATGTAGAGATCCCAACATTGCTTCAGTTTCACCTTTTCGGTCCATGCTATTAGATGCAGACTCCTGCAACAAGCTTATATCAAATAGTAATCCTTTAAGAATATCATCCTTCCTTAACAACTCAGTTTGTAGAGAAACTGTTTCTGATACCAGGTCTTTAGCCAGATTCTCCAGGCAGTCAAACTCCTCTAAGAAACTGGATATCCTTCTAAATTCAATACATAATTCTTGAAACATATCATCCAACAAAATAGTTCCTTCAGAGGATAAACTACACATGTTGCTGCCTCCAGCATGCATATTTTCCACAGAATGTATGCATTTTACGACATTTGAGCTTGAGGCATTTAGATATTCATGTTTCTTATTCATGTGATCTCTTAGTTCACCTCTCAAGCAAGCATTCTCTTCTTGCAAAGCCTTTACTCTAACAACTTCGATATGCAAATGGCTCCTGGCTTTTTGACAACATGTCATCTTTGACTACAGAGTGAGAAAGACGGAGCTCATCGACCTCTGCTTTTGCCACCTCAAGACCTGTCTGCATTTTTGCAGTTTGATTTTCCATTGAAGAAATACAATCTTGCAGTGTTTTATTTTTAACATCAAGGATGTTCTTCTCTCTTAAAGACGAGTTAAGTTCAGTTTTTTTCTCCTCCAATTCCTGAATAAACAACAAATTCTCTGCCTTGACCTTGGCTATCTCACCTTGCATTGAATTCTTCTCCTCTTCAAGTGAGCTGAACCTTCTATGTTCTGAGTTGTTCATTTCCAGCTCATTCTGAAGTTGGAGAGAGGTTGCTTCCAGCAAGCAAATGTTACTTTGCAACTTCTGGTTTTGCTGCTGAAGGGTAGGGATTTGTTCAAGAGCAGCTTCCATCGTCTTCTTGTCTTCTATTAATTTCTCACATTCAGTATTAAGTTTCTCAACCTGAAATGACAGATTTCGTTTTACATCTGCTTCCATCACCTCACTGAGGTCACTTTTCAAATTATCAGTCAAAGAAGCTACTTCTTTTAATGACTGAACATCATGAAGAAGAGTTCTGTTGAGATCTTCCGTTTGAGCAATTGTTGAATTCCTTTTGTCAAGCTCTGCCAGCAAGGCCTGCATCTCCCTTCCTGCTTTTTGATATTTGGCTTGTAGAAAAGAAAGTTCCTCTTCTTTCTCAAGCACTATTGATTCAGTTAACCTTGCATCTATGCCATTGAGAATTGTTTTTTCCTTGAAAGTCTCAAGGACTTCAGAAGAACTTAGTTGTGATTTCTCAATGTCAGCTTTTATAGCAGTCACTTGTTCTAACCGTGATAACAAGATCAACAATTCAAAATCTCTTGCGGACATTTCCATCATGAAATTGTCCTCCTGAGATTTTAACAATTCCTCTTTTTCCTTCAGCAATCTTCCTTGATCTAGAAAAGATGCCAATACATTTGTGTTACTGAGATCGAGCTCCTTCAAGTTATTAGCATTGCTAGTTCTGATCCAATATGATTAGACCTTTGCAACATCAACTCCTCTTGAAATTGTAAATCTAAAATTTTTTGCTCAAAAGTAGTTAGCTTAATGCTCAGTTCCCCAGTTTCATCTTCTTTCCTTGATATGCGGTCAAAACTGTTCTTGATGTCAGTCAATAACTTCCCCTCAAGAACTCTGCAACTTTCAAGCTCTCTCCTTGATTTAAAATTGTGCTCCCTCAACTCAGATATAACTGCATTTGAATGACCAAGCCCATGACAAAGTAGACCATTTTCTGCATTCAATCCAGTCACTGTTTCTAAGAGAATTCCCACATGACAAAGATGCAAAACGGACACTGCAGAATCTTTTATAATAATCTCAGACCAGATGTCCTCAAGACATGAGCTCACTAATTTAATGGAGTCATGAAAATGAGACTTCATGGAAAGGAAATCAGAGGCTATAGACAAACAATCTTCCATGGAAGCAGTTTGGACCTGTGAAAGCTATCAACTCCAACTCCAGTACTGACCTCTTCATGGTTTCAAAATCTGATTCTAGCTCTCGTTCCAGTTCTTGAAGCTGGCAAACCTTCTGATCATTCATGGTCTGCAAGTTTTGAACTTTGTTGATCAGGAAATCTCTGTCAGATATTAACGAAACCTCCTTTTTCTTGAGGTCTTTAACCACAAGCTTCAAGGTTTCATTGGCTATCATCAGCTCATTTATCATTATATCTGCATCTTTCATGGTGTCTTGGACCTCTTCGAATTTTGCAAGAATGCAGGAAGCTTCAGTGTCTTTCTGAGTGGAATTTGCCTTAGCTTCACCAAGTTCCGTCTCATGCATCTGTTAAAGCCAGGAGTTATTGTCAATTTTAAAAACGAAAAGAACAAAAGGTCGTCAACAATTTAGGGCCAAAATTAGAACTTCTTAGTGGATAAGGGTAAATAAATATTCCTAGAAGTGAAATTGAAAAATATTTTTTCCTACTACCCCCCTAACTTAGGAAGTACCATTGTTAACGGCTTCCGTTTCAAAAAGAAGGAAAAAGGGAGTCCTTCACATTTCCAGAGAGTGGTACGAGGAAAGATTTTATTTTGTAGGAATAAACTCAGATCAGAGAGCTGAGTGCAGTAAAGAGGCTTACCTCATTTTGTTCAAGCCAGGAAGTACATGATTGCTGCACAATTTCTTCGAATCCCTGTAGCTTAGCTTCTAGAGCATCAATTTTCAACTTGAATTCCTCTTCAAAAGAATCCATAGCGTTCCGCAATACAACTACCTGACTCAGAATGGACTCAATTCCCTTCAGGCTCTCTTTCTCAGACATGCAGAAATTTTCTTTCTCATAACGTAATTTGGCCATCTCAGATTGCACCCCATTCAAGCTTTCAAGTGCAGATTCTATTTCTTTCTTCAGAAGCATAATGGTTGCATCTTTGTTGTTTACAACCTTCAAAGTACTTTGACATGCCAAATGTGTCTCACCATTTCTATTGTTGCCTAATAGTTTCAGTAGCAAACCCAGGAGATTTAGATTCCATGTCCCCATCAGCACCCAAGTTCATGTAGCTGGAAGCTTCATTTTGCTTGATACCTGTCTGCAACAAATACCAATATAGACAGAATAAATACATGAATTCTGAAGACATAATATGTAGCATTTTGATTTAAGTATGAATCAATCAATAGTCAGCTAAATTACGGAAGGAAAACCTAAATTACCCGTATTTCATCATTTTCCTCATCAGAGGAACAAGCAGTAGTTCCTGTAGGATCATTTCCTCCAAAAGTTCCAGTACCCTCCACATAATCCTTCATGTATGACCTCATTTCTGAAACACCATTCTTTAACTCCATAAGCTTCTCCCCAGCTTTCAAGATAGTATTTGCTTCATATTCTTCTAGCCTCTCCCTCAAAGCATTAGCACATTTCTGCTCCTCAGACAGCTTCAATCCCACATGACTGCAGCTTGCCTCCAACAGTTCTATGTCCTTTCTAAGAGACTGTGTCAATCTGCTTCTCTGCTTCACCAATTGCTGAAGCCTGACTGTGGATAATAGTGTCCTTATTCATATTTGTTTCTGCAAGTTCCATGAACTGTATATCCATATGCCTTAATGCATCAAGATAATTAGAATTCAACTCAGACAATCGATTCACGATTACAAAAGCAACTGTTGCACAACTTGAAGCTTTTCTAAGATGATCCTCCCCATGCCTGATTGCCTTGTTCAGTTCCACAATGGTGGATGCTTCAGCAGCCAACTGAGAAGTTAACAGGTTTATTTCTTTGTCCTTGTCACTACACTCTTGCTGGTGTGCTTCAGTCATAACCAGTGCCGCACCTCTCAAAGACCTCAGCATGCATTCCATATCATTCCTTTTACTCAACGCATCCTCTAAACAATGGTTGAGCTCTTCAATCAGCAAATTCTTTTCAAAAATGTGTTTTGCCATCCTCCCGAATTCGGCTGAAATCCAACTCCTTTTATGAGGGAATGAACTTGAAAATGCTAGTAGCAAGCTGATCAGAGGCATCTTTAAGGGACTCATGACCACCTTGAAGAACAGCTTCAATCTCATTGGTTAATTGTTCCCATTCATCAGATAATTTTCTTAATTCTTTTTCTTTGTCTTCTAGCAATTTGCTCAACTTTGTATTATCTTCATTCATCGAAGATAATTTTTCCTCCAGTCCTTTCATTTCAGTTTGCAGATGTGCCAAGTTTTCTCTGGTCTCCGTCTCTTTGACGTTACTAGTTTGGACTTCTTGCTGAAGAAGAGAAAGTTCTTCCTGTAGGCACACAATGACCTCAGCAGTTTCAGCCTCAACCTGCCGACGGACTTCATCCATGTGTTCTTCACTGGATGCCTGGAATGCTCTGTCACTTTGGTACCACTGATTCAGTCTCTTGGCTTTTTCCAGAGAATCATGCATCTTGTTCAGCTTTTTTTGTATAGGAGAATCTTCACATTTTGAGTTCTTAGAAGATGAAAGATTTCTGAACTGTTGACAAAAATGAATTTGCTCCTTTAAAGAAGAGAGTTCTAGCTCCTGTTTGTGCAAAAGTTCCACAAATTGGCTGTTACTGTTTCTAAGATCCTCTATCTCATTAATTGATAGAATTTGTTGGGATTCAAGAGCTTCAATGATGGATTTTGCTTCCTCGAGTTCTTCTTGCACTGCCTCATATTGTCTGGTTACAGAGAGAACCTTTTCCATTGACAAATCAAGATCTCTGCACAAGGATTGTGCCCGTGCCTCCCATTCAAGACTGTATGACCTCTCTTCTTTAAGAATAACTTTCAGAATGTCCAACTCCAATTGTAAATCCAGAACTTCTTCTATCTGTTCCTTCATGTTTCCATGCCAAGTTTCTTTCTTCTCTTTCGGAGCAGCCACTATTGACTGATTACTGAAAGATGGACAGCTCCGATATGGGCTCCTGAAAAGTCATGGATTATCATCCCCTTCAACAACTTAGACGTGCATTCAGATAAGATAATTTGGTACAGCTGTACAGACAATGGTTCCAGGTTTAGTTTAGGTCTTAATTAGGAGAAAGGCATTTAATAGTGATGGGAAAGAAAGATACCATTGTCATCATGATCCATGTATAACAAACAATGGTATCTATACTACAAACTGATTCCATCTGGCTACAAAAGCTAATTTTATGTACTCCTAAAATCTTTTCCATGACCATACTTTCATTTTAGATAAATATACATGCATTGCTAACATAACTTCTGCACTTACAGAGGAAACACTGTTCAATAGATTATGAAAATACTACTGATTCACGGTTTTTGCCATCACTGACAACAGTACAGAGGAAGAACTTATAAGTATGTTTAGAAATATGAATTTAATATGTTTAGTTCACATCTCTGAAGCAGGACCTTTTCTTTAATAATGGACCACTCAAGAAAATATGGGCCTCATTCACCTGTCAAGCCGTATTGTTGCATTAACTAATTACCCATAAAATTAAACTGTTATTGTCAAAGAAAGTTACCTTAATGACTTCAGGTCATTATTGCTATCATGTTCATCAACTCCAGATCTACCAATATTAAGTGAAGAATGCAAGTCCTCAACTTCCCTGCACAGTAGGAAATCATTGGGCATGCACAAGTAGAACTGGTCTATCACTGAATTTTCTAATAGGCAAAGTATTAGACCAGCAAAAATGAAGCAGGAATGAACTCTTTACCTGCTGAGCTTTGCGTTGTATTCTATGCAATGGTTTAAGTTCCTTCTGCATTCCTCTAATTCACATTGGGTCTTTTTTAACTGCCAATGTTATTAATAGTACAGGTAAGAAATCAAGGTTAAGAAATTACACCTAAATATTAGGAATATGAGAATTCATACCTCCTGCTGAACTGAATTGTTCTCCTTGGATACATTTATAGCCTCCTGTGGCCCAGGGGAAAGGAATTAGTTATAGAAATGTTATTGTAAAAAATTCAATTCATAATTAAATTTGATTCTAAATAACGGAAGCAATTTAGAAGGTTACATGTAGAGGTTGCATGCTGATGTCTAGATGGTTAAGTTGCTTCAACGTCCCATCAAGAGAAAGAATCAACTGTCATGAAGAGATTCTATCGTTAATACATGTCACAAAACATTGAGAAATAAATAAATATATATATATATATGCCAAGTTGTTTTCAGATTCTTGAATACCTGATCCCGAAGTTCAGACACCTCTCCCAGTAAAATTTCTTTCTCTCCTTCTTCATAGAAGTCTTGATATCTAAGAGCAGAAAATGATAAACCATTAAAACAAAATCAATACCTCTTACTCTTGCAAACACTTAAGTATGTCTCAATGTTCTTCATTCATAAAATCCTACCTTCGAAGTTGTTCTAGAAGCCTAATATTTTCAAGGGCAAAGCGAGTCACTTCTGGATTTTTTTCCACTTTAGCTCGAAGCAACCGAACTTCATTGGAAAGCTCACTGTTCTCTTCCAATAAATAAGCATCTGCTGGCATCAAACCACCAAGAAGAGATTCCATTCTCATTGAATCTTGTCTTCCCTAAATTTCAGCATCATCTTCGCGCACCTAGTGTCTTCCTCCCTTTGATGAACCTGTATAGTGATATATAGAAACAAAAAAAATTAGACAACACCATAATATAATTCTTTTTGTTTGCTGAATCATGTGGCCCTCCTAGTAGAACAAAGCAAATGAGAAAATAGGAGTAGAATTACCAGACGGTTCAGCTGTTCAATCTCAGCTTCCAGTTGTTTAATAGTTATTTCTGCCATTTGTTCTCTCCTCAAAGCACCAGCAAGTGAAGTCTCCAATGATTTCAACTGGATATGGAAGAGAAAAAGGAGTTTACTACTCTACAATACAAGCATTTCAAATGGTATCAAGATTCAATAGGCGTAAATACACAAAATATTACTTGTTTTCCAATTCCATAAACATAAGTCAGTCAATAAACCATTCTATTGCAATTCTAACCAATTTCATGTGGCAGAGTGAGATCATTGACCGTGCACGTTAGACATGAGACCACAACCAAAATTAGCAGCAGAAAGATCATTTAAATTTTGTAATACTCGGAATATATTGGTTACTTATTATTATTTGTTGGACAATATTATCATCCTTCATGTTGGACTGTTGCTGTCCCCATTTGCTATTTTGATCCATCAGACACTAAACGCACCATAACCCTTTTAATTATTGTCTGTGGCATATAAGTACTGGAAAAGAAGAAAATACAAGAAGGCTCATGAACAAAAATGAAGTCATTATACCTGTTTCATAGATAATCTCATACTGCCTTTACAGTCTTTGTCAAGTAAATAAGACTGTTGATCTATTTCAAGTGCATCTTCAGAGCAACTGTTGTCATCTTCAAGCCCTTTATCCATAGTTGGCAATGGACCAAATGCCAAAGCTCGGGATACATTTTGACGTTTGAGAACAGAAAGCTCCTCCTATTAAACAGTTCCACCAGAGATTCAATTTTTAGACTCATTTGTCATATTCCAAACAGTAAAACAGCCCAAAATTTTACCTTAAGAAGCTGTATCTGGTTTTGTAATGCAACAATATCTCCAGAAGAATCTTCATTGACAACAGCCTTGTGATGACGAAAGGGAGAAAAAAGAGGTTAAAATAATGAAATCATCATTAAAAGTGTAAAACAAAGGATTCTTGATCGAGCTAATCCTATCAAAAGTATAATACAAGGAAAAAAATAGCTTACATTGTTTTGAATGAGCTTTGCACGCTGAGCGAATTTTAAAGTGTTCAGTGTTTCAGCAGCAGAGCTGAAGAAAAGATATCAAGGTAAAACTCTTAGCATTCTAGCACCTCTATGTTTTAGCCACAATGATACTGAAAATAGCAAAAAATTATACACGAACCAAATTGAAGGGCTGACATTGGCTATTATCATTGTTTTTGAGTTCCCGCCCAGAGAATCCTGTATTACATTTCTCGTAAGAATAAAGGTACCTTCTGTCTAGGCTCAATGAAGAGCAAAGGAATAACTTATCATTGACCTGAAGGCACATAGAAATGTCAGTCTGGAATCTCTGTAAGGAATATGCCTTGGTCTTCCATTTGCCACATCAACAAGAACCATTATTACATGACTGCAAGTGGAAACAACAAAAACAGAGTTAACTATAAGAGCGTGCTGCCAAATTGATAATACTGATAACAATAGTTAATGATGATAAGAGTACCCTAGAGTAGATAATGATTTATTGATATTCGCCGCCTCCTTTAGCCTTTCACCTTCAGCACCCGAAGTCTTTTGCCTGTTGCAAGCAAGAACGATGTGGAATGTATTATGACATATATTGTATTTGACATAATAAATGAATAAAATTGATTATATTAATGCACAACCTTTCAGACCCAGCAAGATCAACAAGGTTCAGCCTTGCGAAACGGAAGTTACATGTGGAATCCTTTTCCCACTTACTCTCAATTTCACATGTAAATACACTATGTGATCTGCTGCTTTCTCTGTTCATATTGGTAGCAGCAACTTTCCTATTTGAAGAACACCTAAAGCAAAAATTCCAAAGTTCATCATTTAAAGACATTTTTCCGCTGGAACTCTTCACATGACCTCTTTAATACAGTAAAATGCAAATTGAAATTAGTTACCTGTCTCAAAAGTTTAAGAATGTCGGCAACAGTCTGGACTTCAAATTCTGATAGATTTTCCACGTATACACCTTTCTTAACATCCTCACGCAACTTGAAATTGAAACGGAAAATATAATTATCAGAACACATCCAAAACCTTTTCATTTATGATGAAAATCATATTAGTGCAACAAGAGAACCAAAAGTACCAGCAAGTTTGTTGATGAAGGATCAAGGAGATCAGTTATCTGTTCATTGTAGATCTCTAAAAATGAACATTTACAATGATATTGTAATTTCTCATCCTTGCGGCATTCCTCTTCCTGAATGGTAAAAAATTTAATACAAGAATGTCAGGGATATGGCTAAAATATTTACATTGAAGTTGAATGGGCAAGATCAAACAAAAAGAAGAACGATCTTACAGCTCTGATTCTTGCAAACAAGAACTCAAATATCCGTGGTGTCATACCACGATTTAAGCTGGGTTTAATTTCTAGCTCTTCAATATCACCAAGCATTGTGTGTGTCTTCCCACTTCCTGTCTGCATAGTTTATCTTTCCCATATCAGAAAAAGCAATTGACTTCAAGCTAAAACCCGAGAAGGATGATCATATGAAAGCAATTGACTTCACACTACCATATGGATAGGGTATTTACCCTTAATTTGATAAACCTCCACAAGGAAACAACTAAAACCCAAAGAACTGTTTCTTTCCAATAAGTGAGAAAAAACAGACATTCAACAAAGTAAGATTTGGCAGAGAATAACATGCCTATGAAATTTGATGCTTAAGGTTAAGAAGAGAAAGTTTCACAAATATAGTGGGATATTCATGCACACTTCAGATGAATATTGGGAGTCTATGATTAGTCCTAGGAGCATGCTGCTTCTGAGTTTGCTAGGATATTTGGACGTAATGCAAATAAGTAGGCCTCTGATGAACTAATATATACTGCTATCGTTTTGTGCCTCTGTATGAATTATTGATACCAGTCTTCTCCTAAAGGTTTTTTCTTTTGATAGATAGATTCTTTGCATGTATACACCACAGATTTGTGCTGAAAAAGAATATATGACTCGTATTTCATACCTGTCCATAAGCAAACATACAGCTATTGTATCCAGATAAACAATTCTCCACCATTGGCAAGCCAACCATCCTGAATAGTGTTTCCTGCATAATTACAATTGCATGTAAATAAGACAGAGAAAAACCCCAGAAGAATTTCATTAGCAATAAGCTCAATTCTTTGTTCTAAAAAACCTGGTCAATTGATTCACAAGCAACATGATCAAATGTGAATCGTGTTTCGGGCTGCCCAATCCAGGTTATGCTTTGTGCAGATTCCTGCTTAAGGCACCTAGAGTAACCATGACTGCCTTTCTCTGCATTACTGAGAGGCCTCACGCGTATCAAATGGAAACCTGAATGTTTTCAATGCCCATCAATGCTTAGCGCTCAAAATAACATGTAGTAACATACACAATCTAAAGAAATTAATCTAGAATCGATTCATCAAGAACTGATCAAAAGATATACATAGAAAAGCTGCTTACTTGTACATTGTACTCCAACCAGAATGATTGATCCTGCTTGAGTTCAAAATAAGGAACCTCAACAGTGTTCACAACAGTCACTGAATTACAAGAAATTGGTAGCCCTTTGGACAGAGCAGCAAAGTTGGATATCCGAGCACCGCCACTGACAGGAGGCCTAGAACCACTAGCCAAACAAAACCCTGGATTCGGAGGCTTGCTCACACTTTTCGTTGGCGTGCTTTGAGTTGAATTACACTCCGAAAAACTTGAATTAGCCCTTCCAACAGTCCTAGTCGACCGAGGAGTTATCGCATTGGGCAGCACAGACCTCAATTGACTTGTGTTACCACTCACATCAACCTTCCCCTCATCCTTCATCTCCAGTCACTTTTCTGTGCCCAACCAAACCGATTTTTCACTTGCTTTTCGGGTGTACGCAAGTGCATTGAGGTTGTACCCTTAGGCTTAGTAGGGGTTCTATCAATTTTATTAGCTCTTACACTCACTTCTTGAATCTGGGCTGGTTCTTGAATCATATTCAAGGGAGGCCTTGATGATGAATCTGAACCAATCTGAGGACCCAATGAATCTCTTGGGTTCACCGGAACATTCTCAATCTCATCTAGCTTCGGATCCTTGCCCGAATTTCGGCGCAAGAACTTGAAATCCCTCAGCATTCTTGACAACAAAAATATGCAAATAAAGAGTGAGAAAAATCAGGTTTCATGATTTCTTGAAAAAATTATAAAAAAAAAAGAGAAAAAAGAACGGGTTTTTAGATTCTTTACCTGAAAGATGAAATCAAGAAAATATTTCTCAATCCCTGCAACCCTGAAATTGTTTTCGTTTCCCCTGAGGTAGAGAAAAATAAAAAGGAGCTGTCTTTAGCTACGATCCAGTTCTTGAAATTCATGTAAAATAATGAAAAGAATACTCAAAAGAACTTGAAATTGGTGTTCTGAGAGCAGTGATTTTCTTGGATACTTGAAATTAATTTCAATTTCTTCAGAAAGAAAGATGAAAAGGGGTAAAGAGAAAGATTTGAATTTGTGGACACGGCGGTTGTGGGATTTGAATTGGTTAAGGTCTTTTTCGGAGAAATTAAAAAGGAAAAAGAAAAGGGGTTGAAATTTGAAGTGCTTAATAATTTGCTCATAACGGCTACATTTTAAATTGCATCGAGCCGTGGACCATGGGTACGATATTCGGTTACTAGCATGATTGGCTAAACCAAGAATTAATTAATTAATTACAGTTTGAAATATTTGGGCTAAAGTTTTTTATATTCCAAAACATCATCGTATAATAAGAAAATTTTATGATTCATTTTCAAGAATTATTTCTTTATACTTTAAATGATTATATAATATAATATCATATGTTTTAAAAATTTATACTGTACAAATCTTTAAAATTAATGGAATGATTATAAGGGAAAACATTGAGGTAAAATTTCAATCTGTATTTATACCATATTATATATATATATATATATATATATATATATGGGTTAAAGAAAACTCCCATTAATTTTCACCCTAATTGCAGTTTGTTCCTTTAACTTATTTAATAAACATTTAACCCATTATTTCTTGTCTTGGCACAAAACTACCCCTATAATTTAATTATTCTTTTTTTTTTTGCTCTTTTTCAGTTTTTATTTATTTTCTCTATTATTTTTCCTTCTATTTCTTTCCCATTTCTTCCCGCTACTAAACAATCACATATTAATTTATATGCATACAAATGATTTAATTTTTCAATTAGATATGCTTTACTACTAGCACCATATATTAAAGTAAAATATAGAGTTTTTTAGTTAATTATTAATACTATACAAATAAACTATAAAAAATAAAAGGATAAAAGAAAATTAAGAAATTTATATAAAAAATAAAAGGATAAGGAAGAAAATTGAGAAATTTATTCTAAGTATAAAATAAATTGCATAATAAGAGTGTCAATGAACCTTATATTTTTTGGTAATCATGTCAAAATGTAACAAAATATTACAATGCTTAACATAAGGGTAAAATATAACCATAAAAAAGTTAGTTGCGACAGGTAAAATATTTATGACTGCATAACATAAAGGCCCAAAATATAGTAAACTCGGCTAAAATATGATATCCATAGGTATGCTTAGAATAATTTTTTTAATTTTGTTTGACCAATCTTTTATTTTTGTAGTTATTTATTTGTTAATTTTAATAATAATAATTAACCATAAACTCTATATTACAGTAAATATATATATGTGTGTGTGTGTGCGCGCTTGTATGTTAAGGCATGTTTAATCCAAAATTAAATTATATAAAAATTTTGAGAAACCAATTAATCAATAAGTAATAGTAGTGTAATTATTTAGTACTGGCAAAAAGAATGGAGAAACATAAAGGAAAAAAAGAAGAATGAAGAGGGAAATTACTAAAAGAGGAAAAAAAAAAAAAAAAGAAGAAGAGGGAAATTACTAAAAGCGAAAAAAAAAGAGTAAAAAGAAATATAAAAATAATTAAAATAGTAAGAGTAATTTTGTTCCAAAATATAAAATAATGGATTAAGTACTTGTCAAATTAGTTGAGGGGGATAAAGTGCACTTGAGGTGAAAATTTAAAGGGATATTATGCATTTAACCCATATATTAATTAAATTGCAGAAAATACATTTGTATAGGGTAACCTCAAATCTTCTTTGTATTTTCCGCAAAAAGGAAAACGTTTGTTTCGAATGAATACTAGTATATAACACAAGTTTGTGAAATTTTGCCCAACCATAGCTATCGAAAAAAATGATGAAATTTTTTATTTGCAGAAGTGAACTTAGACTCGTGTTGCTTCAAATAATCAATAGAACCCGAAATTTTTATAACTTTTCATATCCTTTACCAATTAATGTCAAAAAATATTTTTTAATTATTTTTTTAGATATTTGACAAGTTAATGATTTCCAACATAAAATACTAACAATATTTTTTATTATTATATATCATGTATATTCTAAATTTTTGATTAAAAAGACACATACAAACATATTAATACGTTCCTAATTATTAATAAATAAGTTGGTTAAAAACTTTATCAAAAAATTTATTTAATTTTTTAAGAGTTTGTGATTTCCCAAACAAATTCGAATCATATTTGTTTTTTATAATATATGGTAATTCTTTTACGCGTTCAAATTTTTTTTCGAATCAACACATACTAGCACATTACGTAACCATATTTTTTTGTAAATAAATTTATTAATTTTTTTTGAAAAATACATATTTCAATTTCGAGTTTTGATTTACAAACAAAATAGTACTAGTTATATTTATTTATTATATCATATAATGTGTTTTATGGATTCAAAATTTTTATTCAAATTGATGCCAAAAAATACATTAATATGTGCAATATTTTCATAAATTTTCTGGCCAAAAAAATTTATCGAGATCAGAATATTTTTTTTGTTTATGAGTTTGTAATTCTCCAAACAAAATACTAATTATGTATTTTTTACGTAGTGAAGATTTTTATTAAAACATATAGAAGTAATCAAATTAATGCATGGACATATATATATATATATTTTAAATAAGTGATAAAAAATTATTAGAAACTAAAAGAGTGTCAAGTGAAAATTGTCTAAAACTTGAGAGGTAGTTTTTGAAACTACCCTTTCCTAATATGGCTAAGATATATGGGGTATAAATATCATTTCATGTATTTTAGTACCATAAAGGGACCCATTGGTAAGAGATGGGAGGTAAATGATATTTTTAGAAGTTCAAAAATGTTAAGTGATATTAACATAAACCTCAGAGGAGGTTTATCAAATTATCCCTTTTACTAATTACATAATACAAAGATGGAAATTGATCGTAGATCTCTTCTATATACTAGTGTGAAAGGAACACCTTATAAGTGTGTAATTTAAAAAAAAAACAAATTATAGAAAATCTCAAAAACAATAGTTAGTTTATTTTGTTGTCAAAAAAAAAAAAAAAAGTTAGTGAAAATGTTAAAAAAGAAAAAAAAATAAAAGACAATATAGGTAGTAGAGATTGGAAGGTGGGAGAAAGTTAGGGAGAGTTAGTTTATGAAGTTGTGGGTATAATTGGTAAAACAAAAAATGACATCATACCAAACTCCTCCTCATACTTGATATATACTAGTGGGTGAGGCACAATCCAATGGATGTATAGTTTTAAATAAAATTTATATAAAAAATTTTAAAAATTAAAAAAGAAACGGAAGAAAAAAGTAGTTAATGGGTGGTTGTGTATAATTTATATTAATAAAAATCATTACAATGATAAGGGTAAATTTGACAAATCATATAACATCACATCAAATTAACTCTTTTGCTTTATGTATACTAGTGGAGAAGCACAAAGTATGTATGTGAGATTTTAAAAAAATAAGTAAAAGAGGGACTAGTTATATGGACGGTTATTACATAGTTGTAGTCCGTTAAAATAATATTATTAATAATAATAAAGATAAAATATAAATTTTATAAAGTGACAGAAACCAAAAAAAGTCTCCTGCTTTATATATGGTATAGATACTAGTAGAAAATGCACACTCTATGGGTGTGCAATTAAAACATAAAAAGAAAATTTAACAAAATTTTAAAAAACCAAAAAAAAAAAAAAAAGGGAGTGGAAATTCTAATAAAAAATTTAAAAGGGTAATATAGCGAGTAGGGAGTAAAGGGTGCAAAGGAAGTTATTAGTTGTTAATGAAAATGTATAAAAGAAGTAACGAGGGTAATTTTGATAAATCATAAGATGACGGATACCAAAATCCTTTCTCATACTTTATATATACTAGTGGGAAAGGCACACTTTATGGGCGTGACTTTAAAAAAAAATTACACAAAATTTAAAATAATAATAATAATAATAGATAATGAAAATGTTAACAAAAAAATTATACAAAAAATTAAAAAAATACATAAAGAGTGGAGTGTGAAAGATATAGGAAGGAAATTATGGGTAGTTGCTCACATATGATAAGGGTAAAAAAAGAAGTATATAAAATGGGAGAATTCTACAATCCTTTTTAGGAAACCATTTCGTTGGCTTTAAAAACTTGTACTGTACAAACTTTCAAAACACATGATATTGTACTATACAAGTATTTAAAACACAAGAGAATGGTTCCCTAAAGGGACCGTAGAATTTTCCTATAAAATAACATCACACCAAATTGAAACTCTTGCTTTATATATAGTATGTAGATATAGCAGTGGGATAAGACATAACCTATGAGTGTGAAATTAAAAAAAAAAAAAAAATCTACTCAATTTTTATTTTTTTTTAAAGTTAATGAAAATACTAGTAAAAAAAATATACGAAAAAATTTAAAAATAATATATGTGATGAATGTTTGAAGGAAGTTATGGGTAGAAAGAAATTATGGTTAGTTATATATATAATAAGGATAAAAATGATAAAACAAAAAATGACGCACTAAGCCCTCTCATTTCTTACCTTTATATATACTAGTGGTGAAAAACACACTCAATGTGTATGTTATAGAAAAATAAATTTATTCATGAACTATTTTTTATAAAAGTTAACTTTATATTATTTAATAATGAAACTATATCTAATTTATTTTAGAGTCCAAAATATTACTATGATAGTGGTGGTTACACCTTGTAGCGAAAGTTTTCATTTTTTAAAATTTAAAATTAACACAAATGAGAAAGGCCACCATACCAATTGAAAACTTTCCCTTTATATATATATAATATAAACTAGTAGGAAGACACACTATGTGTGTGATTAAAATATATATATATATATATATATAAATATATATATTAATTATAGCAAGACCCTTTTTTGGGAAGCTATAAAGAGTTTGACATGTGACATATTAGGTAAAAAGAAATTTACTTTGGCGAAAAATAAATGTAAAAACTCAACTACTTATTTAGCAATGAAATTCATATTAATTACTTAAATATTATCTTTAATTATCTTTTTTCTTTTTTTTAAATCATCACTTTATGAACATCTCTTGTTTTTTTTTTCCCTCCAAAAGAGTTACTGTTGGTCCCAAAGCAACCTAAGAGGGGGTGGTGAATTAGGTTTCTAAAAATTATGCTTTCACAAAGCAGTTCAATTTTTAAATTTAAATGAAGATAATAACAAATAAATAAAGATGTAAAGTAAAGAGTCTTTATTGAACAAACAATACTTCTTATACACTAGCAAGCTTGAAGTATCAAATTTCTTGAATGCTTCACACACTTGGTGAACCGATAATCTTTACAAAGTTGGGAAGTTCTTGCTCACACTAAAACTGTTTTAGTTGAGCCAAGAATCTTAATTACAACCACACTCTTGTACAAGATTATCACTCCACTCAAAGTTGAATTTGCACTCTCAACTTCACACTAATACTACAAAGCACTATAGTCAATTTGCACTCAAATTACTCTTTTCTTAGGCTTGTATGCAATGTATTAGATGATCTATTCAGGTTCTTAAAGCACCTATTTATAATAGCAAACTAAATAGATCTTCTACAAGAGAAAATGTATACTACACATACAAAAATATCTGTTGGGGGTACGGACGTCCGAGGAGGTTGGAATGCGTCCGAGGAAGTGTCCGATCTTCTTTCAGTTTGTTGAGATGCTTCGTTCGGATGTCCGTGCATGCGTCCGGTCCTTCGTCCGACAGAGGTTTCGGACGGTCCTGAGCGTCTAAGAATTGTTTTTAGATTTTCTATAATTTCTGTTTTTTGTTTGGACGTTGCAATGCGTCCGAGGTGCTTTTGACCTAATTCGGACGGTCTGTGCGTCCGAAAGAACTGTTCCTGCAAAAGCTTGTTTTACAGAGTTAAGTGTTTATGTTATCATCAAAATAAGGTTTGGAAAATATCAGTTACAAAATTGAAAGTGTATCATAAACCATCATATATGTTTATGCTGTAAAAAATAAGTTAGGAAATCAAAATTTTATTAAAGTCAATGATTTTGACACTTCAAACTTAACTTCAAAAAATTGCATTCCATTCTTATATTTCTTTGATTGAAGTGACATATGTCAAAATTACCTAACGACAAGGTAATGAATCAGTTGTTTCACTATATTAGGCAAAAATACATTATTTAATAGAAATTAATAATGCTTACAAAAAATTAACACTCCAATAAGTTGAAAAAATAAAAATCAATGTGAAATATTATGGACTACTTGAAAGGATTATTAAATAAACCATGCATTCTAATTATAATAGTAAAACCCAACTTAGGATGAACCAAAGGATACCTTATCAATTCAAAATATCCTGAACCCAAAAAGAATAAATATATATAATTCTTAACTTTCCAATAATATTTGATTAAATGGATTATCTATCCTAAGTTCTCCATTTTCTTGCTAATTAAGAAAGTTAGTGCTCTTTTTTAATTGAAAAAATGAGAATATAATTTACTTTAAGAAAATTGCTAATACCATATTTAGTCCAATAAAATATATAAAAATATTTCATAAATAGACAATTAATTAAAATAATTTAAATATAGAAGGCAATGTTATAATTAGAAATGTATATGACCACTTAAGTTATTTTGATTAATCAAAAGTGATGATAGAGTCATAGAAATTTTAATTGGAGTACCAAAATTACTACCCTTTATTTATTATGCAAAACTTTTATCCATACAAATAAGTTTTAGATATATATATATATATTTAAAGAGTTACAATTAATAACTTTCACAAAACTAGAAAGATTTTAGCTTACTATGTTTGAATAATATCATTCTTGCAACATAATTACATCCCGTTAGTATTTTATAACAAACTTTTAAGATCAATTTATTTATTTATTTATTTATTTTTTGCATCTTCTTGCGAATTTATATTTATTGGTAATTAACTATTAAATGTCAAAAAATATTATTTTTAAGTGATTATTTAATCATAATATTATGAAATATTATGTCTTATCTACTTTTTGGCATCATATTTATATGTATACTTTATACGGTGAGACCTAAAATCAATTGTTAGAAATATTATTTTCTCCTTTAACATGCACAAAATAGCTATCGTTTCTTATTATATTCCATATAATTATGACATTTTATTTATATAATTTTAATAAAATCAAATACTTATTCACATTTTGTTCTCAACTCTCATTTAAAATTTTGTTTTTATAGTTTATTGGTAATATTCTAAAAAATAATTTTATATAAAGAACACAAAGTTTTTAAAATTGATAATACAAATAGCCGTAAACTTTGCTATTATTCTAAATGCTGAAACCGTGACAATGTAATTATGATTTAAAATTAACTTTAATAATATATATTCTCCGCTTCAATTATGCTTTTTATTGCTAGAAGGGTTCTAATTTCCTTTTCTAATCTAGGAAAAAAAAAAAATCCTACCTTCTTTTTGCTATGTGATCTTCACAAATTATTTACAGAAACTGCATAATTTTAAAAGAAGTATACAAATAATATAATTCTAACATGAGTTGAATATTAGTTATAGTAGATAAAATAAGATTTTGTACCATATTTTAAATCTAGCAAAATGCTTTTTTTTTTTTTTTTTCAGAAGTAGCAAAAAAAAAAAATGTTGAGGGCAAAATTAGTTTAGTTTTTTTTTTTTTTTCCTCTATCTATCACTAATGAACCAAGGATTTTGATATCTTAATTTTTTAACCATTTACATATATACGCTATTAAGTTCATTTATTCTAAATATGTACAACAGAAACATGATAAATTCAAACTTTTAAAAATAATAAATCATAGTACGTCGTTACTATTGTACACGTGTTTAATAGAATTTTCAAAATATAATTAATTTTAACATATTTTTTTAATAATTATTTATAGCTAGGAAGGAAGCAGAAAGATTTAAGTGCAAATTTAATAATGATATCATGTTCTTACTTTTAGTTTTTGGTATTGAAAATATTTTTGATATTGTTAATTAGTTTTATTTGATTTAAGTTGCTAAAAAGTTTAATGCCATCATTATTATTTTATTAAATTATTTTATTAAATTATTTGTACTATTAAATTATTTTATTATAAAAATTACATATATGTGTGTGTGTATATATATGTATAATCTCATTAAAAATAAGATGTATGTATATAAATATTTTTATCTTCCCGTGCATAGCACAATTTTTCAAACTAAAAAGTTAATTATTAAAAAATTAAAATTTGGTATTTATCCCCCTTTACATACTAAAAAATTACTATAATAAAGCACATAACTAACTGATATTTTAAATATCTAAATGCTTTAATTTATCTTTATATTATCAAGTAATCTTAAATAGGAAAAATTGATTGATACATATTAATTAAGAATTCTATCATTATAACTATCAAATAATCATTGATCAAGGAAAATAAATATATATCAAGTATATTTGGTTATGACAAAATACCACTAATTAAAAATTGTGACAAATGCTTCTAAAATGTTTTTATTGATATCGATAAAGTCAAACTAATTCGTACCAAACAAATAATAATTGTAAATATTGAGTTTGATTTTGACCATTTGGTAAATAAAAAAAATATGTTCATTCGCATTCACAAAATGAGTTTTATCCTATATTTCCTCATGGAATACAATATAGCTGTAGGTTTTCAAAACAATCAAATATCTAAGTTATAGTAATATTATTATATATAAAAAAGAAAGCCATAGTAATTTCATTACTAGTTTTCAATCGCTTTTATGTGACAGAAATATAAACATTTAAAATGCATACTTATTAATTATACTTATAATTGTTTTTCTCTCATTTTTGTTTTGTAATTAGTAAAATTTAAAGATATTATTACTTACTTTTGTTTGTACTTTTATTGTTTAATTATTAAAAGTTTTATGCAACTATCATTAATTTAATATTATTGTAAAAATAAAAATGTAGATATTCGCACTCCTGTGCATAGTACTGGATATTTTGCTAGTATATATTATAGCAAAATCCCTTTTAGGGATAACTATAAGAAGTTGACATATGGTATATTAAGTAAAAAGAAATTTACTAGGTAAAAAATAATAAGAGGTAAAAAATCAACTACTTAATTAACTAATCTTACCTTTAACTAACTTTACTAGGTAAAAAATCAACTACATAATTAACCAATCTTAACTTTAACTAACTTTATTTATTTTTTAAATTCTTATTTTATCACACCTCTTATAGTTAATTGTTTTTTCCAAAAAGAGTTACAAAATTAAAATCGTATTATAAATCATCATATATAAGTATCATTATCAACAATAAGTTCAATAAAATAAATATTTATTAATTATGAAAATTTTTTATCTCCGTGTCATTGTTAAGAAATTAATTTTATATATTTATTTTATAATATCTTTCATAAAAGTAGAAAATAAGAGACAGATACTTATGTCTAAACAATATCATTCTTGCAACCTAATTACATTCACTTAATATTTATCAAAAAGAACCATAATATATTATATCAAAAAAATGATAAAAATGTTGTAAGATCAATTTTTTTTTTTTTTTTGCATCTTCTCGCAACTTTATATTTATTGGTAATATTGTAATAATTCAATATTAATAAACATTATTCTTAAGTGATCATGTAATTGTAATAACTTAAAAAAATATTTTTAATAGTATGTCTTATTATTGGCCTCACCATTAATTGTATTACTTTTTTTTTCTGTTGACTTAGATATATATTTAATAGACTGGAAGGAAAAATAGTAAAAATTAGAGTGATTTTTATTATAGTAGTTTATAAGATCTGAAGGCCAAATTATTAATGATTAACGGTTATATGATACAATAATGAAAATTCTTAAACACAAGTATCCTTTTTGTTTTCCTTTTTTTTTTTTATAAAGTTTTTAAGGACTTAAGATAAGATGTACGACTTGTTAGCATAAAAAACAAGTTGTGGAAGATAAATTTATTCAACACATATAAAAATATGTGGGCGCAAATGAGGAGTTACAAAATAATGCATATCGAACTCTCATATTAAGACCCGCATAAACCCACGGTATAATAGCCTTAACATCAGGCTAAAATCTTTCTATTCTAAAATCTCCTCTTAATTCAACTCTTCTCAACTGAATAAACTAAACAAACCCTTTATTTATAGGATAACAAATTTGACTATCAAGAAACTTAATTAGAATAGGAAACTACTAAATAACACTCAATACCTTAAACAACTAAATTACCAAAAGTTAACAATAACATATTTCCGGGTCACAACCCTTTTGTTTACTATCTCATTTGCTAGCTAATAAACATATTATGTGAGTCCTCCTCAATCAGTCATCATGTCAACCATCTTTCTTATTCTCATTGCCTACTTTTCTTCATTCAATTAATTTTTATCTCATTAAAATAGAGATTCATAATTTTTACTTTTCATACACAGATAAACTTTTTTTTTTTAAAGATTTTTGTCTTATCTCTACCATTTACTCTATCTTTCTGTACAATCACCAAACTTTATACATTTTTTTTTTTTGTAAATTTAAACTTAACTCCTACGCACATATCATAATTTATTTTATATGTGTGTATACGTTCCTGTAGATCTCAACATTCTCAAGTCCAATCAAATCAATATCCACCTCTGCTTCATCATTGTTGTAAAATATAATTTCCTCTATTTGGAGATTAAATTTAGTTCTTTAATTATTTAATTAATTTTCTTCAATTTAGGTACATAATTTTCAAATAATACACTAATGCATATCTTTTTTCTTTTTTTTTTTCTTTACTCATAGCAATTAATAACACTAATACAAACTTGAGTAATGACCAGTAGAAAGATAATATTACAAATATATTTTTCCCTTTTATTTTCTTTGAATCCAGTCAGAAGCAACTTTTCTATAAGAATATCAATTTACACACACACACACACACACACATATATATATATATATTTGTAGAAAATTGTACTATTCTAAAAAATCGAGATTATGTTTCAAGACAATCTTAACCAATGCACATGCAAACATAATGCTTGATTGCATGGTTGCACAAAATGACAGCGTCAAAATATGCACATGACCATATTAACTACACAAATTTCATTTCTTCTTAATTGTTATAATTTCTATTGGCAATTTACACCAACAAAATTAAATTAATTTATACTAAATAAAAAAAATATTTCTAAATTATTGTGTTTATTTGATTATTATAAATAAAAGTATGTTCATTAACATTCAACAAAATGAGTTTTATCTTTTGTTTTCGCATAGAAATTAGAAGTAAGTTATCAACACAATCATATACCTAAGTGATAGTAATATAGTTAATATAGTATACATATCTAATTTGATTTTCACTAATAATTAAGTTATATAGATACTTTTTAATTATTTTTATATGACAGAAATATAAACATTTTATATGGATACTTAACATTTAATATATTTTTAATTATTTCATCAACTAAAGTATATTTTTAATTATTTTTTAATTTATATTTTCTAATTACTAAAATTTATAGATATTATTACTTAATTTGTTTGTATTTATATAGTTTAATTATTAATAGTTATATATCGTTAATATTATTTTATTAATATTACTTTGTTGTAATAATTATAATAAATGTAAATATTCTTCCAGCATATTGTATGACATATTCCGCTAGTATATATATAAGCCAAAAAAAATTAAAGTGGAAAAGTCCACGTTGCTTACCGAAAACGTTGGAAACAATAAATATCTATTTTAAATCATTGACCGAAGGAACTCAAATGTCGCAAAAATGCAATCAGTTAAGAAATTTGTTCATCATACATGAGTCACGTTTTTTGATTTATTTATTTTACGTTTTTTTTTTTTTTTTAAATGAATGCAATCCTCTAGAGCCAATTGCACCAAACTGCTGAAACAGTTTTCGTTAACAGTTTAAGATTATTTATGTTGATATTAGTTCGCTCGGGATATTTTATCTTATTTTTTGTGTAACTATTGTTTGCTTATTACGTATGTTTTGGCTTATAATTATTTATAATATTAAAGTACACGTGACAAATATAAAAAAGGATCGAATAGAAGATCGCATGATATCTTAATAGTCTTACCTAAAATCCAAATTCATGTGGCTTTCTATTCTTAGCATGAAAAAAAAAATTTATGACTCATTTCGTATTGAAGAATAAATAATCCGGATCGTTAGACGATTGAAAAGTAATAAAATTAATTTTTTTTTTAATTTTTCAGTCATTTCAATGACTGTTGTACTCATTTTTTATTGTGGAATGATTATCTAAGGCTTACTCCGATATATTTGGTTTCATTTTCATCTTGACTTATTATTAATGAGGCGGTTTCAACTTTCAACTTGATCTTCAATAATGTCACATTCACATTACTAAACCAATCCAGATATTATTATATATACTACAAAATAAAACAATAGGGGAAAAGATGAATTTATTTATTTATTTGGTATTGATTAATCTAAATTATATCTATCACATCAGATCAATTTGATTTTTCATCTTTAAAAAAATTAACTAATTTGAGATTTATGATAGAAATCATAAATAAAGTGAAGGAGAAAGCCACGTGATAATCGTGGCCATTAACCTGCAATAATATGTTATTAACGCATTATTTGTTTATTAGAATTTGTTCATAATTTTCGTTATTTTTTTTTATAAAAAAAGCAACTAATCCTTATAATAGATAAAGGATTATAAAGATAGATACCCTAACAAATCAAATTGATCCTTTTCCGTAAACCAATAATTGGTCTAATCTATTTTTGCATGACACGCTTGTGTTGTGAATTGTGGCGTTACTATATTATTTGAGAGAGAAGAAAGAAAGAAAAAAACGTCCAGCAAATCAAGCTATAGTGATTCTGTCCCTTGGGAGTTCCCAAAAGCCATAATTATCTACATCCATACTTTGAAAATTCTAAACACATAAATGCCGAGGAATTTTGTCCAAGTTACAAAAGCAGCAAAACGTGGACAAAGCTGCAAGCTAGCTCAAGATTGAAATGGTGATTCAGAGGCTGGAAATGTGCAGACAAGTACTGAAACTGGTGATAGAGTTTGTGGTGGCTTTCATTGAGGCAATTGCAACTATTATTGATACTCGAAGCACCTCATCACCAGTTCTCTTATAGCTAGTCCAGCACCTTACGTTCTTCCCAATTCATATATCGGTATTCTTCCTTAATTTCTTAGTGTTTCCAAATTATGCACTTATAAGAGAAGAACCCTTGTAGCATTCTTTGTTTTTATTTGGTTCTTGTTATGCTGTTTCAAGATGGGATGAGGATGATGATGATGTCTGTCCATGCATCTTGTTTTGATGTTCTTGTTGGAAATGTAGAAACCGTGTAAATGGATTGAGATTTATAGTTCTTGAATTTGCAAGTGCTAATTAATTTATATAGTTTCTTCTCCAACAAAATTTGTTTAATGGATATATATAGATGGAAATTCTTGATGGTGGTTGGCTATATATCATGCAGTTATTTCTTCATGGGCTATAATTAATGGCTCATGAGTACCAAATTGTCATCAATTTTTAGTTGGGTTTTTTGTGCAATAAAGAATGCTTTTACCTACAAGATTATTGTTAATAGCAGTAAAGATTGCAATATCATTTTGATACCACTTCTGCTCAATTTTTTCAAGCTGACAAACAAGCCTGTGTGTGATAGCCATTTTTATGTATGGTTTATTTTTTCTTTGCCAAGAATTAAAGACATCTTAAAATATTGAAACTAGGACCTTTTGATTGCTGCACCTCCAGGAAACAGGAGAAATTTACTTAAATTATTGAAATAATGACAAGCTAGATTCATATTTTATACTTTTACCAAGTTTAGAATTCATTCTAAATTATAGTATAAAAAGATTTGCGTATCCTTGACTTATCTGCCCATTAGACCAACCATGCATGTGATTTGGAGAAAATTCTAAAAATATGCCATTTTTGAAACTTTGTTCTATTTGGGTGCTCATTTGAAATGGGAGTTCCGGAGGGTGTAACTCGCATTCAGAGAATGCGAGTTACAGGTTTTTAAAAAAAAAAAAAAAAAAAATTTATTTGACTGACCTCGCATTCGGGAAATGCGAGGTCAATCAAATTGACCTCGCATTCCCTGAATGCGAGGTCAGTCAAATAATTTTTTTTTTTTTTTTTTTTTTTTTTTTTTTTTACAACGCAATTTGTTTTTTGTAATTTTTATTTTGAATAAAAAAATTCCGTTGTAATGAATTTATGTTTTTTTTTTTGTTATAGCTAATTTGACTATATATATATTGTTTTGTAGAATTTAGCAAATTTGACTATGTATATTGCAAATGGAAATCGTGCAGTATTACAAAAATAGAAAAAATGAATGATTTCGGAAATGTAACTATGTATATTAGGAATGGAAATTGTGCACTATTAAAAAAATAGAAAAATGAAGGATTTGAATGTAAGATAAAATCATTTAAATAGTAAATCGTAAATTATAAACTATAACATTAACGAAGTTGTAGGATATTTGGAAATAGTAAACCATTATATTTAAATCATAAACTATAACAGTAACGAGATAGTACGCGAATGAAAAGTGTAAACCCGTTAATTTATTAATTTATCGTAATTTTGATAAAATTTTGACAGAACCTCCCCTATTTTACGACCATTCTCCCTGCCAACAACCAAACCCAACAAGGGCAACAAACATCCATAAAAGCCCGACAAGGGCTAAAAAACATAAATACAAACCTAATAACAATAAAAAACCACCCGACAAGGGCAACAAACATCCATAAAAGCCCGACAAGGGCTAAAAAACATAAATACAAACCTAATAACAATAAAAAATCACCCGACAAGGGCTAAAAAACATAAATACGAATAACATACATGAATCACACTATATTGCGATAAGTATAAAACAAATTTCAATGTGCATTGGCATCCAAATCTACCTCAAATGGTATGTTAACATGAGGGGATTCGGCATCTACATGGGGTCGCGGGGATGGAACTCGACGACGTCGACGACCACCGCCGTGTTGCCCGCCTCGCCGCGGAGCCCGCTGTACTCTATGTGGATCATGTGCCTGGTGTGGATGTCTAACGTACTCAGGAACTGGCGGAGGCCGAAGATCAAGACGAGTAGATTCGCCTACTGCATGTAGTGATTGAGAAGCGAAATGGCTGATCTGTGCCCATGCACTACTATCCGGAGTATCGTCCTCAGTCATATTGTCTAACGACATGTAGTACAATCTAGCCATAGAATCCATCTACCGTGAAAGTTCAAATTAGTTTTACTGAAGTATTTTGAAAAAGAAAAACAATAAGAAAAAAAGAATAAGCGCTTATACGGCAATCACCCGATGCATGTGTAGTATGAATACATGTGAGACCAACCTCAACTGTATCAGTTCTTGCGGCCCAAATATCTATATATTGTCTGTGTGTCAACTCCCAATCAGTGTTCGCCCGACCACGGCGGTCTGTCAAATGCAATGCAGCTTGATTACCCATCAATCTCTGATCTGGTATGGGTTGGTGCAAACCGAACTGTCGCATAACCCGATGAGGGAGATAACTAACCACGATCTCCCAACATATCAAATAAGTAACTGAACGCCATATGTCACGACCAGCCGTGCAGTAATGGGGAAGCATATCAAGAAGCTCATCAGAAAATGGCTGCCATATAAACTAATAAGTGGGAAGTCTAAAAAAGGCGTAAAGTTCAAAATCGAGGACGACAATGTCTCTTATACACATCTAGATGTGTATAATTGAGACAGCAAAGTATGTAACTGATCTTATACACAGATAGATTGTGTGATAGGAGTCAATTTTTAAGATCAACAACGATATGCTTCACCCCCTGCACTGCAACCTGTCTCTTATACACATCTAGATGTGTATAAGAGACAGGGAAAGCGATCAACCTCGCCCTCCTCCCGAGATCCATATGCTCATGATGCTCCTGTGCGGGCTCTAACCGGATAGGACGCAGTGTCGGCATACGCTCCCAAGCCCATAACTGTATACAAATACATGTAGATGAAGTCGACTAGTAAAGAATTATATGAATTGAATCCATTTAAATATACCTGTACTAATAGTCTTGGACCGCAAATAGTTCTAGTTTGTTGGTGAAGTGGCATTACAGAAGCTGCGATACAGTGTGCCTAAAACAGCTGATTCACATGTCAGCTATAAAGGCCTCACAGTCTCCAAGTCCCTAAGCAATGAAGATACAGTAGTGGCACTTTATTGCCTGAATTATCCGGAAATAAAATGCCTCCAATCAGTACAAGTAAGTATGTACGTGCCATCTGCCGACACATGTCATCCGTCGCATCATCGAGAAGCGGACGATCTAATGCGGCGGACAAAGACATCCCACTTTCAAACGACCACCGTCAATGTCTGATCTGGCAGGCATGAAACCTAATAACTCCATGCAGAGTTGGCTCCAAGCATCTGAAAATGAACCTGTCTCTACCCGTCACGGGCGGGCCGTCAATGTGTAAACCCCACAAGACCTCTACATCCTGTAACGTGATAGTGGCCTGTCTCTTGGGCACATGAAGATGTGTATAAGAGTCAGCCAGCTGATGACAACATGTACATGGTGATTGTATCAGCATGATCCACATAGGGCATGATCTAAAGATGCGACGCCCTCGAAACCTGCCAAGCAAATATAATGCCATACCCGCGCCGGTATAGGCATGTGATCCCAAAAAGTCCCATCACAATGCTTAACCTGTAATGTGGAATCATCGATAAGACCGTCAAAAATAGATCTTGCCCTATGCGGCGTCATAGGTGATAGAATATCATGTACATATGGTCCAGGATGGACAAGCTCTGCTGTCTGATCATCCATACCTAAACAAATAATCATGGAAAGAATTAATGATTGTACGATATCTTTTGATAGTAATCAATGATCAGACAAATATTTTTTGATTACACATGTCATTTTTGGATGAACGAAATGCCCAAAATAAACAAGAGGGATGTTTCCAGATGTGTGGTAAGAGACAGGTAATGATTTGTCTTTGTATTACCGTCGTGAAGGGCAACTCCTGCGATTATGTCCCCGTTCATGACAATTCGTACATCTCCTAGGTTCTTCGGGATCCCTAATATCCATCTCGTTTCGTATGCGTCTCGCACGTACCCGACCTGCCCGGCGTTCGACAGACATATTGTCATCACCGTGTAACTGCCAATGAATAGGAGCGTACTCATCTGGATTAGATTGTGGAACAAACCTACTAACGCTGTACTGCGCTCGATATGTGCGAGTAGTGTAATGTTCCGCAATCAGCGGGTTGGTTCATCACCCTTATGCCTCGCAAACGCCAAAGCATGCGAACATGGAAACCTATACATTTGCCATTTACCACAAGTACATGTCTGCTGTACATAATTGACAGTTTGTACATTCCCACCACGACCAGTGACATGTACTTGTGCTGTCTCTTGGTACACACCTAGAGACTGTATAAGAGACAAAGACTCGTGGTCCTGCCCACTTGTTATCTATTTCCTTGACTCTACAAGGACACACAGTCATGGTTTTTGTTATCTGTTTTTCCAAAGATCAGTCTGTCTCTTATACACATCTAGATGTGTATAAGAGACAGTCTACGTATAAGAGACAGCAAGAATGTCTCTTATTGCCGTCGAGTTGGACTACTTCCGATCAAAGGCTACCTATGCTTATGAAATTGTTGATGAGCTCCAACTGGGTGGACCTCGCATTCTCTGAATGCGAGTTCCAGATCTAAAATCATGTCTCTCATGCTCCATGAACCAACCCCAACTTTGGATTGTTTCCTCATCAACAATCTGCATAAGCAACAGGTAAAATTTGATTGTTAGCATCCAAAGCGACGGCAATAAGTAATTTACCCCGATACTCCCCTCGTAGATGCGTGCCATCAACACATAGGACTGTCTCACATATGAACATCAATCGATGGCCGAAATGCCCAAAATATGTATTTGAAAATTTTCAAATCCTCGATACTATTGGGATGATGTAGCCATTGCACCACAGTTTGGGGATTGGAGCGTAGTAGTTCTGCAACGTATTGGGGTAATTGTTGAAAATTAGATGCCCAACTTCCATATGCAAGCACAATCGCTTTCTTATTCTTAAGAGCAAGGCCACTGCTTGTAAGTGATGTCAACCTTCAAACTGTTCTTCACATATGCCGAATTTGTTTGACCTTTTGCCCGGATCATTTTCAATTAAGTGCATAATTTGGTTAGCAATTCTTGTGGATGTAAGATTTCGTTGTTGTTACCGGAGATTTCACCGAGACATACGTGATCTTTTACCCATTTTGTGACCTTCCACACAGAAGAGATTCATTTCCACGTGCCGGATACTCCAATCACAATCTCCACCGCTAATGTCGTATAAGAGACGCAGTCTTGCATTTAGCAACCCATGTTCTCTTCCGACTCTCTATGACTTTATATTCTCGTTGTTGAGCTATAGACCAGATTGTGTTGCTTTAGTAACTAAATTCCTTGCTTAAAGTACATGTGCAACTGAGTACAATTTTTTTCTTCATTCCAATAAATCAGCCCATCTTTATCACTACGGTCCATGGGATTGTACTCACCGTAGTTACCAAGATCATTGAAAAAAGCCATCCCCCTAGGTTGATAAGCAGGAACATCCTCTTGTGTATGACATTCATTGTTATTTGTCCCCAAATTCTCGTCAGAATCATCATCCGATATGAGAGAGTCGGAAGAGACTCATGGGCTTGACTAATGCATGCAATGACCTGTCTCTTATACACATCTAGATGTGTATAAGAGACAGGTCTACGAGGCCTTTCTCCATATGTTGATATTGCATGGTACTGGGGCCTTCACCTGAGTGTCTCTATTATCTGCGCCCAATAGCTTCATCTGATTGCATTGAGTTTGACATTGCAAACGAACAAGTTGGGTTGTAAAACTCAAACGACCACGGATGTTCAAAAAGAGTCCGCGCATTGGACTGCAACGGCTGGTCGTCCATGGTCGAATGCATGAGAGACATCATTGGCCCCATACCATACACCCCTACATTGTTGCTTACATGTACGTGCGGAATTTCCTCCGTCTCGATAAACAATTCAGCACAAAAATTTGGATCGGCAACCAAGTCAAACAAATCAAAAATACCTTCCACACCATCATCATCTGTCAATGTAATGCCAGAGTAAACACCACGACCAACTATGTGCCTAAACACAATATTCAATTTCATCTGCTCCCTATCAACCTCCATGAATTCGTATATCTTGTCAACTAAGTCAACAAAACTAATCCGTTGATTTATTCGGAATAGTTTCTTGCTCATCATTGGCCGGTAGGACATAGTACCGCCTTCATAGGTTATTTCTCCTCCCTTAAGGTGGGTTATATGCCCGACAAGTACTACAAAAAATGCAATAACATCCCACAATTTCAGTTTAACAAACAACATAACCACAAATTTCACCACAATCAACAGAAATCAAACCTACAACATATATCCCGAGCCAAAGATCATTTTCTCTAAATATTAAAAAAAATATGGGAGTTAACCACAAAGCAGCATATTATTAAACTAAAATACAAAAACATAAAAAAAATAAACTACATACACAAAATATTTTTATAAAACATTTACATTAACAAAAATAATTATTTAAACAAAATTAAAAAAATATATTAATTAAAATTATTGAACTCCATAAAAAAAATTAAATGTACCTGAAAATATTTTGGTGGTGGGTTGTGGTGGCGGTGGTTGTGTTGGTTGTGGTGGTGGTGGTGGTGGTGTAATGTAGATGGTGATTGTTGTAGAGTCAAGGAAATAGATGGTGGTGGGGAGGAGGAGGAGGAGGAGGAGGATGAGGAGGAGGAGGAAGGAGGAGGGCGAGGAGGAGGGAGGAGGAAGGAGGAAGGAGGGGGCGGGGACTTGGGGACTTGGGGAATTGGGGGGAATTGGGGTCGAACCTGCGAGGCTCGCCTCGCGAGGTTAATACCGCCCGACCTCGCATTCGAGGAATGCGAGGTCGGTCAACTTGATTGACCTCGCATTCCTCGAATGCGAGGTCGGTCAAAGTTAATTTTTTTAAAAAAAAATTGGAACTCGCATTCAGAGAATGCGAGTTCCACCCAATTGGAATCCCAGTTTCATTTCAGCATAGATATAGAACACATCTCAAATTAGGCATAGATATAGAAATTTTCCTGTGATTTGCATGTCTATGGTTTCAATCAGTTGTTGATTTCTTTAAATACTAATCAAACAACAGTATTGTTATTAATATGTGACCTCTAGAATATGTAATGCAATGGACGAAATCTTTTCTCTACCAGCAGGATCATTGACATTCCTTCTCGAGGAGACACAATCTATATGTGACACGTGTTACTCTTGATTGTTAGGCCCGCAAGGAAAATATTTAGGTAGATCTGGTTTATGACCTCACTTGTAGATTTTGTGGTGTAGATTAAATGTTATAGAATTTGTGACATCAGCTGAGCAAGATTCTATAAGATTTAATCTTGACCGCGAGATCTACAAGTGGGGCCTAAAACCGAATTTATGGTAGTATTTTCTTAGACGCAATTATGAATATTTCGGCAAGGCAAATATTTAGGTAAACCCGATTTTTTACCCCACTTGTAAACCTTGTGGTGTGGATTAAATCTTATATAATCTATAACATCAGTTGATGTAAGTAAGATTTTTTAAATTTTAATCCTGACCATAAAATCTATAAGTGGGGTCAAAAATCGGGTTTATCTAAATATTTTCTTTTGGCAAAATCTTACACTTTCGTCCATAAAAGACTTTATCGAATATTTCTTGTAAAATGAAAGACATTACCGAATATTTCTTGGAAAGTAATTTCGAATCTACTGATGCATCTGTTGTAGCTTATACATACAGTGCACACAAGCGACTAGAGCTTGTCCTTAGCCTATATGTTGGGAATTTAGATACGAAAGCAACACAACTATTTGAGAAATCAAGAATACAATTTAATAAAAATAGAAAATATGAGTGACACACACAATTTAACGTGGTTCGGCTTAATTAGCAAGTCTACGTCCATGGAGAGAAAAATCGGGAATTTAGACGCGGAAGCAACACAATTATTTGAGAAATCAAGAACACAATTTAATGAAAATAGAAAAATACTAAATATGAGTGACACACACAATTTAACGTGATTTGACTTAATTAGCAAGCCTACGTCCATGAAAAGAAAAACTACTCTTTATTATGAGAGAAAAATAAATATAATAATACAACTCGTATCTTAAGTCTAACCCCTTGTATTCACTCTCTTAAACTCTCTCACCCTTTTGTGTGAATTCTCTTATTCTCTTGTTTCTATGATAAAATGCCTACCCACATATTTATAGGGGACATTAATCAAGAAATAACTGTTTCGTGAAGTACCTTAGACACCAAACCCTACAAATTAGGAAGTTACTTGGCCACTACTTCAAGTAATTAGAATATTAGTAAATTACTTTTTGTTCACACAAAGAAACCTACATATTTATAGGGGACATTAATCAAGAAATAACTTACCTTAGACACCAAACCCTACAAATTAGGAAGTTACTTGGCCACTACTTCAAGTAATTAGAATATTAGTAAATTACTTTTTGTTCACACAAAGAAACCTACTCAAAAGAAAACTAGCCAAAATTCCTAACAAATCTCCAACTTGACAAATTTTTCTTTTAGTAAAAAAGAGCAAACCTACAAAAATAAACCCATTTGCCTTTTTACCACCAATTACCATGGTGCCCATTTGCCTTTTTACCACCAATTACCATGGTGCTTAGTTACACACAAAAATCAATACGGTCATATCTCCAATTGATTTAATTGGTAAATAGACATGCATAGCTAATCGAGTTCAATTTCTAGTTGACTCATGAGAGGGGCCTGCGTCAATTCATCCGCATGACTTTTTTCTTCTCACAACCATTTGTAACTTGGAAGCAATCTTGGGTCCCCTTTCTTGAGCTCCACTCCCAATTCATTGAGGTTACCAAATGGTATAAATTTTCATGCTTCATCCCTTTCAACAGGATCGTCTCGTCATGTGTGATTTTCAAGATTCCACCTCTAGCTGAATATTTATAGCCATCGGAGTCTAATTGGTTCAGTGAAATTAGATTCTTGCGTATCTTTGGGACATATGCCACACCACCCAACCCAAAAAATGAACTGTTCCATTTAACATTTTGATTTTCACCACTCCAATACCTTTGACTTTGCAAGAAGATTCATTTTCCAAAGAAAGAAAACCGGCCTTCTTTATTTCGTCCAAATCAAAGTAATCTAACCTGGAGCAAACATGTGATACACAATCAGAATCTAAAATTCAACAATCGCGGGATGAAATATCCATACTTTTGGAGATTATGAGAACATCTCCATCGCATACATATGCCAACAATATTGTCATGATAATCCTTTTTCTGTCTGTAAGGATAATTTCTTTTTACATGCCCATACTCATGACATTTATAGCATTGAATTCCATCCTTTCCCTTGACCTTTGAACTACCTACCTTAAATCTATTGTCAAGTATTCTCCCATTCTGATTCTCCCAACAAGCAATCAACACATCTACCGTCAAGTATTCTCCCATTCTGATTCTCCCAACAAGCAATCAACACAGATTCTTGTGTCTCATCATTAACAACACAAGAATCAACACAGATTCTTGTGTCTCATCAACAATGATGACTGCACATTTTCGAGCTTCAAAGTGTCTTTCCCGTATAGCAGGGTTGTCACTATACTATACTTGGAACCGAGATAAGAAGTAAAAGGGTCTTATCTTCTTCCTCAATTTTCAAGCCAACTTTTCTGGAGTTGATCGAGACGAGATTTTCATCCTCTTCCATCTTCAATATATAAAGTTGCCACTTATGTATCTTCAATATATAATTGAGTTGCCACTTATGTGTTGCCACTTATGTAACTTGTTGGACAAAATTGCTTAGCCAGATAGAGCCTTTCTATTTATTGCTTGAATCTTTTTCATCCATCACTATGATACACATTTATGTATATTATTGTCCGCAACGTAGAGTCGAATCGTGCATCTTGATTCCAACTCTTCCCACTCATCATCCTCATCATCTATCTTGATTCCAACTCTTCCCACTCATTATCCTCATCATCTTTCATGTTCGCTGGCTTCGCATCCTTTTGCTTCAATATTTTTGCCAAACCTTGTTGAATTAGGATGTCTTTCACTCTTGTTTGCCAAAGAGTAAAACTTGTATTCCTATTAAATTATTGAATTAGAAATTGAATATTCTCAATCGCCATGGTTAGTCACTAACCACTTGATCAAATAGTTGATTGATCAATCTCAAATAGTTGATTGATCAGGATATCACTTGTTGGGAATTTAAAGCAACATAGCTCTGATATCACTTGTTGGGAATTCAGACGCAGAAGCAACACAACTATTTGAGAAATCAGACACAATTTAATGATGAAAATAGGAAAAGATGAAATATGAGTAACACACAATTTAACGTGAGAGAAAAACCACTCTTTATTATCAAAGAAAAACAAATACAAGAATACGTGTAAATTCTCTTGCTTTGTTTAAATAGGGGACATTAGTTAGTCATAAATCAAGAAATAACTTGCTTTAAACACCAAACCTTAGGAAGTTACGCGGACACTACTTCAAGCACAAAGAAACCTACGTGGAGGAAAACTAGTCAAAATTCCTAACACCCTCCACCAAAATGGGAAATAATCGCTTCTAATACAGAATACTTGATGCTTAAGAAGATAAACGAAGCTTTCAAGCAAAGATGAATATAACTTGATAATAATTTTATTTGATGGAAGTTCAAATCCAGTGAATGAACAAGCAGTCTTCAAAGAAAATGAAAACGTCTTGTCATTTTATTGTTTTGCATGGCCATTCACACTAATGTATTCAAGAGTATTTCCCAGCAATGCAATGAAGACGGACAAACAGCTCAATTGGTTTGGAGATCATCACCATATGATCAGACCCTTTGATCTCATCCACTTCATAGAGGCGGATTTTTCTCTATCATCCATCTTTGTAAAGCCTTCCCTGCCAACTTGTCTTCATCTGCAATGATAAACACACGACTAACGGATCCATATTTCCTGGTTGACAGCAGTAGCTCTTTCGACAGGTCCTCGTTGGTATACAAGCACATAGGCCTTACTAATGTGGTAGCCAGCGCCAGATCCTATGACGAATGGGAAACATGATCATTAAAGCTTCTTTCTTTACTTCATAACCCTTAATAATATGACAGTCTAATTCTCATTACCTCGCTTGGGCTGTGCTGATATACTTTTGCACATAATTGCTCTGGTCCAAACACAAATGCTGTTGGAGGATTATTAGGTCCATTGTGGTAAAAATAGCGGCTATCAAGTGTAGAACTCTGCTGGCATATCTTCTCAACGACTGCAACAGGAAATGGAAAGTTGATCAGAAAGGGAATGTAGAAAAGTCATACAGGATTGATTATATCTCCTACCTCTTTTGAGTGTTAATTTATGAGGCTGTAAAAGGATAAATAAATGGCCAAATTGTAAAGACATCCAAGAAAAGATTTATTTCTCTTCAATTACTTCTTGTCATTCTGATTGGTTGTGGCCTCACTGGTGATAATGCTCAAAGGACAAAAAATATGAGTCGTCAAATTTGACAGCTAAACAACAATCGTATTCATTATCACAGGCTGAAAAAAGGTTCAAGAATTGCACAATTTAGTTGGCAGAAGAGTCATACCTCTTGGTTAAGGATAGATACGTTGAGCTTTGGACCAGGCATTGGAGCAGTTACAAAAACAGCAACAGCAATTTTCTCAGGGAACATTTCCATGGCCTGAGAAATTGCAAGTCAGCCGAAGCTATGACCAACAAGGATGACCCTTTCATGTGGAGGAATAGAATTATGTCATACGCATCTAGCTAGCCATGAAATCCCTCAGTGGCTGAAAGTAATCAGATATATATTTGACATCATTGACCTGCTTCGGATTGATTCCTGAAGCTGCCAAGTCGAGAGCTGTGACATTATGACCTGCTGATCTTAGCAACTCCATTAACTTGTACCAGGACCAGGCTCCATAACATGCCCCATGAACTAGAACAAAATGCTTTCTTGGTTGAGGACACGGTGTTGATGAATTTGTTGCTGTTGCATTCAGCAGAAATTGGAAAAGAAAGATTACAACAAAAATTGACATGAAATTTCTCTTATTTCCCTTCATATATATATATATATATATATATATATATATATATTTTTTTTTTTTTTTTTTTGTGGGAAGTGTAACCAGGAACAGTCAACAAATCGAATTTTATAGGGCTAAATAGAAGGTTTTGACATGCAAGCCAGTCTGCGGGATCATCAACTTATCAAATAAGATCACAGTCCACATAAAGGGAAAAGAATAACAATTGGCTTCTCTTAGGCCTAAGCTTTCGTAAAAAAAATATATATAAATATAGTTGTGTTAATCTTTAATTATTAAAGATAAGCACAAATCACTCAAATAAATATATCATCACATGAAATACAAAAATCTAGCGGGTCGACTCTTATTGGATTTAAACCGCTTGCGGTTGTAGGTATCCGAAAATAAAAGTGTTAAAATACAATTCTATTTTTAGCCTGTGCAAATTCAAATAGAATAGCCTTGAAGAATATGATAGAATTCTATCTTATTCAATGCAAATCCAAGTGGATTGGCTGCTGATAGAAATATATCATCCGATGAAATATGAAGGAAAGTGAAGTGTTAAAATAGAGTCCTGTTTTATACCATACAAATTTAAATAAGACAACTTTAAAGAATATAATGAAATTCTATCTTATTTCATGCAAATTCAAGATAGACCAACTACTGATAGTCTTGCGAGATTTTCTTTCAGTGACATGTAGTTATCAATAACGTGATAACAATCCTCATATGAATTCGCCAAGAAGCTGAGAGGAGGAGGAGGAGGAGGAGCAATAGAAGACGGGCATTAGAAGGCATTAAAAAAAAAAACCGAGAACAAGTGCATGGATTAGAAAATGAGTAAAAAGTGTCAGAAGCTTTTTAAAGTTTCTTTTGTTTTCGTTTCCCATATTTTATTATTTTATACTATTATAATAACGTTTATCTGTTTCTTTTTAATGTCTTGATTTATTTGTTTCTTTTTCTGAACACGACAGAAAAAGTATTAAATAAATAATTTATATTAAAAAAATATAAATTATTTAGGAGTAGGAAGTCACTATAAGTTAAACTCTATTTAAATATAGAAAAAAAAATTATAGGAAAAATTTTGATAGTAGAAATTTTATTGATATGAATTTGAACGGTGGAGTGACTACACACCATGATGTGAAAACCCTGTTAAAATTCTATACCTACAATCACACATACATCATGTTCAAAAAAGTTGCTACAATAATTACTTTAAATAATCCATTCCAAATAATCACAATCTAAATGTAAGTTTTGGAAATGATCATGCAAGTAAAAATTGTTTAAGTGAATAATTGAATTGAACCCCATTCTGAAACAACAGGAGCTTCAATTTCCACAGGCTGATTGTGATTTGAGAGAAAGATAAGCAGATTAAAAAAATACTATTACATCAAAAACACGTAGGATCCTTATAGCTAAGCTGTCTATGATCCTTCATTTCTGCTTTTCTTAACATTTTATCTTATTATTTTACATACAGATGCAGAATAAATAACCTTCCGGTGTAGATTTTTAGCTGAAACGGAAAGCAGCATACATATGATATTCAACATGAAGTAGTATTACTTGTGAACAGTGCAACAATAGCCTCCTTAGTTATTCTTGAAATGAGAAATTTGAATATTCTCAACATCAAGTTTCTTGTAATCACTGAGCTTTCGGGTTGCGAAAAACTTCCCCCAGTTATAGGCTTTATACTTGGAAGGATTTTGCTCGTTGATCACAGCTCGTCCAGGGGCTCAATCCAAGTATAATGTGCTGGATTAAAGAAGAATGGAATCGAAAACCTTTCCTTCTCGGGGTTCACCATCACCCTGTGTTCCACACTCTCATACTTGTCATTGCTCCATACCTGCTCACAATTCCCAAAAATCAGGAACTGAATACAATCTAATCAGATTTTGTTTCCATTACATGAAAATATAGTTATCTAATTTGTTAGATAAACCTTACAAATTGGGTAGCTGTTCGGGCAATCTGATACTGTGTACCAAATAGTACATATAAACAGTATAGTTTTATAAAGATGATATATTAGGTACCCCTATCCGTTCCACATATAACTACATGACAGAATTTCTTAAATTATTGATACCTGAATAATGTCACCAACGTTGATGATATAAGCATTAGGAGTTGGTTTGACAAGAATCCACTCTCCATCACTCTTCCTCTTAACTTCAAGTCCTCCAACATCATCCTGAGCAAGAATGGTCAAGGCAACAGCTGCATCCTTATGCCGACCAACACCAAGTGCTAAATGAGGACTAGGACATGGGGGATAGTGATTGAGCCGGAGAAAGCTTGTGCTGTCCTTAAAAAAGCCATTAATCCGATTCTTGCCCAATCCCAAGCTCAGAGATATCAACTCCAATAACTTGAAAGCCAGCTTCTGCGTCTCTTTAGCATACTCTTCACAAACCTCCCTGGAGTAAATGCAACTTAGACAGTCTGGTGGTTAAAGCATAGTTATCATGAATTAGGTACCTCCATACAAGGCAGCGATGCGTATATATATATGAATATATTGACTCAAACAAACATTAATAGATGATAACGAAACGTTTTAATGTTATATATATATATTGACTCAAACAAAGATTAATAGATGAAAAAGAAACGTTTTAATGTTTAAATTGTATTTCGTTGTTAACTATACACATATATATTAGTACACATTTTTAACAAAATAAAGTGTGCCACTAACACTACAATGTAGGAAGGTATCGAAGTATTTTGTAACTATGGATCAAAAGGACTTTTGTTCTATAACTTTGAATGCAAGAATCAAAATATTACCTAAATTCTGGAGGATTTTCTGGCCATAGATTAGTCAATTCCCTGATTTCTTTATCCTCAGGTTCATGGGAAGCGGGAAGAATTGTAGGATTATTCAAAGTGAAATCAAACACTTCTTTCCAATCTCTAACGTTTTTTGTGTGCTCAACATCATAATATCCCATTGGATTAACTTCATCTCTTCTAACCCTTATCTTCTCCTCTTTTGGTAATGCAAAGATCTTTCTTGATGCCAATTCGATCTTTTCACGATATTCCAGTGGAACCCCATGGTTGATTACTTGGAAGAAACCCCATTTCTGGGATGCATCACCTATCTCGGATACTAGGCGAGCCAAATCATCGTCCGATGTCGAAGAATCCGAGGAGTTTAAGACTGAGAGATCAATTAATGGGATGCCTTCAGCTTCAATTCTTATGGGTTTAGGCCTGACCTGTTCAGGAGCTTGAATAAAAGCTGAGTCTACAGTTACTTCTCCCATGGCTGAGATGAATTTTCTAGTAAGGTTTAAGATTATCAGTGGCAGAGAAGTTTTTTGTAAGATTGGTAATTTTTTTGGACAGTGCCAGATGGTTTATATAGTGTCTCGTCAATGATTGACACGCACAATGTGTACAGAATTTGTTAGGGATAATTTCACATACCTGGCTTGAGGTATATCATAATTATAATTACTTCCCCTCATATTTTAGTAATTATACTTACTCCCTTAATTGTGTGAAAAGATTTTAGTCATCTTTGCAATTATAATTAAATCACACTTACCTAAAAATAAAGGAAAATAAACAAAAGGATAAACCTAGGGAATAATTTCACATACCTCTCCTGAAGTTTATCATAATTGCAAGAAACTTTCCGTGGTTTGAATAATTACACTTACCCCTCTTCCTAGAATAAAATGACTATTGTAACCTTCACCTGAATGTTAATTCATTTATGCTTAAAAGTCTTATAAAAAAAAGGAAAGTTTAAAAAATAATCCTACCACAATTGCCTTTCTTCTCTACCAAACAGTCTACAGTCCATACCATTTTTCTCTCTTTCCTTTCAGGTTTCTTCAACCCATCAAACCCTGCTTCCCTAAAACTTGCTTTTTTTCAACCTTCTCTTCACCTTTTTCTTAGACCCATCTCAAACTCACTTAAACGTCTCTCGGATCAATGTCTTTCGCCGTCCCTCTTTCTTCCTCCTTCATTATCATCAATAGGAAGACACAAGAAATATAGAAAATCAAACGCAAGTATGGATAAAATCACATATCAAACACTTTGAAGCCTATATGAGTTTGATTGAGTCCATGAGGAACAAACTAAGGTATGAAGTGGATTCTGTATGAAAATGTATAATTTCTCTTTTATAATTTTTTTTTTTTGGCCTTTTGCTTTAGTTAACAGATTGGGTTTAATTGTTACCTGAAACCTTAAAATATGGAGTGTAAGTGTAATTATTGAATCATACTTGGGAGAGACAACTGTAATTATGATAAATCTCAAGAAAGGTATGTGAAACTAACCTAATTTGTTACCTATGAAACAGTTGGGAAGAAAAAAAAAAAGAAAGCTCGAAGTTTTGATATCACTATTGAGAAGAAAAAATCTGAAAGAGTTCATTAAAAGATATTTAGGACTGTATAAGTTGGAGTTCAATTTTAGGGGTATTTGATAACCCCATTAAATGCTTAAACTTAATTCATTAAGTATTTTTTGTATTAATTGTGTTTGATAACGAAATTCTCTTATCTTTGAATGCATTAAGTGCCACTTAATTTCTACACAAAATTTTAAGTTAAAAGACTATTATTTAATTTACTGAATTCTTTACTAGTATAGTAAAACTCACCCAAATTTTTTTTATTTCACATTCACACACTATTTACACACACTTACACACATTATATTCATTCCCGCATACATTTTGCACATACTATATTGTCTCTCACACACAAACACACATTTACATACACTTATATTCCTTCTCTCTCACACATAAACACACTTGAACACACTATATTCCTTTTCTCTCATACATAAACACACATTTGCACATACTATATTCATTCTCTCACACACACACTATATTCCTTCTCTTTCACACATAAGTGCACATTTGCATAAAAAATATTCATTCTCTCTCTCACACATACACACTTGAACATATTATATTTCTTCTCTCTCATACATAAACACACACACTATATTCATTATCTCTCACACATAAACACACACTTACACACATTATATTCTTTTTTTCACATAAGCACACACTTACACACACTATATTCCTTGTCACATACAAAAACACACACTTGCACTTATTCTCATTCTCTTTCACATATAAATACACGCTTGTACATAATACTTCTTTCACACACACACATACCCCTCTCTCATACACACATACTCTATATTAAAAAATTATTTATTTGTATTAAAAATAAAATAATTAAAATAGTCTACTATAAAAAATATAAATATTATCATCAAAATATATAATATATACGTGGTAAAATATTTTAATTCAATACTTAGATTCAACTGATTATCAAACAGATGCAACTTTATGAATTCAGCAAATTAAGACTTTAACACTTAATTTTCAGTGTTTAAAATTCAGAGTTCAAATTTTAATTTTATTAAACGTACCCTACCTAAAATTTTAAGCCTGTAAATTTTGAATCCAATCTATATATTAAGTACTACTCTTACCTCCTTTCAAACCAATGTAGAAGGTACCCATTAACCCAAACTTGGTAAGGTAGTAAAAGTTTTAGGAGTTGATTGGCTTGATTAGAATCAAAATTAGAATTATAAAATTTACTATTAGTATAAATAATTAATCTTTATTGCTTATTTACACATTTAGTTTGAAACAGAATTGTGTTATAATATTAATGAGTAATAAAAATATGTATTTTTTAAATATATATAAATATCATTAATTTTCATTTTCATAAGAGACATTTATACTCATAATAACATCAAACACGGCTTTAGTTTGAGTTTTACTCGGCGCAAGTTGGTTGCATGGGAAAGAGTTGGCAAAATTCGAAACCAACAAACCTTGCCAACATCATTACTACAACTCCTGAGGTCAGCCCTTTCGTCGTATCCAGATCCTTGATGGATCCACGCTTGTAATAATTGCCTAATTGTATTATTATGAAAAATGTAGGCAAGATGAAATTATTGTAAATAAATAAATGTTAACAACACTAAAAAAACATAATAATTTAGTGAATTTTTTTTTATGATCAATCATTTAAAACAGTGTCTCCGAAATACGACAACTGTCCTTTAAATAATACATTAGTTTTATAATAATGTTAAATCATATGACTTTGTTTTCTGTCAGACAGAGAAGCAAATTTGGATGATTCTGTTATGCCTATATATCTTATTCCAATTGTTTGTTTGTATTTCACAAGGGGGATTTTCTTTTAAAAAAAATTAATAAAATTAAAAATAATTCGACTCATATTGAATTAGTTCGAACTTTTGCTATACAAATATGCCACAAGTATTAAATTATGAGTTAATCTTTACTATTCAATTATTACTTTCAATAATTTTTTATACTATTAGATGTACGTTAGTACTTCTAGCATTTTTTTTTTGGGGGGGAGGATGGGTTCTTCTTGTGTTGTTTCAAGATGGGATGATGATGATGGTGATGTCTGTCCATGCATCTTGTTTTGATGTTCTTGTTGGAAATGTAAAAATGTAATTTGTCTCGAAGAAACTGTGAAAATGGATTGAGATTTATAGTTCTTGAATTTGCAAGTGCTAATTAATGTAGTTTCTTCTCCAACAAAATTTTTTTAATGGATATTGCATATGGGAATTCTAGATGGTGTTGGGCTATATAACATGCAGTTATTTCTTCATGGGCTATAATTAATGGCTTATAAGTACCAAATTGTCATCAATTTGTAGTTGGTTTTTTGGTGCAATAAAGAATGATTTCACCCACAAGATTGTTGTTAACAGCAGTGTCTAGAATAAGATTGCAATATCACTTTGATACCACTTCTTCATTTTCTTCAAGCTGACAAAGAAAACCATCTTAAAATAATGAAACTAGGACCTTTTGATTGCTGCACGTCCAGGAAACAAGAGAAATCTAAACTATAATAAAAAACAGAGTTTGATTTAGTGATTTAAATTTTTTTTAAAAATTATTTTTATTATAAAATTTAATGATTTTGTTATGTCCCCAAATTTAAATTTTTTTATATATATAATTATTAGGCTATTTACATAAACACTCTTCAAAGAATAAAAAAGGAAATAAAATCTATTTTTAGAACTTCATATTGGGAAATAAAATGGATTGAATTAAATTTCCTTATGTAATACTAGAATATTAGGGATAAGTCTTAGAAATTAAAAAACAATATTAAGAATGGGTTTTAGAAATTAAAAAATAGTAGGAATTTTTTTTTTTTGGTGAATGAGCTTTTAGAAATCAAGCAATAATAAAAAAATTCCCTTGAAAAATAAATTTATATTTGATTTCACTTATAGTTTTGGACCATTAATGAAAAAAATCATAAAAAATTTAGATGGACAATAAAATTAACTTTTCGAAACTTCATATTTAGAATTAAGTTTGATTGAAATAAATTCCTCATAAAATATAATATTAGGTTAGATTTAGATATTAAATATAAATATTAAATAAAGTTATTGAGAACTTAATTGAATAAAATTTATTTTTAAAAAATTACGCATATAATTATTATCAACATATATAGGTTGTAGGTACATTAGATAATATTTATATGCAATTAGAAAAAACTAAGAATTAATTAACAAGTTTATTAAAAGAAAAACGAAAATTTGTTTAACAAAAGAAAAAAATAAGGAAAACAAAGTTATTTTAAAAGGTTAAATACCATTTTGACTCCTCAAACTAAGCAAAAAAATTTTAATATGATATTTTAAATTACAAAAAGCCTTATTGACCCACCAAATTGAAAAAAAAAATTCTAATATAGTCTTCCAAATTGAAAGAATCTCGAGTTTGGCCTCTAAACTAAAACAATTGTATCAATGTGGCCCCTGGACTGAAGGATTCTTTATTTGACCTTCCAAACTGAAAATTTGTTTAAATTTGTCATTGAAACGAAAAATATATTCTGATACAGCAAAATGTCATTAACCTTTTAAAGATACTTAAGTTTAAAATATACTTTCAATTTTAATGATTACTTTATCGTTAGAAAAAGATACTACTGAAATAAATTTTTATATAGGATAGAGAGTTCCATCCATTATCAATTTTTTCAATGATGAATTTTAAAAATTGTACAAGTATGGGAACAAATCTTTTTTAAGATTAGAAATAAATTAAATAACAGTAAAAATTATATTTAAAAAATAGTAAGACTTATCACGTATAAATCTTTTGGACTTATCTAAAAGAATAATTTAAAATTTTTTTTTTCTATTTTAGATAAAAAGAACAAAGGAGTCATAAAAATTGCTTAAAAAGTCTCAAGGATATTTAAATTTAAATTAACAAAGACATTATCCTTCGTAAATACTATCAACATGTTCACCTTTCTTCTTCCAATATATATATATATTTTGCCTCTAATGTTGTTGTGTAGTCTTTGTAATGATAAAAGAGATGTTGCCTAGAATATGAACAAAAAAATTTAACTTCCATATGATGTACTAAAAACAACTATAATGTAAAACTTATTTTTTGATTATTGTTAAACTGATTGGATTAGTAAGATAGGGAATGAGAAATGTGATCCGCATCTTTTTTTTTCTTAAAAGACCATACTCTTTATCTTGCAATTCGTACTTTGCTTTTAATTCCCTTTTTATGCATCAATAATTAACACCTATTTAATTCAAGTTATGTTTTGCCTATAACCAAAATTAGTTCCTAAATTATACTAGTCAGAAAATTCTTAATGTATAATTATTGTCTTCTTACAAAAAATTATTTGAACTTGTAAATGTCTAATATTAAATATTAGTAACTGTATAAATTACATACTAAAAAATAGGGATATCAAATCACTTACTAATTAAACTTTAATTAAAGTGTATTTTATCTAATAAAACCCAGATATTGAATGAGTGATGTCATTTGACATCATATGGTTGATGTGACTTATTTAATGGCCATAAGATTAACAGCATGGGATCGTAGACTAAACTTATTTAAATATTCTTCCACAGGTCGATAGCTATCACATGTATATGTGATTAGTATTATTTTATCAAATAAATTTATAATTTTGGATATCGACCTTTCTGTTTACTATTACACACAAATGATAGTTTTAATACAATGGATTAATTAGTAAATTTTATTTCGTAACTTGCTAAATTGCAGATATTTTTCACTTCTTTTGTTTCCCAATTTTCATGATTTAATTCGTATAATTGTGCAAACTAAATATTTAAGAGAGATTAAATTGTTTCCTAAATTAGAAAATGTTGTTTAATATTTACACACAATGGTTCCTTCAAATTGGTTTCAAGAGAGTTTTAGGGATTTATAAATACTCTAATGCTTAATAAAAACATATATAAATTCAAAGTTGTTAGGATTGAACTTGAGTAATTGAAGAGAATAAAGGGTTGCAATAACCTCTAGAAATGGTCAATGTTTTCAAAATTAGTCCCCTTTTTAATTACTAAATTTATTGAGTGGATATAAAAATAAACTCTGATACTATTCTAGTCATACATTATACTCTAGTTTGATAATCCTTTAAATTTTTCCTATCTTTGAAGTTGTATATAGTATCAATGAGCTCATTATATATTGCTCAACAATTTGCAACCAAAAAAATACTTTTTTTTTTTTCTAAAATTATAAAGTAGATGTGCTCTTCATAAGATCCTAAATTAGTCTTTGCCAGTTAGGATTCGGACACAATAATTTAATTTTTATGAAATTATTTGAATTATATTAAAACAAACAAACCTCTTATATTTTCAACAAAATATATCTAAAGAAAATGTATAAAAATTTACCGATGATCAAATATTCCTTTAAACTTATGTGAACTACATCAAATATTCCTGTAGCATTAAACTTATGTGAACTACAAAAAACTCTTTAACTTAGTTAAATATAAAGTAGAAATTATATAAATGAAAAATTAAATGAACAAAAAAATTAAATAATTATTATCTCTAAATATGCTTTATTATTTAATTCATCAATAAAAATAAAGTAATTAGTATCTCTAAATGTACTTTGCATGTGCTCCCACACTAGTTTACTTAAATTAATGAAGTAAAGACAAGCTAGATTCATATTTTATACTTTTACCAAGTTTAGAATTCATTCTAAATTATAGTATTACAATATTTGCATATCCTTAACTTACCTGCCCATTAGACCAACCATACATGTTATTTGCATGTCTATGGTATCAACTTTCAATCAGTTGTTGATTTCTTTAAATACTAATCAAACAACAGTATGACAGTTTATTATTAATACATAATCTCTAGAATAGTACAATGGAGGAAATCTTTTCTTTACCAGCAAGATCATTGACATTCCTCCCAAACTTTATTATAAGAAGTAAATCCTATTAAGTGACATGTCAAATGATATTTTCAAACTAATGAAATTTTACTATTTAAAATGATAGGTCAAAAAAATAAAATAAATTGATGGGCCACCATTTAAAATAGTAGAATTTTATTGGATTAGAAATATCACTTAACATGCCACTTAATAAAACATTTCTGTAATAAAGTTTTTCCCTTCTCAAGGCAAGACGATATATGTGTGACACGTGTTATTTCTTGTTTGTTAGACGTAGATTCAATTATGAATATTTTAGTAAAGTGTTGCACCTTCGTTCATATAAGATTTTACCGAATATTTCTTGTGAAATGATTTCTTATCTACTAACGCATCTGTTGTAGCGTATACAGTCACGCACAAGCTACTAGAGCTTGTTCTTAGCCCCTCCACCAAAAAGGGGGAAAATGGCTTCTAATTGATGCTTAAGAAGACAAACGAAGCTTTCAAGCAAAGATTGATAATAATTTTGTGTGATGGAAGTTCAAATCCAGTGAAAAATAATAATATGAACAAGCAATCTTCAAAGAACATGAAAACAACTGAGTCATATTATTGTTTAATTTGCATGGCCATTCACAAATGTATTCAGGAGTATTTTCCAGCAATGCAATGAAGACGGACTAACAGCTCAACTGGTTTGGAGATCATGACCATATGATCAGACCCTTTGATCTCATCCACTTCATCGGGCGGATTTTTCTCAATCATCCATCTTTGAAAAGCCTTCCCTGCCAACTTGTCTTCATCTGCAATGATAAACACACGACTAACGGATCCATATTTCCTGGTTGACAACATTAGCTCTTTCGAAAGGTCCTCATCAGTATACAAGTACATAGGCCTTAATAAGACTGCAGCCAGTGCCAGATCCTATAACAAATGGGAAACACAATGATTAAAGCTTCTTTCTTTACTTCATAATCCTTAATATGACAGTCTAATTCTCATTACCTCGCTTGGGCTGCGCTGATATACTTTTGAAGATAAGTGTTTTGGTCCAAAGACAGTAAAACTGTTGGAGGATTATTAGGTCCATTGTCGTACAAAAAGTGGCTATCAAGTATAGAACTCTGTCTCCTCAACGACTGCAACAGGAAATGAAAAGTTCATCAGAAAGGGGATATAGAATAGTGATACAGGATTGATTATATCTTCTACCTCTTTGAGTGTTAATTTTTGAGGCTGTATAAGGATAAATAAATGACCATATTGTAAACACATCCAAGAAAAGTTTTTTTCTGTTCCATAAATTGTTGTCATTCTGATTGGTTGTGGCCCATCACTGGTGATAATGTTCAAATGACAAAATATATGAATAGTCAAATTTGACAGCTAAACAACAATATTATTCATTATCCGATGCTAGCCCTACCCGGTTACTCCTTATCTAGTTGATTTACATTCTTCCACAGGCTGAAAAAAATGGTTCAAGAATTGCACAATTTAGTTGGTAGAAGAGTCATACCTCTTGGTTAAGGGCAGATACATTGAGCTTTGGACCAGGCATTAGTTGTGAGCAGTCACAAAAACAGCAACAGCAATTTTCTCAGGGAACATTTCCATGGCCTGAGAAATTGCAAGTCCGCCGTAGCTATGACCAACAAGGATGAACCTTTCATGTGGAGGAATAGAATGAGCCATGAAATCCCTCAGTGGCTGAAAGTAATCAGATATATGTTTGACATCATAGACCTGCTTGGGATTGATTCCTGAAGCTGCCAAGTCAAGAGCTGTGACATTATGACCTGCTGATCTTAGCAACTCCATTAACTTGTACCAGGACCAGGCTCCATGACATGCCCCATGAACTAGAACAAAATGCTTTCTTGGTTGAGGGCACGGTGTTGTTGCTGTTGCATTCAGCAGAAATTGGAAAAGAAAGATCATAACAAAACTTGACATGAAATTTTTCTTCTTTCCCTTCATGTTTCTCTTTTCTTTTTAGGGAGTGCAACCACAAACCAGTCAACAAATCAAATTTTATGACAAAGAGAAATGTAGCTTTTGATATCCCAAGATTAACTCGGTCTTATTGAGAATGACAGCACCAACTTGGCCATAAAGGTCAACAAAGTTGAGCCATCAATTTTTGAGTTTTACTTGAACCATATCAAGCTAATAGTTGTTGCATTGTTTGGTTGCTAATTCCTGGCTCTGTTGATGGACATGCTCCAGGAAATACTTATTGTGTTGAATTTGAACGTGAATTTTACCATTTCTTCATACGTGATTTTTTCCAGGAGAAGTCAACAAAATCATTTAATGTTCTTAGCAGATTTGTTCAGCGAGTAGTATAAATAGGGTCCTTTGCTTCGGTTTGTAAGTGTGCATCGAATCTCAAGTTCAAGAGCTAGAGCACCAAAATAAAGCAGAGAGTTGAGTGCTCTATGAAGAGGGCTTAGAACTCCAATTTGATGAGTTCCTAGAGTAAGCTCAGTATAAAAGATTTTGGACAGATATTTTTAAGAGTGAGACTGTAACAAAATATAGAGAAGATATTCTCAAGAACGAGGTTCAAAATAAAAAAGTAATTGTGTCATATGTCTTGTGTGTCGGTGTTATTATTCTAAATCACTCTTTTAATATTAATACAGCTGTATTAAAATAAAATTTGTATTCCTAATTTGATAATTTTTTTTATTTAAAAATTTTATTTTAGACCCGATAGTCAACAAGTCTGCCGAACCAGCAGCTTAAAAAATAATATCAGAGTCCAAATAAAGTGAAAAGAATAACAATTGGCTCTCTTTGGGTTGAACTATTCTCTGATTAGCTTTTTAAAGATTCCTTATGTTTGTTGTTCAATCAATTTTTTTTTTTAATCTCATATGCACCGTATCCAAAAAAAAAATTACTACAATAATTATTTCAACTATGTATATTTTAAATAAACACATCATGTAAGTAAAGATTGTATAAGTGAAGATTTGAACCTCATTCTGAAGCAAAAGGAGCTTCAATTTCCACTGGCAAATAGTAGTTTGATAGAAAGAAAAGCAGATTAAAGAAATATTATTTTATTAAAAACAATGCAGACAGGACTGGATCCTTATAGCTATGCTAGCTATGATCCTTCACTTCTGCATTTGTTGCATTATTCTTATTATTTACACACATGCAGAATAGATAACCTTCCAGGGTAAGGTTTTAGCTGAAAGCAGCATACGTATGATACTTAATATGAAGTATTACTTGTGAACAATGCAACAATAGCCTCCTTAGTAAATCTTGAAATGCGAAATTTGAATATTCTCAACATCAAGTTTCTTGTAATTACTGCGTTTTCGGGTTACGAAAAACTTCCCCCAGTTATAGGCTTTATACTTGGAAGGATTTTGCTCGTTGATCAGCTCCTCCAGGGGCTCAATCCACGTATAATGTGATGGATTGAACAAGAATGGAATCGAAAACCTTTCCTTCTCAGAATTCACCATCACCCTGTGTTCTACACTCTCATATTTGTCATTGCTCCACCTGCACACAATTCGCCAAAAATCAGCATTTGAAATATTAATCTAATCAGAGTTTGTTTCATCACATGGATCACTAGGTAACCTTGGAAATTGCTTATCAATTTGTGTGTTCTGGTACCACGTATAAAATCGTACATATATATTTTTAGCTAAGGGACTTATTCGAGTAAATGTATCACATATGATTCTGACAGAGTACAATATATTCAATAACTATGGCATGAATTTCTTAAACAATGATATTAATATGACTATGATATAGTACAGCATATTCGATAACTATAGCATAGAATTTCTTGAACAATGATACTAATATAATACCTGGAGAATGTCCCCAACGTTGATGATATAAGCATTAGGAATTGGCTTGACAAGAATCCACTCTCCATCACTCTTCCTCTTAACTTCAAGTCCTCCAACATCATCTTGAGCAAGAATGGTCAAGGCACCAGCATCCTTATGACGACCAACACCAAGTGCTAAATGAGGACTAGGACATGGGGGATAGTGATTGATCCTGATAAAGCCTGTGCTGTCCTTAAAGAAGCCATTGATCCGATTCTTGGTCAATCCCAGTTAACTTAGAGATATCAGCTCCAATAACTTGAAAGCCAGTTTCTGCACCTCTTTAGCATACTCTTCACAAACCTCCCTGCAGGCAAAAATGCAACTTAGACAGCCTGGTGGTTAAAGCATAATTAACTACGCAAGCATACAAATTGCTTACCAATTCGTGCTTATAAGTACTGCATACCACATACTATGCACATATAATTATATATTTATATTTTTAAAAAAATGAAGACGTATTGAGTATCGGTACTCTTATTACCATGTACGAGACAGTACCGAATATTCACAAATTGAGGTTATCGGTTAAAGGGTCTTATTTTCTATAACTTAGAATGCAAGAATCAAAATATTACCTTAATTCTGGAGGATTTTCGGGCCATTGATTAGTCAATTCCCTGATTTCTTTATCCTCAGGTTCATGGGAAGCTGGAAAAATTGTAGGATTATTCAAAGTGAAATCAAACACTTCTTTCCAATCTCTAACGTTTTTTGTGTGCTCAACATCATCAAATATCCCAATGGATTAACTTCATCTCTTCTAACCTTTATCTTATCCTCTTTTGGTAAAGCAAAGAACTTTCTTGATGCCAATTCGATCTTTTCACGATATTCCAATGGAACCCCATGGTTGATTACTTGGAAGAAACCCCATTTCTGGGATGCATCACCTATCTCAGATACTAGGCGAGCCAAATCATCGTCCGATGTCGAAGAATCCGAGGAGTTTAAGACTGAGAGATCAATTAATGGGATGCCTTCAGCTTCAATGCTTATGGGTTTAGGCCTGTGTTCTGGAGCTTGAATAAAAGCTGAATCTACAGCTACTTCTCCCATGGCTGAGATTTTCTAGTAAGGTTTAAGATTATCAGTGGCAGAGAACTTTTGGGTAGGATTAGCAGGACAGTGCTAGATGGCTTTATATGCTTTCTCGTCAATGATTATACTCTGAATCTGGACACAATTTGTAACCTAGGGAATCTGGACAGCATTTGTTACCTATGGAACTGTTCTACGGGTAGAAAAACCAGAAAAAACCCGACCTTCGTGTCATTGTTGGGAAAGAAAAATTTGATACTACGGTTGGGAAGAAAATTCAAAAAAAAGTTGCAACTCAATCTTAATCTAAAAATTTAGGGCATAAGTAATATTTTTGTTTCTTTTGTCAAATTAATGCGGAACAATTAACTTATCCATTATTAACCCAACAGGAACTTGATAAGATGGAAAAAGTTTTAGGAGCTGATTAATTGATTTGCATCCATTAATTAGAATGAGAATAATAAAATCTACTATTAGTATGAATTTGTTTTATTCTGCATTATTTGTTTGATTTAAACAAGAATGTGTTTCATAATTTTAACGAGTAACAATTAAAAACTCAAATTATTAGTGAGCAATGAAAATATATATTTTTTAACACTTTATTTTTATAAAGCATATATAAATATAATTTAATTTTGATTCTATTCCTTACCTTTATACTCATTGTTGATACAAAAATTTGAGATAAGATTAAATACTCCATGTGCTGTACCGTCTAAAATAGAGGTTGAACACCATATGTAGTATCCACGTTTGAAACACTTGAAACGAAAAGGCGAGGCTTGGTCTCTCGGACTAAATTCCGGCGTTCAAGTCAATATTTAGATCAGAGAATAAAATTCAATAAAAATTTAGAAATTAAAAAGTTAAGAAACCAATTAATGAACCTGAGCTGACATTTCGATATTTATATTTGTAGTGTTGGATCGGATCTAACGGTAAATTCAAAATTTAATACTTGACCCACTTAACCTGATTTAAATTGTAAAATAAAATTACTAAAATATCCTTGATAAATCCAAACTTAAAAACACGTATAACATTATAATTGAGTATATCATTTTAATATGATCACTGAAAAATCAAATGCGACCTTAGTTTGAGTTTTATTCTGCATGGGAAAGAGTTGGCAAATTCGAAACTAACAAACCTTGCAAACATCATTACTGCAACTTTTGAGTTCATCCCTTTCGTCAGCGCATCACCTCTAGATCCTTGGTTTTCCGTGCTTGGAATAATTGCCTAATTGTAATACTATTATGAAAAATGTACTGTCAAGATGAAATTAATGTAGATGAATAAATATTAACAGCATTAAAAAACATATAATTTAGTGAACAAATTTTGATCATCAATCATTGAAAACAGTGTCGCCTAATTACAACAACAGTCCTCTCAAAATAAAACACCAGTGTTTGCTTTGTTTAACTTAAAGTTAAAACCTGATTAGTTTTATAATAGTGCTAATATCATATCAACTTTGTTTTCTGTTAGGCAAAGAAAAACTAATTTGGACGACTGTGTTATGCCTATATTTCTTATTCCTATTGTTTGTCTGTATTTCACAAAGGCGGATTTTCTAGAAAAAAAAATAAAAAGAATTCGAGCCTAGTGATTTTCCTAAAAGTAATAATTGAATAATCCCTTACTTCTATCATACGAATATGTCACAAGTATTAAACTATAAGTTAATATTTACTATTCAATGATATATTATTTTCAATAATTTTTTATATCATTAGATGTATGTTAGTACTTGTAGCATACTCGTTTAGCAAAAGTATGGAACTATTCAATGATTATTTTTAGAAAATTAGTTAATCTTTAGTACGTTATCGGTATATAAAAGTTAATCTTTACTACAAGGCATCTTTTCACCAATTTAAGCTCGATTTCTCATATTCCTATGTGGAAACCAACACAAGGTTGTTTTAATCAAAATCTACACACAGTAACTAACACTTCAGTACATTATTGTTTGTGATTTTATTGTGATTTGAGCAAGAAGAAAAGAAAAATCACCACGATTATCGGTTCATTTGACTACTTTTCGATCATTTTTGAATAATCTATACCAAAAATGAAATTCAAAGATGTATTACTCTCTCTGTTCCACTATTTTGTTACAATTTGACTTTTCTGGTTAATTATATCAATTTTGTAATCAAGAATTTATATAGATTTATTTAATTTTTTATGGATTTTTTTTTCAAAAAAAAAACGTGAAATTTATATAAAGTATTATGTCATGAAATTTAAAATTTATAAAAAAAATTTAAAATTTACAAAAATTAAGTTTTGAAAACTTGACTTATTAAATACAAAAATTTAAATGTGACAAATATATTGGGACGGAGGTTTTTGTTATCAAAATGATTTTTGTGGAAAATTCTACAATTCTTTTTAGAGACCTATTTTCTTATACTTTAAATGCTTGTACAGTACAATATTATGTACTTTAAATGTTTATACCGTACAAGATTTTAAAGATAAATGAATGGTTATCTAAAGGGACTGTAGAATTCCCGACGAATGTATTGCATTTTTCACGCGAACTTCTCTATCCTCCATTTACATTCATATTCTATTTTGACCGGAATAACCTCCAAGCCAATTGCTCAAAAGGTTGAAATAGACACTGGAAAATTCTTAGGTAGATTAAGGTGCATGTAACTTATAGTTAAAAATTAGTTATAAGGGAATTCTACAGTCCCGTTGAGCAATGGATATCATTTCTTTGGCTTGGAGGACTTGTATAGTACAAGTTTTTAAAGCACATAGTGTTGTACTGTATAAGTTTTTAAAGTACAAGAGAATGGTTCCCTAAAAGCAACTGTAGAATTTTCCTTAATTATATAGTCCAAGTAAAAAAATTAAATTAAATTTTTTTTATAAAAATATGAGTTATATGAATATATGAGAATCACAAAGTGTATTACAGGATTATAAACCTTAAGTTAGCAAGAATTTTCCAATAGACAAAAGAATTAAAATTTAACTTCGATAGTTGTAATGTCTAGTTGATTTGAAACAAATATAGTTGAGTGGTCAAAAGTTTTTTATAAAAATAATTTATTGAGATATTATTTAGTTTACCTTGATTTTGTTAAACCACCAGATAATGATAATCATTATGATTTACAATTGTAGATTTGTACTTGAGAAAATCATTTTTCCAAATTAAACGATGCTAAAAATGAATTTAAGATAAGGACTGTACAATATCAACTCTATATTTCTTGGTTTGTTCTAATTCTATAACCAACATAAATATTTCACAAATGAACTCTCACTTCACAAATAAAATTCATACAAATAATTAAGTTAATGAATTTCAATAAGATAATAATTTGGAATAGAAACTGTATGTTTTCTTACGGAGCAGGGAGTTTACAAATAGTTTTTGTGTTTTTTTGGAACTACTAATTATAGTAATTAAACATATAAAAGTGATGGTAATGAAGTCCTTAATAGCCTTGGAAAATTGGTGGTGGAGGTGATGCGTACACGGCACCCAGTGTTGGAGGAAGAATGACGTCAGCAAAAACCGGGGGTGGTGGAGAAAGCACCGGAGCAGGAGGTGGAGGAGATAGAACTGGAGCTGGTGGTGGTGGGGAGTGGACTGGAGGTGGAGGAGGTGAGTAAACTGGTGCGGGTGGTGGAGGTGATTGTACTGGCGGTGGTGGTGAATGGACAGGTGGTGGTGGTGGGGAGTGAACTGGAGGTGGTGGTGGTGAGAAAATTGGAGGTGGTAGGTGAATGTACAGGTGGTGGTGGGGAGAAAACTGGCGGGGGAGGTGAGAACACTGGTGGTGGTGGTGGAGAATGAACTGGTGGAGGTGGTGATTGAACTGGAGGTGGAGGTGAGGCAACTGGTGGTGGTGGGGAATGGACAGGAACAGGTGGTGGTGGTGGTGGAGATTGAACTGGAACTGGTGGCGGTGAGACAACTGGTGGTGGAGAAGAATGGACAGGCACAGGTGGTGGTAGAGATTTAACAGGGGTTGGTGGGGGTGAGGCAACCAGTGGCGGAGGAGAATGGACAGGCACAGGTGGTGGTAGAGATTTAACGGGGATTGGTGAAGGTGTGGCAATAACTGGTGGTGGAGATTGAACTGGAATTGGTGGTGGTGGTGAGGAATGGACAGGTAGAGGTGGTGCTGAAGATTGAACAGGAGTTGGTTTTGGGCTTGGAGTTGGAGTTGGTGGTGGTGATTGAACCTTAGTTGGTGGAGGTGAGATAACTGGTGGTGTAGATTGAACCGGAGTTGGTTTTGGGCTTGGAGTTGGAGTTGGTGGTGGTGATTGAACCTTAGTTGGTGGAGGTGAGATAACTGGTGGTATAGATTGAACCGGAGTTGGTTTTGGGCTTGGAGTTGGAGTTGGTGGTGGTGATTGTACCTTAGTTGGTGGAGGTGAGATAACTGGTGGTGTAGATTGAACCGGAGTTGGTTTTGGGCTTGGAGTTGGAGTTGGTGGTGGTGATTGTACCTTAGTTGGTGGAGGTGAGATAACTGGTGGTGTAGATTGAACCGGAGTTGGTTTTGGGCTTGGAGTTGGAGTTGGTGGTGGTGATTGTACCTTAGTTGGTGGAGGCAAGATAACTGGTGGTGGAGATTGAACCGGAGTTGGTGGTGACTGAACTATAGTTGGAGGAGGTAAGACAACTGGTGGTGCCGGAGATTGAACCGGAGTTGGTTTTGGGCTAGGACTAGGTGATATAGAAATAGGTGGAGACACAACCGTCTTTGGTGAATCTAAAATAAGTTGTGGAGGATTAAATGTTTTCGAGCTAGGGGTTGGCGGTGGAAGAGAAACCTTCGGTGGTTCCACAGACTTTACAGGTGGAGGGCTAGATACCACGGGAACCGACACAACAGGTGGATTTGATTTTGGACTTGGTGAAGGTGGAGGAGTTGAAGGTAGAGCTGGTGAACTCTTCGGAGGATTAGAAATTGGTGCTGGTATTGGTGTAGAAGCTTTGGGGGGTTGAGCAATTGGTGTTGGTGTAGGTGTCGGAGACTTGGGAGGATTAGCCTTTGGTGTTGATGTAGGTGTAGGTTTTGGTGAATGCGTTGGAGTTGTTGTATGCTTTGGTGGAGTAGATTTTGGGGTTGAGGGAGTTGGCACAGGTTTACTTGGAGATTTAGGCTTTGGTTTTGGTGGAGATGATTTATGTGGTTTTTCCGGATGCTTTGGACCATCCCTAGATGGTGAATTTCTACAACCATCTTTCCCGCAATCAACAGGATGAGATAGAATAGGGAATACACAAGCCTCCTTGGTTTTCTGGTTTGGCTTAAAATCAAAGCAATTGCTCTCATCCTTCACTGTTACATTACCTGTTGATATACATGAAGAATCCTCATCCTCAAAGTAGTTGTAAGAGAAAGAGATCTTGGTCGCATTTGGCAAGCTACACAATGCATCGGGAACGTTTCCTGTGAACATGTTATGTGCAATGCTAATCTCAGCAATGTGTTGCAAATTTAGCAGACCGACAGGCAAGTTACCAACAAATTTGTTTTCGCTGATATCGAATACAGTTGCACTTTGAAGTTGAGTAATTTCTTCAGGCAAGCAACCAGAGAGATCATTCTTGGATAAAATGATCTCATCCAATGTATTTCCCATTTTACCAATGCTTTTCGGGAGACAACCCTTAAAATGATTCTTTGCTACCACAATAACTGATGCTGGAGAGTTGCCAAAGTTTTCAGGGAGGTTGGAATGGAACCTGTTATTGTTAATAAAGATACCATCAAGATCCTCTAGAGATGTCAAAAAGGGCTGGAGGTAATGTTCCTTCAAAGTCATTGAATCTAATATCAAGGTACTTGAGGTGTGGTAACTCCAAAACCACATGTGGGAATGGACCAACAAAGCGATTGTTGCTAACATCAATCTCATGTAGCAGTGTCAATTTGGAGAAACTTTTTGGAATGATCCCACAAAAACGATTAGAATTGAGATGGATCAGACTAATATCCATCAACAAACCAATCTCCACGGGGAGATGGCCTGCGATGTCTCCATGATTGAGGTCAATACCAGCAACAACAATCACATTTGGATCATCAAGTGACGGTGCACAAAAAACACCAGTATAATCGCAAACTTCAGGACCATCCCAATTGCCAGTCATGTTCTTTGGGTCAGAATAGATGGCCTTTTTCCATGCTTGAAGTGCAATGTAGGCTTTTTTGAGCCTATCATTGGCAAATTTCAATTTAAGATCCAACTCAAAATTGGTTTCATCAAGAATGTCACCTTCGAAAAAATTTGTTCTGACCCAAAGAACATGACTTCATCCTTAAATGTTAATAATTGTCTACGAGCAATGTAAGTTGCCTCAGCATCAGTTAGTGCTAGAGAAAATGAAGAAAAAGAAGAGAACAATAGAATGGAGATGATGAAAAAGCAGCCTGAGGCCTTCATTTTTGGAAGATGCACCATGGTAACCACCTTGGTTGGCCCAAGGCTGCTAATGCTGGTCATTCAATGGAAAATTGAGGGTGTTATATGGAGGTTAAGAGAAGGATGATGGATAGGCATTTAGAGGCATTGACAAATAAGGTATCCGAATTTAGCTCCACATCTTGTGGAGCTCCTTAGTTGCTATAGTATTTGAAGACCTGTCCTGTGTTAAGACAAATTTTGTGACCATTGCACTGAATTCGGGGAATACGGATGGTTGGGAAACAAAGTTGATAGTTAGACAACGACCAAGTCTTCATTCAGTCGACTTAAAATGGGAATGCCTAGAATTCCTCTTTTCGGAGAATTTTACCGTCTCTTTTAAGGGATTAGAGACAGCTTTATTTTCTCTTATATTTTGAATATTTATATAATACAATATCATATATTTTATAAACTTATACGGTATAATATTTTTAAAAAAAAGAATGATTCTCTAAAAAATCATAAAATTCCCGTAACTTTTTGTTTTTTTACCATTTTGTCTAATATTTTTATTATTTTTTTAACACAAATAAAGCTTCCTTGTAATCAAATTACTCTAAATTATTGGAAAATTGTGCCCATTAAGTTTGTTTTACAACTCTGTTGAGTTTGTTAACTGATTGAGCTTTTATTTAAATTCAATTAGTCATGCAGATGAATAGTTGCAAACTCCAAGTCCAAAGTATCCGTTGACGATACGATGTGCAAAGCAAATGTAAAAGCAAAAGTAAAATACTTAGGTAGACTTGATTTATGATTTCATTTATAAATTTTATAGTGTAAATTAAACGTTATGAAATTTATAACATCAATTGATGTAAGTAAGATTTTATAAAATTTAATTAGAGTTTACAGGTGAAATTTAAATTTTATTATCGGATCCATGATAGTATTTTTCATAGCAAAATAGATTTGGACGTCTTATACATGTTATAGTAATCATTAGTTAGTGTAACTTAAAAAAGGCTAGTTATTCTCCACCATGAAAAATTGTTATTATTACTTTAATAATGTAAGAGTATTATTTTGTGTAATTTTAAATTTTAGTGTAATTTTGTAATTTTTTACACCCTTCTAAATAACTTCTTTTAGTCTAAAATTGTGTACACATTCTTAATTTAATTTGTATTTTGATTTTTGATATTTTTTAAAAAAATTTAAAATTTTGTACAATTTTACACACATATCAAGTGTGCTAATAAAACTAATTTATATAGTGTGAGAGTATATTTTTGTGAGATTATATTTGAAGGAGACGGAAGGGGAGGTATAGTGTGTTCACAAGATTAACTATATGTGGTAAAATTCTATTAAACTATCAATCATTGATTTTTAGATACAAATTTAATTTTTTTCGTGAATATAATAACACGTCAAAATGCTAATCTTATCAAATAATTTTAAAATTGTGATTTTATATATATCACTAGAACATATAAAATTTTATTTGTGATGATTTTAAAATCTTTCAATTAAGAAAGAACAATCATTAACTATGTTGATGGTCTCTTTTTTTAACTCTATAAATACCTTTCCACTCACTCCAACATATCTAAAACTATATTAAATTTGGATAACTAATAAAAAAGAAAACTATTTCGAAATATGATCTCTTCAGCCGTCTGAACTATTAGTGATCCATTTTGCTAAGCTAGATGATTTTATGAAATCGTACGCACACAACCAAATAACTACTCAAATAAGTATTTATTAAAAAAATCCTTAAAAAAAAAAGTAATCAACATTGAGAGGATTAAACAACGAAACAAATTAAATATATTAAGTTGTACACAAATTATTTTTTCAAGTAAGTTCTACAAAAATTATGATCTCAAATAAGATGAAAGATCCTAAAATTTTTTTCATTTTTAAAACTTGAATTAAATTAAGAAGTGCTTAGCTTTTATTCTAATAATACATTTTATATTTTCCAATAATGCTCTCAAACCAAGTATTAATAATTACCTAATATAATCTTTATAATAGATTCTAATATAATCCTTGTAATAATATTTTATAAAATAAAAAGAAAAAGCCCAGCCAAAAGGCTAAATTTGTCAATTAGATTCTGTCTTGGAATTTTTATATGAATCAAATTTATGGTACTTTTTAGGTTGAGTTACATTATTCAGTTAAGTAATGTAAAATAATGTGACTCAATATGGATTAAAGATTTATGACAGTATGTCATCAATTGAATTCATGCAAGCCGGCAAACAAATGAACCAGCACAAAACTGAACACAATACGATATTACAAGTAGGGAAAACAATTCTATTAGTAGCTCACATTTTATATTTGTATTTTTTTAGTCTTTCACATTTAAAATGATACATTTTAGTCCCTCACAAATTCAAAATGTACCATTTTGGTATCTCAACGCAATTATCCGCCTATATTTTGTCATGAAATACTCATATGTATATCGAATGTTACATTTTTCATATGTAAAATTGGCAACACACCAATTTTAAATATTAAACGATACTACCTAAAATCTCTATCACCACCACTCCAAAATTCTCACTCACCATCACCATCTCTATTCCTTTCCCTTAAGGTTTTTTTTTTTCCAACTTTATTCTATCGGATCCAATCTTCTTCTTTTTGAATAATTTATTATTCAAAATTATGTATTATCAATTTTGCACTCATATGAGTATTTTAAATTAAAATATATCCACAATTATATCGAAAAAATAAAATAATACGTTTAAATTTATAAAAAATTAAAATATATTATTTTAAATATAAAAAATTATAAAAATATAAATGTAAAATATGAAGCATTATTAAAGTGATTATTCCTTCTAAGTATACAACGTCGGCATCAGGAGCGTGTGCTCAACTGTCAATTCCCAGTCCCCCCAAATTAACGAATAACGGCCATTTGCACAAATCATTAAGTCCTTTTTCCCACGTTTTTTTCTCTCTCCTCCACCTCCCTTCCACAAATCACCCCCCCTCGCCTCAAATACAATACGATCATCAATTCACTTTTATACAATTTCCCGAATTTTTCTTTTTTATTTTTTTCTGAAACATTTTTCCACTAAAATACATTAACTTTTCAAGAAATCGTTTTTTTTTTCTTGTTATATAATTAAATTGATTTTGGCATTGGATGGTTAAATTATCTTAGAGGAATGAGATTTATTAGTAATTTCGGGGAAATTTAGGTTTATTTTTTTTCTTTTCTTTTTTTTTTTCCTGCACAATTTGGGAGGAAAAAATGAAGGCAATGGAGACTTTGCAAGATCTGATAGAAGAAGCCAAGCTTCGAACGGTGTGGTGGGCTTTTTGTATTTTCGCGGTCTCCTACTTCTTAACTCGTAAGTTCTTCCAATTTTTTCAAGTTATCTTTTTTTTTTTAAAAATAAAAATAAAAAAAAATTAGGATTTTTCCAATTTTATCCGAAAGTTACATTTTGCTTTGTCAAGTTGATTTTTTTATTTCGTTATAGCCTGCATCTTTTGATGATTGTAAAGAATAAATAAAGATTCCCTTTTTTGTAAATGGTGCAAAAATGTTGACAACAATGTTTGATCAAAAGGGCTGTTTAAGTTGCTTAGCCTCTTTTCCCCATGTTCTTTTAGGCCTTGTGGGGGTGGGTGGGGCTATGAAAAATACTATGGGCTCTTTTTTAGTTATATATGAAGTAGAGATAAGCTCAGTACGATGAACTTCATATGAAATAGTTGGACTCGGATATATAATGCATGTATGGAGCAGAGTGGATTATCTGCGTTTATTTATCTATTCAAACAGTTGTGACTTGTGCTCACCATGATCTTGTTTTAATGAATCTGTTATGGAATGAGTTTGGAAGAATTAGCATATGTTTTGTATTCTTGGTTTTTATACTGAATGCGAATGTGTTGCTCTTCTTATTATATGAGTGCAGATTATTTTCGAGAAAGTTCTTATACATCTTTATTTTTCTTTTACTGCAGACACAAGTAAATCAATGTGGATGAATTTGCCCATAGCAGTACTTTTAGTTTCGGGGTTACGGATATTGTTTAATGAGGTGGACTTCCATTTGAAGGTTCGGAAAGTCTCGCAACTAACATATTTGGCACACTTGGAAAAGAAGCAATTATCTGCGAATGATTCTCGCCTCTCTACCTTGCCTCCCCCACCAAAATGGAAAAGGAAAATTGATTCTCCAGTTGTAGAGGCTGCAATTGAGGATTTTGTCAACAAGATTCTGCAGGATTTCGTTGTAGATCTCTGGTATTCTGCCATTACTGCTGACCAGGAAGCTCCTGAGCTAATTCGTGGTATAATTATGGATGCTCTTGGTGAAGTGTCTGGAAGAGTCAAAGAGATAAACCTTGTTGACTTGTTGACAAGGTTTTTACTTTCCCTCATCTCTCTTCATTTATAGAATCATGTTGCATACGTAGTCAAGTGGCGAAGCATTTTATATATTCAATTATAAGTTCAGTCAGTTGCCAAGTACATGACATGTTTTTCTGCTTTCAGGGATGTGGTGGACCTTATAGGTGATCACATAGATCTTTTCAGACGAAACCAGACTACAATAGGTGTAGATGTTATGGGCACATTGTCTTCTGAAGAAAGAGATGAAAGGTTGAAACACCACCTGCTTGCATCTAAGGAGCTTCATCCTGCTTTGATCTCTCCAGAGTGCGAGTACAAGGTGTGAGTGGAGTGTTCTAATGGAAAAACTTTTGACTAGTAATTTTCCCTATCGTTTCTGTGCCACTTTATTGCTTTTTATACTGTACAGTTTCTTCAGCGGCTCATGGGTGGAGTCATAGCTGTGGTGCTCAGACCGAGGGAATCCCAATGTCCCCTGGTTCGATGCTTTGCCAGGGAGCTCCTAACTAGTTTGGTGATGCAACCTGTTTTGAAGTTGGCAAGTCCAGTGTGAGCTGTTTGTATTTATTCTTTTTGCACATATTTGTTTTGATTTTCATGGGTAAATGTTTCCAGTGGAATTCCCTTTTGAATACAGAATGGTTACCAAATGCTTGATATTTGGAAGGTTTTCGTTGTAGTTTTTGCGATTCATAACAAATGCTAAGTACAGAGCTCCGTTATCTTTTATTTAATTCCATTTGTATCATGCACATAAGTTAGAAAGCATAATAACTATAGCCCATTGCTTTGACTAGAATTGGGACGTCTTCACCAGTTGTCAGTTGTTTGATTGGCAGAATGATAATTTTCGGCTAATTTTCGGCCAGTAGAAACGCCTGTCAAGCGAGTAGATTTTAGAGAGAGTAGTCACCATAAGAGGGGTAGGGGAAGACCGAAAAAGACTTGGTGGGTAACTTGTAAGAAAGATATAGCCCATCTAGGAATTGAGGAGGATATGGTCCAGAGCACAATGGCGTAGTAGGATTCATGCAGCCGACCCTACTTAGTGGGGATAAGGCTTGGTTTGTTGTTGTTGTTGTTGTTGTTGTTGTTGTTGTTTAGTGTATGGTGGGATCTTGTACCATCGGTTAGTCTTTATATCTAAAGTGTTTGGATGATGTGCCATGATTTTCATCTTCAGAATGCTACTCTGTGTGTGCGTATGTGTATACAAATGGTTTTGAACCTTTCTGTCAGGTGCAATTATCATAGCTCATTCATTCATCTTGTCAAGTAGAATTTCTGTTTCTTGGAGAAATTAGTAGGAGAGTTTTGCCTTATTGTCATTGATTATGTGCATACATTTCCCTTAAGTAAGATCTATAATACAAAAAGTTTGCGGAGCTCACTCACGCAGTACCAAAAGAAAAATCTGTAAACTCGAGCTAATTTTTTTCTCCAACAGGTATATTAATCAGTTGATTGAAAGCATTTTGATTGCTATTAAGGAGGGGTTAATGGAGGCCGGTCTTGATGGGACATCAACCATGGAAAATCATGATAAGAATCATTCTGTAGCTGCGGACTCTGTACAAACTAGTGAGTCTGCTTTAAGAAAGTAAAAATGCAGCTTCAAACAATCTTGGAACTGACATTGTGATACCTCAATTTGATAAGCAAAGAGGACCATTGTCAGATGTTCAAGAAAGTTCACTTTATGGTTCAACGACAGATGAGCCCCGTCCGCGACCTGCTGACTGGGCCCGAGTCCTTGAGGCAGCTACCCAGAGAAGAACAGAAGTTCTCATGCCTGAAAATCTTGAAAACATGTGGGCAATAGGAAGAAACTACAAAAAGGAACTCCAGAAAAATGCTGCTACAGGAATTGATGGTTCTGTAAAAAGTTCCATCCCTGGTAAAGGAGGGAAGGAAGTGCTACAGGACTTCAGGCCCTCGGAGTTTTCTTGTCCACCCAGCACGGTGGATGAGAAAATTCTTACACAGTTACCACCAAAACCTCATCTGGACACTGGACTTATTAATCATGGTATATATTTGTCTCGGGATCTCAAGAAGGTAGTATCTTCTAGGGAAGAGTCCCTGGATACGGAACATAGAGAAAGCAAAGCTGTTGGTGTTGTTAATCAGAGTACAGGTAGGCTTAGAAGATCAAATAGCACTTCAGATCTGATAGTTCCCTCAAATAAGGTTGATCAATTTACAAGTAAAGGTGGAGGTATAATTTCAGAATTCTATAGTGCAAACTATAGCAGACAAGATGAATTTCGTAGTGTCAAGGCTGCTTTAGACACGATGTTACATATTGAGGCATTGCATGCTCCGAAGCTCAAGTGTCGGGTAAGTTAAATCTTCTTTCTTCTCCTTCAGGTTTGTATAAATGTTTGTGGCTGCTTACTCTTGGCAAATAGATTTTTTGTACAAATTATTAGATGTTTGACTTGTTTGACCATTCTGCCTTATGAGTTATGAATTGGATAAGTGCGAAGTTTTATATCCTCACCTTGCGCTGCATTTGACTATTGTTTCTCAATACTTCAGGTTGTTGGAGCATACTTTGAGAAACTTGGGTCAAAATCTTTTGCAGTTTATTCTATAGCCGTGACTGATGCTACTGATAAAAAGACTTGGTTTGTAAAGAGAAGGTGTTTTTACTGTTTCCCTTTTGCTAACACACTGTACTTCCTTAACCATATGCATCTTTTCCATATATAGTAAAGGGTCACTTGCAAAATGTTTTTATTTTGATATTTTGCAAGAAGATCCTGAAATAAATTATCTTCACCTCTATCTCTGATGTTGTTTTGATTTCTAATTTTCTGTGAATTCCTTTCACAGATACAGGAACTTTGAGAGATTACATCGACATCTTAAGGATATTCCTAATTATACGTTACACTTGCCTCCTAAGAGGATATTCTCCTCAAGCACAGAGGATGCTTTTGTTCATCAACGTTGTATCCAGCTTGACAAATATCTTCAAGTATGATATTGCCCTATTCAACTTACCTTGTACAGTATTTCATCTGCTCTGCAACTGTTTTGACTAGGTCACCATTACAGGATCTGTTGTCAATTGCCAATGTTGCTGAACAGCATGAAGTGTGGGATTTTTTGATATGAGTGTCTCATCGAAGGTGCTTATATTTGTAATTTATTAGTTAATGAGACCCAGTGTATCTCCAAATTTAAGTTAATCTAATAATATTCTTTTTGTACTTTTTGTGAAGAATTACTCCTTTGGAAAATCTTCTTCAGTTATGAGAACACTGGCTGGTACGTTGCTTTTCCTGTCAGTCCAACTCCAACAAATTATAAATCTCCAGTTGATTTTATATGGTTTTAGCGCCAATTGCATGTTTAATGGTGACTTGCACTCGTGCCTTGTGCCTGTATCTAACAAAATGTGTGGAACTAGTTGTACTTTCTTAATAGGTTAAATTGTGGATTACCTGGCAGCAAATTCTGTGCAGGCTCTTGATGATATAATACAAGTGATTGTGTCTGGTGATTGCTTTAACTATGTAAAATTACTAACTTTATGAATTTAAAAAATTTAAAAACACGTAGGAGGGGTGTCTAGGCAGGTGTAGTTGCGTGTTTACCTATTTATTTTTTGTGGCCTGGAAGGATATTTGAGTGATTGGTCTTTTGTTATATTTTTTCTTCTATTTGGATAAATCATAAAAACTTTTGTTTTATTTACAGTGTCAATTTTGATATTGCTGTTTACACAAAGATGTCTGATTTTTTTGCTTCTGTGCCCTAAGTTTCTAGTTAGTCTGTTTTACCTCATTAGAGGTGGTTTGACTTAAAATGTTCCCCACGAAAACGTGCAATTCCTTAACTGTGTTTTGCATGTGTTGGCCTGAAAGATATCTTTCTGCACCCAAGGCTTTCATCTTAGCTTATGAGTTTAGGCATTCTCGATACAATCTATCTAAACATGGTAAAAGGTTTAGCTTTTCATATTGTTGTGTTGTTTACCTTATTAGTTAAATGAGAATAGACTTTATTAATTATGTCAGAATCTTTGTTTTTTACTTGAGCTTATTGTTCCCACCATAATCAGTGTATTTCTGGTGGAATGTTTTGCATCAATGGAACCATACTTAATGTTATGGTATATATTCTTCAACCAGTTAATGTTGATGATGCTGTGGATGATATTGTCCGTCAATTCAAAGGAGTTTCTGATGGCTTAATGAAGAAAGTTGTTGGTTCACCTTCCTCTTCACTTGATTTAGCTTCATCTGTTCCAAGCAGGGATCTATCCTGGAATTCAGATGATATGGCTAAACTGCCTTTGATTCAAAGTGCTTCAGATTCAGTTAACAGTTTTTCTGATAATGAAAAAGTTGATAAAGATGGCCAGGTTCAGGAGGAAGCAGAATCCAGTGAACAAGCTAATGGCTGGCACTCAGACAACGAGTTGAATTCAAAAGGGTTTCCTCCGCGGGTGGTTAAACGTGATGATGATTTTGGAAATTTGGATTCTGAGGTGAAAAATTTTACAGAGCTGCCATCTAAGCAATACAGCGTGGGTAAAGCTCCAGATTTAAGTTTAGCACTGTCAACTAATCATTTGGAGGATCCAGCTGAGGTTCCACCAGAGGTAGTGCAGAATTGCTGCAAATACAATGCTTTGTTTTTCTTGGCGTACTGTATCTTTCTCTTCCTTGGCGCACTTGCTTTTCTATTTTCTCTCTAGATGTTTCCTACACAATTTATGGAGGCTTTGAGTGTTTCTTGAACGATCATGTTCATCTAGTTTACTTTATGATTTTACACATTAAATATCTTCAGCATTCCTACTCCATATTCATTGCACACTAGAAATGATTACAGGAACTTTTTGATTAATACTTGCACATATTAGCACATTGAAGTCATCATTAATAAGAGATCTTGGATAGAGAAGTGAATATTAGGTAGTGATCATTCATGAGGAAGGTTTTGCCTGTTCATGTTAGGTGATCTTTCTCAATTTTTAGAAGTATGTTCCATTGGATGGTGTATTGAGTCTCTCTCTCTCTCTCTCTCTCTCTCTCCCCCCCATTGTCTAACCCTGTGCTTCTCTCCTTGCTTACTCTGCTTGCTATTGGTGTTTTGCAGTGGACTCCACCTAATTTAAGCGTACTTACTATATTGAATCTAGTAGACAAGATATTCCAGCTTAAGAAAAGAGGCTGGATAAGGTAAAAGTTAAATTTGTTTCATTCCGTAGCATCTTTGATTATTATGTGGCATTAGGTTTTAAGGAGTTCCTTCGATAATTAAAAGTTTTACTGGTGTTCATCAATTATGAATTAGTTATCAAATGCTTATGTTGTTCTAATGCAGAAGACAAGTGTTCTGGATATCAAAGCAAATTTTGCAGTTAATGATGGAGGATGCCATTGATGACTGGCTCTTAAGGGAAATCCATTGGCTTCGTAGAGAAGATGTAGTTGCTCATGGAATACGATGGGTTCAGGATGTAAGTATTGGGTTTTATCATCACAAATACACGCATGTATCCGTTCTGTCTGAATTCTGGAATTATCAAACACGAACAAATGTTGCTTTATTTGTGAAGTCTTGCATTATACACAATTGGGTTACATGAGTACTGCACTAAACAGATCAGAGTGATATCTCCACATGTTACATGTAGTCAATGAGTGAGATTCAATTTATTTATGGCTCAAACTCCTTCTTTAAATGATTGTAGGTCAATTATTTAATTGACTTTTGATACAGTCTTTGTAAGGATGATATAAACACAAATATTAAAGTTTGAAGATTGGGAAGTAATTGTTTGTTTAATGACAATTGATTTCCTAGGTGCTTTGGCCTGATGGCAAGTTCTTCCTAAAATTGAGTATTCGAAGCGAAGTGGATGATAGTGAACAGAGTCAGGTCTCATTCCAAACTGCGGGACAATCAGCCGGAAGTAAAATCCATAGACCCGGGTCTTTTGAGCAACAGCTTGAGGCTGCTCGTATAGCTAGTGATATTAAGAAGTTTCTCTTTGGTGAGTATCATATGTTCTGGTCTGCTCTGATTTGGTTTAAGCAAAGAGCTTCTAATAAATTTCTCGTCTCTTCACCTCATGGTCATTACTTCTTTAAAGCCCTTGAGTTTCTTGAAGATTTTCTGTTCCTTTTATGAATTGATCTTTTCTTTGATTCTGTCAATAGCTCTTTTTTCCCCAGCGGCTCTTCCTGGTTTCCTGCATTGCTAGAGGGCAACTGTTTCTGTGAAGGTTTCTGTGCTGATGTCATAGGTCCCTAACTTGCGTATAGTTGTATAGTTGCATTTTCCTGTGTCGGGCCTCCTTTTTCACTTTGCTCATTGTTTCTAAGGCTATTGCTTTTTACTTTCAAAAGGAGTTTGTGGAAGAATGTTGAAGCATGCATATCCTATATATATATATATATTTAAATGCTGCAAGTAAAATGGAGTATACATGTAACTAAAACATCTTACCATATCTTGTCCTCATTCTTTTTGTATTCAACTCTTCTTTGATCCTTATTTTACAGTTATCAATTCCTGCATTTACTAAATTGATTACTTCCTGGATAACTGTTGTGCTTGGAATAACGTAACCAGAAAGAGTTCAATATTTATTTTGTTTGTCAGATGGTCCTCCATCTGCATTGGGTGAGCTTGATAGGGCAAAAACAGTACAGGCGTTGTGCTAGGGATATATATTACTTCCTTCAGGTAAAACCTCCCCCAAGAGGCTTAATATGACTTCCAAGGCATACTTTCTTTTATCCATACTACATATTTTTCATGAAGAACCTTAACCATTGTTAATTGCCAATTGCAGTCTACCATTTGTTTGAAGCAACTTACATATGGAATACTTGAACTTGCACTCATATCAATTTTTCCAGAGATGCGGGATCTTGTGATGGATATCCATGAGAAGATGCGTGCTCAAAATGTGTAAGGGGCGATTTTTTTCTTGACGCCCAATCTTGGAGCCATTCAGTTCCTGGCAACTCTAATGACATTAACAATATCAAATTCTGTAAAGATTTTTAGAGCACCATAATTGATTGAACTTGCGGGTTTATAATTTGGTGACTTGTGAAGATTTCTTTCCTTAACAAGCAGAACTGGATGGTAAAGATGTCCAAATTAATTTCAAATTGCTTGTCTTTCTTTTTTGTTTTCATTCAAGGTGTACAAAAGTGAAAGTCAGGTTCTGTAGAGAGGTCATTTTTGGTGTACGCTTTTTAGTGCTCAATCGTCTCACCTCTTTGATGGGGGTTCCTTGTAATTATATTTATTTCCTCATCCAGTTTTGGAACTTAGCATTAATTGAGTTATTTGTACGATAGCAAGTGTTGATAAAATCCTCTTCTTCTTTTTTTTTTTTTATTTACTTAAATAGAGCATAGTCTTCTTCAAATTGTGATTCCTTCTTATGACAGCTTTGATGAAAGAACTTTGTCAAACACTTTTTAGATGGAGTTGTTATGAACAGTATATCAATCCACAGATTTGTCAGTGACATTTATCGAGAATAATGAATTATCAACCATAAGAACAGAACCAGTATTAGCCGGAATATGACGAGCATAACAAGAAAAAGATTGCGCTTGAAAACTCGCAGTTTCGCTAGGCAACAACATGAAATCTGGCCTAGTACAGAGAGTTTTTAGAAAAGGTTCTTAAAAGGGCTGGTGAGAGAATCACGTAGACCCGCGTAGAGGGCAAAGAGAGAGTATTGTCGAAGATTGGAAACCTCGTACCAAGAATTAAGAACATTGTCATTCTTGTCTGTGCCAGAAAAAGACAATTGTATGCCTATATTGCAGTCAATAGATCCACCATTTCCCTTACACTTGGAATTCGGAATTGCACAATCAGTGTTGTTTATGCAAACAAAAGAATCCCCAGAGCAGGCATCGCATCCATACTTCTTCCAGAATAGATTCAGGAGAGTCCCCTTCTGGAATTCAAGGACCTGCACACAACATAAAAACCAAGCTCAAGAATGTAAAATAGCCATCATCATAATCCCTCTATCTCTGGAATAAATTAAATAAGGTAAATTCTTGAGTCGACTGTAGTGCATGTAGTCTCACAACATTAGTGGACCTCTCGTGTGTCCCAGTTGTAGGGCTCACATCTTTTATGCGCAAAAATTTTCCAAACGACATCTAGTTAGAAAGCCAATGACTAATGTTCCCAATGGCCTGGTGGCCTTACCAGAGTAAAACTGGTTACAGTTTGAGAATTATCTGCAACAAATACGGGGCTTGATCGGGCAGCGTAGCGCCTTCCTGCAAATGCAACCATGTAACCACCAGACTTGTTCTGATCACAAAGTTCAAAAATATCATTACAATTTCCAAATATCACAAATATTTGAAGAGGTTTATAGGTAAAGAAAACTTACTGGATCAAAGGTGCTGCTATTAATGGTAAGCAGAGATATCTCATCAACCTTGGGCCTAAAAATGGCTAATTGAGCACCATTCTGTGCAAGGGACAAACGCTGATCACAAGGCGAAAGCTGTGTGTGATTGAAAAAGAAAGATTCTTTTGAAGAAAATGCAAGTCCAAATGTAAAACCATCCAATCTTTGAACTTTTGTATCTGAACAAGGATCAAATTCAGGATTTGTGTCCCCTGCATGAACAGTACTGATCATCATCGTCACCACCGCAATAAACACTAGTACTATATTTGAATTCATGGTCGCCATTCCTCTTGTAATTTGAGTATTTTGTCACCTAAATTTAAAAGAAAGGAGAAAATAACATCAATTAAAGTATAACTTTTGCCCCAAAAAAAAAAAAGCTATGCATAAAGGGAACAAGAAAGGCCATTCTATGCATGCCCTTTCAGCCCTTTATTCCCTGGAATCTATTCTGATCACGAAATGTATCCAATACAAAAAAAGGTAAAAAAAAAATTGGGGAATACAATAAATCATAATGATATTATACATATTGAAAGAAGATGAAACATCTCCCAAAAAAAAAAAATCAAGAAAGGAGATGCTTACGATCAAATATTCTTCAAAAACCCACTAAGTTTATTGATATTAACTGATTTTAACGTATGCTTTTGGTGATTATAATCAGTTAATCGTGGAATTAAGACAATGGAAGAGATTAAAGGGGTGGGAACAAGAAGAATTCATATGAAGGATAAATGTTTGGTGGGGGACTTCCAATGTTTATTTAGTTTATTAACAGACTTGATTATTTAACCGAGGTTAATTTTATATATAGAGTTTGTGTCTAAAATTTTTATATTATCTAATATAAAAATATATTACGTGTACAAAAATAATATTTAAAATTTAAACAATATATTCGTATTATATATTTACATTCCATAGTATCATGTATGAATGAGGTGAAAGCTAATAAGTGTTTGTTCCAATGCAAGAAATTAAGATCAAGAATACAGAGGCCAGGAAATAAAAAATTGGGAGGCGCGCCAAACGGTAGAAGCGGCAGGTCAGTTGGATCTTGTCCCGGAAACGGTTATGGAAGTTGGCGTTCTGTACACGGAAAAGTAATGAAATCTCATTGGCCACCTTACCCCTTACCAGGTTCGTAGAATCGGGATCCCAGGTAAGACCGTTTTGAAGGTTACAGGATCGGATCGTAGATAGGATCGTAGGATCGTAAGATCCTATCAAAAGGATAAAAATATAACTTTTATTTATTTTAAAGCTAATATTCAATAAAAACTTATACAAATAAATATAAAATTTCTAATGTTTATAATGAGACAGTCCTGACACTATAATTTATAGCATTTGACATTATATTATAAATTTGTACGATTATACGATATCGCAAATTTAATACTGTTCTTTAATTGTGTGCAGGTCCTTGAATTCCAGATCGGGATCGATTTTATAAATTTGAATCGTAGAATCGTAGGATCGTAAGGGTAGGATCGACATTCTAACAACTATGCCCCTTACCCCTTACCCTCCCTAATAAGTTTTATTTTTAAATTTTTTTTTTCTACTTTATATAATTTCAAAGTGGGGCAAATTATCTAAATAGTTTTTCTAACTTTTTCATTAAAATTAAAATGAACTCTCAATTTAAAATTTATTCGATTTAGTCTCTTAATTAAATATTTGTATAAATAACCATGTGGTTCTTATTTGGTTGTGTTGCCGTCCAAAATATAAGTTTTTCTCCACTTTGCCGCCTACAGTCACACTTGTAGTCACCATCCTTAATCACCAAGCAAAAAACACAAATACTTATGTTTTGGATTTGACAGTCAAATAAAGACTAAATTGGCACTAAATTGACTAAAATTAAAATTGAGAGACTATTTTAATTTTAAAGAACTATTTAGGTAATTTACCCTTTCAAAGTGCCAACAAACTGAATAATTGATTTTTTTTTTTTTAAATAGTTGCATAATTTAACATACGGTTGATTATCATTACTTGAATAATGTTTTTTTTTGGGTTGAAAATTTTTATTCTAAATTGAAACAACTATTTGATATGTTTAATAATTGTTCTAAACCAATAAAAGTCTTCTATGTGAAATAAATCATCCAAACATCAAAAAATAATAACCCACCTATTTTGCAAAAAGTAAATTTGTAACTCCACATACAAGACTCTCTTTTGGGGTTAGATAGGGTATTAATTCACTAATAAATTATTGCGGCTAACGTACACGATCAAGGCTTACTAGATTAAATTTAGGATCCATATAAAAATATATAGGCCCACTTTGATGATGACGTACTAGACCATATATAATCAAGGCCTTCTAGATCAAGTCCATAGTTTATTTAATAGGCCCACTTCGAGGAAGACCCACTAAGCCCAATAAGTTGGTACCCTTTTATAAAGTTCCATGCAATAACACCCTTTACCATTTTTAGACATCAACATCATCGATCCAACCTATGCATTGTAGATTTGCCACATTACATTCGCTGTCTAAGGCAATAAACCAATCCACAATCTTTATTACATATTTCGCAATGCGTGGTGAGTATTCTAAACGATTAGATGGTTAAAAAATAATAGAACTCTTTTTTACTTTTTCAATCATGATTTCAACAATAATAATTAATACTCGAAATGAATGACCCATACTTACTTCAATAGTAGAGAGTGAAAAAAGACAAAGGAGACATGAATTCTCATATTAGAATTTGAATATCTCTTTTTTATGGTAGACATTAAAACTGAGAAAATTTATAAGGTATGGCTAAAGAGATATGTAAAGAGCAGATTTTCAGGCTTAGCTGCATACTAAGCTCACCTCAACATTGATCTCCTAAACATCCACTAATTAAAGCTGCATCAATTGTTTTATATAATTAAGATTATACCTACCTAATACCTACTCATTATCTCGTTCTTAGTACTTAATAATGACATGCATGGAAAAAGAACAGTTTTACTAAGTTTGGGTTCTGAATCTCCATCGTCCCTTTTTCCTTGAAGTAGTTAGCAAGTGCATGTATTGGGCATTATCTTTATTGCATGCATCTCATTGTCTTTTTTACACCAACTACCATCAGCAATTTTCTTGTAATCACTAAAGCCAGCTGGGAGACTTTATGGAATAGACAAGACTTGTAGTGAACTAGAATGCAGCAATTAGCAATTAATATATCTATCTGAGTTTTTGCAAACCATCTGATACATTAATGTTTATTGATGACAGACATCTCTGGAGTGTGTGAATTTGAACCTATGCACCAGCAATCTTGTAATGTAACTCATTAGTGCATGAGAAAAATGGTGAAACAAAGCCTGAGAAAAGAAAAAAATATTCCTAAGATGGTTTTGGACCAGAAGACTTTCTTCTTCAAGACCTGTAATGAACTTACAGAGAAGAGGCTGGTAATTAATAATGAAGTATTAGGTGCTACAGACATATTGTCACTTTGTCAGTGATTTTTTCTTCAAATAACCTTGTTTTCTGTTTCATCTGTTGCAGAGAATTCCTCCAAAATTTGTGAAGGATTCTCTAAAAGAAGTGCCTAAAAGAATAATCCTTGATGGTCCATCCGGAGGTCCTTGGAGTGCCAAAGTAGTCAAGACTACTGGTGATGTGTTTTTAGGAGATGGTTGGCAGAAATTTGTCAAAGATAACATGCTGCAAGAACACAATTTTCTTCTCTTTGGATATGATGGATCGGCTATGCGCTTCAATGTGCAAATTTATGAGGAAAGTGGATTGGAGAGGGAATATAAATCTTCCCCTGCAATAACACATCAAAACTTAGGATTCACATACAAGAGCTGCTCATCCAAGAGGGAGGGGTCAAAATAGAAATGACATTGCTGTGATACATGACAAAATCAAGACTTTCTTTACTAAAAGTCCTTACTTTGAGAGACTCATCAAAGGTTATAATGTCAGACATCCTTTTATAATGGTGAGTTTTCCTATTTGATTTCAGGTAAATAGTAACATAATGCAATCATAATTAAGCAAAACAATTCAAATAATTATATTTTTTTAGTCTTTCTTGAAGGTACTAATAGAACAGTGAAAATAGTTGAATGGCAAATTTTGAACAGGATCTAATATAGGAGGCTCTTGGTGTATTCCAAATGTCTTTAATTTCTTATAAGCCCTTTATATAACTTGAATGTATCTTTCATGCAGTTCATACCCAAGACATTTGCAGATAAACATTTTCAAAGGGCTAAGACAAAAATCAGGCTGACAAACTCAGAGGGTGAAGCATGGGAAGTGAATTATACAATTAACACTGCAGGAGATAAGCGATTTGTTTTTAGTGGAGGATGGAGCAGCTTTGTGCGTGATAACAAGCTCAAGATTGGCAATGTCTGCATATTTGAGCTTGTGGTTGAAAAGGTACTCAAGGACCATATATTCCGATGATCATTAGACAAGCAACCATGCCACTTTTGCAAAGATTCAAGAATAGAAAACTTCATCCTTTTCATCTACATATTATGTGATGCAAGTAAAAGAGAGAGCTTGTTTAGATCTTCACTTAACTAGCTTCTGTCAGATCCTACTATGATGAAACTTTGTGAAGTTTAGTGAATTTTTTACTTGGTGAGAATGAATGTTCAGCAGAATGATAGTGCAGCTGATACAACTATTTCTTGCTAAAGGACTTGATGCTTGAGGAATACTTTAATTTTATATACTACCTTACTGATTCTTGGAGAAATCTCTGGCATTTGTTGAAAATTTTTCTAACAGAAGAATGAGAGAAATTTGATGCACATTTAAAAGATAAACATATATTAAAGATGTTCAAAACTTTTTTTGCTTCTTGTTCACTGTTTTAAACTCTCTTGGTAATGAAACTCAAATATGGGAATAACCCATCTTCGTGAGTTATCTATTTAGATGACCTTAATTACTTTTGCTAATGGAACTGATTTCCAGTAAATTTCAGCAATTTCTCCTTTAATGCTCGACCTTCTGTCATGCACCAGTGGTTCTGTACTACTCAATCTTTTGATTTCTTATACTACAACAAGAGGTTCCTCAATAATGGACTTGTCTGAGGGATTGGTGCTTGAAGCAAATGTATATTTAATGCATGTCTAACAGTGCATGGTTTCTTTTTCTTTTCTTTTCTTTTCTTTTTTTCAATTTTTTGGTTAACCAACAAGTGCATGACTTGGTGTCGAAAAGGTTTTTAAAAGGGTTGGTGAATGGAAGAGAAAAGGAGAAAATAATGAATGAAATGTGTCAAGAATCAGTTGTTGCAAACAATAATTACTATAGCTGTAAATTCTTATACTATGATGGAAATGATGGGAAATTACTACTACTATTCAGTATTTAAGTTAATGCTCTTTACCATTCAAATTGAGAAACCTCATCCTGTCTTCTTTTCAGCCAACCATAGCCTCAGTACCACTCTCCACCTTATCCATTTTCTTTCATTTCTCTCCATACAAAATGCCTCACTTGTTCACTCACCCTTTTTCATCCCAAATAAGGTAACTTGTTAACCCCATCACATCCAAAAGGGACACATATTTTTCTCAATTTTTCATATAAAAATATAGCCCTTTTGCACAATTCTTACATCTTACCTTTCCAATGGCAACAGCCACAGCTACACTATCTCCAGCAACCATTAAGCTCGTAGCCATTTCTGGATCAAACAAAACCTCCCTGAGAAGAACCAAAGTGAACTACATTAGTGGGTTGAACTCATTTGGTGGCCTAAAAGCTCACAACAATGTGGTCTCATTAGGCCTTCCTGTCAGCACTGAACAGTCATTTGCCAAGATTGTTAGCTCATTGAATTATTCTGCATACCCTTCTTCACAAAGCAAAGGCAAAGGTGGTGGTGGTGGTGGAAGTCTTTCTTCAACCTGTAGTGCTGCTGCTGAGATATTCAAGATTGCTGCTATCATTCCAGGCCTAGTTCTTATTGGAGTAGCTGTTGGTTTTGTTCTTCTTCGAATTGAAGCCTCTGTCGAAGAGTTTGAATGAAGTGGTTCATAACCTTAGTTCACATTACATGATGTTCTTGAAGTTTTTTGCTTAGTTCTCTTCTTGATGTAGAACTCAATTGATTTGGATTTATGAACCAAACCAAATTTGTAAAATTGGTTTTTATTGGATACTTCTTTAGACACAATCTTGGTAACCAAAATAATAATAATAATAATAATTACAAACACTAAATTTTATTTAATTTTAACTTAATTATTGACTAATTAAATTTAAATAAATATGAGTATGAAATAACTTTATTTGCTTTATGATATTTGACTATCCAATTATTTTGTTCACTTTACATATACCTACATAGTACCGCTGCCAATAACACTACCCGATTTATAGGACTACATAGCTAAACTTGTACTATATTTACTCCGTGTATTTTTGTAAAATGTCAATCCACTTTTTTATGGGATACGTTATTGGATCATTGTACAACGAAGAAAAGAAAATAACATGGTCACCCACTTAACTAAATAGAAACAATTAGGAATTTACTAACATAAAAGAAACTCGACCAAAAAAAAATTAGTCAATTTCTTACACGATTGGAATGACATTTCTATCCCATACAATTTATAATGTGGGTTTAAGAGAGAATCGCATAGACTTGAGGATAGGATTGTCAATGGGGTCGAGCTATCCGAATTTGGTTCATTCAGACAAATAAATTATCAAACCTTACATCAAAGTGAATTGGGTTGAATTTGGTTCTAAATATTAGTCCCGTGTGCGTTGAATTTAAACTTTATTAGTCTCGACTCGATTAATATATATATTACTAATTGCTCCCTAAATTAAATAATACTGACTTAATTGTATGAGAATAATGGTTAATGATTCTAATATTTTATTAACTTGACTAAACTCAGTTAACTAAAAATAATAACACAATATCATTAGTCAATTTAGTTGAAAAGTTGTAGTTCAATGATATAGTTAATAGTGGTTTATTGACATAAGTAGTACGTAGTATATACTATTCCATATCGTGTTGATCAAATGTAAAAAACAAAATTTTAATAAATAAACTCTAAAAAATTTTATTGGATAATGGAAGTTTAGGCTACTCTGATTAAAGTCTAAAACTCGAATAATTTTATGAATCGAGTATGAACTTCACATTTATGAACTTGAATTGGTCTAATAAAGACTCAAAACTCAAATAAATTTATAAATTAAGTTTGAACTTTACAAAATTTGCCTCACAAATTCCAATTCATACCCCTTCTTGTGGATCCATTCTTAAAAATAGTGCTTTGACAATTTCTTATCTAAGGATTGTTCTAATATTTTATGGGCGTATGCTTAGACCCTGTTAGGACAGCTTATATAAGCCTTACTATTTGGTGGGGGTGGCTGTGGTTAGATCATTTATCGTACCGTATTAAATGTGATTCATTTTTTATTTTGCTATGTCGTGTTAGATTTATTTATGTTCGTGTCGTATTTATATATGACTTGTTTATTCTTAGTAAAGATGTATTAGCCTATTTAACAAATTATATAACTTGCGACTCATTTGAATTAAAATTTCAGAATTTAATTATTTAATAACCTAAACAGTTATTAATACTAATCATGTTCTCATGACAATTTAGAACACATAATTAAAATTATTAAATTTTTTAGATAATATTTAAAATAATTTTATATTTGATTTAATAATCTTATATTAAAACTATTATTCACAATCTTAATATGCTATATTAAATTAAAAAATATATATAACACTTTAGCAAAATCTGTTCATTCAATAATTTAACGAGTTATTATATCAACTCAACTCAACCCATTTAATTTCGAATCATAAATAGATCAAGGTAATTTAACAATAACTCGATAAAATTCATATCTTATTATGACCTATTAATTTCGTATCGTGTAAGAAATTAATAACCCTGATATTTGGTAAAAAGATGAATTGTGTACTATATAAAATTGAAAAATGCAAAAGGCCCATTGGACTGACAATAAAGTGGGCTCCCGCTGCGGTTTTTGTTGAAACCATGAGAATAAAGCACACAGAAACACACACACACAACGTCTAGCCCAGCAACTGTGTGCGCCATCCAACTAATATAGAGTAATTTTTGGTTATTCACTTTATAATGTTGAGTAATTATTACAATAGTTAAAATAATTGAAAAGTAATTCTTAATTATTTATTTTGTAATACAGAATACTAATGACAATGGTTGAGACGATTGAAAAGTAAAATAGTCTTATTATTTTTCAATTATTCAACAATTAGAAATACTCAATCCGTAATTAAGAGAAATTTTTCCTATATAAATATCTATGGAAGTCGATCATGCAGGATATTTCATCTTCTGAAGAATCTCAAAAATAGCACACCAAATAAGAACTTCTACATACTACAAGAAATTTCTTATTCACTTTCCTCTATCTTGTTTGATAGTGATATATTCTTAATAATATCTTCTTTCTTGTTAGTATTTTGTCCAAACTTCATAGATATTTAGTACTGTCCAAACTCCAAAGATATTTTTTGTCCCACAATGTCTGGACTCGTAGATATTTGGACTAGCGAAGTTGCTAAATTGCGCAAAAAGGGTCACCAAAACTTCACATTTTTTTCAAAGGATGGTGCTGCAACTGCAACTGCAACTGCAACTGCAACATCAACAACATTAACCCCACTAACCAGTTCTGATTCGACTGCCCAGGAAGCTGGCAACAACTTGGCTGAAATCGAGAAGAAATTGCATGCGTTGGACTATTCCGAGGCTTCAGTTTCTATGCTTGTGGATTGCCTTATTCCTTGAAAAATTAACAGTGACTTGTAACTTTGATGGCTCTAATTATACATTCTCCTGGATTTGGTATGAAGTGGAGAGAATATAGGGCACTACATACATATAGGTTTATCTGGTTTTTTCCAATAAGGTTTTTGCCAAATTATATATATTACGTAATTTCTAGCATAAAACAGAAAAGACTCAAATTGCAATAATCAAATGGCAGCCCAGTAGGTTGTATATCCCATTGCTTGTGTTCATCATTTATTTTAAAAATTTATACTTTTTTTGTTAGTTGTGTTTATCATTTATTATAAACAAAAAATACACATTGCACAGATTTTTGACATCTGCAAGTAAAAAGAGTGGTGGAGGTGCGGGGAATCGAACCCCGTGCCTCTCGCATGCGAAGCGAGCGCTCTACCATATGAGCTACACCCCCGACTTTTTGTTGTGAATAAGCTAACATTATACTTATATAGTAATAAAATTGGGGTGCATTGCTCCTCTTGGACCTCTTGTCTTGTTGTGCTAAAGCTGGCCCAAACATCAATGGGCCCGGCCACTATTTTCTGGGACTGGCAGCCTCTCCAGACCTTGACCCAATTCTTGGTTGAAAATTCTTTTCCACGTCATCATCCATTCATGCTTGATATTTACAGTAAATACCAAAACTAAATGAATTTTCTCTTTTGAGTGATTTTTCCTGAATAAATTTAATGGTTTCCATGCAAATTTCATTATACTTTTCTTTCATATATATATATATAGAAAAGGAGCTTGGATATTTGGACAGATTAATCAAGAATTGTTAATCTAATTATTAAAGAAGTGTTTGGTTTGTATTCGGGAATTAAAATTGGAATCAAAATCATAAATGTTACTGTCCGATATGGGTTTATGTCATTTCTTTTTACTCGTTTGATTTGAATAAAGAATAAGTTTTATTATATTAATAAGTTAATGAATTTGAAACTCATGTTATAAATAAAAAATAAAAACAGATATCTTCTAACAATTTCATTCCCATAATAATTAAATAAATAACATTTATAAATATCATTAAGATTTAATGATATTCAACACTTCCTAAATCTAAATACCCTTGAATGCATAAAATACACGTAGAAAGTGCGAAATTAAGATTTAATTTTCCTTTTTCTTTGGAAGTCGATATAATAATACCATACTATTGGAAATCTTTTACTTTTCTTTTATTTTTGGGTTTAATTTCGAAGTAGAAATTTAGTTTTTGAGGATATTAGAAAAACGAATTTGTCGTCGTTTTCTATTTTCTTCGTAAATATCCAACACTTTCACGTGGGAAAACCAGCAGCGTGCTCTGGAGAGATGGAGATATTCTCTCTATACACACACATTGATGAATCCATCCAAAAGAACCCAAGGAATGGATAGGCACAGAATTGAACACCTTGGCAGAGGAAAAGTTTGACCAAAACAAATTTCAGCAGTCTTTTTAATTAGTTCATATTCTAAACTTAAATTTCCTTTTTGTACTAAAATATGGAATTAGAAATGATTTATAAAAACACAAATTCAATAAATCTAATCAAATTATATTTGTCGGATTTTTCTTCTTTTTATTATTAAAGAATATGATTGTTCATCTCAAATCAATTAATAATAAGTGAAACGACTTGTGAATCTTATTAATTAGTTTACTATCACTTGATTAATCGTTGTGTGATATTAAATATTTTCACATTTTCTCTCATACACGACTTAAGTTGAATAAAGACAATAAACTAGTTTGGCAAGACATAGATTGACAAGAGTCGAGCCCAAAATCAAACCTATTAACAATGCCGAACAACTAAAGTATTGGCTTATAAACTCATTAAATTAAGTCTAATACCTAAACCAATACAAATATTGGTAGACATAAACATATAAAATTAAACCTAATGCGTGGGAGAGTTCAAGTCATGTGTGGATAAAAAAATATTTAAGTTTAGCTCTGATAATGGATGGAGTGACCCATAAATCTTATTAATTACTTCATGAACATATGACTAACTGATGTGAAATATTTTATACTTTCATACGTTCTTTATCCAGCGAATGCGAATCTAGTGACACAGCAACTGTTATCAAATAGTCACTTTATATAAATATATATATAAAAATATGAAAAAATTCTACGATCCTTTTTAGAGAACCATTTCTCGGTATTTAAAATATTTGTACGGTACAATATTATATGATTCAAAAACTTATATTGTATAAATTTTTAAAGTCAAGAGAATAATTCGGTAAAACTCCCTCCTACCAAAAAAAAAAAAATGATGCTCATCCACAGCAAAGTTTTACAAATATTTTATCCATAAAAAAATAGGAAGATTCCCACTCAGACGAATTCTTGCCAAGGCAAAGAAATGAAATACTAATTTTCTGATTTTATTAAGGTTCAACTGCATCAAAATATTTTCAATTTCTTGTCAGAATATTCTTTGAAGTTAAAAAATTTACCCAATAATAATAATAAAGCTCTTAAAAGATACTACTACTAATTAGTACTATTCCAAAAATTTGGAATATCCTATTCATAGGAAAGATATTCTAATCCCACGACACGGTAATACGGGGCCGTCTACACACTGATTTTCCCATACGCCACTCGATTTTCTTTGATTGAAGCCCCACAAAGGGCCACTATTTTGTTTTCTTTCTCCAGTTGAATTTGTGTATAAATATGTTCACATTTCTTGCACTTTCCTGTTCATTTATACATTGCATAAAATCTGCATACCAATAATTTTATTACTAGTACATTCTAGACTAGTAGTACTCCAAAGGGTCCAAAGAGGGATTTTAGCAAATTAAACTAAAATGGCAGCAGTTGTTGATGTTTGTGTAGGAGAGCTGGCTAAGCTAAAAGAGAGAGTTCGAGCAAGAAACTTGTTCAAAGTCCAAGAAACAGAAGATGCTGATGATGAAGAAGTTGAAGCCAAAGCTACAAAATTAAGCAAGAAAAAATCTTCTTCATTGAAGTCATCAAGAAAGGCCAAGGAGGATGATACTTATTTATCTGAAGAAGCAATTTGTTTGCTCATGGATCGGTTTGCACCATGCTAATGAATATCTAAGCAAACCATTATGTACACCATCTAGACTTGTGTGATTGGACTATTAATTATGTATATATTAGGTTTACTTTTACGTGATATTTCATCTTGTATAAGAGATGTTTTTTTTTCAAGAATTTGAGTTTCTGATTTGCCTGCCACTTGACTTTTCGAGCATGAGTTGTTCAATATTTGTAGACTATGTATATCATTGATGGATTTTTAATTCGATCGTCATATGACAACAAAAGTTGAAGGTATTATGTTTATAGATATCAGAAGAAAGAATAAAAAAATTTATCAATGTTTGATTGATTATATAAGAATCATTTTATAAAAATAAGATTATTAAAAAAGATTCACTTTCATTCTCTCTTATTTAGTTATAAATTAATTTATTTAATAAAACTCATTTTTTATTCAAATCAAATGAATTAAATAAATTAAATAAATTCATATCATGAGATCTATAATTCCAATTCTGATTTTAATTCTAAATTGCCAACCAAACATTTCCTTAATTCTAAAAAGAAGAAAACAAGATCTTTATGGGGAAGTATGCAGTAGCAGATGGAACAAACAAGAATGAATTAAATCAATTAAAGAAGTTCTCTTAACAGTTCTAATCTACAATTGGCAGATGAACCATTCTTGCCTCAATACTACCAGAAAATCCATCACTAGAGACCGCTCCAAGTCCAAATTTCTAGCTAGTAGTACCTTTATTTGATTTTATACGTGAGACCCCCATCGACTCGGGCAAAGACCATTATTTACAGCAATTGCCTATAACAAATGAGAGCTGAGAGACCTATACATTTTCAGATATTTTTATCTGATAAACTATGAAGATGTGCTAGCCTCGATGCTTTCAGAAGACCATTCATTTGCACCGACTGTAGGTTTCTCATCTTCCCACTTCAAGATTTCCCTACCATATTTCAGAGCTGCATCCACACTATCAGCCTCCAGTCCAGTAACAGTTGAAACATACAGCTTCCTCCCCGTTAGGGAATCGAACAGCCTTTTGAACTTGACACCAATGTAAGTGGAAGGCACATTGAGGCAAAGATAGGTTATTGTTACCATGTCTGCCTTGTGAATGTTTACTGATCACTGGATTGAAATCGTGAAACCACTCACACTGAGAGAGAGGAACTCGTTCGAGTTTTTCCTCCAAAAGATCGAACTTGTTAAGTATTAGGAGGAAATCTTTCTGGGCAAAGGCTGGATGAGTAACAATGTTCTCCATTAAAGTCTTGCTAGCCATCATCTTGTTTATGCAAACTCCCTCGCAGTTGACGTAATACTCATCATAATGCGTTAAGGAGACGCAAAATAGGACAAGATCAACATCTTCAAACATTTCCAGCCACTTGCAATTTTCTCCAAGGCTGCTTGCATGGACTCTGATGAGTTCGTACCTATATCTGTAAGTGCAACAAATTTAGTCATACACAAAACGAGAACCAGAGCTCAAGAGATTGAGAAGGAGAATCTGGCAATCTACGTCATAAATAATCGTTTGAAAGTCAGCGCACACACACTTGCACACATATATATACATATAGAGAGAGAGAGAGAGGAGCTCTGACCTCATTGTGGGATCACTCTGATCAACTGGCTCCATGTATCCATCCTGGGAAGACATGGGAAATGAAAACTCCATGGATGCAACTCCATTGGAAGAAGTAATGCCCTCAGCATACAAAATGTCCATATCAGAAGGTTCATAGTCTGCTCTTGAAATCTCAACAGCCTTCAAAAATAACAGTACGTTAGAATCTTTACAGAAGTGAAGAAGAATGTATAACTACAGTGTTATGTAGCTATAAAGACTTAACCAGCAAAGTCAGTCTCAACTTACCCGATCTAAGAAATAATTAGCAACTCTTGGTAGCATAGATAGCTCATTTCTGCGGTTGTATGCAGCTTGAAAGCCATTATCCTTTATCAGCTCCTCAATTAATGGTGCATATTCACGGGTAGCAGCTGGGAAAATTGCTTCCAAATTCCCCAACATCATAACTTGAAGAAGCCAATCTGAAAATGTGCTTTCAGCTTCGGGCTAATGGAATAAACATTTTTTTCCTCAATCTGCTCGGCATATGCTGTGGCCAAAAATTGGTTGTTAGAATCCAAAAATCACAGGTTCTCTTACGTCAGTATATCTCTATGGAAATAAGAATTTGATTACTTTAACTTCCTTTGAGAAGTTTGGATACACAGATTTCAGTGACAAAGAAACTCCTTTTACCTTGAGACCAATTGAGGCATAGACTACATTGTAACAAGCTATCTGAATAAAACTATTTTAGGTACTAAATTTTTAAACATTGGCTCCAATCACATCATGAGCCAAATTCGTCAAAAAGGATCTAAAAATATTTTCAGTAAAATAGTCTCTTTCACTTGTTTTATCATAACCTTTTTTAACCATTTATCAGTGTTAGAATCCTGCTCCTTGCTTAGAGCATTGCCAAATCACAGAATTTATTACAAGTTATTTTCACATCCTTATATAAGACATGTTGATTAAAGGTGAATTTAGTTTTATTTAAATATCAGTGACTAGACCTCAATGTGTAAACATAGATTCCTTAAAGGATGGAACAAAAGATAGAAAAGAGCAAGTGAAACGGAACCTTCCCTAATTTCTCACATATTACAAAGGCCATAGATCTGTATTTGGTATATACTCTAGGCTGATTTACAATGTTACCTTTTCTCCTATGAATATTCTGACACGCAAAGAAGCAAGCTTTGCACCTGGACAGCCAGATGCACTTAGCTACCAGTATGAGCTTACTGTCATCTCATGTCATTTAAAAATCCCAGAACTTCGCAATCTAGGAGAACATAGCATAAATAATAGCCATTGAAATGTTGAATCATGGATGATGTATGGTTTCAAGTCTCAAACTAAATGTGTACAGCTTTAGAAGGTATGAAGGGCCCATTTGAGAGCAACTAAAGTTGAAGACAAAGGTGTAGCCGAGTCAACAGATGCAAGTTCACATGAAAATTATTAAGACAGACACAAACAAATAGACACTCAAAGAGAACTAAGAACAAGTAACGAAAATTGATGAAATAAGTTCTTTTCTACCTGATGGACCAGGTTGACTCAGATGTTGTCTCCTCAATTCAAGCAGACAATCTTCTTCAAACTGATCACGACCCTCAAACAGAATACCAATATAGCGATACAAATTAGTCTGAATTGTGGATTTAATTTTTTGCCGCTCCTCTCCTGAGAAAGGAACATTATATAGAATTTTGGCCTGAAATGAAAATATAAATTAGGACGTTATTCATCTGTTTCCAGTAAGAATGACAGAAAAGCAACCCAACAGAAACCAAACTCTTACATGTGAAAAGGTCATGCTTACATTTGAGAAAATGAGTTTAAATATAATGAATGGATTCAAATTTTCTTTGGACATTAAGTTGTCTCAAGAAAATTATGAAAACCAGGAATTCAGAAAAGCATAAAGTTGAATTTCACTCTTAATTACAGACTGTAGTGGAACAATATGAATAATGCCATTCGTATTGATATCCTCATTGTATAAGTATACAAGATATGAACCCTGAATAGCTTGTAGTCAAGGAGCTTCAACAGGGAAATACACGGGCTTGCGGAAATTGACAATATTACAATCAGAATCACTTCCCCCACCCTCCAGTAGGGTGACCATGATCCACATGCATCAGACACATGCTAAACATATAAATGAGGCAACACAATCCTGTTTGCACACTGAAGCACATTGCATGATTAAGAAGCAAGCATAGATGACCTATTTAGGGAAATTGAGCTTCATGCAACATGCAACTACTGTGCACTGCAGAACCTGCTGAATATTGCTTGTGACACTAAAGCTATTTTTTGTTCCTTTTGATGTCAATTTTTTGGTGTAGGGGGGAAGGAAGTGGATTACTGATACAAAGGCAACCGCATCATTATTATGTTTTGTATATTTACACATTGTTAATCCTTGGCCAATAAAAGTGCAAAATAGTTACTAAGAATACTGGGTGAAGTAATGATCAAACATAATCATAGCATCTAGTATGTTTTATGTTATTGACAAGTTTTATCCACAAATATACATGCATCAAACAACAGAAGAGAGATAATTTTCAAGCGTAAAATACCTGCTTAAATATTGTACTCGTTCCCGATTGGTCACAACCAACCAGAAGAAGTTTATTGACTATATTCTGATCCAGGTCCTCTGAGCCAACTTTACCAGCATGGTTGTCAACTTCATCACATGACTCAGGAGGAGTTGGCAAAGACAATGCTTGCACAAATGTACTTGATCCTAGACTGGAAGTCATTTTTCAAGCTATTAATATCCAAGAAAATAAAGAAACAACGCAAGAAAGGAACAGAGGGAAAGAAAGAACAGTCAAGTAAATTTTCAAAGTACCTTGTCCCATAATTTTATGCCATTATTCTGACCCACTTCCACTAAGGAACCATCTGAACTCAACCAAAAGTGTGGGTTTCCTTCACAATGAATTCCGGTCATCTGCAAAAGATTCAACAACATGCTGATAAATGCAATATCATCGCAAAATAGATTTCAGGATACCTATGTAGGTACAAAATATAAACCTGCAACATCCAGAGCTCTTTTTTGGTAATCTCCCGCTCATTTATCAATACTTTTGTCTTTCCATTGCTAGCATTTCGCTCAATTTGATTACCAACACACACTTGGGAGCTGATAATCTGACAAGGATGCCGGCCTTCCTGTTTTTCACAGTAGAGAGATTATTAATACAAGGAATAAATATTTATTCTCGATATGTAATGTCAGAAAGGCCATGATCCTCACCTTTCCCCAAAATCCAGATTGCTTGTCATACCAATACCTCCCAGGTTTTAGCTTCTTTGGGGGGTTCCTACAACTTTGCAATGCAACTAACTCTGAAAGAGAAAGAGGCCTGCCATTGACACACACAAGATCAGGCGGTAGCTGATTTGCTTCACGTGATACCTCGTTTCTCATTATCTGTTTAAGTTCCCAATCCGTGAGCAATTTCTTGAGCATTTTGGAAGATTTCCCTAAGCAGTGATGATCGCTTAGATTCATCAATTGTATAACCAATACAGGTAACACATTTTCTCCCTTCTGACATACATCCCATTGCTCTCAGCACACACCTACTACAATACTTGGCACCACAAACAATGCAAGCTTCCTTTTCAGTAAACTGGTTCCCTTTAAAACACCGGTAGCACAAACCTTTCTTCACATCACTTCTGGCTACAGGCCTTTCTACCACATTGTGAGGTGGTTCATCAAGGCTACCATCCTCAGAAGTTATATCACTTGATTGAGGATCACGAAAGGTCTCAACTGGGGTTCTATTGCCGTGATATGAAGGTTCATCAACACAGTCTTCCACCTCTTCACAGACGGCAATCTCAGGGGAAGAAGCCGGAGAAAGCAAACTATCTTCCTCCAATGGTGAATTGACACAATTTACATGTTCATTATCCCCTATTTCCATCTGGTATTCATCATTTAAGTCCTCGACATCTGAACTCCCGGAAATCTCATTATGGCTATGGCTGTCTGAAAACCCTAAGGAACCAGAACTTTGAGTTCCATCACCATTTTCTAAACGATCGAATGCAACCTCTTGATCAATCACATCTACAGAATTATGCGATAGAGTTCTACCAGAACCTCGAGACTCAGCCATTTCATGCCCTACTTTTGACCCCTTAGCCAATTTCTTGCTCGAGTGATCACTACTCCTGACAATTGGTTGAATAACTGGTAAGGACAGATTATTCAACAAAGAGGCCGAGGAAACCACAGCCGCAGTTGGAATCCGGTGGACATCGACCGGAACCACCTGAGGAACATCATAACTAACTGGAGGACCACTATACTCCATAGCAAAAGTCTACTATACGCTATAATCCTCATCATGATCATCACTTTTCGATGCGGAAATAGGCATAAAACTCTTCAAAAAACTAGTCATATCTCTCAATCTACTAAAATTCTTTAAAAAACCCAATAGATGTGTAAGAATGCATCAAATTGCTAAAAAGACTCGAGATCACTTTATTACGAATTCCCTCTTGGCTTAAGGAAGAGGGCATCAAAATCAACTCAAAAATATGATTCTCGAAGAACCCAGAAATCAAAATACCATCTTTTTTGCTTCTTGGACGAGAAATGAAGGGAAAAAAAACAACAGAATATAAATAAAAAGAATATGATATAGGTAGGTAAAAATGAAGACTGAGACTACGAGACTTGACTGAAAAAACTTATAAGCAGTATGAGAACAGATCAACGCTTGAAATGACCCAACAATTTCCTTGGATCTTCAACATTCAACATTCAACGCGTTTTTTAGACAAAGTTTTCAGCCATGAGTGAGTGACTTTGAACACGAGAGAAATGAAAAATATAAATATAAATAAAATAAAGAAGTCTCTGTTCACGAAGATTCAAATCAATGTACAACAAATTTGAGTGGGGTTGGCGGGTAACGTTGTCTAAAAAAGTACAAGGAATATTGAGGAGGAATTTATTCGTTGTTTCGAAAAATTTTACAATTTTAGATTTTTAGAAATTACTTTTTTTACATTTTAAAAATTTATATATACAATATTATATATTTTAAAAATATATATTGTACAATTTTGTATAGATTAATTCACTCAATAAAATTATAAAATTTTCCTTTATTTTTTAATAGCTTTTATTTGAGATTTGGTTGCGTGTGAAGTGTGAACGAAACTGAATCCTAGTAGAATTGTATTAATTTTTTTATGATTAATTGCAATATGTACTTTTAAACTATCACTTATTTGTATTTTATTTTTAAATTTTTAAATTTTACCATTTCCATAATTTACTATTATTAATTTATGACAAATTGTTCAGCTACAAATTTCTCTTTTTATTTTAAATAAAAAGACTTTAGATTTAGAATCAGTAATTTACATATGTTTACCGAAATTTGTATTCATTTAGTGGCATTAAAATTTTTCGGAGAGATATCAAAATTTATTTTTTAGTCTTTTGTAATATAGTACATTTATATAAAGTGAGAAATAAAAAAAAATTATTAATATATTAGATCTAAATTAAAAAAAAATATATATATAATAAAGTATTTAAAATTAAAAAATTATAAATTAATAAAATTTTATTACGACTATAAATTTATGACTTTATAAATAATTATTCCTTTTTCAATTGATATAAGCAATGTGTTATAAATTACGACTATAATTTTTTTTTTACACAGGCCTATAGTTCAGGGACTTTAATCTTGAAGACTTTTGTATGCTTTCAAATTTTCAAAGTTCTGGTTAAAGTCAATTAGTGAAATTCAAAGTACTGAATTTTTAATATAAAATCAATTACTAAAAATAATTTTCTAATTAAATTAGTTATTTAATCCAATTATATATGAAGCACATCAAAAATAAATATTCTTGCTAAAATATCTTTGTTATCTAATTTACTTGTTCTTCCTAAAATTATTTATAAAATCATAAATTTAAACGTGGTATCAAAAGAAGGAATATAGTATTATCATATGTTGTGACTCATAATTAGTTTGTACAAATAAAGCTGATATCTAAATTAAGGAAGTATTTAGTTTTTCGATACGAGAGAAGAGAATAAAAATTAAAATTAATGATACTTATAAATATTATTTGATTAGTCATTATAAGAATTATTCTATGAGGATAAAAGTATTATAAAATATTCACTTTTATTCTCTATTTATAACATAAATTTTAAATTTATAAACTTATTAATATAATAAAATCTATTTTTATTTCAAATTAAATAAATAAATAAATAGACCATATATCAATATTAATAATAAAATTTATAATTTTCATTTCGATTTTGATTCGAAGTACCAATGGAAACACCTCCTAAGTTTCTCCGTGATTGATTCTGGAGTAGTTGTTAGTATCTTGCTTCTTCCCTTCATGTATTACTCGCAAATTATAGCGACACTTTTGCTTGTATGACCCGTTCTGGCCAACAAGTTCTACTTTTTAGTGGAAAAAACAATAAATAAATAAAGTGAGGTGAATTTGGACTCGGTCCAACATATTGAGCCAACCTGAGAAATTCTCTAGAATTTCCGCAACGTTAATTAACACGCTTGTCAGTTCTCAGTCAAAACATACATTTTTTATAAAAAATTTTATATGATTCGAATTTATAAAAAAAATATTTTAATAAAAAAAAATTAATGAATATAATTAATAATTATTTCACAATTAATAAAATTCTCTATTTAAAATAGAGGGTTTATTTTTTGAATAGGATGGCTTCTTATTTTTTCAAAAATATAGATTCTATTAATTGTGGAGTAAATATTAGACATGTCTCGTAGTTATTTCTGATCAAAATAAAAATTTTCGAATTTATGATATAGTGTCATAAAAATTTTGATCCATATTCAGTCACGTCATTAATCTATTAAGCTAATATTTAAAATGATATTGGATGATTTGATTTAATATAAATCAAGATCAATGTACAAATTTCCCTATGGACATTAACAGTAATCAATTATTGGCCATAGTTTTCAATTATTGGGTTCTAAATTACAGACAAAATAAAAACAGAAACCTTTAGTTTGAATATCCAAATGACTTTTTAAGTTTAGTTTCCTTTTTCTTTGGGTAGGCAAATGTGCAAATGAATCATCCTCCTTGATCCAAGTGGTAGTTCAATGAGAAAAACCTACAAAAATAAAATAAGGCCCATTTCCATTGGATTGGGCTTCCCGTTCCTCATCTGTCAAACTTACTTCACCATACTGAACATTCATCTGTCAATCGAATTCCAATTCTAGTTGATTTTTTCCGGATGAGAATATCACCCCTATACAATTATGTATATGAGAAATATTAGAATTGCATATTTTGTGATTTTCAAACTCACATATACTAATTATAATTTTATTGGAGAAGTTTTTATTCAGTATTTGAACGTCTAAAAACTAAGGAGTAGGATCATACTTAAAATTTATAGATGAGATATAAGTATTTGGCGGAGTTTGATACTTGTTGAATATTTTCCAAAGTATATTTCATTGGTTAAATATTTTACCATTTTTGTGTTGGGAAACCTTTTCATCGTAGAGGTATAAAATTGGCACTAATTACCGATCGTAACATCATTGAATTATTGACCAGTATGTGAAAATCCTATTTGATCTAATGCGAATTAATATTTAATGCACGGGCCATCAGCCCATACCCGTTAAGGTAGCTTGCTAACTGGGCTCTTTAAGAAAAAAAAAAAAAGAAGTAAAATTAAGTTATATGATGTCTTCAATCATTAGGAGTAATTAACACTATTAATTTATGTTTTGTGCACATTATTCTTGAGTTGGAAATGTATATGCAAAAATTTATATTGGACTGAAATTTAATGCAAAAAAAATAATAATAATAAAAATAATAATTAACCTGACCTTATTTTTATGGACGTAAACATTAATCGACTGTTGAAACATTTATTAATTAGGTGATTCAATGGTTGGACTTTAGCTAAATGCCTTCAAATTTCAACTCTCGAATATACAGTTGAATTTTCAATAGGATAGATCTGCGGTTTAAATTTGATAGGTTCACGTTGGCCCAATTAAGTCAGATTGTACCTTTTGCCCACTCTCCCTTTTTTTGTTTGTTTTGCTTTTCTTTTTTCCCTCTTTTAACTTTTCTCTTTTTTCTTTATCTCCCATTAATTTGTTTAAGTTCAAACTTGAAACCAACTTTGCAAAACAATTATTGTAAGTTGTAATTGCTGGATTTTGAAATTTTATGGCTCGGAATCTGAGGGATCGATGCGGACAAGAATGTTTAATTGAAGAAAGAACATTGGAGACATAAAGCAAAGACGAAGAGAATTTAAGTTATCAATCTATATATATACTTGTTAATCGTCAAATTAACAAAGAATTACTACATTCTAATTTGGTTCAATTACTTTGGTTTTTGTCTTACAGGCTTTTAGAGTTGGAATGATATTGTCAGGCTAGTATTAAGTAAACTTTTAAACATTGAGACAATATTATGGGTTAGGCTCTTCTTTATTAATTGATTTTTTTTTTTTCAATACACTTTATAAGAATATAACTTTTTGTTTTAAATTATAAATCTTTATAATATAATTTATTGTATATTTTTGTTATATATAAAATTTATTATTTTATTTTTGTTTACGTTTGATTAAACATTTCAATTTTTGTTTCGATTTTTACCCCTTTTATACCATTCAAAATTTCAAACAAATTGAGCGATGAAACATTTTGAACATATATGATTTAAAAGTATGTGAATTTATTTATCAAAACAAAATTACTAGTATATTTGATAATTTTTTTAAAAAAATTATTATTTAAATACAAATTATCATTGCAAGAAATTAAAAAATAAAAATAACGAAGAGAATCTCAATCCCAATATTATATATACATACACAGAAAATTTAACGATTCGTTGGAACCCCCACGACACATGTGCGAGAAGGTGCTTGTCAATTATTTACAGGAACAATTATTTTGAAACATAAATTGATGGTTCGAAACATACATCTCATATCATGATGCATGCAACACATGTCAGAAACATCCAACTAATTCCTGTAGTATAGCTCAGTACAAGAAATCAAGTTTCTGTAAATTTTTTTTTTTTTTGGGCTTTTTCATACTAATGGAAAAATTAAGAAATGAAGAATCACATGTCTCCTATAGACGAAACATGGTATTTACAATTTTCCATTGACAAAATATTTTATTAACTAACTCTTAATATAGTAATTTAGACTTCTCCATTACTTCCCAAGGGCTCCTTTAGAATATTGCAATATTGTTGGTCCCCTTTGATATAAAAAATTCGTGAAATTTTAGATTAAGAACACGCGTGCTCAGCACTTCCCGTTTCACGAGCGTTATCTCGACTGGTCATTGTCTCCTGAACGGTAACCTCGACCGCCCTCTAAAGTCAACTTCGAACCACATCTCCGCCGAATCTGGATGCGCGTGTTTTACAATGCCAAAACTTTCTTCAAATCCCTTCTAATTTGTCCTCGTTTGTCGCGTTCTCAGACACGCTCCAAACCATGACGGACTTGTCTAAACTGCCAAGGACTATACAATCTCCACCGTTGATCACAATCATCATCACCTTCTTCAACGGCCAAACACTTCACGGGACCACTATGTCCGGTCAAAACAGATAAGCAAGTGTGGATCCCACCTTCCTCTCGCCTCCACACGCATATACTCTTATCCGCGGACCCACTAAACACCAAATTCCCCGCCGCGGCCAAACAAAGCACCGCCAATTTATGGCCCCTCAACAAACCCCCGTGTGAAATGAAATGCTTTTCACGTTCCCAAAAATTAACCAACCCGTCCGACGACCCCGCGTACACGGCTGCAGCCTCGCCGTTCACAGCCAAAGACGTCACCGCGGATTCTTGTCTCAACAATGTATCCACAAGAACGTGTTGGGTTGACTTTCCGACTAACTCTCTCCTCCACGCTTTCACTGTTCCATCGGCCGACCCTGTGAATATCAATCCGTCGAACCCGACGACGACTGAATTCACTGCGTCGTCGTGGGCGGTGATGGATTCGATGCATTCAATAGAGTTGGAAAGTCTCCAAACTTTGAGGGTTTTATCCCATGAAGCGGAATATAGTAGACCGCCGGCTACGTCCACCGCCATGCATGAAATTGCATCGAAGTGTTTGATCCAAGGAACGTTGTGATGCCTTCTTACTTGGACGTAGCTATTTGGATTGATGGATTTTTTGAGAAATTCTTTCGTGGTGGGTAAGCTACCGATGCGTTTGTATCCATTCTTTCCCAATCCGGAAAGTTTCCAAACTCGGATTTTACCGTCTTGGTGGCCGGTGAAGATCTTATCATTTAATGCAACAATGGCTTTTACCAATCCACTATTCGACTTGAAGCCGGAAAAATCCTTGAGATTCTTCCATACCCTTATGTTTTTGCTGTCAGAGCCCGTGTACAACAAATCACCACACGTGGCTAACGAATATACGTGGCCTTCTTCGCGAATGAGGGAGCCGATGAGGCCGTTGTTGAGACTTTCCGATGATTGATCAATTGTCGGAAATTGTTGGTGAATCCAAGGAGATTTTGTATAAGGGGAAGGCTGGTTCCACGGTGACAAGTAATAGGGAGAAGCTGTTCCGCTACTGGGAGCAGGAGAGGAAGAAACGTTCGGATATCGAGTGGTCGGATCTGAGGCACTGCTTTTACGTGATGAATGATCGTTCAAATTACAGTCATCGTCGTCACGCTCGTCGCTGACGAGATTAATTTGATCGGAGTACAAGAGCGTGCGTAGTTTCTGTCGTTGCAAACTACTCTTTTTCTCCTTAAATAACCTAGAATTATCGCTGGTTTTCAGCTTTGTCATTTTGAAGCAAGAAAGAAGTTGGAAATGTTGATCGAGATCGAATCGAATTTTAAGGTTTTTTTGATTTGTCAAGGACATAGTTATTGGGAAGATTGAAGGGCCGCATGAGTGTATATATATAAGAAGGTCAGGTTCAAGTGCATAATGTGATGATGTGAGAAGGTAGGTATACCGAAGAGGTGGAAGAGGGACACGTGGTGTGTCTAGATGATACGTGAGGTTTACGTAGACAGAAAAGGTTCCAATTTATGTGGTGGACTTTGGATAAATGGGGAAACGGGCTGTTCTTTGTATTTAACTCGTATTAATTCTTTGTATTTTTGAAAAAAAATGTGTTATTTGTCTAGTCTTATCATGTACTTACAAGGAAATTTGTTTGGTGAATTTATGGTTTGTTGTGCTTAAAGTTGCTAATTTCATATATGAACATAAGATTTCGAGGTTTGACTTTTTCTTAGAAGTCAAGGTGGTCATGTTCTGTACATTTTTGATTGATTCTGTTTCTGATTTGGTTTCCCATTTGGGTATTATCATGATAAAAAATTTTACAGTTCTTTTTAAAAAATTATTCTCTTATATTTTAAAGATTTATACAGTACAATATTATATATTTTAAAAATTTATAGTGTACAAATTCTTAAAATCAAATCTTATAATTCTTCAACAGAACTATGGAATTCACCTATCATTAAGGAAATTTCTATAAGATTAAGGTTCAGATTGATAACGTAGTCAGACATAATGACTACAAAAAAAAAGATGATCATGAGAAGAATATTACTGAAGTTCGGATTCACAAAGCACCTGAAAAAGAATTTCATCACTAATTTCTGGCAGATTAGTTATTGTTAATTAAGTGCAACATTAACATTTTCCTTAATTAACCATGCAGATAATTAGCTCAACTATAATATTGTGCTGTTACCGATGGGCAAAACAACTTTCGTCCAATATTACACATCTTTCCATCGTACGTGCTAACTGTTAAGTCGTCCGTAGAGAAAAAATTATTGCACTTGTTGCAATACTTTTAGTACTAGTTCAATTAGCGTTCTGAATCTTTTGTCTTCAGCTAATCACTTTAGTGTATGGAAATATAATTAGTTTTCTGATCAAATCGCTCTTGCTGTATTGTATATGACAGTTTTCAGTATCACTATATTTATAAGAAAAGAATTTACATAAATTCGATTTTTTATTACATCCGTAGATTTTAACTATGATTAAAATTAAATTTTATAAAATTTGGCTTACATCAACTTATGTTATAAATTTTATAACATTTAATCCACGTCTACAAGTGGGGCCAAAGATCAAATATACCTAAGTCTTTCCCTCTTTATAATACTTACTGTATGATTATTATTATTATTTTTTGGTTGCAAAGATATTTATGATGCTTACACTACTAATATACACGCAACTATATGATGTAAAGGAATCTTTTTCTTTGGTACATAAGGACTAGAGGTGGGAAAGGGTTTAAAAGGAAATATACAAATTGGGAGAGGTGGGAAAGGGTTTAAACGGAAAAATACAAATTGGGGAAGGAAGATTATTAGGTTTACGTTCTCCATTTACACACAGTTGGAAGAAAATGTTAAGAAATTTTTATTTTGATTTGTTCAATAGTTGTTTCTCAATTAATAAGAGCTTACCATTTTCAATGCAGAACCCATTTTTTCGAATAGGATGGCACTCTTTTTTTTCAAAAATATGAGTCCTATTGGACGATTAAAAAGTAACTATTGAAAAATAGTTGTTTCTGACTGACATAAAATTTGTTGAAAATGTTAACGTTCCAAAATTTAGGGTAACCAACCAATGTGGGAAAGGGTCTTGATTATTTTGTTACACTCGGTTTTAGGTATATTATTATGTTAGAAAATTGTAGAATTCTTCTAGTAAACTATCTCATTGTATTTTAAAATTTTATATAATACAATAATATATATAAATATATTTTAAAAACTTATACTATACAAATCAATAAATTTATTAGAACTATAGTACTTCCTAGTTATTGATTAAGGTGACACGTATTCTCTCATTTAATATTAATATAATATAAGTCAACGATATTATCATATATTAGCTAATATAAATGGAAAAAGAAATTCATTTTTATAAATGAAGTATTAATACAGATTGAACCAAAGGTGTAACAAAGAAATCCAAACGCCTAAAAACCAAAGCCGCAACGTATAGTGCTGTTTTCGAAGAAAAAGAAGCCAATTGGCCAGAAATTTGGTTACTGACACGTAGCCTTTATCGACGGAAAGAGCCAGTCAACTATTGGTATTTCCCATTCCGCTTATAGGAAAATGGAGTACATGCGTCAGCATTACCCAAATTGTGAAACGACCACGCACAAATGTTTTAAAAACACCTGCATGTTAGGTTACGTTACCGCGCTAAACAATTTTTGCAGCCAAACAAATTATTTCAGTTCATATAAGAAAAATTCAACTTCGTAATTTACAATTATTTACATTGTGTTTGGATAGATGAATTTAAAGAAAAAATTAAAATTTATTTATTTATCAAAAGAATTTGATAAAGTAAAATAAATAAATTTTAAATTTACTTAAATTAAAAAATTATTTGAAAATTTTTGTTTCATACTTTTTTAATTTAGATAGCTTTAAAATTCATCTATTTCAAACTTATAAATCTCTTTAAAAAAAAAAGTGAATATCAAATTTTTTTTTCTCAAATTCATCATTCAAACACAACATATTATTAAGATTATTCCAAAGCATTCTTGCTTTAATACATCAAATCCTTTTTCTTTTAGTTAAAGCTTGATGGAATTTTATTGATAAGAATACATCATGCGTGCCACCGCCCGAGGAACAGAAACAGTATCTACAATAACTATATATTTTTAATCATTTCCTAATCGGGCTATAAAATAAATTAAAGTATCTATAATAATATAAATATATAATTACATCAGCATATCTCACTCTAGGTGTCAGTGTCACTTTTGTACACATCTTTTGCCTTTCTTTTTCAACTCTAAAATTACAGGTAAGTAAGAAATAATGCTTATATACTTGCAACTAGTAAGAGCCCATAAAGTTTAAACAACATTATGGAGAAGCTATTGACTTTTGAGAATTGAAAATCACATCATAAATGAAATCTTAGCCCACGTATACAACTGATTTGGAGCAATATCGACAAGTAAATAATATATTGTTACATAAATATTGTTATATTAATTAAATTTCTCTAGATCTTGTTCATAAAATAATAACAACATTATCAGATTGAATGATTGCAATTTCTATATATATTGCATCTCAAATGATGAGTGAAAATCTTAGTAGTTCGTTTGGCAGCTACAGTTTACCAGATTATGATATTGTCAACTTGTTGGGTGACAATAGTTCTCAAATTTCAACACATGATTAATCGCGTATGTGGCCGTGCTTTGAATTTGTTAAGCAAAATTTGTTATTATTATTATTATTTGGTTTGAAAAAGTAAAAAAAATTAGTACCAAGTGAAATCTTGACATTTCACATATGAAACAAAGTAATAAATAATAAGTTTTTTATGTTGAGCTGTCAATAGTACTCTATAACTGAGATGGTCTATGATTAAATTAGTATAACTAGCTTCATTAGTATGGATAATACGTGTCAACCATTAGAATACAAAAGTTCTTATCTTAATGGAGAGATAATTAAAAAAAATGTAAGATCTACAATAAGATCTTTATAGACATTGCCATTATTAATTACTAGTATAATTATAAAAAACTTAAGCTCTTTTCCGAAGAATATACAACACGTAGTTTCTTGAAATAGGTATCTTCAATTAAGAATTCACATAATGTTAAGATAATACTTAGTAGGAAATAGTAATTAAGTTAACAGATCAGTTGACTGGGATCGTGTCTTCCAATTCTCAAACAATTTAGAGGGTAATATTTCACATGTGATGACGGGTAATTAATTAGTACGATAATTTGGATTAGATGTCGGATTTGTAAGGCAAAATCATCATTATTGATTTAAAATTAGAAAAGATAAAAGAAATAGGATTCAATTTTTGCTAAGAAATAGTATAGGAACTGTTATGGTTTCCCATTTTTGTACTTTCAATTTATCTTTGACATTAAACATGCGACAAATTTACTTAATCGTAAGGAGATAAAAATATAAAACCTTTTCCATATTGTCAGCAGAAAATCGACAAACTAATGGAGCCATATATATGTGTATATACTATTGCATCATACTTCCTCATCAGGAATTTCTTGTTATGGATTTCTTTCCTGTTTTGTGTAGAAACTGAAGGGAAATGGATAGGTAGAAATGAACTTAGACCATCATGCATCTAGAGAAATGATGATCATTATCGCCAATTAATTTAATCCTTACATTCGTAAACATTTCTTGTCTATAGAAAAATGATTTCATGGATTAGAATATTAAACAAGTTTTGTTTACATTCCAATGTATTTTTATATGTAAAAAATAATTCATTTCGTTCGAATAGTCATTACTTATAATAATATTCAGAATATTATTATTGTACCTACTTTTTAGAAATGTAATATTATTATTGAAATAAAAAATGATTAAAAAAACGAATTTAAGTAAGAATAGAAAAAATATTATTCGAAAAATAATAATACAATCCATATTAATCGAGCCCGAATGTAACACAATTTTCCACCCATAAGAGTAACATATATGATTAAAAAAATGCGTGGCTGGTTGAAATGTGATTGTTTAGGTGTAGTGCTGCCATGGGATTGAGAATTCCTGAATGATCCATCCTAATCAAGGCAAGCAAAGACAAGGAGAAAAGAACCCTAGAAAAAAAAAAGTGTTTTTCTAAAGTCAATAAATCGAAACAAACTGAAGTTTATAGTTGTAGTTCAATTCATTGATAGTGCCCAACAAATGGCATCAATAATCGTATAACAACTGTACAACTTCCCGAATCCAAAACAAGCAATCAGAAAATTAGGTGTTGTATCTGGCGGGTCTGGATGAACTGTCTGGTCATTTTCGTTTAAACCACTTTCATTACTTTCATCATTCAACTGGGGAGTGTTGATAGCAAATAGTATCGTATAATCATGCATCATATTTTAAGGGAAAAGAAGAACAAACAAAATATTCATCCTATCACGTTCCATGGAGGTTTATGCATGATTGATCCTTCGACAATTAGTGATCCTCTTTTCCTTAAACTCTCAAATACCTTTATCCTTATGCCCGTAAACGGGTCGGATTCGGATCAAATCTAACATATTCATTCAGACATGGATCTGATTAATATAATCCGATTTAGATCCGAATCTCCGACGGGTCTATAAAAGTAGATCCATCCAACATATCCGAATCCCGATCTTAATAAGTTTTTTATAATTTTTAAAATTATATATAAAACAATTACAATTTATCGAATTTTCTCTTTTTTTAATTATACAAAAGTATTGAATTCATAATTAATATTTATGCATGTATTCTATATTAAATATAAATTATATGAGAAATTTACACAACATATATGTATATATACATATAAACTAACACTAATATAGAATAATTTTATCATATATTAAATATTTTAATTGGATCCGAGTTTTAATCGGGTCAGAACACCAAGATCCGGATATGACCCGTTTATTATAATAGCTAATCGGATCCAAATCAAATTCGAATAATCAAAATTTGTTATAGATCCAGATCCGGATCGGGTTGGGTCCGGGTCTAAACCCTACCCATTGACAGACCTTGTCATCATCTTTTTTTGTCTTTTTTGGATTAATAACATTTTTCTTGGCCAAAAATAAAAAAAAGTATAAGAGATAAGTAAGTTACTTTTCTTTTTTAGGATTAAGATAGACCAGTAAAATATATTTCAATTATTTATATTAATACTGTCAATTACAAAATTAAGAAAAACAAAAATCAAATTTTAAATTTTTTTAATAATTCAATCGTTCTATCTGTTGTATGAATTAACGTGTTGATTTTCTTGAAACTAAGACTGATGTGACGCTAGATTGTCGAATTGTTTCAGGTGCTAATTAAGTAGCACATTGACCAGCCACAACATGGATACATTGTACAGAAATTTTGAATATTCATTGCCAAACGTGTCCATCTCTTGGACAAATAACGTCTCATTACATCTAAACGATGGGGGGCAGAATGTGGACAGCGTTCTAGAAAATGAAATGATCGCGGTCAGAACGATTCCTGGCTCCTCTGGCTATTTATGTAGTAGCATTTGTCAAAGGATGCAAGATTAGCATAATCGTGTTTGACAAAAGTTTTCTTAAGGTTGGGATAACTTTCAATTAGACAGTGAATTTTAACATTTTTGACACTCCAAAAGTTAATATCATCACATACTAGAGACTTTAAATTATTGATTGCAAGTATGAATTTTTTATACTGTCTAAATATTTTTAAAGCAAAAAAAAGATAATAATAATCATGCATGTTTCAAAAATCTAATTAATTAACTAATATATTGATTTTACAAATATTTTTTTTACTTTCTTCTCAAAGTATTCTATATATACTCTTGGTTATATTCCATTCGGGAAGGTAAAACATTTTTCACAAATATTAGAAAAAAAAATATATCTTTCAAGTGTTTCTATACTGAATTCAGCATTGAAAAGCATAATTATAAAATCTGGTTCGGTTTAATAGTTCAACCGATAAAATCGATAAATCAAATTTGAGATTGGACTGAATTCCCCCAATGACCAGACAAGGAAGAAACTCACCGGTTCAACTGGTAAACCCGAGAACCCGAGCGGGTTTGAAGAAATCCGACGGGTTCATCGTTGAAACCCGACTGGTTTGTTTGTTGAGAAAAATTAAATTATAATTGTCAAATTTTGAACCAAAAATCTTATAAATAAAGGGAAAGGGTTTTATCACATATCCATGTAATGTTTTGCTTATTATATATATTTTCTTTATTTATTTACTCTCTAAACTCCACACTATATATTAATTCCTTTTTAACTCGTCATGCAAAAAATCTATGTAAATATTTATTAGTAACATATAAATTGTCAAATTAATTCATTTGTAAAACATCTTTTACCAAATAAAATTTAAAATTATAAGAAAGAAATTAAGCTTTCTTTTAAAAAACTTTTGTTGGATATCAATGACTAACAAATTATCATATAGTTTCCCATAAGAACAACCTTGTTTGTTTAAATTTTTTTAATATACTATATTTTTATCAATTTTTCACTATATATATTGTATTTAATAATTTTTAAGTATTATATAATAAAAAATATATTTTAGTGACTCATTAATTGAACCAGTAACCCATCCGGTTGAACCAATAGTTACTAAAAAGTCCATTATAGTAAAAAAAAGTTAATCTTTTATATATAATCAGTGTATAAAATTTTTACATCATACGGTATGAATGCATCTCACATGTTCAAAAATTATATTTGAAATTAAAACAATGCACACTTTACATATATTTACATCTGATGGTGTAAAAAAAAATTTATATTAACGGTGTATAAAAGATTAATGGAAATAAAAATCCCACAAAATTGAAGATAAGAAAAACGTACAGTTTTTGGACGTTTATTCTAGTAATTCGAATATGAAATCGATTTCCAAAAATTGTTGAATTATTTTGGTAGGATTCATGGACTGAAACTTTGAAGTATAATAAATAATCGATACAGGCCAAACCTGTGGTCCCGTCCATTCAGGGCTATCCACTAATAAGACAACAATGTGTCATGAATTTAGCCCATTAAAGTACAATACTAACAAGGCTAAACCATAATTTACTAGATCCTTAACAGCAATAGGAATCGGCGCCAGGCCCACACTTGTTAAGTTGGGCCTCACACGCCAACTGTAAGCTACTGAAAACGACACCGTTCCCTTCTGACAATTGAGCAACACCACTCTTCATTTCCGCGCATTTAAATCATGACGACAGCGTTACGTCAATATTTCCTACGAGGTCGTCATGTGGACCCCGAGGGGCAACCGCTCCAAGATTTAAAATTTTATAACTTCTAAATTTTTTTAAAATTTTATATTTTTATAAAATTTATATATTTTTGTCGTTCATCAATTTTGAGACGACTATAAGGTTTGACTCTTCATTAATACATATTAAATCTTGCTCCTCAAATTGCACTTTTTACGTCCACTCTCGTTCTAAAGTACTAGTAATATTTTTGTTTATCAAAAATACAATTGTTAAATGTAGTATATAATGGACAGACAATTAATCATTTAAATGAATGTAAAAAAATTGAGAACCATAATTTGAAACTTGTTTAATTATTTTAATAATAATATAAATTCGATTTAACAATATTTTGTTTATGCATAAAGCTGAACTCAATGGATTTTCTTAAAAGTTTACACTAAGGTTTAGTATGATTGGATGTAAAATGTTTTTTTAGGAAAAATATTTATATGAAAAAGTCCATTTTTCATATAATTTTTCAGTATTTAGTTGAAAAAATAAAAATATTTTGAAATATAACTTTTTAAATTTTTTTATCCTTAATTTTATGAATGTGAATTAAAAAAAAAAAAAAAAAAACTTGTAACAATTGTAATGAATACTTTACAAATAATTGTAGTCAATAAAAAATTAATTTTCTTTAAAATTAAATCATAATATAATATAGTAATAAAATGAGCATAATTATAGTTTTATTAATGTATGATTTACAATAAAGAGAAAAACAAAAATAAAATTAGTAAACTGAAATTATAAAAGTAAATATTTAATATATAATGTCATTCTTGAAATATTTGGAAAATAACCTGCGCCAAAAAGTTTTGTATGCCGTTTTCAGCTAGAAAGAGTAAAATGGAAAATATTTTTTCAACCTAACTAAACAAATCCTAAATATTTTAGTTATTTTTTGAATATTCAAAAATGACATTTTATCTCAAATATTTTCATCCTAACTAAATATATCCTAAATAACGTGAGAGTGTTAACTTAAGGGCCGTAAACTAAGAATTCTATAAAAATATATAATTGCCTATACAAATAAATCCATTTTTCTTAATGAATCAAATGTTATGTGAACAATCTTTTGTTCAAGCTTAATTGCAGGAGACATTTGTAGTTTACTTGTAAGTTAGGTTTGGAAACAGAGTCTCATGCGTAACTTACGCAACCTAACGGTGCAATTGACGTTATAGTCATGTTTTGAATCTGTTATTGGAACAAACAATTTCAGCAAAGAAATCTTTTTTTAATTTATAAAAGGAAATTAAGGAACCTAACTTGTCGGACACAAGTTTCGGCAATCATTTCATGTCAATTATTTTATGAATTAATTATACTTTGGTACCTTATAAATATATGGATCTTATCTTACTGTATTTTTATAAAAATTCAATTATCAGTTTGTCCTATTAGACTAACAGTCAAAATAAATATTTTATTAATTATCAGTCAATGGCAATAAAGGACTAAAATGACCGTTTAGTTGATAAATTATTTTACCATAGGTTAATTATATTTTGCTCCCTTATAAATTTAGTTGTGTCTCGATTTACTTCTACGATAAATGTTTATACCTTTATTCCTCTCTGACTAACGGTTAAAGCTAACTATTAGTCAAAAGTCTAGGAGGTGGTGTAAAATTATTAAATTACCCTCGTATAATTTTAAAATTAGTTATAATTTATCTCCTATAATAACATAAAATTACATTTTAATCTCTAAAATTTTCACTTTATCACTCGTAAAGAAGATAAGATGTTTGAATGAGAAATTTTCCACTCTCACTATCTTTGTTGTTTAGCAGTTCAATTAACATATTATCAATTTGCCATCATCATAATGATGATTTTTAATGGATGTACGTTTAAAAATTTTAAGATTGAAATTAACAATGAGAGAACGTCTTAACAAGTCTCCTCCTATTCTGCGGTTCTCTAATCATTTTCGCCTAATTTAGTTGCTATAATTATAATATGGCTAAAATTTAAATATAAATTTAGGTGTCAAAATATTTTTTGCATGTGGCTTAAGAGTGTATCACTGACGAAAGCTATCATTAGGATCATCTTATGAGTTCTAAGAAATTGTGTTATTTAGGATCAATTTAGTAAATTCAAGTAAGGTATAATTTTGTACCATTATATGGATTAAATTGTAATTAACCCCAATATTAATGTGAGGGGTAATTCAATAATTTTACACCACTTTATAACGTTTTGATCATTAATTACAGAGGACTAAATATATATATAAAAAAAAATTTATAGAGCATAAATCGAGATACGAAAAAGTTTATAGAAGGGCAACTACAATTATATATGTGTATGGTGTACAATAATAGTCAATACTCAATAGTTTAAGACAATGATTTAAATTACTTTCACTTTAAACTAAAATATGTCACCAATTCTAACAAAGCAATCAATGGCAACGGAATAAGCAAGATCTATTAAATTAAGTTAATTAAGAAAATAATTATAAAATTATAAATTCATTATCACTTATTAAAATCAATTCACGAAATAAAATCAAATTAAATTATTAATGCTTGATTTTAGATTTTTTTATTATATTTTATTTTTTAAAAAAAATTAATGACACATTTAACTTTTATCACCATTATTAATTTATATAAATGCAATAAATTAATTAATGGATAATATTCGAAGGAAAATACTTATGTAGATCTAATATTTGACTCCACCTATAGACCTTATGGTCAAAATTAAATTTTAAAAAATCTTACTTACATCAACTAATTTCATAAATTTTTTAAAATTTAATCCACATCACAATATCAACAGATAAGATCAAAAACAGAATCTAAGTAAATGTTTGCCATATTCAAAACTCAATGGTGTAGGCACGTTGCCAAAGTCGAAAGGTCAATGTGCTTCTAGTACTTCCGGCTGTCTCGAAGAATTCGACTAGATCACGGGCACCGCAATTAAGCGCATTTTTGTTGAATAACGCGTAAAATTAATGCTATGATGATTGATGAAAATTTTATGTCAATATGATGTAATTATTGGTCATATTTAATAATTATTTTTTAATTAATATAAATTTTTTATTTGAAATAGATGGTTTATATTTTAAAAAATAAGAGAATTTATATTTTAAATGATATACTCTTATTAATTGAAAAATAACTACTTAATATGTTTAGTAATTATTTTAACTAAAATAAAAATTTTCGATGATTGAAGCGTATAATATTCACTGGATATAATTTTGATAAAATTAAGTTTCATTAGCACATGTTAAAATTTTATTGATCCTATATTTAAAAGGATATTGGTTACTATCATTTTTTTTCTTTGTATTAGTGACTATATTTCCAATTTGGTGGGAGCCTCGACCGTCAAGACAGTAGTTATGCATGGTTACTCTGTAATCGGCATTTGATGATTTACAACTCCAAACGAATTAAGCAAATTGATAGTAGTAGTTTTTTGAAGGGTTAATTGTATTTTGCATTCCTAAACTATCTAACTGTGTGTAAGAGATATTCTAAAGTAATCTCTCTTTGTTTCATTTTATATGTCACTTTTTTTTTTTTATTTGGGTTAAATTATTGTTCACTTCTTAATATGGAGAATATATTAAGATTATTTTACCCCTCATGGAAGTCCCAAAAAATAGTATGAAATTCATGTTTCAACATAAATTACTCTTATATACCATTTCAAAATTTGAAATTTCACAATCAACTAACAAATTTTAAATTTGAATTGAGGGACAATTATGAAAAATATGTTTTACTAGTTGGTCAAATATCAACTTTTTCTTAAATTATGTGCAAGTTTGACTAAGTTATATAAAATAAGACAGTATTAATTTTGGTAATCAACTACCTTCAACTTCTAAATTTTTGCACAATTGCACTAATTAGTCGATGGTGAATATAAAATTATTCATATATCCTTACTACCTTATTTAATTGCGATTCTTTCTTATGATCTTAAAAAGGTGAAAGAAAACTAGGAATAAGAAGTTGATATACAATGACATTATTGATTTCAGTAATTATTTATGGAATAATAATTTCTTGACAATGTCTTTGCCAGAGAACGTGGTTCTTCTTCGGTAAAATTAACCAGAGATATTGATCATCAACCTGTAATTTAACGATTTATGTGAGCAGATTTACTTCTAAAGAAAGAACTACGATTTAGTTGTCTTTAAACCCGTGAATCTTATTAACTCAATTTTTTTGAACCCAAATTTGAACTCGGATTTATTTCATGAAAATCCAAGAGTATTGTAATGTTGCATGGTGTGTGATCGAAAAAGGGATATTATCAAAAATTAAGTACATAAGTGGGGTGTACATTAGTCATTTATGGTATATCTTTGAGTAATTGGTACAATATATAAAAATTAAATTAGAAGTTGAAGATGATTGATTAGTGCAAAACAGGATAGTTTAAGGGTGTAAAGTGCAATTAACCTTTTTTTTTTACCGACTTTGTGCGCATGAATATTTTTACTGGCAAATACTTAGATAGACCAGATCTTTGACTCCACTTGTAAACCCTATTGCGTGTATTAAATTTTAAAAAATCTATGATATCAACTAACACTATTTAATCCTAACTACAAGATTTACAAGTAGAGTCAAAAATCAAATCTACCTAAATATTTTCCTATTATTACCTCCCGGATACCCTCCTCCATTTTTTTTTTCTTTTACAAATACAACGTGGATATAATATGTGCCCGGCCAATATCTTCAAAACTGTTGAGCAACTCGCTTACAATAATTCAAATGGGTGGCTGGCTGCAGAACAAAATTTATGCAGGCAGTATAAATCCAATTGCTATCTGCCGACAGATATTAATAAATGTGTTTATTAAACTTGCAATTTATCGGCACAAGATTTTCTATCTCATATTAAAATTTTATGTCATCTCTCATCTCTCTACGTAATGAATTATTTTTTAATAGTTCATTAAGTGATGTGACAGAAAAATAATACAGAATGTCTTAACCCAATTTATTGTGTGTTAGACAGACAAAATAGTACTCGTAATATACTTAAAAAAGTTGTGGGGATCATTGAGATCTTATAACCGAATTTTAACCATATAATTATCAAATTAAATAAGATTTTAGATCATAAAAAAAATATTTTAATACTTAAATTATAATTCGTTATCTATTAAACAAGACTATTTAATTACTATCTATATCACATCATGACTTGTCACCCTTGCCAATTTCCAGATCTCTGCTTTATGTAACCGTATCCAGAAACCAGATTGCACAAGTTGGCTGGGACGTCGGTCCACACGAAAACATTAATTTTTTAAGCTTTTTTAAAAAGCTTTCTATGCGTAATTGTGGACAAATATTACAGCTAGCTAGCTTTATTTTAAAAATAAGATATGAAACGTGTGGACTTATTTTCCATTTCCCAATATTTGACTTCGATTAAGTTATCAACAAAATGTACATTTAACACAGCTTATAAATACATTCATATCATAATAAAATTTTTGTATCCATTCATTTATTCTTTCGGTAAAAATCCCAATCTACTGAATCAATCATGTCTGCCTCTTCTTCTTCATCCAATTCTTCCCCAACCAAAGATGATATCCCTTCACAAAAAATGCTTCCATTAAGAGAAATCCCGGGTGGCTATGGCTTACCATTTTTCGGAGCCATAAAAGACCGATTCGAATACTATTACAAGGAAGGCACAGAAAATTTCTTCAAGAATAGAGTGGAAAAATACAATTCCACTGTTTTCAGAACCAACATGCCACCGGGCCCTTTCATGGCTAAAAATCCCAAAGTCGTAGCAGTTCTTGACGCCATTAGTTTCACAATTCTCTTTGATAACAAAAAAGTAGAGAAAAAAAACGTTCTTGATGGAACTTTCATGCCCTCCACCGACTTCAAACGGGGGGTTATCGTGTTTGTGCGTTTCTTGATACTTCCGAGCCTTCCCATGCAGCTCTCAAAGGTTTCTTTTCGGCCCAACTCGGGAAATTACACAACAAATTCATCCCAACGTTCCGAAGCTCGGTTTCCGAACTTTTCGTTAATCTTGAAGATGAATTGTCTAAGGATGGAAAGGCAAATTTCAACAATTTAAGTGATAAGATTTCTTTCGACTTCATCTTTCGTTTGTTTTGTGACAATAGAAGTCCTGATGAGACTAGTGTTGGATCCAACGGACCAAAAAGTTTCGATAAATGGCTATTTCTTATGTTACATCCACTGATAACGTTAGGGCTTAAATTCGTACCAAGTTTCGTCGAAGATTTTCTTTTACACACATTTCCATTCCCATATTTTTTAGTGAAATCCGATTATCAAAAGATTTATGAATCTTTTAACAAGTATGGCAGTGGAATCTTGGATGAAGCCGAGAAATATGGTATCACGAGAGAAGAAGCTTGTCCGATACAACATGGTTTTTCTTGCAGGGTTTAGTGCTTATGGTGGCTGTAAGGTCCTATTTCCAGCTTTAATCAAGTGGGTTGGCGCCGCAGGAGAGAATTTACATCGTCAACTTGCACATGAAATACGAACAATTGTCAAAGAAGAGGGAGGTGTAACATTTTCAGCGTTGAATAAAATGACCTTGACTAAATCGGTGGTCTATGAGGCATTGAGAATCGAACCTCCAGTGCCCTTCCAATATGGAAATGCTAGAGAGGATATAATAATAAATAGTCACGATTCATCATTCTTGATCAAGAAAGGTGAAATGATTTTTGGGTACCAACCACTTGCTACAAAAGATCCTAAAATATTTGCCAATGCTGAAGAATTTGTGGGTGATAGGTTTTTGGGTGATGGTGAGAAATTGCTCAAATATGTGTATTGGTCTAATGGAAAGGAGACTGATAATCCAACTGTGGATGATAAACAATGTCCCGGAAAAGACTTGGTGGTTCTCTTGTCTATTACAGTTAATGTTGGTTGAATTCTTTCTCAAATATGACACTTTCACGGTTGAGGCTTCAACAATCTTGTTAGGGCCACTTGTGACCATCAAGTCATTGACCAAGGCCACTCATTGATTTGTGTTATTTCTTTAAACTTTGTGTACTTAATTAGAAGCTGGTGCAACTAATTAAGTAGCTTTTTTAGTTAGATTTCATTGATTTTTTTTTTTTAAATGATTCTTCAAGCAAAGTAGAATAAAGCAAGAGACTTTCTTGCATTTTCACTGTTTTTTTGTAATCGAGTTTGCATCTCCTTTTTCTTTGTTTGCTGTGTAGCATACTTGGTAATGATGTTGATAGAATTATGATTAATTCATAGTTTAGTGGTTTGTGAGTTGCACACAATGTGCCTTCAGTGTGTTGCATTGACGATGAACTCTATCAATTTAATTATAGCTGCTTGCATCGTGCCTTGTTTAGAAATAAAACCGACTATCAACCTACACATTATCAATGTTTCTGTTTTACTAAAAGTTTCGAAAATTCAGATGTTATATATCTATTACCTATATATAAATGCAAGTTTTTTCTCCTTTTTTTCTTCTCCTCTTAAAATACCCGCACTTAATGAAATACAATTTATTAAAAAATATAACTAAATTACTCCTTTTATAATCTAACTACTTATTTTTAAGAAACTACTATATATTTTTAGTCATACAATCCTACTCGAAATATATAATCTTTTATTTTTTTTTATTTTTTTGTCCTACCTAATATACTCTTAATTAAATAGTTACGTCTAATATGTCCTTCATGAAGTATAATTAGCCTATCTAAAATACCCTCAATTTAATATAATAAGATTATCTATCTTTTATAATACTACTATTATTTATTATAATGTGATGAATCATGTATTTATTTTAAGTTACAACATGAAATTGTTGTAGTTTAGGATCTATGTACAATAACCAATTTGTTGTTCATCATATTATATAAGTTAAAATGTTGGATCGACTTTCAAATTTATTAGTGTTAATAGATTCTTACACTTTAATCTTACCTTTGTCTTTTTAATATCAAAGTTTTCCTCTCTTAAAAATTACAAAATTAACAATTGTACAAATAAAACTTTATTATTTATAAAAATTAAAAAAAAATAATGGACTATAAAAAGACTATTTTTTTATCTCATTTAAATTTTTTTTGTTGCGATTAATTTAAATTTGTTTTTCCCTTCCTTACATGAAGAAAAAAAATTAGCCAAGTAATGAAACTAAATTTCGGTGTGTAATAGAAAATTCACAATTTTTAATTAAGATAAATGTATTTGTTAATTTTAAATATCTTTAATAGCAATATTTGATTACAAAATCTTTATCTATAAGAATATCATTTTGTAAAATATTAGTTTAAGTAGCTATTGATGATTCTAGAAAATAAATTCAACCCATGATACAATGCAATGTCTAAAATATTTCAAAATAATCATTGTAACATATACAAGAATTCTACGCATAATTTGTGATGTTAATATTATAGAAATTTAAATGAGCAATTAATATATAAATAATGCATATTATGCAAATAAATTATAGTATTAATCACTTTAAGTATTTATTGATATATATTGAGTTTAAATGTCAATTTTGGAAACCACAATATAAATTGTTACAGTATTTAATAAAATAATATTAGTTTAGATTAACTGTTGATGGGGTAAAAATTCAACAAATGGTACGATACATTACCAAAATAGTCTAGAATAATCATCTTAAGACCCATAAAAATACTACCCATAAATTGTTTGGAATCACATGTAAAAAAAAAAAAAAAAAAAGATAAGTAATGTAAAATACAACATGAATTATGTAAATAAAATCATAATATTAAATATTCTTTGCGTTACACGTCAAATTTGGAAAGTATAATACATTTTTTTACACTATTTAACAAAACAAAATGTAGATTAAATGTCTTATTAAATAATACAAGAAATTAATTAGAAAACTACGTAAAAATAAAAATAAAATTCACACATTTTTTATTAGTTTTAATTTTTATATATATTTCATAAATACAAATTTTAATTTCATAGTAAAATACTATATCAAAATATAATTTCGGAACTAACTAACATTGATACCATTTAGGATGAAGAGAAGAGTTTAAAACAGTGTTACTTAATATACTTCTTCCTCCTCCGATTTCCGTATTGGTACACACGTATCGGAAACACAATACATTCGCGTACCAATACGGTCACAATAGTATTCCGAAATTCTATCACTAAAAAATAAGCAAACAACCTTAAAACTTTAATACATCTAAAATTTCAGTACAACTAAAACTATATGACAACTCAAATTCCAGTATAATTAAGTAATACCTTATTTGTATACATGATATATGCTCAAATTTCTTAAAACAATTATACTACTATCGTACCGGGAACTAGAAATCACGTACCGATTAAACTTATCCCCCATGTATTACGAATTGTAAAATTATCGTACCCTATTTTCGTATCCGTATCATGTAAACTACTATGAACAACTTGGGTATTATGAAACACTAGTTTAGAATATCATTGAAATCTTGAAGTGAATGTTGTTATAAAGTTAAAAAATATGAAACAATACTAATATATGTTCTATTTTGATACATATTTACATAATATATTTAAAAAATTAATTGCAATAGTGATTATATAATAATTATAGTCACTGAATTTTGACCCGTTTCTTGCAACTAAGAGCCAAACTGAGTTGAGCTTTTCAAAATTTTTGTGTTCTTCGAAATAACGTTCCAATTTCACAAAAATACACGTTTTCTAGGTAAAATGACATTTTGATCACTTTTGTGGAAGCAGGGACAAAATGGTCTTTTATGTACGTCAATATCATTTTCTAATTTTAATATTGTCAAGTTTGATTCCAAGGTTTTGGAATGCTCTGGTAAATTTTGCTAGTCTCTGGAAACTATTTCGAGGTTAAGGATTTTTGGGGTTCGAACACGCGTTATTTCAATGGTTGATCTTTGGATATTGTTTTGAATCAAAATCAAAAATTTCGAGATGTCTTTGTATTTGTCTTAATTATTAGAATATTTTGTAAACTCGTATTTTTATCGTTTGGCTCAAAATTAAAATAAATTATACTGTCGGTGCAAGTCGAACCCTAAATATGTAATCTTGTTAAAACCTTTTTTTGTCGAAAGACGTGCAAAAGGCAAACGTGAAGTCTGTCATTTTTACTTTACGAAAGAAAACAATTTTTTTTTTTATATATATCATGACTAACAATACTATTATTGTTTAATATCATTACTCCTACTACTAGTACTATAATGATTACTTCAACTACTGTTTTTGACGGCTAATACTGCCGTTGCTAATCTAGTTTTGCTGCTACTACTACTAGTTGCTCCTCATTGGTTACTAAATAGTGGTATAATTTTATATAAGTGATTACTTTATTTTCCTATTTAAAGGGTTCCAATGTCCGGCAAAAAAAAAAAATCACCCCTAATTCCATTTGTTCTTTCCAGCAACCCCAACCGAACCCTCTGACCATACATCTGTTTCTTCCAAAACAACTCCAATTCCCCCACAACTTCTTTATCATCCACACCCACACACCATCATACCCTACAGTACATCACCATCGCCAATATCCTTGCTACTACTGTTATCATCATCATTCGATCAAGGATCCATCGCGTTCCAGTGAATATTGTGGTATATTTTTGTGTGTTTTGCCTTATTTTACTCTAGATCTATTTCACTAGGTTTGAGGGGTATTTGATATTTTGGTGGTAAAGACTTCCAGCCCACATGTTGAGGTTTTGTTTGTTGGGCAGGTAGATTGTTTGTTGTGTGTTTTTTTTTTTTTTTTTTGGTATTTCAGGCCATGATGTTTAAATCTGAGGGGGTTTTGGTGCTTAAAATCTGATGGGCTTTTTGGATTAAAAAATGAGTTTTAAACTGGATCCAATGTCCAGTCCAGTAAAATGTTAAATTAACATCTAAATCACCTAAACTTAAAAATGCACCAATAATGGTTTGGTAAGTTAAAATTAGGGGAGAAATGTGTATGATGAGGATTTCTTCAAAAACATTAGGGATTTTATCCCTAATTAAAAAATGATTTTTATCCTGATCCCCAACGCAGGACAACAATCAAAACAAGAAAATCTTTTTTTAAAGTAATTAGTCAAAAATATATTTTTGCTATCAATCTTCCAAAACAACTAAATTGGACTTTTGATTTTGGAGCTTGTTGTCTCGGGCTCTTTAATGGAAGGTTTTGGAGCCAATATTTCGTTTTTATCATAGACAACATTGAGTTTGGATTGAGAAGTTTGGATTGAGTAATGGGCTTTATTCTTGTAATTGAGTCATGACATTTGATTTTGGGCTAGGTGGCCTACTGAGATTAATGAAGGAAATGTGGGTTGGCTCTCGATTAGGCCTGATACATTTTCAGTTGGAGCCCAGTACATTTTGATCTGAGTGGGTTAGTGTATTGTCTGTTTGGACTACTGCTAGCTGATATGGGCTGAGGTTTTTTATTTTCTTTCCGGCCATGGATAGTTTTTTTTTTACACGCTTTGGGTCAATTACATATTTGGGCCTCATTTAAGAAAGAGATAGAGAAACATTTTGGGCATTATTTTTTTTTGGGCTATGAGAACTTTTTTTTTGGGCTAGCCATGGTTAATTTCCAGTAAATGCAGTGATCCCCTAACCTTTTAATATTTACAGTTTCACCCCTAAACTTTTAAAATCACATTTTCCCCCATATTTTTATTGTAATTGCATTTTGGCCTTGAAAATTTTTGAAATTGCATGTTAGTCCATTGCACCCTTCTAAAATTATGTTTGCCCCAATAACTTGTAAGAATTATATTTTTGCCCTAAAAGCTGTTTGAAATTATTTGTAAGTTCTTAAAACTTTTGAAATCGCTCACTCTATTCCCCGATAATTTTTGTAATTGCTTGTTAGTCCTTAAAATTTTCTTAAATGGCATTTGTTGGTCCCTAAACTCTTCTTAAATCGCATTTCAGTCTAAAGACTCTGTGGTTTTTGCAATTAAGCCCCTCTAGAATTTCATTTCTTGTTTCTAATTAGTCTATTTTTCTTAATAAATGTTGTTTTACTGAGAACTTTGTTCTGTTTTGGTATGTGGACACTGTCTTGCTTAAGAATGTTGCGGTTGTTTCCTTTAAGTCTAGATTTCACTGAATTAAGTATTTCTTTCTTTCTTTTCAACAATTATTACCTATCCCTTTTTTATGATATTTTATCTCAATTTACTTATTAGAATTACTTTTGTTAGTTTAACTTCGTTCATATTTACATATTATATTGATCCGTTCGTTCATATTTTTTAGTTAAGAATAGGATAATTTTGTACTATTCTACACCGCAAGAGATATTCCTAAATCATCTACACGCAATACTTGGTTTATATGCTTAATTGTTTGATTGTTTTAGCTTATTATCATTGTTCACTTTATGATTATTTATTGCAGCTTATCTCATTGTGAAAAAGTTTAAGTTCATTATAGTAAATAGGATTATATACCTTGCGTTTATTACCTGCATTTAGACCACAAATGTATGTTAGAATATTATGTTTTATTTGCTTATGTGCATTGTGTATTTATATGTTATTAGCTTGTCTAGAACATCTATTCTTGATAAAAATCTTTTGCTCGTATTTTGCATCATCTGATCCTAGCATAGAAAATTTTCCTCCTGTGTCGGTCTAACGCTGGCACAACGAGTTTCCTACTCATTCGCATTATATACATGTTTTATTATTCATTTGTTTTAATGCTTATCCAATTTGATATGAATATGGGTTAATTTCTTGAAAATATGAATTAAATCTCGTAACCGACTTTACCGGGAGTGAAAGGGTGCCTAAGTTACCCATAAGGTAATCTAGCCTTCCATTTCCTCAATAGGACTCCCGAACTTATCTCTTTTGTTTTCGTAGATTATGAGTCATATAGTGTAGGGTTGATAATTAATTTATTTTATATATTATTCATTTATTACAGTTTAAATATTTTTGAATCTCTTTATTACCTCCCTTAACCTTTAGGTTTAACTTTCCTTCTCCTTTAGGTTCAGGATAATGTCCTGATGCACTTCACACACCGAGTGGCGATTCCATTATTTATTTATTTATCTATTTTTTTATAAAATACTATTTTAGATCATTTTTCGGGTCTTCAAACGTTGCATTTTAAAGTTCCATTCTAGACCCTATTTTTGTACTAATATTATATAATTATCTCTCTTAACTGTACTATTTCATTTTTCCTTGCCAAAAATGGGGCGCGACAATAATTAAAGATGTTATTTTGAATATATTTAGAAACTATATGTTTTTCAGTATTGTATGCGAATTTTTTTCATCAATATTTTCTATATTTAAAGTAAGATAAAATAACTATATTTTATTTTTATCTTTTGATAATGATTTTAATATATTACGTTGTACTTATCTATATTATAGAGAATATATTAGTTTAATTTGTTAGTTTGATGTCTTTGTTATTCACATTTTACTTAGGCTCATTTTTTTTTTTATTTTGTGAAATTTTAATTAATCATATAAAATGTATTTATTATCACATATTATTTGATCTCATGTAATATTTTCCCTAATAAAAGAATTTTAACACGCTCTATCCATAAAATGATGTTGATATTTGATAATAAATTTTTTCTTTTAATAATATTAAAGAATATATAGATACATGATACATCAAAAAAAGTTCAATATTATGGATAAATCATTAATTATAAATGATCAATTCATTGATGGTATCATTATAAGAAATATAATTTGAGAACCTAAACAAGAAATAGGAATTTCGTTTGGACCAAAATTAAACATATTTTGTATCATCAATATAAATGAAGAGATAAAATTTCAAAAATTTAATATAATCAAAATTCAAAATTTTGCTAGAATATTAATATCATTTGTGTATGTTATCATAAGTATAAGAAATATAAAAAATACTAATATATTCACTATATTTATACACATTTACATAATATATTAGCGATAATTAATTATAATAGAGATTTATATAATATTCTAATTAAAGTAACGTGTATATTTTGGACATCTTCAAAACTATATATTTTTTTTAGTAGCATTGTGTGTATTTTATTATAAATTAAAGGGTTGTTTTTATTAACATTCGGTATATTTCAAAACAACATAAAATAAATAAGTTATCAATTTAATTTTTTATAATGATTTTAATGTAATATGTGAAAGAGACAATAATAAGCTAGAATGTATTTACAATGCTATTAAAAAAAATTATATAATTTTGAAGATGCCCAAAATTACACATATAATAATAAGAGACATTTTTTATTTTTTGAAATTATAATTAATTTTTGTAATTATTATCCATATATCATTTGATTTCATGTAAATATTTTTCAATAATCAAAGAATATCAATACTTCATCTATAAAATAATGTTTGGTACTTGATAGTAATTTTGTCTTTTAGTAATGACAAAGCATATCAAATAATTGGTTATTGTCTTATTGTCATATGTTGGCATTAAACAAACAACAAACAATAGTAAATAAAAAAAAAGGTGAAAATAATTATGATAAAAAGAGCAAAGATATTAAATATATATTTTAAAATATATGCCTATTGTATAAAAAAAAAAATCAACAAATAAAATGTTTACATTTTGTATTCTATGTTATCATTAACTGATTATTTATTTATTTTTTAACAAATGAAAATGTCTAACAAATCAGGAGTATTACACATACAAAGTACATACTTTTTTCTAGTGCATGCGTGTGTATAACACTAATGGCTTCTGTTAAAACTTTTTTTCTCATTAAAAAGAGAGAAATAGATTTTTTTTTAGAAAAAAGTCAAAACAACTTCTAATATAAAAAGAGTCATAGCGTATAAATTTTTTTTTTTTGGTAATAAAAAACAAGGAAATTAAATAGGAAGATCACAAATTATAATCTTATTATAACAGGTTATGGAATCATTTTGTATGTTTATCTCTCTCTTAGTTTTTAGACACTTTTTATTCAAAATAAAATATTTTTATAATAAATATAAATAATAATTATAAGTTTAAAAATTATAATATCTATAATGCTATTACTGAACTAAGCTTATTACTGTAAGGCTTAAGCAGTGATGAACAGGCCTAATTGTTTTCATGTATCATTCATTCTGAAGTTGGATATTTCTTTAAGGTTCGTTAAACTCATCACCTGGACGCGGTTAATGGGCTATCATGTAGGTCCAACCAAGCCCTACTCACCGGATCGATAACATTCTCAGTCTTAACAAGACTGCAAGTAGGATTATGCATCTTTTGACCCAAATATCTCTTCTTGGGCTTTTCCATTGTGGATCCTTGGGCCTATACGTATCTCATGTTAAATTTTTTGTATTTGGGCTACCCTTGAACTTTTAAGCATTACTTTTCATTTCATTGGGAAATTCGTCTTCGCCAACAAACACGAAAAACATAGGTAAATCCGATCTAATAGATTCAATGAAACATGCAAAAACATAAAACATTAATACATTATTAGAAAAAACATGAAGTTAATATTGAGTATAATCATTTGCTCGTCAAAGTAGAAAAAATTAGGTACGTGTTCGTATCATCTTTAGATATAAATAAATGAACAATAAATAAAAATTAATGATATATTTCTTATCCCTGTTCACGAGTACATATAGCTGCAAGAGATGCTTCAGCTGGATATGCATTTCTTCATGGGCTGTACTGTGCTGTTATTTTTAAATTAAAGATTATATGTAATGTGCTTAATCTCACAGGAACCACGTAAATTTAAAAATGGTGGCAGATGCATAATTGCATAGACATTTTTTAAATGCATTTTAATGTTATAAAGTAGACATATTTGAGAGAAAGTTAGAAAGAGATTGGCAAATTGAATACTACTAAATAAATTGTGATTCACGTGCAGTTTTACCATTTTAAATTGAAAATTATTGAGACTGAATTTGGAAGCAAAAGTTTGAACTAATTTGTTGAACGTATATCTGCTAGGTAAGGATAGCTTCCCATATTTCAGCACGAGATTTTCTGTTTCCTCGTTCGCATGTTTATGCATTAATTTTCAGTAACTTTTTTCACATATCAACTTGCACCCGTGTTTCATATGTGATGATATCATGATAGTGACCTACTGGCTGGCTGCTGCTGCTGCTGCTGAGACAACTTCGCCTTGGTGGTCCAACGAGAAATACTTAGGTAAATATGATTTTTGATCTTAATTTATAGATCCTACAGTATAGATTAAATGTTATGAAATCTATGATATTAACTGATGTAAGAAAAATTTTATAAGATTTAATTTTGATCGTAATGTAAATAGTTTTCGTTCTTAGAATAGTGTCTTTTGTACGTGTTTGTCGCTTATTGAATAGAATCACGTTGATAATCTTATACACATCTTCGATGTGTATAAGAGACAGGTATATAAATATACAATGTTTTGATTCTTAATTTTAATTTACTATTTGACAAATTAAATAACTTATGATCAATTTGAATTAACATTTCAAATTTAAATTCTTTAATAACTTAATGAATTATTAATACTAACTTTGATCTCATAGTAATTTAAAGTAATTTATTAAAATTATCAAAAAAATTTAGATGATATTCAAAATTATTATTATGTTTGATTTAATAATCTTATATTAAAATTATTATTCATAATATTAAAATATATTATATAAAATTATAATTGAAATAATATTTTAATAGAATCTAATCATTCAATAATTTAACAAGTTATCTATCAACCAAAAAATTATTATCGTATACAAGTGTTCTCTAATCCCTACTTCGTACCAATTTCACGTGTGAAGTCGAAAGGCAGCTGACTAGTCCATTTAATATGACTAAGAAAATCGAACTCGGGTCTCATTATGCAGAGACCAGCTGGAGCCTTCATGCTACAAGGTTCACAATTATTATTTTTGGATCATTGTCAAATAGCTTATTGGATCTTATGAAAAATTACTTAATAAACCATTGAAGATAAAATTTTGAATTCGAGTTCAAGTAAGACACTATTCGTCCTCGATTCAGCTCGTTTACACCCCTAGTGACGTGTGCAAGATGGTTTATCGGAGGATTGAAGAGGAGTTGATGAAGAACACGATCTTTAATTGTTGTTCCTCTAATTCGAACTCCAAAGTTAATTTCCATGTAATTTGAGCAATAATTGAGCGAATTATGAGTCTAATTGTTTTATTTTTAGTTTGTGTAGGTTTGGAATGGAAAAAAAGTCAAAAATACCAAAGATTTGGAGAATTTAGTTCGACAATAATTAAGTTAAGTTTGAACACAATTTACCGTTCGTTAATTTTTTTTTTTGTTCCGTTCGAACTGGTACTCAATTTTTTAAGTTAAAAATTTTAAATTTCATATAAAAATTTCAATTTACTCAACATCGATTCGAGTTCGACTCGATAATAGTTCTTTTATAATCGACTCGAAAGATAAATAAACCAAACATAAACAAAATTTCAAAATCGTTTAAATAATCAAATAAGTTTAAACACTCGAATATCCAATTTATTTATATTTATTTACACCAACGAATCTAGATACATGCTACATGTGCAAAAATAATATTTGAAATTTGAACAAAAAGTATGTAAAATATATCTAGCTTGATAGTGTAGCCAAAAAATTTCTAAACTGATAATATGAAAGATTTAATCCGTATTATCTTTACCTAGTTAAATATTAGGTTCTCCCGACTTCTCTTGCCAACCGAGCTAGCAGTCAATATTTTTGTGTAAACTGATAATGTATGTCAAGATTGTTAGATTGTAGTTGTACAACTCGGATCTTTTGGATTAAACCTCAATTAGACAACTGAATAAAATTTGTCAAGGTGGCAGTTAGCCATTGACAATAAAGCTTCATCTAAACAAAGCAAGGTCCAATGGCAGTAACTGACTGGTTATTTGTGATGATTAAGAAAGCCAACCAAAAACATTACATCTACGTGGCACCATTTTTTTGGACAACAACCCAAAAACAAAAAGCTTGGACAAATCCCCTGTATTATCTTATACTATAACTATATGAATGATCACTCAATTTGACTAATTATATATACTAATATAAAAGGATACAAAGATTTACGTAGTTCGGTCAAAAGACCTACATCCACGGGCGAAGAGAAAATAAATCCACTAATTAGAGAGGATTACAAATTTAAGAGACCTCCACAAAATGGGCTATAGGCACCACGCATTCAAAAGTACCAGTTGGGTATGCTTTGTAATTTGGATGTCCATAAAATCCCGAAAGTTCACTAAAACTCTATGGCATGTCACTTAAAACATTAATTAAGGCCCTTAATTTATAACATCGGAGAAATACTCTTCCCAAACTAATGTAGGACAAAACAAAAGATACAAAGCATACCCAACTGGTACTTCGAATGCGTATGTGCTCACTGCGTTAGAAACTTGTATAAGCTCTCCAAAACTTAATTACTATTCAACTCTAAGCTCCTAGGAGGAGGAGGATAATGATTTGCATACGTGAATCCAAGTTATAACCCAATCTTCTTGTTCTTGATCAATACTATAATTATTCAATGAATTAATAATTTTGATAAGCTCCAAATTGCATACCCTCTAAGCAAATTCAAACTCCACTTTAAATTACTACCGTCCATAGTCATGAATCCTATTACTTTTCTGGTCTCCCAATTAAAATGCAATGAATTTCATTAGGTATATCAGTCTATTCAGGCAGGCTAACATATGATATTTCAATCTAGTACTTTTCAAAATAATTTACTATTCTATCATATGCATATGACACACACTAGAATACGTACCGTACCACGCAAACATGCACAGAAATGATAATTTATACACCTATAAATAAATAATCCACCAACTTCCCACCAAGTTCCTTGTTCCATCACTAAACCGACGCAAATGGCATCATATAGTACCAACTATTTATTACATTCAATAAATAATTAATCCTCTTAAATTAAAATTAAGAATCAAAACATTGTATATTTATATACTTACAAGCCAACAAATAATGTCATCAATTTTTTGTTCCCTCCCAAGCAATATATTAACCAACTCAATTCCTCACAATTCTTCATCACAAACCAAGAAACAACCAATTATCTTGTCAAATAGTAGATCCTCATCAACTATCATATTAACTCATAAGTATTAATCTGTCTCTTATACATTCTTCAAGAGTCGAGTATAAGAAATACAATTCCACTGTCTTTAGATGCAATATGCCGCCTGGCCCTTTCATGGCTAAAGATCCTAAGGTCGTTACGGTTCTCGACGCCATTAGTTTTCCAGTTCTCTTCGACAATTCCAAAGTGGAGAAAAAAAATGTTCTTGATGGAACTTACATGCCCTCCACCGCCTTCACCGGCGGATATCGTGCATGCGCTTTTCTTGATCCTTCCGAAGCTTCCCATGCAGAAATCAAAGGCTTTTTCTTGTCACAACTTGCTAAATTACACAACAAATTCATTCCCATCTTTCGTAGCTCGGTTTCTGACCTCTTTACAAATCTTGACGATGAAATGGCTAAGGAAGGAAAAGCCAACTTCAACAACCTAAGTCGCTTGTTCTTGTGAAATCGGACTAGAAAAAGCTTTATGATGTGTATAAGAAATATGCTATTAAAATATTGGATGATCCAACAAATAATAATATTATAAAAAATAGTATAAAATATGAGACAAACCCTGTAATTTCTTACAGGAATTTACAATTAAATGGCATGAAAATCCTGCACATCAGCTTTGATCAAGTGGGTTGGCGCTGCAGGAGAGGATTTACACCGTCGACTTGGTGATGAAATCAGAACCGTTGTTAAAGAAGAAGGTGGTGTCATCACTCTATCAGGATTGAATAAAATGAGTTTGACTAAGTCAGTGGACTGTCTACGAGGCATTAAGGATTGAGCCACCTGTCCCTTTCCAATACGGCCACGCGAAGGAGGATATTTTGGTAAATAACCATGATTCCTCATTTTTAATCAAGAAAGGTGAAATGATTTTTGGGTATCAGCCATTTGCTACAAAAGACCCTAAAATATTTGAAAATGCTGATCAATTTATTGGGGATAGGTTGACCGTGAAAAAGGTGAAAAATTGATTAAATATATTTATTGGTCAAATGGGAGGGAGATTGATAATCCTTCGGTGGATAATAAACAGTGTCCAGCAAAAGATTTGGTGGTGCTCTTGTCCAGGATAATGTTGGTGGAATTCTTTCTCAAGTATGATACATTTACGGTTGATGCTGCCACTGTTATGCTAGGTCCATTGGTGACAATCAAGTCATTAACCAAAGCCACGTGATTTAATTGAATCATGAGACAGCACAATAATCAATAAAGAAAGAAATTTGTAATTTTCAAATTATTTTCAATATGTTTTTTTTTTTCTTCTTGAAATTGGTTAACTGGTACGCAAACTTGGGTCACTTTTATTTATGTTTAGCTTGCTTTGTAGCTATAAAATTATTTGTAGTTTTACCTTCTTTGTATCATACTCATATGATCATGTTTGTTGTATTTAACAATGGGAGTGACATTTTAGTTTTAATTTTTTTTTTTTTGGTATTTATAATAGAATATTGTTCAATTAATAATTTTTTGCGTGTTACCAGATAATTTTTACTACCTGGTTATTTTATGTATGGCTCTTAGGAAATAATTCTCTATTCCCTATATAATGATATTAAAGAAAGATTCTTTTAATAAGCTTATAAGATACTGCAAGAGATTGTTCACTTGTCTTTATTTATTTGTTCTATCTTGAAAGAAATTCTTGTAACCATTTTCTTACTAAAAAAAAATCTTGTGAGAAATTAAAAGAAGTCTTACTAAAAAGACCTAATATTTAACTAGATTATCCTCCTCCTCCTAGGAGCTTAGAGTCTGTCTCTTATAAGTGTCGCCTAAAAGTGGGGAGGAATAAAGATATACAAGTTTCTAACGCAGTGAGCACATACGCATTCGAAGTACCAGTTGGGTATGCTATTCTAATTAGGGTGGATGATTGGCTAAATCCGATTGTGCTTTTGTTATAGTGGTGCATATAGCCCCTGTCTCTTATACACATCTAGAGGTGTATAAGAGACAGTAATCTAGTGTGTATACAGCCAATAGCCACGATCGCCCCTAACCGACCTCCAATTTAAGTTCTTACTTAAATTTTAAAATTATTTTTTCGAGAAATTTAAATTTTTACTTGCTAATAATTTATATAATTTAAAATTATTACTTATTGATTATTATTTTAAAATTTATAACTTATTACTTTAAAATCATTTACTTACTATTAATTATTAATTTATTAAATTATAACTTATCAATTGTTCAATTACTACTTACAAGTTACTAGTACTTTATGATTTCTGCAGAAAAAATTTCGGAAAATTCCAACGGGTGGCCCATTGGATTTTCGGGCTGGTTCAACAGGTTGAACTGTTACCCCGGAGCGGTTACAATTAATTATACGGGCCGGGTCGAGCTGGGTGGCGGGCGCCTTGCCCTATTCCCGGTCTTGGGCTAAGGCCGGGTTATTACAGTAATCTACGGGTCGGGCCCACTACCTGATCTCTAATTCTAAATTGTTGGATCACTAATAAGTAATCTTTCACGCCAATTATTTCAACGATGTCATACCCACCGCATTACGGAGTGCGTAGATAAGACTTACCCACACTCTAAATCACCGAGTCCATCAAAATTTCCATTTCTCCGACATTGGGTTACAATTGTTACCGTATGGCCCATAACTCGCATCTCAAAGCTGTGAAGCCCATTAAACAGTCCGTAACATTCCTAAAGGAATCGCAGTCTTGACATTTTCCAGTTACTGAACAGTAGAAAAAGCATAAAGTCTGGTTTATATAGCCCCAAGCCCAATGACTTTTTCGTAATTATGCTACATGTGACCCAACTTCAAATTCCACAGCAAGGAGGATTATGAATTGATGAAGTGGTTGTGTTGTTTTAATTCTTGGTTTAATGACTAGTGATTGGATGATTACAGTTTCAGCCCAAATTCGCTCGTGAGTACTTGTTGGGCTGTCACCGTTGGGCCCCTAACTTTTCATGTTAATTCGTTGGGCCTTATAATCTTTCAGGTTAAACTATCCATTAATTTTTATTCTAACTTAAGCTTTCAAAATTGCATGGACAAATTACACGAAAACTAAAATTAGCTCGATGGTCAAAGGACTTGTTATTTAGTTTAGAACACGGGTTATATTCTGATTGCTAATACATCTAGATGTGTATAAGAGACAGCTAATCAAAATAACTTAGCTTAATGTAAATCTCTTATACACATGATTAGAAGAGCATTACCATCATATGTATTTAGGGTGGTAAATTAACTCAAGCTATTTAATTCTTCATTTGAAGTTGATTCGTTAAGATGAAGAATTCAAATTTAATTCGACAATAATCAAGTCAAGTTTGAATATAATTTACAGCTCGTTAATTTATTTTTTTTGTTCTGTTCTAACTCGTACTAAGTTTTATAAGTTAAAAATTTATAATATGTACATAATAAAAGCCTCAAATACACATACAATCGATTTATAAAATTATAAACGACTCAAAGACAAACAAACCAAACATAAACAAAATTTAAAAGTCGTTAAAATAATCAATAAATTTAAACACTAGAATGTCCAATTTATTTATGTTTATTTACACCATCGATCTGAGATACATGCACATATAAAAATAATATTTGATATTTGAACAAAGAGATGTTCGCGTTATTAGCGACGCTCTAACCAACTGAGGTAAACAGGCACAATACAAAGATTTAATGTGTATTATCTTTACCTAGTTAAATATTAGGTTTTCCCAACTTCTCTTGCCAACCGAGCAACCAGTCAATATTTTTGTGTAAACTGATAATGTAGGTCAAGATTGTTAGATTGTAGTTGTACAACTCGGATCTTTTGGATTAAACCTCAATAGACAACTGAATAAAATATGTCAAGGTGGCAGTTAGCCATTGACAATAAAGCTTCGTCTAAAGCAAGCAAGGTCAAATGGCAGTATCTGACTGGTTATTTGTGATGATTAAGAAAGCCTACCAAAAACATAACATCCACGTGGCACCATTTTTTTGGACAACAACCCAAAAACAAAAAGCTTGGACAAATCCCCTGTATTCGTGTAATTTTGGACATCTTCAAAACTATATATTTTTTCAGTAGCATTGTGTGTATTTTATAGTAAATTAAAGGATTGTTTTTATTAACATTCGGAATATTTCAAAACAACATAAAAGAATAAGTTATCAATTTAATTTTTTATAATGATTTTAATGTAATTTGTGAACCTCTCAATAATAAAGAATGTATGTTGCTTTGAAATATTAAATTTTTATAATAATTTTCTTTATGTATTCGTTCTTTATATTTTAATCAGATTTATTTTTTTATTTTTTGAAATTATAATTATTTTTTGTAATTATTATCCATATATCATTTGATTTCATGTAAATATTTTTCAATAATCAAAGAATATCAATACTTCATCTATAAAATAATATTTGGTACTTGATAGTAATTTTGTCTTTTAGTAACACGTGACAAAGTATATCAAATAATTGGTAGTGTCGCTATAAGAAATCATTATCTAAGTGTATAGAAGATAAATAGAAATAAGATACAAATAGTGTCATATGTTGGCATTAAACAAATAACAAACAATAGTAAATAATAATAAAAAAGGTGAAAATAATTATGATAAAAAGAGCAAAGATATTAAATATATATTTTAAAATATATGCCTATCGTATATAAAAAAAAAATCAACAAATAAAATGTTTACATTTTGTATTATATGTTATCATTAACTGATTATTTATTTATTTTTTAACAAATGAAAATGTCTAACAAATCAGGAGTATTACACGTACAAAGTACGTACTTTTTTCTAGTGCGTGCGTGTGTGTATAACACTGATGGCTTCTGTTAAAACTTTTTTTCTCATTAAACCGAGAGAAATAGATTTTTTTTTAGAAAAAAAGTGAACAACTTCTAACATAAAAAGAGTAATAGTGTATAAATTTTTTATGGTAATAAAAAACAACGAGGAAATTAAATAGGAATAAATATAAATAATAATTATAATTTTAAAAATTACAATATCTATAATGCTATTACTGAACTAATCTTATTACTGTAAGGCTTAAGCAATCATGAACAGGCCTAATTGTTTTTTTGTATCGTTCATTCTGAAGTTTTTTATTTCTTTCCATTTAAGGTTCGTTAATCTCATCACCTGGACGCGGTTAATGGGCTATCATGTAGGTCCAACCAAGTCCCCGCTCTACTCACCGGATTATGACATTCTCAATCTTATTATGGAGAAATAAGTAGGATTATGCATCTTTTGACCCAAATATCTCTTCTTGGGCTTTTCCATTGTGCATCCTTGGGCCTATAAGTATCTCATGTTAATTTTTTGTATTTGGGCTACACTAGAACTTTTAAGGTTTACTTTTCATTTCATTGGGAAATGCCTCGTCTTCGCCAACAAACACAAAAAAATCATAAGTAAATCCGATCTTATATTTCATGAAACATGAGAAACGTAACATTAATACATTATTAGAAAAAACATGAAGTTAATATTTAGTATAATCATTTGCTCGTCAAAGTAGAAAAAATTAGGTATGTGTTCGTATCATCTTTAGATATAAATAAATGAACAATAAATAAAATTGATGATATATTTCTTATCCCGGTTCACGAGTACATATAGCTGCAAGAGATGCTTCAGCTGGATATGCATTTCTTCATGGGCTGTACTGTGCTGTTCCCTTTCAATTACTAGTTTAAGCTGTCACATGTGCTTCATCTCAAAAAAAATAAAAATAAAAAAATGGTGGCAGATGCATAATTGCATAGACATTTTTTAAATGCATTTTAATGTTATAAAGTAGACATATTTGAGAGAAAGTTAGAAAGAGATTGGCAAATTGAATACTACTAAATAAATTGTGATTCACGTGCAGTTTTACCATTTTAAATTGAAAAGATTGAGACTGAATTTGGAAGCAAAAGTTTGAACTGTTTTGTTGAACGTACCGTCTGCTAGGTAAGGAAGCTTCCCATATTTCAGCACGAAATTTTCTGTTTCCTCGTTCGCATGTTTATTTTTTAATTTTCAGTAACTTTTTTCACATATCAACTTGCACCCGTGTTTCATATGTGATGATATCATGATAGTGACCTACTGGCTGGCTGGCTGGCTGGCTGGCTGCTGCTGAGACAACTTCGCCTTGGTTGTCAGAGAAGAAATATTTAAGTAGATATGATTTTTGATCTTATTTATAGTTCCTACAGTATGGATTAAATATTATGAAATTTATGACATCAGATATGTAACTCTTTTACACAAAACTATTCATGATATAATGTAAATAGTGTTCACTTAGAATAGTGTCTTTTGTACGTGTTTGTCGCTTATTGAATAGAATCACGGTGATAATCGATTGTATCGTGTTCGATTTATTTTTATTTTGTATAGTATTATATGGAGTGCGTTTCTTATCGTATTTTATATTTCGTTCCTGTTTAATCTGTTTATTTAAGTATTAGAGGTGTACTAACCTATTTGACAAATTAAATAACTTATGATCAATTTGAATTAACATTTCAAATTTAAATTCTTTAATAACTTAATGAATTATTAATACTAACTTTGATCTCATAGTAATTTAAAGTAATTTATTAAAATTATCAAAAAATTTAGATGATATTCAAAATTATTATTATGTTTGATTTAATAATCTTATATTAAAATTATTATTCATAATATTTAAATATATTATATAAAATTATAATTGAAATAATATTTTAATAGAATCTAATCACTTCAATAATTTAACAAGTTGGTATCAACCAAAAAATTATTATCGTATACAAGTGTTCTCTAATCCCTACTTCGTACCAATTTCACGTGTGAAGTCGAAAGGCAGCTGACTAGTCCATTTAATATGACTAAGAAAATCGAACTCGGGTCTCATTTTGCAGAGACCAGCTGGAGCCTTCATGCTACAAGGTTCACAATTATTATTTTTGGATCGTACAAGTAATACAAATAAACGGATTAAACAAGAACGAAATATAAAATACGATAAGAAACGCACTCCATATAATACAGATGTGTATAAGAGACAGTTTGTAAAGAGGTCAGAAACCGAGCTACGAAAGAAATGTTAATAATATAATATAAAACAAAAATTCTTAACGGTCAATAAGTCTTCCAAAGTTTTCATTACTTATTTAAGAGTACATAATAATACTCACTCGGCATGCTAAGAATTTTTTTGTCGATAAGGTACTGTTAGGATTGGAACCCCGGATATTTGAGGAAATTACTTAATAAACCCTTGAAGATAATAACGAATATAAATAAAGATAGGATCGGAACCCCGAATATTTGCAAAAATTACTTAATAAACCATTGAAGATAAAATTTTGCATTCGAGTTCAAGTAAGATACCATTCGTCCTCGATTCAAGTCGTTTACACCCCTAATGACGTGTGCAAGATGGTTTATCGGAGGATTGAAGAGGAGTTGATGAAGAACACGATCTTTAATTTTGTTGTTCCTCTAATTCGAACTCCAAAGTTAATTTCCATGTAATTTGAGCAATAATTGAGCGAATTATGAGTCTAATTGTTTTATTTTTAGTTTCCTGTAGGTTTGGACATGGAGATGTGTATAAGAGACAGCAGATATCTTTCGAATCCCACCAACTAATATTTTATACACATCTAGAGTCAGTACCTTATCGACAAAAAAATTCTTAGCATGCCGAGTGATATTTGCAAAAATTAATTAATAAACCCTTGAAAAATAATAACGAATATAAATAAAGAAAAATACAACCGAAAATTACTTAATAAACCCTTGAAGATAATAAGGAATATAAATAAAGAAAAATATAACAATAAAAGGATACACATCTAGATGTGTATCGGCCAAAAGACCACATCCACGAAGGATGTGTATAAGAGACAGGCACATACGCATTCGAAGTACTTTAAAAATTGGGAAGATGCATTACATAATTTGGAGAGATCTCCACAAAATGGGCTATATGCACCACTATAACAAAAGCACAAGAGAGCCCAAATAAGATAAAATGCTGGATGTCCATAAAATCCCTGAAAGCCCACTAAACCTCTATTGACTTGGTGCACTTAAAACATTAATTAAGGCCCTTAATTTATAACATTGGGTGGGAGAGAAATACTCTTCCCAAATTAATGTGGAACAAAACAAAAGATACAAGACATACCCAACTAGTACTTCGAATGCGTATGTGCTCACTGCGTTAGAAACTTGTGTAAGCTCTCCAAAACTTAATTACTATTCAACTCTAAGCTCCTAGGAGGAGGAGGATAATGATTTGCATACGTGAATCCAAGTTATAACCCAATCTTCTTGTTCTTGATCAATACTATAATTATTCAATGAATTAATAATTTTGATAAGCTCCAAATTGCATACCCTCTAAGCAAATTCAAACTCCAAATTAAATTACTATCCACGGTCAATCCTATTACTTTTCTGGTCTCCCAATTACTCCCGCAATGAACAGTTTCATTAGGTATATAGTCTATTCAGGCAGGCTACATATGATATTTCAATCATATTTACTTTTCAAAATAATTTACTATTCTATCATATGCATATGACACACACTAGAATACGTACCGTACCACGCAAACATGCACAGAAATGATAATTTATACACCTATAAATAAATAATCCACCAACTTCCCACCAAGTTCCTTGTTCCATCACTAAACCGACGCAAATGGCATCATATAGTACCAACTATTTATTACATTCAATAAATAATTAATCCTCTTAAATTAAAATTAAGAATCAAAACATTGTATATTTATATACTTACAAGCCAACAAATAATGTCATCAATTTTTTGTTCCCTCCCAAGCAATATATTAACCAACTCAATTCCTCACAATTCTTCATCACAAACCAAGAAACAACCAATTATGTCCTCCTCCTCATCCTCATCAACTTCCTATTCCAATGATCTCCCTTTACCAACAAATCTTCCCTTGCGGGAAATCTCTTAAAGTTGTGGTGACTACGGCTTGCCCCTCTTTGGAGTATTAAGGGATCGTCGCGACTACTATTACAAACAAGGCCCTGATGAATTCTTCAAGAGTCGAGTGGAGAAATACAATTCCACTGTCTTTAGATGCAATATGCCGCCTGGCCCTTTCATGGCTAAAGATCCTAAGGTCGTTACGGTTCTCGACGCCATTAGTTTTCCAGTTCTCTTCGACAATTCCAAAGTGGAGAAAAAAAATGTTCTTGATGGAACTTACATGCCCTCCACCGCCTTCACCGGCGGATATCGTGCATGCGCTTTTCTTGATCCTTCCGAAGCTTCCCATGCAGAAATCAAAGGCTTTTTCTTGTCACAACTTGCTAAATTACACAACAAATTCATTCCCATCTTTCGTAGCTCGGTTTCTGACCTCTTTACAAATCTTGACGATGAAATGGCTAAGGAAGGAAAAGCCAACTTCAACAACCTAAGTGATCAAACGTCATTCGACTTCGTCTTTCGTTTGTTTTACGTGAAAACAAAATCCCATCCGAAACAAATCTTGGTTCCACCGGGCCCACGAGCTTCGATAAATGGCTATTTCTTCAGTTGGCTCCATTGATATCACTTGGGAAAAAATTTATACCCCATTTTCTTGAAGATTTATTGCTTCACACATTTGAGCTGCCATTTTTTCTTGTAAAATCGGACTATAACAAGCTTTATGATGCATTTTACAAATATGGTGGCAAAATATTGGATGAGGCCGAGAAAAATGGCATCAAAAGAGACGAAGCTTGCCATAACTTGGTTTTTCTTGCAGGGTTTAATGCATACGGTGGCATGAAAATATGCATATTCCCAGCTTTGATCAAGTGGGTTGGCGCTGCAGGAGAGGATTTACACCGTCGACTTGGTGATGAAATCAGAACCGTTGTTAAAGAAGAAGGTGGTGTCATCACTCTATCAGGATTGAATAAAATGAGTTTGACTAAGTCAGTGGTCTACGAGGCATTAAGGATTGAGCCACCTGTCCTCTTTCCAATACGGCCACGCGAAGGAGGATATTTTGGTAAATAACCATGATTCCTCATTTTTAATCAAGAAAGGTGAAATGATTTTTGGGTATCAGCCATTTGCTACAAAAGACCCTAAAATATTTGAAAATGCTGATCAATTTTCACCTTTTCGGTTTTGGGTGAAAAAGGTGAAAAATTGATTAAATATATTTATTGGTCAAATGGGAGGAGATTGATAATCCTTCGGTGGATAATAAACAGTGTCCAGCAAAAGATTTGGTGGTGCTCTTGTCCAGGATAATGTTGGTGGAATTCTTTCTCAAGTATGATACATTTACAGTTGATGCTGCCACTGTTATGCTAGGTCCATTGGTGACAATCAAGTCATTAACCAAAGCCACGTGATTTAATTGAATCATGAGACAGCACAATAATCAATAAAGAAAGAAATTTGTAATTTTTTAATTATTTTCAATATGTTTTTTTTTTTCTTCTTGAAATTGGTTAACTGGTACGCAAACTATGGGTCACTTTTATTTATGTTTAGCTTGCTTTGTAGCTATAAAATTATTTGTAGTTTTACCTTCTTTGTATCATACTCATATGATCATGTTTGTTGTATTTAACAATGGGAGTGACATTTTAGTTTTAATTTTTTTTTTTTTGGTATTTATAATAGAATATTGTTCAATTAATAATTTTTTGCGTGTTACCAGATAATTTTTACTACCTGGTTATTTTATGTATGGCTCTTAGGAAATAATTCTCTATTCCCTATATAATGATATTAAAGAAAGATTCTTTTAATAAGCTTATAAGATACTGCAAGAGATTGTTCACTTGTCTTTATTTATTTGTTCTATCTTGAAAGAAATTCTTGTAACCATTTTCTTACTAAAAAAAAATCTTGTGAGAAATTAAAAGAAGTCTTACTAAAAAAAGAAGAGAAAAAGAAAGGGAATTCTTGACATACATCACAAGGGAATTCTCGACATACATCACAAGGAAATAGCACCAAACACTCGTGATTCAGAACACAAAAGTGTCGCTTCTAAAAAAGTGGGGAGGGGGGAATAAAGATACTGTCACGTTTGAAATGTCTAGAATGAGAAGAAATTGTTTGTTATTCATTTCGAGTATTCTAATTAGGGGTGGCAGTGGGTCAGACTAGGCTAGAAATCCGCCGATTCAGATCCATGATAACTTGTTAAGGGTGGGTTGGAGCGGGCAACCGGGCCGGGCCGGAAGAGAGGGGTGCCCCGTAACTAGCCCTCAATTAGCCGGGGTAGGCTGGCCCACGTACTGGCCCCTAAACTGACCCTCCAATTTAAGTTCTTACTTAAATTTTAAAATTATTTTTTCGAGAAATTTAAATTTTTACTTGCTAATAATTTATATAATTTAAAATTATTACTTATTGATTATTATTTTAAAATTTATAACTTATTACTTTAAAATCATTTACTTACTATTAATTATTAATTTATTAAATTATAACTTATCAATTGTTCGAATTACTACTTACAAGTTACTAGTACTTTATTAAAATTTGAATTCAAATTGGTAATTATATATTGACCAAATTATTAATAATTAAAGTTCAAAATCCAAACTAATAATTATTATTCGAAACGAAAGTTCTTAGTTAATATTCAAAAACCAAAGTTCAAAATTAGTTATTAGTACTTTATTATTCCAAATTAGTACTTATTTGACCAAGTTATTTCTTTGTTGTATAAGTCAATACTTATTATTATAACTTATCATTTGTTAATCATATAGTAAAATTTTTTCCAACATTACTCTAAAAAATTAGCCGTTTTATAGCTGTTGGAGGGGTAAAACAGTCATTAATAGCCTTTTAGAAGAAAAAATTAAAAAAAAAAAGTTCCAACGGGTGGCCCATTGGAGATGTGGGCTGGTTCAACAGGTTGAACTGTTACCCGGAGCGGTTACAATTAATTATACGGGCCGGGTCGAGCTGGGTGGCGGGCGCCTTGCCCTATTCCCGGTCTTGGGCTAAGGCCGGGTTATTACAGTAATCTACGGGTCGGGCCCACTACCATCTCTAATTCTAAATTGTTTGGATCACTAATAAGTAATAGTGTCTACATGCTTGTCAATTATTTCAACGATTGTCATACCCACTCCGCATTACGGAGTGCGTAGATAAGACTTACCCACACTCTAAATCACCGAGTCCATCAAAATTTCCATTTCTCCGACATTGGGTTACAATTGTTACCGTATGGCCCATAACTCGCATCTCAAAGCTGTGAAGCCCATTAAACAGTCCGTAACAGTCCTAAAGGAATCGCAGTCTTGACATTTTCCAGTTACTGAACAGTTGAAAAAGCATAAAGTCTGGTTTATATAGCCCCAAGCCCAATGACTTTTTCGTAATTATGCTACATGTGACCCAACTTCAAATTCCACAGCAAGGAGGATTATGAATTGATGAAGTGGTTGTGTTGTTTTAATTCTTGGTTTAATGACTAGTGATTGGATGATTGCAGTTTCATCCCAAATTCGCTCGTGAGTACTTGTTGGGCTGTCACCGTTGGGCCCCTAACTTTCATGTTAATTCCGTTGGGCCTTATAATCTTTCAGGTTAAACTATCCATTAATTTTTATTCTAACTTAAGCTTTCAAAATTGCATGGACAAATTACACGAAAACTAAAATTAGCTCGATGGTCAAAGGACTTGTTATTTAGTTTAGAACACGGGTTATATTCTGATTGCTAATAATAAAAAGAATATTTGGAAAATGACCTTAAAAGCCTGACTTAGCTTAATGTTTTCTCTTATACACATGATTAGAAGAGCATTACCATCATATGTATTTAGGGTGGTAAATTAACTCAAGCTATTTAATTCTTCATTTGAAGTTGATTCGTTAAGAGTTCATTCAAATTTAATTCGACAATAATCAAGTCAAGTTTGAATATAATTTACTGCTCGTTAATTTATTTTTTTTGTTCTGTTCTAAATCGTACTAAGTTTTATAAGTTAAAAATTTTAAATTTACATATAAAAATTTCAATTTACTTAACATCGATTCAAGTTCGACTCGATAAAAGTTCGTTTATATAAACGACTCGAAAGACAAACAAACCAAACAGAAACAAAATTTAAAAGTCGTTAAAATAATCAATAAATTTAAACACTAGAATGTCCAATTTATTTATGTTTATTTACACCATCAGATCTAGATACATGCTACATGTACAAAAATAATATTTGATATTTGAACAAAGAGTATGTAATATACATCTAGCCTGATGGTGTAAAAAATTTCTAAACAGACAATATGAAAGATTTAATCCGTATTATCTTTACCTAGTTAAATATTAGGTTTTCCCAACTTCTCTTGCCAACCGAGCAACCAGTCAATATTTTTGTGTAAACTGATAATGTAGGTCAAGATTGTTAGATTGTAGTTGTACAACTCGGATCTTTTGGATTAAACCTCAATAGACAACTGAATAAAATATGTCAAGGTGGCAGTTAGCCATTGACAATAAAGCTTCATCTAAATCAAGCAAGGTCAAATGGCAGTATCTGACTGGTTATTTGTGATGATTAAGAAAGCCGAAAACCTACCAAAAACATAACATCCACGTGGCACCATTTTTTTGGACAACAACCCAAAAACAAAAAGCTTGGACAAATCCGCTGTATTCGTGTAATTTTGGACATCTTCAAAACTATATATTTTTTTCAGTAGCATTGTGTGTATTTTATAGTAAATTAAAGGATTGTTTTTATTAACATTCGGAATATTTCAAAACAACATAAAAGAATAAGTTATCAATTTAATTTTTTATAATGATTTTAATGTAATATGTGAACCTCTCAATAATAAGCAGAATGTATTAGTTAAATTATATTTTAAATTTTTATAATAATTTTCTTTATGTATTCGTTCTTTATATTTTAATCAGATTTATTTTTTTATTTTTTGAAATTATAATTATTTTTTGTAATTATTATCCATATATCATTTGATTTCATGTAAATATTTTTCAATAATCAAAGAATATCAATACTTCATCTATAAAATAATATTTGGTACTTGATAGTAATTTTGTCTTTTAGTAATGACAAAGTATATCAAATAATTAGTAGTATTATAAGAAATCATTATCTAAGTGTATAAGAGACAGCACTAAATGTAATTGTGTAGTATACACATCTTGGCATTAAACAAATAACAAACAATAGTGAATAATAAGAAAAAGGTGAAAATAATTATGATAAAAAGAGCAAAGATATTAAATATATATTTTAAAATATATGCCTATCGTATATAAAAAAAAATCAACAAATAAAATGTTTACATTTTGTATTATATGTTATCATTAACTGATTATTTATTTATTTTTTAACAAATGAAAATGTCTAACAAATCAGGAGTATTACACGTACAAAGTACGTACTTTTTTCTAGTGCGTGCGTGTGTGTATAACACTGATGGCTTCTGTTAAAACTTTTTTACACATTAAGCCGAGTATAATAGACAGGTTTTTTAGAAAAAAAGTGAACAACTTCTAACATAAAAAGAGTAATAGTGTATAAATTTTTTATAAATATAAATAATAATTATAATTTTAAAAATTACAATATCTATAATGCTATTACTGAACTAATCTTATTACTGTAAGGCTTAAGCAGTGATGAACAGGCCTAATTGTTTTCATGTATCATTCATTCTGAAGTTTTTCGTTCTTTCCATTTAAGGTTCGTTAATCTCATCACCTGGACGCGGTTAATGGGCTATCATGTAGGTCCAACCAAGTCCCCGCTCTACTCACCGGATCGATGACATTCTCAATCTTACCAAGACTGAAAGTAGGATTATGCATCTTTTGACCCAAATATCTCTTCTTGGGCTTTTCCATTGTGCATCCTTGGGCCTATAAGTATCTCATGTTAATTTTTTGTATTTGGGCTACACTAGAACTTTTAAGGATTACTTTTCATTTCATTGGGAAATGCCTCGTCTTCGCCAACAAACACAAAAAAACATAAGTAAATCCGATCTAATAGATTCAATGAAACATGCAAAAACGTAACATTAATACATTATTAGATAAAAACATGAAGTTAATATTTAGTATAATCATTTGCTCGTCAAAGTAGAAAAAATTAGGTATGTGTTCGTATCATCTTTAGATATAAATAAATGAACAATAAATAAAATTGATGATATATTTCTTATCCCGGTTCACGAGTACATATACCTGCAAGAGATGCTTCAGCTGGATATGCATTTCTTCATGGGCTGTACTGTGCTGTTCCCTTTCAATTACTAGTTTAAGCTGTCACATGAGCTTCATCTCAAAAAAAAAAAAAAATGGTGGCAGATGCATAATTGCATAGACATTTTTTAAATGCATTTTAATGTTATAAAGTAGACATATTTGAGAGAAAGTTAGAAAGAGATTGGCAAATTGAATACTACTAAATAAATTGTGATTCACGTGCAGTTTTACCATTTTAAATTGAAAATTATTGAGACTGAATTTGGAAGCAAAAGTTTGAACTGTTTTGTTGAACGTACCGTCTGCTAGGTAAGGAAGCTTCCCATATTTCATAGCGCACGAGATTTTCTGTTTCCTCGTTCGCATGTTTATTTTTTAATTTTCAGTAACTTTTTTCACATATCAACTTGCACCCGCGTTTCATATGTGATGATATCATGATAGTGACCTACTGGCTGGCTGGCTGGCTGGCTGCTGCTGAGACAACTTCGCCTTGGTTGTCAGAGAAGAAATATTTAAGTAGATATGATTTTTGATCTTATTTATAGTTTCTACAGTATAGATTAAATATTATGAAATTTATGACATCAGTTGATGTAAGAAAGATTTTATAAGATTTAATTTTGATCGTAATGTAAATATTTTTCTTTCTTAGAATAGTGTCTTTTGTACGTGTTTGTCGCTTATTGAATAGAATCACGGTGATAATCGATTGTATCGTGTTCGATTTATTTTTATTTTGTATAGTATTATATGGAGTGCGTTTCTTATCGTATTTTATAATTCGTTCCTGTTTAATCTGTTTATTTGAAATTAGAGGCGAACTAACCTATTTGACAAATTAAATAACTTATGATCCATTTAAATTAACATTTCAAATTTAAATTCTTTAATAACTTAATGAATTATTAATACTAACTTTGATCTCATAGTAATTTAAAGTAATTTATTAAAATTATCAAAAAATTTAGATGATATTCAAAATTATTATTATGTTTGATTTAATAATCTTATATTAAAATTATTATTCATAATATTAAAATATATTATATAAAATTATAATTGAAATAATATTTTAATGACGTTTAATCACTCAATAATTTAACAAGTTATCTATCAATCAACAAATTATTATCGTATACAAGTGTCTTATACATCCCTACTTCGTACCAATTTCACGTGTGAAGTCGAAAGGCAGCTGACTAGTCCATGTCTCTTATACACATCTAGATGAAGTATAAGTCTCATTTTGCAGAGACCAGCTGGAGCCTTCATGCTACAAGGTTCACAATTATTATTTTTGGATCATCGTCAAGTAGGATATTAGATCTTTTGTCTCATATTTTATATTATTTTTTTTATCATATTATTATTATTTTTTTTAAGATTATGTGAATAAATTTTAATAAAATAATTTTGATAATTCATTAAGTAATGTAACAAAGAATAATATAGAATATAAAACAAAAAATTCTTAACAGTCAATAAGTCTTCCAAAGTTTTCATTACTTATTTAAGAGTACATAATAATACTTACTAAATATGCTAAGAATTATTTTGAAGCAAGGTACTGTTAGGATTGGAACCTGGATATTTGAAATTACTTAATAAACCCTTGAAGATAATAACGAATATAAATAAAGATAGGATCGGAACCCCGAATATTTGCAAAAATTACTTAATAAACCATAAAGATAAAATTTTGCATTCGAGTTCAAGTAAGATACCATTCGTACTCGATTCAAGTCGTTTACACCCCTAATGACATGTGCAAGATGGTTTATCGGAGGATTGAAGAGGAGTTGATGAAGAACACGATCTTTAATTGTTGTTCCTCTAATTCGAACTCCAAAGTTAATTTCCTGCATGTAATTTGAGCAATAATTGAGCGAATTATGAGTCTAATTGTTTTATTTTTAGTTTGTGTAGGTTTGGAATGGAAAAAAAGTCAAAAATACCAAAGATTTGGAGAAAAATCCCCCAACTGATATTTCATTCATCAATATTCAGAAAAAAACTTTGTGAGAAAATTCTCTGACTTGTCTCCCGGATATTTGCAGAAATTACTTAATAAACCCTTGAAGATAATAACGAATATAAATAAAGATAGGATCGGAACCCCGGATATTTGCGAAAATTACTTAATAAACCCTTGAAGATAATAACGAATATAAATAAAGAGAAATATAACAATAAAAGGGACACAAAGATTTACGTGGTTCGGTCAAAAGACCTACATCCACGGGCGAAGGGAAAAAATCCACTAATTAGAGATGATTACAAATTTGGAGAGACCTCCACAATTAGAGAGGATTACAAATTTGGAGAGATCTCCACAAAATGGGCTATATGCACCACTATAACAAAAGCACAAGAGGTCTTAGAGCCCAAATAAGATAAAATTAGGATGTCCATAAAATCCCTGAAAGCCCACTAAACCTCTATTGGCTTGGTGCACTTAAAACATTAATTAAGGCCCTTAATTTATAACATTGGGTGGGAGAGAAATACTCTTCCCAAATTAATGTGGAACAAAACAAAAGATACAAAGCATACCCAACTGGTACTTCGAATGCGTATGTGCTCACTGCGTTAGAAACTTGTATAAGCTCTCCAAAACTTAATTACTATTCAACTCTAAGCTCCTAGGAGGAGGAGGATAATGATTTGCATACGTGAATCCAAGTTATAACCCAATCTTCTTGTTCTTGATCAATACTATAATTATTCAATGAATTAATAATTTTGATAAGCTCCAAATTGCATACCCTCTAAGCAAATTCAAACTCCAAATTAAATTACTATCCACGGTCAATCCTATTACTTTTCTGGTCTCCCAATTAGATGTGTATAAGAGACAGAGCCCGTAGTTATTCAATCTTGCTAGGCTACATATGATATTTCAATCATATTTACTTTTCAAAATAATTTACTATTCTATCATATGCATATGACACACACTAGAATACGTACCGTACCACGCAAACATGCACAGAAATGATAATTTATACACCTATAAATAAATAATCCACCAACTTCCCACCAAGTTCCTTGTTCCATCACTAAACCGACGCAAATGGCATCATATAGTACCAACTATTTATTACATTCAATAAATAATTAATCCTTTAAAATTAAAATTAAGAATCAAAACATTGTATATTTATATACTTACAAGCCAACCAATAATGTCATCAATTTTTTGTTCCCTCCCAAGCAATATATTAACCAACTCAATTCCTCACAATTCTTCATCACAAACCAAGAAACAACCAATTATGTCCTCCTCCTCATCCTCAGCAACTTCCTATTCCAATGATCTCCCTTTACCAACAAATCTTCCCTTGCGGGAAATCCCTGGTGACTACGGCTTGCCCCTCTTTGGAGACAGTTATATTAAGGGATCGTCACGACTACTATTACAAACAAGGCCCTGATGAATTCTTCAAGAGTCGAGTGGAGAAATACAATTCCACTGTCTTTAGATGCAATATGCCGCCTGGCCCTTTCATGGCTAAAGATCCTAAGGTCGTTACGGTTCTCGACGCCATTAGTTTTCCAGTTCTCTTCGACAATTCCAAAGTGGAGAAAAAAAATGTTCTTGATGGAACTTACATGCCCTCCACCGCCTTCACCGGCGGATATCGTGCATGCGCTTTTCTTGATCCTTCCGAAGCTTCCCATGCAGAAATCAAAGGCTTTTTCTTGTCACAACTTGCTAAATTACACAACAAATTCATTCCCATCTTTCGTAGCTCGGTTTCTGACCTCTTTACAAATCTTGACGATGAAATGGCTAAGGAAGGAAAAGCCAACTTCAACAACCTAAGTGATCAAACGTCATTCGACTTCGTCTTTCGTTTGTTTTGTGAAAACAAAATCCCATCCGAAACAAAATTCTCATCTTGGTTCCACCGGGCCCACGAGCTTCGATAAATGGCTATTTCTTCAGTTGGCTCCATTGATATCACTTGGGAAAAAATTTATACCCCATTTTCTTGAAGATTTATTGCTTCACACATTTGAGCTGCCATTTTTTCTTGTAAAATCGGACTATAACAAGCTTTATGATGCATTTTACAAATATTAGTGGCAAAATATTGGATGAGGCCGAGAAAAATGGCATCAAAAGAGACGTATTTGAGATAACTTGGTTTTTCTTGCAGGGTTTTGCAACGAGCTGTGGCATGAAAATCTAGATGTGTATAAGAGACAGCAACTGTAATAGTCAAACTCATTTGTATTTATCTATACTTGGTGATGAAATCAGAACCGTTGTTAAAGAAGAAGGTGGTGTCATCACTCTATCAGGATTGAATAAAATGAGTTTGACTAAGTCAGTGGTCTACGAGGCATTAAGGATTGAGCCACCTGTCCCTTTCCAATACGGCCACGCGAAGGAGGATTATGGATTTTGGTAAATAACCATGATTCCTCATTTTTAATCAAGAAAGGTGAAATGATTTTTGGGTATCAGCCATTTGCTACAAAAGACCCTAAAATATTTGAAAATGCTGATCAATTTATTGGGGATAGGTTTTTGGGTGAAAAAGGTGAAAAATTGATTAAATATATTTATTGGTCAAATGGGAGGGAGATTGATAATCCTTCGGTGGATAATAAACAGTGTCCAGCAAAAGATTTGGTGGTGCTCTTGTCCAGGATAATGTTGGTGGAATTCTTTCTCAAGTATGATACATTTACAGTTGATGCTGCCACTGTTATGCTAGGTCCATTGGTGACAATCAAGTCATTAACCAAAGCCACATGATTTAATTAAATCATGAGACAGCACAATAATGAATAATGAATAACGAAAGAAATTTGTAATTTTTTAATTATTTTCAATATGTTTTTTTTTTTTTTTTTTCTTGAAATTGCTTAACTGGTACGCAAACTTGGGTCACTTTTATTAAGTATGTTTAGCTTGCTTTGTAGCTATAAAATTATTTGTGTTTTACCTTCTTTGTATCATACTCATATGATCATGTTTGTTGTATTTAACAATGGGAGTGACATTTTAGTTTTAATTTTTTTTTTTGTGGTATTTATAATAGAATATTGTTCAATTAATAATTTTTTGCGTGTTACCAGATAATTTTTACTACCTGGTTATTTTATGTATGGCTCTTAGGAAATAATTCTCTATTCCCTATATAATGATATTAAAGAAAGATTCTTTTAATAAGCTTATAAGATACTGCAAGAGATTGTTCACTTGTCTTTATTTATTTGTTCTATCTTGAAAGAAATTCTTGTAATCATTTTCTTACTAAAAAAAAATCTTGTGAGAAATTAAAAGAAGTCTTACTAAAAAAAGAAGAGAAAAAGAAAGGGAATTCTTGACATACATCACAAGGAAATAGCACCAAACACTCGTGATGAACACAAAAGTGTCACTTCTAAAAAAGTGGGGAGGGAGGGGAAAGGGAATAAAGATACTGTCACGTTTAAAATGTCTAGAATTAGAAGAAATTGTTTGTTATTCATTTCGAACATTCTAGATTAGTCGTAAGAGACAGTTGGGTATGCCTTGGCGGCAATTCTCATCTATTCACATCTAGATATACATGGATCTAGATGGGTTAAGAGCAGTTACTACCCACCCCTCTCTTCCGGGGTGCCCCGTAACTAGCCCTCTCTTAGATGTGTATAAGAGACAGGGCTCCTAAACTGACTCTTCAATTTAAGTTCTTACTTAAATTTTAAAATTATTTTTTCAAGAAATTTAAATTTTTACTTGTTAATAATTTATATAATTTAAAATTATTACTTATTGATTATTATTTTAAAATTTATAACTTATTAATTTAAAATCATTTACTTACTATTAATTATTAATTTATTAAATTATAACTTATCAATTGTTCGAATTACTAGTTACAAGTTACTAGTACTTTATTAATTCAAATTGGTAATTATATATTGACCAAATTATTAATTAGAATTAAAGTTCAAAATCCAAACTAATAATTCTTATTCGAAACGAAAGTTCTTAGTTAATATTCAAAAACCAAAGTTCAAAATTAGTTATTAGTACTTTATTATTCCAAATTAATACTTATTTGACCAAGTTATTTCTTTGTTGCATAAGTCAATACTTATTATTATAACTTATCATTTGTTAATCATATAGTAAAATTTTTTCCAATATTACTCCCAAAAATTAGCCGTTTTATAGCTGTTGGAGGGGTAAAACAGTCATTAATACCCTTTTAGAAGAAAAAAATTATAAAAAAAAATTTCCAACGGGTGGCCCATTGGATTTTCGGGCTGGTTCAACAGGTTGAACTGTTACCCGGAGCGGTTACAATTAATTATACGGGCCGGGTCGAGTTGGGTGGCGGGCGCCCTGCCCTATTCCCGGTGGGCTAAGGCCGATTTATTACAGTAATCTACGGGCCGGGCCCACTACCATCTCTAATTCTAAATTGTTGGATCACTAATAAGTAATAGTGTCTACATGGATACTTGTCAATTATTTCAACGATTGTCATACCCACTCCGCATTACGGAGTGCGTAGATAAGACTTACCCACACTCTAAATCACCGAGTCCATCAAAATTTCCATTTCTCCGACATTGGGTTACAATTGTTACCGTATGGCCCATAACTCGCATCTCAAAGCTGTGAAGCCCATTAAACAGTCCGTAACATTCCTAAAGGAATCGTAGTCTTGACATTTTCCAGTTACTGAACAGTAGAAAAAGCATAAAGCCTGTCTTATATAGCCCCAAGCCCAATGACTTTTTCGTAATTATGCTACATGTGACCCAACTTCAAATTCCACAGCAAGGAGGATTATGAATTGATGAAGTGGTTTAATTCTTGGTTTAATGACTAGTGATTGGATGATTGCAGTTTCAGCCCAAATTCGCTCATGAGTACTTGTTGGGCTGTCACCGTTGGGCCCCTAACTTTCATGTTAATTCGTTGGGCCTTATAATCTTTCAGGTTAAACTATCCATACACATAATTTTTATTCTAGCTTAAGCTTTCAAAATTGCATGGACAAATTACACGAAAACTAAAATTAGCTCGATGGTCGAAGGACTTGTTATTTAGTTTAGAACACGGGTTATATTCTGATTGCTAATAATAAAAAAAATATTTGGAAAATGACCTTAAACGCCTGACTTAGCTTAATGTTTTCTCTTATACACATGATCAGAAGAGCATTACCATCATTTGTATTTAGGGTGGTAAATTAACTCAAGCTATTTAATTCTTCATTTGAAGTTGATTCGTTAAGAGTTCATTCAAATTTAATTCGACAATAATCAAGTCAAGTTTGAATATAATTTACTGCTCGTTAATTTATTTTTTTTGTTCTGTTCTAACTCGTACTAAGTTTTATAAGTTAAAAATTTTAAATTTACATATAAAAATTTCAATTTACTCAACATCGATTCAAGTTCGACTCGATAAAAGTTCGTTTATAAACGACTCGAAAGACAAACAAACCAAACATAAACAATAAGAATTTAAAAGTCGTTAAAATAATCAATAAATTTAAACACTAGAATGTCCAATTTATTTATGTTTATTTACACCATCAGATCTAGATACATGCTACATGTACAAAAATAATATTTGATATTTGAACAAAGAGTATGTAATATACATCTAGCCTGATGGTGTAAAAAATTTCTAAACTGACAATATGAAAGATTTAATCCGTATTATCTTTACCTAGTTAAATATTAGGTTTTCCCAACTTCTCTTGCCAACCGAGCAACCAGTCAATATTTTTGTGTAAACTGATAATGTAGGTCAAGATTGTTAGATTGTAGTTGTACAACTCGGATCTTTTGGATTAAACCTCAATTAGACAACTGAATAAAATATGTCAAGGTGGCAGTTAGCCATTGACAATAAAGCTTCATCTAAACCAAGCAAGGTCAAATGGCAGTATCTGACTGGTTATTTGTGATGATTAAGAAAGCCTACCAAAAACATTACATCCACGTGGCACCATTTTTCCTTGGACAACAACCCAAAAACAAAAAGCTTGGACAAATCCCCTGTATTATCTTATACTATAACTATATGAATGATCACTCAATTTGACTAAATATATATGCTAATATAACAGTATCAGGCTGGCATATTTGTCCTGTGAACCTCAGGATTCTCCGATCCCTTAACAAAAATCCCATCTCTAAATAAATCCCTCGAAGTTTATTCCCCTTAGAGAGTACAAACATCTGTCTTTATTTGTTTCTGTGCAAATTTTGCTGTGAAGCTCAGATTTGGCTAAAAAAGTTACCTTTTCATGGGGAAGATTGGTTATTTGGCAATGAAGACTGATCCAGCAGCATCAGAATTGATTGCTTCTGATTTCAAGGAATTTGGGAGTGCGGCTAAGAAGCTAGCTAATCATGCAATCAAGCTAGGTGGTCTTGGTTTTGGGACTTCCTTTCTTAAATGGCTCGCATTTGTTGCTGCTGTGTAAGCCATTTTCTTGCTTATATATTTAGTTTCTTGAGGGTCCAATTTGCCAAGTAACTTTTGTTGACTCTTTGGTAGAGGAGAATAAACCTTCACTAAATTACTGTCTCACTAAAATTATCAATATTGAAAAATTGGATATAGGATTAATTAGGAACAAAACAATCATATGGACTAGTAATTCTAACATGAATTTAAAATCTATATTATGCTGCAGATAACAAATATCCAATAGATTGAAGGAATGAGGCCAACCCAAGAATCATTTCTTGGATAATCACTCATTTTCCGACGAGTTGAAATGTTTGTTTTCTGTCATCTTGCAGTTATTTGTTAATCTTGGATCGAACCAACTGGAAGACCAACATACTTACATCCCTTCTAATCCCTTACATTTTCTTGAGCCTTCCAAATATATTGTTCAGCTTGTTTAGGTAACTCTTTAACTTTCTCTTTCCCTCAATTCATTTTTTGCCTAGTATTGTATGTACTCCTATTATTTGTTGCACAACTCAAACTAACGGAACAATCTGCAGGGGAGAAAATAGTTGGAAAATGGATTGCTGTCATTGCTGTGATATTACGCCTTTTCTTCCCACGACGTTTTCCAGGTATCATAACATTATGTGGTATGCAAAAACATGCTTTAAAACCTCAATAGTCGACTCGAATCCAGAATCAATAAATCATAGAGAAAGCGTCTTACAAGTTACAACCTAAGCTGCACTCTGTCATCACATGCTTGTAAGTTGTAATGATTCTTTAAGTTATTGTATTGATAAATATTTATAAACTGTGTGAATGCAGATTGGTTAGAATTGCCAGCGGCTTTGATCCTAGTAATTGTGGTGGCCCCGAGCTTGATTGCTGACACCATAAGAGGCGATATTATTGGAGTCTTGATTTGTCTGGTGATTGGCTGCTATTTACTTCAGGAACACATCCGGGCATCTGGTGGATTCAGAAATTCCTTCACGAAAACACATGGGATTTCCAACACAGTAGGAATCATCCTGCTGTTGGTATATCCAGTCTGGGCATTTATTATGATGTGTGATCTCATTTGAAGATTGTTAGTCATTGGGTTGCTTCTGTTTGCAATTCTTGGATGTTCTACTGTTTCTGTGTTTGTATCACATTTGCAATTCTTGAATTTTAGTTTTACTGCTTGTGTATGCTTTGATTCGTTGCCCCTTTGTCTCTTTGAAGAGAAGTAGCTAGGATCTTGATACAATTTCATGTTGCTACCTATCTTGGACTCTGTACAATCTGTTGAAAAAAATTCTATATATGTTATTTTTCAGAAGATTTAAATTCCAATAAATACACTTGTCTGTTTATTAGCCTCACCTGCTTAAACTTATCATTTAGCTGAGGCAAACAATCAATTGGTGCTTTTCGGGCTCTAGCAACCAGCAAATCTGGGACTATAATTTGCTTTCTTGACACATATCTTTTGTAACTAATCAAATCCTGCAAGAAAAATACAAACCTTGTTCAATAGACTATCACTCCATCAAACCTTGTTCCCAAGACACTTCTCATGAAGAATTTGATTGAAGCAATGTTTTTTATTGTTTTTTTTTGAAGAAAGTGAAACGTTCGAGGGTATTTGAGCCATCTTTGAGGATTCTTGGATTTTTCCTAATTGCATTCTGTTTTTATTTGGTTTCTTTTTGGCCAACTAAAAAATACGGGTTGAGCGTGTGTTGATGTTAAACAATTATTAACAAATTATTATTTCAGTGACAAGCACAGTAAATTATGGCCTATTACCTCAGTTGGTTAGAGCGTCGCTAATAACGCGAACATGGGCCATTTGCCATTTTTCTTTTACCTACTGTTTCCATTGCCATTTCATTTTTTCACGAGCTATACGAATTTTAGGTTCAGTTCTTGTTTGTTTTTAACATTTCAAAATTTGGCAGAAAAATTGACAACATTGGAAACAGTTCAAACTCACTGTTAAGGATTACTTCTAAATTCAACAGTATATTATTTAGTAAAATGATTTCCAAATCTACAAATTCAATATCACTCATTTACTGATAAAATCACATCCAATCCAAGTCATGGACATCCTAATTTTCAAGATTTAGTTAAATTTTATGTCACTTTGTATAAATTAACTGTATTATTTAAAAGGCATATTGACAACCTTTTTTCCTACTCAACTTTAGCATCAATGCTATAATGGGCTCTTAATCCCCCTAAAAATTACCAATCAGACAGTCACCTGAAGTAAGTTCCAGGGAGATAAATGCACCCATATATAAACAGGCTTTGCTGAGCAGATGGCTTTCCGTCTGTGGCCGGCTGCCCATCTTCAACTTTACTAAATCCGGCATGTTCAATCTCACGTAAAAATAATGTAGTATGAAATCTCTGCAAAGGGTTCTCAAAATCTTTATCTCTGAAGATTTAAAGAGCTATAGGTTATAGCTTAGCATTCGGGGCAGCTAGCTGGAACAATAACTGATTCTTAGCTATTTTCATTAGGGGTCTTAATGAGCCTCAGCAACTGATGCTGCTTGTACATCTACTTTGCCAAACTACACATGCATGCTCATTAAGTCGGTTGTTGAAAATTTTCGTGCTCCAATCCCATGGAAATTTCAAACACAAGTAAAATGTGTAAAATCTTTTACCCAAATATTAGAAAGCATAAAACAAATCCCGTCAATACGACAATTGTTTGATCCACATTTTTTATCTCACTTCGTTTACCAATCTCAATCTTTATTGTATAGATACTCACCACTTGTATTCTACATTACAAAGTATTTACTGTGTTAATTTATACGTAATGAATATTCAAAAGATGACTCGGAATATTGACATGTTAGTATAAAGAATGAGATAGAATATCCGACTAGAATAATCCCAACCCCCTTGACAAAATTCATTATTACTGTTGACAAACTTTAGTTGGATTGGCCCAAAAAACACTTCATTAAGCTTGAAATTAAAGCTGCATGTCGTTTTTCTTTTTCTTTTTTTTTTTTCCCTTTTTTCTGTTTTTTGGGATTTGTTTTTGGGGTCATATAAAAACAATATAACAAATTAGGGAATCTCTTTACGCTAAATTACGTACAAAGTCTACCGAAATTAATGCTTCCCTGCATGGACATGTGGTCTGGAGACTCTGGACCAGCTACATTGCAATTATGCATTTAATTTTTGATTTATTTACTAAAAAGTACACTTTAGTTCTAGCGAAGACTTAATGCATTAATTACCATAATAAAGCTTGGAATGTTACATACGTATCAACTTTGGTACTATTTAATATTTCATTTGTTCCATTTTAAATGTCATTTAAAATGGAAGTATAGGGATTCAAATTGTTCTATTAAATAATTTAAATTTTGGATAAAATTAATTATGACTAAATTAATCTTTTAATTAGTAAAAAATTAAAAATTTCAACATCTATTTTCTTTCTTACACTATTTTCTCTCTTTTCAATCTCATGTCCCCTCATATTTAGTAATTAATGGAGTTAAAAGAGATGAGGCCAAATTTAGGAAAAAAAAAAGTTAATGCTTCATTAGACTTTTAAAGTGACACTTAAAATAGAACAATTATGAAATTTTTTTTTTTTAAAAGTGACATAAAAAAAAAAAATGAAGAGAGCATCATAAAATATGATAACAGTAGTCCACGTTTATCATCAATGTTTTTGAACAGAAATTTTTATTTTAAAATGGAGTAATTACTTAATATATCTAATAATTATTTGAATACAAAATAAAACTTCTAGTTTTTAAACTCGGAATGGTGAGTTAATCGCATGATGACTGTATGACCGGTTTAATTGGTCCGATCTCTAATTTTTTGTTTAAAAAAATTCATTAAATAATCTTTATCCTATAAAATTATAAGAAAAAAATACAAAAAATGTTAAATTTTGGTACTGGTAGTACTAAACACTACGGATGAAAGATGAAATTTCCCCAACTTTAAATATGAAATCAGTGAGGCTGCATACTAATGTTGACCAATTAGTTTGGCAGAAGGAGGAGGGAGGGGAAAATTCTTATATGTACAGGATATATGATATAGTTTTATAAATTTTTTGATAAAGAAAGAAATATATTGTTAATATTTAATTAGGTGATGTATTTTTTTTTAGATTAAAGAATACATAATAAATTGAGTGATGTATTTTTTTTTTTTTAAATTAAAAAATTTACAATACTATATCATAAATTTATTCTATATAAAAATTTCCCAAAAAAGAAGGAGAGCAGCAAGTTGCCATTTCCAACAGGACTTTTTACGTGTGACGAGTTAAGTCCTTTACCTTCAATGCTTAATTAGTTTTCAAAGGTTTCAAATTCTCCATCTAAATAAAATTTTAATACAAAGAAAACGAAGGAAAGGGACGACCAATTAAAAAAAAATGTCATTAGTCTATCCACACCGAGACTTCTAGATGTTAGGTGTGAGATCCACCAATTGAGATTGGGTCCTCCAATTTCTTCTCCCTTTAAAAAAAATGTTTGAATTATATTTCTTTCGTCTTAAGTAAATATTTATCTTTTCTTACTTATAAAAAATCTATATAACCTTTTATAGTAAATATTTATGGGTGTTTGATTAGAGGGTATAAGAATCGTCAATAATTGAATTTATTTTTATAGTTGTTACTTGGTTAACAGATATGGGAATTAAAATTTTAGAATAAAACCCAAAAATCTAATACTTCTCAATACCAAACTAAATTTGGGAGCTTTTTTGATTCCCAAATGTCATTAAAAAACTTGAAAAAAAAAAGTCCAATAAAATTATTTCTTTTCTTCCTCATCCTCGACTCCTTCCCACAACCCTGCTCATACCCTTCTCATTCATTTCTCCCATTCCCTTATCCTTTCTCCTCCCACATCCCCTTCCCTCCAGCCTTCTCTTCCTGCAGCCCCTCTCTCCTCCTCCAGCCTTCTTCCCTTTTCCTTTCCCTTCCCTTCCCATCCTACTAAAACTTACTTTTTGTGAAATAGTCAATATTGTACCGAGGGTGTTTTTAGAGTCCATCAAGGTAATCTCTCACACTTGGCTAGAGAAAAAATTAGAAAAATGATGGACCCTATAGGTTGACGCCACAAATTCCACCACCAAAAATCATACATTTATAGATTATTTGAGATCCATATACCAGTTATAAGCGATAGCGAAGCCTAGAAAGGTAGAAGCAACAGCTTCTAGGTAGAAGCAGCAGCTTCTAGGATGAAGCCAAGCCGATATGATAGGTGGGCGAAGTGCAATTAGATCCATTTCGGGGGATTAATATTACTTCGAATAATTAATGGTTGGTTTCGTTGGACTAAAAAACGAATTCATTGGATCCTTTTTCACGTTCGAGAATTCCCTATCTTCCTCCACTCCGTCCCGAAGGGTAGAGTAACTAGAACCAATTTAGTCACGCACAACCCTTTTCCTCCTCCCTTCTGCAACCCTCCCCCTCTCTCTTCCCCTCTTCCTTCCTCCTTTCCACAATGGAAGAAGAAAATAATAATAATAATAATTTAATATGATACTTATATCTTAAAAATATTTACCAGGCACCACTGATTTGAATGATTCCACTGTACAAAACACATACTCTCTCTGTTTCATTTTATTTAGTAGAATCAAACTTGCACACAAATTAAGAAAAAATGATATTTGACCAATTAATAAAATATTTTTTCATAACTTTCTCTCAATTAAAATTCAAAATTTGTTAGTTAATTTTAGAGTTTCAATTTTTGAAATAATTTGTAAGACTAATTAATTTTTAAAACATGAATTTAAAGTTATTTTTTGAAACTTGAATGAAGGGTAAAATAGGTCGAAGATATTTATAAAATTATCTTTTTAAAGAGTGACAAATAATTTGGAACAAACTAAAAATAAAAAAAACAACATATAAATGGTACAAAAAGAATACCTATTTTTCATATATAATTTTAATTTCAATTCTAATTCTGAAACGTGAACCAAGCACTCTCTTAACCATCCAATCTATTGATATGTGGTTAAGGGTGTGAGAATTATTATGCATTGTTAAATATGATAATCCTCCCATAATTATTTAAATGAAAGAACAGTTATTGCCAGGTTGGATCATCTGACTTAGAAAATAATCCAAGTACATTAAAAAATAAAACTGACAGGACTGTGGTGTATTAAGGTATTGTAAAAAAGGTTTATATTATCATTAATTGTGTAAAGCACAATATTTCACTTTTTGAAATAATATTCAATTAATATTCTGAATAAAATTTTTTTAATCAGAATCAATATATTTACACCAGTTTCAAGTTCAACTAGATTAAAAGTAGTGTATAATCTGATAGAACCATATTTAATTATTTATCCCCATGAACCTCCTTCCTACACATATATACGTAGTTTAATTGTGATTCCAAATACATTTTGGAAGCATCGAAAATGGGTCTGCGTTAGGACGGCGTTTTCCGATGAAAGCCTCTTATATGGCTTTGAATTGTTGAATTTTATTATTATTTGTGCTGTAAACGCAATAACTTTGTCATGGCGTAGAATATTAACATAGAGTAGTCTGTTAAAGATCATTGAACATTTAATTCAGTCCAGAAAATATTGATATAGAGTCAATTTTAGACTTTATTTTTAAATTTTGTAATTAAAATTAAATTGGCCGCGATTTTATAAAATTTTTATTATATAATTAATGTTATAAATGTTATAATATTTAATTAATATTACACAATTTACAAGTAAAATAAAAATTTAGATGTATCTAAATATTTTTTATAAATCCCATTGTAGCGTAATGACCACTGTTGACACTCCGTCCAAAGGAGACGTCCACAATATGCTATGCATTAAATATAGTATATTCAATTTATTTATACACATTTTTATTTTCTTATAACATATCATATCATATCATATCATCATGTCCCATTCACATTAAATGAATTACCATTCTAAAGAAAACTCTTCCGTTGTAAAGAAAACTCTTCCCATGTTTAGCATTAGCGAATGAAGTTAGTTGATAAAGGAATTTTGTATTCAAAAGAATTGACTTAATTAAATTTTGTCATGGCCATTAGGTAGAGAGTTACATCGTATATGAAGCCAAGTTAAGAAACATTCGATTATTGTAGAAATATGTCTCTCTTTCTCTCCATTTGCAATGAAGCATCTCAACAAAAAAACATTTTTATGAAGAGATAAGAATACAAATGCCTAAAGACAGAAAATTGTGATAAAAGATGATATTCCGAAAGGACGGGAGTGAGGAATTGATGAAGAAAAATCTCCTAATATACATACAAAAACTATGTGCAAAAGTAAGTTCCACTAAGGAAAAGCAATAAGAATGATGACCTTTAATTTGTAACTCATAACATCATAATTTGGAAATGATACCACTCTGAGTAATTGTAATTGTAATTGTTGTAGTCAGAGTGCATTCGGAAAAGAAGAAATGATGATATAGCTTGCGGAATATCTATATATCGTAGCAAAAAGGGCGGCTGATTTCTTTTTCTCTTTTTGCCTTTTTCTTCTTTGTGTGGTGAAGAAAAGAAAAACAAATGCGTGTCATTGTAGACCAGCGCATTATCAAATCACTTGCTAACTCATTTTTTTCCTTTATTTGGTGGCCAAAAGAACAAAAAGAGAAATGAGGAAATGAATAGCACGAGAGCACCAAACAAGAATAGCGTTTATTAGTATAATTGTCAAAAATCCTTTTTTTAATACACTTTATATTACAACATTAAAGAGTAACTAATAAAAATTTTCACACAAACACATAGAGTGAATCGTTAACATTTGGACTTGTAAAGTCTAAACAACAACCAACTCGTGCACGTTACCACTTACCAGCGGTAACATGTTTAGCCCCAGAGAAGTGACTTTCTCAACCTTTTATTCACAAAATCTGTACAGAAAGAATACACCTAGGTGATTCACTGTAATACATTATCCCAAAAAGAAAAGAAAAAAAAACCTAACTTGTACAACAGAATGGGATAACCAACATAAAATGGGTCTGATTCTGATCTGATGACTTTCATATGCCAATTGCCATTGCAAAAGTTGGTGCATTTATGTGATGAGAGACCAAGAAACCCATAAATGCCGAGGAGATTCCCCAAAAAGACCTCCATCATCCACAACTACTGTGCAGCAGTCCACTTGACACTTCTCTTCCCCTACTCATAACCATCATCATAAATAATCAGATTCTCTTTTTCCCAAAAACCAAACAGAATAGATTCAAAGACCCCATCCCAAAAGTATTGCAATTAATGATCACTCCACCTCTCACTTCTCCCCCCTCCCACTCATAAAAAGAATCATGTATTTACAGCTTTACAGTTCACCACCAAAATTCATATTAATGCCCTTGTTACGATCAGATAAATATCGTTATAAGTCGATAAAATATTTAATTATAACTCTGTTAAACGATATTTCTCTTACCAAATAAGAAAAAAAATGAAATATATTAAATAAATCTTAATTACTTACTTTAAAAAATATAATAATCATTAAAATGAGTTCGCGCCACCGTATGAGCTTGTAGCTTCCAGTGGGGATGACTGTGGACCTATCTCGCATTCGTAACATTTTATATGTCGTCAATTCCTACATTTAATGCCGTCTCGCATCTCACCGCCCATTCAATTCAATTAATAACCCCCTCAGCAAGTAGGCAGGCACCGCCAGAAGTTTAACCATTCTCATTTAATTTCCTGCATTATCAGACCCCCTCGCCCTACGTCTCCGACCGTCCGTTCCCATCTCGAGATTATGATCATCATCATCATCATCATCATCATTTAATTTTAAAGAATATGATTGAATTGAACGTTCCACGTGTCACTCATCATCACCGTTTGGGGTACCGGTCGGGTGACAGTAAAGCTTCCGGATCACCGCAAATTTGCCGGCTCGACGAGAACAACCCGGTCGCTGATGTTCTCATGAACATGGGGCTGGCGAATGATTTGTTGCTCCGCCTCGATGACCCACCTCCTCCGGCGGATGTTGAACCTCCGAATCTCACGCTCGATTCCGATAACGGATAAAAGCTCCCTCCGACGCCTCCTCCGCCTCCTCCGCCGCCTCCGCGTCGACGGAAGAATGGAGATTTCATATTCATGCCTCTGTAATAACGGAACGAGAAAACTCTAGGCTTCGACAGCGAGCTAAACGGTGTAGGAGTAGACGCTCGTTTGCTCCAGAAGCTTCCAACTCCTCCCCTCCGGTACCGCCAAGGAGACGCCGTCACTGGCTCCAACACCAGCCTCTCCGATCCTAAATTACGCTCGAAACCAAAGGAATAAGACCGCTTCAAGAGAAAATCGCGGCCGTTGTAACGTTCCTCGGATAATTGAGTAGCATTCCTTCTGGGAGACGGCTCCTGAGTGATCTCTCCGACGTCCGCTGAATCGGATTCCAGTAAAATTTCCGTTAGCGGCTCTAAAACAGTGCTCTCGACGATTATGTCGTCGAGGCTGGGACGGATTCTCGCAGCCATCACCGGAATGAAAGGAGACTCCGGCATGAAAATACCGGCGCGACACAAGGGACAATTGGCGTGCGATTTCAACCAAATATCAATGCAATCGACGTGAAAAGCGTGAGAACAAACCGGCAGAGTCCGAACATAATCATTCTCTTCGAACTCCAACAAGCAGACGGCGCAATCGTGGACGCTGCTCTTCCTGAGTATAGATAGAGAGCGGAATGGTCTTGATCGCAGAGTCGTCAAGTCCGTAAGGAGAGAAGACGTGGATGGCATCAGACGGGTCAAAAGGATAAGGAGGAGACTCGATGTTACTTGCGGAAGAGGAAGGTACATAACGCCGTCGACGGCGGCGCCACCGGAGATAGCGGCGGCGGAGGTGGAGGAAGTGGCGCGAGATGAGCCTTGAATAAGTTATGACGACGAAAGCTGTTGCTATGATGACGACCATGGCTATTAAAGGTGGGCTGAACTCCACAGCCGATTTAGACGAAGAAGAAGAAGGAGGTGAGGACGAAGACGGTGGTGTTTTAGTTAGAATGATAGAAGAAGATGGGCCCCCCTGGGGAAGATGGTTGTAAAGGTGGTGACCTTGAGGCGACGGTGCAGGAGCTAAGTGGATGGTGCGCATGATGGTGGTGACCGGTGACAGAAATGAGAATGGGGAATTGAGGTGGTGAGTGGAATGGTTCTGTGGTTATCAGATTGGAGGGTGATAAAAAGGGGGGTTTTAGTGTTGGAAGTGCGCGTGGACTGTGGGGGGAGCTACTACTTTTGTATGGTTTTAGTGGGGGGTTGACCGGGGAAAAAATGAAGGGATTAGGGAGCCTGAAATCTCAAGACTGAAGACTGAAGGTGGGCTTTGTCTCAGTCTGACGAAAAAAAATAAAAAATTGGGTCTAAGTGAGAGAGACATAATGACACGTCAATTTTTGTGAATTTAATGCACAAGGTGGGAGTATTTTTTTAGCAACACAACTGTGAAGTTTGAGTTATAATTTTAATTTATTAAAATTATTAAAAAGTAAAAATTATTGTTATTATTTTTAATTATTTAATAATTTAAAATAGTTATTTTTTTATTTTAAAATAATTATAACTTTATTTGATATATTAAATTAAATTAATTTTATTAAATTGATAATTTAAAGTGATTAAATTATTTTTTTATATTAATATTTCAATTGTATAATTATTTTTTTATTAATATTATATTAAAGATAAAAATATTATTTAATATTTTAAATAACATATCATTAGACAAATTGTCTGAAATAATAATTATTTTAAAATCGAATGCAATCAATAAAAAAAATTTCATAGGTGGGTGGTGAAAAATATTTAGGTAGACCCGATCTTTGATCCCACCTGTAAATTTTGTGGTGACGATTAAATTTTAAAAATCTTACTTACATCAACTGATGTTATAAATTTTTTAATATTTAATTCATATCATAAGGTTTACAATTGAGGTAAAAAATTGAATGTACTTAAATATTTGTACGTGGGTGGTACTCTACTGTGCTGTTGTGTTGTTGGGAGGACTTTGACTTGTTGCCAACTGGTTGTGGATTAGTGTGGTAAGTATTATTATTATTATTATTATTTTATAAAAAAAAAAGGTTATTATAGTCTTATAACTGCTAAGAGAAAGTTCAATTTTGGGGGGTTTTCAGTGTTGTTTTCCACTCAATTTGTCTATAGTGTATTATTGGATATGGAATCAGGAGTTATTTTCTTGAATTTTGCTTAACATACAATTCTTGAATCAAACAGGGAATTGCGTTATATAATATGTAGGGAAAGATTTAAATAAATCTGATTTTTGGTCTTATTTATAAATTTTATGGTATAAATTAAATGTTATGAAATATATTACATAAGTTGATGTAAGAAAAATTTTATAAAATTTAATTTTGATTACAGATAAAATCAAAAATCAAATTTATGGTAATATTTTCCTAATATGTATGCCGTCTAGGATTAGGGATGAGGAGGAGAATTAAGAAGTAGTATTGGGAAGGAATTGTCACGTTGATTGCACGTGACAATTGTTCTAGTCTCCATTCCATTGTCACACGTGGCAGGATGGGATTGGATTTTATTTGGTCTAAGTGCAATCAGTGTCTTCTGCGACATTTCGGAATACCCTGTATGCAGTATCAACAACTTTGGATGTATTGCGATGTTTCCTTTGTTTTGACCATCCATCATCTAACAGACCTTTAATCCTTTATATTTGGAGTTCTCTTTAACCACTTTCCTAGATATCTCCTTGATTTGTCATTATATTTGAAATAAATGAATGAATTTTTTTTTAAATATCTAAAATTAAAAATTAATAATTTAATACAATTTTGTCACATAAAATAATTTTAACAAATGATATTAAATTTATAACACTATAAATCATTTTTATTAGATAAGAGGGGGCATACACCTATTTCTTTCCAATAGTCACCAATGGGTGATTATTAGATTTTTTTCTTTAGAAAATATTTAGATAGATTAGATTTACAGTTTCAATTGTAAATTTTTTTGTATGGATTAATTATTATAAAATAAATAACATCAATTGATGAAAACAAAATTTTAAAATATTTAATTTTAACCATAAAACGTACCGATAGAGTTCAATCTCTCCTTCCTTATCTCTCGATTTTGTTCTGATCTAAACATGTGAATACTAATTATGTAGGATAATGTGCTAATGGTGTTAACTCCAACGTAAGTAGCAGAAGAATAAAATCATCAAAAAGTTCTAAATTCGATACAGTTTTACCCTTCATTCCCTATTTGGTTAATGATCTGTACGTACATTACTATAAACTCTTGAAATATGCGTTGGTGTTCAAAGAGCCACTGAACTTTTTATTACAAAAAAAATAAAAATAAAAAAGTAAGATAATGTAACAGTGTAAGCTAATAATTTTTTTTTTTTTAAATCTCATGGCTTTGACTTACATTGTGAACATCTTGGATCTTTTTTCCGTTAGCATTCTCCCCACTTTATGAATTGGGCTTTCTTTTGCAAGCCTAATATTCTTGATGGGCTACATTCTTTACTTTGGGCCGAAGCCCGCTTCAACATCAGAAGGGAAAAATAGATGTAGGGCTTTTTAAATAGTTGTTGTGGCTTGTAAATTTGTTGCAATCGTAATTTCAGAGAGAGAAGCAATCGGAGTCGATCGGAAAGATGTTTCCGGGAATGTTTATAAAGAAACCAGACAAAGCAGAGGCTTTGAAGAAATTATGCTAAAGACCCACGTTGCCATGTTCGGAGTTTGGGTCGTCGCTATTCGGGTCACTCCTTACATTCTCCACTACTTCTCTAATGATAGAGATGAACTCAAGCTCGAACTCTAAATTTCTCTGTCGCTTTCTTCTCAGGTCTCAGCTATACTAATAAAGTTGTAATCTTTTTGGATTCCGGACCTAATTTGGCCTATATAATTTTATGGGTTTTTTTTTTTTGGTTTTATTTGATGGAAATTCTGTGATTAATTGCCTTTTTTATGGATTCGGGATATGGGTTTTTTTTTTTTTTTTTATTTTATAATTTGGTTTGATCTTTTTTCTTTTTCTTTTTCTTTTTTTGGTATTTTCTTGATAAATTGTTGATATATATATATATTTTTGAATCTTGTAATTTATATTGTTCAAGTATTGGAGGAGGTAAATTAAGCATATTGTGTATTGATATACTGTTAAGAACTTGAGATGTTGTTTACTTGTAAGATTAAATAGTCAAATGATCTATCTAGTCTCATAGCAATAACATTTGTGTAGTTTAGTATTTTCTTCAAATTTTTTGAGGTGGGACTGTGTAATTGTTTTGGTCAAGGCAGATAGATTTTGAAATTATGTGTGGCCGGAAATTGTAGAATTTGAGGTAGTCTACATTTTGAAGAAATTGGTGCTTAGTGATTAATATAGGCTAATGTTGGTTATTGATTTTTGACTTTTTCACTTTAGACATTGCTTTTCTTTAAAGATAAGATAACAAACAGTTCACACATTTGCTAAATCATAGATATTGAAATTGAACTCTAGTTTTAATTCTAAGAACTTTTGGAATACAAGTAGCTGTTAGTTTCTTCTCGGTACAACTGAGAAAATGGATATATTTTTGAAAAATTTGTGATTTGCTAGATACATATATTTTCCGTAATGTTATTGGTGTATAAAGTAAAAATCAACCAATCAGTTAAAACATAATTGGACAAAGAGATTACTTCCATGTCCTGCCCTTTTGTTACAATCACCATCGTGCATCCAGTTATGAGTTGAAATTTTCTTCCCTATAATGTATGTTAACTAGATGGTTGGAGTCCTGTCAAGCTGTATGTGCCCTCCTTTTAGTTGCATTATTGCATAATTTTGTTCCAAGGAGCCTATCTTTTTAACATTATGTAGTGTTCCCTCTCCCTCATTTATGAGCGCTTATTTACTTTGAGTAGAACTTTTATTAATAGTTTGCACTTTTATATGTATGACAGTTGGTGAACATTGTTGATTTGTCACGTGTCTGTAGCTAATTAGTTCCTTGGGTTAACATATGCAAATTTCGCTGTATCTTCTACAGTTTCAGTGTAATTTGAGCACCTTAAAGTATGGGTTTATGTTGATCCTTTGATGTAATAGTATTGATTATGGACTGTAATGTGCTCTTGCAGTTGATTTGGGAGGGGAGAATTGCTGGGAAGAGCAGCTCTTGGGTTTTATGAATCTCCATTTTCTCCTTGATGTTTCCCATCAGTTGTCTTTTATATGAATTTGAAGAATTCTGAGCTGAGCACATACACTTGTGTACTGGTTATATGATACAGAATTGGATGATGCTGTTTTGGTTCACTTTTGACTTTATATAGTAGTCAATATGCATCTATGTGCTCTTTTGATTTGTTCCTTTTGAACAATGAGGTCTAGTTGATTCCTATAGTTTCATCATCTGAAAGTCCTGACCAAAAGAGAGCAAGGGAGAGGTATGGAAGAAGGGAGGGACTGGGGAGAGCTGGGAAGGATGTTGGTTGATGGCTAGGCTTGCTGCGTATGGCCATCACTTGTGAATTATAGAACTTATCTACTCAAATGAAGTGGACATACCTATATCTGTTACAATTGGTTAGCCTATAACCTTAAATTACTCAGATTGTTTCTCTCAGTCATTCATGTCTTAGACAGACTTGAACATGTGGTGCTCCTACCATCGTGTCCCAGTCATGAAAGAGATGGACTGCCCTACTCCAATCGTTTGTCCTCTTTAAGTATTTTGCTATCTTAGAAAATGTATTACCCGATTCTTCAACTAGAGAGCAACCAGTTGGTTCCATCGGATGAATAAGAAAAGAGTAAGGGCGAAAAGACTGACATGATTACTTCCATTGTAGGTTATGTGTTTGAGCATAAAAAATGCACAAAAGTTGAGCAACATGGATCTATTACTGTTGGAATTGAAGTTCTTTTCCCTGTTCGATCTTGTTGCAAGTGTATTACGAACATTAGGGTATATGATACATGCAATATAGTTTTGTTTCAGTTTTAGGTAGTCATCCTTCCTGCTGTAATGGTGATGGATTCTGACAGCTGATGCCTATCTTTGAATCCAATTAAAGTAGATGCTGTTGGTTCTTGTTTTTATTACTTTTTACCTGGCAATTGGGAAAGTAAAAATAACTTTAAGCAGCGAAATAGATTTTTTTTTTAAAAAAAAAAAGAAACAGAAAAGAATTGCTCTTGCTATCAAACAAACGCAAAATGATTCTTGGAGATTGACTACTCTTATACTTGAGGAATTTCCTTGAGCTATGAACCTATTTACCTTCCGGTTTGCAATGTCGGCAGAGAGAGGGGGAGAGAGATGAAAAGCATTTTGCGGCTGGTCCACGGATCTGGATAGAGTTCGTTCATCATTCATATACATAATCATAAGTTGAAGAAGGAAATGAAAAAAAAAAAAAAAAAGACTGACAAAATAATTTGTTTTCTTTTGTACAAGGAAAAAAGGACCGACAAAGTAATTAAGCCTCTTTTGTACAAGGAGAAAGAGACGCGAGAGGGAAACCAAGTGTCAAATCCTACATAAACATTGCATTGGCTCTGCTGTTGGGAAAGCATTTTCACCCACCAAAAATGTTATTAGAGCACTTGGATCAATCTAAAATCCATCTAATGGCAACAACTAAGTCAGAAACTCACCCCCTAACTAATCTTGAATTAGACTGCTTACTCAGAAACTCACCCCCTAACTAATCTTGAATTAGACTGCTTTCCTTACATCAATAAAAGAAGGAGCTTGAATTAGACTGCTTTCCTTACATCAATAAGGAGTTCTCTAGAGGGAGAAGGATTGAGAATGGCAGAAGAACAGAAGAAATTAAACAAGTAGTTATATCCCCAGAACTCATTTACTTTTCTTCCCTTCTAAATTCATACAAGCTCTTTTCATCAAAAGGAGAATACAGCTAAAACTCAGAAATTGTAGAAAATCTTCAAGGTCCATAATGCATATGAATACCAAATGCTACTGCTGCAAATCACCACTAAATTCTATGTTGGAGTACGATGATGAATTCGTGCAGGAAAATACTCAAAATTGAATGCCCAAGTTACAAATACGAAGAGCCTGAACAACAACAATATCTATCCGTAATCATATTATATGGCCATACAAGATGTACCAGGGTCGATGGGGACGAGTGCCAGCATTATTTTGAGACTTGGGCAGGCAATCTTCTCCGTGGCTTCTCTTCTCTTCATGTCTTTGGGAGTCGACTTTTACAACTACACTAGGCCTTTTGGTAGTTCCTTTCTTACTATTTTTGTTTCATACAGCTATACTGTTCTGCTTTCTATATTTTAATTCTATCAATTGCCTCCCTTCTTTCTCTGTTCTAAGGAAAAGTCATTTCACAAAGAATACAATATGCATGCATCAAAATGTGAAAGTTACCCAAGAAACGGGGAGAATCAGAGGAAGAAAATGTTGAACAACAAAGCAATTAACAGTAAAGATCAAGAAACTAACCGAAAATAATCACCTTGAGTCATTTGCTTGGTTTTCTGCATTACTACCAACAACTTACATTTTCCCTGTTGATTAATGCATTGTGTTCCTCCTCCATATCATTGTTAAATGCAGTTTCCTGGTAATAGTCATGGGTCTGGTCATTCCATGGAGTTTCACTCTAGCTCTGCTCGATGGATACTCCATCCTGGTCCAGTGCCCAGTTCGGCAGCTGGGAATACTACTGGTCATTGTTATAGGAGATTGGGTATGATCTGCATCTTATATTCTCTGCAAAAACAGTAATATGATTGCGCTAGTTGAAACAACGTTAACACTAGTATGATGTCAACAGGTTTTATCAATCCTCACATTAGCAGCAGCTAGCTCAACAGCTGCCATCGTGAATCTCTTGTTTCAAGCTGACGACTCTTTCTGTCCTCCTAAGTACTGCAGTAGATATCTAATATCTGCCATGTTAGCCTTCTTATCTTGGTTCTTCTCTGTGGCATCATCGCTTTTTAATCTTTGGGTACTTCCCTCTTTATAACTTGTAATGCTGGTCCAGCCATCTCGTGGCCTCAATTATACAGTTTGGTTTGCAGTTTTTTTGCCCCGTACTTTTTTCCTTGGTCCCTTAGATCTTTAAGTGCAAAATTCTGACAAAGTTTGGTTGATGCACGGAAATATACTACCTTGTAATGTGTCCAATCTCAATTTAATTCATTTGTCTGTGTAATTACAGAAGCATTATTAGACAGTTGAAATGTCAATTTCATGCCAAGAATTAACAGTTAGATTTTTCATTACTCTAATTTGTATTCCATTTTCTCCTCTGAAGCTAATTGCCTCCTGTAATATCATCCCAATATCCGAAGGAAATTGAGTCAGCAGCTCAAAAGGCTGAACAAGAATCATGAACTGACCAGATACCTCAGGATCTTTTAGTAGGCAAAGTATCATATGCAGAATTCTGATCACTCTCCTAGCATGATGGATTACTAAATCTGAATAAGCTGCTTTTTTCCTACAAGCAATTTATGCATCCACTTTTGCATTATGCCGCCTGCACCAGAATATGAAGTCAAATTCAGAAACTCACAAATGAAAGTACCAGCCTATATCTGAACTAAAAAAGAAAAACAATCATCAGGTAAATGATCTTGCTATTAAGGGATAATCTAACAATTACTCCAGACCTAAAAGAAATTCAGTGTTCTCACATATTATAACCTAATAAAGAGGAAGCAGAAACATCTTCTAGCCATTTTGAGGAGGAACCAGAATTCTTAACATTCTTTTCCTTCCTAAACTTTGAGCCATTTCCTTTTTTTCTTGTTTGGCATACCCATCGATGAAAGCACCATAAATCTCTTCATCTTGTTCATATCCTCTACCAATCATTGCTGCCTTAAGCTTCAAAGCTTCTTCCATGCACCCCTCCTGGCACAAATCCTTGATTAGAAACTCGAAGCTCTTCTTTTGTGGAAAGACATCATGTTTATTTTTTTGCCAATCTGAATATCTCCAAGGCCTTAGAAACCATGCTACTACCAAAAAGTAGCTTTATCATACCATCAGCTGTTGTACCCTATAAGAGAAAACCCTTCCTACACGTATCATTATATACGAGTATCACTGAATCAACATCCGCAATCTTGCAATATCCATCTACCAGACGCTTGTAAGTCACAGAAGAACTCTCCAAACCACTCAATGACATTTCTCTAAACTTCTCCTCTGCTCTCCAAACCTCTACAATCCCACGAAGCCCACCAATTACAGTGTCATGCGCCACGATATCTAGTTGTTGAGATGTGTATGAAGACCCTCAACCCCCATTTCATCCCACACCCTCTCAGCATCCTCCATCCTCCTATCCTCACGATATGCTGCCATCATCGCACTATAACTACACACATTCGGTGCACAATTCATTCTCCCCATTTCCCTCCGTACCTCCTCCACCTTTTCCACCAAGTCATCTTTTAAAAACCAACCATAATAATATTAAACGCATTCGAGTTCAGACACACAATTTTTACCCCTTTACCATTTCCAGCCTGATTTTCTTCACCAAACCCAAAAATTTCTTGTACAAATCATAAACAACGAAACAACCCCGACTTTTCGAAGACTATCTCGATAATTACAAGTACTAATATTTGGAAATATTTTCTTGGACATTAATTTTCTAACAACTTCAATAGCCTGATCAAACTTTTAGACTCTATACAAGCCTTGACGGTAAACTGCAGTTATCTGGGGAATTTCATCGAACAGTTTCTGTTCAAAAGCTTCAAGCGCGAAAGATATAGTACTATAAATACGAGAAAGTTTATTTTGGGCGGGTTTTTAGGATCCTTTAGGATGGGTTTAGACTTCATAGTTTCGGTTACATTCCTTGCTATCTGTTGGGCCTGAAATATGGGCCTTGGAGTAATTTGAACTGGAGAGTTAGTCCATTTCCAAGAAGGTTATAGATAGAGAAAAGTTATCCACTTGAATGTGCAAGGGCCGAACTTGGTTAGCCCTGGCTTACTCAATCCAATATCCACATGCTATGGTAGCCCAAAAACACGAAACCTAAGTGAAACAAATGATAGGACTCACAAAGTAAAAGGCAAAATAAATACTCATATTTGGACGGTTATTATTTATCGTATTATAAATTTAGAATTATTTATAAAATTATAAATTTAGAATATTTATTAAAATCACTCTACATGGTAAAATTTTAATGAATATCAATTTTATTAAATTATCATTTCTCAATTTTAGATTTTTTGCTGGATTTCGTTCTCTCTTTTCTTAATTTATTGACACCAACATTAGTGACTTTTGTCATTTTGTCATTTTATATAAATGTAAGATTATTTTAAATGTTATTTCGAATAATACTAAAACAACTTTTGGTAAGTGACGTATGTTAAGTTAAAAATAGTTGAAAAATAATAATGGATAATATATCATCGAAACAAATAGGTATTTAAAAGTTGACTATCTGATTAAGGACCATGATGCTGAAGAATCACAATAATTTATATTCCTATCCTTCTTGGTCATGAAGAGAAAGCAAGGAAAATAATTTGATATGATTAAGAAATGATTTATAATCATTCATCTTTAACCTATAGAGAACATAAAGAATCCAACTGAGTGATGACTGATGAGAGAGAAATAATTTATATTCGATTATGCAAGTACATAGTTTTTCCAAATTTCAATTACTAATGGATGAATGCCAACATATTTATGTCACTCGCACTTATTCAGATATTCCAGATAGTATTTCTTTGCACCAAAAGAAACAAAAAGATAAAGAAGAAAAGATCAAAGAACCCCTTGACATCATCCAGAGAATGATTTTATTTGATGCCTATTTTTGCAACATCTACTCTTCTTGACCAAGGGGTGAGATTCTCTTCCCTCCCATGCTTGAGCCCCACTCCCAAAAAGTAATTGTTATAATAAGAATTAATTGTTTTAATATTTAATACTTAATATTGCTTGAGTAATATACAAGTAATTAATCTAGATCACACAAACTTGAATTGTTGGATATAATATGGAAGTAGAAAAATATTTAGATAGATTTGATTTTAAATTCTACTCAAAGACTTTGTGGTCAAAATTAAATGTTATGAAATTGTGCTTACATCAACTGATGTTATTTATTTTACATGGTTTAATTCATACTATAAAGTCTGTAAATGAGACCAGTTATAATCCAAAAAAAAAAACCCACAAGGTCTAGGCAATTGATCGATTAATTGTAAAAGAAATGTTGCTTAAATAAGTTGGCAATGCATTTATATTCCATGTAAGTTTTCTACACAACACCTTTGGATACATTTTACAAAGCTTGTAAGCAAACATCCCTTCTCAGCCAAGAATCAGTTATTTATTTCGGGAAATTTTTATATGGATTCGATTCATGGTAGGTGGGAAGGATTTCTTTATCTATATTCATCCACATCATTCTAACTCATTAAAAATAAATTTTTTTAAGGTGATGTAGATAAATATAGATTAAAAGATCCATCCTACCTACTATAAATCGAATCTATATAAGAATTTTTTATCTATTTCTATATATGCATAGCAGGGCCATTGGAAAGCACATAAACAGGACAAAGTAGCACTAGAAATTGATGCCCAATTCGAGAAGATGCCAATAGATATATCTTCTAATTAAATTAATTGGATGTCCAAAAGAAATACCTATTCCTTAAGCAAAATTACCTCAAGGAATCAGCTCCTCCATACCAGATTTCACTCCAAGAAACAAAATAATCAATTTAAAGCTCCAACTACACTTTTGGTACATTCTTGGTTTTCTCAAACGTCTGTTAGATTATAACAATAAGAAAAAAAAATTTCAATCATTCCATAACATATTTTTTAAATATCTTTTATGACATATAAAAAATTATTATAATAATTATGAATAATATTTTAAATAATAACGATTCAAACATATATATATATATATAAGTCAATTGGTATGCTAATTTCGTTTGATGATAGTTTCGCTTATATAGTAAAGCTTATACAGGCAGATCAAATCGGAGACCTCCAATTACATCAGGTCACCCAATACGACAACAATAGAAATCTTAGAATGATGTATTAATATCTACGTGGCTAACATTCACTAAATTTTCATGGGAACTAAATTCTTATTCTCTTTTGAATTCCTTAAATTTTTACGCAGCATCAAACAAGAATCTAAAATTTATGTTCCTATATATTTGATGATATAAGAGGAATACACCAAATGATCAGCTGACACTTAAACAATTTACATGATATGTAATAGATTTGTTTGAAAAATAATTATGTAAGTTGAGTTATAAAAACTCCTATTATACAAGCCTAAGTAGTGCATACTAATAAAAAGTCATTTCATATATATTCCTCTTTATCCGATCAAAAACTTCATTCATCAATATTCTACCTCATAAAACTCAAAGGTAGTTTTTGGCTAAACTTTGTTTCATCTTGACTGGTTTAAAATGGAAAAAGTAATAATAATAAATCGTAAGTAATTAATAATCAAATTTCCCTTTCAATTCACAAGATTTTCATTTTTTTTTTTGGGATTATTTATTTTATATCGATATTTAAATTTGCCTTTCGACAGATTGGGAAATCACGTAGTACGACAAACGTTACAAAGTGAAAAATCCTATTCTTATATGTGGGGCACGGGGCAATATGACTCATGTCTGTCCTCTTCCTTGCCTTGAAGATAAGATTCTTTTTATGTTGACTAATTTACCACTATAATCACCACCATCTCTCTACTCATAATTCTTCAATTGCTTTAGAGACTCTTCAAGCCACTCATAATCTTAATTTGCAAACCCAAATTTTAAGTTCTTGGCTTCTCTATTATTCCAAAATACATCTAATTAACTAGCCATATTATTAATCAAAAAAAATTATGCTTTCACAGATGAAACGTGATCGTGTATAAATGTAATATTGTTATTAATAATCTTCAATACCAAAGCCTAAAGGGTCAAGAATCATATTTATGTATATATATTAGACACCCGAGTTCTTTAAAGTTTTGAGTGCCATCTAAAAAACCATGAATTACTACGAAATTCCTCACTTCAGCCACCCACAACACAAGCCCAAATTCGAGTACACTGCAACTCCATTCAAATGCGACGGCTGCAAAGAAGTCGGTATATGCAGGCACTACAAATGCAGAATCTGCCACTACAATCTTCACATGCACCGCACAATTCCATCGCTCTCCATCACTCACCCTTTCTACAACAAATGCTCCTTCCAATTCCTGCCCGACGGGAGACGTCCCCCGGTACATGCAACGCTTGCGGGAAAGACGTGAGGGGGTTCGCCTACCACTGCAATTCTAGCGGGTTCTATCTCCATCCGTGATGCGCAAAGCTGCCGATGGTGCTAGACCATGGCGAGGTGAAGCTGCATTTGTATAGGAAAGTTGGCGCCCACCGATGTGGGAGAAAAGGGAGGAGCTCGAGTTATGGATCCATGTGCAAAAAGTATAATTTGCACTTGGCTTGTGTGAAGGAGATGCTGGCGGAGAGTTGGCATGAAATTTACTTTGGGGTTAGAAATGGAAATACGAGAATATTGGAAACGAAAATTTCTAGCCTTAAAGGTACATTGCAAAATTACCATCGTAACGAAAGTAAAGATAAAGTGCAGAAGTGTTGTGAGATGGCTGCTTTGGCTTGGCAATTTTGTTATATCGGTCGTTCTTGGGGATCCTAGTACTGTTATCTATGAAGTTGTAGATTCATTGATGCCCAAATAGCAGTTAAATTATGAGTTAAAATTTGCTACAAGATAACTTCTAGTTTTGTAATAATTTTCTGTCTCACCTTCTAAATACTTGATACGTGTATTTATAAATATTGCTATGTCATCGAACACATATCAAATATATAGGTTATAAATATTACTATGCCATCGAACACATATCAAATATATAGGATTTGATACAAGAGATTGACGCAGAAATTAAGACAGAAGATCCGTTAAAATTTCATCATTCACACAACAGACGTATTGTGTAATTATATATTAGGGATTGTTCGGTAAATTAATACTATGTCCAATTGTTTATATTGCCAGATTGTCGTCAGATGAATGTTTAAAATTCCATGAAGTAACTTGCTTAGTTGGTTATGTATTCCTAGTGATTTCATAATTTTCATTGTATGAAGTCTAAAAGGACAACATATTGGACACAGTTTACGATGTGTATTCAAGATTTGCGAGTGGATGTCAGCTGGCCTTGCTTTTGTTGATGATATGAGACTGCTCGAGCTCCTTTCAATGGGGCCACTACCGGGATTTTGAGCGTTGGTGTTTCAGGATTGAGATGGCTTCTGAGACGAGATTTTGATTACAAAACGGCGGTGAAAGTAAAGGAAGTGGAGAAGAAGCAACGGAGAGGGAGATTGTTTAACGAATGAAATATTGAAGAGCGGAAGGAGTTTGGCAGTGGCTAAAACAATGGCCATAGGAGAACACTGCTGTTCTCTGGGGAATTTCATCGAACAATTTCTGTACAAAAGATTAAAGCGCGAATGACATACTACTATAAATACAGAGATTATTTCAGGTGGGCTGTTAGGCTCCTTTAGGATGGGTTTAGATGCCAGTTTCCGCTCACACTCCTTTGCTATTAGTTGGGCGTGAAATGTGGACCTTGGAGTAACATAACTGGGTAGTTAGCCCATTTCCAAGATAGTTAAGGAGAAAGAAAGGGCTTTCCCTTGAATTTTGAAGGGTCTAACTTGGTTAAGCCTGGCTTGCTCAATCCAATTTCATTTCTTTTTTTTTTTCTTATAAATACACGATTATTTTAAATATTATTTAAGATAAATAGTAGAACAATCTTTGGTATGTGATGTATGTGAAGTTAAAAATAATTGAAAAATAATAATGAATAAGATATCATCGAAACAAATAATATTTAAAGTTGAGTAGCTGATTTAGAACCATGATGATGATGAAGAATCACAATAATTTATATTCCTATCCTTCTGGGTCATGAAAAGAAAGCAAGGAAAATAGGTATATATGATTAAGAAATGCAATTCAGCTTTAGCCTATCGGGTTATAGAGAATTTTAAAGTGTAAATATTCTACATTGATTAGTCAAAATATTCTAAACGAATTAGTAAGTTTATGGGCTACTCCACTTGTTATCAATTAATTTTGAAATGGAAACTCATATTCTTTATCAGAACTAGTCTTTAAGTGTTTTTTCATCCACACATGACTTGGACTCTTTTGCGCATTAGGTTTAGCTTCTTGAATTTCTGCCAAGACAATGCTTATCCTGGTTATGTAGTATTAGGCTTGACTTCATGCGTATCGGTCATGTCAATACTTGTATTCATTGATTTGGATTATGCTTTCAATTTCTTTGTTTCAACTCGAATCATGTGAGAAAGGGTGTTAAAGGCTATCTTACATCGATTAGCCAAAAGATTCTGAACTAATTAATAAGATTCTGAACCACTCCACTTGTTATCATTTTGAAATGGAAACTCATATTTTTTAATAGAGAACATAAAGAATTCAACTAAGAGGAGATTTTTAGGTGAATCGAATCCACACAATAGTGCATGACTTTCTTAGTTTTGAATTAATTACATCACTCAGTTAGGTAATGTGATTAATTGAGAACAAATAAGTTCATAACATAGTATCATAAATCGATCCATCTAACAATTTTTTTTCAATTGAGTGATGAGAGAGGAACTGGCTAGGGAACATAGAACCAGGTTCAGTTTGTGGCTTTTATTCGATTATACAAACGAGTACATAAATAGTTTCTCCAAATTCCAATTAGAGACCAAACCAATGGATGCCAGCATATTTATGATATCACTTGCACTTATTCAGATACTTCAGATGTTTCTTTGTCCCAAAAGAAACAAAAAGATAAAGAAGGAAAGATAGAAGAACCCCTTGACATTATCCAGAGAATGATTTTATTTGATGCCTTTTTTTCCAACATCTACTCTTCTTGACCAAGGGGTGGGATTCTCTTCCCCCTTTACTTGAGCCCCACTCCCAAAAAAAAAAAAAAAAATTAATTATTTGAATATTTAATATTACCTGAGTAATATACAAGTAATTAATGTAGATCACACAAAGTTGAGTTGTTGGACATACTACGGAAGTAGGATATTTAGAGACGTCCGATCTTAAATTTCGTTCCTAAATTTTGCGATCAAAATTAAATTTTATGTAATTTTATTTACATGAATTGATGTTATTTATTTTATATAATTTAATTTACATCATAAAATCTATAAATATGATAAAAAATCGGGTGTATCTAAATTTTTCCCATATCTAAAGTATAATAATAAAAAAAAATCACATGGTTTAGGCAATTGATCGATTAATTGTAAAAGAAAATGTTGCTTAAATAAGTTGGCAATGCATTTATATTCCGTGTAAGTTTAACACCTTTGGATACATTTTACAAAGCTTATAAACAAACATCCATTCTGTAGCCAAGAATCAGTTATCTATTTCTATATATGCACGTCAGGGCCAATTGGAAAGGACATAAACAGGACAAGTAGGACTAGAAATTGATTCCCATTTCGAGAAGATGCCAATAGTTGTTGTTTCTAATTAAGCTAATTGGATGTCCAGAAGTAAAACCTATTACTTAAGCAAAATTACCTCAAGGAATCTGTTCCTCCATATCTGCTTTCACTCCAAGATGCAAAATACTTAATTAAATGCTCCAACTACACTTTTGGTACATTCTTTGGTTATCTCAAATTATATAAAATTTTAGTGAATTTCAAATTCAATCATTTAAATATTAAAATATTATTTACTTGTAATAATAGCAAATTTTAAATATTCAAGTAAATCCTTTAATATGTTTGAATAACTTAGGATGTATTTGGATTTCAAATTCAAATTCACTCAAATTCTTCCATTCAAACACAACTTAAAAGAATTAAAATAATGGAATCTTAGAATGATGTATTAAGATCTAGTACTTGGCTAACATTCACTTTAATTTTCAAGGGAACTATATTCTTATTCTCTTTTGAATTTCAAATGAAGTGCAACATACGTTGTATAAGACATTTTTTTTTATGATTTATTGGTCATGATTCGAGTCATTAAGACGAGTGGAATGGGTGGTTTTTTTTTAAAAAAATTATTTTCATGTTCTAACTAATAAGACTCAAAGGTAGTTATTGGTATATATCCTTCTTAGACTGACAAATGAATGGGAAAAAAAAAAGTAATAATAATAAACAACCGTACGTAATTAATATTTTAATTTTCCTTTCAATGCACAAGATTTTTATTTTCTTTTTGGGATTATTTGTTTCATATCAGAATATTCAAATTTACCTTTCAACTGATTGGGAAATCATGCAAGTACAACATAAATTGTAAAGTGAAAATTCGTATTCTTATATGTGGGGCAGTATGCTTTATGTCTGTCCTCTTTCTTCCCTTGACGTTAAGATTCTTATTATGTAGACTAGTTTACCACTATGACCACCACCATCTCTCTACGCATAATTCCTCAATTGCTTCATCTTCAAGCCACTCATAACCTTAATTAGTAAACCCATATATTAAGTTCTTGGCTTCTCTATGAGTACAGAATACAACTAATTAACTAACCACATTATTAATCAAAAAAATTATTTATAAGACTACAAACTTAAAATTAACTTCAACCGAAACCAATTTATATAACAAAATCATATTAAATAACTCACTCTTTTTTTATATATTATGTCAAATTGTACTAATTTTCTTTTTCAAATGTAATGAACGCAAAAGAATCTAGTGACACGTGATCTTGTATAAATATAACATTGTTATAAGTATTTGCTATCTAACGTGACACGTAATCTTGTATAAATATAGCAAATCTAACGAATCTAGTGAGACGTGAATCTTGTATAAATATAGTATTGTTATAAGTAATCTAAAATATCAAAGCCTAGAGGGCCAAGAATCATCTTTTTATATATTAGACACCCGAGTTCTTTCAAGTTTCGAGTGCCTCTGAAAAAACCATGAAATACAACGAAATTCCCCACTTCAGCCACCCACAACACAAGCTCAAATTCGAGTACACAGAAACTCCATTCAAGTGCGACGGCTGCAAAGAAGTCGGCATAGGTTCGCACTACAAATGCAGCATCTGCGACTATGATCTTCACACTCACTGCGCTATTCCATCGCCCTCCATCACCCACCCTTTCTACACCAAATGCTCCTTCGAATTCCTGCCGCGCCCGCCGGGGAACGTCCCCCGATACTGCAACGCTTGCGAGAAAGACGTGACGGGTTTCGTTTACCACTGCAATTCTTGTGGGTTCGATCTCCATCGGTGGATGCTGCGCGAAGCTGCCGATGGTGCTCGACGACGGCGAAGTGGAGCTATATTTGTATAGGAAAGTTGGAGCATCGTGCCACCGATGTGGGAGAAAAGGGAGGAGCTGGAGTTATAGATCCAAGTGCAAGAAGTATAATTTGCACGTAGCTTGTGTGAAGGAGATGCTGGTGGAGAGTTGGCAAGAAATTTACTTTGGGGCTAGAAATGGAAATACGAGGAAATTGGAGACCAGAATTCCTAGCCTGAGAGGTACATTGCAGAATTACCATCAGAAGAAAAGTAAAGGTAAAGTGCAGAAGTGTAGTGAGATGGCTGCTTTGGCTTTGCAATTTGTTATATCTGCAGTTCTTGGGGATCCTACTACTCTTATTGCTGGAGTTGTAGGTTCATTGCTGTCCAAATAGGAGTGTTATATTATGAGTTAAAATTCCCTACAGATCTTCTATTTTCATAATAATTTTCTATCTTACTTTTTGAACACGTGTACTTTAATTTATAAAAATATTGTTATGTTATCGAACACATATCAAATATATAAGCTTTGATGTATGAAATTGATGCAAAAAGTAAAATAGGAGATCATGTACGTTAAAATTCCATCATTCACACAGCAGAATTATTGTCTAATTATGTATTACGGATTGTTCGATAAATTGATATTATGTGCTATTGTTTATATTACCAGATTGTCATCAGATAAATGTTTAAAATTGCATGAAGTAACTTGCTTAGTTGGTTATGTATTCTTGGTGATTTCATTGTGTGAAGTCTAAAAGAACAGCATATTGAACTCCAGTTTTCGACCACAAATTCAAGATTTGTTGGTCGATGTCAGATGGCCTTGCTCTTGTTGATGATATGACACTGCTCGAGCAGTCGAGCTCCTTTGAATGGAATAAGCAAATAGTAGTAGCATCAAAATAAAAACACATCATCTTTATGATATTGGGTTTCCTTTTAAGGGAAATATTTAGGTCCGATTTATGATCTACTTGTAAAGTTTTAATGTGGTATATATTAAATTATATGTAATAAATGCATTAGTTGATTAAGATAATTTTATAAGATTCTATTATGTTAACTAATTTTATACGTGAGATTCAAAATTGAGTCTATTTAAATATTTTTCTTATTTTAATACTAACTTTTAGACCTTATTATGACAAATATTTGACTACCCTCCTCCCTTCCAAATAAAAGAAAAAAAAATGAAAGTTTATATATTTAACTGATTCTTTGTCTTAGAAAATTTAAGAAATGAGATTTTTGTCAGCATAAAAATTAAGCAGTAATTTTTGAAAACTTGGGGAGTTATTCTATCCTGCCTTGCATTTGCAACAGCCAAACCTATATTAGTCCAAAAAGTTGAAGTTTACACTTTCAAAATAGTGGAAATTTATGTTTTAAAATGGCGTCATCGATTGTACTTTTTTTCAATTGTACTCACTGCAAATCAACTCCGTACACAGTCACATACTTAAAAAAAAAAAGATAATTTTATAAATCTTTCGGGTGTTAAATTTATATTAATATCACTTAATACTTTTAAATTTTTAAAAATCTCACAAACGTCCTTTAAAATTATTGACAAATCAACTCCATACACAATCACATACTTAAAAGGAATTCTTAAATTTGTACTAATATCATTTAGTACTTTTAAATTTTTAAAAAACTCACAAACCTCCCCTAACTCTCTCTATATAAGCATTTCATACGTCAATACCCACTACCCTTATCACATCTTTGCATTAGAGAATTGCTATTTGGACATTTAAAAAAAAAAAAAAAAAATTAGTACATAGACCAAGATCTATACATTTACGAGACAAAAAATATGTAAGTCTCACATAAAATTTACAATAAATCTAACGGTAAAATTTACAAACTTTTGTGTCCTTCGACTCCATCAAGATTTTTACCATCTTAGGATGATTCGGAAAAAAAAATATAGCATTGACATCATGGATCATACCATATTCAAATACGTCATAGGAGGAAAAATAAAAAAGGTGTGTCAAAGTGAAGAAGGAGCGTTCCATTTCGCCCGCACCCTATGACCGTAAAAGGACGTGAATGAAGTGGTCTGCAATTTGAAAGAAAAAAAGAAGTGGTCTGCAATTTGAAAGAAAAAAAAAAGAAGTGGTCTGCAATTTGAAAGAAAAAAAGAAGTGGTCTGCAATTGAAGTCACAACAAAAGTACCCCACTGAAGTCTGAACCCCCAACATTTACGGCTGTTCTTTTCAATTAAAACTTTTCTTTTTCAGATAATTTAAATATAAAAAAAATAAAACACAATACGAAGACAATTCAACGCTGTCCCCAGCAGAGCACACCACTGTTTCGACTGATAATTATACTCCATCACAACGGATTATAATTTAAATAATCTTATAATTTATTAATTATGAGTTTAAATTATTTAGGAATTATTATTATTATTTATTATTAAAGAATTTATAATTTTTTTTAAAAAAATTATTCTTTAATAACCATAAATATTATAATTCAAATTATACTGTATAAATTTTTAAAACTAAGAAAATAATTTTCTAAAATGGATCGTAATATTCCTCGTTATTATTATTATTATTATCATCGTTATTATTATACTCCACAGCATATAAATAACAAGATTAATAACATTTTACCCCCTAAATTATATATGTAATTACATTTTGTTCCCTTAAACTTAAAAATATACACTTTGCCCCCTATTAATACTATTTATTTATTACCAATATTAAAATTATTAAGATAATCTAGTTAAATGACTAAAATATTAATTGGTATTATATTTTGATTTTTATATATTTAAATTTTGGTAGTGATGTAGTAATTATTTAAAAATATGCAAAACCAAAGTATATAATATTTCAATAGAATCTATACTAATATATTTCTTGGTCAAATTTTTAAATTTTTTAGATTTCATTTTATATTATTTCGAATTTGAACATTTAACAGTAGTAATAAAATAATTTCTAAATGGGCTTGTTTTCCATGAAAATTTATTTCTGTAAAGGTATTGCATAAAAATATAATTTCTATAAAACTTTGTGATTTTTTCAATATCTCTTAGTATTTTGTACTTTTAATATTTCACTTAATCTATGTAAATTGCGACGCCGTATATAATATAATTCAACAGTTTCTCACATTTTTATTTCTTAAAGTCCAAGATTATATGTTAATATATTTTATTTTTTTCTAATTCTTTTATAACTATCAAAAATTAATTAAATACATGAAAAATCAAAATATGATACTAAGCGTATTTTAGTCATCTAACTAAATTTTCTTAATACTTTAAAAATTTTAAAGAATGAATAATGTGGATAGAGAGCAAAATATATATTTTTATAGTTTAGAGGATAACATGTAATTACCCATATAATTTAGGAGGCAAAGTGTTTAACCCTAAATATCATCGTCTATTGTTAGGCATTAGACTGACGTCGGATTGCACATCTGCAACAATGTCAAGCGGCAGTTCACTTATCCTAGTACTGGCCACACTTGGACCGTTAGACGGAAAAACTTTATTACTGGAAACGGAAAAATTTTATTACGGGAAAGTTTTATTAAGTGTTATATCAAGTAATATTTTTAAATAAATAAAATTTTAATATTTTTAAGTAATGGATCACGAAATTATTTTATTTGTAAGTCCATAAGTTTAAATAGTAAAATTTCATTAGTTTGGAATACCATCTAACATGATACTTGGTAAAACTTTTCTATAACGTCTCATAATTAAACAATGTTATCTTGATTTTAATTTTCTTCAATATTCATATCATAGTCTACTATTCTGGGATGTATATTTAATTTCAATCACAGAAAACGGCTGAAATTCTCATTTAAATTTGAAAGTGCGTGGATTTGTTAGAGACTGATCTCAATGAAAATTGTAAATAAAAATAATTACAAAACTACAAATTTAAGATACACGTGATAAAATTACATGAAATCATCAACTCATAAATTTATATACTCAATTAGATTTCAAATTTTTTTTCATAATAGTATATTTAATGATTTTATTACTTTATACATATATATATATATATATACTAGATTGTAAAATAGCCTTGGGTTCATTAATTAATTTCACTCTAGTATTATATGTTTGTAGAACACAATGATGGAACTTGCAATCCGTCTAAATTAACCAATCGGATATATCTTTAATCCTAATTAATTAATTAAACATGGAGTGTAAGCAAATGTATATTTCCTGAAACGAATGAACTTAATTTTGTCTATAAAACCACAGCTAATTCACACTCTACATATAGTTCCTGCTAATACTAAGGTGTAAACTATTAGCCAAAATTAATAAAATAAACCAATTAAAACAGAAAATAGTCCGCAGAATATTATTATTTGTCAACTTTCTTGAGCTTTCAGTCAATTATAAAAAGGGATATTTTTATCAGTTCAAAGTAGTATATTAATAGTTGTTGACCGTAAAAACACCAATTTATATAGTCTTCGTGAAAAGGATCGATTAGTCCAAATAACGTGTTATAACGTCAAAGACTACGTGAGGCAGAGGAAATTCACAGCAGATAACATCTTCAATTCCCCTCCCAATTTTCTTTAAATAATTATCAAACATACTAGAAGAAAAAATAAATAACACTATCCATAAAAAATCAAAAAAAACCTGTGCATATTTCAGTATATATTTCTTCCTTCTATTTGCTAGCTCTACAATCTTGAACAAATCACCCATAGTTTCACGACAATAGAAAATTTTCAAAAACTCACGTCGATATAAATTTGAGTATTCAGATATCAAATTTGGTTTATTTTACGTTGTTTCGTATCTAAATCTGCTTAGTTTCTTCATTATTTGTAACGGTTCCTTACGTGGTGGTACGTGAGGCATGGGCAATTGTACTTCACATGGCACGGGGTACTCCATGAGGACTGCAAAATTAATCCTCCTAGACGGAAAACTTGAAGAATTCTCCTATCCTGAAAAGGTCTCGAATTTGATGAAGAGAAACGCTGATTGCATTATATGCAACAACGCTGAGGAAATGGAGTTTGATGGGTTAATTAGAGGCGTGGATTCAGATGAGGAATTGCAGCCGGGTCAACTTTATTTTGAGCTGCCGTTGGATTATTTGATGAAGAAGCGGCGGTTTCAGGCCGAGGATATGGCTTCCTTGGCTGTCAAGGCAAGTGTTGCACTTAGTACGAGAAATGAACAACAAATGATGAAATATTATGGTTGTTATTATAGATGTGAAAAGGGTCGTTCAGGATCCGGTACTAAGTGTACTTTCATGAAGAAAAAGTGAAAGTGAAACCGACAAGTCCTGCCGCCGGGAATGGTCAGGCAGATTATTGTGATTTGAGGTTCATAAAAGGGAGAATTCCGGCAAGGTCGGCAGCCGGAGTTGGCAATTCTAAAGTCAGCAAGTTTACTGCTACATTGAGTGTGATTCTTGAAGTGGAAGAGTAATTAAGGACTCTTTTTGAAGCTCGTTTTTTCCAAAGGATTTTTGTGTAGTTTTGAATCTTTTGTCTTACACTGTATCAACTTCAGATTTCATATCTTGAATATTTAATGAGATACAATATTGATATAAACAGTGAGACCGAAGATTTTGTTGCATTTTGTGCGGTTCTACTTTTTTTTAATTAATCGGTCAGGCTTCACATTCTGTACATTTGTTTTTCTGGCCATGAAAGTTAATTAATCATTTTAATTGAATATGGAATTTTGTATATATCAACGATGGTTTTTTTTTTTTTTTTTTTTTTTGTGGACATATTTTTGCAAGTTAAAGTACAAACGCTTTGGATGAATTAACTTCTTTCCTTGCACTTTCTTTTTACCGTTCCTATTACCTTTTTTTTTTTTTTTTTTTTTTTTAAAGAAATAATAAATTAATGCTAATTACCACTTTTTTCTCCAATCAAGTGTCTAGCTATTGTATAAGGAGTAATTCAATCAAGAGCAAAACAATATACTACCTCCCCCGGGGGAAACCAACACCCCCCTCTCAAAAGTGATCATTCACTCAACATAATAAACTACTAGTCTCTAGAGAACTATTCTAAATTGAAAAAATCGAAAAGTTTAAAGGGATGAATTTTCGCAATTAACTAGCATGGTATCAAACGGCAATCAAGTTAATCTTCAAGATTAAAATTAGCTCTTTTAAGTTTTTTCAATGCAAACCACTATCTGCAATTTTTTTTTTTTCTCTTTTCTCGTGAGATTTGATTATTGAGAATTTTGTCTTCCTTAAATAAGTAGGTTTTTCAATCTCCTCTTGAATAATTACAAGTTTTTTTTTTCATCTTTTATGGTTGGTGCAAATGAAAGACTTAGTCAAGACAGATCTGACTAATCAGATTTTTTTATACTTTACATCAGAAATTTAGTAGTATTTCGAGACTGGTTAGATCTAGTACAAGACTTGTCTAACCTTTTGAAATTATATAGATTTTTTAAATTTATGTAGATTTAAAATTCTATATTTGTTAGGATATCTTTTTACATTTATTTATAATACATCAGATTGCATTTTGATCAGTTGTAATAACTATTTCTTCAGATTAATGAAATTTAATTATTAAAAAAAAAATTAACTCTTTTAAGAAAGTGTAATGTTAAGGAAATTTGAAATTATCTCCTTTAAATTTTTAATTGTACATATTCAACCATAAATCGAATTGAAGTTTAGTTGTGGAATACCTTGTGGAATTTAATACAATCAGCACGAAACACATAACCACACATTGTGGGATAACGAAGACCAACTCTTGTGCATACTACCATTGTCGAGACGTTGACAGTATAAGATTTTTTATCATTGTATTACATTATTTATTAAATTATTAATATTAAATGGTACAATTTTAATAAAATAATTTTAATAATTTATTAAATATTATGATAAAAAATAACGCACAGTATAAAATAGAAAATCCTTAACATTAACGTTGGACTTACAGCTTCCAATGCACAAAAGCGCTACTTAGTGGCCAAGAGCCCACTGTTAAAGAGTAATTCTTATCACATGTTACAGCACTCTATAAAGTAGTAAAAAATGATGCCCATTCCGTATTGTTTGTCAGCCCACTGGCAATTAAAGGAAATGCCTGTTATTGTTTTACTCTTACAACTGATTTCTGGGTCTCCTCTACTCGGGCCCATGCATTGGTTACTTTTTTTTTGGGTCTCCTCTGCTCGGGCCCATGCAGTGGTTACTTTTTTTTTCTTGGGGAGGTGGGGTGGGGGTAGGGTGGATTATATGTGCAATGGTTACTGTTCAACCATTACAAAATTAGGAAAGATTTAGGTAGATTTGGTCTTTAGCCCCACTTGTATAACTTGTGGTGTGGATTAAATATTATGGAATCTATGACATAAGTTGATGTAAACCAAATTCTATAAGATTTAATTTTGACCGCAGGGTTTACAGGTAGGGTCAAACACCGAGTTTATGTAAAATTTTTCCTACAAAATTTATCTTACTTGTTTTTTTTTTTTTTTTTATTCACGCAAAGAAGTTTGAATTTACTGGATTTACCCTTTGTAGACCTCAACTTTAGAACAGAAAATGAACAAATATTAAAAGTTTTAAGATATGCTAGCCAAATAAAAATATTTGGGAGGTGCTTGATTCGTATTCGATAATCAAAATCGAAATGGGAATCATACTCTACTATTTGTATAAATTTATATTATTTATTTGGTTTGATAAAAAATGAGTTTTATTATATTGATAAATTAATTAATTTAAAATTCAATTCACAAGAGAAAAATAAAAATAAATTTTTTTTAATATTTTCATAAAATAATTATCATATTAATTAATTAAATAATATTTACGAATATCATTAATTTTGATTTTCGTTTCTTTTTCTTCTGCCTATGAATCAAACGTTAGTCTTCATGCAAAGTCGATACGAACTTCAGTAGACTCTCTAGTCCTCTAGCAGCCACGGCTTCTGGAACTCGGACATTCCCATCATACTCGGTGCCTCTCTAGTCCTCCACGACTTCTGGAACTCCAACATTGTTTCACATTATTTTTAGAGCTTTACCTTTTACTATTAGTTCGTAGATTTTTCTTTCTTTTTTGTCACTCCCATATCCGGAATTTTCCCATCAAACTACCAATTTAGTGCACATCATTTTCTTGACTCCTAGTCTTAGCACGCCCTGTTCCATAAATAGAACACCATAAATGACACTGGCATGATATGCTATTTTGTTCACTTATATATTTTTATACTAAGAGTTATGGTCACTAAACAACCGTTTTTTCTTATATAAACTAAGGTATATGTGTGATGTTGCATGAAATGCAACAAATAGATAATATATATATTTCGTAGACTCGTAATATTTATATGGCTTAAATACTTTACTTAGTTATTCAGTGATGATTATGATGTGGAACCCTCACTTGTATTATGTCGCTTGTGTACTATCGTTATGTATTTATAAGTTAAGGTCAAGAACATCTAACCTCTACAAGGTCAGACCAAGGAAGCCTACCAACTGGGTGTGTATATATATACTTATACATCACCACAAGATTATATTACACAATTACTCTTACAAGAGTTACAGAACACGTGTCGTCATTTTTATAGTACAAAATCCTTAGATAAATACTTCATGTATCATCAGTGTGCATTAAAATAAAAAGTATATGGATTTCATGTGAGTTACAGTGTTAATTCTACATAAATCCTATATTTGTAGTGTTTAAGTGTACATATATCTTAGCTCACGGAAGAACGCACCCTTAACTACAGGCAACGTAAGACCAGCCTGACGATTCACACTGTCATTTCCCATTCCTTTTGAAGCTCCCACAAAATCAAAATGGTTAGAAAATGTTACTAAAACGGATCAATTTAATAATAAAATAATATAGTAGAAAGCAATCTTAATGCAAGTTCTCTGAATTTATTTAATTAGTCTGGCCAGATTAGATTAGTCAACCACGTTAATCATGATTCATGGCTTAGGAAAGAATATTGGAAAGAAGACACGAGAAATTTTAGTATGGGTTACTTGAAGGATCACTACGCTAAGGATTTTCTGTCCCGTATTCTGTTTCACATTTTGTCATATTATCAATCAAAATTCTGTGGATTACTGTTATATTTTAGTAAGGTAATCCTAATAGTTCATTTAACTGTGGTCGAAAATGAGACAGGATGTAAGATAAAAGATCCTGTAACGTATAAGCAGCGATAATTCAAAAAAATAAAAAGGCAAAACGGTGTAATTAATTTCAATATTAAAGCTAAACAGCATAGTTTAGTTAAAAAAAAAAAAAAATCTTTTTTTCTTAAGCCAGTAGCTATAGAGTTTTTAGCAAAGTGAAATGGTTGGGGTTCAAATTAATCATCTTAATCTCCCGTTCAGATTAGGATGTTTCAACGAAGTGCGATATGAAAGCGACTAGGAGGGAGGGAAACTCGTAAATTAAGTAGAGTAATTGCTTTTGGCCCAAAAAGCAAAAGGAATTATGGATGGATGAAATTTGAAAAGATGGCTGGTCCAAACTGTTTACGAAGAAAGTCAAGGTCTATTTTCCAGTAATATTTACCCAAAAAAGAAATTTTTTTTCTTCTTCTTCCCCTGTTTGTGTTGTACCACCTATAATTTTAATTATCAAAAGAAACGTTTTCTCCTTTCAATAAAATGGCAAATTTGTTTTTTTTTTTTTTTTGAAAAATTGAAATTGATATGAATAATTTGGAGAAAAAAGATGTACAAAAGAAAAGTGCTGCCAAGATTACTTATAAGGAAGAAGGTTATTAATTTCCTTTACCATATTTTTATGAAAATGATTAACGTCAAAGGTAAATGTGGAATATCAACCAAGTCTTAAAAATTGAAGCAATTAAGGAGGCTTCCAAGCAGGCGTGGATGTAGTGTCTGTCGCCCCTCTAAAAAATTTGAAAATTATGTTTTGTTCTTGGAGATTTTACAAATTTTTATTACAATGTTATAAAAATTAAATTTTACCCATCTTAAAATTTTCAAAAACAATAAAAATAATCTTTATATATATGTTTATATAGTCTTGTCCTTAAAATATTCAAAATTATCCTTTGAGATTTTTTAAATTTTTAATTGCAACCATATAAAAATAATATTTTACTCTCTTAGTATTTTTACAAAAATTAAAAAGTAATCCGTCTAAATATATATATATATATATATATATATATATATATATATATATATATAATCTTGCCCTTCCAAATTTTAACTACTGTATTTGTCCCTACTGCCAAGTATAAGAGGTTGAGTTTTATTTTTACCAAATAGTATATATCATTTCTATCCATTCATTTCAGTTAAGTCGCTAAGATATTGATAATAAAAATGCCCTCTAAAAGTAATGCAAAATCAAATCCATACTGCCACTAGGAATAAATATATGAAAAAGAATATAATGATGGACATAAAGGACATATATTAAGTAGTTGAAATGTCGAGATTTCTTCATATATATATATATATACACGCTACACAAGACCAAATTCTGGTGGATTCTGTTCACAATTAAAAGCTCACTGTCTCACTTTTTACTACTAAATATGTTAACCAAAAATGAGATATTTGGGTATTCCCCAATCATGGTCTAAAAGCAGTCATCCGCCAATTGACTGCCCAAATACAGTGAATATTAAACAAAGTCTACATAAAGAGACTCAAGAAAGAATTACTAATTAAAATTGTATCCTAGCCTCGTCTGGTTACGGCACTATACATTCAAAATTTACTTAATCCAACTACTCAATCATATACACTCAAGAGTAGCAAGAGAAAACAACAGTTCATATTGTACTCCTATTTTAGTGTTTGTATAAAAATAAGTTTGCCCAAAAAAAAAAAGGAAATAGTTTTAAATTAGAGGAATTTTATAGTCCTTTTTCAGAGAATTATTCTTTTAGAACTTTAAGTGTTTGTACAGTATAAATTTTTTAAACACATGGTATTGTACTGTACAAACATTGAGAGTATAAGGGAATAATTCTCTAAAAGGAACCATAGAATTTCCTTTTAAATTAAATGGAGAATTTTATACCATATCATTATATTTTAAAACTTGTACTGTACTAATATTTAAAACATATAATATTGTACTATATAAATATTAAAAATACAACTGTATCATACTCTAATGAAACCTCATATATTTTCCTAAATTAAAAGTAGCTTTTAAACCTCAATAATATACTAACATTTAAAAAAAAAAAATCTTGAATACGCGGTTTTCTTGGAGTATAATATTAACTGTAAAGGTCAAACTTCAGTCTACCACAACTGAAACTTTCCTTCTTGAGTTTTCCTATAAATCACCACCAGAATCTGAATTCTCATTACCCCCTCCATTTCTTGTTCTTTCCTTCACACACACATATTCCATTCTGAATTGAACTCAAAAAAACTTCAAGAATCATTTGACATAATGGGTCAGTGTGTTTCTTCTCATATGATCACCAGACAAGGTGGAATACTGGTGAATTTGTTGCCATCAGCAGCTCAGATAATTCATTGGAATGGGAGGCTGCAAGAATTCTGGCACCCCATAAAAGCAGGCGAAATCCTAGCCCAGAACCCAAATTGCTTTCTTTGCTGCTCAGAAACTATGAATGTTAACTCTTTTCCACGCCAAATGGCCAAAGACGAGCGGATTGCAGCTGGCCCAACTTTACTTCCTCATGCCAATTTCAAAGCTCCGCGAACCATCAACTCTGCAAGATCTCTGCAAATTAGCCGTCAAGGCTAGCAAAGCGCTCAATGATTCAGATATTGGACGGGTTACAAAATTACAAACATCAGTTGTTTGTAACCAAATCGCAACCAAAATTTTGTAGTGAGTAGTGACAGGTGATTAGTCCAAGAAAAGGAACCCAAATTGATCGTATTTGGTTTCTTGAACTAGTCACCTCAAATTGCCAAGCAATTTTCTAATTTAGTCAAGTACCTGGTAGTTTCACATGCAATTGATCACCGTGTGACGAAAATGTAAGTCAAGAATCTTTTGATTCTTTGAACCAATTACTGAATATGTGGGTATATTAATATGTACAAATTAATACGCAGTTTGCGCACGAATTGGTAGCCAAATGACTATGTCTGAACATAAAGCCTATATGTTTTGCATTTCTATATGTTTACTAGGAAATTTATTTGTAAGGGAAAAGTAAATTCCTAGTTGGGTAACTTGATTGTGAAGGGGTGACCACTTTTATCAAAGATTTCTGGATATGATATTTTAATTGAGATAATTATAGAAATCTCTCTCAAGATTCTGACAATTGTAGGTAGCACTCCTCTAATTTTAAAAATTACACCTAATTCCTTTAATTTTACTAGTTTAGTAACACAAATGTCCCCTGATTTTACAGCTTGAATTACACTTACCTCCCCTGATTTTACTGCTTGAATTATACTTATCTCCCCTCGTTTTATGTAACCAAGGGAGGTAGGTGTAATTTTTCAAAATTTTCAAATTAGAGGGGTGGTAATGCAATTATCATAGACCTTAGGGGAGGTATATGTAAATATCTCATTTTAATATTAATTGCAGAACTGGTTCAATTAAAAAGCCAGAAAAAAAAAAAAATTCCTCCAACAAACTAACCATGACCTCTAGTGTTAAATAATGTAATTGGATCGCATTTAAATCCACTTTTTTTTATAAATTTTTTTGGCCTTTTCAGGTTGGGTTAGCTTCGATACCAACGTTGAATACTATTTGCAATTATGTTTATGTCCCTTTCAAGTTTCAATTTTGCAGTATCCTTAAACTTATGTTAAGATTGTTTATTGTTTATGTGTATTTTATTGAATGATGATTAAAAAAAAACGTAATCTTGGACTTACAACTCATACTAACATTGTGCAGTGTAGTCAAGTAGGTTCCACGAAAGAACTTGGAATTAATTGCATAATATATTTCTATTTATTATCATGACAGAGACAAATTGACAGAAACATGCCACTCTATAAGTGCAACATTTTGCATTGAAACAAGAAAATACAGATCTGAAGAAACGGGTTTTTTTTTTTTTTTTTTTTTTTTGGGGGGCGGGTGGGGGTGTTTGATTATTTTGATGTTTAAGGCTTCATTTCGGTCTTGATGGCAGCAACCAATTGATCATAGGCCTCTCCCCATGCACTTTTCAATTCTGTGGACCAAATTTCTGGAACAGCTGGAGTCCTTTATTGTCTCCAACAATGCATACTTAGTTACCTAAAATAGCCAACTCTCATTTTTAGACTAATGATTTCAAGATAATTAAGTTGCACAGAAACCATTTCCATCATTTGTTATATTCATTGAAGAAATTTTTGTTCATTTTTAGTGTAAAACATCTTTATTCAATCATAAAATTAGTAGTAGTGATATACTAATGATCATTGTATACCTCAAAATGTTCATCCACAACACCGTATTTGAAATGAGTGGCACCCATTTTTTTGAGACTTGATTCTCTTACCACAACTTTCCCAGCTTTCCTGAGCTGAACAGCAGCTTCACATGTCTGCAACACAACACATCATAAAAAGTGAACTTTGCCCAAGTAATTGTCAAAATTAAATAGTCAATTAGTGTTAAAACTATTACCTTGTACTTTGCTTACTAGCAAGATTAAATGCTTCAAAAAAAATTATATCGTATAAACATTCAAATATAACGAAATAGTCTTTTCCATAGTACGCACAGATTTCTCACTGAAGTAATTATTGTGAAAATTTTCTTGTTAGCTAAATAAGTGGAAAATCAGACAATATCCCATTTTAGGAAACAAACGTAGGAACAATTAATAATCACTGACCATTACAAAGACAGTCTTGGCATGGACCTTGAGTTTGGGGTTCTGCTCCAATGGAACGTTTGATTCTTTCAGAAATGAAAACAATTTCTTGGCTGATGGTGCAATCTCAAATATCCTATTCATCAAATAAAAAAGAAACACAAATTCTTTAATCAAAGGCCTGTCAAAAATAGGATAAATGCAAGAAAAAACAGAGAATATTAGTAGAGTATTAATTTGTTTTACTTGAGAAAGAATTTGAGACCCCATTCTCCTGAATTATTCTTCATGGAATTCCATGACTTCACCACCAGGGCTTCTTGCTCTTCAGTAAAAATTCTTCCTTCCGAATTCCCACTCATTTTGTTTCTAGTTTAGAAAACTGTTTGGAGAATATATATATAGATTTGCCTAGTTTTTGGAGATGTGTTGTGAAATTGAAGAGTTCCATGTATATATATATAGTGATAATTTGAATGAGGAGATGATGAACAAGATTATTATGGGGTGAATTTTTTAACCTTTGATGGGGACGAAAAGCCATTTTTTAGAGATACTTTAATACTTAACTTGGAGAACAGCGTTCAATTAATCTGGAAAACTAGGGGCGGGCTGTCTTCGTTAAACGAACATTGTATTAGGTGGTATACTAGGCGGCTGGCTGATGTGGTGGGGCGTGACGCAAATGGACCTAAGACGAATCCTCTTCATTTCTTTTGTTTTTTTTTTGGTTCATTTCTTTATATTTAAATAATTAGAATTAAATATAAAAAAAATTAATTTGAACATACAATTAATTTTATCTCATTAAATAAATTTAATTTGTTCGAACAAAATTTCTTCACTGATAATTATAAATCACATTTGGATGTTACATGAATTTTAAATTTTTAATTAAAAATATATTTACTTAATCAAACAATAAAATTTAATATTATTTTAAGCATAATTTGAATTACAAACGGTTTTAAAGATTCTTATTGGGTGAAGATCCTTGTTCACCTTGGACGGACTGGCTTAAACGTTTTCATAGACACTTACACTACGTTTGTTTGGAAGGAAATGGAAAGAAAATAAATGATTAAAAAGAAAAGTGGATATTTTTCCTTTTATTTGGAAGTTTGGAATAAAAAGAAAGAAAAGGAAATAACATCCACTCCACATAAGCAAAAATTTTCCTCCCACTTGTGGGAAGAAAAGGAAGGAAAACAAAAAGTTCTCCTACCAATATTTTTAATATTTCAAATTTATCCTTAAAAAGTTAACACACACAAATTTTTTTTTTATATATAAATATTTCCACTCCCTTTTTAAACTCCTAAACAACATTAAAATCTCTTCCCTTCTCTTCTCTTCCCTTCCTTCTTTTCTCTCCTAAACTCCCAAACTATGCCTCAAGGGGAGGTGGGAAAAAAAAAGAGATCTAATTGCATTTGTAGGCCCTTAATTTCTGAACTAGTCTCGATTCAATCTCTCTCGTAGTTTTCTCTTTAACACTCTGGTGTCCTTTAGTTCTGAACTTTCTAGATTCGATCAATCGAATATTAATTTGTCACTGTTCATCCTTTCTAAAATTATATTCACTGATGACATTTGAAAGTAAATTATTGAAGTAGAAGTGCATGCACATATATTGGGGTAAATTCTTATGTGCACTAAGCATACGGTGCATCAAAATACAAATTACGTGACCCTATCGTGGGATTCACAATTAGGTTATGCACGACCCACACTCATTGTGTCTAAATATAACGTACATCTTGATGCACACAAAAATTCATCCATATACTAGAACTTACATGAAAGATGCATCTTTTTGAATATACACGTACACATATATATATATACACAAGTGTATAGTCAAGTAGGCACTAGTATATAGATGTATATGTAATTTCGTTAAGAAAATTATATCGTGTTTTTAAAATCTTTATACTATACAATACAAGATTATGTTATTTAAAAACTTATATTGTATAAGTTTTTAAACCCGACAAGAAAACTCTTTCACCAGGACTGTAAAATCCCAATATATCAATACCTACCATGATCTATAGATCTGTTAACCATCAATGTGAACTGAATATAGAAATCAAGATGCCAAGAAAATACCAGCCCAGTATAAACAGAGTAATAATCTTTTCGTTTCTTTTGACTCCGCAATCTACACCTCCAAAAATAGAAAAACGAACTATTTGTTGAACCCCGAATATAGAAAAATAGTACCCTAAACTTTCTCTAACTAGTTAACAGGCATTTTGGGATTTGACCAGGAAAAAAAAAACCTTCACTAAGATTATCAGGTAACAAAGTCAAAGATCAGATATACATAACCGCACGCAAAAATGTCATCCACAGCCATAATTGACATCTGGGGAAGCCACCACAGATTCAAATGGAATTTCGACTCTCTCTTTCACAAGGCACCGCATTTCACCTAAAATTTTCAACCACGGGTACTTTACCTGGTGGGCATTCGATAGATAGTCCATTGCCATTCTGTTGTGGGTGAAAAAGGTGAAATGGCTTAAACTGATTATCCCGTTTTCTTAACCTAGGTTCATAACCGGCCAAACTCAGAACAGAGATTACCCCCACAACAGTAATGGCTGCCTTTGCTACTGCACCAATCAAAGCTTTTACTCTAGATAATAGCCTTCCAGACTCAGGCTGGAGTTGGTTTGTTTCTGATTCAAGGAAATCTTTTGCAGATATGTCCTTAGTGCCACCACTTATAACACCATTTTGGGTTCTCTTAGGTTTATGAGGAAATTGTGATAGATAATCATTATCGGACACCATAGCTTGCAAAGGCCGGCTTGGATATGGTGGAAGGAGGAGGTCATTGTTATCTTCTACAGTTTCGCCAGCAAAAGCAATAGCCTCATGTATGACTTCCAATTCCTCACCTTTGTAGTCCTTCAACTTTTCAAGTAACTTCCCCAGATCTGACTGTACCTTATCTCAGCTAAGGCTGCTTCTTTCTCATACCATTGCTGCTGTTGTAAAGCCTGACCACGAAAATTTTGGATAAAAAATTGAGGAGTTGTCAAGACATTTACTATAAAATAACAAATATGAGGAATTACTCAAAACACAAAAAATACTCTCTCTAGATCTTGATGGTAATACACGGTTAAAAACATTATGTCTTCATACAAATAGGACAAATAACTCCATTATGTTTCAATAGCAGGAATTGCAGGAGAGAAACTTGAAGTTCTAAGCAATTATTCGCAGATTCATCTCAAAGCAAACAATTACACCTCAGTACCACAGCATAAAGCAGCCTTTCATACATGAAAGGAGTGCTAAGTGCTCATGAGTATGCCAAGTCTATGAAGCTCTAATATTATTTTTAAAAAATTCAAATGTCATTTGACCAAAAAAAGAGGTGAGCCATAATAGCAATTTCAGATATAAAAATTGAACAATACCCTTGTTTCATTCTCTATTAAGCTAGTAGAGATTTGTTAGATGTAATGAAAGACTGACCAAACCCCATTTATCATTTGAAGGTGAACGTCAATGCTCTCAGAACATCATGATGATTAAACCTACTTGAAATTGCTTCAGATAGATCTGTACAAGAAGCAGGTACAGCAGGTAATTATCTTAGACTGTTTCACAGCAAGCCCTAGTTGAACAATTATCTTACAACCTGGAACTAGTTCATAAAAGAGACCGTTAATAACACTAACGAATCTTTACAATAAGACATGATATACTACATAAAGGTGGCTCACATGGAAACCCTTCCAGCAGCACATGCCAAACAAAGGATTCCAGCCCCATACATAAAAGTTCCAAAATTTTCTCACATTTCACCAGTCAAAATTTGCATAACCTAATAATGGGCATAGGAGCATCCTCGTTTACTGGGTTTATGCATTTCTAGTTTCTACCATTAACCAACCCAACTTTCAAATCCACAGAATACAGGGTGGTAGGATGAATATTTCATTGCAAAGAGCACCCAAATCTATAGGAAATAAAATTACCATCAGGAGAATTCGAGCTTCTTTTATTGAACTCTAGAACTTTCACTTTTGGTGCAAACTTTTCACAAGAACAAAAAATCCAAGGTATTAATGCACCACCCAAATCCAAACACTAGTTGCCAGCCTATAAAAGAACTACTTCAAACAAAAAATGATATCCTGATTCTTTATCAGATCACAGAAACTCTGAAAAGATGTCAAAACTCAGAGCAAAGAATGGATGCGAGAAAACATTTTCAACTAAACTTAATTTGCACTCTTCATTTTCCAGTAACCCCAATAAAAGAAGAAAATTGGGTAAAGAAGCAATCATTTTAACTCATTTATCAAAAAAAATATCAGAGCAATTGAAAGGTCTTCTGACCGATGCTACAGAAGCGAGGACTGTGCATACTGAGAAAGTACAAAAAAATGCAGGATCTGAGAATATCACCAATATGTATTTGCAGAGATAATCTTAATATTCCCCAACTCCAGGCAAGTCAAAGAAGATCCTGCAGGTTCTCCAAGTAAATTTACTTCAATAGCAATAGCCCATTTATTCACAAAGATTTCACCTTTAACACGAGACAAGGCCGAGGGCTTACCATCAAACCTAGCCAGATAACCAGAGTCTCCAAGAAATTATCCAACCTAAACACTCAATTCTAACAATCAAAAACCATGAAAATACCCTAAACCCCAAGATCATTACTCTTGTAGCTCTACTCACTACCTTAAAAACTAAAATGATTGTTCTCAAGAATCTAACTAAAAACTTAAGAATTTTCAAGTAAATACAAAATTCAAGATCTGATTCAATCAAAATATAGAAAAAAAATATGAACTTTAAAAGAAAATGAAGTAAGGGACCTGCAAAGAAGAAAGCTGAGCCTCAAGTGATTCAAGGGCTTCCCTAATATTCAAAAGACTCTCGGCTTCTTCTTCTTCATCTTCTTCTGCTTCTGGGCTTGTAGAGTAGAGTTCTTTATTTTGGCTTTCCCCTTCTTCCCTTTTCCCATTATTCACTGCTTTCTGGACGCAATTAGTGATTTTAGACCTCAGCTCAGCAACTTTAACCAAAACCAGCCCAATTCTATCTTCATCCATAACCCCTTTAGTGTGCGACTGTGTGTGTTTTCTCCTTGAACTGTCTGAGTTCTCTAATGGGTTTCAAAGAAAAAGAGAGAGAAAGAAAGGGGCGCTGAAGAAACTGTCTAAGAAGCGCCAAAAGAGGCTATTCTTGGAGGGGCATGAAAAGTAGTAATAAAATACAAGTAGTGATTGTGGTGATCTGGGAGCCTTGAGAAGATTACATTACAAAATCTTCTTTTTCTTCTTGAAACCAACATATGCCAGTCAAAACAGAACCCTTCTGGGACCTCTCTATCCCACAAAAATTTATCTTTTATAAAACACAAAATGTAGGATAAAATTGATAAAGACTTATGTATATATAAAAAAATCTCTTTTAATAAATTTTTCAAAAAGTCCATGCCAGCTGTATCTGGTTTCTAGATGTGTATAAGAGACAGGAGTAAATTTTATAATATAATTTAAATTATATAAAATAAATTACATTAATTAAAATAGATATATAAAAAAAATTATAAATAATTTAAAAAATATTTAATTAAATTCAATTTTTAATCTAACTTGTAAATTTTATAATATAATTTAAATTATATAAAATAAATTACATTAATTAAAATAGTACAAGTTTTATAATTTAAAATTAGATGTTTCTAAATATTTTTCGTAATAATTGGTATCAAAGTGTGTGTGTTTTTTTTTTTTGGTTGTTTTTCTTTAAATAATGCCAAAATCTTATACAGCAATTACTAAGAGACAGAGGGAATTTCCTTTTTGTATGGTCCAGATGTGAAATTGGACACAGGTAGATGTGTCTAACTACTTCATTTCTCTCACTTTTTTTTTTTTTTTTTTTCGGAAAAAAAAAAAATTAATACAACTGTCTCAATCCCATTTGGCTTTTGAATAATTAATAGTAAATTTATTTTGTAATGGAGCTACAACTGAGATTTATTTCAAATTTTCATATATATCCTAAGGAAAATATTTAGATAGACCCGATTTTTTATTCCACCTGTAGATCATCTGGTCAGAATTAAACATTAAAAAATCAACTAATGTCATAATTTTCTAAAATTTAATCCACACTATAAGATCAATAAGTGAGGTCAAAAATTACTTCTACCTAAATATTTGTCACATTCTAAACCATGGTGTATGAAAGCAAAATTGCAACAATTTATAGTGTGAAATATTGTAGTATATTGTTTTGGATAATAATCTCGGTTTTCAATATTTTGCTGTCCTAACATAAAAGACAAAGTATGAAATTGTGGAATCTTTTTTTTTTTTTTTTTTTTTTTTTTTTGAAATAGAAAATGTGCAATTCTTGTGGTGGACTTTTGTTGGCATACATTTGTAGGGGTGTATTTTCGCCTACCCTTTGTTTAGGCCGGTTTTTAGGGCCTGACAAATTTGGTTAACTAATTTAGAGATATTTTTGTCAATGATATCTCTATCTGATTAATCTAGTCTCGGCAGCATTTCTCATTTTCTGAGAAATAATAGTATTACAGACATTGTAATTTTTAAATTTGTGAAGAGTAATTATAATTTTTACGGAGAGTTTGTATTATAATGGATGAATGTATACAATTAGTGGTATGTCAACCAAAATTATAAAAATACGTCACTATAAGTAAATTTTAATAATTTGAGTTAATGTAAATAATTATGAACTAAGAGATCTATGGTACCCATCATTAATTTGTTCATCTGAGAAATTCTCGAGGGCAAGAGGCTAGAGAAAAGGCAAATATTTAAATAGATCCGATTTTGGCTCTCGTAGATCCTGTGGTGTGGATTAAATTTTAGAAAATCTATGACATCAGCTGATGTAAGCAAAATTCTTTAAGATTTAATCCTGACCAGAAGATCTACAAGTATGGACATCTAACCTGTGTCTACCTAAATAGTTTTCTAGAGAAAATATTTAATTGTTACTGTAAATAGCTCGTGCTTCACATGCTTTGTTCTCCACCCTACCCATTGATAGCTAAATCCTAATTTCTCTTGATAAATCTTGTTCACGACAATTCTAGAATAAGGCTAAGCTAAATCAAAATGTTCTCAATATAAATTCATACAGACATGAGAGTTAGAAGATCTTGCATTGCAATAATGGACGTATCAGCCAGATACAAGGAACCAAAATCATAAATTATAATTACCGAATACACGATATTATTTTTGATACGTATGCTAAAAATGTATGTTAAAAATATATACTAATGTAATAATATATGATACCAGTCTACACAAATTTGATACATAACCAGTGAATTAAGTAATTATGGCAGGAACATTTGAAAAGCACAATTCTGAAGCATTTTCCTTCTTAAGGAGATAAGATACTTTCTAGCATATTTTGTACAGTTAATCAAACTGAAACAGACATTAATAAGATGTTTGAAAACTGCACTCTGCACTACACCATCTGAATTGGGGTTACACTAATTAGGAATGCTTACAGTTGAATCACAACTTGGCTACTCTTAAGATCAACAAGTGATCATTTTAAGATTTCAATGGAGCCATTTGCATTATTCTTCTCAAAGTAATACCTTTTTCTGATATAGTTTTTACCTGAGTACATCTGTATGAGACTCAAGATTTTGTTTCTGATTCATCTGTCATTCAAAACTCTCATGCAAAATGCCACAACCTATATATACTATTTACATAGTAAAGAATACAACAATAGCTCATTCATGAAATCCCATCATATTGATGAGCATCAGCAGCCAGATGATCTTATCAAACAACATGGCAACTTTTATTTAACCAATTCATCTGCAATCAGGTATCGGAAAGTGAAGTTGTGAGGAACCCACACAATTTTCTTCCAAATCTTTCCTTCCTGAGACTGCTGAAATTTTTCCCTCAAGAAACCAGGCAAAGACTGCTCAATTAACTCCAAGAAACCTGATGGACACAAATCTGACTCCTTTACAAAAGATTCCACTTTCTGTTCGGAAGCAGAAGCTTTAGATCCTTTTGTATCCTCATGTTGGTGTGAACGTACTCTTCTTTTGCCACTTCAAGCTCCTGGAAGACTCTCTTCGGTGTATACAGCCGAAGCTGAGACATTGAGACAGCAAATGATGGAAAATAACTGATAACATTACGCTGCATGCTGAATAATTGAGAATATATATGCCTTACGGAAATGTGTCATTTGCTGCAGAAGTAATGAACTATATGGACTTACCACTGGATCAGAATGGCTTCCCGAACAAAGTGCAAAATGTAGACGAGGTTCTGGGTGACCAATTGTAAATGCTTTCCAAGAATCTCTGTCTCTGCACTTAGCTCGTGGAAAGAACAATGATTGCAGCCACTGCAAGAAGAATGTAACTGCTTGAGACCAATGTTTATGGACTTGTTTCTATCTTCATCAAATATCAGTAAGCAATATTACTCATTTGAGGTCAAATAAAAGTAGGACAAAACTAGTCTAACTTCAGTTCAATGAGCTAGTTTAAATATAGTTTGGGAGGGAGGAGGATATTTATTGCTGTTAAACACATGTACATGAAAGTTTTGTAGAGGCAATAAGTTCACATATTTACTTAAACTGAGTCAAACTATTTTGTCTAACAGATATTGAAGGAAAGAATTATACTTGTCCTGAACGAGGCAGTCGACATGTCAAAATAGAGCTCTGTATCATGTCCACACTTATCGTATGACCACCGATATTATATGCAGCCTGGATCATAAAGAAAATCTTAGTTTATGATAAAGGAGAAGTGCTTATCCTTAAAATGGTGCAGAAAATAATAACTTATAAAAATAAAATCATGGAAAATTAATAATTCAGAGTTGCCTAACAGATTTCTATTACCTTGAGAAGCAGAGAGATCCTCTTACTATTGGCCCGTGGAATTCCATAAACCAAATAGGCCTGTCACATTAATCACAAGGAGTCAATTTTTAATGTATTAGTACTAAAACAGAAGTAAGATTATGGGCTTGTTAAAAGAATTGATTACATGCATCACTAGAGCATTGTGGACATTTATCCAAAAAGCTAGTTTCTCTTCATGCTTCATTTTCTTAGGGTCAACAACTTCTAAAGTAGACACCAAAGACCTGCAGTGAAACAAAAACAATATCTCAGGCTTGGTGACAGTACCAAAAAGGACTAACAACTATTGAAATTGATAGTGAGTTGAAGAATGCTCAAGCTTCATATGCTTCAAGTTTAGTTTTTGAAGACCGTAACATTTTCTTCCATCTCAAAGCATCAAGAAAGCAAAGGCATTTACATGCAAAAGGCATTCCTCCTAAAAGGTTTCTTGCATGCTTTGCATAAGCTCAATTTTCTCAGACACGAAGAAAAAAAAAAAGATTGCAAATAGTTTGTTTATCTCCCTTCTGTTATGGAGGAAGGTTTGCAAAGGGTTGAGTAGAGAACTGATGCAATCAGAAACTAGAAAATTCACCTAAAATTCTGTATCATGTTCTCAACTTTCATTAAGCATTTGTCGATCTCTGCAGATCCCTTGAACTTCAGCCAATGTTTGGAAAGGAAGAGTAAAATCTTTCGGTGATTCAATATGGAATGAGCTGTCCAACCATGAATTGGATAAGGAATTCTCACTGCACTGTTGGCTCCAATTATGATGCTGATCTTGTGGAGAACTCCTTGATGATGGAAATGATATAGGGGATGAAGGGAAACCATTATTTAGCAATGGAGGGTCAGCAAGATGACAATATATCGCTGAAATACTTTTAATCATCTCCTCAGAAATTCTATTTGGTGTCTCCCAAACACGATCATGAATACTGGGGCCAAGATGCTCTGCCAGACTAGGATTTGCTCTTCCCTTAGTCCTCTGTGGTCATTAAATTGCAAAAGTCATTAGAATTGGCCATTCAGTAGTATAAACTTTTCTTCTATCAGCAATCAAGCATAAAATTTCCTTGTCTCCATTAAGCAGGCAAAGGAGCAAGAGACTGATGAAATGCAACTTTAAAATTAAAACAAAAAAGGGTTCATATAAACTAGGTTAAACCTTGGAACATGAGAATTTTCATATAAATATATTTGGAATGTAAGTGCTAGAAGAATTACGCTGTTACCACTAAAGTTGGACCAAATTCCTGTGCTAGGAGAATTACACTGTTACCACTAAAGTTAGACCAAATTCCTTTATTAAGTATGTTCCCATAGATTAACTTCCTCTCCTAATTTTTACGCTGGTATGTGTACAACTTTACGTTATATTTTCTATCTATCAATTAGATAAATGATGATTAAGCTGATAAAAGTGGATAGCAGTAGGTGAATTTGATAGGTCTACCTAATAGATAACTCTAAGATGCCACACACAAATAAGTGCTGCAGCTTAACTTACCTCCAGCATCGATAAAGGTAAGGAATGATATGATTCCACAGCTTCTGCTACTGCCAGTGGCCCCTGCAAAGGAGAAGTTCTCACAGCAACTGCTGACCGATGAGATAGTGATGAGTGGCTGCGGTGAATACTAGAATCGAAAAGTATCTGAGACCCCAAAATGTCATCACATTCTTTAAGTGGATTGTCTACTGAACCTTCAGATGGCATCAAATTGCCAGCATTTGTAGCTGAATCCTCTATGATGTTACATTCAGGAATTTCCAAGGACAATGGTTTATTCGAAAGAGAATTCCGATTCGGCCTTTCTCTGACCATAGACGAGGATGTTAACCTTTTTGCAAAAGTTTTCCGGTACATTGAAAGAAGATACTTTTCCAGGTAGATAACCTCCATCTCCAAAATGGCAATGTCTTTTATTAGGTCCTTGGCCGGCTGAAAGCAAATACAGAAGAGTATTGGTATAGACAGAATTGATTAAGCTAAAGAGTATAAACACATTATGAATCAATAAACACTCCATGTAAACATCTGTAATTATCAAGAAGAACTCCTGAAGTCCAAGGTCTTCTGATATCTTGATTTATATTTGTTAATTTCCTTAGTAAACAATATCTATCTTTTTTTGTACCTATTTATAAGAGTCTGTAGATTCCAATTTATAGAGTCTGATTTTCCTATATCAGATGTTTTTTCAATGCATTGTAGAAAGAGTGGCCAATTATGTATTTAGAAGAAGAGAAGACAAATGCAGATCTCGTTCTAATATTATTTATATCTATGTCAATGCATCCTAGTGTCAAAGAATAAGATATCAAACACATGACGAGGTCTTTTCAGTAATTTTGGGAAGCAAACTCTTAACAGTTTCCTTCATGTTGTGAACTATTCATTGAGGAAATGTTAAAGAAAATTTGGAAAGAGATGAATTTTATTAGCTGAGGAAGATCGACCTTGGAAACTGAGTTTTCAAATTTGGAATCATGCAAGAAAGGTTTGTTACACAATGCTCTTTCTAGTGCTTGCCGCATTGCAAATTGGTTCTCAAGTTGTTTTTGAAGCTCTGAAATCTGCAAGAAGTTGGAAAACATATCACAGTGAGTAAGAAGCATACAACAGAACTGCGCAAATTACATACTCTTAGAAATGAATATGTTTCGTTCCTTTCCTTTTGTTTTTTGTTTTCCTGTTTCTAAATTTTAATTTATGCATCGGCATAATTACCATTTCATCTACATTCTCTCAGAAGATTCAACCATGAATTGGTCAAGCCTCATTATGGAAGAAACATAATAATTATGGCACATAGACAATACACGCCTGTTTTATTATTCTACCCCACAAAACCTTATTATTGTTCCATGCTTTATCTTTGGTCAAATAGGTCAAGGATCATTGAATCTTATTAGGTCACAAGGATATTCAAGATACATAATTGTAAAGATAAATAACATAATCATTGAGCAAGCATTGGAAAAATGAGGAGAAAACTGATGATGCAGCCAAATACAGTTGCTGACTCTCAATATGCACGAGAAGAGAGATTCATTTTCACCTCTTCCTTCAATGAGTTCTGAATCATGGTATCAGTCAAGTGTCTCTTCTTGGGCTCAACACAATTCTTTAGCTGCCCTTGCATGTCCTATTGCACAATTAGAGTTTGACATGGAAAGCTGAAAACAGTTAACACTGGACAAGAAATAAGATAGAAGTTTGAGTAAATTCTTCTATACCACCTCAGAAAGATATGAAGATTTCAAGAGATCTCTGAATTTGTCTTCCTCAAACGTATTACCAGAATAGTCACTACAAAATTAGAAAAGCACCAATCTTTAGCAGCAGATTGCTCCTCAACGCAATGACATTAACGCAGCTTATATTAGCACATGACACACATTACATCCACAGTAGATATCATAGAAATATTATTTAGTGAATGCATTATGAAGTAAGGCAAGCAATTGCTTTCCTTCTTTGTTTTCCCCAAATGGCAATGCAAAAGTCTATTGCTAGTAATCAGTTTAGGCCCTATTCTGATGCCAAAACTAATATTGCTGTGAAAGAGAAAGGGACAACAAAACTTGATCTTGCCACTTTACACTACCTAATCAACATGACCATTTATTTTACAAGTAGATTCTTATCAATTGCAAATCAAGCAAATGAATTGATCTAAACGGAACCCTCTAACAAGTTGTTGCAATTTCTTCCAAAAAAAAAAACAAAAAACAAAAGCAAATTCAATTCTTGGAATGTTAATTGCAGAGCATGAGGGGGAAAAAAATATTATACCTCTTGGAGCGCTTGTGCAATGAAGAATTCAGCTCCATTTTAGCTCTAACAGTTTGTAAAGAAGAACCATTCAACAATGAAATCACTCCACAAGTCGCTTTAGGACCCCACTTCTTGAAATTCTCTTTAAAAAAAAAAACAGCAGCAATAAATGCAGCAAGTATATCCAACAGAAATTGACAACTGCCTAAAGAAACAGAAACAAGACCAGGTTACTGAAAAACTCCAAGAAACATTAAATGCTAACAACAAAAGATCTGTTTCCTCTGCCCAATTTAAGTAGAGAACAAAATGGTCTCGAGATGGAGTGAGACCAGTCACTCACTCACTAGAGTTGTTGAAAAGCTGAATCACATAAATGTACTCTTTTTTTTCCTCAATTGACAAAATGGGTTCAACACACTATTATTCCTATTTCAAACCAAAAGGCATGATATCACATGTTGTGATATTACACACACTAGGAGTGAATATGGTGTGACATGCAGAATTCTAGTATTATATGCAGCTTGCAGATGCAATGCTGGAAAGGAAGACTGTTTTTGACTAGTCCCTTGTCTTAGAAAGTGATACCCACCTTTGTTCTGGCTTTTGCTATGGCAAGCTTTTCTGCATTAAAAGAAGCAAATTAGTTGGTGACTTTATATTGGAAAAAAGAAGTCAAGATTGTAGATTTGGCCATTCAGTGTTTAAGAGTGGTCACACAAGATTTTTCATTTCTCTCCTTTGCAAAAGTACAATAAAACGATTTTTTTTATATGGATCAATATGTATGTATATCAAAATATAAAAAATGTGAGTATTATGTGAATATTATTTTAAATTTTATATAGAGTTTATATTTATTATATCTCAGTGCATGCACCGACTTTGATATATAGAAGATGGCATCTTACAAAACAAGAATAAGAGAGGTGACTATGTGCCAACGAAGTTGACAAACACGATAAGAGAATGATCAAACTGTCAAAACATTTTAAATTTAATTTTTTATTATATTTGATCCAAAATTTTATTTTTAAATTTTTAAAATTTTAAAAATATAATGAGTTACCGACAAGTCACATACTCATATTTAACAGTTTAATATGACTCTTTCAGATTGTCTAATTTATACGATATTACCAAATCACCCATAAAATAAATACTAAAAATAGTAAAATTCCCTTTTAAATATTTATTAACCTAATTTAGTCAGTTCCCTCGTTGCAGTCTCTCCTCCCTTTGCAAAAAAGGTAAAGGACAAGAAACATAGAGGTGACTACGCTATTATATTAAACGCTGCAGGTGACAATGGGACCATGGTATTTTGCAATCTTAATTAAAACCTTAAAAATTGGCCATAGTCAAAGTTGATTATGATAGATTCGTAGTAATACAAGTCATAATAGTAATGCGTGAAATTCAAGTCATAATAATGTTAAATGTTAACTAATCACACTCTCTAAAGGAGGGGAAAAAAAGGAATAAAGAAAAAGTGTGAAAGAAGAACATTATCCAAGTCCAACAAGAAAAAAGTTGGAAAGGGGGAACTTTAAGTATCTGGCATCCTTTTTGGCTTTTTTTTCCTTTTATTTGTTTACTGTAGAATTAGAATCCAATCAACCTGATTTTCTGTATATCTTGTTGGTTGCTCGTGCTATTCTACAGTAAGTTTAGAGTTACAAAATCACCCGTGTGCAAATAACAAAAAAAAAAAGTGACTTCATCTTGTTATATTGGAGCAAACATCCACCAAATTCCAAGTAATAAGGACTCAGTCATATGTAAGTTGTCATCATCATGTATAGGACATGGAGGATGATAAAATTAGAAGCTAACGAGATTGGTTTAAATGATAAATATAGCGATTATACTATTAAAAAGTTTTAAGTTACTGAATTTTTGTTATCTCAGTTTATTGGATAATTATATGTACGTAATACAGTAAGTCGTTGAAATATGTGAATATGAAAAAGAAAAGAAGGTAAAAGATAGGCAATTAATGGTTAAATGAGTCTTATACCATGTATGAGAACAAAATAACAAAAGAAGATATGAAGAAAATAAATAGAATATTTTGGAAAAAGGTTCTGCGCTTCAAGAAATAAAAAGGGGCTACAATACAAATAAAGTTTGTCGTAAAGAGTGGCATTAAAAGGGCTGAAAGGCGAAGGTCAAAATAAAAGCAAAAAAGATTGCTCGACGAGAAATGACTCTTTTGGTGGGCTTCTTTTTTCCTCTCTCCCCCCCTCCCCCCAACATTTTCATTGTCTAAAATTCTCATGCAATGCAACAAGTGTTCAGTTCATGCAAACAAAAAGGGTTCACATTGTGAATCACAGCTAACTAAGTTTCAGTTTTGTGTGAGAAGAAGTGCCTAGCTTTTGACTTGGAGCATTATTGGTGTTGTGTGTGTGTGTAGTGTGTGTCCCATTTGCTTTTATGAATGGAATGAAATAGAAAGGCAACTTCTAGCTCTACCCATTACCACAAAAAGCCATCTATCTTTTTTATTGAATTAGGATAACAACTGTAACGCTCACTTAGTCCTTTCAATTCCATTACCAACATATTCAACTCCACTTTCAAAGGCTGAAGTTTATCTGTGTGTTTTTAGCTATTTTCTGAGAATCTCTAATACAAAAAATACTTTGCTCTATTTTTTAATCATTGAATTGAAAGTAAAATAAGGCAACGCTCAAGAAATAAGATTCTATATTGTTGAGTCCCTAACCAAATAGAACTCTTCTATTACAATCACTGAAATGCTCTAGTGTAACACATATCAACTGCTTTATAATTAAAAAAAAAAAAAATGACTTTTGTGTGTCACTATAGAGTCAAAAGAATTTGAATTTGGTTTAATTTGAGAAAAGAGGAGCATATTAAATTAATTTGTAAATTATGAGTAAGGATTTATCGTTGTTAGCTCCAAATAACTGAAGACCATATTGTTTTCATCAAACGATACAATCATATAATTGTCCAAAACAAAATACTTGTTATTTTCTTGGACATTTCAAATGTGTCTATTTTCGATGAATTAAAAAGAAACATGAATCAGTTTCCAAAGGAAACTGGCAGACATGCTCGTAGACCAATTAAAAACAAGTTTCCGCGATTCTTTCCAGCAATGAAAATTTTCCACAGTCGTAGCATACAAACTTCTATGCCATTATGTATAATATGGAAAAGAAAAGCCTTTCTTACATACTGTGTAATGCATAATGAGTATTTTAAATTATTGAAAGATTAAAAAGAAATTGAATGAATATTTTAGGTTGTTGAAAAATTAAAAAAAAAATAAAATCGCATCACTTTTAAGTCAATTCAACTATCATTCACTTCTTAAAATAGAGACCGGATTTAGAATTGACACGGGTCTTATGCTATTCTCTTTTTATTTCAACTAGATGTTATATCTACTCTGCAGCGACACACAAATTTATGGAGTGGCAAGAAGTGATTGAAAAATACTAACATAAATCCGATTTTGAATATTACGTGTAAATTTTATGGCCAAAATTAAACTTTATTGAATCTTATTTGCATCAACTAATACATAGATTCCATAACGTTTAGCTTACACTACAGGATTCACAAGTAAAGTTAAAAATCAGATGTACTTAAACATTTTCTATAAGTGATTAACGGAACACTATGTAAAAGATTAAAAAATCAATAGAAGGTCAAACTAGTCATTAGCTGTGGGATTCTGCAATGAAGGTAGTGTACTTGTAGTAGTATTAAAGAAAGATTTGTGTCATTAGATGCAACTGACACAGACAAACAGCTTCTAGTGTCTCGTTGAACTAACATTTTGGATCCTTTTCTTTCTTTATTGTTTTCAAAGATTTATAAATTCTGACCAAAATTCAATGTGTTGACAATCACAAAGCTTCAGATTCTATCTCCAATCGTTCAGAAACAAAAGAATAAACAAAAAAGGGTTGAATTGTTCAAAGTATTCAGAGAACTTTTTTTCAAGTCGCTTAGAATCATTCTTAAAAAGGGTGCAAAAAAAAAGCTTTATACATTTAAGTGGTTATTATTAAAACACCAATTAGTAGTAGACTTGGGCTTCTCACATGTTTTCCCGGGTAGGCTGGACAAAGAAGCCCAGTTAACAAATGGGACCAAGCTTCTCTTGGGAAATAAATAGGGATAAAATAAACTCTGATACTTCAAAATTAGTAGTGTTCATAAATTGGATTTTCAAGTTTTTGGGTCAAGAAATTAAAACCCAACTCAACCCAAGTAAAATAATAGCTCAACCCAATCCAAGCCAACTCAAGTATTAGTCACGTGGATTTTCGGGTTAAACCTAAACCCTAGACTAAAAAAACAAAATGCATGAAAGAAGTTCAAATACCTGCAGCATAATTTAACAGCAACAAATAGTCCATTACTGGGTATTCTAGTTGGGTTGAGTATTTTTAAAAATAAAATCCAACCCCGCCCTACTAAAGTCGGATAACCCGATCCAAATAACTCGAAACCCCAAAAGCAACCCATTTAGTACCAAATTTATTAGGGTTGGATCGGATTTGAACACTCCTATTCAAGTCAGATGATGGATTATGGGCCACTGACCTGTAGTTTGTACTGGTATGACTGGGCAAAAAAGCCCATCTAAGTTTAACAATAAACTAATTCAAAGAGACGTTCAATGGGTTGCCTTGTCCAGTGAAAAATCAAATGAGGGGTAAATTTGACCAATCGGATATATAAATCTCCGTAACTGAATTTTCATCATTTTCTTCTTTCTTTCTCTTCCCGCCCTTTGTTCGTTACACTCAACAAACACAACCAGAAAAATATACACATACAGAAACTGTACGTACTATATAAATACTCCAGTCGCAACCAGAAAGTTCCATAACAGTTTGAGTAGTTTTTTCTTACTTTCTCTCTCTAGAAAAATCAGATCAGAAATCTAGGGCAACAATACCCACTTCTCTCCAATTCCAACTCCAAATCCTCCTCCTCCTCCTCATTCTCCTCTCGCTTTTCATCTCCGCCGCCACCTCCGCCGCCTCTCCTTCCATTTCCCCATCCTCTGATCACCACCAGGAACTAACAGCTTACTCACCGATCCTCTTCGCCTCCATCCTCGACAACCTCGGTTTCCAGGAGCTTTCCACAGCCGCCGTCGCCGCAAATCTCTCCACCGCCACGCCACTCACTATCTTCGCTCCGTCGGATTCCACTCTCCTCACATGTCCGTCCTGCTTCCTCCCTCAACTTCTCATGGAACATGCCGTCCCCGGAATGTACCCTCTCCATTTCCTCCGTGGATTGGCCTTCGGCACCAAAATCGAAACCCTAGCCCCCAATTACTGCCTCACCATTACAAGCTCCGCTTCTACCGATACGAACAGCTCTTCCAATCCAATCGTCTTCGTCAACGGAGCTGAGATTTCGAGCCCCGACCTCTTCAGTGACAATGGCATCGTTATCATTCACGGCCTCCAAGGCTTCGTCTCTCATCTCTCTCCGTTGTCATGCGACATCGAGCGAATGGCGACTCTGTCATTCCCCCAGCCGTCAGCGAACAAGTTTCCGTCATCTTCATCTGCGCAGCATTTCTCTATCATGCGCCTTATGCTAAAAGACGCCGTACTCCGGCTGCGCTTCAACGGCTACAGCGTACTTGCTCTCGCTTTGAGGATGAAGTTTAGAGAGCTCTCGGAGCTTAAATCCATGACGGTGTTCGCTCTGGATGACTTCTCCGTCTTCTCCGGAGGAGGTCCTGCATTCCTCTCAAATTTCTGGTTCCACGTAGTTCCGAACAGGCGAATAATGGCGGCTGAGCTAGTGACTTTCCCGTCGGCGACGGTGTTGCCGACTATGGAAGTCGGCCAGAACCTTATGGTTACAACTGCCGGCGGCGGAGGTCTATTGGCGCCGATGAAGATTAATTACGTCAGAATCACTACTCTTGAACTCTCATGGACGTGTTGCATAACAGCAGGATTGTTGTTCACGGTCTGACGACGCCGTTTCCACACATGCATTTCCCTGATCAAGTGGGGCCCATGGAGGGAGTCGAAAGGTCCGGCTCGTGTGATTCGGCGGGCCAAGGTGGAGGTATCTGTGAGGTGGAAGCTCCTATGCCAGCTGGCATCAGATCAACGGGTTACTTGGAAGTTCGCCGCGATCATGATCGTGATCACGGTCTGTGATTTTGACACGTGGCGTACTGCTGTGGGTGTAATTGCATACTGGTAGTCGTAGTGAAAGCGTGATTATGTTGGGCCCTAAATGTAAATAAGATCGTTAGTCTGTGATGTAAAGTCTGAAATTGTGAATCCTTCAATTTCACGTGTACCAAAAACCATCCGTTAAGAAGAAGAAATGCAAAGAGATTTCGTCCTTTTTTGACCGGATTTTACGGATTAGAACTACTATTATCTGGCTTTAGGGTGTTTATCGATCAGTTGTTCAATTATTTGGTGTATATAATTAATTTTGATTTTTTCAACTTTTAGTATTAAAAAAATCAAAATTAAATTTGAATCAATCCGATTAATTGAATTTCACTAATTAATTTAATAATCAAGAATAAAATTAAATACAAAACTAGTCGAATTAATAAATAAAAATCCAAAACTACTAAAACTAATGTTAAAAACTAAAAAATATCAAAAAAAAAAACAATATCAAAGTGTTGAATAAATAAAAAATAAAATTAACTAAAAAACTAAAACTAATAAAACTAAAATTCAATTATTTCGATTATTTAATTATTAATTTTTAATAATCAAATTCGAACCATATAATCAAATTTTTTTATTTAATTTATCCAAAATCGATTATCTAAAAACTAAAACTAAAACCAAACTAATTTGATCCAATTGATTTGTTCGATTAAACTAAACTATAAACACCCCTACTTGCATTACCTTTTGGAGTGTATTATAACTAGTCTGAAATCAATTTGGCGATTAATTCATTCTTAAAAGAAAACATAAATATTATTACCCAAGAAAGTAGAATAAAACATTAAAATAGAGAATCTTGTTCCGAATCTAGCTCCTGTTGTTTTTTGTTTTCTTCCCGAATCTCCTCCCAAACCAACCCCCCCCCACCCCAAAAAAACAGATTACTTTGAATTAAAACAATGTTAAACTTAGCAATGGCTTTTTTGCATGCAGATATCCAAAATAGTAGTGCATCCAACTCCTTCCAAAGATTGGTTTACAGAAATTCAATCTTCAGAACCATATTAGTAACCAATATCTCCAATTAAACACTGAACGAATTTCTGCATAAGAATATTAATCAGTTATCCAGATAATGGTCATCTTCGACCCCATAGTAGAAGCATCTCAATAAAAAGCTATGCACAATTCAGCCCCAAAACAAAAACAGAAAAAAAAAAACCCACTAAAAAGACTATGTACATATAAAGATTTTCCAATATGAGAGTCTCGAGTCCCCTCTTCAATAGCATCCCAAAAACTACTCAATAGACAAAACTAGGAGAGAAGAAAGAGGGTACAATACTTTTGCTGCACCCAAAGAGTAGTCGCCTGAGTCAGATGAAGTTGCTACTTATATTAGAGCTGTACAGTTGCTATAATATAAAAACCCACCGAGGATTAATTCCTGTCGATAAGCTCTGCAGGAAAGTTGAGATCGAAATCAATGAGGCTACCTCCAAAGCCTCCCTTTCTAGCTCGCTTCCTTTGAGAACATCCACTCTCATCAGAGGTCCCAGAGGCTGATGGTTGATCTGATTCTATTCTGCGTCCTATAAAATGTGTGACAAGAGTCAGTGGAAGCTGATGTACCACCTTAAATTTGTAAGCATCCAGCTAGTCCCAAGAACTCCGTTATTCTAAAGAAGAAGAGGAAAAAATCTAGAAAACACACATCATATATGAAGCACAATAACAAACCATACATGCAGCTCAATGATCTGGTACATCTTCGGACAAAACGACATGAATTTAAGACAAGTGTGCAACTAATGCAAGCACTGAAATCAAGTATTTCACTTAGAAAAGGAAACGGTTCGCAAGGAGAATGTACATCTATCACTGTGAGATATATCACAGAGGCATTCTATCATATTACAGTTAGTTCCAAAGCTGTATGATCAGCAGAAAGCCATTTTAGACAATGACTCTGCATGAGCAGATAGCAATTTTCCACTAGCAAATAATTCTCACAACAGGTTATCCATAAAACAAAAAGAAAAAAAAAAAAAAAATACTCAGTAGCCACATCATTTAAAAGAAATGATAAGACCTCACGCAACGTAATTCTCATAGCAGACATGATTCGAGCAGCGACTTGAAAGAAAAAGACACATTTGCAGCAAGCAATCTAAAAAAGACTATTGATCTGGCTGCATTTGAAATGATCAGAAAACATTTACAAACAGCATGAAAAATTATGCAGGATGCATGTTCTTATCAGCCATTCAAAAACAGCATAAGAAATGTAAAAGAGTTATTATGATCTGCCCAAAATTTGAAGCCCAAAATTTGCAAATTTAGTAATTAAGATATACTCGTTTTCAGCTTATTATATCTTTATAATTTCATAATCTGGTAAATACAAGCATAGAAGATTTAGGACCTGCATCAATCTAGAGTTCAGGTAGTCAATAATTCTGGTCTTGAAGTCCCACACAGTAGTGTCCACCAATCACATCATTTTAAACCAAATCAGCGACCAGCTTAAACCAATATACAGTAAATGCAGGAAACATGTTCTTGAATAGCAAAATGAATCATGATCAATGCTATTTCATAATGTTTTATCCTATAACTTTAAGATACCAAGTGATGAGGCAGAAAAAAGACCACAAACCCCTACCGTTTGTCTGATTGTCCGCTTTTGGGCATTGGTTGCTAATCTTTTTGCCGCTCCATCCAACAGTAACCTCCACTGCCTTCTCAATGCCTTGGCTGTCTCTGATATGGAGCTATGTTGTGAATACAGAACTGGAGAGGACCCAATAAATCATTCTCAATACATTCATATTACCTGCAAAAGAAGAAAGAACATAAGTCTCGTACCTTTTTTTTCTATAATTTGACTTTTCAGCATGCAGACTCACATCTTCTTGCAGAGGGTATCAGTTATCACAGATAGATTGATTACTTGCATCCTTATATCCATAATCTTTTGCTCGTCATATTCATCTAATGGCTCCTCAATATATTTGGATAGCTTCTCAACATTTGCCTCTAGCTGCTGCTGCTGGTCCTCAAATAAATGCTGTTTTATTTCCCTTTCCTCTTTTGTCATCTCATCTTTGAACAATTCATCACCAAACATATAGAAAGCAAATGGGTATGAAAATGAAAGTGCACGCCTTGATCTGAAGAGCCTGTAAAGTCCATTTGTCACCCAGCTGAAATCTCTCAATCTAGAATCTTTTGTTTCTAATGTTGATACCCTTCCCTTGATAGTCTCTTTGAGTCTAGATTCTTGCTTAAAGGAATCAGTATGAGCTTTATAACGATTATGGTAATGCATGTAACAAGATAAAGGTCTTGCTTTACACGCTCAGCCTTTTTTTCTCGGTCTTCTTTATAGCGACCACAGCTATGACCAGCTATACGCGACCAGGTATGGTCTCGGCCTGTAGCTCCACCACATAGCCAACTGGATCAAGAAGTTTAAATAAAAAGGAAATTAGTGACACAAATTCTCCAAGACTTCTGTCAAAACCTTGCCACAACAGCCACTTAACAAATACCCTTATGGAAGTGTTCATGCAAAACACACTATATCAAAATGTTTGTGCATCTGCTTACCACACGAGTATTAGAGCATAAAAGAATTGTTAATGCACCAAAAAGTTGGTTTTTAAAGGTTTCTTGCCAACACTTTAACCTTCAACTACGTTCATCTGCAAATGTAAATCAAAATTTTACGTAAACTAATACAATAACACGGCATGATACAAACATTGAATTGTGAATAGCATCTTTTCTAAGCATTGACTTGAACCTATAGGAGAGAAGCATCAGAAGAGAACCTCAAATACCAAAAAGCTTGGCCGCAAATGCAGCTAACTAAATTGCAACCACCATTTTTTTCCACAGGTTTGTGACACTTAGGACAAGGCTTTGTATTAACTGTAATCCAATTCACAGTTTCTGATTCATCTCGACACTTCTTGCTCCAAAGCTCCCACATCAAGCATGAGCAAGGTGAATGTGCTTCTGACAAACAATTGAAACAGAACTGTAAGCTGCATGAACATTCAACCTCACAAAATTCATCATCCTCAACACGTATTGCATTCCCACAATGTGGGACACTTGGACACCATTTCACCATTTTGTTGTCTTCAATGTACGACTCAAGAAGAAATCGGTCAAATTTCTCTGCCAGGTCCGGATGCCTCTTACTGACTAGATTTCTTATTACAGATTCATCACAAATAGCAAAGCATTTGTGCGCCATGCACCTAATGCGTTTGCTCTGACCCTCATTTATCTTCACAATAAAATGTTCAGTCCAACCTAAATAACAGAATTGATATTCCTTTAGCATACAAAGAAATCATACATAAGCCAACAGAAGGAAGAGTAATCCAAAACTATTTAGGATAACACCGGAAAGGGAAGCAATAAAATAAAGGTTTATTTTGATCAAAGGATTCAGATACGATTATGAGAACCAGAAACAGAAACCACAGGCTAATCTAGGCTGGAGCGAAGCATAGAACTAATAAATGACCATGAGAAAGGCAAATATAACTAGTCCATACTTATATGAAAAGGGTAGTACTAAAGCATGCATAGAGAAATAAATGCAATTTGTTTTATAGCATTAGTCAAAGGTTAACTAAGGCTTGGGTAATTTCACTACCAAAATGTTGGACTATGAAAAGGTTAGGCTAAAATTGCAGCTTTACCTTGTTTATTCTCCTTTTCCAGGTAAAAAAATTCATTCATTATAATTTATAAAAAAATAAATAAATAAAAATATAATATATATATATATATTGATAAGAATCTTGGTAATGTTTTGGCTCTGTAAAAAGGAAAGATTGCTTACAGTTGTTGCAAAAGCAATGTCCACAATCCATTCTAGTCACTTCACTTCCGGGAACTTCTTCAATGCATATATTGCACAACACTGAGGAGGAAGATTCTGGTGTGTCACTATCATTATTTTCAACCACAGTTACACCTGCTTTAGCAAACAACAAAGCTTTCCCCTTTTCCACAAGAATAGCTAACAACTTCTCAATATCCCATCGGTAATGGATAAGCAGAGTTCGCGCATGGTGTTCTCTTAGGGATAGCACATCCATTACTCTTCGCAGATCCTCCTTCTGTACAAACAGCCAATCTTCAGTTTTCCAAGACAAACTTCTCATCTCCATGACTGCGCAACAATAAATATCAAAATAACCAAAGAAAAACACAAGACACAAATCAGTTCTTTTTCTGGTTACCTGTGCAGCCAAGAGCGACTCCTTCGTAATTACCTGCAAAACCAGAAACAAAAGATCAGGCAAATGGCATTCACTTTAAAAATATATAGAAAAATAAATAAAAAAAGTCTTTTACCAGAAAAGGGTGTTTAACACAAACCCGTTGTAATCAAGAAAAGCGCAAGAAATTACACATTTATCATTCTGAATCATCTAATGCCAACAAAAATTTGCAAGTATAAAATAAGCAAGTAACTATTAGTTCAACCAGAAAAACAATTTAGGCAATAAAATTTTGAACTTTTAATCTCAAAATGCCGAAGAAATCAGCAAATAAGCAGAAATACAACCGCTATTAAGCAGCCTATGAAACACAACTCCATCACTAAGCCTTATAATTTGAAACTTTAATCAAAAGAATCACTCCCAAATTATGACAATTAAGAAAAGCGGAAAAAATGCACGAAAAATACAAGGGCTACAATTCCAAATTTACCAGAAAAATCCTCTTTCTCCAGTAATTATCTCAAAATACGATAACGTAACCACATAAAAACAAGAAATCTAAGGAAAATTACAGAGAATTCATAACATTTTTAAAAAATAAAAAAAATTGAACAGGCAATAGAAGTTTTGTGATACATATACCCTACTGGAAGGGCCTTTAGAAGGCATCCAATGAGAATCCGAATCTTCGTTCTCCAATCCTTCCGGCGATTCTCGATCGGAATCGTCGTAATCTTCATGGCTACTCATCCAATCCTCCATGAATAAACTGCTGTATATTTAAATAATCGCGGCGATCGGCTAGCAGATAGAGGGAATCGGAGTTAGCGGCGAGATCGAGGTTGATTTCCGGCGAGTTTACGCCGTGGCCGGCGAGAGGAGAGGGAAAATTTGTCTCTGCGAAGTGAAGAAAAGAAGCATTTTCTCCCGCCGCCTTTTTGCGGAGGAAGCAGTCTCAAAGCTTATTGAGAAAAATATACGCTTTTACGACGTCGTTGGGAATGTCGTGAAAGAATTCTACCAATCTCCAATTTTGTGAATAAAAAAAGACTTTTTTTAACTTTGGTAAATACTTCTGATTTTTTACCCACCCTATTTTATAGATTAAATGTTATGCGAAATGTATGACATCAAAGGTAATTTCAGTACAAATTAGCTCTTTAGTGATATTGTATTAGCGTGCACTTAAGAGTACTATTCAAAACTGATATAAAATTTTTTTTATAAAATTTAATTTTAACCACAAAATTTACAAATGAGACTAAAGACTAAATCTATATAATTATTTTCCTTTAAACTTTTATTTGGGACAACTAAACTCAAGGTAAGAGCTGACCAAAATAGAAAGTAAAACACTCGTCCTTTATTGGTATTTTTTTCGTTATCAAACTTTTAATGTAATTCTAATTAAGAAAAATTTTATAGTCATGCCTTAAACTTTGTACACTGTGATTTACATTTTGTATTGTACAAAATAAAAAAATTCTTACATAGGATTTATAATATGTGTCATGTATTCTTAATTTACGATCATTTACCTCATCTCAAATTATTAAAATAAATCATCTCATGTTAATTTAATCTTGTGTCGTAAATAATGACAAATTCTTATATAAGGTCTATGTTTTAATATTATGTGAACCATACACCTCTTATTTACTATCATTCATATCATCTTAAACTATTAAAATAAACCATCTAATGTTAATGTTAATTTGGCTAACTGTGGGGCAGGAATCCGTATTACTTACTATGGATTCGGTCTACCTAAAAAATTTTCATACAACACTATATATCTTTGTCTTTAACCATATTGGGATGTGTTTGTAATATGACTGTAAAAACTTCTAACTGATTGGAGGTGTTCAAATTCAATCCAAACTAAATAAAATTAGGTCTAAATGATTTGAATTATCTGATTTTGGATTATTTGAAATACGTTATTGAATCTTGTTGGGTTAGGCTGGATTTTGGTTTTCAAAATCTAACCCAACCTAATAACACGATAATCCAATACTAATTCAATTATAATTTTTTTTTTCTTTTTCATTATTTTCCTTGCCATTTCATTTAACTCATAATCTTTTTTTGTTTCATTTTTTACTTAACATTCATCTAACAAATTCTATAATGTTTTCTTCCTCATTATTGATCTAATCATTTTATTTCTTGATAAAAAAAAAATATTTTGTAATGGCTGTTCTTACAATAAATTTTTTTTTTTTTTAAAAATTTTTGGATTTTAACTTAAATAAACCCAAAAACCTAGATAACCGGCATGAATATAATTGAATCGGATTTATTTAAGTTTCTATATTAATTGAGTTTTAAATTCTCAATCAAAAAATCTAAACTCGAAAACCTGGAAGCCAATACATAAGCTAATGCATGAACACCCCTATAACTATTAATATGTTTTTTTACCTTAGAATGAAATATAAATACTAACCATATCCTATAGACCTTTGTTTTTGTTTTTTTTTTTTGTTTTTTTTTTTGGGGGTTTAATTATAAAGTTAGAGAATAATAGTAGAAAGTTATAAGTTGTCTCTCTTAAGTTAGGAGATTCAACTCTTACACTATTGAGATAATTATAAGTACTAATATAATATTTAACGATATTTTGATAGATAACATTAATATTAGCATTCGCAACTTTATTATTACATCTAATATTAATGGAAAATATATAGTTACAATAATGCATTAAACTATAAAAACTTACATTGTATAAGTTTCTGTTATATTAAATTTTTGTGACACAAAAAAAAAAAATATCGTAAATTCGTAACTTGATATTAATAGGGATAAAATGAGTATTCACCCCCCTATACATTCTTCATTTTTTTTTTCTTAATTACGTTGTCATGATATTGTTAGTTGTAATCTAATATTGTTGGACAAATATCATCAATATCATACTACCAATTAAATGGATTCAAATTCGTCACCTTGTTAATAAGTTGCCTTCTTATTCAAATGAGATCAAGATTAGACTTAAAGAGTGATAAAACTATCATTATTTTTCCAAGCTTCAAGGTCCACATTGTAACATATAAAGGGATTCATCACGATCCTATTACTTGTGATTATTTTTTTCTTGGTTTATTTTTTATTTTTTTGTTGGGAGAAAAAAATCCCTCTTGTCGTTCAACGTTTAAAATGGAATGGACAGTATTCATCTGATTTCAATGCTAAAGTTAATTAAAAAGAATTTTGATTTGAGTATAAATAAATAATATTACTTATAAATGAAATTATCTATCCAAAGCTGAAGTAGCTCGAGCGTGCTCAGTTGGTTATAGTGTGTGGCTCTCAACAAGAAGGTTAGAGTGTGTGGCTGTTAACCACAAGGTCGGAGTCGAGGGTGTCAAGCCCTTCCTCTGACGTTTTGAACAACATTTTTTTTTTTTAATTTTATAAGTAGTATTCATGTTGGTTTCTGCAAAGGGGTAGTTATTTCAAGATCTCCAGTTTGAATTCCAAAAGTTATTGTCGAATTAGTCGGGCCCAAAGGTCCGGACACCTCTCTGTCAAAAAAAAAAGAATATCAAATGCAGATTAATCATGCAGGATAGCTTCTGTAATAAGAATTAATGACTCAAATACAAGAGATTTCAAAAGCAAAAGCATGAATGTTAATTCTCATATGTTGGGCTAAGTCACTCATTTCAATTCACAATTAGCTAGAGAAGTGCAATTTTGAGGAACCATAATTTTCACGTTGTTTTTCGGAACGCATCCACAACAAGAAAAGTATAATTTTCTTTTCTTTTCTTTTCTTTTGAGATTAACCAAGAAAAGATGAATAATGTTTGTTTGAGCTTTCAAGCAAACATATAAATATAATTGCTCATTAATGCAATTGAATTTCTTTTATAGCTTGGAACAAGTCACCTACCTACAATTTTAGAAAGGAATAGATAGCTTGAATAAGGTTTTAGGATTTCTTTTACTACTTGAATCACTATAAATAAAGAAAGAAAATATTTAAATAGATTCAATTTATGATGTTATTTATAAATTTTATGATATAAATTAAATCATATAAAATATATTGATTTAAATAATTTTTATAAAATTTAATTTTAAACACAAAATTTACAGATAAAATTAAAAACTGAAGTTATCTAAATATTTTCCATAAAAAAACCCATTGACGATATAGGCTGCGCCGCTGTAGTTAGTTGGGCTTACGGGGAAAAGAACGTACTCTACGTTGATACTGGGGCAGGCAATTTGTCTTAGTATTAAAACTGTTATTAAAACAAAACAAAAAAAAAATTGGTCAATGTCATTATCAAATGCAAAGAAGATTTTTTTTTTTTTAATTTATTTTTTATGAACGAAAAAGAGTTGAAAAATGTAAAAATATCCATGCCACTAATTTGGCATAAAAATTTGTACTTACTTTTTAAATTTGTACTCTTTTAACACTCTTGTACACTTGTAAAAACTTCAAAAAATTTCACAATTTATTTTGACAATTATGTTGGACAGCCCAAAAACACGTTTCTAGACCACAATAAGGAATGGCTAGATTTCTTCAACTTGGTATTTGCGGATCAGAATAAATTCTGATCTAGCCACACAAATGTTAATATCTTCGAGAAATGTCCACTGCAGTTGTCTCCAATAGGTACAAAACATTTGTCAGATAAGTTGGCAACAAAATAATTCCATATCCCATGAATTCCTACCCATCAAATCCCATGAATTCCACGCCATCAAATTTTTTTGCATTAGGATGACCACTGAAAATTTTATTTTGGTAAGGAATAATTATTTTAGTAGTTATTTTTTAATTAATAACAATTTATCATTTAGAATGTAGGATCTAATTTTTTTTAATAGGATAACTCTCTTGCATTCCAAATAAAATACTTTTATTGATTGAAAAATAACTATTAGATATTAAACATGTCTAATAATTATTTCTGATTGACATAAAATTTCTCAGATGACCACTGTATGACTTTCCAACACTCCATTATTTGATTTTTGATGGATACTTTTTTCTACTAGAATAATTTTATTTTGATTTGAAACAACAATTCAACATTATCAATATAGTTTTTTTTTGGTTAATAATAATTCTTTATACGAAAAAGTGGCTTCTATTTTAGATGGAGAGAATCGGTTTGGATGGTTAGTTTTTTAAAATATTTTTTAAATAATATTTTGTAATAATACTTTAGAATTTATACACATTTTTTAGTTATAATTTTATCTTGCATGTATCACATTAAAAAAAATAATAATATAATATTTAATTAAAATTAAAACTCGCATTAGAGTTATATTTCACGACAACATCGATACCATCCTCACAAATTTAATATGGTCGAGTAACTTCCAAACAAAATGGACGACAATTCTGCCATAAAAATTTACTGATCCTCTCTACGCAAAATGCCACAAAAAAAAAAAAAAAACAAAAAATATCATCCAGAAAAAATAATTTATAATGCTTTTAAAAATGACAATATTGGTTACATGTAGACATTATTTATTATTTTTTCAAATTATATTTTAAAATAAATTTTGAAACATGTTTTCTATCTAGCCTTTATTTCGTATATATCACAAGTTGCTGCGGTAATTAATCCAACTAATATTCATAATAATATTTTAAATAAAGATTTCAAAATTAAACCTGGTAAATAAATGAAAAATTTTTTTTTAAAAAAAAACATAAAATGACAACCAAAAATTATTATAAAATTAAAAATTTATAATCACCTGCCAACATTATTTTACGTAACAAAATTTTATTTTTTTATTTTTTTTAAATGCAAAAGCGCATGGTTCAGTAGCTCCAGTAGGCCCATATATAAGATGCTGCATTTCACCCCGTAACGAACTCAGCCACCAGACATTTTACAGGTGCGCACTGCACACACTCAGCCCGCCAATTCTTTACTAACACACGCACTGCTAACGTGCACCGGACCACCGGAAAATACAGCGACATGGCGATTTCTCTGCAATTCTCACGTCTCTCCACGACTCGCACAGCGGACCTCGCCTTGCCGGAGCCGAGAATTTTCCGATTCCGGAAACCTTTCTCCGTACGATGCTCCGCTTCCGGCGAAGCTGCTCCGTCTTCTTCATCTGCGACTGTTGAATCGGAATTTGACCCCAAGAAGTTTCGGTACAACTTGACTAGAAGTAAGAATTATAATCGCAAAGGCTTCGGTCACAAAGAAGAATAAGAGACTCTTGAGCTCATGAATCGCGAGTACACCAGTAAGACTTTTTATTTTTTCATTTCAAAATTAAAGTTCAATTTTGCAGTATTTTTCGCACTGGATTAAATGAAGAAATTAAAGAAGTAAGGTAAACTTTAGCTAAAAATTTTATGATTTTTTCTTCTAAATTTATGTTTATTTAGGATTAAGTTCGAAGTTTCTTAACTATTCTCTTGCTTAAGCTTGATAATCTGTTAAAGCTGGAGAAAACATAGGAAAATTAACGAAAATACTCTAAAATTTAGCTAAATTTATGATTTTTTTTTTCCGTGTGGATGCTCTTTTCTAAAGTTAAAGTTCAAATTTGTTGAATTTTCTGGATTAAGTTTGGTAGTCTGTTTTGTGCTGGAGTGATCTAAGAAAGTTAAAAGAGTATCCTGCAAAACGTAGTTAATTTTTTTTTTTTCGATATTTATGTTGATTTCGAAAGTTTATTTGACAGGAAATTGAGTAATTTTTATCTGTTATGCAGTATCAACGCTGTTCAGGTGATATCATAAAGAAACTGAAGGAAAATGGAAATGAGTACACATGGGGGAATGTTACAGTCAAACTTGCTGAAGCATATGGATTTTGCTGGGGAGTTGAAAGAGCTGTCCAGATTGCTTATGAAACCAGAAAGCAGTTTCCGACCGAGAAGATATGGCTCACAAATGCAATTATTCACAATCCTACTGTCAATAAGGTTTTAATTCCTTCAAAAGCTTGACAAAGTATTTTCTTGTTGTGTTGTAATGATTGAATGTTATTGTTCCTATTTTTAGTTTTTTGGTCTTAAGAATTTCATGCTTAACTAATTTTTCCTTTTAATTGCCGAAGATGAACTCTATTGGCCATGTCTGTGTTGTATTACTGCTAAATACACAATCTAATTAACTGTATTTTGCCAGCGACTGGAGGAGATGGAAGTAAAGGAACTCCCTGTTGAGGGTGGGCAGAAAAAATTCGATCTTGTTGAGAAGGGTGATGTTGTGGTTTTGCCTGCTTTACTTTTTTGGAACTGCTGTAGATGAGATGTTAACTTTGAGTGAGAAAAGTGTGCAAATAGTCGACACAACCTGCCCGTGGGTTTCTAAGGTACTCTTTCTGTGGACTTGTATTGCTTTTTAGCTTATTAATTGCGTTCAACTTGACGACGCTCGATGTTTTCGTTTTGGTAAAGGTTTGGAACACTGTTGAAAGGCATAAGAAGGGAGATTACACTTCGATTATCCATGGTAAACATGGACATGAGGAGACTGTTGCTACCGCTTCCTTTGCTGGAAAATATATTATTGTCAAGAATATTGCAGAGGTATGTTTAATTTTTTCTTTTTATTTATTGGAAAGAGTGATGTTGTTTACAATAGACACAAAGCAGGTAGTGATCATAATAGAATTCTTATTAAACGAGGTTCTACACGTGACCCAGGCAACATATGTTTGTGATTACATTCTTGGTGGTCAACTGGATGGATCTAGCTCCACCAAAGAGGCATTTATGGAGGTGCAATTGCGAATGACTAATAATACATTGGCTGAAAGTATCATCTTGCCTACTGTATCTCAGGTTTACTTGTTTTGCTGCAGAAATTTAAATTTGCAGTTTCAAAGGGTTTTGATCCAGATGTTGATCTTGTAAAAGTTGGTATTGCAAACCAAACAACAATGTTGAAAGGAGAAACAGAGGAAATTGGTTAGTGGATGCTTTACAGCATAGTCCCATCTTTTGTCAACATATAAAAGTCTCTGATATTGACGTCATTTTGGATGTTACAGGTAAATTGTTGGAGAGGACCTTGATGCGCAAATACGGAGTGGAAAATATCAACAACCACTTCATGAGTTTCAACACTATCTGTGATGCAACTCAAGTAAATTTTTTCGCCTCCTTATCCTATTTTTCTCCTTGATTCGTTTTGCCAAATTTTTTTTCTCAGGACTGCTAAAGGCTCAAACTTGACTTTGTTCTCTGTCACGTATATAAACAAGCAAAGTTAATAAATCCTCAAGTTAGAACTATTTTCATACCTTACAGCCCACTTCATAGTTCTTTTGTTACACTGGACCCAGAGCTAGCAATCTGGTAGATGAGGCCTTTTGCATGACTTTAAGCCTATCACATTTCATGTCTCAGCAAACATACTTTTCCTCTTATGTTTGAGCTAATACTCCTTATATCAGGAGCGGCAAGATGCCATGTACAAGCTGGTTCAACAACCTCTGGATCTTATGCTAGTCGTTGGAGGGTGGAACTCAAGCAACACATCACATTTACAAGAAATTGCCGAGGATCGTGGAATTCCATCCTATTGGATTGACAGTGAGGAGAGAGTAGGTCCCGGAAACAAAATAGCTTACAAGTTAATGGTGTGTAAATGCAGATCACTTTTATCTCAGTTAGAGTTGACCTCCAAATTTTAATGCCTTTTCTTATTCCATTGAAAATGCTTTATCATTTAACAGCATGGAGAGTTGGTTGAGAAAGAGAATTGGCTACCAGAAGGTCCCATCACAATAGACGATGTGTAACATCTGGTGCATCTACCCCTGATAAGGTAATTCCCTAATGTCCTGGGGGGCCTCATTTATCATCTAGATGGTTTACAGTTTAATTGCCTTGCATGTAGGATTGAATCCTTTTGTTTTTCCACAATGTACTTGGCCAGGTTGTTGAAGATGTCCTTGTTAAGGTATTTGACATCAAGCGCGATGAAGTCCTGCAACTGGCATAAATTAAATTTGCAGACAAGTGGTAGTATATGCTTGTTTCTCTGTAAAACCAGCTGAATATCAAGTTTAAGAGAGGTGGTGCCCCACTGCACTTGTGACGAAATATATGTATTATGTAGCATAACAAGACCATGCTATAAATGCAGAAAAGTGTACTTTCGTTGATATCTGATGATTTGTGATGGGAAAAGCTGTTAGATGCTAGGAACTTGGATGATTCCGTCATATTTATGCTGCTATAGTTTTTGATTTCGGCTCAGATAAATATGTTTGTGCAGTGCTCCAAATGCATATAACATGTTAAAACACTCTATCATATCTTGCATTTACGCATAAATGTAGAACAAATTGGTGCAAGTTGTATATTGAGTAAAAATATAGTCTCGTGAAGAATGCAAAAACATTCTTTCAGTAAACTGGGAACTTCGGAGTAAATATGATCAATTTCCTACAAAGCTAGAAGATTCCCCCCCTTTCTTTTCCCTCTCTCACAAAGTGTGTGACATTATGCCATAATGTATAAATCATAAAATCGCATATTGTCATTGCTTCCATGGTTGACCGATGGATTGTGGTTGCTCTGTAAACTCTCATTTGTTTATTACCAAAACACACGATTAAGATTGTTACTTATCTATTATCAAAAACATTACAAAGAAAAGAACAAGATGAAGATTATCATGTACATAAATTGTAGTACAAGAAAAACTTAGGTAGACCTGATTTTTGACATTATTTGTAGACTTTGTGGTGTAGATTAAATTTTATGTAATCTATGACATAAACTGATGTAAGCAAGATTTTCATAAGATCTTAATCTGGACTGTCTACAGGTATAGCCAAAAACCGGATTTATGTAAATTTTTTCCATTGTAGTACTACTATATAACAAGATTTTTCCTATTTTCCCATTTTGAATGCTTAGATTGTGTTATGTCTAAGGAGGAGTGTTAACATATTTAAGATATTTACCTTTTAATATATATGTTAAGAATCTATTTAGTTGTATATATTTGTTAAGTGTATATTCTATTTTTTAATTATACATCTTAATTAGCAAAACATTCCTTATTTGTTTCATAGGGTAACCTATTTAAGAGAATTTCTTGTATTATTATACTCAGACAAGAAATATAATTCTTCTTCAAAATTCGTTCATGGTATCAGAGTCACATCTTGGGGTCTGATTAGTTCATTTTCGGATTATTATTATCGAAGTTTTTTTTTTCTTTTCTCCTTCTTTCAGAATTTTTTCTTAGTCTGTTGCTCCGATTTTTCGTTGTTTTATCAATACTCATCATCCAAAAGGAGCTCCCCAGAGGCTGCTCCTAGGCCTTGTTTCAGTAATTTTTCGACAGCCGGAATCAACCTCACGCGCTCCCACACGCTCCGTCACCGTCACTAGATTGCACTGGAAAATAGTCTAGCGAAAGCAGAAGGTAAAAGTGTGTTTCACAAACACGCCTTCTTCAGTTTCTCTAAAAGTGTGTTTGTGAAACACACTTTCTTTTTGCAGGGAAGTTTTTTACCAAGTCTCCAGCCACGTCAGCGACAATGTGTCGCCACGTCACCTGCCACGTGTCCAGACACATCATCTGCCACGTCACTGGCACGTCACCCCAACAGTGCCACGTCATCTACCACGTCACCTATACAGTGCCACGTTACCTACCACGTCAACCTACAGTGCCACGTCCGCTTGTCCTGTCATCTGCCACGTCATTGCCACTTCAGCGGTTTACAATCCCTGGTTCAGCCTTGGGTTGATTTGTTTCAGTTCACTGGTCAGCAATTTTTTGTCTGGTTCAGGCTATTTTTGACCTGTTTTTTTCCCAGTTTAGTCCAAACTTTTTTACATTTTTCGATCTTCTGAGTTCAATTGTGTGCTTGGTTCTCTATGATTCTTCTCGAAAAGTAGTCTTTCTTTATACCGTTACTTACTTTATTTTTTATTTTTTGGCTTTCAATTGTTATTTTCCTACCATGGCTCAATCAGATGTGTCCCATCCTATCTCAACTATATTGGATTGACCTAATTATGTTTCATGGGCTCAAGATATGCAAAGTTTCCTCAAATGTCGAAAATTGTGGAGTATTGTTGATGGATCTACAGTTATTCCAACACAACTAGAAGGCGAATTGATTACCAAATTCAATGATCGCTTTGAAGATTAGGACAGCAAGAATCATCAAATTATTACCTGGATCCGCAACACCACTATTCCTTCCATACGTCAACAATTTGGGCATTTTAATACTGCCAAGGAATTATGAGATTTTCTTACCCATCGATACACTGTCAAAGGTCTTGCGAGTCAATATCAACTTTTGACTACCTTATATCATATGAACATTGAAGCTTACAGGAGCCTCATCAACCTGTTCATTCCTTTATCGCTACTCTTAGTAGTCTTTGGGATCAACTGGCGCTTTCGGATCCAAAATGGGATACTCCTGGAGATGCTGCAAAGTACTCCGCTCTTCGAGATAATCAACGCTTGATGCTATTTCTCATGGGTCTTCATGATGACTTTGAGCCTATTCGTGCTTCATTATTACATCGGTCTCCGTTACCTACTCTTGAGACTGCCTTTTCAGAAGTTATTTTTGAATAAACTCGTCTTCGCTCTCTCAAGGCTATCAGTTCTACTCCTGGACATCACTTCTGAAACTGCAGTGGCCACATCAGCTCCTTCAGGTTCATCCCAATCAAGGGAATGCCGTTAGTGTCATGATCCTAGTCATTGGCTTTTAAATTGTCCTATTCGTATTTGTCATATTTGTCGCAAGAAAGGACCTCGTCATTTTCCATCCAACTGTCCCAAGAATCCCAATCGCACTTCAGCAAAATTCGGTCAGTTCCAACCTAAGTGTCCTGGTCCATATCGTGCTGCTGCTACCACTGATGTTGGTGACATGTCTGCTGAATCTTCTATTCCAGCTATTACCCTCACCGATGTTGAATCAATGCTTAAACAGGTTTCTCATAAATCTGCTCCATCTACTGCCCTTTCTGTCACTCCAAGTACTTCTTCTTGGTATTTCGATTCTGCTTGCAGTAATCATATGACCTCCGTTTCTCATATTTTTTCTTCACAGTCAACAAATTCTTTTTTACCACCTATCCATACAGCTAATGGTTCTACTATGCATGTTAGCCACATAGGTCATATCTGTACATCAAATATTTTTATTCCTGATACTTTTCTTATTCCCCAACTCAAACTTAATCTTGTCTCTGTTAGTCAATTATGTGATTTGGGTTTGCATTTATTCTTTACACCATTTGGATGTTCTGTGCAAGATCCCTAGACTGGACAGATTCTTGGGATCGGCCGTAAAGTTGGTCGTCTATTTGAGTTGATTCACCTTCGGCTTCCTCCTCATGTATTCTTTCTACCTCATGTTCTGCTATTTCAACATCATCACTTGATTTATGACACTCCCGCCTTGGTCATGTTTTCATTGGTCATTTAAAAACTTTAGTTTCTCAGGGCCGTTTAGGTTTTGTTAAGAATGAACATTTTGAATGTGTTTCTTGTCAACTTGCAAAACGTCATGCTTTACCTTTTAATAAAAATGATTCTGTTACTACTGCACCATTTGATCTTGTCCACTATGATATTTGGGGACCTTCACCTACCCCCACTATGGGTGGTTTCAAATATTTTGTTATTTTTATTGATGACTATTCACGATACACTTGGATTTATCTTATGACTCATAAATCTGACTTATCTACAATTTATCGTGATTTTGCCACTATGATTCAGACTCAATTCTCTAGTATCATCAAAGTTTTTCGTACAGACAATGCCATGGAATATAAAGAAAAGTCTTTTTTAGACATTTCTTCATCAAAATGGTACTGTTATTCATAGATCTTGTCCAGGTACCTCTCAACAGACCATGGTCGCGCTGAACGTAAACATAGGTACATCCTTGACACTACTCGTGCTCTACTAATTTTATCTTCTTGTCCTGAGGGGTTTTGGGGTGAAGCAGCACTTACTGCTATCTACACTATTAATAGGGTTCCTTCCTCTGCCATTAATAATCAAACTCCCTATGAACGTCTCTTTAAATCTCCTCCTGATTATACATCACTCAAAGTTTTTGGTTGCACTTGTTTAGTTCTTCTTCAACCCCATGAGCACAGCAAGTTAGAATCTCGTGCTCGCCTCTGTTGTTTCTTAAGGTATGGAATTGAACATAAAGGCTATCGGTGTTGGGATCCCCAGTCTCGCAGGCTTCGTATATCTCGTCATGTAGCCTTTTGGGAGCATCAAATGTTCTCTTCCATGTCCAAGTTTCATCTTCCCCTTATTTCCTCTCAACCCTTCTTTACTAATCCCTCGTTTGATCTTTTTCCTGATGAACATGCTATAGATTCTCCAGTTGACTCCACATCTGACGATCTTCTCTCGATGACTTCCATGGCTCTCAAGATCGTGCTCTTGACGGTGATCCTGCCCCGGCTATGTCTCCAGAATTGTCTCCTTCATCTCCACCTCCACCTACTCTTCGACGATCTAATCGTGTAAGAGATATTCCTTCTCGACTTCGTGACTTTAACTGCTTTTCTACTATTTTATATTTACATGAACCCATTTCTTACCGAGAAGCTAGTTCTAATACCATTTGACAACAAGCTATGTTAGATGAGTTGCAGGCACTTGATAACATGCACACTTGGGATCTAGTCGACCTACCTCCTGGAAAGTCTACTGTTGGTTGTAAATGGGTCTATAAAATTAAGACTCATTCGGATGGAACAATTGAGCGATACAAAGCTCGTTTAGTTGCAAAAGGATTTGCTCAGGAACATGGCATCGATTATGAAGAAACCTTTGCTCCTGTTGCACGTTTTACTTCCGTTCGTAGTTTACTTGCTGTTGCTACTTCTTGCAGATGGTCACTTTTCCAGGTTGGATGTTAAGAATACTTTTCTTAATGGTGATCTTATTGAAGATGTCTACATGAAACCACCTCCTGGTTATTCTCATCTGCCAAACAAAGTCTGCAAACTTCGTCGAACTCTCTATGGTCTTAAACAAGCTCCTCAAGCTTGGTTCTCCAAGTTTAGTTCTACCATTTGTCAGCTTGGGTTTACTTCCAGCCTTTATGATTTAGCTCTATTTCGTCGAGTATCTGATCATGGTACTATTCTTTTATTATTATATGTGGATGACATGATTATAACCGGCGATGATATTGCTGGCATCACTGATACAAAAATCATCTTCATCAGTATTTTGAGATGAATGATTTGGGTCTCGAGTTATTTTCTTGGCCTTGAGGTTTCGTCCAACTCTGATGGTTACTTCCTCACTCAAGCTATTGAAGCTATTGCTCGTTTTACTCCTACTGATGGATCTCCTCTCTCTGATCCTACTTTATATCATCAGCTCGTGGGTAGTTTAGTCTATCTTATTGTCAGATCTCACCCTGACATTGCTTATGCTGTTCATGTCGTCAGTCAGTTTATGGCAACTCCGCGGATAACTCATTATGCTGCTGTTCTACACATTTTGCGATATATCAAGGGTACCCCCTTTCATGGTCTTCATTTTTCTTCCCACTCTCCGCTTGACCTACCTGCATACTTTGATGCTGATTGGTCTGGCAATCCAACAGACAGACGATCTATTACTGGTTTCTGCTTCTTTCTTGGTACTTCTCTCATCTCTTGGAGGAGCAAGAAGTAGACTGTCACATCTCGTTCTAGTACTGAAGCTGAATATCGGGTTATGGGTTACTCGAAGAAATGGGTGTTACTCATTCTTCTGCTACTCTTCTTCATTGTGATAATCGGAGTGCTATTCAAATTGCTCACAATGATGTTTTTCATGAGCGCACTAAACACATCGAAAATGACTATCATTTTGTTCGCCAGCATCTAGTTCATGGTACTCTTCAGTTACAATCTGTCTCTTCCCCTGATCAACACTGCTGATATCTTCACTAAGGCTTATCCACCTGGCCGTTTTCATGCCTCTGTTCCAAACTCCAGTTGGTTTGCGTTCAACCGCCTTGAGTTTGCGGGGGGATGTTAACATATTTAACATATTTACCTTTTAATATATATGTTAGGAATATATTTAGTTGTATATATTTGTTAAGTATATTCTAGTCCTTAATTATAGATATTTATTAGTAAGATATTCCTTATTTGTTTAATAGGGTAGTCTATTTAAGAGAATTTATTATATTATTATACTGAAACAAGAAATATAATTATTTTTCAAAATTCGTTCAAGAGGGTAACCAAGTCGAGAATTGCTCGATACTTTTTCCCCATATGGCTGAGCATGATTGAAAGAAAAGCAGAAAACCAACGCATGGCCATGTTGCCGCGTCACATTGTGCAGAGACATCACAAACTTTCTCGAGGTTGAGCAGCTGTTGCTGGGGCTGCAGCTCCTCCCCATGTTCTCACACGGTCGTCAGCTTCCTGAGCCTGCATGCATGCATCATTAGGTAATTCATTTATCCTCCAAATTATCAATCCTTTAAACTATCACTTATGAGATGATTATTTATTGATCATGTTTGTTTTCTTAGTGACTTCGTACTTAAATAAGGAAGATTTGCATTCAATGTTTTACCTCTTTTTGCCAATTTGTGCGTAAAATGACGACTAGCAAGGCGACTGTTTGAAGAAAACTGCCACCTAACATTGACCACCATATGCCTTGAACTCCCATATTTACTTTGTAACCAAGAACAGCTCCAATTGGAAGCCCAATTGCATAATAGCATATTATGTTCAGCAAGGCAACTGAAAACTGCCACCCTGCACCAACAGCTACCCCTGCAATCCCAAAAGGAAAATCAAAATCGAAGCGATAAACTCAAGACCAAACTCTTTTACCATGTTCTCTGTATTCAAATCCTTCCGCAAATTTAGGTATATTCACACGAGACTCTCTTGACACCTATCACCTTCGGGATAGCCATATTGGCATGTTCCAGTCTGTCTAGTATAGATGTACCGATCACAAAAATGATCACTTCTATACTTAGAAGGTAGAGCTTGCAACTGTTTGACAACATCTAAAAAAGAATAAATCCATTATGTTTTTCTTCTATATATTTGAATTGATCATGATTGCATTATTTCTTTTACTAGCATTTTGTCAATTCAGTGTTAATTTGATGTTTTTTAGTAGACTTTTATGTGGAAATCATACCGTACAAAACTAGTTGGATGCTGTTGAGGAACATGCTTGTTGCAAGAACATATCCGAGCTTGGATGTCTTACTCATGACCTGTGGTTTATCTGTAAATATTGAAGGAAACTGGCTTTTTGTGCCTACAACAATTGCAGCAAAAACAACTCCAAGCAACCCAGATGTCAAAACATTGACAACAATTGATAATTTTGCAGTTTTTGGTTTTCCTGCTCCAAGTTCGTTTGACACTCTAACACTGCAAGAACAGGCTTTTAGTAAAGAAAGATCATAATGAAATTTTTTCTGGGGCATGATTATAAATTACTGCATTGGGAATAACAGTTTTCAAGAATAATTCTTTCTTGTTTTTTTCTCTTAATTGTGTTTCTTGTGGATGGCAGCATGTGTTTCAAAGATCAATCAAGGCCTTTCAAAAGGTATTGGCAAAATCTGTTTGTTCACTTGAGGTTTGACATTTGGCAATCATGCATTGCTCTTCCAACAAAACTATGGAGTAAAACATTAATCTGCATTCTCTGTATTCCTTTGTTTGTTGGTATAATTCTTAAAATCCTCCTTTTGTCCAATGTGAATTTCATGAATGTTCTTGATTTTGTTGCTAACCTGACTGCTGCATTGAAGCCTATGGCAATCATCAGTGTCCACAGTTGCAAGTTCATACTGTAATATCCACAGAAGCCAGAGGTGAAGTAAGATAAGGAATCTGAAAGCATGTATATACAGAACTTGTATCCCATCATTTGGATTGAGTTTGTCTAAAAATTACTTTGGGTCTCAGAAATGACGAAATTTTCCAATTTTATATGTCCCGTATGTGAGAAAATAAAATTTAGAGCTAACCAGATTGAAATGGCATCAATTGCAACTGCAGCATCCTTCAAACCTCCTACCATGAGGATAATTGCTGTGAAGTACCATAGCTCCAAGCTGCCAAGGTTAGCATTTTTTTGTTAAACAGTTTGATAATCCAAAATGTATATGAACTCTGCAAGTTGCTATTGTATAGTTCTCACCATAACATTATTGCTGAGGCAACTGAGAGCTTGACGAAATTGGTCAATGACTTGAAAGCCAACCAGGAGAAACCTGTCCAAGCATCTGGGAAACGGCCTGAAATAACGTAAATTATTTGTACCGTAACCAATATCCACCATGAGATGTTTCCTGCCATTGCAGCACCAAGCAAACCTTTGTTGAGCTTTATCACAAGAATCCAATTTAGCATTACATGAAGTGCCAATGATGCTATAGAGACAATGGTCATGAACCATCAATCTAACTTTGCTTTGAGATTGGAGAAACTTCTGTATAGGGAAGTTCAGAGCATACGTAAACAACTGAGGAATCACCCACAGCGCATATTTTCCAGCAAGTTCGGAGATATCTTTATTTTGGCGGGCAGCCTTTAGTATAGGCGAGGCAAATACATAAATAGGTGTCAATAACAAAGCTGTAACTCCTGTAATGATCCATGACTTCTGCATGTAGATACCGAGCATGTTGAATTGTCCAGCACCAACTGCCTGACCACAGAGTGTTTCTAGAGCACTTCCAATCCCCAGCTACTAAGGAAGAAATAGACAAACAAAGAGTAGTCACTGAATTTCAGGTATGATCAGTTACTTAAAATTCACCTGTATATGCATACAAAATTTGAAATTTCTGTTTCTCATTAACTGACTTGAATCTTGAATTAAAACACATTCGCATTACGTATTTCAAACTACATATGGTATTGATGCAATGACAAATGCTAATTACAAGGTCTAACACTACAGAGCTCATAATTTGAATCATAGAAATCAGCAATTTCAAGAATTTTCTGAATTGCATCACTAAGGTTTTCAATCGTAGCCTTCTACAATTTGAAAGGTGTTCAAAACTTATATTTTGCAGTTGCAGCAGGTACAAGCAAATAAAGAGCCAAAAGTTCTTAACTTTTAAGTGACTAATTGCTCCAAGAAAGTTAAGATCTGTAGTAAAGCAGCTCATAGAGTAAAACCATTGTGATGGTATACTAATAACGTACCATGGTACCCCATAAACAAAGCCAGTTATGACATTCTGAACCTCTGAGACAGCAGCAAGTTCAACATCTCCTAAATGTCCAGCAAAGGCAGCCGTCACAAGTTCGAGGGAGAATTGTGTAACTGCTGTCAGCATAGCTGGCAAGGCAATGTGCCATGTCTTCTTTGTCTCTTCCCACAATTTTTTTGGGATCTTTCTCCTGTGTAAGATTTCATCTGCCTGTCTGCTAAGATCAGGGTGCTTTTCCTCCATTCAAGAGAGCATGATTTTCTTTTTCCTCTGTTGGGCCTTTACTATTTCAAGGATAGACACCCTTTTTCGTGTATTTCTTGAAATGCGAAAATTGGAATGTCCTTCTGGCACTGATGTGTTGCCTTATGTCAGAAATTGAAGAATGTTGTTTTGTTTTGGGAGTATTTATCTTTTAATTTTGGCTCACCTACTTTTGGTTTAAGTCCAAGATAATCCTCCTTAACACCAAACTATGCCTGTCTTGGTTTTAGTTGGTGTAGCTCATTTTTCATTTTCTGTTCAAAGGAGTGTTGAATTCTTGATTAATTTAGCAGCACAGTTTTTAGTTTGCTCGTCCATTTTTCATTTCATTGGTTAGCGGTGAGAAAATTCAACAATCAGTGGGGAAGGGTCCATTTATTGCCAACTTAAGTGGAGTAACTACCACCTTCGAAAAGGAATTTGGTATGTACCTCATTAGAGAACAACTTTCGCCTTTACCAGCATTCACATTTTATTTCTTATGTGGTTGCTACCAGAACCTGTCGGTGATATCTTAATTTTGGCTTTTTTACACTTTCTCTGTTATGTTATTCTGTGCCAAAATTTATGTTACAAATATCGAATTTAAAGCTCAGTATATCAGAACAAATATCTACTAGGAAGAAGGTTGTGTCATTGTATCACGGAATATCAACCCTTTATTTGTTAGTTCTCTGAATTTCAATCTTACACTCAAGCTACAGCTATACAATATTATTATTTCACCTTCATGTATATGAAGACAAAAAAACAAAGTTTATAATACTGCAATATTTTACTCGTACAAGCAAAACTTGAGCTGACCCAATTGTTGCTGCTGCTGCCATAGTTGTACAAGTTGAAAGACTCGTTGCTGCAGTTTTTGCAAGTTTATTTCTAGTCTTCAACTTAGCCAGAAGGCCGAGCATCGATCATCTCAATTGCTTCTATCTCATCATGGGGCAATGGTGTTACAGCATGTGATCTTAGACGTTCCTCTGCTTGCAATACCTGCTAGATACCAGAATAGACATAACTATAGTTACTGAATACGCGGTAATCTCTGCTCATGCTTTCATTGATCACATCAAGTTCATTTTTTTTTTTTTTCATTGATCAAATCAAGTTATGAAGAAATTGAAATTGAAATTGCAATTTAAAGTTCCAAACCTCTGTGCCCCAGTTAGCACGATAAATGTTCGCAGTCAAAATGACTGTTTGTAACAGGCAACCAGCTAACATCCCTGCCAAGATGCCTTTTACACCAAGTTTGAATAAGTAGCCAAGTAATGCACCAAAAGGTAGGCCAAATACATAATAGCACCCGACGTTTACCAGTGCTACTGAAAATTGCCATCCTGTACCAACTGCAACCCCTGTAGTTCCAGTTTGTAAGCGTAAATATCAGGCTTAGCACCTCCTCTTGATCAATAAAATGTCTCAATTGTATATATGCTATTGAAGCTGTGAGTACCGTGAAGCACAGGTTGGATACTATTGAGGAAAATGGATGCTGCTACGAATATAGCCTAACTTGGATGTCTCCTTTATGACCTCAGGTTTATCAGAAAAGATTTTTGGGAACTGGCTCTTAGTTGCAAGAACTATAATAGTAAATATAATTCCAAATACTGTGGAAGTGGCAATAGTCACCACTGTTGAGAATTTTGCAGCTTTTGGATTTCCTGCTCCAAGTTCATTCGAAACACGTACACTGCAAAATGTTAATCAAATTCTTAGTTAGATTATACAAAAGTACAGTCCCTTCATTTCTGATTTTGAACTCTCTTAGTGTTACCTCACTGCTGCATTGAAACCTAAAGTGATCATCAGTGTCCAGAGTTGCAAGTTCGTACTACAATAGCCGAAAGAGAAAATGTGAACATATAGAATCTTTAGGCCACCATCCCCCTACATAGAAAAAAGGGAAAAAACAATGGACTAACCAGATTGATATAGCATCTACTGAAATTTCTGGATTCTTTAACCAGCCTACCATAAGGATCACCACAGAGTAATACCAAAGCATCAGTCCAAGCTGAGATCAAAAGACATTATTTTTCTCTATGCAGTTCTAATTGCAAACTGTAATATCTTAACATTTGATAGTCAAGGAGATATATGGCACATACCATAGCATGATAGCTGATGCAAGCGACAACTTGACAAAAGAAGCAAGATTTTCGAACGCTAATGAAGAAAATCCTGTCCATGCTTCAGGGAAAAACCCACCAACGACATAAATTATCTGAGCTAATACCATAAGCCACCAAGAGATGTTCCCAGCTATAGCAGCCCCAAGCAGGCCATGTCCAAGAATTGTCACAAAAATCCAATTCAATAACACATGAACTCCCAACATTACCACAGAAATTATAGTCATGACCCATATTTTACTTTGTGCTTGAAGAAACTTCTGTATAGGGAAGTTCAATGCATAAGCAAACAACTGAGGAATTACCCAGAGTGCATATTTCCCAGCAAGATTTGAGATTTTTGGATTCTGATGGAGTAGCTTTAGCAATGGTGATGTTAGAAGATATAAAATGGTGTTAACAACAATGCTGTTACTAAAGTAATTATGCATGATCTTTGCGTGTAGACTCCAAGCATTTCATATTGCCCTGCTCCAACTGCCTGACCACACAGTGTCTCAAGGGCACTTCCCATTCCTAGCTAATACACCAAATATGGAGAAGAATTCATTAGTCCAATATCCAGTTTCATGTTTGGTTCATTCAAAACAGGATTAACTTCCCGTAATTGCAATAAATTCTCCCAAACAAAATGCAAGTTTCAAGATAAAATAGATATATCATAATTTTATTTAGGCCAAGATTTTAGATGGAAAATAATTTACAAAGTCACATTTTAAAGTTATTTTCTAAATCCAATTTACATGTCAACATCTTATTGAATGTTCAACCTTTGATTTTAGATCTTTAGTCGGATTCGTTTCTTCTTTTCTGGATCTAATGACATATTGATGACTTTTGTTTGTTACTTTGCTTAGATGCACTCATTTTAGAATTTGTCTAAGCATTTTCACAAGATCAAATAAGTGTCTAAATGCGGGAATTCATTCACCAATCCCATAGCCCACCAAACATAAAAAAAACTAAAAAGTGACAAAGTGACATAACATAATTGACGTATCAAAATTATATTAAATTATCGACCCTAATATTAGGATTTCTCTACTTCTTTCTGGTATAGGATCTTCTGTCTCACATCCTGTGCCACTCCCTGTCACATTATCTAATGAACTGTCAAGATTTTATGGAGTTATTTTAGTGAAGTAATTTTGACAATTCGTTAGGTGGTGTAACAAGAAGTGCCACAGAATGTAAAACAGAAGATCCTTAACGCTTCTTTCCTGAATCTGGTGCATGTCAATGGTTTTTGTTAATATAAACAGTACTAAACATAAAATATGGTGTCAAATATTCATACCATTATCCCATACACAAAGCCTTCAATGACATTCTGAACAACAGAAACAGCAGCAAGCTCAACCTCTCCAAGATGGCCAATGAAAGCAGCAGTAGACAATAATAGTTGACAAACTCAAAGGAGAATTGAGCCACAGCAGTAAGTATAGCAGGTGCTGCAATCTTCCACATCTTCTTTGATTCATTCCAGCTTCTTTTCGACATCTTTTTTCCACCATCTTCTTTTTTCTCTATTTCTAAACTAGTTGTTATTTGCTCCATTGCATTTAAGTCTTTTAGTTTCTTTAGTTCTTCTTCTGTTTCCTCATCATCAAATATATGCATGGCTAAGCTGTCTTTATCTGTCTTATAACTAATTCAAAACAACAAAAAAGAACAGGTTCAACTTCCACCTCTCTCCTATCATATGGGTTCTATTCTAACTACCCTTCTTTTTTCAAAATTATCATCTGGGAGAGTTTCCAACGTACTTAAAACAAACCTGGTCCACGGTGTCACTTGATTGATTGGTGTGATGCAGTTTCATCCACGATTCAAAATTGTGGCGACAGTTCATCCATGAAATCACAAAGAGTTGTTTGAAGATATTTTCTCCTTGAAATTTTAGGTTTGAGGAATTAATTAATCAATAATAAATTTTAGTTCATCTTATAAGATATATAGATATCAGAATATTGTATTAGAGAGAGAGGGTTCGGTATGAGATTTTATACAATTTAGGGTAATAGAATAATCTGTCAAAATGATAGAATCCTCCTACAAGTTAACCTACGCGGCTACACCATTTGTATTGGTGGTTTGCAAAGGGACATGCAGATAGTGTTAAAAAACAACAAATATTTTTGAAAATTTTGATGACCCATTTGGCCCTGATTATTTATTTGTTTAATTACTAATTAATGCTCTGAAAAAGAATTTGAAAAGTTAATTAGTTTGGACCACTTAAAAAATATAATGCTGCATTATTGAAATTGCTTTAATGAGGAATTGGAGCAATAAATTCTGGGTAGTTGAAGAAATTGAACGCATAGTAACAGTGCCAAAAACCACTATTCACTTGGATGTAGTTAATTGAATTGAAGAAGTATGATGTAGTTGAAACATTTGACTCAACAAATTAGGAAAAGATCAAGAATTGCACTCCAACTTTGTCGGTTAATATTGTATAGTAGTATTACATAAGCAATCTGAGTATTGACTTATAAATTAAAAATTTATTGATTTTATGGCAAATGTTTGGTGAAGACTGAAGACAATGATCAACATGCAACAACTTTTTTCATTGACCATGCCACCTCATTTCTTTTATTGCATAAGAATTTGTTTTTAGGAAGTTTTGTAGCAATCCACGTTCCGTAATGTTGCCAAACTCAAAAGTCAAAGTTGTTGGGGTGTTTTCCTCAAAGATGGCCCTTTCAAGAATACCTGAAGAAACATGCAGTGGAAAAATAATACTTTATACACAATCTACTTTAGTATGAAGCAAACAATGTAAAGGATTTTCAGACAAGCAGTGGAGTACGTCAAAACTGCAAAGTCACTAAGAAAATGCCACACAGATATAAAGTTTAACTCCAAATCATCGATAATGCACTGACTCAGCATCTTGGAACTATCATCACTAGAAAAGTTCTCATGAATCTCAAACGAGCTGCTATCAATAACTTTATTTAGACCAATGCAGCAGCACAACATTACGACAGTGAATCTTAATTCATTCAAAGCCTCCATTGACAACTGTAACTACATTTTAGAAGCTTTTAAGATCAAAAGATATTCTGTCAAACAGGATAACCATATCTTACATCCACAAAATATTGAAAACATTGACCAGAAAATAAACTTAAAAAATGAGAAGAACTACAAACAGAGGAAAGAAAGAAATGCTAGGGAAAAATTAACACCTCATATCCAGCTCCCGCTAGAATAACACCCAAATCCTTAATTGATGCTCGCAGTAGAGCATAATATAGTCACTATATTCCTGCTTCTGAATTGCCTCAGCCGAGTACAAGAAAGACCATCTGTTGAACTGATCCGTATATAAATAAGTAACCATCTAACTGAGTTAATAAGGTGATAAACACGAAAAAAAAAAAAACCAGAAATCATTTTATATGACTGATTCACACAGAACTATGAAAACTGGCCATTGTATTTGCAATGGAATTTGAAGTATTTAGCTAGTCAATTCATTTTCAATGAACGGAAAAAAAAATTGTTATTTTTTTCTTCGTAAGCCAACTATAAAAAAAAAAAATGAAAGCTGTTCCCTAAAAGGTCTCCCCAAGATGAAATAGATCACACAAGTAAACAGTCACAAAATCAGACCTTCTTGCTACTTTCACTAGGGGGATCTGTGTAGTATATGTACAAGCCATGAGTGATGCTCCCAAGAGAGCCAATGTTCCCAGGAAAACAGGAGATGAAAACATGTGATCAAAACCAAGGGTGAGAACCCATCTCCATGTGAAGAATCCTATTCTAATAAGTATAGGATTGTCTTCAGGATACTTTAGTTAGTTTTGTAGTCAATGTTAATAATCTTGACTTAGTTTTACAACACGTTATTAGCACGAGACTCTGACCAACTGAGATGGAATTTTAAATCAATTTCAATACGACGAAGATATATGAAACTTTAATTATCATAGCCAATGTATGATTTAAAAATTTTGGATACTCTCTATTACCATATTTTGTTTTATACTTCAATTGTATCAACATAATATTATTAGAATTCATTTTAACAAGTTCGCATCATGTCAAATTATATTAAACTTGAATTATCGACTCTTGGTATAATAAACTATCTATAATGGATTTTGGCTATTAAAATTCATTCGAATTTCACGTGTCCTGAAGATACAATCAGAAAAGGCAAAATGCTATATCCAAGTAAGGCTAAACAAAATCTATGATTTTCGTTATTATATTTCTGAAGGATTCAAAATTTTCCTATTTAATCCAACATATCTATGAGAAAATGTATGCAGATCATATTTGTGAATACATATTAGAAAAAATGTTCTCTATTTTCTTGCTTCAACTATGCTCTTGAAGAAGCTGGCAAAGAGTTTTAGAAAATATTCAAACTTTCATATCTTCTTATGACTGAATAAAATAATGAGTTATTACTCAAATAAATTTCGTTCAATTAATTATGCTCCGTTCCCCGAAGTGCATATGACAAAAGTTTAAATAGTACTTGTGGATGTGGTGATAGTCGAAACCAACATATTCATGATGGTTACCAATTAACACTACTTTGATTATAGTACTACAACACACCATCAGAAGTGGTAGATTAGTAAAAATATAAAAGAGAAGATGTCAGTCGTACATTAAGAATGATATAAAAAATAAACGTTATCGTTATGTGGTGAGAGACCATTGGTCACGTACCAGTCGTACATTAAATAGTTTTCTTGAATTGTTTCAAGAATCATTGGAAGATAAAGAGAAAATCATAGAAATAAGTTTTCTCTATAATAATTTTGACCATAGTTATTGGTGCTATTGATTTCTTTCCTGAAAGAAATATTGACCGTTTGGTTGACGGTGAAAATAACTAAGAAAGAAACTGGCGTGTATTTTATTTAGGATGTCTTTATTACAATTTTAGAATTCTACATGTCCTGTTATTTTACATAATTTATTATCTTATATTATTTTGCTGTTATATTTATTTTTGTTTAAAGAGAAATATATATATACATTTAAATGTATATGAGGTATGAGAATATGTATATGAGAATGTAATAATACATATAATACTCAAAAGTAAGAAATATTTTTTCACCTGAAGTTGGGAGAAATAATTATTAATACTATAAGTGTTATTGTAAAATTACATTGAAAGCTCCGGTAGAGCAAATATATGTCTCGCTGAAGGAACAAAATTAGTTACAAATAATGTACTTTCTCTACTAAGTTTTGAAAAAATTTATTAAAGATATCCGTTGAAAAGGATATCATTTTGAGATTATGAATGAGAAAATTATTAAATATCTATGCAACATCATCTAGAAAAGAAATGTGTTATGGAAAAATTGCATATCTTTCTTTTGATTTGTACTATACAATTGAAGCACATGTTATAGTAAATTTGAAATTTATTGATTCAAATACTTTTATTATTTGGCAATGACCGGTTAGACCATCCCGAGTCATTTATGATGCGTAAAAATTATTGAAAATTCTCATAAACATATATTGGAGAACCAGAAGATTCTTTAATTCAATAAATTTTCTTGTGTTGCTTGTTATCAAAGAAATTAATTATTAAATCATCACCAGCTAAAATTGGAATTGAATCCCTTCCATTGTTAGAATGAAATAAGTGTGAGATATATAGGCCCACTCACTATTCATGTGCACAATTTAGATATTTTATAATTTGATAGATGCATTTACTAGATGGTCATATGTGTGCTTATTATCGTTTCGCAATCTGGAGTTTGCGTGATTACTAGCTTAAATAATTCGATTAAGAGCACAATTTTCAAATTATGAAATCAAGAAATTTGGCTGTCTTGATAATACTGGTGAATTTATATCTCAAATATTGGATGATATTTGTATGAACGTCTTGAAGCACGTGTTCATACACAAAAAGGTCTAATAAAATTAAATGCCTCCAAAATAGTTAGACCATTATTTATGAGAACATGTTATGTTACTTGCAGCAGCATTTATACGCATCAGACCAACAAAGATTTTAAATTCTCTCCATTGTAATTGGCTTTTGGTCAGGAGTCAAAATTTTTCATCTATGGGTCTTTAATTGTGCGATATATGTTATTCTATCGCAACGCACAAAGATGGGTTATAAAATAAAGTTGAGAATATATGTATGATATAAGTTGCCCTTTATGATTAAATATTTTGAAATATTATAGGGCACTTATATATGACATAATTTGTCGATTGAAATAAAAATATTTTCTCAATATCAGGAGGAGAAGATAAGCAGTTGGATAAAAAATTAAATAAAATGAATTATCATATTTTGATTCTCGTTCGAAATATGTGAACTTGAGATGCTGAGTTCACAAGATAATTCATTTACAAGATATTGTGAATCAATTGCCAGATTTATTACCGACTTAAAATGAGAAAAATCTCATATACCAGCTGAAATGCTCCAATTGGTGCCCCAACAGAATAGACATCAATATAAATGATAACTACCCGTGCATAAATTATGGTTGACTAATCGGTTTCAAATGATAAAAATTCTTATCAGAGAAAAGGAGCAAATATTAGAAATGGTCATAAAGTGAAGGCGGATGCTCCTGAAGAGACCCTAGACATAACTAATCATAAAATCCTAGAAGTGGATCAGGTACCTGATGAAAAATAGATCTCGATAAATTGTGTCACTACTGAAAAATGGAACGAAAAGAGATTGTTGTTGACAACATATTATTATTTATAATATCAGCTGATATTTTGAATAGAAAACGAGAATCTTGAATGTAAATTTGTCATAGAATATTGACATAAAAATGATTGAAAGATGCAATATAAGAAAATTTACGTTCAAAACGTGAAAATTATAGATCGGACTTTGATTGGACCTGTAGTCCAAATTCTTAAATGGAAGAGCCGGTTGGGTACAAATATATTTGTACAAAAATGAAATAAGAAAAATAAAATTGTACTATATAAAGCATACCTTGTTCAGCGAATGTTTTCCCAAAAATTTGGCATCGATGATAAAGAGATTTATTCTCTTATGGTGATGTAATCACCTTTTGATATCTAATTTTTGTGGTAGTTCATAAAAATTGAAATGCGTCTAATGGATATTGAACATATTTTTTATGGCTCATGTTGATATCGATATCTATATGAAAATTTCTAAAAGATTTTAACATGCCTAAAATATGTAAAGTTTCTCGGGAATAATGTTCAACGAGATTGCAAAAATTCTTGTATGGATTAGTTCAAAACAATCTAGGTGAATATGATATAATCGCCTCAATGAGTATTTCTTGAATAAGAGTTGTAAAAATTATCTAATTTGTCTATACATTTTTACAAAAGGCACAAAATCAAAATTTGTAATAACTGTTATATATACATATGTTAATAATCTAAATATTATTTGAACTCTTGAAGAAGTTCATTAGAACTCCTGAAGAGTTTCGTTAGAACTCCTAAAAATATTCAAATAGAATAATTTGATGTTAACAAAGATCTATAGTTCGAGCACTTATCGAACGAAAACTTTGTTCATCAATAAACTTATACCAAAAAAGTATTAGACTGATTCTATTTAGATAAAATACGTCCATTGAATATCCCAATGGTTGTGAGATTGATTGATATCAAGAATAATAATTTTTCATTCTCGTGAGAATGACAAAGACCTTATTGATCCTGAAGTACCATCCAGTTCGTTAGTACGATCTAGTTCTTTTCCGATACGAAAATACTGGAATGACATCAAATATTGGATGTTCATTTCATCCAACATAATTCGATTTCGAATGGGTTATGAAGAAATTGATATTATGGCGATAAAAATTCTAGTCATTACTTATTACAATTATTGTTGACACAATTGCAATATATGAAGTAAGTAGTAACTGTAGGAGTGAATAAGTTTGGCTACAGTTATTAACTTAACATATCCAAAAGATATGTGTTTAATATTAGAAGTGAGCTTCTAATGACATTATATAAAGACATTGCTGAATATGTTGCTTAGCTAAAGGGAGACTATATTTCTCCAAAATTTTTCTTCTCTCATGATCTTTAGAAGAATGATGAGATTGATATCCAACGAAATTCACTCATTCGATGATCTAGCGGATTTATCCAAAAGTAATACCAACAACAACATTTGAAAAATCTGTTTGTAAAATTGTGATGCATCATCTCAAGGATATCAAGTGATACTTTTATAAGGAAAGGATAAGTACACGCTGTACTCTTTTTCTCTTAGCCATGATTTTGTCCCAATAGATTTTCTGGTAAGATTTTTAACGAGGCAGCATACAAAAGTGTACTATAAATGATGATATTGATTAGTGACACATAGTATTTTTCCTAGATTGTTCTAGAAGTGCCTACGTGACAGCCTCATTAAGGGCAATGTTATGTAACTTAGCCTCAGTTGAGCCAGTGTAGTGGTAGCCTCATGCCTCCTCATGTACATCTATAAATAGGGGGCTTGGGTGTCAAGAAAAGGGGATAGCATAATAGCAACTCAGACACTCAGATAATCAGACTTATACTTTTCATTCAGTTCTTCCACTTTCTCTCTCCTTTTAGAATCTAATTATAACTTTTTCAATTGGCGCCGTCTGTGAGAATCGACAGATTTTTATCTCTTCCAATCAATTCTCAATTATCTGAATTGTTTGTTGTTGCTTTGAAGAGGATGACAAACTGTGCAACACGCCGAACTGCTAGCAAGGACGCGGAGATGAGGAATTAGCATCTCGTGGTGCATACCGATGAGCTAGAAAACGTCGGTACACCAGCAGAGGCTCAACAAAGCAGAATGATGTCCTGAATACATTGCTAATCATTTCGAGTCTTTCCGAGGGTTTGTGGAGCAGCACGAGAGCCAAACTCCATCCGAGCACTCGAACCAAGCTTCTCTTAGCCATTCCATAAGCCAAACAGCAACGTACCCCCGACCGACGGCCTGGGAAACAGCCGGTTGATGCTATGAGCCCAGCCGACCTGCGCCACAAATTGACAAAGTCACTCTCGGACGAACAATCTGATGAGTCACAATCATCGACGAGCGAATCAAAGAAATTACCAATGTGCATGAGACTAGGTGCACATTCCTCGAAAAAATCTGATTCAAGATGATCCTTCTCGGCTGTATTAAAACAACTTGAGGAGCAGAGTCTCGAAAATAAGATTCAAGAGATTTTAAGGAAAAACAATTTACTTCTGAATACTCTTGCTACGACAGAGATTGATAGAGATCTATTCATAATCTCTATCAAGATTGAACTTCTTCCAATGCAATTCAAGCTACCGGACTTAGACCGCTACAAGGGAGAATCTGATCCGTCAGATCACCTTCAGCACGTGGTAGCGATTACTAGCCTTCATGGCTACAGTGACGTGACCCGCTGCAAGTTGTTTGCCACCACTCTTCTTGAGGTCCGGCACAGAAGTGATTCCAGGAGCTGCCGATGAACTCAATCGCCACTTTCAATGACTTGGCGAAGTCCTTCCTTGGCCACTTCCGGAGCAAATCAATATTGCAAAAGGACATGTCGCACCTCATGAATATTCGGCAGAGGTCCGATGAGTCACTTAACAAATTTGTGGACCGCTTCAATGATGAGGTGGTCCAAATAAAAAATATTGATGAAAGAATTCTGGTGGCTACTTTCTGCAACGGTATCCAACTAGGCACTTTCAACTCCAAGCTGGCCAAAAGGATACCGAGCTCCTATTATGAACTCTTAGAAAAAGCATCAAAGTTTATACGGGGCGAAAAGTCAAATAGGACAAAAAGAGAACTTTACGATACACAAAGAGAAAAGGTCCTGAAGACTCTGAAGCCCTCATCCTTTAAAAAGTTGAGGGTCACAGATAGGTTGAACTATCCCAGAGCCACACCGTTGGTGAGCTGGGTGGTCTACCCAGGAAATAATATCAGGAACCGATAAGACCCCCGCGAACAATGAGCCATCCAGACGCTGACTTCACACCTCTTAATACATCGATGAGAGAAATTTTGTACCAAGTACAACATCTGGGCCTCTTAGAGCCACCCCCGAATGGTGTCAGCCCCGGACAAAAGAGACAGGGCAAAGTACTGCACTTTTCATGGTCAACACGGCCATGATACCTATGCCTGCAACAATCTGAAGGTTGAAATTGAGAAGGCCATTCAAGAAAGACGAACCGCTACAGAGTTTCAAAGAAACATTGCCAATCGAGGAAATCTGACGCAACCTCGTCGGCTGCCTCGTCAACAGAATCGAGGCAGCTAGAATAGAAACAATCCCCCCGACAAACCAAGATGAACAAATCCGTGTAGCTGGGGTGATAAGCACAATAGCCAGAGAACCGACGACCGGGGACTCAAACAATGCCAGAAAAAAATATGCCCAAAAAATTACCCTAGGGCAAGGACCGGGAGAAGCGACTGAAGTCATTCATGAGCCTCGGATATACTTCCGGAGGACCCCGTTCCTAGCCGAATGCCACAACGACCCCGTGATAATTCATGTAAATGTCACTGGATATGAAATACACCGTGTGTTTGTCGACACCGGAAGCTCGACGGACGTAATCTTTTGGGATGCTTGGGTCAAAATACATATGGATGCTTCTTTGATAAAGCCTTTCAAAACTCTATTGGTTGGATTCACTGGAAACTCGGTCGTGCCTGAGGGACAGATAATGCTCTTATTGTGTCTTGGAACTCTCCCGAAGCACAGAATTGAGATGAGCAATTTCGTCATCGTTAAAAGGGACAGCTTTTACAATATGATCCTGGGTCGACCCACGCAATACACCTACAGAATCCTTCCCTCCGTGTTCCATATTAGGATAAAATTTATGTTGAGGGATGGATCTGAGGGAACAGTCATTGGAAGCCAGTAGGAGGCCCGAGCTTGCTACAAGATGTCCTTGCGGTCTCAGTCGCAAACCATGTCCATCGCTGACAAGGCTTACTTGCAAACTTTTGATGTGATGCTTCATCCACCTAGGATGGCTTCGAAGAGCCTTTAACAAGTCAAAGGGAAGGGGAAGAAAATGTGGAGCCTCGGAGAAACGCTACTGAGATCCCCGAGCCTCCCGAACCCAAGGGGAAGGGCAAAGGAAAAATTGAGCCCCAAGACAAGGTCTAAATTGAGGAGGTATCACTAGATCCGAACCTTCCCGATCAGAAAATTAAGATCTGTGCTACCCTCCCAGCAGAGTTCAAAACCCTTCTCTTCAGGCTTCTAGCTGAGTACAAAGACGTGTTCGCCTGGACCGTCTAAGGCATGCTGTGCGTTCCTTGAGAAATAATGGAGCACAAACTCAGAGTGGACCCGGCATACAAACCAGTAAAGCAGAAGAAGCAACTCTTCGGTCCAGAGCACAGTTTAATAATTGAAAGTGAAGTGGATAAACTCTTAGTTGCAAGATTAATTAGAGAAGTATTGTATCCTACTTGGCTTTGTAATCCAGTCCTTGTAACTAAGCAAGATTCTTCTTGGCAGAATGTGACAAGATTTTACTGATCTTAATAAAGTCTGTCCAAATGACAGTTACCCGTACCCTCAGATCGAGACGGTAGTAGATTCATTTATTGGATTTTATATTTTACACTTTTTAGATGCATTCAAGGGCTACCATCAGATATACATGGCCAGAGAAGATGAAGAGAAAATCTCTTTCATCACCGATCGAGGCACGTATTATTACACTACGATGCCCTTCGGACTCAAAAACGCCTGTGTCACATATCAACGCCTCGTCAATAAAACCTTCAAGTCCCAAATAGGACGAAACATGGAGGTATACATTGATGACATGGTGGTCAAGAGCCAAACCTTTGACGAAACCCTGGAAGATCTCAGGGAAACATTTGAGACATTAAGATCTCAGGAAAACATTTGAGACATTAAGATCCATCCAAATAAGGTTGAATCCCAAAAAATATACATTTTGGGTCTCATCGAGAAAATTCTTGGGATTCATTGTTTCTCATTGAGGAATTGAGTCACATGAACTCTGAAAAGGTGCAAGCCATACTTAATATGAAAACTCCTACCTCAGTAAAGAAGGTTCAGAGACTCACCGGTAGAATGACAGCCTTGAATCGATTCCTGTCTAAATCGACAGAAAGAGGCTTGCCATTCTTCCGGCTAATAAAGAAGACCGAGAGCTTTCAATGGACTGAAGAAACTAGTAAAGCCTTTGAAGAGTTTAAAGAATACTTAGGCAATTTGTCGAAACTCTCATCCCCACAAAAAGGAGAGCCACTATACCTATAATCTCAATCACTAAACTGGCAGTCAACTCGGTTCTACTGAGGCAGGATGAACAAGGCAACCAATGCCCTGTCTTTTTTATAAGTAAAGTGTTTCAAGGTCCAGAAAAGAACTACACCCCTATTGAGAAGGCAACCTTCTCATTGGTGGTGTCAGCTCGGAAGCTAAGGCCTTATTTTCATGGTCACGAGATAATTATTTTGACCAACCTTCTTTTGAAAAATATCTTAAGCAAGCCAGACGCTTCGGACAGAATGCTAAAGTGGTCTGTGGAGTAGTTCGAGTTTGACATAGAATTCAGGCCTCGGACAGCGATAAAAGCTCAGGCTTTCGCAGATTTTATTGCAGAAAGCTGTGACATCGAGAAGGTTGACCTCATCATAGCGACTGATCCAGCAAAAGAACAAAAAATGAGAGAAGATCTCGCATGGGAGCTTCATGTTGACGGAGTTTCGTACGAATCTGGAGCCGGGGCAGGGATAATAATCTGATCCTCAGAAGGGAACTACCTCACTTATGCCCTAAGGTTCGGATTCCCAGTATAAGACACTCATATGTGAGATGGAAATGGGCCACCAGATGGGAGCTCGAATATTAAAGATATATTCAGATTCTCAACTAGTTGTGAATCAAAGCTTGGGAAATTATGAGGATCGAGGCGTGATTTTGAAAAAGTACCTAACCGAGGTTAAAAACTAGATTGGAAAATTTAAAAAGGTGGATATAATTAAGATTGCTAGAACAAGAAATACGTATACAGATTACGGCTCTGTCAAAATTAGCCTCGACAATATACTCACATTTAACGAAAGAAATTTTGGTGGAACTGCGAGAGCGCAGGTCTGTTGACTTCTCTGAAAAAATATCTTGTGTTCAACCAGATCTCGGTTAGATGGAACTCATAATAAATATCTGAATAACGAGAAGCTCCCTGAGGACACGGTCGAAGCTAGAAATATCAAGTATAGAGCCGCCAAGTATACACTTATCGACGGAATCTTGTATAAAAAAGTATACTTGTGCCTCCTGTTGAGGTGCCTCATGCTTTCCGAAGCTAACCATGTTTTGCGAGAAGTGCACGAGGGCATATGCGGAAGTCACGTCAGTCCTCGGAGCTTAGCTCGCAAAGTCTTGTTGACTGGGTACTACTGACCGACCTTACACTCTGACGCAAACACCTTGGTATGGGGGTGTCATCAATGTCAAATACATGCGCCAATACCCCGAAGATCCGGCTCGAACATGGTTCCTATTCAGAGTCCATGGCCATTTGCTCAGTTTTGGAGAATTGACATTTTGGGTCCACTTTCCAGAGGGATAGGCAAGCTTGAATTTTTAGTAGTGGCGGTTGACTACTTCACCAAGTGAATCGAGGCCGAGTCCCTGGCTATAATCTCGGGAAAATCAATGGAAAAATTATTTTAGAAAGCATTATTTGCTAGTTCGGTATCCCTGCTGTGCTCATTTCTGATAATGGGAAGCAATTTGAAGGAGAGCCTTTCAAGAGCTTCTGCACTAACCTCGGCATCAAGCAGCACTTCACCTCGGTCGCTCATCCACAAGCAAATAGACAGACTGAAGTATGCAACTGAACCCTATTTACGGGACTTAAGACCCGACTTGAACGAGCCAAAGGCGCTTGGGTCGAGGAATTGCCTAGTGTCTTATGGGCATGCAGGACCACACCTCGAACAGCTAACGGAAACACTCCGTTTAGCTTAACGTACGGGTCCGAGACTGTTATCCCTGCGGAGATTGGGTTACCCTCGGCTCGAGTGTCCTTGTGTGCATGACCTTGGAATTAAACGATGAGACCCTGCGAGCTAACTTGGATCTACTTGAGGAGAAGAGGTTGTACGTATCCATCCGGGAAGCCAAGTACAAACAGGTCATGGCTAAACACTACAATGCCAGGGTCAAGCATTGGTATTTGCGGCTTGGAGACTTGATGCTTCGAAAAAATGAAGCAAGCCATGTAGAAAGGACTAAAAAGTTAGATCCAAATTGAGAGAGACCTTATCGTGTAATAGAATCTCACACCTCGGGCTATTACAAGTTGGTTGACATGAGGCGAGATCCTGTTCCCAAAATGTGGAACATTGTGAATTTGAAGAAATATTACCAAGGAATGTAATGAAAGTCCCTTCTCAAAAGACAGATGTTCGAGCTGCTCCAACCCTTAGAGGTTCGGATCCAGTTCAACAGAAAAGCAAATGATTGAGGGCTGAGGCTTAGCAGCCCCCCCTCAAGGGTAGAGGCTTAGTAGCCTCGCCAAGCAAAATCAAGCTGTGTCAACCCTCAGAGGTTAGCGGTCAAAGCACAAAACAAATTCGAGCTGCTCAACCCTCAGAGGTTCGGATCAAAATTCAACACAAAAGCAAATGATTGAGGGCTGAGGCTTAGTAGCCCCTCCAAGCAAAATCAAGCTGTGCCAACCCTCAGAGATTCGGTCAAAGCACAAAATAAATTCGAGCTGCTCCAACCCTCAGAGGTTCGGATCAAATTCAACACAAAAGCAAATGATTGAGGGTTGAGGCTTAGCAATCCCCCCTCAAGGGCAAAGGCTTAGTAGCCCCCCAAGCAAAATCAAGTTGCGCCAACCTTCAGAGGTTTGGTCAAAGCACAAAATAAATTCGAGCTGCTCCAACCTTCAGAGGTTCGGATCAAGTTCAATACAAAAGTAAATGATTGAGGGCTGAGGTTTAGCAGTCCCCCCTCAAGGGCAGAGGCTTAGTAGCCCTCCCAAGCAAAATCAAACTGCACCAACCCTCAGAGGTTCGGTTCAAGCACAGAAAATAATTACGAACTGTTCCAACCCTCAGAGGTTGATTCGGATCCAATTCAACAGAAGTGCAAATATTGTGAGTTAAGGCTTAGTAGTTCCCCCTCAAGGGCAGAGACTTGGCAGCCCCTCCAAGCAAAATGAATTTGAGAGGATCCGATCCTCAAAATTGCTTGATAGCCCTACTCAAGCAAAACATTAGTTCTTTGACCTTGGAATGTCTGATTCAAATTAAATGGTTAAGGCAAACATAAGGAGCTAAGTTTAATTCTTTTGCCTCAACTCGGAAGGGTCTAAACAAGGCCTAAGTTCAAAGTGAAAGAAAAATTTGGACAATTTTCTATGATGATGTTCTTAAGTGTTATAAGCTTATTATCTATTTTTATCATAAAACTTTTGCTTTGAATGTAGGAAATAAAGAAATTGAAAAGCAGGTAAAAGGCCAGAAGTAAAGAAAAGTCGAGACTCTTATCAAGAAGACAAAGATATCAAAATTTAGGAATTTCATTGAAAAATTCTAACTATCACATAAAGAGTTCCGAACTATTACAACAAAATTCATAACATCAGCCTAAGCAGCAGAAGTGGAAGGCTCGGCGGAGGAGGTGAAAGCTTGATTCACAGGTTCAGATTCGACTTCGGAATCCGCACCCTGAATCAAGAGAGTTGCTTCGAAAGTTTTGGGGAATGGTACGGGGGCTTTAAATTAGGCTTGTAGGCCATTGATGACCTCCTCGGTGACAGAAGCATCATATGGCAACCCATTCTTCACCAAGTGGTCACAAGCCAGTGTGAACCCCATGAAGAAGACCTTCTTTGTAAACTCCTTCAACATCTCGTCTGCTTCGACCGAAGCCACAAATTGGTTTCTGCCTTCGATCCACAACTCCACTTCCTGAGAAGCGAACTTCACCTCGGTCAGCTGAGCTTCTTTTTGAATTTAAAAAACCCTTTGCTCTAGATCTGCGATCTTCTTGTCACAATCGTCGACATCCACTTCAAGGGTCTTCTTTTCAAGCTCGTCTTTGTGAAGCTTGTCCCTCACCTCGGTCAGTTCGGCCTTCCACTCATCGTATTTTTTGCCCGGCCTCGACATTGTATATCATCTCATTGGCTTTAACAACCTCCTTCACTACCTGATCCACGTCAAATTTGGCGTGAGCCAACTCCTGCTTCATGGAGTTAACGGCAGAGTAGAAGGAGGACTCCTGATCGGCGATGGCGGGCAAGATTGTGACAGCCTGCAAAAGAGCAAAAGTATGAGGTGTATGAGTTGAAGTAGAAGGTGCAAAAAATTGAAATTTCAAGAAGGGTTAGTCAGACTTACGTTCATCAGGCTGACGTGAAGCTCGTCCTGCCTCTGTTGATGGGTGAGCCTCTTAACGTAGGCTACATCCCGAGGCAAAGCCACCATCTTCACCTGCTCATGAGCCATCCTCGGGAAATGAACCCGATCATTTATATCGATCGGCGGGGTGGGTCGAAGATCAGTGCTCCTCGAGGTGAGAGGAACTGGAAGAGGGTCGACAACAGTCGACCCCAGGGCACATCCTGTGACCCTGCAGATTTCCTCTCCTCCTCTGGAGTGTATTTTCTATCATTGTGGGGACCTAAAAAAAGTAAAGTGTTAGCTCTCAACTGGGAAGAAAGAATAAGGTGTGGGAGTGAATGAGGCTCGACAGTCCTTACCATATGAGGTGATAAGTTATTTTGATAAAGGAACATTTCCAGAAGCTGTCCCTGGGATCCTTACCCTCTCCACTAGAACGGAGGGCCCCGGAGGCGATGGCGCAGAAGAGAGGGTCATTGCCGAGGAGGGACCCTCCCTGAGGCTCGCAGTCTCCCTTGTCCTCTTCCTTGTAACCTGAGTTGGTTCGGGTTTGGTGGGCCGAAGAGCCAGAATTACCTCCCTGGCTGGTCTCTCTGGGGAACTGCCGGTCTAGGTTTGATTCAGGGGTGCAGAGGTTGAGGGTGTAGCCTCGGCACTCCCCGAAGACGTGTTTGTGGTGGCGGATGAGGATTCGCTTGTCAATGAGGAGGGCTGGTTTGAAGTGCCTGCACCAGTGGCAGGTGTGGTAGACACTAGCCCCCTGAGAAATGCTCCGAGCTCTGCAGAAGACAAAAGATCAGGAAGAAAATAATAAAAAAAAAAAAGAAAAAGCAAAAGATGATGACTTTGTTGAGAGTCGTAGCTCAGGAGGATGTCATGGGTAACAGTCCCGCCCAGGCAAGAATGTTGTTGGATAGGATGGCAGGTTGGTTGTTGAAGTTTATTCTGAGGTTGGATTCTACGAGCCACCGGGCGTGTATGGAATCCGGGGGAGAGCGTTTTTGGTTTGAAGGTTTTCTTTGATAAGGTTCCATGGGCCCCGAGGCATTGAGGGGTCGAGGTTCGGATAAAGAAGTACGACTTTTTCCAGTCGTGAATGGACGAAGGGTTACCCGAAGTGAGCTATTTACCCCCGGTTCAGGGAAAAATGTAAAAGAATCTCTTTGTAGGGGAGAATTTTAGCATCATCCTAAAGGTGTCTAAATAAAGGGGAATGTTGTGTAATCTACACAGAAAGGAGAAGCCAACAATGAGCCGAAGTGCGTCTGAGATCAGCTGGGATATGCTAATATCCCAGTGGTCGGATAGGTGGACGAGGAGCGTTGCTATTTGGAGCCTCAGTTCTCCCTCGAGCTGCTCCTGGAAAACTGTTAAGTAACCAAGGGGAGACAGGTGGCCTCGGTCCTCGGTCCTCGGGGGCAGGGAGTTTGATGTGCACGTTCTTAGGAAAACGACATCTATCCCTAAGTATTTTGATATCCTCGGGTCGAGAGAGTTTGATACATGTTGTATTTGGAGGTTAAAGTGGTCGTTTTCAGGAGGTTCGGCAAAGAGATGATCGAGGGAAAAATTTAATGCAACTACTGCCAGAAGAGCTTCGTCCAAAGGATTTAACATTTTGTCAATGACGTCTACGGGGGAAGGGGGAACCGGCGTGCTAGTAAGAGATGTGGGAGTGAACGTACCGGCCATGGTCTTCTATTTGGAAGGCGAGTAGGATTTTTGGGGGATTTCTGGTGGTGTCCGGTGATGGCGTTGAGCAGCGGTCAGAAGTCAGCAAGGGTTGAAGTCGGAGGAGAAGGGAGCAGGGGAGTATGTGAGTCTCTGGAGGAGTAAGGGAGCGAGAGGTGCTCCGTAAGGAGTGAATGAGGGATTAAGGAAAGAAGGTAGTAGTAAATTGGAGGAATGAGGTAAAAAGAGTAAGGGAAAGAAAAAGAATTTGGGGGAGAATGGGGGTATAAATAGGATTGCAATCTTCCAGAATGTTCAATGAATCTGTGGGGAAAGCTGACGGTTTTGAAATGAAAAAATGCGTCTAAAAGCGAGGAGTTTTGCGGGCGTTACGGCTCGAGGAACGAGGCATTTTGCAGCAAAATCGGAGCGAATAATGCAATGCAATAAATGAGAATTCAGTACATGGGGGCTCAGAAAAAGCAACACTCATGAGTTAATGTTGCAGTTGCGCCTTGCCGAGGATCCCACGGGTTGCTATGGCATCGGGTCGGCGAGTCAGGTGCCTCGGATCGGTAGGACGAGTACTAGAGTGCCCCAAGGTTTCGCACCTCGGCACGGAGCACAAGTATTGGTTGGCATCGTCTGGGGACTGTGAATAGTCATTTTTCGGCTAGACCCTTGCTGCGAGAGGACTCGGTACCAAGCCGAGGTGACTATTGATGATGTTGATTAGCGACACATAGCATTTTCTCCAGATTGTTCTAGAAGTGCCTACGTGGCAGGCTCATTAAGGACAATTATGTAACTTAGCCTCAATTGAGCTAGTGTAGTGATAGCCTCATGCCTCCTCATGTACATATTTAAATAGGGGGTTTGGGTGTCATGGAAAAGGGGTAGCAGAATAGCAACTCAGAAACTCAGATAATCAGACTTATACTTTCCATTCAATTCTTTCACTTTCTCTCTCCTCCTATAATCTAATTCTAGCTTCTTCAATAAACATGGAATATGCACTGTACTCTTTTTTCCTCTACTATGGTTTTTTACCACTGGATTTTTTCTGGCAAAGGTTTTTAACGATGCAGTAATTCTTCGAGTCTTCTTTGACGCATGGAATCCAAGGGGGAGTGTTATAAATTCTATAAAGGTGGATGTCCATTCACCTTCCTAAACATATCGTTTATTGTGATATTTATCCCCTTAAACTAATTTTGTGAAGACTTATTGATTCTCGTAATTTATGTATCATATTTATGAATCCCCTAACTTGTAACCCTATAAATATTTATAGGGGTTTTGATACCTCATTTGTAAGTCTTTTGTAAATCTTGTACAAGTCTTTTGAAAAGCTTTTGAAAGGATTTTGGAGGGTTTTGAAAAGTTTATAATATAAGATATTGAATTTTTTTTTATTATTATCTGTTTAGTGTTATCTCATCTACACTTATAAATTTCATACTTTAGTTAAGTTAGTTTTGTAGTCAATGTTAATAATTTTCACTTAGTTTTACAATAGTGTCAAAATTATTTTACCTACCAAAATTTTATTTTTTTATTTTTTTAATTTTTTATTTTTTTTCTAAATGCCAAAGCGCACGGTTCACGAGCTCCAGTAGGACCATAAATAAGGTGCTGCATTTCACCCCATAACGAACTCAGGCCACAAGACATTTTACAGGTGCGCACTGCACACACTCGGCCCGCCGATTCTTTACCCACCAGAAGAACACACGCACTGCTAACGTGCACCGGACCACCGGAAAATACAGCGACATGGCGATTTCTCTGCAATTCTCACGTCTCTCCACGACTCGCACAGCGGACCTCGCCTTGCAGGAGCCGAGAATTTTCCGATTCCGGAAACCTTTCTCCGTACGATGCTCATCCGTCTTCTTCATCTGCGACCGTTGAATCGGAATTTGACCCCAAGAAGTTCCGGTACAACTTGACTAGAAGTAAGAATTATAATCGCGGAGGCTTCGGTCACAAAGAAGAGACTCTTGAGCTCATGAATCGCGAGTACACCAGTAAGACCTTTTTTTTTTTTTTTTTTTCAAAATTAAAATTCAATTTTGCAGTATTTTTCGCACTGGATTAAATGAAGAAATTAAAGAAAGTAAGATAAATTTTAGCTAATTTTTTTTTTGATTTTTTCTTCTAAGTTTATGTTTATTTAGGATTAAAGTTCCAAGTTTCTTAACTATTCTCTTGCTTAAGTTTGATAATCTGTTAAGACAGCTGGAGAAAACATAGGAAAATTAAAGAAAATACTCTAAAATTTAGCTAAATTTATGATTTTTTTTTTTCCCCCGTGTGGATGCTCTTTTGTAAAGTTAAAGTTCAAATTTGTTGAATTTTCTCGATTAAGTTTGGTAGTCTATTTTGTGCTGGAGTGATCTAAGAAAGTTAAAAGAGTATCCTGCAAAACGTAGTTACTATATATATATATATATATATATATATGTATATATGTATCTTTTTTTTTAACTTTTTCGAAATTTATGTTGATTTTGAAAGTATATTTGACAGGAAATTGAGTAATTTTTATCTGTTATGTTTCAGGTGAAATCATAAAGAAACTGAAGGAAAATGGAAATGAGTACACATGGGGGAATGTTACAGTCAAACTTGCTGAAGCATATGGATTTTGCTGGGGAGTTGAAAGAGCAGTCCAGATTGCTTATGAAACCAGAAAGCAGTTTCCGACCGAGAAGATATGGCTCACAAATGCAATTATTCACAATCCATACTGTCAATAAGGTTTTAATTCCTTCAAAAGCTTGACAAAGTATTTTCTTGTTGTGTTGTAATGATTGAATGTTATTGTTCCTATTTTTATTTTTTTGGTCTTAAGAATTTCATGCTTAACTAATTTTTCCTTTTTATTGCCGAAGATGAATTCTATTGGCCATGTCTGTGTTGTATTACTGATAAATACACAATCTAATTAACTGTATTTTGCCAGCGACTGGAGGAGATGGAAGTAAAGGAACTCCCTGTTGAGGGTGGGCAGAAAAAATTCGATCTTGTTGAGAAGGGTGATGTTGTGGTTTTGCCTGCTTTTGGAGCTGCTGTAGATGAGATGTTGACTTTGAGTGAGAAAAGTGTGCAAATAGTTGACACAACCTGCCCGTGGGTTTCTAAGGTACTCTTTTTCTATGGACTTGTATTGCTTTTTAGCTTATTAACCCATACACTGTTAATCTAGTTCCAAAATTACATTCGACGCTCGATGTTTTCGTTTTGGTGCAAGGTTTGGAACATTGTTGAAAGGCATAAGAAGGGAGATTACACTTCGATTATCCATGGTAAATGTGGACATGAGGAGACTGTTGCTACTGCTTCCTTTGCTGGAAAATATATTATAGTCAAGAATATTGCAGAGGTATGTTTAGTTTTTTCTTTTTGTTTATTGGAAAGAGTGATGTTGTTTACAATAGACATAAAACAGGCAGTGATCATAATAGAATTCTTATTAAAAGAGGTTCTACACGTGATCCAGGCAACATATGTTTGCGATTACATTCTTGGTGGTCAACTGGATGGATCTAGTTCAACCAAAGAGGCATTTATGGAGGTGCAGTTCGAATGACTAATAATAGATTGGCTGAAAGTATCATCTTGCCTACTGTATCTCAGGTTTACTTGTTTTGCTGCAGAAATTTAAATTTGCAGTTTCAAAGGGTTTTGATCCAGATGCTGATCTTGTAAAAGTTGGTATTGCAAACCAAACAACAATGTTGAAAGGAGAGAACAACAGAGGAAATTGGTTAGTGGATGCTTTACAGCGTACTCCCATCTTTTGTCAACATATAAAAGTCTGTGATATTGATGTCGTTTTGGTGTTACAGGTAAATTGTTGGAGAGGACCTTGATGCGCAAATACGGACTGGAAAATATCAACAACCACTTCATGAGTTTCAACACTATCTGTGATGCAACTCGAGTAAATTTTTTCACCTCCTTATCCTATTTTTCTCCTTGATTCGTTTTGCCAAAATTATTTTCTCGGGACTGCTAGAGGCTCGAACATTACTTTGTTCTCTTATGTATATAAACAAGCAAAGTTGATAAATCCTCAAGTTAGAATTTTCATACCTTACATCCCAGTTCATTGTTCTTTTGTTACACTGGACCCAGAGCTCTGGTAGATGCGGCCTTCTGCATGACTTTAAGCCCATCACATTTCATGTCTCAGCAAACATACTTTTCCTCTTGTGTTTGAGCTAATACTCCTTATATCAGGAGTGGCAAGAGGCTGTGCCATGTACAAGCTGGTTGAACAACCTCTGGATCTTATGCTAGTAGTTGGAGGGTGGAACTCAAGCAACACAGCACATTTACAAGAAATTGCCGAGGATCGTGGAATTCCATCCTATTGGATTGACAGTGAGGAGAGAATAGGTCCTGGAAACAAAATAGCTTACAAGTTAATGGTGTGTAAATGCGGATCACTTTATCTCAGTTAGAGTTGACCTCCAAATTTTATTACCTTTTTTTATTCCATTGAAAATGCTTTATCATTTAACAGCATGGAGAGTTGGTTGAGAAAGAGAATTGGCCACCAGAAGGTCCCATCACAATAGGTGTAACATCTGGTGCGTCTACCCCTCAATTATCATCTAGATGGTTTACAGTTTAATTGCCTTGCATGTAGGATTGAATCCTTTTGTTTTTCCACAATGTACTTGGCCAGGTTATTGAAGATGTCCTTGTTAAGGTATTTGACATCAAACGCGATGAAGTCCTGCAACTGGCATAAGAGACAGCATTAAATTTGCAGACAAGTGGTAGTATATGCTTGTTTCTCTGTAAAACCAGCTGAATATCAAGTTTAAGAGAGGTGGTGCCCCACTGCACTTGTGACGAAATATATGTATCGTGTAGCATAACAAGACCATGCGATAAATGCAGAAAAGTGTACTTTCGTTGATATCTGATGATTTGTGATGGGAAAAGCTATTAGATGCTAGGAACTTGGATGATTCCGTCATATTTATGCTGCTATAGTTTTTGATTTCGGCTCAGATAAATATGTTTGTGCAGTGCTCCAAATGCTTATATGTTAAAACACTCATCATATCTTGCATTTATGCATAAATGTAGAACAAATTGGTGCAAGTTGTATATTGAGTAAAAAGATAGTCTTATGAAGAATGCAAAAACATTCTTTCAGAAAGCTTGGAACTTCGGAGTAAATATAATCAATTACCTACAACGCTAGAAGATTCAAAGTTGGAATTGTATCCATATCTGAACTCCCCCCCTTTCGTCTTCCCTCTCTCACAAAGTTTGTGGCATTATGCCATAATGTATAAATCATAAAATCGCATATTGTCATTGCTTCCGTGGTTGACCGATGGATTGTGGTTGCTCTGTAAACTCTCATTTGTTTATTACCAAAACACACGATTAAGATTGTTACTTATCTATTATCAAAAACATTACAAAGAAAATAACAAGATGCAGATTATCGTATACATAAATTGTAGTACAAGATTTTTCCTATTTTCCCATTTTCCCATTTTGAATGCTTAGACTGTCTTATGTCTAAGGAGGGTAACCAAGTCGAGAATTGCTCGATACTTTTTCCCCATATGGCTGAGGATGATTGAAAGAAAAGTAGAAAACCAACGCATGGCCATGTTGCCACGTCACATTGTGCAGAGACATCACAAACTTTCTCGAGGTTGAGGCTCTGTTGCTGGGGTGGCAGCTCCTCCCCATGTTCTCACACGGTCGTCAGCTTCCTGAGCCTGCATGCATGCATCATTAATGGTAATTCATTTATCCTCCAAATTAACAATCTTTTAAACTATCACTTATGAGATGATTATTTATTGATCATGTTTGTTTTCTTAGTGACTTCGTACTTAAATGAGGAAGATTTGCATTCAACGTTTTACCTCTTTTTGCCAATTTGTGCGTAAAATGATGACTAACAAGGCGACTGTTTGAAGAAAACTGCCACCTAACATTGCCCACCATATGCCCTGAACTGCCATATTTACTTTGTAACCAAGAACAGCTCCAATTGGAAGCCCAATTGCATAATAGCATATTATATTCAGCAAGGCAACTGAAAACTGCCACCCTGCACCAACAGCTACCCCTGCAATCCCAAAAGGAAAATCAAAATCGAAGCGATAAACTCAAGACCAAACTCTTTTATCATGTTCTCTGTATTCAAATCCTTCCGCGAATTTAGGTATATTCACACGAGACTCTCTTGACACCTATCATCTTCTAGTCATATTGGCATGTTCCAGTCTGTCTACTTGTATAGATGTACCGATCACAAAAATGATCACTTCTATACTTAGAAGGTAGAGCTTGCAACTGTTTGGCAACATCTAAAAAAGAATAAATCCATTATGTTTTTCTTCTATATATTTGAATTGATCATGATTGCATTATTTCTTTTACTAGCATTTTGTCAATTCTGTGTTAATTTGATGTTTTTTAGTAGACTTTTATGTGGAAATCATACCGTTCAAAACTAGTTGGATGCTGTTGAGGAACATGCTTGCTGCAAGAACATATCCGAGCTTAGATGTCTTACTCATGACCTGTGGTTTATCTGTAAATATTGAAGGAAACTGGCTTTTTGTGCCAACAACAATTGCAGCAAAAACAACTCCAAGCAACCCAGATGTCAAAACATTGACAACAATTGATAATTTTGCAGTTTTTGGTTTTCCTGCTCCAAGTTCGTTTGACACTCTAACACTGCAAGAACAGGCTTTTAGTAAAGATCATAATGAAATTTTTTTGTGGGGCATGCTGCCCCATTATAAATTACTGCATTGGGAATAACAGTTTTCAAGAATAATTCTTTCTTGTTTTTTTCTTAATTGTGTTTCTTGTGGATGGCAGCATGTGTTTCAAAAATCAATCAAGGCCTTTCAAAAGGTATTGGCAAAATCTGTTTGTTCACTTGAGGGTTGACATTTGGCAATCATGCATTGCTCTTCCAACAAAACTATGGAGTAAAACATTAATCTGCATTCTCTGTATGCCTTTGTTTGTTGGTATAATTCTTAAAATCCTCCTTTTGTCCAATGTGAATTTCATGAATGTTCTTGATTTTGTTGCTAACCTGACTGCTGCATTGAAGCCTATGGCAATCATCAGTGTCCACAGTTGCATGTTCATACTGTAATATCCACAGAAGCCAGAGGTGAAGTAAGATAAGGAATCTGAAAGCATGTATATACAGAACTTGTATCCCATCATTTGCATTGAGTTTATCTAAAAATTGGGTTTCAGAAATGACGAAATTTTCCAATTAAATTTCAACATTATATGTCCCGTATGTGAGAAAATAAAATTTAGAGCTAACCAGATTGAAATGGCATCAATTGCAACTGCAGCATCCTTCAAACCTCCTACCATGAGGATAATTGCTGTGAAGTACCATAGCTCCAAGCTGCCAAGGTCAGCATTTTTTTGTTAAACAGTTTGATAATCCAAAATGTATATGAACTCTGCAAGTTGCTATTGTATAGTTCTCACCATAACATTATTGCTGAGGCAACTGAGAGCTTGACGAAATTGGTCAATGACTTGAAAGCCAACCAGGAGAAACCTGTCCAAGCATCTGGGAAACGGCCTGAAATAACGTAAATTATTTGTACCATAACCAATATCCACCATGAGATGTTTCCTGCCATTGCAGCACCAAGCAAACCTTTATTGAGCTTTATCACAAGAATCCAATTTAGCATTACATGAAGTGCCAATGATGCTATAGAGACAATGGTCATGAACCAAACTTTGCTTTGAGATTGGAGAAACTTCTGACATATAGGGAAGTTCAGAGCATACGTAAACAACTGAGGAATCACCCACAGCGCATATTTTCCAGCAAGTTCGGAGATATCTTTATTTTGGCGCGCAACCTTTAGTATAGGCGAGGCAAATACATAAATAGGTGTCAATAACAAAGCTGTAACTCCTGTAATGATCCATGACCTCTGCAAGTAGATACCGAGCATGTTGAATTGTCCAGCACCAACTGCCTGACCACAGAGTGTTTCTAGAGCACTTCCCATCCCCAGCTACTAAGGAAGAAATAGACAAACAAAGAGTAGTCACTGAATTTCAGGTATGATCAGTTACTTAAAATTCACCTGTATATGCATACAAAATTTGAAATTTCTGTTTCTCATTAACTGACTTGAATCTTGAATTAAAACATTCGCATTACGTATTTCAAACTTCATATGGTATTGATGCAATGACAAATGCTATTTACAAGGTCTAACACTATTAAAGCACTATATGATTTCAGTGATAGAATCATGCAGAGAAATCAGCAATTTCAAGAATTTTCTGAATTGCATCACCAAGGTTTTCAATCTTAGCCTTCTACAATTTGAAAGGTGTTCAAAACTGATATTTTGCAGTTGCAACAGCTACAAGCAAATAAATAACCAAAAGTTCTTAACTTTTAAGTGACTAATTGCTCCAAGAAAGTTAAGATCTGTAGTAAAGCAGCTCATAGAGTAAAACCATTGTGATGGTATACTAATAACGTACCATGACCCCATAAACAAAGCCATCTATGACATTCTGAACCTCTGAGACAGCAGCAAGTTCAACATCTCCTAAATGTCCAGCAAAGGCAGCCGTCACAAGTTCGAGGGAGAATTGTGTAACTGCTGTCAGCATAGCTGGCAAGGCAATGTGCCATGTCTTCTTTGTCTCTTCCCACAATTTTTTTGGGATCTTTCTCTTAGAGTAAGATTTCATCTTACTGTCTGCTAAGATCAGGGTGCTAATCCTCCATCAAGATGATTTTGAGTTTTCCAGAACTCTGTTGGGCCTTTACTATTTCACAGGATAGACACCCTGTTTCGTGTAATTCTTGAAATGCGAAAATTGGAATGTCCTTCTGGCACTGATGTGTTAGCTTATGTCAGAAATTGAAGAAGTTGTTCAGTTTTGGGAGTTTTATCTTTTACATTTTGGCTCACCTACTTTTGGTTTAAGTCCAAGATAATCCTCCTTAACACCAAACTATGCCTGTCTTGGTTTTAGTTGGTGTAGCTCATTTTTCATTTTCTAATCAAAAGTGTTGAATTCTTGATTATTTTAGCAGCACAGTTTTTAGTTTGCTCGTCCATTTTTCATTTCATTGGTTAGCGGTGAGAAAATTCAACAATAAATGGGAAAGGGTCCATTTGGTGCCAACTTAAGTGGACTAACTACCACCTTCGAAAAGGACTTTGGTATGTACCCCATTAGAAAACAACTTTCGCCGTTACCAGCATTCACATTTTATTTCTTATGTGGTTTACCAGAACCTGTCGGTGACATATCTTAATTTTGGCTTTTTTACACTTTCTCTGTTATGTTATTCTGTGCCAAAATTTATGTTACAAATATCGAATTTAAAGCTCAGTATATCAGAACAAATATCTACTAGGAAGAAGGTTGTGTCATTGTATCACGGAATATCAACCCTTTATTTGTTAGTTCTCTGAATTTCAATCTTACACTCATGCTACAGCTATACAATATTATTATTTCACCTTCATGTGTATGAAGACAAAAAAACAAAGTTTATAATACTGCAATATTTTACTCGTACAAGCAAAACTTGAGCTGACCCAATTGTTGCTGCTGCTGCCATAGTTGTACAAGTTAAAAGACTCGTTGCTGCAGTTTTTGCGAGTTTATTTCCAGTCTTCAACTTAGCCAGAAGGCCGAGCATCGATCATCTCAATTGCTTCTATCTCATCATGGGGCAATGGTGTTACAGCATGTGATCTTACACGTTCCTCTGCTTGCAATACCTGCACCAGAATAGACATAACTAGTTCTAGTTACTGAATACACGGTAATCTCTGCTCATGCTTTCATTGATCACATCAAGTTCTTTTTTTTTTTTTTCATTGATCAAATCAAGTTATGGAGAAATTTAAATTGCAATCTAAAGTTCCAAACCTCTGTGCCCCAGTTAGCACGATAAACGTTCACAGTCAAAATGACTGTTTGTAACAGGCAACCAGCTAACATCCCTGCCAAGATGCCTTTTACACCGAGTTTGAATTTGTAACCAAGTAATGCACCAAAAGGTAGGCCAAATACATAATAGCACCCGACGTTTACCAGTGCTACTGAAAATTGCCATCCTGCACCAACTGCAACCCCTGTAGTTCCAGTTTGTAAGCGTAAATATCAGGCTTAGCACCTCCTCTTGATCAATAAAATGTCTCAATTGTATATATGCTATTGAAGCTGTGAGTACCGTGAAGCACAGGTTGGATACTATTGAGGAAAATGGATGCTGCTACGAAATAGCCTAACTTGGATGTCTCCTTTATCTGACCTCAGGTTCATCAGAAAAGATTTTTGGGAACTGGCTCTTAGTTGCAAGAACTATAATAGTAAATATAATTCCAAATACTATGGAAGTGGCAATAGTCACCACTGTTGAGAATTTTGCAGCTTTTGGATTTCCTGCTCCAAGTTCATTCGAAACACGTACACTGCAAAATGTTAATCAAATTCTTAGTTAGATTATACAAAAGTACAGTCCCTTCATTTCTGATTTTGAACTCTCTTAGTGTTACCTCACTGCTGCATTGAAACCTAAAGTGATCATCAGTGTCCAGAGTTCCAAGTTCGTACTACAATAGCCGAAAGAGAAAATGTGAACATATAGAATCTTTAGGCCACCATCCCCCTACATAGAAAAAAGGGAAAAAACAATGGACTAACCAGATTGATATAGCATCTACTGAAATTTCTGGATTCTTTAACCAGCCTACCATAAGGATCACCACAGAGTAATACCAAAGCTCCAAGCTGAGATCAAAAGACATTATATTACATTTTCTCTATGCAGTTCTAATTGCAAACTGTAATATCTTAACATTTGATAGTCAAGGAGCTATATGGCACATACCATAGCATGATAGCTGATGCAAGCGACAACTTGACAAAAGAAGCAAGATTTTCGAACGCTAATGAAGAAAATCCTGTCCATACTATATGTCTATTACCCACCAACGACATAAATTATCTGAGCTAATACCATAAGCCACCAAGAGATGTTCCCAGCTATAGCAGCCCCAAGCAGGCCATGTCCAAGAATTGTCACAAAAATCCAATTCAATAACACATGAACTCCCAACATTACCACAGAAATTATGGTCATGACCCATATTTTACTTTGTGCTTGAAGAAACTTCTGTATAGGGAAGTTCAATGCATAAGCAAACAACTGAGGAATTACCCAGAGTGCATATTTCCCAGCAAGATTTGAGATTTTTGGATTCTGGTGGAGTAGCTTTAGCAATGGTGATGTGAAGATATAAAATGGTGTTAACAACAAGGTAGGAATGGCATTGGCTGCTGTTACTAAAGTAATTATGCATGATCTTTGCGTGTAGACTCCAAGCATTTCATATTGCCCTGCTCCAACTGCCTGACCACACAGTGTCTCAAGGGCACTTCCCATTCCTAGCTAATACACCAAATATGGAGAAGAATTCATGAGTCCAATATCCAGTTTCATGTTTGGTTCATTCAAAACAGGATTAACTTCCCGTAATTGCAATAAATTCTCCCAAACAAAATGCAAGTTTCAAGATAAAATAGATATATCATAATTTTATTTAGGCCAAGATTTTATAAGGAAAATATTTTATAAAACCACATTTCAAAGTTATTTTCTAAATCCAATTTACATGCCAAAATCTTATTGAATGCCCAATCCTTGATTTTGGATCCTTAGTCGGATTTCATTTCTTCTTTTCTAAATTTAATGACATATCACTGACTTTTGTTTGTTACTTTGCTTAGATGCACTCATTTTAGAATTTGTCTCATTTTCACAAGGTCAAATTTAGTGAAGCAGTCTAAATGTGGGAATTCATTCACCAATGCCATAGCCCACCAAACATAAAAAAAACTAAAAAGTGACAAAGTGACACAACATAATTGACGCATCAAAATTATATTAAATTATCGACCCTAATATTAGGATGTCACTACTTCTTTCTAGTATAGGATCTTCCGTCTCACATCCTGTGCCACTGAGGGTGTCACATTATCTACTGAACTGTCAAGATTTTATGGAGTTATTTTAGTGAAGTAATTTTGACAATTCGTTAGGTGGTGTAAAGTGCACAGAATGTAAAACAGAAGATCCTTAACGCTTCTTTCCTGAATCTGGTGCATGTCAATGGTTTTTGTTAATATAAACAGTACTAAACATAAAATATGGTGTCAAATATTCATACCATTATCCCATACACAAAGCCTTCAATGACATTCTGAACAACAGAAACAGCAGCAAGCTCAACCTCTCCAAGATGGCCAATGAAAGCAGCAGTGACAAACTCAAAGGAGAATTGAGCCACAGCAGTAAGTATATAGCAGGTGCTGCAATCTTCCACATCTTCTTTGATTCATTCCAGCTTCTTTTCGACATCTTTTTTCCACCATCTTCTTTTTTCTCTATTTCTAAACTAGTTGTTATTTGCTCCATTGCATTTAAGTCTTTTAGTTTCTTTAGTTCTTCTTCTGTTTCCTCATCATCAAATATATGCATGGCTAAGCTGTCTTTATCTGTCTTATAACTAATTCAAAACAACAAAAAAGAACAGGTTCAACTTCCACCTCTCTCCTATCATATGGGTTCTATTCTAACTAATCTTCTTTTTTCTTGTTATTTTTTATGCAATTCATTTACATGTTAGGTCTATATTTGAAGTTTGAACACAACCAGTTAAGTATTTTGCTCCTATATTACTATGAGGTTTGGTGATTGTCATGTCGTGCCGACTACCAAAAGTTTTTGTTTAAATGTCAACACGATCGTGCATTGCACTTGTGGGGGAACTGGGAGAGTTTCCAACGTACTTAAAACAAACCTGGTCCACGGTGTCACTTGATTGATTGGTGTGATGCAGTTTCATCCACGATTCAAAATTGTGGCGACAGTTCATCCATGAAATCACAAAGGGTTGTTTGAAGATATTTTCTCCTTGAAATTTTAGGTTTGAGGAATTAATTAATCAATAATAAATTTTAGTTCATCTTATAAGATATATAGATATCAGAATATTGTATTAGAGAGAGAGGGTTCGGTATGAGATTTTATACAATTTAGGGTAATAGAATAATCTGTCAAAATGATAGAATCCTCCTACAAGTTAACCTACGCGGCTACACCATTTGTATTGGTGGTTTGCAAAGGGACATGCAGATAGTGTTAAAAAACAACAAATATTTTTGAAAATTTTGATGACCCATTTGGCCCTGATTATTTATTTGTTTAATTACTAATTAATGCTCTGAAAAAGAATTTGAAAAGTTAATTAGTTTGGACCACTTAAAAAATGCATTATTGAAATTGCTTTAATGAGGAATTGGAGCATGCTGTATAAATTCTGGGTAGTTGAAGAAATTGAACGCATAGTAACAGTGCCAAAAACCACTATTCACTTGGATGTAGTTAATTGAATTGAAGAAGTATGATGTAGTTGAAACATTTGACTCAACAAATTAGGAAAAGATCAAGAATTGCACTCCAACTTTGTCGGTTAATATTGTATAGTAGTATTACATAAGCAATCTGAGTATTGACTTATAAATTAAAAATTTATTGATTTTATGGCAAATGTTTATAAGAAGACTGAAGACAATGATCAACATGCAACAACTTTTTTCATTGACCATGCCACCTCATTTCTTTTATTGCATAAGAATTTGTTTTTAGGAAGTTTTGTAGCAATCCACGTTCCGTAATGTTGCCAAACTCAAAAGTCAAAGTTGTTGGGGTGTTTTCCTCAAAAAAAAAAAAAAAAAAAAAAGGTTGTTGGTGTGTGAATTTGGACAATATTCAAATTGGGTACCCACAACAGGGGATGGACGGCAAGACAGGTATCGTGTAATTGGCTAAAAATAAATGTTGATGATTGACATCATTCATATGCACAATTTTTTTTTCAGGAAAAAAAAATATTTATAAAGTCATGAATTTATGATTATTTGTCAAAATTAATTTACGTGACAAAATTATATTTAATCACTAATCTCTAGTTTTGATAATTGAATAAATTTCATTCATTCTTTAACATATCTAATCACACGTCAATAATTTAGAACAAAGTGACGCATAATTCCTTCTTTCGTTCCCTCTAGGGGATAATCTATGCTATATATAACGGGAAAGGAGAGATTGGCGTATGTCATATTTTGATTTGACAACTATATCTTCATTTTCATAATCTAATTACTGTCATATTTTGATTTGCCAAGTATATCTTCATTTTCATAATCTAATTACTATAACTTCCTTTTCACTAGTCTCCTCAACAACCTATCTTTTTATTATTATTTTTTAAATTGCACAATTATATTATATTATTCTTTTAATTTTCTTTTTTTAAATTCAGAGATGTCACCCATAGTGTGCCTTTCCTAGTTGTGTATAATGCACCGCCCACCATCTAGATGCATATTTGTAGAGCAGAATGGAAGTTTCCTATGGATTGGTGGTTGCAATTTCCTTTGCTGTATAGCTTTGGGAAATGGTAAATTTAACAAAAAAATTCCATAAAGGGGAGGAGTTTTACAACCTCAACCAAATGTAGCTTGGCAAAAAGGAAGAAATGATGGACCAAAATGCACACACTGCAATTCTTGAAAGGAGAATACAATAAATGAATGTCACAGCAATGAACTATAGATATATCAAATGACAAAAAATAGCTCTATATTCATGTTTGTATGAACTAGTTGGTATTAGCTATACAAAACAAATCACCCACAGAAAACCAGAAGCGCTTTCAACCTGACACCCTCATGAACAATGCAAGAGATGAAGAATATTCGTACAGAAAAATTTCATTGGATTTATGGATGTCAAACTTTGCTTTATGAATCACCTGTGAAATCCATCTTCAACCAACTTGATTGACAGGAAATCATCTGGGTATGCCAAGTGAATATATTGCTTCAAAAGTTGAAGCTTATCTCCATTCATGCTTGATGCACCAGTATCTTGAGATGTTAGTCAAATCCAATCGACTCCCTGCAACATTTTCCTACTGCACAATTAACAATAGCAGCAAATTTCCTCTGAAAATGCTTCATTGTCCCAATGTGAAGTGTTAAATTCAGTCACTGACAACATCAGATTGCTTTGAAGAAGAAGATGATTCAACTATTTCAGGGACTCTATCAAGTAAAAGATTCATCTCCTCTGGGAATTCAGCCTTTGCACGATTAGTCTTGCCCCCGATAACCACTGTTGTTCCATCTTGCAAGGCCCAGATCTTTCAGATTGGACATCATAGGAAAACATTAAAATGTTATTGCACAATCAGGATTTCCAAATTGTTTGAACTGCTGAACATGATTTGCATATGCAAAAACTTTACCTGCGCATGAGATAAAAAACTGAAGAGAGCAGGTAATGCTATGCATGTTGTGAGCATTAGAGTACCAAAACCAGCATAAACGATTGGCACCCCTGGATCAGTCTACAAGAAAAAAGAGTATACAATCAATTAAAAAAGATAACTGCAAATATTTCCAAGTGAAGACAAGGCGAAGTAGTACATCAAGGTGAGGCAAATTGGATTCACCTTTAACTCCAGCCCAGTGCTACCAATTGCATCAACAATAACAATTTTAATGCCATCAACTTCAATAGGGAGCTTTGAGTTTGGCCGTCTGACTCCAACAAACTTTCCTTGTTGATCATAGAGGACAACTGACTGCAGATCACGAGCTAGCATTGATCTGAATTTTTAGAGAGAGGAAAAAAAAAACTTAAATAAAATTTTTTTACAGAAACATTTAGTGGAAGGTGAAGGTTGGAGGCTGATGAATCCCATCTCCACAATTAACAAAGAGAAAATACAGGTTATTTCCTCTGCATCTAACTGCTGCTTATATGGCTTGTGCACAAGTTAAATGGTTTCATAATCTTCCAACAAAGGCTAATACAGTTATCAGTTAATGCAATTCAACAAAAACCTCATTGCATGCTACAAGGGTCATCTAATTTTAAGTATGAAAAATAAATAAGCACAAAGGTCAAATCAGGATAATTGGATATATTCTTTTATTCCAGTGTAGAGATAATCTGCATTGTAGTTTTCATTTTTCTGAAACAAAAACTTGCTTCCTCATTTGTGTCCCCTGGGGAGAGGGAGGGGAGGGGAGGGGAAGAGAGAGAGAGAGGGAGGATTTTGTGGGAAGTGTATAAATAATTTTTCCAAAGAGATGGAACAAGCAAAAGTTTCCACCGGTTAGACGTGCTAATAAAAAGAAACGTACATTCCTTTGACATTAGGAGAATTAGCATCTCCAACCGGCAAGAAAGTTCCATATAGCTTCTTGTCCCCATTAATTTTAAGAGGTGCCATTGCCAAATTGAATGGCCCTTCATCATCTTTCAGTATCTGTAGTGCTGAAAAACTCTCCAGTCTGTCTGGTAGATAGTGATCCCACCATACCTCAATGGATCATTCACACTAATTGTTTTCCTCATCACCTCCTTTCCATTAAGGTCAAGTAGTGAAAGGTCGGTGTGAAACTGTGATACCTATTAAAGTGATAAAAAGATACAAAATAAGATGTATTAGCCCTTACACAGCTAATAAAAAAAATTAAAGAAAGAGAGGTTGAACCACTGCTGTTGTTTATCTTATTGTTAGTACTGAATACCTCTCCACTGTCATAATAGTCCATGAAGAAGCTATTGACATGAACCTCAGTGTTGAACGCTTCTGATGGTGTAGACAAAAATCCACTAGGTTCCATTACATCTCCCACAACAAAGTTCAAACCCTGTGGAACTGTTACTGATCCTCTGAAGCTGCCAGTAGCACTGAGAGTTCCTCCAGCCATTACCAGCAGCAGAGCTAAATGTACTCCAATTGGAGCAATGCGACCAGCTAACCCTTTAAAGGCATATAAAGATGGCCATGTCTTTCAAGAATACCTGAAGAAACACGCAGTGGAAAAATAATACTTTATAATCTACTTTAGTATGAAGCAAACAATTTAAAGGATTTCAGACAAGCAGTGGGGTATGTCAAAACTGCAAAGTCACTAAGAAAATGACACACAGATATAAAGTTTAACTCCAAATCATCGATAATTGTCAACCTTATGCACTGACTCAGCATCTTGGAACTATCATCACTAGAAAAGTTCTCACAAATCTCAAACGAGCTGCTATCAATAACTTTATTTACACCAATGCAGCAGCACAACATTATGACGGTGAATCTTAATTCATTCAAAGCCTCCATTGACAACTGTAACTACATTTAAGAAGCTTTTGAGATCAAAAGATATTCTGTCAAACAGGATAACCATATCTTACATCCACAAAATATTGAAAACACTGACCATTGACCTGACCCGAGAATAAGCTTAAAAAATGAGAAGAACTACAAACAGAGGAAAGAAAGAAATGCTAGGGAATTTAACAAATTAACACCTCATATCCAGCTCCCGCTAGAATAACACCCAAATCCTTTATTGATGCTCGTGGTAGAGCATCACTATATTCCTGCTTCCGAATTGCCTCAGCCGAGTATAAGAAAGACCATCTGTTGAACTGATCCGTATATAAATAAGTAACCATCTAACTGAGTTAATAAGGTGATAAACACGACAAAAAAAAAAAACCGGAAATCATTTTATTTGACTGATTGACACAGATCTATGAAAATTGGCCTTTGTATTTGCAATGGAATTTGAAGTATTAAGCTAGTCAATTCATTTTCAATGAACAGAAAAAAAAATTTGTTATTTTTTTCTTCGTAAGCCAAATATAATAAAAAAATGAAAGCTGTTCCCTGACAGGTCTCCCCAAGATGAAATAGATCATACAAGTAAACAGTCACAAAATTAGACCTTCTTGCTACTTTCACTAGGGGGATCTGCGTAGTGTATGTACAAGCCATGAGTGATGCTCCCAAGAGAGCCAATGTTCTACCAAGAAAACAGGAGATGAAAACATGTGATCAAAACCAAGGGTGAGAACCCATCTCCATGTGAAGAATCCTAGTACAGGATTATCTTCAGGATACTTTTGAAAATAAAAGTCTGGAGCCTCGCCTTGATCAATGACAGTTCCTGTATACACCATAAATCGTTTAAGTAACCAAAAGAAAAATCCCACATTTTTTGTATCTTGATTGATAATAGTCAAACAAAAACAAGTCCGAATTAGAAAGCCGAGGTTAAACTGTTTGATCAAAATTAACTTCCATAAAGCAAGGCATCTAGACTATACCAAGCCATAAAGGATTAGAGTTAAGACGGACCACAGAATTACTGTTATTCATTTACAATTAACCTCAAAGGAAAAGAAACTTGTGATCGATTTCCAGCAGAATGTTGGTTTGAAGGGACAAACACGCTTTATTCTGGAACATTCCACTGTTGGTGTTACCCCTTATATTCTTATGATATATACACGTACATCTTATCAACAATATATTCATCATTTCCAATACTTCAGTATACTAAAGTTACCCTACTTCACAGGGGCACTCGTGTTTGATATACAAGAGAGTTCCAAACAGTAAACTGATTGTCTGGTGGAATCTCAGAAAAGCAAGGCTAACGAGCTGAATTTCAAGTCCTTGTGAAGAACACTCAACTAAGAAAACCTTGAACTGCTTCTTGATTGCTAAGTTTCATGCAAGTGGATCAATAATATCTCAATGTTGCATCCTCTGCATACTAAATGCTAGAAGCTAGACATAAACCTCAAGCCATAGATAGAAACAAAAGAACAAATTAACATCGAATTTCTCCTAATGGAAATGGGATTGCAAAAAAAGGAGATTATTCATTATTCTCCAAATAATATTTTGCAATCATTTCATTCACGTTTTCCAACCACCTCTCTACCTCATATATCTTATCAAAAAGTTACTAGACTTTCTATCTAAATAATATTCCAAATATAATAGTTGCTCTAACAGAGCAAAAAGTGAACTTCAATTCAGTTTAGGCAATTAAACATAACAATATAAAGAAAGAGAGCAAAAGTAATTTACCCAAAGCCATTAAGGCAGCAACAGCAAACATCTCTGCTAAAGCCAATGGTAAATTAGAGAGAATAGTCAAGACCCTTCTCGAAAAACCCTTCAAAAACCCAAACTGCATTGATTTACTCCGCATTTTTTGTGGGTTCACCGGAGCACCATTATTCTTTCCGGTGGTTCCCTTTTCAGAAAGCGACGGTGCTTCATCCGACTCCGGCAACACAATTATCTTCTTATCTTCCTTCTTCTTCTTCCTTGTGCTCTGCGTATCATCTTTTGAGGTTTTGAGCTTACAAGAAATGGTAAAGCGTAGAATTACAGCATTATTAGAAGAGAAAATGCAAGTCTGTGAAGTCGGGAGAAAAAATGGAGGCTTGGAATAAAGGGGATGATATATTTTACTATGTTGTAGTTTGGATAATGGAATCTTGAGGGGCATTGATGTAAAGTTGAGAGACCCCATTGATCCAAACCAGGAGATGATGTACTACTGCACTGAAGAATGGCAATGAGGATGGGGAATTTTTGGTGTGAGGGGGTGTTGATGGGCTTGGTGAGTAGTTTGTTGGAGAGAGGATGTGTAACGACTTTTAACGAAACAAATTGGATAGTTTATCCAAATAAAACGTCAACCGAATGTGAAGCTAATATAGAGTGATCTAATAAGGGTACATATTTTGCTTTAAGCGAAAGAAAATAAATATAAAGTTACGGTAAGGGGGTGTATAATTTGTATTCCAAAAACGAAATTGAAATAAGGTATGTTGGTTTGGATTAAAAATATTTTTAAAAAATTATTTTTTACAAACTTTTTTGGTATCAAACACAACAAAATATTTTTTAATTTTGAAAGAAAAAAATATAAAGTAGGAAAAAACTTACATAAATTTAGTTTTTGACCCCACATGTAGATCCTGTAGTCAAAATTAAATATTATAAAATTTTAGTTACATCAACTTATGTCATAGGGATTCTATAACATTTAATCCACACCACAAAATTTACAAGTGAGATCAAATATCAGATCTACCTAAGTCTTTTCCTATAAAGTAACTGTAAGATTGTGTATAATTTGTATTCTAAAAACGAAATTGAAATAGGGTGGTGTCTAATTTTTTGGTGTCAAACACCGAAAAATATTTTTTAATATAAAATATTTTTCAATTTTCTTTCTTATAGCTGAAAATAACTTACGGAATTTTTGAACGTAAGTTATTTTTCGGATAATTTAAGAATGACATTAAATCTCAAATACTTACTTTTAAAATTTCGTTTACTAAATTTATTTTCGTTTTCAATTCTTTTTCGTTCATTTTTTCTCTCAATCATGGGTCCCACATTAATACAACTATCATTATGTATATTTTACTACTATATTGTACTATTAATTTTGAACAAAATCAATCTTTTATTAATCACAATTACTTGTAAGGTATTTATTACCATTGTTATAAGTTTTTTTAACTTGTATTCATAAAATTAAAGTTGATAAAACCGTTAAAAATTTTTATTTCAAAATATTTTCATTTTGTCAACCGAACACCAGAAATTATATGGAAAATGAACTTTTTCATGTAAGAGGAAAATAATTTCAATCCAAACGAACACACAGTGTCATAACTTTTACTATCAATATGTGTTTATATCTTTTTCTTTATTTGTTTAGTTTGAATAAGAAATGAATTTCAATATATTGATAAGTTAATCAATTTAAAATTTGAGTCGCAAATAGTGAACAAAAATTGACATTTTTTAACATTTTTATTCCCATCAAATGATTCTTATAGTAATTACCAAACAACATCTATGAATATTATTAACATTAATTATCATCTCATACTTATAAACCAAACGCCTCTTAATTCTTTTGCAAACAATTTTTACTAATCCCTAAGTATTGACTACTCATTTTACAATACGAAATAAGTATTATTTTACAATGCAGAATGAGTAAAAAAAAAAAAATTACTTACGAGTTACCAATATCTCATGGTTGCGCTGACATTTAGAGGGTTTTACATCTGTCAAAGCCCACCCTCACTAAATCACAAATTGATCAAATGAGAAGATTATGATTTTGATTACTTATGTTTCCAATTCTTACATGAATGTTATTTTGAGGGCAAATACTTAAGTAGGACCGATCTTTGACCCCACTTGTAAATTTTGTGGTGTGGATTAAACCTTAGAAAATTTATGACATTAACTGATGTAAGTAAGATTCTTTAAAATTTAATCCTGACCACGTGGTCTACATATAAGATCAAAAACCGGATCTACCTAAGTATTTTCCTATTTTGAAAGGTGGTTTTTGTTCTTTTTACTCAAAAGTGAAATCGAAGTTAATAGAAATAAAATTTTGTGGAATTAAAATCCCAAATAACCTGAAGACCAATGTGCGTGTGCTATGACATTACAGAACAGAGAAATCTATTGTAGTAACAGAAACCAAAGGTAGCAAATATACAGCAAACATTTCAATGTCAGGCATCATAGCTTGAACTCTGTCCAGATTCTTTCAAAGAGATGAATACTACCAGTAGGCATTGTAATCATCAGGATCGAGATACAGAACAGCAAAGAGAAAAGTTCAATAATATTCCGATATCAGTTCTTACAATTCGACGTCATATCCCAGATATGGATGAGACTGGATCAAAAGAGAGCTACAAACAAGGAGTATGCCACCTCTAAAAGTAAGATGACATTTTGGCTAAGATCAAGCCAAGGAGCATGAGACAGTTCTCAAGATATACAAATGCATGACTTAAAATCCTACATCTCCATCAAGGAGTTCCAACTTTCAGAAATCAAACATCTACAAAATTAGACGTAAAAGTATGACCAAGCCAGCAAGCAGGAAAAATATCTTCAAGAAAATCTGTTTTCCCTCTACTTGAGCTGAATGGTGATGAAAACCATGAGCATAGCCTCCGTGGAATGAACTAGAAAACACGTATGGATACCCAGTCGTAGCCCCATAGACAGTGGCATCATGAATTCCATGCACGACCTGAAAACTAAAAATGGCTGGAATAATACCAAAAAGAGCAGACAGCGTCAGGTTCCCAAATCTTGCTGTTGCCATCGGATTCAGCTCATCTTGTCTGAAATAGTTTATATCTACAGGTGGAGCTGTTTGGGGTCTTTGACCCACAGGCCGATTAGGAATATTAACTCCAGGAATCTGGCAAGGTCTTGGATCAGATCTTCCTTTGCCCCTTCCATATATAGGAACCAGTTTCTCCTCCTCTATCATGGCTTTACAAACAGGACATTCGTGGGAATATGAATGAACTTGCAGCCATTGGCACAGACAAGGCCAACAATAAAGGTGGCCACAAAGTGTCACAATGGGATTTTGAGCTAAATCGAAACAGATATTGCACTCAAAATCACCAACTTCACCAGCCTCATTAGTTTCATCAGCTGAATGAGAAGCATCCAATGATTCACTAACCCCGCAGTCCATATCCACAGCCATGGAATCTCAAAACCTGCATGCAAAACAAGATAATTAAAAAATTCGTGGAGGCATTTTTAGCAAAGTAAAAAAACCAGTACAAAGCTAAGAAGCACATAAATGGTCATGCCAAAAATGAGCAAAAAGCAAGGAGCATCCAAACACCAAGAATGACAAAATTAGAAGAACCAGGGCATGCTAAGACACATTAAATTATAGTACAAATGAATAACATAGAGATATGCACCTTTATGAACATCACCAAACCACTTACATCAAACAAGCTCTAAAGAGAGGTTAATATACTACTTATCCTGTAGCCAGTTTTTCTGTTGATACAGTAAAGTTTTATATTAAAAACTCGTTCCCAGAAAATCATGCAGGAATGCTTAGGAATAAATGATATGGCTTTGCCTTGGAAAACTATGCCCAAGAAGCAATCTTGTTCTTATAATTGCTGTTTTTGGATGATCAAATGTGAGGACTGGGGAGTAGGAACACTCTTTCTTCTAAATGGATTAGTTTATGCACCATGAGTACTTCATCCAGGCCTATCGACTGAAACCATGTGGCAGAGGACAACCAATACTGTGAACAATCAATAACACAGGGATTAAACACAATACTGATGCAGAGTCAGCCAACCAATAGTAACCAGAAATCCCACCTTCAACTGTCACCTATATAACTACAAAATATTTATATGAGCAGGAAAAAAATGATGCTACTGGATACTGCACTTTTTGCGGCCTCGCTTTTCTGGCTATAACTTGTTCTTGCTCTTAGTCCCAGCATCTTTTCATTGACCCCTGATAATTTTGGGGCCCAGTAAGGACTTCTTAACATGTTCTTCAAATCTCATATACACATCTATGCATTCAAAAGTAGTACTATGCCGTTCTTCAGTTTCAAGGCCAGAAATAACACAGGATAAAATTTTCTAGCACATATAGATAGTATATAGTGATTATAAATTCCCATGGTAACACATATAAATCACCACTGATGGGAAAACTTGGAAATTTCATAAGAACATCAGGATAACACAACAGACTGGAATACATTTAATTACACCAGTGCTTGCAATCACCTAGTTTTCTTAGTAAGCAACTACAAGTGTCTGGAACAGACCCAAATTTCTGACCTAGTAAGAAGTATCCCATTTAGACCTCAAATAAAAGTCAACAACTGCTTATGAAATGTCACTAAAGAAATCCAACTAAGACCATAATTAAGGGGTATTAGGGCAGAAATACAGTCTCCAAACCCTGAGATATCCCAACATGTTAGTACCAGAATTAAATTATTTCATGCACACAGGCGACGCAAAAACAAACAACCACAAGAAGTAAGCCTTATTCACGCTAGGTGATGTCAGTTGCATGAATCCTTATACGCCATTACGCTCCGTTATCACCATATATTTCTTACATGTTTCCCACGACATCTTTTTCGGTCTTCCCTTACCATTTTACTTTGACTAACATCTCTAACATCACCAAGGTGCATCTAAAGGTCACCTTAGCACATAAGCAAAACCTTCCTTCATCTTGTCTCTCATCGATAGGAGCGTCTTTATACCCCAATTTCCTCACTATTAGACTCATGATACATACACACAAAATACAAATTCATTGAAGTCGACAAACTTAAAATAATAATTAAATACAAGACAGAAAAACCAGTAAATCAAAAGAAACTAATAAGACTCTCTCCAGAGAAACGATAAAAATCCAGTCTTTAATTTTTATTTTTTTTTCTTACTCGTCTAATTGAATCCTCATTCCCCTTCTGGCTTCTTCCTTCCCAATACTCTCCTTTTCAAAATTAAAAAAAAAATAAATAAATAACAAAATAAGAGTTAAATAGGAATAGTAACTCATCAATAGAAATCCCGGATTGCACCACCAAGAACATGGAAACAAGATTCCAATTATTCCGAAATTCGTGAATATTATTACGAAATCAAAATCATGAATAATAATTATCTGGGTAGACAAAGATATTAAAAAAAAAAAAAACAATAATAATAATCAAGAAACAAGTAATTTGCGGTGAAGCCAACTGATTTGATTGGCAACAAGAAATGTTAGACTGCCATGGAAAAAACTTACACAAAGAAATTTGTGGAAAATCATCCCAACAGATCTAATTATAAATGATATTAATTAAAAACATGAAATTCAAACTTATATAACTTGCACATTCGAATATGAGAGAGAGACACACCTGCTAGTGGGGCCGGGGGGAGGGGAGGGTCGAAATTGATGCAACAGAGCTTTTGGGGTCTGCGGAATGGAATACATATGCATACGCGAGTGGGTGAGGAAAGGGGCAAGGGGAAGTACGAGAAGCATTTTTTTTTTTCTTTCTTACGTTAGTTATTTAAGTAGATTAAAAAATTAGCCTCAAATAAAAATAACAAATCTTTCGTACATCGTTAATATATATAAATTTTTATATTATCGGTTATAAATGCATGACATATATGTATATTTAAATTTCAAAAGTTATTTTTGCATACGTTGTAAGTATGTTAACAGGATAATATAAAAAATTTTATATACTTAAAAGGTGCATGAAATATTTACTCAAAATAAAAATTAAGGTTAAAATTTAAAAGAAGGATAAATTATTTATGATTTTAGAATCATGTAATAAAAATTGAATTAAAGCTTTTCTTAGTTGACGTGTTCAATCTTTATCCTTTGAGTCAATTACACATCCTACGGGATGAAAACTTTACGACATTTGATAGAATTTTCTCATAATAAATTTTTTTTATGATATTCCATGAAGGTGAATTATTACCATTATAATGCTTTTACAAAGTTTTTTTTTTTTTCTTAAATAAGAAAAAAGAACAGAAGAGTGTGGTAATGATAACTGATAACGGTAAATAACAGGGTAAAAATAATTTTTAATCCCTAAAGTTTGGTCCTATGGCATTTTTAGTTTTTAAAATTTTACAAAAAAATAAATCATGTCTCTTATCTTTCAAGTTTCAATTCAATTAAAACAATTGACATAAAAATAGCATACTTTTGTGTTTAAAATTATGTGAAAAAGCTATTTTTGTTAGTTTAAGCAAGAGAAAGTAAAAGATAAAGGGTCACATGGCTGTTTTTTGTTGAAATAGAGCTATAGAAATCAAAATTATATTATTTTTATGTCAATTGTTCTAATTGAATTGAAACTTGAAAGATGATAAATATATTTATTTTTTGTGCAACTTTAGAAACTAAAAATATCACAAGACTAAATTTTGAGAACTAAAAATATTTTTTACCTAAAATATAGTATATATATATTCTAAGCCGATCACCAAATGTTTTGATCACCAAATTTATTTGTCTTTTGATTCTTTAGAAAATGATGTAACTCTTCCAATTCTAAGCCGATAACCAAATCCAATTTATATTTTTCTATTCCTTTGGAAATGTTGTCAGTAAATGGCATATTATTCATTCCCAATTCCAACGTATTTCGTCTCCATTTCCAGTCAAATACCAACAAAACAGACGGCTTTTTATTATCATATTTAACTTGTTTTTGACAACTATGGAGTATCGTGCAAAGTTATCAGCAGATGATAATTGTTTGCTGTGATCGTGTCTTGTCAGTGGTATAAATTTTTTTACATAAATCTGGTTAACGAAAATAGATTATTTAATTTATATTCATCTATATTATTTTAATTTATTAAAAATAATTTTTTTTAAAATAATTTAAATAAATATGAATCATATAATCCATTTCACTTAATATAAATTGAATCTATATAAAAAATTTTCTTGTTAGTGATATATATTTTAACGTCGGTAGATGGTGGCTACACTCACGGTGGCTGCAATCTACAAGTAACCCCTAATTAAGGGAAAAAGAAAAAGGAATATGGTTGTTGCTTTGGTCCACTGACTTTGCCTAAACTAGAATCTGTGATAACTACACATCACTTTTTAAACACCACATTTTCTTGTAATTTAAGTCATAAATTTGTGTCATCAATAGATAGGTAAATATTCAAATCTTTTTCTTTTTTTTTAAAAAAATTTGTATTAACTACGTATTTAAAAGAGTACATCTATTCAAAAGTGATAAATAAAAATTACTCATTGTATCACTAAATTCAAAATAGAAGAAAAAAAAAATCAATTGAAGATCTAAAATCAACGATCGTAATTTGATAAAATCTTACAGTTTAAGGTAACTTTAGCAAGGGATTATAAATTTATAATTTTGTAAATAATTTTTCCTATTTGGAAGTATTTCTTCTAGGTTTTGTTTTACCCATTTAACTAGTATTACATGTTATCAATAAAAGAGAGATTTTTCATTTTTTAGGGGGCCATGAAAATTTAAAAAATTTCCAATTCTTGTTCCTTGGAATACATGTCTGAGAGACTGTCCACGGCCAATTTGAAACTTTTCTATTTTGTTTGGGTCACTAAATAATTCTTGAATGTGCAACACCCCATTAAACCTTTTGCAGAAAACATTTTACCACATTCAGTACCTAACAACGTTGCCAATTTAACTTTGTGATTCATTTTGTAGTCGGAGTCTAGAGAAACATGCTCAGTAGACTGGATAATATTTTATATTATATACTCGAATTTTTCTAGTTGATTTAGTTCTGTATGATATAGAGAGTTCCAGATGAGTTTGAAGTGACTTTTTAACCTTTTCTCATGACATCTTCGGATTCAAAGATACTCTGACGAGATATATATAACAGCATAATAGTCCAAAAAAGATAGAAATACTATAACACTCGTAAATAAATCTTCCCAGGACACCTATCATCTATGGGCTTATGTATCTTGACCACCTACCAAGTGCTGATCTAAACAATAGTATTTCTAAACAACAAAGCAGATCTAAACAATAAATAACTAGTATCAATATTTCAACAGAGAATTCCATCGAGCAAGAAGATCAAACATCAGCCAAATATATAAATGTTACTAAGCATAAAAAGTTCCCGCATTCTCATTTAGGATTCCAACGAAAGTACCTAAAGATAAATGGAAGAAAACTTAACCAGAACAAACAATGCCCCCCATAATGTGTATGAAGCTAATAAAAAAATTCGTACTTGGGGTGAAAATGAAGGATAGTAAACACACAACGAAATTGCATTCCTTCCCATGTCATTGTTAACAGGGATAAGGGCTTCCTTCCAATTTCCTTTTTCCCTCCTGTGACTACAAAGTACTTTTCTCCTATGTTACAATTAAGGGAAGATGCCTTAAATAGAAGGGGAAAGAAACTACTCACTTCAATATCAAGTGAGAACAATAAATTATCAAGGCCTCCTTGGATGCAATATTGGTAGCAGGACCACCGATCTGATGTACATCTTCAAGCATTCCTGCATCTCCCTCGCACATTAATGATCATTTCTCTTGTCAATCTCAAAAAATGTCATACTGTCAGTGTCAATACCTAAATTAGACCAGTAGAAAGCAGAACAAACATAACCACTTTTATGTTTACACACTTGTGTTTATAATATAGCTAAGAATGCTTTTTGTACAGATGAAGTAAGAATAAGAAAAATGGTTGGATTACCAGGAGAAATATGTTCAGCTCTGCTTTGTTATCAGTTCAATGTCAGCTGCAACTTCTGCAATCTTCGTGTCCTTAGATGCTTTTGCTGATTTTGCAATGTTTTCCACATCAAAATCCAAAGCTATTCTTCTAACAAGTCCTTCGAGCATCTATACTTGTCAAAGTAAAATTAACCAACATAAGTGAGGAAAAGGGAGGAATTTCACCAGTTATTTTTTGACAAGTCAATAATTGCATGCTCTACCACCACAGAAAGAGTCTTGCAAGAGGATAATAAGTCCTCGTTCACTAGTTTAGAGAACCAAACCCAAAAGGCAGAAAATAAAAGGGGTGACATGATTTCCATTCACAGGCTACAGATTTGCCAATCAATGCATACGTGCAGATAATCATACTTCTGGGATGATGTAAAGTTCATTTGTTCTCAATTACCCCCAACTGTTTAGACTTTAACAATGTCAATATCTACTAGAGGCAGGGACAAATCAAATTGAGCACCTTGACCGTAGACATTATTACAAAAGCTGATCACTAGTTATTCACAGTTTTATCCTCTTTGCACCAAGTAAAATAGTGCTTTTAACTGAACTGAGAATCTCAATAGCAACATATAGGATCATAGTTATGCACGGTTATATCCTCTACACCGTGTAAATAATGCTTTTAACAACTGAGAATCTCACTATCAGCAAATAGGATTCACTCGCTTTCAATCTTCACGTTTGCATAGTCTGATAACTTGGCAGTTACACAAAAAAAAAAAAAAAAAAAAAGTATTTATTTTGGCAAACCACCCTATTTTCTCTTACTAGTTACTAGGAATTCCCTCCTCCCCCATTGACCTTCCATCTTTGTTCGTCATGACAAATACAAACTTTCACTATATATAGCAATTCAATTTCCAGAACCAACCAGAAAGGGCCAAAATGTATACAGATCCGGCTAAGTAGGTACTTAAATTACAAATTGACTACAACTACAGAATTAAACAAAGGAGGTCAAACTTACCAACGATCCAATGGCAACCAAAACCCGGAATTTGGAATCAGCTTCAGTATTTTCTTCTTCTGCAATCTATCGATGAAAGGCGAAAGTCATATGTAACACGTAATACAAATCTAAAGACTCATAAACAGGACTCTTACTTTTATTCCCCTTTTTGCATTATTTCTAATTTGTTTCTCTTCTCCCCTTGGGAGGGTATTTCACAGCAAAAAGTACAGTACCTCAAGTGCTGCCGAAAGAACTTGAGATTGACCTTCTTCATCCTTCTTTTCAATCAATAGAACAGCATAACTGAAATATGAAAAAATAATAGTTGAGAAGCAAAATGTAATAGGGGAAAGGGTTGAGTGAAACAATAGTTAGCAGGCAGAAAAGTATAAGAAAGATAATGTTAGGCCAATCTCAATTGCAGTACAAAATGGTTTCTGCGACTCAAACTCAATGATACATAAATGGACACTAAATGACTTTTTGTGTGCCAACAAGAAAAGATCAAGGCAGAAGTTGAACTGAAATGGCACTCCATGCTCCACAGTTGACAACAGCACAGAAGGGGACAAAAGGGATAAAGTGTTCAAATAGGGTAGTAGATTGCACGACGAAAAGAGTTGCAAAACTAAATATTGTGCAATAAATTTATAAACAGAATTTTGTGGCCGAACATGATAGAAATAACTAATGCATCAGAATGTAGCAATTACATTACATAAAATGATCATTTACAAAGAAACATACTTGAGTATCAATGTTGAGTAGGCCACTTGCACGTTTTTACTTGAAGATGAGCAACTATTTGAGAAGGCATCAAGAATCTACAAGATTGTTAAATAAGCCAGGTCACAAAACCTAAAATTCAGTAAGTTATGCCAAAGGAAAAGGGATATAGTACAACTGAAGTAGCAACTGGCATAGAAAAACAACAGAAAACATACAAAACCATCAAATTCATAAATCTAATTTGAGTTATCAGCTTTTTATTGATCTTTCTGCAAAGAACAAGACATGACAAGGACTAAGAACTAGTTCATTCATTTTTTTTTTTTTTTAATTTTAATGGAACTAGTTCATTCCAGGTAAATAACTAAAGGCTAACCATCAGAAGGTACTTCATTACATGAACAGGCAACGACCAATTAGAAGTCAGCTGCTCCTGCTGTAAAATGTAAACCACAGGCTCGGAAGCAACATGTACACATACAACCAAAAGAATTCAAGATCACATCCAGTCAAAACACAAGGCAACATTACACCAAGGAACCCCTAAAGGCCTAAACTATGGAACTTAATGAAAATCAACAACACATTTCTACGAAAGATCTTGTGTACTACCTCAGCACGATTTTTCTGTAACCAGTCATGGTAGAGTGAATTCTTAAAGAGATTTGTCACAGCACGGATGCTGGTCAAAAGATTTGGTGGAAGAGGAGAATTTCTTGTAACCTTCTTTGTTAACTCCACAAGCACATCTGGTGAACCTAGTTGAAGATTAGCAAAAAAACAAAATGCAAACACAGATATGAGAATCTATGGAAATTCACAGAAAACATACAACAAAGTACATCACAAGGTGAGCATACTTTTGGCCCTTGAATGAATAGGCACAGAAGGGAAGCTAAAGGACCTTCAAATTACACAGCTTCAAAATGTAAATCAGCCAGACTGAGGGCTAAATTCAGATTATTGCACATATATCCCATACAAGATGGCATTCTGGACAAGTAAGTAGATTAGTATTTGGCAGGAAAATGCTAAAAGGTTGTCAACAAGTCACCTATGAAACAACTCCAGTAACTACCTAAAAATTTTAAAACAAAAAAGTCACAACCAACTTCCTAAACATCGTAGCACACACAAAGCATAACAAAAATCTAACTAGTACCGTTTCCAACACTAATGTGCTTGAGAAGTGTAGTAGCTCCATCAGGGTGTAGTATAATCATCCTCAAAAGATCAATAACTGCAAGAAACATGATTAGGTTAACCAGAATCAGTGAAAATGACCTTCCTCCACATGAAAAGAATGCGAGATCTGGCAAAGGATTTCCATATGATTTTTATCATACACATCAGAAGAATAGGTAGTATACTCCATTGAAGAATTTCCAGAAGACAAGCATGTTATACTGTTTAATGCACCAAGACACGGCTGGGCTTCACTCAAGCTAAGGTCAGTTCATACTGAGAACAATTTAATCCATTATTCCAGTCAATCTAGAAGAGAACGTAATCCTTGAATATCTGAAATTGATTAATACCATTTTGCTCTCACCCTTTGATGTTTAGGGTCAGAGGCAGTGAAAAAGTCTTTTGGGCTGCCGGGTCCTGTTCCAAAGAAGTATTTTACTAAAAAATGAACCAGGCATGCATTTTTGTCTAGCCGGTCAGGCCCCTTAAAGATGGTATCTAAACTTTTGGCACCAATACCAAAAGAATCAACCACCAGAACCAGTTGTGAACTTTCAAAGCAATGACCATGAAGACAATTTGGATGGGAACAAAGTAAAACCATCATCCAAATGGCTTCTTGACTTACATGGTGACTAGCATTTATAAAATATACAGACAAACAGTTGGATATCAGGATGGTCTACTACTTTGAAAGAATTAGGAAATTGTCGGTTAGAAAAGCTCCCAGTCCATATAATCTTGGATCTTTGATTCTCTTATCAGGTTTTGAACACTCAAAAGTTAGGCGCTTCTTTCAATGGAAATGAAATACTCATCAATCTACAAACAAGATTGGGAACTCCTCATACTGTGTCCTATCCTCCATGCATATGCTAATAGTGACCAGAACAAGTAACCCTATGATTTTCACAACAAACCATATCACACAAAGATATAAACAATGAGTTAACTCACCTTGGTGTTGAGAAATATTATACAGCAAATTTTATCTTCTTTTAACAATTAAGAAAAAATGGTATTATCTTTCTTATTCATCTCATTTTTTAACTTTTTGTGTCTTCTAACAGGCTCAAATCTCATGTGTACTACCATATTCACTGCACTTTTTCAGAGCCTAACTTAAGAGAGAATAGGGAGAGCGAGGATGGAATATCCACACCGTTCAAATTTTTCTCAAAAAGTCCATCAGGATATCTCCTTGCTTAATTAACAGTATCTTATTATTCTATTTGTACTCCAAACAGATTTCTAGGAAGAGTACAGAAAAAATCCATAATCCAGTCAGCTTTGCTCGCCTAAGCTTATTAACGGAGGTCTGAATCTTTTCATCAACTTTTCTTAAGCAGTCGCTTACCAAATAATTTGGAGACCTTTCCAAAGACATATCTCATAAACTAATGGAAATCTCCTTTAAATTTCTTGCAATTCAACTATAATCAAAGTCCTTGTATAAGTATAATGAGCTGGAGCTATAATCCTGCCATCTACATTATCAAACCATAAAGAAACTGCTATGGATTCAAACATCAAACTTAAACCAGGAAACTCAGAATAATTCCAAGATCTGATTCTCATAATATACTACTGGTGAATACTGCAATGAAGCAGTGTCAGTATGACACTTTACAACATGAAGGGCTAAATTTCACTTTTAAATAACATACACCACCAAATAATTAAGCAATATTCAACATCTAATTGCTCCAAATCTATAGTTGTAATTGAAATGAAGATTATATGTTAATGAGATGCAAGTAACAAAGAGGAACAAATACCATGGAGCATAGAAAAGTATTATTACCTGGAAATATCATTTCTGTTGGCCAAGTATTCAGCAATTTCAGTACCAAATCCACATCACCATCTGAAAATTTATTACTGTGGTAACGTGACGTGTCCTTCAAAATCTTAGTAATGTTTCCGATTCTTGACATATCAACCTCAGTCAGTGACAAATGCTTATGCTCCTTTAGGAAACAATAAATATTTAAGAGTCAAGAAGTAATTTAAGGACCTTAAACAAAAAATAATCATCTTTCTCAGTTCTTAAGTTCACTGAGTTGTGTAAGGTCTTCCTTACTGAAAAAGAAAAGGTACTCAAAACATTGAGAAGAAAATAGTTACAAATTTAAAATCAGAAAGAGTCAAGGACATGAACAGATAATGAAAGGATAGCAAAAGACATAAACATAAGGAATTGAACAAATTCTGCAGATACAACAAATTATTTTATTAAAAAATTGAGCAAACTTTACCGTGTCAGAAAGTAGAGTATTGTTGAACTCTGAAATTTTCTTCAGGATCCCATCGAACTGGGCCACGTCAAAGACAAGCATTCCTTTCTGGGAAACAAAGGCATCATCTGTTGTTAAACAATTTAAACAGTATATTCTCAATTACTAAAAAAAAGATAAGAATATTTTAAACTATAACTTACTAAATAAACATCAAGAGATGAACATCCCCTCTACATATTCCAAATTACGGAATCACTAAGCATGTACTAAATCACAAGCAAATTGCATGTCTCAACCCAAGCAAACTAAAAAAGGCAAAATGTAATTTTCCAATATGCAAAGAGATCTCATTGGTTCCGTCACCAGGGTGGCACTTATTACTATATCTAACGTGGTTACAATTTCAAAGTAAAATGTAATAAAGATGAAAATTAGTACCAGCAGCTATATGTTATTTTTCCAATACTTTTCGGCTCTACCATAATGGATATTACTAGTTTGTAGTAGGCTACTTTCATCTTTATGCTTACTAATACTACTTAGGAGAAGGTTAATCTTAACAACAGCCAAAGAAAAGACAGAGAAACGGAGAGGACATTTTCACGACATAATATCTTTTGAGCATAATTGAACTTTCCATATTCATTATCATAACAACAAAATTCACAACTATCTGATGCTAGTGTAATTCAAGAATTATGTCCTAACAAAACAATACCTCATATTCTATAACTTGACTGCTTGACAAGTATTGCTCGCTTCACAAAGAGTTCCAAAGTAAATTTCTTTAGGAGTAAAGATTGCACAGATACGTACATAGTATACATTCAATTATTTAAAATCAACAAAATAATCCTATTCTGAACCTGAATTAAGCATATTGGTATAGTGTGAGCAATTTCACAAGCCCAATGCTAGGTGAAAAAAGTACTAGTTAAAGAGCTCACCTTAGGAATATGCTTAAAGGTAGGCTTTTCAACAAAAGCTGTTAAGACAGCAACAAGAACAATTTTAAGTCAAGTTTCCAGTTCTGAAAGAAGGGGAATAGAGGAAGAACATGAAAAGCTTAGGCAAGATAGAAAATCTGATCAGGAGTAAAATTATACCCTCTGATTTTGAAGGTTGTCCGGGGATATAAGCACTGGCTGAAACAATAGATTCACAATAGAATGTAAAGAGTAAACTAATAAGTCGGTCAGGAAAAGATCAAGAAAACAAGAGATGCAGTTAGCTATAAGAAGAACAACATAATTCAACTCTAATAGCTAAATACGCAACAGCAAGTATGATTTCCTACTTACATCCAGTGAAGGGATCGCGGAATGAAGAATCCAGAGAAAAGTCCCTTTGTCCAATATTTTGCAGTATAAACTCCACAATCTGTTGGCGATAGGATAGGGGAAGATTCTCTTTGAGCAGCCATTTATCAGCAGCTGAATAAGGATTATCTATAAAACAGTCGATAAGAGCATAATCACTCCCTATTCAACAAATGAGTAGATAATTTGGGTAAGGGCATTTAAACATGTTAATGATCAAGGAGTGCTAGAACCAAAATGGCAATATAGAAGAAACTAAACAGCATCGAAGTAATGTTCCTTTCCTCAAGCTATTACATCTATCATAAAATGACCCAACATTCATCATAGAAGATAGGTATCCTGGTGGTGTAGAGACGCAGCAATGAATATCAATAAATTTTAGAAAAGAATAGAAGTAGCCAAATAGGAATGCTAGAGGCAAACCTAGGCTCAGAACTGACAATAATCGTACTAACACCAGGTAGGTACACATCCCACATGATGTAGAGGTCCTGGCAGCATTTCTCATCATCATTTCCTTTTAACAAATCTAGGTGACCACAGAAATAGGCCTATTCTCATTTTGCTTATTTAGGCAAAAGCTGTTATAAGGTATTCTTGTATGCAATTTTGAACTACTCTACTTAAGCTAAAAAATGCTATGAAAACTCCCAAGAGATGCTTTTCCTATGACAGCTTTTGCTATGAAAGCATTCAGGACAAGGCATCCTATCAATTCTCAGATTACGATGAACAATAATTTGACAAAATAAAATTTTTTTAGAAGCTTTAAAATATCTATATAAACAAAACAAGCACATAGAATGCTGCAAGAATGGAGATGAAAGAACTTCCTGCAACCTAACATCATCTAATCTTGTAATATTTACATGGAAGCACGTGCCAAACTCACCAGTCTGTTAGCAATACAATCAAAACCACTGCTGTGAAAGGATCTTTTTCTTTTAAGCAACCCTTTCAATTACACAGAAGAAAAGTCTATCAAGATTAACTCGAAAATTATGCTTCCTCTCCCCAAACCCTAGAGGAGTGCCCACCCTCCAAATGCCAATTCTGGCCACTTAGTGTTGCACTCCACATTGAAAAAGGACAGTTTAAAATACAGTTATGCTTCCTGTTCTATTTAAACATTAATAGCCACCTGACTTGGGTCTACTTCGGTAAATCATAACAAGCAAGAAAATTATGCCACATGACAACTATGTATGCACAGAACAGGACGTGCTCACAGATGTCACAACTGTCACATGCCACCATCAAATCATTTTGTTTCATAAAGAGGATACTACACTACCAAAGCAGGACATCGGAAAACCATACTACCTGATCGATTATATGGCAACTTACGGATAGGCTCTCCATCTCCAATGTCAACATCAAACACTGAAAGTATGAGCATACCAGATTGTCATTTAACATGGAAAATGAATCATACATGAAAAGAAAGGCAGCTCATAAAGGGAAAAGCCAACCATAATCATATTGAATCCCATCGAGAACAGGACGCGTCATGCTATCATCAGGTCCATCAATGACTTCACCAATCTGAATTAAAAATATACCAGCAAACAGACACTTTGTTCTAAGTTCTCCAAAAACACCAAATCAACTGAATTCAAAAAATAAATTAGGTGAGAAAAGAGAACTATAAAAGAAGGGCCTTAAGAGCAAACGAACATAAATCCAGAAAATATAGGCCTGAAGAAGAGGGGGGAAAAAAATGATTATGAACATTACTTATGTTATCCCACTTATATTCCCCCATATTCCATGCATATGCCACCCCATTGTCCCCTTCTCGTACAACTTTTGTCTGCCCATCACTGGTTCCTGATCAGCAGAATACCATAATAAAATTTAACAGGATTCATCAAGGAAACTCTAAAAAATCAATTCAATATTCGGATTCCAGCGGTAGAAACAGCCAGTTCAAGTGTCCAACAAACCACATATTTTAAATGCATATACTCCATCATTTCAATGCCTATATTATTTTAAACAAAACTAAATATCTCGGAATCTATAAATCAGTATGAACAGTATATACTAATTTTTCTATGAATTAAGATAGCAATATTTTTGGATACAGGTAGGAAGTAAACCACTTTCAATATGCAAAATTGTAACCAAACCTGGAGTCTGTAGAGCCTCCAGCCCTGGTAAATCTTCCAATTTCAAACCTCCAACTCTCTTCCTAAAACAAAACAAAGCACAAAGCAGATCATTATACCTTCACAAAAATGATAGTTAAGTTAAAAGGGATAAATTTTCCATTCATAGCCAAGGTACCAATTCCAGTGCTGCCAACTGTAATTCATGTCATACTGTAAACAAAGACATAACACACTTGTGTATCCTTTCAAGACAGATTTCAGAAAAATAAGGAACAATAAACAGGGGATTGTGTGTGTGTGAGAGAGAGAGAAAGAGAGAAAGAGAGAGAGAGAGAGAGAGAGAGAGAGAGAGAGAGAGAGATGGGAGAAACAGAGAGACAGAAAGAACAAGTTCAAGACAATGTCAATAGTTTTTCATTTTGGTAATAAAACGCTTTGACGGCAGCACTAAAGTGTGCTATGCAACTTTGTATAACCATCAAAGCCAAAAGAAAATTTTAATTAGAAGGCAAGTTATAGATGTTTTACCTACTGAGTTTGTATTGAGAAACTTGAGAAGTGTATGATTCAAGTTCCAGCGAATCAGCAACCTTATCCTGATGTACTGTCCAAATGCGGACAACACCATCAGAACATGCATACGTCACAATATTTCCATTTTCGAGGAACTTGGCATCCCAAACACAACCAGGATGCTCTATGCTCTGAATACAAACTCCATCTACAACATAACACAATAATGCAGTGTGTAAGGAAAGTAAAAGATGCGGCTCAAGTAAAATAATACAAAAAAATCAATTTCTGTCCATTATTGCTGTCCCTGCACCAGAGCCAGTGCCCAGAACAGTTACTTCCTATTACATCATCATACCTGACCAAGTGGTAAGAAGTCATAAAGGTTTTATCATATACTCCGATTCAGAAAACAACAGATAAGTGGATGCACGAGAAAAAAGAAAAGGACCAGCCACTTGTTCAACAGATCTTTGAAGTTTGAACTGTCCATTGATATGAATCACTTTATATAACGGTCATCAAATAACCATTTCTCCTCATTACAGATAAATTCAGAAAATGAAGCCATCTTACAAATGAAAAAGACTCAGAAGTGTTATAGATTTCCCAAGGAGGAAGTTAATGAATGCATAGAGTAATAGTATACCACGAATAACATATATCCCAAAAAGAAAGCTCACCAAATTGAAAAGCTTGCAAGAGCTGACTTGCTGGGGCATTAATGAAATTGTAGAACATATTAGATTCTAAATTAGATGCTGGCCAGTCAAGAAACACGTTACCTTTCCATATCTTAGCAAAACAATCCTCACTACCACTGACAATAAGCCCAGAAACATAGGCATCTACAGAATAGACAATAGAACTGTGACCGACCATCTCCATTAGAAGCTGCCCGCTAAGCGCCCACAGCCTGATGGAACTGTCATGACAGAGATAAGAACTAACATCATGAGTATTATAGAAAAAGTGCTGAACAAAAAAAGACGCCTAAATTAATATGAAAAATCTTACCCATCATGTGATGAAGAAACAATTCCTAAACCTGGCATAACGGCCAATCCACGAACTGTATCTGCAAATGAAAAGGAACATTAACACAGTTATAGCTCATAAATACATACTGGCATAACTCATATACATGAATTGGAGAAATAATCAGTTAATCATATAGTTCATGCATGTCCGAGCCAAGGGAGCAGGTATCTGCACATGCATGCAAATCCTCAAGGAAAAAGCAACATTAGCCAACATTGCCTGATCCATATCCTATACAGATCCTCACTCTCTCCAAGAGCTAACTCACACCTCAATCACAAAAATTTCTCTACTCCAAGCAAAATTGTCTTTTAAAGGAACAATGAATCTCCTTGCATAGATGATAATAAATACACTGTATACAGGTCAGAAAAAGATTGAAATTTGATCAGAAAGGTGGCTACCAAATGCTATCTATGTAACACCATGATGATTTATGTTGAATGTATCTCAAATTTTGTCTAAGAAACTTGTCCCTCAGCCTCATTGCAGCCTTTGTCAAAATTTGGCCAGCCTATATCTAGATGCAACTAGATTCCTTAGTATTTGACATATTAGTAAAGAGTGACTAAACAATAAAGGACCATGAAGCAAATGAGATTTATACAGTTGATTAATTGATTTATAGAGGGGTACAGCACAAACACATGATGACAACACAAGCTGAAAACAAGTAGTAATATACACGGACAGAAAATGAAACCAATTATATTCTGCAGCTAAAGGACAGGAACTTTCACAAAGTCAAACATTGGGAGTTGAAGAAGAAGAACAAGAAGGAGGGGGGGGGGGGGGCATAAAAAGCAATATAAACCTGTATGTCCAACATAAGTATGTACACAACTCCTCCCTTTCCACAGCTTTAAGGTCATGTCACTGGAACCTGAATATCGTAGCAGCGATAATAGTTCATTAAAATTGTAATCACGCAAAGAATTTAAATATCACTCATAGCCTACTTAGTTGCCTGAAAATGCTCAAGTGCAAATAAATTGATCCAAAAACATAAGACAATAAAAGCAGTAGTTTTAGAACATTATTATAAAAATAAATCTACACCTGTAACAAGCTCGCCTGAGGGCAACTTAATTATCGCTTGGACTGCTGCTTTATGCGCTTCCCAAACCTCAACCTGTTTGCCTTTCCTCCATCTTCTTAATGTGCTGAGATAATAAAAACATGAAAATAATAGATATCATACCCAACGCCAAACAAGACTTCACGCGCTAAAAGATCTATCAATTACCTTTTCCTCCCTGCCCAGGCAAGGGTCCTTTCTAGTTTTCTTGTTAGTCTAGTGTTTCAAGAAATATGAACATCTAACTGAAGCACATAACATGGATCTCTCTCATGGATCTCTCTCTCATGGATCTCTCTCATGGATCTCTCTCATGGATCTCTCTCTCTCTCTCTCTCTCTCTCTCTCTCTCTCTATCTATCTATATATATATATATATATATATATATATATATATATATATATATATCCATACCAAAATAACAAGGACTCAATCTTCTTCACATCTGTAGTTGCTCTTTCATTTATTCATTCTTTCTTTGTATGTGCTTTAAAATCTGCCCTTACAATTCCCATACAAGCAAGAATCCGCAACATTCTGAACTTTTGGAAGAATCCCATAAGCTTAAAGAAACATATGTATTGCAAATGACAGATCAAGAAGATTTCCACTTTGGTTTTGTTGCATATCTGTATAAAGTTTTTGTTCACTTGTTAAATTTCTATTTTCAGTGGTCCTGTTTATATGAGGAATTGTACAGAGAGGGTAAAAATGGTTCAATAAATAAGCTATTGAAACCTATTTGACATAACCAATTACCATGTCGCGAATACCTGACATTTATACATATAAAGTTCTAAACCTTTCAATTGATCGAAATGAACGTTTCAAAGGCATTGCTAAACATCCCACATCCACAAAACTAGAACCAAGCACATGAAAACATTGAAAAATATGACCGAAGCCCAAATCAGCAATGTATCACATACCAGTCAACGGAACTGGAAACAACGTCCGAGCCATCCAAAGAGACACCAGTGACTTGCAATTGGTGCCCCTTCAGCGGCTGGGCAATCTCCCCAGTTGCCAAATTCCACACCAAAACAAACGTATCCATCCCACCAGACACAAGTCCACCTTCCGGAAACTCATCATTCGGCGGAATCCAAGCCAATGGCCCAACGAAACTAGTGTGCCCTAATAAAATCTTCGACAAAGAATAATCCCTTTTGTTCGACTTATCATCCATTGTCCAAAACCTAATGGTCCTATCTCTGGACGACGTTGCAATACCCATATTATCACATATGCATATCCCACGAGCCTAATAATCACCAAAAAAAAAAAAAATCCATCAACAAATATTGATCAATAAATTATTAAATAAAAGGAAAAGAAGTGTAATCGTACGTCGTCTTCGTGGCCACGGAGCTGAGAACTTAATTTGTACTCGGAGAAGTCGATTTCCATGGAGAATTGATGACCGTTCAGTTGGGGGATGAGAACAAATTTAGGGTTTAGAGTGGAAGTGGAGATGGAGGGTTTTGGAGGAGTTGGGTCGTTGAGAATTCTGATTAGATATTTGATCAGTAAAAACGGTGCCGGAAATCGGAGGGAGGGGTCAGGGAACGGAATCGCTTTCTCTCCACGCCGGCTGTGCTTGAACTTCTTCGTGTTTCTTTATTTTTTCCTTTTATGGATCATTTCTTGCAATTAAAAACTTTTAGCAGACTCCGTTAATTGCAATATTTACTTTTGAATCATCACTAATTTGCACTTTTTTCTCCAACATTATTAATTTTAATACTTTATTATTTTATATTTTGGTGCGTTGTTCAAATTAATGGAAATTAATAAATTTTTTTTAAACAATTTTTGAGTGAAATACTTTTTATTTACATTTGATTACTAAAATATTTTTATTTATCTATTGGTATTGAAATCTTTCCTTTAAAAAAATAGCAATCAAAATCTATTACTAATATTTAATTAATTTAAATAATGTGCCAAGTATTAACAATATAAAGGTGTTAAAGTGTTGAAATTTATAATTTAAAGGTAAAGATCATATATGGGATAGTTTAGAGGTGCATATTGTAATTACCAATACCTAATTATTTTAGGTGAAGTTTTTATGCAGAAAACTTGGTGAATAATGCTTCGGTTATTTAGTTCTAACCAAAGTTATTTTAGCTAGGGTGCTCATGGACCGGCTTGGTCCACGAGCCAAGAAGGGTGCCAGATTCTCTTTGACTGAATTAAGAAAATTTTGATTCACAATCTAGTTCACGTAAAGTGGATATTTGGTCAATCAGATACCTGCAAAAGAGAGTTAGATAGATTGGATATCCAACTTTATATACAACAAAATATAAGAAATAAAAATAATGTTAATCAATTTAATTTCATACATTTTACTTACATCTCACCATGCTTACATCCCAACATATAAGCAACAACAATAATTAAGTGTTAGACAAAATACATAAAAATATTTACATCCCCATGATAGACTTATATCCCAACAATGGAAGACGAATAGGTTATTGAGCATTAGAAAAAAAACGAAAATGATGTAAGAAAGAGAATGAGAAGAAGATGTGAGATATATGTGTATAAGAGAGGTTGTCGAAATGATAAAGTGTAGTAATAATTCTATTAACTTTTAAGTTTAAAGAAATCCTATTAATGAAATTTACAAATTTACCCTTGAAATGGATCGAGTTTGGTATTTGGCGAGTAACTAAAATGTGACTTTCTATCCGACCCTCTACTTGAGCAACCTGGCTCTTTACCCAACCCGGTTTCAAAATGCAGTTTGAATCAATGTTGAACAGTTCACGATTCGTAATGGTATGCGGTACAGGTACGGAAATGGGATACGGTCATTTTATAATGCGTAATACGTGGGATGTAGGTTTAATCAAATACATACTTTCTAATTCACGGTACGGTGACAGTATAGTTGTCATAAGAAATTTCAGTATATATCATGTATACAAATCAATTTTTACTTAATCGTATTAAAATTTAAAATGTATTACAATTTTAGTTGTACTATAATTTTAGATATATTAGATATTTAAACTTGTTTGCTTACTTTTCAATAATAGAATTTCGGAACGGATTATTATGACCGTATTAGTATGCGAATGTATTGTGTTTTACACATCTAGATGGGTATAATTAGAGGGAAAAAAGCATATTAATTAACACTGGTTCGAATACCCAATTTTTTGAGTTCGGGACGAATTGATTTGACAAATTTTTCGGATTAACGGATCAAAATGAACACCCTAATTTTAACAATCACCTTGAAGGGAAAAAAAAACTTTTGTACCATTTCACATGAATAAATAGATGCATCCCGAATGAGGAACCTCAGGCCCTCAAGTCCCAACCAAGGATTATGATTGATGGCCGAGTGTTTTGCTTGACCTTGCAAAACTGATTGAGATCAATTGCTTTTGTAACAAATCAACATGGCCAAAACCCCCAAATGTGATGTTTTTGGAGTACATATTGATTAAAATATAGGATAATGTTAACGAGTTGATTCAAATGATAATTAAGATGATCATACTCTTAAAGAGTTTTAGATTCTTCATAAGTAATGGAGACCAATCTCAGTACGAAAGAAAGTGGGTAACATATAATTGGAACCTAATTTCAATGTGGAAAAGCCAAAACAGAATGAAATCCTACATCTCTCTCAAGGGAAAAGAAAACAATCAGGTTTCTGAAACTGTAATTACACAGAATGAACAAACTTTGAACAGATTAACAAGATAATGGTTGAATGACTAGGAATAATTCCTATTGCACAGGAGTAAAGTCTGAGAGTTGAAATATCAAGACTAGACAAACATAAGATTGACAATCGTTGTCTCAGTGATTGGGATGCTTGATAATCCTTTGGAGAATAACAGTCCTAGCCCTGCGAATATCCCGGCTGCATACATCAGCTTGCAGGCCTAAATCCACAACATTCTTCATAAACGCATCCAGCTTCTTCTTGATCTCTTCAATACCAAGCTTTACAGCATCTTCACTAATTGCAAAATCAACAGTTGCTAAGAGTGATTCGATCTGAATTTCCAATCTATCAATCAGCACGCAGATGCTATCCAAATTAGGCCTTGATGGTTACATATGTGCCTACATGCATAGAGCTAAGAATCTCCTTCTGTCCTTTGACAGCATTTTCATAGTTTTGCATTAGAGAATCGATCCATTTACCCATCGAGCCCAAAGGAATGGAAGTTGCAGCAGCAAGGGCAGCCGCAACGGGGGGAGCAGCCATTGCAGCAGCTACAACTGAGCATATTAGAACAGCAGCAAATGTGGCTACAAAAATAATACTTGATACCTTTCTCCAAGAATGGATGTACTTAAGCTTCTTATCAAGCTTGCTCTTTCGGATTTGCAGCTTCTCAAGCATCAACATTTGCTGCCTATACACAGATTGAAAATTTTCGAAGAATTCCTCAGTGAAAGGTTCACCAGCAGCCTTGAAATTCTTCAACTCATCCAAAGTCCTAGTATACCTATTTCCTTCAATCCCATCCTCCTCTTCGAATTGTCGAAGAGCAACCATAATAAGCAATTGGCTATCCCTGGCTCTTTTTAGGCATTTTTCCTAAAGCAGCACAGAAGTCCAAAGTTTTTAAACTATTCTCAAAGTATTCCTCCACAAGCTCAAACAATTCTTGATTCTTCCAAATATCCTTCTTGTACTCCAAAATCACCTTAACAACCTCCTGGTTCATTTCCAGAAGGCATTCTGTGACTTCTTTCAAAGAATCAAACGAGAGAGCTCTAACTTCTACTCCAGCTGCAAGAGTATTGATAACATGATTGGTCCTAGCATGGAGACTTATGTCAAAGGACTGTAAATCCTCATCAATCTTGCAAGCAGCTTCATATGAATTAAGCTGATCAGCTGTGAATTGTATGTTGTTAATTGCAGCTGATGCTGTTTCACCAGGCTTCTTGCTCATGTGACTTCCCATATTTTGTCTTCAAATTCAGATCTAAAAACACAAAAATAAATAAAATAAATAGATAATAATAATAATAATAATAATAATAACCAACTTCAAATTCTTTCCTTTCCTTGAAAGCTTACAGAAATAGAAAAGTGGCTTTGTTATCTTGGCTTCAATCTTCAGTTCCCAAACTCAAACAAGCTTTGATGTATGGGATGAAAAACTATCTAAATCAAGCAATCCCAACTGGAATAACCTCAAGAAAACCAGCAAGGAATGATCAAAATCTTGAAAATAAAAATAAAATAAAGCCTAGAAAATAAGGGATGAGAAGCAGATAGAAAAGAAAGAGGGAATATTCAATTTTTATGAAAGATTCCTACTTGATATAAATTCTTGGACAAACAACAAAAGAAGGTCTAAATATATTGAATGGATAATTATCTGATATGATGGGGAAATGGGATGTTTTAAGAACTTTATAAAGAGGAAAGTGATACGCGAAAAGGAAGGTGAGGGATAGAGTAGAAGATGATGAGGAATGAAGAAGAAGCTTAGAGAGAATCAAAACTGTTAAGGACCAAGAAAAAAATGTGGTGGCGGAAAGCTGAGGAGGGACTTGAGAGATTATATAGAAAAGCTTGCACGCATGAGTTGATTTTTTCCATCAAGATTGTAGATGGAAAACGCCGGAAGCAATGTCTACCTATCTATCTATGGCTATCTATATCTATGGCTATATATACGTGTATTTTTATGTCTTCTTGTTTTCTCAAATCTAGAAACGGATTTTTATGAAAAAGATGAAATCTACAGTAGTAACGCGGAAAAAGAGTAACCAAAGTATTCACAGAGTGAGAAGTAAGAACTCGTCAGAAACTTCAGCCCAAAGAAAGAAGGAAAATGGTGACGGTGCTAGGAAATTTTTTTTTTTTTAGACCTGTCATTTAAAATATAAGACTAATTTTTTTAAATACGATGATCTCTTATTTTTAAAAAATATGGACATTCACTTTAAATGAAAAATTCTCATTAATTAAAAAATAATTAGTTGATACGCCTAATAATTATTATTAATCGACATAAAATATCTCGATGGTCATAGCAATCAACAGCACAAGGGGAGTAAGTCTAAATCACCTAAATTTTATATTACCCAGAAAAAAATAAAAAGCAAAAAAGTTTTGCCTACCCATTTAATAGTGTAGAGTAAATATGATATGGCTAAAGAAGTAAAGAATTATATTATTTTTTAATTATTTAATAATTTGTAGTACTCTCGTGGCAAATAATTTTTGATAAACACACTTGTGAACCTAGGAATGAATTTAAAATTAAGGTAAAACTGAAAAGGTTTGTGAAGAATTTTGAGAAAGATACACTGACAAGCTGCCAAGTGTTCCTTATTAATTGACTACAATACCCTTTTTGGTTCTTGGCTTCAAAGTAACTGAAATACTTTTTTTATTTTTATTTTTATTTTTGTGTGATTCATCTACATCTAGAACCACATATAAACTCATCTAGGAAAAACTTTTGTGTGCATTTGCTAAAGTATGATCTAAAACAAGAACATAAAAAGGCTTGTTTGAGCACTTTTTAAGATTAATACCAAGAATTATATTAAGTACTAGAACAACTTAGATGGCCGGTGTTTTGGAAGATTATTAGTATATTTAATGGTTACATCAATATGAGAAAATTAGTTTGAATGCGTTGCTAGAAGGATAACAATGAATTTTAGTAATCAAACTTTTGATAACGTAATTAAATTGAATAACAATAATGAAGCTCGCATACCAATTTGAGAATGTTTGTCTCAAACTGAAAAGGAGTAACAAAATGACTACTAAAATATTTCACGTGTTATCATACAGGAATGATATACTTATATGAAAACAAATTACTTGCAATGGAAGTAATTCAAAATACCAATTCAATTTTTTTTTGTTACATTTAAAAAAAAAAAAAATATCAGAGAACACAATTAACTAGCAAATTACAAATATAGGTAATGCGATGCTTCATTTAAAAGATGAAGCAAATAGTCAGTCCAAATTATTAGTAAAAATTAGCACCAAAATAGTGAAATTTAGGGATGTAATTGCTTTTGATGAAGTATTTGAGTAGTACCACATTGGACTAGGTTCCTTTCCATTAATTGGAGAGAACTTCTCTCCAATATATTTCATGTATAAAAAATGTAATTTTAAATTGTATTTTGAAAATCACAATCATTCATAATATAATTTATTGTATATATTTGTTATATATAAAAAATTTTCATTTGATTAAACGTTTAAATTTTTATTTTTATTTTAACCCATTTTACACCATCCAAATATTTCGGGTAAATTGAATAATAAAATATTTTTGAATATATTTGGTTTTAAAGCATGTTTATCTACTCATCAAAATAAAATTACTGATATAATTTTATTACTTTTAGGAATTTTAGTTATTTAACTATAAATAATGATTGAAGAAAATTGAACAAAAAGATAATGGAGAAAATTCCAACCCTACCACATCAGCCACTTAGGGAGTGTGAACTACAAATAAAGTTAATAGTTAAATTACTCATACACAGTATGAATAATTAATTATCCTCTTAATAGGGCAACATTAATTAATTGAGAATATATATATCCCACTAGTGGCATTTGTGTGATTTTGGAGCAAGACCAGGGGTGCTTGGAAACAAAGAGAGACTCACAAGTCACGGTACCAAAATAACGGAACAAAAAAAATTGTAATTGAAGCAACGGCGGAAGAAGTCGTTATCTATGCGTGGTCGGACCCGACCCGCTTGCTTTCCGAAATTAAGCAGGGTGTTTCTGTTAACCGGCTTCGAGATGACACGTCACATGGTAGCTACGTGGCATCGTCCCACTGGTTGCCGCCTTCAGATCGTTCGTAAACGATTCCACGCTACCTCAATAGATTCTTCTGATCACGTGCTCTGTGACGCTCTTATCATGTCCTTGACAAGCCTGTTAATTTGTTTCTTCCATTTTTTTTGTCTTTTTCTTTTTCCCTTTGTCTTCTTTGTTTAATGTGGTACAAAGATTGGCTGGTGGCAATATCGAAGCATTAACTTGTATAATTTTTTGATATTCGATTAATAAAATAAAAATATTTTGAAATAAAATTTTTTAACGATTTTATCTTTAATTTTATGAATATAAGTTAAAAAAATTTAAAATAAAAGTAATAAATACCTTACAAGTAATTGTGGCTAATAAAATATTGATTTCATTCAAAATTAAATGATAGTATATTGTAATAGTAAATATGCATATGATAGTTATATTACTGTGGGACCATGATTAATAGAAAAATGAATGGACATGAATTGAAAACGAAAATAACTTTACGAAATGAAATTATAGAAGTAAATATTTAAGTTTTAATGTTACTCTTGAATTATCCGAAAAATATTAATGTTACTCTTGAATTATCCGAAAAATAACTTACACTCAAAAATTTTATAAATTATTTTTAGCCAAAGGAAGAAAATTGAAAAATATTTTACGCTGAAAAATATTTTTCGATGTTTCGCACAAAAAAAATTCCTCAAAACTATTTTCTTGAAAATATTTTTCGTCCCAACCAAACACACCCTTAATGTTGGGCCTTTACCATCCAAATAGCAAGTAGACACAATTTCTTGAGTATTCCACACGGTTGAATGATTGAAAAATAATGATTCCTTCATACTTTTTAATAATATCAATGGCTGTCATATCCATTCCATATTACAATGTGAGTAGATAAAACTTACTCGTCATTACGTGTATGGGTTGAAATTCTTCTCATTACTTTTTCCTCTAAAGATCTATTATATTTTAACAACTAAAATTCTTAAATTATCCAATTATATCAATAGTTGTACTTTGATTAGTAGATCAACATAGTTTAAAATCAAATTTATTCAAAAATATTTTATCACTCAATTGCACGAAACATTTGGATCATGTAAAATATGTCAAAATCAAGTAAAAAAATTTAAACTTTGAATCAAATGAAAAAAGTGAATCCGTTTATTTTTTAATTGGGAAATGAACTTAATAGCCCCTCACATTCAAAATGATGCATTTTAGTCCCTCACAATTATTTATTCAAAACACACTATTTTGGTCCCTCAACACAATTACGAGTATATTTTGGCCTAAAATACTCACATGCATATAAAATGTAATATATTCAAGTGCAAAATTGACAATACATAATCTTAAACAATAAATTGTCCCAAAAAAAAAAGATGATTGAACCTGTTGGAGTAGAGTTGGCGAAGGAAAAGGAGCAACCCCCGAGGGAGGGAAAAAGAGGTGGTCATGGTAGGTGAGAATTTTTGGGTAGTGGTGATGGAGGTTTTAGGTAGTTTCGTTTAATATTTAAAATTTGTATGTTGCTAGTTTTGCTCATGAAAAATGTAATATTCGATACACATGTGAGTATTTCAAACCAAAATATACTGATAATTGTGTCGAAGGACTAAATTGTACATTTTGAATTTGTGAGGGACTAAAATGCATTATTTTGAATGTGGAGGATTAAAAAAGTACAAATGTGAAATGTGAGGAACTAATAGGGTTGTTTTCCCTTTCTAAATTTATGTATAGCAAATACTTATATAGGCAATAAATTACAGGAAAATTCTACAGTCCCTTTTAGGAAATCATTCCCTTGTACTTTAAATGGTTGTACAGTACAATACCATATACTTTAAATGCTTGTACTCTACAAACTTTTAAATCTAAGGGAATGATTCCCTAAAAGGGACTGTAGAATTCCCCTAAATTATATTTGAACGTCGATAATTTTTAAAAAACGATTTAAAATTATATTTTATAAGGTATATTAAAGAGAAATCTAGCCCCATCCCAGATTTATTAAGATATGATTTCTTAGGAAAACGAGCTTATTATTTTTCATCGATTTTCCTATATCGTAATTGATAAGTTTTATGTTGATCATTGAATAACTATATATATGCACATTATTCCATTACTTAGAAATATAAAAACCATGGCCTTTTCATTGTATGTTTGAAATTAATTCAGCGATGAAGGGTCTCATTTTTTTCCCCAAATAATTCTGCCAGGGGGCTTGCTAGAACCCATGAACATGATAAACCCGGGCAATTTATTACTATTACAAGAATTTAATTCCTACACCATAATATAATATGTTAACAAGACTTTAGGGTTATAAGACAACAAATTAATAATAGTGCATTGAAAGTGTAGAATAACTCATCAACATCTGACTCCAATTTTGCAATATCTAAATCAAAGAAATAAGTATGCTTTGTGGATAGACTCTTTTGTTCCATTCTAAGTAGAACATGAGAAGAACAAGTTAGCAAAGGAGAAACGATAAAACATGAAAAAACACACAATCTTGTATTGTAAACTGGGAAACATGATTGCTTGCTGCAAATAGATATAAATACTCAAAAATTTTAATAGATACAAAATATAATATAATATAGCAGTACGTTCAATGTTGTAGGTTCATTAGATTATGCTAAGAATTTTAACATACAAAAAGCCAAAATTGATAAGAAACTTCTTTATTCATTGACTACATCTAAAATAGCTAAATCTCTCCCACTCATTTTCCTCCATCTCCAACATTAGAGAATATGTTGAGCGAAAACACCAAAGAAAGGAGAATCTCTCTTCAATTCAGGAGTTGCAAGCTTCAAGCGCCGAACCTCTATAGATAATGGATCATTTAAAGCTATTACAACACAATATCCAAATTAAGCATGCTTTTTCTACTCAAATAATATAATATCAAGAATTAGCATCAAACAGTTAGCAGTTGAATTTATATATAAGAATCACATGTTGATATATTTTTTATTGGCAAGTGTATAAGAAATATTACATAAAATTAAATCAACATTATTTGCAACTAAGTACATTCCTAGAAAAATTCCGTCCAAAGTTGTCTCCAACAAAAAAATAACAGGGTAACAAATTTTAATTCTTCTAGAGAAGCAAGCGAAAAAGAATCGTCTAGTAGTAGCAAGTTTATGTTGTTGACAAAGTTTAACATACCAATTCAAAGGGAGGATTTTTTGACAATGTTTATCAAGTATATCTAACAACAACTAGACACCAGAGTGAATTACTAATTAAAATTGATTAATATTAATACCTCAATTCTGTTGCATAATTCTCATATGATTCCTTGACTTGAAAGTTATTAACAACAAATAGCTTACAGTAGTGACATAACTGTCAAAGTAATCGACAATTTAAGTACTTCAAACTCCCAAAACAATTATTATAGCAAATTTATAACTATTTTTGTATGACTAATCGCTATTATAACAGGCAAATAAGGATGAAAAGAACTTCATCTATAAAAATATAAAAAATTAATTAGAAACTAACAAAATAGAGGGTTAATGGTGCAATTCTTACTTTTGTTAACAAAGAGTATCATAGGCTTAAAACAAACCTAAGACCAGTAGCTGCAAATAATCATCTTTTATCCTGCAAAGAAAACATACACAAGAAATAACATAAGATATCTTCTCAAAAAAGAAAAAAAATGCTTCTTAATGCAAGAAAACAGTAAGATCGTGATCATAATTGAAACTTTATAAGAACTGTCGTCCTCTTTTCTCCCAACAACTATATCCCATTAGTTCTATTATTGGCTTTCAAAAACAAAAAGGCTTATGACAGCTATAAATATTTAAAAATAAGCAATCTATTAATAAATATGAAAATATTTCAATTTGTTATAAAAAAAATACAGATCTAATGTTCGAACAAATTGTAAAACCAATATTACATGTATTGGTCAAAAGTACATTGGAAGCCAAGAGATTGGATCTCACACGACAGATCCATGCATGATGACACTATATTTATATAGCAGGTTGGCCATTAACAATGGTTTGAATGTTGTTTTTGAATGCAAAGGAATATGTTAATTGATTATAATTAATGTGGTGTCGATATATTTTTTAGCAAGCTTCTAAGCAAAGAATAAATCAGATTGCTTTACTTATTCTCAAGCATAGATAACATAGCTAACCAATAAGGTACATTAGTCAAATTTGAGGGGCTGCTGTAAATCATGAGCTGATCTACAACTGATCTACAGAATTTAAAAATTTACAAACAATAAAAATTCACCTAGTGATAAAAAACAAGAAATAGACAACTTTTTGCATAGCTCTCTGAGAAACTTGAATTCTTATTCTATAGACAAAAACGGAAAAAGAAAAAATAACAATAAACTCATATACAAAATCTAATAATTTTCCATAAATAAAATAGAAAGAAGCACAACACTTATTCGAATTTGTATAAGGGAGCAAGATGATTTTTTTATCCAAAGAAAACAACTATTTTCTTTATCTAAATTTTTCTCTGAGTAGTAATCCTAGTAGTACAGGAATGATCAATGAAGTTAAAAAAAGCTCAAATTTCTTACCTTTAGTAATAGTCATAATCAACCATATGAAAAGGGATTATATTTAACCACGTATAAATTTTAAATCAAAATTTCAACAGAAATATAAATGTCATAGGTATTCAAACATTCTAACGTCATATATAAACACTTGGAAGACGGAATCACCAAATTGGCCTTCTTCTAAAACTCATATTGTATTAGCCTCCACACTATGCTCAAATTCCTTAAAATGCATAAAAGAAGGAAAAAGCAGAAAACTTTCAGTTAGCTCATACAATTCCTTTGAGCAAGAAAAAAAATGATAAACATCATAACAGCCCAAACTAAAGATAAATAAACAATAATCACTAAGAATTCTTATAGACTGAGTCGATCATCTTAAATTCTTTGATGCACATATAACAAATCCAGAATGTTAAGGCTTGGGAGAAAAATTTTAAGAATCGGTATAAAAGGATAACAAAACCAACATTAGAAATATTGGTCTAATCAAAGAGAGTAAGTAATGCAAGCAATATTTTGTGCAATAAAAAAAAAGGAAATTACGATCAACTGACTAGCAAAACCATTATGTGCAAATTTTAATAAAGAAAACTAGACACAATCCTACAAAATATTTCAAAGAATAGTAACAAAAAGTCCTCTATCTATATGATTGGGGATACTTGACAAATGAAAGAATAAAATTTCCCATGAAGGTCGAAGCTACTGAGAAAATTGCTACGATTTTGTACAACACACAGAAACAGAAAAAAAAAATTACTATCAAGGGTTATAAGATTTTATACCAAGATCATCCCACCAATTAAATACCAAGATTTTATTCTCTAAACTTAAAACTCATAAAGATTAATTTTTTTCCCATTTTTTCTTCAACTTGATTTTTCAATTAATAATCCCATCCAAAAGTCAAGTGATATTTCAAAAATAAAAGTACGGATCAGTCAAATATCTCTCAATCTCAACCATATTACCGGTAAATCACTTACCCAAGGATCTAGAAAGGAAACATAAGGGAAAAAATCAGAAAAGAAATCCATAAAAATGTTAACTTAAAAAGCGATAGAAGCCAAGTTGTTAAAATTGTAGAGTAAAAATTTTCAAATTATTACTAAACAAGAGCAAGACCAGAATGAGATCCAATTTGAAATCATAATTTATCTAAAACAAAGAGAGTGAAAAATAAATAAGAAAAAGTATCATATTTATAGGAATCAAACAATGATTCTAGGAATAAGCATAGACTCAATTAGTTCAACAAAGATTCTGAAAAAATACTAAATTTTTTAAACGAAATATTACCTTTAAACAAAAATCAATAAAATTGACATTAAGCTGCCAGAGGGGAAATCCTCTACAAATTTTCATCATTCTATAATAATATCAACATAAACTCGTATCTTTTTGTGTATAAGAAGTGGGATACAGAAAGAATAGGGAAAAACAAATACTCAACAGAGATAAAGATCTACCATATACATCATTAAGGTAATTTTTTGCCAAGTCAGAAAAAAGAAACAATTATGAACCCAACAAGGAAAATTTTAAAAATATTACCTTTTGAGATGAGACAGAGATCCACCAGCCTCCAATTTATCTTTGGTATTAAAGTTCAAAGAAGAGAACAGGAAAAGAGATGAAGATCGAAAAAAATGGCACTGATTTGTCCGTGCTACTATTCTTCAAAGAAGAAGAAAAAATAGCCACCTACTTGTGAAGTGAATATGAATTTATAACTTTGTAAATGATTTTTCACAATTAGTAATAGGATGGCTTTATTATCAGTTCAATTTGTATCCCGTTAGAGCAACTTTACTTAAGTGGACTAGATTATGTCAACACATTTATTTTTGGTTATTTTTACTCGGTTCTTCTCATTCCATTTCTTTTGCGCGCAAACTCTTCACACAATCACCACTCCCCTAATGCCATCCTATACCAGCACCACTACTACCATTGTCATTACTTCTCCGACCAAACCACCACCACCACCACCACCACCACCACCACCACTACTATGAGACTATAACCCTTTACTCTCACCAAATACCTCACCCTACTCCCTCTCACCACAACCTCTCAAAATTCACTATCACTGTCACCGCCATCAATATATATTTTTTCTTCTCCAATGCCTCATCTAACCCAGATCAGTTAATCCCAAGTTTGAGACGATGTCCGAGGAATAATCCGCGAGTCTATGCTCCGTTAAACCCCGTCCCTACCTCAAGCTCCAAGATAAAGTTTTATATAGATTGTCAAAGGATTAAATGCACGGCTCCCTCCGTTAAACCGTTTTCGAGACCCTTTCCTCATCCTCTATTGTGATTTCCCTTTCAAAATTTATACTCAAGTGACTATTTCACAGCTTTGTTAATATAAAGAATAGGATCACAAAAATTTGGGTATAATAGGGCTGCTTTTTTTTTTGGCTCTATTTTCGTAAGTAATTTTTGCTTAGATTTTCTTGAATTAGTTTTTACAATGGATTGTGGTCATTTTGTTGAGTGATCTCTAAAACAATAACAAAAAAATCCATAAAATATTAACTCAAGAATGAAAGGACAAAATTACCAATAAGATCCATGGATCTGGAAAAGTAATAGAAGAAAAAAAAATCTGAAAAAATTCTATAAAAAAATCCAAAATATTCTCGAGAAAAAAAAAGATTTACCAGTGTAATCTTTAGATATTTACTCACGTATCTAGAAAAGAAATAGAAAGAGAAAAAGGAAACCGCGAAAAAAAAGTAGAAAAAGCAATTTTTTTTCTATAACAATGTCTATCTATTCTTCAAAATCCATATTCTAGCAAGTTTTTTCTTCCATTCAATAAACTTCTATTATTTAAGAAAAAAGAAGACAAGTTTTTGGAGAAAAAAATAAAAAAGAAGATTTAATAAAAAAAAATGTTACAGAAATCTAAAACTACTTAAACATTTCTAAACAAAATTAATCTAAAGATACCTTCAAACATCAAAGTCCATCTAAGGATGAAACAAAAATCATTGTATGCAAGAAAATGCCAATATTCACTTGTAATATCGCAAAAAATATATGAGGAAATCAAAAAACTTAAACCACAAAAGTGTAGAAAAAAAATGCAAAGGCACCAGAAAAAAAAAAAAAACAAAAATCATAGAATAAGGAGATCTGAAAACGGGATATGCGAAAGGCTATAAAACTCGAATAATTTTTCATGTGATACCAAAATAAAAAAAAATAAAAAATCACAGTATGCTTTGTCATTGACTGGGATGATGAACCAAAAAACATTGCATTCTTTGCTTGTTCACTGGGATGCAAAAAAAAAGTCAATATTCCCTTGCAACATCACAAAAATATTATAAGAGGAAATCAGAAAACTTAATCACCAAAGAGTTAAAAAAAAAAACCCCACAAAAAATGTGAAGATTAAGGAGATCTGAAAACGGGAGTGGAAAAGATGAGTAAAACTCAATCATTTTTCGCATCACACTCAAAAGGATTTAAGAAAAAATCAAAAATAAAATAAAAAAGTTCAAGGATGAGCTGAAACGGGGAGGAGGAATTTTTCAACCATAGAAGCCCTTGGCAAATTCGCAAAAGATTTAAAAATAAAAAGAAAAAAAAGAGTCCAAGGATGAGGAGATCTGAAATGGGGAGAAAGAGCTACTTCATTTATGGAAGTCCTTATTTAAAAAGAATGGATTAACAGAGAAGAGAAAAATTGAAGCTGTTGATGGAGAAGAAGAGGAGAAAAGAGAAGATAGAGTGAGTTGAGACAGAGAAAAGGTAGGTCGATCGACTGATGGAGTGAAGAGGAAGAAAGAGAATTTGCGGACCAATGAACAATGGACGGAAAGAAAAGAATCTCAAAAGTTCCTTAAATTACAAACGAACCGGCAAGAATTCACGTGGAGAGCACATGGGACGACGACGAAAATTAGAACAGTGAAACAGGCGAATCATTTTTATACTATATGTTAATTAAGTAGCACCGGAATAGTGGGTGGGCCATTTAGACCATAGACCTGAAACGTTTTCTAGCCCCTTTTGATTTTTATTTTTATTTTTTAAATAATACAGGTTATGTTTAACAATTGGAATTGGATTCGAATTGACGCTATAAATACTCTAGGATTTGGATTCTCATCAAGAACCAAACATATAGTTAGTGTATTTGTGCATTCGAAAAGATGGATATAAAATAAATGCCCAACATACTTGAATGAACATAAACATATTGCGTTGTAATTGTAGAGGAAAGGTAAATTTGAACTACCATAAGATATTATCTAAGTAATTAGGGGCTGAATTTATTTCCTCTCACGTTTATATATTTTTGGTTTTCCAAGTACATATGAAATACTCATTTGTAATGACAAAAGTTCAAATATTTGCAATGCCAGGTTTCGGAGAGAACACTTTGTCATTACAAAACCTGAAGACAGTGTATAATATAATAGTCTGCCAATTGAACTGTAAATGAGAACTCTGAAGTGTTATAAGATTGCATTTGTAACTGTGTCTCAAATGAAATAAATACAATCATCTAATACCTTAATAAATACAATCAAAACAAAAGTACATAATTGGAGCCCAGATGCTGCTTCACGATCCTCCGACCTACAATGCCAAAAAACACCCAACCATCACACGAGTAATGCTTAAAATTTGTCGAACCATCCAACAATATATACATTACCAGTAAGTGGCCGCAATTTGAATATAGAGAATTAAGATAACACAAAATTCATCTGGAAATAGACAAGCCATCGAGTTGCAATAATGTCATCTTTTCAAATAAACTCAATTCAGCCTAATCTCATTATGTCTCTGACTTCTGAAACAGAATATTGCAAGTCGTCAATTTTTTTATCTCACCGGATAAACCAAAAGTAGTTCAATGAGAAATTATGTACATAAGCAGTGAATCCTACCTGATTTGCCCAGTATAAGCTCCACCTTTCCCTATCCAACAATTTTGAGCTGGAATCTTGGTGCAATCGGTTAACGAGTTACTTGACCAATGTACGTAGATAAAAAATGGAGGTGTCACAACAATTGAAAATTTGAAAAGGAGAAACTAACGTCTCATACCTTCATATTCAAAACTAAAATGTGGGTGAAGAAAATTGAGATAAGTGATTTACTAAGATAAAAGATGGCAAGATAATTAAGTAACAAACATCACAACTAAGCACAAATTGACTAGCATCCTTTGATGGATAAGAAGACAAATATCATAAAAATGATGCAGTAGCCACTCATTCCAATTGTAAATACGCTGCAAGGTACTTCTAGATCATAGTTACCAAAAACGCGATATGTTAAAGAAATACAGTATTAGTATGAGAATGAAATTCATTACCCTTCAAAGTATCGAAACGTAAATCGCCGCGTTTCGAAATTCAAATGAATAGTATTTTAATACATATAAATCGGTACGCAATTCGCAAAGGTAAGAAGAGTTTCCGGTAACCATGCTCTAGATCCTATAAACTTTTAAAACACACTTATATTTTCAAAAGAATCAACTCATAAAGTTTATTAGTTACAATTCATAGTTATCGAATATGTGATACTCTTAAATAGTACAGGTATTGGAACGTATACATTACTTTTTAAAAAAAATGATATGTATATGGTGTATCGATATTCGGTACAATATACCGATAAACTCAAATTTGTACGTAGTAGGGAGAGTTACCCAATAAATCTGATAACTTTGTTACAGCCTAGACACATTTATCTAACCACCACATGGAGGCTACTTTCTACTCGAGAAGAAAATGCAACTGATATAACATTTTCTAAACCAAGAATCCCACCCAAAATCTCCCTTCTAGTACGCTAACAAAATTAAAATTCTCTAGTCCTTAATATAGATAGCCATGGACGAATTAAAACCATTTATTTATTTAATATAGGAGATAATTTCTCCTAGTTTGCAACTTGCAAGCATAGCAGCATGATCATGATCTCCCGCAGCCACATTTTCCTGATATTCTTCAAGAAATTCACTCAGTTTCTTCACGCACGGCAGCAGCACGCATTCATTCCAAGCATTTTCAGCTTCTTTTTCGCATTTTTCGAACACAATCGTAGCATCAATTTGGTGTATTGCCCACCTAAGCTCGTTCTTCAGGTGTTTAATCTTGTCTAGCTGACGACAAACTAGCTTGCAAGTATTCGATTTGATTTCAGCAATGGCCGATGCAAGAGAAATATTCTTGCTTGTCTCGTCATCCATTTTTGCCTCAGCCAAAAAGTACTGTTCCATTTCGGCAACACCAATTGCACGTCGAATACCCCTTTCGTAATCTGCCTCCGGATCGAATATTCCTCGTACTTCTTCAACTAGCCCTGCATATAATAACAACATTGTACTAGTTGACATTAATTTTCACCTTATTGGAGCCAAATATTGAAGTAATTGTAGGAAAACAAATTTTTTGCCTCAATTTTCTTGTGATGCACGAGTGCACGCGTAAGCCCTCTAAACATTTTACTATAAAATATAATTTAAACCCCTGAATAAAATATTTCTACAAGTTTGACCCCTCTGATTCCCAAATCTCATGGCCTGGTAGACTGCGGATAAGGGTCAGTCGCCTCCAAGAGTTTCAAAATTATATATATATTTTTAAAATTTAATCGCACATTTATAAAAATTAAACTTTGTCTTACCTAAAATTTTAGCTATATTTATGAAATGATCCCATATATATGTTTCTATAGTCTTGCCTCCCTTTTCCTTTCTTAAATTTTAATTACATTTTCATAAAAGTTGGACTTTACCTCTTTAAATTCAAAAAAATTTATAAAAGAATAATTAATTCTCAATAATTTTTAGTTACAAAGATTCGAAAATCTAATTCTTACATCCGCCACGGCCAACTTGAATAATGGTATGTCATGTGTCAGCCAAGTGTAAATTAATATTTATGCTTGCATATATAGGTGCATGGATTCATGGAGAGAAGGGGGATTTCTAGACCTGCATCCACCATTTGATCAACTCTTTTGGAGACATAGGAAAAGAGAACAGGTAACGAAACATCAATCCAAATGAATAAACAATCAAATCTCGACTTGAACTCGAAAAGAAGGTCCTCCACGAGTGCTTCAAGAAACGAATTGGATCCACCAACAATAATTGGCACTTGACCGGACTCCACAATCCGATCTATAGCAGACAATGCCTCGTAGCAAAAGTCACGAGCGGTGAAATCCGAATTAGGCTCGACATTTCCTAGCAAATGGTGCGGCACTCCTTGCCTCTCCGACTCGGGGACCTTGTTGGTTACAATGTCGAGTCCGTTGTAGACTTGCATTTTGTCGGAGTTGATGATTTCGGCCGGAGGTGGAATCGGGTCGCCAGGTCGATTGATAAACGCGATTTTCCGGTTCCGGTTGCTCCCATTATGAAGATAACCTTGTTCTTGTTGAAGCTACCGCTGAATGAAGTCATGATGATATTTGCCTACAAATCATAGCAACACAACAATTTTTTATAAAGAAAATAAAATACTTACTTATACAAAAATGACAAATGCCAAGAAAACTAATCAATGTAATTAAAACTGTAGAAATCAAAATAAATTCTTGAACACCTCAGGAAACACAACTAATGTAATGCTCTGCACTCACGAATTGCACAGAGTAGTAGTAGTATATGAGAAAAAAGGGGGAAAGAGGACTCCTTTTGTAGGGATAATTTAGGGAAAAAAAAATCATTTGTAGCGGATATCAGAAACGAACAAATTAATCTTCAAACTTTTGAAAGAGTAATGATTTCGGCTTTACAATTAATTGTTCTTATTATAAGTAATTAGAATGTCTGAATTTCATATCGATCAGATACAAGAAGGTACAATTATCTGTTGGACAGAATTTCTTTATGTGTATATGTCCATTTTGTTGGAATTCCATATTGTATCAAGAAATGTACGTAGACAAGTGTGTAATTGTATATCATGAACTTCCATGTATTCTGGAGTGGATTTTCTCCCTCGCGTGTATCATCATGCATAAAGCTCAATCTCGAGCTTTGGGGGCCATTTTTTTTTTTTTTCCTACATCTTTTTTCCTTTATTCATCATTATTATTATTATTATTATTATAGTTAGATTTGTTAATGGGTCGGTCTAGATCCTAACTTGATCCGATCCCTGTCCATTTATCTAGATTTGGATACATAAGCAATTTCGATTACTTGGATTCGATTCGGATCTCTTTAACTATTATAATAACGGATCAGATATGTATCTTGTTGTTACGACTCGATTAAAATTCGTATCTGATTAAAATATTTAATATATAGGATTAATAAAATTTATACAATTAGTATTATTTTATATGTACATATATATTGTGTAAAGTAAAACTTTTTTAGTGTAAATTATATCTATAAATAAAAACCATGCATAAATATGAAATTTTTGAAAGAAATATTTTTTTATATAATTACAAAAAAAAAAAAATCTATAAATTATAAATTTCCTATATAAAAATTTAAAAGTTGAAAAATATTATAAGACTTGGATCCGAATCCGATAAGATCCTGATATGAATTAACTTTTGTAGATCGATGGATGTCCAAATCGAGATAAAAATACAATATCAATCTAGATTTGAATCTACTGGTTCCGACCTAAATCCAATCTATTTACAAGCCTGGAGTAATTAACCGAACCAACCCGGTCACACAGGATTGGAAAAAATTGAGCCACTATCCGGTCTATATATATAGGGTATCCACTAAAAGCTACTCGAATGTTCAGGCATTCGACCCAATACATTTATGATAATTTTGAATTTCAAAAAAATAAAAAATTGACTACAAATTACACAAATACCCATGCAACTGGGAAGGGACGAAGAAAAGGTTCACTAATATTTCAGGTAGGTAGTTTGTAATAAGTTAAATTAAAAAAATACTCGTGCATATGAGAAGGGAAGAAAAAAATCGTTAATATTACATCATAATATGTAAAATTATAAAATTAACTCTGTATATAAATCGGGCAGCGTACTCACCGGGTTGCATATTCTTAACCCGTTATTGGACTTCCTAAACACTAACCAGTTAGGTATTCTATTTTTACAGTTTGAAATAGATCAGATCAGTGGATTTTTCAATTTAGTAAGTCGAAATGAATACTTCTGGCATTTGGAAGGTTGAACTTGAATTGTAGGAATGACTTAAAATGAATGAATTTGAATTGGACGGATTTAAAATGCCGTGAATTTTAGGTGCACCAGTAAAAGCTTACACTCGCTTATTTGTAAATTTCAATTCCCCAACCAAAACCTTCAGCTTGTTAATTTGGATAATTTTAAATGAATTTTGATTTAAAAATTAAATCTACCTAAATCTCTTTATCTAAACACATCCTTGATGAATTTCACGTTTGGGTAAAAAAATGCACTGCAAAGGGTTAAAAACAAATAAATAAAAGAAAATGACATAAGAATGTAAGCAAATGAGAAAGTTTATACCAACCTGGTTTAGAGAGAACTTGTTAAGTTTGGTGGTGTAACGATAAAAAGAAAAATGAAGAACTGAGCAATAATAGGTCTTTGCAGGAGGCACGCCAACCCAGCAAATATGTATGTGATATTGAGGATTCGAATTCCTCAAATATATGGGGAGAGTCGTGTGCTCAATGATTAATAATTCATTCTCGAAAAATTATTAGATTCGATTCATGATATTATGTCATAGATCAAGGAGTTCATATATTATTACATAGATCGGATCCACCTAAGAATCTCCCATTCATCCTTTACACATTCATGAGTTGGACTTTAGTCAATGAGTCACTCTGTTTGGAAATTCATTACCAACTTAAGAAAAATTTTACAGGCATTGATATTATTTTATTATAATTTAAAATTTTATATAATATAATATTATATGTATTTTAAAAATTTATATTGTATAAATTTTTAAAATTAATTAAATAATTCTCTTGATGAATTTGATAATATAAAATATTAAAATACTAAAATAAATAATTTGGAAGGCAAAAGTGAATTAATAATAGTTCACATATTCTTTTTACTATTTGCCAAAAAAAAAATGAAAATTTTGTAAAGACAAGTTCATGCCTTTGAAATCCGATGGCAAATTTTTTTCAATATCGTCTAAATAATATTCTCCAATTATTTTATATACGTTATTAAACTACCTACTAAAAAAATTATAAGAACAATAATTGTTTAAACGAAATTAGTATAAAATTTCTAACTAGGGTTTTGTCCTAAGGGGGAAAAGGGTACGAATTCCCTATAAAAGGAATTTAACCCAATGTTAGACAGACAGTATGAGTAGCCACCGTCGGTAAAGTCGGTGTTGGTTTTGGGTGTGTCGGCATCTGGTATATTTGGGAAGGGGGAGGTGAATGAGGTAGGTTATAGGAAATCTGTGAGTTTCTCCGCGTTAGATGATGGCCTTCATTAATCCCAGATAAGCTGATTAAAATTTGTGCTCATCTGATTCATGGGAGGCCAATAATGAGCAGTGGAAGCTTCGCTGATAACGCCATTTTTTTTCCTATCTTTTGACAAGGAGGCGTTTACTAGTAGCTTTGCCATACATATACCAATCAATCTTGTTCCTTTTTGAGTAGTTACTTTATTATTATACATTCCATTGGTTCATTCTTCACAATGCATTCTTCTTTTTCTTCTTGTTTTGGGTGGTCGGTCTTGGGTTGGAAAATTTTTTTCTACTCATTCTCCTTTTTCTTCTTGTTTTGGGTGGTCGGTTTTAAGTTGAAAAAATTCTTTATTACACCGTATAATTAAAAAGTACTGAAATTTTAGACTTTTTAGTCATATCAATCATTATCGTATCTAGTTGTGGGATTTCTTGATTATTCTGTTATTATACTTATTATACCTATTTTTTAATTATAATTGCGGAATGATTAATGTTGATCAACACTTATTTGTTAGATTGAGGAGATCTGGAGACTGACCAAGAATTTGTTCTTTTTTCAAATATTCTTTTTGGGTTGGTTGGATCCATTGGTTATTGCTTAAAAGCTAGGTAGATAATTGTTGAGAAACTGGGATGGAATGTAATAGCAGTTTTAAGCTTCATTAAAATCGTTTGAGGCTCATAAAAATAACATTTGAAATTCCTGCAAGACTGGCATTCAGATGCCTGGCTAGTAGTAAATTTCAGTTTCCAGAAACTGTTAAGAATGATAGTGTGGGAACATGAAGGCTTTAGCTTCTGTCTTCTAAAATCAAATACTAATTAGATGCTTTAGGCGTATCTAATCTGTAAATGAGACTTAAATCCTCCTAAAACACAGGATTTCTCTTAACCCAAGATTGGGGCGCCTTTTAATATTAAAAGCAAGTATAACACTAACATAGGCAGATCCAAGAATGAAGTTTGTGCTAAAAACAAGCACTCCGAAGAAGAAATGAACAGAAAAGTAACTTAAATAAGCAAAATTTTTGCTCAACATCAATTCTCTCTAATTCGTACATCAAATTTAGATTAGGAGGAGCCTCAAATATTTCTAGTACAAATTGAGCAATGAGCACTGCAAGTTCTAAGTGACGAAACATGGATGTTTTCTCTACAGTACGGATGGTGCCCTTTTATGTGCCAAATGCCTCGAGTTGGTTCTGCATTTCGGTCACTCTGCTTTGGTTTTTCTCCTTACTTGTTGTATAAGTAGAAAATGGTGAAAAGAAGAAAACCCGTCATCTGCAACATAAAGAAAATTAACAGGAGTTGGAAACACCATATATTCAATGTCGTCAGGCTGTGAGCAACCAAAATGAAATTAAGAAAAGAAATATGGAGCGTGGAAAGTGCTAAATGGACAAGCAGTACTTTCTACTCCATATTGAGGTACTAATCAAATCCCTCCGTGAAGTTACAACAGAAAGACATCTAACATCAGGAACTTTACTGGTTAGAAGAAATTAAAAGGGCAAGTTCTCACAAACTGGCGGATCCTAACCCAAAACAAGAGACCCATTTGAGAATTCAACACTACATACAAAGTCTAACACCGTGTTATGCCAAAACAAGAGGCGAAATAAAATATCAATCAGGGAGATCAATGAACTTGAGAGGACGCATTATCTATGGATGTGCATGATGGATGGCAGAGTTGTACGTGTGTGAGTGAGAGAGAGTACCATAGAGAATGATGCTCCATAGTAAGGAAAAGCAGCTGTTATAAATCTTTCATACTCATTGTGTCTGAAGGGTCGAACTGGGATCTGCAAGTCACAAGTACCCAATCAATTAATGGTCACTGTTATGAGTCTTATGACAAGGACTCATTAAGCCCCTTTGCTTAAAACCAAATGGAAAGGGGAGAAGAGAATTATGAGTTTTCCTGTCAAATATTCAGAGCAATCACAACATATCTTTCCCTCGACCTTTTCCAATTTGCTTCGTGAAGCAATGATGACTCGCTTAGAGTGAGGAGCAAACAAAGAATTAAAAGACAAATATCATGATGTAAATCAGCTTCCAGAAAAAGCAAAAAAAATTAAGTCCATTACTCATGGCAAAGTCTAAAGCAACAACAACCGTCCAGTACCAATCAAGAAAAGTTGTTTTCAGTAGTTGCACTGCAGCATTAGCAAAACAAGGGTTGACTGAAGAGAGTATGTTATTCAAAAAATCAAAATTTCAGGTGAAGCTGAAATAGTATGTTATTCAAAAAATCAAAATTTCAGGGCATATTTGAGAAATAAAATAGTATATTTTGCTTTCATGTAATAAATACAAAAGTCAGTGGACATGTTTCATTGAAGGAAATCCAATGGGAAAAAATTGAGAGAACTGTTTACCAATCCCAAGCTAAGTTACCCGGACTTGGATACGGGAGTCGGGTAAGGGTACATGTTTAGGTGTCAGATTCATTAATTTCATAAATTGAAGATACGGGGACACCCTAAAAGAGTCGGATACAGTTTGCGGGGTGCATCTTCTATGCTTGTATATGTTAGTTTAGTTAGTGTAGTAGTAATGCAATTAGATAAAGCAATTTAACATTATTTTATAACTCATTTTTTCAAACAATAAATATGTTATTAAAAAATAGTAGTACACTAAGAAAAAGAAGATATTAGAAGGATTATAAGATTTAGTGATTTAATATACAATTATCATATGTTTCTCCCTCATATTTAATCTTCCTCCATATCTTATCGGTTCTTTCATGTGACAAAGTCACAACCATGTTGAAATCAATATAATTTTTGGCTTGGTAAAAAAGTCAAAGTACCCAATTGAAAGTTGACCATACGGACATGGATCCCACACCTACACCCATGTTGACACGGCAGGACACAAGTACTCTAGGGGTGAGAGGAGAGTTCATGTAACATAGATCCCAAGTTACTAAAGAACTAACGTGCTCCTGCCCTTCTAAATAAAATTTTATTAGAATCATTGCCAAGTGATTGGCAGACGCCATATGCTTCATGCTGAATACATGTCCAAGTTTAAAGGTAACAAGAAAATGATACATGCAGCAAAAAGGATCTGAGGTTACAGAGATAAATCATCTTCTTTTAGCCATAACTTGAAGACTATAAACAAAGAGATGGATAAATAACCTGCTTTGATAGGCTCAAGCTTGTGTACCCAAGTCTCTGATACTCAACCTTAAACTGGAATACTCCATAAACATCTGGCACCTTGAAAGATGTATAATATACATGTACAGAAGTAATTCAATAAAAACATTCGTCTTAATTGCTCAGTGAAAGCATCTGCAACTTTTAGCTTTCCTAATACTGGAGAGTACCTTCTGATCAGTTGACAAAGTCTTCAAAACATAAGGGCTCATCATGTAAAACTGTACTTGAACATCATCTGCTACATATGGTTCCCAATTAGCTCCAGACCATTCAAAGATCTCAACAGAGTACTCCTTCACAGAGATCCAAGTGACAGTAAGGCACTTAATAAAAAACACTTGGATAATGCATATCAACATTAGAAAAATTGATATAAAGAATTACCAGGTCATCGTTGATCCTGTACATAAAAGGTTCATCGACCTCCCCAACTTTGTGATGTCTCACATTCACAGCCTATATATCAGAAAACTCCAGGAAAAAAGTGAATTTACAAACAGAAAACTCCAAAGGTTGCTATTTCAAGTTGGGAGTCTTTTTCTCGAAAGATACAAGTATTATGTTATCAAAAAGCCTATCAATTTAGTGTTGAGGAACAACGGAAATGGTTCAGAATGCAAAAAAGCAAAGGCAGTTGTGATGCTGTACCTTCAGGTGACCTCTTTCATGGAACACCCATTTGCTAATTTCAGTCAAAAACTGCTCATTACCGGATTTCTTGTGTCTATTATCACAAGATGAAGTTGTCATTACAATGTTAAAAATTGAAAGGACATAGTTTAACTGCTGGCAATTCACTTCACAAGATATGTTCATTTTGAAGTTTTCCAAAAAAGTTGAAAAAAGAACCACAGTAGTACAGATCAAAGCTTCACAACTTCTTACTTTTGACTCTTTGTTTTCAGAGAAAAGTTTAATCCCAACATAATAGCTCAATCACAAGCTCAGAGCATTTCAAGGTTTATGAAGAAAATTGTCTTAACATATAACGTTTCCCTTCAAATAAATTATCTTCAGTGCTACGTAACAAGAAATGAACAGGATAATCAACTCACTTGGTAGGAGTTCCTGCTTTCTGCACCCCATATCTGAAGAATCTAAATAAAACAACCAAAACTTAATCAACCAAATGTATAAAATCAAATGGATCCTCTTGGAAACAGAAAAAAACTTACTGATTGCTAAACATTTTTAATGAGCCAGAGATCACTATTCGAGCATTATTTCTGGCCTACAACATAAGAGAGCAGTCAGAAATCCATATACTCATACCAGTTCTAATGGAAATATTTCTATGTTCCAGAGACATTGAGAGAGTTTTTCTTTAAGCTCATGTCCGATTGAGGTAAACCTTAAAAGAATGTCCCTTTGAAAGACAAATAAGAAGTTCATATTGATTTCCTAACTATTTGTTCAAGATGAAAGCACAATCCCGAATCTTGTTCTTCATATTATATCCTAATATTAGCCATTTTGATAGTATTAATTTTTTATGCCCCTCTATATAATGTGCTTTAAGTTCATTTTCAAGTTCTATTCTCATTAGTGCACACCTCTATAAACTTCTTTATGTGAATCTAAAGCAAGCCCATAACAAGGGTAAACTAGAAAATCTACACCATCTTCAGTTTTAAGGCTATGTCCTTAATTTTTACTCAGTAGCCACTTGGTTCCTTATTGAGATAAAATGCCAATTCCATTAAAGAAACTAACTAAGATGCTCTTTTAACATTCTGAACATAACTGCATTATGCTGGTGTCCTTTGGTTTTTCATGTGAGAAGGATAACAACTGGCAAGCAAAACTCCAAGCAGCAAGAGAAACCAATATATCAACTAAATCATGGAAACATAAGAAAAACTCAAGATGAGAAGAAGGGATTCAAACACATTTACAATTTCAACAACCAGATATCACTGTAAACATCCATCCTCTCAGCCCCATTAAGAAAGCAACATATGCATGAGAAGAAACAAAGTTATTATGAGACAGAAACTACCTGCACAACTGAAACTAAAGAGCTGGCAGATCCATATATTGCCGGAGGATTTAACAACTTGGATTTTGGATTTGCCGAATATGCCGAGAGAGATGCTGAAAGTACTTTCAAAACCTGCATACACGTAATATATATGCTTTTCAATTCATCTTAACGATTACTTTGGTTGCATGAGCTCATTTTAGGTTAGTAAAACTTATTTTACACAGAAGAAGCATACCAAGTTACTGGCAGGATTCACCGAGTGGCCGATACCCTGAAAAAGTACGGGGGCCTGTAGATAACAAGAAAAGTAATCATCATAAACATGTGTCTTTTATAGCTGTATCACTATAGTGCTGCAGCAGTCCTGCACCCAGTAAACCCTAAACCTTACCCATAATCACAAAAAAAGTCAATATAAATGTCTAAGCAGCAAAAATCAACGTGCAAAAACAACTTCGCCACAAATTCAGGTAGCTCACATACACAAAGAAAATAACCGTACTTTGAGGGCTTTAGCGTAAAAAATTTGAACTGTCCAGTCCAGCAGAGATTAGAAAAAATACCACATATTTTCAGATACAGTACCCCAAAATGAGGAGGTAAAAGAACTGATATTTGAATGCCCCTCCAATATATTGAAAACATCTTTAATTAGAAAGGAAGAATCAGGGAAGTAAAACTAATCCAATTAGCAAGAAATCCACAAAATACTTTCTGCATGATAAATTATGACATAATCAAATTATGAATATGGAAACATTAAGCTTTCACCTCAATAGTCTTGCTTCCCAAGATCACATCGGATTTGATGAAATCATCAGCAGCTATTATTGTGTGATCGCCATCCATAGCTGAAACTGCATAGATGCTAGTATGGTCAATCACGACTGCTCCGGGTTCCTAGATCGTTGGGACAACAACAACCACCAAAATAGTCACGCTTTGTAGATACAAGAACAAAATTATTAATCTCTAAAAGAATAAGCAAAATGCACACAGAGAAATATGCCAAAAAGAATAAGCAAAATGCATACTTTTACAAATTTAGTTGATTTAAATCTATCTACCTCATCGAAATCGACTCCACATTCAATGGCAACCTCTCGGATTAGATCAGAGGCAGATTCATCAGCCGCAAGAATTAAATCATGACCAGCATCAACAAATTCCATAATTGCAGCTGAATTAATTGACCCTCCGAAACCTAGAATCAAAGAAATGCTAAATGCATGGTTTCATATTAAAAGAAAGAATAAATTGATTTCGGAAGAACCCTACGTTCGACGGAGGGAGAGAAGATGATCAAGGCATCATATAAGTACTGGCCGTATCTCTGTAGAGCGATCTTGGGATCATCGGCGAGTTTGATCAGAAATTCCCATTCGAGTTCGAACCCTCGGCTCTGGAGAGATTTGAAGTAGAGAGAATGGGAGGATTTAATCGCGAAGTCGTCTACCAAAACCAAAATCCGACGATCTGTGGGGTTTTCCGGGGAGAATGAGTAGCAGAGAACCGCCAGAAAGGGAATTGCGATGCCGAGGAGAATTAATGATCGGAAAATGATTGACATCATTACCGGAGTTCGACTAGGGTTTATCGAAGATTTTACTCAGCTCCAAAGTACAGAGGCTTTCAGTCTTCCGGGGTTCGTCGTATAGGAAAATTCCCATAACTGTAACTTTTGACAAATTACTAAAGGAACCCCGAATTTAGTCAAACTTCTACTTCTGGTCCCTTATGTTTCATAGTAATCTTAATTCAGTCCATTGTGTTTCTCCTTCGGACTACTTTCATGTCCTGTTTCAAGAGATTTTTTTTAAAGGATTTTCTTCTTTTTTTTTTTAGGATAAAGTTTAGTGTATTTTCCAGTGGCTTGTAGTAGTTTTTTACCTATTGTTTCACTAAGCAAGGAATTGATAATGTGATTGAACGACAGTAAAACTCGAATTCAAATTTGTATCAAATAAGATGTTCTAAACTCGAATATGAACAAACAAAATACTTGAAATTCTAATCCAAACTTATACCAAACAAGATCTTTGATAATTACAGTAAAACTCGAATCTAAATTTGTGTCAAACAAAATATTAGTTTTTTATAAATTTGAACTAATCTCGTTAACTCTACGTTTCAACTAATTTGAACTTACGCTTGTGGCATCCTAATATTATATTATAATTTGCCGTGGCAAAAATGGTTTTAGAAATGCAATCTCAGTCAAACACTTTTACATCATTGAGTCCAAAGTCGTAAATTTGTAATCATATTGCATATTGGCTCCAGTTTTTTTGTTCAGATATGTAAAAGGCATTCTACATGCTAGTAACTCTTTATAAGTACTAACTATTTCAGTTCATTGCAAGTTTGAGAAAATTGACCTTTTATTTGAAAGCCATACATGGACAAAGTTTTCAAACTAGCAGCAAAAACAAGATGTTGAAACTAGAGGAATCAACAAATGCAAGGTGTATGAAGTGACTAGGAAGAAAAACAATTCAAAAAAAAAAAAGGCCCTAAAAACAAATGCTAAGAAAGTCCATTATTAACAGAGACTTCAAATGCTAAGAAGTCCATGAAGTGTACAATTTCCACAAAGCAATGGTGAAATCCAGTAAACTCGAGAGACTAATAAATTAAGCTAAGAGGCAAGACTATGAACACATTCAGTGTGAATACATAAAACAGTGGAATATACCTGGCAAAAATAGAACAAATATAAAAGTGCGATAGCATATCCTCAATGCACCAAAAAGAAAATCAAAAGAAGGATTCAAAGGGAAGGTAGTTCTGAAGGGCTATGATTGAATGAAAAGGAGAACCTGCTAATGATCAATACCTAAGAACCTAGGAAGTATGAAAGGATGGATTAGAAAAGCATGTTATTGTTATCCTTCCTTTTCACAAAGAGCCACTTCTAGAAATTCTTGGCTCCCATGGGGTTAAGAAGCCTTTGTAGTGAGATTGTAAGAACAATGAAGATACTGATACTTCTGTCTCTTTCTGACGCATTGAAATTGAAGACAGGCAGCCAAAATAACTCTTCAGTTTCTCTTTCTCACTGTCATGCCCTTGAAAATTTGAACCGGGCTGTGCGGAAGATGCTTTGAGGGACTCGGGAAGTATGCAATTGCATATTGACCCTGCAGGGAAGGCCAAGAGAAAACGAAAAGGAAAAGAAGAGAGGACGTCAGGATAGCTTTATCTTTTTAAGAGGTACACAGGAAAATCACATTGTTCAGACTTCCAAATCAAACTTCAAAGCAACCTAAATCTTAGCCAACATCAAAGTTGATTCCTTGATGACAAAACATGAAATGCTACTTCTTTTGCAGGCTCTCAAAGCTGTTTTTCATTTCAAATATAAGGCTTTCTTTGAGTTCTTTTGTATTTGGCTAGACAATCTGCCGTTAAGGAGATGAAAAATTAACAGAATGCAAGATGGACTATCTTTCAGATTTACAGTTTCATCTACATGATAAGGTAATAGAAGCATCCGAACCCTCAGATGTAAAAGAGGTATAGTGCTACATGAAAGAGAAGGAACATGAAGTACAATGAATTACCTATTCTTGCCAGACGATTCACCCATTTTGGAATTCGGTTCCCCGTCAATCTGTAACATATATCCTCGCAAAAATGATTGCAGTTCTTTCTAACCAACTGATATGTATCACCATTGTAGTCTGCAGATTGCTGCTCAATAAAATCTCTAACCTGGATAGGATCCATATAGGTTGTCCCTATGAAAATAGACTTCCTAAACTTAAATCCAGGGCATCGACAAGGTTCAACCTCAAAGACACCACTTGTTGGATGGCTATGGGCTCCAAAAGCATATTCAATGCCATGCACTGAGAATTACACAAAAAAAAAAAAAAAAATCAAATCCTGAACATTCACCGTTATGCTAATGAATCTTGTGCCAATGTAACAAGACAGGATAATGTAATAGAATAACATTCAATTTAAAGTTTCCCACCTATGGTGCAATGCATATGTTTTCTCTATCAATGACAAGAGCACGCAATGCAACTATCATAGCCATGTTCGTTATGTGCATAACACACTGAAAATCCAACATTCTTTTGTCCCATTATGCACATGAAGACAGTTCCCCAACCAACAGATGCATTCATCAACTACGAATGAGAATTTAGAAGCTTAAAAGACTAGCACCACAACAGAATTCAACCATAAGAATCACAATCTTTTGGGAGTATCCTTGTACATATATCAAGCTTATCTGATGCAATCTCAATGGAACAGGTTTACAGAAACTCTAAAATGACTTCAACAACATAACAAGCAGAAACTAGGCAGTTACAGATTCTCCTATTGACATGAAGGCAAAAGCTTTTGGTCTAGCTACTCGGTAGCCCTACCATGTAGATTTGTACAGTGTCATTTTATGTATTTTGCTGCATATATACATTGTTAATCAGTGAAAGCTAATTCCATTTTCAGATATTCAAGTTTATTTACAAGAAATTTTAGAAGCATATAATATGAGGCATGCATCTTGATTGAAACAGAACTTTGTCATGCGCAAGCATAAAACTATATGTCAACAAACTTAGAACCCCATAGAAATCGAGAAAAAAGTGCATCAGAATTGAGAATGAAGACTAACCTTCCACTCCAGTATGAAATACTCCAATGCCTGCCCAGTAAAAATAACCATTGATGGGAGTCAAGTCGTAGACATTGAGATAAACAGATGTGTCCGTTGGACTATAGCCTTCTGAATCTACCTGTGGAAATATGCAAAAACAGTTGGCTGATTTTCCTTGCATATTAAGAGGATTGATTGAGCGCCAGCCATTCTTTAATTTCTGTCTCATGTTGTAAAGATGAAGCTCAGAATAGTTTAATACCTAGTTCGAACCTGAAAAACTGAAGGTCAGGCATTAAGATTCCGTCGAAAAACCTATGACATAAAAATATGGTACGAACTGTTTATGACTTGGAATTCAAATATGTATGGTATATGTTAACTGAATTATGTAATGTAATATAATGTTCTATTTATCTTTGAATAGATTTTATCCACTATAGATAATTATCAAATGGTGAAATTAATGCCTCGGAATTCTTAAGAGGAGATCAGGAAATATGCCCCCCAACCAGAAGTATTATCCAAGTCCATGCTAAGGATGTTTACCATGACATAGTACACCATGAAAGCATATGGTTTGGGAAATTAATTTTACTGTGCTTTCTTATGTTTTTGGAGACAACAAAAGGTAAATAGTAGTTAAGCCTCTCGTACAAGAAGATGAAACTTGCCTAACAAAAAAGACGATGCACAAAGTGCTCGTCTAATAGAATAGTAATGTGTCATGTAATATGAGCAGTGGCCCCACTAAGGGGCATATGGGCCGAAATGTAAAGGCGAACGATCGGCTGACTGCCTCAGTATAAGTCAATCTAGTGCATGTCGAGACACAACCATGAGGCCCGGAACCCTATCCCTTGCCTGTAAATACTCATAACATGAAGCATACATGATAAAGGGAGAAAGAATAGACAAGCACACAGAGATATAAAATATGCAAATATTTTACAATACTCTCTCTCCAGATCATAGAAGCCAAAATTAGAAGAATTCAGAATTCATTTGCCTGAACTGAACAGAAAAGTAAAGCATATTCTGATAGTAGGGAACAAGAAAACCATAAAGAAAATAGCCCAATAAGGAAATCAAGTAGTGCAGCTCAATAAGGTAAACACAGCCAAAGAAAAAAAGAGGAAAGAAAGATAGTAAAGATGATTACCAGATGGTAAAAAGATTGGAAAATAGTAAAAACTTCATCAGATCATTAATATAAGTGCATCTCCCGCCCAAAAATCTACCATATTTAGACCAAAAAACAGCAGCTGATGGTGGAATATATGTCCCTGAAACACACTTTTTTGTTCAAATGGATTACGGTAATTGTTGAGTAAATAAAAATATAAAGCTGACAGAGTAAGAGAGCGTAAATGTACAGTAGTAAGAACTAAGAACTGTCTTTCTCTTGTACAGAGCCACCAGGTAAAGCAAAAAGATAGAAAAGATAAAGCGAAACATGATCTTTCAAGGGTCCAAATTTTGAAGCCAAATCTGAATACTCACATCAACTGTTAATCTTTGGGTGGTGTGGCTTTTGATTGTTCCCAATATTTTAAGCCACCAAACAAGAATGCAGAATTTTTGGTAAAAGCAATCGTTCGGAATCTTCCAAGAATCCAATGTAGTAGTCTGTAGTTGTAGACTTGTAGTCCAACTCCAAGTCTCTCATCCGCGTTCAAATCAATAAAAGGAATTAGGGGCTGTTTGACTGACATATTACTAATAAGAATCTAGTGTTGTAGTTGTACGACAGTATTTGAGAATATAGTAGGAAATATTAACCAGACATTAATCCTGTACATAATTGGGTTGGGGGATTCTGTTTTTATGGATCCAAAATTTATGTATACCTAGACACATAAAGTATTACGTGAGTTTCTACATAAACTCTACGTGAGAACATTAGTCCGTACAACAAAAAACTTGACTTTGGGTGGAAAAAATGGTAGAATCAATCAGATTGGGCAAGATATGATTGAGAAAATTTAACAATAAGGCAAGTGAACATTTTTTTTTGGGGTAATGAGAAAGCATATGATTTTGGCCGTGTAAAGCTTAAATATTTACGTCTGGTGAGAGGCTATCACTAATTTTGATTTGCTGATGATACAGGATTGGCTGAGCTGCAAATGCACACCAGATCAAAGAAGGCAGTCCGATGAATGATTAAAGCAATAGCCACAGCTCAGAATCACCCATTGACTGCAACTTTTCTCCTAATCAATGTAGAGGACTAATCATAGTCCTATGCTGATAATAGAACTCATGTTGGCTGACGTTATTGTTTCTGTTCCCCTTTCTGCTAGAATTGCTCTAAGATTAATGATTAACTATAGCCAAGAAAGCATCCAAGGAGTTTGTAAATTTATTTATACTACTAGAATAGGTAGATTGAGTTGATGCCTAGGCCCTGTTAGTTTTGATTATTATTTTTTATATATTCACGAGACAAGTTGATTATTTGCATTACCAATAAATTTTTTTTTTTTTTTTTTTGGGGGGTGCTTTTGGCAAGAGAACATAGGAAAAAAATTGAATAAATTCTTCTGATTTTGCTAAAGGTGAAATACAAATAAATATACTTTTTTTTTTTTTTTTTTTCATTTTTTTGTTCAAATATGGGTGTAAAGCAAGGAAGACTAGAAGAGTACTAATGAATTGACTTGGATGGTAAATATGACAATTATTTCATCAAAAGATTCAAATTTGATTCTTGCAACCCTCAATATCTCCGCTTTGGCGAGCGTATAAGAATCAGCATCAGTGGCCAATGCGCCCTGACATGAAGTAAGAAGGTTAAGCTACTCTCAAACTAAACTTTGTTAGATTAAAAAAAAGGAGTGAGTGTGTCCTACTCTAACGTAAAGAAATAGGGTATCCTACCTCCTATCTTTTTTCAAATCAAGGAAAACAAAAATCAAAAAGAGGAAGAGTTTGAGTTTCCATCCAATATTCATCATTCAAGAAAAGACACAAACTCAAGAAATACAAAGGTGGTATTTTGTGCTCAGATTGTCAAGCTAAGTAATCCTTCGAAAATTAAGATTACAAACAGAGGTGCTAGCAATGTAGTAGGTGAAAAAAGTATTCCACAGATAGCTTCAGCATAAATCTTGCTGTCCAACATTCTCAAATTGCAGGCTCTAAGCAATAACTGTGCCACAGATTCAGCAATTACCTGGTAAACCAACAAAATTCTTCTGAACTATGAAGGCATATTCATTTCATACTGCTATTATAAGCTAAACCACCTGTGTACCCAGCATCTTGGGAAGTTTGAAGAGCTTCTAACTACCGAAACAAATATTATCAATTTGAACCATCAGGGAAGGATTCTAAAGCATCTCGCCAATTTCCCATTAACATAATACTCCACAACTGCTTTCATTCTTGCCAGCTTATCGGGATGATAATTTATATGAACAATTACCGGCTTAAGCTTACTCAGTTGAGCATTTTTCCGAACTGTCTTGAAGAGGACCTTACTGTTCATAAAGAGATAGAAATCCAGGGTCCTTCTTGAAGCATGAAGCCCATCATATCCGGGATGGGAAGGAAAAAAGAGCTCCTCATTAAAGACTGCTTGGTCCCAAGCTTTTTCCTGAGAAAGCCGCTTAGCAACACGGTCCAAGAGCTCTATTGAAGGGATCGTCGGCCTTATGTAGAAGAAACCAGAGTTATAAACCCACATCCTCATTGTATGAGCATAACGGGCCCAACCCATCGAAGGTTCATCATATACATCATCATAACCATAAGCCGTCCTGTTATCATGACCATCAGTCATGGATTCCACATCCGAGTCACGATGAAAATGTTCAAAAGGGTTCTGCAAGTAAACTATATCGACATCATGAGAGAAGAACACTATAACCTAGCTGCAAAAACTCCCTCAATATCTGAAACTTCAACCCTGAGACAGCATGATTTCCTCCTGTCCTTCCAATGATGTCAATCCCTTTATCTGGATCTCTCTCATAAACTGGAACATTATTCTGCCGGCAGAAGTGGGCAATTTCTTCATCCAGGGCAACAACTAAATAATTGGGTGTTCCAACTCTCTTAATGCTGCTGAACCAAACTTCCAACATATCTTTGACATTCGAATTTGCAAGTGCAACAATAACTTCCCGCTTAACAGCAACCTTTTCCAGTATCTTGGCCAATCTTGGGTTCACAGATTCATCAGGTATAACAGTTGGATTTGTTCTTAAACTCTTAACAGTGCCAAAAGGGCCAGCTTTATGCTGTTCTCCCATCACCAACACCTGATGCTGTGCATTATCTTTTCCTTGCTCAGCCAACCTCAGCTTTGCAGTCAATTCCTTAATCTGCCTTTTCAACTCAGCATTTTTCTCTCAGAAGCTGCCATAAATTCTGACTTCAACATGTTGATGCGTTCGGATGACTTGCATGAAGATATATTAATCTAACAAATACAAACATGGAAAGGGTAAGGCTACTATAATCTAATAACATTGACAGAGATTGCATTCAGCTAATAAGAGACAGAAAGTAAAAAGCTGAAAATGGAAATACAGTTGAAGCTTTATTTCAAAGCATTAAGTTGAATAGCATATATTAGACAAATCTCACTGCTAAGTGGCCTAATTCTCAAATGGTGACAAATTAGTTCCAGCCATACTTGAAGTCGGTATAGCCAAGTGGATTCATATACTGGGATAAGGTGACTCACTTGTTCCATGTCACACTCTAAATCCCGACATAGAACATCTGACAAGCTTCGCAAGCTAGTTAAGGGATGAATTTTCTCATTTGCAGCAAACAATCAATACTTTCAGTACACACAATAACCAATGCTTAAAAGATATATACCAAAACTTGTCCAGTTTGCTCCCAAAATAACGTTCACTAATCATAATCACAACAAATACATGTTGAATCAAACACCAATTACCATTATATCACAGTTCATCAAAACATAAAAGAACCAACGCCTAGCTGCTAAAATTTCAACTATATAATACGACGATATTCCACATTTCAAAATCAGATCGCATACAAAACCTGCCAAAATTCTAATCCAGAACACATAAATCCAGTCAATTCTTTGATCAGCACTTATACATATCACAACTAATGAGAGTAAAACAATCTTTTTCATAGTTAAAAAAAAAAAAAAAATGAACCTTTTCAACAATTACTCAGAAAACCACCAGTCTTTAACTGTAACAAACCAAGATCAATCAACCTTAGGAGAATTCATTTCATTTTCTTTTAGTTTCTCCCTAAAAGCAAACAACTTTCAGTCAACGCCTAAAATTCAAGACACAGAAATGGGAAAAAAAGAAAAAGAAATGATGTTTACTGGGATTATAGAACAACAAAAAAGGATGATAAAAACGGAAGCTACCAGCAAATCAGATTTATAGGCGATGGAGTCAACCGCCGGAGAAGTGGAGACAAAGAGACCGTGAGGGAAAAAGAAGGCAAAAACGCATCCAAAAATAACGCCTATTAATATCGCTACTGCAATTCTTGAATTCCGGCCACCGCCATTGCTTTTCAGCAACGGGCTGTCTCTACGACCCCCTGTCATCGGAAGAAATGTCAATTGCTATGTGTGAAATAGTACAGATTATAATGGAGAAGACTCGAAAATCAAGTCAATAGGATTTTTTTTTTTTTTTCCCCTTCAATTTTAGTCTGCAGCTGGTAAGATTTGAAAGAGAGTGGACTTTCCTTTGGGAGAGAGTGGGTGAGACAAGACCTCACCTAAAATTATTGAATTTGATAGTGACAGCTACTGTTAATGCAACCTCTACTTTTTAAAACTCATTTTTTTTATAAATTTAAATTTATATGTTTTATATTTAATACACCATAAATTTTACTTTTCTTCAAAAAATTAATCAATAAAAATAAAATAATTTTAAAAAGTTAAATTTTAATAAAATAAATGAGAGTAAAAAGTAATTATTTTTATTTTTGAGAATTCTATTCATATTACTTTATAAGTGAGATTTGCTCTTTTGTAATAACAGAACTGTAGATTTTTTTTTTTTTTTTTTTTTTTGGGTATGTAGATATAAATTAAGCATATAACTAAATACTTTAAAACACATTACCAATTTTAAGCTTCCTGCTGGCAGTACTCCCATGAGCTGTATTACCAATTTTAAGCTTCCTGTTAGAAGTAGTATCCTTAAAGCATACCAATACAATGTGTTAAACAAAAGTTATCGCTCAAAAATTTAAAATTAAAGAATTGTATTCAATAAAATTTTGATATGATCTGAATTTGAAAAGTAATTTCAAATTGTAATTTTGTAAAATATTTTCTTCAAAGAATTACCAAAAATTGAGCTACACTCTGACAAAATGGTCACGAATTCACGAGCTGATGGCCTGATGCCCGAATCAGAGGCTCTGCCACAACAACTGCGAATCAAAAATTGGATGATGTATACTGTCCCAAACACTTCTTGAAAAACATATACAACATAGGAAAAAAAAACCCATTTACAGACCAAAATAAGATCCAGTATAGCATTGAAACTGGACCCACAATCCGCTGAAGAATCAATCCTAATAGCTTAAGAGTTCAACTAGTACCAATACCCTCATGCATGTATAACTCGGGCTACCAAGAGGCTCATATACTAGTCCAAAAGAACCGTAATACAACCAACACAATCATGTGTGCTTGATGGAAGATTAAATAGTACTTCTTTGTCATTCCTCATCTTCTGATTCTGAAGTCTCTACTTGGCCTGTTGGACCTTCAATTGCACCATGGGCTTGTTGCCTAGGGTGAATGATATCCCGAGCTGATACAAGCAGAAAATTTAATAAAATTCGTCAATCAGATCCTTGATGTTATATCATATATGCATCACAAAACAAAGTAGGATGGATCCCTCAGAGTTCATATTGGTTGACAAAGGAAATAGAACTTGATTATCAAACTACACATTATAAACTCAACATAGTAACTATGGTAGCACCAAACACCAAACGTCTTCATTATTAATCACATTGATACCTGAAAGTAAAATCCTTGAAAGAAGTGCCTTTGCAAACTGGAATTCCGCTTGATGGGAACTGACAAACTTAGCCTGCAAATCCATAAACAATTGGGCTGAGTTCATAATTACAGAGTTTAAACTCATAATTGAAGTGTCCTCAATATTTAATAAAGATGCAAAGTTTCTAGATCAAGGCTTTTCCACAATTTGACAAGCAGAACCAAAAGTACCGTGGGAAAACAAAATTGTAACAATCTTTCCCAATAATTTAGCAGACAAAATTCATAAAAAACTTAGCATCTCTTTGTACAAATGACAGCTTACACCTAGGTAATCCACTACTGACCACCTAATAATAGAGAATTGACAGGTTTTACCATTTCACCATACAAGTTAGAACTCCGCAACTTGATCAAATCTAGCTTGATGCCTGACAAGGAAAGGTCGCAGATGATGCATATACAATTGCTTCGACCCCTACCAAATAGTAAAAGTAAGTTCCCAAGCAATTCAAGAGATCAGGAAATTTATCTTAAAACATAATAGACTTCAACTCTCAGCAAGCTGAAGCAAAACTTAGAACACTACACTGATTAAAAAATTTGACTTGAAGATTCAATAAACTATTACAAGTATGCAAATATAGAACCATATCTCTACCCTATCATGCAACTCAGTATGTCTAAAATCATAATTCTAATTGAATAGCATACAAGCAAGTTAAGTGATCAGACATAATATACCCTAAGTTTGTCACGATTATCAGCTGAAGGAGAAACCATGATAGATATTAGAATGAAGAATCAATAAAGTAAAATTGCATCAGCATTCAGTATAAAACCTGAAGCATTTTCTAAACGGGAAGAAGAAAAAAAATCAAATTACCGGGCAGAACAAGATTACTTGTTAATGATCCCTATTACTAGAACCAATCAAGCATTTTCAATTTCTCCAAAAAGTTCATACATTTCACAAGTCCAGAGAATGAAGAAGTCTTTCAAAGTAAACCTACCACTCAACAAATAGAGGAAGAACAGGAAAACTGAAAAGATCTCTCAGGAGACATGTTTTGTCAAAAAAAAAAAAATCGTAAAAATAAAAAGCATCCCCCAGGTTTACCTCAACAGAAGGAAGTTGAAGCCAAACAAGAAATGCAAACTTCATGTGATAATAGAGGGGAAACCTGTCAAAACAGACACAAGAAGCTATGTCAGGTTACCTTAGAAGGAAGCCACAGTAGCCCGATATAATTCCTACAAATTAAAAGGTAACTGTAGGCCCAGAATAGTATACCAGTAGAGATATTTATCCGTGAATATCTCGATAATACTAAAAGACCCATAAGCTGCAAGTAGCAAGAGTAAAATCTTTTAAGTTCAAACTTTCCAGTACAGAAAAAGCAGGAGACAGAATCAATTAAACAATCATATAATCAGTGGAGCAAAGGAAGCATCAACAACATATCCCAGGTAGTGCTTAATTAGGACACTGCCCCTTTGTTTGCAAGTTAATTATTAATATAAAAGGTCAATTCTTAGCAGGACAGACAAAATCCTCCAACACAAAAGTTGATTCCCCAACAAAACAAACATGTCAAAAGCATCATATGCACTATTACAGAGCACACAATATTACGATGCAAACAACTTCAGTTAGTCTTCTGAAAGACATCTTACACTCCATAAGGAAACTGCTTCAAACATATTAGATGGCTTAGATAGTTTCTTTGTTTCAAGGAACGGAAACATACACAGGCAAAGAAGGAAAAGTACATAAGAATATATAAACACACACAGACAGCCACTTTACTAAGTAACAATAACGCCACAAACCTGCCCAATACAATAGCCACTTTTGTTGCTCATTTTGATCTCTCGACTCAATTGCTCTAAATGTAGAGTAAACAGGCATGAAAATAGTTCCTACAGAACAACTGCATAAGATGTAGAAGTAAGCCATAAGGATATAATACCAAGTAGTATACTTCTTTCAGAAAACAAATTCTACCGAGCAACTAATGAATGTTTGGAATATTTTGTAAAGCAAAGATGCGAATTAGATTTTTAGCGGATTGAATGTAATCATCTCATAATACGAGGCACTTAGATATGAAGAATGATAATTATCCTCTGTCACAACATTTTCACGAATTCACGAATAATGGATCACACAGAAATAGCATAATCGGCCAATTAAAATCTTTTAGCCGAATGCACTGTGATACAACTATGAAATTAGGAAATCGAATACTTAATCGAGAAAATGTCACCATGCCGTGCGGATGACAACATTAGCACCAAGGGGACAGAGAAGCAACCGTAGCCCAACCTGCATATGATATAACAGCATCAGTTGCTCATCGACCATGTAAATGCAAAATAAGTTAAAGAATCATCGAGAATGGATTAGGAATGCAGAAATTCAGCTTGCTATATCATTTTTCACAAATTAGGAATCTTCCTTTTTACTCTAAAATTCCAAGCCCTAGCCTCCATTTTATGCTAAATTCAAATAACATATAAATTGCTTTTTTTTTTCAAATTTAAATTTCAGGTCTTTGATCCATTCCAACTTCGTAAATAGAAAAAATAATCATTGATCGCAGTATAAAAATGATAAATTAACCAAAAACAAAAAAACAAAAATTAACAGTTCCCAATAATTAGTAAATTACCTCGCTCGACGTGTTTGATCCAAACAGAGCCATAATAAGCAAGGCCTGTGAAATCGATTTACGAATATCAGCAGTTTCGTCTGATTTTCTATCTGCAAACGAAGGAATTCATCAATTTTGTACTTTCACTCAAATCGCAGTTAGACCCCAGAAAATATACGAAATTCAAACTTCGCCAACAAATGCGGTTTGTTTGTTGCTCATTCACGCCCTTGTTTCTTTCCTTCGTCGCTTTGGCCCCAGAGAATTTCGAGTAAGTTTTAAGCAATTATTACTACTTTTTCTTTAAGGACCCGCTCAAAAAAGCCCATGTGTGTATGGACTATCGACAATTCGTTTGGGTCAATATGGGCCGTAAGTATTATATGTGGATTGCGAAAAACCTATTGGACGTCCAATAAAATAACACACTGGTTGACGAGGTTGCTGACGGATGCAGTTCACTTTCAGGCCCAAGTGATATGATTTTTTTTTTTTTATAACCAAAAAAAAATCTGGTTTTCCACGGACCACTTTTGCCACTAATATTCATTTGTGCTCCAAGCATGGTCTTATCCATGAATACAGTTTGATAAGAGTTTTGTTCAGATTTGATTCGTTAATAAATAAGTTTCGTTAATTTTTTATATTCGACTAAGTTCTAACTTAATAAGGTAAAATATTAAATTTATATATAAAATTTCAAATTACTTCTGACTCCATAAAAACTCATGACAAGCTCATTGCCCATCTATCTAAACAGTTGGTCCTCCCAAGTCAAGCCTCTCAACTTTTTTTTGGCAAGTGACACGAAATAGACTCTGCAACTTGCACCATCTTGACTGGATTATCCATGTATGTTACAACATTGATGTACAAAAAACAACTCTGGCATCAGCATAGACTAACTTCGCATCATCTGCACAAAAGGAAATACAGGTTATCGAACTCGTGAGTAGAATGGTTTTTATCAAGAAAAGTTTCACAGCAAAAATTAAAATCCAACAAGATTTTAAAATAACCAATGTACTAACAAGAGCATTAGTCGTAAACCATACACACGCAGTTGTCTGTCTGGAAACAGTAGCCGTCTTAAGGACCACAAGGAAGACAACAACTTTTAAGAGATGTTTGGTTCACATTCGAGAATTGAAATCGGAATAGGAATTATAAACCCCACTATTGGTATGGGTTTATATCATTATTCCCCCTTACTTGTTTGGTTTAACATAGGAATGGGTTTCATTATGTTAATAAGTTACTCAACTTGAAACCCATGTCACTTAAGTGGGGAATGAAAGTAGGGCTTTCTAACACTTTTATTCCCATAGAATGATTCCCATAGTGTTCAACCAAACACCATCTATGGGTATTATTAACGTTGATTCCCATTCCTCCCTCTCATACCCATAAACCAAACACCTCCTTAGTTTGGATTATCATCTGGGGAAATAGAGGTATTGTACAGATAAAGCATGAGACAATTACCTTTTCTGTACAATTCTTTGGGCTATTGGTGTCTGAGGGGTAAGGCTGTTTCTTGGGCACGGGAAAATGATAGGATAAAAGAGGTTAATTCATTATATGTGGTTTGGAGTGGTGCCTGCCTTGACCACATTAGAGAGAAACTTTAATTGCATTCGAAAATTTTATGAAGTGACTTCATGTCACATCAAAGAGAGGAACGTATCTATGTGCTCCAGTCCCCTGCCAACCCCTAACGTGGCTAGAAATAAAAACCTGCTTGGAAAAGCGAGGCAATAAAACTGGAGAGAAGTGGCTAAGGAATATTGTGTAAACTTTAAGATATGTACCTGCAATATCGGTTAAACAATACTTCGCAGGCACATTGCTTTCTGACTCAACAGCAGCTTTTGCTGCTGCAATACCAACAGCAACACTTTGCATGACATCTAAACCAGCACAAAGTGAAGCTAGAGTTCCACCAACCAAGCAATCTCCAGCCCCGTTAAGCCTCACCACTGATGCAGAAAGTGCAGGAAAATGTACAGCGTAAAATCTTGATTTGGACTTTGCAACATTCACATTCCAATTGTGGTGGCAGCTTGAATTTACAACTTCATACAATTTTCGGCTGAAGGAATGTTTCTTTTCCCTTGAGTCAAGCTTGTTCAAATCATGCTTTTCTTTAGAGCACAAGAATACCCCGTCTGATCCAAGAGTCACAACTACAACTTTAATACCGCTCTCTAGCAAAACCCAAATGGCAGGCCTAAGCATTTGAAACAAAGCTCTCACCGAAAGCTTGATGCCTGCATCCTCCCTTTTGATTGGTGAAATTATTTGTATACGTCCCGAGAAGACAGAGCATTTGCCATGGCTATTAGCTCATCTTCATTAGGTGAAGCAAAACTTACCTGGGAAACCCATAATCAAAGAGATATTTGTCATTTGGGACATATTAATGAAGAAAACCCCTAAAGAAGTTGTGGTACAAGGTTAAAAATCCTAGATATGCCACCGGTGAAAGCAAAAAAAATTCTGTATGTTACCAATTGGAATGAATTACACTTGCTGGTTTTATTTGTAAAGACATTAAGATGTCTTGAATTGTTAAAAATAAATTAAAGAGCACTCCTCTTTTAGCAAAATCTTAAGTTGAATAAAACAGTTTATTTTTCTAAAATCTATACAATAAAAGAAATAAAAATATTGTATCATCCAAATTCTTCTTTTTTTCGATAATAAATTTTAAAATTATTTCTTTTTTTCCCCTTATCACAAGTATTTGCTTCTAGGTAATTTGGTTTAATTTGATATAAGATGCAAGCATTTATCTAATTTGATCGAAGAGTAAGTCAAAGAATCTTAGAACTCACATACTTGGCAACTGAAGCAACTCTTTGGGATTTTACAACTGAAACAGGCTCAAACCACACTGGAGTGTGGGATTCAGCTGCCACTGAGGAAATGTTATAATCACTTCATATATGAATAAGTAAACCATCAAAAATTGGGAAAGAAGCAATTGATTACAGCAAATTGTGCCTATCTTGAGTTAAAATCAACAAGCAGAGAGAAAGTTGAAGCAAAAGGAAAGGAAGTACGTTGACAAGCTGCTTCCAGAGTTGGAGAACTTAAGTTTGCATCAACCAGCAATAGTGGAGCAGAACGTAAATTATAACTGAACTTCCAAATCCATTCAGGAGTAAGAAACTTTTCCTGTTTTCACATATCAAAAAACATTTAGAAAATCTGCACTTTTTCAATCCATGCAATTTACCGAAAAACTCAACTCACAATTGCTCCCACGCTAGCAACAGCAGCAGCCAACTCTCCTTTACCATCAAAGATGATCTTTGCTCACAACAGCAGTCTCAATATCTTGGTTCCTCTGAATGCCTAATAATCAGTTGCAAAAGTCATGTTCAGGACCATTTGCAGGTTTTTTTAAGTTCGCTCAAACCCAATTACAAGAAAAGAATAACAATAAAACAAACTTTGACACCAAATAAAAATTATTAACCATTCTAGAGCGGCAACAGAAACATGCTACTGACAATTTATACAAGATAGATAGGTCAAACTGTTTGACGGGTATGTTTCTTCTAGGAGTCGAAGAAAATTTTCAGTCCAGCTAAAAGGAGACACTTCCAAGGTTTTTTTTTTTGGGCCCTTTCTTTGGTGTCAGTAGGCAAAATAATTAGAGGAAGAAGGACGGAAATGAAACCCTTAGACAAGGATGGTACTTTTTCCTGTGGCGTGTTTGCTTGAGTGAAAAGGAGCAGACAGATAAATGGTTTTCCCTAATCTTGTCGTCAAGTCCTAACAAATTGGAAGATACCAATCTTCTTAAGGATGAAGATGAAGTTGGGACCAGGCAAAATGACAATTCTCACCGGTCTTGGGACCAAATTTTCAATTTTGCTCTATGAGAAGCAAGGATAACCGTTTCAAATGAAAAAGTATAGTTTACAAACACATCAAATGAGAAATATAGAATACAAACACAAAGAAACATACCTTCTGTAGACAATTCAGCTGATTTCCACTGTTCTAACAGCAAATTTCCTATTAAAGAAAGTAGTTTTGTCATTTCCAAAGGAAGGAGAACCAAAAACTTATATTTTAGAATAACTAAACTATTTTTGACTAAATCCCAACTGTTTAAATGTCATAAATACCAGTCCAGTTCTCATATCTTAGACTGATCAGATTCCATACTTGATGTTAAATGAGCAATAATCCTACTGTTCTTTCATGCACATATTCAAGTATATGGACTTCAAAAACTCCTGGATGTGAGAAGCACTACCTTTTAGCTGGAAAAGAACAACAAACTACACCAGAAGCTACTATATTTAGTAGAGAGAGGAGAACAAGTGAACAAACTATGCTGAAAGCAACAATGACACAATTCTGGTATGACTGAAAATATGTGGATTCATGAAAAAAGAGGAAGTGTGAAAGGCAATAAGGAATCTACACCTGCCATGTCAAGTCCAACAGCACTTATCATGTAAGGTTTTGCTCCAAGCTTGGACATGCACTCAGCAACATTCCTCGCTACACCACCTAATGCATAAAGAACCTGAATAACAGTTGTAAAGGCACATATTATCCACAAAAACTAGAAAATGCATCACGGACAGAATTGAGAATTGCCAATCATAAAACACAAATCTTGTCATAGAAAAGTATAACCGTTGTGGAGGACACTTTGTAATTAAATTCTACACCAATCTTAAAGTGGAAAAATAATGGCAAATGTAAGGGAACTTTCAGAGACTCTAATGATCAAGTGCTACCAGAACAATGACCTTTTGCAAATTGATGTCATTTTTAGGAAGTTGAAGAACCACGAGACAGAATAATTCATCACCAAAAAAACTCATTCAACCGTGTTCCAAAGCACCATAGATTCAAAAGACTAAGAATTCAACAACTAAACATTCCAATAAACTCAATGCTCATCTTTAGAAATATTTCTTTTCTATAGTCTGAATAACCTTTATCAAAGCTGAACTTTACATATTTATGCATGCCCCAAGAACAAAACCATGCCGAACACTAATATCTCAATCCCAACCAATGAAGACAATATCATCAAACTATCGAAGCTTCTTCATGCTTAAATGAAATGAAACAAAAACAAAAGGCCCCAACTCTTTAACTCATAAAGCCAAAGACTCAAACACAAACATATAGAGATAACATAAAATTGCTAAAATAAATAAATAAGTATAAAAGTGCTATTTCATACATTTCCAGGAGTGGTGGTCCTGGGTTTGGCAGGTACAGAAGGGGTGGCATTTATATCCAATACCATACCACCTATCACTACTGGCTCTCCCTCTCCATTTTTCACCTGCCCTTTTGACACAAGAAATCCCTGGAACAAGCAAAATACCAAGAAATAATAAAGCCAATAATATTACAAGAATTTGTATATAACAAAGTCTTCCAATTTTTGATGCATAAAAGCAGAATATTCCAAAACAAAAATGAAGGATTCTTGAAAGCTCACCGATTGAAGACCCTGAGTGGGGCCTGATTGCTGCTGACGAGAAAGACAGTGAACATTGGATTCCATCTCCGGTATCTCCACTGATGCCTAGTTAGATTGAAACAATGACTAGGCTTAGACCAAAAAGAGAAATATCCAAGGCCATTGGGCCAAATTGGGACCAGAATATTATAAATTTGGGCTTCAATTGTTAAACTAATTGCTCTCTGTTCATTACTAAGAAACTTATACTAATGGGCTGATTAACATTGGGCTCTACGGCCTTTATTTAATCCATTTCATAAAAAGAAAATTAGGAGTGTCAATTTTTGAAACAAAACAATAACACGATACGAAATTTAGAGTATTTAACGGGTTAACACTCCTGGATTGGGGTTTCATGATACGAACACGATTATGACATGACACGTTTATAATACGAGAATAAATTGGTCGACACGAGAGTAAATGGGTTGACTGGATTGACACGTTTATTGTGTTGTATACAATTATATATATGAAATATGTTATGATATTTCTATAATTATATTGTAACTTTTTAACTTTCATGTATAATTTACTTTCTATTATTTATTTACATTTAAATCCTCCATTATGGAAGATTTTTAAGGTTGATTTCAGAGTAAAAAATGCACATTATAAAACATAATACTATTTTTTTATGTAAAATTATATAAAATTCTAGAAATTTAAGATCACTACGACTTTACATTCTTAAAGAAAAAAATTATTTGTACTTGTATAGAATCTTAAGAGAGTCATTGTTACGTATAATAAAAATTTTTGTTGGGTTAATTTAGTATTATCAATAGTAAACGGGTTAAATAGGTCAAACACGACACGACACGTAAATAAACAAGTCATACGAGCTGTCTCTTATACACGATTATTAATTGATAGAGTTAGGGTTGAGATTTTATGACTCGAACACAATTATGATACGACACAATAACCCGTGAAATGACACGACATATAAATAAACAGGTCATACACGACACGATTATTAATTGATAGAATTAAGGTTGAAATTTTATGATTCGAATACAATTATGACACAACACGATAATTCGTGAAACGACACGATTGACACTTCTAACGAAAATTACTTAACAAAATGCGTAAATAAGAAAATTATTCGCGTGAACTTATAGTATCAGTGTACTAGCCCATAAACACATGCATGTGCATTGGGTGGCCCAGACCTCTCAGCCCATCAGCATATGGACAGTAAAAAACTAGAAGCAGCATAGTCTTCTGCGCGGTCCCACTTGTATCCAACCGGTGCCCTACACGTTGCATCGGTAGTAGTATTGAGCGGCATTGAATAGAGATGTCTCGTTAATTATTATTTCAAAAATAATATTATATTTTTATAAATATAATATTGATGTTTATTATTTCATAATTCTTTGGATGGTTCATTAATTATTATTTTTTATAAATAATATTTTGTAAGTATTAGTTATAGTGTTATTTCAAAAAGATATTCAGAATGATATGCTAAATAATAGTTGTTCAAATAGAATCTAATTTGTGAGATTTGCATTTTATATTTTGGAAATTACTTTTTACGTCATGTTTTTTGTGTGGCTAATTTCATATATTTTGATTGAATTACAATGAACAATTCAATTTTACTTATGATATATACTCATATTATCTTTAACAGATCGAGTTCGTGACACTGCATCATAAACTTTTGATTCAGAGATATTTACATCGACTATATAGGATTCACGTATAGTGACACAAATTCGATCCATTTTAAAAAATTTCCTTTATCAACTCGCACTGATCGAATATGTTTCTATTTACTGCAAAAATAAAATAACCAAAATACGAAATATCTCGAACTGGCCTAAATGGAAAGAGGGCCTAACAGACTCAAGTGTCTAATCAATCCTTATGATATTACACAATTTTAAAACGAATGCATTATTGTGGCAACCCATAATTATAGATGAGCATCATGTAACAATGTCGTCAACAATCAATACCCCAAATTGAAGCAATATTTATAAATTCTCCGTATATCAGCTGGCATTCAACAATCAATAATTAAAGTTGGCAGTCAATTTTCATGACTTGTTGGGTGGAGACTTGTATAATTTGGTGGGTTTTTATTGAGATTTTAGAATCTTATAGACACGTGAAATGGACTTATTTGCAATTTGATAAGAAAGTTTCAAAGTTTCAATTGCTCCTGGAACCCACATTAGAAAAGGACTTTCGTTTTATAGAAGTTACAATTATTAGTCTACTTCATATTTTTCTGAGAAGTTATGTTCTTGAAGACCTCAATAATTATATTAACAAGAAAAAATTGGAGTACAATTATGGAAGACGTGTCAATATTTATTATATAATGATTTTGTTGTACAATTTTTGTACTATTTGCAAATAAAATTATATATATTATTTGAAATATATAAATTTCAATTTTTTGAAATTCGTTTAATTTTATGAGTTAAACGTGAGTCTTATAAGTGTGAATTTTCGTGAGCTAAGCTTGGGCTGAGTGCTACTATTTAAAATAGGCTGAATTTAGTCACATTAAAATCTAACTCGTATAGTTCGATTGACAACTTTAATGATAAACATACATAATGTGAGATAAAAAATTAGTGTAGACAATAAAACAGTATATCCCGTAACGTCTCTAAACAATAAACTTAATGAGTTAATCTTCTTTTATATACACAAATTAAAAGGCTGAAGCAACCCATCATATATAATTCCTACATCTGTCAAACGTTGTTGACAATTATAGATGGACAGCGGATGAACAGTTTGCAAATTTGTACATTGATCTACGTAATTTACAGAGATCAAAAAATGTAGGAGGAATCTTGGAGAGATCTATAATAATTGAAGTTGGCACAAAATATTTTTATATGAAGTCTGAACTTCATTTTTACCTTTATCAGTAAAATAAATAAACTCTAAAATTTTCTAACAAAAAAATATAGTAATATATTTTTAGCTTCCGTTTCAAATTTTAGTATCGTACATACGTACAGGAAACAAAATTTCGTGCGTGTATGCGAATGTATTGGTATACGCAAACTCTCAAACAAGGACATCTACATCCAGTGCCCGTCAAGCACGAGTGTCAAAACAAACAAACTAAATTTTACTAAAAATATTTTGTTTAATTTATTCTCTTTAAATAAAATCGGTTGAATAAATTTTTTTATGCTATTACGTTTCTGTCACGAATCATATAAAGTCGGTTGAATAAAATTTTTTATACTATTACGTTTCTGTCACGAGTCATATCCTCGTAACGTTAAAAGGTAATATAAAATTTTCAATAAAATTAACACAATACACTTGGAGGATGGCCATCAACTTAGACTTTTTCTTTGCAGATAACATTTTTCCTGGTATAACTCTCCAATCTTGACTGTGAGTCATTTGACGTTTGTGTGGACTCTAGAGTCATATACTAGTAAGAATCAGCATATATAATGGGATCTGTTTTATTATAAAAATAAGAAGGCTGGCGATTAATTACATACTATAATAGGGTTTTCTAAAGATAGGAGTGTAGAATATTGGACCATGTTCAGGAAAAACAAAACTGCGCTGGATACAAATTAGATTGAACTGTAGCGTTTTGAATTTGAGAATTTTCTTGCTTTGCTTCACTTTTCATTTTTGCTTTTCTTTGTCTTCATCTCATCTTAGCTGAATAAGAAATGGGACTCCTATTTCACCCAAAAAATTGAAATTGACATATATATATATGAAAATTATATAGTCATTTTTAAGAAACCATTCCATTGTACTTTAAATACTTGTATAGTATAACATGAGGTGTTTTAAAAGTTTATACTGTATAAGCATTTAAAACTAAGAGAATGATTTGTTAAAAGTAACTGTAGTGTATACATATATATATATTGACAAGATTGACTATGAGAATTTTGTTTTCTTCATATTTATACAAAGATTGATACATTGGAGTAACAATATATCAGCATATGATGATAAGTGCTGGTTTTTGTGGTTAGAATGATGGAATAACAACCGAATTATAAGTTTTGAAGTGTTGTTGATATAAGTTTTGAAGTAGTTATATATCAATTCATAATTTGTAATTAGAGCTATGCTGTGCATACGTGAAAGGCACGGTAACGCATGCAACAAATATAAGAAAAGCAAGAAATTGAAAAAACAGAAAAAGAAAAAAGATTGGAAAAACAAACTAATTAACGCAGTTTGCATGAACCACAAATTCAGTAATTTAAGTGATGTATCATCCTTCTCAACTGTTGATACTAAAAATATTTTAAGTTCTACGTGTAACGCTTTGTTTAGAGCGGAAGAAAATATTATATTGACTATAACACTATTAGTTATAAATTACTAACAAATTGGTTTAAATATTTTGAATTTATTATTTCTACTTAAAAGTAAAAAATGAAATAATATTTGATAAGTCTAGACCCGAGGTGTTACATCAAATTTGAATCTTAAATAGTCTAAGCATCACAATTCCTTCAATGAAAAGGTTATAATAGATGCGTTGTACTCACGATCGTATATTTGAGACAAAGAACAAGACGCCACTTGTCTCCCGAAATAGGTTAGCTTGCTCAATTTTGGAATTATATAACAAGAGGAAAATAGTGCTTAATTGAAAGTTAAGAGTAGCAAATGAAATGAAATTGTAATGAGAATGTGTGTTTTAAGAACTAATTTTACTTTGCTCCTTTGTTATTTATACTAGTACGTGATAGGTTTCTATAATTAAAGAACTATAAACCTAATAGTTGGTCTATAAAAGCTTTAAATGTCTTAAATTGATTATTGACCTTAAATTTAGATGAAAATATCAAATTACTTTTATGAATTTCTGACCATCTTGACTAATTTATCATGTATTTACGTGTCATTGAATAATTTATTTATATATCATCAATGAAAATTAGACAGTTATCATTCAAAATATCAAAAATACTATTGTCGTTAATTTGTATGTGTAATACATAAAAAAAATATCGTGAAAATAATTGATGAAGACAAAATGGTGGGAACGATATGCATGAAAACTTGATAGGAAAATCGCCAGAATAGTCTCTCAACTTTTTTTTTAGCCAGAATAGTTCTTCAACTTTTTTTTTAGCCAAAATAGTCCTTTAACTTTTATTTTTAGCCAAAAAAGTCCTTTTATAGTGTAGTCTCCATAATTTTTTTTTTTTTTTATAAATTTCATATGAAAGGACTATCTTGGCTAAAAATAAAAGTTAGAGGACTATTTTGGCTACAAAAAAAGTTGAGGGACTATTATGGCTAAAGTACAAAAGTTGAGGGACTATTTCAGCGATTTTCCCAACTTGATAAGTAGAAAAGCAAAGAGTTGGGTCCTATGTCACATAGTCAAATCGACTACTATTATTACTATATATCACAAATTTTATGGATAGAGACATCTTTGTCCACGCGGAGTCGTCTATACTATGCGCCCGATATTGCACAGCCCATCGTTGTTGACTGCAAAAAAGCAATCGAGAATCCACCGGTGTTGCTGTGGTTGGACGGAAACAAAAATCTTTGAATTGAAAAGCAATTTAATTTGCTTGTGCTATATAGAATAGGAAAATATTATCATGAATTTGATTTTTGATTCTATTGATAGATTTTGTAGTAAAAATTAAATTTTATATAATATTATTTATATTAATTTATATCATAAATTTTATAATATTTAATTTATACCACTAAATCTATAATTGGAATAAAAAAAATCAAATTTACCTAATATTTTCATATAAAATATAGCTTTATGTAACAAATCATTGACTTATTGTGCTTGACTTTGCAAGAGGAAGAAAAGAAAATAGAAAAGGATAACCTCTTGTAGATATTGTATTTTTGTGATACTCAAAATTGGTTTTAGATGGTTAGGTTAGGCAATCCGAAGGGCATTGAATCTCCTGTTACATTTTTTGGTATTACACTCATGTGCATCACACTTTTTAGTATTACATTCATGTGACATTTGTCTCTCATTTATTATTTTGTCATTTTAAAGATATACATGTCACCCCATCGCATGGTATAACATAAGTGTAAATTAAAAAGTGTAATAGAGGATCCAAAACCCGATCGAAGTTGTGATTATATTTTGATAAAACAAATTAATTTCCTAATTAGTCGAGCATTTGACTGATTAATAACTGCTTTCAGACCAAAACCAAAAGGTTAGAGCCGTACATTTATAGCAAATCTTTAACCTGATGAATCACCTCAACTCGCTTTACGGAATTGACTATTAAATATTTTACTTATATGTAAAGTTTGGGTTCAAATTTTCATATTATATTCTTAACAAGAGATATTACATCTTTTATCCCTTAATTCTGTGAAATCTTTTTTTTTTATCTTAATAATAAATATAATTAGATGAAAATAAATTAAGCTCTTACCGTTAAAAAAAAAATCAACATAAGAAGCTTTTCTTTTTTAAGAGTAGAGGCATACGTATGTAAGCAGCTTTGAATTGTCAAACATCAATGACAAACTTCGTCGGCCAGGTGCAGATAAGTACGTGTCACACTCCTATCAAAAAAAATAAAAAATTGCGTCTCACATCTTTCAAAATACGAAATAAATTAATTTTATTTTGAAATATTAAAATTTTTTATTAATTTTTATTTATATAACAATCTAAAATATTTGTTTCGTAAGACACAGTGAGTAAAAAAAAAAATTTGAAAGTGCAAAGTTCTTATCATAAAAATTACACTTTTTGTTTTGTTTTTTTTTTAATTTGCCCTTTTGTTTTAACCCCATTTAGGGGGCAAAAGAAATTACTAGAACATACGCAAATTAATTTGCTTCTTTTAATCTTATTTGATCAAGGCCGAATTATCTCCTAACTTGTGCCTGGTTGAACTAAATATCTATCATCTATTAAAGTTTAAAACAAAAATAACGCACAGACCTATTTACTATCTACTATTGACTAACTTTTGGATATTTGTCTCTCTCTGTCTCGTTCCTGTCTCGGTGGTTTTTTTTTTTTTTTTTACAAGAAAGTAATACAATATATGCTTTCTGGAGATAAATATCAAGTTCATAAAACATTAATATGAAACATGCTCATTTGAACAACAAATCAAACAATGATAAGAACGAACTACAAATTTTGTGCAAATTTGTAAGTACACACTACAAGGTGAAATTGCTTTGTTCTACTATAGTTGGAACTTGGAAGTTGTCTCCCCATGGGGAAAAGAACATAAATTAGAGTGTGTTTGGTTAGATTGAAAATAGCTTTTACAAATTTTTTTTGTGTCAAATACTGAAAAATATTTTTGATGTAAAATATTTTTCAATTTTCTTCCTCTAGTTGAAAATATTTTACAAAAATTTTAAGCGTAAGTTTTTTTGGATAATTCAAGAGTGACATTAAATCTCATATTATTTTCTGGATAATTCAAGAGTGACATTAAATTTCAGATACTTACTTTTATAATTTCATTTGTTAATTGTGCACCAGATTATATCTACTTATTTTCGTTTTCAATTCTTGTTCATTCATTTTTCTGTTAATCATGGGTTCCATAGTAATATAACTATCATTATGTATATTTTACTACTATATTGTACTATCATTTAATTTTGAACAAAATCAATCTTTTATTAATCACAATTACTTGTACGATATTTATAACTATTATTATAAGTTTTTTTAACTTGTAATAATAAAATTAAAGATGAACCGTTAAAAATTTCTATTTCATGTAAAATGTTTTTTCAAAAAAATATTTTCAATCCAACCGAACACACCCTTAATTAGGATCGATTTCCCGCAAAAAACTAATCTATTATTTAGTTTTCCCGCAAAACTAAACTAATTAAGAAGGTTTCTATTCCTAAATTATGGTCATTAAGTGTATCTATGAATCATAATAAGGAAAAGTGCATAAAAGGTGAAACAAGAAAATCCCATGCCGTGTCACCTATACAAAATCTTGTCAGATCTATGAATGAAGCTAATACTATGATAACCAAATTGAAATCCTAGTAATTTCGAGAAATAATTTATAAAATCACAAATTAATAATAATCTATTAAAATTACTTTATGTATTAAATTTATATTGTATCACAAATATATGATTTTAAATACTCGACTAGATTTTTATTATTCTTTTTAAATTTAATGATATATCAGTTATTTAATTTGTCACTTTATATAAATACACTATCTAATTTCTTATATAAGAAATTAAAACTTCTTTATTGGTGGCTTAAAGCAATTCACAAGAGATCTAACACTTATTTCCTTCCGTGCATGTTGTTTAAGGTTCAAGATGCACTTATCCAAAAAGATAAGAGTTTGGATAAGGTCAGTGTAAAACTTTTCACACACATTTAGTGATTAGATTATACGGAAGATCTTTTTATTTTTGTGGCATGATTTATACGGAACACGTTCTTACAAGAAATTGTTATATATGCAAGAAATAGAAATTAAATTTAATGAATCAAGTAATTATGCAAGAATATATTGAAAATGTACAAGTGGCAAGGTGCATCCCATTTACTCAAACTCAGTCTATGTCAAATGTATACATTCATATCAAAAAAATTTTAAATAAATTCGATCTACTTAAAAATATTTTGATTCATATATGGTTCGGTGATAAGATTACATGAAGCAGGAAAGACCAGTTGACCTAATTTTTCAACTTTCTACTATGAGGTGGAGGAGAGGAGAGACTATAGCCAAGTGTGGTTGGCTCACTCACTTTCAAATCTCTATATAAATCCTTCAACAGATGAGCATCTTTGTACTCACTGCTAACTTCCAATGCTCATTTGAACATTGGATAGTAACATCTCCCATTATCACAAATACACAATCCGTTTCTCTCCCTCTTTGACGACTAACAAAATGGCCGACCAGAAACCACAGAAACCTGAGAAAGAGGGTTTCGCAAGCCAAACCCCCAAGGTTATTGCTGACTTTGATCCACCCAAGAAACCAAAAAGAAACAAGTATGCTTTAGCATGTAATTCCTTTTTAGCATCCATGACTTCTGTCTTGCTAGGCTATGGTAAGATATATTTCCATTTACTTAACCATCACCACATAAACTTCTTCTTCTTCTTATACTCGTACATATATATGCTAATTAATATTATACTTTCGTCTTATTTATTTTGTTACAATTCGTCTTTTTTAATCAACCAGATTAATTTTATAATCAAGAAATCATATAAATTTATTTGATTTTATAAGAAAAATTTTCAACAAAAGTGAAATATACGATGATATGAAATTTAAAGTACTATGATTAAAGTAAATTTGAAATATACTTTAATCTATCAACCGGATTAAAGTACTATGATATGAAATTTAAAATTTCTTAATTTTTTTTTTTAAAAAAAAATGTATAAAAAGTAAAATTTTGAAAAATTGATTCGTTGACTAAAAAAAAGTTAAATATAACAAATATATTAGTACGGATATAATAATTATTATGATGAATGTATCATGTAAAAAGATATACAGTACGTAAATCTCTGGATTTTAGTACCTTATTTTTGCAGCATACATGGATTCACCGTAATTTAACTATCAATCTTGCTTACATCGTTATACTAACGGGTGTATATGAACGTCTGTAAAACTAATGCTTGAAAAATTGATAAAAAAAAATAATAATAAAATGATTACATGACATTTATTTACACTGGATCGATGTTGATAAAAATTAGATTAATTCTTTGTTCACGCAGATATTGGAGTAATGAGTGGTGCAGCAATTTACATAAAGAAAGATTTTCATATAAGTGACGTCCAGGTTGAAGTCCTGGTAGGCATCCTGAACCTCTTCTCTCTCCTGGGATCAGCCGCTGCTGGCCGGACTTCCGACTGGATTGGCCGTCGGCTAACTATAGTGTTTGCATCCGCTATCTTCTTTGCCGGTGCACTGTTAATGGGTTTCTCAACCAACTATGCATTCTTGATGGTGGGTAGGTTCGTTGCCGGCATCGGAGTCGGTTATGCTCTCATGATTGCTCTCGGTCTATACTGCCGAGGTCGCTCCGGCATCGTCCCGTGGCTTCCTTACTTCCTTCCCTGAAGTCTTTATTAACGCCGGTGCGTCTGCATAGTGCATGCATAACTAAAAGTAAACTTATGGAAAATGGCCCAAATGATCCCTAAACTTTATTACTAATCAATTTTGGATCCAAATAGACAATTTGGTCGTCCAACTTTTATTTTTGAGGCAAATTGGTCGTCATACTATAATTTGAAAAATTCTATCCTCAAAGTTTTATGTTTGGTCCTTTGAATTTTATTTTTGGGCCAATTTGGTCCTTAGATTGGCAGCTTTAGAGGGACCAAGTTAGTCAAAAATAAAAGTTGAACGTTCAAATTGGCACAAAAGTAAAGGTTGGATGGTCAAATTGACTACACCTGAAGTATGAGGACCAAAAGTGGATTTGTAAAAAGTTGATGTATCAAATTATCCCAAACTAAACTATGAGGACCAAAATTAGACAAGAAAAAAGTTGGGGGACTTGTATTCGGTCATTTGCTCAAAATGACTTAAAACACAAAAAAAAAAGTGGGCTAATTTAAAAGTTAAAATATTTTACCTCTTCTGATTTTATGTACCACTAATTTCTTTTTTGAAAAATATTTAAATAGAATTAATTTTTATCCCATTTATAAATGTTGTAGTGTGGATTAAATTTTATAAAATTAATAACACTAATTGATATAATTAAAATTTTATAAAATTTATGGAAGAAATCCAAAATTCAAGTTTATATTATTATTTTATTTTATTTGGTTGTCTTTCGTGTTGACTGTTGAGTACATCCAATGCTGACAAGTAACATGTTACCTGTTTGGAAATAATTTTGTATTTATATTCTACATCAGTCGCCATTATTGCCAGCTCTTAATTGCATTTTTCTCCTAAAATGAAATTGAGAATTAATTTATTGCGAGTAGTAATAAGGTAGTAACATGTTGCATTAAGGTCGCCAACAGGTTCAATTATTTATCTCATTCTGTGAAACGAAAATTGTATGTATGAGTCCAGAGAGAGGTTAGGTGCATAATCTTGAAAGTTGAACAAATCTTCCTATTTTTAATCAAACAAGAAAAGTATACTATACCTTAATCTAGTCGTAAGAAAGGTAATGGTTAAAAATAAAAGTAAATTTTGAATATTCATTTTATAATGCAAAATGAATATGATAACGGATGAGATGATTGAAAAATAGAAAAATTTCACTATTTTTCAATCAGAGTAAGCCTTTGTCGGTAATATTTACTCTCTAATGTAGAATAAATAGCAAAAAAATTTTGAAAAATAATACAAAATTTGGAATATGAACATTTTCTATTATCTATTTAGCAGTTTCCCAAACAAAAAAAAAATTAATAATAAAATTTGGACATTAAAAAACTACAAAATGAAATTGTGACCTTAATGATTAATCCGGTTTTGATGACAGGCATATTACTGGGGTACGTATCAAATTATGGATTTTCCAAGCTTCCGACTCACTTGGGTTGGCGGCTTTTATGCTTGGAATCGGTGCCGTTCCATCAGTTTTCTTAGCCCTGGGAGTCCTAGCCATGCCCGAGTCACCTCGTTGGCTGGTTATGCAGGGTCGACTCGGCGAGGCGAAGCGAGTTTTGGACAAAACCTCCGACTCGTTAGAAGAAGCTCAATTGAGATTAGGTGATATCAAGGAAGCCGCTGGTATTCCCGAAGAGTGTAATGACGAATACGTCACCGTTTCGAAAAAACACCACGGTGAAGGCGTGTGGAGAGATTTGCTACTCCGCCCCACACCATCAGTTCGTCACATTTTAATCGCAGCCGTTGGTATCCATTTTTTCCAACAATCTAGCGGCATTGACGCTGTCGTTTTATACAGTCCAAGAATATTCGAGAAGGCAGGTGTAACTGATGACACTGACAAGTTACTCGCCACAATGGCCGTTGGATTCACCAAAACATTGTTCATTTTGGTGGCCACATTTTGGCTAGACAAGATCGGACGGCGCCCATTACAACCACTTATTTCTATCAAGTGTTGGTGGTATGATCGCTTCACTTCTACTTTTAGGCCTTGGTTTGACTGTGATTGATCACACGGACCACAAACTAACGTGGGCCATAGCTTTGTGCCTCACCATGGTACTAGCCTACGTCGCGTTCTTCTCGATTGGACTGGGGCCCATAACATGGGTCTACAGTTCTGAGATATTCCCGTTAAAGCTACGCGCTCAAGGATGTAGTATGGGTGTGGCAGCGAACCGGGTTACAAGTGGAATTCTCTCAATGACTTTCATATCACTATACAAAGCCATCTCAATTGGTGGGGCCTTCTTTTTGTTTGGTGGCATTGCATCAGTGGCGTTTGTGTTCTTTTATACCCTGCTCCCTGAAACTCAAGGTAGAACCCTCGAGGAAATGGAGGAATTGTTTGGCACTTTCTTTAATTGGAGGACAACAATGAGAGAATTGGAAAAAAACAAGGTGGAGAAAAAAGTAGGAGTGCTTCAAATGGGAGCTACTACTGTGCCAAATTCAAACCTACTAGCAAGGATAATTAGAATTAGTTTCGAATTTTAATTACTAATACTGTACTTAAATGGCACTAGTGTTAGTGTATAAATTTGGATAATCATAATATTATCTTTTAATTTGAATCAAAATATATGCCTCAGTATAAAATTGGGGTCCATTTAAATATCATTATTCGTCACATTATAAGTGGAAAAGGAAGAGGCTTAATTTTAAAGAGTGGATTGCATAAGAAAAAAAAAGTAGTATGGATTTTCAGATTATTCAGCTAAGAGAAAAGGGAAAAAAGGACACTGGAGCTTGTAGTAGCCATAAGAGTAGAATAGTAATGAAACCTAGAGGTGATTAGATATTTAGTTGTCCTTAGCAATAAATTATTACTAGTACAAATAGTAATAGAAGTATTTCGAAAAATTCTTATATACAAGAGATTTATAATATAATGTTACAAACTCTTTAATCCAAAAAGTTCTTCATCATTCATTTAGAGTTAAGTGATCAGGTGATGTGATGAGTTAGTCGATGTGAAACTTTCTAAAACAAAGTGTCATTGACTCGATCCATATAATAATTTCTCAAGTATTTCTTAATAGCAATCATTCTATTTGAATGCAGATGTCGAAGTATTATTGAGGAGAATTAAGATAACAGTACTTGAGTTGAGGATGGAACCAGATTATGTAGTACCACCGTTTTATAGCTGTGTTTTTTGGCTTGTTTGTGTGGTTTAACTTGTGATTCGTTTTCAATCCTAGCGATGCAAACTGCAAATTGCCCCTCTCGTACCATGCCTATCAAGAAAGCAACATTTTGTCCAGTATAAATGAGTCCCTTTTCCTTTAATAGGATCAGCTGGACTTTTCCTTAATGGATCCAAAAGTCTATAGATTTGGTCTGATCTCTGTCAAACTGATCCAAGTTGGTAGGCCCACCAACCACTAGCAAAGATTAGAATTAACTTCAAAAGTCAGATGCTACGAGCTATCCTTTGATTCCTTTCTTTTTGGCTTTGACACAAGACATGTTCTTGAGTTCATTACGAAAGGAAGGTAACACCAGGCATTATTCACTAATCACTACTATTTATTGGAAAAAGATATGTCACAGACATGAAAGACACTTTGCATATACCACATGGTTCCATGAGGCAACAATTCTTTCAATCTTTTGGTTAACACTAAATCAAAATGCAAATTGGACCCTCTAGTACCATGTCAATTAGAAATTAGAAGAGCAATAACTCTATGCAGCTGATACGTGATGTCAAGCACGTCATTCTTGATTAAAAATTCTTGATTTTCACTGATAATAGGAATACAAACTGCATTTTTACCAAAACTCACCACGGAATGAAAGTTCCCGCCAAGACATAACCCCTCAAAAAAATCACCTGCATCTTGCGAACAGTAACAATTGGAATATTACACAGAACAAGATACACTTGGTCACAGTCATTATTTAATACCTCACTTCTCTATGCCCTGCTGCAAATATTGTATCAAATCATAACCAGAAGTCGTCCATTTATTATGTAGGCATCTGTACATGTACGGATCATGAAATTGGCAGCCTCACGCTCACTCATCTCAGGATGAAGTCTCTTTCTTAGATTTCCAATAGGGTCACCCCTGCCAAAGCAAGGCAATCCGCTATCTAGCATTAACAAGACAGTGTTCAAAATTCCATCCATATAACGCCGGGCAGCAAGGTAACCCTTAACACACAAACTGCAAAACATAGTCACAAATTTGTGGCATAAGAACGTTGATTAAAAGATGACCAAAAATATAGCTTCATAAAATTTAAACAGCCTTTCTTACCTCACAAACTGGTACCAAGTATCACTTTTCATTGAACCAGATGGGTCAATTAATTGAGTCATTTCATGACTCAGCTTAAAATGGGCACTTTCGAATCGCATATTTCCACCAGGTGAAGTTTCCAAAATAAAACCAAAATCAATATGAACAAGTCTCCCCACACTGCAAAAGTAAAAGGCGACTCAGTATATAAACAAGTCAAATAGGATACAGAGTTACTAACAATCAAGCCAGCACAACTCTTGAAGATACTTGCCTCTAATAGTCACTACCGACATCTTCTCAAATGGACATATACAATGACCTAGATTTTGATTCTTTAACGGGGGCATTGGTGGGGTTGGGAGAAAAAGGAGCAGAAGCTTAGGTAGCACATTTAATGGAACTTGAAGCTGATGCAGGAATATACTCCAAAATACACAATACATTGAGAATGACAATGAAATAAATCATAACAGAAAAATAAAAAGACACAAATTATAAATTGCCATTCCAAGCATATTTGTAGTAGTTGCAGCACAATAAGACCAGAATTTGGACAAGGACAACACTGCAGAGCACATAATGCTTACTTGTCAAACAATAGATTCCCATTATGTCTGTCCTTCGGTTGAAGCAACAAGCTGGCTACTGCATAACCAGCACTGCTAATGATAAAGTTCTCACGAGCAGCTTCAAAACTGGGAGAGCCAACAGGCCCATAATCCTGCTGAAAGATCTCATACAAACCACCATCAGTTATCTCACCCATCTGACTTCTGCTCCTCGTATTGGGCACAACCTGCAATACCCAAATGACAATGACATCATAACAAACCAAAACTGGTTTGACGATAAAATGAACATGAATTCCAAAAAAAGTTTATTGAAGCCTGCCAAAAAAAGATATAGTTAACTTCTGTAAGATTGACAATATATGATCTTCTAAGTTGCTTTCTCCACCTGGACAACTAATATGAATAGGTTGTTTAAGAGTCACAAGTAGAACTAGAACTATGAGGTTGACTAACTCTGGCGTTTAAGACAGCAGCTCGTTCCTTTAATAGATGGTTATAAGAAGCAACAACTAAGCAGTGAAGGGACCATGGTTACTTTATGAGTTTAACAAGCATTGTTCTTGAAAGCCAAGGAACGGGAGTCTCACTATCTTCAAACAAATAGAACTAGCTATATCTAAGCTAGCAGCAATTTACCAAATTGTAAGAAATATTGGACCAAGGAGATACAAGTCAAAAGTAATTGTACAAGGAGCAACAGAAGATTGTTCAGTTTTCACGGTGGATTAATGGACAAGTTCGATAAGCATAACCAATTAGAAAATACCAAAATGGAGCCTCTGCAGATACCAGGCACCCTGTTATGGCTTCTAGTTGCTATCTTTTTAGGTCATCCCACATATTTCCATGTCCACTTACAGACAAAATCATGCAAGTCTGCAATTAGGTGATCTGTGACATAGACCCCATAAGAACCAAAGGAAACTACAAAATTTGACTAGGTGCCAAAAAGAGAGAGGCAGGCTTCAACTTTACCATATGTTTTAAAACACTTCAAAGAAAACATATATATATATGTGTGTGTGTGTGTGTGTGTGTATATATACACACACACACATTTCCAAAGCAATTATGCATTCTATGACTTTCTGGCCATCACACAAGCACCAAAAGACGAACATCAACAGGCAGTAACAGGCAAAAGGTAGTAGACTGCGATTCACTCGCCTCGATTATTCCTCTCTCAGGACCAGTAGGAAGAACTCCATAAGGAAACAAATATAGATTAATTCCAACACTCTCAAATATGTCTTTTAAAAGCGAAATGACTTGTAAAGCCAGAACATCTTGCCGACAGTCATCTCCAACCTATATGAAAGAAAGCTTGTTTCAGGCTCATATAACCATGGTGCAAAAGATTAGTGTGCACTGAGTTGCTTAATGGCTAACATGCTAAATACGAACAATTAACATAATATGGTCATAGATCTCAGGTCACGAGCGAATTTGTTGATGTTGCACCCATGAATTAAGAGCCCAATCCCTACTTCCTGTTGCTAGAAAATTATATGATGCATATATGCATCATGAACTGAACAGTTCAGAAATACGAATTTCAGAAAACTAAAGAAATGAAAACAAAACTAGAAAACCAACACAAGATGAGCCAATCTAGCACATCAGGAAAAATATTGAAACTAAAATCTTTTCAAGAAAAAATATGAAAAACTTCATTTTGTCCAGTTTAGCAAATTCTAAAGAGAACACATGGAAATTTGTTCAGAAGGGAGAATGATCAAGGCAGACTAACACTCATCTCGAACGTAGAATTTTCGCTTTCCAGAAAACATATTCTGCCTTGATATTAACACAAGCAAGATGGTGATATGGAAGCAATGTTACCTTGAAGATGCAAGCTTGAGGCTTTACATCTTTGGGGTCCCCATCTCGGTCCACTACATTAAATGTGATCATGATAGGAACTTTTGCAGCTGACTGCAAGGGAATTCCACTATCAACCTGAATACTCCTCACAAGTTTAGCTGTGGCAGTAGGAAGATAGAGGTCATCCCCTTCCATCTGGATTTTCTCCAACTCCCTATTTAAATATGAAGTTCAAATTTCCATTTCCGATGTAAATTAAGCATATTATATATTGAATAAAAGATATTTCCAATATTCTTGCAGTATCCATAAACAAGAAGTACCTACGGATACCAGCTCGTCTTTCCACACATCTAGAATCCTTCGGAAGTGGAAATAGAACACCAGAGATAGATGTGACTTTGTCAAAGAAATCAAACTCTCTTTTAAATAAGTCGAGGGCCTTTGGAGTGAAACCATCAATAATTCGTTGCCTTACAACAGGCAATAGTGCTTGAAATGAATTATTCTGAAGATATAGCAAAAAAACTTCCAAGTCAGTATGCACAAACTATTGGGAGTGTTGAGGACAAAAAAAGCAAAATATTTTCTAAGCCACAGAAAAGCAACATCACACTACTTGGTTTGATAAATTCAAGCTAGTAAGATATGCACGGTCAACACCATAATTTCTGCATGGGTATCAAATGTTCTTGTATGTCACTAGTTTGAACAACTGAGGACATGTACTTCTAAAATATCACATGCAAACAAAATGTCACATGCCATGCCTAAAAGAAATTCCAAGAAGATAATAAAAAGATAAATTGCCCGAATGCAAGATTTAGCTTCAAGGAGCATACGGATTTTCTCCAAACGTGTTATCAGAAATAAAGGAAGGACATACGTACTTTTGTGGAGACTGCTTCTTTTCCTGACTCTGGCACACAAGTCTCACCCTGAAAAATTTTAGCACAATAACCACTACATAGAACCTAAAGAAAGCTCATATCCTGCAAGAAAACTTATGGCAATTGAATGTAATCAAATTAAAAAGTGATACATCCCCACCTGTAAATGCCATATCAGAATATGTGCAAATATATCACTTCTTTGAGCAGCTCTAAGCAAGTATCCTTCTACTAACCTCTGCAAAATAAAATATTGTTACCTAAATGACCAAAGGATTTATATATTGCTGCAATATATGTGACAGGTTCGGTTACGGGTGCTAAATAAACATTTAAATTGGTGCAACACTTGAAGAACTATTTAAAGCATGCGTCAAGGTGTAAATGAGTTGTAAGGTGAGCTGTAAATAGCTTAGGAGAATTAGCTTAAAATCCCTTTAATTGAGGGATTTCATATCCCTTGAATTGAGGGATTCTGCGTGATTAGGATATTTTCCAGATTTAGATATGATTTAGTTTCCTATTTTTTCCTCTTGTAATCTCCTATATAATACTGTATAGTATCAATTGTGTTGTAAATATGGCAAGTAAATATATTTACTTAATTGTAGGATTTGATTGTAGGCTAATTGATTTACCTTGATTGTAGGCTAATTGATTTACCTGATTGTAGGATTTAGATAGCTTGATCTTAGGATGTAAGGATGTAAATTGATTAGCTTAATTTTAGGATCTAGATTATATCTACACTTGTATATATATAGATCTTATGTACTCTTGACAGAATTGTGAGAATAAACAAGATATTTTTCTTTCTATAACATGGTATCTTAGAGCATTAGGCTTTGTATCTTTTTCGTGACCCTGAGAGTCAATTTTCAATCTCTAGTTTGGTACATTAAAATTCCTACACTGAGTTGTAATGGCAAACAACACAAGGTAATAGCAGAGAGGTGAAGGCAGTTATCTCTGATGTTATTCCTTTAAAAGACTACAAAAATCACAGAACACAAACTCAATGGCAGGAATTATTTGGATTGGAGTAAAACTGTGCGAGTGTATCTCCGTGAGTATTGATAAAGATTGATCATCTTATTGGTGCAAAGAGCAATCATTAGTAGCAAAAAGGCTTGGTTAAGAGAAGATGCAAGAATATTCTTGCAGATTCGAAATTCTATCGATACCGAGGTAATCAGTTTGATTAATCACTGTGAATTTGTTAAAGATCTTATGGATTACTTGGCTTTCTTGTATTCTGGTAAGGATAATCTCAATCATATAGATGATGTTTGTAAGGAGTTTTATCGTCCAGAAATGCATAGCAGATCGCTAACCGAGTATTAGCCAATCATTTTAAGGAAGATTATGTGGATACCGACAGAAGAATTCCTTTGAGTCTGATGTGAAAACTCAACAGCCTCACCGTGAGCAAATGGCTGTTATGAATTTCCTTGGGATTGCCATCCGAGTTTGATCTTTGCTCAAACAGATGTCTTTCCAGTCCAGAGATTGTCTCTCTCCGTGACACCTTCACTCGAGTGTTACGAGTTGAGGGATCTCGACCTTCTCTTCCCAGTGTTACCAGTGCCCTCGTGAGCCGAGATACTTTGAATGAGGCTAGTCGAGGAAAAAGAAATGGTAGTCGAAATGGACATGGTTTTCAAGGTGGAGGGAATGCTAGTCATGGACAACATGACCAAAATCAACGTGTCTGTTATCATTGTCAAAAACCTGGTCACACAAAGCGTACATGTTGGTTACTTTAGTGAAACCTCAAAGATTCTCGATTGCCGACTTTGCATCTCAAGAGAGTAACCATGAGTCTACAAAGCCTTCATCTGTGGATAAATCCGTTCTTGTTTCTGCTGATGAATTTGCTCGCTTTACCGAGTACCAAGCCTCACTAAAGTCAACTATTCCATCTTCTCTTAATGAGTCAGGTAAACCTACTTCATGTCTTGTGTCATCCTCTAGCAAATGGGTCATTGATTCAGGTGCTACAGACACACATATGACAGGTGATACAGGTATCCTTTCCTCCTTTAGTTCTCACACAAATCTTCCAAGTGTTACTTTGGCTGATGGGTCAATGACTTCTGTTGTGGGTTCTGGAATAGCCAATCCCACAACATCTATCTCGTATGTCATCTGTTTTGTGTTTGAGACAATTTTTCGTTCAACCTATATTCTGATTCTTGCTCATAGATCGTGCAAACAATAAGATTTGTGTGAGAACTCATTGTGTGTTTCAGGATCTTATGACGAGGAAGATTATTGGTAGAGGACGTGAGTCTAGCGGTCTTTATTTGCTCGAAACTCCTTCAATGAAAGTGCCGAAACCCATTGCATGTTCAAGCACTTTGACACCTCTTGAAGTTCACTATCGATTAGGGCATCCTCCTTTGTCGATTTTGAAGAAGTTGTTTCCAAATTTTCAAAATTTATCCTATTTAGATTGTGAGACGTGTCAATTTGCTAAACATCATCGTGTCTCTTATTTGCCTAGAGTCAATAAATGATAGTCGGGTTGCGTCCCCTTTTGAATTAGTTCATTCTGATGTTTGGGGTCCTTGTCCAGTGATTTCTGAGTCTGGTTTTAGGTATTTTGACCTTTATAAGATGACAGCATCTCGAACAAAAGATGGTTATATTTAATGAGGAAAATAGATCAGAATCAATTTACATCCTAAAATCAAGCTGTGCTGAAATAAAAATCAATTTAAATCTCCGTGCGCACTCTAAGAAGTGATAATGCAAAAGAGTACTTTTCTCATCACTTTTGATTCCTACATGTCAGAAAATGGAATTCTTCACCAATCTTCATGTGTTGACACCACCCCAAAATGGTGTTGTCGAGAGGAAAAATAGACACTGACTAGAAGTTGCTAGAGCTCTCATTTTTCAAATGAAGGTCCCAAAGCAATTTTGGGCGGATGCTATTTCAACAGCTTGTTTCTTAATTGATCGCATGCGATCAATTAATTAACAAGCTGTTGAAATAGCATCCGCTCAAACAGATGATGGCACCTAGATGATGTATTAAGATCGAACTGTCAATTATTGATCAGTCTCTGATACACATCGAGACAGTTCATTAGTGACAAAATGAGATCCTAACAGTCTCAAATAGACTTTTAGGATGTCTCGTAAGAAAGAGGAATATAGATGTATACTCCTACTTAAATATCGTGATTTAATTTCTGCTGATGTTAAATATTTTGAAAGCACTCCATTCTTTACCTGAATCTAATAAAAATATTGTGAGGGGGAGGAAGATAATATTCTAGTTTATACTGTGACATCACCTGTTAAGTATATTCATACGAGACCACCTATCACTCAAGTGTATACTCGTCGGACTCAACACACAGACTCACATTCTCCACCAACTCCTCCGTCTACAGATCCGAGTCTTGATCTACCTATTGCTCTTCGAAAAGGTAAAAGACAATGTTCTCATCCAATCTCTTCATCTCGCTTCATATGAACATGTCTCCTTTGCGGTTTTTCATTGCTTCTTTAGCCTCAGTGAAGATTATTAAGAGACAGGAATAATCTATGGCAAGAGACAGGAATTGCCAGTCGTTGAGTTCTATGGAAGAAGAGATGATGGCTTTAGACAACAATGGTACTTGGGACTTGGTACATCTACGGCTAATAAGGAGGCTATTGGTTGTAAATGGGTGTTTGTTGTTAAAGTTAACCCGATGGGTGCATTGCACGGCTAAAAGCTCGTCTTGTAGCAAAAGGGTATGCTCGGACATATGGGGTAGATTATTCGATACTTTCTCTCTGTGGCAAAACTTGCTTCGTCCGTATGTTTATTTCCCTTGCTACTAATGATTGGCCTTTGCACTTAGATGTCAAAAATGCTCCTGTCTCTTATACACATCTAGATGTGTATAAGATGGAGCAACCACTGGGTTTGTTGCTCAGGGGGAGTCTGGTAAGGTTTGTAGACTTCGAAAGTCATTATATGGTTTAAAACAGAGTCCTCGTGCTTGGTTTGGACGGTTTAGTGAGGTTTCAAGAGTTTGGCTGTGACCATTCTATTTTCTATCAACAATCTAAAGTGGCCTTATCTTGTAAGATGATCATCTAATGACATTGTTATTCTACTGGTAGTAATAGTGCAGTATTGCACCCTTAAATCTTTTCTTCAAGAGATTTCCAAACTCTGGACTTGGGGATGTTAAAGTACTTCTTGGGCCTTTGAAGTTACTAGGTGTAAAAAGGGTATCTTTCTGTCTCAAAGAAAGTATATCCTTGACCTTTGACAAACAACAGGAGATGTGTATAAGAGACAGTTGGTGCACTAATGATCACTAATATGCAACTTACAACAGATGATGGGGAGTTATTTTCGATCCGCAATGTACCGGAGATTAGTTGGAAAATTGAATTATCTTACGGTGACTCGTCCTGACATTGCATATCCTGTCAGCATTGTGAGCCAATTTATGTCTTCACCAAGAACCACTCATTGGGCAGCTTTAGAGCAGATCTTGTGTTATCTCAAGAGAGTTCCAACAGGTAGGCTATACCTCCTCATATTGCTAACAAGAACGGATTTATCCACAGATGAAGGCTTTGTAGACTCATGGAAGACTCTCTTGAGATGCAAAACAGATGACAGCGAGATAGATGTTGTGGGATTGCCTATTCCCTGTCTCATTATACACATCTAGATGTGTGCGAATCGAATATAGAGCCATGGCACAATCAACTTGTGAGCTGATATGGATACATCAATTGTTAAGTCAGATTGGTCTAGATAGTTCATAAAACATGAAGTTATGGTGTGACAATCAAGTCGCTATCCATATTGCATCAAATCCGGTTTTTCATGAGAGAACCAAACATATTGAACACGATTGATAGCTGTCTCTTATACACATTCAGCAAAATTTTATCTCTACCAATCATGTAAAAACTGGAGAACAGTTAGCTGACTTTTTCACCAAGGCTTTGAGTGGTCCGAGGATTGATTATATTTGTAATAAGATGGGCATGATTAACATCTATGCTCCATCTTGAGGGGGAGTGTTGTAAATATGGCAAGTAAATATATTTACTTAATTGTAGGATTTGATTGTAGGCTAATTGATTTACCTGATTGTAGGATTTAGATAGCTTAATTTTAGGATCTAGATTATTCTACACTTGTATATATATAGATCTTATGTACTCTTGACAGAATAGTGAGAATAAACAAGATATTTTTCTCTCTATAACAAATTGTAAATAAAAGAAGAATTTCAGAATTATTTTCATCTTATTTTCTGTCATGGTATCAGAGCTTTAGGGATTTTTATCTGAGGCTTATTCTTCTTTCCCGAGCAGCCTTCATTGCTGCATATTCGTGTTTCTTTTCTAGTTTTTCCTCTTGCATATTTCAGCCTTCATTGCTTCATATTCGTGTTTTTTTTCAGTTTTTTGGTCCTGCATATTTCAGCATTCATTGCTATGAATTTCATTCCTTTACCATGTCAACCACTAGTACCAAATCCGAAACAACATCCGAAGAATTAAATTCTACCCAGAGAACTGGAGATTTGATTTGCAGAATATCCAGGTGTCCTATAGGCTCAATGAAAAGAACTACCTCAAATGGTCCCAAGTGGTGCACATACCTCAAGGGCAAAGGGCTTGACCACCTTCTTGGAATTGGACCGGCAAAGAATGATCCAACGTTTAAAGCATGGGATGAGGAGGATTCTATGTTAATGTCCTGGCTATGGGATTCCATGGATCCCACGATTAGTGATACATGTATGTTTTTGACAATAGCAAAAGAGATTTGGGACTTTATTCGCCGCACGTATTCGAAGGCTCGTGATACTGCACAAGTGCACGAAATCAAGATCAAGACTGCAGCCACTAAGCAAGGAGATAAATCTGTCACGGAGTATGCAAACTTGCTGCAAAATCTGTGGCAAGAACTTGATCATTATCGAGTTTTCGAGATGAAATGTCCTGATGATGCTGAAATCTTGAAGAATTCATCAAAAAAGACCGGGTCTATGATTTTTTGGCTGGATTGAATCCTGAATTTGATCTCTTGAGGTTAGGATTCAAATTCTTAGCAAAGAGGTCACAGAGTCTCTAGAAGAGACAGTTTCTTTGATTTGAGCAGAAGAAAGTCAAAGGAGTGTTATGAATCACAAACCATGGATGGGTCAGCCCTAATAACAAAAACAGATCATCAAGAGAAAGGAAAAAATGATCTACCTAAACACACGGGTAGAGAAAACCAGTGGAAGGAGAACAAGGACAATCTCTAGTACACCCATTGCAAGAAACCGAGGCACACAAAAGATAAGTGTTGGAAGTTACATGGTAAGCCACCAAGCCGAGAATGGGGAAACCGTGGGGGGCAACAGAGGTCTCAAGTACATATGGCAGGGCAGTCCAAACCTGAGGAAAATTCAGTAACATGGGGGGTTCAACAATGAAGAAATTGAGAAGCTAAGAAGCCTACTGGGTTCTCTTGAGAAGCCTTCTGGAGTAGCAACTTATTCTTTGGCTCTTTCAGGTAAATCTTCATTCCCTTTTTGCATGAATGCCCATTCTTCTTCTTAGAATCAGACAAACTGTATGACAACTCTTGGATAATAGACTCCGGTGCCACAGACCATATGACCCCCACATCTCAATTTTTCCACACCTATACTCCATGTCCGAGTAGTAGAAAAATTGTAGTGGCCAATGGCTCTTTAGCTACTGTTGCAGGAATTGGAGACATACATATCACGCCTACTTTTATCCTTAAAAACGTCCTCCATGTACCAAAATTGTCGGCCAAACCTGTCTCCATTAAAAGACTTACTCATGATCTTAAATGTTATGCTATTTTTTCCCTTTCTTATTGTGTTTTTCAGGATCAAGACACGAGGAGGAAGATTGGACTTGCTAAGGAAAGGAACGGTCTTTACCACCTTGAATCATCTAAAAAATTAGAAATAATGTGTCCTTATCTTTTCTCAGTTCTTCAAATAAAGATGCCATTTGGCTGTATCATCTACGCCTAGGTCATCCATCTTTTAGGATTTTAAAGGACATGTTTCCTCAGTTGTTCCAAGGATTAGAGATATTGGTGAGTTTCATTGTGATATTTGTGAATTGGCAAAACACACTCGTGTATCTTTTCCTGTTAGCAATAAAAGGAGTTCTCAGCCTTTTCAATTGATACATAGTGACACATGGGGTCCTTCTATTATACCAAATGTTTCTGAGTCTCGTTGGTTTGTATCCTTAATTGATGATTGCACTAGGGTTACATGGCTCTTCCTCCTTAAACAAAAATATGATGTTAGCATTGTTATACCTAATTTCCACTCAATGGTTCAAAACCAATTTGGGCTAAAATAAAAAGCTTTAGGACAGACAATGCTAGACATTACTTCAACCACATTCTGTCATCATATTTTCAATCACAGGGCATTATACATGCATCATCACGTGTCAATACACCTCAGCAAAATGGGGTAGCTGAAAGAAAAAATGGGCATTTACTCAACACTACACGAGCTTTACTCTTTCAAGGGAATGTTCCTAAGTCCTATTGGGGAGAAGCCGTTCAAATGCCACATACCATGATAAATAGACTTCCTTCACATGCATTAGACAACAAAAGCCCCATGGAGCTTCTTAATAGTTTCTACCCTCACTTCCGAATCTCAAATGGTCTCACACCTCGGGTATTTGGGCGTACAGCCTTTGTCCATATCCACAGCCAACATAGAGGCAAGCTAGATCCCCGAGCCATCAAATGTGTCTTCCTAGGTTACTCATCAACCCAAAAGGGATACAAATGTTACAATCCATCATCCAGAAAATTTTATATCTCTACTAATGTTACATTTGTTGAAAATACACCTTTTTTCTCCAAGTCCTCTCTTCAAAGGGAGATTTCAATGATGGAAGATAGCACTTGTGAGTCCTTTGAACCACTTAAAACACTTGACCTTCCCCATATTTCAACTCGTATTGTTGAACCTAAGTCCTCTTTACCAATCACGTCTGAGTCACCTAATTCTGCCTCCGAACCCATGTCACCTAATTCTAAGTTACGTCCCGCTAGTGCCACTCACAGTTCTGCACCAAAGTTCTCTCAAGTATATTCAAGGAGAAAGACTGTTCCAGAACTGACACAAGTTCAAGAATCCAACTTAGACTCTGGGAATGAGATCATGGTAAGACCTGACCCACCTTTACACACACAAATTGTTGAAACATCTAATAAACCAACAAATGATCTTGACCTTCCAGTTGCTGTTACAAAAGGTAGCAAAGAATGCACTAAACGACCACTTTATCCACTAGCTCACCATGTTTCCCTTAGGCACCTATCACCTGCCCACAAAAAGTTTATTGCGAGTCTAAACACCATCACTATTCCTAACACTGTTTTTGAGGCATTGTCAAAAAGAGAATGGAGGGATGCTATGAGAGAGGAAATGAGTGCATTAGAAAAGAATAAAACTTGGGAGATTGTTGATAAACCAAAAGGGAAGAACATTGTTGATTGCAAGTGGATTTTCACATTGAAATACAAGGCGGATGGATCTCTTGAGAGATATAAAGCAAGATTGGTGGCCAAAACTGGTACACCCAGACTTATGGGGTTGATTATCAAGAGACTTTTGCTCCTGTTGCAAAAATGAATACTGTAAGAATTCTGTTATCATTGGCTGCTCATTTTGACTGGCAACTCCTACAATACGATGTTAAAAATGCATTTCTCCATGGAGACTTAGATCAAGAAATCTACATGAACATCCCACAGGGGTTTGCGGCGAATATGAGGAATAAGGTGTGCAAGCTAAAAGAGGCCCCTTATGGGTTAAAACAATCTCCTAGAGCATGGTTTGGAAGATTTTCGAAAGTTATGAAGAAGACTAGGTATAAACAAAGCCAAGGTGATCACACTCTCTTTATTAAGCATTCGGCTGCAGGAGGAGTTACTGCTCTTTTAGTCTATGTGGACGACATCGTAGTAACTGGAAATGATGATAGAGAGAAGTATGAATTGAAGCAGAGACTAAAAAAAGAGTTTAAGATAAAGGAACTGGGGAAACAGAAGTACTTCCTCAGTATTGAGGTGGCCGGATATTCCACAAAAGGCATCTTCATATCTCAGCAAAAGTATGTGACTTATTTATTGACAGAAACAGGGAAGATTGGGTGTAAACCAATATCTACTCCAATGGATCCAAACCATAAGTTGGGAGAAGCTAAAGAAGAACCAGTTGTTGATAAGAGGATGTACCAGTAGTTAGTTGGTAGACTCATATACCTCGCTCACACTCGGCCAGACATAGCTTACTCAGTAAGTGTAATCAGTCAATTTATGCATGATCCAAGAGAACCTCATCTTCAAGCTGCCTACAGAGTGTTGCATTACTTGAAAGGGAATCCGGGAAAAGGGATTTTGTTCAAAAAGAGCGATACTCTTGCTCTAGAAGGTTACACCGATGCCAACTATGCAGGCTCCCTAGTGGATAGAAGATCAACTACAGGGTATTGTACTTTCCTTGGAGGTAATCTAGTAACATAGAAGAGCAAGAAACAAAATGTCGTGGAAAGATCATCTGCAGAATCCGAATTTAGGGCTACTGCTCAAGGATTATGTGAACTACTCTGGCTGAAAATTATTCTAGATGATCTGGGAGTCAAATTGGAAGGTCCTATGAAACTCTATAGTGACAACAAATTAGCCATCAATATTTCTCACAATCCTGTACAACATGATAGAACAAAACTTATTGACATCGATAGACATTTCATCAAAGCAAAATTAGATGATGGGTTAGTATGTATGTCCTATGTTCCATCAAAGTTTCAATTAGCTGATGTCCTAACAAAGGGGCTGAACAATTCGAGTTTCCATGATCTTATATTCAAGCTGGGAATGGAAGATATCTATTCCTCAGCTTGAGGGGGGAGTGTCAAGGTGTAAATGAGTTGTAAGGTGAGCTGTAAATAGCTTAGGAGAATTAGCTTGAAATCCCTTTAATTGAGGGATTTCATATCCCTTGAATTAAGGGATTTGATTAGGATATTTTCCAGATTTAGAGATGATTTAGTTTCCTATTTTTTCCTCTTGCAATCTCCTACAGCTTATAATACTGTGTAGTATCAATTGAAAATAAAAGAAGAAATTCAGAATTATTTTCATCTTATATTTTCTGTCAGCATGCACCACTGTAAAAAAAATTTCCTCTAGTCTGCAAGTGGCAATCTATTGCTACTGTTATATTTTGCCATTTTTATAGATGAATTAAAAGCATGATTAACGCAATATCCCTGACCCAAAAGATTCAATATGCTAAGAATTGAAACGTCCTTTAAGATGAGAGAGATGTAGATTTATTCTTGACTTCCATCCCGTAAGAGAATTTTTTGAACAATTAAAATATCAAGAATTATTTAATCTAGTGCAAGAAAGACCTACCCCCTCATCATATCTTAAAGATTGCACCAACTGGGGCATGAAGAAGGTTACTCGCTCAGGAGGATAAGACTCCAACACTCTGAGAACATAAGCCATGACACGTGGATGGCCCTTATAAGCCGGAGTCAGGAACTCCAAAGCCTGTGTTATTGAGCAAGCTGCCCAGTGTAGGTAGCTGTTGCAAAAGGGGAGAATTTTCATCTACAGCTTTTGGGGTAACAAAATAAGGTAATGCCTGAGGTAAGTTCCGGATCTCCAAAATATGTGTCTGGAATAGCGGAAAAAAAGCATATTAAACATTGGAGATAACTGCAACATAGTAATAAAGAGAAAACAATGGTTGTACAAAAGCACAATTATACAGACATCTTATCCACAAGAGTAGTTTGCCAATCCAAACTTGGAAAATTTTCCCTTTTCTGCTGAGTAGCAGTTACAGGTTCAGAAGAACACCAGTTAGCCTATGTCCATCTAATGCACACTGGAATACCAGTTCTATATCTGGATTAAACTTCTGAAATTTTGTACACAAGCATTACAACTTGTGGAGCTAGATGACTTCAACCACTTTTAGCCTTCCATAAACATAACAATGTGAAGTTTGATTTTCACATACAACATTAGTAAACTTCATCAATTTTGTAATTTAGTCACATTCTTTCACCAGAAAAGTTCAAGTGGCGGTAAGGCTGGGATGAGATAGGAGGTTAAAAGGTACTTGCGGAAGCAAACAAGTAGGAGAGGACTTGCAGTATGTCAAAATATCAGTAATAGAAGGATCTGGAGATATCATCTAAAACATGGACTATGCAAAGCATAAATCCCATTAGTTAAATAAGCACAATTGCATAGAAGATAACTCAAGCTTGCCCAGAAAAGTAAAAGAAGGAATAGGAAGGGCAGCGCATCAAAATTGATTCTATCTCTCTTTTTTTTCTTGGGGTGGGGGGGGAAGGAAGGAGTTTGGTGCGATGACACATTAGTCTTTCCCAGTATATTTCAGATGCAACAAGATTGCACTATCAGCCAGCATTCAATGACAAATTCAAGTCAGAGCAAAAAGGGCCAAAAACAACATTGGCATCTCAAAGGTGATTGGAAGTGATCACAGAAAGTACTTACATTAACATTAAGAGTTATATAGACTGTCCAATTAGAAACTGAAAATATTGTTAGTAACAAACCATGTTGTAGATGTTGCTCCACAGTTGGTGGAAGGACTACTGACAACCAAAATCACAAAAACTACAGATTTATGCAGACTCTCAATGAAAAAACTGAAACAACAATTCAGTAATTACACCAAAATGCTAGGAAATATTTATTTCAGCAACAAATTTCACATAGAAAGCCATTAGCTAAACTATATCTCTGCATCTCCAATAGTTCTATACCTAAAAGAGTATGATGCATGATGGAACATTCACTTTAATAAATTCAAACAACTTCTTCAGAAGCATAAAAACAAGCTAACAGCTTATACTGAAAACAGAGCAAACATCTACTATGCATATCTTCACTTGAAAAGCTACCATATACGAGCTTCCTACAATGTCTGATGGAAGCCATGCCTTGTCTATTGATCATGGATTTTCCAATATCCAATCATAAAGGAGGAATTTTTCACAAGACTTATCCAAGACAGCTTGAGATCTAAGACAACCAGAATTGAAATTCAATCCATTGATTACAAATTCAGAACTTCAGTGTAGGAAAAGACAGTCATTCCATTAAATTATCTATGGTTGCATTTGGATGGAGGAATTTTGAGTGGATTTGGATTTCAAATCCCAATCTCTCTTAAGTTATCAAAACAAGTTAAGGAATTTAGTTAAATTTAAAATCCACCAACCAGTTAGAGAGGGAGTTTAATGGTTAAAATGACTTAATTTCAAATTTACCCAAATTCTATGTCATTTCAAATCTACCAATTTAGAATCCTTCCTACAATGCAAATCCAACCATCCAAATGAACTCTATATACAATATATTTTCTTAACAGTACTATTCTGCTGCCAGGTATAATCAACAAGTTTGAGAAACTAAAAGTTCTGATCAAACTGAGATGAATGAACATACCTCAACAAGTAGTGTCACTTCAGACTTCAGAATAGCATTAGCTGGAAATCTTGCAGCCAAGGATAAAGCAATTTGAGGATCAACAGAAAAGGCAGTCCTTGCTTTTGAAGTTCAAACCATTTCTCAGAGCTAACTTTTGGCCGAGATGTACTTTCCCTGAATGTTGTGCTCACAGTCAAATGCACTAAATTTCAAAGTCCACTAGTATCAAGCAAATGCATAGGAAAACTCAACAAGAAACACAGCAGTTGAAAAATAATTACTTCGAGCCAACAGGTTGTGCCCAAACTTCAAGCCTATCAGCCTCATGATGGCATAGCATCAGAAGCAACTGCTTTCGCTTTTCCCTTCCAATAGCATAGTTCTCCATTTGGCCCCAGACTGGATGGTACTGTTCCTTCTGTATGAAAAAACACAAACAGCACTAAGCAACTTTGTCAACAGGAGCATTAGGAAGACAAAGACTTCACAACATCAAAATATCAGGCTACTGAAAGAACCAATTGAGAAGCCAAAGATCACAAGTGCAGTTATCATACCACATCATCCAAAGAATTTCCGCTATCAGGCACCCGTCCTTTAGAATCCAATTGGGTAGAATCTATCTGTTTCTCATTTAAAAGATGCTGAACAAACAGGGAAAGAGATTGAGCCTCACTTTGGGCAAAAGTGTTGTTATTCACATCATACCACTCAGGTTCATGAGCAAACCAACCTAGAGAAGCGCTGAGATTCACAAGAACAAAAAGTTGACAATTTTCCTTACCAAAACAGGAGCAGAAAAATTCCCAATTTAACGCAGATGAAGAAATGAAAGCCACCGACTATGTCTAAAATACAGCAGCATTTACCAAAAACCTGGTATCTATAAGTTCCAACAACATAGATTAAACCAAAATATATACAATAGACACAATCTACTGTCCATATTTCTACTACAAATTTCAAATATGCATCCCCATTACATTCTAGTAGGCTTGTTTACGCACGCTCAGCCTATGAAAGAACAATCTAAAGACTATTGTTTATGCCATTCGACAAGACTAATATTTTTTACAGTGATTTGATGTATTCCATTCTTAAATTATATACAACCACAACCTACATAAATTCAAATTTCAGGACATTTGCATATCCATGTTGAAGATCAAATACACCATTGCGCTCTGTCATAAAACATATCCTCCTTAATTCCTAGATGGACAATATCTTTCTTAGTAGTTACCCACCAAGTCTTTTTCGGTTTTTCCCTACCCCTTATGTTAACTACTCTCTAAAATCTACTCACCTGATAGACACATCTATTGGTCGTCTTAGCACATAACCTAACCACCTTAAACGCGTTTCTCTTTTCTCTCATCAATAGGTGCTACTCCAATCTTACCATGAATATGCTCATCGTGTATCCTGTTCATCCTAGTATACCCATACATCAATCTTAACATTGCATTTCTGCTACTCTCCTCCTTTGCTCATGTGCGCAACTCACTGCCCAACATTCAGATCCAAAAAGCATTGCCTGGCCTAATGGCCGTTCTATAAAATTTACCCTCAAGTCTAAAAGGAATTTTACGGCTGCATAATATTCCCGATGCCATTCTCCATTTCGTCCAACCCACTTGTATCCAATGTGTAACATCTCGATCTATACCACCATCACTCTGAAGAACTGAACCTAAATACTTAAAATTTTCACTTACAGGTATCTCTTGATCTCCGATTCTAACTCCCATTCTATTCCTACATGCATTCTTGCTAAACTTAAATTCCATATATTCTGTTTTTGATCTACTAAGTCTAAAACCTTTTAGCTCAAGTGCCTCTCTCCAGACCTCGAATTTAGCATTAATCCTTTCTTTTGTCTCATCTACTAAAACAATGTCATCTGCAAACAACATACACCATGGTACATGAAAATGCACTTCAACTTGACAAGCCAACATACATGAGCAACAACCATTGTGCTAGATTGGATTACATTACTTATCTTCAATCCCACTATGATTTAAATTCACTCACGTTGTGTTTGGATCAATGGATTTGGGCAAGGACTTTAAATCCACCCATTTATTGGAGGGATTTGTAAAGTCAAAATAGATTAATTTCAAATCCACCCAAATCTTATTAGAAAGTTATTTGAAATCCTTTATTTTACACTTTTTAATTTAGGTGGATTTGAAATTCATCAATTTCAGCCTTACAAATCCCTTCAAAAAATAGGTGGATTTCAAATCTTTCCCAAATCCATCGATCCAAACACAACCTCAAGGTCTTTGAAAAGAAAATTAACAAACAGTTTCTCGACAAAACGGTTCAATTACACATGAAAGAGACACCAATATCAGTAAAACAAAAGTCTTTACCGATAAATCCTGTCTTCCAGCAGCTGATACCCTGTTCTAAATTTACTAAGATTGCGTTGTAAATGGCATGAACAGAACTTCAGATGTGTAGAAGCATGAGTGTAAAAAAGGTTCCAGTAGCAGCTGGATGGCGTGAGAAGTTCCAAGGAACTTTTGTTGCTCCTTGTAACATCCTACCGAGTAACAAAAGCTGCTCCACACTATCATGTCGAACTACCTAAGGAAAAGAAATGACATTTTTACAACCAAATAAACATAGATATGGATTATGTGAAATACTACCATTCGAAGTTGTGCTAGAGGAGAAAATTTAACACAAAGGACAAAATAATGGTTGGGGGGCAATGAGCAATCTTCTTAATCAAATCATAGAGCAAAATTAACAGAAAGCTTTATGTGCTTCACAGAAAAGGGAAAGCTTTATAAGACTTCAAACAGAAGCTGAGATAAATGAATATGACTTGCATAGCAGTATCAATTATGTAAGAACCTGGGTCAATACAATCTATATGAAATAGATGTTCCCTAATCCTGCCAAAAAATTTTATTCACACCAATTACATAAAAATCACTACCTCTATATTTGCCCAAGTATGCATACATGTTAAGCATCACAAAATAACTAGTAAAATATGATTGAGAAGCTTCTTTAATGGATAATGATAAAAAAACATAAAGAAATATAAATCATTAGCACAATGCTAAGGATGCCTATTTCAACATAGATATGTTCTCTGAGAAGTAAGAATGAGAAATTTCAACAAGTTCACACTTCACAATAAGATTGCATTATGGTAACCATGTCTAAGTGAATCTAGAAATCAAGGAAATGGGAGAAGATATCAATTCTCAACTGTGAAGGAAGATTTTAAACTGTCACAGTGTTAAGTTCACCATATTCTTCAACTTTATTACTTCGGAATCCCCTTATCAGTTTAAATACCAGATAATATCACATTAATGTAAGCAAATAAATAGCTTAAAGAGACTTGTAGTGTACCCTGCTGTAGCACAAGCTAAATCTGACATAAAATTCCTAACACCACAATCCAAAAGTTATTAGACATAGTGCTTGTCATGTTACACTTGTAGTCAAAGTTTATTGAAGGAGAAACCAGGAAGACCCAGAATTGAACCAAAAAATTGGAGAACTAAATACCAAGATGGGGATTGAGGTATAGCCAGGAAAAACAAAAGGCATAGAACAATTCTTATACAAGAATAAATCGGCTGTGGAGGCCTAAAATATCTTATAATGGATAAGTAGTAACAAAATGAATATCCTAATTTCCTATATTTGGTCCTTGAGATATTATGTCCATTTTCTTTAATAGAGAACTTTAATAAAAAAAACCACTACTTCCTCAGTACTTTAAAGACAGAAAAAGATATCTCACACATATTTCTGACTTTATTCTTTCATTAACTATTGTCGGAGTATGAAAGTTTTCAACTTTTCTCTCTATACATGTAGATTGTTCTCAAGTCTTCCTTAATATTTCTAGCCAAACTAGGATACATTTTCAAGTTGAGGTTTGAGTAGACTTGTCGAATGTCATAGAATTCAAAACGAGATAACAATCAGTGACTGCCTGTACATCCCACATAAACAAACATGAAAAGTTTAAGATCATTTAAAATGATGAGGCAGATATCCTATGCAAACTGAAAACACCAGAAACCAAAGCAAACTGGCCTGTTGAATGATCATTAATCAAACATAAAGTAGATATATTACAGTCTTTTAATTGCAAAATAGCAGACAAACTAAGAATACATGATAGGAATGTTTTCCTCTTCCAGAGAAACCATGCATGCTATATATTACATACTTTTGAATCTCAACTACTAAATTCCCGAAAATACAAGGCCTCACAGGATAATCGAGCATGTGTAACCTTGGAACTTATGGAAGGAACTTGGTGTAAACCTCAAAGCTTCGACAATGAGGAAGCCATGTAATATGCCTCATATGTTGGAACTTAGAAGCATATGAAAATGTCCACAAATTAAACATGGTATTCATACTCTTAATAATCTTAGAAGACATAATACCAAGTATAATAATATCAACAGAACAGAGAAGGAAATGCAGGTTAAAACTATAACATTTTACCTCAAAACGATCAATAAAGTATCCAAGCCATAGTCTGTGAGCCATAATTTGTTCAACAGGGTCCTTTTCCGGCTGCTGCTCTGGCTCCCCAGGAGAAAGGTGAGGCCTTAGCTTTGCAGCAGGTCCAGCATACCTCATGTCAGAAGCAAAAAGGCCTCGTTTGGTATCAATCGTCCACAACCATAAGTGCATCAACAAGTTCGGCAAGGACAAGAGAACCCAACTGAGGTGCAGCTGAAACTAACCAAGTCCAAACAAATACACCCGTTTCCATGGCATCAGGTGTGGAAACGTAAGCAGGGCACCAGCAAAGAAGTCGCAGAAGTTGTGAAAAGCTCTCTATATTTGCTTTTAAATCTGAGCCCTGGAAAAAGTAGAATTAAGAATTATGTCACGTAAGAGAAGGAAAAATGAACTTGGTTTTCAACACCAAGATAACAAGATATGTCAAAGACGGACACTAACCAGATTTGAAAGAAGTAATGCAGTAGCTTGAGAACAAGTTTCTCGAAAGCATGATTTTTCCACTTCACCACCTTTCTCAGCTATGTTAACAAATTGTTGAAGCAGACGCAAAAACCTGGTAAGTAATACTTCATTAAAGGAATCACTTTTGGGATGCGAATTTTGAGACAGCACTCCAGATTCTACAATCTGGAAGGTCAAGACTCAGCAATGACGTGGGCTTGTTTGATGTGGGTCTAGGCCCCCAATACTGTCATATAACCTTCTCATGCCAGCAATTTCACCAGCATGATTACATTTTACTGTTGCACTGACTATACCTGTACTCAGCACTTCCAAATTGAATGCCTCTGTCAGTTTTAAGTTGCCTCCAGATGCTGCAGCAGCAGCAGCCATGACTGCAGGAATGTTTGCAGTTTTTGTTCCACTCCAACAGTCATTTTTACCAGTACCAATTCGAATTTCAGATAATAGAGAAACCACATCAGCAGTAGGCTGTGTTCTCTGCCAATTGTTTGCTTTGCAGATCTTCTCCTGCATTTACAATTGAAATAAAACCAATGTTTAACAACAAAGTGACTAGAGAAGAGAGCAAAAATACAATACTAACAAAGGGACTACAGAGGTGGGCCATGTCAATGGTCAAACCCAACGTTACATGGATCCTGGTATTGTTTGGTACGTAATGCGGGACCTTTCCCCATATGTGGTACAAGGGGGTAGGCTTAGATGGTTTTAGCTTTGCTATTTTGGGATAGAAATTCACTATTTAGGCTTAGTATTCTAAAAACTAAATAATTATTAAATCAAACTGATTAGGATACTTTTTTTTTTTTTTTTAAAAAAAGGAAAAAGAAAAGAGAAAAGAAGAAGCTGATAAGTAATCACAAAAAAGAAGTTGATAAGTAGTTTATCTAAATACATCTTCCTGAACCTATTCTCTTGTTTCTAGTCTCCTTTCTTCCTCTTTCCTCTCTCTGCCTGACAACTTTTACACCCTCTCTCTTATGACTCTCTCTGTCTCTTTAGGAATGCTGAAAGTAGTATTTTAGATCACAAACAATCCATGATTTGGAATGAACGTTCCCAAAGCTGGAACACCAGGGATAAGAGCGATACATGTAACACTGGTCATATCAAAGAACTTCAAGGACTCTAAGAACCTGTGCATTCAAGCACAAGTAAAATTGAGAGTTTCGAAAAGAAAACAAAGTGACAATCTTGTAACTGCTAAGTTGAGAAGCAGATATGAAACATCTCTTTCCACGGTGGTTCAGATTTCGAAATTCACGTGTTGATTGTCAGTTGTAGCATGGTTGGTATAGTATTGTCAATCTCATGAATTCATACTATGAAATGAATCTGTGCCAGTGTAATAGAATCGCTACTAAATAACTAACATGCTGAGTTACGATGTTAAACAATTTATCCACAGATTATTGACAACTTCCGATAACTCAGGAGTAGACATAGCAAAATCCCTTGATTTGAATGGCGATTACTGAATACAAATCATCCATTCAACATTTATTGCACTTATCTCTGGGGGAAAAGAAATGGTGATTATGCATAAAAAGTCATTGAGGATGAACTGCCTATTTTATCTGTGGGAGACCAGGTAAACATCAGCTCATCAATCATGAATTGTGGAAGAAATAACACAAGTATGTATCTGATATTAAGCAGATAAAAGAGTTCCAGGGAAAAAAAAAATACCGCTAAACCATTTGAACAGTTGAAGGATGAACAAGTGAAGGACAAACAAAATGTTTTATGATGACATCAAAAGTTTAGAAGAAGAAGAAAACACAAACACAAAAAAACAAAAAAAAAACAAACAAACAAACCAAGCCTTAATCCTACTAAATAGGGTCAGCTGTATGAATCCTGCTACGCCATTGCGCGCTATCATGGACCATAGCGCAATATCGTAGTGGATTCATCTCATAAAATTGACAAAGTTTTACGCTGGCTATCGACAAAAAAAAAAAACAAAAACAAAAACCTGAAGGAGGCCCTGACTCGTGCAAGGAGCATATGAAAGTGAGATAACTATCCACTCTCGAACAATGTTTTGGTATAAAGAGCGGACAGTAGCAATACAAGCAGGGTCGTGAACGACAGCTGATGGTGGATCATTGTGGATCGAAAAAAGCAGGGTATCCAGACAAGAAGAATTCCACAAAATCTGCAGCAAGCACCGTAGGTTCAAGTAATCTAAACATCTCAAGAAAAGTTGAGGAAACATAAAGTAGAATACCAAATTGATAACTCCCCACACACTTTTACCTGCGGAAACTTATCTCTGATTTGACTTAATAAATTTACTGAAATATCACGAATATGCTCGTCCCTCTGCGACAAACTTTTTATAAGAAAACAGGCATGGACAGAAAGGGCAGATTCTCTAATTTCAGCATCATGTCCAGTCTCAGAAGCCCGATCATCCTGCATCCAGAAGCAAGGAACAGGTACTTTGGATGTTCAGGCTGCATGTAAATGAAGAAAACTTTCTTGTCTTTTTTTTTTTTTTCCTGTTTTGGGGATGTCTTTTGGGGTGGGTGCAGAGCACATGGAGATCAAACGCTCAAATTTTCTTTTTAAAACCCAAGTATAAGCTTCAGTTGAAACTGTCGAAGTGGTGATAACCTTTATATGAAAATAGGTTCTGCAGGATAACGTTTAGGAGTAGCGACCCCCCATCAAAGTTCCGGTGGTTAGCTAATTATAAAAATTAAAAAAAAAGGGATTCTGCAGGATAAGTACATAGAGAGTATTCAGATACCGCCCAAACCTCATCCAAAATTATGCAAGAATATACATGCTCCTCATTCCAATAGTTAACAGAACTGATCTCAGTTCTCACGAGGATTCCTCACCCTTTCAAATACTCAACAAACCAGGAAATGCCAAAACACACACCTCCCTGCTTAATATTACTTCTTCTTCCCCTTATGGTCAATGGAACAAGCAATCTCTAAATTCTTGAATATTTCAGACTAATTGAGCTGGTCATATTTCCGTAGGTAAAGTTACAACCACTTATCAAACTAATGGAATGTAGTAGAATATTAATTCACAGTATGAGGACCACTACCAACTAGATGAGTGCATACCCGAGAATTTCATCATATAAGGAAGTCAATATTGAAAATGAAAAAATTGAACAAACAAATACAAAAAGCATACATATGCTAGAAGAAACAAAAGGCTCTTATTATCTAGGTGATGAAAGAAAGGATACCAGCCAAAATAGTGCTGTTTCAAAGGCCCGGTGGACAATTGCAGCTGTCAAGCACTGAGAGACAGCTGGCATAAGATTTGGACTTTTCAAATATTCAAAGACACAGCTGAAGGCACTTCGAGAAGCCGTTGAACTAGGGATACCATTGAGAATGCCACCATTGCTGCTGAATCTGGTTATTTCTAGAAATGCTACAGCTAGAAGATAAGTGGCCTTGACACCTGTGAAAGTCACAGTAGAAAGAATGAGAGAAGTACGCAGAAAAGGATCAAAGCCGCTTAGTTATGACAATAATTATAATCTACATAAAACTGTTTGGCTTCCTAGATGAGTGTTTAACATGGGAATAATGAGGCTCACACCAAATTGCAAAGTTTCATCAAACCTGAGATTGTACCCATTGCTGAAACCTCCACGCGCCCTCCTAAAGCCGCTGAAAGAGCAGATCTTTGGCTTACAGCAGCTTTCTCATTCCCACTACCCTGTCGACTGCCCGGGTTATGAAGAGCATTAAGTTCCAACTCATCTTCAAGCCATTTCACAGAGCTATACCCTCTAGCTGTCATTTACAACCTGGATGGAAATGAATCCTTTAGCCCTTTTTCATGCATAACAACATTGAGAATGACAACTGATTAAGATCTAGCAAAAGAGTGTAAAAAAGCCGCGTCTTTCAGGAGCTACCTGACTTGACAGAAAAAGATTATGAAAGCCCTTTTTGAATCAACTTCTGGCGGCATAATGACTGTTTCTGGCTAGAATGTAGAAATTAGTTTTAAACATGGTCTTATCTTAGGTTATTTTGTTATTCATAATAAATTAGAGTAACTTGGGTCCATTTTCAAGTGTTAAGTCTATTTAAGATTTGGTTGAAATCCTAGATGTTCTACAAGAATCAAACTTTTTTCTTAATTAAGATTCATAAAGGACCAAATGCACGCATGTAGCAACATAATAGGAACTCTGGCTTTCCAGATGCCTATGTTATCACTTAATCTTAACAGTGTTAAATAATGACAACAGGCTCCCTCCACTTATTTATTTGATTGGGCTTAAATCACCAATGTTCTCTTGCTGTCTTCTGTCTCCTCCATTCTCTTTTCCTCTGATTTCTTTCTACTTGCCAGATCATCATTTCAGTGTTCGAATCAAGCATAAAATCTTCCTTTCACAGAAGTTTGCACCCTAATACTACCATAAGTTTTCAGATAAAAATACCGAAATAGCTAGCCTTAACTGACAAAATCACATTAATTGACGAAGCTAAAACTATCTAACTCAATATGACCATCAACATACAGGATCAGCAAGAGCAATAAAATATTTCTATCACAATTTAGTGAAATTTCATGATATGTCCCAAGGTGAGACAACGGATTCCAACATCAACAAAAACAATTGTGTGATTTAACTGTATAAAATAGAACGTGTAAATGACATATACATGCATATGTCTAGAATGGATAAAACAGATTCCAAAAGAAATAATAATTAGCACAAAATGAAGGATTATTGATTGCATAAATAACAGGTGTACAAATAAGGTCATAAATATGAGACAACCTTAACGCATGAAACGAAATAGCAAACATTTAACATCAAAACATCCTAGAATGGTCAGACATGCAAAAATATTAAAACAAGCAACATCCAAAAGAAGAAAAGTCAGCTGCATTCAACGATTAACTGAAGCGAGTTGTGCAGAAGTTCACAGAGAAATTAAACGAAAAGAACAAGAAAACATACTAGGGGTGGAGTCCCTTGAGAGATGCGTTGAACAGCAGAAGACCACTGAGTGTTCCACATGTACGGTCCACCAACAGCTTGGAGTCCAATTGCACCCGTGCTACCTACACTATTAAGAGAAGTGGACACTGACTTTGTCATAGCCTGAGTTTTTTGTATTGGAGGTGCTAACCCAAAGAGAGCAATATAGAACCACAAATTGCGAAATAACTTCAACAGTGAAGGTTCCACATCTACAGTAGGATCAAAATCTGAGCATATTTCAGCAACAGCAGGAAGTAGAGGCCCAAGAAAATCTGCTCCACTCCTGTAAATTTAAAAAATCAGTAGTGCATAAATTTAGTAAATATTCAGGACAGTTTATCAAATAATGGTATTTTGTGATCCAATATCAGAATTCTTACCTTCCACTTTTAGACTCAGCAGCTAAGCCTACATCTGAACACAAAGATAGCAGACGATGACGAAAATCTAACCGCAATTTGGTACTGGTAAGGCCACTAGCAATCAGAAGAAATCCTGCAGGAAGAGTCTAGAATGTGATTGAAACAGTGAGCATAACATTTAAGAGAACTAAATCTCATACTAAAACCGATGCTATAAATAGGTTTCAGATCTAAAGGGTGTCAGCATACCTCAACACGTTCTGTTGTGGCTTCTGATGCTACAGTTTTACTTTCAGCAGAGCCAACAACAGAGAGTTTACTCAAGTAGCTTCGAATCATTAGAACAACAGCTTCACGATAAGATTTGTCAAAACCTAAACTCGCCAGGCGAGAAACAGCATCAAGAAGCTGCAGTAAACTCAACAAAAACAGGTTGAGAGATAATGCAATAGGGTCCATGAATTTTAGCAGTAGGGTGTGAAAGAAATTGATACAAACAAACAAACAAACAAACCAAGCCTTATTCCCATTAAGCAGGGTGTGTGAAGGAAATTGATAGTTCTAGTAAATAGTATCTAATGAAGGTGTATCCCAGACATGATTGGTAAGAATTCTCTGTACCTGGAGTCTCAGTAAGCCTGGGGTTGAAGCATCACCTTCTTCTAAACTTTCAATAAACAGTGGCAATATCATGTCAACCACTTCAGGCTTATTAACAGAGACATTTAAATCAGCCAGCAAGCGAATAATGTTAAGCTGCATAGGAGGAGCTCCCTGCTTTTCTTTTCCATCCTGCAATCATTAAAGCTCCAAGAATTAAAAGAGCAACCACATTATATATCAAGAAGAGATAACTCAGGGAACGAAACAAATTGATTAGGCTCTTAAAATCGCTACCTTTTCAAGTCAAACCTGAAAATCAAACATGAAGAATCTGTAGCAATATCAGAAAGACTAAAATCTGTTCCTTATATTCTCCAGATTATAGTATGACTAGACAAAGATAATAACCATAGTCTGAATCCCCTTCAAATATGAAATATGATGATGCTAAACTGTCAAAAACACCCAGTTCCCATCCTTACTGCTCTAATCACAATGACAAGTTTATGTTACATGTCATAAAGCCTCCTTAATGGCATGCACTAGCTAGAGGGTGGGTGACAAAAGCTGCGTTAATTAATATTGTCATAAACACAAAAGTATCTTCGGTCACCAACCTAAAGGGCAAACCCCAACACAAGGCTTAATCAGGAGCCTAGAAGAGCAAGTTCAACACTAATCAATGCAGGGGTAGAATATCTCTTCATTCTATGTACGTACCACTTATAATGCAAATTTGTCATGCCCAAGCCACAAGTTTTATCCAATTTTGAAATGATTTCTTTGCCTACGTCATTCAAAGTAATTCAGCACTTGTACCAATTGTGTGTACCCTCTGAGCCTTCATTGTAATAGTTGCAGTAATGACAAAAGCAAGAAGGCAATATCTATAAAAATAAATGAGGAAACAGTCTCTTGCATCACTTGATTTCGTATATTTTGATGTCAAAGGACAATGAGAAATGTTTAGTAAAGATCAGAAGTATCTAGTAACCAAGACAAACTTCCTAATATATGCAGAAATTATGGTTCTGAGTTTCTCCACTGCACCCTACCCATGAGAGTCCCATATTTAGTCACATATATCAAGTCAGGAGCATTAAAGTTCCAAACTCTTCCAACAAGATGCATCAAGAGGTAGAAATTTTACTTTGCCAAGAAAGTCCTGTACTCATGACTAGATATTCCCAACTTTGACTTTGTAAATCTCTTATAGGCATCGCTATAAGAAGTAAGAATGGAATGAGGAAAGAGATTCATAAAAACATTCAGGAACAAAGAGTCAATGCATCTGGCTAATCCATAAGAATAAATCACATCTAACCCATGAAGTATGGCAACAACATCACCAGAATACCAAAATGGATTTTATAACACTAGAAGTCCTCCCCGCCTCCCAAAGGAAGATCATGGGCCAATTGGCTCTTCCCCACATGATCTCAACCTCTAAATATGATACATTCGGACCTAACCAGGAGAAAAGGTATCTGATTATAATTGATAATGAAATGAAAAGGGAGATTTATATTCATCCATCAAAAACAGCAGCTCATGCACAAGCCAATGCTGAGAGCATTAGAGAAGAATTTTATTTAGTTGATTAGTTCAGTTATCTACAAATCTAGGTAGTGATTTGGGACAACCATGAGGAAATGAATGTAAAATAGTGTCCATTTGGGACCTTGTATCAAATGGATAAACTGAAATTCAGTTATCAACACTTAAAAGTCTTAAAAATTAAATGCAGGATGAAAAACATCTTCCTTCAACCTAAAGCAAGCAAAATTAATAAATAGCCAATTTCAACCCTCACCCAACAGATCGTGCTAGAAGTTATATACATATTCACACACTGAATGGTATTCAACTCGTAGGATAAACATAAGTTTTCCACTTGCAAGTGTGCAAATTGATGTCCAAGTATATATATGATAGCAATTTAATGAGTCTTTGCAATTCAATTGTCAATGAGTTAAATGAAAACCTACCTCTTCTCCATAATCATTTCTTTCACGAAGACTAGTAGCTAATCCCATAATAAAAGTATCCACAGGTGACCGGTCCTTGGTCCATCCAAATTCTATTATTTCACAAGTTGTTTTCAAGACGCTCTGAAACATTGCTCCCTGACTGGTGCCCCAAATGTCAGCCTGTTTGAGAATACAAAAAGTACAGTAACATGTTAAGTAAAACTGAGCACTGAATGCATTAGACCAACTCGTCTAGCATAAATGGCAAACCTGCAGACATGTAGCCAGCACAAGGGGTTTGAAACGAATAAGCAGGACACGCAACAGCTGGCCACTGCGTGTAACAGCAGCTTGGGAAATTCCAGCAAGTAAAGAACCAAATAGCTCCTCGCATATTCTCAACTTCATGCGCCACACTGAGATCAAACATGCCTCAGCAGCCTCTATCAACAATGCCAGAGTTCCATGCATCAACCGCTTTGATGACTTTCCATCAAGGTCAAGAGATGCAAGAGTCTTAATTTGTAACCTAGCCGCTGCTTGGTAAACAGATAACTTGGTACTAACTCTTGCTTTCAATAACTGTCCTTGTTCAGACCAGTCACGCTTCCTCATCTGCGGAGACACAACAAAACCAGCTCAACACTTTCAGTAGGAGTGTCTCTCTCAATTTCTGACCTATTAACTAGATATGACATCGAAACAAACAGAATTTTTTTATAATTACGAAACTTTACCTTTAGAAAAGCCAGCATTGATTGGAGTTGTTCCTTCGCAACAAGTCTCACTTGTTCCAAAAGCTTGTTATCAATGGTGGCTTTATCCAATATATGTCTTATCAATTTAAATGCAAATTCCTGTTTCTCAAGGCTCTCCACGGACTCTTCTTCAAAGGATATAATCATTCCCTTGATATTGGCTTCCTCCACCATCATTTAACCCCGTACTTAAGCTCAACAATTCCACACTGCCAATGCTGCCCCCATTCATCACGATCCCCTTCGTCGATGATGCACTGGTGGCATCATCAGGAGCACTGATGGATGATCCAGAGACATTACTCACCTCATTTCCCGGACTCGCCTTATCATCAGACTGATACTGAAAATGGTTCACTCTTATACACATGAAGATGTGTATAAGAGACAGATTCTCTAGGTGAATTCGGAACCATAATTTCAACCTGTTCAAGAAGTGACCAAAGTAATCGATTGGCATCAGAGGAAATAATAGGTGGAAAATGCAAGGCCAAGGCGTTTAAGAAAATCTTGGAAATCCCCATATCTCCATTCATATCGCCTATGGCAGATATCACAATTTCTCCCGTGAATCCGGCAATGTCCGTCGCAAAATCAGAGGCTAATTCCGCAGCTCGACATATGTAACCAAAGAAGTCACTAAAGAAGGAGGCGATCGCGTCTTGTTTGCAAATGATTGTGGCCAGAAAGCGGGTGTGAAGGAGGAGGGAATTGTGCGATAGAATGCAAGCACAAGGGATTTAGGCCGTTGATCGTCGTAGTTTGGGCATTTAGATAAGAACCGAGCAACGGCGAGGACAGCATTGAGCTGAGATCTCGAAACCCTAGGATTTCCGGTGAGGAGAGACTCCGCCGAAGGACACCGGCCGCATATACACGCCAACTTTTCAGCGAATTGCGAGGGGTATTGAGCAATTAAATCGCACAGCTCAATTAACGAATTCATTCTCCAAGTTTACACCAAAAACACTAACAAAATCCACATAGAAATTCTCTCAGTCTGCCTTGCAAAATCGAAATTCCACACCTCGATCGACGCCTGAATTATATTCAAATTTACGGTGAAATTACCTTTAAAAAAATAGCAAAATTATATGTAAAATTGGAAAACAATTAAAAAAATCAACCTGCCTGTAAAATTGCACGAGAGAAGCTCGATCACATATCGGAGGTGAAATGCGGATTGTGAGGGGTCAAACGAAAGAGAATGAGACAACGAACATCAAGAAACATAATGTTGTTAAACGATTGTAGATAGATTGTGTAAATTTAGGGTTACGGTGGTGGTGGTGGTGGTGGTGGTGGTGGTGGTGGTGGTGGTGGTCGTGGTGGTGGTGGTGGTGGTGGTTCACCACCAGATCGATGCCGCCCAATAACGTCGTCGTTGTTGTTGTTTCTGAAATTTGGGGACTGAGGAGGCAACTCGCAACGTCTCTCGAGATCTTTTCGCGTTTTAGTTAACGTTCTTTCTTTGAATGCTGTGTGTATTTGTTTTCCGCTCCTTTTTTATCTTTAATTTTTTTTTTAAGTAATTTTTTAGCTCATATTTTTCAATCTCATACACTATTTTACTTTTTATCACTAAACTAAATAATCCGACAATATTATTTTATTAAAATTATTTTATAAAATTTTGACAATTCATTAGATAGTGAAACAAAAGAATGATAAACGGATTATGAAAAATATAGAACATAATATATTGTGGCGATCTTTTCTTTAATCTTTCGACGACATATTTTGCCCGATCTTTTTTTTATTCTTTCGACGAGATGTTTTGCCCGTTTAATTAAATACTATATAGACGATTGTTATAGAAAATACTAATTGGAGTAAGTATTACAGTCGTTTTAAAATATAATGTAAGTGTGATAGGTAAGGCAAATGACTATCTAAAGTGAATTCGATTCCCATGTTCCACACATTTTGGTTAGTATTTATGCGTCCCTCATGTCTTCAAATGCCCAAATATCGAGTTTCCAATAAAAGGGGGTCATATAGTGCAATTACCAAATTCAAGTATAATTATTGAAGAAAACGGAAAAAAAGACGGTAAATATTTAGATAGACTTAGTTTTTGACCCATTTGTAGATCATGTGATGTAGATTAAATGTTATAAAATTTATGATATCAGTCGATGTAAAAAAGATTTTATAAAATTTAATTTTGACAACAAAATCTCATATCGGTAAAACTAAAGATCCGATCTATATAAGTATTTTCCAAAAAAAACGCACAATCAAATTTAACAATTATCATTTCACACACATGTACAACACACACCAATTCTCGCACAACATACTAATTTTATCACCAATATGTAAGGAGACACACATAAGATCGCAGAAACAAACACACTAGAGAATTTGAAGGGTAAGGGAGGAAATTGTTGGGAATAGAGTCCCAAGGGAAAATATGGGGTACTAAGGATGAGGAAGGAGGGGTGGGCGTTGTGGGGTTGATTACAGGGGTGAGGATCACAAGGGGCTGGAAACAGGTATACGTAAGGGTAAAGGAAAGGAATTTTATTGCTAGGCATCAGGGAAAGGTAGGGCTATCAGTAGAGGTGGCTAAGATTTTGGTTTCCGAATTGTCAAAAATTAGCAATTTCGACATTGGAACCATGGTTGATGGTTTTTGGAATCGAAATTGAAATTGTGGACACAATTTTGATTCTCTATTTTTTAGACTGTCATCGAAATCAGAATCAAAATCTGCAATTTTAAAATCGAAACCAGAACCAGTAATAATTTAAAAAAAATAAATTATAATTCTCTCACTATCATTTTACCTATAAATACTTCTTCCCTTACCATTTTCAACACTCAGTCTCTCAATCTCTTATTTTCTCTAATTCTTTCAAGTACTCCTAAAATGTATGAATTTTTTAAAATATATCTTTATTTTAATTTTTAATTGTTCTATATATAATGTAATAGTGTAATTTTTTTTTAAAAATAAAATTTACAATTAAAATATAAATTTTTTTAGTATTATAATTTCTTTTTTTTCTTTTTTTTTAAATTCGAAATTAAAGCCATGACCAAAACCGGATAGAACTACAGAATCAACCGAAATTGCATATTTTATAACCGAAACCAATTTTTCCTGGTTTCGATTTCGATTGTAGAGCCAGAACCGAGAACTCTAAAATTGAAACTGTGACAATGACCCGTTGTTAAAGAGTGAGAAGGGAAAGGAGGTGACGTGCCAAAGGAAAGGCAACAGCTGGGGAAGGGTGTTACAAGAGGAGATGGATGGTGCGGACGATAGAAAACTAGTATTAGTTCTTATGATTTTGTTGAAAATAACTTAATTTTTTACTCTCACCATTCTCTATTTAGTGTGCATTCGTACTCGACTTTCAATTGATCCGACTAATAGCGGGATATTTTCATTTTTTGAATTTTGTTGTCACTCCTAACATGACATGAGGAGGTGATTAAAAAATAATAAAATATGTATTAAATATTTTTCAGAATCTTATTTAGTGAATAATTGTTTAAAAATGATATATTTGAATTAGAACTTGTAAAAATTTGTGAAGAAAACAGTATGATAAAAAATTAAATTAAATCTATGTAATCACTTACTTTGTATGGATCTTAATAATAAACACATGTCATACTATCAGTGATCACTTACATAAAATTTGATCATCAATGTCGTATTAACGGGCAATCACTTAGTGTAAAACTCAATCATCATGAGGTGAAGTTCGTATTTTAATCAAACGATTACAATTTTAAAGAGGTGTTTGGTTTATGAGTATGAAAGGGGGAATGGAAATTAAAGTTAATGATACCTAAAAATATTATTTGGTTGAGTATTATAGGAATCATTCTATGGGAATGAAAGTGTTAGAAAATGCCCACTTTCATTCCCTACTTGTGACATGGATTTCAAATTGAGTAATTCACTAACATAATGAACTCATTCCTATTTCAAACCAAACAAGTAAGAGAGAATAATATAAACTCATACCAATAGTGGAGTTTATGATTCCCATTTCGATTCCAATTCCCAATTATGAACCAAACACCTCCTAATAAGAGATTATGAAAATCACGAATTATATTCATTTCCATAACTGTTGTTTGATTAATGGGTATAGATATTAAATTTTTTGAATAAAAGCAAAAAATATAAGAATTTCCAATCCACAACTAAATTAGTAGATTTTAATGATTCCTAAATTTGATTCCAAAATTTTAAAAACGAAAAAGATCAAATAAATTTACTTTTCCCCTTCATCCTCCTCCCCTCCTCTCTCTCAATTCTTCCTCCACCCTTCCTTTCTCAATCCTCCTTCATCCCCTCATTCCTTCTTCCTTTTCTACCCTTTCCTTGCCCTCTATTCCTCCCTCTTCCACCTCATCTCCCATCCCCTCATCCCGCTGCCCCCAACCCCCTTCTTCCCCCCTACCCTCCTGCAATTTGTCCTCCTCCTTCTCCCTCATCCTTCTTCCCCTCATATATTCCAATGGAAGTTTGAAAGAACAAACTAAGGAATAATTTAAAATATAATAATAATAATAATTTTTTAATATAATACTCACACTCATAAACATTTGTCAAGTACTAATTACTTGAATGATTCTATTATACAAAATTCATACCTATTATTCATGTATGATTTCAATTTCAATTTCAATTTCAATATGGGAATCAAACACCCTCAACTATTCAAGGGCAATGCAATTACACAGACCTAAACAACAGTGTTTAGTAAAGTCTAAAGTCGAGTTGATCTTATTTTAAGGGTAACACGTATTAATCACATTAACTTTTTGAGCTTGAATCCAATTTCATTTCAAGACAATATTGTAGAAACATAACTATAATGCTATAGAGTATGGACCTAACAAGATTTATGGCAGTTAAGCCCTTTTTTAATCCATATTTTTTTGTTTAGTGTGTCTTAAGTAACTACTAAATAATTACACACAGATAAATCATGCAGGGTATGGAAACAAACTGACCTTAAACCCAAATCGATGCTGATAAAAAACCAAAAATAAGTATGCACCAATTCTGTAAATCACCCAAAGAAACACCCCCCGCCCCTCCTCAAAAAAAAAACAAAAAAAGAAAAATCCTTTCTAAGTGCAACCTCTATCAAACAGCTTCTATTAATTAATGTAAAACCAGAATTCAGCATGCATTTCTATTAACTTTGAATTTCAAACTTGTCATAAAAACACCCAAGTAAAATCATTAACTATGCTAGCCTAAATCCAATACATACTCCCTGAAAAAGTCAGGATACAATAAATTGGTAATCGACAGCAAATAGTAAATAGCAAAAAGGGAAAAGGGCGGAAGTGAAAAATTACATAAATTTGATAAAACAAAAGACATTATTAAAATAAAATAAAAAAGGAGTAGAGGAATTCTACTTGTTGAGGAAATTATCCCATTAATTTTAAAGATTTATATTGTGTAAATCTTTAAAGAATACAAAATTATACCCTACAAGTTTTGAACTATTGTTTACTCTTCCTCAGGGGTTCCAGGAAGGAGGAATACCAGAAACATAAGAAGAGATTAATATGTCAATGAAATAGTTTTGGATTCTAAATCAAACACAATTCATTAGCTTCCTAATCACAATAACAAACATATCTATGCAGCCACAATTTCACAATCATGCAAAAACATCAAAACTAAATTCTAGAGATTAATGAAAACATCATCATAGCACCAATCAAGAATTCCCCCAAGTCAAGTCAAAGGTTCTCCCAACAACATTCAATTCAACTATAACGCTCTCAAAATCATCAACCCTTTTCAATCCTACATTAATTAATTAATATACACATCATAAAAAAACAAACAAACCAATCTTTTTTCAGCGATCAAAAGGACCATCGGGATCGAGCTGTTTGCACAAACCGAGGTACGTTAGATAAAGGACACGATCCTTAGCACCCGTACGATGATTCTTTGTATGCTTGCAGAAATACTTGAGCTGCTCCAACGTACAACACCCCAGCAACTGACCCAACAACAAAAACAACCAATTAATCGATTCTTTCTCCTCAGAAATAATGGGTTTTACGCAATTTTCTTGTCCACAATTCTTGCAACCCGGAAGAACCGGGTTCATCCAAACCGGTGGGGCCCTATCGTGCATGCTACTTTTATTCTCCGCAATAAATCTCCATACTTCCTTGAACTTTTCCATCAAATCGAACTCCATTTCGAATTGTTTTTCGCATCTTTTACACTGGACTTCGACCGGCGATCTTCGACATTTCATTCGATAGCAAGTAGTCGATGCTGTGGACGGTGGCGAGCCGGGTCGTGGCCCATGGAAACGGGGCGGGCACCGTTTCGGGTTTTCCTTCGCTTGACGATTGGGATGGGTTGCGACGGTTGCGCGTTGGCCTTGATGGACCCACTGTAGACGATTCTTGACGTTGAACTGCTTGTGTTCCGGCGGGTTGTTGTGGTAATGATGGTTGTGGTGGCATGTAGATAGAATAGGGTGGTTGTGGTGGCGGCGGCGGAGGCATTGGTATGGGTGTCATATAGAGAGAGTAGGGTGGTGGTGGTGGTGGTGGTGGCGGCGGCGGTTGGGTTAAGAGTGTTTGAAATTGCATGGGCGGCTGTGGCGGCTGAGGCGGCGGTGGTTGTTGGGGTACGGTGGGGTGAAGTAATCTTGGCCTTGTAGCTGCTGCAGGACCGAAAGAAAGAGATAGGGCTAAGAAATCATTGTCATCATCTTCAGAAGAAGGGAAATTTTCTTGGGATCTGAATATTACTTTTTCTCTTTTTGTTGATTTCTTGATCATTATTGGACATGTCTTTTTGGTTGTTGTTCATGGTTTTTCCAAGAAAAAAAAACCAAGAAAAGGAGAAAAAGAGAAAGAAATGCAAGAAGATTTGATTTTGAAGGGGGGTTTTTATTTCAAGTTTGAATTAGACACAAGAAAAGTAGGGAAACTTTGTGGTTGTAGTTGGGATGAGTAGTACATAGTGGTGTTAGAGAGAAGTGTGTGTATTTTTGTAGTGAAAAAAATGAAGAGATAAAAAGATAGAGATGAAGAAACAGATTACGAATAATGCATGCAAGTAATGGTAAGGGATTGTGATGCTCAACAATTTTATTGTGTTTAGGATATTTTTTTTTTTCGAATTTCGAATTGTCTATCCGAATTCTTCGGGTTTCAGGTTATTTTCTGTACCCGAATATCGGGTCAAATTGTATTGTGTTCTCACATTTCGCAGTTCCATGACACTAAGAATCTTCTAAGATTTCACACGGGTCCAAAGTTGACAGCAGTGACTTAGTTGTTAGAAACAAATTAACAACAAACTAAATTTAAAACTGTGTATGAAAAAAAAAAAAAGATATAGTGATAAAGGTTTTGTAATTTAATTATCTCATTTTATTGAAATAAAGACTATCTATTTTGGGCAATTCTATAATTCTGTTGAAAGAATCAATTCGATAGTTTATAAACCTTTAAAATACAACAAGAATCTGTTAGTAGAATTATTCTTTTATTTTAATGTATTTTTTCAAACCCTTTAAAACACAATAAAAAAGTTCTCTTACCAGATCGTAGAATTATTCCTTCATTTTAATGTATTTTTTCAAGAGTTTCGTGTTTTAGGTTTTAAATTGACAGGTAATTAATATTGTAAATAATTATGTACTTCATTTCTCTCTCTGTTCTTTTAATCCATAATTCATTGCTCATGAGACAGCAGTTTAGAACTCTAGTAGGATAATCATAAACTGGAACAGATAAGGATGTTGTACTATTTCCATTTTGATCTCAAAGGCTAAAGGTTGCTTGATTTATCCACTTACACAATCAAGTCAATTAGAGGAAGTGTTTTAATTTAAATGAAATATAGGGTAAAAAGAAATGGCTGTCCAATTGTGAAATTTTTGTAGAAAAATTAAGAAAATAAAAAACTTAGTACTATAAGACAAAATCCTAAAAATCATACTTTGTACTACATAATTAAGACAGAACTTAAATATTCCATACATAGAGTTTTTTGCTAAAATGACCTTTCTTTTTAAAAATATTTCTAAAGTAATGTAGTTCTAAATTATATTGCCATTGTGATAGTTAATGCCACTATATATTTTCAAATATAAATGAGTATAAGAGTGAATTTTTCCGTTTTCTTCTCACTCAGGCCTTCCTTTCCTATATTCTATTTTCTTCTTTTCCTTTCTTTTATCTTCACTTTCCAACTTATCTGCATCTAATCTTACAATAAACCATCATTCGGCATAATTTTTCAGTAGAAATATAAAATTAAACCATCATTCGGGGTAGTTTTTCAAAAATATAAAATTAAGATGGTTTGTAGGCCATATTTTACTTTCTTCTATCCTCTTGATCATGGTTTTTAAGCCATATTTTACTTTCTTCTATCCTCTTGATCTTGGTTTTTAAGCCATATTTTACTTTGTTTTATATCATAAATTGATTAAAAGTTCTATGGTATTTAGAGAGTTTTTAGCAATTGAATGCCAATAAAAAATAAGTTTGCATTTTGGACACCTATTGTTATATTACTCCACCATTATTCAGTGAGTCCATCACCTTAGAGCACATATTTTGGATTTATTGGTTTTATGATATTTTTAATGTGTATAATTATGCTGCCAATTGTATAGTAAGAACATAATTTTTATTTCTTCTAAATAACTCTAATATCAACTAGTGGATAAGGCATACACAATGTGTGCGGCTAATTAAAAGAAAAATAGTAAAAAACGCAGAAGTTATTAAAATTTATATTATTTTCTGAATTTTTTAATAGATTAATTGTTTATCTTTGATGAGTTTGTAATAAGTTTGTAATAAAAGACGTATTATGAGGACAGTAACGAAATAGTAAAAAACGTATAAGTTATTAAAATTTATATTATTTATGAATTTTTTAATAGATTAGTTGTTTATCTTTGATGAGTTTGTAATAAAAGACATATTATGAGGACAGTAGCGGAAATGTATAAAATGATGGACTCTAATGTTCTTTTACTTTATATATAACTAGGAATTATATATAGCTAGGAATATTAAACATAAGTTGCATGTGAATTTGGTAATTATGAAAAAAATGATTTTTATACATTATCTTCTTACTAATATTTAAGTTATTATATTTACACAAGATATAGTTAAAAAAATGACAAACAAGTAACGTTGTGTAAAGAGTCTTTACACAAATGAATTAGATTAATTTTTTGAAATATGTTAAAAATACTTTAAACACTAGTTTTCATCTATATCACATATATTGCACTATTTCCTTGTAGCGTATTGATGATATATCAAATATATTTTATAAATAATTAATATTCAAACTAATTAAAGAATATAAAGGTAGAAAGTATTTTTACCATATCAATATTCAAACTAATTAAAGAATACAAAGGTAGAAAGTATTTTTACCATATCAATTTCAGCAAGATAGAACTTTAAAGTCAAATCTTTTGACCTTTTCAATTATTATAAATTATATTGGTATAATTATGAAATTAATTGTGTTGTCCTTACCAATTGAGCTTGTAATGATTGAAATCTTATTAAACTTTATAGCTTTGCATAACATGAAAATATGCACGAATTTTCTTCTAAATAATGGTCTCTCACCAATTGAATGATGCATTATAGGGTGACTAAAAGTAAAATTAGAATTTATATGACTAAGCATGATGACTAACTTTAACAACTTAGGTTTTATTTATTTAATTAGGTGCTTTACATTTATAAAAATTAATTTTTTTTCACACTTCAAAAGTAGCTAAATCATATTAAACTAACTTGAGAGAGTACTTTAATGGATTAAAAATTTTATTAGTTGATTTAGTATTAATATGGGTTGAAATTTTTTATTTCGAGTCAAAACCTTAAACCATATACTTTTAATTTTCCGAATTAAAACTATATTGTAGAAAATAAAAAAACTAACAAATTTGTTTTCACATCATAATTTATATATTACTATTGTTATGAACATATCACTGTGATAAAGATAAAGAAATGAATAAATATATAAAATAACTCATTTTAGTACATTAATTATTGAAATAATAATTTTAAGTGTGTTCAACATTAAAATAATGAAGAATGAATAAAATTTCTAATTCTTTATTATTCTTTGCAGTACTAAGAATTTTACCTGTATTAAATATGTAATATTATTCTATTCATCTTTGCTGCTAGATGAAATTAAAGTATAAAAATTTCGAACAAAATCGAGTTTTTTGGGTTGTTACATAGATATAATGAATACTATTAGACAATTCCTATAATGTCCTTAATTTTTTATAAAATGTGAAGATATCAATAGGAATAATCTGGTACAAAAAATACCAAAACATTAAAATAACAATCAATTCTATTTCTTTAAATTAACAACTTTGTTTATAAAAATTAGAACTTTAAAATGATTTTCACGTATGAGGAATTTTGATACTCAAGCAGAGGTTTGTTTGAAGTTCTCATATTTTTCTTAAATATTTAATATTTGGTAGAGTATTGGTAAAGTTTAATTAAGAATTAAGTTTTTTGGGTCAAGTATTCAACGTTTTATAAGTTGACTTTTTAATTTTGTTTAAATAAGTTAAAATTTAATTCAAATATTTAATTTTTATAATACCCTTATTTGAGATTATTGAAAAGTATAAAATTAAGGATATTTTGGAAACAAAAATATTAAAAACATAAAACTATGCATACTTTTATTATGCATATACATATTTCTTTATACTCTTCAAAAACTATATAATGCTTTAATTTAGTCTCTTAAATATTACTATCTTACTAAATCTAGTCTCTATGCTGTCAAAACTCATTATACCATGTCAAATATCTTAACCATTTTTTAAATATGTCTTGGTTTTGTTTTATCAGAAATTTTTTTTTTATTTACTCAATTTATTTGTCTTGATTTTTATATCATCTAAGCTATTTTTACATTTACAAGTCATCAATATTTATGTAGCTATCCCAATTGAATTGTTAAGACAATCGACCAATATTCCAAAAAAATGTCTTAATCCTATGAAATATTTTAATAGATAAAAGAGTCTGAAATAATTTAACATATCGAGCAACCTTTGTAATGTGTGATGACTCTTTCTGTTAGAATGAATCTTATGATAATATTTAATTATTAATTATTCCTTTTGTTGGGAGGAAGTTTATAAGCATTTGATTTTGAGTTTCTTGAATGTTATGTTTGGTAAAACTCGTATTCTCAAATTATACATGTAATTCTATAATAATAAATAAAATTGTAGTAAATAAAATTTTTAGTGATTCTATAACAGAAGAAAATAATATGTTTCTTATTAGATTTCTTGTGGTATTAATTAAATAGAAGTAATTATATTTTCACTTATATCTTACTCTTATTAAATAGAAGTATACATAATTTGATTTAATTCTAAATGATACTATTTTTTTAATTCTTAATGATACTACTTAATATTTAATAACTATATTAGATTTTACTGGCATATTTTGGTTTCTTAACTGCTGTGTTTGTTATGAACTCATATTTTTAAATTTTAAATTTAATTTCACAACATTTAAATAAAATTTTAAGTGATTGTAAAAGGGAAAAGTTTTGCGTATTAAAGTACGTATTATGGTTCTTATAGTATCAATTGAATAGGAGTACTTGTATTTTTAATTTATCTCTACCCTTATTAAATAGAAGTATACATAGTTTCATTAATGTACCTATTATAATTTAAAAACTTATCATTATTTCAAGACTAGTTTTGATATAAAAAATATTAAATTAATTCATACTTTTATATATAATACTAGTACAGATATAAATGAGACAATGCTTCAATTTGTATGGGAGACTTGCGATTATTATGATGGAACTATTTGTGATCATGAACTAATGGTAGAAGCAGTAGCAAGAAAGGAATAAAAGGAAAAGAAAATTTGCGATATGCAGCCGCAGTGAAAGGAAGAAGGATGTTATACAGCTAAAACCTAGAAGTAAATACACTACAAGATCTACAAGTGGGGGCCAAATATCGAGTCTACCTAAGTATTTGCCCACAACAAACTCCCATATGTATGCTCGAGTAAAGGCAAATATTTAGGTAAATCCGATTTTTGACCCCACTTATAGACCCTGTGGTATGGATTAAACCTTAGAGAATCTATGACATCAGCTAATGTAAACAATATTCTTTAACATTTAATTCTGACTAAGGTCTACGGATGGAGCCAAAGATCAGGTTTACTTAAATATTTTCCTGCAGTAAAATATGCTTTTTTTTTTGGACATCACATAAATTATATACCATATAAATTTTTAATAATGCATAAATCTTGACTATTTTCGCAATATAGAGTAGGTGTGATAGTCGCTAAAATAACTAAAAAATACGAAATTTTATTAATTTTCAATCATCTAACTATAAAAAATACTCACTTGTGCAAAAAAAAATTTCAATGTAAAATATTAGTTTTCAAAACGGAGTGAATAGTAAAAAAAATTTCATGTAAAATATAAGCTAAGATAATTTCTTATTTTCTGAAATCAATCTTTTACTAACGAGGTTGAGATACGTGTTAAAATTATTTTTTTTTAAAATTACAAAAAAAGTAATGACAAAACCGACATATATTGGCATGCTTTTAAAGGGTTCCTTGATTGAAAATATTGAACGTATAGAACTGTGCTGTTTAGTTTTATTTCAAGGTTATTAATGAATGCAAACAATATTGTTAAACTCTTTTGTATTTTTCGCTCTTGATAAACAGAATGGTTGAAATCAAATTAAAGCATTAGACTTTTTTCCCTGAGTTTTAAATATTTATGTTTACTACCGACGTAAAATGAGGAGATACCTGCCAAAAAAATGTAGGTGATTAGGAGAATGAATTTGTTCTCAAGTGTCCGGTTCCAACAATCCCACATTTTGAGAAGTAGTATTAGTTAGTGTTACAATAGTAACTTGTTATAAATTGAAAATTTGGTAAAATTTTAGGAAAATTCTACAATTTCTTTTAAAAAACTATTCTCTTATGTTTTAAATAATTGTGCAAAAATTTGTACTATATAATAGTTTAAAACTAAAAAATTGATTATCTAGAAGAGACAATAGAATTCTCTAAAATTTTATACCAGTTGTCAGTCATCATCCTTAGAACCAATAAGCACATTAATATTCCTATTAAAAAAATAATAATAATAGTTGACGAGATAAACGATCTAGACTAATTATCATACCGTTGAAAAAATAATAAATTTAATGTTTATCGACTCCATAATGTCATATCTTCTTAATAACCAAATCAATTAAGAAAAGTATTAAATTACAATTATTTGCACATCACAACAGTTTTTTTTTTTCTTTAAATGTTTTCATTATATTATTTACTTATCTATTATAGAATGAAAATTTTATAAATGTATTATATATATTTTTTATTATGTTTTTTTTTTTCCTCTTTTGGCATACTAGAAGAGAAAAAAGTGTTTAATGCATTTGGATAAGGAATTAATCTAGACAAACATGCACGTTGAGATTCTCGATGAGTAGCTTTTTACTTCACATAATTACATGAATTTATATTTGCGCCCCCCTCCCAAAAAAAAGGGGGAATGCGTCTATAAGCTAATTACATGGTATGATTACAATCTCTTGGAATTCCGCAAACAACAATTTCAATAGGAGATGCAAGCCCGATTGCAATTTCTTAGATTAGTGCGAGAATTTATAAATGTTCATATAATTTGATCATGCACCAAATTTGATACTTACAATTCATAATATCATTCTTCACTGGACTTTGTTACCAAGTTCATTGAACTTGATAAACGTGAGAAGTTATTGGAAAATTTTCGGATGAATTCCGATTTATGATACTATGCCATGGACCCTTGGTTTTGAATCAGTCACATCACTCAATTGAATGATGTGACTAATTCAAAATCAAGAGATTCATACACTATTATATGGATCCAATCTATTTAAAAATATCTCAAAGTTATTCATCCAATAATTATGAAATACAGAAGCATAATAGTAAATTTATTATTTATGCCGTCAAAATGTATTATTTGGGCTTTTTTGGAATTGGAACAGATGTATGGGCCGTCAAAATGCATTATTTGGGCCATTTTTGGAATTGGAACAGATGTAAATGAAAGACTGGACAACGAGTTAGAGCCCAAAACACTACAATTACAGGCCCCTATGAGCCATGGAACAGTGCAAGGTGCTTCAGTTGGAGAATATGCCTGTAAACTTGTAGTTGGAAATTGGAATTGGAAAGAATAATTAAATGCATCTTCTGGTTTCGGCTTCTTTTGCGAGTTCAGATGTTTGTGTTAATTTTCTTGATTTATTTATTTATTTGCTCCACTATTTGGATGTATGTTTGAAATAATCATATTATGAACGTTTTCTTGGTTTGTTATTTTTTTTTTTTTTTGCGTAATATATCTAGAAGTTTGAAACTTTATTGTAAAACTGAATTGCTAAAGCAATCAGATTTTAGGTCATTCCTCTATTGCTTTGTTATGTTGAGGTTGTAAAGTTTGAGGATTCTTTCAATTGGCTTATGGCTTTTGTACAATGTTTGATGTTAAGGACTGCATAAAGTTCCAATTTTTGAGTAGTATAAGATAAAGGGAAAATCGCCAAAATAGTCCCTCAACTTTTGCACTTTAGTCAAAATAGTCCTTTAACTTTTATTTTTTAGTCAAAAAAGTCCATTTATGGTGTGGTCACCATAATTTTTTTTTTTTAATAAATTTCACATGAAATGACTATCTTGGCTAAAAAATAAAAGTTTGAGGATCATTTTGGCTACAAAAAAAGTTGAGGGACTATTTTGGTTAAAGTACAAAAGTTGAGGGATTATTTTGGCGATTTTCGATTTACATTCTAAGATAAAACACTTGAAAGTTTTTATCCTGTGTGAGGATTTGACTTGGGTTTTGCCTGTTTGATTTAAATTTGCATATCTCTCGCTGGTTTCATTGGTCAGACATATAGGTCAGGAGTACTTGGTTCATCTTTTAGGTGCTGCCATATATTAGTTCTTGATGATGTTAGGTGAGTTGGGGCTTATTGTGCATTGATTTTATCTAGGTTGTGTTGGTAGTCAACGAGTTCTAGTCATTAAAAAGTAAAAAAGTATGTATATATTGTTGCTCAGATGAGGACAATAATGTTGGCCTAACGTGTTTTGTATGGAAATTGATGAGCCTCACGAGGACAGTAATTATTTGGGAAAGTTTTATATTTAATGGACTTAGCTAACTTGTATAATACCGCCTTTTTAAATATATAATATGTTATATTTTTTGATAATTTTATTTTTATTATTTATTCTGTGACGTGAGATCCGTTAAATAATTAAAAATTTTATTTTATTTTTGAAATATAAGTTTAATAATAATTATATTTATTATGTTTGTTGTATTTTATATTATAGACTGAAGACTCAATACTTATTTCGTTTTCCAATGATTTGACACGTATATAATAAACTCGATACAAGTGGCAGAATTTAAAAAGTATAAACAGCTTTTCGCTCATAGCCAACATAAAAGATTTAAAAAGGACGAATAGAAAAATCTAGGCAAAAAGACACCCCTTCAGCTTCATAATCAAGAACATCACCATCCCAGAAAACCTTTTCAGATCCACCACAAACACGCACCAAAACACACACAATCTCCTACACCAACAGGCCAATCAATATCCCCCCACCCACCCGTCCACAAAGAGAATTTGGTATGGGAAGAATAGGTATGGAGTCATGCACCCCTAGTGTCCAAAGATGGAGCAACAAGAAGAACAGGTAATTTAAAAGAACCCAATTTGTACGTCTCTCTTTAGTCCTACGTATATGACTCATCATCCCCACTTTCCCAGTTATCACTCATTTTTTTTTCGGGCCTTTTTCGTCCCTTCTTCTTTTTCTTGCGGGCACTAATTTTTTTGTCCTCACTTTTTTCATAACAATTAACAAACCTGTCTGCTTTTTGCTCTTCCAATAATTCAGCTTATAAAATACTAGTATATTTCAAGAAAACAATCATCTCTCTGTCCTTTTTTTTTTTTTTTTGTTAATTTCTTTAAGTTTGTTTTCTCACTGAAGATGTTAGACATAGATTTTGTTCATCTAGTCATGATGCTTCACCGGATCGAATCAGTGTCAGAATCTATTTTCTCTTCTGTTTCTTTACAATGTATTCATTCTTTATTTTATGGTGGAGTTCTGCTGCTGAAAGATTACTTTTTATGCTACTGAAATTTTTTTTTTGTTTTCTTTTTCATTGTTCACAGGATATTGGATTTGGGAGATGAAATGCAGAAGCTTCTAAAATGGATTTCTCTGGTGAGTGATTAAGGTTCTTCAAGACTTTGAATGTTCTTCTTTGTTAAAATTCTATCGGTGGGTTCAATTTGAAATGCTTATATTTTGTTGATCAGACAATTTCCCAGTTCAATATGCTTGTAGATCTTGGTTCTGTTGTATATTTTTTTTCCCTGAAAGCAAAGGGGAATATTAAGTAAAATACCAAGTATTATTCTGTTAAGATACTCATTTGACTATAAAAAATGCTTCTAGAGTGGAAATCTTGGACTTCGTTTACTCTGGCTCGTTCTACATTTGGCCATCAGCATACGGTACTTTGTCGTGGGCGTAGTGCAATCTTTTGAGAGCTTTCTCATTGCAGCTGATATCTTGAAGAGATATGAAGCCCTTGATATCAGCAAGGTTCGTTATTTGGCTGTTGTAATCGACAGTGAAGAAGCTCGGCAGATTTCAAAAGTGTTTGAACTATTGCAGTGGCTTGCAGATATTGGTGTGAAAAGTGTCTGCCTTTATGATTCAGAAGGTAAACGCCATATTTACAAAGCTAAAATGCTTTGACCTTGATGTCCTTAAAAGTTTGTCTAAGAATTGCCAGATTTCAAATGACAGATATAATTGATGTATCAATTTTCTGTTGCAGGAGTGTTGAAGAAGAACAAGGAAGCTATCACGGAAAGATTTGGTAATGCAAATTTGTCAGAGGTACAGTCATTTACATCGACAGTGAGCTAGATCTTTGATAAGATGTCCTATTCATGTTTTGTTGGTTCAATACATTATCATGATAAATTTGTGGCCAGAGGTTCAAATCTGCAAAACTCTTTTGCCAAAAGGACAGATCTTTGGCTATTGGTATTCATAGCACAATCTCGTATGTTCAGAGTTTGTTGATTCAGAAAGTGTAATTATGGTGAATATGTAAATGAAATTCCGATATGCTGAACAGTCTATTCCAATGGATACATACAACTCCTTTTTCTTGCTTTGGTACTAAGTTGAAAGTTTTCTGATCACAAGCCATGTGGTTTCTATGGGTAATGCAATCCTTGGTTTGGAATGATACAGTAACTCTAATGGAATAGGAATATGTAAATACAAGGTGCAAGGAAACATGAAATGAAGTATTAGAGAATGATTATATAAATGTATGAGTAGTGTAACACCTTCCTAGATATATGGTTGAGTGGAGAAAAAGATTTACATAGCCAACCTCAGGGTATGATATAAGGCTTAGGTTGAGTTTTGATCAACTTGAATGCATGAATGGTGCCTAATGCAATTAAAACACTGATTCCTTGCAGGATGCTGCTATCAATGGTCCACTTGTTACCCGCAGAAATTTAACTTTCGAGTTGCTTTCATTTGCTGATGGAAAAGAAGCAGTAGCCAAAGCTGCTAATTTTCTCTTTGTCAAGCATTACGCAAACGGCATTAAGGAAAAGTCAGACTTTACAGATATCTCAAATGGCCGAGGCTTTACGAGCCATTGGTATGCTGTTTTGCCTTTCTTCGTCCTAGATTCTCTGAACATTTTGCAACTAATTTTTCCTTTCTTTGTGCAAGCATACATTTATTCATTTGTTTTTGATTAACAGGTTACTTCCTCTGGAGGACCAGAGCCTGATCTCTTACTAATTTATGGACCCACAAGATGCCACCTTGGTTATCCAGCATGGAGACTTCGGTACACTGAGATAGTGTAAGTACATTACTGGTATATATTTTTGTTCAATTAAAGAAACACCCTAATTGCTGCTGCTTTTGTCAACTCCCAAGGTGCACAGGAATTCACTCAAAAACCATATCAGTGAATTATTTTGTAATAGTTCCATCACAATTCCATTGGTTTCTGTTACTTAGTGTTGCGCTGGTTTAGTCCAGTATGGTCATCGTAGTTTTAGTTCATTATTGTCTGCCTTTCGAACTATATTAAGCATTGGTTGACTGAATTTATTTTTATTTCCCTGTTTCAGACATATGGGTACATTGAAGTCTAAGAGTTATGGGTCCCTTCTGAAAGCCATTTTCAAGTACACTATGGTGCATCAAAACTATGGTACGAAATTTCTCATAATCTCTTATGATCTCCCAAGTCCCCTCCCCTTTTTATAGGCATGTATACGAATAAAAACAAGAATAAGGAAAAGTATAAGAAGAGAGATTTCTAAATAGTGAAGGGACAGAATAAAATTAGTCAATTAGTCTTAAAAGCAACTGAAGGTGTGGTTGTCTATGGTTTCATGTGGTCAAAATCCATGTAATACATATCCATTTCATCTTTAGCTTGTTGGCCAAATTTAAGCTGTGTTGAAAAAAGAGTCAATAATTGTTTTTATTTTTAGCTGAATCATTATGTCTAGCAATGTGCACCGAAAAAATTAATCCTTTTTCCAATAAATGACTAGAATCTGCATTTTTGTTGGAACCTTGAAGCTTTGCTATTCTGTTTTTTGGTCAAAAGATGAAGTTATTTTATGCAGACTATGAGCAATAAACATGATAAACAAATTAGTCTCGATAAAACCTGAATTTATTTATGTTTGAATTTATTTTCTTTCAGGTTCATAAGCCATTTCAGCCAGAGTGACATTTTCTTTGGGACGAGTAGAATGTGCAAGAAGATTAAGGAGACGCTGCCATGATTTGATATATGATTTTAAACTCAAAATGGTCCTCTTTAATATAGGGCCAATTTAAAAAGTATCTGCTCACTTGTATTCCCGAATGTTTATTTATGCACGCATTATTATCCTTGCTACTAGTTTCTATGTCTGCTTTTTCTCACTAATGCACATAGTATACATCAAAAAGTTTGACACCCAACCAAATGAAGAGATAGCAAGGAAAATAGTACGAAATGATTTAGAAATTCTCATGAGCAGTTGCATTATTGGAAAGGAAAAAGAAAGAAGGAAAAGAGATTTAAAATGTTCATGCTTTTGGATCTATGATAGCAGTTATGTAACGTGTCTGGGAAGACGTAATATTTGGCCTCAAAAAGAACGGGTAAAATACTTGTATGCCTCAACAGGGCTGTCGAATGCACCATCATGATTCATGAATGCTAAAACAAATTTCTCGCACAACATAAAGAATGCTTAACTTGCTAAAACCTGTATTATCTTCATGAAAGAAAATGCTATTGCAATTTAGTTAACACAGGCCTCTGAATGCAGGGTCATGAAAATTAGAATTAATCCCGTATCATACAAACAAAGCAAGGGACACATGGTAAGTTCTTTTGAAGAGAAACACTCGCCATTCTAACAATCAAGGATGTTTCATGCCGGAGTTTTTGGTAAACTCTTAATCTTAGGTATAAGAGCAACAACAAAAACTAGTTCCACTACTCGGTAACATAACCCCAAACATGGGAAAAGATAATACAGCACTAAGCAAGCAAAAAATATGGATTGCTTGGGAGGGTTTGCAACTTTAGGTCTCTGTGAAAAAGATGCAAAACAAGCATTTATGCACCTGCTAAATGGTACATGTGATGCCATGCTGTCCCATTTTGCTTGTACAACACCAAGGTGTTTGCTATGCTCTGCCATTTTGTCAAGTGAACTCCTCTGTTTGGACAACGCACCATTCGAGCATGGTATGTAAAATTCAGTATTCTGTTTCTCTGACAACAGAACCCCATCAATTAAACCAAACTCCATGGCCTGCAAGTGGGCAGCCATAAAGAAGCTAAAGGTTAGTTTTACAAACGGACACTGCAATATCAAATAGGCAAAGTTCATAAAATAATTCAAAATAATTTCCCTGCCATAACGGAAACACTCTTTCAAGTAACCAAGAAAGACCATTATAACAACCTAGCAGCATTACCTCAGAAACAGATAAGAAACGGTCCCTTTCAGTGTACTGCTGCACTTTTTCAAGAGGTTGGCCAGTAAAACTAGCATACATTTGGTCAATTTTCTGTATCAGAAAATAAGTTATTAGGTGAAGCAGAGTTTAATAGATTTTACACACCAAAAATGTCAAAAACTTTACTGCAAGTCTGCCGAGAATGGATCAAATATCATAGTAATAGAAACCAAGTCTTTGATTCATATGACTTTCTATTTTAAAAGGATCACATGACTTTTAAACAGTGTTGATATATCTAAACAGTTTTAAACATATAAAAAAGGGATCTTTTGCTTTGGGAAGCCAACGGTCTATTCTAAAACATAATAATTAGCAAAGAAAAGCAAAAAAGTAGAGTTGCTGATTGAGAAAGAAAACTGACATGACGAGACTGAACTGCTTCATTCACTTGGCGCCTCACATCCTCCACATGTCCCTGCAAGCAGAAAAAAAAGCACATTGCTAAGAAACTGCTGTCCATTTGTGAAGGTCTGTCGATCAAACTTGCCAGTATGGTCATAAAAATCCTCCAAGGATAAGTATTTTGCTTCGCATCAAAGCTTATGTTTTACGAATCACAACACCACATGACTATTATGTCACATTAAAAGTCTATGCCACACACACACACACACAGAGAGATAATAGTACATCAATCTTCATTCTGTTCCCTCCTTTTAGGAAAAGAAGTTAAATTAGAAAAAAGTAAAGTTCACTGGAAAAGTTGTATGCAGAGAGAGTAAAAGCTTATGAGCTATATCAAAAGGTAAACAATTTGTCAATATCTCTTCTTTTGACCCACCAATGAAAAATCTGCTACTCGAAAAGCAGACAAACTTAAAATGAAAGAATAGCATCATACCCCACATCCACTTTGTGGTTGATGTATCATGATACGTGCGTTTGGCATTGCATATCGCATGCCCTTTTCTCCCCCAGCAAGAAGAAGTGCGCCTTGGCTTGCAGCAACTCCAAAACATACTGTCCCAACCTTAGGCTTTATCTGAGGTCAAAAAAGAAATAAATAAAAAGTAAGATAGGCTTGTAGAAACTCTGAGTGAAGACATTTAAACCTCACAAACTGCATATCTTTCAATTCCTACCTCTCCATGAAATATCTGATATTCAAGCGTGATATAATCTTGACAAAAAAGAAAGTCACAAAAAAACTATTCAATATAGCAAATCAATGATTGAATTTCTACAAGAAAAATTATACTTACCCAGGACAAGCAATCATAGATTGCCAAGACAGAGTAGGTGCTCCCACCTGGGCAGTTCAGATATATTCTATGCTGACGTGCAGAAAATGTACCACTGATTGTCAAATACTGATTTGAATCTATTGGAACATCCAAAATGCATGATTAGTAGGTAGTATAACATCACCAGTATATCAGCAGCTTCATCAATTGTAGCGAGAGTCACAAGCTGTGATATAACTCGTTGGGCCACTTGCGAATTTACTGGTTGTCCAATAAAGATGATGCGATTTCTAAATAGAACGGTAGAGAGATCCAAGGGCCCCCCTGGTGTCATTACAGCTGGCATAATGGGTGGGTTCCCCTTTTTGGCTTCTATAGCACCATAACTGTAGGATACCAAATATTTAAGAACATACAATCTCAAGAGAAGGAAAACATTCTCTTGGCAACAGATAAGGAAAGAAAAATCTACAAGAAACTTTAAACTGTCCAAACTAAATCTGCACCACAACGAACCATTCACAGAAAATCAAATCGTCTTTGGAGGTTAACCAAGTGGTATTACAAATAGCACCATTGGACATTTTTTAGTATGACAAATTTTTCGCACAGTACTGAAGCTCCCAAAAGTTAATAAGAAAACCCCACCTTGTTTTAGTCAGAACATCCTACAACATTCTCAAACCAATTCAAGTTTAAGTTTAATGCACAATGCCCTTAAGTTTGGAATGTGCTATTTTCAAGTGAACTTCAACACAATATGTACATAGGAGAAATTGGGTGCTGATATCTGTCTGCAGAAGTTATTCATAGACTGCATTTCACCTCCTCGATTTTATAAACACAGAATTAAGCTCTCAGAGTATCACAACAGATTAGGCAAAATAGAGTAAAACACATATTTAGGAGGGATATTGTCCACTATTGATATAAATTTCATGTAACAAGAACATAATCCAGAAATGTGAGATGGAGTCAACTTTAAGAATACCTTGTTAGATTAAAGAACTACCCTCGTATCATCTTTGATTTATCCATAGTACAAAGCATATGAATGGTTGATGCTATATGCTCCAAACTCTGGGAAAAAAAAAAGGCGATAGCCTTTTTATTTTCTTTTTTTCCCCCAATAATCAGCATACAACAACCTTATAACTGATGAAGGCTGAAAAGATATTTCTTCAAACATCTCAAAAAATTGAGCAAGATGCAACCAAAATAGTCCAATGTATTTAGTCTTTTCATACTCAACACTTTTTACCATTGTTACTATGCAGAACGCAAACTCTTTCCTAAGCCCATAATTCTAGATGTTTAAGCCCTTTTAATTCCTCAAGAACAATTAACCCGAGAACTGATAAATCCGTATAATCTCACAGTTATCTTTAAATGACAACCAACAACTCCTAAACACATGTACGATAAACCAACCACAAATTGATCCGACATCCAATCAAACACATAAATACACACGAGCATAAAGATATAGCATTAAATTATATTTGTAAAACTTAATGCAGTTGAAGGATAAAAGAAACAACCTTGGATTAGCAACAGCGCGAGGATCCTTCTGCTCATGCTTTAACAATAATCCATCCCTTTTACTAGATAATCCTGCTAATTACCAACACTAATGTCAATAAGCATATGATTACTATTGTAACTATTTTTAATTTCCGAATAATGTAAATTAGCAGTTTTTTTTTAAGTAATTAAAGATAAAATTAAATGAAAAATCAGAATTAACTGACAAAAGAAAAAATCGAACACGTACCAATTGCTGATAAATCATTATAGGGGTTTGACAGAGCAGAGATTATAGGTCTCCTAGGATTAAACCTAATACGAAAATTTTGATGATAAAATCGAATTTACCGAAATAAATAAATAAAAGCAGTTTTGCATTAAAAAAAAAAAATGTAAATTTGAGGAAGGAATGGATTTAATATACCTATGAGGGGGTGATGATGATAAGTACGACGTCGTTCTTGGCGGATAAGATACTCTGGGTATATACAATGGAGCTGCTGCAATTGCTGAAGCCACCATTTCGATAGGGTTTTTCTTTTTAATTTACTTTGCTCACTCTCTACTAGTTGAGGTGGATAGTGGGGTAAACGAATGAAGAAGAGGGCTTTCTTGCAAATAACCTAAAAAGTAAAGGCATAATAAGTAATTAATAGTAAGTTTATTAAATTTAAACCCCTCTGTTTTTAATTGGGTTTCATTTTCGGCCGTAAATTTTCGGCTCAAAACTTTCCAAGTTTTCTAGTTACTAATTACTATTAATAATCTATATCTATTATGAAACCAAGTTAAAAATTATTAAACTTGACTAAAGTATAAATATAGTAAGTGTAGGAAAGTAGAGAAATATTAAAAAATCCACAAATGTTTTTACTTTTATTAGCCCATTCAAAATGAGATACCAAAGGCCTTATTTATAGGATTATAAGATAGGAGATTTATAAATATGATACATGAATTACGAAAATCGATAAGCCTTCACAGGAATCAATAAACCTTCACAAAATTCAAGGGGATGAATATCACATTAACCGATGTGTTTAGGGAGATGAATGGACATCCATATTCCTAGAATTCATAAGAATTTTATGATACTCCCCTTAGATGTCCATTACACAGAGAATAGGTCTCGTTAAAAAACCTTCCTAACAAAAAATCTAGTGAAAAAAAAAATTTCTAGTGAAGGAAAAATAGTACACTATTCAAAGTGTTTGATAAATGTACTTACTTCCCTTGTTGAGAACTTTTATTGATATCTTTAAACCGACACATTTTAATGCTTTCATCAACTTTTCAAATGTAGTAGTTGGTAGTGTCTTGGTAAATAAATCTGCCAAATTCTCACTTGAGCATATTTGTTGCACATCAATTTCACCATTCTTTTGAAAATCACGTGTGAAAAATAATTTTAGTGAAATATACTTAGTTCAATCTTCCTTTATATATCCTCTCTTTAATTGAGCAATGCAGGCAGCATAGTCTTCAAATAATACTGTAGGAATTTATTCTTTAGAGGATAACCCGCAATTCTTCCGGATGTAATAAGTAATTGACCTTAACCAGACACATTCTCGATTTGCTTCATGAATTTTTATAACCTCTGCTAGCATTTATTAGTAAGATATATAAGTGCCCCTACTGCACTAAGATATAGTACTTCAGGACAAAAAATTCTTCACTTTTTTCTCGTGGTCGGAAAGGATCTTTGTCAACATCAAGTGATCGAACAACCATTGGAGTACTTAATAGATGTACTTTATCCATATTGAACAACTTTAAAACTTTAGCAATATAATTTGATTGATGAATAAATATCTAATCTTCCAGATATTCAATTTGTAAACTAAGATAAAATTTTGTTTTTCCAAAATCCTTGATCTCAAATTCTCTCTTTAGATATTCAATTGATTTTGAAATCTTTTCAAGAGTTCCAATAACATTCAAATCATCAACATAAACAGCAATGATCACAAAATTCAGTCCATTTTTCTTTATAAAAACACATGGACATATTGGATCATTTGTATAGTATTCTTTAATAAAACTTTCACTGAGATGATTATACCATATTCATCTAGATTGTTTTAAACCATATAAAGATCTTTGCAAACTGATTTGATGGAGTAAATTTCTCAAAATTTTGAATCACATGCTTTAGGCAATTTAAATCCTTCAGGGATTTTCATGTAAATATCATTGTCCAATGTTCCATATAGATAAGCGGTGATTACATCCATCAATTGCATATTAAGCTTTTCATGTATTGTCAGGCTCACAATATATCGCAATGTGATTGCATCCACTACATGTGAATATGTATCATCATAATTAAGACTTGGCATTTGAGAAAATCCTTGCGCTACAAGTTGCGCTTTGTATCTCACAATCTTATTTTTCTCATTTCGTTTTCGCACAAAAACTCATTTATATCCAACGGATTTTACACTTTCAGGTGTTCGAACTGCAGGTCTAAAAATTTTACGTTTAGCAAGTGAATCCAATTCGGATTGAATCACATCTTTCCATTTTGGCCAATCATTTCTATGCCTACATTCTTCAACCAAGTTTGGTTAAGATCCTCAATTTCTTCCATAATTTCAAGTACTACATTATATGCAAAAGTACTATCAACAATCGTTTCAATTCGGTCCCAATATTTTCTTGTATTGACAAAATTTATTGAAATTTCATTAACATGCTCTTCAGGAGTATGAAACTTATTCTTTTCGAGAGTTAGAATTTGCTCTTCAGGAGGTTAAATTTTGTCACTAATGATGTCTTGGAAATTTGTATTAATATTCGACTTCTTTAGTAGAACATTTTGATCAATTGATTCTCTTTTCTTTCCAAGATTTTTATCTTTGGAAACAAAAGGTCAACCACGCTTCAGATATGCTTTAAACTCATTTGCTATAACACTTGTAAATTGTCCTACTGGGACATCTAGTTTAATTGGTGCATTTTCTACAAGAATATGCGATTTCGTAATTATTTTAGAGTCGGTAAATACATCAGATAATTGATTTGCAGTATTTTGCAAATGTATTATACTTTGAACTTTAGGTTTACAAGTTTTTGTATGAGGATCAAGAAAATCTAATGATTATATATTCCACGTGTGAGAATTTTCTTTTTCAGTTGTTCATTTCCTCCCCTAATGTTGGGAAATGAGTTTCATCAAAATGACAATCTGCAAATCTTGCAGTAAAAATATCACCCGTCAAAGATTCAAGATATTTAATGACTGAGGGTGAATCATACCCAATATATATTCCCAACCTTCTTTGAGATCACATCTTCGTGCATTGCGGTGTCATCACAGGGACATATACCGCACATCTAAAAATTATCAAATGAGAAATATTTGGCTCATAACCAAAAGTCAATTGAAAAGGGGAGTATTTAGGGTAATTTGGCGGCCTTAAACGCATAAGTGTTGTTGTGTCCAAAATAGCATGTCCCCAAGTAGATATAGGGAGTTTTGTTCTCATTAATAATAATCTAGCAATTAATTACAATTGCTTAATAAATGATTCGATTAAACCATTTTGTGTATTAACATAAACTATAGAATGTTCAACACTAATGCCAATTGACTTACAATAGTCATCAAAAGTACGAAATGAATATTCGATTAGCATTGTCTAATCGAATTTTCTTTATTGGATAATTTGGAAACTGTGCTATCAACTTTATAATTTGATCAAGTAGTTATAAAACGTCAGGTTGCGAGTTGATAATAAATAAACATATGACCATCTTGTAAATGTATCAATTAGCACCATAAAATACTTAAACGGTCCACATGGTGGATGAATTGGTCCATATATATCATGGATTCTTTCCAAAAATGCATAAGATTCATTCCTCATTTTAACTAGCGAAGGTTTCGTAATAAATTTTTCTTGAGAACATGCAACACATGTAAATTCATTTGAACTTAACACCTTTTGATTCTTCAATGAATGGCCATGCGAATTATCAATTATTCTTCTCATCATTATCGACTCAGGATGCCCTAGTCAATCATGCCAAATGACAAAATCTTTGGGATCAATAAACTTTTGGTTTAGTAAATGGTTCATTTCAATTGAACTAATTTTAGAGTAATATAAACCAGAAGAAAGAAAAGGTTTGCAAATTTTTTCTATACTACACATTTCTTCAAAAAATAAAAGTGGTAATATGCAAATATTCAACATTTGAGTCCTCCATGGTCTCAATATGATATCCATTTCGGCGGATATCCTCAAAATTTAACAAATTTCGTCGAGACTTAATAGAGAACAGTGCATTATTTATAACCAATATTGTTCCTTCAGGGAGATATATATTTGCTCTACCGCAACCTTCAATTAATTTTGCACTACCACTTATGGTATTAACATTTGTTTCTCCCAATTTTAGGTGAGAAAAATAATTATTATTTTTAACTATTGTATGTGTTGTAACACTATCAATATGGCATACATCTTCTTCGCTTTTCATGGATCCCAAATGTTTGTCAATATTCATACCTTCTTCAGGAAATAAAATATAAAAGATAATTAATTTAATAGAACAAAAGTATATTTTATAACAAAAGCACTGATTAACTAAAAAATGTAGAACAAACTTTAAATTAATCTCTTCGCCATTTTAACATGGGGTTCACTTGCTTTGGACATTTCTATCACCGATCAAATGATCAATTCTTTCTTTTGGATGTTCAAAGAAATTAGCCACATCAAGATGCGTTACATCAATATTAGCATCATCATATATTGGTTTGGTGATATTCACCTCAGTATGTTATCTTTCTTTTTTCAATGATACTTGATGTAGTTCAACTAGATGTTTTGGAGCTTTACATGTTCAAGACCAATACCTCTTATCACCTCACCGATAGTATAAATTAACAAAACCTTTCTCTTGTCTTTTTCTATCGTTATTATCCCACTTCTGGAGAAAATGTTTGCTTTTATGACTTGATGAGCTATGATTACGAGTATCATGATTATGACAGTCATATCAGCCATGACCACAACTAAGGCCACGGTCACGATCTTTTCCACGTTCATAATTGGAAGACTTTGTCACATTCACTTTAGGGAATGGACTAGAACCAGTTGGTCGAGTCTCATGATTTTTCATTAATAATTCATTATTTTGAATTGTGTTCAACTACAAGAAGATACGAGATCAGTTCAGAATACTTTTTGAATCCGTTCTCTCAATATTGCTGCTACAGGAGCAAATTCGAGACATGAAAAGTGGAGAATTTTTTTTTTTAACGTATCCTCGTCAGTAATAATTTCTCCAAATAATTTCAACTGAGATGTGATTTTAAACATTGCAAAATTATATTCACTGATTGGAAATCTTATAGTGTCAAATGTATCCAGTCATACCAGGTGGTTGTACCTTTCATTTAAATTATTCTACGGATCAAGAGGATCTTTAACAATAAGATATTCAACTTTCAAACTTTCATCAAGATGATGACGAAGAAGAAAAATCATTGCTTTGGCACAGTTTTGGGTAGAAGTCTCATTTGCTTCCATAATGATGTCTCCAAGACCCATTGCATCAAGATGCATTTCAGAATCAAGAATAAATAATTCTTTCCAAAAATGTTAAGAGGTACAAATTCAAATTTAGTAAGTTTAGCCATAAGAAAATAAATTAATTTGATAAATAAACTTACCTAGATATCATTTGAATACTAAGATCTTCCACTTCACTATTTCGCAAAAGTAGAGTCGTGCTAATAACGTATTATGAAACCAAATTAAAAATTATTAAACTTGACTAAAGTAGAAATATAGTAAGTGTAGGAAAGTAGAGAAATATTAGAAAATTCAGAAATGCTTTAACTCTTATTAGCTCATCCAAAATGAAATACCAAAGGCCCCTATTTATAGAATTATAAGATAGGAGATTTATAAATATGATACATGAATCGACAAATTTTTACGAAAATCAATAAACCTTCACAAAATTTAAGGGGATAAATATCACATTAACTGATGTATTTAGGGGATGAATGGATATCCATATTCCTAGAATTCATAAGAATTCATAACAATATCTATACAATATAATAAAGCAAGAACACCATATTGGTGTCCGTTATTTTTGACATTTACAATAATACCCTCATAAATAGTTTGTCTAACCAATTTATCAACACAGAGAACCACTATTAAACATTACAACTTCCAATAATAACTTTCACTTTTTTTTTTTTTTTTTTTAATTAGCACACATATTGGGTATGTCTTTACTCACTAGTTATATATAAAGGCAGAGACTTAGTTTTAGTATCTGTCATTCTTTGGATTTCCAAATATACCTTTATCTTCATATCTATTTTTCAATAACACCATTATATGAGGAATTATCCTTATTACTTTATATAATGCAAGAGGTTTGGATAATTTTTTTTTATTTTTATTTTTAAAAAGCAACTACCATCTCAATAAATCACAACTATTTTTTTCCCCTAATAAAACCAAATAACTATCTTCTATTATTTCTCTCCTTTCAAATTATTACTTATTGTCTAAATAAAAATAATTTCTAGAAATTTTATGTTTTTAGTTAATTTAATTTTATCACAATAAACACGTTTGGAATGTACCTATAGCCCTAGTTAAGGATAATTTGTCCTATCAACTTGTTTATCAAAAGATAATCTTCAAGATTTAATTGGACCCATAAGCCAGCAATGATAATGGTTTGGTAATGCCTCTCAACACATTAATTAAACAAGGCGTTACAAAAGAAATTGGTAACGGTCAAAATACATCAAGAGAGAATTATATATAGTTTGGTTGTATTTTAAGATTTGTACATAAATATTTAAATTATATGATATTAATTCTTTTATTTTAAAATAATTGTCGATTTAGGTAATTTATCGTTTGTCAAAATATCTGTCAGCTTTAACAAATTAAGAAAGTATTAAAAGATATTTTTTTAACTTTATCTTTAGTGTCATATTAATGTAAGGAGGATTATGTAGTTGATATATTAATACAAAAGGATAATTTAGTCCCTTTAAAATACATTTTTTGTAAATTGATATAATTTAATAAATTTTTTTAATTTATATACAATAACCAAAAGTGCAACAATTATCAATTATTTTGATACGGATAGAGTATACTCTATATAATTTAAAGCACAATAGAAAAAGTATACTGTATTATATAGAATTTAAAGCACAACAAAATAATTACGATTGTTGACGCTTGTGTCTTTGTTTCAAGATAATTAACACGCCTCACACATGTTTAAAGCATATTTTTGGTAGAGAACTTTATTATTCCATGGTAATTGCAAATCTTCCAAAATCCTTAAAATTAATGACATTTATTGGGCTTCCATATATAACCATATTCTGTATTTGAAAAATCCTCCAGTCGGTGACCCTTCTATTTTCTGAGCTTGTATAAGAGTCCGAATGTGAATTGTCCACCGCGTAGACTACCAACTCGAGTTCCACAAGAAGCATGTACTGTCAAGATATGAGACCCCTCTCTGCCGCATGTGTTTTTCTGTTTCTTTTCTTGGTATATATTCAATTCCCTCTCTGCCGCATGTGTTTTTCTGTTTTTTTTTTTTTCTTGGTATATATTCAATTCGGATAGCACCCCCAAATCATTTTTGTTGAGATTTTTTATATGATTTGTTTGTTGTTCATAATCATCTCATCTTTAACTTGCCTGTCATGGATCAAGTTGGATCATGCATTTTTTCTTTTTGAGTTAATCTTTTCTAAATCATTTATGTATATATATTTAATATTATCTAGTCTAGATGTTTAATAATTAAATATTGTTCAAATTTAAACTATTATTTTTGGTTTTTTCTCACCCTATATTAATCATTTTTTTGAAAATAGTAATCTTTATGGTTTGGTTATCTTGTTTGTGCATATCAGGTTACCAGTAGTCTGAGTGTGAGTAATGCAAGAAAGGATCCACAGGAATATTGGAACACCATCATGAAAGGGGAAGCCGTGCCTCGAGTGATTAAGAACCTTCTTAGTCAAAATTCTGAATCTCATACTGGCCAACAATTCATCAAGAACTTTGATACTAAGCCGAATGTTATAATCTACCATCATAACCATGTTGATCCCCAAGAAGAGAAATCTTCAGCCAAAGAAGTGGAGAAGTTTGTGGCTAAAAGAGGTAAAGCCGCAGCTAATTAGTCTCCATATGAATTATGGTAAGCATTAAGGGAGTGTGGACTTACAAGAGATGAAAGAAATAATGTAATACATGTATCCAGTTGAAATAATGTAATACATGCATTAGTCTATGTGAATTATGGTTTCGTTACGGGACTATAAAATATAAAAATTATTCTCTCAGGAGCGAAGCTATTTTACGTTTGCCCCCTCTTAATTTTCAAAAATTACAAATTAGACTAGTAAAATTCTTAATTTTAGAATCTATTTTCCATTTGCACTCTTTTTTTTTTTTTTTGTCAAATCAGCAACATTCTAACCTAACCTACTCTATAAGGGAATATAAAGAAACCCAACTGAGTACTATTAAGGGATTAGAATATGTTTGGCCCCTCTTAATTTTCAAAAATACGAATTAGGTTAGTAAAATTCTTAATTTTAGAATTTATTTCGCATTTGCACTTTTTTTTTTTTTTTTTTAATAAAAGCGGCAATATTCTAACCTAAACTACTCTACAATGGGCTATAAGGGGATATAAATGGACCTAAGATCCGGTAATATCAAGGGATTGTAGGAAAAGAGAATCTTCCAAACCAGACAAGAATGCTTTGATACTTGCATGAATTTTTGCAAAATTTAGAATTTGAACCCCAAAACTCACAAGGAGAATGCCTTATGAGGCATCTTTTGGCCTTAGTGGAGTAGGTCCCATTTGCACTCTTGAATTTTTAAAAATTTCCTTTTCTCTTCGCATGGACTCCTAAACTTTTTAAAATCCTCTTTATCTTTTACCTTACACCTTGTAGAAATTAAATCTTTACAATAATTCTATACAGAAATTGAAAAAATTACTATAGGAGTAGAGAATTTAAATTATGAAGTCAAATATAAGAAAAAAAAAACTACATTATTGTTGACCCATGCATACCAAATAGATTCCTCCGATACGCTTGGAGTCCTGGTTTCACCCCACGCTGGAGATCACAGCAAGAGATACCTAGTTTTGGTCTAATGATATATATCACTCGGAATGCAACTTTGCAACTATAGAATCTATAAAAGCTGTGGCTTTAATCTTCTGTTTTATTTCATACTAGGGCTTAAATTCAAAATTAAGCTTACAAACTTCTTCACCATACCAACTTAAGTTGTCCACAAATGTTGAAAAACCAATAGGAATACTAGTTTTACACATTTGGACAACAATACTATTACACAAGTACTAAACATTAAAATGCACTCCACATTAATACACACCTAATAGATGCTTGGAACGAAAATGCTCGACTACATTGAAGAAGTGGGTGGAACCAATACAAAGTTATCTGCAGGGAAGAAGTGGCAAACGGGTGATAACCCCGGTTTAGTGCCAAGAACTTGGAAGGAGATGTGATTGGGGGTCCAGTGAGAAGTATCCATATGACAGACCGCAATAGCTTCAACCCTTTCACCATTTTCGCCAGACAATGAAATCCTGTATATCCGACTCTCACTCTCTTGATAATGGCAGTAAAAAATTGTGTAAGGGTAAGGCATTGTATGACAAGCAACCATCTTGGGAGCTGTCTAAATTTGTCGCGCGACTTGTACAATCGTGTAATCTCGAATTCCAGCTAATGATTTTGTTGGGTGAATTGTTGATAGAACTTCGATGTTTGTTTCAGATCCCAAGATCTCTCGTGCAAAGTTAAGCATGGATTCGTAGGAAGTAGCACAATACTTGGTCTCTCCTCTGATAGGAGGGGTTTCGCATTCTCTTAGTGTATTTTCCATTGCTATGGCTTGTGGAGATCCTTGGGAGAATGAAAACATTTGGAGAAGGTTTGGAAGTTGTTGTAGTGAAAAAGGGATGTTATCGGCTTTTTCTTTAGGCAACGAATGAGGAGAGGATGAAGTAGAAGGATCCCTGTTGGGGAAATAGATTGGCATTGTTTTGCCTAACTTTAGATCGTGTAGAAAGAAGAACACAATCGTTGATGGATCCACATCATTCATCATGTGAGATGATGAATGAGCATGAGCATCCATGCTATGAAGTCGTAAAACATTAGTCTCCTTGGGAAATTGCGATACCAATGTTCTTGCTGCTAGCTTGGTCGTGGTCGAGGACGTGGACGTAGTCGTGGCCGTGGTCGTGACCAAGTGATATCTTGTTCCATTTCTCAGCATCTACTTCACTGGCACCATTTTGATGAATTCCCTGGAAATAATGATATGACAATTTTAACTGATTACAAAAGACCGAAATATTTGAAGGGGGAAATATTAGTTTAAGGACTTACCAGCAGAATCACTAGATGAAGAACAAGACTGATCCTGTAAAGAAGTCTAGAAATATCCATTAATGAATATCGGTTGGGGTTTTTGTGAAGTGAAGGAAAAGTTATAAAGCAAGAGGCTGATGACAAGGTACTACAATATGGTCACTCCTGAGGTGCTGAATCATGGGAAATTCTATCATAGACTCGTGTAAGATTTTTTCCTGAATCATGATGTTGCATTATATTATTGCAAATTTCAGTGTCAAATTGTGAATTCCAATTCAACTCTTCAGTCTCCGGACCCATAACATTATGAAACACGTTGTCCTAGATGGATAAGCTTGCATAATGGAGTATTTGTAGTAAAGAAATCAAGACAATATCTTAGCTAATCTTGGGGCTACAAGAAATACAAGAAATGAGCATTTTTTTAAATTAGCATAACATTTATTGTTCTTTAGGTAAGCTGTCATTCTAGCTATTCTTTTTTTGGTGATTGAAATCGAATGCTCATTAATGAGAATCAGACATAATATATTCCTTTCGTCATGCTTTAGCATTTCTTTTGAGAGTTGAACAATCAAATTAGTTTTACACAAATTGCCAATTTGTGTGTCATTTTTGTTGGTCTTTCTTTTTGCCTTTTCTAGCTTCTATTGGAAATCGAAGGTGTTGGAAAGTTATTTGCAGAATTGCAGGTTTTTGAGTGCCTAAATATTTGCTTCCATCCGATCAATAAACTTGAAGGAGAGGATAGAAATTATTGTCATCTCGCACGAAATGAATTATGTAGTGTTGGTTGTTTGAGGAGTGTGGAAGGACACTGCGTTTAGGTGGATAACCAAAGAGTATTGGTTAGAAACTCCAAAATCCGAAATTCTAACAAAGGTAGGGGGATATTGTGTAAAAAAAAAATTCTTACTTTTAGTAAAAGATTCAACGACTTTACTATAAACTTTGCATTGCAAATTATCTAGCACATACTTTCTTGTGCATAACATACATGAAAAAAGAAAAAAAAACATACCAATTATGACAGTTGGATCATTTAAGAAGTTGTAATTTATAAATGAAATGATGAATCCGATTGGCATAACCCGAAAAATATTAGGTCACTAGAACTCAAATTCATGTGTATCCTGAATCAAGTACTCGAGATTATTTTAGGTTGAATAATAAATTATTTTAGGTTGTTGGAAAATCTAAAATTAGTGAATTTTATCCAAACTACTATACCAAAGATATCAAATCAAATCCACTTGAAAACCACCTTAATTAATCAGCAAAATGGTGCTGTTAACACTTGTATGGATTTCAATTGACATGTCAAGTTATGCTACAGTTTGTCATTTTGATGATATCCACGTATTGCAAAGTGAAGAATTAGATACACCCACTAGAAAATTTTAAAATGAATTTAATATATGATATTATATTATAAATTTTTTAATTATAAATTAATTACATTACATTCTAAATTAAATAAATTACTCAATTAAGTGATGTGATTGATTCATAATCATGTGCTATTACATAAATTAGGTTCACCTAATCATATGTGGACCTATGTTTATTTTCGTAGCTGGTGGGAATTCCATTTTCTTTTTTTTGGGAATTGATGATATCACTTGGTTTAGGTTTGGTACTTCTCCTCTTAAATTGGAAGCTTACAACATGTTATGTGTTGGCCTTTAGGCCTCCTTCCTAACCCAAAAATGAAAATATTGGAAGGTTACAAAATCGTACTTGCCATAACTACATGTTGAACAGTTGCTGTCGGCGCGTAATATATAACCATCCACAATTTTCATGCTTGTGTGGCCCCCTAAAAAAAAAATAAAAAAAAAAAATCACCATCCCTCCATCCATAGTATTAATATCTGTGAAGACAATTATTGTAAGGGGTAACTAAAAAAAATGGTACAAAGACAAGGACAATTATTGTAAGGGGTAACCGAATAGAAAAATATTTAGATAGATTCAATTTTTAGTTTTATCTGTAAATTTTATAGTTAAAATTAAATTTTAAAAAATTTTATTTATATCAACTGATATTATAAATTTTTTAAAGTTTAATTTATATCACAAGATTAACAAATAGAGTTAAAAACCAAATCTACCTAAATCTTTGCGAACCAAATAAAATGGTACAAAGACAAGGACATTTGTCGTGTTTCAAGCTCCAGAGCTTAAAAGATTAAATCAATTACTTCTTATATTTTAAATAATTTATCTGATTTATATTATGTTATTTTAAAAAATTAAAAAAGTATTAAATAATATTGTTATAATTTTTATCTTTAGTGTAACACTAATGAAAGGAAAATTATATAATTAAAATATTAATGCCACCTAATAAAAAAATAATTTAATTTTTTTTAAAATTAATATAATTGAATAATTTTTTAATTTATATCCACTAACCAAAACATGAAATTATTTTAAAATAGAGTGAGTATCCAATAAATATCCGTTCATGAGACAAAAATGAGATATCAACAGTCTATTAGGTTGTCGAGTACCCTGTAGCACTTCAAGTGATTTTTTGGATTGAAAATGCTTAGCGATTGTAAGTATAAATGTACATGTCATGCATCGTATACCTACGGTGGCAGTTAGGATTTGTAAGTCGAATTTTGTAAAATTTAAATTTAATTTATAAATTTATTTGAATTTCGGATTTTAATTGAGTTAGGTCAAATTCACAAATGTGAAATTTATATTTTGAATCATAAAATTATTCAGATTTCAAATTTTAATTGTGTTGATTCAAACTCACATTATTTGATAAATTTTTTTATAATTTATTTGTTAAAAGTTATTTTTTACACTCAATTGATACAATATGAAATAGTGTGTATTACTGTTATGTCAATAAATAACTATTAGTTATGTCATTAAAATACAATATTTCAACTGAATTTACTAATGATGTTAGGTTATTACTTTTAGTTATTTGAGTTTAATTAAATTAATAGAATACTAGAATCATTAACCATTATCCACGTAAAATTAAGTAGAATTATATAATTTTGGATAAAATTAAAATTATAATATATATATATTCAGGCCAAATTTTAATCTTGCCAAGCATAATAAAATTTAAACTCGTCTCATAATTTAATTAAATCTAACATTTAAGTCCAAATTTAACCTAATTCACTTTAATATAAAATTCGATTCTTATATTTATCGGGCCAAATAAATCGAGTTTGAATCAACCCGACTCCATTAACAGTCCTGCATATAACATTTAATTACTTGAGTATTCTCTTCATCATCACGTCGTATTATATGTGTCACATAATATCCGATGTCACCTTTATGATAGAGTAACGATATTAATTTTTTTTTTTTTAAATAACTTCTTAGTAAGACAGGGACACATTATACCAAATTATTACAACGATAGTCCGTGAAAAATCTGAACATTCAACTCATTGCGAATTGATACATGTGAGAATAAATAAAATAGTCACTTATATTTTATATTTATATATTTTTAATTTTGTATATTTAAAATAATATATTTAATTTTTTACAAATTTAAAACGTATTATTTTAGTTTTTTGACACAATTACTAACATAGATTAATTTAAAATATTCACATGCGTATTGAACGTAACATATTTAAGTGTAAAATTAACAATGCATAACTTTAAACACAAAATTATCCTGAAAAGATAAAGATTGAAGCTATTGGAGTATGGACGACATAAGAAAAGTGACGAGCGAGAGAAATAGGGGTGGTGATGATAGCTAAAAATTTTGAAATGTTACTTGAAGAACTTTTAGATAGTGGTGTTTAATATTTAAAATTTATGTATTGTCAATTTTATTCTTGAAAAATGTATTATTTGATACAATATTTTAAGTCAAAATATATTTATAATTATGTTAAAAAATTAAAATAATATATTTTAAATTTATAATAAATTAAAATACATTATTTTAAATTTGATGAACTAAAAAAATAAATATAAAATATGATGGATTAGTAAGATTATTTCCACAATACGTTAACAAAGGAACTGTAGACCTTCGTTAATTTGTTTGGAATCTTTTCGCGATATCACGTGGGACAAACGTTAATAGAAAATAGTATTATAAATTTGTTTTTGAATTTTATTTATAAATTTTATAATTAAAATTAAATTCAACAAAATTTTATTTATATTAATTTTATAATATTTAATTTATATCATAGAATTTATAATAAATCAGATCTACCGACGAACTATAAACCAAGTCTGTCTATTATACAACGTCAATAATCCCTATAAGTGGACGGATCACTGAACAAATCTTTAGGCCATATTACTTAATTATTAATATTGATTGATTGACTAACGACCAATTTTTTTTTTCATTTTTTTTTGTGGGGACCTGTGCCATAATCCCACATGATCTAGGATGAAAGTTGTTCTTAGACTTGGTAACTTGCATCAGTAAAACTATCAGAATTTTTCCTTTATAAATTGGCAGTAGGTTCAAGATTTGATGAATAATTAATTTGCGAGGCTCCTTTTGAAGACAAGAAATTAATGGCTTCTTCTATTACTCTGATCGCTCTTTTCTCACTAGCTCTGGTAAGAAAGCTTAATCATCTACCTTAATCTGCACTCCGATCCTCTCAATCAGCTCTCTTAATTACTTCTATCTTTTGAGTCTTGCAGTTATCAGGCATCGCAGAATCAAGAAAAGATCCCGGGGAATACTGGCAAGCAGTTGCTAAAGATGAGGCTTTGGTTGAAGCAATTCGGCATCTTGTCCATGTAGATTCTAAATTGGAAGAGAAGGACAAATCTTTCGTGAGAGACTTTGAGCCAAGGCCTAGCGTTACTGCCTACACCGACGGTATTGGTCTCAATGGTGAGAAAAATTTCCTGAAGAATTTTCAGCCAAGGCCTAGTGCTACTGCGTACAATGACGGTATTGGTCTTAAAGGTGCGAAGATTTTCATGAGGGATTTTGAGCCAAGGCCTAGCTCTACTGCGTACACTGAGGGTATTGGTCTCAAAGGTGGGATAATTTTCCTCAAGGATTTTGTGCCAAGGCCTAGTGGTACTGCATACAATGAAGGTATTGGTCTCAAAGGTGCGAAAATTTTCATGAGGGATTTTGAGCCAAGGCCCAGCGCTTCTGCGTATACTGACGGCATTGGTCTCAAAGGTGGAAAAAATTTCCTTAAGGATTTTGAGCCAAGACCTAGTGCTACCGCATACAATGATGGTATTAGTCTCAGAGGTGCGAAAACTTTCATGAAGGATTTTGAGCCAAGGCTTAGCGTTACTGCGTATACCGACGGTATTGGTCTCAAAGGTGGGAAAAATTTCTTGAAGGATTTTGAGCCAAGGCCTAGTGTTACTGCGTATACTGATGGTGTGTATTCTGGTCTCAAAGGTGAGAAGAATTTTGAGAAGGATTTCGAACCAAGGCCTAATCTTTCTGTTTATCAAGAGTAGGCGCCACAAGAAACTATAACAGCTACCAAGAAGCGCGCGCAATAATGCATGTCCGGCGTACTTAGCTGGTGTTTGTATTCTATATTACACTGTCGGCGTGAAAATGTGTAGTTGTTATTCGCGTATTAGTCCTTTGCTGCTTTTTATGAGCATCTATTTTAGGTAATGACTTTGATGTTTGATCTACAACGTGGTTTGTGTTTCAGTGCTGCTAAGAAATAAATTCTACTCTGTTTTGTGCAATTTTATTTGGTTTTTGTGTGTTGCCTGAAATTCAATTTCTATAGAGGTTATTGAAAAATGGGTTCAATACTTTTTTCAAAAAAAAAAAAAGAACGAGAGAGGAAGGGGTGGATACTCATTAATTAAATTTGGACAACAGCAGTTGCAGGCAAGTCCTCGTGGGGTTGTACTTGATTTAACAGCATTCAGCTCGAGGCGAGGCGAGGCTTGGCTTGGCTTGGCTTGAAATAAATAATTTATAAAATCACACAAAAGGATACTAAGCTATATAATTAAGAAAAATACTTATATAGATTCGGTATTTAATCTTACTTATAGATCTTATGATCAAAATTAAATTTTATAAAATTTTACTTACATCAACTTATGTCATAAATTTTATAACATTTAATTCATATCACAAAATTTATAAATAAAATTAAAAATCAGATCTATCTAAATCTTTCCCCATAATTAATTGGTTTAAAACGAATACTTTGTCTTTAAAAAAAAGAAAAATACTAAAGTATCTTTTTAGTCAACTTCACCCCTCCCCAAATTTACTATTTATAGCACGTGATAGTTGGCCAATTTTAACGGAGAAAATGCCTTATTTTCATAATTATCCAATGCCCTCCTACTTTTATTTATTTTTAATATCCTTACTTGGTTATTACCAATTTTTATTATATTACGACATAGAAGTGTTATGTGTAAAAGATTAATCTTGTCTTATTGAACTTAAGTTAGCATGCTTTAATAAGATGACCTGTTCGTAATTTCTTTAAATTTCGTTAAAATACTTTTTTGCCATTCAATTACTAAGGTTGGTTTCCACTAACAATTGCAAGCATCCCAAAATTAGTGAGAATAATTGGAGATTCAATTATATCTTATTTGTCCTTGATGGAGAGCCCTTTTTTTTTTTTTTTTTAAACCACGATCATATCTATAACATTCATATATAAAACTTGTATCTATTTGTCTATAATATGTGTTAAAATTTTCCACACAGTCAGTTACCAAAGATTAACCCGAGCTGTGAAGAGATTAGTCCTTATAATATTTGTTTCAGCAAAAATGTTAGAAGGAAGTAAATTTTGTTCAAGGAATTTTAACCGTTGATAATAAGATATCAGTAAATATTCAAGTGTTTTTCTCTATTATATTGCAACTTTGTGAAAGACAAGACAGTAAAATGAATGAAATTTTAAATTTCCTAATACATTAACAATCACAATACATAAAAAAGCTTGAAATGGAAGATTCAAGTGTGGTGGAAATTAACCCAATTCAGTGTAATTGATAGCTAAGGCCAAGTTTTTCTTTGTAATAATTAATTTTGATTAGCCTAAGAATATTGAATTATGGCCCAAGCTCAAAAAGCTAAAAAAAAAAAAGGGGAGGGAAGAAAAAAGGTACGTTGGAGCATTGTGTGAATTAGGACGGTCAATTAGCATTTGTGAGTCAGATTTTGCAAAGATTGAGTTCGACTCATAAATTTATTCGAATTTCGAATCTTAATTAGATTGACCTAAACTTACAAATGTACAATTTATATTCGTCTCATAAAATTATTTGGGTTTTGAAATCTATAGTGTTGACCTAAACTCACATTTTTAATAAAAAATTTTACAGATCAAATTTACAAAATAAGCATTTCGATGACAAAATTTGTAAAACAAATAATTCAATAATTTTGTATGTAATAATCTAATAGATTGATGATGTTTATGACTATTAGTGTATTTTGCTCATTTATTTTTATTGTTCTTTTACGCTAAGTTTGGATGGAAAGAAACAGAATGAAAATAAGAGAAAGGAAGGATAAGTTAGAGTTTTTATTTTGTTTGGAAGTTTAAGTGGAAATAAAAAAGGAAAAAGGGGGCAGACGAAGGGATAAAAATTTAAAAAAAAACCATATTTCTATAAGTGGGAGAAAATAGAAAGAAAAGTTATTTTATATTACAATTAATTATGAAATATCATATTTGTCGTCCATATATAATACAAAAATATCAAAAGGAATGGCACTTTTGTAAAAGAATAACATTAATGAAATTTTCCTTCCAAAACTCCCAAACAACTCAAAAGAAACTTCTTTCCCTTCCCTCCTCATTAAAAACTCTCCTTTATTTTCTCTTTCTTCCTAAACTCCTCGAAATTGAGTTTGGAGAAGGATGAGAAAATAAATGAAAGTTTTTAATGAGAAGGGAGAGAAGGTCAGAAAAAAGAAGGACAGAAGTTTCCTTCATGTTGTGTTTAGATGGAATGATTTAGATGGATTTGATTTCAAATCTATATCTATCATAAGTTATTCAAACAACTTAAGGGATTTAGTTAGGGGATTTCAAATCCACTGACAAGCGAAAGAGTGATTTTAATATTTAAGTAGGTGGACAGAAATCTACCAAAATTTCATGTAATTTTAAATCTACCCAATTTAAATTCATTCATTTCAAATCCTTCTTTCAATTCAAATTCATCCACCCAAACACAACCTCAATTTGTTTGGGTTTTGAAAGGAAAATTTCATTGATATTAGTATTTTACTAAAGTGACCATCATTTTGATATTTTTGTATTATATTTGACATACAGATGTGACATTTCATCATTAGTTATGAGGTAATGTAACTCTTCTTTTCATTTTCTCCCACTTATGAAAGGAAAGTTTTTTTTTTCAAAAAAAAAAATTATCCCTTCATTTCCCTCATTTTCCCATCTTTTCTATCTATTTAAAACTTGACAGATTTCTCAAATAAAAGAAAGGGAAAATCGCTGAAATAGTCCCTCAACTTTTGCACTTTAGCCAGAATAGTCCCTCAACTTTTTTTGTAGCCAAAATGGTCCTCCAACTTTTATTTTTTAGCCAAAATAGTCCTTTCATGTGAAATTTATAAAAAAAAAAAAAAAAAAAAATTTGGTGACTACACTATAAAAGGACTTTTTTGGCTAAAAAATAAAAGTTAAAGGACTATTCTGGCTAAAAAGAAAGTTGAGGGACTATTCTGGCTAAAGTACAAAAGTTGAGGGACTATTTTGGCGATTTTCCCTAAAAGAAAACTCTTAATTTCTCTTATATTCTTTCCATTTCCTTCGATGGAAGGAAGAGAAGAGAAAAAAAAGAAAAGTTAGAGTTTTTATTTTGTATGAGAGTTTTAAGTAGAGGGAAAAAAGGAGAAAGGGAGGGAGATGAAGGAATAAAAATTTTAAAAAAATTTCCTTCTAGGAGAGGGAGTGAGAGGAAAAATTAAATTAATTTATAATTAATTAAGATAAAATATTATATTTGTCTTACAAGTATAATACAAAGATATTAAAAGAAATAAAATTTTAAACTACCAAACAATTTAGAAGAAATTTTTCTTTCCTTTTATTCCTTCCTCGTGAAATAATCTCTCGTCTCTTATTTAACCGAATAAGTCCATTAACTTTTTCTTTTTAGCCCGACTTAGTCCTCAATATGGCTGCATAGATACACATACACTTCATTGGGAATAATTTTCACAATCTTTGAGGGGCATAATAGGAACTTATCGAAGCATATTTCCATAAAATGTGAATGGATCTCCTTGTTTGGCAAAATTGGATATGACTGCATATCAAGCAAGTGGGAAAATATTTTAGGCTATTAATTTCATCTAAAATTTGTAAAATCCGAATAGAGAAAGTTGGGATGCGATTGGACAGTTAAAAAAGATTTTGGAGACTGAGGAAAGAAAAATGCATTCTTCAATAAGATGAAGAGGAACAGTTGAGTACAATGGAATTGAAGCTGTAAGATGTTTTGTATATGTGATCATCAATCTTGCCAAACTGAACATCACGGTCAGAAACCAACCCACAAAGGATACTTCATGGCTGATAAGGTAATTTTAATCCTTAACAGCCAAAGACGCACTCTTCAAGAAAACTAGGATGATTTTCCTTTGCGTTGGAGGTTTCCACTAGCATTGAATCATCCATAGAAACCACAACTAGCATTGGAGGATAGCCTGTTTGCAGAAAGTCGAAATTTTTTTGTATTGTTTAAGGTATACGTATATACCGTATATCTTATAATTTATATTTATTTATATTCATTAATTTGTAGATAAAATATTTTTAATTTTAATTTTTAATTTTTTAAAAAAAATTAAAAAATGTGAATAAATATAAATTATAGAATGTACGATAAGATTATACAATTTGATCCATATAAATTTTTTCCCAAACTCCTCAATCCCATATGACTTCTTGCAGACAACATGTGATTCTTGGCTGAATCTTTTGTGAATTTGGTGAATTTCATCCCTTATCGAATTTGTTTAAATGGTAGGAGCTATTATGTTTTGATTAATACAATTGTTACGCCTCCAAAACGGGACAATGACACGCCGCATCTCGGAATCACCCCAAGCATGTAAGGCACAGTACAAGAGCAATATACAAACCATAATACCTGTCTTAGACCTCAAAATCAACCAATACAAGACCACAAGGTATATTCAACCACCATATCCATAACAATCCACAATAACCAAATCACAGTCATATACAAATAACAAACCACAATTCTACAACAGTCAGAAATTCAATCACAAGACGAATCTAACAAGTCCATAGGCACACAGGCCTAAGTATATAAACCAACCTCACACTAGGATGGTAAACAGGAAAACTCTATCTCCAATAACTGGGGTCTGTACAGTAATCCCCTCCCTGATCAGCACTCTACTCAGGATTTGCTAACGTCTCCTGTTGGTCCTCGATTGCAAACAAAGGGGAAAAATAATAACGGAGTAAGCACATCGTGCTTAGTAAATAACATTCTTGACCTAAACCCAATTATAGATAACATGTATACAATCAGTATAGAAAATAATATACGAGACATTTCCAACAATTAAAATCCAAATGTCAATCAAGGAGCTCATGGTTTACAAAAGTATTCCCAACACTGGATCCAGGTCTATCTATTATCCGCCCAAGTAGACAAGGCATAACGGAGTGTCTATCACTTGTCTTCCCGATAGACTGGGTATAACATTTACGAAGTAGAGTACTTAGTATATCATTTCATTCACTCACTCATAGCCAAGTCCACTAAAGTGACCTATTGAGCTCTTCACAGTAATCATTCATTAACACATAGTACACTAATGAACAATTGATACATTGCGTAACAAACATATAATTTATAAACGTACTTACTTTATAAATATTAATCGAAATAAATATACTTATCTTAATATCAATTATTCTATGATTACAATACCAATCATATATAGGGTATCGATAAAAAAGAGTAAACGTTACTGACCTCGAAAATCGATTTCGTAGGATACGTATCCTAATTTCGACGGTCTAAATCTCTAATTCCGAATCACCTAAACCAGGAGAGTGTTATACCATTAGGATAAAAATCGAGACATGGATTTACTTTTGGGCATAACTCAAAATCTCAAATTAGTCATTAATTGAACACAATTAAGTAAGGATTGACTTAAATTTGTGAAAATAAGATAAAAATCTAAGAATTAGGGTTTATAATTTCAAATATCTCACTAGGTTAAGAATTGTCAAAATCCTAATTCAAATCTCACAAAAACAATAGTTAAAAAGTCATTTCAAACCATAAATCTAGTTACAATAGCTCATAAATACATTTGGTAATCAAATCAATTCATAAACAACAAAATTAAATAAATTAATTTACTGAGAAATTTGGAATTTAATATAAAAATCGTACAGATCTGAAAGTAAAAACTTACTTTTAAAATTGGATTAAATGTCTACGAGAATTTCTGAATTACCAATTTGATTTGTGAGTAAATTTTCAAACCAAATTATTGGATTTGAAAATTTTGTTGATTGAGTTTTTAAAAGTAAAGTTAGCTCCGAAGGTTACTTGGAGAAGCAGAAGAAAAATGAATCACGAAACATGGAGACGGCATTGTAATATATTTTTAATATTTGCACTTTAGTTTTTGAAGTTTTGTAAAATTATACTTTGATCCAAAAATTTTAAAAAATATTTTAAAAAAGGTAAAAAGATTATTTAATATTTAAAAGGGATATTATTGAGTATTTAAAAGTATAAAATCAAATACAAAAATATGTGAAATGATCAAAAAAATCAAATATTACAACAATAAAGTTCAATATTGTGCCCTTAAACAGAGAATGTGAAAGTAATTGCGTGTGAAGTATATGTGGTGATGCAGCCGCAGAAGGACGAAGTCGGGCTACAAAGAAAAAGTTGAAGGACTTATTTGACTATATAAAAGATTGAGGGATTATTTTAATTAAAGTAAAAAAATTGGAGGATTAATTTGGCGATTTTCCCAAAAGTTTCCTTTCTTTTATCTTCCTTTCTAAACTCCCCAACTCAACCTAAGCGTATAGTGGCATAGAAGTCTCTTTATCTCACTAGAGTTGCCAAACGGAGTCTCTCTTTTGGAATGGAGGAAAACCGCGCCGGGACCCCGCCGTCGGCGGTTTCATCAGCTGAGGTTCCGGTGGCCGAGGCGCATGCTAGTTCGAGGCGGAGAGGACAGAAGAGAAGAGCAAGCGCCAATAGCAGCGGCAACACTTCGACTCCTTCAACGTCTTCAAAGCGACAGGCTCGTGAGAAGCCACCGACCGTACCGTTCCCTCCGATCCACAATGGTCCGTTAACTAGAGCTCGACAGCAGCCGAATAACAGCGCCGCAACGGCAATTGCACCTTTGCCTTCGGGTATGAGGAGTGAATTGCCGGAGGTCGCGCCGAAAGAGGCTGGAGGAGGAGAAATGGCTAAGGCGTATGAACTGAGTGAGGCAACGAAGGAGGATTGGCAAGCTCTGGAGGCCAGGTAAAAATTGAGGCTGAATGTGAAGCTATTAGATCACGAGATTCTAATGTTCATGTGGTGCCCAATCATGCTGGTGAGAGTTCAGAACCCTAAGTTTTACAATTACATTGCTGATTTTTTTAAAGTCATAATTCGAGAAATTGCTGAATTTTGCTAAATGAACATTTTTTTAATTCTTTTACGATTTATAACTTGATTTTGTGTTGTAATTCAGGGAAGGCGTAGTCTTTATTATGATTCTGCTTAAAAATAAGAACTCAGGGAAGATTTTGTAAATTCTTACTTTCCTGTAGCGAAACAAAATTATTAGGGTTTCTGTATGTAAACTAAAGTTGTTCATGAGAAACTTCATTTCTGATTTTGCTTTTTATGTTAACAAATTTGGGCTTCTTATTTAGTGAAGATAATTTATTGACTCTGGCATACCATTTAAATTGCCATTGTTTGAGCTTGTAGGGTGGTTTTCTTGGACAAAAACTCATCCATTGGAAGAGAAAACATTGTCATCATTAGTATCTTTCTTTAATGGGAAATCAGAAAGTAGGACTCCTGAAATATACATGGAGATACGGAATTGGATTATGAAAAAATTTCATGCAAATCCCAACACACACATTGAGTTGAAAGATTTGTCAGAGATATCAGTTGGCGAGTTGGATGCAAGACAGGAGGTGATGGAGTTCTTGGACTACTGGGGGCTGATTAATTACCACCCATTCCCAAAAACTGATATCACCACTACGAGCAGCCCGGCTGATGCACATAAAGGAGCAAAGGCCGATTCTTTGATGGAAAGTTTGTTTCGCTTTGAATCAGATCAATCATGTGCGCCAGTTGTTCCAAGGAGTTCTGTGGCCACACCATCTATGCCCTCTGGGTTGCTTCCAGAGTTTTCTATTGTTGAAGAATTGGTTAAGTCTGAGGAACCTGAAGTTGAATACCATTGTAATTCTTGCTCGGCTGATTGCTCTCGCAAGCGTTATCATTGCCAGAAGCAGGTTTATGTTTCCCTTTTTACTCTCTTATAAATGCTATTCCTTATATTGACATATTGTCTGATAAATAAAGCATCTTGCAGGATGTTGATCTTCTTTGGCTTAAATATTTGTTCTATTTACACCTCACTGCAACTGAGATATTGACTAGTGAGTCGACGTAGTCTAATTTTCAGTAGACTTTATTAAATGCTTACCTAACTGAATCATACTTTTAGGGAGGACTTATTCATGGGTAATGCTTGTTTACAGTTATCATTTGTATGTAGCCTGTTAGACCTTGTTACGAGTCCACTGAACCTTTAACACCATGACAGCAGAGTATCCAGAACCATCTGTTTCATTTAAAGTAAACATGGAAAAGGCAATTTTGATCTTTAGAATTAAGCCCTGTGGAATTTCAAATGATCATTTCAAAGTCTCATGAAATCCTTTTAGATACAATTCCACTTTTTTCCCTCTTTCAGAATAAACCTACTTCCATGAGGTGATTGCAAATAAGTTCTTGCTTTGTTATGCATTCTTAAGATTTATGTCCTTCAATAAGGTTGTCCTCCCTTGATGGTTACTTTTCCGTTGCATAAGTTTGTAACAGGAATCCTTGTAGCAGAAATGAAATTCTCATTCCAGGATTTTGATGCCATAATTGTAAGGAATCACTTGCATTGAGAGAATTATTTAATGCATTTTCTTGGTCAAATTTGTCCGGTAACGCTTTATGATTGAATTCACATTGCAGTTATTGCATATACTATACAAATAAAATGTCATCAAGAACAGTTCCTTTAAAAATTTCAAGTACATAAGGGAGATTTGCAATATGGTATCATGTTATGAGTAGTTGGGTGGTATGTGAATGATTGGTGAAAGTAAGACTAGATCGTGTGGATCGGTTGCAAAGTAAGATTTAGAGGTAATATTTTCCTCGTGCTGGAAATACATGCATGAGCAAGACATATAATGAGTTAATGACAGAAGTTAGATTTTTGGAATCTTAAAGAGTGAAGAGACTCATTTGTTATGTCTCTCTTGGATGCAGTTCAAATTTTTGCTAGCCCTAATTTGCCAAATAAACTCGTCATTTTCTTTGAAGGAATAAAATTATAACTCAATTTTCCATCTCAGCCTAAATTCTAGTCAAACTGCTTGCGATTTTATGTCAACAGCTAGATGTAATCTATAGGACTAAATCATTGAAGTGGTGCTGTTTGTTCAAAAGTTATTATTAAATTCAAAGTTTAATGATTAAATGAATATAATAATTAATTTGGCACAAATTCTACACAGAGAATGTTTATTGAGTCCCGTTAGTGATCTAAAGCTAATTATTGGTCATGTACCAGTGCCAAGATATTTGCTTCCCAATAATGCATGAAGTTAAGCATTCTATTTTTCCTCCAGAAATGGACTAGGATCTTAATATCCGCTTCCCCTATGAATTTTCATTCGGCTGATTGCATACCTTTTTCACAGGCAGATTTTGATTTATGTACTGAATGTTTCAAGAATGGGAAATTTGGTTCTGATATGTGACACCATCAGATTTTATTGTCATGGAGCCCGCTGAGGCTGGTGGTGCTAGTGTTGGAAATTGGACAGATCAGGAGACCCTCCTACTCCTTGAAGCTTTTGAACTTTTTAAGGAAAACTGGAATGAGATTGCTGAGCATGTCGCAACAAAAACAAAAGCTCAATGTATTTTGCATTTCGTCCAAATGCAAATTGAGGATACATTCTTGGATGGTTGTGATGAAATTGAACATAATTCTGAAGGAAATCCAGATGCAATTTCAATTAGTAATGACTCTTCAGCTCCAAAAAATGGCCCTGAAACAACTGAGAGCAAGGACAAAGAAAATGACAATCAGCCTTCATCCTCTCCAGTGGAGAGTTTAAAGCCTGAAAAAGTTAATGTTTCAACTGTTGAAGAAGTCAGTGAGAACTTTGCAATGAAAGCACTAGCTGAAGCATTTGAAACTGTTGGTTCTCTCCCTTCACCGGGTGAACGACTTTCATTTGCCGAAGCTGGTAATCCTGTTATGACACTGGTATGTTGATTGTATTTTTCTTATTTAGCCCAGATTACAATTCTTAATCCCTCTATGCTGAAGTGAATTTATATCAACTTAATTAAGTGATTAATTCAACTGTTACATCGTCTAGATGTAGTTTGCAATGCAAGAGTTTAATATTAATCTCATACTTTTCTGTCTTCTTCTGAATCCTGGAAAGAGAAAAGCAGAATTCTAGAAAAAGGCTTTCTCGAGAGACAAGTCGCATTATTTCTTTTCCTAAAACATGCAAATTTGCATTTAGTTTTTTCTTAGACATACCAAGTCAATACTCAAATTTCTGGTCTTTTTTCTGAATTTGAAACTCTTTTTTCCCCCCCCCTAACTTTCTTCCAAAATTTTACTGTCTTTTAGGCAGCATTTCTCGTAAGGTTGTTGGAACCTAATATTGCCACTGCCTATGCTCGTAGCTCTTTAAAATCCATTTCTGGCAGTTCTTCTGGCGATCAGTTGGCATTGAGGCACTGTTTTCGATCTTCTGCATGTTTGGAAGATCCGCCTGATGAAAAAAAGTCTCCTCATGCTGAAAGGTTAGTGAGACTGTTTGTGAACTAAATTAACACAAGTCAATAAACAATATTTTCTGATTGTGATATAAGACATGCAGAACTGCTGATGAAATGGTTGAGCAAGAAACTCCAAAAGATGAGGAACAAAATGCTGAAAATCAAGAGGACTCTAACCCAATTGTTGATGGTGCCCATGGGTCAAATGATGACGATAACAATAGTAACAAGGATTGTGTTATGGAAGAAGATAAACCTTTGGCTTCTCCAAGTTGTGCAGCTGTAGATGAACCTGCATCTGCCAAGGAAACCATTGAAACAACTCGTGACGAATCCAAGTGTACGAGTGTGAATGATCCAGATAATCGAGATTTGGTGAAAGAACAGGTGCCTAATACTGCAGAGAAATCAGAGGATTTAACAATGGATGTGGAAGTTCCTCCAGGATTTGAGAAGGAGCCTTCTAAATCTGCAGAGAGGTCCAAAGGATATGGATATGATTCAAGAAACAAATAAAGGTATCATTTATGAATATTTTTGTGAATTACGCTGCTTGTAATGAGTTTCTTTCTTTCAATTTCAAATTCTGATATCTTAGACTGCTTCTGAATTGGGACCAAATCACAAAATATGTTAAAGACAACAACTTGTTTAAAACAGACATTCAGATGGCAGTAGGAGTTAACTTGCATAGGAAGTCGAGTGACATTGTATTGTGCTCCATGCACTGCCTACATTTTTGGGAGATGACCAATGCATATTCCTTACTCTGCTGTGTAGTCATGTAGGGCAATGATGTATAAAAATCCATCATTTGCCACTCCTAAAGATTGTCAAATTTAGGACTCTAATTATGCTCGGTAGCTTATACTGTTAAATGTAGATGGTATTCTTCTTTGATTGGCTACTTGCTGGTGCAGGAGCAAAAGATTTCACTAAGCAGAGACGTGATTCGGCGATGAAAAATAATTTTGCTGTCGAATGGAGATTTAAGATAAAAAGCGCTGCTGTAACTGCTCTATCAGCTGCTGCAGTGAAGGCAAAGCTTCTTGCAAACCAGGAAGAACAACAAATTCATCGACTTGTTGCACTGTTAATTGAAAAGCAGGTATTGTTATGGCCAACCAGTTTCCTTGAATGCTGGATATCATTTGAACAAATTTGTGAAAGCTGAAAACTTCCTCTTGTCCATTTGCAGTTTGTTTGACAGTCCTCTGCTTGTAAGTCAGTTGAATTTGTGCAAGCGAACATCCTAAGAACAAATGATGCAAGTATAGTTAGTTCAGCTGTTCAGCAAGTTGGTTATCATTATTTAGATGTCAAAAACATGTTAATATCTTTTTCATAAGACAAAAAAATGTATGTGTGACAGAGAGACACGGCATCTGTGCATCGGGTTTATTTGGTTAGAACATTTGAACTTCAGCTAATTATTGTGAAGTTCCATATAATGGACAGGCGGGAAGTGGGTATAGGCACAAGAAATACTAGAATAACAATTTGTGGGAACTGCCCTTGATCATGTCTGGTTTGACCTCCCTTAATATATCCAAACCTTTCATTCAATTAAGTGCTTGAGATGGTTAATAGTTGAATAGCTATGCATTGCTGTTTTGGGAACTTCTCTAGATGTTCAAGTTCACTTAAAGATTCTCTAATTATTTTGCAGTTGCACAAGTTGGAAACCAAGTTGGCTTTTTTCAATGATATGGAGAATGTGGTAATGAGGGTTTGGGAACAGTTGGAGAGGTCAAAGCAGAGGCTTTTTCACGAGCGAGCACAAATAATTGCAACACGACTTGGCATATCACCTTCTCGGCCAATGCCACAGTCGATGCCCATCAACAGAGTTGCAATGGCTTTTGCTAACTCAGCCACTAGGCCCATTATTGGTATGACCTCTCCAAGGCCACCAGTTTCAAAACCTATAATAGCATCAAAACCCACTTCAAGCTCATTTGTACCTGCAACTGTTGCAGGAAGCTCAGTGCAGCCTCCCACCTTGACCAGGACCACCTTTCGACAGTTGGCACCAAGTAACCTTTGGTCAATTGCACATTAGTCATCTCATTGCTGCTAGTCTGATTTTTGCCATCTTCTAAGAAGTAAGGTATCAATCTTAACATCATGTGGTTTTTGTTGTTATCATGGAAGTCTGAGATTGCTAATTTCCCAAAAAAAAAAAAGGAATTTGTCAAACTTGAGAATTTCTTCTTGTTAAGCCCAGCACACACAACCAACCCCCAACCCTCTTCTCCCAGGAAGCAATATCAAGATTGATTTCATTCGGGTTCTTTCTGTTCTTGTCTTAGTTATTTTTCCCACTCTTTTGGTTGGGTGGATTTTCTGTTACTTTCTGATCTTGTAAATAACATGGCCACTGCGACAAATACTTCATCATCAATCTGCTAATTTATCCTCTGTTAAACTCTTGTTCAGAGTGTGGTTCCTATATTAATCAGATTGGTGCAGGCATCTTTATTCAGCTGCATCATTGGAGAATGCTCTGAATGAAGAGCAGTGGAAAGTCACTAGTCAAAACAAAGCTGGGCGCATATTGTTTTCTGCATCCTGATTCGAGCACTAATGATCTAGATGGTGATTTTTTCTGACTCATAGGGTAGATCAATTGTGTAATACTTCATATACAGGGTTCGGTTTCTAAGTTGACCATCTTAGTCGGCCATTGTGACATCTAGTGGTGGTTTAAATGTTAGCTTCGTGAAGCTTTACAAATTCTTGTTGTTTGGCACCATTAAAAGGGCGTACCATCCATTTATCTTTTACAAAGGAAAGCTGTTTCGCCCGGTGGTAAATTCTTGTTCATGCCGCCAATTATCAGCTGTACAGCCTGTACCTTTGATAAATTTAGTAAATGCGCGAATAATACCAACAGGCTTCAACTACTTTATTCAAGCACTTTAAGTGCACCAGGAGTGTTTATTACTTCGTAACCTGCAGGGATTGATGGAAATCATGTGTGCAATCGAAATTGCATTTGCATTCTTAATTGAAAGCCAGGAAGGCCACGTTGCTTTGAAGTAGAGAACTAATAAATTTAGGGTATCATCAATAAATAAGCCTTGCTACTAATTAACTAATTTTAACACAAGATTAACGCTAAGCTTTTCTCCCCTTTTGTCCTATGTAATATGTCATTTTTTTTTTTTTTATTTGTTTCAAAATATTTGTCACCCTTTAAAATAACAAATTTTTAAATATCATTTTACCTACTTTACTTTTCATGCAAGTCCTAAAGACATGGTATTAAATTCATATGTCAGCATTAATTATATAACAAGTTATTTTAAAATTTAAAATTTTAAAATTAATTAATAATTTGTGTCTTAATTGAAGGATAATTATGAAAAAAATATTTAACTAGTGGATTAAATACCAATTTTTTTTAAATTATGTCAAATAAAATAGAACACAGGAAGTACAGAATACCAAAAGAGCACTAGCAATTCATAATTGCACAAATTTCCAAAACTTTCTACAGTGGATCCAATTTAATACTGCAAATAAGATGTTTTAGATAATCAGAATTGCTGGCAAGTGATCCATCTCTGCCCTATCCTTACTACAGGAAATTGCTTTTGTAGGATGAACATTTATTATAGTTCTCAAATGAACCTCTCTACAGATTATAGCCGGGCAGCCGGCACATGGCATAAAGCAGAACGAAGTTGTGTGTAACCAAAAGAAATCATATTAATTTCCAACAATGAGAGGATAAACATGAAATAACACCACGCCAGACTTATCAAGACAAGCAATACATACAGTGTTAAGGACACAAACTCTCTGATTTCAACAAACATCTAAATACCATTTGGCTTCTCATGCAACATTAATGTACAGGTTCAGCCTCATAAATCCAATAAATAAAATTAAAATGAGCCCAAATGGCTATGAGAGTGCTTCAATGTACTTTTGTCATCAATCTTAAAACCATGTACTGTGTTTCAACATTCGCACCCAGTTGACCTCTGCTCACTGTTGCTTGCAACATCAATGGTGTCGGGCAAGTATCTTCATAACATTGAATTCCCACAAAATAAAGTAACAAACTCTGTTAGCACATTTTCACCATATTTCGGAAACAGAGTGGAAATACCAAGTATAGAAAACTAAAAAACATATTTCAGCTCTCTTAACCCAATAGAGTTTCCATTTACTCTCTTTTATAACTGTAAGGAAGTAACTTGGACCAAAAATTTAACTCTACAGCAGTTGGTCAGATAACAAGATGATTGTATGAAAAGCACCAGGAATCTTTGATAATCCTACATTATCATCCAAAAAAAAAAAAAATCCATTATCTGACTTCAAAGTAATTTGTGAGAAGAATCCAATCATGTTCAAGAGAAGAATGATATTCCAAATTTCAAGAGAAAAATCAAATTAAAATTTGGGGAATTTTTGTCCGTTGAAACGAAGATATCCTAAATGTATTTCAATTATCCCCTTAAACAATATTAAAAACCATGACTTATTCCTTTTAAGAATTCATCTGATAGTAAGTACTAAGGAAGGAGATTTATTCAGACTTACAATTCTTCTTCCTCCCCAGTCTTTAAGGCATTTTTTGCAATGCATTGGAACGCTTCCTCCACATTTGTACCATCCTTTGCAGAAGTCTCAAAGTATGGAATGTTACCTTTAGAGGCACACCAAGCTCGAGCCTTTTTCTCAGAGACCTGTGATGAGCCAATGAAGATTTTGAACATTTTGTTTACATTTTAACTTTTAAGATGAATTTCATCCTGATACAACCATTTTTCCAGCCCCTCAGAGTTTAAGAAAGCATGCAACTCAAATTTACCCCAAAAAAAAAAAAAAAAAAGGACTTACCACTCTACTATTTCCACCATCCACATCAATCTTGTTTCCCAACACAACAAACGGAAAATTTTCTGGATCTGAAGGGCTGGCCTGCAGTAAAATTGCTCAAATTCAGGGAATTCCCTCTTTCAATAGTAATTAAGGACTATTATTAGTTTAAAAAAAGTGGGGCTGGGCTTTGTTCATCATTCTTGCCCAACTTACCTGAATAAGGAACTCTTCCCTCCAATTGTTAAGATTATCAAAGGACTTCATCACATTGACATCATAACAAAGGACACAGCAATCAGCACCACGGTAGAAAGCAACACCAAGGCTCTGAAATCTTTCCTGCCCTGCTGTATCCCAGATCTACATAACACATGAACCACAATCTTAAGCATTCACATCAAGTCACGATTACAAATACTTTTCCTTGCATAAGATAAGTCAATAGCATTGTATTGTATCCTTAGCAGCAGCTCATATCGGCAAGATATATTTTACATAAACTGCAGACCAAGCCAATTGCAATCATATCTAATAATGCTCTTATATTAATGAAGAAACGGACCCCTACAACTATTAAAACAAACCTGCAAAGTGAACAGCCTATCTTCAAACTGCACTTCCTTCGTCAAGAAATCAGCTCCGATAGTAGCCTTATATTGATTACTAAACTTCTTGTTTACATATCTAAAGTCATCCATTCAAGGCACGCAACAACCAAATACCGAAAAAACTCCAACCCAACCCAATCCACACCCCACACCCCAACCCCCTTAAATCTAAAAGCCTAGACCAAAAAAAAATCAAAACAACTATATATAATGAAGGATACTGATTCATCAATGAGGTCTTCCCCACCCTGCAAAAATCAAAATCACACCCAGAAAGCGGTCTTATGAAACACGACTTTTTCGTCTAATTCACACACATAATTGAAGATCGATACGGAAATATGCGCATGTTTCCACAACAAACAAAAAAAAATAAAAATATACATATACGCGTATATTTGGCAGTATAAAAAGAAATACTAATTATCAAGTATTTGTACGTATATAAAAGGGTGACTGACCCGCTGTCACCGAGGATGATGACCTTCAAGAGCGTTCTTCTACGGGAAGGCATCTTGGCGAAATTTGGGTTTGGGTTTGGATTTGATGACCCGAACCCGATCTCTGCAACTTTATAGAATCTGTCTTAAGAAGAAACAAAAAGAAAAAAATTCAGAAGAAAACCTTTTGTGTGAGAAAAAGGATCCGAGGAATTGGATTTCGGGTTGAATTCAGATTCTTTCTATAGCTGTTGGGTCAAGGCGACGACGTTTCTGGAGAGAGTGGGTGGGTCGTCTCTTGTTCTGGTGTTGTCTCCTCTTCCAATTTCTTAGCTGGACGGATTCCTTTCGCATATGCTGTTTGCTTGCCAGCTTGACAGAACATGTATAGTATTTTCTTTTATTATTAACAAAAATTGAGTATCAGTTTTTATAGTTTAGTACCTTAACTTCATTAATTTAGTTTTTGAATCATGAACATTTTATCTTTGGGAGCGGGGGACTATTTATGAAAAATTATGGTTGTAATTGAATCCAAGCTGATAGATATTCAAATAGAATTTGGTGCGATAAGATGTTCGTTTGAGTTTGATTTATTAGTAATCAAATTAAATTTGAATATGATTAACATTCAGTTAAATTTTTAAAATTGACTCGTTAAGTTTAAAATTCATATGTGTTTTAAATTTCATTTAAACATGTTTAAAAGATAAACAAGTCAAGTTAAAGACACTTATAAATTTATTAAAATAATCAACCAAATTTGAACAAGAAATATTCTACTCATTTAGACTAGTTTACGCGCTATTTAAAATTTTTCGCTTTCTCACAAAATCAACTTACTAATGACTTAAATATTCGAATACCTTTTATTTTATCCTGATTACCATAAGAATTCAATTGAATGAAAGATACAATGCATGAGTCCGGTATAGATTGTATTATTTGAAATATTATTTTAGCGTATTATTCGAAAATTATTTGAGTTATGTGACAAGCAACAACAAAATTTAAATAATTTAAATAAGTGTTTGGATTGTGAATAATGCAAATAAATTTTTGTAGATAAGTATTTGGATAGTATTTTTTTTGCATTAAAAGACAAAAAATATACGCGAAAATCTAACGAAATTACGAATATCAAAATTTATAATTCTGTTCACTTTTTTTTTCGAACCATCAAATCAAATTAAGGGAACTAAAAATCACATACAAACGTAGTTGCCTTCTTGTCGTTTGAAATTCAAATCTCAAAAAAGAGATATACTCATACATGTATGCTAAACATGTATTTATTTAATATAAAATAAAAAATATAATTTAAAAATTACTGTAATATTTTTTGCACTAAAAGACAAAATGCGTACACAAAATTTAAATAAAATTATTAATATCAAAATGCATAATTTTGTTCACTTTCTTTTTGGTACTATCAAATCAAGTATTAAAAATTACTCGCAAATCAAGTATTAAAAATTACTCGCAAAGGTAGTTACCTGTTGGTTATTTGAAATTTGAATTTTAAAAAATAAAATGTGTCCGTATGCGTATGCTAAACATGTATTTATTTAATATAAAATAAAAATATATTTTAAAATTTTTACTTTTCTACCCATAGTTCAGACTTCCCAACATAGGCTCGGAAGTCCAAACCTCATAAACTGTTTTAAAGTATATTTTTCCGCCCATAGTTTGGACTCTCCAACTTATTTGGTTCGAAATCCAAACATTATATACCATTTTAAATTCTATTTTCCCGCCCATACTTAGAACTCCCAAACCTAGGTTCGAAAATCCCAGCCTAGATTCCCATTTTTTCTTTGCTTGAAAAAATTTTAGACCAATAAATAGCAATGGATAGTACAAAAAAAAAAAAAAAATGCTAGTATATGTGAATATTAAAATACATATATAGTTGAATAGTTAAATAAGTAATGAACAGTGAAAGAAAAATTTGAATTGTGTAAATAATGAATAGTATTTTGGCAAAAAAGTAAAAGAAGTTGACCAAAAAAATTTTTGCTGACCAAACAAACATTTCATCAAAAATATAAATAGTAAATTAAAAAGTAAGAAAAAATTTTGTCAAAAAAAAACCCCAAACGGGTCTTTGTGATTAGCTATTTTCATTTTTTATTAGTTTGGCAAGTGGAATAATTTTTGTTTTATTCAAAATGAGTTATTTTTTTCCTTTCATTCCGGATCTTCACTCTAATTACAAGCTATTATTCCACTTGCCAGACATACTAGTTACTTGAAAAAGAAAATACAAGTATCTTAATGAAATCAATAGTAAAGTTGATGACTGTGTGATTTGTGAATAAAACCTTAGTCGTGCCAAATTAATACTTGCTTGGTTGTCTAGGCTTTTAGATTTAAGGGGGTTAAGTTGATTTCTAACTAACAAGTTAAATTCTTGTCATAAAGGTAGTTGAAGATGAAGCATGGTGGTTTTTTTTTTTAGGCACAACTTTCATACTATGGATTTCAAATAATTTAATACTAATCTCAACAACAATTTAAGGGTTTTTTTTTTTTTTTTTTTTAAATTTTAGGAAGAGGTTTACAAACTTATGTTGAGTAATTAATAATCAATTTCATGACAAACGTCAAAAAGAGAAATTGTGCAAAAAACATCTGGGATGAATATTGAACAGGAAAGAGAGAAGTAGTGTCCAAATGTATAACTTGCCTCCACAAGAGATTTCAACAAACACCCCCCACCAAAAAATAAAATAAAATAAAAAGCATTAGATATACAGCATGTAATAGAATTATTGTAGGTAAACATAATTTTTAAGGACAAAAATCAACAACTATCCTTATTTCTTAATCATTTATACGGAATAAATAATCCATTTAAACCTCTGTGGTTTAATATTGTCATCTTAAGCACAAAAGCGCAGAAAATGGGGAGGAGTGACATTTGTTGGGCTATAAGGAAACAAATAACAATATGGCTGTCTCTCATGATGGCTAACTCCACCATAAAAATACAATTTTGGGGGTTAATTGAACTTTGCTAAAATAAACTTAATTATGCACCATAAGCTAAATAAAAAATACTTAGGTAGATTTGGTTTTTGGCCCCACTTGTAGACATTGTGATCAAGATTAAATCTTAAAGAATCTTGCTTACATCAACTAATGTCATAAATTTTTTAAAATTTAATCCACAGTACAGAGTTTACAAATGAGGTCAAAGACAGAATCTACCTAAATCTATGCCAAGCTAAATATGTAGGAGTAACACAATACAAAACGAATGAATGTGAGTAATTTATGTGTCTAGAAAAAAAAATGGTAATCAAATATAAATTTAATTCTTTGACCTACCAAAAAAATGGCACTAAATTAAGGTTAAATATGCAAAAAAAACTTTCAACAATATATAGTATATGAGTTGTGAATTTATATTGAATGGATGAGGTGAACAACATTAACTTTATTCTTTTAAACAGAAATGGAAAACTAAGAAGCAATAATTAAGATTTTTTTTTTTATTTCCCTTCTTTTTAGGAGGTGTATGGAGATGAAAAAACGGATTCTAGTTTCTTTGTTGATAGTATTACCATGCAACATCTATTCCCTCTACTTTCTTTGAGAATCCTCCCTGCCCTTCTCCTAAAGGTATGTATCTTCTATCTCCTTCTCCTCCCTCGATCAGATCCTCTGTTTCTTTATATTTATTCTTGTGTTTTATTATTGAATTCATGAAAGTATCATGAATTCTTTGATATCATGCAATTTCATTTGCAAATTTTTATAGATCTAACTTTCTTCTATTAATTTGTGTAACAATTTCACGTTTGGTTTCCTCATTTAAATTTTTTAAAAAGTTCTACCTCCTATTTTATATTCTGAATGTTTGTCACTTGTACTCTAACCTTATAAATATTACTATATTAAAATATACGAGATAAGTATACATAATTTGATATAGAAGATTATTATAAAACGATTAATGCATATTTATTGGAAAACTAATTTATTAAGCCTCATTATTTTCTTCATGCATGTTGAATCAGGGCGTCTTGTTTGGGAGACTGGCGGGGTATGCAAAGGTGAAATATAACATAAATTGTGAATATTAAAGATAAAAAACAACGTTAAAAAAATGTCTTCGCCTAAGGAATCTCCTCCACCACCACCACCACCGTCCAACTCAACTTCTCCTCCCCCTCCACCACCGTCCAACTCAACATCCTCTCCTCCACCTCCTTCTTCTCCACCACCTCCACCATCAGATTCTCATTCTCCTCCACCTCCACCGTCTGATGATAACAACATTGGAGGACAAAAAATCCCCACCGCCACCGCCTATATCAAGTCCACCACCACCACCTCCTCCACCATCATCACGTTCTCATTCAGGCGGCGGTGGATCATTGCCAGATAATTCAAGATCCAACTCATCACCAACACCGCCATCAAATAATAATAATAATGATTCGTCAACCAATCAAAAAGCCATCATCGCCGGAGTTGCAGCCGGGGCGGGATTGTTGCTTCTTATGATGATAGTCTTCTTGGTTACTTCTGGGAAAAAAAAGAAGCGAAAGACGCACTATTACGAGGACAATTCCCATGGAGGCGGAAGTATGCATTTCTTCTCTACTTTAATACCATAATAACCAACTGTTACTTTTTTTTTCCCTGCCACATTTGTGTGTTTAAAATATGTATTTTTTTATAATGAAATTCAATTTAAGAGGTAAAATAAGTATTGGTAATGTGTTCGAGTATCTAAACAAAGGTGAATTTTTTTTTTTTTTTTTTTTAAATATGTTTATTTTTCTTTTTTAAACTGTTTATTCCTTGAATCGATTATATATTAAAAGTACTAAAAATAGAAAGAGAGATTTGTATATCTAGTAGATAAACATATACAAGTCATGATAATTTTCAATCTTGGAACTAACTTTCCATTATCATTTGTTATTCATAATACAAAATAACTCCGTTAAATATTGTTTGACGTGCCATTGTAGAAATTTAGTTTTACGTGCAATTGTAGTTAACATTCAAATATAATTTACTGCATATTAGTTATTTTACAATTAATAACAATTAACGAAATTTTAAAGGGATACATATTTCTCATTGAACGTTAATTTTTAGCAATTTTGGATTCACAATGATCTTGTTCTTTAGGAGCAAATTATGTCAAATTAGTGATTTGTTTGCAAAAGATCTAGAATAACAAACTAGTGTTATAGGACATATATATGCTCAGGCTCTATTAAAATATTAGTTTTGGAAAAATAACTAAAAATAACTTTTAGCCTGAATTTCTTATTTCTTTTTACCCTATTTGTCTTGATTTTAACCTAGTAATTAATGGGCTCTATTTTAAAACCAACTAAAACACTAAAAAAAAAAAAAACTATCAGAGTGGCAATCTTGTTATTTATTTGACTTACAATACAGAATGAGTATTATAATGGACGAAAAATATACTCATTCGTATTATGACTAATATTTTTTCGAAAAATACTTACATAAATTCAGTTTTTGGTTCCATCGGTAGATCTTACCGTCAAAATTAAACTTTATAGAATATTTCTTACATTAGCTGATGTCATAAATTTTATAATATTTAATTTACGTAACAAAATCTACAAGTGAAATTAAAGACCAGGTGTATTTTCCTACTTTTTCTACTTATCAAAGAGAACGACCTGGGTACAATCAATCTTGCAGGTGACTATTACGGTGGGCAACAAGGAAACTGGCAAAACTACCCCGCCAAACCTCATGACCATATTGTGAAGATGCCGCCACAAAGTGCAGGAGTGAGTTCAGAACAAAATTGGCCAATAGCACCACCTCCACCACCACCACCCATGATGAATAGCAGCGATATGAGTTCCGCGGCTTATTCCGGCCCATACAATCCTCCTTTGCCACCTCCACATCCCGGTGTAGCTCTCGGGTTCAACCAAAGCAGTTTCACTTACGAAGATTTAGCCGCCGCAACAGGAGGATTCTCCAAAGTTAATTTGTTGGGACAAGGTGGATTTGGCTTTGTTCACAAAGGGGTATTGCCAAATGGGAAGGAAGTTGCGGTTAAGAGTCTCAAAGCAAATAGTGGGCAAGGAGAGAGAGAATTCCAAGCTGAGGTTGATATTATTAGTCGCGTCCATCATCGTCATTTGGTGTCTCTTGTTGGATATTGCATTGCAGGATCGCAAAGAATGTTGGTCTATGAATTTGTTCCCAATAACACACTTGAGCATCACCTTCATGGTACATCTATATATCTTTAACTTAATTTATTAATTCTGTTTTAAAATGGTTATGAGAATACTATTAATTCTCTTCAAGAAGGTAAGCTCATAGAGATTTTTTTTTTTTTTTTTTTTTAACTATAACTTTAAATACCGAGAACAAAATTTGTCTAGATGAATCAAACACGTTCAATCATAGAACGCTAACTTATGTTCAAAATTTAATTAGAATACAGCTGACCCCTTTAATTGAAGGTGCACCGTGTTTTAACGTGTTGGGCTCATCCAAATGAAATTTATTCCCTCAAATACCTATTAAAAAAGTCCAAATTTTTATTTACATAATATATACATTCTAAGTAAATGTTTTTACGTGGATTAGGCTTGGCTAGGTCGTTATAAGAATTTAATTAATGCAACATGTTTTTAAGAGCATGCCTGGTTTTTAGACTTAATTATTTATATATAATTGCTTTAGTCAATTTCGATCCAGAAAAAGAAAAAAAAATAAATAAAACAACAATCCTATGATAATATCTTAATTCATTTTTGTCATGGAATATTGCTGGATCAGGTAGCCCAGTTATGGACTGGCAATGTCTACAAGGCTCAAAATCGCACTGGGATCAGCAAAAGGATTTGCTTACCTGCATGAAGATTGTAAGTTGTCATTCTCATTCTCTCTTAAATGAGTGTGTTCTTACTTCTTAGAAACATTGGTCTCCTCCTCTATTTTTTGTCCTCTTATGTTCGGTACGTAATCAAAAATTTTTTTTTATATGCAGGCCACCCTCGCATCATCCACAGAGACATTAAAGCAGCAAATATTTTACTTGACCTTAATTTTGAAGCTAAGGTATTTTTATTCTTTCCTATTATTCTATTATGATATTTTGGAATGCAATAATTTGCATCCGTCTTAATATAAAAATTTATACTAAAAAAAAACTAATCAATTATAATGCATTCTGATAAATTAGGTGGCTGATTTTGGATTGGCTAAGCTGTCTTCTGATAATTTTACACATGTCTCGACACGTATCATGGGAACATTTGGGTAAGAATCATATATATTAACCTATAGTATTAAGTTTATGCTAGTCACTTCTCTGAAGTACGGGTGGACATCATGATCGTTGAGATGACTGATAAGTTAGAGATTTCGTTACTTTTCAATTATTCAACTGTTTAAAATTATCTACCCGTATTGCGGGATGAAGAGGAAAGAAATTTTAAAGCTGATGAGCTCTGAAAGTTAAATTAGATGAATTGTCAATGCAAATTCATGAATGTAAAAATGCAGGTACTTGGCGCCCGAATATGCCGCAAGTGGCAAGCTCACTGAGAAATCTGATGTCTATTCCTTTGGAGTTATGCTCTTGGAACTCATTACTGGGAAACGCCCTGTTGATGTTAGGAGTGATGATGATAGCTTAGTTGATTGGGTAAAAATTGCACTTGACTTTTTTTGCTTTTATTACATTTGTAACATACAACTTAATACTACTAATTAACTTGGAAATTAAGGTAAATTTCACTTGTATAAAATAAAAAGGGAAAACAAATTACTGATTTTTCACTAATTTCTTGGTTCATTCAGGCAAGACCTTAGATCTAGGGCGGGTAATAGATGGCGGAAGTTTTGAAGAGTTGGTGGATAAGCGATTGGAAGGCAACTATGACCCCACGGAGATGCTACGTATGATAGCCTGTGCTGCTGCAAGCATCCGGCATTCTGCAAGAAGACGTCCAAAAATGAGCCAGGTTATTTTCAATACTTGGTTCTTTCCCTCTCTTTTTTATTATCAAATTTAGTTCATCCGAATTAAAACTTCTATTCGAATGTCATTAGATGTGTTACACGTATTACTAATTTACGGGAGATAAAGGTGGGGTTATAGTTTTTTTGAGACAGCTATATGAGTTGCACTTTTTCACTAGTAGAGTAGGTTAAAATAGTGTACGTAACAAGTAATGAGTTGTCATCCCAACATTCATCAAACTGTTTTTTATTTACTTTAAACTGTTTAGTTAATGCATTTTTTTTAAGGTCATCAAAAGATTTGAACTTTTTGTTCAAGTAATTTGAACATATAATGGATGATTTTATCTACATGAATGCATGTCAAGATTGTTCGTGCATTGGAAGGCGATGTATCGCTGGATGATCTAAACGAAGGAGTGAAACCGGGACACAGCGGATTGTTTGGCTCAAGTGGCAGTTCTGAATATGATAGTTCGTACCAACCGGACTTGAAAAAATTCATGAAGAAGACAGGATTGTCGAGCCAAGAATTCCTTAGTGACGAGCATTGCACGACAGGGGAGTACGTCCACTCCAGTGGCGATTCACAAGAAATCCATCCTAGAAGCCGAGGCCACACACCTTGAATGAATTATTAACCTCCTCCCAGATTGCCCACAACATGAGAGAATAACAACAACAACAACAAGATCAATAGTCATATCGTACGTTCATACAAGTCTTTACAACACAACGCTTTTCCTAAAAACGACGTTAATGGATCATGCAATATTTAGGTAAAATGACTATTATGAACTCATTTGCAATGTGCTGATCTGGGCTATAATTTCGGATGTTATAGAAGGCACTGATATGTAGAGGCTTTGAGAAGAAGCAGCAGTATATAATTAAGTTTTTGGAACAATGTCCAGTAACATTAGTGTCCGAATTTACGTGTATGTTGGGTTCGAGTTGATCAATATGAATTAATTTTAATGTATAAAATTGTATTTTGTATTTATTATTACATCCAATGAGCTAGTAAATTTGTTTTGTTCATGCCTTTTTTTGTATCCGTCTGTCCGTCTACCATAAATTTGTCAATGTGGTGAAAACAACAAAATATTACTTTCTTTATTAATTGTTGTTTTATTTTTGTTCTATATGATAAATATTTGTACTTTGATTTGAGTTGTCCAAGTTCCAATATCTTAATTCGAGCTCTGTGTATAAAACAACCAACAAAAAAAAAGTTGAGTAAAGTGAGTATAAAATTGGTTCAGCCTCTGAAATAAGCTTTCAGTTGTCTTTCTATCTAAAGAAGGAAAAGTAAAGGCATTGGTTCAATCCTCGAGTCCAATATGTGTTCTTAGAGAAAGGGTAGGTCATCTAGGAAAATGCTAAGTTCGGGTGGTACGACCAATAAGTACATGAAATATTATTTGATGCAAGGAAAATTTTGGCTGCTTTGTGGAAACTGGATTCTATGCTGCTCCATGTGATTTGGGCAGTTTAAGGAAATCAATTTCAATCAATTGATAGATTATGCGTTTTTTTTTTTTAATTACCATATAAATCATTTCTTATTTATTTATGAGCAAATCCAATCTATTACGGAGTATTATGTTTGAATTGTGTTAAGAATCTTTTGTCTTACGTCATGTTTTATTTCGTGTCACACAATCAAATAAATAGTTAAAATTACTCTATTAAAAATTACTCTATAAAATTTTGACAATTTATTAAATAATAAAACAGAGAGTGAGATACGGTGTGAGATGAATATCTTGTGACTTTTGAATTATAATTTAAATAGTAGTATATATGCTAATTTTCCACTACAGCTGAGATGTACGGTTTAGATATGTGTATCGCGAACTCAATAAAGTATAGGAACATACACATATATCACTACCTGTTTAACAAAAATGGCGGTGCATCAACGGGATGATTTTATTTCTCTTTCGTTATACCATCGTTTGTAGCTATTTTCCTAACTTGGTTGTATAGTGCGAGTAGTTACCAGGTACTTTAATTTGTACGAACTTCCCACATTTAATGAAATAAATGCATTGTATTGAGTAAAAAAATGTAATATATACCATTAAACAATCATTGATAGTATTTTTGCTTTTCAAAATTATCAATTTTAATACGTCGTATTTTATATTATCAATTATGGCATATCGTTTAAGTCATTTGAAAATCAATAATTTTTTTGCTAAAAGACTACTTGTAGTTTATATTTGTATACTAAAACAATCTTATTCACCTACCATTATTTAAGGATTTTCATTACAAAAAAAATTTCAATTAATATGAGCAATGTGTTACAAATAACAGTATCAAGTAACAAATACTTATAATTGGTAGTTTGCTGTGCAAGCTTAAATTGACAATAATTCAAGAGTTCTACAAGTAATAATAATTAACCCTTCATTTTTTGATGTCTTTTATTTGCTGCTCAAATAATCAACTAATCTATAAAATATAAACCATACTTATTTAATTATATATATATATATCCTACTTTATAGATAAGAATTTGAACTTTGGTTTGATGGTTAGTTTTGGGTAGTATTACAATTTCATTCATTTTGTGTTTGACTTTTGGTTGCACTATTTTCTTTGTCATTTCAATTTTTTAACTATTCAATAGTCTTATTTATTCACATTTGTTTTTCATTATTTTAAAAAATAGCTAATCTCGCGCCTTTACGTTCCATAAATTGACTAAGGATTTAACAATCTCTCTACATTTTTAATTAAAAAATTAGTAAATTAATTGTTGAGAATTTTTATTCTCGTATTTGTTGTTTGTATTTCACTTATATTGTATCTTTATGTATTGTCTTTCAAGTAATTGTTTAAATTTTGCTTTTCATATTCTTTTTTACAACTCTCTACGTATTCTTGTATATATTATTAAAATAGTAAAGATTAAATATAAAAAACGAATTCAAGCAAATATAAAAGAAAAAGAGAACGTATAAGTGAAAAATGATGAAAAATTAACAATTACTAATTGGTCAACTCGTAAAAAAAACAAATAAAAAGACGGAATTGTAATTTATTGGATTTTTTTTTTCATTTTTATTGGGACAATTATTGAATTTTAAAACAAATGATAAACTATCATAATGACTCAAGATTGTAAATATAAATATATTTAGCCTAAAAAATATAATTATATTTAATTTTCTAAATTTCTATCCTTAAATTTTATAGTATAATTTAAACAGATAACTAACATCGGACATTGCCTAAGATAAAAATTTATATATATATATATATATATATATATATATATTATTTTATCTTTAGAATCGAATTTAAATAAATCTACATGAAGCAGAACTAGATTATTTTTATCACACCATTTTAAAATTTTAAAATATACTGGTTCGTAAATGGGTTCGTAAATAAAACTCTACATGAAGCAGAACTAGATTATTTTTGTCACATCATTTTAAAATTTTAAAATAGATTAGTTCGTAAATGGGTTTTGTAACTTTGAAACCGAAAGAAGCTACAATAGATCTAGTTTATGGCAAATATTTAGGTATGTTTAATATTTTATTTCATTTATAGATATTGTAATATAAATTAAATTTTAAAGAATTTATTAAGTGATATAAATAAAAAATTTTAAAATTTAATCCTAAATATCTACATGTCAAACAAAAAAGCGAAGTACCTAATAATTTTCCCTCGTTTAATTAACAACCCCCTCCCTTAAGAAACTTCACTTGTACGACGTCGAGATCTGCAATTCGACTTCACTCACCACTGCCTCCAATTTTTATATAAAGAGGGAGAGAGGACAGAAGAGATCTGCAATTCACTTTCGCATGAATTAATCGAGCCCTGTATTTAAGATCTATATTCATTCAATTGAATCCTCCGCAGATCTCAGTTTTCCGAAAATAAATCATTGGCTCAGCCTCTGTTGAAGAAGGATGACGATCGCGACGATGAAAGTACGCCGCTCCTTTACAATTTCAGTTTCTTGCTTCCTTTTCATTCGTACATGAATTCACAATTATTTTGCTTTTCAGATCTGCATTTTCATAAATTTAGTTGTAAAACGAATTGCGCCGCCAATTTACCCTATCGTAGTTGATCCGTGGCCGATTGATTATTATATCGTAATTCATTTTTTGAGAATTTGCTGATATTCGCGGAGATTTGAGAATTTTGGTGTATATATGTGTGTGTTTACCTAAACGATTTTGTTGATTAATTTGAGTTGAGATTGGTGAGATTTTGGCTTAGATCTGCTTTAGCTTTGTTAATTGTATTAACCTTAGCTGAATTTGTTACTAGTCATTGGAGTGCAATATTGTAATGTGAAATCGATAATTCGCAGTGGAGTACTCTCCATTTTTGGGGATCGAGAAGGGTGCGGTTCTGCAGGAAGCCAGAGTGTTTAATGATCCTCAATTGGATCCTAGGAGATGTTCGCAGGTTCAGTTTTTCGTTCCGCCTCGTAGTGAATATGACTGTCTGTCATTTCCATTTGTTTTGCTAATTTTTTCGCCAATCAACTTATTTTAGTTTCTGGTGTCTGTTGTTTCTTTTTTTCAGGTTATCACAAAGCTTCTGTATCTACTGAATCAGGGAGAAACCTTTACAAAGGTTAATTTCAAAAGAAAACATTCTTTATGTCTTATATAGTAACATATTTGCATCTATGGCACCTTAGTGTACATAGATGACCTAAGCCTATTGGCTTTAGAGGTACCTTTTTCTTCTAATTCGCCTATGAAATTTTATGTTTCCATGCCTCTTCATGTGCTATTGATCTTTGATTGCTTAGTTATTTATCTTCCCCTATCTTAATCATCTGATAAATGAAAAGATCTTTTGTCAGGAATTAGTAATTGTAATTTAATGGAGCTTATATGCAATATTGCAATTTAGGATATCTATTCGAGATGACATCTGCTTTATAGAATGAAAAGCTAAGATTTGAAGTTTTTGGGTTGGTAGTAAGATGAAGCAGTATATTGTGATATTCACAGGTTTGGTATAGTAATATAGTCTCAAGTGTGGAACTCATGATATATGACTCTGATAGAGATATTTGTTGCTTTTCCAATTACATAAACTTATAGATGCTAATCTATTAAATAATTTCAATCTGCATGTTTACCTGATTGCATTTCCCTGAAGCTAACCTCATATTTGATTAAGGAGGGTATAATCTCTTTTTGGATCAAGAATACACATTTTACTTCACATTTGCAGATTGAAGCTACGGAAGTGTTCTTTGCTGTGACAAAGCTTTTTCAATCAAAGGATGTTGGTTTGAGGAGAATGGTTTACTTGATGATAAAAGAATTGTCCCCATCAGCAGATGAGGTTTGCTGCACTTTGACTTCAATTCTTGTTTTATTTCTCCCTGTATGCTTCTACTTCTTTTTCTGGATGGTTGAATATAGAATGACATGATACTGCTTTTGGAATAAAAGGTTATTATAGTTACCAGCTCCCTCATGAAGGATATGAATAGCAGAACTGACATGTATAGAGCAAATGCCATTCGTGTCCTCTGCCGAATCACTGATGGAACACTCCTCACGCAAATTGAGAGGTACTTGAAACAGGCTATTGTTGACAAAAACCCTGTTGTTGCAAGTGCTTCCCTTGTTAGTGGTATCCATTTGCTGCAGGTATGCTTGAAGCTTCCATAATTAACTCTCTGTTATTTCACGAGAATTACGATTTACTTTTTTTGGTAATTCTTTGATAGACAAACCCTGAGATTGTGAAAAGGTGGAGCAATGAAGTACAAGAAGCTGTTCAATCAAGGGCTGCGTTAGTGCAGTTCCATGCACTTGGTTTACTGCATCAGGTATGAGTGCTTTTGAATTTGGTACGAAGAGTAATTTTAATTTGATGATATACCTTTATCCAGAAGCTGCTTTAATCAGCCTTGTTCATCTCTTCTGTTTCTTGAAGATGAATGATTGATTGGTAATATGTATTTGCTTATTCAATTATGCTTTATTCAGCCTTGTTAAAATGTACTCTTGTTTAGTTTGCTTAAACTTCTAAATTTCCTATTTATTTATGAAAAAGGAGTTTGTCTTAGGAGGGTAGAGGAATAGTTGACCTTATAACCCCCATTCCCTAGGTTTCACTCTACTCTTATACTCCACATCCTCCAGATCTGTCTCTTTATGTCATTATGTGTCAGAGATATAGAGGAGATCTTTATTAGTTCATAATTTCATATTACACTCTTGTTTTTTACTAAAGTAAGTTGTTATTGCCAATATATATGCCTGGTGTTGTTTGTCTATGCCAATAGCATTTTTTTATTCGTGAACAGAGTGCATTGTAGGCATTTTTTGATCCATTGTGGTTGCTTTTGTTGCCAAGTATAGGCCCTTTGCACAGAAAATTTATCTTTGTAGTTTAGTATTGGGTTCATATTTGGCAAATAGACTATGCATGTATGTTTGAACAACACATTGTGTGGCAATCAAAGTAGGCTATTCTAATCTTATTTGACCAGGAATCATGAAATTTAATATAATCAACCTGCAGTTGCCCTTTGGATTTGTTTTTGTTCAACAAATTTATCAATTATTGAAGCAATTGCTGTTATAATTTTCTTGGAAAATGTGGAGATGGTTTTGTTTCTCTTCTGTTCATATATAGTCTTGGAGTTTCTCGCCCCTGCAACTTGTTAAGTCAAATTGTTGCAGGAATAGAATACTCTATTGGTCTTTATAGTTAACTTTCTAGGTTATTTTGACTCTCTGGATCATTTTGAAAATGATCATGGGCAAAAGACAGTTGATCTACATGCATTGAGGAGTTATACTGAACTTGCAGATACGTCAAAATGACCGTTTGGCTGTTAGTAAGCTGGTTACCAGCTTGACCAGGGGGACAGTTCGTTCGCCATTGGCCCAATGCCTTTTGATTCGTTATACTAGCCAATGATAGTGTAAGTTTCTTCTTAAACTTATAAGTCTCTGTTGTGATTGTCTTTTTGCGCTTGTTGCTGTTTGGTTCTTTTATTTTGATCCAGTCGTTATTATCAATTGAATTTTTTGCTATTGCCATATCTTTAGGTCATCAGGGAGTCGGGCATGAATAATCAAACGGGGGAACGATCTAGCTGTCTATGATTACCTTGAAGGTTGTCTGCGCCACAAGGCAGAGATGGTTATTTTTGAAGCAGCAAGGGCAATCACAGAGTTGAGTGGTGTAACCAGTCGAGAATTAAATCCTGCAATAACTGTTCTACAACTCTTTTTAAGTTCCTCCAAGCCAGTACTCCGGTTTGCTGCTGTCCGCACTCTAAACAAGGTGAATTTAGAATCAACTCTATTACGATACTTACACATTCTTGTTTGTTTTATTTTGTTCTATGGGGTATGCTTTGTGCTTTATTTTGACCCATTTTTTCTCTGATATTTTCATTTCTATCATGGGGAATATTTTGTAACTTTTTTTTTTCTTTTCTTTTCTTTTCTATGTTTTATGGTTAAGATTTTGGTGTAGAAACTTTCTTTCTGGAAAGTGATGGGACGTGGAAATATGCCAGTTGACCATCCAAATTTAGAAATGAAGTGAAGGAGTTGAAAAAATCTTGAGGTTGAGTGTCACTGACATTAATTTGGGCTGGCTGACAAGTATTAAACAACATATTGTGAATATGAAGTGAGATTTTTAGCAATTTTTTTTCTTGAATAGAGTCCTTTTTTTGATTAGTTTAAATAAGTTGGTGCCTTGCCCCTGCCTATTGAAAAAGAAAGCAAATAAAGCACACAGCTGTTATAGTCATATTGAATTTTTTTAGGGTTAAAGTATCTGGTTCCTCCATATTTGATTTGATCATAGATAGCATGGAAATGGAAAGAATAAGACTGTTTTTCCATTTTCCCCAGCCGTGCTCTTATTGACCCATCTTGCTTGTTTCTAGAGGAAATGACCTTTGGAAGGACCACTGAGTTGGGGATTTGTGGAGGAGTGATAAGTAACAAAAACCTTCTAGTATTCTTTCAGTTAGGTCATAGTACGTGAACATTTTTGCAACTCATTTCTAGGTATCTTGACTGAATTTGGTGTACTTTTACGTTTGTAGCTTTGCCCAATGATTCCAAAATTTGGTCCTTTTTTATTTTATTTTTGGTTGGACATGCCATGATCCTCACACATATTATTTTATTTTTGGTCGTATGCAGGTAGCAATGACTCATCCAACAGCTGTAACAAACTGCAATATAGATATGGAGAGTTTGATTTCTGACCAAAACAGGAGCATAGCCACTCTTGCCATAACCACTCTACTAAAAACGGGGAACGAATCCAGTGTTGATCGATTGATGAAACAAATCACAAACTTTATGTCCGACATTGCTGATGAGTTCAAGATTGTTGTGGTAGATGCAATCAGATCATTGTGTTTGAAGTTCCCCCTCAAGTATAGATCTCTGTGAGTGTTCTGAGTCATTGCATTCTTTCCTTCTGACTCTCATGCGTGCTGTTATTGGTTTATGTTTTGTTTGGTTCTCTTTGTAAAACATATTTCCTTTGTCTTCTCTTTAGGATGAACTTTTTAAGTAATATTTTGAGGGAAGAAGGTGGATTTGACTACAAAAAGGCTATAGTTGACTCAGTTGTGATCCTCATCAGAGATATTCCAGATGCTAAAGAAAGTGGGCTGCTACACTTGTGTGAATTTATTGAGGATTGTGAATTTACATATCTTTCTACTCAGGTCTGCCATTTTCTTCATTTGTGTATTCACTCCTTGTTCAAGTTAACCTCCATTATTTGTGTTCAGCTGTGTTGACTGGACTTTAGTTTGCCTTTTTAGATACTTCATTTTCTTGGGAATGAAGGACCAAAGACCTCAGATCCAAGCAAATATATCCGTTACATCTACAATCGGGTAATCCTGGAGAATGCAACCGTTCGGGCTGCTGCTGTTAGCACCCTGGCTAAGTTTGGTGCTACAGTTGCTGCAGCCATTCATTGAAGGTAGAAGTGGTTTTTTTTTTTACTGTATGTATACTCTTTGAAGTGCCATATTTTACTAACTCAGGCGCAATGTTTTGATTTTGTATTGCAGCCTCGTATATTCATTTTGTTAAAACGCTGCCTCTTTGACAATGACGATGAGGTTAGATATCTTATGCTGTGTAATTTGTAATTGGTTATTATGATTTTAACATTAAAGAACTAACTTGATTTATATCCTTATATTTGGAGCTTGTATTGTATTTATTTATGTAGTTCAAATGTTAATCGTATTTAGGTAGATTTTGAAAAGTTTTGAGCTTCACTATTTCATTATTTTTTGAGCAAATAAAATTTTTTGTATTGTTAAGCAATGAAGTTTGTGCACTGGACTTCAATTCCAAGTTGCATCAGAACACTCTTTATCTTTTTTACACAACAACGAAATAAAACTAAAGCTGAGGAAAAGGGACTGTACAATCAGCAACTCAGCAGAACATTTAAACTAGCAGCATACAAGTGAAATTTCCAGTAGAACATCTCTGGGACAGGCTCTTTCCCCAGCTAGCTCCTAATTTTGCTTTGTCAAAGGAAATTTGTCCAATGAAGCACAAGTTTCCTTAGTATTTGATAATACTCCCAACTATAGCCACTGCAGAAGCTCGCACATTTTGATATAATGATTGATTTCTTGCTCTCTATATCTGGTATGCAGTAACAGGTAGAACTAGTCTTCTCAATCATTGTTGATTTTATTTTCATTAATTCATGAATATTAGAGCTGATGTGCACTTTTTATTTGATCTTGTTTTGGAAGTGGACTGTTGATCAATTTCCTTTTTCTGGTTGGAGTAAATTGTACCTGCCTTCTTATACTCCCTTTCCATTACTACTTTATCTTGGCATGTTATTAGTTTTCATTCTGATGGACCTTTTAACATGCTTTCATTAATGTGGCTCACCCGAGTTTAGAATTCCTCGCATCAGAACAAGAGAAGAATTTAGATAAAAAGGACTTGCTTATATTTCACTTTGATCAGTTTCTTTTGGGGATGTTTATTTTTCCTCGTGTATTAAACACAAATTAATTTCAGGAATGATAAGTATGCTACTTGTGGTTGCAGGTTCGTGATAGGGCTACACTTTACTTGAACACTTTAGGAGGTGATGGTTCTGTTGTTGAAACTGATAGTGCAATGAAGGAGTTCCTATTTGGCTCATTTGATATCCCATTGGCCAATATGGAGACAAGTTTGAAGAATTATGTGAGTCTGCTACTAAGTTTCTGTTTCTTTTTATTGTGTATCATAAGTCATTACCTTGTTATTTTCCCAAACAGATCCAGGAGCCCTCTGAAGAACCTTTTGATATCGATTCTGTTCCAAAGGAGGTTAAATCTCAGCCTCTTGCAGAGAAAAAAGCCCCAGGGAAAAAACCAACAGGATTGGGTGCTCCCCCTAGTGCTCCCACTTCTGCAGCTGATGCTTATGAAAAGCTACTTCTCTCCATTCCTGAATTTGCAAGGTCTTTGGGAAGCTTTTCAAGGTCTCAATATGTGATTTCTTTTGTATATAGTTGTTTATCATGCTTATTGATATATTTTGCTGATCAATTATTTACTCTTTATTTGTAAAACCAGTCATCAGCACCAGTGGAGCTTACGGAAGCTGAAACTGAATATGCCGTTAATGTCGTGAAGCACATCTTTGATAACCATGTCGTGTTTCAGTACAACTGCACCAATACAATTCCCGAGCAATTATTGGAAAATGTAATACATAATTTGCAGAGTGGTGGTAGACTTTTGACATTAATTTGGGTAATTCTTCTCAGTTCTTGTATGTCTTTTCCCAGGTTGTTGTAGTTGTGGATGCTTCAGAAGCTGAGGAATTTTCTGAAATTGCATCCAAACCTCTAAGGTCCCTTCCCTATGATTCACCGGGGCAGACATTTGTTGCATTCGAGAAACCAGGAGTCCCAGCTGTTGGAAAATTCTCTAACATGTTGCGGTTTATTGTCAAAGAGGTAGTGAAGCTCCTCATGTAGCTACACTTTGTGGGAATGATTTACATTTCTTCAAACAATTATATTAAGGGATATCTTGGATTTCTAGATGAGTTGTTACATGTCTTGGAATAGTCTTTTTCATGGAATCTTAAGCTTTGTCATTGTGAAATGAACTGTTAATTTGTTTATCTGCATGCTCAATATACACTTTATCTGCATGCTCAATATACACTTTAGTGGAGCATCACAGTATTTTTGTTTATTGTACTATAATGTCCTGGATATTGTTTGTCAGTTCAAGTAATCAGCTTTAGACTTAGAAAAGTGGGATTATTTATTTCTCATTCTAGTTGACTGGTAAATTTTCTGCTCACTAGATCACATCCTAAATAATGTTTCCATGCAAAGTGCCGCAAAATCTTTATTTTGGTTGAGCACTTACATTTTATCATCATACTGCCCCTCAATTGAAGAGCCTTTTCTGGTAAATCATTCTTTGCTTATTGAATTGGATTAATCTGCTAGAACAGGTTGATCCATCTACTGGTGAGGCAGAAGAAGATGGTGTAGAAGATGAATACCAGCTTGAGGATCTTGAAGTTGTTGCAGCAGATTATATTCTGAAAGTGGGAGTCTCCAATTTCAAAAATGCATGGGAAAGCATGGGCCCAGATTGTGAGCGGGTGGATGAATATGGTCTTGGCCCAAGGGAAAGCTTGACGGAAGCTGTGAATGCTGTCATTAGTCTTCTTGGGATGCAGCCCTGCGAGGTGAGTCTTTAGTGATTGATTGACATTTGTGCCAATACTTAGCAGCTTTTAGTGAGTATTATTCTGTTGAAGTTTTTGAAAAATCAAGCTGGTTGCTGCTTTTATTTATAGAGTCGATTAATTAGGGATGATGTCCCTAACATTTTGTTGAGCAAAAATTTGATTTTTATTTGGATATAAATTGGTAAGGTTACAACCGAGGAAATCCTCCAATCACATCATCAGCACCAAATTATACATACATTTAGGAAACAAAGATCCCATTATAAAATCCAGTTGAGAGCTATCTGCCAATTCTTGTTGGTTCTAGGGACTTTATCCCATGATTCAACTGTTTGCCTGACTGCATTCACTATCCTTATCATAGTTCCCACAGTAGAGACCCTCTTCTGCTGGAATAAGCATTCATTTCTTGTCCTCCAAATCTCATTCACTATCACTGCTAAAGCAAATCCTTTTAACTTGGTCCTCAAATGATGAGGAGCACCAATGATGGCTAACCAATCAACTTCATCATCCCAATTACAGCTTCCCCTATAAGACAACTTTTGGAAATTCAGCCATAGAACTTTTGAGAACTTACGCTGAAAGCATAGATGATCAGCAGTCACTTCTTCTGCGTTACATAAGACACAAGGCACACTTCCAACTAGCATACCCCCAGTTCTGCAGTCTTTTCTTAGTATTGAGTTTCTTCTTACATGCTAGCCACAAAATGATGAGAATCTGGGACATAACCTTTGCCTCACACCAATCTGAACCACTTTATACTAAGCTTCACCAGTGGGAAAGATATGCTTCATGGCTGACTCTTCTGTGAATACACCAGTCTTGCTACTCTCCCGTCTGGTCTGGTCTGGTCAGGTCAGAGGAGTTTGTTTGAGGGATGAAGGAATCAGGAGTGGTCAGCTGCACCAGTCTTACTTTACTACCACATCTCCTCCCTTCTGGACAGTTCCATTTTCCTTGTATGCACTTGTCCACTATCCACCGTGTCAGATTTAGTATAGCCAAAAGACCTAAGCAAATGTTCAGAGAAATGCTGATACAGAGCTCCGATGGGATGCCGCTGTTCATACCAGAAAGAAGTCTCCTGCCCACTTCCAGTCACATTTTTTTTTTATTTTTATTTTTAAATATAAGGCTGAGCAATGCATCTTAGCTTTAACAGCTTCCTCCATATCCAAGAACTGTCTTGAGGGATTTTAATTCCCCAAATAGACTGTCCTTTGGGAATAACTGTGTGCACCCACTTGACCCATAATGAGTCCTTTTTACATCTCAAGATGCAAATATTTCTCAACAACTTCAATGTAAGATACTTATTCCAAGTTTCAAGGTTGAACAGTCCCAACCCTCCACATTTTTTGGGACTACAAACCTTATTCCAGGCCACCCTTGCACTGTATTGGGATTTCACCTCACCACTCCACAGGAAAGCAACTAACATAATTTTTATCCTCCTAATGACAGCTTTAGGAAGAATAAACACGCGAACAGTACAGGTGGACCCCTTGAAGAACAGATTGAATCAATTGTAGCCTGCCACCATGGCTTAACATCTTTGTTGCCAGCTCGTGATCCTCTGGTCTATCTTGTTCAAGATTGGTTGACAATCCTTATAGAATAGGCAGTCACAGATAGCACTCTCCTTGGCATTTGCATATTACCATATAGCTCCTGAGTCTCTTGGTCCTCAACTCCTGTAAGATATAAACTGCTCTTCTGAACATTGGGCCTTAATCCTGAAAGCATTATAAACTCTATTTGTCTTTTTAATCACTGAGATCCCAATAAATAGGTCATCTGCAAAGATGAGATGAGACAATTGCAAAGCCTTACACTTGGAGTGGTAGTCATATCCTTCTTTCTCAATATTCCATTCAAAGAGAGTAGTAAAACCTCCATAGCTATGAGAATTAGGTATCCCCCTTGCCTCAGGCCCCTCTCACCATGGAAGTAATCTACTAGAGATCCATCACGGTTGATGGAAAAATGAGCGGTGGTGACGAAAAATGATGTCCCTAACATTCAGAATTCTTTTCTTCGATTAATTCTAAACTTTTGTTAGAAATTCTTTCAAGCAGAAATAGACAGTATCTCGATGGTAGCGCAGGCTTCTTCTCTTGAGACACTCGGGTTTTACATGCTGTCTTTGGCTCTTTGCCAGTTTGTTCTTTTTATTCTTACGCTGTCTGCTAGAGCTGGCAACTTTAAACTAAATCCATTTAAGAATCCATATCCACTAAACTTAGGATTTGGTCCATTACTTAAAGTTGGATGGATTTAAATATGGACAACCAAACTAGACTATTTACTCAAATGGTTTTAATTGGTTCATCCACTGAATTTAATAAAGATCCATTTGGACTCATTTAACAAAAAACCATAGCAAAAGCCCCAAGCCTAAAACATTACTAAAACTCTACCCTCTGCATAAAAGCATTTCCACTCTCTTCTCTCCCCTCTCTACTCTCAGGAAAAATACTTTGAATAAAACAAACAAACAAACCAACCAAGCCTTAATCCCACTAAATAGAGTTGGCTGCATGAATCCTACTACGTCATTGTGCTTTGTCATGGATCATATCCTCCTCAATTCCTAGATGGATTATTTCCTGATCATTGGATTGATAATAAAATGGGAGACCCCTTATTTTGTAGTCCATTTAATAGTCAGAATGCTGAATTCCTAACCAAGTATGACTCCTTCTCTTAGATACTCACATAATCGCAAACACACACTTAAACACATACTTAACAGTCTCAGACACACCCATTTGCACACAATCTTGCATGTTACACAATCTTGCACACACAAACACTTGCACAATCTCACGCACACAAACACACACAGACACTTGCACAGTCACACACATGCTTATAGATGCGGTCTCACACACAGAGTCACGCACACACACACTAACACAGACACAATCCTCACACACATTAGCACACTCAGTCACACACACAATCATGGTTCAAAGAATTGTCTGAGTCGCTAAGTTCAAGTCGACTCAGACGAGTCGTATCCGAAATGGCCTTTCCCGATTCAATACTGATGCACTGTTTCGGTCTATATACATTCTAAATTTTAGACTAAAATTACAGTATAAGACTTATTTTTGCTTAGTTAATGCCTCAAAACTAGTATACAAGCAACTATTTATGATTTTCACCTTAGTTTTTGTGATCTTGGACAAATTTATGTCCAATACTATTTCGCGACTGATGTGGAATAGTTATTACCGCGACCGATATCGCGACTTTGAACCATGCACACAATTACACCTACACACCTCATATTCGACACTCGCATGTAGCCACACACGTATACAGTGTGTGCAAGTGTGCGTGCGTAATTGATGTGCGTGTTTGTGTGGCTGAGTGTGCATGTATATAAATGTGCATGTGTGTATGTATGTATATGTGTGTAAGAGTGCGTGTGTTGGGAGGGAGAATGGGAGGTGGAGAAAATTTAATAAGAAACAAACTTAAACGTTTTGAAGAGCTATTCACTTGATCTGAAAAAGAAGAGAAAATAGGACCAATGATCAATCATCCCATAAAAATTAAAGGCTTATTGTGCTTCTTTGTCTTTGTTGCTAGGGCACCGAGGTTGTTGCAAGCAATTCAAGATCACATACATGCTTATTATCTGGTGTGTACATTGGTAATGTGAAGGTGCTTGTTCGGTTGTCTTTTGGAATTGATGTGCAGAAAGAGGTTGCCATGAAATTGGCAGTCAGATCTGAGGATGAATCTGTTAGTGATGCCATACATGAAATTGTTGCAAGCGGCTAAATTTTGTATGTATCGATAGGAAATGGCTTATTCATTCATGTTAAATAGGTGTAATATGCTTATTATTCTGAGTTCTGGGAGTTACCAAGTGCTCTGGCAGAGGATTCAGTCTCAGTGGTGCAATTCAATTTTTACAATTGGTTTCTTTTTTACTTGAGAAGAGTTTTTGGACTGGAATTCGTTTTACCCACTTAAAAATGTGATTAACCACATATGTGAATTTTGAATCGATAGTCTTGCTGCTGCTTTGTACTTTTTCTATTTTTAGATTAGATTTTTGGCAGATTGTGCTGTGTTGTATTCATTTATTAATTTAGGAAGTATGGCTTCACTTTTCCGTGCATATGCAGATATCAGGATCTTGTACTCGAACACAGATTAGTGTTTTTCTGAGAATCAAGTACATTTTAGAGATGCGAAAATGACAGTAGATTGAAATATATTTTTCTTGTTGATTTAGCTAGTTTTTCGTCATAGATGTAAATGACTCCAATAGTTTTTGAAATGTGCTACCAATAGTTCTATTTTATTCCTCAACTTTTAAAGTGTTTATAAAGCTTTTAAACTTCTCAATTTGGTTTTAGATAATCTGTAAGGACAAATCCAGCTAGGGTAGTTTTCATTTTGTGACATTAAGGTTTAGTTTGTTGCCAAGTTTGCCTTCCCAAGCCTGAAGTTCGGCAAAATTATTTCGTTTTAATGGTTTTGAATAAATATTCAACTATTGAATAGTTAATTAATAAAAAATGATAAAAATAATATTTTAATATATTTTATTCAATTGTATATTGTGTTTTAATTTATTGTTTAGAATATTATTCTTTTATTATGGGTCAATTAGATTATTTGAATTCTAATTGATAAATTTAGTAAAAGAGGAATAACTATGTAGAATTTGTGCACCTAATAAATAAGCAAACAAAGAAGGAAAAAATTAAAATTAAAATTAAAATAGGATAATTGTTTATGTTTATCTTGTTGTCATTTATTTATTATCAAAATTTATGTATTAGATCAGAATGATAAAAGAAAACATATTATATATATTTTTTTGTTATAATTTTAACTTAAAGAAATTGTTAGAAAGGTAGCGTTACTATTTTTTTCTTGGTCAAATTAGTCAATTATTAATATTTAACCAAAACTATTAACAAGAGCTAAATGGCTTATTCTTTAGACTTAGATGGTCAAATAGACATTAAATCTTCTGGCACTACCTACACCAATATTTTGTCCATATTACATATTCTGCATGCCTATATGCCTGCCACTTACTCTGACAGAATAATTTATACGTATATAAAGGGAGAATTTTTTTAGCGTCCGTCGCTTATTAATTTTCCATTTTATCCTTTATTATCCTTAAGAATATCATATTAAACTACCCTATATAACTTTTCTCTTTTAACTCATTTTTTTAAATCTTACACGCATTAGTGTGCACCTTTCCATTAGTACTTATAAAGGCGGAGAACAATATGGTAAACATTCAAAATATGAGATAGCAAGTTAATGCAGGTTGATGAATACATGCAGTGAGACGGAAGATTTGGAATGCTTTTATATATATTTATACTATATATAAAATATGAGCAGGAGTTTGGTACGAAGTCATTTAATGTATTGCTAAATTTACCTTTATTTACATAATTAATTTCAGTTAATACCTTATGTGTTAAATTACACACCCATAGGGTGTGCTTTTTTACTAGTATAATATAACGATGAGATCCAAATCCCTATCTGTACAGAAGTTCCGTGCGGAAAGTGCGAATACAAGCTCCAAAGAGAAAATGTACGTGAATACTAACTAGCCTTGCTGGGCAACTGCCCTGCTATCTTCTTGGGCTAGATTTTCTAGCCGTTCCACTTAACGTGTAAACAGAGCTTAGTAGCTTATTGGAATACAAGAAATGTACATAAGAAGTGGGAATCGGGATCCTATTTGCCATAGGAATCAAAAGTAGGGTATTTGAATCACTCTCCTATGACTCCAAGAAATGTGCATAGAAAGTGGGAATCAGAAGCCTCATACACTAGTCATGGGAATCAAAAGTTGGGTATTTGAATCAGTCTCCTATAACTCCAAGAAATGTACATAGGAAGTGGGAATCCGGAGCCTACTTGTCATGGAAATCAAAAGTTGGGTACATAAATCACTCTCCTAGGATTCCAAGAAATGAACATAGAAAGTGGGAATCAGGAGCCTACTTGTCATGGAAATCAAAAGTTGGGTATTTAAATCACTCTCTCCAAAAGCCCAGATCTGCCACAAATACGGGAAACATGGAAGTTGACACTAATACTTCCATAAGTGAAGCACACTTGTTCTAATTGTCTTGAACTAAATTAAAAACACAGACACAAATACCCACCCACTGACACACGGTCAGTTATTCAGGAAATAATTCAACATGAACTTCGTTAACCAATATATGCAGATGAAGACTGACCTTCAAGTTTGACTCCCAACTTCCATTACATATAAAGCACTACCATCAGCTGACAATGCCAAACAACATATGCGACCCTCGTGAATTTTGAAGATTTCCCAGATTCATACCACCTATTAAAGGAAAATACAAGGCAAAAGCAAAAAGTCAGAAAATTGACTGCGAGACTACAGAATTTGTACTGGAATCATGGATGACTATCCAATTGCAAAATTTGCTAGATTAATTTAAAAGACCATGGTAATAGGACTCCTTTCTATATGAAAGGTGGTAAATCCTACATACTTCTGCCCCAGTACCTAATATGGACTAAATAACAATTCCACAAGTTGACAGAACAAGATTGAATAGTGGAAGTTTTTCAGCCCAAAAACTGACCCATGTGGCACAAGATAACTTCAGGAACAGATGCATCATAAGCAGCAAGCTAAACAAGATGAGAGTACTTTGTACCTTTGCCAATAAAGTGAGCCATATATAGCATTCCCCATTTGAATAACCAGCAAATAGAAGGCTTCCGCAAATGGAAAATGCAATTTAAGTAACGGAAGGCACATCATTATCCCCATTGCGTAGTACAATTAATCGTAGCTGGTGGCCAGTTCTAATATCAAATAATCTGCAGGTTCTATCGTCAGAACCAGTTCCAAATCTATTCTCATCTGGGAAGAACTTCACAGCATCAACATCTCCCCCTCGTGACCATAAAATGTGCAGACAGCTCGACTAGCAGCCCGAGTGTCCCAAAGATGGGCAGTTGTATCACATGACCCAGAAACAAACATTCTTGATTTGATCCATTGATGGAGACACTAATATAGTAGCAGATCGTATAAGAATAATTCACAGCCAACATTCTTTAAAAGCTTAGAGAGAATGCAAAAAGCTAATGAGTTGTTGCCATGCTAACACTCCAAGCAGAAGAAAAAAGGATAAGATTTAATCAGTGTATGTTACAAATGAAATTTACCTTAGCACATCAGCAGTGTGGCCAGACTGAAAGTCACCTCAAAATACAGATGTCCTAAGAGCCGCAGTTATATCCCACAAGACACACGTTTGATCTCCAGAGCCAGTTATCAGGTCCGTGTCTTCATCAGTATCATACTGACAAGACGAGACATGACCCTTATGTCGCACTAAGCGTCCTTGACAATGGCAGATTACCATCTTTGTCAGTTGGGGAATTCAGGTTGGAAATAGAGCAAAGTGGCAAACACTATCAAGTCCACCACAAGCAACAGATTGGCCAGTAGGTGAGAATGCACAAGTCATTACCCAAGCACAAGGTAGCTAAATGGCATGTGTTTTTTGACTCGTGAGAGCATTCCACACTATTAATCGATGCACTAACAATAAGTCCAGTTAAATGAATACACCTGATAAATGTTTATTTAGAATCAGTCATCAGAAAGATGTACTATTACAGAATCAAACTAGCAACAGTAGTATCAAACAGAAAATTTGCACTATGTGATAATACATAATCAATCTTGTCATTTTCTCAAAATACTCTCAGTTCCTAGTTACTCATCATACATTCATAATCACACTTGTCCACAAACCTAAGAGAACCAAGTCAAACAGAATCAGCATTAGAAAACCAAATGAATACAGGAGGCACATTTGCTAAGGTGTTTTCGAGCTCTCTTTGAACTTCCTGATACTGTGAGATAAGAAATTTAGTTACTATAATTTACAGAAATTCCAAAAAATAAGAAGCTCAATTGTAATTTATTTAAGGTTAACAAACCTCTAGTGGTTGCGCACACAGGGAAAAAAATAATAATAATAATAATTTGTCACTTGCAATTGAATTAGAATAATGCAATTGCTCCTCAATATGCTACAGAAAATTAATTTCCGCCTTATTATTGAAATCAACAGCACTCGTAAAACCTAATTTCCACGTACGGAAGAAGAAAAAAAACTTGCAAAATGTAAACCTCCAAATCAAAAATAGTACTAGTAATTAGAAAATCATGAAAATAAAAACTCCTATTCTAATATTAAAATTTAAAAAAAAAAAATGAATGCATAGATAAAAAAGTAAAAACTTAATAGGAATATCACCTTGCCGGAATGAGCCTGCAAAGCTCCGACAGAAAAACCAGATCGGTAGGGCCGAAGCAGACGGAAAACTTCCCTTCGGAGCTCGCGTATCCGGCTACTGTCATAGTATATATTTTCACACTAAATATTATTAGAATGTTTTTTAATAAAAAATAAATAAATGTAATAATAAGAAAAGGAGCATTTCTGTCAAAGACAGAGAACTCTAACCGGCGGTGTCGAGGAGGAGGAGACGCTTCCGTTTCAATCGTTCTCGGAGAGCATTTACAGTCTGCGTAGCAGCCATGCGCCTCTCTTTCAGCTCCTTTATCGACGCCGATTTACCGACGGCGACGACGGCATTTTGCTCCTTTTCCCGAAAATTAGAAACAAAATACAGAGAGAATTCATGTCCGGAGTGGTTTCCGAAAATTTCTAAAAATATACCCCTTTTCAAATTTTTTTTTTTTTGTGCAAAATGTATTTCCTCCAGAAATTTTTTTTAAAAAAAAAAAAATAAATAAATAAATTTCTTGGACTGATAGATACAATTGTCGGGCTCTTTATTCAAAAAAATTTGTTTGAACTATTAAACAAGGTAAGAATTACATGTAACTTTTAGTTTAAATTAGTTATAAAAATTTAGTAAACGAAGTATCTTTTTAAATGTTAAAATTTAACAAAGTTACAATCTCTACAATCATTTAATAAACACATTAATATTAACTTTTGAAAATCACTCTGCATATTACGTCACTTGTAGGAGCCAGGAACATGATGCCATAATCAAAGTCAAATTAAGGAAAAAAAAAATAAGGGTTAATAATACTTTGCCCCCCTAAATTATATGAGTAATTATACTTTGTCCCCCTAAACTATAGAAATTACACTTTGCCTCCCATTCACAATATTTATCTTTTAAAAAATTTTAAAATATCAAGAAAATTTAGTTAGATGACTAAAATACCCTTGGTATTATATTTTAATTTTTATCTATTTAATTGATTTTCAATAGTTATAAAAAAATTAGAAAAAAAATATAATATAATAACACATTGATATTAAATCTTGGACTTTAGGGAATGAAAATGTGAGAAATTGCTCAATTATATTATATCCGACATCGCAATTTACACATTAAGTCAAATATTAAAATTATAAAATACTAAGAGATATCGAAAAAATACAAAATTTTATAAAAATTATATTTTCATACAATACTTTTACAGAAAAAAATTTCATAGAAAATAAGCTCATTTGGAAATGTTCTACCACTACAGTTAAACATTCAAATTCAAAATAATATAAAATAAAATCTAATAATTTTAAAAATTTAACAAAGAAATATATTGATATAGATTACATTGAAATATGATATAATTTATTTATGCTTATTTTTAAATAATTGTCACATCAATATCAAAATTTAAATACATAAAAATCAAAATATAGTACCAAGGGTATTTTAGTCATCTAACTAAATTTTTTTGATGTTTTAAAATTTTTTAAAAGATGAATATTGTGAATGGGGGGCAAATTGTAATTTTTATAGTTCAGGGGGCAAAGTGTAATTTACGACCCATATAGTTTAGGAGGCAAAGTGTTATTAACCCAAAAAATTAATAGTGCAAATAATGAATATTTTTAAAAAAAATATAAGTAATTAATATGATAGGAATTGTGTAAATAATAAATTATGTGAATAAGGAATAAGACAAAATATGAATATTGCCAAAAATTATTTGAAAAAAAATACCTATTATTTGCTATCCAAACAAGTCTTGTACCATGTGCCTCTCCTTATTTTTCATTGAATTTTGGGGAGTATCTGAGCATTTTATCACCCTCTTGAAACTAGATGCTAAAATGCCCAAACACATTTCAAATAAATCTGAACATGCACTGTCTGAGATTGATTCAAGGCTTATCGCTTACAAGAGAAATGTGCTGCTAAATTCTCAAAATTAGGCAGTTGTCTGTACTCTATAGAAACAACTCGCAAGCATTCCGGTTTTCTGGATAATATACAGACTAGTTTTTTATTTGAATACTCTATTTCACACTTAATATTACATTTTCTATGGACTACACTTCTACAAACATAAATATGAAGTGTGATCTTTCGTTTAATATCACTGAAACTCCATAATTTACTATTATTTGTGAATATTAAATGAAGGACAATTGTCAACTTGAGATAAGGTATAACAAGAAGTGTAATATAAAAATTATAACAGAAGATCTGATGTCTAGTTTTTTCTTTGCATTTGTAGCTGGCAGAGCCTGCCATGCAGTTGCCCCTTTAACTTTGAGGCCCTGGCTCTGACTAGGGTAATTGCATTGACCATAGCCTACAACAGGAGAATATCTCACAAGAGTAAGAAACAAGAATTGAAGAAACTAGCAGGACAGATTTTGTGCTAAAAAAACCAATATGGAACTGATCTAAGTTAACCTGAATAAAAGAATGGTCTTACTTGGATTACTATCGGTAAGTGTGGCAGTTTGCCGGAAATCACAGTCCCAAGAATTCCTACCAGCAGTTTGATAGAAGAGATTCATTGCATAAGCAGCATGTGCTGCTACAGTAGATTTGGTTCAAAGCATGTTCCACCAGCTTGAAGTGGACTACAATCAATACCTTGGCTACAAGCATAATCAATATTTGCCTGCAATTGAGCATCAGAAACGCCAGGCTTGGGCACGCACCAACCAGATGCTGGCTTTGGTACTGGTGTAACTGGGGTTGTCGGAGTCGTGGGAGTCACTGGAACAGGAGCCACAGGAGTTGCTGGAGTTGTTGGAGTTGTAGGAGTCTAGGATGAAGCATGACCAAGAAAATGAAGTATTATCTGTTAGAAAAGCAACGCAGAACTAAACAGGTGCTACTGATAAGCCTGCTTAGAAAGTTTTCAATCTTTGGATACATTAGATTTGTGACATTTGTCCTGTTTTAAGATAATTTAAAAGCTATAAGATACTTGCCAAAGGACTGCAGGATCAATGATCATTACAGGAATTTTCTCCCTTGAATCATGACTCTGAGTGGAGTACCAGAAAACATTACTTTCAGGAAATAATAGTCCCTTTTATTACCTCGATAACTCATTTTGTCCCCGATTGAAAGATGACTTTCAACAAAAAGAATTGCAGGTTTCGCCCGTATGTCACAAACGTGAGGAAAAGTCTAAAATCGTTTTTTATGTCATGCTACCATACCAGCTTCTTTTCTGTACGACACATTCTGCACAAACAAGTTTTATGCCTAGACTCAAACTATTGCCCAAATTTCTACCACGCAAAGGCTAAGCAATATAGCCATTGTTACGTAGTTACTGAAGTTATGTTACTACTATAAAAACTCCCAACGAAGCACATGTTACAATACCAAACTATCAGTCAAATTTAACAATGAAACGTTGCTCAAGGAATGATGGATTACCTGACTGTTCTTTGAAAGATCAATTTGATAAGTCATGGACAGATCAGGCTTGAAGAGCCCAAATGAGCGTTCTGAGCTTGGCCCAGGTTTCAAATCCTCATCAAAGAGGGCAAAAATGTAGGTATCAACAGATTTTCCAGGCATCAGTGGAGTGCAACAACCAATGATCTGAGGTGGCTTATCAAGTTCCCGTTATAAGCTTTTGCATTGTCCAGACCTGGGCCAACTTCATTGGGATCTCCCTTATATGGCCACCCTGTTTCTGCAACCACAATTTCAACATCCTTGAATCCCATTGCATTCAAGGCAGAATGTATTGCATCCACCTGTATAATGCATAGTAAATAAACCAGTGAGAACCCATGGCAATGTACATTCCAGTGCTAAGAATTTTTTCCGTGGTCGACGATAAAATTTTCCATTGCTAATGCAGATTTAATGAAATAAAAAAATTAGTAAAATTTGATGAAACATGTAGACTAGAATTGATGGTTCCTGTTCAAATAACATAGTTCAAAACCAAATTCACTTGAAGAAACATCTTACTGCTAGACAAGCATTCTATATTCTCAATTCTACACAATTATTACAACGGCCAGCCTGTCATCCATGGAAATTGGGATCCACATAGTTAAAATGCTCTGAAGCCGGACAATTTCCCACCTAAAGGTCCAAGGTAATGACACAGTTGCAAGACAATGAGATGTTGAAATATGTGGAACAAACAATTGCAGTTGTCCAATATCCTTCATGTTAGTACCATAGACAACTGCCTATAATGTGAATGGAAAATGAATGATAATTGGATTAAAATATAAGCAAAAAGCTTGGTGTACTAAAACATTGAGAAAACACAAATAAATCGTATCCAATAGTCCATTTGAACTATTACTTGTGTAAGTTCGATAGAGCATCTTTATTTCAGTTGAAATATGTGACACTGTCACCTTAAACTGTCCCACCACCTCACCCCACTATAATTAAATGTAATTTCACTGTAACATCTTCTACCTCGTTTTCTTTACGTACCAATTTTTTGCTTATCTCGTGAACTTGACCTTTTAACGCATATACTCAAAGCAGGAGACTTTAAGTAAATTTAATTTTTGATTTTATTTATAAATTTTGTGATTAAAATTAAATTTTAAAAAATTTTATTTAATAGTTAATTTAATCCAAATAACAGATTCTACAAATAGAATTAAATATTGAGTCTACTGCGTCTTTGGCCTCTACACATAACATTATTTATGAAAGTGAACATTATATTGATACAGAAGGTGTGAGAGATAATCCGTACTTTCACTCTATTATTACGCATTATTGCAATAAACAGCAGCAGATATTTATGTAAGAAACATCATTTTAAGTATGACAGAACTATAAATTTTGTCCACAATTGTTAAAATAAGGTTATAATATGATCAACACCGACATTGACTAAAAGCAGAAATACTGAAAAAAAAAAATGTAAGACAAATTAGTAGAATGGTAAATATGGGTTTTTTATAAAATTTTATTTTAAAATTTAATCCAAACAACGTATTTTGCAACTTAAGCATATTCTGCTGCCCTAGCTGTAAGTGGGACCAGTTAAATTAACTCACCTGAGCATCAAACATGTTCATGTACTTAATACCGGATCCTGAGTCGACTCGGCCGGCGTTGGGTTGGAAGAGACAGAAAGCCAGTGTTTCGGGCCTCGGATCGCTCTGGTATGCAAAGTAAGGATACGGGTTTATCATAAAAGGCGAACCATTTGCTGCATGAAATTGCAATAATGCTTTCATTGTATCCCCTAACCCTGGGTCAAATGCTCCGGAAGATGGCGGGTCAGACTGAGTCAACACGGCCATTGAATGTACCGTTGATACCTTAATTTTCCCACCAATTGAAGCTGCAAATGCATTTTTACCAATTTTTTTTTACCCTTCGAAAATAAATAAGGAAAAAAAAAGAAATGGAAGAGGAAAGAGAAAAGAATGACCAGCTTGGAGGGCGTTTTGGACATTTTTCATGGCTGGTAAGAGTTGAGAAATGAGGTTTTGGTCCTTTGAGCTCATGACTTCATTCCCGACGTTGATGACGATAATTTTACTAGCCGGATAATAAGGCAAGACGTTGGTGCTGATCCACTTATACGCAAAATTCGGGTCGGATGCAAGCGCCGGAATATTCTCGTACGTCCCCATTGGCAGCGCCGATAACGATTCCGATACCCGTACCCGCCAAAGCTCTGATGATCGCTGGATCGGCACCGTACAGCCTCACCTTCTGAATGCTAGTCGACTGAAGGAGATTCGCCGTCGCAGCCGGCGGCGGCAAGTTGTCTGCAACTTGCCCGTAATTAACACCGATGAATGATTGTGAGCCTGAAATAAATACACAACTAGATCAGAACAACAGCGACGGCCGTTTTTTCTGAGTCACATGAATCAGAGAACGAATCAACTCAGTTAGTTAAAAAAATTAATAATACTATAATTTTTTTAAAAAAAAAATCAAGGAGTCAATAGTAGAAGTCATTTTCTTCAAAGTCGTGTAAAGGATAAAGACTACTTAGAAGTCAGTATACTACAATACAAAGTTTCCTCAGGGCCACCATCAGCTTTCAGACAAGTGTTGAAGACTTGACTTGGAGTTTTGAGTGGGTGACGGAGTATTCTAGAGTTTGATTTTTATTTTTTTTTTCATAAAATTGCTTTTCTGGAGCTCAGACTAAAAAAAAAAGAGAAAAAATGAAAACGAAGAAATTACTTACGAGAGAAGGGAAGGGAGAGTTGCAGTAGGAGAAGGTAAAGGAAAAGGAGTGCCATGGAATTGAGTCTCACGCACACAGAAGAAAGAACTCAAAAATGGGGTGGCGTTTGGTTTACAGATACAGAGCACAGTGAGAGGTTGAGAGGGAGTTTGTGGGATGGTATGTGGGCTCTATTATTATCTATATATATGGATCCATTGGTCTGTGAGTCTGATGTGGAGTGGGCCAAAGACTGGTTGTTGTTGCTTTGAGAATTTTGGAATATGGGATCGATGCTCTTCTCCTTTGTGTTTGGTGTGTGCGTAATGATGATGATGCATGTGTGGGGTATCTGATCTTCGGTTCGATGAAAATGAACTAAGACGTGTTGTATAAGGAGGGTATGAAGTTTACTGCAAAAGGAGGAATATACTAAGATGGGTAGAATGGGCATGAATTTGGTATATTTTGGTACGGTGGATGTGGAAAAATTATTGTGGAGATGTAGAATTAGGTGGATTTTTTCTGGGGGTAAAAGTGAAAACTACACGTAGTAATGGTATAAGGAGGCATTTGAAGTGCATATGCCATAGATATCTAAACAAAAACAAAATAACGACCATCTTCCTCTAGAAATATTTAATTTTGTTGCAATTTGCAAACAAGTACCTATTCCAATTTTTTTTTTTTTTTTTAAAAAGGGTTTTGCGTGTCTATTTGGATTAGGGATGCTAAAAAATCAGTCAAGTTGAATAGTCGAGTCGAATCAAGATAAAAAAAAAATTGACTTGACTTGTTCAACTTTCGATTCAACTTTAATTCGAAATCAAATTAATTAAACGATTTTTCAACTCGATTTTGACTTCAACTTTCAAGTCAAATTACCGATTGAATATCAAATTATAGATTGACGGGTTTGACTAATTTACCAGTTGAACAAGTCGTTCGACTTAGTCGATCAAATGTATCGGTTAATTAAATCAAACATATATATATATATATAAATATGTCTATATATATGAATGTAGATGTGTATTATATATGAATATCTACAATTCTACACTTATATTAATGTATTTGTGTATATAATATTTTAACCATAATATTCTTAATTCTCAATAATTAAATATATTGATAACTGATAATATTATTTTTTCTTAATATTTAAATATCTTTCTTTGTATAATTGTTAGTGTTATGTACAATTTATGTGCTTGGACATTAATATAAGTGTACAACCTATTAATGTAACACTTTTATTTTAATAACTAATTAAATGAATTATTGATTTCCTTTCAATACACATAGATACTAGAGTTAAGTAATTATATATATTTAAGTATTTATTGAAATATCTACATATAATATATCTATACATGCATGTTCTTATATTAATATACTAAAATTTATATAATTTATAATTGCAATAAAAAATGTTTTGTGTAACATCTAATTTATATACTTATATAGTAATTAGTACTACATAACTTATTAGTATAACATTTTTACTATCAACAAATATATTAAATGTATTACTAACTTACTATTGTATCGAAAGAATTAGATAGTTATATATATTTCTATATAATTATAGGATATAACGTAATAATGGTTAATGATTCAATAGTATTTTTCTATATGAATTGGTTTTAATAACCGGTTATGAATTTGTAACTTTATAAATCAATTTTAATATTTATATATAATATATACACTAATACACATTCATATATTAATATTTATAACCTGTGTGTATAGGTTCGTGTGTTGTATACGTGTGTGTATATATATATATATAGTATATATATATATATACATACAAACATATGTGTATAAATTTGTATGTATAATATACTATGATATTATATGATTATATGTACACACAATATATAAAGATGATAATGTGAAAAATGGATTAACTAATACAAAAGTATTACATTAATAAGTAAGTAGTGTACACTTATAAATTTAATACACTTTTATGGAATGATATTAAATTTGTGGAATAATGTATCAAATTTTAGAATTAAAATATGAGATGAAGCATATTAAATGTTCAACTTATTTAATTTACCGGTTGAACAAATTGAATTTAAAATAACTCGACTTTAATCGATTTTGAATTTATATGACTTGATTTTGACTTTAAAATTTTTAAGTTAAGTTAAATAAATTAAAAAGTCAAATACCGATCGAATGAACACCTCTAATTCGGACCATTCCCTTGTAGGAGAATGCGGACCAATAACGTCATTTTCATTTTGCAAAAGAGGAACCGTACCTCTTGTGGCCAAAAGATGGCAAGGATCATCTACGTCGGTGATCATGGCCGTAGCCCATGCGTGCCCACTGTCTCGGCCACTCATGGGGCTATAAAACTAGAAAGGTTGCCACTTTTTACGTCACATACTATCCTTACATTAACAAAGCCCTCCATGAAAATAAGAGCCCACTGGCACCTCTTTGGCTGTTCCACGCAACATGTTAAAAAATGGAGGAACGGGTAAAACTCAGGTTAAGGTCAGGACACATTTGTGTAAAGGCTTCAGGTTACGTTTACATGAATTAATGACTCCCACTACATTACCTATATTACTTTGGACATCTTGCCAAAAGACATTAGTCACCTCTTCTCAGGCCATGCAGCTGAATTGCCAAAAATATAATTTCCACAAAGATAAACATAGATATACCTGCCGAGTAAAACAAAGTTTCGGATGTCTTACATATGAGAAGAAAACAAAATTAAAAAACAAACTTATACCAAGATGCTCATTCACACAGCATGAAATCATGTGTAGTACAACACACCATAACAGGATCAACCGTTGGGACAAACAGGTTGGGATAAGCATTCCAAATGTCCCTTAAAAAATGAAATAATTTTTTTGGTAGGAAATAGGCAGTAATATATTAAAAGCAAAAAATACAAACAAAAATGCTGAAATAAATGAAGCATCAACCCTTGACCTCTAAAGAGACATGGGGAAAAAAATAGAAAATATACGGGGAAACCCTCAGCCATTTAGTGTGAGAATTCTCCTCAGTTAACCTCCAGTATGGGAGACAGGAGTAGTCACAAATTGACCATCCTTGTATACATGAACAAATTGCTGTGGCAAAGCATGCTCCCCCTGCATCAAATCACATGGCTTAGTAACATGGAACAAGCAGAAATATGAATGAATTTATATCATCAAGATTTCACGAAGATATTTGAAATCAATTTGAGAATCGACACTGAGAAATTTGAACGAACAACAGCCTTGGCAAAGTTTGGCTTAAAGATTATATGACTCATTAATATTGGTTCTCCATATCAGAAGTTCAGGATGCCAGCAATACGATGAAACATACCCAATCATCATCTGGCCCAGCACCAGGTACTAAGACATTGATTTCACTCGACTTAGCAGTTGTTATAGATGCTTTCAAAGAATCTTTGCATCAAAAATAACTGGCAACCACCTGTATTATCCACTGAAATTGTTGGAGCTGAACCCTGAAATGACCAGACAACCAAACAAAAGATGGATACAAATTTCAGGAAGTAAATCATGCTCTAGTAAATAATATCCAACTAGTGATACACATGGCACATAATACAAAAGACTCGACAATCAAATTTCCTAATATTGAAAGTGAGACATAAATGAAAATCAGGATCTTCTTTCACTACATGAATAGCAACAATACCTGGCATTGCACCTCTACGCCATTACAATTAACAATCTCGCAAGCTGCCACCACATCCTGTTAACCACAAAAGTAAGACAGATGGCCTAAACATGATGGGAAATATATGCATGACCAGAGATTATTTGTTCACTGACCTTGAATACAACCCCCATCTTAGAGCATTTGTCAATGGTTATGTTGTTAACTTTCCCTGCACATGGTTTCACTCAATTCAAGCTTCCAATTACTAAATATGCCAAAACCAAATTTTCAAATTCGACAACTTAGTTGATGGATGACCTTCTTACATCTCAAAGCGGAAAGATTTATGAGTAAAGCCAGGGGGGTTACCTTGGATTTGAAGAACAGAATCTTTACACCCAAAGACATATACAGACTGCTTTGAATCACAATCATCAATTACTAAATTCTTTCTTCCAATTTGATTCTCTACCACCCATCTGCAGAGAATAAAGCAGCAAAGTGATAACGATTCCATAGCTAGGATCAATTACATACATATTAGAAAGTATAGCCTTCACTTACTTACGACCCATTTGAAGCTCTAATTTTGGTGGCCCTGATTTTGAGAAGGAGGGCGAACCAACATGGCTTTCTTTTTCACCAGAACTGACAACACCAGTTCTATCAGCTCGGTTCTTTGTCTTCATATCAGCTGTGATCTTCCTTAACCCTATGAACTAGATGGCATCAGAAGTGTCCAACATAATCTTCAAAATGATAGCCCCACAAGCACACCCCGGGTTTTTTTTAAACTTTTTTTTTTGGGGGGTTGGTTGGGGGAGGTTACCTGAAGTCACTGGCTTTCCAGAATTAATTTCTTGAAAAACGGCAGCCATCCCTTCCTTTGGCTGCGATAATGAGGGCTTAGGAGATTCAGAACTGAAAAGAGAAGCTGGTGGGGGAGGCGGGGGGGCCGGCGCGCCAGTTGTGGGAGATTTTGTAGGAGCAGAAACAATAGTTTTCCCAGTAGCACTCCATACAGGGCCCAATGGATAATGACTCTTCACATAATCCCTCAATCCTGGCATATAAAGCTCCTTCAAAGCTTTGGCCCATTCAACATGATCTGCATCCTTATTTCTGTACTCTACAAGGATCTAAAGTGCCATGAAACAAATTAAAACCTACCATCTTAAACCCCTGTCACCTAGCTGGACATAAGTGATGACAAAATCTGTTGGAAACAACCAATAAAACAGATAACCCGCAAGGCATGATAGTGTGACAAGAAAAACAAGCTTTCTTATGGTAAACCAAGGTCGCGGTTTGATCAGGAAGTAAAGGCAGGAAAAAAAAAACTAACCTAAACCAAGGAAATAAAGAAACACAATTTGACACAGTTACCTACAGACTGAATCACAAGGCAGTTATTTATCCGCCTATTGCATGCGAAAAGAAACATAACAAATCTTGTAAACAGAACAAAATTACTCTGACAGCCAAATAAAAAGCGTGTATAAAAGAATTGAAGGACGATTAGTCTGCTAGGAAATAACAACACACCTTATTACTGTAAAATTCAGCCATCTGCCAACTTTCTTCCACATGTGCAATCGGCATGCTCATACCTATGAGGCAAAAATATAACATGTAAACTGAAGTGCAAAGAAGCATCTCCCAAGTCCCGACGACAATTTGCATACTTCGGGATAAGTCATCATACCACAATCTTTTCCCGTGTATGCAATCCATGCCAGAGCAGTCAGACTGTCAGCAGCAGCCTTAGAAGTGGTTGAAGAAATCCGATCGCCTTCCTTCAGTCATTTTGTACAGTCATGTGTTGCTTTCACAATCACGTCATTCAATGGTTTGAGAAATTCAACCAAACCTGACATGCCAGGTTTCTGCACAACCAGAAACACTCATGTTGAGAGTCATAAACACGCACAAAAGCCTAGAAACGACGAACAAGATGACAGTATAATAGGGCATGAATATAAGAAACCAAATCAGGCTTAAATAAATAGCCAATATAGTACTGCGGTTATTACAACGCATCAAATTTAAGTTCATTATACGATATATTCCCATTCAATTCTCACAAAAATTTCAGCATTACTTCATAGCTCATTTTTCTTCCCACGAATTCGCCTTAATTTTGAACTTCTATTATTAGAAAACAACATAGGAATATCAACTCTTAATCTCACTACATTTATACATCAATTAATGAACTGCAAGGTAAACTCTCCGCCACAAAATCGCCACGTAGATAATAGAAATCAAGCGAATTTTCATGTTATTGAAAATGTTAGGATAAATATATATATATATTACTTTTGACTTGAGATTGCTTGACTTTGATAAGAAGCTCCTTCTGAGTGGAAAACGCCTCTTCAATGATCTTCGTAACATCAAGAACCTGTCCTCCAATCTTCTCCGCAGCTCCGGAAACTCTACCGACGAATTGCGATATGAGATCCTCATATGCAACAATGGATGGATCCGTGGAAGCCGAATCTCCACCAATCTCGGACGGCGGCGAACCTCCTTGTCGATACGACAGCGCTTCGAGCCGCGCCACCGCGGACTCTAATCTCTGTATCAATTTCTCATCCATTATTCCCCTTCCCCCTCTCTGTATATTTCTCTTCTTTATATACAGCTGTGAGAGTGAATGTGTGTGAGAGAGAAAGAGTTTCAGATAGAGTAGATCTGGCAGCGGTTAAATTGTTGTTTTGTTTATCGTCGCCGAAAGGCCAAAATTAAAAAGAGCGTGCGGGACGGGAATTAGGAAAAAATAAAAGGGTTAATTGCACTTTGCGCCCCTATACTATCATGCTCATTTCACTTTACACTCTAAAGTATTAATTTTGACAATCAACCATTTTTAAATTTTTACACATTATATAAATTACTGGTGAATAGAAAATGAGTCTTGTAATTTTAAAGGGATAAAAGAAATATAGGAATCAGAACCAGAGGCCCTTGACATTAATTTCAACAATTATTTATCACATAATAATTTCTTATTGTTATCCCTACCAAAAAACGTAGCTTTTTTATCGGCAATACCAATAAGAAATGTAGATAAATAGGTACAATCTAATGGTTTATGCAAGTTGTAGACACCTATTTTTGTCCCTTAAGTTGTCCCCTATTTTCTTTTTAATTTGTCTCTCAATTTTCTTTTAATTTTTGCTTTTCAATGTCTTTTTAACCTGCACTTTGATTTTCTTTTAATTTACCCTTTAATTCCTTCTTAATTTATGTTGTGATGTTTAATTATTCTTATGCATTTTATGTTTTTGAAATACTAAAAATAAGTTCTAATATTATTGAATTTTGCTAAATTTAAAAAAAAAAATTAAATTAATTAATTAATTAATTAAAATATTATTAACTAATTAATTGGTTTAAAAAAAAAAAACTGTTCAAAGCAGCTTGTACTTTGATGCAGCGTCTTGTTCACGCCAACAATCGACAATTTTGGCCACGTTTTCTCTGCGTTTTTCACCCATTTTTCACCAAAAATTTCAAATGGCCATACTCCCCACATGACAAGGCATGGTCTTTGACCATTTTTACACTCAATCCAATTCTTTAAAAGCACAAAAAATCAGTCTAAAGTGGAGAACAAAAAATTTTCTGCAGAAAAATTTTCTTAAGCAAAAGAAATCTGCCAAAACAGCCAACTTTGAGCCAAAATTCCATACGATCAGAGAGGAATTAGACTCAACTCAAAGAACAAAAGTTGTAGAGGGTCTCTGGAACTACAATTTCTCTTTTGAAACCCAAAGAAAAATCTTACATTTTGAGGGTCAAAAACGTGATAGAAAAAGGCTGTTGGTCCAGAGGATTTTTTCCAGAAAAATTTCTAAGTCTGGAAAATTTTCCAGACAACCAACTTTGAGCCAAGATTTCAAGTGATGGAAGAGGAACTGGATTAAACTCAAAGAATAAAAGTTGTAGATTGTTCCTGAAGGTACAACTTTTATTTTCAAACCCGACGCAAAATCGTTCATATTCTGGGTCAAAATCGTGGTGGAAAAAGGCTGGTAGCCCATAAAAATCTGCACAAAAAAAAGAAAGGTTAGAAAATTTTTTCCATTTTACTCCCCCATATTTCAGTTTTCTTTAAGTTTAGCCCGAGAATATTTTTTTAAATTACATTTAGGCCCTTCTGATAGGGCCCACTCGGGGTGTGCTTGGCATCGATGACGTGGCATTTTTAAAAAAAATTCCAAAATTTCAGAAAAAATTTTATTTGCTTTTTGGCCCTCCAGATTTCATACTTCTGCATTTTTAGCCCTCAAGAATTTTTTTCGTAGACAGTCCTTTAAATGCCACGTCATCGATGACGTGGCGCAATCTGATGGTGCCACGTCAAATCTCTTATACAAATCTGATGTGTATTTACAGTCAAGAAACAGCTCCTCTACCTCCACATGCAGCTCTGTCTCTTTTGGCATTTTAATGTGTTTTAAGAGACTTGGTATCAAATTACTGTTTTGCCCTTATGAGTGTTTAATTGTAAATATACTTTGATCTTTGCACATTCTTTATTAATTGATTTTGTGATGATTGGTGCTTTATTTTAATGTTTATTGGTCTCATTATAATATTTATGCCTTATCTTATTTGTTAAATTAGGTGAATTTACTCTTTTGCCCTCAAATTTTGGATTAGTTGAACAACTAGAAGTTAAATATTTGAATAAAATTCAATTATAGCCTAGGACTTAATAATTGTATCAATAATATAAAATTGGGCTAGAAATAAACTCCGGCGTGCATGATAAATGACTATTTTGCCCCTTGGGAGTTAAAAGGCACTACAAGCTCAATTTGTGCGACTTTTAATTGGACCCGGGCTAAATCTACCTGTCAATGTTAATATTTAGATATTTATCCCCTCGCAGAGGTGAAACCATGTTTCTATTGCTCAGACTGTGTATAGTTTCGTATCTGTCTCTTATACACGTATGCTACACAAGACGACAGGTGTGGTGCTCGTGATACAATTCATCTAGTCGCATATAAAGGACTAGTTATGTAATAGTAAATAGGTGATTCATTTTATTTGTAATAGTAACTAGGTAATTTATGTTATGTAAATTGTAAGTAGGATTTTTGCATTCAATCCACTTATTTCACGAGCACCACACGTGGCGAGCCAAGCAGTACCACCGCTGCGGTCGGGCGCGACACAAGTCTTTTTAATATAAAAAATTTCTCAAGTTGAGCTGGTAGGTTTAAATGATTGGTTACAAAATTTGAAGGTACAAAGAAAGAACTACAGTCTAACTATCCCTAAACCCATGAGTTTTATTAACAACAACTTGAACTTAAATTTGGATATGGATTCGTTTTTGAAAATCTAAGAGTGTCATACTAATTCATAGTATGTGACTGAAGAAGATATATTTTCAAAAACTAGTAAATCAGTAGGGGTCATATGGATCATCTTATGGTCTATTTTTGAGTAATTTGTGTAATGTATGGAATAATTTCGATTTTGGAGATAGTTGATTGTTAAATTTGGGCCTTTAGGGTGTGATGTGCAAAAACATGATAGTTTAAGGGCGTAAAGTGCAATTAATCCAAAATAAAAGGGAATAAAATGAAAGAGATCGAAATATTTCACTTAAACGAGCCTTTATTTCTGCCTGTTCACTTTAGAGCTGCCATGCTTAGATTTGAAAGATACCATAGTTAAAGCATGACGTACATGTCCAACATGCACGTAAATTTGGTAGCATGAAGTTTCTCCGTTTTTTTCTCCTCATAACAGCTAAGTGTCGAAATTTTTTCGGTTTAATGTAACATAGAGGTGAATAACATAAGATGATATCATGTTTGCATTCGCTTTTTTGGTTTAAAATCAATTTTACACGAGTCAAATGAAAATAGGAAGTAAATAATCACAATCTTTATCATTTGAGTAACCTTAATTTTCCTTAATTTTGTTTAAATAAAAGAAACATTTGGTGTCCATCGAGGCTAAATTTCATGGTTGCATAAAGAAATAGTATGGTATATATTATGATCACTGGAGACGTACATTTAGGATTAAAGTGTAAGCATATGGAGTATTTACAATGGCTTATGGACGAGAAATGTACCAGGTAGCAACTTAGCGTTATAATAACTTACACAAGTAAAAGAATAAATTGTCTGACGACTTCCATAATAAGCAAACAATGCTACTTTCCTCTGTAGTCAATCTTAAAATTTACTCTGCAAAAGTAGTATATCTTCTGATTTACCATCAACTGTAATCATCTTCTGCTAGATATTTGCTCATCACCAACCACCACATCTTTAGTTGCCAATTGAACTCTAGAGCTGGCAGCTGCATGTGGAGGTAGAGGAGCTGTTTCTTGGGCTGCCCGAGGATCCTGTAATTTTGAAACAACACTAAATGAACTTGACAAAGAATAAAAGTTCTCAACAATAAAACAAAATTTTCAAAGCAATTCTAAGCCCTCTAGTTTTTCAGTTTCTAAAAGCACATCTGTAAGTAAGGAGAACTTTTAAACAAGCGGACAATTGGCGGTTTGGCACCAGCGAATTAAAGTGACTGGATGCCGTATCTCAGGACATACCTAAACATATTATACTAGAGTAAGCTAGGAGGTGAATGAAAATTGCCTTGCCAAAAAGTTGTGACCCAATACACAATTCTGAAAATAAATTCCATAAGTCATTGCAACACGAAACGTCCAGTGCTTTAGGGTGCTACCTGATACTGAAATATAAAGTTAAATACCTTGAAATGAATTATGAATGCAACAAGTCTTCAATGTGTAGTGACCTAATGAATTTTGATAGGTAAAAGACATTTTCAGGACAAGGAATAAAGAAGTGGTTCAAAAGCTAAAGATGAAGACCATATAAGGATGGCTTACAGCACGGAAAGGAAATTCTTCAGCTTCTAGCATGTGTATAATTTGCCCCATCTTTGGTCGCTTCTTGGCATCCAAATCTATACAGCGAAGGCAAACCAACAATACTCGTTTTAAAGCTCTGGAGGGTGGCTGAATCTTGATCAGGGGGTCTAACAACTCTTCACCGCGGCGATTTGCAACCATTCCTTTGAACCAGTCAACCAAATTCATCTGAAATTGGCCAATTGTGTCACAATAATGAAAAGAGTATTGAAATTCTGTATGTGTATGCCTTTTATTTTTCTTAGCAGGGTTGGTGGGGTAAGGGAGGATGGTTTGAGCATGAGAAAAATGGTTTCACCTCTGCAGGCGGCCTGGAATAATCAACTGGACTTCTTCCTGTAACTATTTCCATGAGCAGAACTCCGAAACTATACACATCACTTCCCTCGTTAAGCATACCAGTGGTTGCATAATCAGGGGAGACATATCTACAGGAGTATACATAGGAATAGTTAAATTAAAGTTTAGACAAGTAGGGAAGTAACTATAATACTAAAACTGCTTAGTAGAAGTTGACAAGACAAACCCAAATGTTCCCATCACTCTTGTAGTCACATAGCTTTTCTCAGATCGAAACTAACAGCTTGGCGAGCCCAAAGTCTGATACTTTTGGATTCCACTTTCTGTCCAGAAGAATGTTGCTAGACTTTACATCACGATGGACAACTTTGGGCTCCAATCCTTCATGCAAGTAAGCAAGCCTGTCCCAGAGGGCAAAATTACTTCTTGGGTTACAAGAAATCGTAAACAAAAGAGAGAAGGCAATACATCACAAAGTAAATGGAAAATTAATGGAGATGACCTCAACTTACAGAAGAACAGGTTTCGACTTGCAAAGTTGTGTTTGAACAAATACATATAAATTTAAGCAAATTAGAATTTCTAATATTAATGAAGATGTCTGATGACAGAGTAACTTGGCAACAACATGATACAAACTTAAAAACTCTAGTCTACACCAAAATTATTACCAAGGCATCAATATGAACTCATAACTATCTAGTGCTCCATAGTGCCAATTGCTTTAATTTACGCATCGGATTAGTAAGTGAAAATACAGCTTGGAAATTCATCAGTTAACTTCCGAAATTGATAGTAACATGATTACTAGTTAATATCCACAATAGAAAGCAGAACACTGATTCGCAATTTGGGGGAAATTATAGGCCCAGAAAGTAGTGCGCTTGGCTCAAATAAGCAAGATAAACTTTCCATGAGTGCATTGCTTATTGGAATATAAATCCAATAATGCCCAAAAGGTTGGAATTCTGTATTTGTAATTGTAATAGATGGAAGAAACAAATAATAAGAATTTTCCCAAAAGGAGAATGCAGTAAGGTTTTACAAATAAATAAATAAATAAAGGGTAAGACTCCCATTGAACCGTAGTTGACTAAGAGAAGTCTTACCCTCTTGCAATACCAATTACAATCTTCATTCGAATCTCCCAAGTTAGTGGACTAACAGGCCCTACATCACCATGCAACCATTTATCCAAATTGCCATTATCAACAAATTCATACACAAGCATCCTGAATTTACATTTGAAACAAATCCATTATCTGATACTGTAGAAAACTTGCCGCAGGAATTAAGTTCGTAACTAAGTCCAACATATAGAGGACTAAACAAACTGATTAAAGTACCTCCGAGCACCTTCTACACAATAGCCAATAAGGCCTACCAGGTTTTTGTGTCTCACTTTGCCTATAGCCTCAACTTCCACTTTAAATTCCTTTTCTGCCTGACCCCTGTGGCAAGGACAATTTAGACAGCAATTATCATTTGAAATGTCTAACATTGAGAAGATAAAAAGTAGTGTGAAAGATAAAATCCATAGGGTTCACTATAGGTCATTGAAAGGAAAGCAAGTCCATCAACATTTCTTTGGAACACCCAAAAGATAAGAGAAGAGAAAAAGAAAGACTCATAGAAATATTGAGAGAGGATACCTCAAGTATAGGTTAAAATTGCATTTGTAGTAACAAATTAAGATGAATATAATTACAAGTAACTCCTATTTATTATGCTAAAGGAAATAATGACAGTATAATCTCCTAAAAGGCCCCACATTCATTCAGAAAGAGCAAATATTAAGTCTAATAAAAGAACTCAATAAATTTGTTGGGAATTTTATCAATAATATAAATATATTACACTGTAAAAGCTACTCAAGAGCATCATCCTATTTTCATCATATACATCCAGCACAATAAGTGGTAACAGGAAGAACTTAATATCAAGACCAAAGTAAAGTAGAATGTGGTTGCTAACGTTCAAGTCCAAATCATGACACCCACTTTTCTTTCAATTTCCAAAATAAAGCAATGAATTTGTCCACTAACTCGTTATCTTTTACAAATATCTGCTGTCTTCAACTTATTTTTTGTACCAGGAAGTAGGATAATCCTGTCCCCAGTAACGCAAGAGAAGATCATCCTTGAAATGAGTATAAATTAATTTCCAAAGATCTTAAGAAAGCTCACCTTATCATATAACTATTCAAAATCAAATAAAGAAGTAAGATAAAGATATAAAGAAAATAAAATGAAATAAAGAAAAGGGTGCAATAGTGCTTCCAGGTCAAGTAACACACACACACACCCCACCCACACACCCACTTAAATGCAAAAGAGGTCCTTCAATTAAAAAAAAATAAAGGACTAAGAAAGAAGAACCAAAAGGAATAAAGAAGAAAGCAACAGTTTACTTTGTATTTCTTTAATGCATTTGGTGATTTTGGTCAAAAGAGACAAACTCAAGCACCAGCAAGGCAGCAAACACTTTATAACCAGTACACTACAATCCAGATCTAAGAAGCTTTGATACGATACTCTTTCTTCTGAAATGACTAAACAAATTAAAAATGCAAAAAACTACACTAATCAACAAATTCTAACAAAATTTTAACAAAATATATAACATAGCATAAAATTGAGGAAAACAAAATTTACTGAATTCAAAGCTATGCATCCAAAAAAAAACTCAGAAATCGACAATGTAATCTTCAGTAAAATGTAAGTATGAAATTTGACTCACTTGTTGTTGAGAAGATTTTTCACAGCCACTACAGAGCCGTCCTGCAAAACACCTCCGTGTAAACAACACCGTAGCCTCCCTCTCCGACCACATTCGCGTTGGCGAATCCGTTTGTTGCGATTTCAAGCTCCTTTAAGTTGTACCAACGTCCCCATCCAATTTTGGTCCCTTCCGTCGACGTTGAAGTCGACGCCGTCACCGCAGACGACGACTCACTCCTGCTGGTACTCGACTCATTACTCTCCTGTGAACTTCCTTTTTTACCCTCGGACTCAATCGCAATATATTTCTCCACATCTTTACTCAAAATCGGTTTGCTTTCTTTCTCCGTCATGGCAGAGTCACAAATCTCGCCGCGATCCGCGCTTTCCACCTCGGAGATTTCCTTGCAAACCAAAGGCAACAGTCCGGAACTCTGCCTCAAGCAACTCCGACGGCGTTTCGATCGGAGTAACAGAAAGATCATAACGAAAATTGAAATCGTGATGGCGGCCGTAGCAACAACTACGACGTAAAGCTTAAGCCCTAGAATCGGAGTCCTCGAGGTGAAAATGCTGGCTCGGAGAATCTCCGGAGTTCTGACTTTCATCGGAAACAGTCATATTTTTTCTCACCGGCGGAAAGAGAGCTAAGAGGGGAAGCTTGTGAAGTGTGTGACTGCGTGTAAATGAGGAGCTAAGGCTAAATTTAAAGTAGGCCCCGCATTTGCTGAGTGTGTGTAAATGAGCGTGTGAAGTGTGTGAGTGTTTGTAAATGACGTGCTGAGAGACTGAGACAGAGTGCTGAGAGTTTAGGAAGAAAGTCCGCTCTCAACGACAAGAGAAGGAAATAGAATGATGATATGTAACTTATAAATTAGGGCTCTACCTTCATCATTATTACAAGAGGACCACTGTTTAGCGGACCCATACACCGTAGCCAAAGTAGTTTGCCCGTTGATGTTCGTTGAATGACAATATTAGCCTTGCAGAGATCTGTGGTCCGGATGTCGGTGCTGCTTTTGCTATGGATTGACATAATTTGAATCCGTGGATTTAGGGAATAATTTAAAATTTATTTAATCATATTTGTTGAAAGAAATTATAAAATGAAGAATTTTAAATTTATCTAGAATAAAAAGTTATTTAAAATATGTTGGCCTAATTAAATTAAATTCTTTATCAATTAAAAATTGTGTTATTGTTGATTTTTAGTAGTTTATTTGTTTGAGATATTAAGTATTATTTGTTAGTTTTCTATTATGGTTATGTTTCCCAATTCAATTGGGTTTTTCAGTAGTCAAGTTTGTTATGAGGGTTTGTCGTATTAGTCAATTGATAAGAGTTGAATTGGAAATTTATAATAGAGAGATTCTAATCTAATAATGTTAAAGTTATTATACCGTGAATTTATGCGAATTTCAATATGAGAGTTCGATGTACGTTATTTTGTAATTTCTTCTCTTCTCCCATATATTTTTATATGTATTAAATAAATTTATGTTCTACTGCATTTTTTTTTTTTCGTGCTAACAAGTAATATCATAGCCTTAAGTTGCGATCTTGGGTGCGAAGATTATGTTAGAGTACTTGAATTTTGAAAATTAGACCACAAGAGATTAGTTTTGGAGTATTCAGTTATTCGGTTGTTGATAATTAGAGTGTAAAAAAATTGACTCTAGTTGGGATAGAGATCTAAAAGAGTGTCAAGAATATAGTATTTAGTGTTAGGAAGTAATGGAGGAAAAAAATCCTGTCAACTTGATTGTAAATATTGATTCACAAAATTGAGAGTTTTGATACTAGTTGTTATGAAATTCATAGAGGTTGATAAATTGAAGAAAAAGCGTGGGATGAAGATATATTTATCTAGATCATAGATTATTCAAAAAATTTGAAAATGAAAATCAAATCAAATTGATGATGTAAACTGCGTTAAAAAAAAAAAAAAAAAAAAGAAGAGAGACAAATAGAGACAAAGTCAATGGAAGAAATTCTTGGTCGTGTTGTTCATTATGAAAAATGTGGGTTGCTTTTATAGAGGGTTTGGTTTAAGGGAGATATTGTCGGTATAATTAAACTAAACTCCTTCATCAATTAAGAATTGTGTTATTGTTGATTTTTAGAAGTTTATTTGTTTAAGGTATTAAGTATTATTTGTTAGTTTTCTATTATTGTTATGTTTCCTAATCCAATTGAGTTTCTTGGTGTCAAGTTTGTTATTGAATTAGTTAGTTGAAAAGAGTTGAATGGGGAATATAAAATAGAGAAATTCTAGCCTAATGGTAAGATTATTATGTCGTGAATTTATGCGAGTCTCAATATGGCAGTTTAATGTGCGTTATTTTGTGATTCTTCCTCTTCTCTTACATATTTTTATACGTATTAAATAAAGTTATCTTTTGTTGCATGTTTTTTGTGCCAACAAAATCCTTTATTTTATACTTTTAATTTAGTTGGATTTGAAATTCACCAATTTTACTCCACAAAACACTCTAAAAATGGGTAAATTTTAATTTTTTTCTCAAATGTATGGATCCAAATACAACCTTAGATTATATTCTCAGTGGCATTTCATGTTAACAAGAACTTTAATAACTGGTTATCAACGGGAATTGGTTCAAACGAAAAGTAAATGTAGGAAATTAAATCAAAGTCTAATTCTATTTAGTTAAGATTTTAGTATTTGAGTTTGTTAATTAGTTTTCTAAGTTATTTTTAATTGTGAGTTGGCCAAATTCTAGTTTGATTTGATTTCCTATATTCAATTGGTTTAGGAAGCCAATATGTAAAGTAATATGTATGTGCTGCTGCTGCTACGATTTTAATTTAGAGAGAGTAAAAAAAAGGAACAAAAGTTTGTTACTTTCTATTTGATGCTTTGCATCATTGTTGTCCCAAGCCGTTGCATCATATATTTATTGTTTGTTTCTAATAATTTTGTGGCCTTAGTCTTTTTATTTACACAAGCCTTGCGTTTTTTAAAAGGTTTAATTCAATTCACAATTGTTTTCTTTTTCGTTTGACTTTTGGTCGTGCGTTAATTTGAGGCCATCAAAGTGGTATCAAAACAGGATTCATTTGAGAAGTTATGGCAAAAAATAAACATAATAATGTCATAGGTGTAATTTCAAAACTTACAAGAAAAAATATTGCAATTTTTGGAGAATTCAGATGGAGACCCATCTCCAGGCACATACTTTATATGGGTATGTTTTCCAAGAAATTGAAGAAAATGCCAATGCCAATACAAAGAGGAGAGCGAGTTTGGCGTTGCATCAAATTCATCAAGCAGTTGATGTGTCAATTTTTGAAAAAATTGCAAATGCCAAAACCGCAAAGTAGGCATGGGATATTTTGGCAAAGACATACCGTGGAGCCAATCGGGTCCAGCAAAATAATTTGTTAATGTTGAAGAGAAAATTCGAACTTATCACCATGGAAAAATAGGAAACGATTGAATCTTATTTTTTCAGGGTGACAGACATTAAGAACGAGATGGCTTTAAATGGCCATGATCTCAACAATGAGATGTTTATTGAGAAAATTCTCAATACACTACCCATAAATTTTGATCATGCGGTAGCGGTGATTCAAGAGACAAAAGATTTGTCAAATTTGAGCCCTGAAAATTTGCAGGGTTAGTTTATTCTTCACGAATAGAGAATTAACGGGAAGCTAGATGATGGTGCAAAAAAAGAAATGGTTGAAAAGGCGTTGCAAGAGGAAACAAACAAGGCAAAAGTGAAGGGTGAAAAATTCAAACTAGTGGATCAAAACTTTCCGAAGACGTGAAAGAGGTCGTGGAGACAGAGGTAATTTTAGAAGTCGTAACAGAGATGATTTTTTTTATCATTAAAAAGATAATAATCATGGTCCAAATAATGAGCAAAATTACAATGTTGATAGACGTAAAATTCAGTGCCATGATTGTCAAAAATTTGGTCATTATAAATTTGAATGTTGGTCAAGTAAATCCGATAATAGAGATGTGCATGCTAAAGTGGCAGAAAATAATTGTGAAAAAGATGAAATAATTTTGTTTTTCATATCTGGATCTGAGGAAAATAAAAAGAATAATTGGTTCATAGACTCTGGTTGTAGCAATCATATGTGTGAAATGTATAATGATATATTTTCTGAATTGGATGAGTCTTTTAGATCTTATGTTAAATTTGAGAATAATGAAAAAGTGCCTGTTCTTGGTAAAGAAAAAATTGGTATTACTTTAAAAAATGGATCTTCTAATTTATTAACTAATGTTTATTATGTACCAAATCTTTATCATAATTTGTTGAATTTGGGACAACTTTCTAAAAAGGGGTATGATTTGCGTTTCAAATATGGTGTTGGGACCATTAGTGATGATCGGTTGGGACTAATTGCAAAAGTAAAAATGAATCATAATCTTTGATGACCTATTTCTCTAAATTGTGGTGATTTACCTTACTTTAGTTCCGTGAATTTTGATGATATTTGGTTGTGGCACATGCGTTTTGGTCATTTAAATTTTGATAGTCTAAGTTTTCTTAGTACAAAAAAAATGATTTATGATTTGCCTACCATTAATTTTTCAAATAAACACTGTGAGTCTTGTATTTTGGAAAAGAAACATAGAGATTCTTTTCTCTAAAGGCAAAGCTTGGAGGGCTAAGAAACTTTTGGAATTAATTCATTCAAATTTGTGTTCAATTGAGATTCCTTCAAATAGTGGTAGCAGATATTTTGTTACTTTTATTGATGATTTTAGTAGAAAAACTTGGGTTTATTTCTTGAAGAATAAATCTGATACATGTGATATTTTCAAAAGTTTTAAAGTGTATATGGAAAAATAAAGTGGACACTTGATTGAAAATTTGAGAACTGATAGAGGCACTGAATTTACTATTTGTGATAATTTTTTGAAAAAATAGGGTATTAGACACCAAATGACTGCTAGATATACTCCTCAGCAAAATGGTGTGGTTGAGAGAAAAAAAGAACTATGATGGATATGGTGAGATCCATGATGCATGCTAAAAATATGCCTACAGATTTTTTGGCAGAAGCTATTTTTTGTACAGTTTATGTGTCTAACAGGTGTCATACACGGTGTAATAATGGGAAGAAATCGCAACAGATTTGGACTGGTAAGAAACTACAAATATTTTTCATGTAAAGGTATTTGGTTGTCTTGCTTTTACTCATGTTTCAGATGCAATAAGAAAGAAGTTAGATGATAAGGCAGAAAAGTGTGTATTTGTTGGCTATGATCATGAGACAAAGGGGTGCAAGCTGTTTAATTCGGATACTGAAAAATTGATTGTTAGTAGGGATATCACATTTGATGAGCAAGTTCATGGAATTGGTCCAAGAAAAAGTTAGATTTTTCACCAACGCTTCCATTAATGCCAACAGTTATGGAGGAAGAGAGTAATGAACAGCCATCTAGCTCACAACTTACTCTTGGAGAGTCATCTAGTTGCCCACAACGACAACGACATTTGCCAGCCTACTTGCAAGATTATGTTACTAATAATGACAATAATTTATCTGATGAGGATGTTGTAAATTTTGCTTTGTTTGTATATTGTGATTCAATATCTTTTGAGGAAACTGTCCAAGTTTATGGTTTGAAACAACCTCCTTAAGTTTGGTATACTCGATATTGATTCTTATTTTGTTGAGCATAATTTTGTTCGATTTCCATATGAGCATATCTTGTATATTAAATTTAATTCTAGTGGTGATATTCTTATAGTATGCTTGTATGTGAATGATATAATTTTTATTGGCAATAATCTCAAGTTGATTTGTGAGTTTAGGGAAGTTATGATAAGTCATTTTGAGATGACTGATTTGGGATTAATGTCATATTTTCTTGGTATTAAAGTTACTCAAACAGATAGTGAAATATTTATTTCACAAAATAAGTAATCTAGTGATATTTTGAAGAGGTTTCAAGATGGATACTACTAAGCCAGTTATGATTCCTGTTGAAGAAAAGTTGAAATTGACAAAAGATGGCACTGGTGAGTTCGTGGATGCAACAAATTTTAGAAATTGGTTGGAATCTAAGATATTTGACTTCTACAAGACCAGATATTACTTTCGATATTGGGTTAATTAGTAGATTCATGGAGTCCCCGCTTTAGTCACATTTGCAAGTACAGTCAAGATAATCTTGAGATATATTAAAGGCACACAATCTGATGGTATTTTTTATTCATATTCTAATAATTCTAGATTTGTTGGATATACAGACAGTGATTGGGCTGGTGTCATGATGCAAAGGAAAAGTACTTCCAGATATGTTTTTCACTTGGGAAGTGGTGCGTTTTCTTAGTCATCCAAGAAGCAACAAGTTGTGGCACTGTCTACAGTTGAAACTGAATACATAGCGGCGGCAAATAGTGCTACGCAAGGACTATGGTTGAGAAAGATACTTGAATTTTTGCAACATAAGCAAGATGGACCCACCAAGATTTTGTGTGATAGTAAGTCCGCAATTGAATTATCAAAAAATCCGGTGTTTCATGGACAGAGTAAGCACATTGATATCAAATATCACTTCATTCGAGAATTGGTTCAAGACAAAGAAATTGTCATTGATTATTGTAAAACTGAAGATCAAGTGGCAGACATTTTCACAAAATCATTGAAGGTGGAGTTGTTCTTGCACGAAGTTAAAGAAGATGCTTGGAATGGTCAAATTTGAAGACTTTGATTTGATTTAAGAGAGGCAATGTAGGAAATTAAATCAAAGTCTAATTCTATTTAGTTAAGAATTTTAGTATTTGAGTTTGTTATTTAGTTTCCTAAGTTATTTTTAATTGTGAGTTGACCAAATTCTAGTTTGATTTAATTTGCAATATTCAATTTGTTTAGGAAGCGAATATGTAAAGTAATATATATGTGTTGCTGCTGCTACGATTTTAATTTAGAGAAAGAGTAAAAAAATAGGAACAAAAGTTTGTTGCTTCCTATTTGATGCTTTGCATCATGGTTATCCCCAGCCGTTGCATCATATATTTATTGTTTGTCTCTAAAAATTTTGCGGCCTTAGTTTTTTTATTTACACAAGCTTTACGTTTTTAAAAGATTTGATTCAATTCACAATTGTTTTCTTTTTCATTTGACTTTTGGCCCGTGGGTTAATTTGAGGCCATCAGTAAAGAGTCGAAATTAAATAAAAGATTCTAAATTTGATTGTTGTTGTGTTGTCAAGGAAATAACAAAATAGAAAATGATTATACTTTTAAATATGTGTAACTTTTGTTTATTGATGGCATCAAATTACCATGAGAAATTTGTCGATGAATATCTCCACCTGCATTCTGGCAACAACCTTCAAAATGAACTCAATGAGACATACTACGGTTAACATCCATAAAAGGATTGGATGAAATATATTAGACAGCATATATTGTGAGAGTAAGAGTTACGAAGATTGCCATAACCCAAGCTGTTCAATGTTTTTTTTTTTTTTTTTTGGTTCACGTACAAGACAATCCACCTCAAAACTTGTTTGTTTTTTTTCAACGGATGCCCTTGTGGTCTTCCAACGCTAAGTCCTCACCTAGCATTTAAAGGATTTTGCGTACACAACACTTCGTTTTTTTTTCTTTGGTAAGGCCTCAGAGTATTGTTGCTACAACAAATTGGATTCGTGGTTTTATAGGAGCCAATAAAAAAAAAAAAGTAGATTGGAGAACTAAAAAAGAAATGATAGTGATGATGCAAAATTTTGTCAAGTAGGGAGGTGATGGTAATTTGTGGAGAGAATGTGCAATATTTATTTAGTGTCAAAATGACTTGGATTTTTACAAATGAGCAATAAGTCCCTATATAGGGATTTGTCATAGGATCCACAAGATCATATCCCCATTGCCTGCTCTGATGTTTCTGAATTGACCTACTTGTGTCAATTTTCACTTGTCTAAATGAATATATTTGTGCTGATCTACACTTATCCAAACCGAATTATATGTGACCGAGTCCAAAGACTCTTTATTAACCTATTACATATCATGTAGATTTAGTCTATTAAAGAGTTTATCTTCCCAAGAGTTAATTTATGTATCATTCAATAGTAAAGCAATTAGTAATGTTCCCATAGGTTCGTTTTCTACTTGAAGAATGCAATAATGTAAAACCACGTTAACTAAAACCTAGTGTTTCCCTCTCATTGATAACTAGCATTACCCAAAAGGAATTAATAGAAAAATATGAAATTCAAAATACAAGTCAAAATCATTTACAATATTATAAAATTAAGATTTTTATCACATTTAATTTATGTGTCAAAATATCAATATATTTTATTTTTAGTTGAATTTGTATATTATTTCACGAATTCTATAAATTTACAATCAATATATAGTTGGACTATTTCATCATTAGAAAAACAGCACTTGCAAAGTTGGAAATATAAAAACCACTAAACTGCCTTCCCATGGTCCCAAGTCGGCGCTTTTCAGGGGATATTCTGGGGAGGATGTTTTGGTAAATTCAGCAACATAGCCAGGGATATATCTGTGATCCTAACAGTGGCTGGGTTCTGGGGAACGCAGAGTTATGCGAGCTCCATTGATTTGTGCGTCTTTTTTGGCACTTATAAATAGTATATAGAATAGAAAAATATTTAGGTAAATTTGATTTTTAATTTTAAATTTTAAAAAATTTTGTTTATATCAATTGATATTATAAATTTTCTAAAATTTAATTTATATCACAGAATCTATAAGTGAGATTAAAGATCGAATTTACTTAAATATTTGCCCCGGAATAAGATATTCAGATCTTCCAATTTATGATGGGAGCCTCCTCCAGTAAGGTTGGGCGTCCTTGGGGAGGCAAATACGATTATGAGCCTCAAAATTGAATTCTCCCCAATCCCCATTGGCCCAATCCATCGGTTGAAGCAAGTTTTTACTTCGTCAGCCCCGCTGGATGCTCTATATGGTTAGCATGGTAATATTTTAAAAGGATTAGTCTAGTGTAGAAATTTTTTAAACTATTAAATATGAATGTATATCAAGGCTTAAATTTTAAATTTTATTTATGTGTATGTGATATGTATTTATCTTTGACGGAATAATTTTTTTGTCTTACATCGATAATTTATGAAAAATTTACCTATTTTAAAATCCTATAGAGGCTTAGATGCTTGATACATAATTACATAAGTAAATATTGAATTCATCGAAGGATCATTACCGGGGCACTCACCATCAAGATTTTTAAAATTATGTTTTTTTAAAAAAAATTCTTTATTAATACACTATTATAAAAATTAAATGTTGCCCTCCCACAAAAAAATTATTCCTTATATATGTATTTATATAGACTATTATTCCACTGGAGTTTTGAAAATATATCATTTTTTAATTTTTTTTTTAATTTCAATAACACCTTTAAAAAAATTAAACTTTACCCTCAAAAATTTTATAAAAATCATAGAATTGTTTCTCCAATTATATGTATACACAATTTCTGTCCCCGCTGTGAAATTCAACTATCGGGTCTACCCCGAATTGAATTGATGAATTCTTATTGAATATTTGGCAAAATTCTAGACTCCTCAATATAATGATTTTTTTTTTCACATTGAATAAAGTATGTAAATGCCGTTAACGGAATTAATTTTGTATAGGAGTAAAGTTAAATACTTGACGCGTAAATATATCCTGACTTTTATTAATTCTTATTCAATATTTAACAAAAGTTTAGATATACTCAACATAATGAGTTGAGTTCTTTTCATATTAATCCGATTAAGTATATAAAATTAACATATTATTTGAAAAAAAAAGTAATAGTTTTTTAGTATATAAAATTAAAAGGCTGTTGAGTAACATATTTTAAAGTAGATTTATTAGCACATTTTATGTGTACATATTTATAAAAAAAATTTAAATTTAAATTTAAATTTAAATTTAAAGAGGGTATGTGAAGTTATTTAATAAGCAAAAAATTGTGACAATTATGAATATGAGTTGATTTTTTTAACAGAAGAAATTACTCGCTAAATGACTATTTTATTATATAAAATAAATAGTAATAATAATAATTACAATCCAAATGCTATGTTATTTGGTCAGTACAAGGGTCAGTAATGAGGATAAGGTGTCAATGTCATCAGCTAATCAAGAGAGAAACAAACAAGTTATCACTTATCGGATTTTTTCAAATGAATCATTTAATTTATATTATTTTAAAAAAATTTATTTTTAATAAATTAAAATAATATAAATATTATATTTATCATAAATCAAATTTATGTAAAAAAATATTTGAATTTGAAGACAATAGATAATCTTCATGATTGAATCATTTTTTTATTGGTAATCTAAGGGGTGTTCCGTATTCAAAGTCCATGTGTCTGTCGGAGTGCGCGAATCAAATTCCACATATCATAAAAAATTGAACCGTATGTTGTCTAAATTAAATTAATACTATGAAATTCAATAATTTTGTTATTCATTAAAATCAACCCGGAACAACGAGCATAAAGATCAATATGTATACATATCCTTCAATTCAATTCAAAAAAAAAGTTAACTAATATACTAATTAGTCTCTCATATCCAACACTAAATTAGACCGGTAACAATACACAATTCAATTATCCTTTCACGATTTACGGGTTCATAGGTTTCATTTTAACACTCTTTTTACAAGCTTTGAAAAGAAAAAAAGAAAATATAGGAAAATTTTACGGTACTTTTTATGAATTATTTTCTTATATTTTAAATGTTCGTACAATATAATATCACGTATTTTAAAAATTTATACTGTACAAACTTTTAAAATCAAAGAAATAGTTCCTAAGAGGGACAATAGAATCTGGCGTCCCTCCTAGGGAATCATTTCCTTATTTTTAAAAACTTGTACAGTACAATCAAGTATTTAAAGCACAAGTGAATGATTCTCTAAAAGGGATGATAGAATTTTTCATATATATATATATATATGAAAATTTTTAAAATTCCGTTACGAACTATTCCCTTGAAGTTAAATACTTGTATAATATAAATACACTTTTAAACCATATAATATTATAGCGAAATTTTATAGTCTTCTCCTGACTTTAAGGATTTGTATAATACAAATTTTTAAAGTACATAGTGTTGTACTGTACAAATTTTTAAATTATAAAAGAATAATTTCTTAAAAAAAATTGTAAAATTTTTTAATATTATATTGTATAAAATTTTAAAGTATAATTAAATGATTTTTTCAATGAAATTATAAAATTTCTGCTAAGGGTAGACATTGATTTATAATAGTGTCCAAAATATATATATATATAAAATAGTGTCCTAAATAGCTATTATCTATTCAACGAAAGAATAAAATAAAATAAAATCCCCGTACGTTAGTGCTGCATTTGAACATAGGGCATAAATAATATGTCAACATTTGGATTTGGATTTGGTTTTGGTTTTATCCGCTCAGATATTTCGCAGGTTCAATCAGTCCCGCCACGTACACACCAAAAATGACAATAGGCAGCGGCGGTGGAGGCACCGGGGGTGGCGGTGCGCTTCAAAGAAGAAACAACGCGTCGGAAGCAACAGCCGCTTCCCTTCCACTCTCGCCGTCATCGATTCCTCTCGACCGGAGGAATCCCTAACCGAAGTCTCTCATAAACCCACTGGTCTCCGCAGCTCCGCTTCTTACTCCTTCCTCGAAGCCGCATCCTCCTCCGCTTCCTTTTTCTGTGGAGGATTCAACGATTCTTCTTCCGCTGACGTCGTTCTTCGTCTCTACATTGAAAAATCCTCCCCATTCGTCTCCGACGACTCCGAGTCCATCTCCGCCGTCGTCGATCAGTCCGACGTCCAGATCTACCTCCACTCCGACGTCCTTCACCGCTCCAAATATTTTGCCGCCTTGTTGTCTGGCCGCTGGCAAAAGGACTCATGCCCTAACGACGCTGCTGATTCCCCAACAATCCACCGTTTCAATCTCGGTGTTTCGGACACTCCTGGCTCAATAGATTACCATTTAACTGTTCTGCAGCTACTCTACACTAACGATTTCTCCGCGGCGTTATCGATACCGTTTCGACGGCTATCTCTTTACTCGCCGTGGCGCTCGAATTGCTCTTCGAGGACTGCGTTAGGGCTTGCGTTCGATTCCTCGAGGCGGTGCCATGGACTGATGATGAAGAGAAAAAGATTTTAGGCTTAGTGCCGTTTCTGAAAGAAGAGGAGTCTCAAGAGCTTCTGGCTAGGGTTTCACCTGCTAGAAATGACTCCTCTGAGGAAATGCTTCACGGATTAATCATGTCCGCAATTCATAATCATCCTAATATGGCTTTCGCTAAGGCTTTCGTCGCGAAGCTGCTTAGGGATTTTTCGTCCAAGGAGTCGGCGAGGAGAGTGTTGGATCGTGCCTTTGAAACCAGCTTGAAAATTGTCAAGGAGTCGTTGGAGGAGTACTCGAGTCCGGACTTTCGTGGTGATCATAATGAGACTCAAGCTATTCAGAGGTTGAATTTGCATACTGCCATGACAAATGGGAGGCATTTGTTTTGGTTGGTTGAGAGGTATCAGTGATGATTGAGTTGAGAGTAGCTGATACAGCTGTGAAAGAGTGGAGTGATCAAGCTTCATTTACTTCAGATTTGCAGAGGGCTTTTCGTGATGATGCCTGGAGGAATATAGTGCCGGGCCTGCCTGCTGTCGTTCTTCGATGTACTTGCAAGCTTGCAAATGCTGTTGCTAATGGGAATGTTTTGGCTCCTAGACAGGTATCTTGTACAAGTTATCATCATCTTTTCTAGTGTGATAAATGTTTGCTCTGCCAAACATGGTTAATGTATCAAAGAAGTTCTGAGAGCTGCCATTTAAAATTGATTTACTGTTGTATTTTCCAGATTGCATATCTCTCAGAATTATTTGCTACATTAGGGCTCGTAAACTGATACTAATGATCATGTCATATGTTTCATTTTTAGTTGCTTTAGTAGCCTCACACTGTTAATGGTTTAGTAGTGGGATGTACACTAGTTTGCTTGTTTTGTAAAATAAAAGTATTGCATTTTAACCTATCATTATGTTAGAATTACAGGTTATTGAATTTTCATTTGCTCTTTATTCATAGGTCATTATGACACTTGTTGTCAAAGCTGGTGTTTGACTTTGTATGACATCCTTTTTCTTCTTTATGTTGTTGGTTTTGGTCTTTCTTTGGATTAATTTGTGATTTATTTGTTCTGTCCAACATATTGCATGAGTTGGGTATGCAAACTAGTCAATGTGTATTTGGCATGGTAGGTGTTTCAATAAAAGGGTTCTACTTTTTGTGGTCTTTGTATGGTAAAATTCCTAATATCCATGACATCAGAGTTAAACTGCATATGGCATATGACACATTTGTCAATTTATCTTTTAATTTTTTTAATCTTTCTTTTGCATGTAGTTTAGACTTTTCCTAGACTGCACAAACCTTTTTTTTTTTTGAGTAAAAAGTAAGGATTTTATTAAAAGATCATCAATGAAGCTTGTACAAGAGGTTAAAACCTCAGGTTTACATCCAGCAGCAGCCAAGCACTAAAGATAATCACATTAAGATGTATCAAAACATCTATGACTGCACAAACTTGATAGGGCACAGGTGAAGAATTTCTGGTTTGAGTCAATTGGTGTTTGCTAATCACTTGATGGAAATTGTAGGATCATCTTCGATCAATGTGGGATGATTGCTTATGTGCTATTATTTGAATCTAAAAGGTACTGTTACGCTACAAGGTTGAAAGTTAGTGTTATGATGGAATAAAGATGAAATTGACTGTATTTGAACTTTATCCTTGCAATTTGCTCTGATCTCGTTTAAATGAAATTGACTATGTTTGAACTTTATCCTTGCAATTTGCTCTGATCTCGTTGAAAACCTTTTTGAAGATTGCAAGGACTAAAAATTCTTGCCCAGTTAAAACATTATGGTTCTCTTCATTTGGCTGTGATTAGTACACTTGCCTTGTATAATCATGTTTACAAGTGCTCCAATTTTTTGATACCCTTACATTACTTGAACAGGTCAGAATGAAGCTGGTCAAAGATACTGGCTTCCAGTCATGATCATATGCAAAGACAATGTCTCCCCTATGATGGCAAGCTTTAAATCTCTTTATCAGGAACTGGAAGAAACATTCCTGAGGATCATATCCACGCTTCCCATGTCAGATGCCCAAGAGTTGTTGCAGCAGTGCCTCAGCTTTTCAACTCGAAATGTTGATGATTGTCCTCATTTAATCAATGCATTTACTACTTGGTTTCGACGTGCTAATCGGTCATTGCAGGCTGACAACCTTCGTCAATGATGATCATGGAAGTTATGATAGCCTTAATTGGACACTAAAGATTAGGGGATGAACATTGCTATCTTTTGAACCTTATGTGGTCATGTATGTGAGGTGTTGGTCATCAAACAACTGCTACATGAAGCTCCTTTTTTCTTTATAGGGGGGGGGGGTTCATTCTATGGGTGGCAACTATGGAGTTTTGTGGACCAGTCTAATTTCCTACTGTTTTAGCTTATTAATAATTGTAGTACAAATTCTGTTATGACTATGGTTGACCCTGTAAATATTACTTGATCTGTTGCTATATGTATATATATGGACTATTTCTTTTCCTGCATGCTATTCTCTTTCCTGACTCCTGCTTGAAAGTGGTCGACTGTTTCATCCCAAATCAGGGCACAAGATTTCCGATTAGTCCATTCAATATGGATATTGTTCAAGTGAACGTGATTATATATGTAAGAAAGAAATGATGCATTTTTGGCACTGATATCAGGAGATATAAAAAGCTCACATTTGTAACCATGATGAATATACGTAGTTAACATGTCCGAGTGATCTGCGTCTCTCTCTAAAACAAATATTATTAGCAACCATTCTTACAGTCAAGAAAAATCCATACATTGAGAAGTGGAAGTTGACTTGCAGTATCCATGCAGGGTTCTGGACCGATAAACAAGCTATATATGATTCTGCATCAAACATGGGAACAACTATAAGGAAACTTTGGGGAACTTCCTGCATCCTTAGGAAGTACCACTCAACAAGAAAGTTACAGGGTTATTTTGGACCTATATTTGTATTCCTTCACTCTACCAAAAGATCTGTCAAGTTTACATGACTAGAACTTTAAGACGAAATAAGACTCAACTAACAAAACAGTCAGATATTTGGAAACCAACAGCCATTTGGATTGAATGGTTTTGAAATTGCAGAACAGCATGACAGAATATCAAAATAGCCTCCTCCTGAAGTTTCTGGTGGTTCCTTGGTAGGTTTTTACAAGCAATCCCACTCCTATTCCGACTCCAAGACAAATACTCAGACCAATTCCAACACCTACTCTAACTCCAGCATTAAACCATGACAATTCTCCATCCTCTCCTTCTAAGTACTCCTTCCCTGGATATCGGTCGCTGTACTCTTCGTACTCTGGTTTATAGTTCTGCTCACCAACCTGCAGTCATGACAAAATTGTTCAACAAAGAACAATATGCTTAATTTGATGCAATACAACAGCAGTAGTTGAAAATTGAATTGAACTTGACAAATTAACACTAACAGTGTGAAGTTTATATACATCAATCAGATTAGTGTATTTTCTCTACCAACCATATGGCATCTAGTTAAAAATCAAATTACTCTGTCATATCATAGAAAAACAAAATGGTTAATATTGTATTATTCCTGAACTTGTGAAACATGTGCAAGTCACATGCTATCCTGTATGACTAGGATAACCTTTTATATGCCTGTCAAACATTGTGTAAACCAAGAAGATCTTTGCAAGATAAAATCAAATGTCCGACTAGCTAATTCAGCAAAAATCCTATCCGGACAAAATTAATGCAGTAACAGATTTGCAGATTGGCTGAAATCCAAATGAAAACATCAAACTTCAAATTATTATACCTGCATTCCAAGGCCAGAGGATAAGTTATTATTTTGTCTCTCAGTTGCCTCAAATTCAGGTATAGAATCCAGCATTGCCTTTCTAATTTGCTTCCTCCTATGACCAAGCTGCAGTGTCTTGGTCAGCACAATCGGCACACATACCTGAGAAGCAACCGGCTACATAAACTTCAATTGCTGGCGATCCCTTAAGCAGGCTATCAGTTCCAGCTGGTATATCTGACTCACAATGCATAGTCCAACATTGTTCATGATTTCTTGAATCTGTCCCAATAAAGGCATTAGTATTACACAATTCTAATGCTCCATACAACACGAGAGCATCCTTATCGAAAACCTCAAGCTTCACACTCCCTGTCATCCTTATACTGTCTGTACTTACAAAAGTAACTTCTTCCGATTTCTTGTCTACTCTATCTCTTCTTAAAAGGATAGATATTCCATCTGAAAATATGCTAGTTCTAATACCATTCACTTCTAGTAGGGTATTTCGATCTAGTGGAACATGATTTAATTTAAAGAACTCGGGAGTTGAATCGTCAATCTCACATTTGCTGACTCTAACATAAAAAACTCTCAAATCAAGCCAAGATAAAGAAGAAGTCTTGATGATGCCAGTAGATTGGTAATTGCAGTGCCTTAAACTTGATGTCTGGTAGCCATTTTCAGCCACTCCATTTGCATTCGCTTTCTCAAAAACATTCTCCATTTTCTTCAAAGAAAGTAAGATTCTTTCTCAGTGAAATCCATCAAGACTTTAATTGATATGATGGCCTGGAAAACTTCATCGAGAAACAGACATACAAGTAAGAAAAGTTGTAAAAATGTCAAGAAAGTAGTATGAAAGTCGCTCAATGCTTAGAATTCCACGCGTTTCAAAAAGCAAACAAGCAAGCAAGAGAATTAATTGCCAAGAAATAACGGAGAAACAGAAGAAGAGGGTCGGAGAAATTTCTTGTTGAAAAGTCGTGGACTTCACCAAATTGAAGAATCTAATGGAACAAAATCTTTCTAAAAGAAAGAAACACAGAGCCTTTTCTAAGAGGATGTGAAGGTATGTACAGGAAGACGGAACCTTGAAGAAAACCAAAGACTGTCACAGCAAAATGAATCCAAAATTTGCTGTTTTTATTTGGATTTTGAGTCAGAAGACAAGAAAATATAACGGAAGCAATGAAACAGGAAGAAAAGCTACAAGCAGCTTGACAGGTGGGAGAAACTGAGAGCGCCAGAAATGAGAGTGCAACAATTCTTGCAATTCCCCTTCAAGAGAGAAATTCCAAAACAAAGAGCTGAATCACAAGCAAGAGAATTTAAGACTATAAAAACAAAGCCTGCAAAAGACCTCCGTATACCAATTTTCCAGTTTCTTTCCAGTACAACAAGCTAAAAAAACTCGATTAATATACAATCCAACGAAGAAAGTGAACCGAAAATAGTTAAGCCTCCATTTATCGTAAATAGAGAGAATCCTCATTCGTACAAAACGATCATGTTAGCCATGCAAACTATTTAAAATGAAAATAAAGAGAGTAAATTTCACAAAAATCGTACTTAAATTTATTTAAAATTGATGTTATTTATTCCAAAAATACATCATCTTCATTATTACATATGTAATGTTTGATTCCAAAAGTAAATAATGATACAAAACAATATATGTAACGTTTGATTGTTCCATTATTACATTACTTATTTACTTTCCTTTGAATTCTAATCTCTGACTAATCAAGAGAGTGAGGAAACAAATTACATATATATTGCATTTTTTTAGAAATATACTTTTGGAATTCTCGTAAGATGTGATACCAAGCAGTTTACCTTTTTATTTATAAAAAAAAAAAGAAAGTTGTACCAAGAAGCATATCAAATATTCATGATATCTTATCCTCCAGAAAGAGAAGGCAGCAAAGGTTGACAAGGTCGATGTAGTGAAAGTGAAAGGGAAATGCAAGAGCATATGGGTTGATGTATTCAAGATTAGACTAGTTGCATTCTTTACTATTCCCTCCGTCTCCCATTTTATTTGTCATGGTCAAATTTACACATAATTTAAGAAAAATTGGTATTTAACCTACTAGTAAGATGTTTTTTCCATAATTGTCCTTCAATTAAGACACAAAAATTGTTAGATGATTTTGGAGTTTCAAATTGTTGAAATAGTCTGTGAGAGCAATTAATGTTGAAACATGAATTTAATGCTATGTCTTTGGAACTTGCATGAAGGGTAAAATAAATAAAATGACCTTTAAAAATTTATCATTTTAAGAGGTGATAAATAATTTGGAACAAACAAAAATAAAAAAAGTAACACATAAAATAGGACGGAGGAAGTACTACAAATTTTTGCAATGAAGCACACGCCTTAGACCCAAAAAAATTGAAAATTCGTGGATGTTAAAAAGGAGTAAGATGTAGTGAACAAGGTTTCCTTTTGTGTTGAATGGAAAAAAAAATAATAATAATAAATAAAGAAATTGCAGCTGTAGATAAACTGTTCAACAAATTTCCATCGTCAATTTAGTAAGATTCCAATAGAGTAAATGATTTGATTCTTGTTGCATTTGTTCAAGTATCTTTGCCCGAAGATTCAATGTTGGATTTTTTTTTGGGTGGAAAAAGCACACCTTAATAGTTAGACTCTTGTTTTATTTTTTTAAACACTTAGGAATAGTTAGACCCTTAGGTTGAATATTGAACGAATTGTTGTAGCACGTTTTCTTGTTTGTAAGATTTGCGATTTTGATAAGAATGCAAGAAAGCAAGGGAAAAAAAATTAGAAAATTTTCCTTTCAAAGTTGCATTTCACAGCAAATTCTCAAAATACATATAGACAAATAACTATTAAGCACACGTTAATAGTTAGACTCTTGTTTTAATAATAACGTGAAGCAAATCCATCAAATAAAATTTGATTTTGCATCGGCCCAAAGGATTAGAGAACTGCAATTAGTGTGGACGGTGGAAGCGTGTGGAGCCGTGGAGATATCCACTCTCATTGGGCTTCGCTCAAAATCTACTTACTATTAGTACGAGCCTCGCAATCCTGCGTGGAACTGAAGGAGCACGTGAACAAGCTCCAGATTTCACCTTATTCATGCAACACACATGGGCCTAACTGATGGAGACAGAATTTTGCAATTGTTTTTTATTTTTTTTGGTAAATTATTCTTGTATGATAGACAAAATACGAAATGAACATATTCATGAGAAGATTAGAGTAGCATCTATTGATGAGAATATAAGAGAAACACGACTACCAGTAGAAAAACCTGTATATCAGTATATTTTAGAGAGAGTAGTCAACATAAGAGAGACAGGAGAAAACCGAAAAAAATTTGATGGCTAACTTGTAAAAAAGATAACCCATCTAAGAATTGAGGAAGATATAATTCATAATAGAGCGTAATGACGTAACAAAATTCATACAGTCGACATTTAGTAAGATTAAGGCATGATTTATTTCTTTGTTTTTTTTTGGTAAATTCGATTCTTGTTTCTGTAGTGCACGTATATGGTGGCTTATAAACTAACAAAGCTTATCTAAAACCCATACAATATTAGTTTACCCTTTTAACTTGATTAAGGGTTTGTTTCTGTATGCAATAAGGTAAATTTTTTTAGAACTGAAAGAAAAAATTGCCATGTAGAAAAGCAAAACTGGGCATCATAATCAAAATAGACTAGATCTGATCATTCAAGGCATAAAAGAGCAAATCCTAGGAGACATCTATCATTTAGAGAAAAATTCCAAATGATTTCCTTTTTCAAATCATTGAACTCCGTTTTATAAGTAAGCCAAATCAATTAACTAATGGCTAGTCCAGCAGGTGAAATCTTCAGTTAGGTTTCTCAACAGAATGCAGTAAAACTGCTGAATGATTGTCCTTCAAGTAACCAAGTGGGCAAACAAATGGTGCTTGATAGCATGTCATGGGTTTTGTCATCCTAACAACACAATCTTTAACAAGTCCTCAATCTATCGTTTCGATCTGTAGCATCAAGTCAATAGTTCCAAAGGAGATGGGAAACATGACACCATTTTCAAAAATAAAGAAAATCCTGTCCTTAAAAGCTACAGCAGAAACCCTTACTCAAGTATTCATACTAGCAACAGGTGATATTTGCACCACGATGGCCATAGCCATAAATGCAAAGGACGTGGATAGAGGGTGTGGAACCGGTCAAAAGAAGTACAAGAGACACCGATCAAATGCAAGCAATTTGGTCTGACAGTACTGCAACCTGGACCTTTGTCACCGTGGAACAGCAAAGTCTAAGGCACGCGAAGGAAGAAAAAAATGAAGGCAAATCAGCAAAAAGTTTTCCTCATAGTGTTCTCAAAGATTATTTATACGTGAGTAAGCAAGGGGGCTAGGGGTATAAAGTAGAGAAGGCAACCCCTAAATATTATATAGGAAGAACAAGGACAGGAGTATATAGAATCTCAACAAACTTCCAAGACACAATGCTCATACGGTACATATAGCTTCAATTAGAATCCTTACTAAGCTGATTGAGTTCCTATAATTCTGTAATTTATGATGCAGTAAAGCACTATGAGCACCATGAGCATTACTTAGATTTGATTTTCCAGTCTCATGAAACAGAGGATGTTTAAAGTATTTCATGCCTCAATAAAATCAGCTTCCAATGAAAAAAAAAAAAATTCAAGCATCGAGTCGAAGTATGCAAACAAAAAAATTTCTCCCGGCAGTTGAAGGAGATAGAAAAAGGGAAATTTGCACAGGACAACAGAAATGATGGCTATAAAAGATTAGATCCTATACCAAATAGGTATAGAAGGTAGACGATTGAGGTAAAGAGGTAGAGATGATTTAGTACATAGATAGATGGAGGAGGAAATCATGCCAGTGGAAAAGCATGGTACTTGGCCAGTTACCACATGTCTCCAGTCAAGGTCAATGACAGCTAAAATTAATTTATTTCATGTTACAGGTAGTTTATTTAGAATTCCAAAGTAAAGCACCACCCCACTTGGACTGAAAAAGTTTAGGAATATGAATCCTCCTAACAAAAAACCTACTCAACTTAGTTACACAATTAATAAACGTCCTTCTGAAGAGCAGATGAGAGAAATAGTTAAAGAACAATATCTAGAGAAGACCTGTGGAAACCCAAAAAAGAAGAACAGATAGAGGAAATGATAAGGCAAAAATCCACTTCCACCAAGACCAACGAAAATTGGTAATACCTGAGAAGAATTCCTCCTCATCCAAGTCATGTAGCATAATATGAATAGATCAGTGTGCCAAATGGGAAGTAAATAACATCAATTCTAATCAGTAAAGATGCTTGCCAACAGCAGAAAATCCTTACAAAAACATCTTCAATTTCAAAGAGGTACATGAACTTAAAAAAAAAAAACGAAAACAAAAGGTGTTTATTGTCCTCTGTGTACCGTGCGAAATCTTTGTCACAATGGTGTTGCAAATCCTATACCACCAAATACAACAACTGATCAGAATACCACTGGGTACTAAATGAATTCCTCAATAGTTACAAAATTTATCTAAAAAGCGGGATTATTTGTAACCATTTTGTATATAGTGAATGAATGCATAAAATAACTTCATTTATTAGAGAAATAACAATCATATTATCCATTCTTTCATCCTAGAATTTCACAATCTAATAAACACGAAAAAAAAAGAAAAGAAAATTTCAATTGAACTACTAAAATGAGAGTATAAAGAGCTCATTAAGGGGGGAGGAGAAAGAGAGGACCTTGAGAAAGAAAGCTCCAGCAGGAGGAATCAACGGCAATACTGGACCTGAGACGAGCGGAGGCTATGGCGCTATGAAGTGGCATCATTGACTCCACGCTTCCCATCACCGCAACAATTCTGTTAAACAAATTCATCAAACCAAAAAAAAACCCAAAAAAAATTAGGGATTTTTATCGTGAAAATGGAAAAAAAAGGAGGGACCTTGAAGCAGAGCGAGTGACGGGTCTGGTGGAGTAAGAAGAAGAGAAAGGAGAAGTTGGGATTGGTTTTGGGGAAAGGTGGTGGGTTCTGCTGAGTAATGGACGAGAGGCCATTGATCTCCCGCACGCCATTAGGGCTGTTGCTGCTGAATCTGCACGCCGACGCCATCTTCTTCGTCTTCTATTATGGCTGAGACCGAGAGGTTTTGGAGTGTTGGACGAGGGGTTTACTGCTTTCAGCTCAAGGGTTCTGCTGCCATTTTGTGACTGGCAATGTACTTGGGACGCCGTTTGGAGTCTCTTCATTTACAAGGATTAGGAAATTTCTGTACGTTTAAGAGGGCCCAACTAAACGGGCCCAACTCGGCTTCAAGCCCAGGTCTATTTAATCTTAATCAAGTTGAGGTCTATTTAATCTTAATCAAGTTGGAGTCGAGTTTAAGTGGTTCAAGTATTCAAACAAGTCAGAAATTAAGCTTACAAACATTAGAATCACTAACTGATTTTATTTTTAAAATTATGTATTTCGTTTACAACCCTGGGAAAAATAATCATTTTGCAAAATAAGTGGAAAGACGAGCCTGAACTCAAACGTTTTGTGTTGGATTCCAACTTCAGTTACATAATGGAGTCAGAGTTGGGGTTCAACTTTAGATATTCAATCGAGCTCGAATCAAGTTCGAGTTAAGCATTTCCAAAAGAACTTGAGTTGGATGATTGCATCATTACTCTTGCAATCGCAACTTGCGTGAAATAGGAAAATGCAATCAAAAAGTTTTCCTACTAATTTGGAATGTTTTAAGTTCTGCAATATGTATAATGTACAATGCCCTATTGAACACGATGAAGGGGGAAAACAAAAGAGCTTCAGAACATAATATATTTACAAAATAAAAATGGCCCAAGACACTTACCATTACACAGTAACAAAGCTTTACACTAATTACAGACCATCGAAAATCATAAAAACAGGGCATTCATTACAACTTGATAACAACATGTGCACATCTAAAAGAATACACCCAAGTCATTACGAAGACAGTGTGGACTGTGGAGTGTGCAGCACGTTTTAATGCGCAGTAAGAACGACTAAATGTATCCTTTCCCAGCACTATCAGTCATTTCAAGTTACCAGCATGCAGTCTGTGGAGCCAACATCAGTTTGAGAATTAGAGGGTGCCTCTTCATATACAATACCTGATTCAAATCTTTGACGCCTTTTTACTGCATCCTGGACCCTCTGATCAAACTCTTCATCTGTGCTTCCCAACAATAATATATCGCAGCTTAAAATTTATCCGGTTTTCCACCATAATCCTATGCCTAGGAATTATTCGTTCTTCAAGAGAATAGCTGAAAAACCTGCAGATTGTTTAAAAATGTGAAGTTTCTCATGGATAACTAGTACTTAACAATGAGCTTCTCAACACCACATGCAGAAATTTCATGAAGAAATTCATCTTATTCAGTATATGTACCTTGGAAATTCAATGAGATCCTGCAAAGGTCGAACCATGGTTCTTCTCAGATAACGGTATTTGGGACGGAGGATTTTGATGTTATAGCGTAAGAGCATTGGGAAATCAGCTATCATCGCACCCAATTGTCGCAGAGGTATGCCAAGTGACAAAAAGTACTTCACATTATGATCCAGTTTATTGGCTATGCTGCAGCCTAAAAGCTCTGGCCCCAATGCTATTACTTTGCCAATATCCCTCTGGGATACTCCAGCTTTAGTCAAGAGAAATATGACCTGTAAGAAGCTCGAAAGTCACTCTAGCTTTACTGATGCTATAACTACAAGCAGATCTGATGAAAATGTTCAACAAGAACACTTGCACAAAAAAATTGGGAAAAAAAAAAAAACTCTCCTTTGCAAGAATTTCTCCAATATATCCTTCATTCAACAGTTGTGGAAGAAATAGTAATCATAAAATCTTTCCACATATATTAAAAAAATAAATAAATAAAAAAACTCAAATATCATATCCAAAATCAAATTATTTGGAATATTTGACTGACGATTAGCACAGAAAAGAGAAAAAATGAGAAGAAAATATGATTCAAATACGAAGAGAGAGAGAGAGAGAACAACACACCACTGGGCGTATCTTCTTATTAAGGCTGTATGTCAGTAAAGGGGGGAACTTGGCAAGCATATTGCCAATGGCATCCTTTTGAACACCTATGTCCCGTAGAAATTGAACCTTCACGATGAAAAAACATTTATTTAGACTAATGATCAAGAGCTATAGCAAACAAAAATGTACTTCCACACATGTAGAGAGAAAATTAGCATAGAAAATTACAGGAAGGAAAAAATGGTCAGGAGAATATAAGTTAGTATACAAACCAAACCAATAGTGACACTAATATCGGCCATCAGCTTTACAGACAGGGAACATCACCAGATACTAACCCTTGAAATCTTACACTAGGGATGATTATAAGACGAGGTTCCCTCTCTCTCACTTACTATTTCTAAGTTCATTCAGAACTGAGAATGTGAAAAATGTTCTGCTACTAACATAGTGTTTGGTTGGCATACCTTTGTCACAATAATACTTTCCAAATCAACACAGAAAACCATTGGCTTGATTGTAAGAATTCTTTTCATGCTGTCTCTAGACATCCCAAGGTAGTAAAAATACTTAACGAGAGGCTTCCATCTCTCCTCAATACTACATGCCATCAATTGTGGCTTAAATGCTAGTAATCCCCCAACATCTTCATCGCTGAGACCAAACTCTTTCAGGAAAGCAACCTAGATGAACAAAAAGGCACATCTCAGTCAGTAGTACTGGAAGGTGTTGCCAGTGCATATGCCAAAAGATATTTCGATCATTGGAAACTTTAGTATACAAATGATTACATTAGTGCTTTTGTAATACTATCAAATAGGAAAATGTTTCAGTAGAGAACTAGATTTATGGTCCCACTGCTAAAACTACTCAAAGTTATGCTTCAATCATCGAAAAAAAAAATGAAAGTGCCCTAGCAATTACTATTATACTATCCAGGTGAAAGCTCCTTTAAACCTGATGCAACGATAATGTGCAAGGAAAGTGTTATCAACATACCTTTTGGTTCATCTCTTCCATTGAAAAATATCCAAGCACCTTGGGAAAGTCAAAAACCATTGTCCCAAAATCCTTCCGGTCCATTTCCATTTTTAAGTAAAATTCCACGCGAGACTTGAGTTCCTCCATGCTAAAAGTCAAGATTTCAGGGCACCGACTCAGAACATAACCCATCCAATCCCTCCTAACTCCATTGTCCTCCAAGTAGCCAACAATCTCATCCAGTTCCTCTGTGCTGCACTCCAATATATTACCTCCAGCTCTCATCAATACAACCCCAATAAATCTCCCTCTTACATAGTTTGTTTTCAACCACTCAGCCAGACATCTTATGGAACTAATATTTCCTCTTGACATGCAAATGAGCTTCCCAATTTGAGGATACGTAAGGGAATTATGTTTCAACCACCTACAAAGTTAACTAATCAGCAAAATCATGATAATAATCCAAATTTTCTCAGTAAAATCCATTTCTTGCTAGCATCACGGAAACTTAATAAACTATTCAAAATAACCATATTTTTTTTGCTCTTTTCTTCTATATAATCACATTCATTCTGAGAATTTGCATCATATAAATATGATATTAAAACCATTAAATGCTGACTATATATAAAGATCAAAACTTTGTGGGTGCGGTAAAATCCTAGTACCTTATAAGAGGCACAACACCAGAGTCATCTATCAAGGTTCTGGCGCGAACATTGTACGATGCAGATGAAAGATTCCGGCAACCGCTTCATGGAAGCAGCTTGAATCATCACAAAATCAAGAAAATCAGACAAAAACGAAATCAAGTTGGTCGAATAAGTGATCCCAAACTTGCCCTTTCTCATTGCCTCTTTAAAAATCTCTACTGTAACCTTCCTGCGTATCTCAAGAGCCTTCATCAGCATCTCATCATCATCATCACTATTAACAGCAACAAGAAGATTCTTCCCATTGTGCCCTCCGAAAAGGGTCTGAATTGGCGGCAAAGAAGAATTCACATCAGGGTCACTTGGGGATTGAACGTAAATAGAACCAGGGAATTGTGGGGTTTTTTTCCTTATTAGTGACATTTCAAGAAGCTTCACTTTATCTTCTTGAGATATTGGGTTTTCTTGTTTTTCCGGTGGTGGGTTGGCTTCTTGGTGGGGTGAGAGGTGGCGGAGGAGGAGTGCAGAGGATTTAGCATTGTGGGTTCGGAGGAAATTGTCTTCATTGTTTGAGTTGGTGTTGGTGTGAGTGGTGGTGGTGGTGGGAGTTGTTTGTGGGTTTTGGTGGTGGTGGAAGGAGGAGGACACGGAGAAGTGGCCGGTGCGTTTGGAGGTGGAAGGGAGGTGGAGAGTGGAGGAATTAGTGGGGTGGTAGTGGCCCTGGAGGTGGAGGATATCGATTATATAGAGCTGATGAGGTGGTCGGTGTTGACAAGACAACATTTGCACCATTACACCACAAGAAAGTGAAGAAAGTGGATAGGAGGACTGGAGGAGGGCGAAAGAAGAGAGTGTTGAGTAATATATGTCTCAAATTGAAATATCTAAAATATTTGGACAAAAAGAAACACTTTAAGAAGTAATTTAACACAATTTTGATTGGCCCGGTAAGATGGAATAAATTATTTTATATTCTAATCGAATTCGATTTTGTATGAATTTGGTTAATAAAAATTTAGTTTTGTTAAAATTTTGAACTCCTAATAAAATTAAAATTTATAATTTATATATAAAAAATTATTTTGATTTGATACATTTGATTCAAAAAATAAAAATAAAATTAAAATTAAACACGTTTGCACATTCATTAAAATAATTCAATAAGTTTAAAAGATGGAGTATTAGATTTATTATAATTGACAGGATAAGGATAATATTAATAATTTATTTATGAGGGAACCCTTAGCAATTTAGTCCAAGGGAAAAGATCAAATCCCCTATTTTAAAAGTGTATCATATTTTGATCATTTATATATTATAATAAGTTAATTTAGTTTATATATTTCAAAATATTATTTAATGTAAAATTTTTAACAAAAGAATTATATAAATTAACAATAAAGGGGGTAAATACTAAAAAATAACAAAATTCACTTCATTAAACTCTATTATTGAAGATTATATAAATTATTTGGGGAAATGTAAGAAAAAAATTATTTAAGTAATGAAAAATAAAACTTTTTAATCTTAGTTGTTTGTATTTTAATAAATACGTGGTGATATTAACGTAGTTTTTATAGTCAATTTGTCTAATTATTATTATTAAAAATAATATATTAATTAATATTTAAAAAAATAAAGTATTAGTTAATTTATGATATAGAAAGGATCAAAATTGGAACACACCAACTATTTGGGACCAAAATGGGAATGTATAGGAATTAAATTATTCGGGTACACATCTAAACGGATAAACCAAAAAGCTTTAAATCGGCCTAGTCACCGAGTCCGACCAGGAAAAGCTTTTTCCGACGTTCACAAATTCGACGGCAGGAACTTCCGAATCTGAGTCGTTGATTCTAACAAAATTCAACCTACCGTCATGATTAATGCTGTGATAGTGATGAACGACCAAGGCAAGCCTCGCCTCGTCAAATTTTTCACTTTTCAGGTTGTTTCTTTAACTTAATTCCCAGATAATCCTTCAAAATTAAATAAATAAATAATAATAATACGTAATCTTTTAATAATTTTGTCCTATTTATTTACACCGATTTGATGTTTGCGTAACTTCAAAAAATTTGAATTGGTATTTTATTGATAAGGTCAGACCGTGGAGAAACAGCAGCAACTGATTCGGAGCATATACGGAGGTGAGTCAATCAGCTGATTCTTCACTATTTTTTTATGTTATTTTATTCGCTCAATTTTCGTGTTAAATATTTATCAATGATGTACCGTTATTTTTTTTTACTGAATTATAGATCCAGTGAATTATATTTAGATTATAATTAAGTTGAAGGCCATAGTACAATTTCTGTGATTACTACTATTTATGAATAAGATTGTGATACATACTTACTTTTGTCTAATTTGTCCTTTTCTTTTCTATACGGTCACACTCGTAGATTAATTCATTAGTGTGGAATATTGCGTTTTTTTAAATTCTCGCAATGATATTTGTTTTATTTATCCATCTTTAAATGTGGGAAGTTATTTTATGTAATGCAGTTCTATGCAGTAGAGCTAACAATGTGAGCAATTTCATTAAGGTGGACTCGCTATTTGGAAATGTAAGTCTTTTTTATTTGCTTTTAGATTCAAGAATGTTGGCTTGTTGTTAAAGTTGATAGGTGTCACTGTGGTGCTTGATCAAATGCTTGTGCTTGGTTTTTTCTTTTTTGGAGATTGGAGTATCTATACTCTATATGTTCTGAAGGACTAGTTATGTTTTCTTATGAGCAGGATGCACGACTTGTTTACAAGGCTTTTGCTACACTCTATTTCATCTTTGTATTTGATAGCTCTGAGAATGAGCTTGCTATGCTCGATCTCATGCAAGGTACATTTGTTGATAATTCCTCTTTGACGGCTTTATGAGGTTCTTTCTCTCAACTTGGTAGCTTCATGTCAAACTAGCTATAGAAGTATAGTTATGTAGAATGAGAAGTCATTAGTAAAGTAACTAAAAGCTAGCTGTTTACTTAACTGACCAGTTAGTGAAACTTTTCATCATGAGCAATAATCATAAAGTTCTGGGTTTGGATGACTGCTCTCCACTTGATTTGACAAAATTTTCCATCCATTTTCTCTTGGATTTAGAGTGAATGTAAACTTTGAAGTTCGAGCAAATCTTTGTTGAGGCTTGTTTAGAATAAACAATGACGTTTGTTCGGAATTTTAATATGTAAAAATGTCATTGCTTTATTAATGAACTTCAGATGCCATATTGTCTACTCCCAAATTTGAAATACATGCCATTTGGTTCTTGGATTTCAAGATTGGATAAGAAATTAAAAAAAAACCTAGGCATGTTATACTAATGAACTCCATGTATGGATAGTAAATTAGAAACAAATTTGAGTGAACGGCATTATAGGTTTCCTGTCTGCTGTTTGCTTCACACATCATTTTCTATTCTTCCTCTATGTGCATTTAGTCATTTTCTAAAACTTCTTAATGTTAGCTATAATTTTTACTTCACATGCCATACCTTTTTTCGAGTTTCCACTCAAAATTGCTAGTAGTAACTTAGTAAGTAGTTCCTTAGTATTTTAAAGACTTTGAAGCTTTCTGTGTTGTACTTTGGATATCATTTCAGTTGAAAGATTTTTCATCATGTAATGATATTTTTGTTCACCTCTAACAAGTTGTATTGTATTTCAATCAATTTATTTTCAGTTTTTGTGGAGACACTGGACAAATGCTTTCATAACGTGTGTGAGCTTGACATAGTATTCAATTTTAACAAGGTAAAATCATTCCCTCATCTTGAATATTTTTGCAAAGACCTGTTCTACTCGTTCTTTACACGTAGCATATATTTTATTGAATCATTTTTCTGCAACTTGATTGTTCTTCTTGATTTTATTTCATTGATTTAGTATGGTCTCATGAGTTGACACTGGCTTGCACCTTGTTGGAGGGTTTACTGTATATTTTGTAGTATGTGGAGAATGGAGCCTGTAAGAATAGCCATTACTGAACAAGGAATCAGTAGTTCTTCTTAGCTTTATCATCAGAGTGGCTAAGAAAGAATTACAGAAATTAGAATAATTTTGGTGAATTATGGAGTATAAATCATTTTGAGCTCACTTGAGCATCACTTCCCTACTGCTTCAATGTTCGAGCATCAGTATCTCATTGCAATTTATTCAAGTCGAGTCCAAAAACAGTAGCAATCCTCTTCTAATTTGCTTGATAACATGAGGTTTAGTTGAGCTTGATAACTTCTGTGCTAGCAAACATGCCAATGTGTATGCATTTGGAATTTTCTGATTGGCACAAAAACATGGTACGTGAGTAGTGAGTACAAGCTGCTAACATGTGTGCTTATGTGTGTTGCTTTCGATGTTCCACTGTGCAGTAATTGCTTTCTGCATCAGCTCAAGTCTCAATTCTGGAAATACCCTTTATTTCTGGATTTGGTGCTGAAAGTCTGGCTTTTGCTGTTCTATCCCCCCCTTGCTTTTTTGGTTGGGTTTCATCTTTGTACGAGAAGATAATTTCTTGTTCTTCTGGGTTGTACTCGTACCCCTTGGTGCCTTCGTAATAAAGTTATTAGCTTCTCAATGAAGTAATTTGTGCAGGTTCATACAATTTTAGATGAGATCATTTTGGGAGGTCAAGTTCTTGAGACCAGTGCTTCAGAAGTTGTGAGGGCAGTTGAAGAAATCTCTAAGTAACACCCCCCCCCCTTCTGTGTGTGTGTGTGTGTGTGTGACATTCATCATTTCTAGCTTTATGCATGCAGCTCTTTTTATGTGAACCCTTTATATGCAGGATGGAGAAAAATGCAAATTCAATAATGTTAGGTCCATCAATTTCTGGCTGGAGCAGTAGATAGCATTTGTCTTGGTCTAGTAAGTACTCACAGCCATATTGTTTGGCGGAAAAGTTACAGGGATCTACTCGATCCCACCCCAACCAATTTTCTGTTAGTAGAGATCCCAGAGAGTAGTTCTTCCAATGAACACAACCAGAGTCATGTTGTAGGCATATGAAAGTTGTAAGAAATTCCAAATAAAAGGCTCAGGATTCTTTCTATTTATTTGAAAAGCCTAGGACTTATAGCTCCTAAAAATGTTTTATAAGATTCAATTATTCTTGTCATTTCCAAATAAGAATCATTGGTAATTTTCCTTCTTCTTAAAGTTTTAAGAACCTGTTCCATTTTGGGACGTCCGGAAGGTTGGGGATCGAGACAGGCTCTTGCAACAATTGCAACAGCCCATACCTCCATGAAAAGCTCCTCTTCCATGATTAGAGTCGGGTCCAGGATACTGCGAACAAGGTCCTTGTCATAGATTCTCAGCGTCAAAGCCTTCCAATACTTGGCTCGACCAAATGTAGGGATGGGGTCTGGGAAATCAGTGGCAGCATCCAAATGAAGCTTGCTTGTGATCAGCTGAAGCAAAACCTTCCCAAAGCAATATACATCATGGGCACACGTTGCATTTGATGTACCTGGTAACTCAAGATCAGTTTTAGCTGATATTATTTGTGAAATTTAGATTTCTTTCATGCTTATTAATCTCGTAATTTTTCATGTCAAAAATGTTAGTTTTTCTGGTGGTTTTATGTTTTGAGAATGCTGAAGAAAATTGGCGATGTTGCAAAATTAAAGCTATGGGCGGATTAAGATCATTCTGTTTCAAGAAATGACTATAAAAGCAGCATCGTACTGGTAGTCTAGTACTGATTCAAGTAAAATTAAACACACAGGAGGTAGAGCAGAGGATATTAAAGACTACAAATACAATCAAAATCACATACCTGAAGTGACTTGTCCAGACCCCCTGTAAAAAGGCAAAGTACCATCAGCACCCAGTCAAGCAATAAAACTATAAGTAAGCAGAGAAGTTGGAAAATCTGAATTTGCTGAACAGAGGTTAGCCTGAATTTTGCAGATAATATATGTAACCGAATTAAGGCACCAAAAAACTGAGAACTTGTGAAATCCCAATCAGAGTCCAGAATTATTTCTAAACTATACTTGTCCCAAATAGGTACATCTAAGCTTAGAGAGTGCTAAAGTATGGCCAGATTTTGAGAATTTGCATTTTTCCACAAAGTTAGTCGAGATATAAGTGAATAAGGAATCAAAATTCAAGAAAGGACATATGGTATTAGGATGCTAATAATCAAATCAGAGGCCTTACTTTGGCAAATGAAAGAACCTGGCAATCTTATTTTCCCTGTCATCATGTTCTACAGCTGTACAAACCTCACTGAGGCTTCCAAGCCGCACTTCAAAGTTATCATCAAGAAGTATGCTGCTAGCTTGAATATCTCTTTTAAGAATCAAAACATAATCATCATGCGAAATTAAGCAAGAACCAACATATTTAAAGAAAAAGTAAGAAACTTTTGTATGCAAAATACGTTACCTATGAACAATAGGAGGAATACATTCATGGTGTAGATAATATAGACCCTCAGCTGCTCCAACTGCAATCTTCAGTCTCACATTCCAATCTAATGAGGGGATGTGGAGGCGATCATTGACATCATCTGGAGCAATTTTTCTGTACAAATAAGTTGACAGGTCCTTTTTAGGCATATACTTGTAAACCAGAAACTTCTCATTCATATTTTCCAAGCAATGCCCCACCAAAGGGACAACTGATCTTGAATGGTATAGATACCTTGTGAAGAATCTCTAATTCTGATATCAGATAGTACGATTCTCTTTGGATTGATGACAGATCAATTTTTTTGACAACTACTTCAATCCCACCTTCCAAAACACCATAAAATAGATCCCCGGATTGGCCGTGCTTGATGAGATTGGATGGACTCAACCCATTTGTGGCCTGGAGGATTTGGTGATATGTAAATGAATCCCCAGGTAATAAGCCGGAGAAGGTGAAAGATGGAACTCGGCTTGGAAAAGCACTGAAACTAAAGGATGAGGAGGAGGATGCTAAGGACAGGTCACTGGGAGTCCTCATACTGCTCAGCCGGAATTGCTCTCTTCGCAGGGTGGCTCTGACCAGCCTTTCCCAGTTGTCGTAAATTCTAGTCATCTATGAGACTATGATTTCATCTATCATTATTAGACTAATCTTCTTTGAAAATCATGTAATCATAGTTGTTAAGGAAGCGGATGCATCCCGCATACTTTCTGGACTAGTATTGTTAAAGATTCAGTGATATGATAGTGGGAAACGTATGTTTGGGGTGCCTTTTTTCTAGATGGATACATATGTTTGGGGTGCCTTTTTCTATATGGAATCTTGGATATATGGCGAGTTGTTGACAGACAAGTTGGAAGTAAATTAGTCATTGACAAATGACAAGGCAAGGAATAGTCTGTTAGTAAATAATAGTAAGTACGTATTGCTGAATTTTTCAAATTCCACGTATTGTGTTGCTTCTTGGTCATTTCCATCTTACTCTTCTTTGGTTAATTTTTTTTTTTTTTTTTTTTTTTTTATGATTTGAATGAGATCATTAACGAATTATTAATATTAGGAAGTAGTGAAGTCAATTCAAGAATCCTCCATGTAATCTCTCTCTCTGGCATTAAGGAGATACTACTATATTTTAATTGTTGAAAAGCAGTTAACATCCAGGACGGTTTAAACTGCAAAGACCAGTTCCATTGATTCCTGGCTGGAAGAGTAGTTGGAATTTCTTTTTTCTTTTGAGATGCTCTGGTTAATGTCCCTTTTTCTTGGATACATGAATTTTCATTTATAAATAATAGACGAGAAATTACAGAAGAGAATCTCAGCCAAAAACATTGTAGCCTCAATTTGTAATTACTAACTATAAAATATAACAGGAAGAGAAAATTTATTATGCACGTTGTGGGATAACATCTGATGGATTTCCTCCATTGAAGTAAAGAATTCTGGTGCAAAGGTTGCTGAATACATTGATACAACTGTCTGAAGAAAAAAAAAAAAAAAAATTTATGTCAGGATGCTATATATGGTCCTTCATTAGTAAATTCAATTCGTTCTAGTGTGTCAACAACTTCTTTCATTGATGGTCTGTCTTCAGGTAAAATCTGAATACACTTTAAAGCAAGCTGAACTATCTGTGCAGCAGCTTCCGAAGAATATTTTCCGTCTAACCGAGGGTCCATTATACTCTCTAAGTTTCTACTCTCAATTCCAAATCTTGGCTGACGTCCGGCTTTTGCCGAAACACCTGTAGTTAGCATTTCCATCAATATAACTCCAAACCCATAAACATCATTGTCCACATACAAGTCATTACTCCCTGTCAAAAAAGAATTATGAAATTATAACTGTAAATGCAACAAAGCTACTCGATATTTGAATCAAAAGTAAAAGTTGGTTCGTATTTATTTTATCAAGTCAAACTTGAATAATATTTAGTGTTTGTTGATTTTTTTTTTTTTTTTTTTATGTTGAGCTCAAACTCGATTTGATAAGGAAAAACTTTAAATTTATACGTAAATATTTCAAACTACTTGAACTCGATCGAGTTCAATTCGATAAATCTCATTTAAATTTGATTCGAAAGATAAACAATCTAAACTCGAATAAAATTATAAACTCGTTAAATAATCAAAGAAGCTTAAATACTAGTGTGTTCAACTTATTTATATTCATTTATGCCACTATGTTCGAGTTCAATTCGATAAATCTCATTTAAATTTGATTCGAAAGATAAACAATCTAAACTCGAATAAAATTAGTTTAGATAAACTCGTTAAATAATCAAAGAAGCTTAAATACTAGTGTGTTCAACTTATTTATATTCATTTATGCCACTATGTTCACTAGCTGAACCTGAAATGTAAAAGCTCAAGAGCTCTGGTTAGCTTACTTGTTGGAGGTACATACTGAGGGGCGGCATAGGCATATTTTCCCCTCAAATAGTAGTATGGATGTGCACCCTCAACAAGTTCTGGTGGATCAATATATGCTACACCAAATCCTGATATCTTGGCATTGTAAGACTGCAAAATGAAATGTTTTACTAAACTTTGGAGAAATTTTTCTGAACAACTTGTACTGCTCAAACATAAACATCCAACTTACACCATCAAGCAATATGTTTGAGGGCTGAAAATGTTTATAGAAACCCTGTCCCTTCCTCAAAGAAACCTTGTCTCTCTAATGCATGCAAGAATGCTAAGCCTCGAGCTGCTCCAACTGAAATCTTAAGTCTTATGTCCCATGGAAGTGGCTGAACAGCAGAGTGTAGTCCCCTGAAGACATCAAAGGGCAAAGATAAATTGCTTAAACAGCAGATAACAGCCTGTAGCTGATGCTAGGCGGCTGTCTGACATACATTGAAGCATAATCAAAACCTTACTTCCAAATAGGAGGTTCTCCAGGCTTCCCAATTGCATAAACTCATAGACAAGCAGAAGTTCTTTCTTATCCCAGCAGTACCCGAGAAACTTTAGAAGGTTGGGATGAGAAAGCCTTCCGAGCAGATTCACTGAAAGCTGCACCAGAACATAAGCAGCAGAGGATTTGAAACAAACTAGCAAATTAAAATTTGCCATTGATCACAACAGAGTAAATTGTGTACCTATAAAGGAGTTATGTTTACCTCAGAGGAGACAGATGACAAACAAGGACTAACAAGAAAGGAAATTTAGGCAGTCTTGCACTAGATATAGATAAACAAATTAACTACAGGGATCAATACTTGTAAGTTGGAAAAATGAGGTGGCAATTGAACTGAAAAGGACTGTTTAACAAAAGCTTGGTAAGTTACAAGTTTAGTCTGGATTACCTTCCACTTGTGAAATCCTAGAATTTCTGTGGAATGCAACTTTTTAACAGCAACTACAGATCCACCGTTGCTGTTTGACTTAGACTTAACATCAAGCCACCCTTGATATACAGTTCCGTATTCACCTTTTCCGAGTATTGTATCACTTTCGAAATTTCTGGTTGCAACCTTGAGTTCTGAGAAAGAGAAAATCCTTACATTGGGTTGAACCAACATCTTCCCATAATTAGTAAAACTTTCTGCTATATTTTGTTTCAAAGCTGTGACAATTCGAGGCATTTGGGGTCGGTCAGAAGGCTTGGGACTGAGGCAGGCCTTGGCAACAAAAGCAACTTCCCATACTTTGTTCAAAAGATGATCATCTATGATTAAAGATGGGTCCAGAATGCTCAGAATGAGTTTCTTATTATCTGGAACGATGTAAGCCAGCAAATTTGCCATCCAATCCTCCGTGTTGGAGTTATTATGTTGCAGCACTAATACCCCAATTTCCAGTAATTAGCTCAAGGAAAAGTTTTCCACAGCAATAAACGTCAAAGGCACATGTTATTTTGGATGTACCTGACCATTCAGGATAAAATTTAGGGGAGAATGTATGTGAACTAGGTTGATCTTTATACGAAACGAATTTCATAGAAAATTTCACAAGTAGAATAATGTGTAGAGTATAGACAGAAGGAAACAGCAGAAAGGTAGGAGTACAATTCAATAAAGTTTACATACCTAAAGTACCTTGTTCAGACCCCCTGATTACAAGGAAGAGAAACTATAAGAAAACTTGGCAAGAAAAATAGAAAAACAGATAGGAAAAGGGTGAATAGTTTCAATTCTGCAAATGCATCAGTTTCAAGTGCACTTTAACCATCATCAATACTCGTAAATATCATGATGGCAATCACAATGGAGGAAGTTTCCCAAATTATATGCATTAATAAATATGCTTCGTTTTGTGTAAGGCTAGATTGGGATTTAAAATTCTCTGGCATATAATTATTTATGCTAGTAAGCCATTAATTGATTACTAAATATACAGCTTACAGAAATTTATCCCTAAAAGTACTCAAAACAATATAGCGTATGAGAAGTGGAATACAAACACACTCACCTTGGCAACCGCAAGAATCTGGAAATCCCATTTTGACTGCCGCCTTGTACTTGCACCTGAGCTGTACAAACCTCACTAAGGCTTCCTAATCGCACTTCAAAGTTTTCATCAAGAAGTATGCTACTAGATTGAATATCTCTTTTTTTTTTTTTCCCAAAAAAAGAAGAAGATGTGAGGCATTAAAATAAAAGAGAGTATCAATGAAAGCAAATTAGTCTTTCATAGGGAATTCTGAATTGGGATACCTGTGGACAAGGGATGGAACACATTCATGATGTAGATAACAGAGAGCTTCTGCAATTCCAGTTGCAATCTTCAACCTCTTTCTCCAATCCAAAGATGGCAATCTGCGGTTCCGATGATCATTATCATCGCCTGAAACAATTTCCTTAAACAAACAACTGGACAAGTTTTTATTAAGCATATACTTGTAAACCAGAAACTTGTTCTCGTGATTCTCCAAGCAATGCCCCAGAAAAGGGACCAATAAACCAGAATGCGAAACCTTCTTCAGAATTTCCAGTTCTTGTATGAAAGATGATTGGTTGTTGACCAAGGACAACAACTCAATCTTCTTAACTATGTATCGAGTCCCACTTCTAAAACACCGTAAAAAAGAGAACCCGAGTGGCCATGCTTGATTAGATTGGAGCTACTCAAGTGATCCGTGACTCGAAGAATTTGATCATATGTAAATGAATCCGCACCACCAACTAATGAAAAGCTAGACAAGTTGAAGGAGGAGGAAGATGCTGAAAATGATGTTGAAAATGATGCTGAAGAAAGATCGCTGGGAGTCCTTAGGCCACTCAGGCGGAGTTCCTCTCTGCGAAGAGTGGCTTTGACTAGCCTTTCCCAGTTGTCATAAACTACCACAAAAGCAGCATCTGAAAAATTTCTAAAAATATGCCACTTTTCAAATTTTTTCTATTTTTGTGCCTATTTCAATGTGTAATTTCGGACCAGAATGTGAGTTCGAGAAATTTTTTTTTAAAAAATAAAAATAAAAAATGACCGACCTCGCATTCTTCGAATGCGAGGTCAAGAAGACCATTATCTTCTCCGAGGCCAAGATAAAGCCCCAAATACCAAAAAAAAAAATTCCTCCTACTCCCGTTAGCAGGGAGAATGTTCGTAAAATAGGGAGGTTTTGTCAAAATTTTATCAAAAATACAATAAATTAATAAATTAACGGGTTTACACATTTCATTCGCGTACTATTTCGTTAATGTTATAGTTTATGATTTAAAGATAATGGTTTACTATTCCCAAATATCGTACTACTTCGTTAATGTTATAGTTTATAATTTACGATTTAATATTTAAATGATTTTATTTTACAGTCAAATCCTTCATTTTTCTATTTTTGTAATAGTGCACAATTTCCATTCGCAATAATTATACATAGTCAAATTTGCTAAATCATTCATTTTTTCTATTTTTGTAATAGTGCACGATTTCCATTCGCAATATACATAGTCAAATTTGCTAAATTCTAAAATATATACATAGTCAAATTTGCTAAATCAGAAAAAAAAAAAAAATTCATTATAACGCATTTTTTAAATGCGAGGTTAAAAAAAAAAAAAAAAGGACCTCGCATTCTGAGAATGCGAGGTCAAGAACAAAATTTTTTTTTTTTTTTAATTTTTTTTCTTCTGACTGGTCCGGAATTGCACATTACAATAGACACAAAAATAGAAGAAATTTGAAAAGTGGCATATTTTTAGAAATTTTTCCAACCATCTTTGGTTTGGTTGACAAATGATGAAAAAAGTCATTACAATTCACTCTTATATAGTAGCAAGATTTTGAACAAGCATGGTAGTTTCCTAATATGGAGTACCGACTCGGGATGTATAAAAAATTTCAATTACTCAAATTTGATTTGAGAATGTTTAACTATTATAATAGAGTGACCTGAATGAATATTTTATTATTCTAATTTGATTAGGTATATTTAATATATGATAAAATTATATATAATTAGTGTCATCTTATATATATATACATAGTAAATTGTCAATATAAATTATATTATATTATAAAACTCATTCATAAATATTAATTTGGAAATAATATTTTTATAATTACAAAAATAAAGAATAAAATTTCTATAAATTATAAAATTTTTGTGAAAAAAATTTTAAAAAGAAAATATTACAAGACTTAGATTCGGATTCAACAAGATTCAACGAATTTGAGTATATTTTTTTTGTGCAGACCCCATAAATATTCAGATCTGAATCTGAATTCAAATATATTAATAGGATGCGAGTTTAAATTTGTTAGATCCGACTTGAAGATCCATTTACACGCTTAGAATAAAATATGAAATGATCTTTTTTTGGCTAGGGATCTACTAGTTTACCAATGATATTCAATCATTACGTCCATCTTCTGCAATTTAATAATATACTAATAACAAATTCATTCCCAACCATAATATGTCAAACTCAACGCGTTCAGATGATAGGAAAATATTGTCAGGTCTGGAACTCGAGTGACTAAAAATATTTTAGTTTATATAATTTGCAGTACCTAATTAAATATTAGAAAAATAAGAAGATTCAATTCGGTAATCTTTCATCAAATTATGGATTCCATAAATATTTATCCATTATTTTTAAGTTTTAAATATAACCTCAATTCTTAAAATAAAAATTCTTTCAATAGAGTTATCATTAATGTTAGTGATTTTGAAAATCAAAATGTTGCTACTACTCCTCTTAATACTAACATGACTGGTTACAAGTTTACAATATGCAAATGAGTCTACTAATACATCTTACAAATACTCCACCACAAGCCACTGATTCAACAAAAAATCACTGATAAGAGATCAGCTCGAATAATATCAGTCTCAGTAATTTGTACGACTACAGCAATAACAAACTCGTTACAGTTTCGAAGATGAGGGATGCCATTCATTCAGTCTTGGTTGAAGTGGAGAATGATGGTGCAAAGGTTGCTTACCAATTTCCATAAGCCTTCTGATGAGTGGAATTTGTCCTAGGTTCCTTCGGAGTCATTAGCAGATTCAATGTGTTCTAGTGCTTCCACAACTTGTTTCATTGATGGTCTTGCTTTATGGTCATAATCAAGACACTTCTGAACGAGCTGAGCCATTTTACAGCAGCTTTTGTTGGGTATTTGCCTTCTAATCGGGAATCGATTATGCTCTTTATCTTTCTTTTGTCAGATAACCGAGGCTTGATCCAATCTACCATGTTCAGTTTCTCAACTTGTCGAGCAAGATCCAGAACCCGTAAACCTGTTATAGTTTCAGCTAATACAACACCAAAACCGTAAACATCGCTTTTCATGTACAAATGGCCTGTTGCATAAGAACACTAAATTATGACCAGATCTTCCTATTAGCATCTTGCTCCGACTTGTGTTAAGGATAACTTATTCATACTTATTACTTCAGTTAACTAATGCCGTCATCGAGTGTAGAAGCTGCAAGAGATATGGTGATTTAAATCATTACCTGTTGCTACATACTCGGGAGCACCATAGCCAGATGTTCCCATAACACGCGTCGAAACATGTGATTGATCATCCAAAGGACCCATCTTTGCCAAGCCAAAATCTGATATTTTGGCGTTGTAAGACTGAAAGCCAAATGATCGACAAACGTTAAATGGAATGAGACTTCTTACAGTGAAATCTAGACACCACAGTTCTTGATAAATGGAAAATTTTAGAGTATATCAAGTGTAAGGAGAAACCTCCAAACTACAGTAAATGAATTGAGAGAAAACTTTGGATACAGTAAACTTGCATTGCCCAAATATCAGTCAGTATCAATGAGGTCTCTAACTTACACCATCGAGCAATATGGATGAGCACTTGAAATCTCTGAAAATAACTGATCTCTTTAATGCATGCAAGTATGCCAGACCTCGGGCTGCTCCAATTAAAATTTTAAGCCTTATGTCCCATGGAAGTGGCTCAACAGCAGGGCTCCCTACAACAGCAAAACAACAAGAAGGAAATCATTTTATATAGCAGATCAGATCATTACCTTAGCTGATGCTAGGCTGTATGAAATACTGCTGAAGGCATAATTAAAAGCTCACTTCGAAAGAGATGGTTGTCCAAGCTGCCTTTTTGCATAAATTCATAGACAAGGATCAGCTCATAGTCCTCCCGGCAGCATCCAAGGAGCTTGATAAGGTTAGGATGAGAAACTCGTCCGAGCATGTTTATTTCAGTCTGCACAATAAAATGTGAAACAAGCATTTGAAACAATACAGAACATTATAACTTGTACTCACTGCAAACTAAATTGTTAGTTGATAATTCTCGGAAAGTATGGGTGCAATTCTCAAAAAATCAACCGTCTTTCTACTTTCTGCTTTTAAGTAGAAAAGCAGGAGTTGGGACAGATTCATGTCCTTCATGTAAGACACGATCTCCAATCCATTAACTCTTTCTCTAAAGTTTTAAAATTTCGAATGAATATTTGTTTATTTTTGTTTCAATTATTTAATTCAATTATTTCATGAGATCTTCATATTCACTGCACTTAGCTTAATTTTCTAAATCCTTGCTGTGGTAATTATTTGATTTTAATTTTAACTGCCAGTCATCAATGCCCTACCTGTTTTACACATTCCACACATGATGATTAGATGGGTAGACAAATTATCTGGACTGGTACCACTTGAATTTGCAAATCATACAGGCCTATGGCAACTGTAACTGAAATATCAAACTGCATCGCTTGTTCCAAACTATAAGGTCCAGCGCATTTGATTATAAGTTTCACAAGAAATACACCTAGTCTGTACTATGTGTCATATCGTATAAAGTCAATGATAATGAGATAATTTTTTTTTTATCTTCTTGAAATTTGATGCAATCAGATTTTGTTGTAAAACAGAATAATTTTAGACAAACAGCTGTTACTTTTTCTATGGGATGTGATAACCATCAGAGACACATCTAGAGGGCCCTAGTGTACTACATCGAGAGACATGGCATCACACATTCACGAAAAGGAAAAATATACTCCAGCCTTTTATGAGCCAGAGATGACCAATTGTTGAGGGAACAAAAAACTGCAGACTACAGAATAGAGAAAAAACTGTCAAGGATCAATTAGTTACAAGTTTAGTTTCAGTAGTTACCTGCCATTCCTGAATTCCTTGCATACTTTCAGGTTTCAACCTTTTAACTGAAATTAGTGATCCTCTGTTATTTGATGTAGACTTCTCATGAAGCCGACCCTTATATACTCTTCCAAATCCACCTTCTCCCAGTATTCCATCACTTCTAAAATTTCTAGTTGCAGCCTTGATTTCTGAAAAGGAGTAAACCCTTAAGTTGGAGAGGTCCTTGGTCTCCCAATTTGGGGCAACCTCTTGATCAAATTGGTAATTTGGTAAAGCAGTGCTGCTGCCTGAAGATATTGTACTGTCCGTTGCCTGAGATGTACCTGCTGCAAAATGGTCCACTTGGATAGTTAAAGTCAGAAATCCGAAGACATATAACAAGTTCCATGATGTCAATGAAAAATATGTTCCAAGATTCAAGATTCTTGAAACAGAAAAAAAAAATTAAATCAAGGTAAGAAATACAACTGTTTTGCAAAAGTAATTGAACCATGTCGTCTATTTCTCAAAGATCCAAAATTCAATCAAACAATGTTGAACGGTGCTGGAATGAGAGTGCCTGGCCCATATGATCAATGTGGGATGAAAAATTGAACTACTAGGTTCAAAGAGCTTCACTAAGTACTTGAACAAACTAATATAATTCAATTCTATTTACCAAAAATATAACAGACTAGAGGTTTTACACAAAAACTAACAAGAAAAGGTTCAATTGCAGAGAAGCCATTGACAGAAATAGAAAACAAAAACTCAGACTTGCCAGAAAAAGACACAGGGCCTGAGGCTCCAGCTCTAAACAACTCACCTAGTTTACTGCCCTCAGGTTTTCCTGTCTTTGCAGGACGCTGGACCCACTGCACCAAACTGAGGGCTTCCATCAGTAGAGAGTCTTACAGACTTAGGGTCTTGTAAAGCCTCGAGTATGTATGTCATTTGTGGACGCGTAGAAGGCTTGGGACTGAGACAGGCCTTCGCAACAATAGCAACTGCCCATACTTCAAAGAAATGATGCTCATCCATGGATAAAGATGGAACCATAATGTTCACAAAGAGTTCCTTATCGTTAGTAGTTATATAAGGAAGGGCATTTTTCATCCATTCCTGCATGCTGGAATCATTGTCAGCACTAAAACCCAGCTTACCAGTGACTAGCTCAAGCAAAACCTTTCCAAAGCAATAAACATCATAGGCACATGTTACATTTGATGCACCTGGTCATTTAAGATAAGATTTAGAAAGAGCACTCCTGAAGTTATGCTTTTGGTGATCTCATTGAACTTAAATGCTATTCCCTATCAAACAATGGGATTGGGCTAAAGCAAATGTAGAATATTATGCATAGACATAACTAAGGGACTACTGCTACGGCTGTTTAAAGAACAGCAACTTCTCAAATTTTGGATCTTTTAGGGTAATCTCGACTACTTTTTTGTTTAATATGTTTCAACTGTCAAAATTTGTTTATGATAAAAAAAAAAAAAAAAGATGTTCTTGTCCCGTATTACTCTTTCCTTAAAATCAAAGTGTACAATGTGAGATTGACTCTAAAAGCAGCACCCTACTACTTTACCATTTCAAGTAAGATGAGAAAGAACAGAATGAAAAGGAAAGGATGTCAAACTATAGTCGAATCAATTTCACATACCAGAAGTGCCTTGTTCATAATCAAAACCCCTGCGCATAAAGAAGAAAGAGTGCTGTTACAAAGCTTGGCTAAACAATATTAGATAAGAATTAAAGTTGGAAAACTGGGATGTGAAAGAGTGGGTTCAAACTGTTCTATGGTGGTGGTTGTTATTATTTATTTTTATTTTTATTTTTTTAAAAGAACCTGTTTTCTATAATTAATAGTTGATAACTTAGAACATCATTCTAGTGGAAAAGAGAATCTAGTCCAACTGTCCAAGTAACATCATTGACTTTTTATATCAGAGATCCAACACATAAGCGCATCCACGGCAAAAAAAAAAAAAAAAAATTAAAAATTGGCTGTGCATGTTGTTAATTCTTACATAAGTTTAAAGAGATACATATTAGTGTCAACCGATAAAGAGAACTAATTGACAACTGCTCAATGTCCAAAATTTTTCTCAGATAATCAATTCTGATCAATAAATAAGCCTCTTTTGATATAAAAGAGTCTGATCAATGAATAGTGGACTATAGAGAAGGCTAAAACATGGCCAGATATTATGGAGCTAGAATTGAATAAGTATCACACCATTAATAAAAATACTTACTTCGGCAACCGCAAAAACCTGGAAATCCTACTCTGATTTCTGTCCTTTTTCTCAGTACAGACCTCAGTAAGCCTCCCTAACCGTGCTTCGAAGTTTTCATCAATGAGTATGCTGCTTCTGCTTCAACATGTCTTAACGATCGAAACAGAAGCCAGGCAGGTCAAGCCCATCACGCAATAAACCACAGTAAAGTTAGGAGATGAAAAAGAAAAGAATTATGCAAATAATCAATGTTATGTTTGTAACGATGAATTTGAGGAAAGATTTGAAATCCACTCATTTGTTAGAAATATTTATAAAACTAAAATAGATTAATTTTGAATCTATCCAAATTAATATAAAATAATGATTTTAAACAATTTTTTAATTTAAATAAATTTAAAATTCAACCATTTTTGCCTTACAAAATTCTTCCATGGTAGATTTTAAATCATTCTCAAAATTTATTGACTCAAATACAATGCAAGAGTAATGGTTACCTATGAACAAGGGGCGGAACGCATTCATGATGGAGGTAACAAAGACCTTCTGCAGCTCCAATTGCAATTTTCAGCCTCGTTCTCCAATCTAACGATGGTGATTGGGAATTCATCTCCATTTGAGAAAGAACTAGACAAGATCGGGTCCTTGTAAGGCATATACTTTTAAATCAGGAACTTGTCATTCCAATTCTCCAAGCAATGCCCCAAAAAAGGGACAAATCTAGGATGTGAAACCTTGCCAAAAAACTCCAGTTCTGATCTCAAGTATGATTCTTTATCTAATGAAGACAAATCAACTTTCTTAACTACAACCCGAATCCCATCTTCCAAAACACCATAAAAGAGATCCCCGGAGAGGCCATGTACTATGAGATTGGAGCTACTCAAGTAATCAGTGGCCTGGAGAATTTGATTATACGAAAACGATTCCCCGACTAGCAAGCCAGAGAAGATGAAAGATGGAACTGGGGGCCGAGAAGGTGAAGAACTGACACTGAAGGAGAATGATGATGCTAAGGAAATGTCACTTGGGGTCCTGAGACCACTTATCCTGAGCTCCTCCCTGCGCAGTGTGGCTCGAACCAACCTTTCCCAATCGTCGTAAACTACACTCATCTCTCATCAATCAATCAAATCAATCAATCTATGTTAACACAAACAAATCAGCAGTTCCAATCATTGGTGTATGACAGATGACTAAGTATTATTGCTGATAGCAGATATGATCAGTATTTCAGTAGAACAAGCACAGACATCAAGGGGCGCAACAACAAAATTGACTTTGTTGACTCCCTCGATGATCTAAGAGGCCAATGAGAAAAGTCTAAAATGATACACTCTTTTCGTCTTTTCCCCCACCATAATGAATCATAAAAAGTTGGAGGTTAGGAAGTAGGAGTGCTCAAATGCAAAATGAATTAGGAGATAAAAAGGGTTAGATTATTGAATTTTAAATTATTTATATTGAATTATTCATTTAATTTAAACTTTTAATATTTAACCGAAAGTGATAGAATTTTAATCACTGAATCACTAGTGGTAACTCATTGAAGAGTTAATTTATGTATAGCCGCCCTCAAAATTCCACGCGTTTGTTCTGGTGGAGGAGGTTTCATGGGCCTTTCATTTCGTTTTTTCTTTTCCTTTTTTCCTTTTCTAGGTAGAAGTGCACCCCTTTATCATTGAACAGACATAGCAAATAATTAACGAAGAACCATCCATCATCCGATATTAAAAAAACATTACATTAAAAGGTGGGAAGGCGTTGATGGAATTTGCCAACATTAAGGATTCAAGTAGAGATGATAATTTTTTTTTTCTTTTGAAAAATGATATTTGTACACCTTTTTAATCTCTTACACATCTTTATTTTAATTTTTTTTTAACAAACAAAATGACTAAAAACCTTTTATCTATATTATTCTATATCTAAAGTGCCCTTGTTTCAATGTTTACCGACCAGAATAAAATTAAAAATACTTTATAAGTTTGAAAATATTGTATAAGTTCGAAGTTTTATATATAAAATTTCAAATTTTTATAGAAACTTTTTTAGTAGTAAAAAAAAAAGATTTAGTTTATATTAATATTTATGCATATGTTTTATATTAGAATATATAGTAAAAAATACTTTTAGTCCCCAAAGTTTAACCCTTAACATTTTTAGTCTCCAAAGTTTCATAAAAAATAAATCATGTCCTTTATCTTTCAAGTTTCTATTCTTTATAGGAAAGTACCCTAGAATATAAACTATATTGGCAATTGACCTAACATATTTGTGCATATAAAATAATTGATGTGTATATGTGTGTATATATAATTTGTTGTTTATTAAATATTTTAATCAAATTTTCCAGAGTTTGATGGATATAATAGAATTCTTTTGATCACAAAATGCAAGACATATTATAAAATCGGCAATGAAAGAAATCCTGATAATCAAAGTCAATTAAAATGTTTCCGTTCAATTAAAATCTCCTCGAACTCTTCTCCAATTCAAACTCTAATTCCTAACAATATAGGCTACATAATACATAAAGGAGTTTAATTACAAATAAAACAATAGTCAATTGACTTGAGCGGTTAAAAGATACCATATATAAAACAATAATATGACATAAAATAGCACATAAAACACTTCAAAACTCTCTGTTTTCTCCAAACCACAAGACAGAACCATGAAAGTACAATAAACGGAGAACATAGAAGTTATTTATTTAGAGAAGAGAAGACTATTCATATAAAGCTTTTCTTGGTAATTGTCACAGCCCACAAAAGTAAAAACAATTGATTTCTACTTCAGTTGGTTCTCCAACTGATATTTTTTGAAATGTAACTACCAAGTACAACTAAAAAATATTGTATATATATTTGTTTACTAATTCATATAAAAATATTCATTTGCTTTTATTTCTTCCCATCTCTGTGAGTTCATTTAGTTTTTTTAATTGGTGGTTGGTTATGATTTGACTCAAGAAAAGTTTATATGAATTAAATGTATAGTGAATGTTGAATATTATATTAAATATTACATGCTTAAATATCTAGATTTGAACATCTAAAATAAAAAACGCAATTAGAAAAAAATAGAAATAAAACTTCAAATTTTTACTCAACCTTTTTAAAAACAATTCAAGCATTCGTAGTGTCCTACTATTGTAGGACAAATATGAATAGTATCTTCTTCTTCTTATTCTATTTTTTTTTTTTTAATAAAAGTCAAACTCTTAACTCCTAATTTGGGACCAATCCACTTGTAGAAAAATTTGTTTCATGTACTAAGATATGAAAAATGTATTAATCTAATTCTAATAAAATCCTTAACGATATATATTATTCTAGATCACATTTATACTTGTATTAATGACCATTTGAAATTTAACTATCAAAAAAAGAATTAATTTTGAATGTAGGTCCATTGCTTTATGTCTATTTTCAGTTCCACATGTACAAAAGAAATTTTCCATATACTTACATTTGAATATATATTTAACTAAATGTTTATCAGATTACTAGAACTAGAGCCACCCTCTTATATGCGTGCATTATCACAAACTTAAATTCAGTGTAGAATAGAAGTTAGGGGAGTTACTTTTTAATTAAATAATTGGTAGTTATTTGTAATGAGAAGAAAATTAAAGGAAATAGTTATTCGGTGGCCTTTATATGGTATTTGTTCTTCTAAAATAATTACACCAAAGTGACACCAAATACCTTATTACTTGTGAAAAAAAAATCATTTTAGATGAAAAGAAAAATTGTTTCAAAAAAAAAAATTGAATAAGGAAGAGGAGGGGGTGAATGGATCTAATTTAAGTTTGGGCTCATAGACAAACTACTAATACCAAGCTTAGAAAATGTTATTTAAATAAACTTTTTTAAAGAAAATACGCACCTTGATTATTTTAGCATAAAAATTTTTCTTTTTATTTTTTTATTTTTATTTATTTTTGCTTACATTACTAAACTGATAAGATCTCACAAAAAATGATTACATAAACGTCACTTCTTTAAAGAATTTGTCAGATGATTTTAACATAAAAATTATCTTTTTTTTTTGTTGTTGACATGACTAATGGTAAGATCTCATAAAAAATAATTACATAAACATTAACTCTTCAAAGAGTTAATCAAAATGGTTATTAGTTGTGGCAAAAGTCTAATTAGATAAATATTGCTACTACTCATATTTTATTCAAAGAAATGGGTGGTGATAATTGCTTGTGTAGTTTAAAAGTGATTAGTGTTGACTTAGTTATAATTAAAGAAATGAAAAAGTAAACAAAATATTTTCTTTTAAATGTTTATATAAATTTTTATGGAAAAGCATGATGAAGTTAAAAGAACAAAATACAGTATTAAATTTCTTTTTTTTGGGGGGGGGGGCAAAATGTCACTCATATATCTAGCAACTTATAAGATTTAAATTTAAAATAGAAAATTTCCATGTGCCTTTTTCAAAAAAGGAAATATAATAAGATGTGCAAATTATGAATATTTCAAATGGAATTGCTAAATGATAAAAAAGTTTTAAAAAAAACATAGTAAAACTGTTCATTTGATAATAAATCATATTTCATGATATTAAAGTGACAAGATAAAAATAAAGAAAATAAAAGAAACTAAATATAAGACAAAAATACTAAAGCCTAGATAGGTGTTAAAAGAACAAAGACATTTAGTTGGTATTCAAGGTAAAAAGGAGAATAAAGTTAAGGTATCAAATTTATTTAAAAAAATATTACAAATTTAACTAACATAGAAAATTCAAAAACATTGTACAACAATTAATTTAATAGCATAACATTTTATATATTAAAGGTACATGATAAAAACGATGAAAATAAACATAATTAAATATAAGATTTAGAATCAATAAAACCTAAACAAAGTATTTAATACTATAAAATAACAAAGATATTAAGCTGATATTCAATGTATTCGCCACTTTAAAAATTAAATAGGTGAAGTTTAGGAATGCAAGAATTCAAAGGTAGCTAATACAAAAATTTCAAATTACGGAGATTTTAAGAGGAAAAACACTAAGATAGATATTATAAATGATAATATAAGGTTCAAATTTGAAAAGAAAGAGGAGAAGACAACCATAGTATTTAAAGACTGAAAAACAAATACAATAAGCATAATAATTTATAAATGGAGTGTATTTACATGTTAGTTCTTATTTACATGTATTTGCCATTTTTCTTAATTTACCTTTTAGTCACGATTAATTAATATTTTATATTTTATGTACAAAATAATTAGTTATGATTCGTGACTCTTTGTACATGAGCAAAGAACATGCACTTTACTAATATATATTATATACATATAATAAAAGTGTAAGGTGTATTTTTCCTTATGAATGTTTCTTTTTTTATCTACTTAAATTATCCATAAATGAAAGATAAGTCACTTCATAATTAATGGACAAACAAGTTATTTTACTTAAGCATTGTCCCGTCACAATTACTCATAAATCTACTAATCTACTAATCACGTCTGATTAGAAAAACAATAATCATCCAAGAGTTATGACCTTAATGAATAACTAATCCTTTAAGTGTCCATTCACTAAACAATTCATTATTCGATGAAGTTTTACACCTCTTCTATATCATATTAACTTCAACCAAAACAATATAAGTTAAGAAGATAATTATTATTTAATGCAATCAAAATTCAACATCAAAGTTGTATTCAAGGTGTGAATGATAATTCTAAAATACAAAAAGGAATAATTATATTTTGCATCTTTCAACTTATATTCGATTCTCACTTTACACCTTAACTTTTAGTTTTAGACACTTTACATGGTAAACTCTCAAATATGTTCCATTGTAACCCCCTTTTTAATGCCATCTAAAAAATTAACGGAATTTTTTGTGTTGTAAACAATAACATAAAGTAAAAACTAAAATAAGTGTTAAAGTGAGACAAATTTAATCCAAAATTGATAATAAATTAAAGAAATTTGTTCATACAAGAATTGCATTAAAGTGACATGTGCGGCCAATTATTCTTGCAGCTGATATTTTACACATTGCGATGTCTATAAGAGACAGGTTTATTATGATTCAAACTTTTGAGTAGGCACTTATATTCTTTTGTAAAATCAATGACACTGATCAAATTGAAAACTAATTAGAATAAAGACATTGTTTTAACAGATTGTATTTGTTGACTTTTTCCAGGCTGGGATAGCTTCTAGATGTGGTATAAGATTACATTTGAAAAAATTGTTGATGCAAACAATGTTTTCAAATCAATAATTAAGTAGCACTTGGGGTGTTAAGGGTATGTTTCGTTTGGTATAGAGATAAATACTTTTCCTAAATCTACAAATAGGATGTAATAATGTTAAGCAAATGTTAAGTATCTATGCTTCTCATCTTCAAATTAACAACTTTATTTATGGTATAAACATTAAAAATGTCAAAGATATATTACTATTTCTTAAACAAGGACTTTCCGGACATTGGTTTTGAAATATTTTCTTTATTTTTGTCAAATCACTTTTATAGATGTCTTTTATATGTGACTAGCATTGTATAAAATTATAGATTAAAATAACAATCAAAACTAAAAAGTCACATTTTAAATTTATTATTGTCTACTTTAGCAATAATTGGACATATAAAATTATGATAAAAATATTAATTAGGTTGGTTTAGCAATTGATTACCTATATATTATGAATCTCTTTGAATATTGAAGTTTGTGTTACAATTTGATAAAATTAGTTCGTGTGATGAACCAAAGGCAATTCATAAAAAAAAACTCAGTCTATTTTGCCTTTCTGAGAGAAAATCATGAAAATACTTATGTTTAATTAATGTGAATTAATTAAAAAAAACTAACGTTGATTAATTTTTCCCAACAAAAATGCTGAGACAATCAATTATAGAAAAGGTTGAAATTCTTTTGTGTTCATATACTTGAAATAATTTTACACATGTAGTATAGTAACATTATACATTGTTTTGATGATTTTTTGAAGTTAAATAAGCTTTGTTATACATAATGTTTATTATAGGTTTGTAAAATTTGAAAAGTTAATGAAACTTTAGATGTATCATAAATGTGGGGTGCATTTTTTTTTTTATTAAAATTACAGTCTAATTGATTTTTATATACAAAAATAATAATATTCGAGTAGATAACTAAATTTGCGTTATTAATACCAACATTTTCATGTAGTAACTAAATGTAGTTCTTTAAACTATAACTGCAACACTAGATCTACAAACATTTTCAAGTAGTAACTAAATGGGTTATAGCATGGCAAAAAATATAGTCTACTAAGATTATGGAAATCTTATCATCTTTCGACATAAATATTGCCAGTAAACATCCAATAAATAAGTTAGTATAACAACTATAACTAACATCTTGCTTTAGAAAACTTCTTAGAAAAAGGTAGTTATAATAATACTTAACCTTGGCCTATAACTAGAATAAAATGCCATGGTTATAATGAAATAAAGCTAAAACATACTAAAAAAATATTCCACTACTTCTATTTGTGTATAAAGAAAAATGGTCACCAAACATTTATATGATTACATGTGGATTTAATAAGATAGTTTTATGCAATTTCACCTATAAATAAAAGTTAATATAAGAAATTACAAGCAAGACAATGAAAAATAAAATTAATTAAGGAATCAAATTATTTGTCAAGGTAAGCCAAAATAGTTATTTAAAAATAAAAAGTCATGTAGATCTATATTTAACAACATGTCGCTTATGGATTTCATTTATGAAAAATTGTTTTGAGTCGATACACCACCAATTCATTTTGAATTTGACAAAAGCATGAAAACAAGTTGATTTTACAAATACTTAGTTTTTAGAAGAAAATGAAAAATTAAGCCTAAGAATAGTAAAATTTTGAGATTCAATGACATAAATGAACATAACAAAATAAAATATTAACAACTTATAAAATAAATAAACAGTATATTCTCTTCATCTTGTTGTTATTAACAAATATAAAGTATTTTGGTTGATAAAGAATAATATAAAGACAAACATGGATCAACATGTACAAAACACGTGCACTTTATTAGTAGACTAAAAACAGGTAAGCAAATATTTTTTTTTTTGGGCACCTATTGTCGCAAATTTTAGTAGCAGAAAGTCCTTTTTGTTTGATATATCCTCCTCCAAATGCAACTTTCGAAATGACAACCAAAATGTAACTTTTGAAAACCCTCGAGTTAACAAGAAAGGAAAAAAGAGACAGCCCAGAGGTGACAAACTTCATCGAATAATGAAAGATGTGTATAAGAGACAGGGTCTAGACTTTTGGAGGTAGCCAGTCAAAAACAAGTCTCACACATTTTTAGCCAGAATAGTCCTTTAACTTTTATTTTTTAGCCAAAAAAGTCCTTTTATAGTGTAGTCACCATAATTTTTTTATTTTTTTTTTATAAATTTCACATGAAATGACTATTTTGGCTAAAAAATAAAAGTTGGAGGACCATTTTGGCTACAAAAAAAGTTGAGGGACTCAATATTGTCGAGTCTGGAGGTAGAGCGGTCAAAAACAATCCAATTTATATACTCCAATATTTCAAAAAAAAAAGAAAAAAAAGTTTATATACTCCAATTTGTAGTACTACCAGTACCAATTAATACTAACATGACTGGCTAAAATTACAATATGCAAAAAAGAGTCTACTAATACATGTTACAAATACTCCTCCACAAGTCACCGACTGATTCAATAACAAATTACTGTCTTACTGATAAGAGATCAGCCCGAATAATTTCAACAATTCGTACGAATACAGCAATAACAAACTCGTAACAGTTTCGAAGATGAGGGGATGCCCTTCTTTCCTTGGTTGGAGCGGAGAATGATGGTGCCAAGGTTGCCTACAATTTCCATAAGCCATCTGATGAGTGGAATTTGTCCTAGGTTGCCTACAATTTCCATAAGCCATCTGATGAGTGGAATTTGTCCTAGGTTGCCTACAATTTCCATAAGCCATCTGATGAGTGGAATTTGTCCTATACTTGGTTCCTTTGGAGTCATTAGCAGATTCAATGTGTTCTAGTGCATCCACAACTTGTTTCATTGATGGTCTTGCTTTATGGTCATAATCAAGACACTTCCGAGAAAGCTGAGCCATTTTTACAGCAGCTTTTGTTGGGTATTTGCCTTCTAACCGGGGATCCATTATGCTCTTTATCCTTCTTTTGTCAGATAACTGAGGCTTGATCCAATTAGCCATGTTGCGTTTCCCCCTTGGACGACTAAGATCCAAAAATCGTAAACCTGTTACCATTTCAGCTAATACAACACCAAATCCATAAACATCACTTTTCACGTACAAATGCCCTGTTGCATAGCCACACTGAATTATGACCCGATCTTCCTATTAGCATCTTGTTCCGACTTGTGTTAAGATAACTTATTCATACTTATTACTTCAGTTACTAATGCCGTCATCAAGTGTAGAAGCTGCAAGAGATATGGTATAATTTAAATGATTACCTGTTGCTATATACTCGGGAGCTTAGACAGCATAGCCATATGTTCCCATAACACACGTCGAAACATGTGATTCATCATCCAAAGGACCCATCTTTGCCAAGCCAAAACCTGATATTTTGGCGTTGTAAGACTGAAAGCCAAATGATTGACAAATGTTAAATGGAATGAGACTTCTTACAGTGAAATCTAAACACCACAGTTCTTGAAAATCAAACTTGGGATGGAAAATTTTAGAGTATATCAAGTGTAAGGAGAAACCTCCAAACTACAGTAAATAAATCGAGAGAAAACTTTGGATACAGTAAACTTGCATTGCCCAAATATCAGTCAGTATCTCAATGAGGTCTCTAACTTACACCATCGAGCAATATGGATGAGTTCTTGAAATCTCTGAAAATAACTGATCTCTTTAATGCATGCAAGTATGCCAGACCTCGGGCTGCTCCGATTAAAATTTTAAGCCTTATGTCCCATGGAAGTGGCTCAACAGCTGGGCCCCCTACAACAGGAAAACATCAAGAAATAAATCATACATAGTAGTTCTTTGAATAGCAGATCAGATCATTACCTTAGCTGATGCTAGGCCGTCTGAAATACTGCTGAAGGCATAATTAAAAGCTCACTTAGAAAGATATGGTTGTTCAAGCTGCCTTTTTGCATAAATTCATAGACGAGGATCAGCTCATTGTCCTCCCGGCAGTATCCAAGGAGCTTGATAAGGTTAGGATGAGAAACTCTTCCAAGCATGTTTATCTCATTCTGCACAATAAAATGTAAAACAAGCATTTGAAACAACACAGAACATTGTAACTTGTAGTCAATGCAAACTAAATTGTTAGTTGATAATTCTTGTAAAGTATGGGTGCATTTCTCAAAAAATCAACCATCTTTCTGCTTTTTGCTTTTAAGGAGAAATGCAGGAGTCGGGGAAGATTCATTTCCTTCATGTACGACACGATCTCCAATTCATTAACTCCTAAATAATTTCAAATGCATATTTGTTTATTTTTGTTTCGTTAATTTAATTCAATTATTTCATGAGATTGATTGCTTCATATTCACTGCACTCATTACTATTGCATAATTTTCTAAATCCCTACTGTTAGTAATATTTGATTTTAATTTTAACTGCTAGTCTTCAATGCACTACTTGTTCTACACATTTCACACGTGATGATTAAATGGGTAGAAAAATTATGTGGATTGGTACCACTTGAATTTGGAAATCATACAGGCCTTTGGCAACTGAAACTGCATTGCCTGTTGCAAACTAAAAGGTCTAGCGCATTGGATTATAAGTTTCTCAAGAAATACACCTCGTCTGTACTATGTGTGATATTGTATACTGAAGTCAAAGATAATCAGATAATTTTCCTTTTATTTTATTGAAATTTGATGCAATCAGATTTTGTTGAAAAACCGAATATTTTTTAGACAAACTGCTGGAACTTTTTCTATTGGTTGTGATAAACCATCAGAATGGCCCTAGTGTACTACTTCGAGAGACACGGCAGCACACATTCTGCTTAAGTCCTTTATGAGCCAGAGATGAAAACCAATTTAACTATCGGGAGGAATAGTTGTTGAGGGAACAATAAATTGCAGACTATAGAATAGAGAAAAGACTGTCAAGGATCAATTATTTACAAGTTTCGTTTCAGTAGTTACCTGCCATTCTTCAGATCCTTGAAAACTTTCAGGATCCCATCTTTTAATTGCGATTGGTGATCCTCTGTTACTCTTTGATGTGGACTTCTCACGAAGCCAACCTTTGTATACTATTCCAAATCCACCTTCTCCCAATATTCCATACACTTCTAAAATTTCTAGTTGCAGGCTTGAGTTCTGAAAGGGAGTAAACCCTTAAGTTGGAAAGGTCCTCAGTCTCCCTATTCGGGTAAACCTCATGATCAAATTGATAATTTGGTAAAGCAGTGCCGCTGCCTAAAGATATTGTACCGTCTGTTGCCTGAGACGTACCTGCTGCAAAATGCACTAGGTTAGTTAAAGTTTATAATTCAAATAGTCAGAAATCCAAAGACATATAACATGTTCCAGGTGGTGTCATTGTAAAACATGTTCCACTAGTCAAGATTCTTGAAACGAAAAAAAAAGAAAAGAAAAGAAAAGAAAAGAAAATCAAGGTAAGAAATATAACTGTTTTGCAAAAGTAATTGAATCATTTCGTCTATTTCTCAAAGATCCAAAATTCAATCAAACAATGTTAAACGTTGCTGGAATGAGAGTGCCTGGCCCATATGATCTCTGTGGGATGAAAAATTGAACTATTAGGTTCAAAGAGCTTCACTAAGTAGTTGAACAAATTAATATAATTCAATTCTATTTACCAAAAATGTAACAGACGATGTTTTATACATAAATTAACAAGAAAAGGTTCAATTGCAGAGAAGCCATTGACAGAAATACAAAACGAAAACTCAGGCTTGCCAGAAAAAGACACAGGGCCTGAGGCTCCAGCTCTAAACAACTTACCTAGTTTACTGCCCTCAGCTTTTCCTGTCTTTGCAGGAGCTGGACCCACTGCACCAAACCGAGGGCTTCGGTTCCACGAGTAGAGAGTCTTACAGACTTAGGGTCTTGTAAAGCCTCAAGTATGTATGTCATTTGAGGACGCTTAGAAGGCTTGGGACTGAGACAGGCCTTCGCAACAATAGCAACTGCCCATACTTCAAAGAAATGATGCTCATCCACGTTTAAAGACAGATCCATAATGTTCACAAAGAGTTCCTTATTGTTAGTAGTTATGTAAGGAAGGGCATTTTCCATCCAATCCTGCATGCTGGAATCATTGTCAGCACTAAGACCCAGCTTACCAGTGACTAGCTCAAGCAAAACCTTTCCAAAGCAATAAACATCATAGGCGCATGTTGCATTTGATGTACCTGGTCATTTAAGACGAGATTTAGAAAAAGCATTCCTGAAGTTTTGCTTTTGGTGATCTCATTGAACTTAAACAATGGGATTGGACTTACGCAAATGTGGAATGTAATACATAGAGATAACTAAGTGACTAATGCTACTGCTGCTTAAAGGACATCAACTTCTCAAGTTCGGATCTTTTAGGATAATCTCGACTACTTTTTTTTTTTTAATATGTTTCAACTTTCTTGTCCTGTATTACTCTTCCCTTTAAATCAAAGTGTACAATGTGAGATTGACTCTAAAAGAAGCATCCTGCTACCTTACCATTTCAAGTAAGATGAAGAAAACAAATGAAAAAATTAAATTACAATCGAATCAATTTCACTTACCAGAAATGCCTTGTTCATAATCAAAACCCCTGTGCATAAAGAAGAAAGAGTGCTGTTACAAAGCTTGCTAAACAATATTAGGTAAGAATTAAAGTTGGAAAACTGGGATGTGAAAGAGTGGGTTCAAATTGTTCCAGGGTGGTGGTTTTTTTTTTTTTTCTTAATATATTTTTAAAGAAAAAGTACAAAAACAAAAAAAAAGAACCTGTAATTTCAATTCTGCACTATTGATAACTTAGAACATCATTCTCGTGGAAAAGAGAATCTAGTCCAACTGTCCAAGTAACATCATTGACTTTTGAGGTTATATCAGAGATTCAACACATAAGCACATCCATGGCAAGAACAAAAAAAATTTGGATGTGCACGTTGTTACGCCTTACATAAGTACAGAAAAATACATATTAGTGTCAACCGATAAAGAGAACTAATGTGTATGCTGCTCAATGTCCAAATTTTTTTCTCAAATAACCAATTCTGATCAATAAATAAGCCTCTTTGGATATAAAAGAGTTCTGATCAATGAGTATGGACTATAGCGAAGGCTAAAACATGGCCAGATATTATGGAGCTAGAATTGAATAAGTATCACACCATTATAAAAATACTTACTTTGGCAACCGAAATAACCTGGAAATCCTACTCTGATTCCTGACTTTTTCCTCAGTGCAGACCTCAGTAAGCCTCCCTAACCGTGCTTCGAAGTTTTCATCAATGAGTATGCTGCTAACTTCAACATTTCTTAACGATCCAAAGAGAAGCCAGGCAAGCCAAGCCCATCATGCAAGAAACCACAGTAAAGTTAAGATACGTGAAAAAGAAAAGAATTATGCAAATAATCAAGGTTAAGTTTGGATAGATGGATTTGAGGAAGGATTTGAAATCCACTCATTTGTTGGAATGATTTGTAAGGCTAAAATGGATTAATTTTAAATTCACCCAAATTAATACAAAATGAATGATTTCAAACAACTTTCTAATTTAGATAAATTTAAAATTCAACCAATTTCGCATTACAAACCTTTCCAAAATATATTGATCCAAGTATAATGCAAGAGTAATGGGCTACCTATGAACAAGGGGCGGAACGCATTCATGATGCAGGTAATAAAGAGCCTCTGCAGCTCCAGTTGCAATTTTCAACCTCGTTCTCCAATCTAACGACGGTGATTGGAAATCAACATTTCCATTTGAGAAAGAACTAGACAAGTCCTTGTAAAGCATATAGTTGTAAACCAGGAACTTGTCATTCCAATTCTCCAAGCAATGCCCCAAAAAAGGGACAAATCTAGGATGTGAAACCTTGCCAAAGGTTGTTTAAACTCCAGTTCTGATCTCAAGTATGATTCTTTATCTAATGAAGACAAATCAACTTTCTTAACTACAACCCGAATCCCATCTTCCAAAACACCCTGAAAGAGATCCCCGGAGAGGCCATGTACTATGAGATTGGAGCTACTCAAGTAATCAGTGGCTTGGAGAATTTGATTATACGAAAACGATTCCCCAACTAGCAAGCCAGAGAAGATGAAAGATGAAACTTGGGGCCGAGAAGGTGAAGAACTGACACTGAAGGAGAATGATGATGCTAAGGAAATGTCACTTGGGGTCCTGAGACCACTAATCCTGAGCTGCTCCCTGCGCAGTGTGGCTCGAACCAGCCTTTCCCAATTGTCGTAAACTACACTCATCTCTGATCAACCAATCTATCTAAGCACAAACAAATCAGCAGTTCCAATTATTGGCGTATGAGAGATAACTATATATCATCGTTACCAAATTCACTAATTACCGTCCATACCTAAACACCTTACTAGCATACAGAATGTACATTTATATGTATTTTTTTCAAAAAATAAAATAAAATGACATACTCTATTTAGGTAACCGTACTATACTATTAAAAGTATCACGTATTTGTATAACTATAGTATTTATTATCATCGCTTAAAGCTAGCGGATATGATCATTACTTCGGTAGACCTGGGTCAACTATAAAATTGACTTAGTTGACTTCCTGGATGATCCATGAGGTCAATGGAAAAAGTCTAAAATGAAACACTTTTTTCTTTTTTACCCCTCTCAAATTGAAGTTTGGGAGGGAGAAATACATTTTTAGTCTCTGAAATTTTATAAAAAAATAAAAAAATAAATCATATTTCCCGTCTTTTTAATTTAGACCAAATCTAGACACTTGACCAAAAAACACCAAACATTAACAGAGACTAGTGGCACAGCAACCCTCTACTGCCAACCCCCACAAATTGCCACCGATTATCAACGGTTATATTTTTCAGCAACCTATTGAAACCAAATGACCGAACTGCTTCAACCACGAATCCAACCTCATTCAAGCACTTCATCGAACAGGTTGCTGGCATCACCGAACATTTTCGTTCAATTTGTTTTTCCATTAATTAATACCAAAATATCCCGCCAACAAATTAGTTCTCCCACTTTCTCATCATTAGACCGAAACCAATACAACAATACAAAATTCCTGTGGAAAGACACAAACGAAAGTTCATGAAAACTGGAAAAGATATCAGAGAAGAGGCTTAGAACTTTTAACCATTTAAAAGGGAAACACATTCTAACTGGCAGCAATAGCAATGCAAAGATAGTGATAGTGTCTCTCTGTTAATGTTTGGTGTTTTTCTATCAGGTGTGCAGATTTGGACCAAATTGTGTAGATGAGGGGGTTGATTTATTTTTTATTATTTATATATTTATTTTGAAATGATTGGGACCAAATATGTTGTGCCAAACTTTTAAAAGTATTTTTTAGTGGCTGAAATTTTTTGGATAGATCGAGTTTATGATACAAATTTAGGTCTTAGATGCATGTACGTCATCTTAAATCATTAAAATAAACTTTCTGGCATTTGCGGTGGGTTTAGAGGAAACTAGTACTAAGACACCCAGTTTAGGTTTTGTGGAACTGAATGGTTGTAACCTTTCTTAGTATCCACAAAATATTTAGAAAATTTTCTATGAAATTGATCGAACGGAGAATGGACATAACAAGCATTTCTCTTAATCTCCGCATCCAATTTACTTTCAATCAAGCTGTGCAACTTTTGAAAATCCGCAGTTAACAAAGAGACGTTTCCTTGAACTCCAACTTAAACAACAATGTCAGCTGAGTTGTGGTAACAAAAAGTGTATCAATTGCATATCCTGCTCTGTTATCAATGAAGAATTAAGGAAAAATCACCCCTATCCCGATTCTTAACTGCCATCTGGTTGAGGATGAATCTCAAATAACACATGACAAAGCTCGTTAAAGGCATAAATATAATTTTTCGTATCTTACTTGAGTCGGTTATAGCCGTAAGGGCAGTTCCCGCCGAAATCTATAAATGAAGGTCCTATTCCTCATTTTGTATCTCCAATCAATTCAGTACAACTCTCATTTGTACCCTCAACCAACTCAATACGACTCCTGTACATACACTCACTACTTACTGCGTTAGCCGGTGCTCTTGGTAAAGCGGCCGTATCTGAAGAGCTATGCCGTCAGCTTCCAAATAAAGCAGCATTCCATGAACTTCGGGTGGAAGTTGTTTTAAGCCTTGCTGAGCTAGTGTACTCTTCCCTCGTTACTTTCAGAGGATTTTCCAGAGCTTTCAGAATATATCTTATCAGGGGTCACCGACGATAATCTCTTCTTGATCAACAAAACTAACAACTAAAATAATAGGACTGGAGCAAATAACAAACCAAAAGAAGAAAAGAGCAAGGGAGATTTCATTTGGATAATTGGAAATCTGTTACCAATATATAGTCCATCTTGATCACTATGATAATATTAGAATCACAACGTGCTTGAACAACCTGAAGGATGAGGTTAGGACTTGTTTATGAGCTTCCCCTTCATCATAAGAGAGAGCTTGGCAAATTCGCCAAAATAAGGAAGTCGCTGTTAACCATCTTAGACAATGCCATTTCCCAAATATTCTCATGTCCAAAAAGAACGTAACATCATTTACAAATACTTGAGCATTAATTGAGAGATCAGCCAAAATTCTAGTTAATCGCTGTTATTCATACCACTACAACAATAACGAACACATTATAGTCTCAAAGATTTGGAATTACCTAAGAAACAGGAAGCAGTAGTATCATTCAGGACAAATATAAAAGAGGTTCTGTTGTTTGAGGGAGCAAGATTACAGGCATAATTCATGTTGCAGGGTGTCCTTCATTCCATTATTAGCTTCTAAGAGTTCAGCACCATTATTCTTCAATCATGAACAGATGCTCTACATACAAATTGATTGTTTCACAACCAACATTGATAGCGAACATGTCCAAGACGTCATTATCTTCCACCATCTTTCTCAAACCTCCATCCATACTCAGCATCAGGAAGTAAATGGTACAAATTGACAGAACCTGAAAAACCCAAATCTTCCACAATATCCAGCAAGTCTATTAGAAACACATCGTCTGGATCAAATGATTCAGTATATGAAACCTTTCCCCCAATATAGTTGTTTACTCCAAACATCAGAAATTGGCCACCATAATGAATTTTCAACCGAAACTTGGCATTTGCCATTGCACCTGTTTCCATCTTCTCCTCCAGGTTTTGTATGTCCCGTCTTGATGACAGAAGCTGTATCTTCTTAACAAAGTTTTGAGTTGTTCCTATCCAAAAAAAAAATGTATATATATAACTCAAACGATATGCTTAACAAATATAAACCACCAATCGCAAATTACAATACAAGAATATTTGTAGAACGAAAATAGTTTACCTTCTGCTGTTATTATGCATCCTCAAAGACAAATTGGGGATGTGTTGGGGACCACATGAAGTGTTTTCTCAATATATACGTAAACAAAGTCATATTTACTATATAATCCAACAAAACTCAAGGACTGGACAAAGGCACAAAAGCTGCTTGTTCCATGCAAATAACAGTGCATTTTTACTAAAACACGCATGCAATCAGTTCAATAACACCAAAACATAGCACTAAAATCACATTTTACTGACATAGATAACTCTCTACAATTTGGACATAATGTTTAGAACCGAGCCACAATATCTAAATCGCAGTTTTCAAGCATCTTTCACTTTAGAGAGGAAAAAGTCTCACCGCAGGTGGTACATATGTGAATACCAAGTGCAATCACCAGATTAATATTTAAGTAAATAATTGAAATCTTCTTAATGACCCTAATGTTAAGGGGGACAATATCTACAGATACTCGAGCACGAGTAGTAAGACTGAAAAAAACAAACTGGTAAGACATATGCCAAAACATTATTGTTTTATATAATCTGTACCAAACAATAATAACTAGCAGGATTGGACGCACTAAGGTAGAAAAATTGAAATCGTCTCAATGTGCAGGTAAAAGAATCTATTAATGTCTTAACATATACTCCAGTATAAGCCACTTTTTCAACAACAAATTACTGCCAAGACATCGGCACCATTAATCTCGTCGAGGTAATTTGTATCACTACAACAATAACAAACTTGTTACAGTTCCAAAGTTGAGGGATTGGGTAGGAAACAAGAAGAAGTCAAGACAAATATGTGAAAGAATCTGTAGGATAGTCATTGTGCAGGCTGTGGAAGTAGCGAGAATGGATGCCCTTCATGCCTTGGCTGAAGTGGAGAATGATGGTGCAAAGATTGCTTACCATTTCCACAAGCTGTCTGAAGCGAGAAATTTGTCCTGGGTTCTTTTGGCTTTCCTTAGCAGATGCAATGTGTTCTAGTGCATCCACAACTTGTTTCATTGATGGTCTTGCTTTATGGTCATAATCAAGACACTTCTGAATGAGCTGAGCCATTTTTACAGCAGCTTTTGTTGGGTATTTGCCTTCTAACCGGGAATCGATTATGCTTAACACAAGTCAGAGCTTTATCTTTCTTTTGTCAGATAACCGAGGCTTGATCCAATCTACCATGTTCTGTTTCCCACCTTGTCGACTACTATCCAGAACCCGTAAACCTGTTATTGTTTCAGCTAATACAACACCAAAACCGTAAACATCGCTTTTCATGTACAAATGGCCTGTTGCATAAGAACACTGAATTATGACCAGATCTTCCTATTAGCATCTTGCTCTGACTTGTGTTAAGGATAACTTATTCATCCCATAACACGCTTCGAAACATGTGATTCATCATCCATGATCCCATCTTTGCCAAGCCAAAATCTGATATTTTGGCGTTGTAAGACTGAAAGCCAAATGATTGACAAACGTTAAATGGAATGAGACTTCTTACAGTGAAATCTAGACGCCACGGTTCTTGATAAATGGAAAATTTGAGAGTATATCAAGTGTAAGGAGAAACCTCCAAACTACAGTAAATAAATTGAGAGAAAACTTTGGATACAGTAAACTTGCATTGCCCAAGATATCAGTCAGTACCAATGACGTTTCTAACTTACATCATCAAGCAATATGGATGAGCACGTGAAATCTCTGAAAATAACTGATCTCTTAAATGTATGCAAGTATGCCAGACCTTGGGCTGCTCCAATTAAAATTTTAAGCCTTACGTCCCATGGAAGTAGCTCAACAGCAGGACTCCCTACAACAGCAAAACATCAATTTGAATAGCAGATCAGATCATAACCTTAGCTGATGCTAGGCTGTCTGAAATAATGCTGAAGGCATAATTAAAAGCTCACTTCGAAAGAGATGGTTGTCCAAGCTGCCTTTTTGCATAAATTCATAGACGAGGATCAGCTCATTGTCCTCCTGGCAGTATCCAAGGAGCTCGATAAGGTTAGGATGAGAAACTCTTCTGAGCATGTTTATCTCAGTCTGCACAATAAAATGTGAAACAAGCATTTGAAACAACACAGAACATTATAACTTGTACTCGATGCAAACTAAATTGTTAGTTGATATATTCTCGGAAAGTATGGGTGCAATTCTCAAAAAATCAACCATCTTTCTACTTTTTGCTTTTAAGTAGAAAAGCAGGAGTTGGGACAGATTCATGTCCTTCATGTAAGACACGATCTCCAATCCATTAACTCCTAAAGTTTTAAAATTTCGAATGAAATATTTGTGTATTTTTGTTTCAATTATTTAATTCAATTATTCCATGAGATCTTCATATTCACTGCACTTAATACTATTGCTTAATTTTCTAAATCCTTGCTGTGGGTATTATTTGATTTTAATTTTAACTGCCAGTCATCAATGCCCTACCTGTTTTACACATTCCACACATGATGATTAGATGGGTAGACAAATTATCTGGACTGGTACCACTTGAATTTGCAAATCATACAGGCCTATGGCAACTGTAACTGAAATATCAAACTGCATCGCTTGTTGCAAACTATAAGGTCCAGCGCATTTGATTATAAGTTTCACAAGAAATACACCTAGTCTGTACTATGGATGTCGTGTCGTATAACGTCAATGATAATGAGATAATTTTCTTTTTATCTTCTTGAAATTTGATGCAATCAGATTTTGTTGTAAAACAGAATAATTTTTAGACAAACTGCTGTTACTTTTTCTATGGGATGTGATAACCATCAGAAGGGCCCTAGTGTACTACATCGAGAGACATCGCATCACATATTCACGAAAAGGAAAAATATACTCCAGTCTTTTATGAGCCAGAGATGACCAATTTAACTATTGGGAGGAATAGTTGTTGAGGGAACAATAAACTGCAGATTATAGAATCTATACTATTATAAAACTCAGGGTGTGTTTTTTCCTTAAGTGTTTCTTCATTTTTTGATCTACCTAAATTACCCGTACTTAATTACCCGTACTTAAACAATTTATAGCTTAATTACATAAATGTTTATGAGGGATTTAATCTAATTTAATTAGTAGAAAAACATCCAGAGAATACTTTCACTCCGTTGTCCATCATGGTAATCTTCTGACAGAAATCATAGTAATCTTCTACAACTTCACATTCATGTAGAATTTTTCTCAATAACAGAGACTTAGCTAAGCAAAAATAGTTGTACACTATAATAGTTCTATCAAATCTTAATATTTTAGAATCCTAAATCACTTGAGTTCTATTATCAAGGAATCACATCAATTATAACCAAAAAAAAAAAAAACTAGAATCTTAAAACTAAAATAATACTAGAATCCTGAATCAGTTATAATTTTATTATCAAGGTTTCACATGGATTATAAGGGAAGAAAGATGCTACTTGCAGCGTCAACAACATATTCAATTCTCCATCTCTTTGCAAGCATGTTCTATAATCTTTTAGGTGTCAAAGTGGTACGTGAGCTCTTGAACAAATTCTTGGATGCTTTTCTATTTCTTCTTTGTTTTTAAATTATTGGATAAATTCCAGTCAAATGCTTTTCTATTTCTTCTTTGTTTATATCTTTAATTGAACAATGAGATAAAGAATTTCTCATCAATTTTTTTTGCTTGAAAAATGGACAATCGCTTGAGTTTGATGTTAATGCAAGTTTGATTCCATTAAATATACCAGTTTTACGGTAAACACGTTACGTTTAGAATATTAAAATCATGTGAGAATATCAAAAAAATTTGAAGGTGTAAATATTATCTTTTAACAATTAACTTGTTAATACTGTCTGGTGATTCATAACTTTTGCTCACTGAAAATTTTATCTTTCATATACAAGGAAGAAAATTACATTCTTACCATTGGTATCATATACTAAGATCGCCGGTCAAAAAAATGAAATATCATATAATCAGGCCATGATAACTATGCATATACCTAGAATAGGGCTGTCTAAAGTCAAGTCAATTTTAATACCAGACTTTTTTATTTTCTTGGTAAAATAAATATAAATTCTCATACAAAATTTATTTTTCCATCTTTTTGAAGTGTAAAATTACAAATTAAACTTTTATAATAAATTTCTTCTAATCATTATAATGCGACTAACCCATTTAATCTTTTCTTGAGAAATTGTTGATTTTATAAATTTTTTTATTAATTTTGATGATACTGGAAAAGAAGTTGAAACTTTGAATTGACTTGCTATCACAGAATGAGAGAACTGAAGAAGAACACACAAGTCGAATCACTCTTGGCTCAGACAAAAGTTAGAAGAGCCTACTTTAGGATCATGAAAGAGTTTGATCAACAATTAGTGGGCTTCCATATCCCTGTAAGTCTCATGCAAACCATGATTAAATGTTTGTGGTTCATGTGAATCACTGTTGTAGGTTTATTAATCTTAATGCTTTTTTTTTTTTTTGATTTGTAGATGTACCATAGTTCACTTTTTATGGCCATGTTTAATACAAATATTCTTGGTTACAATCTGTGTTCAATTGCAGAAATTAGATATCAAGTGATATGGTAGTAATAGAGTCAAAATTAAACATTATTTGCTCATTTGATCTCAAAGAAAGAAAAATTCACCATAAGGTCAGATATAATGAAAAGGAAAAAAAATAAGATAATAATCCTTTAGTTCTTTATCTTAGGTATCGACCAAACAACAGACCAATTTGACTCATTATCTTTAAAATAATTAATCAATCTAAGACTTATGACAGAAATTATAAACAAATTAATGGACCAAGTCACGTGATAATCACATGTCCATTAACCTATCGTAAATGTGTTGTTAACAATTCCGTTAGTTTGTCCACAATTTTCACCATAAATTGGATAATTTTTTTAAGACGAGGGATAGAATTAGTAGATACCTTAAAGACAATGGACCAAATTGATCTTTTTTCCTAAAGAAAAATAATTAAAAGATCCAAAATCATTGTGAATGTGTCTAAACAATTGGTAGAAAAGATACAGGTAGATTCAAAATTAAGGGGAAAAAAAATATTAATCAGACATTCAGGGTATATGCCTTATACAAAATTAATTAGTGCTAATTAGTTAATGTATGGTTCCAATTATATGCAAGTTCATAGTGAAATAAGGGTTCATCGAATGAATTCATTTCACGTGCTCTGTATGTGTAGGATTAGTATAAAATTATAGTTATGATCCAACTAAAATGATTTCTCTATTATAACATTGTCCCATACTTCTGAAAAGTAATTCAATTAGTCAAAATTTTATTAATTTAGTTTTCAAAATATTTTTATCTAAACATATGAATTTTATTTTGAACTTTTCTCCTTCAAATTATGCAAAACCAATTATGCACCATCCTTCAGAAAAACAACCTCCTCATCCCCAAATTGACAAATAGGTTCAAACAACTGCGCATTTTGAGGCATGTTAACAACTAATTTGGTTCATGATTCCTGCACTCCATATTCTTTCATAACCCAAATGTAAAACTGATGATTCTCATAAGCAACATCGCCAACCATTCCAAGATAAACCTTCAAGAACATTGATTTTAATGGCTAAATGAGTAAATTCCAATTTCACTCAAATTTTATATAATTTTAAATCCTTCTTACAATTCAAACCCACTGATCCAAACACAACCTTTCATCATTTTAGCACATGACTGAACATAAAGAGCTTCGCACATATCAATTGTCAAATAACTGTCAATGCTCCAAATATTAAAATCATAGGTAATTTTTGTGTGGTGAAGAAAAGAAAGCAGAATCTCAACAACCCACCGCATATGTATTGATCTTTCAAATTAATCAAACGATATTGAAAAACAAAGTTAGCTTGTGTAATTTTAGTTCAAGAGTCACCAATTAGATACTAATAGAGATAAGGAGGTAACTCGTAAAAAAAATGAGTTACAGCGACAAAAAGTTATATAAATTTAGGTATTGAATTGCTACAAATAAAAATTAGCATATAAACTATGTTGATAATGGTGCAAATTGTATAAATTCTACTACACACAATATAGTTAACTTAAGGAATTGAAACCTAAAAATATTAATACTGGTGTTATTTGTTAGCGACAAAATTAAGATTTGTTAGTACACCAACCTAACTTATCTGGAATCACTTCTCTCTATATATATTTGTGGATTAATTAATACATAATATATTGAACTAAACAAACAAATAAAGTAGGATTGTAATGCGTAACTTCCAAAAGTACATAGGGATATAGGAATGTCACGAATGAATTACATAATTTGTTTGTGATAAATTATTTAATACGTGAATATTCTTTGAGAGTTAAGCTACACCAAGTTTAAATTTATAGTAAATTATATATCACATAATCAACTGAGATACTAACGTAGCATAAAGAGAAAACTATTATCTAGAGAGAATTAATTCACAACTAAATTCGCAAAGATAATTTAAATCCAACATGGTAGTGATTAATTGAGAATAGAGGAACTAAATAGATCTTCAAGGTATATATGCCTTGCTACATGGAAAAGCTCCATGTCATATATAAATTAATATGCATCCTCATTATTAAAGACTAATAATACACATATATATAAGTGAGAAACATGTATATCGAAAAGCAATTAGTACAATATTAGAAGAATAATTAAAAATAAAATTCATATGATTAGATAAGTTTTAAATATTTTGAAAACTAAATTAATAATTTTTTAATTAATTGAATTACTTTTCAGAAGTACGGGACAATGCTATAATAGAGAAGTCATTTTAGTTAGACTCATAACGATAATTTTATACCAATCACACATGTGCAGAGCACGTGCACTTTTCTAGTAGAGAAAAAATTGTCAAGGATCAATTAGTTACAAGTTTAGTTTTCAGTAGTTACCTGCCATTCCTGAATTGCTTGCCTACTTTTAGGTTTCAACCTTTTAACTGCAATTGGTGATCCTCTGTTACTGTTTGATGTAGACTTCTCATGAAGCCAACCCTTATATACTCTTCCAAATCCACCTTCTCCCAATATTCCATCACTTCTAAAATTTCTAGTTGCAGCCTTGATTTCTGAAAAGGAGTAAACCCTTAAGTTGGAGAGGTCCTTGGTCTCCCAATTTGGGTAAACCTCTTGATCAAATTGGTAATTTGGTAAAGCAGTGCTGCTGCCTGAAGATATTGTACTGTCTATACGTTGCCTGAGATGTACCTGCTGCAAAATGCACTTGGATAGTTAAAGTCGGAAATCCAAAGACATATAACATGTTCCAAGATGTCAATGAAAAATATGTTCCACGAGTCAAGATTCTTGAAACAGAAAAAAATAATAATAATAATTAAATCAAGGTAAGAAATACAACTGTTTTGCAAGAGTAATTGAACCATGTAGTCTATTTCTCAAAGATCCCAATGAAAGTGCCTGGCCCATATGATCAATGTGGAATGAAAAATTGAACTACTAGGTTCAAAGAGCTTCACTAAGTAGTTGAACAAACTAATATAATCTATGTTACCTGGACTCGGGTGCGGGTGTCAGATACGTATACGTGTCTAGGTGTCGGGTTCATCAAATTCATAAATTGAGGATACGGGGATACGGTAAAAGAGTCGGATACGGGTACGGGGATACGTCTAATATAATTATATGTGTTTCTATACTATTAATAAAATTTGATAACTTAGAAAAAAATTATTCTATTATTTTATAATTAATTTTTAAAAATATAAATTATTTTTGTGTATAAAATATTAGAAATAATAGTGATAGACAAAAATAAAAAGAGATTTTGTTCAATTTTACTTGTTACCGTTTAGGTCCCAAATATTACTTGGCCCAATTTTACTTAAGTATTAGTTCTACTTTGTATGAAATTAAAATTAGGCCCAATTTATATAAAAACTGCAGAGAAACTTTGGCCCAACTTTAAAAAACAACACTTGCCAGTAAGACAAGTTAAAGCAACTAAACCCTATCTCTACACCTCCAAACAAAACACTTGACTACAGCCGCTCATCTTCTTCTCTCTGTTTTGTCTTCCTCGGCCATCAGGCATCAACTGAGGCGTCACCGGAAACTTTTCTTCGTCGACTCTTAGCACCATCATCTTTTCGTCTTGTTCGTCATCTTTTCTTTCCTTCGTCGTCTTCTTCTTCTTCATCCCTTCTTTCCCTCATATCCCCTCCTCAGCTTCCATGAGTCAAAGTGTCCATTGGATTTTGACCGAATCCCGTCCGTGTCCCGCACCCTTACCCGTGTTGTGTCGTGTCAACACGGGTACGCCGGGGGTAAGAGGCGAGTCCGAGTAACATAGAATATAATTCAATTCTATTTACCAAAAATATAACAGACTAGAGGTTTTACACATAAATTAACAAGAAAAGGTTCAGTTGCAGAGAAGCCATTTGTGAAACCCCGAATTTTTTGGACTTATTTAATTAAAATTAAAAAAATTATTAGAGTCCTAAACTAATTAGGAGTAAAAGAGTTACGAGAGTTTTAAGGGAGAAAATAACTAAGGAAGTAATATCCTAATTCAATACAAATTTTTTAGAATGCATCTACTAGCAATGATTTATACATAAAAAAATAATAACTACTTCTTCTTACGATACACAACTTGCGAAAGATGAATTGTCTCACAACACAAGGTTAGCCTTAGTTATTTTTATTAAGCTTTAATTTATTTAATTTCGTTTTAATTAATTAGTTCTAAATTAGATTATTTCTTGTGTTTAGTTGGAGATATTATGAGTATGGGAGGATTATTATATTAAATTGGTAATTAGTTTTGTAGATTAATTGATTATTGTACTGAGAAATTTTGGGGAAGGATTATCATAGTTTCAAAAAAAAAAAAAAAAACAATTCACCGGAGAAGTTTGTCGAAGAAGATGCAGGAGTTCGGGGGAGAAGATAGGAGAATTAAAAGATTTTTTCAAAATTACAAGATTAGCCCCTTAATTTTAGGATATTTATAATAAGGCCTAAAATATTTTAAAATAGAGTCGAATTAAGTCCTTTTAAACTTCTGGAAATTATAGATTACCCCTAAGGATTTTATAAAGACATTAGTAGTCCTTCATGGTTGCTGAAAATTACAGAATGAACCTTACAGTTTAGAGATATTTTACTAAGACCCACAAAAGTTCCGGTACTTGATAAATTGACCCCTATAACTTTAATAAAGTTAATAAATAACCTTCAAAAGTTTTCTAACTAGTACCCAAAGGTTTCCAAATGACTTTTTAGAGTTACCAAAGTACCCTCGCTTGTTTTAAAAGTGTATCTAAGAGCCCTTAATAGTTTTCTAAAGTTACTAAAGCGCCCATGAATTATTTTCTAAGTTTACAAAAAAGGCCTTAATGCTTTCTAAAGTATTAGTAAAGTTCGAAAAAAAAGAAGTTTTAAATGATTGTAATAAGACCCGAAGAGTTTTTGAAAAGTTGTAATAAGGTACCATAAGTTTTGATAAAGAAGTAATAAACGTATTTTTGACTTATTAGTTTAGACTTGATATAAACTAATAAGAACATGATTTGATTATTTTGGATAAACCAACATATGAAAATATTATTTTGAATTAGAACTCAAATGTTTTCTAAAAGTTACCAATTCTAATGCAAGAATTATTTTAAGATATTAATAGTAAAATTCTTTGATCTCACATAAATAGTCACAATTATTGAACCTAAGAATGGATTAGAGTATTGTGTCTAAGATATTGAAATTAACGATAGGGTTTTATAAGAATTTGTTAAGTGGATAATTATTTGAATTATTAGAGTATTCTGATTTTCTTTTAAGGATTATCGACAACGAACGAAAGGCAAATAAAGACACGATTATTCGACCATTAGAGGTAGGTGGTGCTTACTTCTGTACTTTCAAAATTGTATTTCTAAATTATGTGTTTTAAAAATTATTTTATGACTATGCATAATTTCTAAAAATCGTTTGTAAAATGTGTTTTTGCTCAAGAATTATTTTGCTATGAAATTCTGGATCATGTATGGTTATGTGACTGTTTGGTTTTAAAAGTGTATGGAAATGCATTATATGTATAGTTTGACTATGCGTGACATGTATGTGTTGTATGGGTAATAATAAGATATTATGGCTTTAAACGAATATGAAATAGTCGGTAGGGGTTATAATCCTAAATTAGAGTCAAGAAAGACTTGACACCAGAGCCATGAGAGACTTGGCAACACAGAGTCAAGAAAGACTTGACAATAAAGCCTACTGAGCCAAGAAAGACTTGGCAATGCAAGAAGAAGGTCAAGAAGAGCTGCAGAACTTCTTGACAGCCTTTTCTAGTGAGGTTAATCACTAGGCTGAGTACTCAAAAGCCGATGACTGCTTGTTAGTTTTGAGCCATTTAAATGGATACATGTTTTATGATATGGAAGTATGTATGTTACATGAAAGTACAAGTCATGAAAAAATGTTACATGATATATGAAGAATGCCACAAGTATGTGACTTTATTTTGTTACATGTTTTAGAAGAATGATATTACATGTTTTACAATAACGATTTGGATAAAAGCATGAACATGTGATAGTGTGATATGTATGCATGAACTATATATATATGTAACAGCATAATCCAGCAGGAGTAAGTACTATCTACTGGCCGGCTTGTCGCTCATCCCATGTTTCTTATATTTTTGTACAGAAGACGAATACGAGTATGTATTAGTTGAGTGACTTTATTTTGTTACATGTTTTACAAGAATGATATTACATGTTGTTCTTATTAAGTTACAAGAATGATTTGGATAAAAGCATGAACATGTGATAGTGTGATATGTATGCATGAACTATATATATATGTAACAGCATAATCCAGCAGGAGTAAGTACTATCTACTGGCCGGCTTGTCGCTCATCCCATGTTTCTTATATTTTTGTACAGAAGACGAATACGAGTATGTATTAGTTGAGTGACTTTATTTTGTTACATGTTTTACAAGAATGATATTACATGTTTTACAAGAACGATTTGGATAAAAGTATGAGCATGTGATAGTGTGATATGTATGCATGAACTATATATATATGTAATAGCATGATCCAGCAGGAGTAAGTACTATCTACTGGCCGGCTTGTCGCTCATCCCATGTTTCTTATATTTTTGTACAGAAGACGAATACGAGCTGGCCGGCTTGTCGCTCATCCCATGTTTCTTATATTTTTGTACAGAAGACAAATACGAGTATGTATTAGTTGAAGATAAGGACTAAGTATTCGAGAACAAGGAAGGAACTTAAGGTGGTTCACTATCTTAGGGATTTGTTTATAGGTTTATTATAATAAGTTAAGCCTGCGTGCTCTCAACGATTATCCATGTTTAACGGTCTTAACGATTATCCATGTTTAACGGTTAGATGTTTAAAATAAATAGTAATGCTATGATGCCTTGTATTCTTGGGATTTGTTCTTGAGGATACGGCGAATGACACGTGCCTGACAAGTGCAGGTCAGGGGTGTGACATTTTTAATACTATACCACCCCAGGTCCTGTGCTGGCCCAAAACTTTTGAGCGGAAACAACGGGTCCAAAATGTTTAAGCCAAGTTGTAAGTAGCTCATAACCCAATATGTTATAAATAATACAATATCTCCTCTCATTTTCAACGTGGGACGGGGCATCACACCATTAACAGAAATAGAAAACAAAAACTCTAAGACTTGCCAGAAAAAGACACGGGGCCTGAGGCCCCAGCTCTAAACAACTCACCTAGTTTACTGCCCTCAGGTTTTCCTGTCTTTGCAGGAGCTGGACCCAGATAGTTGTCTGCACCAAACTGAGGGCTTCCATGAGTAGAGAGTCTTACAGACTTAGGGTCTTGTAAAGCCTCGAGTATGTATGTCATTTGTGGACGCGTTGAAGGCTTGGGACTGAGACAGGCCTTCGCAACAATAGCAACTGCCCATACTTCAAAGAAATGATGCTCATCCATGGTTAAAGACGGATCCATAATGTTCACAAAGAGTTCCTTATCATTAGTAGTCATATAAGGAAGGGAATTTTCCATCCAATCCTGCATGCTGGAATCATTGTCAGCAAAAAAACCCAGCTTACCAGTGACTAGCTCAAGCAAAACCTTTCCAAAGCAATAAACATCATAGGCACATGTTGCATTTGATGCACCTGGTCATTTAAGACGAGATTTAGAAAAAGCATTCCTGAAGTTATGCTTTTGGTGATCTCATCGAATTTAAAAGACATTCCTTATCAAACAATGGGATTGGGCTTAAGCAAATGTGGAATGTTATACATAGAGATTACTAAGTGCACTAGTGTTACTGCTGCTTAAAGGACACCAACTTCTCAAAGTTCGGATCTTTTAGGATAATCTCGACTACTTTTGTGTGCTTATATATATATATATACTATTATATATATATATGCGAGTTGTTTCTCCCAATTTTTGTTTCTTTCCCTCAAACTGTTTCTCCCCTAAATGTGTTTCTCCCTTTTTTATGATGACTAAAATACCTGCCATTAATGAAATACAATTACTAGTTCCTAATAAAAAACATATATAAGTGTTTCTTCTTTTTTTTGTAATGTCTAAAATACTCGCCCTTAATGAAATATAATTTCTAATACCTAATAGTAAAATATATATTTAAGTGTTTTTTTTTTTTTTGCATAAATACATAATAAGAATGCATATAATTTTAAGAGTAGGAAAATCATTTATATTTAAGCAAAGAATAAAATAAAATTATTAATATTTAATTTGTAACTGTTATAGTTATATATTTTCAAATTGTATTTATTTTTTATTCATAATAAAAACAATAGTCTTTTATAATTATTATAAATATTTAAAATTCACTACAATTATTTTCTTTTCTCTAATTGTTCATTCAAGTACGTCCAACCTAGAAAACTTAATTAGATTATTCTCCTTACATGCTTTATATATCAGGTTAATTACACTTTACCCTTTTTTAGTGCCATTGACAGTTTAGCACCTAACATTATCCTTTGATCAGTAAAGTCATGTTATATCAACTAAATATGTTGATCATTTTACCCCCTATTATTTTTTTTTATCAATTTTGTTTGATAAATAAACTTTTCATAAAGAGAATATTTAATTAATATAGAATTTGATGAAAAAGATACATTGAATTTGACATTTTTTGCTGACCTTTTTGGCTGATATTAACTTAAGAAAAAGACAAATCTGGTCGACATCATTTTTTAAGCAAAACTTTTCTTAACTGACGGTTAATTATAATAATTTCATGATTCTTGATTAGAATGACTTTTTTAACTTGAAATTTTGGTTGACAGGATAGATACCACCCATGAGTACAGAATTTTTGAGTATGTTCCAACTTAAAATTTATAAAATTAATAATCATACAAATAAAAAAATTAAAATTTTATAAAGTAAAAAAATAGTAGAATATATAACACTATTTTCTCATTTCTTTTAAATCTATATTACGATTCATTTAAATTTGTTTTCTCATCCTATATGAAGAATAGAAAATTAACCAAATAATAAAAGTAAAGTTTAGGAACAAAATAGAAAATTTACAATCTCAAAGTATTCGTTAATTTATATCTCTTTAATAGTATTTTGATTACTAAATCTTTATCTTTAATAACATGATTTTGTAAAATATTAGTTTATAGGAATTATTGATGAGTTAGAAGACAAGATCACTCCATGATACATTGATATGCCCAAAATATTCTAAAATAATATTTGTATTTAAATGTCAAACACAGAAATTATAACACCAGTTGTTACAGTATATAATAAAACAATAAAGAAATATTGTGTAGAGTAACTATTGATATAGCTAAGGTAAAAATAATTCAACCAATTGTATGATTCATGCCCAAAATAGTTTAGAATAATGATTGTAAAACTAACAAGAATACTGCATATAAATTGTAGGAATGATAATATATATAATAAAAAAAAAGTAGGTAAGTATTGTAAAGACAACATAAAATTTTCAAATATAATCATACTATTAAATACTCTAAAATAATTGCAGCTATAGATTGATTTTACATCGATTTTAGAAATTACAATGCAATTCTTTACTATTTAGCAAAACAATTAAGATATAGATTAAATATTTTAGTAAATAATAAAATGAATTAATCAAAAAAGTGCGAAAAATGAAAAAAATAAATCCACACACTATTATTAGCCTTCATTTTGTTTATATATTTAATAAATACAAATTTAATTTCATACTAAAATACTATATCAAAATATAATTTCAGAGTTAACCACATTCAGTACCATTTAAGATGAATGGAAGAGTTCAGAACATCAATAACTGCATGACACCACCAATTACTTTGAACTCTTTATTTATCTTTATTGGCATAAAATATATTTTACCCCAATCTAAAATAGTTTTTATTTTTCTTTTACCTTCTAGGTTATAATTTTTGATACGATACCACTAATAACTTGATCAATTATAGATGAAATTTTTTTCCATAATATTAATTTTTTTTTAGATATATATATATATTCTTCATCATTAATAAAGGATAAAATCACTATCAAGCAGTATCAAATATCATTTAATAGATGAAGCATGTCAAAATTCTTTTATTAATGAAAATATTTCCAAGAAATTAAATAATATAGTGATATTATAAAAATGATTAATTAAAATTTCAAAAAAATAAGAAAGAATAAACCTAAGTAGAAAGAACAAAGATATCAAATAAAAATTATATTTCTTGTATAAGAAAACCAACAAATTAAACTAATATGTTCTGTATAATATAGATAGGTATCACATAGTATATAAAGATCATAAACAAAAGGTAAAAATAAAAATTTATTCTTTAGGACAGACTCTTATCTTGCTCTGAATTTTCAAAAAAATAATAATGAAAAAATCCCTCTATATTACTCTAAAATACACGCAACTCGGATGAAAAATATTTAGTTCTAAAAACATAAAAATAACATGTAATTTCTATTCTAATTATTTTTAGTATATTGTGTAAAGTAATTATGTATTCAGATAGAGAATATATTGGAATTTTTCATATTTCTTAATTTTATGATAATATTGTTATTCTAAACTCTTACATTCAAATTGATATAAAAATAATATTTATTTTGTTCTATAAAAATATTTATTATTCACTAAAGCACTTAATCCATATCTTAATTGTTTTGCCAAATAGTATTTTGGCTGGAAATGCCCTTAATAAATTTAGATGTATTATGTTTGACTTTATTTGATTTAAATTCAATAAAACATCTTTTTTAATATCAAAATTTTGTTTCAATTTAAAATTACAAGACTAATAATCAAACAAATACAAATTTTATAAGAAAATCCAATTAGCATACGTTGTTCTCATAAAAGAGAAAATTAATTTAATTTTTTAAGAAAAATAAAATTTATATATAATGTTCTAAAAAATAACAATATTGACAAATAAGCAAAAAAAAAGAGAGGTGAAAATAATTACAATAAAAGAGAAAAAAATATAAAAATATATTAAAAATATATAAATCTTGTATAAAAAACACAACAGGCAAAATTTTTATACTTAGTTATCATCTACTGAATATTTATTTATTTTTTTAAAAATAAATATTTTTAATAAATATATACAAGTGTTACACATGCAAAGCACGTGCAATTTTCTAATATATATATATATATATATATACATATATGCTTCAACTTTCAAAATTATTTATAATAAAAAAAGTTCTTGTCCTGTATTACTCTCCACTTTAAATCAAAGTGTTCAATGTGAGATTGCCTCTAAAAGTAGCATCCTGCTACCTTACCATTTCAAGTAAGATAAAGAAGACATAGGGAAAAATTGAACTAAAGTCGAATCAATATTCACATACCAGAAGCGCCTTGTTCATAATCAAAACCCCTGTGCATAAAGAAGAAAGAGTGCTGTTACAAAACTTGGCTAAACAATATTAGGTAAGAATTAAAGTTGGAAAACTGGGATGTGAAAGAGTGGGTTCAAACCGTTCTATGGTGGTAGAAAAGCATATCAAAAAAAAAAAAAAAAACCTGTTTTCTATAATTTCAATTCTACACCTCTGTAAATTGATAACTTAGAACATCATTCTAATGGAAAAGAGAATCTCGCCCAACTGTCCAAGTAACATCATTGACTTTTTGTATCAGAGATTCAACACATAAGCGCATCCATGGCCAAAAAAAATAAAAAAAAATTGGATGTGCATGTTGTTACTTCTTGCATAAGTTTAAAGAGATACATATTAGTGTCAACCGATAAAGAGAACTAATTCACAACTGCTCAATGTCCAAATTTTTTCTCAGATAATCAATTCTGATCAATAAATAAGCCTCTTTTGATATAAAAGAGTCACTGATCGATGAGTAGTGGATTATAGAGAAGACTAAAACATGGCCAGATATTATGGAGCTAGAATTGAATAAGTATCACACCATCAATAAAAATACTTAATTGAATAAGTATCACACCATCAATAAAAATACTTAATTGAATAAGTATCACACATCAATAAAAATAATTACTTCGGCAACCGCAAAAACCTGGAAATCCTACTCTGATTCCTGTCTTTTTTCTCAGTACAGACCTCAGTAAGCCTCCCTAACCGTGCTTCGAAGTTTTCATCAATGAGTATGCTGCTAGCTTCAACATTTCTTAACGAGCCAAACAGAAGCCAGGCAAGTCAAGCCCATCATGCAACAAACCACAGTAAAGTTAGGACATGAAAAAGAAAATAATTATCCAAATAATCAAGGTTATGCTTGGATAGATGGATATGAGTAAGGATTTGAAATCTAGTCATTTGTTGGAACAATTTGTAAGGTTAAAATGGATTAATTTCAAATCCACCCAAATTACTATATAAAATGAATGATTTCAAGCAACTCTCTAATTTATGTTGAATTTAAAATTCAACCACTTTCGCCTTACAAATTCCTTCAGGATAGATTTCAAATACTAACCAAAATCAATTGATCAAAATACAATGCAAGAGTAATGGGCTACCTATGAACAAGGGGCGGAAGGCATTCATGATGCAGGTAACAAAGACCCTCTGCAGCTCCGATAGCAATCTTCAACCTTGTTCTCCAATCCAACGATGGTAATTGGAAATCAACATTTCCATTTGAGAAAGAACTAGACAAGTCCTCGTTAGCCATATACTTGTAAACCAGGAACTTTTCGTTCCAATTATCCAAGCAATGTCCCAAAAAAGGGACAAATCTAGAATGTGAAACCTTGCCAAAAAACTCCAGTTCTGATCTCAAGTATGATTCTTTATCTAATGAAGGCAAATCAACTTTCTTAACTACAACCTGAATCCCATCTTCCAAAACACCGGAAAAGAGAGCCCCGGAGAGCTGCCATGTATGATGAGATTGGAGCTACTCAAGTTACCAGTGGCTTGGAGAATTTGATGATACGAAAACGAATCCCCGACTAGCAAGCCAGAGAAGTTGAAAGATGAAATTGAGGGACGAGAAGGTGAAGAACTGAAACTGGAAATCTCACTTGGTGTCCTTAGACCACTAATCCTGAGCTCTTCCCTGCGCAGTGTGGCTCGAACCAGCCTTTCCCAATTGTCGTAAACTATACTCATCTTTGATCAACCAATCAATCCTAACACAAAACAACCAGCAATTCCGATCCAATTATTGTTGCTGATAGCCGATGTGATCGGAACTTCAGTAGGACGAGCAGAGACTGCATAGTTACCGAAGTATTGTGTACCCATATCCTTACCGCGTAGACATGGAGTAATCAGAGGGCTAATTGACTTAGTTGACTTCTTGGATGGTCAATGGGAGAAGTGATAAAAAGACCCCTAAATTAATTATAAGATAAGTAAGTCATTTCAGACCATATCTCACAAGTGTGTGCCGAGCCGCGCACAAAGGGAGAGAAGTGAAAAAAGACACTTTTTTTTCTTTTTTTGTCCTCTCAAATTCCACACGTTTGTTCTGTTGGGATTCATGGCCTTTAGTTTCGTGTCCTCCTTTTCCTATTTTATTTTCTGGGAAAATCGCTGAAATAGTCCTTCAACTTTTGTATTTTAGCCAAAATAGTCCCTCAACTTTTTTTGTAGCCAGAATGGTCCTCCAACTTTTATTTTTTAGCCAAGATAGTCCTTTCATGTGAAATTTATAAATAAAAAAAAGTAGAAGGACCATTCTGGCTAAAAAATAAAAATTAAAGGACATTCTGGCTAAAAAATAAAAGTTGAAGGACTATTCTGGCTAAAAAGAAAATTGAGGGACTATTCTGGCTAAAGTGCAAAAGTTGAGGGACTATTTTGGCGATTTTCTCTTATTTTCTAGATAGAAGTATACACCTTTATCAGTGAACAAACATAACAAACAATGAACCATCCATCATCGGATATTAAAAAAACATTACATTAAAAGGTGAGAAGGCGACGATGAAATTTTGCCAACATTAAGGATTAAGTAGTGTGGATATATTATTTTGGGTTAAATGCAGAAAATCTCTTAAATTAACATTTCAGTTAAACTTTATCTCTGTTAATTTATTTAATAAGCACTTTATTATTTATTATTTATTTTTTTATATTTTGAGACAAAATTGCCTTTACTATTTTAATAGTTTTTCTTTTTCTTTTTTCTCTCTTCTTATTAATTTATTTATTTTCTCTCTTATATTTTACCTTTATCTTCTTATCCATTCTTTCTTGCTACTGTTTAATTATTATATTAAAAGTAATTGGTTAGTAAAAAGTTCTAATTTTTTACATATGTATGAATAATTTATAGAATAAATAAGCTTTTTTAATACAAGCAACATATATTTAATAGTATAATATAGATTTTATGAGTTTTACAAATGCTATAATTAACAAATAAATAAACTATAAAAATATAAAATAATTGTTTTCAAAAAAAAATTAAAATATATATTCTAAGTGTGCAAACAAAAATTTTTTTGGTGCTATATCATTCACGGGTCATATTTTAGTTGAATTTACCGTAACTCCAAACTCCCTTATATTAAGCAGTCGTAATATTTTCTTACTATTTTTTTCGATATTACACCATAAATAAAAAGTTGTACATGTTTTTTCATTCTATAATTTTATTTTTATACTATAAATTTTTTAATTTCCTCTAGCTCAAAATTTTTATTTTTTATTTGTTAATCTTATTATTAATAGTTAATCTCAAACTTTATATTACAACAAGGTATATTTATTGTATTATATTTACTGTATTAAAGGATGATTAATCTATGAATTAAATTATTAGATACATGTGAAAATTTAGAATTTTAATTAATTAATTATTAAAAGTAATGTAATTGTTTAGTAGTAGTAAGAGAGAATAATGAAAAAAAAGGAAAAAGAAACACAAGATAGAGAAAATAAATAAAAGGAAAAAAAATAAGAAAAAAGAAAAGCAATAATAATTAAAATAATAGGGATAATTTTATCCCAAAATATAAAAGAATGTGTAAAGTGCTTATTAAATAAGTTGAGGGGAACAAACTGCAACTGAAGTGTAAGTTCAATGGAGGGTTTTTTGCATTTAACCCTATTATTTTTTTGGCTCCTATTGTCTTGTTTCGATGTGGACAACTGAGAATGGAGAAAGTCCTTTTACAATTTTCGAAAATCCTCGAGTTAACAAAAAAAGGAACTTGGAAGTATGGGTCAAAGTCGCAGTATCGATCACGATTATTGTGATGATTGTTTCATATCAATCTCGTTAGTATCACATTGATATTTGACAATAAATTTGTCTAAGATTATTATAAAAAAAAGGTGAAAATTACGAATAATTGCTTATAAATTAATTTTAAAGAATTAACTAGTAAAAAATAATTTTATAGTGCAATTTTACATCATATGTATATAGTCCGGCGTATGATCGAAAATGATATAGTACTCGGCCGAGTCGACTTCAACCGAGTTTTTAGAACCATGCTTGCAAGCTCCATACGGCTCCAACTTGGACAAGATAGTGTATCAAATCCATAGCCTTGCTCAGTTGTCCAGCACATCCATCCATCCGGTTGCCCCTTCACCATTTTGACCACTTACTTCCCTGAGAACCAGTGGCTCCTGAATGTTTAAGCTACTCCCACTTTCCACTTGTAAGCTTGCTGGTGTCCAAATAAAGCAGCATTCCATGAGCTTCTGGTGGAAAGCTAGTGTGCTCTTCCCTCGCTGCTTTCAGAGGATTTTTCAGAGCTTTAAGAATATATCTCATCAGGGGTCGCCCCGAGGGCTTGGGATTGAGGCAAAACTTGGCAACAACAGCTATGGCCCATACTTCCTCTAATAGGTCTTCATCAATAATCAAAGACGGGTCGACAATCCTTGTCACGAGGTCTTTTTCATATATATTGATGAAAGGTGATATTTGCGCCAACCAATCCTTGATGGCAGTATGACTGGATCAGCGCTGATACCTAACTTGCCTGTTACAAGCTCAACCAAAACCTTCCCAAAGCAATAGACATCATAGGCACATGTGACACTGAGGGTGCCTGGACATGTCAAAACAATTAAAAAAAAAAAAAGGTTTTGGAAGGAAGGTAAATATTCAGTCCCCTTATACAACTTTATACAGTCAGATTTCCGTCAGCGTCACAGGGAATCAAATGAAGCAAAATTTTGGATTAGTTAAGCAAACTAAAGGAGAATGCAGAATTTAACCACATACCACAGAAAGTTACGACCTCCAATAAGCTTTCCACTCCAAATCTGTTCAACCGATCGAATAGATTGCTTATGCCAAATGAACAGAAAAAGAGGCTGCTACCATATAGATTTGAACTGAATAGTTCAGTAAATAAAGGGGAAAAAAAAGAAGCAAAGAATGGCAAAACAAAAACTGCATTAAAACAAAATACACTTACCAAAGGTGCCCTGTTTAGATGTCCTGCATGTAGCAAAGTAATTTAGACATTAGACTCAGAGTCTGAACACCACAAGTAAGTTTGAGAGATAAATAATGCTAATACAACTGTTGAGTAACTTGAAAGTGTTGAATGTTATTGCCAATGAAGAACTGACTGAAAAACGTAACCTCCAGGGGTCAAAGAGCTGCAGTGACTCTGCAAATAAGTTCCAAATAAAGGACTCAAGATCTTCTTGAATGGTTTAAGTGCATGTTCTTCAATGATCAAAACACGCTTGCCCAGATGTTTAATGGATTTTGAAAAGGTAGCAGAGAATCACTGGACATGAGACATGTTTCTAAACTAAAATCAGACTACAGCAACACTAAAACTAATGCCCTGTTGGAATATGCAGAGAGATACTATATTACTTACCCAGGTAGACTTATTTTTCTTCTCTTCCTGCACTCCAAGCAGATCTCTAAGGGTCCATATCATAGCTCATAAATCATGACTATCGTTTGAATCATCGCTTTATCCTAATTTTGATTAGAAAACCTATGAAATTGCTCAAACTGACAGCTAACAAAAGATTTAGCTTTTGACTTCAAAAAAATGACGGATCAAAATTAGACTAACCCAAGATTGAAGTAGGAAATATGTTTAAGAGCAAATTCAATCTTGACGAGAAAATTAGGTTGCCTTGTTTAGGGTTATATTATGGTAATAAACACAGATACAGTAAGAACTCGCCCCAGTTTGAATTCAATAGGGAAGAAAAATAGAGCAAATCCCACCTATTAAAGAGGAGAGCACATTCATAAAAGGAAATATGTCCAAAATAAGAGTTTGAGATCATATGAAGTGTAAAATATTGAGGATGACTTACTTTGGCAGCTGCAGTTTACTGATTCTAATTCGATGGATGTTCCTTCCTTGGGCACAGACCGCACTCAAGCTCCCTAACCGCACTTCAAATTTATCATCAAGAAGTATGCTGCAGGCTTGGACATCCCTTCAGGATCAAGGAAGAGACTCTCATCAAGAGGACCGTCAAACATGTATTGGTATTATTGTGACCAGATGTGAAATTAAGAAAGTAAAGAATTTATTTAGTGCAAAATGAACAAGATTAAGGATCCCTTATTGAGATGCAAAAGCAAGTACTTTTAGATATTATGAAGGCCAAACAGCAACAGCCTTCTTGATTTCAAGCTACCAACAAAAGCCTAATTCAGTTATGTTTCAATTTATTAATGTCACAGTTGAGCACCTATACTCTAGTGCATGTTGGAACTTTGAGCATTTACCCAACAACAAATTTACAGATGCTCTATGTGGATGAAAGAGTGTTTCTATGCTATTCATTTGAAGTATACCAAAAACATATAGTGTAGAATGTTAAGGAAATTGAATGTAACCTGGCATTCATCAGTTTAATAAGACTGACAAGTCAAACCAAACACCTACATCAGCCAAAAGTTCAAGACATGCTCTGAAAATCATTCAAAGGGTAATAAAGAAGTGGCCACCTCCAGAGTCCAGAACATTCGAGCGAAGCAATATGGGGAAGAGGATGCTAGAGCCAATATGCACTAGAACTCGTAGTATTAAATTGGAAAACAAAGAATAAAAAAGAAAAGAAAACAATATCTAGAATAGCAAAGTTATTCACGGTACCTGTGAACAAAAGGTGGAACACAATCATGGTATAGATAACACAGACCCTCTGCAACTCCAATTGCAATCTTCAATCTGGTAATCCAATCCAAGGATGGTAATCGACTATTGTCATCAGAAACAATTTCCTTAAACAACAAAGAACTGAACAAGTCCTTGTTAGGCATATACTTGTAAACCAAGTCCTCAAAGACAAATTGGGGATGTGTTGGGGACAACATGAAGTGTTTTCTCAATATATACGTAAACAAAGTCATATTTACATATAATCCAACAAAACTCAAGGACTAGATAAAGGCACAAAAGCTGCTTGTTCCATGCAAATAACAGTACATTTTTACTAAAACACGCATGCAATCAGTTCAATAACACCAAAACATAGCACTAAAATCACATTTTAAAGACATAGATAACTCTCTACAATTTGGACATAATGTTTAGAACCGAGCCACAATAGCTAAATCACAGTTTTCAAGCATCTTTCACTTTAGAGAGGAAAAAGTCTCACTGCAGGTGGTACATATGTGAATACCAAGTGCAATCACCATATGAATATTTAAGTAAATAATTGAAATCTTCTTAATGACCCTAATGTTAAAGGGGACAATATCTACAGGTACTCGAGCACGAGCAGTCAGAATGAAAAAAACAAACTGGTAAGACATATGCCACAACATTACAGTTTTATATAATCTGTACCAAACAATAATAACTAGCAGGACTGGATGCACTAAGGTAGAAAAATTGAATCGTCTCAATGTGCAAAAGAATCTATTAATGTCATAACATATACTCCAGTATAAGCCACTTTTTCAACAACAAATTACTGCCAAGAAATCGGCCCCATTAATCTCGTCGAGGTAATTCGTATCACTACAACAACAACAAACTTGTTACAGTTCCAAAGTTGAGGGATTGGGTAGGAAACAGGAAGAAGTCAAGACAAATATGTGAAAGAATCTGTAGGATAGTCATTGTGCAGGTTGTGGAAGTAGAGAGAATGGATGCCCTTCATGCCTAGGCTGAAGTGGAGAATGATGGTGCAAAGATTGCTTACCATTTCCGCAAGCTGTCTGATGCGAGAAATTTGTCCTGGGTTCTTTTGGCTTTTCCTTAGCAGATGCAATGTGTTCTAGTGCTTCCACAACTTGTTTCATTGATGGTCTTGCTTTATGGTCATAATCAAGACACTTCTGAATGAGCTGAGCCATTTTTACAGCAGCTTTTGTTGGGTATTTGCCTTCTCTGGGAATCGATTATTCTCTTTATCTTTCTTTTGTCAGATAACTGAGGCTTGATCCAATCAACAATGCTGTGCTTCCCACTTGGACGACTAGTATCCAGAGCCTGTATACCTGTTACCGTTTCAGCTAATACAACACCAAAACCATAAACATCGCATTGTCACATACCAATGCCCTGTTGCATAACAACACTGAATTATGACCAGATCTTCCTATTAGCATCTTGCTCTGACTTGTGCTAAGCTAACTTATTCATACTTATTAGCTCAGTTTCTAATGCCATCTTAAAGTGTAGAAGCTGCAAGAGATATAATTTAAATGGTTACCTGTTGCCGCATACTCTGGGGCAGCATAACCATATACTCCCGTAACACGCGTCGAAACATGTGATTGACCATCCAAAGGACCCATCTTTGCCACCAAAATCTGATAGTTTGGCATTGTAAGACTGAAAGCCAAATGATTGACCGACGTTAGATGGAATGAGACTTCTTACAGTGAAATCTAAGCACCACCGTTCTCGATAATCAAACTTGACATGGAAAATTTTAGAGTATATCAAGTGGTAAGGAGAAACCTCCAAACTACAATAAATGCATTGAAAGAAAACTTTGGACACAGTAAACTTGCATTGCCCAAATATCAGTCAGTACCAATGAGTTGTCTCTAACTTACACCATCATGCAATATGGATGAGTTACTGAAATCTCTGAAAATAACTGATCTCTTTAATGCATGCAAGTATGCCGGACCTTGGGCTGCTCCAATTAAAATTTTAAGCCTTATGTCCCATGGAAGTGGCTCAACAGCAGGCCCCCCTACAACAGCAAAACATCAAGGAATAAATCATTTTAAATAGCAGATCAGATCATTACCTATAACTGATGCTAGGCTGTATGAAATACTGCTGAAGGCATAATTAAAAGCTCACTTCGAAAGAGATCCAAGCTGCCTTTTTGCATAAATTCATAGACGAGCATCTGCTTATTGTTCGCCCGGCAGTATCCAAGGAGCTTGATAAGGTTAGGATGAGAAACTCTTCCGAGCATGTTTATCTCAGTCTGCACAATAAAATGTGAAAGAAGCATTTGAAACAACACAGAACATTATAACTTGTACTCAATGCAAACTAAATTGTTAGTTGATAATTCTTGGAGAAGTATGTTCTTTAGGTATGGGTGCATACTTTTTGTTGTTAAGTAGAAATGCAGGAGTTAGAGCCAACTCATTACCTTCATATGCTTCATGTAAAACCCAATCTTTGATCCATTATCTCCTAAAGTTTTAAATTTTCAAATGAATATTTGTTTATTTTACTTTTTTTTTTATTTAATTCAATTTTTTCATGAGATATTCATATTCATTGCACTTACTAGTATTGCTTGATTTTCTAAATCCCTGCTGTTATTATTATTTGATTTTACTTTTAACTGGTAGTCTTCAATGCATACCTGTATTACACATTCCACGCGTGATGATTAAATGGGTAGACAAATTATGTGGATTGGTACCACTTGAATTTGGAAATCATACAGGCCTTTGGCAACTGAAATATCAAACTGCATCACCTGTGGCAAACTATAAAGTCTATCGCATTTGATTATAAGTTTCACAAGAAATACAGCTGGTTTGTATTATGTGTGATATCGTATACTCGAGTCAATTATAATCACATACTCTATTTTTTCTAATCTTCTTTGATGCGATCAGATTTTGTTGGAAAACAGTATTCTTTAGCCAGTGCTGGAACTTTTCCTAGAGGATGTGATAAAGATAAACTATTACAGTGCTGGAAAAGATAAACTATTACAGTGCTGGAACTTTTCCTAGAGGATGTGATAAAAGATAAACTATTAGAAGGGCCCTAATGTACTACTTCAAGAGACAGGGTACGTAGCACACACTCCAGTCTATCCGGAGGAATAGTGTTTCAGGGAACAACAGGTTGCAGACTATAGAATAGGGAAAAGATTTTCAAGGATCAATTAGTTACAAGTTTAGCTTCCGTGGTTACCTGCCATTCTTCAAATCCTTTCATACTTTCAAGATTCAATCTTCTAACTGCAATTGGTGATCCTCTGTCATTCTTTGACGTGGACTTCTCATCAAGAGAACCTTTGTATTGTTGGAGAATTTCATAATTATTTGTTTTACCTAATAATTTTTAGAAAGAGTTTTCTAGAAATAGTAGCAACTCTTCGTCAGTTTCTAAATAGTAATAATTCTTCATAGAGTTGTACTGTCTCCTTCAAGATTGTAACTCTCCATGTGGTAGTTGAATTCCTGGTATGTCTCTTTATGATCAGAATCTTCTAGATCCAATTAGACAAACAATCTGACATACTTTTTCATCCCTTTGTCTAATTTTTCGCCTAAAAATTCTCCTCCTCCACTTAAACTCTTTGACAAATTATCCAGACAACTTTGAAGACTTTAGATCTGATACTGTTAGTGCAAAATATAAGTCAAACAAGGGATTTATGGTATCCTATAAGTTAATTCATAGAATTCTTTTGCACACTACTAGTAAGGGCGAATTAAACTTTAAGGAAAAGAATATTTGTAACATGATTAAAGCCATTTTCTCAAACTTTGTTCCAACATTCTTAAGGTTTAATTTTGTGCAACAATGGGGTTCACTACTTTGAGGGAAATGACTACTGATTTTGTCAAATTGGAACGTTTTGTTGGTATGGAGGTAACTTTCGAAAATGGCAGAAACATATGCACTTCCTCCTTGCACCTCTCAATGTGGTTTATGTTCTCAACACTCCCAAACCTATGAAAAATGATGAAGATACACTTGTCAATACCCGTGCTAGGCAAAAATGGGAGAATGATGATTACATTTGTAGGGAACATATTCTGAAGGACTTTTTGACACATACCAAAATGTTCCATCTTCAAGAATTGTGGGACAAATTAGAGGTAAGGTACATGAAAGAATATGCTACAAGTAAGAAATTTCTTGTTAGCCATTTTTTTAATTTTAAAAATGGAACAATTAAGCGAAATTGATCTTATTCTTAATAACTTTAAGCAACATAATTTGAATATAGATGAATCCATTATTGTGTCATCTATAATTGATAAACTTCTATTGTATTGGAGAGATGTCAAGAGAAATTTAAAACATAAAAAAGAAGAGCTTTCCCTTGAAGACTTGGCAAATCATCTCCGCGTTGAGGAGGAAAATGACGTTTTATTGGAAGACAAGAAAAATTGTCATCTTTTGAAAAAAAAAAAACCAATCAAGGGGAATTATCAACAAAAGAAAATTTTGTTGCCATAATTTCTGAAATTAATATGATGGAAGATGATTGGGCTTGGTGGATTGATTCTGGAGCAACTAGACATATTTGCAAAAACAAGAGTTTCTTCAAAACATTTGAACTAATTGAAGACGGTAATGTACTCTTTATGGGAAACTTATCTACTGCTATTGTGAAAGACAAAGAAAGCATGAAACTCCAATTTACTTCTGAAAAAATTTTAACTTTGAATAATGTTTTGTATGTTCCAGAAGTTAGAAAAATCTTGTATCTGGTAGTTTGTTGAACAAGTTTGGTTTCAAACTTATATTTGAAGCAGATAAATTTGTACTTACTAAATGAGGCATGTTTGTAGGGAAGGGTTACTTGTATAAGGACATGTTTAGGCTTAACATTATTAATAATACTAACAAAAATATTTCTACTTATATTATTGAGTCTTCTTATTTATGGCATAATCGTCTTGAGCATATAAATTTTAGACGTATGCATGACATGGTTAAATTGGAATTAATTCCACAAATAGATAAAAATGAAAAAAAAATTTAGACGTATGCATGACATGATTAAATTGTAATTAATTCCACAAATAGATAAAAATGAAAGAAAATGTAAGTCTTGCATGCTGACAAAAACAGTAAGATGTTTATTTTCAAAATTCAAAAATTTATATTACTTGAACTTGTGCATAGTGATGTTTGTCTCATACATAACATACCTACTATAGGAGGAAAAAAATATTTTATCACATTCATAGATGATTGTTACAAGATTCTGTTATGTCTGTTCGTTGCATTCTAAATATGAAGTGCTAGAAAATTTTAAAATTTATAAAATAGAAGTTGAACTACAATGTGAAAAATTCATTAAATACTTGAGATCCGATAAAGGAGGTGAATACTATTTTCCTATATTTTTTTAATCCAATGGAATAATTCATGAGACCACAGCACCTTATTCACCACAACAAAATGGTGTGGTAGAAAGGAAAAATAGAATTTTAATGGAAATGATAAATGTCCTGATGTCTAATTCTGAATTTGGACAAGGTTTTTGGAGTGAAACTTTATTAACGGCTCGCTATATATTAAATAGAGATTCTAATAAAAGGAATAAAATTACTCTCTATGAAATATGAAAGAAAAGAAAGCCAAATTTAAACTATTTTAAAGTTTGAGGTTGTAGAGCCATTGTGAGAGTTTCTGAACCAAAAAGAAAAAAATTGAGCGAAAGAGGAATTAAGTGTATATTTTTGGGATATGCGCAAAATAGTCNGAAGTCTTACTATTTTATGGTAATAGAGCCTAATGGCATGGCTTACTATTTTATGGTAATAGAGCCTACTGATTCAATAGCAATTAATACTGTTATTGAGTCAATAGATGCAATATTTCAAGAAAATATATTTAATTCAATTCCTAAGGATCAATTAACAGATTTTGATTCAAAGAGTAAACTCTCTGAAACTAGAAAATATGAAAATTTTGAATTAAGGAGTAAAGGAATTAAAAGAACAAAACCTATGGTCCAGATTTCTTTATGTATCTATTTGAAGGTACTAGAGAAATAGTAGACAAACAAATAATTTACTGTTTTAATACAAAAGCAGATCCTATTACTTATAATGAGGCAATAAAATCTCAAGATACTGCTTTTTGAAAAGAAGCAATACAAGATAAAATGGATTCAATTATGAAAAATAAAATGTGAAAATTAGTTGGCCTCCCACCAGATTCCAAACCAATAGGTTGCAAATGAATTTTCAAAAAGAAAATGAAAAGTAATGGACGGAACTATTGACAAATTTAAAGTTAGGCTTGTTGCCAAAGGATGTACACAAAAATTTGGACTAGATTAATTTGATACATATGCACCAGATGCTAGAATTGCTACAATTCGAATTTTAATAGCACTAGCTTCTATGTATAATCTAGAATTCACCAAATGGATGTTGAAATGACATTTTTAAATGGTGAAGTAGATAAAAAAGTGCATATGGAGCAACTTGAAAGCTTTGTAGTTCCTGGACAAGAACACAAAGTGTGTAAACTTGTCATATTTTTATATGGATTGAAAGAAGCCCAAAGCAGTGGCATCAAAAATTTGATCACATAATTTTGTCAAATGGATACAAGATTAATGAATTTGATAAATGTGTTTATAGTAAATTTCAGAATGGTAAAGGTATTTTTATTTGTCTTTATGTGGATAATATGTTAATCTTTGGTTATGACTTACAGCAAGTTGAGAATGCCAAAAAAAATTTATCCACTAATTTTGCTATGAGAGACAAGATATGGGAGTAACTAATATTATACTTAGTAAACAAATTATACGTGATCATAATATTATAATATTGTCTCAATCACATTACATTGAAAAAGTTTTGAAAAAATTCAATTACTTTGAATGTAATCTTGTTTCAACTTCTTTTGATTCAAACATTAAGTTAATGTCAAATACTGGTAAACCTATTGTTCAACTAGAATATGCTAAAGTTATTGATTATTTAATGTATGCAATGACAAGTACAAGACCTAATATAGCTTGTGCAGTTGACAAGATAAGCAGATATACAAGTAATTCAAGTAATCTGCATTGGCAAGTTATGGGAAGGGTATTGAAGTAATTAAAGAAAATCATAAACTATGTTATCACTGGTTGTGGTTATCCTTCAGTTTCAGAAAGAAATTCAAATGCTAATTGGATTAGTGATAAACATCACTCTTCAACTAGTGGTTGGATATTCAAGTTTGATGAAGGTGCAATTTCTTGGGGATTCAAGAAACAAACTTGTGCAATCTCAAATTTCACCATGGTTGCAGAATTTATTGCACTAGCTCCTGCAAACAAAGAAGCAGAATGGTTAAGAAATTTATTATATGAAATTCTTTTGATATCTAAACCAATGTCTCTAATATCAATCCATGGTGATAGTGAAGCCACACTCTCAAAAGCGTATAATCAAGTTTACAATGAAAAGTTTAGGCATATTGGCATAAGACATAACTATGTCAGACAATTAATATCTGATAGAGTAATCAGTTTAAATTTTGTACAATCTAGTCAAAATTTGACTGATCTGTTGACTAAGGGTCTTACACGGGATCTTGTGTACAAGACCTTTAAGAGGATGGGGTTAAAACCTATATTACAAAATCACCAATAATGGAATCTCAACTTAACGTTTGATACAACGTCAAGTCTTAAGTTCAATGAGTCAAAGTACACTATTAGAGTGGTTGCAAGCACTATAATATATTTGATATTCATCCCAAAGTCAAGTGTTTTGTTATCTATAGGTAGTTTACAGGAGGATCAGCAATATGTTCTTAATAAACTAATGATCATTAAAGTATTAGCTATGAGAACACTGTTTGATGGTGTCCACCTATGTAAGTGTGAAGTATGGCCGCTTCTAGGAATTAAGGATTTTAGTCTTATAGCACTTACTAAAAGGATACAGACACATGGCCATAAGAGTGACAGCTAAATTAAATAAGCATTCATTACTGTCGAAATCAATGTGTGAAATAGATACAACTTGTCAAAAAAGATCACTGATTTAAAAATTATTACATCTACCAAACCATTCAGACTTGTTGAAATGTACTTCACTAAATAGAGGTTCAAATCGAAAGATACTTGTATTTATGCATTGATTTCCAATCCTATCAATTTATTTTGAAATGGTGAACGAATGTTGGAAAATTTCAAAATAATTAGGAATTTTGTTTTACGTAATAATTTTTAAAAGAATTTTCTGAATAGTAATAACTCTTCATCAGTTTCTGAATAGTAGTAACTCTTATAGCTTATCAGTTAGTTATTTTTTTTGAAGAGTTGTATTGTCTTCTTCAAGCATTGTAACTCTCCATGTAGTAATTGAATTCCTAATAAATATGTCTCTTTATGATTAGACATGAGTCTTCTCTTTATATCTAACTAGATAAACAATTTGACGTACTTTTGCATTCCCTTGTCTAATCTTTCTCCTAAAAACTCTCCTCCTCCTCTTAAATTCTATGACAAATTATCTAGACAACTTTGAATACTCTAGTCTGATACTGTTAGTGCAAAATACAAGTCAGACAAGAATTTTATTGTATACTACAGGTTAATTCGTAGAACTCTTTTGAACACTAATAGTAGGGGCGAATTAAACCTTAAAGAAAATAACATTTATAACGTGCCTTGAAGCCGTTTTCTCAAAATTTGTTCCAACATGTATACTCTTCCAAATCCAACTTCTCCCAGTAATAGATCTCTTTTAGAATTTCTAGTTGCAGCCTTGAATTCTGAAAAGGGGTAAGCCCTTACCATCTAGTTGGAGAGATCATCGGTCTCCCAATTTGGGTAAGCCTCACCACCAAATTGGCCACTAGGTAAAGCAGTGCTGCTGCCTGAAAATATCCTGTTATCCGTTGCTTGAGATGTACCTGCTGCAAAATGCACTTGGGTAGTTAAAGTTTATAATTCATATAGTCACAAATCTAAAAATAAATAACATGTTCCATGATGTCAATGAAAAACATGCATGTTCCACTAGTCAAGATTCTGGGGGAAAAAAGAAGAAGCAAGGGTAAGGGATAACTGTTTTACAAAAGTAATTGAACCACCTTCAATTTGTCAAAGATCCAATATTCAATTAAACAAACGATGTCAAACAGAGCTGGGATGAGAGCGAAAAGGCACATATAATCTGTGTTGGATGTCTCTTAACTATTAAGCTCAGAGAGCTTCACTAAGTAGTTGAAGCTCTAATATAACTCTATTTACTCCGAAGTGTAAGAGGCTAATGATTTTACACATGAATTAACAAGATTCTGGAAAGGTTCAACTGCCGAGAAGCCATTGAAAGAAATAGAAAACAAAAACTCAGGCTTGCCATAAAAAGACACAGAGCCTGAGGCTCCAGCTCTCGGGCCCGAGCTCTATACAACTTACCCGGTTTATTGCGCTCGGGTCTTCCTGTCTTTGCAGGAGCTGGACCCACTGCACCAGACTGAGGGCTTCCATGAGTATAGAGCCTTACGGACTTAGGGTCTTGTAAAGCCTCAAGCATGTATGTCATTTGAGGACGCTTAGAAGGCTTGGGACTGAGACAGGCCTTCGCAACAATAGCAACTGCCCATACTTCAAAGAAATGATGCTCATCCATGGTTAAAGACGGATCCATAATGTTCACAAAGAGTTCCTTATCATTAGTAGTTATATAAGGAAGGGAATTTTCCATCCAATCCTGCATGCTGGAATCATTGTCAGCAAAAAAACCCAGCTTACCAGTGACTAGCTCAAGCAAAACCTTTCCAAAGCAATAAACATCATAGGCAGCAGACATGTTGCATTTGATGCACCTGGTCATTTAAGACGAGATTTAGAAAAAGCATTCCTGTAAGTTATGCTTTTGGTGATCTCATCGAACTTAAATGACATTCCTTATCAAACAATGGGATTGGGCTTAAGCAAATGTGGAATGTTATACATTGAGATAACTAAGTGACGAGTGTTACTGCTGCTTAAAGGACATCAACTTCTCAAAGTTCGGATCTTTTAGGATAATCTCGACTACTTTTGTGTGTTTATATGTATATATATATCTTTTTTAGTAACTAATCTGAATTAGGGAATCAAATTGGAATATTTGGCTATCATGGCAGCAAGAAAAACGAAAATATAAATATGAAGAAATGAGTTATAATAAAAAAATGAAAATTTAAATATAAAGAAATGAGTTAACCGATAAAAAAATTTAAAATGACATATTGTAAATGATGGAGGTTGAAACTATAGTTTTAAGTTACTAAATGTCGATATTACACCACTTCTATATCCTACTAACTTGGCATTCGAAAACAGTTAAATTAAGAAGAAAATTTTCATTTAAGAGATGTATTCAATCATTTCTGTTTGAGATATTGATAAATGGACTAATTTCATTTTGCATCTCTCAATTATACTCAATTCTCATTTTGCACTCTAAATTTCAGTTTTGAACATTTTATACCCTTAACTCTCATATTTGTCCAACTTTAGCGACTTTTTTAATTCCGTAAAAAAAGTTAACAGAATTTTTATTTTTTCACACAAAAATATTGTTGTACATCATGCTGAATTTGTAGTACATTCGAAAAAATTCCATTAAATTTTTAGATGGTGTTAAAAAAAAGAGTTGAAATGGGATGAATTTGATAGTTCATTGTACAAAGTGTCCCAAATTAAAATTTGATATGTAAAGTGAGAATTAGATATAAATTAAGGAGTGTAAAATGAAATTAATCCTTGATAAATTATTTGATGGGAAGAAGAATAAAACTTAACAATAAAATATGTGAGTGTTCACCATTTTAAAGGCGAGCCACGCTATGCATCCCCGGCCCACTTTAAAAAAAAAAAAAATTTTTTGAAAGAACTAATGATTATTAATATTAATTAATTTTCCCTTAACAAAATGCTCATACGACAATTAAAAACAAAGGTTGAATTCTTTTATACTCGTGCACTCGTAATAATTTTATTTAATGTAGTTTAGTATTTTTATATAAATATATTGATTTGATGACTTTATGATCTTAAATAAGATTTGTCATCTACAATGTTTATTAAGGTGTGTTTCTATATTTTAAAAATATATATATATTTATAGGTGTGTTTCTACATTCTAAGAATCTTAGTAGAGTAACAAAATTTGCATTCTTAATACAAACATTTTCAAGTTGTAAAATGTAGTTCTATGAACCATACGTACAACGTTAATTAGATCTATACAAGATATTGCCTTTTATTTGAAATGATTAATATACCTAACAATTATAGTCTATTAAGATAATTAAAATCTGTTTGTTTTTCAACATAAGATATTATATGATCAGTTGACATTTGGAAGACCAGTTAGTACAATAAATATATCTAATGGTTATAATACTAAAAACATCCTAGAAAATTTTAATTATGGTGATAAATCACTGATAATACAAACTTTTACCATTAATGCTACAAGTTTTAATTTTATTCAAAAGGTTTATAATATATAGAATAGTCTTTAAAAAAATTAAGGAATACATATAGAATAGTCGTAGAAAAATTAAGAAACAAAATAACATAAAACTTACTAGTTATCATGGCCTATAACTCGAATAATGTGCCATGGTCACAATGAAATACTACACGGTGGGATTGAATGAAGGCATGTAAACTTTTGGGTAGAAAGTTCTCTTCCAGTCAATTTTGTTGAAGTGTGAAAACCTAAATATCTATCCCATTTTTTTCTTTCACATATTAATAAAATGTTCACCAAATTTTTTGTGATTACATATAGAGTTAATAAGATAGTTAGCATAAAAGATTTTAATTATAAATGAGAGGTATACAATGAAAATACAAGCAAAGCAATGAGAATAAATTTGAGTAATCAAATTAATTGTTAATAAGCCGAAATAGTAATTCTAAAAAAATTATAGATTTAGGATCAAGTTATGTAGATCTATATTTGAGACAAGACCCTACCATAAGAAAAGTATGTTTTCGATATTAATTCATACCAAAAAAATAATAAAATAAAAATAAGTTAAAAATTATGATAATCATTTGTTTGAAGCAAGACCATACCAATAGATTCAAAAAAAAAAAATGACAAATGCACAATGTTGATTTTCCAAATCCTTTATAAGAAAAATAGATTTTCGTGGTTAGTTCGCCCAAAAACAACATAATAAAATAAAAGATTGGCTAATTATTAAAAAAATAAAGAATGTAGTCTCTTCATGATATTGTTGCAAACAAACCAAAGCAAAAAATAAAGAAATAAATGCTTTTTAGATGTAGTGAAATTTATATGTTTATAATCAATATCGAGCTTTTCGAAAAGAAAAATAAAATTATGTAAAAATAATTTTTTTTATTAGGTTTAGTTAAATTAAATAGACTTATATTTAATTATATGTTAACAATTGTATTTTCTCAAGTCTGAATGCTTGTAACTACACTTCTTTTATTTATCAAATAACCGTGGTCTTGATTCTTAAGATTAATTTATATAATGTTTGTAATTCTGGATTAAATATTACTTAGTGCTGTCTTATGTGCTAAATGTAATAATAGAGATATAATTATAATGCGTGCTTTCTCCTACACCAAAAAAACCATGGCAATGATGAAACCAAAAAAAAAATACATATATGTACACCATATGTGTTATACAAGAATTTATTATTCATATATATGAGGTTAGTTTAGGGGTAAATATCGGTCAATCGATCGGTTAATCAGTCAAATAATTCTGTCAAAATTTGAAAATGAATCATAAAATTATTAGCCAATTTTAATTTCAAATTGAATTCAAAATAAAATCCGGTTAATCAAATTCGAATTCGGTAATAAGTCTTAAATTCGGTAGTCTTAACCATATTCGCTAGACCAATTGACATTAGACTAAAATTCTTTAGACAAAAACTAAAAAACCTATTTAATTCAAAATCTAACTAACAATAAAATAATTCATAATTTCATATTATCAAAAGTATATTATATTTTAATGGATGCAATGTTTTCTTAATACCTTTTATATATATATATTGTGTACATATTTATATTTGTATTCTTGTGTATATATATAATATCATTTATGTGACTATATTGTACAAAAAATTTCATTGGAAGGTCTTGATTTCTTCAAACACCGAATTGAATTTGAAAATCAGTTAATTTTGAATTCAAAATTCAATTTTAAATTCGTAATCGATTTCTGATTTCAGAACTCAATCGAGCCAATTTATTAACCGAATTTTGAATAACCAATTTCAAATGTTAATATAAAAGTGGAAGTGGTTACGAATTCGATTAACGGGATTCATTTTCACTCCTAAATTAGTTTACAAATATAACAAAATAGATATCTATATTCAGCACATGCATTGCACGTGCATCTTACTATATATATATATATATATATATATATATATATATTGGCTCGATATGTTTCTTTTCAAAATTATTTATAATAAATTCTTGCCCTGTATTACTCTCCCCTTTAAATCAAAGTGTTCAATGTGAGAATGACTCTAAAAGCAGCATCCTGCTCCCTTACCATTTCAAGTAAGATAAAGAAGACATATGGAAAAATTGAACTACAGTCGAATCAATTTCACATACCAGAAGCGCCTTGTTCATAATCAAAACCCCTGTGCATAAAGAAGAAAGAGTGCTGTTACAAAGCTTGGCTAAACAATATTAGGTAAGAATTAAAGTTGGAAAACTGGGATGTGAAAGAGTGGGTTCAAACTGTTCTATGGTGGTAGAAAAGCACCCAAAAAAAAACTGTTTTCTATAATTTCAATTCTACACTCTGCAAATTGATAACTTAGAACATCATTCTAGTGGAAAAGAGGATCTAGTCCAACTGTGTCCAAGCAACATCATTGACTTTTTATATCAGAGATTCAACACATAAGCTCATCCACGGCAAAAAAAAAAAAATGGATGTGCATGTTTTTCCTTCTTACGTAAGTTTAAAGAGATACATATTAGTGTCAACCGATAAAGAGAAATAATTCACAACTTCTCAATGTCCAAATTTTTCTCAGATAATCAATTCTGATCAATAAATAAGCCTCTTTTGATATAAAAGAGTCTGATCAATGAGTAGTGGATTATAGAGAAGGCTAAAACATGGCCAGATATTATGGAGTTAGAATTGAATAAGTATCACACCATCAATAAAAATACTTACTTCGGCAACCGCAAAAACCTGGAAATCCTACTCTGATTCCTGTCTTTTTTCTCAGGACAGACCTCAGAAAGCCTCCCTAACCGTGCTTCGAAGTTTTCATCAATTAGTATGCTGCTAGCTTCAACATTTCTTAACGAGCCAAACAGAAGCCAGGCAAGTCAAGCCCATCATGCAACAAACAATAAGACAGTAAAGTTAGGACATGAAAAAGAAAATAGTTATGCAAATAATCAAGGTTATGTTTGGATAGATGGATTTGAGTAAGGATTTGAAATCTAGTCATTTGTTGGAACAATTTGTAAGTTTAAAATGGATTAATTTCAAATCCACCCTAATTAATATAAAATGAATGATTTTAATCAACTCTCTAATTTAGGTTGAATTTAAAATTCAACCAATTTCGCCTTACAAATTCCTTCAGGATAGATTTCAAATACTAACCAAAATCTATTGATCGAAATACAATGCAAGAGTAATGGGCTACCTATGAACGAGGGGCGGAAGGCATTCATGATGCAGGTAACAAAGACCCTCTGCAGCTCCGATAGCAATCTTCAATGTTGTTCTCCAATCCAACGATGGTGATTGGAAATCAACATTTCCATTTGAGAAAGAACTAGACAAGTCCTTGTAAGGCATATACTTGTAAACCAGGAACTTGTCATTCCAATTCTCCAAGCAATGCCCCAAAAAAGGGACAAATCTAGGATGTGAAACCTTGCCAAAAAACTCCAGTTCTGATCTCAAGTATGATTCTTTATCTAATGAAGACAAATCAACTTTCTTAACTACAACTTGAATCCCATCTTCCAAAACACCGAAAAAGAGATCCCCGGAGAGGCCATGTATGATGAGATTGGAGCTACTCAAGTTACCAGTGGCTTGGAGAATCTGATGATACGAAAACGAATCCCCAACTAGCAAGCCGGAGAAGTTGAAAGATGAAACTGAGGGCCGAGAAGGTGAAGAACTGAAACTAGAAATGTCACTTGGGGTCCTTTGACCACTAATCCTGAGCTCCTCCCTGCGCAGTGTGGCACGAACCAGCCTTTCCCAATTGTCGTAAACTACACTCATCTCTCATCAATCAATCAATCTTAAGTCCTAACACAAACCAACCAGCAGTTCCGCTCCAATTATTGGTGTATGAGAGATGACAACATATTATTGCTGATAGCGGATGTGATCGCGAGAACTTCAGTAGGACGAGCACAGACTGCATAGTTACCGAAGTATTGTGAACCAATATCCTTAGCGCGTAGGCATGGAGTAATCAGAGGGCTATGGACACAATTAGATGACTATAAGAGACAGGTCCACCATGAGAAGTCCAAAAGACACATTCTTTTCTTTTTTGTCCTCTACACATCTTTGTTCTAATGGGAATTCGTGGGATTTTCGTTTCGTATCCTGCCTTTCCTATTTTATTTTCTAGATAGCAGTATACACCTTTATCGGTGAACAGACATAACAAACAAAGAACCATCCATCATCGGATATTAAAAAAACATTACATTAAAAGGTGAGAAGGCGAAGATAAAATTTTGCCAACATTAAGGATTCAAGCAAATATGATATATTATTTTTTTGGGCTTCTATTATCTTGTTTCAATGTATAAAACAACTGAGAATGGCAAATTCTAGTAGCAGAAAGTCCTTTTTGTTTGATATCTCCTCCACCAAATGCAACTTTCGAAGGATGAAAACCACAATGCGACTTTTGAAAATCCTCAAGTTAACAAAACACTAGCTTGAAAGCATGATTCAAAGTCGTAGTATCGATTACGGTTGCGGCGATGACTGTTTGACGTCAATATCGGTAGTATCGAATCGATATTTGACAATAAATTTGTGCAAAATAAAAAATTAAAAAAAAAAAGTCACGGATAATTACTTATAAATTAATTTTAAAGAATTAACTACCAAAAAATAAACCATATAATACAATTTTATTTCATATTTTAGAATGTATATAACCGAAATAGCGTATCGGTATCAGATTGAAAAAAGTCATTCTAGATACAACTCAGCCAAGTTGACTCCAACCAAACCGAGTTTTTGAACCATGCTTGCAAGCTCAAAACTCCAACTTGGACAACCAAGTGTATCAAATGCATAGCCTGCTCTGTTATAAATGAAGAATTAAGGAAAAATCACCATTATTCCGATTCTTAGTTGGCCTTTCAACGTCCAGCACATCCATCAGGTGCATCTGGTCGAGGATGAAGATGAATTGCCCCCTCACCATTTTGACCACTTCCTTCCCTGAGAACCAGTGGTTCCCGAATGTTTATGCTATTCCCACCCTCCACTTGTTAGCTTGCAGGTGTCCAAATAAAGCAGCATTCCATGAGCTTCTGGTGGAAATTGTTCTAAACCTTGCTGAGCTAGTGTGCTCTTCCCTCACTGCTTTCAGAGGATTTTTCAGAGCTTTAAGAATATATCTCATCAGGGGTCGCCCCGAGGGCTTGGGATTGAGGCAAAACTTGGCAACAACAGCTATGGCCCATACTTCCTCTAATAGGTCTTCATCTACAATCAAAGACGGGTCGACAATCCTTTTCACAAGGTTTTTTTCATATATATTGATGAAAGGTGATATTTGCGCCAACCAATCCTTGATGGCAGTATGACTGGATCCGCTGATACCTAACTTGCCTGTTACAAGCTCAAGCAAAACCTTCCCAAAGCAATAGACATCATAGGCACAATTGAATCACTAAGTGACACTGAGGGTGCCTGGACATGTCAAAACAAATAAATAAAAAAAAGTTTTGGAAGGAAGGTAAATATTCAGTCCCCTTATACAACTTTATACATTCAAATTTCCAGCGTCACAGGGAATCAAATGAAGCCAAATTTTAGATTATTTAAGCAAACTAAAGGAGAATGCAGAATTTAACCACACACCACAGAAAGTTACGACCTCCAATAAGCTTTCCACTTTAAATCTATTCAATCGATCAAATAGATTGCTTATGCCAAATGAACAGAAAAAGAGGCTACTACCATATAGATTTGAACTGAATAGTTCAATAAATAAAGGGGGGGAAGGAAGCAAAGAATGGCTAAACAAAAACTGCATTAAAACAAAATACACTTACCAGAGGTGCCTTGTTTAGATGTCCTGCATATAGCAAAGTAATTTACTCAGAGTCTGAGCACCACAAGTAAGTATAAGAGATAAATAATGCCAATACAACAGTTGAGTAACTTGAATGTGTTGAATTGATGTTATTGCCAATGAAGAACTGACTGAAAAACGTAACCTCCGGGGGTCAAAAAGCTGCAGTGACTCTGCAAATAAGTTCCAAATAAAGGACTCAAGATCTTCTTGAATGGCTTAAGTGCATGTTCTTCGATGATCAAAACACGCTTGCCTAGATGTTTATTGGATTTTGAAAAGGTAGCAGAGAATCACTAGACATGAGACATGTTTCTAAACTGAAATCAGACTACAGAGACACTAAAAACAATGCCCTGTTGGAATATGCAGAGAGGGATACTATATTACTTACCCAGGTAGATTTTTCTTCTCTTGCTGCACTCCAAGAAAATCTCTAAGGGTCCATATCATAGCTCATAAATCATGACTATCGTTTGAATCATCGCTTTATCCTAATTTTGATTAGAAAACCTATGAAAATTGCTCATGACAGCTAACAAAAGATTTAGCTTTTGACTTCAGAAAAATGAAGGATCAAAATTAGACTAACCTAAGATTGAAGTAGGCTAAATATGTCTAAGAGCATATTCAATCATGAGGAGAAAATTAGGTTGCTTTGTATAGGCTTATATTATGGTAATAAACACAGATACAGTAGGAACTAGCTCTAGTTTGAATTCAGTAATGAAGAAAAATAGAGCAAATCCCACCTATTAAAGAGGAGAGCACATTCATAAAAGGAAATATGTCCAAAATAAGAGTTTGAGATCATATAAAGTGTAAAACATTGAGCATGACTTACTTTGGCAACTGCAGTTTACTGATTCTACTTTGATGGATGTTCCATCCTTGGGCACAGACAGCACTCAAACTCCCTAACCGCACTTCAAATTTATCATCAAGAAGTATGCTGCTGGCTTGGACATCTCTTCAGGATCAAGGAAGAGACTCTCATCAAGAGGACCGTTAAACATGTATTGGTATTATTGGACCAGATGTGAAATTAAGAAAGTAAAGAATTTATTTAGTGCAAAATGAACAAGACTTAAGGATCCCTTATTGAGAAGCAGAAAGCAAGTGCTTTTAGATATTATGAAGGCCAAACAGCAACAGCCTTCTTGATTTCAAGCTACCAACAAAAGCCTAATTCAGTTATGTTTCAATTTATTAATGTGACGGTTGAGCACCGATACTCTAGAGCATGTTGGAACTTTGGGGATTATAACCTCAAATAATATTATTTGTTTTAGCATTTACCCAACAACAAATTTACAGATGCTTTATGTGGATGAAAGAGTGTTTCTATGCTATCCATTTGAAGTATACCAAAAGCATATAGTGTAGAATGTTAAGGAAATTGAATGTAACCTAACATTCATCAGTTTAATAAGGCTGACAAGTTAAACCAAGCACCTACATCAGCCAAAAGTTCAAGACATGCCCTGAAAATCATTCAAAGGGTAACAAAGAAGTGGCCACCTCCAGAGTCCAGAACATACAAGCGAAGCAATATAGGGAAGAGGATGAGCCAATATGCACTAGAACTCGTAGTATTAAATTGGAAAACAAAAGAATGAAAAAGAAAAGAAAACAATATCTAGAATAGTTAAGTTACTCGCGGTACCTGTGAACAAGAGGTGGTACACGATCATGGTGTAGATAACACAGACCCTCTGCAACTCCAATTGCAATCTTCAATCTGGTAATCCAATCCAAGGATAGTAATCGACTATTGTCATCAGAAACAATTTCCTTAAACAACAAAGAACTGGACAAGTCCATGTTAGGCATATACTTGTAAACCAAGAACTTGTCATTTCCATTCTCCAAGCAATGCCCCAGAAGAGGGACCAATCTAGAGTGTAAAAGCTTCCTGAAAGCTTGCAATTCCGATATCAAGAACAATTCTTTCTCAAACGAAGATAAACAAATTCTCTTAACTACTATTTGAGTATTATCTTTCAAAAAACCATGGTAGAGACTGCCAGAGTGGCCATGCTTGATAAGTCTTGATTCATTGAAGTAATCTGTGGCACAAAGAATCTGATTGTACTCAAATGCCTCCCCTACTAGGCTAATAACAAGCTTGAGAAGTTGAAAGATAAAACCTGACGATAAGAAGCTCCATTGAAACCGAAGGGAGATGATGATGAGGATGAAATGTCACTAGGGGTCCTTTCAGCAGTGAGCCGAAGTTCCTCCCTGCGCAGCGTGGCCCAAACCAGCCTCTCCCAGTTGTCGTACACTCTAGCCATCTATGATGATCAATGATATAAAACTCCTCCTAGCTCGTAGCACTGAGTGGTCTCAGTTGAAAATTTTAGTTCCATGAAATGATCAAATTCTGAAGCAATACCAATGACAACCACATACAGTTTCAGTTTGCACACACCTATCCTCCTCCTCCTCCTCCTCCTCCTCCTCCTCAGTTATCCATTTAGTCTATTTATATTTATATAGCAACACGGGTAGATGAATGTGAATAAAGAATTAGTCTTTTTTTTACCTATTTAAATTCTCAAATTCAACGCTTTCTTTGTGTGATGCATCACTTATTAATATTAATATGTTGGTGGTCTGTGTTTGTGGAGATTCGTGGAAATTTTCTTTGTTTTCTCTATGTTTCCCTTCCTTAAAATGTCCAATTCAAAGCGCCAAAACTAACAACCTATCTTTGATTTCGCCTACATGTGTAGCTCCGTCTGGATTAAAAATACTATTCATTATTCTCTAGTAAATTACTCAAAACACATTTCCAATTACATTTTATCTCACATATACATCATAAAAGGATTGCTACCGTATTTATTCGAAATGGAGCAATTGTTACTCTAAATGAATGCTCTGATTCTCCAAGAAAGATAAATTTGTCTACATCTTGCCAATTTGCAGAGCATACATTGTCCTACATTTAGATTCTCTCTCATCTTTTGTCTTCTTGATAGAAAAACACAAGAAAAAGTAAAATATAGAGTCCATTAATCAATAAGTAAGCAAAATAAATGTCACGTAGCAATTGAGCAAAGATAATGTAGAGAAGAAAAAACACTCCAGCTTAAGACAAACACCTTGGTTATTTGCCAAAGTGAAAATTGAAAAATACAAACAAACAACGCTTTCTTTGTCTTGATTCACTTGTTGAGTCGAGGGAGGCATAGTGTAACACAGTTTTGCAACCAACAACATCAGAGACAAACATCTCGTGTCTAAAATTGACAAAATGCTGAAACATTTCCATCTGACCCGGCCAGGAGGAAGAAGTAGTGCCTCATCTCTTCTAGACTTCGCAAAATTTTCATCACTATCTAAGAAAGGCCCATCATCAATATCGGCGCTATAGCCACAGTGGAACGGAAGGAAAATGAAGAGGAGGAGGAGGCGGCCAAGAGAGATCGCTGGGGTCCTTCCTCCGCAGCGTCACCCGAACTAGCCATCTATACGGGTTGGACGTACGAATAAATATTTGGCTAACGAAAAGTGTGTATAATAATTGTTGGAAAGGGTAAATATAATAGTTATTGAGATAATTGATAAATAAGAGATTTTATTATTTTTTAATTATTTAACGGTACGTAATATATGCTTACATTGTAATGCACAATCAGTAGTAAAGAATTTTTCTATGCTTAGGAGGTAAATAAAATCAAAATATTCGATACTTAAATTGAATTTAACTCAATCGTTCAAGGTTGGTTTATTAATAATTAAGTTAAATAAGTTAAAAATTTTAAATTCACATATAAAAATTCTAAACTACTTTAGTTCGACTTGATAAAATCTCGTTTAAATTCATTTTGAAAGATAAACAAGCCAATCTTGAATATAATTTCAAATTTGTTAAAATAATAAAAATTGAACACTAGAATGTTGGACTTGTTTATATTCATTTCCACCTCTAGTCATTCTTGTATTGATCTGGTATACCTCTTAATTTAATTCGTAAAGGGTAAAATTTTTAAATGTACTAACGTTCGTGTATCTACGAAATTATGATCTTATATTATGGGTCTTGAATCTTAATCGATAGTATATAAAAATTTATTTTCATATTGACCCACATTAATTCTTAGATTACATTTATTCCCACCGAAGAATTTAAACAATAATTTGAAATCCACGTATTCATTAAAATAATTTTTAGAATTAGAACTAACTAATTTTAAATTTATTAAAGATAAAAAGAATAATTTCAAATCTACTCTAACTTTGGTCAAATTTAAAATTTATTTTTTTTAATTTAAAAATTCTTCTAACAAAAAGTAAATTTTAAATCTAAATCCTTCTTCAAATTCATCTAATTAAAATACGAATTTATTTAATTTGTTACTCGCTTTTTAAAATTATCCAAATACGAGTTGTTTCAAATAATTATTAATAGGAACTGTCAAAATGTATCCGGTCACCGCTCCCACGGTGTAGCGGTTAGGACATTGGACTCGGAATCTGGTAACCCGTGTTCAAATCTCGGTGGGGGTACCTCTCCTGATTCCTTTTTTTCTTCTGGTTTACACATGATTTCCTGAAGACTGTTTCTTCCATTTTTTTTTTTTGGTGGAAAGAATCCACCCAATTTGCTAAAAGATCAGAAAACAAGCAATTACTTCCAAAGGTAAATAATTGAACTAATTCATAATCTCCCCCCCCCAAAAAAAAAAAAAACCAATATAGCTTTTGTTGTCTTTGAGGCCTTCCATCTTTTGGAAGGGGGTGGAGCTTTTATAATTTACATTCCACAGGAGCACCAATCAAGAAGATCAACTACCAAAAAAAAAAAAAATGTAGCTTGTTTCAATATCATAAAACAAGCCCAAAACAAAGAGGGAGAAGAGTTATCACTGGCTAAAAACCTCACTGCCACTCTCCCTCTCCTGAAAAACCCTTTCAAGAGAAAAAAAAAAAAAAATTCCATTCAATCTGGTGTCGCTGTCCTGCTAAACAACGTTTCTTAAAATCTCACTATGCAATTACCTCTGTATGAATGGACTGTGTAACTTGGTGATGTGTATAAGAGAATACAAACAGCTCCATTGGAGGTAATTGCATAGTGAATCTCCACATCCAGAACCATGTACAGCTGTACTATAACAAGCAAGGGACTGAAATGCAGATCCTGCTCTGATTATTAACAAAGAATTAAGAAAAATCACCTCTGTTCTAATCTTCATTTGGCCTTTCTACATCTTGCACATTCATCGGTTCAGGAAAAATCTCCCTGGACTGCTGTCTGGTAGAGGACGAATTGGCCCCTTCACCATTTTGACCGCTTCCTTGAGAACCCGAGGTTCCAGACTGTTTAAAGCTACTCCCACCTTCCATCTTGCTAGCCGGTGCCGCTGGTACAGCTGCCACATCTAAAGAGCTATGCCGCCAGCTTCCAAATAGAGCAGCATTCCATGAGCTTCTGGAGGAAGTTGTTCTAAGCCTTGCTGAGCTAGTGTGCTCTTCCCTCACTACTTTCAGAGGATTTTCAAGAGCTTTAAGAATATATCTCATCAGGGGTCGCCTTGAGGGCTTGGGATTGAGGCAAGACTTGGCAACAACGGCCATGGCCCATACTTCTTCTAATAGATCTTCGTCTATAACCAAAGATGGGTCCACAATACTTGTCACAAGGTCTTTAGATGCCTGTTCATATATACTGATGTAGGGCAGCGTCTGCTCCAACCAATCCCTCAGGGCAGCATCACTGGATGCACTGATACCTAGTTTGCCTGTTACAAGCTCAAGCAAAACCTTCCCAAAACAATAGACATCATAGGAACATGTAGCATTGGCGGAACCTGGACGTGTCGAAACATGATAAAAATTTTAGATGAGTTATTTGGGAAATAATAATAATAATAATAATCAAAGATAAAGATATGTCTGACATACTTTTTCCATCAGCAAAAATGGCCTAGGCAACTAGGATGTAAATTAGCAACCAAATAGAGCACAAAAAGGGCAAAAGAAGTAAATAACAAAAGCCAAAGTACCAAACTACATCAATGCAAAATCCACTTACCAGAAGTGCCTTGTTCAGATGTCCTGCACGTAAAGAAGAAAGTCACTCTATCAGCATCATTAGTGAAACAGGAGTAGAGTGCAACAATAGCATAATAAAAATCACAAGAGCTAAAAAGATTAACACACTAATGTTGAGTAACTTTGATGCACCAATCCAAGAACTGAATGAAAAAAGCTCTCTCATTTAAAGGGGCTCATATTTCTATACTCATATGCCTAATTTGGAGAGGAATAATATGTTTCTTAGATAGGCATATGAGTATAGAAATAAGAATAAACTCAGTAAGAAATCTCCATTTGTATTTAGTTGAAAAGAAAATGAAGCAATTTCCCCACATAGAAGAGCATATCTCAATCATTTGAAATATTTACATACCCAAGATAAAGTTTGAACTTATATGAAGCAAAAGTACGACGACTACTTACTGTGGCAACCTCAGCAACCTGCTAATTCTATTTTGATGATTGTCACCTTCTTGAGCACAAATCTCACTTAAGCTCCCCAACCGCACGTCAAATTTATCGTCAAGAAGAATGCTGCTTGCTTGAACATCTCTTCAGGAATGAGGAAAAGAATGTTAAAAAGAGGAGCACTAAAAATGCATTTGTAGTATCAGACCATGAATTGAAAAAAGGAAAGTTCAGAATTTAAAGAATGCAAATAAATCATCTCAAGGATACCTTATTGAGATGCAACAAAAGTATGTTTTGCTCCCCACCCAAAAAAAAAAAAAAGGACAACTTTTCATTTTTCAAAAATCTAGATGTGTATATTCTGGTTTTTGCAGTCCAGTAAATGCCATGGAGACACTTATATTTGTTAAATGTATAAGAGTTAGAAATAATGGGGATGTACCAAATCAAGGTTTGCCATTATTTCCAACTAAGAACAAAAAGTAATATTGATTTCCAATTATCAAGGTCGCAAAAATAATTAGTTCTTTCACCCCATGATCTAGACGAAATTGGGACTTCAGGGGTTTATGACACCAGGAACACATTCTTTAGCATTTACCAACTATAGTTTCTCAATTACCACACTGGAAAAGATACCATCAAACAGTAATCTAGGGGCAGCCACCCAGAGAATACCTTACAAATGCTCAAGTTATGAAATACAGAAAGATGAGTCATCAGTTTGGAGAAAACAAAAAGCATGTGGAATGCCGAGGTTCATCAGGTCTCTCTTTTATTTTTCAAGTAATAGAGTTCACAAGCCGACACTAACACATACATCAGCCCATAATCTAACATATTCAAATTCAAAACAAACTCAAAAGTATAATATAATTACTACAATACATTTGAATGCCAATCATGAACTCTGTTTGTCCATTTTCCTTGCAACTACTAGCAAAATGGAAACTTACCCAGAAATCCCAATTTCCATGTAAGGTCTCTTTTGTGTAATATTTTACACAACTTTTATCTGACTTCATGGCATTTACCAAGGACCAATCAACTTTGATCACACCAAATCATCAACTTCAAGATGTTATAAAAACCCAGATGCAGATGTGTAGTTTGCGTTTTTATTTTATTGTACCATCTTTATCAGAAAACTACTATTTCAAAGTTTTGTTTCATGAAGACAGAATTTACTAAAAGGATTGAATTAAAACCAAACAGGTGGAAACTGTAGCCAAGCAGCCAATATTTGTTAATAACAGTTGATGCTGATAAACAATTGTGTAAGAAGTGGATCCACTAAGTTCAACAAAATAATAACACAAGTAAGAAGTGTGACCTTTGCTAGAAAGCAGCAGTAAACTTCATCCAAGATGAAATGTATCGAGACTGTTGTACTCCTACAAGTTCTCAAGTATACACATAAACCAATGGGAAATGCAAGCAACATGTTTACCCTAGAGTAAAAGGGGTAATAAATTGCGCAAAGAGTTGGTAACGTTTTTTAAGGAAAACTTTTAATGAACTTCATTACTTGTTATGTTATCCTTTGTAACCCTAAAATTCTCACTCACTTTTTGTCTATGTCCTTTACAACACAATTGATGATTGCTAGGGTAGCAATTCTTCAAAAATCAGTATAATATGTCTAATGATTCCAGTGACGCAGGGCTTTGTTCGAGTTTACTTTTTGAAGAACAATAGAAAACAATACTGGTTCTGCAAATTTAACATGGGACGTGAAGAGAACAGAAGCATGCATGGGTTGTTACCGTATGTCATCAAAAGCAGGCAAAAATGGCAAGGAATTGAAGGTATTTATTATCTAATAAAGACACCTTATATGACGGGTACATGCAATCTTACGTGGGATTGGGGAAAACCTACAAGAGGCTGGAAGCGTGATCCTGAAGGCAAAAGCTTTTTGGGTGCAAATATACAAAAGAAAAGTTTGTTAAGTTCATAGGATTTAAGGCTGAAATGAATCAGGCAATAGACAATGTAGGACCCACATACAATAGTAAAGTACAAACTACAAAGTCTTTCCTTTTGATCTTATGATTTCTCCCACTCTCAGGTTGCTTAACTTCAACCTTGAATTTAATATAATATGGGTGTATACAAATTGCCACTTAATATATAACCTATTGCTTGCATGTTTATTCCAACAGGCTACAGGTGAATTCAGTGGCACGGTATCTCGACAAAGCTTAAGCTGCCAGCCGCATAGAGAGTCAAATAAATATATGTAAAAATATGTCTAGTTAAGGCGAATACAACTTATTTTGGCTCATTAATTGATCATGGAATCACACTTTTATGCGGCTGGCAGTTTCTTTAAAAGCAAAACACAATCCCCACGTGAAGATACACATCATAAACATACTGAATCATTTGATACATATCAACTGGTATCCGGAGCTGGTCTTAGTTGTTAAATTAAACAAAATCACAGAAGATGACAACAAATGGACATAATAGATAGCAAGATGTCTATTAGTCTAGACAGTACCTGTGAACTAAGGGTGGGAAGCACTCATGATGCAAATAAGACAGGCAAAATGCAGCTCCAATAGCAATTTTCAGTCTAGTTATCCAATCAAGTGACTTCAAACTGTCATTCACTGTATCATTGTTTTTCTATTCAGACTTATCTTCAAAATAGATGTAGCAAGATACTTGTAAACCAGAAACTTTTCGTTCTCATTCTCCAAACAATGTCCCAGAAGGGGGACTATTCTGGGATGGGAAACCTTGCTGAAAAAGTCTAGTTCCAACATGCATGCTTCCTTCTTGACTGAGTGTAAATTGATTCTTTTAATTACCACAGGAATCCCTCCTTCCAAAAGACCCCGGAAAAGATCACCAGAATGGCCATTTTTGATAAGATTCTCATTACCAAATTCACCTGTGGCATGGATAATCTGCTGATATGTAAATGCATCACCTAAACTGGAAAAGTTCAAAGACATTCCAGGAGGTGAAGGGCTTGTACCAGCTGGAATAGGCCCAACACCAGTGCCTCTTTGATTGGTCGCTCCCCTCTTGCGGGTGCATGCAATCAACAGTACAATCACAATCACCAAGAGTGCAAGAAGCCCGGCACCACCCAAAACAGCCACCAATATGATAGTAGTTCTGTGACTCTTCTTGCCAGATTGAGCCGGAGGTTGAGTTGCATTTGGCAACCCAAAATTATCAAATATTAGACCCCTCTCTGCATAGAATGATGCACAATCTCTAGCAAACTCCTTTGATTTGACACATTTTGTAGGCAATTTTCGACAAAAGACACATTGCTTCGGGCATAATCTGGAACCCTACCTTGCAAGTAATTATCTGAAAGATCAGTAAAACTAAACCTCCTAATTACAGAACTAAGACTTCCATACAACAGATTCTGAGATAGGTTAAGCATTGCAGTTGAAGCATTAGCATTCAAACTAAGATTGGGCAGCATGCCGGTAAAGTTATTTCGAGATGCATCCAGGAATTGCAACTGAGTCATTGACCATAGAACACCAGGAAGATCACCAGTAAAAGAATTATGACTCAACACCAGAAACTGCAACTGACTCAAAGGAGAAAACAGATTCCCAGGCAACGATCCTGAGAGGGAATTTTATACACATCTAGTCTCTATAAGAGACAGAAATATATATTATTATTCGAAGAAGACAAACTATTCCCAGAAAAATTCAAGAACTTCAACCTAACTAAATTTCCAATACCAGGAGGGATGCCCCCAGTCAGGTAATTTAAAGACATATCAAGCAAAGTCAGATTCCTCAGACCAACAAAAGACACTGGAATGACACCAGTTAGAAAATTACGCGAAAGATCAAGAACCTCAAGGCGGGACAATTGACCCAAAGTCGACGGAACTAACCCAGTAAGGTTATTGCCAGATAAATACAAGTTAGTTAAGTTACTCAAATTCCCAAAACTTGCAGGAATAACACCCCTAATTAAACAAGACCTGAGATCAAGCACTTGGAGAGAGGGAAACACTGAACCAAACCAATCAGGTATCAAGCCGGGAAGCGCAAAGTTTGATGCATTAAAGGAGGCCAAAAGGGTGAAATTCTGGAGGGCATCAACTGAAAATTGAGGGTTTTGACTTCCAATACGGGTTCGCTTAAAACCAGATATATTGATCCCAATGACACGGCCATTCTGGCATTGAATACCAGCCCAGAGTAAACAAGGGTTTTCCCTTTATAGGCCATTCTCTAGCTCTCAAACCCAATGAAGATCTCAGATGGAGTAAAGCCAATCTCTCAATTCTAGAACTCAACAATTGCTGCTGTTGCTCTAATGAATAGTTAAACAATAAGGACAAAAACACAAAACAGACTAAAACCACTTTGCTTTGTTGATCCACCATTTCCACTTAACCTTCATTGAACTCCAAAAATCCTCACATTCATTACAAACATTTAGAGCATCTGTTATTATAACTATAAAAGTAAGCATCTTTAAATTCAAGAATATACATGTATAAGAGAAAGATCTTGCAAAAAACTCTCAGGACAACTGCTACTAGTACTGTTTCTTTGTTTTTCTTTCAGTTTCTTCGGTTGACAAAGGAGAGAGAAAATGAGGGGTGTTAAAAAAAACGGGGTTTAAGAGCAAGGAAAGAGTGAATAATCTTGAGTTGTAGAGAGAAAGACTGGGCTAGTATGGGTCAAGGCTGTTGTTGAGCAACAACATCAGCAGCAGCAATTGCAGCAATCTCTCTTTCACCCCAGAAATGATTTGATATGTATGAACAGTTTTTTAATTTGTTAAAAAAGACTCGGTTAATAAGGGAATTTCGTGGATTTATTTTGGTCTATAAAAGGAGTAAGTAATTTTGCTCTCACGGATACGGGCAGATATGATACAGTGAATTGATATGTATGAACAGTCTTCTAATTTGTTAAAAAGACTCTATGGAATTTTGTGGATTTATTTTGGTCTATAAAAGGAGTAACTTTGCTCCTCACGGATGTGGGTGGGTATGACATAGCGAATTGGTATATATGAACAGTTTCTAATTTGTTAAAAAGACTCGATTAATATGAAAATTTCTTAAATCTATTTTGATCTACAAAAATAGTAACTTTGCCCCCTCATGGATGCGGGTGGGTATGACGCTATTAAGAATGTTGAAATAACTGAATTTTATTTATTTTTAATCATTTAATAGTTTATATATTACGAGGTGAGTATTAAATATTTTTTGAGAAGATTTAAATAAATATTTTTTGAGAAGATTTAAATAAAAAAGTGATGGATAGTTATTAATAATAGAAGAAAATGATAATGTGATTTTAATTTAGACCATAATGTCTATGGTTGGTGTAAAAATTTTCCAATTAAAAGGAAAAAAGGTCTAAATTGGAGCACATTAGTTTTATAGGATGATTTGTGTGCTAAAATGTAATTTATGGATAAAATTTATAGATTTTACAAAAATGATTCATATGTTTAAAAGTAGTAGACGAGAGCTTAAACTCGATTGAGTAATGTATGAGTTTCAAGTAGTCCCAATTAATTACGACGAAATTCTTATTGTCACATAAAAAATTAAGAAAAAAAATGCTTTCAATTCTTCTTACCATTTTATGAATAGAAGTTAATGTAAACACTAAATAAGAGGAAAAAGAAATAAAACCGGACGGTGACATTTCATGAAGTGAATGAATGAATAAGAGTTCGGTTTGGTTTGATTGGTTTTTTTTGCTTTTTTCCACTGTTTTAGCCGGCAACGACTTAAAAAAGTTGCCTTTTTATGTTCTTAAGGCGCGAGTCCGCGACCCAATGGCTCAGCCTGTGGCCCTATAGGCCCTATTTGGCTCAGGGTTTGACTATGGAGGATGGACCTTATAGTCTTATTATGGTCTAAGAGACAGTTTGGGTTCCCGGTCCGGTATTTTTCAAGTCCGTTCGGGAGTTGACCGGCCGAAAATTCCGCTCAATCCAGCTAAGTTCCAACCACAACTTCTAAGTTGCTAAACTACATGTATTTTTTAGAACACTATTGTAATCAATAGCGATAATTTTAGTAATACTAGTATTTATTTTCTCACTCTAGAATTTTTGTGTGTATAATAATAGAAAAATGATTTACAGAGTCACAAAACACTAATTTTAATTATAGATATTTAGTTAAATTTTATTTATTATTTCTTGAATCTAATAATATATTAGTGATTTTATCTATTTGTATAGATCCATGAATAATTATATATATTTTAGTTATTTAAGATTTATTTTTCTCTTTATTATTGGACAGATTGGGGGAGAAAATGGGGTGTGAGATTGAGGATTTAAAACTGTAATTAAGATTATTAAATATATTTTGTGAATCTTAATTTATTAGAGTTGTTATGTTGAATTTATTACTATATATTTACGTGTGTGGGTAATGGGTATACAACTATAGATACATGGATATCCTATTCATTCAATGATTTGGAAAGGAGTGGTGGTGTGTATTTTGATTATGAATATTAAATTCGTGTCAAACTGTCAATAGGTTTCTACCTCCTTTCTTTCCTCCATAAATAACATAAAGTTGATAGCTGGAAAGCAATTGAAATTAGTCTCTTGCCATTTATTTACACCATTTTAATGACTCAATACAAAGATATTAAAAGAAAAAACAGAAATAAGTTTTGGAATTTATAATTGGTTAAATTATGGTTAGTGTATTAGTAGTATTGAGTGGTATTCATTGATTTTGAGTTGTATGGGTTGTACCCACATCTCTGTCGACCATGACTACTTTCCATTTATTTGTACATGAAATTCAACCTTGTTTGGTAAGAAATGTCACAAATTCGGAGAAAACGATTATGGAGGAGGTTGGAGATGTTTGATCTTAACGAAAGATATTTTATCCAGCTTTATATTCTTTTTGAGTATAAATGTGATCTCATTGTTTCTTAGATGTTGTGTTTAGATCGATAAATTTAGAAAATGATTTGAAATTTATTTATTTATTAGAAGGATTTGTAAAATTAAAATGGACGAATTTTAAATCTAATATAAATTAAGAAAATTATTTAAAATCCTTCATTTCACATTTTTAATTTGGATAAATTTGAAATTTATCTATTTCTACCTTATAAACTCCTCTGAAAAAATGGGTGAATCTCAAATTCTTTCCCAAATTCATCAGTACCAGAAGAAAAATAGGAAGATTGCACAAGTTATATACTCCTTTTACCAGTTTATTTTTTATTTCTAAATTTTAGGTTGACTCTATTCTCTACATTTAGACATTCATTCATTAAAATAAAAAATCTCTCACCAGAATTATAAGTAGTGTCTGTAATCTTCAAAATTATACTATCTGTGATACTATTACCACTCTTCTTAGATAATTATTGGGAAATGATCAGCACCTTAGACAAAAATAATTAATGTATTCAGATTATAATTAAAATCTTATAAGGAATAGATTATCTTATTATTTGTTTTAAAGAAACATAAATTTTTACAATAATTACCTAAGAAGAGTGGTAATAGTATCACAGATAGTATAATTTTGAAGATTACAGACCTGTCTCTTACTTATTCCCACTAGATGTGTATAAGAGATTTTCTTATTTTAAAAATAAATTTTTCTCTTTACTAAACATTAGAATCATGCAAAAATTTGTAGAGAGACTAGAGAGGAAAAGTAAGTCATAATTAATAGAAGACCAAGATATGAAATGAATGCTCAAGTTGTTATCACATTTTTATCTTTCATCATGAGGTCTTGTATAAATGCCCCCAATCAGGCATGTTAGTCCAAGGTTTGTCTCAAGTTCTTCTTTGGATCCCTAGTTAATTAACGGATACATTTTTATTCGTTCATAATGAAATGATTGTGATGACCATTACATGATACTTTCTTTAAACATGCAAATTGAACTACTATTTACTATCTACCTTGAGCGTACAAAATGTTTCTTGCAATTTATTGGTGAGGTGATAATATAGAGTTAATCTTGTGTAAAATAGAAGTTAAATTAAACTAATTAATCGCGAAAGATTACTTAAGTTCTCACTACTCTCAATCCACGGTTCTAAGTTCTTTATATCTAACATCAAAGGAACATAAAAAGTATACATGGAGTAGCAAAACATCAGAATAGAAATGAAATAAACTACTTATATCAAAAGATAAATATATACAATTAGTGTACTAATCTTTTACCAACTATTTCTTGAATCTCGAATTATTGGGGGATAAAAAATAGAAGGAAAAAGACATCTAATATATATATATATTTAAAAAAAGGAAAAGAAAAACAACAACAACGAGCTGAGGGAAAAGATTAGGGTTAATAACACTTTACTCCCTAAACTAGGTGCGTAATTACAATTTGTCTCTCTAAACTATAGAATTATATACTTTACTCCCATTGACACTATTTATCTATTACCAATATTGAAATCGTTAAGATAATATAGTTAAATTACAAAAATAACCTTGGTACTGTATTTAGATTTTTTATGTTTTTAAATTTTAATAGTGATATGATAATTATATAAAAATAAGCAAAAATAAACTATGTAATATTTTAATATAATCTATATCAACTATATTTTTCGATTAATTTTTAAAAATTTTTGGATTGCATTTTATATTATTTCGAATTTGAATATTTAACTATAGTGGTAGAACAATTCTCAAATTGACTTATTTTCTATTAAAAAAATTTGTAAGCAGTATTGTATGAAAATATATTTTCTATAAAACTTTGTGATTTTTTTTTATATCTTTTAATATTTTACACTTTTAATATATGACCTAACCTGTGCAAATTGCAATATCGACTATAATATAATTCAATATTTTCTCATATTTTTATTCCCTAAAGTCAAAGATATCAATGTGTTATTATAATTTTTTTATAATTCTTTTATAACTATCAAAAAATTAATGAAATACACGAAAAATTAAAATATAATACTAAAGGTATTTCAATCATTTAACTATATTTTATTAATATTTTAAAATTTTTAAAAGATGAATAATGTGAATGGATGGACAAAGTGTATATTTCTGTAATTTATAGGACAAAGTGTAATTGCCCATCTAATTCAGGGTTATACACATCTAGATGCAAATTATTATTAACCCATAAGATTAAGAGTCGGTATCACATTAATAGCACAAGTAAATGCTCCAATTGGCAAGCATCACTCTTATGTCAAATATGGATTAGATGTGACAAGCTCATGCAAAACAGAGTACATCACATCATAGTTAACCATTAATATCATCCTTGAATTGAATCTGATAACCCTACTCATTTATGCAAACTATATGTTTTCCTTAATAGTACTTTTTTTTTTGGAATATCGTTAGGATTTTATGCTAATTAACGTTAGGAATATCGTTAATAATAATATATAAAAGGATTCGACAAAATTAGGATTTTCAATCCAAAACGAAATTGTCACGTTTCATCCGAATCTATTTACATGAAAATATTTGTATAAATCGCAATACATATATCACTATTTTATAATATTAAGATATATAATTTACGTAAAGTCACATCTTTTATTATACTATAAAGTACATGCATCTCTATTTACAAAAGAATTTGCTCAGTTTGCTACTCACAATCATAGTCCACAGGCTTGGCGATTGTGGTGTGTGGGCTTTGTTGTTGTTCAGTGGGGGAAATGTTGGAGTGTTTTGTTTTTGTCTGATACGTGATAATGGAGTCAAACACTAACAATGGAGGGTCAACTCTTGTTTCTTTTCATTTTGGCTATATTAGGATTCAGGTGGACCTGAGTCTCCAAATCTCAGGTGACTACAACAGTGACAAAAAGGACAGCAGCACCAACTATTCTGTATAATATCAATAAAGACACAGTATTAATATTTGCTGACTGACTACCAGATTGATTTCGATGATCCGTTATTTATGATATGGATAATAATGCCCAATAACAAGAGTCATGTAAGAGAATCCAATTGCTTGGTTTAATTATTACTTGTTTAGTGGCTTATATGATAATATTGTTGAAACTCAAAATTACATACTAATATTGCTATGTGTGGATAGCTGGCTATTATTGTTGAAACGCTATTTTAATAAGTACTATTATAGTACTATTTTTTTTTAATGTAATATATGTAAGATAAAAGGTTATTTAAAAAGATACATAAAATGATTGTAGAATTAAAAAAAAAATAATAATACCATCCAACAGATCAAAATCTCAAAAAATGAAATATTATGTTATCTGTGTTTTAGAGGGCAAAATAATTGTGTTCATTCACTTGATTGATTCAACGGTATTGTTACAATTATCTAGATGTGTATACCCTCATTTCTATTTTTTAATAATTTTTTTATATTTTATCGTCACACGATTTTTTATCTCACACTTTATTTTACTCTTATCACATAATCAAATAAATTATTATAATTTTGTAAAATAATTTAAGTAGAATAAATTTGATAATTTATTTAATAATATGATAAAAATATAAAATAAAAGATTCTTGACGTATTCCATCCATCAAACACATCCAACAAGTCTTTGATGCAATAATATTTCAAAACAAACCACCACTAACTGCTTAGGTGTACCACTTGCATACACAACAAATTTCCTTCATCTTCAAGCTAGCAACTACTTGTATTTAAATTACTATACTAGTTGGCTGCAGCAGACCCAACTAATATACTCTTATGACATTGAAGAACAATTAATGAATAACGGGTGTTATCCTAGTATTACTAAACAGCAACTCGAAATTGCAAATCCTACCTGCTATACACGCATGGCGATAAGTCACCGGCTATCCACGAAACAAATATCTACTCAATAAAAGTTTTACTATTAGAATGCATGCAAATGGCCTCAATAATTCACTCATTGTTTGAACATTTTATTCTATACTTATCATCATGAATGATTTACGACTTTATTTGTGAATCTTGTACTGTAAATAAAAATTGCGATATTATTTTTTTACATTAATATATTTCATTTAATTTATAAAACTCTTGTTTATACTATATAGTTTTATAAATAAAACTATTAATCGAATCCATAAGAGAATCTCCCGTCGTAGCATGCATGAGAATGGTTACGAATGCATGCGACTCCTATCTATTAAGAGACAGGCTTACTTAGCAAAAAGTATAAAATAGCCTAAAGATAGGCAAGGAAGTAAATCAAGAGTTTCTCCCGATCACATGCATGCAATTAGGGGCTAAAAAAGTAAAATCAAGAGCTCAAGAACATGAGATTCTGTATTCAGTCTTAGAGCTGCTGTTAATAATAATGTAATTTACTTTATCTCAGTTGTTATATACATAATAACAATTTAATCACTTTCTTTCCTTTTTTATTTTTTAATTAAAAAAAAGGAGATTACTGATTAATATATTGCCATGAACTCATGGTGTCAGATCTATGATTAGTCTCTTTATATTAGATGGCATAAAAATATAATTAATCTGAATTAGCATCATGTGGTCTTCGACTATTTAATGATTTGAATGTAAAGTGAGTGGGAGGCCACACGTGACACAAGTAATAAATAATTAAGTTAATGTAATGATCATAAAATTCAGGCCCCAATAGAAATGCATCTTCGATTCCGGATTCTTCTAATTCTTTCTTTAGTATCTTTGTTCCTTTAGCCTTTTGAAAATGCATTGAGCTTCCTACTATATGAAGTTTGCAATTCGCATCATTTCATGTATTTAATCACCATCTTGATTAAAAAACTTTTCCAATATTAGTCATTTATAGTTTCATTAATTTTTTAATACAAATTATTACCAGGAACAATTTTTTTTTTTCATGAAATTTGTTTATTAGGAATTTGTCTTCCCTAAATAAGTAGGAGTTTTAGTCGCCTCTTAAATAAATGAGGGTTTTTTTTTTCACCTCTTGAATAAGTGTAAGTTTTTTTTTTTTTTTCTTTTTCTTGTGGTTGATAAATATGAGATTCAGTCAAGACAGATTTGGCTGACCAAATTTGTTTTTGTACTTTATATTAGATGTTTAGTGACATGTCAAAACTAGTCAGATGTGATATCTAACTTGTCCAATCTTTTAAAGTTAGATCTAAATATTTATATCTGTATAGATTTATATTTCTAGATTTGTTGGGGTATCTTTTTCCATTTGTTTGTAATATGTAGACCTAGTAAATTTGTTTATCAGATTGTATTTTATTCGATTGTAATGACTGTTACTTCGATAAATGAAATTTGATTATAAAAAAAAAAAATCATCATTTTGAATAATCTCAAGGCTCATAATTTTGAATAAATGTTTTTCTTGTTCCAATGAATTTCTCAATTTAATTGTCAGAAGCTACATGTATTTTCTGTTTGTTAATAAGACAACCGTATATTGGTAATGGGGGCATAATTAAAGCCACGATGCCTTTGTTAGAAGCATAAATAAAAGCCTTGCACCAATAATTGACAGTCAAAGTGAGCAAGAATTAATCAACTGGTTACGAATAATAGTTTATGCTTCATTTTCTATTAATTTTTTTTTTATATATAAAAAAAAAAAAACAACACAAAAGATGAATTAAAGTCTAGCTAATGAAAACAGGTTTAAAGGAGGTTGGTCAATATGTAACAAACATGAAAATCAATATCCAAACAAATTAATTATAAGTTGATGAATTCATTTCATAGGTCAATTCATGACAATATCAATACTTAATAACAATTGAATTTTATAGGTAAAACTGTATAGGTGATAATATACCTTTTGGACATTTGTTTGATTGAGCTGAAAGTATTTTTTAACAAAAATATTTTATTAAATCTTTATATCGCCCTAAATACTAAAAATATTTTTGTGTAAACATTTTTTAATCTTTTTGTTTGACTGAAATAATAAATATAAATTATTTTTTGAATAATTTAATAGTGACATCAAACCTCAAAAAATAGACATTTTAATGTAAATTATTTTTTAAGAAAAATATTTTCTTAAGGAAAACATTTAACGTCCAACCAAACTGACAAAAGAGTAAAAAATATCAAAGTGTGAGGAGTGACGTTCAAAGTCCAAATTCACAATTTTCGGATTAATGTCATTATCTTTAATTTTTCCAAGTGGAAGACAGTTTCTAGTAGGGGAGAATGGTATGAAACATGTAATTTGAGATCCACGTTTAGATATCTTACTATATATATGGAAAGAGTCTAATTTAATATAGTAATATAGTTATTTTTAATTTTAAAAAATAACTACCATCAAGTAATAAAAAAATAAAGATTTAAAATTACCTAATTATTTAATCACTTACAAAAAATTATCTCTTAAATTTATTTAATTTTTTTTCTAATTTAAGGAAATATTGAATTGTTTAACTAAATTTATATTTATAATTTTTTTATAATTCCAGACACATAAAGTTTTTGACACACTTTATGTGTGTTTTATTTATCTCTTGATGTATTGCTTCACAAAACAATATCTGATATAGAAAATTATTTACAAAAAACATAAATTCATAGTAATTTGTCAAAATCACTCTACTTGGCAACGTCTTATCAAATCACGATTCCGTAATTTTAAATCTTCAATCAACAGTAATTTTTATTTATCACTTTGTATAAATACTTGATATAGAGTTTGGAATTATCTTTTTGATAACTTGGCACTAATTCAAAGAAGTCAAATTTTGTATCGTGCTATAAATAATCAAGGGCATGTCGATATCAATGCTTCGGACAAACATGATTTTTCTTTGAGGACTAAAATGTCAAATATGCATTCCCGTGTGTATTAGTCTTTGTAATTCTAATTTCGAACATTAGTAAATTGATGGATACCCAATAGGCCAACAAATCGCAACGAGGAAGAATACATGAATGCCACCATATTTATATAAATAGAATTGACGGCGGAAGAGTTTAAATATATCAAGAATTTGACGGAAGAGTGGTTGACCGACGAATAAATATCCATGCATTAATTACAATGGGATCCTGGAAATTCATCAGATTACAACTAGGCCCCCTCAAAATTAAAATATTGGAATACGTTAAATTTATTTTTATCGTCAATTAGGTAAGTTCTAACAAAAGAGATGGTCTACAGAAAATTTAGACAAAACTCGAGGGTCCAGATATAATTAGCCCTCATAGGAAGGAAGGTATAACACGAAATAGTGGGGTCTAAAAAGCTGATCATAGCGGAAAGGAAGCATTTTTAGCTAAAAAGATGTAGAACAACTGAAATAAAAATAGCAGTTAACTCCAGCTTTTGACTATTCATAGATTGACCTTATCTAGAAGAATTAATTACCAAAAACTTTGCAGTAATTTAGCACAACATTTCAAATTAAATAAGTCTGAACTGACACTCAATTGTCATATTCCGAAGCTTTCATAAGAAAAAATGCTTCCTTTCCGCTATGATCAGCTCACTAATAAAACTATAATTTATGAAAATTTAAGAGGAAGAGATTGATTAATAAAATAATAAGAGGATGTGATTAATGATGAAACTTCAGTTTATATTGACTACATCCGTAGAATCCGAAAATGGAATTATTTTATTGTAATTATATATTCTTAATTAAGACCAATCCATGAATAGTCCGCTTGTGACATTTGGGCTTGAAAAGTGTTACACGACTCATTAAGAGCAATTATGTAGATAAATAGGCTCAGTTATAGTCTAATTCGGCCATTGACAAGGCCAATTAGGGTGATTAAAATTCCTATTCCTCTTGACGTAAACTTATAAATAGGGACTTCATTTCTTCTGTAATTATTCAACACTCGTTAATAAAAACTCATTCTGTCTCCGTTCTGTTTCACTTTAGTATTCATCATCCAGATAGCTTGATTTAATAAGGATGACTACAGTGTCTGAAGTTTATAAATAGTATTGTCCTACCAAAATATTTACAAAATCAAGAGATAAATTAGTTCAAAATTCTAGCAAGCTGAAAAGTAGCATTACCAACTGGCCAAGAAGAAATTAACCTGTACATTGCAGGAGGCCCAAAAAGTCGTGCGATGGGCTTTTGGTACATTTTTTCCCCCCCTAACCCAAATAGCAAATGTCATTGTCGTTATTCCAATGATTTTGCACTTATAAAATAATGAATTTGATTCATTTTATATAATTTGACTTGACCATGTATCTGAAAATGATAAATATTGAACCTTTATAGGTTGGGAAATTGTTGGAAAAATTTTCAGGAGTTTAGGTGAAATAGGGGAAGAGTAATATCAAGGCCTTCTAAGCTTGCATCTATTTGGGAAAAAAAACTATAACTCAAGTCCCTAAACTAAAAAAGCAGGGTTCGTAAGTTTTGAAGGAGCCCAAAAGGCTCAAGCCCGTTATCATAGTAGCCGATAGCCCAGTAAGATACAGTACATCGTTGACAATCAATATTAATCTCAACCCAACAACTGTGGCCCAACTTAAGAGAGCGTAATTTCCTAAAATTTTGGTGGATAAAATCGTAATTAGATGCATAGAAATTTCTAATTTACTCATAGCGGATTTTTTTAAAAAGAAAAAAAAAAAAAGAAAGAAAAAGATATTTTAATAGTATCATAAATTCATAATCTTTCGTAATTTCTCAACTACCACCAATCAATATCTGCCCCACCGTGTCACGTGACGTGGGCCCACTTAAATATCTTTTTCAGCCCATTCTTAACTGTGGTTAGTCTAAATATCTGTTTCTTAGTAAACAACTAGATGTGTATACGATTTTTTTTACATAAATTCGATTTTGATTTAATATTATAAATTTAATTTTGATCAAAATTAAATTTTATAAAATATTAATTACATCAATTTATGTCATAAATTTCACAATATTTAAGATCACACCATAAGATTTATAAGTGAAATCAAAAATTAAATATTAGTCTTTCCCTATTACACAATTACTAATCATCGAGACACAATCAATGACTGTGTTAATAAGGACAGAGTAATTATTAGTCATCGAAACATACTCAATCAGTGTGTTAATAAGGAGGAAATCAGAGTTAAAAATGAAAAATAAAAATAAATTGGCACTTAAAAAAAGATGAAAGAGAAAAATAGATGAAATAATTGATTATTTAAATAAATTTAAAAGAATATTTTTGAAGTATAATAATTTTGACATTATATCAACACTCTATATAGTTAAATTAGTTTAGAGGATTTGATTAGATTATTTTACCAATTGTAAATTTTCACCTATTTTTTAGGCTAATAATTGGTAATTAATTGAATTTCAAGTAGTAGTATTGGGAAAGGATATGACTTAGAAGCAATCAAGCAATATTCTTGCAGTAGATTTGCCTTCACTTTGACGCAATAATAAATTTACTCAACTCTAATGTTATGTAAACACATTTTTAACCAAACTTGTTTAGTTCAAACACAAAGTTGATTACTAATTTTTTTTTACTCTTTAAAAAGTTATTGCTCTGTTTGGATTGATATTGTTCTATTATTTTTAAATATTATTTTACAATTACTTTTTTAAATAAAAATTTTAATTATTTTTTATTTCACATGTATTATAATCAAAAAATACATTTAACTAATTCAGTAACTAAATTTATAAAATAAATAATTTAATTTTTTAATATAATAATTTAATAAACTATTTTGCTCTAAAAAGTAACAAACAAATAAAATGGGAAATATAGTGGATGAATGAATATAATGCATGAATCTGCAGCGGCCGACTTTTTCTCTCTCTCTCTATTTCTCTCTCTCAAAGATCTCAATTATTCTAACCACGGTTGCAATAAAGAAGGAACCCGGTTAATCCCCTAACCAACCCTAGTTTTCTTCATCTTCCTCCTTCCGCCCGCCCTATAAATTCCACCCATCCTCCCCACAATTTCTATCCACTAATTTTCTTCCAATATTACCATAAAAAAAACAACAAAATATTAAATGGCAGAATTTGAGTTCCGTTGCTTCGTCGGTGGGCTGGCATGGGCCACCAACGACCAGTCCCTCGGAGAAGCTTTCTCTCAGTTCGGTGAAGTCGTCGAATCGAAGGTCTGTTTGATGTGTCGCAGAGATCGGATCCGACCCGATTCGGCTTTGCTGACTCTTAGATCTTCTCTGTTACTACTGTTACTACTACTCTGTTACTCTTGTTCTCGTTCTCTGTTACTATTTGTGTTACTATTATTCAAAAAATTCCCTGTAAAACGGTACGTTCTATCTTCCTCTTCTCTTAGAGACGAAGATCGAATCGATATATATTTATATTTTAATTATTTTTTTCAGACCTGTGATTAATATGTTTGTTTATGTTCAGATCTGATGTTTTTTTTTGTTTTTTTTTGTATTTTTTGGAAATTTTTGTAGATTATTAATGATCGGGAGACCGGGAGATCTAGAGGATTCGGATTTGTGACGTTCAAGGACGAGCAGTCGATGAGAGATGCGATTGAGGGAATGAACGGTCAGGATCTAGAAGGTCATCTATTATAAGTTTACGAGGCAAAGTCTCGCGGCAGCGGTGGCGGCGGAGGTGGTGGATTCCGTGGTCCACGCCGTGAGGGTGGAGGTGGTGGAGGCTACGGAGGTGGCCGTCGCGATGGTGGTTATGGAGGTGGTGGTGGTGGTGGCTACGGTGGTGGCCGTCGTGAAGGTGGTGGATATGGCGGTGGAGACCGTGGATACGGTGGCGGTGGTGGGTCCCGTTATTCCAAGGGAGGAGGTGGTGCTACTGAAGGAAACTGGAGGAATTAAATTTGATAGTAATTGTTTTAGTAGGGCGTTTTTTGTCATTTCGATTCGATGTTCGTTCTGGTTTTACGTGGGGCTTTATATAAAGTTTGTCAGGGGCTGGTTGAGTGGGGGGTGCTTTGTTACCGTCTTTTTTGACCGCTGGTTCGTTTGAATATTGAAGTGTTACCGTCTTCGTTTGTATAAAAATCGAAATTTACAGAGTTCTGTTGAATGAAGTAAATGAAGGTTCAGATCTCCCAAAATATGTTGTTTTGCATTTGTTTTTGTTCAATGTTTGTCTATGAATTTGGATTTGCTCAAGGCAAAGTGTGTTGGATAGAACAAAAGAAGTCCGGATCCATACAAGTGGTGTGGTTCCTCTCCTAACATAGGTATTGGGAGTGAAAATAGACCAAAAAATAAGTAAATAAATAAAGTAGGCTTGATTTGGATTGGGACGAAGATAAAAAGTTGTTTGGAGGCGTTAGGATCATAGACGCAAGTTTGGTTTCAAACAAACATTATTGGATGATCAAGTAAATTGATTTCAAACAAACATTATTGGAGGTGGGGATTGGGATTGGGATTGGGATTGGTTGATTATTAGGTAGTGGAGATAGGCATGGGATAGGGTATGGAATAAAAAGATAGGAAATTTTTTCGCTTTTTAAAGAAAATTTTTTTTTGTGTATTTTAAATATTTATATAATATTATATTATATTATATATTTAAAAAAATTATATTATATAAATTATTAAATTTAAGAGAATGATTAGCAACCCCTCTGAAAGACCAATCTCCATATAGAAGAATTAGATATTTGGTCTCAAGCAACCCCTCGAAAATGTTAAACTAATTCTTAACTATATAGATAGATGAATTTGTATATTATTCTAAGTGCTTTGTGCTTGGATCTCATGCTCGACAAAATTTGAACAATAAGGGTCTTAACTCGAAAATTGAACAATAAGGATCGAAACTCTTAGGAAAGTTTTATCATTTTTGTTGAAGAATTATTTTTTTGTATTTAAAATATTTATATAATATAATATTACATATTTTAATAATTTATATTGTATAAATTTTTAAAATTAATGGAACAATTTTTTCAAGGAATTATAGAATTCTCCTCACTCTTTTAACAACATTGTTTATTTGGTTAGAGAAAATGATAATATAACTTTTGGTTATTTATTCACATATATTATAATCTATACAAAATGATTTATAAAATTAAATACAATAGTACAACAAAAAATATAATAGAAAATACTTAGAAGGGCTAATTAATTTAAGAAATTATTTTACCTATCAAAATATTGAAATCTTCTAATATTGACGATTACATGTCTCTAAGAGACACAACTAGAACTGAATAAGACTTGCATAGAAGCCCTTTATATTGCTCTTGGGCGGTTACCTACTTTGCATACCGGTCCATGGAGACAGAGCAGGAATGGGTTGGGTTGGAGCCCATGACGAAAAAAGACATCGACCCAGTTCTGAAAGGGATCGATCAGTTCGTTGTGATCAGCTGACAAATAAAGGAATGAAAGTATTATGAATTGTCTATTTTTGTTGGATCCACTTTTTTTCTAGGACCAAATCGTGGATCTAGAATGAAATGTACGGCTTGTAGAAGACAGTTGGGCTTTACAAGACAATCAGTATGTCATTACTGTTGGTATGGCCCAATAAAAAGTGTTTTGAACTTTCATTCTTCTTTGGGTTATTTGGAGGGCCAGAGGTCCATTACATAAGGTTAAATCAAATCAGGGCTCTAAAATGATCCAGCAGCCCATGCTGGGAGACAAGACTTGTGTGTCTTTGACCATATTGAACATTTTAGCTAAAGAAGAAAAGAAAATCAAAAAATCATATTTGGGCTGTCTTATACACAGCTATGCACCTTCTAAATTTCAAGTTTGTTCATAAATTGTTGTCGTATGAAAAGGAAAATATTTAGGTAGACCCGATTTTTAGTCATACATGTACACCTTATATTCATAATTAAATTTTAAAAAATCTTACTTACATAAGCTTATGTCATAAATTTTCTAAAGTTTTAATCCACACCACAAAATTTACAAGTGGTATCAAAAATCGGGTCTACCTAAATATTTGCTATATGAAAATCATGTCATAATATGAGCTTTAAATATGTGTCGGCCATGAGTAGTTATTAATCAATTTATTGATATCACAAGTATAATAATACCACACAAGTGGTGAAAGTTTTGAATTCAAAACAGATCAATATGACAAAGTATTTTTCAGTAAATCACTTTCAAACAATTTAATGACTTGTTTTGTGAAGTTTTTGATGACGTTCAAAGAGTTATATTTGGGCTATAATGTGACTAAACCTCTCTTTGTTTAATAAAAAGAAATAAAAGAAAAATAATAAGTGAGAATTCCATGGTTCTATCATAAAATTATATTACGCTTTCCATTCTATTTAATTTGTCTTAATTTATTTTTTTTTTGGATTGTATAATTAACAGTATCATATTTATGAAAATTTCATATAGCTTTATTCGATTTATAATAAAACATTTTCACCAAAAGTGAAATTCACAAAATACTACTACATGTAAAATTAAATTTTTTTTAAAAAGTTAAAAAATATAAAATTAAAATTTTAAAAAATTTATTCAAGATTGAGCATTGAAAATTTAGTATATCGAACAAAAAAAAAATCTAATTGTGCCTATTAATATGTAAACTATACATATTTATATTATATGTATATTCACTCCCTTGATTCCACTTTTGATTGTTGTGTTATTGATTAGTTTCCTTAGATAGTTTGTATGTTGTTATTGATTGTTGTACTATTGTATGCAGGGACGGACGTAGAAATTGTACTTTGAGAATGCAAGAATTAATAGCCACATATTTATTAAGACTAATTTATATTTTTCTCAAAAGTTTAAGGGGGTTAAATATAAATTTTATAAAAATACAAATTAAGTTTTCAAAATTCTAAAGGGTAAAATTTATCATTTTTAGAATCTTGGGAGCAGTGGTCCTGCCCGCCTCCCTAAATCCGCCCCCGATTGTATGTGTGGTTATTAATATAATGATTCTTCACATATCTTCTCAAGGTACTATTTTATTGAAAAATACTTGGACAAGGTCAATTAAAAATGGTACATTGTCGATGAATAAACTTAAGAAGGGAAGTTTCTTTGTATTCCATGAGATTATCAGTATGAAAAATTTTAATGGATCGAGAAAATTGAGTTTTGAATATAGACGTATCATCCAAATTACCCATAATGATTTATTTTTCATGAGCATACCATGTACATAAAACAGATTGTCATTTTGTTTTCCACCACATTTGCAACCAAATTAATTTTTTTTTAAAAGTTAAAAAATATAAAATTAAAATTTTAAGCAATTTAAAAAATTAATTCAAGATTGATCATTGAAAATTTAGTATATCGAACAAAAAAAATCAACTTGTGACTGTTAACATGTTAACTATATAATAATATGTAAATTATACATATTTATGTTACATGTATATTCATTTCCTTGATTCTCCGGAAAATTCTTGTATGGATCGGATCCATGATGCTCTACGTTATCCATTTAAGTGATGTAGAGTGGTGTGGAATAACATGGACCAAGGGATCTATAGCGCTATGCCATGGATCCGGTTCATATAAGAATCTCCTTGATTCCCCTTTGATTGTTGGTATTGATTAGTTTCCTAGTTTGTACGTTGTTATTGGTTGTTGTACTATTGTATGTGTGATGATTAATATAATCTTTCTTCATATATCTAGCTATATTCTCAAGGTACTATTTTGTTGGAAAGTACTTGGACAAGAACGATAAAAAATGGTACATTGTCAATAAATAAAGTTAAGAAGAGAAGTTTCTTTGTATTCCTTGACATTATTAGTATGAAAAATTTTAATGAATCGAGAAAACTGAGTTTTGACCATAGAAGTATCATCCAAATTGCCTATAATGATGTTTTTCATGAGCATACCAAGTACACTGAAACAGATTGTCATTTTGTTCGCCACCACATTATGTAAGGAACAGTGAAGCTTTTTTTTACTTTTTCTTCTAACTAGACTACTGACGTTTTCGTGAGCTTGACGTTTTCATGTTTTAGTTTCCAAATTCAACTTAGTCAACACTCAATCACCTCGACTTTGAGGGGATGTTAATATATAAACTATATGTTAATATGTAAACTATACATATTTAGGTTAGATGTATATTCATTCTCCCTTGATTGTTGTTATTGATTAGTTTCGTTAAATAATTTGTATTCATACTTAGAAATATAAAGGTAAGCCTTGTATTATTGTGTGTGTGGTGGATTAGTATAACTTTTCTTCACCTATCTTCTCAATGACAAAATAAATTTAATGAAAATAGTATATTTTGAGACTTCATACTATAATATAATTTTTTAAAACAAGAAAAATATGATTTTATGATGAAACCAGATATTAATATGGTCTATAATGGAGTTCACCAAAGTCCACAAACCATAGTCGGGAATCGTCGGCCTTCCTCCTCATTTTCTTCGAAGGACGTAATTGCTTTTTGAACCATAAAATTTGTTGTCCAAGGTTCCATGCATTGTTTTCGTCCAACTTGTGGGGCGGACCACCATCCCAAAATGCCCCTCCGGCCATTCCTTCCTTTAAAAGTGGTACTAAGTGTGAAAGTATCCGTAAACGTTACTTTCCATTAATAAAGTATTTCATTTCTTCTTCTTTTTTTTTTTTAAGATTTTGATGGTAAAAAGATTCTTCCATCTCAAATTCTCCACGATAAGGAATGTTCCAATAGTATAAAATATCTACATGAAAGCCGTATCTCAATTGTCCCAAACAAAATTCTCTTTTTTTTTTTTACGTCAAGATTCCTAGAAAGAAATTTAAAAAAGAAAAAGGGAAGAAGTTATTTTCAGCCAATCATCAGCTAAGGGCCATCCACATGTGGTTCCAATCCGATGAATACGACTCCACCAACTTGCTTATTTTATTTTGTTTGACGAAGTTTATCAAAATGGTAGGTTATCGATTATTCTAGTGTTAGAAAAAGCTATCGACACATTTTACAATTTAAAGTAATTCTTACAAATCGTTTATAAATAAGGAATTGAAAGTAAAAAGATTAAATTTATGACACTCATTAGAACATATTATTCTACTTATCGCCGTTGACAGTAAATTGTTTATTTGGGGCCACTAAAGTTCCAATTTTTCCAAATTTGCTATGTGCAACTTTTCCTACCATGCTTTTTGGAAGAAATGATTTTCATCTAACGAATTAAGACGCATATCTTTTTTCTTTGGTCATCTCTTGTTGGAGCTATCTAGCTAGGAGACCTTTCAATTTGTGGGCGTTGATGGTAATTGAGTTTGGTCCTTCCTTGTCATCCAACAATCATTATGATTTGGTCGTATGGACTATGGACAACTGAAAAGGAATAAAAGATTAGATTAGAATCTCATAACTAAAGGAGATTATTGATACTTTTTTGCTGATATAGAATTGGACGAAGGGGGCATCGTCGTTTATGGCCTTTACTAATAATCCGATCCTGTTTTAAATACTTCACATCATAAAAACTATTAATAATACTATATCGTGTAATTATTATTTTATACTGAGTCGTATCACTCATATAAATAACGTGATTCACATTGAAATAAATTTTTTTTAATAAAATACTATAAATCAAATTTATTTAAAAATATCCTGATATTCACCACCATGCATGATGCGACTCACAGTAGACCAAAAGATCTACAACATATTAGCGTTGAATCGGACGAATTCGAACAAAGAAGGCCCCGGCATCCACCAGCATGCATTCGACATTTACCCACGCATTTCCCTATAGGTTGGGGAATTTCTACAACCCACTACATATAAGAAAACTTTAAGTAGACCGAATCTTACTTTTCTCTTGAATTAAATTTTATAAAATTTTACTTATAATAATTGACGTCATTTATCGTAATAAGGTTAATCGCATCACGAATTTTACAATAAAGCTAAAGACGTGAGTGTGTTCGTTTGAATTGAAAATATTTTACATGAAAAATCTATTTTTCATATAATTTTTTGGTGTTCGGTTGACAAAATAAAAATATTTTGAAATAAATTTTTTAACAGTTTCATCTTTAATTTTATGAATACCTTACAAGTAATTGTGGTTAATAAAAGTTTGATTTAAATGATAGTACAATATAATAGTAAAATATACATAATGATAGTTATATTAGTGTTGGACCCATGATTAAGAGAAAAACGAATGGGAAAGAATTGAAAATAAAAATAAGTTTAGCAAATAAAATTATAAAAGTAAGTATTTGAAATTTAATGTCACTCTTGAATTATATGAAAAATAACTTACGTTCAAAAATTTCGTAAGTTATTTTTAGTCAGAGGAAGAAAAATTAAAAAATATTTTTCGATACTTGATACCAAAAAAATTTGTAAAAACTATTTTTTTAAAAATATATTTCAATCCAAACGAACACAACTGGATGTGTATAAGAGACAGTATATATATGTAACAAAATCAATCTTTTATTAACCACAATTACTTGTAATATATTTATTACCATTGTTATAAATTTTTTTAACTTGTATTCATAAAATTAAATATGAAATCCTTAAAAAAATTTATTTCAAAATATTTTCATTTTATCAACCGAACACCAAAAAATTGACTTTTTCATTTTCTAAAAAAAAATATTTTCAATCCAAACCACCACAACCGAGTATACAAGTACTTCCCTTACATTTGTATCTCACATCACTTGTAATTAAAAGTCATCATTTTCAGAAAAGATTTAGTGAGACTGGTGAATGGAGTTTTTATTCGTTGCAAGATTTTGCCGGAATATAGGTCCACGGGAATAGGTACATAGTGGGGCCTATTCCAACCGACTTGTGGGTTAAAGGTTCTGATTTGGTGTTGGCCTAAGAAATTATTAGAGCCCATAGATTAATGGATCTCATATTGAGAGCAGATATTTTATCCCCGCCAATTAAATGTGATATATTCCTTGTTCTACTATGACTATCTTATCTTCTGAATTGTGGAGTAAAATAGATTGTGTTTATGTTTAGCTGATGATATAGGGATAAGCTTTTTGGTCCCTCATTTTCACCTTTTTTTTTTTTTTTTTTTTTTGATTATTGACGTTTGGCCTATATTCAACTGGATGCAAAATGCACTTTTTTTTTTTTTTTTTTTTTGTTGGGTATTCTTCAAAAGGTATCTTTAACACATGGTGGAGACTCTTAAGATTCAAAAAGAACAAACGTTGTGTTTGGATCAATTGATTTGAAGACATATTTGAAATTCATCGATTTATTGGAACGATTTGTAAAGTTAAAATGAATTAATTTTAAATTCATTCAAATTAAAAGTGTGAAATAAATGATTTTAAATAATTTTCTATATTTGGATAGATTTAAAATTCATTTATTTTGCTCTTACAAATCTACCCATAAATAAGTAAATTTTAAATTCTTTCTCAAATCTATCTATCCAAACACAACGAAAAACAAAAAGAAAAAAAGACTTTTTTGGAAAGATTTATTTCTATATGTTTTTGGTTCAAGGTGTGTTAGGTTCAAGGACCTATATGTTAATTAATTATTATTCAATGCAAATCTCATAATTACTTGTACAAATAATTGGAAGGATGATCAATTACTTCTAAAAGAAGGAAAATATTACAATAGACCCGATTTTGGGTCTCACTGTGTCATCTTAAATCTGTTTATTAATGTCATAGATTCCATAATATTTAATTTACACCACATGGTCAACAAGTGGGACCGTAGACCAGATCTACCTAAGTATTTTCCCTAAAAGAATAGTACAAAGAAAATTACGCTTACTTGGGGAAATAGGGCAAATTTCATTTACCCTTAAATGTGTAGTAGAATGCTACATTTGAAACTAAAACCTTCAATAATCTTATTGTAGGTTGTCTAAATGGTTTGTAAGAAATTAAAATCGAACAGAATTTGACTTAGTATAGTTTTCTTGGATTTTCATGATTGAAATATTGAACATAAGAACTTGAACGGTAAAACATTAAACACCCTAAAATGGAATTTATGTTTGAGTACAATAATTTACTCATAATATTACATACTTTCAAGTAGGGGTGGAGCTAGGTTAACTTTTCAGTGGGGCACAATAACAAATAACTTTCAATTTTATAAATAGTTAATAATAATACTTCCTTCGTTTTATCTTATTTTTCGATTTATAAAATTCAGTTTGTACTAAATTATATGTCGCTTTATCATTTTATTTAAGTAATTAATTTTTTTTTTTTTTAAACTTGACCCCCCTAGTGTCATATTGACGGAGAAATGATTATGTAATTAGGGAATGTATTTTTATAATTTTTTTTTTGTAAATATAATTGGAGAATGTTACTGTAAAAGAGTAATTTAGTCACTTTAAACTATCTTTCTGTAATTGTTAATATCTTTCATAATTCTTGTACACCAAACCAAAGTAAAAGTTAAAATAAAACAAGTTGAAGTATTTCCGCACTAATACTTAATAGTAACAAATACATAAAATATATATCTCTTAATTAATAATTACAAAGGATGTAAATTTAGATTGTACAAATAAATTTGTATAGTTAAAGTTTTAGTAGACTACAAGTCTTTATTAAAGTTTTGGGTTTATACTTGTATAATCATTAAAGTAATAGATTATATATTTTATTTATTTCTTATGTAAAAGAGTTGGTATTCATACACATCTATAGCCCATATATATATATATATATATATATATATATATTATGTATATATGTATGTATTGACTTTCTACATATTAGTGGAGTAAAAATATTTTTTTTTTCAACAAAATATCTAATGGAATATTTTTCTTTGATTAGTGGGGCACACATACAAAGTAAAGAGATAAAATTAAACACTTTGGTTTGGTTATTAAACACTTTGTTTAGGTGTATGGTCGGGGGTTCATCTTTGCCTTCCATTTTTAAGTATAGAGTTTAGTTATCTTATCCCTTGATCCCGTTGGGCATTTCTTTTCTCCTTAGTAGTAGATATAATTAGATAGGAGTACTTAGATTGGATTTTTGCTATTGAAAAAAATAAAAGAGATAAAACTGAATTTTTTTAAAAAAATTTATCCCTAAAATTCACATTTTTCTTTTTCCATGCCCCACTGGACAAAGAGTAAATTCGCCTCTGCTTTCAAGATTCGTATTTTACAAATCTTTAATGATATAATATTATCCCTCATTAATACTACAAAATTACACTAAAAGAAAATCATAGTCGAATAAATTGGTTATACATGTTAATATTACTTGTTGGACTACCCAAACACCACATACTAAGTAAGAAGAGTTGGTGAAACAAAGTATAAGAGAAATATAAGAAAAAACCATTTTGTTCTCATGATCTGGTAAGTCATAAAACATGATCTCTTGTGGAGATTTTATTCCAAGAATCAGACTGATCAGGGAACGGTAAAAATGATCAAAGCCAACATGGACCAAATGGGCTCTGCGTTTTGGCCAAAACTCAAAAAAGAGAAGGATACAAAAGATTCTATGATATTATTTTTAATCTGATTTCGATTGCCCATTACTTACCTTACCTCAAATCAACTGCTATGGATTTCCTTCATCATTTCTTGCTTGTACACATTTCATGATCCTCAAACAGAAAAGTCCAAAAGAGGTAGACCATACAAGACCAGATACATAGGTCAGCAGCACTAACCTGCTTCCTCACTCAAACTACATCATATGTATTCATTTTTGTCCCATGCATTTCAGTTCAGCTCAGTTCAACCCTAGAGTTCAGTTTCAAGTCTCAACCAAGTACTTAATTACTGGAAAATTACCTTTTGAAATTTAAGTGAGGAATATCAAACTATAGTTTAGAACCTTCCGGAATATCAAGGTGATGAAATATGTGAATTTGGTTATGGGCTTTAGTTTTAGCATTAATCTTTCCTATTCTATTAGTATATAATATTTTCTACACTATCGGGCGTAAATGAATGTCACATATGCAAAACTAAAATTTGAAATTTAAAAAATAATTACGAGGTATGCATTTACACATACAAGTAAACTCTACCTCAGACTAGACTGCTTTTGAATCTTGATACTACTAAATAAATAGAAACGTGTTTGATATTTTCTTGGAATAGGGGGTAGAGACTAGAATACATGCAGTACAACAACATAATCACTGTACGGGCTCATCTAATCTGGACCGCTATAAACTTTGGAATGTTATTCAGGACAAAGTACGTATGCATGTATGTATGATACGCATGCAAGTGCACTAGCTAGTCTCTTGTATCTGGAAATTAAGTTGATGTACATTGTTAGTAAGTATTTCTTTAAACTTTTTATTATTGACAAAGAAAATGTAGCACAATGTACACCATAGGTTTAGTTGATATTTATGATCCGAACTGCAAGTCACTTGAACTGCTTCTTCTGCCACTCAAACTCTTAAAACAAGTAAACATTTGATTGTGTCGTTGCCGGGCAATGCTTGTGCAATCCACTGGATTTGGACCTTGCATGCACAGGAGATAAGACACCCCGTGAGACGGAATTGTTATCGAGACAAAAAATTAGTATAGGAGGTGAGATTTAAGATCTGAAATCGGCCCTCGGAGATACTGATTCTTCTCACCACATAGATGTGTATAAGAGATTGGACTTCGTTTTCCTTTTCCTGTGGTTCCTAAGTAGACAAAGACACAAAATTTCTGTCTCTTTTGCAAGTTTTATATGCCAACTAAGAGACCCCACCCATCCTAATGCTTATAAAACACACGCTCTTGTGCCACCTTTCTACACAAATCAGCCCCTTGACCTCGATCGATCGCTTTACACTCTTTTCCATCCATATTTCTTCAAGCTATATAGTTAGATTTAACTAATTTCATGGCATCAAGCTCAATGTCCAGCCGCGGCAGCTCAGGTTCTTGGACTGTTGCACAAAACAAAGCCTTTGAAAAGGCTTTGGCTGTGTACGACAAGGACGCACCTGACCGTTGGTCCAATGTGGCCAAAGCCGTTGGTGGGAAGACCCCTGATGAGGTTAAGAGGCACTATGTTATAAGAAAATGCTTGTTGAAGATGTCAAGCTCATCGAGAGTGGTCATGTGCCTTACCCCAACTATAGGACCATCGGGGGAAGTAACAATATGCTATGATTACGAGATCAGGTATAACGAAAAATTATATTCTAGGGATAAATTCCCCCTGTTAATTTACAGTGACAATATGTAATAACTCCATGTAAAAATATTTCTAAAGTTGGCCCTACTATCATATGTTTTCAGTTTCTTCCTTTATTGGTTAGAAAATGTCACCCGTCTACCCTTTTTGCATAGTTTTGTGTTGCATTATTTAGCTGTATTGGGTATTAAAAGACAAAAAATAAAATAAAGAGAAATTCTATGCCCGTTACAGAACATTATAAAAATGTATAGTTATTTCTAATTACCAAAAATGCTTACCACTCCTACCACGAGTTCTCGCATGGCCGTCACCTTCCTATTCTGGCTTTGTCAAGCTTTGAGACGTACCTAAAGCGGGGCCTCCATGATTGAAAAAACTACATCATCAGACCCCGCTTCGGTCTATTTCTTCAACTAAATTTGGCCACAAATATTTTCCTTAAAAAGCATATATAATTATTTCCATCACTTGCATTAGATAATAATCATACATTAAGGGGATTCTATAATAATCACACATTCAAACTAGATCACGACTTCACCGCATATGTCTTGTCAATCATTGTAATTTACATAAATTTGTAGAATTCAAAGAAACAAATTCTTGTCCATGTTGTACAACTTCTTCAAGAGACATTATAGGAATCATACAAAGTTTACCCACGTAGAACAAATACAACTCTTTGAGAGTAGAAACAATTAATTTCCACTACTTTTAAAAATATATAAGCTACAATTTTATTTATCATTTTATGCTCCACAAATAACCTATTTTTGTACCCTATCTTGCACTGTTCGCTTGCGATTACTTTATGAAGCATTTCGTTATTTTTCCACTCTATCCTTTTACTATTTTTTTTGGAAAAAGCAAATAGTATTAAGTTGTAAAAAGTTAGTTGCACTGTTTGGATAATTACTATACTATTATCTATTATTTTTAAAATAATATTTTATAATTATTTATTAATAGATTTTTTTCAAGCACGTATACATTATTATCTTACATACATTACATCATAAAAATTAGCATACATATGCATTATTATCTTACATACATTATATCATAAAAATTAGCATTCTTTGTTATAAACAATATTTTAAATAATAATTTTACAAACAGAAGATATGCTAAATTTTTGTATGTTGTAACGTGATGAAGCAAAGGTAAACCAACTTCTAAGAGTTGCACTTTAATGTCATCTCCAAATAAAAGAGTTAAATCTTCAATAATTTCCATTTCTCTTTGGGAACGTATTAATTTGTGAGTGACCAATATTTAGTTTATGCAAAACCTGTACGTAGATTTAGCCCGTATGTAATTATGTTGTAAGAGAATGTATGTCTAGTCCAGTCTTAATATACACTATCTTATATAATACATTAAGGACTGTCAATCACATTTTAATATTACAATGAATATTATATATATATATATATATATATATATATATATATATATATATATATATGGAGTTGTTATTAATAATCTTCCTAGCCGTAATTCTACATTTAATCTATCAATCCAATTGTAGTAGTATTGGTCTGTCCAAGCCGTATCATCGTACTAGTTTCGCTATCATGCGATTATGTAACAAGTTCTAGTTATACAAGGAGGAAGCGTTTGACTTTCTTCTAAGCTTCTGTGTAATATTTTAATAATCTTAATAAGCATATTAAGAAAATTGTTTTAGCGTAACAGATAATATAACATACTGTAATTTTACATGCAAGAGAGTTATAATTAAAATTTATTTGAATATTTTTAACTTTTAAAGTTATAATATGTGATACTACTATTATTGTAAATATAAAGGGGTGATCGAGTATTCATTGTATTTCTTTGATTTCTTTCTAGTATGACTGTGTTTAGTGTTGAGTGTTTATGTAATGTAGCAAGGTGTTTAGTAATTAAGCTTAATTCCACATCTAGATTTGATCATTTGAAAACATTTTGGAATGTATAGGTAAGTAGCGGAAATTTTTTATATGAATCCGATCCATAGTATAGTGTCTGAATTTCTTGATCCATATTAAGTTACATCATTCAGTTGGGTGATGTGGGTCAATATAGATCAAGAAATTCATGATATTATGTCATGAATCCGATCTATTTAAGAATTTTCAGTAAGCAGCAAAGAATTTTCAGTAAGCAGCAAAGGTTACGGGGAACTTTTTCTTTATTTATTTTACTTGTTTTGCTTACAAATTATATCATGAATGATAAAACAGCATTGGATATATAATATGGTGGGAACTTTATCTTGATTTTGATTCATTTTACTTACAAATTAAATGATAAAACAGTATTGGATATATAATATAGTTTTTAAGTATGCTGCTCTATGTATTAAAATAAAATTATTAATATAATCAGATTAGTTTTTGAAAATTTTAGCTAAATAAATATAGACACATCAATATACTCATTGGAGGTAAAAATAATGGAAAGATGAGACAAGGGATGCTGGCATCATATGGTTCACTTGGATTTTGACCCTTCGCTTACGGCAGGCAGCAGCTGCCTCAAGAAAATTCTTGCGTCTTTGATATGGTCTATCATAATTTGATATGGTCTATCATAATTAAGCTACTTATAGTAGGTCAAAAAGTAGTCTACTTTTTTCATCTTTTCTTCTTTAGCCTTCAAGATTTTTTTTTTTCCTTTCTTTTCCATTTTAATATAAAATTTTTTTTCAAAATTATCTATTTTTGAGTATTATAAATAAATTTAATTCGGCCAAAAAACTCGTAATTACTTTGTGAGTTTATCAAATTTAATTTAAAATTCGATAAAATTCGTTATTCATCAATTTTTTTATCGAATCACCTATAATTTTATTGAGCGACTCAACTCGATACAATTCAGCAGAGTTTTTAAAGTATGGCATAGTACACTCTATGGGTGTGAAATTAAAAATAAAAAAAAGGATTTACTCAATTGTTTTTAAAAAAAAAAAGTAGTGGAAATGCTATTAAAAATTACACAAAAAAATTTTAAAAATAATATATGTAGTGGAAGGTTGAAGGAAGTTATGAGTAGAAAGAATTTAATGTTAGTTACACTCATAATAAGGGTAAAAATAGTAAAACAAAAAATGATGTATACCAAACTCTCCTCTCTCTCTTTATATATAGTATCTATACATCTACACAATATAATAAACAAAAGTACTATCTTTCATTTAACATTTCTAATATTATCCTCATGAGTAGTTTTTCTAATCAACCTATTTGTTGAACATAAACTACCATTTAACATTACAACTTTCAATAATAAATTCCACTCTTTTTTCTTTTAATTAGTACACACATTGGGTATGCCTTTACCTACTATTAGATATAAATATTAAAAAGAAGGAAAATATTTATATAGACCCGATTTTTTATTCTACTTGTAGACAGTAGATATAAATATTAAAAAGAAGAAAAATATTTATATAGACCCAATTTTTTATTCTACTTGTAAACATGTATAGAAGGAAAATAATCTTTGTATTGTTTTGGAGATCTTTTATTATGATGTGACGTTTCTAATGTTCCATTTTGGATCGGAGAGAGGATATTTTCATCTCAAATTAAAGAAAATGGTCCACTGCATACGGTAGCATTTTTCACTCTCACTTTCTTTCAAGGAGTGCCACTTTCTATTAATAATTTAAAGAATTCTGAAAAGGATAGTAAGTCGTAAATGACTGCTCTCGACAGGATCACGCATGAGAGGTAATAAATAATTTTGTCAAAAAAAAATTAAAATAGTTACAATTTCATAATGACACAATTTCCCGAGTGTAATTACAAAGAAATCGGGGTCTGTGCAGGTATTGCCTAAAGAAAGGCCTTTGTAATAAATAAATTAACTGTTAATTATATTATTTGTAGAATTAATTTATTTTTTACTTCTTTAAAGTTTGGCTATCAAACATTTTACAGATTACTCATTTGTAGTGAAAATGTTTGAACATTACGAGGAGTATTACTAAAATAGCTCTAAAATTTGGAAGAATTTACTGTGCGTTTTTCTTCATACATTCAACCAATTAATGCGTTGTGAAAATCGTTGAATCCCACTATAGAACAATGAAAATGAATTTTGTCTGCGGCTTTCTCTCTTGTTTCTCAAATTTTTTTATTGGACCCAAAGCTGATGTAGACGCACTCAAGTTGGTATTGAAATTTCCATTATAAACAATTAAAAAGTGACAAAATCTTCTATTGTACTGTTATGTCAATTTCTTATATATCTCAATTAATTTGAATATTTGTTACATGTACTCATTATTAATAAATTAAAATATACGTGACTAATTTAAAAAATAAAATAAATAATAAAACATTAGTGAAATAAGCATCTCCCTTTGTTTTTTGATCTGGAATTTGCATTTAGTTGTCATGCATTTTGGAAAATTGAAAGTATGGTTCCTAAAAGGAATGAAGTATATATACATTTTTGGACGCTTCAATCAGTTCAATATCAACGTAAAAAAAAAAATGTGGAAACGTGGAATACAGATAATATTTGGTTTGATATAAGCCAAAAATATCACAATCTGACTAATTAAGACTGAGAATAAAACAGAATGATGCATTTTGCATGTCAATTCATATGATAATATGCTGCAAATAAAGTAGACAACATTGATCCACTCATAGGAGGAATCTTCATTGTAATATTAAAATGCCAGAGTACATTAATTATGTATTAAGGAAAATAGCACGCTAATAAGTTGATCCACGGGAGAGGACCTAATATACATAACCATCAAGACTTTTGGACTTGAATTGCATCTTGATCAGGTACTTCAGAAACCTGTCAAACAAGCAAGATGTTCCTAAATTAGTGAATGTTATTATGCATGAGATGTATAGGGAAATATTCAGAACCACAATATCATGAAAAGAAAATGTCACAATATTACACTAACAAATATTAAGTGTTGGTTTTCAAACTACTTGAAAACTAATCCATATAATCAAATAAGGAATATATCACAAGGTTGAGTGTTTTGTGTGATATAATTCAATTTTGATGACATGAATAGTAACATCTATATTGTGATGTAGTAATTCAACTTCAACGTAATTATTTTAGGCTAGCTCATCTAGCTAGCTAAGTATCTCCACGTTAAATGGTGCAAATAAGATTTATAATTAGGAGAAAAAGAGAGAGAAATTAGAGAGATAAAAGAAAACTTGTCCAAGAAGCTAATGCATAAAACGCCATGAAATCTTTTTTTTTTTTTTTTTTCATTTTCTGTCTCAATTTTCTGTTCCACTTTTTAGATGCATATACAAATGTCCTCTTATCCTATTTTATTTGACATTAAGTTACATATAATTTTTTAAAAAATGATATTTGGTCCACTAGTAAGATACTTTTTCTATAATTATCTGTGAATTAAGATACAAAATTTATTATTAGATTTTGGAGTTTTAAATTTTAAAATAACTTGTGAGAACAATTAATATTTAAACATGAATTCAATGCTATGTCTTTAGAACTTACATGAAGGGTACAATAGGTAAATTGACCTTTAAAAAATTTACTATTTAAAAGAGTGACAAATAATTTAGAATAAATTAAAATAAAAAAATTGACATATATATTGGAACGGAGAAAGTATATTTTAACATAAAAAATATTTATTAGTCAAAATATACATAACGAACATCCTGAGAATAGGACAGAGTTTGAGACCGAAAAGTGAGATATAGAATACACATCTAGATGTGTATAAGATTGGTGCTCACTTTCTGTACTTATTATTTAATTATCTCATATTCTGCTTCATTCATTTCATATGATACTATTAATGAATTGTCAAAATTACTTCAGAATTTTGACGGTTCATTAAATAATAAGATGAAAGTGAGATAGGATGTAAGACAAAAGATTCCGTGACTTAGAAAAAATCTAAAATGAAGAATCAATTACCACTAGTTAGGAACGGGAGTGCTTCCGTTGGAGGTTCGGTAGTTTGGATACGCAACATAACCAGATTCAATACGCCTAAGATCCTCGACAAGGATCTCATAGTGTCTCTTGACCTCCTCCGCTGATTTTCCACCACCTACTGCCTTCGCCACGTTCTGCCACCTGTCCGGTGTCTCCTTATCGAATTTGGCAAGAGCTTTCTCAAACAGCTTGTTTTGCTGGGGTGTCCATGATGATGATTTCAAAGAACTTGAAGCCATTAATTTGTTTTGCCTACTTGAAGAAGAAAATTTAAGAAGGAGAATGTGAGAATATGAATGAGCTTGTGAGACGATTTTCAAGAAGGGTGATCCTCTATTTATAGATGTGAGGAATTATAGGGTGTTTTTTTTTTTAAAATTAAAAAAAAAAATTTAAAAAAAAACCTAAGAGCATATGTAATTGGTGAATCTATTTTATACAAAATTGAGAAGTGAGTGACCCGTCTCCTTTGCAACCACAAGGTGGTGAAGCATGCAGGACAAAGAAGCAGAGCAATAGGGTCAAGATTCTGCAATCTGTTTCTTATAACGATAATTTCTCTGTATCTTTTCACCGTACATTTTTTCTAATCATACATTATTCGCCACTTTATGTAAATTTCTCTAAACAACCATAATAATTTACTTATTTACGAATATAGAAAATAGGAATATTACATATTGTTATCTTACACAAATATGTATATTTAATAATTTCTATGATCTATTCCTCAAATTCTCCCCCAAATTTTTATACATTCTCCTGTAAAAGTTAAAAATTCATTCAAAAGAATTATAGGTTTTAAATGTTTTTAATTTATGAAAATCACAATCTTTAATATTACTATTACTCCTACGAATATTGTATAACTTATAATCTCCGTAGGTAGATATATAGATGGTTAGTTCATGGGTGCGCCTGCATTTGTGTACTTTTTTATGTAACAAAATACTAAATCTGTGCTATTAAAATCGTAATGTAAAATAATTTCATAAGTGTTGATATAATTAAAAAATAAGATTTAGTTATTCAACGATTTTAAAATCTTAATTCCACATGATAAAGTGTATTAACAAATTATTTTTTTTCCAAACTCCCACCCTTGTTAAATTAGTGTCAGACTGTACTTCCAGCACAAAAAACAGTATTGTTTGCTTATTTCACAATATTGCATGGAAAACTAGAATTTCAAGTCTTGAGCATGCAGCCTCAGTTGACAGTATACTCCCTTTTCTTTTCTTTTTTTTCTTTTTTCTTTGTTTTTGCGTGGGGGTTCTTTCCTCAACGAAATTACACAAGGCAGATTGCCATCTTTTAAAAATTGAATCCTAATGTTCAAACATGGAAAAGGTGATATTTCTCACCTCATGTTGTTTGAAGGCATTTCAATAATCTTTGGCTTGAGTGATTTAAAAACTGAATATAAATACTATGCAATTACAACAGCGAAAGCCAGGAGAAAGGATAAAATTCTTACATGAATCGGGTCTATGACGTATTATCATAGATTCTTTGATCTAAAACACTCCACATCAATTCATATCACATCACTTGTTGACGTAGAATATTTTAGACTAAAGAATCTATAGCACTATATCATAAATCCGATTGATTCAAAAAAATTTCGTGGGAGAGATATTCTTTCCCTGTTCTTGTCGTCATTCATTCAATTTCACTTTTACGCTATTCTTTTTTAAGCTTTATTAACCAAGAGATGGAGTTGCACTTAATTAATTACAGGGTACTAGACATACAGAACTTCTGAATTTTGATATCTTTTACGGGTCATACGCAAGCATGCATTATGTATTTGATGTTTGAAGCTCTCTCCTCTGCCTCATGAGATGATGTTGGCGTGGCCAGCAGTACGTGAATGTAACTTAGCTATGTCATACGACCGAAAACAGGTTAAAATGATTAGATAAGAATAAATATGTTGATGTTACAAATATTGATTCATTCATAGATTTATAATGCACATCAATTTCATTAAAAGTATAAATATAATTAATTAGATTGAATCAGTATATTTGATTCCTAATCTCTTCTTTGAAATTTATTCATAATAGGGCATCTTTACCAAATATTGTCACTCTGCATACCCATTAATACAAATATATTTACTCTCCCTTTGTTTAATTTAGTATTCATTTGATGTGAGGAGTCCCATGAGATACAATTAAGTTTGCAAAACGAATTATTACAGTAAATTAATTAGTATTTATGTAACGCTAAAAATTGATATTAAATTTATCGGTTAATATATTATTTTTCTCTAAAAAAAAATGGCAGACAAGAGGCAACAGATGCAGCAGTGATTCATATTAGATTCAGGCGCCTCTATCAGATCATTGGGATTGTAGTTTCGGAATTTAGACGGATATTTAATTAAATTCTGCTCCCAAGTTCCAAATTCTTAATTACTGTCTCTTATACACATTCTATGTGTAGCAGCCAGGGGACATCCACCTGAAAAAACCACCAATTCATGCATGCTCTTCTGTTTTTTAGCTGATTTCAATTATTTAATAAATTATTAGCTAGGTATATTCCAGAATCATCCAGGTTCTGGTTTCTTAGGCGTTTGATTAATATGTACAAAATAAATTTAAAATTAATTATATTTATAAATATCATTTGATTAAATATTATAAGAATTATTCAATAAAAATAAAAATATTAAAAAATTTATTTTCATTCTTCACTGGTAAGTTAGATTTTAAATTAATTAGTTAATTAATATAATGAAATTCATTTCGATTCAAATAAAAAAAAAAATACAAAAGAATGCACAAATCTATATAAATAGTTGAGTTTATAATTTCTATTATTAAAATATAAGTATTTCACGAAGTTTCAATTAGTTTAAATATCCTGAACTAGTTAATAAGTTATCGAACCACAGTATTTATCACTAATTGATTTTAAAATACAAGTTTTTCTCACAGTCACATATGCCTTGGGTTCTTTCTAGCTGTCTAATCTCTTCTAACGGACTCTCTCGCGTTTAATCTACGTAACGGGTTGCTCACGTAACTTAATAAGTTCATGAGCCACACTATTCATCACTAATTGATTTTGAAATAAAAAGTTATATTCTTTTAACACCTATCGCGATTTCAATTTGAACCAAACCGTTCACACATTATGATCATGCCTTGGGTTCTATCTAACTGTCTACCATCTTCCAATAGAATCCCTCACGTCAAACTCACATAACAAATTATTCACGTAACTTAATAAATTTATGAACTATACTATTCATCACTAATAAATTTTAAAATAAAAATGTATATTCTTTTTAACACCTATTGCGATTTCAATTTGAACCAAACCGCTCATAAATTATTAAGAAACCCGAATACTAAAGAGATATTGCAGAATATACTCTCCATTAAATTTTTTCTTTTTGGGTTGCATTGGAAGAGCACCAACATTTGCAAATATGGGCTGCATATGTAACATGCTAAACCTCTTTATTTTGAACCGGAAGCAAGCAAGTGAAACTATTACCAATATGGAGTTGAGCAATTGAAATTATCACGACTTACCAAAAAAAAATTGAGTTATCACGAAATAAGATTTTAAAGTGTTCAATTCCTCAAGGAGTCACCACAATGTTAGTTAAATTAACCATTTATATATATATATATATATATATATATATATATATATATATATATTTTGTTACACGAAAAAAATGAACCATTTATATTGTGGTCACAAAAGAATTAACTATTGTTTTTGTTCCACCTGTCTACAAGACCACCAAAATTTTGTGACATTCATGTGATACATTTTCAAACCATAAATATTGTGTTTTACATCCACACACTTAGACTATCCATTTCTCAATAGATCAGAAACCCATAGTGTGTATCCAAATCAGTAGGTACCATAAAAGAATTATAGCCGTGGTCCTATGGTCCAATGAGAAAGACCAGGTAGAGTGAAACAACAAAATGGCCGGCCCAATTTTTCTATCAACTTGTCTGCTACGTAAAACCATCTAATCAGGTCCAAAATTCAACAAGTTCATTGAACAAAGATAACAAATATGTCACCATGCACACATTTTAGCCAAGGCTACAATTTGTTATCTGGTGATATATATTCTCAATTTCCTACACTACTTTTTCAACTAGCCTCATCAATTCACAAGTGAATTATCACCTCTCCCATCTATGAAAAATAGAAAATACTAACGTAAATCTGATCTTAGGCTCCATCTGTAACTTTATAGTTAAAATTAAATTTTACAAATTTGTTTCTTATACCAAAAAAATATCATAAATCGCATTCTTCCCCTAATTGTATAAGAGACAGGTTTACTGAGTTACGCGAAAGATTCTTTGTGATGTGAACTGATGACATACAAGTAATTTTTCACTGAAAATACTTAAGTAAACCTGATGTTTCGCGCTGTCTCTTATACACATCTAGATGTGTATATTTTGTCCTTCTAGATGTTAAATAAGAGACAGCCATACACATTATTGTCCCTACTCTTCAAAAAGCAAATGCTAACAAAAAGCTTTAGAAGCTGTGCAACATGTTGAACAACTTTAATGATTAGGAATCCTACTTTTTGATGTTATTGATACGGATTTGTTACCAACTTTGTGCAATCAATTCCACAAAAAATGGTTTCAGAACGTATCATGTCATGGGGGTTTATCAATTCATTGGATCAAGATGAATTGTGTTAAAATGTGGCGTAATGGTTATCTGTATGAATGATTGAGCTTAGATTCAATCAATGATGCCCAAGTTCTCGAAGCACTTCCGGATACATGATTTTTTGTTTCATTCTTCTCTTATCAACTGCTTTAACATAAAACATCTGTCTCTTATTACAGAATAGAGTATGTGTATTAGAGACAGATTTAATATATTTATCAAATGTATCAAACTTATAAATATTATTATACCTGCCCTATTATGAATAAATTTCAAAGAAGAGATTAGGAACTGTCTCTTATACACAGTATCATATATCTCAACATTTTAATTAATTTGTAAATTAGAAATTCGGTCATAAGTTTAGAAAGAAACCGTAAGGTATGTATTTTAAAAAAATTTTTATATAAATTAAATTCATGATATAGTATTACAGAATTTTTAATTTATATAAGGTCACATATAATATGAGATATATGACCTTACATTAATTAAAGAATTTATAATGTTATATTATGAATTTGATTCATTTAAGAATTTTTGAGACAGTTAATAGTTCGTGGTCCTTTTTTAACTGGAAATTGATGTGCATTATTTAATCTAATCCAATTTGTTACTTATCTGTAAATAGAATTTATCCAGTTGTTATTAATGAGTAGTCTCTTATTGAAACAGTCTAGAGGTAGAGAAAGAGACTGGTCCAAAAGCTGCAAATTGCCCTTCCTCTCTACATGACTTAAGTTCAAATGAAATGCCCTCCTGCTTTTTGTGCTTTGGACCTTACAGAAATTCGCGATCAATTAAATTTTATATTTTCTTGTTAATTTATTATATGATGAATTCTATAACTCTTATACATTAATATCACAAGATTTTATAAGTGACATTAAAAATCAAGTTTACCTAAGTCTTTCGCCAATATTAATGTACATGGTTCATGTCTTTGTTAGTATTTAGTACTAAATAGAACAGCACACATAATAGAATAGCACACATAATTTACAAAAGGTGTCTGTGTGATCGAATCTTCCGCATGCAATTGAAAGGGAAGAGACATTGATAAAGTAAAGTCTTTAATTCAGACATGTACATTTTGCTTCTTGAGGTACTAAATATGTTTGAAGATAAGGGGATAGATGGTTGAGTTTTGTGTGCCAACCAAACGGAATAAACCCTAATGAATAAAAATTGTGCAAAATCTTCCGGAAATTTTAATATGGACCAAGTTGATGGTCCATTTATAAAATTTGTGTTTAAAATAAAGGACGCAGCATCACCTCATCACTGTAGCATTCATTCATTAAATATACTTGGGTCTGATTTAAACAACAAAATCTACCGGTATAGTTATAAACTAGATCCATGCAAGAATCTTTCACATTCTCTACGTATTTTTCTTCTTCTCATTTTCTTTTTCCTCTTTTGTCTCTTTTTATCTTTTTTTTTTTTTTTTTTGGGAGGGGGTTCTTTTCATTTTCTATTGAGAAGCTACATAGTCTAAGTGCTGTCTCTTATACACAGTTTGTTGAGATAAGAACGAAACCAATCATTGTTACTAATAAGACGAGACTGGACCTTTACTGTTGACTACATAAACAACATTGCCAAGGTGGATTCTTGACTGGAAAATCATGAACTCATAAATTGTTTCACTTTCGATTTGCAAATCCAAATTGGTCCTTGTGATTGTGGCTAGGTGCTCTTAATCTTGAACCATTAAGAAAATGAGCAGTTAATATGGTTTTAATTTATTGGTCCAAGCCTGCAGCCCAAGCCAGCTAGGGAACAAAAGACAGTGAAAAAAAAAAAGGCTCTTCAGATATTCGACATTTTTTTTGGGTCTTAATATTTGGTCTGTGAACCAAATTATTCAGTCAAATCCCTCCTCCTATAGAAATCGAAATTGGATAAAAATCAAGAAATCATTGAGGATATTTTATTAGCATATTTGTATTGTTTATTTCTTCAAAGCTGATTTTTAATTTAATTATCCCAGATTTATCTCTAAATAAAGTTATAGGAAATATTTTTTTTTTAAGATACACGTATGTAAACTGATCCACAATCTACAGACTGGGGATCAAAGTGAGTTATTTTTTATTATATTTTTTTAGAGGTCAGCTTTCGAATCATTTATCCTTTTTTGGCCCAACAAACAAAATTCGAAGATCAAATTAGAGCGTCACAACCCACAGCTACAAGCCTAGAGACTGACTAAGTTTATTCGGTTAAACGATTTTGAGCTTTAAAACTTAAAGCCCACTGTGGAAAATGGATCAATAATGGGAATCAATTTTAAAGATGTCCCACTTTGTATTTCTCTCATGAATGGGCTTTACTCGCATCAAAGGCCCATCAATGACAACTGCTTTTTGGAAATTCTCAGACTTAAGCCCAGAAGGGACAAAATATATGCCCATGTATTCTAATCCACACTCCTTGATCCTAAACTCACACCTTTTACTAGTATTTATATTAAAGATAAAAGTTAGGGGAAGAATGCGTAAGGAACCATCTTGTTGTGTTTAAAGTACTTGTGTAATATAAATTTAAATCATCTGATATTATACCGTATAACTATTTAAAGCACAACAGCGACTGGTTTCATTATGGAACCATTGAATTTTATAAAAGTTATTAGGGCACAAAAGCGGACCAGATTTCATTAGCCATTCTTAATAAATTGAGTTAATTTCTGTTAAAAATATTGATAACAAGATTACTTTCCCCCTATCATATATAGTTTGTATTACAAACACAAATGATGAAATATATATATATTAATTTAGAAATAATGAAAAAGATGATGCACGAACTTAAATTTTCAAATGGGTAGAGTTGGAGGAAGGATAGTAGGAAGAAGGGTGTTAGGGAGCTCAATGAAGACAGAAAAAGTATTAGCGCAAGTACAACTTAGAATTTGAAGGAACAAAATTTAAAATGAGTTGGGTAAAAAATATCAAAATTGGAGAAATGACGCTTTAAAATGTGATTTTGTAAAGTATTTTTTTATTGGTTAAAGAATTTGGGACATATCCATACGGTGTTGTATAATTGGTAGAGAAACTTCCGATGACTTTGTTTTGCTTTACTCCTTCACTTATCCTCAAAACTCTATTATATATTTGAAAGGGCATTTGTTTATCACTTCAACCAAATCCACTTGAGATTTTGATGTCTTTTGTTCAATGAAGAAATGTTTAAAATTCATGTGGCAATCAAGTTTCTCCTAAAAATTTAAAAAGTATTATGTACCATTCGCCAACAACATCTCATCTCGGATGAAATTAAAATCGACAATGCCACTTCCTAGTTGTCTAAGACTACTTGTCTAGAAGAGACAATTGAAATTAAGTCATGTAGACAGGAAAGCAATTTGTGATCTTTGGACGTAATATGTTAGAATTGCATTAGTATGCAGTCAATGTTGAAGTACTAAGACTACTGATGGCAATCTAATAAACCTAGCCTAGCCTTCAGAAGAGAATATATATATATATATATATATATATATATATATATATATATATATATATATATATATATATAACGAGAGTATATCTAGCAAGGAGGCATTTTGGGATAGTACTTTTATATGAATGTTGATGGAGATTGTGATGGAAGTGGCATCAATAGTCATCAGGTGGTTGAATCTTGGAACTAGGAGTCGCTCTTGCTCCACAAAATGGGGCATATAACTATTATAAACAATCGTAAAGGATTTTATTTTATTTTATTATTTGTACAGATTTTTTATATTATCATCTAAATATTTAATGTATATGTATTGACTTATAAAATTTATTATATTATAATAAATACGTCAAACATATAAAATATAAGATAAGAAATTAATATAAAAAATATAATAAAAAAATTATAAATCTATCATAACCATGATGGATAACAACCCTTAAAATCTGTTCGGAACATAAGAGTATCATGAATTGGATATTTGAATTTCTCTTTGATTTCTCGATCATTTCAATCTTACTATTGTAGTAGTTGTTGTTTGTGTCATTCATTGACTAAATAATATGGTTCGTTCAATGATATTTGAATGTATTAGGCAGTTGACACGTGCAAGGTCTCTCGCATGAGATAATAATTAGGCTTTCCTAACAAAGAAGTCTCTTATGCTCATCTAGAGTGTGTAAATGTAGACAGGATACATTTGACATTTTGTCTGCTTGTATTTTTATGTCAACTTGTTATTTTAGTCACAACTGGATTGGCCCCTTTGGTCTATTTTAGTATTCTAAATTAGGCACACAATTGGAGGAAAAAGAATGCAACAGACTACTTGCAATATTTTTTGTGGTGTAATCTTTGTCATCTCCCTGAGTCCAAATTGATAACCAAAACCAGGATGGTATTTTGAAACCTTTTGGATCTGCTGCTACACTTGTATGATCATTGCTCCTCACCATGGGATATGACTTCATTATTAATTATCATCATGTGCGGTTTGCATCCACTCAAAAATAAGATCATTTGCTTCCCGGAACATGAAGCCTTGCTTCAAAGTTGCCACTTGCATATAATTACTGATTTTGGTATTGTTTAAGCGAAAAAATATTGTTCAATTTCATGTTAATACATGTGAGGGAAATCAGATAACACTTCATGATGTAAAATTTTTAAAAATTGTCAAAAAATGAAAAGTTATTCATTTCAATAACAATAATATCCAAATTATATTACAGAATAAGTAATACAGATACTTTCAACATAGGGGGGTGGGGAGTTGCTTGTTTTCTTACTTGCTGGGGGCGGCATTTTTTTATCTAATTCTTGAACTCCTGCAAAATGGGAGATTTTATTATTATCACTAGCAATGAGCCGCTTAGAAGTTTGGGCTCTTATAATAGAAAGATTTCGTTTCATTTCATGTATATCCGCAGCTGTCAGCCACTCTCTATAATTGACCTCTTTGGCTCCTTCTTCCAACAAGAGATCCCCAATCCCCATCATTTCTTAAATTATTTGTCATGAGATATTAATAATAATAGTATAAAAATTAAAAAAAAAAAGAAAAAAAAGATTTTACTTTCCCATTCTTAAAAGGGGTGGATGCTCAAATATTTTACTACAAAACATTCATGCACACCCTATTTGTACGCTCAATTCTACTTGGTTTGAGGAATATTTCTCCAGCTGGATACAGCCATTCCCGTCTCCCTCATATTCTGCTTTATTATTACCACTTCAGCAGACATCATTTTACAAGAGGAATTTAAGGGTAGGGAATGGAAATTAATATGCCCAAAAAAAAAAAAAAAAAAAAGGTCTAGTGGCCCAGGATGGTTTTCTGTTAACTTAGCCCACCAAGAAAGTGAGAGAAGAATTGAGATGGAGAGAGGGAGGTCCCATTTGCCTATTGGTATATGCATACAAAGGTCATCTCTTGTCAAAATTTTTGAATAAATTAAAGTGCATGTATTTTATAATTAGAAATTAATTATGTAGTTCAAATAAAAAGATTAATTTATAAAAATAAATTATATAAATAAATAAAAATCATAAAGTGTATGACAGTAATGATGCAGACTTAATACTCATTATTTCGGCATAACTAAATAAAAGTATCTATCATTTGTAGACGAAGTCACCCCGTCCACGGGCTTATAATGCTAGCAGCCTTCGATATCCTCTGTGAGTAGTTCTATGTTTGTGGGTGACTTGACTAGTACGGTCGTTGGATGAGCTAAACAAAAAGCAAGAAACCATGCTTTGCAATGCACCAAAAGTCACCGGTACTAGCAATACTGTAATAATATGCATATTAACTTAGTCACCATATAAACTAATAATAATAGTTAGACTAAATATTTCATCATGATACTATCCAAAAATCATGCTTAAAGAATTTGTAGATCATCTAATTAATTGATGTGAAAGAGTAAAGTCCGTCGAAATGGAGCCATCAATAAACATGTGATAAAGATTTTCAAACTTTTAATGACAATTAATGATCTATTGAAGATGCATATGGCAAAGCTAATGCATGTTAAAACAAAGCCATATTGTAGGAACCAAAACGAAAAATATCTCGTTATGATTGCGAAGTAATTCTCATTGTTATTCCTATCTATGGTTTCGTTTCAAGTAAAAGTGGCCAAAATGTCTTGTAGAGTGGATACTATTACACTATCATTCTTAATTAATAATATCTTTCTTTTATTTTAAGTGTCACTTTAATCTTTAGTACAAAAATTAAGATTGTCATTAAATAACCTAAATTTTAGGTAAAATTGACCCTATATGACTAAATTACCCTTTTGACTAACATTACTTACAAGTAAGTAATTAATGATGTTAGAAAGAGATAAGGATAAAATTGGTGAAAAAAATAATTAATACTTCATTAGACTTCTAAAGTTACACTTAAAATAGAACAAATTTTTTTTTTTTAATTGAGATTAAAATTTTATAAAATAGTACTATTATGTTAGGGAAAATTCTTACATGGATTCGATTCACTGTGAGATGGATTCTTTAGTCCATATTTATCCATATCACCGAAGAAATTTATTTTTAATGAGTTAGGGTGATGTGGATAAAACAAGATTCATCCCACTTACCTTAGATCGGATCCATATAAATTTTTTTGATTATGTTAGTATATTAAACCATTAATTATTAGATGAAGTAGATTTCCCCCCCTCCCCCTCTCTCTGTGTGTGTCTTATCCACTCTCACTACAAATGGGAAGACAAGAATTTTCACTGTTGCAATCGAAGGCCATAATCAGTGAAGCAACTAATTTTCACAATTGGGACCAGTCCCACATAAATTTTTGACTAGGCCAATAAATTTTTGGTGAAAATGAAACCAAATCTTTCCTCGATTATGTTGTCCCTTGACAGTGATCACATAGAATAGTTTTATCACTAATCGTCGATGGTGGTCCTTAAAGTTGGGCATTGCTCTATTATGCTCCTCTGTTTTGGCCCAAAGGGCCCTCTCACTCAACCATGCAAGCAAATACCAGTTAAGTGCAAACATTTTAGTTAATAAAAATATCATTAATCATGACCATCACAATTAAATTCTGAAAATTCATTTTGGCCAACTTTGTCCTTTGGAAAATACTACCATAAATTCGGTTTTTAACCCCATCTGTAAACCCTACGATCAAGATTAAAAATCTTATAAAATCTTACTTACATCAGATGTGTTATAAATTTCATAACATTACACATCTAGACCACAGATAAGAGACAGTAGTAGTTCTGTCTCTAGCTGCTCTATTCTACTTAAGATCTTAGCAATCACATTATTTATAATTTATTTTTTTTTTTTGGAGGTAGGCCAACTTTGTGTTAAAAAAAGGATAAATAAATTTGGTCACATAGGATTTTCTCTCCTAAGCTACTCCCTTCTTAAGCAAAAATTTAAATTAACTTAATTTTTTACTTTACATGTAGATTTTGCTGTCAGAAATTTCATAACTTTAAATGATGTTACAAAATTTGTAAATGAGATCAAAGGAATAAAAATTGAGTTTAATCTGAGTTTTGGTCATATACTATTTTGTAGTCTACCATCTAATCTAGATGCATATTTCGACCCTTGCAAATCTAATTGACAAGATTCATCAGTAACTTATTATTATTTCTTTTTTTTGGAGTAATTTGCAAAGATTTAATCTAAAACGATTGTCTCTTATAAATTACTAGATATTTATTAGAGATTAGAAGTCGATTAAAAATTAAGAAATTCTATTTTTGGTAAAACTGACATGAATTGATATCTGCGGTATCTTCAGTTAAAGGAGCAGACGATCGTTATGTATTCCACTCTATCCAAAGAATCGTGAAGGACACCTTTGCACTGTTCCATAAGGTGGTTTCTACATTCTTCATTCGCGCGTGAAGTAGCTTCCTTATCAACATATCTCGAACTTTGAGGCACCAATAGCATACAGTATCCACATAAACGCTTATACACATCTCATTGTTCCCCTTAATTTTTGTACTAAAGATTAAAGTGACACTTCAAATGAACTAAAGATGTTTGACACGAATGTTACAGAACCCAACAATGTGTCTCTTATACACATCTAGATGCCCATAAGTACAGCTCAGCTACCCTCCAGAGTGACATGATGTGTATTCCAGACAGTTTTTGCCACTAGTTAAGCTGTCTTTAGAGAACCATTCTCTTATACTTTAAGAGTTTGTCGTATAACACTATGTGCTTTAAAAATTTGTAATGTGTTTTTAAAGTCAAAGAATAGTTCCTCAACTAAGTAAAATTCTTCAAAATCTTATTTACAGCAACTGATATCATAGATTCTATAACATTTAATCTACACTATAAGATTTATAAGTGAGATCATAGATCAGATCTACTTAAATATTTTTCAAACTCGAGTTGCTTCTTATAAACCCTGTTGTATGGATTTGGATAAAATAAAAATTTATAAGCCGTCCTCTTATTATTTGGATTAAAATAAAATCGTTAAATATTCTGTCAAATAACTATTAAGAAGGTGAAATTTTTTAATTTAAAAAATTATATTAATCATTTTAAATATCTAATATGACAAATTAGAATAACTATAACATTTGGGGAAACAACCCCTTTAGTCACTAATGGTTTACAAATTTATAATATTAAGTTCAAGGGTCTTTTTAGTTTTTATGCGAAAATTCGTAAAATTTTTAATTTTGATATCTATTTTACAAAAAAAAAAAATCCAAATAACAGAAGAACGGATTATAAATTTGTATTTATTAGTGACTATCGTGAATATTAACCAAATATAATGGATTATTGTAATTTACATATGAATTCAATCTTATCAAATACTCCCTTCATATCATTTTATTTGTCATTCTTTCTATTTTAATTTGTCTCAAATTATTTGTCACTTCCTAAAATGGCAAATAAAGAAATGCCAATTTAGCTAATTTACCCTTAATGCAATTCTAAAAAAATAGCATTAATGCCATGTTTTAATATTAATTACTCTCATAAATCATTTCAAATTTTGAAAACAAAAAACCAACTAACAAATTTTAAATTTTAATTGAAAGACAATAATGGAAAAACTATTCTACTAATTGGTCAAATTTCAATTATTCTTAAATTATGTACAAGATTGACCATACCAAATAAAATGAGACGAAAGGACTATATCATATGAACATTATAGTACCTGTCTTGTATTGACACATCTATAATACACACACATGATCTTATACACATCTATATTATTCTACATCACTCTACATCATTTAAATGAATTATAGTACTAATTCATATAAAAATTTTCCTTAGTACTACTATCTAGGTTTTTTTCTCTCTCTTATTTACTCCAGCCAGTGGTGTCAGATTCCGGCGTTGTGGTCACTTGTCAGAGTTTCTTGGCTACTTTTCTAGTTTTCTAAAATTTATTTATACCCCACACTCCCTACTATTGACCCATAATGTAGGCTGTTTTTCTAAAACTAAAAGGATAACAAAGAAAAAGTATATCATTTCTTGCTAAGAGGGGTAGAGACTAGAGACTAGAGACTAGAGAGGTGACAGCATTTGCATGTTGGCTGAGAGAGGACGTTATAGTTAGGCTAAGAAAGTTCACAAAGATACCAAATCTACGTTGTACAATTGTACAAACTTCCTTTATTTGTTTTACTTTCCACAAAGTGTATAGGCTACTAAAATCACTCAAAGCTGAGAAAGTGAGAGAACCACTTCTTTCCAAACCTTTTTCAGGTTCTCTTGATAGTGTGTCAAGATATTATGATAAACACTTCTTTATCAGAGATGCTACACCGTCTAAACGCACCGGAGAATATCAATTTTAACGGTGGTGGCGCGAAGTTAAGCGTGCTGGAGCGACATCAAGCTCGCTTTAAGTGGCAAGAAGAGCAGCTTGCAGCAACCACTACCACATAAAATGAGTACAACAACTGTTACTTCGTTATTATAACTCAAATGATGACTGAATGTGTTTTCTACTCACAGCTCAGGGAGTTCAGCGTTTCGACGGCTTGGTGACTAATGATCAGAATCTAGATGGGCTGCTGACTCAAGGGATGAAGTTGGATCCTGGTGTAGAAAATACTACTGCCTGTAGTAACAATTTTGGAGGGGGAAGTTTCGGGTTTGGGGGTTGTGAGGTTGGTAACTTCACAGGTTTTGGAGTAAATTATGCAGTTTCAAGAACCGCCAGTTGCCCACCACTTGTGGCAGCAACAATGGCAGAGGTAGCAACGGCTGCCGGTGACGGAAGGAATACTAATACTGTACTGCCAGAGAAGCTGAGCTCAAGTACAGGAAGAGAGAGCTTCAAGAAGAGGAAGGCTGATAAGACTCGGAATCAGAAGGTTTGCAGTATTATTAGTTTTGTGAATTGCAATTGCAAGCACAGAATTTCATCTAAGATGTTTAATTGCTTGCTTGCCCTTCTTGTTTAGTTGTTTTGTGCACTGTTTTGAACTTGTGGGAAACATACTGGAACTTGTTTAGGCAGTAACAGAAGAGGAAAGCAAAAACAAAATATTGAAAGGATGCACAGAAGAGGAAGATTCCAAGGTAACAGAGCAAATAAGCACCAGCAAGAATACTGCTGCCAAAAACACTAACAACAGAGAACCTTCCGAGACATCGAAAGAGAACTCGAAGATCTCTGAGGTGCAAAAACCAGACTACATTCATGTCCGAGCACGTCGCGGCCAAGCCACTGACAGCCACAGCTTGGCTGAAAGGGTGAGTTGGAATACAATCATGTCACTCTGTTTGCGCTGATGATTTGTACGGTGGCATGTGTTAGTGGGATCAATACTTGCTAACTTCATGTGATCTACACAAAAATGCAGGTAAGGAGGGAAAAGATAAGTGAGAGAATGAAATATCTGCAGGATTTAGTACCAGGATGCAATAAGATCACTGGAAAAGCAGGAATGCTAGATGAGATAATCAACTATGTCCAGTCTCTTCAAAGACAAGTTGAGGTACAGACATCTCTAATCATCCACTGCAATGCTTATTCATAAACATATTCATGTCTGCCATTCTAATTGAGCATAATTATCATTATAACAGTTCTTATCCATGAAACTTGCTGCTGTAAATCCAAGGCTTGATTTCAACATCGACAACATTTTCACGAAGGAGGTAAGGAAATTGCATATCACTAGCTAGCTAGGGAGTCTGAAAATGAGAAAGGTTATACCACCATGGTGATACATACTAGCCACTGCTTATTGTTTGGTAAAAGATTAGTGCATTAATGCATTAAAAGGCAATCGATGAAATGAAAGGGATTACCTGCGAAACCTAATAGGATTATCTAAAGAACTCGTAGTTACAAATTATCTCTAAGAAGCCTTTGCTCGTTTGTCCCCTACAGATTTTTCCATTTGGCACATCTGAATTACACACAACTGGGGCTACATCAGAGATGAATAATCCTCACAGCTATCATTTTGATTCCTTACAGCAAGTGGTTTCATGTGGTGGATTAGATGAACAGGGACAAATCATCCCGATATGGCACTTCGAAGAACCATCAGTGCCCCTGTATCAATCCCCGAAACACTGTTTGAGTCGCCCTATTGCAGTGTAATCTCCCCTGCTCTTGTGTCTATTCTCATCTCAATTCATATAGGAACTATCTCACAAACAAAATGACTTATCTCACAACATTATATGTGTATACAGCAAATCCAGCCCTCTTCAACTTGGGATGCTGAGTTCCAGAGCCTCTACTCGCCGGAGTTTCAACAAGGGAAATCAATAATGTCATTGCTTTCTCAGCCATGTACAGGTATCTAGACCTAATGTCTTGTCAAATTTTAGTGCCTAACCTGATAATTCTACAACAAGAAGGATGACAATCAGGCTAAATTGGACACCACTACATATGAAAGAGACTGATACCCCACAAGAGTAAGTGATATTCCTTGGGAAAAAATAGGTCCTCCTTAATTTGAGATCAACGAAGATGCTCAAAGACATAAAGCAATTGAATTTATGTGGCCACTATGCTTTTACTCAATGACCTATTTTACCAATTTACTAATGATAGCTATGAAATGAATAGGGCCCAAAATTCATCCTACAGATCAGTAGGTCAGATGATCTGGTCATTTTAACATTTTCATCAACATGCTACACATCAGAAATGAGTTAATATAGCAAATATGGAAATATTAGATGGTAAAATCGATAATTTTCGTAAAAACACTTCTGAGACATGGTAAAAAGGACCTAAAAATGAGCAAGACAAGTATTTTTCTGCCACAATCACATATTTATACATCTGAACAGCATCCAACTCATTTTACGAGACATTCTATTCAACTGCTGAAATAAGTGGAACTAATTCTTGCAGGTTATTTAGGAGGCAGCAATATAAAGATGGAGATGTAACTCAGAATATCACGAAAAACTTGGATGAGATCAATCTATGTGTAACTGATCCTTATTCGTTTCCTTGTTCAAGTACATAACATAAATGTTGTATGCATTGCTACCCAAGAAATAATTATAATCAAAGCAAGATGCTTTCTGACCACAGCCTTGTCTTCTGTCTGCCAATTATTGTCATGGTTTTATTTTAAAATTAATCGACACAAAAGTTACACAAGAATATAAAGGATTGCTAGTGAGAAAGAATACTAATTTTTCACAAACCTTTCTTGAACCTTTGACATAAAACAGTACCTAAGGAGTAAAAATATCAAAAGTACAGTTTAAATCTCCTCCTTTACCAAGTTCCATCTTTAAGCTAATATATTCACCACAAGGCAATTTGTTTTGACAAACTGAGATTTTGGATTCATGATTAAACCAGTGGGTCATACTCATCAAGTGGCACAAGTTGTTGCCTGTTGATTTAATCCTAAAAGACAATTATTAGCATTTGATGAAGAATTGAGGGAAAGAGCAATAGTGGTTCCTTTTCCAGGACAGAATAAGACAAGTTGATTAAGATCAGGACATTCCTATTTCATAGAATAAAAGAATTTATACGGACTAAGAACTGATATTAGCAGTACCATTTGTAACAAAAAAAATACAAGCACATCGAACCTTTTCACCCATTTTTTGAACAGATGATTTTCATTACCAATGTGCGCTTAGAACCATGAAGCTTTTCACATTTTCACATCATCAATAGAGATATAAATAACCACATTATTGGCAAATCATGTGATAATTCAAGCTTCTGTCACAGAACAATCTAATTTGAATGTCAGAACCACAATTTTTATGTATAAAAAACATGTCTTCGTACAAGATATTTCCATTACTTGATAAAACTCCTCATCCAAAAGATCAACAATCTATAACAATTATAATTGTGCACAAGATACAATAACGTAAAAAAGCACGGCTGACAGACTTATATACTGAAATACACCTAAAACACTGCAAATACTAGTTTATAAACAAGGCCAACAACGTTCCATCACCTATATACATTGAAATTTCACATGGTCATATCATACAAATAACATCCTAAATAAAACAACATACTTAAAGATTGATCAACTGACCACACAATTGAGCAAAACAAGAAACCATTTTCAGTGCACTCACATCGATTGAAATGAATCCTGCCTTCAAAACAGCTGTTGTCACAAATAACACACAATACGGCTCGCAGTGGAAGATGATCTTCAGAACTATACCACAGTTTCATTCCCAACCTCTGCAATTTTATGAAAGAGATTCACTTGATAAACATCAGAAATCAGTAAAATTATATCTAGGCACTCTAGAACTAATAGTTCAGAGAGTTTAGACATAATACCTTTTCCAGGAACTATGATTACGGTAGCTATTTTGCAGTTGTGAAAGCAGAATTCACTCACACTTCCCTGCAATACGCTGAGGAAATATCAACCCGAACATGTTAGTATACAGAGATAATGCACAAATACACGAAAAAGAGGACACAAAACACATAGAGATAGTGATAAACCTTTGAATTATGCTTCGACCCCTGGTACCCATGACAACAGCTGCAGGCTTCAGCTTTTCTGCTTCCCTACAAATTGCCTTACCTGCATCTCCTTCCACAATTCTAGCAACCGTTTTCACCTAAGCCTGCTCAAAAGATTCAATTTTTATGTCTTGAGATACAAAAAGGAACTAATTTTCACATTCTTCACAATATTCAAAAATATAATGAATTCAGCAGGATATGGGGCTCTAAAAAGCCAACAAACAAATCGGGAAATTCTAAAGGGGGCCAGGCCAAGCAAAGTAACAATTTCCAGGTGATGAAAATTTTAGTCATGACCCATATAACTTTTTTCGCAACTGATTAAATACTCTTAACTACAAAGACATTCCATCCATACATGTTTTTCATTTGTTATAAGGATTTGAACTGAATCTTTTTAAACAACTAAAATTGAAAAAACAACAGAACCCACCAAATTCAGCAAAATCTATACAGAGAAAAACACTAAAAAAAAAGATTAATGTTTCAATCAAATGTTTATTAAATATTTCTATTCCTGATATCAATGCAATATCTCAAAAGCCACAACCTTCGCAAAAAAATTTCCATAAATTTAGAAAGAGAGAACGAGTGGACTAAGAAATGGAAGGAAAATATGACTGACCATAGCAACCTCAAAAGCCTCCACGCTAAGCTTCTCCATAAGGGTCTGTGTCTTCTCGTATACAATCTGATTCTGCAAACCTAAATATTATTTTTTTTTCAAAAAAAATACTAAATTTATGGGTTTTTCCAGCCAAAACAAAAATAAAAATAAAAATTGATTGTAGTATTACTGGAGACAGCATGAACGAGATGGATGGTATCAGCAAGACGGACAATATGAGCTACAGCCCAATCAAAGGCGTGTTTGCTATTAGGCCCGTGATCCACTGCGATCAAAATATCTCGACCTCTTCGTCTCTCTCCATTTTCTCTCTCGAGTTCGGGCTCAGGTACTACCGGTAACAGTGACGGAAGCTTCACTTCTCTCCAGTTGTACTCTTCTTCTTCCATTAACGTCTCCATTTTCCTTCGCAAATTTGCTTTCTTTCTGGGGTGAAAGGAAAATTATGAGAAGATAGGTAGATTGATAATGAGCAGTGATCAAAATGGTATACTGCTTTGACTCTTCTTTGCTTGCAACAGCCGCCGTCGTTACGCGTTGAAATTGTTGACGAGTGCAAAGTGGTATTGAGGAATTTTGCGCGCGAGAGAGACACGTGTAAGATGGTGGTTGGTTGGGAGATCTTTCTAGTCTACCTCGCATGGAAATGTATGGAAGGCTAGCAACAAATTTTGGCCACCGACTTCAGTGGTTTTTCTAGATGGTTTCTTGGATGCTTTAGTAGTAGTCTATGTTCACATGATCAGGTACTTTATGATATTGAATTGGCAATTATTGAAATTTCTGTAACAATTTAAGAATTCCTTTTAAACTGCAAATAGAATACCCGATTCATATGTTTCATATGGTCATTATTTGGTTTGACTGGGTTATACTTACTACTTGGTCAATAGAGTATTCGCAACTGAAAGCGATTTCGATGACCGAAAATCCGATTCAATTATTATATTTTTATTGTTGAAATTAAAAAATAAATAAATAATTTCTAACTTCACAATTATCCTTACGAAAGGGAAGGGAGGAGAATATGAAAGGAAGGGAAAGAAGAAAATTTTATTAATATTAAGTTATAATTAGGGGTGTCGATTGGATTTTGTAAAATTTAAATTTAACTCACAAATTTATTTAGATTTTAATCCCTTAATCAGGGAAAAATCTATTAATATTAAGTTATAATACGTAATATTACACAATTACCCTTATATATAAAGTGGGTCGAGTACTATTTAGACCTATTATCCGAATTAATAATGTTAATATTCGACCCTCCAATTCTCAACGTACTACCGAATATCCAAAACCTATTACCCAACACCCAACCAGATAATATTAATATTGAACTTGCTCGATAATGTTAATCAAGTTAAGATGAATACCCCTGTCTCTTATACACACCTAGATGTGAATCTTTTTCATCTATTATTTTCCAAACTCACACTCTGATCATTTTTTTTTTCCTGACAGCTTATAGTAAAAAAAGTGCTACTATAGACAGTCCAATCGTACCCAATATTAATATTTGTTCGTTCCATTTTATTTATTTTTTTAATTTTAATTTATCTAAGTTATTTGTTTCAAAATAAATATCATTTTATTAAGTAAATTTATAAAAAAATATTAATATCATATTTCAACATGTGTATAATTTCACAGGGATTTAAATTTTAAAAATAAAAAATTAATTAATAAATTTTAAATTTTAATTAAAAAATAATAATAAAAAAATCAGTCTAATAATTAATTAAATATCAATTATTTTTAAATTATATATAAGATTAATTATACCAAATAAAATGTGACATTAGTATTTTGTAGATGTGTCATTTCATAGGGGCACAATAAAAATCGTCGACTATTTTGGAGTACTCAAAGCCCCTTATTAGGGTCTCTTAATTCATAGCTAACTTAGTTCATCCAATCAATTTTGCAAGGAAAATTATGATTTGATCATGAAATAATCCCCTAATTTTTGCTCATTTGCAACTTGACATGAACAACGAAGTCACCAATTATCCAAAAATTAAAAGAAAAATTCCAAAATAATTTTATCCCTCCCCATTATATTTTTGAAAAAAGGAAAAACAGAAGCAGCATTGTGCAAAAGCAAGAAAAACTAAATCACAAAATCAAATCATAAATTGGAAATAGAAACTCGAATGAGATTTGACAATAGTCCCACAAAAAAAAAAAAAACAAACAGATTCTGACTTTGAAAAAAATGGAAGAGAAGGTGCTCAGTCTGCTATGAATGGATTGGAAGATTATCCTCAGTTAATAATCAGATTAACGAGATATTAATTATAACATCATCACAGCACCTTCTCTTTAATCATCACAGTTAATATCAATCGAATTGCAAATTCAACATTTCAAAAGGGGTTTTCATCAGTGAATATGCTTCAGGACTCACCGTCGGCGGCACCATCGAATAATTCCCGCCGAGTGCTAGTAATGGTTCTAGGGTTTGGTTTGTGTTCTTTATTTATAGAGGGGACCCAGTCCCGCTAGAAGCATATGGTACCTGTATTATTACATTCTTGCCCTTCTGTGTATTTTTCTTTTTCTTTACCACTTTTGCAAGTTAGTCGATTTTAAAGTTGGCAAGACTTACGTATCCCCAATTTTTTATCCTACTTGTAGATACTGTGGTGTGGATTAAATTTTAAAAAATTTATAACATCTAAGTATTTTCTTTTAAAGTTAAGGTTAGATTATATTCTAAGTTTTGGGAAATAATTAGATAAACTTGGTCTTTAACCCCACTTGTAGATCTTGTGGTGTAGATTAAATGTTATGGAATCTATGACATCAGCTGATGTAAGACAGATATAGCACTGAAGAAAAGTCTCTTATACACATCTAGATGTGTATAAGAGACAGCTATAATCAAGTTCGAGCAGGTTAAAACTTAAGAAAAATACTATAGATCTTAGTCTAATTCAAACTCGGGTTTGACTCGAATAAAATTTATAAAGACATTGGTTTTTTAAAATTTAAAGTCATAATATTTTTATTTTAATATATTCGAACTCGATTTAATTCAACAAATAAAGTTTGAGCTTAATCGAACTCTTTTTTTTTATTATTTTTTTTACAAAACGAATTTGATTGTAAGATTTGGTGTAAATATAACTCTATGACAAGTTATTATAACGTCAAAACTTTTGATTAATTGGGTGAATAATTTCCATATCATGAACTCACCTCCAACAAAATTTAAGGTGATTTTGAAAGAATACATTCTGCATTGAGGAATGAGTAGCAAATACGTTCCAATTTTTGATTAAAACAGTAGAACCATTTTCTGCTCTTGTTCAGTAAGTATATGGAACATTTGTATTTTCATCAGGAGTGTGGTTCATGCACTGTCATATGGAGCTCCATACTAGCTGGAACTGAAGACAGCTTTTGTGGTAGAGAATGGTCCAGGCCAAGATCAAAATATATAGCCTCCACCAAAAGATCTTCCAACTTGTTAAATGATTATCCAGATTGATTTAATTATTTTTTTGGAAAATGGTACATGTTAATTAATTGATTGTTTAATGTACCAATTTCATGCAAAAAGTAGGAAGAAAGGGTGAAAGATTATATGATGACAAGTTCAAAAGAATGAACACTGTGTATTCCATTGATTCTTTGAAATGTAACTTGAATCCAATTGTGTGGAATAAAATCAAGATTTCCTTTATGATAGAGACCAAAGTAACTCATATTTTCTTGTAGTCACTAATGAAGTAAGACTACACAACATATATGTATTAGCTAATAACTTTTAAGTAATGAAACACAAATAACTTAATTTCAGTATTCTGTACTTATAATATACTCTCAAAAGTTATTAAAAGTTATTAGATCAGTTCAAATCTAAAATGTTAGCTACATTATCGCACATGCAGGAAAGGACTGTTATCCTCTACCTGCAAACATTTTCCACTTATCTCTCATGCTGAAGTAGTGACTCAATCACTCGTGTACCCTTTGAATTGTCTGTATCTTATACATGAATGTGTATAAGAGTATTTATACATAAATGTATTCTATTATATACTATAATGTAATACATATTTGTATATAGTACAAAATATTACAGAATATCACATATTTAATAACTATGCGTTAAATCTTAATATCTAAAAAGAAATATTGGGTACGATTGGACCTGTCTCTTATACACATCTAGATGTGTATAAGAGACAGATGTAATATGGATTAGATTTTAGATTTATGACAAATATTTAAGTAGATTTGATTTTTAGTTCTACTTATAAATCATGGGGCTAATATGGATACACATCTAGATGTGTATAAGAGACAGTTGTTCTCGGGTCAAATCCCCGGTTGTTCATTGGGCCAATTGACAGAGGTAAACAAGCCGAAATTTAAAACGACAACTGAAAGAGTGAAAAACGAGCTTTCCGGCCGGCCATATCCCGACACGATCTTCCGAAGATATCGAGCTTCTCTCCGACCAGCCATCGACATTCTGCGAAGAAGATGAAGAGCAAAATACTAATAATCGGAGTAACAGGCAGCCTAGGGTTTGACCTCGCTAAAGCAAGCGTCCAAGCCTCATTATCATCCTACTTACGGCCTCGTCAGAGACTCCGCTTTCTCCGAGCCAAACAAGTCTCAAAAGCTCCAAATTCTCTCCGACGCCGGCGTCACTCTCCTCAAGGTCTCCACTTCGATCTCATTTTCTCTATTGTTTTTTTTTTTAATTATTATTCAAAAATGTACTTTTGAATTCGCTAATATTATTTTTGCTAGAATTTTAGGGGTCTTTGCAAGACGAAGAAAGCCTCGTTGAAGCAATCAAGCAAGTGGATGTGGTTATATGTTCGATTCCTTCGAAGCTTGTCCTTGATCAGAAGCTTCTTGTTCAAGCTATTAAGCGCGCTGGTTGCATCAAGGTCATTAGTATATCTTTCTCATTATTAGTAATTTTTTTGTAAATTCATGTACCAGTAGTATATAATTTTGCAGTACTATATGGTTGCAGTAATGTGATGTACAGTGCCGTTAAGGAATCATACTGTAGCTTTGAAGGCTTGGATAATACAAATGCATTGCCTTAGAATTTAGATGTATAATATGTTTGTTTTGAAGTTCTCCTGACTTTATTGGATTTTTTTAGTTCACTATTTATTACTCGATGAGTTTAATGCCTTGTAAACTGTAATGCTCGAGTAGATGGATATTAGCAATTTAGGAACTTAAGAATGTGCTTGTCAAAGACATTTGAAGCTGCGCAGAAATGTTATATTTGCACTACCTACTTAAAGTTAAATTGAGGACTTGAAAATATGCTACCTAACTAGTTTACTGTTTATGAATTGACTTAGGATCAGATTTTAACGCTAGCGGTTGATTTAAGGGATTATACACATTTAGCTCAGTCAAATTTGGTATCATTGTGAGTGGTGTGATAAATTAGCATAATACATGGTAGAGAAGGCTAAAAATGAACAAGAAACCTGGTTAAGTAAACTTGATGTTTGAGTTAACTTTCCTTTTCATAAAATTAAAGAACTGTTATTCAGCAGGATTACTGCTTTTCTTCAGTGCTATATCAACGAAATTTTTATCTATTGCAGAGGTTCATTCCTTCGGAATTTGGTTCTGATCCTGACAAAACTCGGGTATCTGATCTGGACTACAACTTCTATTCGAGGAAAGCTGAAATTAGGCGCCTGATAGAGGCTGAGCACATTCCTTACACCTATATTTGTTGCAATTTCTTTATGAGGTACTTGCTTCCATCACTCGTGCAACCAGGCTTAAAATCTCCTCCAAGAGAAAAAGTCACCATATATGGAGATGGAACCATTAAAGGTATGCTGCAATGCCTGCTGTATTACCTCCTGATTTTCTTTCCTCCTGGGCATTTAATAATTTATACATGATTTGGCATCTTGTTTTGTGGCTTTGATTATTTCATTCTGGTCATGCTATCACCCCTGCTTTCGTCTTGTTTAGGTGTTTTTGTGAGGCAAAGCGATGTTGCTGCATTTACTATTCGAACTGTGGATGATCCGCGTACATTAAATATGGCACTACATTTGCGACCTCCAGGGAATGTTTCACTCCTCATCTGAATGAACTGGTGGAGATTTGGGAGACTAAAATTGGAAAGGAGCTTCAGAAGACTTATATCTCAGAAGAAGGAGCTTCTTATCAAAATTAAAGGTACATCCATTTATTGTACTCTTTACTTGCCCAAAAAAGAGGTGAAAATACTTACTGCAGGTGAGATTGCATTTAGTTTTAGACTTGAGTCAATCATCTGAAGGTACTTTTTTTAATTTTCAGAAAGACTGAATGCTAAGTTTTTTAGACAAAAATGTCTGAGTGGATGGATACCAATTGCACTGGTGAATGTGCTTGTTAAGATCCAGTTGTAATTGCTTTACCTTGTCTGAAAATCCTCCATCAAGTTGTAATCTGCTGTCAAATTTAAGTTGCCCACCATTTAACCCACATTATTATTCAAAATTTTCACCATCTTAATGCTAAAATCCAATAGAGTGGAGCCACAGGTCACTCAGAAGTCAGATCCCCATGGAGACGTATAGATTTAAATTTTCAGTATTATCAAGTACAACTAGTTTTCTATTTATTCTTAAAAAACAATTTTTTTTTTCTATGACTTTCAGTACATGTTTTTCTTCTCTACTTCTTGTTTTAAATCAAGTACCATTTAGCATTATATAATTCTTTTGGTAATATCAAGGAGATTTTATATTGACATTAGTCAGTAATTATGCAATTCAGAAACTCCATACCCAGACAACATGGAACTGGTTTTTGTATATTCTGCTTTCGTAAAGGGGGATCAGACGTATTTCGACATCGAGTCCTCAGGTCGAGTTGAAGGGATGCAGCTGTATCCACAACTTTTATACACTACTATAAGTGAGTACTTAGATACCCTAGCATGAGTTATGCTTGTTCTTGTTTGCTTAATCCATTGTTGAGGCCTACCACCGTGATGAGATACTCAACCAATTAGTCTGAAATAACGTATTTTACCCTATCCAACCTTCACCCCCTGCCTACCCTTTCCAAGTTGTGATGATGACAAATTTCATGTTGGTGATCCTGATTCTTAAGAGTAGTAGTCCTTTATCTGTCTTAAATTTTTAGTTGTCAACCAATCTAAGAAGATATTTATTGAAATCTGCTTTTCATATCCATTCTTGGAATGCTTGCAATGGTTAATGTATGACTGGGCACAGGTTTACAATGATTGAGTTTTGTTGCTATGAAGTTCTCAAGGTTGTATGTTAATCTTCCTTGCTGATATATGCTCAAAAAAGAAAAAAATCATTTAAAGGTTTTATAACCTAGCTTTCTAGGTCATTCGACTTTCTCGAGCTCAAGGCAATAAGATTTGTTTTAAGAGACTACTTATAAATCATGTAATTTAACACTACACATCTAGATGTGTATAAGAGACAGTCCATATACTTGTGCTGCTGGCATCTGAATGTTTAATTTCTTTGTGCGATTTAATGTTAATCACGATTGTACATGTAGACTTCTACATCTGATGTGTATATTTGTATTTTCCTTGTTACTAATGCCTAGATGTGGTTTTTCAAGGTGATCGTTCAACTGTTTACTTAAAGCTAGTAATGGAAAAAGATTGGAGGTCCTCCAGTTAAAATTCCTTAGGCTCTGGATGGGAGTCTTACCGGTCACCAGTGCATTAAACTACAGACTACAATATGTCATCCTGATAAAGATACGGAAGATGTTATTCCTTCAACTATTTCCAATTGCTAGCAGTTCAAACAACCCCCTTGAAGTTTGGGGCAGTTACTTATTTCCTTTCACATTTTGAACACCAGTACATACCAACCGTAAACGATGCCTTGTGTCCGCTTCAACGTATAATTTTATCTTCTCATATCTCGATTTGAAAAATCCGAAAAACAAAGTTTCCTCGTGCCATTTTTCATATAAAAGCATCATGAAAATTAAGATATTGAACATTCTACAACGTAATTGGTGATAAAACCCTCGGCTGATAAAAATAGTACAAAAACCAGAATGTAATAACTTTGGTGCAAAAGATACTGAAGGTGTAGCTCCGAATCCATTCTGCTATTCCCATATGCGGAAAAACACACAAATAAAATCCTCCAAAAATGAATAAAACACAAGGCCAAGCAATCAGATGCTCGCAAAATCTTGGCTCCTTTTTGCTGTACTTAGATTGACACTTAGGTCTGCACTGCAACACCTTCCTCTCATCTACTTTCCTTTATTCCCCTTTCTTCCAACCTTTCCTTGTCTATTCATGGATCCTTTACCTTTCTGGAAAGGATCTTCCCTTTCCCTTGCTTGCTCATTCCATGTGACCTTGCATCCTTTTTCATTCGTGGATCAACAAGAACTTTTCCCTTACCAGCCTTGACTTGGACCCCTTTCTTAGCTACCACGTATTCCTTTTTAGGTCTTTTAGGTGTTCCCTTGCTGTAAAGTTGTTCAATCATTTTCCTCTTTGAACGATCATTGATATCTGCCTGGTCAGATATAGAGTTTGCCTTCTTCCTGACTTTTTCTAGATTCCTAAAAGTGGCACGTTTCTTTCGCGCCTTGGCCTCTGCTACATCTGAAGTCTTTGCAGGTCCTTTCCAATTTCCTTGAATTGAGCTCTCATTGCAGCAGCCTCTTCTTTGGTGATCAGCTTGATTGGTTGATAATGCCTCTTAGTGCCATCGTCAATGAACCACTTTGGCAATCCAACATCATGAAACATGTACTTGTTGTATGCATCATCAAGTATTTCTTCCCTCTGCTTTTGCTCAGCATCTTTTTAGCATAAGCCAGTATCTCTGCTTTTGTTTCTACGTCGTCTTCATGAATAGTCATCTGATTAAGATGAGTCGCTTGAATCTGTAGTTGGATTCAAGGAACTTGATTCAAAATCTTCATTTGGTTTGGAAACTTGGGCCTGTTGTGAAGTGTTTAAGATTCTTTTTTGGACCCTCGAGCTGTTCTTTAGGTAAATTATTTGACAGGCAGACTCTTTAGATGTGTCCTGGAAGATCCAGCTCCATTTCATCTGCACTGTCAAATGTCCCCAATGCTTCTTCCTCATCATGTTCTGTAAAAACATCTTGACCTAAACCACTTGGCTGCAATCTCTTCCTGAGTTGGCATGTCCTCCACAAGTGGGACTACAAGAGGATTTACTTCCCCATCTCCCTGATCATTGTCCGAGTCTTGATCAGAATGAATTGCTTCATCAACACTGCCACCCTATCCAAGCCAGAAAGGAAAAACCATTTTATCACAAGGGCCAAAATGAAACAAAAAATGTGTTTGATGCAATCATGGATTAGGGCAAATATAATTGATGCAAACCATATGGCACATATCCTTATAATGCATAACTTTCACCACAAACTAATGTTCTAAGAACATTGAAAAGGGGACAACTTCTTGCTTATAAAGACGATCCATGTGTCCTTTAGTTTCAGATTTTTCTAAATCACTGGCAACATCACAGAGATATGGGGATGAATTGGTTTTAACTCAAAATGCTGAGAGATTGTCAGGGACCCATTTTACAAAATTTTTAATCATGTAAGAGGTATAACAGCGTTTGACTAAGAAACTTAGCTCTGAGGGCTTGTTCTTGTCAAAATGCTGCTCAAGAAATTGAAAAGGTATTTTTGATTTCAACATTTTGAAATGCCAAAAGCTATTTTTGAAGTACCTTTAGCACAATCAACTTTTTCCACCTTAAAATAAGGTAAAAGCAGAAGGCAAAACCAATAAGGATGCCCAAAATAGCTTTCAACATATAGAAAAACTAGAATCAGTTGATTTAAGCAACAAATGAAATGCAGTTGACCAACTTGTGAACAAATGAATAAAATTCCATTCAAATCAACATTTTCCAGAGAAACCAATAGAAGAAATTAGGCAAGAACAAAGGGAAATAATAATGCAACATACTTCAAAAAGTTTATCGTCTTTATTTTGTCTTGCTCGCTTTCTCTGCTTTGTTTTTCCTTCCTTTTTCACCACAAACTGTTCGTAAGCTTCATCAAGTAGATGTTCCACTTGCTCGTCATATCTGAAAATGGACTTGATCAATCAGCTAGATGCTTATAGAAAAAGTCAGTGGAAATAAAATGAACTCCTAAAAGGAAGAAATGGGAATACCGCCTCCGTTCTTCATCAGAGTCTACGTCACTAGATGTACCATCTTGGGCTTCATCATGGCTTCCTTCATGGTCGCTAGGCCCCCCCTCACCAGCTTCATCATCATACTCATTATTATCAACAGCAACCAGTTCTTTCTTGCCCTGAATGTCAAATAAAAATGGCATGAGGAACAATGACAAGGACAACAAGAGCTCATTCATAATTGCAAAACCAAATCGCACAAAGAAATTAAACATTCAGATGCCAGCAGCACAAGTATATGGACCAGCAAGAAATGGTTAAAGATTGCTGAAATGATACACTGAATCCTTAGAATTGTTTTGCTGGTCTTGGTTCTCTTACAGAATAGAAACAAACCCCCCCCCCCCCAATACACATATTTAGAGTAGGCATCAGTTTAGTGAGCTCTAATATCCTACTTACAACATTACCCCACGCAAACGTCAGTACAGGAGACCAAGTCGTTCAGTTTAGGGTAGGAACAGATAGTGTCCACAGATGTCAAGTGAAACATCACAAAACTAGTAAGAGATATCATAGTAGCACAACCCGAAATGACTCCATGAAGTGGTAACTAGAGAAATGGAAATGAATGGAGAAGATACCTTAATAAAAGATAAGGAAAACAGCTCCTGATCGGTATATCCATCTATTGTTGCATCTGCTTGCATTCCTAGAGCCTTTCGTGCTTTTTCCTGGGTTTGCAAGGATGAAGTGAGGTAAATATCATAAAATAAACAGTACCATTCCAGCTCATATAAAGAATAAGTATTAGAGATAGAGGGAGAAAATAGAACTTCACTTCCTAAAAAACTTGCACCATGATATCTCTACTGCAAGGTAGATGTGTATAAGAGACAGGGAAACATGTGTGTATCACTTTGCTGCAATGAGAGCTCCTGTCACGGAAATATACATGCTCGACCTGCATAAGAAAGTAGCTTTTTGCCAAGGCACGAAAGAAACGTGCCACCAATTTTGAGTGGGTAATGTTGAAAAGAAAAGAGGCTATACAAAAAGCTGTCTCTTATACACATCTAGATGTGTATAAGAGACAGTATTCATTTTGCTTTTGATTTCGATTTGCAAGTAGAAAGTAGAATATGACTCGAGGCTTTATCACATATTGGAGCTTTGTGAAGGAGAAGTGTCAATCTGAATACCTACATCATTTAAAAAAAAAGAAAAACTGAAATATGACAGGCTACGGAATCAATGAAGTCAATAAATTTAATAGTGGTAAACATCTAATAAACAAATTTCATGCCGCCAATATTCAAGGAAAAATGAACGAGCAGATTTTAAAATATACAATAAACCCCTTTTCCTAATGTGAATATGCCTACTAATATATATGCATATCAAAACAAGATAATTTGACAACCCTGGGAAAGCAAGTTAAAGCTTACTTTAACAGATGCTTGAAGTCTTGCTTCCCTAGAACGCGCAAGTCATCACATAAAGCTTTAACCTGACCTTCTAGGCATCATCAATTGAGAAAAAGGCGAGACATTAAGTGAAGGATCTTTGGTTGGAAAAAGGAGAATGAAGCTGGTAATATAAGAAGAAAATAAAGCAAGAAACATTACCTCCTCAGTAGTGAAACTGTGATCCTTTATTGGCAAAGATGCAGGGTCTTCAAAAGTTATGGTAGTAACTGAACCAAGGATATCGAGTGGATTTTCAGACCAAATAAAATCTGCAGCTGACAATACTTTCCTCAACGTTGTGTCTCCATCTTCATAACTGCAACAAAATATTTCCTTAGGAAAAAAGATGTGAAAGATTGCTTTTTAGTCGCTAAACTGAAAATGCAATCTGAATCACATCTAGATGTGTATAAGAGACAGCGTTAAACAAAATGCAATGCAGAGAGACTCACACTGCCAAGTTGTGCACTAACAGGATTCAAAGAAAACGGATTTTATGTATCAAATTTTTGCTTTTAATGTCATCCTATGCTTGTTTGGTGTTTTATCATTGAAATATAAATCACATTCAAAATGTTCATTTGAAGTGAAATTCCCAAACACAATGCAGACACGGAGTAAAATGCACAGTCATTTGCAAAAAATTGTTATCTTTAGAGAACTCTATCGACATTATATGTTTTAAGAGCATAGAAATCTGGTAATTTGAGATTTGAGAATATATCCTAGTCAAATGGAAGCAGCTAATCAATTCACTCTACTTTGGACAACAGACATCATTCTTGAGAAAAGAGCATTTACCCATCACGATGTCTCTTTTGCTTTGTTCCTCTAAGTACATCAACTACCTGTATCCACAACACAAGGAAAAGCTCAATCTTCAAATTTATCACTGCAAAGTCGACAAATCTTAGCCGAAAATGTCAAATTACCTTTGGCGGTTCTTTGCCTCTTTCAAAGAGGTGCTTTACATCAAGAAGTCGAGGTCAATCTTAGCAGGAGCCTTGTACCTATTACCTAGAACATAAATTTCTGCAGATGTTGAACGACTAGCCAGCGGTTTGTCCACCTCAACCTTCTCAAAAAGCTGCCCCCACATTCAAATATAAGAAAACAAAAATTATCCACAAACTATTTTTTTTTTAAAACAAAAATTAAATAATCATTGCAGTGGAAAAAAAGCAGAAAACATTTAAACCTGTTTAAGACAATAAACCACAGCACTGTAATCTTGAGACCTAAAAACCTACACAGCAGAAGAATACTTCAATTCGCAATTCGAGAATAATTCATCTTTTAAGAACAAGTCACTAAAGTTCATAGAAAATTTGCTTCGTAATTTTATACCTTGGTAACAAATGTGCCTTTAGGAGCCAGAAGTTCAGCGGCGAGCTTAACGGAGTCTATAACCAAAGCATTCTGACCAGTAGCTTCCTTCGCCCAAGCTCCACCGACGTTCGGCGAACCATCGTGAAGCACCAAATCGAACGCCTTACATCCGTTCTCCGCCATTAGATTCTTAACGGTAGCTTTACACTTGGTAGTAGTGATATCCTCCTGAACGGCGACGGCGCCACGGATAGGACGGATACGATCGAGGTCGACGCCGATAACGAAACTGCCGACGGGGACACGTTCGACAGCTACTTGCATCCAACCTCCGGGAGCGGCACAGAGATCGAGAATGGATCGAGCCGAGCGGAGGAAGCCGAATTTGGAGTCGAGCTGAACTAATTTCCATGCGGCTCGAGATCTGTAGCCGTGTTCTTTGGCTAAGTGATAGTATTTGTCCAAACGATGCTTTCCTTTCACTTTCCCCATTGCTTTCTCTCTGCTCAAGCAAGCTAGGGTTTCCGGCTGAAGCAGAGGAAGGATTTTGGGTCATTAGGGTAACATTGGTATATTAGCTAAATAAAATAGTTAACTCATCAAAATTGGGTTTAATTTTTGTGAGATAACAAAAAGATTGTAGTTTTATAATCATTTAGTATTTGAAATCAAATTTATTCTAAACTAGATTTTTAAAACAACGATGTTTTCTATGTTTATAAATACAAAAGTTATAAGTTACAGTAAATAGTTTAGAAGTTAGAACTTCTTTGAAATTATTTGTGCGTGTAAACCATTTTTGCCATTAGGAAGTTTCTTAATTTTAATTTCATTGGCCTTTCAAAACGATTTTTATTCATTTATTTTCCTAGAATGTTAGTAACTTTTCATAGTATTTTTTTTATTTTCCTAGAATGTTAGTAACTTTTCATAATATTTTTTATGTTCCATGTTTTTATTGATAAAGTCAACGCTTTGGAAGCCATCTATTACTCAAATTCGTCTTGCCTATTGAGAAATGAGTTGTTAATTCTCTGTTTGATTAAACATTTAGAACATGTTGTGTTAGGAGAGTGAAATTAAAACTTAGTTTGTTTGTACATTTAGAATGAAACTGATAAAGCCTCGAGTCATATTCTAATTCTACTTGCAAATCAACTAAAAAGCAAAACACATTAGTTCAGTTTTTTTCTTGAAACTTAGAATTGCCTCCTCATTCCGAAGGGTTTGTGTTTTGCAATATTTAGGTAAAAATCTGTTAACGGGTATTCAGAGGGTTCTTCATGCTCAAAAGGGCAAGTTCTAACTATAAGCAGTGTGAAATTCTGAAACTTTTCCAGTATTACCTGGATAAATCTGAAGTCCAAACATGATAGCTGAATTGCATTCTTGCAGCCGGACCAAAAGAAAGAGGGAAAGAACAATTCTTCCCTGACCAATACAGATCCCTTCGAGAAATAAAATCTACACTTTCAAATCCATGTAAAATTTAATGTAAATACAAATCACATAATATCAGTATGAATCTTCCTTCAACGTTGCCCCCTTCCTCTTAGTTCTGTAGATTCCTTCTCAGTAAATCATTCTCTACCATTGTAGTAGCCAATCCAGATAAACTTCAGTCAGCTCGTGGCCTACTGCCACTAGCAGGTTTCTTCCCTGTGTATTTCTGTTATAAAAACAACCACAACCACTTAATTATTAATACAAAAACCCAAAATCAACCTGTAGAAATGAGTTCTCTGTAGTCTCACAAGACAATATTATGCTAGTGTCCGTTTTTAGTTTTTCCGATTCAGATAGATGGTAAACATGAAAACACAGATAAAAGTTTTCAAAATACCTGCTTCCCAGTGTTGAATGGGATGTGGCCCATTTGTATTTTAGCATGTGCATGTTAGATGCTATCACTGTGAGTACAAAAAGAACAAGCCAGTAGCACAGTAATATGGGCCAAAAGACAGGGACATCAAATATTCAGAAAAAGGTCACCTAAATGCTGTCTCAGAAAGCCTTTCTGATGGCATACCTGGCACCACAAAGATTAATTAGAAAAGTTAGCTACGCAGTTAGTTACAGAAACCATTAATTTGACTGACGATTATTATAACTGCTTCAAATAATGGTCCCGCCCCTGTCTACATACAGGTGGACAAACCAGTGGCTATCGTTCAAGGTCCGTATCTGGATACAAGAAAGGTTCAAGACCACTATTAGGATCCATATACACGTTGAAATATCATTTAATGCATTTTGTATCCATACAATAATGTACAATCAACTAAAAACTACAAGCACCAGCATGACAAATACAGTCAACCGGTAGCTCTAGACGAAGCCATTAAAAGGTATGGCAAACATTAAGGTCTGACATATAAATAACAAAGACTACAACAGGATGGTAGCAAGAAAAATCAAATTGCTTGTCAGTGGCCAAAAATGTCACTCAGGAAGACCTATGGTATGATCGGAACGTCTATTAATGTTACAAACAAACAAAGTAAGCCTTATTCCTACTAAGTAGGGTAACGTCTGTTAATGTTCTGGTTCAAAATATAAATAAGCTCCTGTATTTCACTAGGTCATCCGATCACACACTTTGGACTCAACAAAACCCAAATAATATCCACATGAAATCTGAATAAAACCAACTCTCAAGAGAAAACATCTTAATTTGAAATGTTTGGAAATAATCTGATCCTTATTCAAAGTACCATACCAAAATAATTTCCGATGAATGATAACTAAATTAAGTATTGAACACATGAACAAGCACCAGAGAAGAAATCACCAAATCTGTTCAATACACATCTGGAAAACAATAAGGCAAGTGGCAAACACTTTTGGACTTGAAGCAGTCCAAGTAACTCACGCAAGCTTATCTTCATAGTTAAAGTTCACAATCTCTTCTTATCAGAAGACTATTGTAGATAAATTTTTTTAACACAGACCTATTACCAAGGACAACATTATACCAATGTTAAAGTAGATAACCCAAAACCTTGGTAGATAACCTTTCTCATATACCCAGATACCGAAACCTTGGTAGATAACCCATAACCACCAAAACCCAGAAGGAAAAACAAAGGACATAATCCAATAAATGAATGGAATAATACCAGAACTTAAATTCTGGAAGACGGCGAATAAAAGTCTCTCCCTCACATCTGTCTCTTATACACATCTAGAGGTCCATCAGAGTGCTCCAGCCAGTATTAAATACTGGAAAAGTTTCCAAACTTCATGGCTCCGCTGATTCAGCGATGCAGCAGCCCCTGAGACACTGTCACCTCCAACACCATCCATGATTTTCTGACCTCTGCGATCCTACAACCCAACAAGATATGCCAAAGTAGTCATCCAGCTATAGCTTTAAAAAAGAATGAATATCCCCAATCCCACACATCCACATAATACCCATGTATCACCCAAATATACACACATTACAACCATCACAAATATATAATGAAACATGGTTCCATGCTCTCAGCAAACAGAGAAAAACTGATAACGAATGTCAGAATCTCAGCCACCACTTGTCATAGACACAATAATGTGAAATTAATACCCTAAAACATTCATCATAAGGTGAATTCGCACATTTTACCAGGGTAATACATTTAGTCCTCCTACACATGCATCATATGTACTGGCTGGTTCCAGCAAATTGTAAAGCTTCCTTAATCGCATCCACTTATTGCCAGACAATTACACCAACAAGGCATCATATGTTAAAGTCACTAAAACACTCAATTTTATTTTTGCTTTTCTTCTTTACTAAAATATGCATAACAAACCTGACAGCAAGAATGCAAAACACAGTTTTACAAACATAGAACTTGTCGGAAAAAAAAAGCATTCAAACTTTTCTAATATACCAGTACAGCTTTAAATATGGTACTGTACAATAGCTTTAAAGCAAACAGGATGGTTCCCGAAACAGACCTATATAACTTCCCATTAATTTATATTTTATCAAAGATACAATATTCTTCAAATCCTTTTCTATCAAAGATATTACACCAAAACTGAACACTAAAATCAAACAAAAGACAAGCATTTCCGCAATTATATTCCAATTACCAATCACCCACTTCCTCTCACTCAAGAACTCGCACTTAAAACTCTTCAATTAACCACATACAGTCCACTCAAAATTTCATAATAATTTCTAGGTCAACAATGAATCTCAAATTAATTATTAAATAAATCAATAATCCCCCCAAAATCATACTCATGTAAATATTATAAGAGAAAAAAAAAAAACCCTAAAATGTCAAATTAAAGACCAAGGACAAGCAGATCTGGAATCTTGAAACAAAAATAATTAAAATCACATAATTATAATAGGAAAAAGTATATAATGATAAATTAAGTAAAAAATTTTGGGCCCGAAAAAATAAATGAAAAACGGAAAAGAGTTACCTTAGGTGGCCGTAAAAATAGTGAAGAAATTGATTAATTGTTTTCGGTGGAGAGGTGGAGGCGAAAACGAGAACGAAGGGATCTGTTTGGTGAGGGAATATTTAGATACAGCAAGAGATGTGATACGTTAGCTGTGACTTTCTCTCTTTTGCTGCTATTATCATATTGCTCTTATAGTATTGTCTGTGACTCAAACATGAGAATATGCTTTGTTCCTTGGACATTTTGGTCATTTAATCTTTTTGAGTTTTTTTTTTTTATGATTTGAATAATTTTTTATAAAAATAAAGGATAAAAAAAATTAAATATCAAAAAAAAACATACTCGTTATGAATTTCATAAGTTGTTAAAGCTCCGTTCTAATTTTTTTTTTCACAATTTGACATTTTTAGTCAAATGGAATAATTTTATAATTTATTTACCTTTATTTGATTTTTAATGAAATTTATTCAATAAAAGTAAAATTTAAAATCAAATATTAAAACATACAAATTTTAAATTTAAAGAATTTAATGAAATTTATATAAAATCAAGTTTTCAAAATTTAATGTATTGACCAAAAAGTGTATCAGTGACAATTTTAATAAGACGAATGTAGTATGTATATATATTAAGATTGAGCATTGTTTACAATCTAAGAAATAGAGCACTTTACATTTATATGCAATTCTTTTGTTCTTTTTTTTTAAATGTGACTAACAAATTATACAACAAATATGTTTCACTACTACAAATTTTTTTTAGATTTTCTTTTTTCCTTTTGTCTTTTTTGCCCTTCTCATCCATTCCACAGTAGAGTTTATGAACTAGGAATGTCAAGATGAGGCAGATTGGGAAAAGCGACTAAAAATTAGGTACTAAATTTAAAAGGCCTCGTCAAGCTCAAATTGAGGCATGAGATAATTTATTTTTTATTTTTTATTTTTTTTAAAAAAAAGCCTAGGTTTTTGCCCAATTATTTCTCTAATTTATGATAAGTGGCTTTTAAAATTATTTGATATGATTGTTGGATATTATTGCTTATGTAAATGTGGATATGTATAAATACTCCTACTCCGAGTGCTCCAACTTCCAATGGTCATAAATTGAATAAATGCTCTGAAAAAATAAAAAATGAAATTCATCATTTTGGATGATGATGCGGTTGAATATTAAGACAACTATTGGGCCTTTGTCATTAGATTTGGGGCTCTTTTGAAAGAACATTTGATTTTGGGCATGATTGTATTGTTATCTTCAATTGTAGGCCCATGATGTAAATATGATACAGATGGACATGTTAAAGAGAAAGAGATTACATTTTGCCCAAATATGACTTGTAAAATAGATACCTGAGATGTCGTCATAAATAGCAAAATATTTTAGCCCACTAGCTTAATTCTTCCCCCACCTTCAATTCGTTAAAGCTGTAGCTTTCTCTAAAGACAAGTAATCGTTTTGTAAAATAAATATTAGGGATCGAAAGAAAACTTAAAGCATCATATTCAACTACTAATATTATTTTATAAATTTACAGAAATCTAACCAAACTATAAGCCTCTACAATACTTGCACAAACTCGTAGTTTTTCTATTCTTTTTTCTCAAATATTTGAAGATTTTTCACTTTGTAGTACATTAGACACATACTCTTATTTTTTTTTAGTGCAAAAACTATACTCCTAGTAATTATTTTTATTTTTTGCTCTAGGTTGAAATCTCACCATCAAACTTATGAAAAATTCTATAATTTCTTTTACTAAACCATTCCTTATACTTTAAATATTTATACAGTACAATATCACGTACTTTAAAAACTTATACTGTATAAATTTTTAAAATTAAGAAGAATAATTTTCTAAAAGAGATTGTAAAATTCTCTAAAAACTATATGAATACTACTTTTTTTTTTTTTTTTGAAAGGGAAAATCTCTTAAGCTGGCAATGGCATCATTCCCACGCAAAAGCTCCAATGGTAAAATAGCACATAATGCAATCACTATCCAAATGGGCAAAAAAGTAACAGAAAGAATTATTACCCTAACCGCCCATTTTAGACACCATGTGTTCAGGTAAACATGTTTCATGCTTTAATTCACCAATGTATATTTGAAGCTTATTTACCAATCATATCGATTCATTTGATTTATGCAATTCCCAACGATTTAAATTGTCTATAAAACTCATAAAGAAACTAATTTAAAAACACCTTCAACAGACTGCAATTAATCCATCAACCACGAGGACTTTGGGAAACTGCATGCATCTATAACTATTTTGGGTATTAGATTTCATCCCTTTTGGTTGGTTACTCTTTTTTTCTTTTTTTTTAAGTATTCATGGTGACATGTAATCATCATAAAATATTATAAAAAATATTTACAAAATCATAAATTTAGAACTTGTGTCGAAATTAATTCATGTAATAAAATTTTATTAAATTATCAACTCTTTATTTGACATATTTAATCGAATTTTATTCGTATATTACAAATTTAATGACATATCAATAACTTTATAACATCGTATAAATATAATATACAACATGTATTAATATTTGATAAAATGACTGACGTGAAAAACATGCACAGACAAATTTGTATAAGTTGGACTTCAGTTACCGTGAATCGAAATAAAATTAGAAGCAACAAACAAATTAAAATGTAACCAGAAAGACACATTAACAATATGTCTAAGTAAGATTAATTATACCAATCTTTTCTTTCATACAAATGTTACTAATTGAAAGCCTAAATATGTGATAAGAGATTGGGTCTCTTAATAGTATCTATTTAAGTAAAATTAAATTTTATAAAATTTTATTTACATCAATTTATGTCATATAATTCATAATATTTAATTCATACCACAGAGTAAGAGACAGACCTAAATTGTTGTTGCATCTCAATTGGTTTCCTTACTATTATTACCCCTCCCCAAAAATAAGTGCTAACCCAAAGACGATTTCAAAGAAATACAATTAACATTTGAAAATTGATTTACAACGTTATAAATTCTGTATCACTCATCAAAATTTTTGGAAATTCTACAATTTCGTTGAGGGAATCATTTCTTTGGTTTTAGTAATTTGTACAGTACAAAATTTTAAAGCATATAATATTGTACTGTACAAGTGTTTAAAGTACAAATGAATGATTCTCTAAAAAAGACTGTGAAATTTTTTGAAATTTTTTGATTTTAGATGATTGGCTTATTTATTCTGTCATGGATCGAATAACATATCAATAATTTTATAACTTTGTATAGACGTACTAATACTATGAATTCTTTGTTTGCAAAATAATTGAGTTTTACATGTCTTAATTCACTGCATATAATGTTAGATTAACAACGAATTAATAATAGAGTTGGTACCCACGTTGGCATAAGATGGACATGACATGGGAGATGACGTGGACAGAAAATAGCCAAACGATAGTAAATATGACGTGTCTGGTATGCGAAGTGAGTTCGTGGCAACCTAATTTGCCAAGAAAATTTTGATATAATCCTAAGTTTTTAAGGCAATTGGCTTTAATTATCAGTTTTCCGTACTAATCTAATCCCCCTAAGTCTTTAATTAGTGGGACTAGTCTTTATCGTATTTCTTATCAACTTTATCCTCTCGGAGAGATTATGGGCTCGGCTTGATGTTCTCTAGCCTAGCCGAGCCGAGCCGAGCCGCCGGAACTTGATCCATATTCCTCTGACGTTGTACTATTATTTTGATCTGCGATAAGAAGAAATAGTACAGATATTCTTTTACTTATTATAGTCACCGACTATGCAAAGATATTTTAGGGAGATATTTGTGGCAAATATATTTCTTCCATCTTAAGCTTTGTTTGGATGGTTTTTCTTTTAAGTTAATCTTAGGTATAGAAATTTTTTTGTACCATCAGATGTACATGTATATAACATATGTATATTATTTTAAATTTTAAATATTATTTTTATACATATAGCATATATCTATAATTAATAGTGTAAAAAATTTTACAGACATTAAGAATGTATATAAGATTTGTCAGCCGTTGAGATGATCATAAATTGTTTATTATTATCAAGGTAAGTGTGACAAAACTTTTTCATAAGTAATTGTACTGTCATTTTATGTAAACTATTTGAAAGAGTTTGAATACTTATGAATATTTCAGTTGAAACAAAATAGTGTAGACGGTCCAGGGACTAAGTAAGTGACTGTCTCTTATACACATCTTTCAACAAAGTAGGATTAAAAAAATTACTCAAACATAAAAAAGGGACAAATAAAGAAAAATGCATTTATTTTTCTCCAAAAGACATAAAGTAAAAATGCATAAAGGGTGGTTCAAACTCAAAATTATAATTATTTCTTTTGAAAAATTTATAATCCATTTCATTTCTTTTAAAATTGGGTAAATAAATAAATATATGAATTATTCTTTCTTTATTTCTTTTTTTTTTTCCCGGCTTATATCCTCCTAAAGCCTAACAACAGCAGCCAAACAAACGAAAACAGCTTTCTTTAGTCTTCTTGCCTTCTTTGGCTCTGTCTCACAATCCAGATGATGAACAACGTCTGCTGAACTGTTCTCCCAACCTTTTTTTTTCTCCTTCTTCGTTGTTCACTAGTTTTTTTAGTAGAACTGAGCAGTAAAATTGAGTAGTAGTCCTTTTTTTCTCCATTCAAATAAGCAGCTTCCCTTGTCCACATATTCCTCCTTTTTTATCCCTTTCTTTCTCTCTGAATTCCAATCCAAGAAACAATAAATCTGTCTTCTTCTTTTTTGTTGCCCTTATGGAATTTAATCTTTGGTTCTTCAGCAGATATATGTGGATCTTTTGATTTCTTCAACCAAGATCAAAGGTCAGTTTCCACCTCCAGTCTAAATTTTGAATTCTTTATTTACTGAATAATTCTCTATATTTATTTTTATAGCAAAAATTTACCTGAAATTGAATGGGATGCTGGAAATTCTTGATCCCTTTTGGTGACTCATCTTGATCTTGTAAAATTTGTAACAGTTGCCTCAACTTTTAATTTGTTGATCTGTATATTGGAATACCAGAAAAATCATCAGATTTTTTTATGTCCATTGTGTTTGTCAAAGCTAAGTTATGTTAAAAAGTTATTATCTTTTTCGTGAAAAATCAGCTGAATGGACTCTAGAAAGATTTGTATGCATTCTTTAGGTACATGTCAGGATCTTAAGAGGCTCATCTTGGTCTTTTTTAGCATTAAAAAATGAAACTTTTTAAAAATAAAAAATAAAGATCTGTCTTTTATTATCACATTTCTAGTAGTACAAGTGTTAATAAAGTTTAAAACTTTTTTTGATATCCAAATAATTTGGTTTTGCTTCCCAATTGAAGTACTTTAAAAATCCCATTTTGAGTCATGTATTCTGTCTCGTGATTTTGTTGTTCTCGTGTTTAGTGCTAATTGTCCTGATAGATCATGGATTAGTTGGTATAAGTTTGTGAATCCTTATGTGTATTATGGAATTTGTATTGTTTTTGTTGGGTTTGGCTTACAATGCTTGAGATATTACGTGTTATAGTATAAACTGTCGGTCATCTTCTAGAACAGGCTGTCTCTGTCAGGATTTAGCCTAAAGCATCGTTTGTACATTGTAGCACCTTCAATCTATTTGTAATAACTAAACCAATTGAGATGCAACAACAATTTAGGTAGATGTCAGGATTTGCCTCTGATTTCACTAGTAAACTTCAAGCTTACATTGAAGAGGGTTTTCAAAAGGGGTGCCTGGCACCGCATTTAAGCACCTTCTTGATAATGCATAAGCTGTATATTTTAGGTATCCGCTTATGTGGATATTATGCATCCATCAGGAGAGTAGTATTAAAGAGAATAAAGAAACTCAGAGTAAGATCCGGAGTAGGGGAACCTCCAATATGAAAAAATATAACATGATTTCCGGTGCATGCGAGGGTGGGTCATGGTGATTGTTCAGGAACTTTCAAGCATTATTTAGGCCAATTGAAAATTTATTCCAATATGAGCGAAAAATCTTGGTTGGGGTGAGGGGTGCAGGGAGGAATTTCCTGCCATCAGATTCATGTAGCTTAGCACTTCATCTAGATAGATATATCTGGAATAAATTTTTATCACCAAAAGAGCTGTTTGTTTTACAATTACCTTTTCATATGGCTTGACAATGCCTTTTACAGGTGACAATTAGGTTAAAGCCTCATGATCATCTCAACGGAAAACTAGTTTGTAGTCAAGTTATTCAGCTGCCCATGATGTCTGATCATTTCGTACATGCATATAATGGTAGCGATGGGAAATCTGGACAATCCATGCACTCTTACCATTCTGCTAGGATGTGACATATAGAGACAGATCTAAGAAGATGATGCAGAGGTACAGAATCATAATTGTTCATCTAGCTATATTGGCAGGAAGAAAAATTCTCGTGCTGCTAGTGAATATCAGTTGACTGGGAAGGAGATTGTGTCCGACATTTGCAGACCCGCCAAAGAACTCGGAGAAATTGAACCTGGAACTTTAAAACTAAGAAATGAGAGCTTAAGGATAACTTCAACAACCATAGGAACTGACAAACTAGAGTTTCTATCTTTTATATCCAATAGATGATTCAGGGAAAAATGGTGAGAGTACTCCAACTATGAAGGATAGCAAAGCAACTTGTGATATCGAAGAATTAAAGCCACAAATCAACTACAACCTTAACTCTGATATACCTGTACACATCTGAAGAAAAGCTATAATCCACCACTGCTCACAATGGCTCCAGACGCAAGCAAAACTCGACATAGAGATTGTCATTCTGAACCAGAAGGTGTGATGAAGAATTCTAGAGAACCTTTGGAAAATTCTCCAGTTTTTAGAGATAGCAGCTTTGGGATTTTGAGGCCTCTGCGAGAAGATTTTACTAGATCAACAACTGATATGGTGCAGGGTGGATTTGACCATGCGAATGGCAGAATAACTTTGCATCCATCAATCATGTGTAGGCCTGCACTGGCTTCTGGTGAGCAATTGCGTTTTATAGAAAGTGAAAATTTGGATTACCAGAGACATTCAACATTTTTGGTCTGTGAAGAGAAAATTGAAAGCCACTCAAAGTGCTCCGGCAGATCTTTGACTTCATATTTGCAGCAAAATAAGGCATCCCTATTCCAGACTGGACCGTCTACAAGCAATAATCACTCACCAGCATTTGGCGAACAGTTCTCAAAGATGTAGAATTTTTCTGGTATCCGATTCCTCGGAAAAATTTTAATGATTCGGGAAGAGTGCGGAAATAAAAGTTGAAGTATGGATGTTCTCACTTCTGTTTTGGCACTCACTTTATATATGGAGACCATGAGAATCTGCACTACTGTGGACTCTGTTGTCCCACTACGCCGAGGTCATCCCAGCTTTTCTCAGACAACTCACAGTTTGTTAGTCACAAAAAAGACTGATTTAAACTCATATAATGAAAAACAGACATTAAGAAGTTTAAGAGACCAAGGTGAATTTGATGGAAATACATTAATTGATTTTCAAGGAGTATCTCCATCTTTTGGTCTTGGTCAACAAGGGGTAAAGATTCAATCTCTTGGTTGCTCCACAGATAGTGTAAGGGATTAATGCTGGTGATGTGAATCATCTTGTAGAATCAGTAATGCTGAAGATGTGAAGGCTTTAGGTCACTCCACGGACAGCAGAGGGAAAAAGGTTCAAGATGATTTTGAACTGAAGAATGAATCGTCAGCTGAGACAGACACAATGGACATCGATGATTTTAAGGAGAAAAACCTGTTTTCCAGTATGTATAACCTTTGCATTATTAATCTTTTGAAACTTGACCTCTATCAAATTGGCATGTAACTTGTTATTAATCTCTGTCTGATGCCTTTTGAAAGCAGAACTAATGCATTGTGCATCTTTCAGCTTTTTCTAAAGTTGTAGCCCTATCCTGCCTTTCTATATACTGAGTTTATTTCTGTTCTTGACTGGTGCAGGTGTTAATTCTTCCCCGCCAAATAAGGTACTCTTTCGACATCTTTGATTCTTCTTGAAGATAAAATTTTTATATTGTTTCCATGACATTTATTCTTTAGCTGTTTATGTGGCAGTTGGCATGTTGAGCTGTCTGTAGTCGATAAAACAGAAACTTGATTTCAGAGGTCCTGCAGATTAAGGGCATACTATGATAAAGTGATTTTCGTGTCCATTTTTAGTCTGTTGGCTAGATAGCTCGCCTCTTTTTCCATTATGAAACCGTTCAGTGTGCTCATTTTGGTTGCCTATGTTATTTTAGGCATGCAAATGAAAGTTTCTGTTCTGGCCAAACTTATAGACAATGTATCATTGCTGGAACAATGATCATCTACTTTATGGTCATATGAAAGATCATAAAGTGGTTGAGGCCAAAATCCATCTGCTCCTTGGTGGGAGTTTAATGGCAAAGCATATATTGGTAGTTAGAGTTTATAAACACTTCTCCTAGTTGAACCTAATTCTAATTGATATTGTCGCTCCACATTTACAATATACCAAAATGAATGTAACCTGCTTCACTTTGTAGATCATTAGAAAGCATAATGAGGCAACCAAAAGCAGACATGGAGCTCCGCTAGGCAGCAGCCTAAGCCTTTACCTTGCTGTTAGTGAAATTTGGCATTTGGAAGTTATTGTCTACTATACTGATTAAATGAACTTGTGTCTTCTGTGATTGGTAGCATTTAACAGCCAACTGAGTTGTGTTCAACTGAGATAAAAATGCATATTAGCACAAACTTTGTCATTAAATAGTGGGTGGGTAAGAATTGATGTTGGTAGGGTCTTGCTTCCTTTTATCACCAGAGTTCTTTTCTATTTCACTTAATCGGTCTCGCTCCTCCCCTCTTCTAGTTTTCTTACTATTTCTCCTCTGCTATGCATTTTCCATGCTTCATGGTTGGTGAGGACTCTGGCACCCCTTCCCACATACAAAAATGAAGAAAGTGGAGAAGGTGCTAAATGCAGTGATCATTGGTTCTAGTAGTGATAACCTTTTCTTGTGCAGATGTGTCGGAATGGGCTTTATAGCACCTCTTCAAGTGGGCTTCATAACACCTCAAGGGAAAATGGACTCAGACACATGGTGCATGACACTCAATTACCTGATATCAACTTGGAACTTCCTGCTTTACCATCTGCAGATAATGTGGATCCAAGCTCATCAAGAACTCAAAGCTTGGACATGGAAACATTCCTTGCTCATGCTGAGCAGCCAAGTCACTCTGAGTCAGATTGCTGTCTTGGTAGTTTCTCAAAACCAGAGCCAAGCAACAGATGGATTAAGCGTCTTAGATCAAGTGCTTCAGGGTCCTCTGCTTTAGGTACAAAGAGCTCTAATATAGGGGAGGGGTCTTGTCATGAGAAAAATAATTCTTTGGGAAAAATCCTTAAATGCAGCACAGCTAACTCAGAACCAACTGTTAGTAAACTACATGGTAAAGAACTGATGGTGTTAGATAAATCTACAGCCTTTGAAAGATATGGCGAGTCATCTTCTCTAGATACAGCAAAGAAAGGTAGGGATTCATTGTATTCACTGTCTTGGCTACGGAGGTGGAGTCATAATCGGTCAGCAGCTCCAGGAAATTGTGAAACATGAAAATGTGGTGGTTTGTGAGCCAGAGCATTCAAAAATGGCATTTGAGGACCTTGAAGAGAAGCAGCAGTTCCCAAGCATTGCTGCTATGGCTCTGGTGGGAAAGGCCATGAAAGGTTTTCAACCGTGTGTGTTCCAGAAGAGAGGTTCTTCTATGGTTTGGAACACCAGGTGATCTTGAAAGTATTCAGTCCACAAGGAATGCATTTCTTTTTGGTGGTTTCCTACTTTGCCGAGGAAGAGAAAGCTAGAAAGTTAATGCTATTGATCCAGAAATTTTGTGCTTTTGTTGTTTTAGAGCCTGAATTGTCACATTAGTGAGTACCTTCTTTTTTCATCTATTTTTATTCTGCTTTTGTTGAGTTGCTCATTTAATGAATAATTACCCCGTGTACATGAGCAAATCTTTGCTCTAGATGTGTATTCTTGAACAGGCCATTTTCATTGGCAGAAGTGCTTGATTCCCATTCAGTTATACATATTATTTGCGTTAGATTTAGAATGCGGGGATGGTACTTTTGAATGACTTGAGTGGGTGATAGAAGGTGCCAAGGTGATGCAAGGCATTTTCTCAAACTATTTGGTGGTTGGTACTGGGATCAGCTGAAGACCTACTTTCACCAACTTCAGGTTGCATTTTCTGCAGGCTGCTTCATGGGTAAAATTTGGAAAGACAGCATTACTGATATCTACAAGAGGGATTCACATAAGCTGTTTAGCTTGACAACGAAGTACAGTTTAGATTATAAAATACTTATTTTGCATTCTATTGATCATGATTCGGTAGGGCAAGAGATCTCCCCCAAAAAAAAAAAAAAAAACCCAATATCTAAAAATGCTCTTTAGCTTAAAGCCTTAATGGTAGGCCTTAAAGTTCTTTAGATTCTAATTCTAAATATACTTTCGTGCATAACATGCGGAAGTAGAGAGCTGTAGAACAGTGAGTTTGACTTCATTTTACCCGCATTTTGTATAACATACCATTTGCGAAGTTTTGGTACAGGGTTTAGAGAGTTTCATACCTCAATTGGAAGTAGTAGATGGTATCTTGAAATCCTAAAAAGATTTCGAAATAGCAACCTTACTCACATGAGTAACATTGCACGTGTCGGGGGTTTGAAAAGCGAAATGGTATGGGACCAATCTGTCCGCGGAGCAAACACCCGTGGAGTGACCTAAAGCCCTGTCTCTTACGAAGCATATTTGTTACAGGTGATTTTGGAGCCAAATGGAACTCAAATGTTGTCTCTTATACACATCTAGATGTGTATAAGAGACAGCAGACAATGTTATAGAACCATTCTCCTGTGGCCAGTACAATTGAATGTGTAGCAAAGCTCAACATCCAAAAGATTCATAATGCATGTCAGCTTAGTTGAGCTATGATGTGTGCTTCTGATCAGGCACTATGGCTCCTCCGCTGACATGAAAACCAGTTTGTTCCAGAGCAGACTCAAAGAAACCACCTCCATCGTATCTCGAGTCCATTCAAGGTGGGGAAAATTGAAGTATCACATGCCTTTAATGTGATCAACCCTTGAACTCTGCCATGTTCATCTACAAGAAAGCTGAAACTGGTTTCTGTCTCGGCAAAATCTTTCATGGCTTTCTTCAGCGTGTCAGATTTCCTGTTAGTGACTGGCGAGATCATTCTTGGAAGGAGGTTATTTCGCAAACTGAGGGCCCTTTCTGAAGGAAGAGCTGTAAGTTCATCAGCAGTAGCATTGGATTCTCCTTTATTGGCATCTAGCTGAATAAAATCCTTCACCTTCATCTTTCTATGATCATGTCACACATAAATTGTTATACGTATTCAGCTTACCACACGTGGAGTGCAAATAACATTTGCCATAGCAGATGAGAGAACTTACTTTCTATTGCTATAGAGTTCATCATCTTCAAGAAGAAGATATACATCACTGCTTCTCAGCGAACCAATAAGCCTTTCCGTTTTTGGCTCTATAACAGCAACTGAACCGATTTGGTTTTCCCACAAAACATGGATGGCCTCTGCCACACTCGTTGGTCTCCATAAATTTGAACAGCTTGCTCATTTTCAAACCTAATGGAAGAGAAAGCATACATGAATATGTGCACAGATGTGCTCCAAACCATCATTACTGCAATATACATAGTTACATACTTCAACATGCATATAATGGAAGAGCCAAGATTTGGGAGATGCAAAAAGCCACAAAACATATACATGAATGTATATAATTTGAAAGGATCTGAATTCAAGTTACAACCTGAACTCTGATAAAGACCTGTCTGCAATGCTATCAAACCACTCCAGTCCACTTGCTTGAAGAAGTGCACGGATCACTGCATTCTACCAGAAGTTAACGATTAATAACCTAATGGAGAAGAAATTCATTTTCTCATGCATAAAAAAAACTAGATTACACCCACAACGTTGTCAAAATAAAGAAAGAAAGAGAGACGATCCAATTCGAAAGGAAGTGTTTGTACGTGGTGTTTCACACCAACAAATGCGGTCTTACCTGTGAGACAATGCCAATGGACCTTAGACTCAGATTGTTCCATAACAGGAAGAACCTGCAGCAGATGTTTCGAGAGTAGCAAGAGAACATGCATATTTGAATCATTTCGATAATCTTACGCTGAGATAGAAGAACCTCTCTTCTACTTCACACACGGTATAGATGTGCATATGTGAGAGGCATTCAAGTCAGATGTCATCATACAATGCATTTGTAAAAATACACATCTAGATGTGTATTTGAGACATCTAAGAACTTTCATAATGTAATGTTCAATTTTTGTAGATTGTGGAATAAATGTTTAAAGAAAACCTTAGTTTGCACAATAGGGGGATTCTCTCCTAAAATAAAGAAGAACCCTTTGCTTTCTATCTCTTTGCCATCATCATCCTCCCAAGGAGCTTGATTGATGTCAAATTCCTGAAAGACATTTTGAAAACTCAACTAGCATACTTATCTCATAAATTCACCTGTCACGTACAATCAGAAAATTTGTTCAGCTTTCGGGTTACCTGAAGAAACCATAAAATTGTTTTTAGTTTCCAAGTCGAATAATCCAATGTACTCTTCTGAATAACTTCTCTTGTTATGTTCGTCGCCAAACTTATGAACTATTGGTGCACTTTTTATGTTCTTCACGCACAACAAACGGATAACACATCCCACATTGTCTGTTGTTTTTGCTTCCACCTCTAACAAGGAAAAAGATGAAGATTCTAATCATTAAAAAGAACAGCTCATGAGCAAATTTTGGCCACATCACTTATGACTTGTCTCTTATACTTATCCCATGTGTATAAGAGACAGGATGTATAATCCGATACCTTTGACCAATATACAATTAAAATTGTATTATGACTTATTTTTTGTTATCTGATACATTCTACCAATATACAACTAAAATTGTATTATGACTTATTTTTTATTAGTTAATTGCTTAAAGTAATTAATTTTATTTTAGACAAGTATATTGATCGATGCTAATGGGATAAAACGCCAGATACGTGAAACAACAATTACATTAGACCACGACTTGTGACTGTTACACTATCATCATCACCACATTAATTTTAATTGGTCCAGATTCATCTAAGTACATAAATACCATGAAACTCTATCGTCTACACTCATTTTTTTCATGTGAACAGATACTTGTATTCAATTGGGATTCCATTTGCATACCACAAGTCAAATTGTCAGTCAGTCTCATAAACTTTGATGACTATTTCTAAATTGTGCAATTAATAACCAATAACCCCAATCTCCAAAACAAAACCTCAAAAAAAAAAAAAAAAAAAATCAAGATTAAAGAAACCCCTCCACCAAAAAAAAAAAAAAAAAAAAACATCAATGGTACCAGGAAATGGATTCTTGATGATCTGGGACAGAATTGATGGAAATGTGATCAAGAATGAGCTGGAGGGCCCTGGCTGAATCAACTGATTCATTGGAATCATGCTCGCTGCTGGCCAGAATTGATGCAACAGCTTCTTTCTTCTCTACTAATCCTCCATTTGAATCTTTCACCACCTCTTCTATGCGTCTGTTCAAATCCATTACCTTCCCTTTTTTAATCTTTTCTTGAAAATTGAGTTAATGGGCTTCACCTGGCTTTTTAAATCTTTCTTTTATCAAATCATTGCATGAATCATCTTACTTCATCATCATTCATCCAAAAGATTCAATCTTATTCTGCCACGTGGCACAAGCATTACGTAATAACTGGCGGCTGGAAACTGTTCTTTGCCCAACAGGTGTACCTATGTTGTTAGCATGGTTCAAAGTTACAATATTGGTTGTGGCTGTGATGACTATTTCATATTAATCGCCAATCGTATCGAATATAAATTTGTCTAAAATTATAAATAATTATTTGTCAATTAGTTTAAGGTATTAACTAGAAAAAATATATATATATTTATGCTATGACTTTTGTGATACCTAAAATATCATTGTCATACTTTAGCCAGATTAATATTGAGAATTATAAATTTTTGAATCAATTTATAATTAGAGTAAAGGTTAGGGGTCAAATCTAAATAATTAAATTATTTTCTTATTTGCCTAATTTTGCTACTTAGAACAAGGGTTTCACTTCCAAGAGTTTGAAGGAGGAGGAGAAACAGCAAATTCAACCACAAGTTTTCAGAATTGAGGTAAGAAATTCCTTCTTTCTTGAGTTTGATTAGCTAATTTGATAGATTAAGGATGGGGTTTAGGAATTTCTCAATAATATAGTGGGTTTCAAAATCCTACCTTGTAGTGATGATTTAATGATTAGAATTGGTGTAATTGGATTCATTTTCTTGCTCTTTGTTGTTAAAGTTAAACCCATGGATGTGTGTGATGAATTTAAAGGATTTGAATGGTTTTATAACTAAGAAAAAAGGTAAGAAATTTGCTAAATTCGTAACTGGAAATTCGCAGACAACACTGCGTAACTTTAGAGAATTGGTCATATCTCAGCGTAAGAATATCGAAATTGCACATCGTTTGTTGCATTGGAAACTAGGCTCGCAGCCCTTCGAAATGGTGTAAAGATGTTGTTCTGTTTCTCAAAATCAATATATTAACAGCAGTTCGTCCATAAAATTGATTGAAAATCTGGTTTTGCAAACAATATTTTCTGAATTGCGAGCTTTTTTTAAGCAAGTTGTGTTTTGAATTGGAAATGTCGTCTTTTTGAAAAATCTAGTAAATTGAATCTAGTTTCTATCGGAATCAGTTTTGTGGCTTTTGGACGAATATAACTTGAGTTATGGTCATTTGTTCAGCACTATCAGTGCTAAAAATATCATAACTCTATTTGTTATACTATAGATCATGCCTTATTAGAATTAAATGAAGCTAATATTATGGTAGATTACCTTTTAGGTTATGAGGATATGGTTTATGTTCTGATTTTATTATTTATGAAGGATTAACGGGAGTTCAAGTATATTGGATTTCAAATTAGAAACATTTTGATTACTTAGTAAGTGGCTTTTTCATATTTCTATTGTTTTTAAAAACTAATTTCGTAAGTACTTTTGTACTAAATGATTGTTAATGCTTTGAAAACTATACATCTATTTGTGTATTAAATTGGATTGAACATATGGATAATTTGTTTGGTAATTATGTCTGTGAGTGGTTGTTTATTATGCTATCTTTGGTATCATTAGACTCATTAAACTAGTAAATGAATGAGAAATGCTATTGAATTGTTATGTTAAAATATCGGTATAGCCCTTCCACGGGATACAATAGACAGCCATTAGTCTTCTCATTCATTATACTAGTGTCTCTTATACACATCTAGATGTGTATAAGAGACAGATCACTGGTAGGACCATATGTCGGTTAAGACTGTGGGTTACTACACACGGTTATAATAGTGACCATAGCATATTTTTTAATTGAAGGCAAATGAAAAAGAAATAGATTGTAAGAAATAAATAGAACAAAATATGAGAAAATGTATCTGTTATAGTTGTGTATGTCATGCATATATGATACTTGATTGTGGTTGGATTGTTGTGAAATGATTTTCATGAAATGTAATATGTACTTTTAACTACCTCAATTCAGTGGCATATTGAAATATGACTGAATTACTTATTGAGCAAATGAATGATTATCCCACTTACCTTATTCCCTTGCAGGTGATCAGGTTTAGATCGTTTTCTGGTGAAATTTTGATATACTGTCGAGTATGATTAGTTTTGTTATGTTTCACCTTGTATAGAAAGTTTTGTGTAGTTGTATATATATAAGGCTATGGTGATTCAAGTGTGATGTTGTAGTTGTACTTTCCTTATAGGTTGAAAACTTGTAATATTCATGATTTGAACTTATGTAAATATTTATATTTGTATTTATATAGGTTGTGTATGTATGTTTTGACAATTGTTATTTATAAACGTGACATACGGTTTTGTATCGAGGGTTTGAATTTGGGGTGTGACAACTTTAATTCGAAGTTTAACATGTTTACAAAATCGAATCGGAAAAATCATTTTGGATACTATTCGATTAACTGTTTGAATCATATTTTTTAAAGATGATTCGACTGACGGTTTAAATCATGTTTGTCAAGATGGCTCCTAGATTTTTCTCTGATTCATAGCAATTTTTTATTTTCCCTATTTCTGTAGTGCCATCAATAGAGTTGGAAACTTACATCAAGAACAAGTTTTTACTAAACTACAAAATTTTCAACCTCATATGTTGTTTATGCATGCCCTGTATGCTTGGGAGGATGCTCCTCCCGGTGTGTGGCTTGGCTTCTTGGCAGATTTTATTTAATGTAATTCCTTCTTTTTAGTCAAGAAAACAACAATTATTAACTGGCTTGAATAATCCCAGATTGAGATGAACAAAATTTCAATGTCCAAACAGGCAACTATACCTTCCAAGATAATAGTTCTCATTCCACTTAGATATAACCAAATTAATCTTTCCCTGTCCCTCCCTGAACATCCAATAAAATTGAAACGATACATAGATTAGCACCCTGCCCAAGGATGACACGCATAAATCGGGAAAAAAGAAAAATCTTTTCCAAATAACTAGAATAATTATAAGCACATATACTGGCATGGATCAAGATCTTTAGTTACATGAAGCCACCAGAATAGTTCTGTACGGTAGATGATTCTGAAGTTATCATGGTATTCATAGAAAATATGTTACAGACTAAGTCTGAATAATCCTACATATATAAAAACAGCTTGTACAAGGAAAAGCAGGCAACCAGAAGGTTCAGCCCTGTTTTTATTATGGACTTTACACTAAAAACATTAGACAAAAACTAGAGACTGTAATATACACAGATTGGAAAATGCTTCAATCTCCATACTTCAAGATCTTGCCCATTACCGTCTTTCCAGGAGCCCATAGATGCAAGAGATCAATATTATCTATATCACAGTGCCATCTTTAATTGTTGCTTTCTCCAGTATAATGGTGACGCCTGACCGGATGTAGAATCCTTCCTCAGGTCTGTCTGCTTCTTGAACACCCTGAGAATTTGTAGAATGGACAGATCATTATTAATTCAGATTAATCTCTGTTTTTACCAAGAAAATGAAATTGGTAACTAGAGAAATGATTCGAAATCCAGAAAGCATGAGATGTGGCTTACATCTTTATTCAGGATGGCCACATCTATCCCTATCTTTACATTCTTGTCGATTATGCAATTCCTATAAACAAGTTATCCGAAAATTAGTCAGGATTTAGTAAGGAAGCATGTTATCCTAGTAACACTGAGCCCCACAAATGTTAAGACACCTGATTATTGTATTTCGTCCAATCCCAATGGGAACAAATCCCTTCAGCTAGGAGAGAGGCAATTTCTGGCTCAGTTTGGTAGTAGTCAGCCCCCATCATCAAGGTATTCTATAAAAATGCAGTTCAAGTCGTTACTAAGGAAAAAAACACCAGAGCAGTCTCATCAATTTGCTTAAGCTCGACTGCAGTGTCGCATACTATTGCACAGGGTCAGCATTCACATCAGTAGAATTCTCTAAGCAACAGATATGGGATCAAGAAGATCTTACCTTCAGTTGTACACCGTAATCTAAACGTGATCGTTCACCCACAATGGAATGTTCACAACAGTACATTCTCTAAAGAAGCATCCATGTGAGATTATTGAACCCTTAATCTGCAAGACTTTGAGATGTTAGATTCCAGACACAACAAAAAAACCTTAAGTCACCCCCCAAAAAACATCGTGCTAATTATACTACTTTACCTGGCATCTATCCATTTTGGTCGGAGGCAAGAATCGGGGAGATGTGAAGATAGGCGTCTTTGGGTCATAGAACTGAAACTTTGCTAGCTGCAATTAAAACAAATTTTGAACCTTTTAGAAGCATACAAAGGCAAATGAAGAGGTATTTTTCAAATCCAATTATGCTAATCCGCAAATTCAATCCCTTCTAATCAAATTTCTGTTGTCTTCAAGCATTCACATCAGAAGGATGTCACTCCAGGAGAAATTTCCAAGGTTCGCTAATGATACAGAAACGCTCAAGATGTAAGCAGTACCAAAAACAGACAAACCTCATCTGTCAGGGCTAAGTTAGCTTCATAGAAAGAGACTTATGGTTCCTATCTGATCCTCCCAGGAGTCTCTGAATATATATAAGTGATACAATCAGTCCTTAGTCATTCATGAGTAGTTCCAAAAACTACAAAGTTAAATATGATTGGTTACATGATATATGCACGAAAGAAATTTGAAGTCAGTTGGCTTACTTGAACATCAAGCTCCTTCACTGCTGAAGGGATGATTTCAGACCCGAAGTCATTGGATGTAGGATACCTCCATCTCAGGAGCTTCAGCAGTACATCTGTTTTAAATACATACACTCCCATTGAAGCAATATAAGGAGATTTTACTGCTTCTTGCGGAGACAATCCAAGGAGAGTGGTATCCACATGCTGCAATAATAGAGAAGAATCAAAATCAGATGCAAGGCAGGCTGACATACCAGAGAATTAGAATCGACAGCTTGAGAGAAAAGAGGCAAAAACAAGTACATATTTTTATCAGCATTTTCAGACACCTTTTAGTTTAGCTCTTGATGTGTAAACTGACAGGGTGCTAAAGCGAGATAAAAGAAACTACAGTTTCACAAAGAAAATGAGCTCAAACTGAGAAAGAAATCACCCTTATACAAAAGGAAAAAAAATGAAGTCAGAGAGCACGTTAATCAATCTATATGTTTACCATTGACTTCAGATCAGCACCTTTGGGTTTTTCAGAGAATTGGATCACTTTGCCTCTGCTGTCGATCTTTACAAGTCCAAATTCTGAAGCTCGACTGCCAAGTAAAGCAATATGAGATAAAATAAAAGACATTTAAATGCAATAAAGAACTACAAAATACATTACAATCAGCAAAATAGTTAAAAGAATAAATTTCTTGTATCTTGTTCTGTCCTCGCTCCTCCCTCCCCTATCAGTTGCATAATGAAAACATTCGTAAAATGAAATTGAAAAAGAAGCATCTCTCAACTTGTGAAAAGAAATCTGGTAGTAAGAACAGCTGAAAATAAAAGTAGCAGATGGAAATGTAATTTTGAGAATGGTTAACTGATAAGTAAAGCTATCTAACATCGACCTCTCATCAACAGGTAGACATGAAAGTGTGATGTCAGCATTCCGATCAACGTGATTCTGTTGAAGTATTTAAAGAATTAATGACAACTAAATATCAGATACATGAGACTATCCAAGAAATAATAGTTCAGGATGAACATACCTGCACAAAGTCCATGTAATCCATTCGATAAAGATGATCTCCAGACAAAATCAGTATGTTATCTATGTCCTTGTTCTTTGCGTCCTAAGAGATTCAATTAATTTTAGTGACAAAGTACTACTACTGCTATTGCATTGTAGTAATAGAGAAGATATGAGTGAATCAATAACAAATTCAAGCTGATACAAGCAGAGTGGATGATTTGCTAAGATTCTACTAAGTTGTACCTCGTATGGAACAGCCGAAGTAAAAAAAACAGTACCCACCTCAAACATCCATATAAATTGGCGAACAGCATCTGCTGTTCCTTGGAACCATTTCATTCCTGCTTCCCCTGAAGTTTGAGTTGCCGCCAGTACCCTGTATAATATGGAGTTACCAAAGGTACTGTGCATTCCACATTGAAATCCAAAAACCACAGCCAAAGCATGTGCAGACAGAAAAACAATTTTTGGTTCCAGTTTGTCTACTATTCCAGAGGATTTATCAATAATCTTACAAGAGAACTTTGATCTTAATCCCATTTGATCTGGTTTCACTCTATTATAAATGCCTTATTTTCTTCAACTTTTGGATCAACTAGTAATTCAAACAAACTTGGGATGTAGTTTGAGTAAGGACAAAAGAATTACCACATCAACATAGTCCTGACTCCTACCTCTACAAATCCATCTCCAAAGTTTACACCATTGCCATGATAGGTTCGAGCAATATGACGATTCAGAGAAGCAGAGTTGAACTGGGTGAGCACAAATATCTTATTAATGCCACTGTTAATGCAGTTACTCATTGGGACGTCTATAAGTCTATAGCATCCTCCAACTGGAACCTGCAAATCATATCACATATCAAAACCAATGGCATGGACCAATACCAATACCTTCTGAAATCAAGAGTCCATGCCACTAAATGAAGAATGCATCAAGGCAATATAGCACCAAGAAAACCATTTGCATGATAAATCTGATTTAATGAAATGATATTCAAAAAAAAAAAAAAAAAAAAAATCTATGGGCAAAATGATTAAACTCTTACAGCAGGAGTTGCAGTTCTGCTTGTTAGAGGAAATAGTTGTGTTCCTGCACCTCCTCCGAGTATGATAGCAGTCACATTTTTAGGATTCACCCTTTGCCTCTCAAATCGCGGAGCTTGAATGGTCTGAAATGATATCAAGAAAATGACTAGAGGCCAATAACAAATAGGGGTAGCATGCTAACACGCTAACATCCAATACTCCTAAGTCATTCAGAATCTTTTAGCCTAGTTCTTTCTCAGTGCTAATGGATAACAAAGAAAACCTCAAAGGAAACAAAAATTGAATAAAATGAACCTACCAAAGTTTCATTTCCATTTTCTGTGGTAATGACAGAGAAGAAAGCAACCCCAGGTTTAAATTTGTGTTTCTTTTTGTCATCAAGTTTCAAACTTTTTGCCAACTGATTAACCCTAACATTGCCATCCAAACTGCCTCTGATCCTCTCTCCCAAAATTCCATCTTCTCCATTAGTGCAGCCACCTTTGGTCACAGATGTGTATGGGTTGTGGATTTCAATGTTCCAAAGCAAGTATCCATCATCATGATTGCCTCACTACCACAACCAACACAGAAATCAATCAATCAGTATCTAGTGATCCCATATGAAAAATACTGGTAAAGGGATCAGAGGTTAAGAAGCACAAATAGTCAAAAACATTGGTCTCAGTAAGTAAAAATGCAATCCAAGTAACCAAGTAAAGTATAGATCACATAAAGATTCTATTACTACGTGCTAATTAAGGAATGAAGAGTGAAGGACAGCCAAAATGTGACCCTCAATCAAAGTTACCATTTTTCTCCTAGAATTGCGTGTCTAGAACAAAAATAGAAAATTGAATTCATCTCTCAAACTTAGGGAGGGCCTTGCATGCAAATTAGGTGCAAATATTAAGAGTATTGGCAAAAATCCCTGATCAGAAAAATCACAAAACAATGAAAATTTAAATTCACAGTACCTAGAAAGTTAGTAGCCAAGATTCTTGGGGGAGTTGAAGTTGTGGAAAAGGTGATTGGGAGGTGATTAAGGAGCTCTGGAAAAGAGTGTACAGACCAAAGGACTGATTAAAAGGGATGAAATGCGTGAATGTTTGTTGAATTCAACTCCTGTGGCTTTATTGGCATGTGAGCTTTCACGAGAAATCTTGCAATCTTGGGTTTATTGACTCTCTTCCTCGCACACACAACACACACACACAACTAGACTACTAAATTACCAATGGGGAGGAATTTTTTGGGGGACCTATTTCTGCATTTCTGGTGATTTGGTTTCTGCAATTGTCCACGTTTATAGGCAACTCCAGCAAAAGTCCAACAGAACCCGTTATGGGCCGTACACCTGTCTTCAACTGCATGCAATTGGTCAAGAGGATATTCATTGATTTCTGTCCTTCATTTAAGTCATCATAATCATAATAATATATGCACACATGTTGCCAATTTATTTGGCTTAGAGAGGTCATCTCGATCATCATATTGGAATTATTAATTTTCAAGTGGTGATAAATCAAGATTTGATTTGTAGTTAATTTTTTAAGCAGTTATGATTGTCCTTATATATATCATTACACGGATTAAAGACAATACATGACTAACTTTTATTTTGGTTCGCTGGATTATCATTTTTCTTTCGCTACATCAATAATTGTAAAGTAAAATGATGATACCGAAGTGATATGGAGTTTGGACAATCAAACTTTGAAGGGTGTGCCGAGTGTACTACTACTATTATATTTATTGGACTATATCTTATCTCTCATAATCTTCAACATGGCTTTACAGTACGATCTCTTGTAGACTGCAGTACTTCTCTACATAATGGATTGCAAATGACTTGACATTAACCATTCCTCCTACTGATTTCCTAGTTTAATTGGGTCCCTAATCCAGAAAAACAACAAACTCAGATATCATAGTTAGTGTTTCGTTTTCCTCCCGTTCTATTTCAATTTTGTAATCTTCTGAAACGTTTTAACATTACTACTGAAACCAGAGCATGACACCTTGACTGACGGATCCACAGATCCTATTAACAAGTGATTACTTGAGCCATTATGGAGCTACCAATCAACACTATAGACTAAATTCTTCAATTATTTCACATGCATCTCTTGCAATCAACCATTGAAGATTCATTCCACACCTGGAAAATAGGAGCTAAGCAGTGTGGTTTATAATCTATACCTGACATCAGGTCACAACATACTATGTTGTGTTCAGGACAGAAAATCATTTCATCAATTTTCTACCAACAATTTGCACCCAACAATACATATTAAATTCAATCCACACCAGTTCGATGTACAAATTCACAGTAATCCAGTATTCTCTGTCTCCCTAAAAATCGCATATAATTCTCTTATCAAGGACCCAGCTGAAAAGGATTCCTTAAAAGTACATACCCCCTCAAAGAAATGCTCAAATAAGGAACCAGCACAGATTGTTCCATCAATCAAACAGGACCATGAGACTTGCAGACTCAAAATCCCACATACATGGTCTGAGCTCGGACAAGATCAAAGCTCCAAAAATATTTAACGGTGGAAAAATTGTAATAAAATCCAGCACAAAATGACGAGAGATTAAATTATAAACCTGGACAAATAAGTGTGAAAATTAAAATTTGATACAAATCTTTCAAGTAGCAAATAGACATAGCTCTGGCATTTGGTAGAAGACAAACTTAAACTATTCCAAAGACAGCAAAGGTCTAACATAACAAAATCCATTTCAACTCATCCTAAGCAAGTGAATGCAACACTCATTTTAAGTGTTAGTAGCTCTGGTATATATCTGCTGGCTTGAATGAGCTGAAACCATCCTGATCAACCCTCTAGCCATCAATTCCCTGATAGCCTTCCTCTGCAAGTGATCCGCTAATCTGCAATGTTTTTAAATCAAAATAAAAGTTAACAATAGAAACATTGGAAATGTTAATGAAGGATCGCAAAATCATTTTACCATATCAGGAAGCTGGAGAAAAAAATGCAGGCATTCAATCAACCAGGGAGAGAAACAGATGAAGAAAACAAGTGAACACAGTATCACAACATAAATAGATAATTTATTTAACAATGCATCCCCTACAGTATAACTGACAACCTAGGAGGATATGAAAATGACGCCATAAGATCCAACAATTTGGTGCATACAAGTAAAAGCAGTTATTTTCACCTCAAAGGGCTTGCAATACTAGTTAATATCAGACATTTCTTGTTAATCCTGAAGAATGAGATCCATTACTGAGTTTTACAGAGACGGTAAACCCAACAAGTTTCATGAACATCAAGATGTAGCACTGTTACTATCATATAAAGCTAGTTCCCCGACACCCCTTCTCAATTTATAACCATTCAACAACATCCCTATTCACCCATCCATAGATCTAAACCTAGCACGTAATACAGAATAAAAGCCAAACTAAAACAATCGGCAGCCACTTCACAAGTCAAGAATATTCTGAAATTGATTTAAGTTTGTATTATGTGCTTAACCAGAGGCGCTCATACTCATACACATCCGATTTCAACATGTCAAAAATCATCATTTCATACATATCCGGCAAGCAAGGGAAACAAATATAAATCACTCCTGCCATACAGTCTACTCAATTAATCTCTCCTACGCATTTTTTTCCACGAACACATTTAGATACATTGCTTAAACATTATTTTTAAACATTGTGCCATGTAGCAAATGCATACGATGTAGGAAATATTAATCCAAAATCTAATTCACATCGATTCTATCTAAATCCAACAATTATAACCATGATTAAACATAAAAATTGAGAGATCTAAAAGAAGAGTAAGATGGGAAAGAGATACCCTGAGACGATCGGAGAGAACGGAGGGAGTGATGAGCTGGCTGTACTTAGGAGCCTCAGAGAGAAGCTTATCATATGTAGCCTTTTCAAAGAGCACCATGTTGTTGAAGGAAAAGGTTTTGCTTTCCCTTGCTCCACTTCTTCTTCTTCTGCTTGCCGCCGCCGGACTTGGCCGGCTTGGACGACGGAGGTGGGGCCTTATCTTTCTTCGGCGCCTGCAACAACCAAAATCAAATCAAATTAAAATCCGCAAAGCTCTCAATTGAATAGTATGGACCGTCCGATTATGGAAATTAGGAGAAATGGAGAACGAACCATTGGAGGAGATGACGAGTTCTAGGGTTTTGTTGGGAGCGGCGGAGAACTGTATAAGAGCGAGCAAGTGAAGGAAGGTCTTGTGGGTTTTTATTTGCTCGTTTCTGGGGTACAACGGTGTCGTTTATTGTATTAAGGGTTTTACTGGGGTCGGCGCAATACTTATATGGGTCGATTGGGTTGTATTCGTAATTGGGTTTCAAATAATTTTTATCAATTAATAAGTATTTTGATGGTCCTAACTTTCATATTTAATGGGCTGTGGCCCAAGATAAGGTCAAATTTTATATGCACACTATTTTATTTTATTTTTGATGAAATATCTTTAGTTTAGTAGCCCAATAGTCACATCAGTCCATTAATAATCGAACCTTAAAGTTTCTTTTTCATTATCCTCTCCTCTTTGTCTAAAAAAAATGTATTTGTTGGCCTTTGGGTTTTTTTTTTGTTGAAGCCTGCTTCTTTCGATGGGCTTTTTAGTTTTTACTTAGGAAAATATGATTGAGCATCTTTGAAATTATAAACAAGGAAAGATTAAAGAAAAACTCTTTTGCCACCGTGTTGAACTGTGTGCATAAAAGATCAAAACAAAGGTCATCCATACCACTCGCACAGGCCCATAATACTAAATGGAATTTTTTATTTTTTATTTTTTTCCAAACGAGTACAGTCTATTGATATACTTCTATCTAATTATATATACTACTAAAGAGAATGAGAAGGCCCAATGAGATCAAGGGGTAGAGATAAGAGACCAAACCCCTAAGAATATAAGGTGAAAATTCAAACTCGCAATTTTGTATCTGAACAAATATTTGGTGGTAAACTCAAGCGAGTTGGTTATTAAATGGAATGTCTTTTGTACCATAACGGTCCATAACAAATCCATTCAGCATCGTGTCATCGACACATCCACCACTCTTCAAAACAGCTTCAAATACATATATATATTTTTTTAAAGGACCTTATAGAAAGAAAGGTTTAACCTTAAATTAATAAAAGCTATATTTACATAAACCTCCCCTAAGGTTTCTAACAATTGCATGTAGCACCTCTTTGATTTGAAAAATTACACTTACCTTAGCTTGGTTACATAAAATGAGGGGAAGTAACATCTAGATGTGTATAAGAGACTATTCTTATCTCTTCTATATAGCTTTTTAGAACCAAAAAGTTGCATTAAGATTAATGAAAAGATTGATTTGCTTTGCAATGAAGTCCTGATTTACAAGCAAGATTAGATTAATTGATGCGAAATATTTAGATAGATTCGATTTACGATATCACTTATAGAATTTGTGATATGAATTAAATTTTACAAAATAAATAATATCAATTGATGCAATTAAATTCCACAACATTTAATTTTAATTACTAAAAGATCTACCAGCCAAATCCAAAATTGATCTACCTAAACATTTTCCTTAATTGATACCCTTAAGTAAAGGGGATACAATAATGGAATCAATAGATGCTTGCTGCCTGAAAAGGTTTTTGTCTCCCACTTTTGCATCTAATTAACTAATATTTTCGGATAATTTTAATTATCCATCAAATGGAGCCCAGAGACCTGGGCCATTTGAATTAAAGCACGCCTACCACAAGGCCCAGTATTTCACTAATTTTACCTGACATGACCGTGGCCCACGGAAGAAAAATGACGGAAGTTGGCTTCCTCGATCCCCGGTACTTATAGCATTTACCCAACTATTATGGATCACTGGGCCCAAACTCAAAATGGCTCGTAAATTTTTGGAAAAATATTTCCACAATGGTGATTTCTTTACTCGTCTCTTATAATTCATCTAAAAATAGTTTATAAAAGACAGAAATCGTATTTATTTGTCAAGAATTATGACACATGACTAAATCTTATTTAATCACAGATCCATAATTTGTCTACAAGACACATCTAGATGTGTATAAGAGACAGACTGATGTATTACATATTAATTTTTATTTATCAATTCATTTTATATATATGGATTCAATGCTCATTGGATATTAGTCATCATTCTCTACTAAATGCCTAAATCCTTATCCAATGATAGACAATAGATGCAATACAGATTGTCTCTTATACAACTCTTAGATGTTCTAAGTATCTAAATCAACTTACAGAACTGATTCTAATATTAAATTCATCGAAACTCCAGAAGACCAAAGCTACCAGTTGGCTAGTGGTGACCTTTACCAGAACTTAATTAATGTTATAAACTTTGAACAAAATGTACCCGTAATAAAGTAACGGAAAATTCTATAATTTCTTTTAAATTTTTTTTTTATATTTTAAATGTTTATATAATATAATATTATGTAATTTAAAAATTTATATTGTATAAACTTTTAAAATTAAAAAAATAAATTTTTAAAAGAAATTGCAAAATTTCCGTAAAGTAATAACAAAGGAAAGAAAAAAAAGGAATAAAAGAATATATATTTTCTGTTCCTATAAATACCACAACTGTCGTCAAAGTCACTACCATTCCCCATTCCAAAGGCAAAAGCAGACTGAAAAAATTCATTGCCATATTCATTCACCTTCACTGTGTGTGTTTTTCACATACTTGCTCCATTCCTGTTTTTACTTCCCTCTTCAATATGGTTGCTACATTTCATGTCTTCTCTGCCTTCCATCCATTGGCTGCAGCCAAGTTTTTGACCTTAAAGGAATTCTGTTTCGAGTGAAACCCTTTAAGATATTTACTATAACAACTTCAAAACTTTCACCAAAAACCAAAAGAGACAAATAATCCAATATACCATACAAATGGATTCATTCGATCCTTCCATAACATCAAAATGGAGAAATCCAAAGCCAAGCTAAGATATTGCAGGCATCAAAAGATTACAGCCATGTTCCGTATCTTAGAGTTCTATATATGAATGAAGCATAATCCAGGTTCACTGCAAAACAACTTCCTGTTGCTTTCAAACTATTAGGTGAATATTTCAGGGGACTCTCAGTCATTGCAGTGTGCCCCAGGTTTGTATTCATACTTGGCAACACGATAGTCATCGTTTTATTCATTAAATCAGGACAATTCTCATCTAAGGATAATGGTGATGCTTCCACTAGCAACAGTAAGCTTGATTTGTACGACGAATATGTCAAGAATTGCGAAGAGAACCATCCAAGTGTTTATAAAGAACACAATGAAAAACAAAGGAAACTGAGAAACACTCGTGAAAGTAGACAAGTAGTAGTTAACTGCAGGTTCAGAGTCTCCAAAAACTACGAAGTGGATTTACTTGATTGTTTTTTGGTTTTAAAAAGCTGCTGTGTATACAGAGATAGAGAATTATGATCGCATCAATGACAAATTCAGATGGTTTCTCCCCAGTAGTGTAGACTTCTCCCCAGCAACCAGCATTTTACTGAGCCTAATTCTCTGAAGCACCAGCAAAAGGTTTCGTAGAACCATGCTTCCATCTACATTTTGTTCTTTAAGGGAGGAAGAAGAGTTTTCAGCTACTGTTTCCTTTTAAACATATACTACTGCTCATCTCAACCACTGCTGGTTTCAATCTACACTACTTCCCCCGCATGTTGAAATCAGAATTATAAGGCTATAAAATAATTAGCTTAAGATCAACAATAATTTAAGGTGCTTATCTTGATGGAATTGTACAGGAGTCAAGTCTTGAAAATCAACCCAAAAATTTTTCATTGATTTGAACAGTCCACTTAATCTAAAGACGAAAACATTCCCTATTTTTACGTATTTTTAGGTATCCGATCTTTTTCTTATGGCATAAAAAAAGGGATCTGAGACATATACATAAATGGATGTGATCCAAATAAGGATGGTTGATTATTTTCACATGCACTTGCACTGAGATATGGATCTAAATTCTAGAGGAATCTCTTGATGATTTAGTGGGTCAGAAAAGAAAACTGGAATGCAGGCATATCTTACTTATTATTATGTGTATCTAATGAATTATCAATACATACCAGAATAACCTGCAGATCGGATAGTGATTTTGATTAAAGTTCTAAATGCTTATTCTATGAATTAATATATGCTTTGATGTCATAATATAGCTATGTTGGTTTTCGAATTTTTTCATGACATGTCAAAGTATAATGGCATCCCTTAAAAGTTAAAAGCATTAGGATTTCAACTCGTGATAACTGAGTCAGTCCTTATGCGGAACCCATTCTTTGAAAAGAAAAAAAGGCATCCATCTAAATCTTTACTTAAACCTCAAAAATCTGACTATTGAGTTTGACTTACAAGTCATAGTCTAGATCATGCTATAATACATCTTTTGCATAATTATCTCCTTTACTCGTCCACCTAGTGAATTTTGTGAGATGTTAATCCAGCACTATTGAAATAATAATATGTAATTTTTAGTATACGATTTTCATTAGTATATTATTAGGGTGACACAAAAGATTTCACTGTGTTAGTTATTCATTAGAACGAACCATAACATAGGATAGCCATAACATTCACAAAAATCAGTGTATTAGTTATTCACTGTATCCGTCGAATTCACTATATACAATCTAGATGTGGATAATGTGGCAGGCATGATTGGAACTTTCTATGATTATTACTGCAAGAAGTACATGTTTTTAGACATATCTTTCAATGGAGGATTTTTTCTGCAGTAATAATCCTGAAAGTTCCAATCATGGAAAAGCATTGTCTAGGAAAGTTGTTTGTATGTGGCCCAATCACTTATGTCTTGATCATTTCCCTGATACCCTCAGTACTTTTGAAATTGATGTTTTCATGCCAAATTGTAATTCGATGTGGCATTGCTACGAAGAGACAGTAAAATATAAGTGTATTAACTGCAGATGGAAACAAAATCCAGTAATTAAATCAACAAGGATAGTAGTCAGTACTCAGTCCCCACCCAGAAACATTTGGAAAGGGTTTGCATCTCTCCTAAAACCAATTCTTCATGAACTAAATTCCCAGCAATCCATGCGTAGTTTCTCAAGTTTCTGATTCTCTGAACAAGGCTTCATTCAGTAGATGGTAATGGGCAAGGGAATAAAGTTTCTGATTTTTTTAAATTTTATTTTTTCTTAACATTTCACACCCTTTGGTTAGGTACATGCCACAGACTACCTCAACTCAACATGACATCACCACGCCATTCCGACACAAGGATTTTAAGGTTAACCTGCTTCATCGTATAACAGTATAACCAAAACAAAATAGGAACCTTTGGATTCAATTAAATTTTAAATGTGTCTCCACCAAATTATCTTAAGAGGGTTTTAATTCTAAACAGGATATATATAGATAGACACACACACACACAGAAAGAGCATGGAATCATACATTCTCTCGACATTCAATCACACAGGAAAGTGTGTACAAATTTTAATGTATAGCCTCCTCAATAAAATTCCAAGGTAAAAATTTAAGTAATCTAAATCACTTTAGAACCACTAGGTTCTATGTGGAACTAAAGGATTCTCCATTCCTAACACTGCAATGACTGCTGTAAATCCACTTCGTAGTTTTTGGAAACTCTGAACCTGCAGTTATCAAAAAGACATAGTAAACATTAGTACAGATTTAGAATGCCTTAATGCATGCCATTATCCTTGATAGGCTCTAACTGCACAAGAAACTTTCAGATATATATAGAGCCTATTGCTATTCTAAAACCAGAATTAGACTCATTTATGGGAATGAAAGAGACAAAACATCTGAACAAAATGTAGATGGAAGCATAGTTCTACGAAATTTTGAACAATTATCACTAGCTCCGCAAATCAGGTAGCTGCAGATGCAGAACACCATTGAATGCTCATAATGAATGTGCTTGATGTCTCTAATACACAAATAGAGAAACATAAGACCAGTAAAATAAGTGCATTGAGATGTCCGCAGTTGAAAAGAGGAGAACAAAGGGGGAAAGGAAAAGGGATTTTAATTATTTTGTTCAAAGTATAAGAGACATGGCTCTTTACAATCAAGATTGTAGCAAGAGACAGATTGGTTTTGACATATTGAGCGATAATTGAAAAATTACCAATCAAGTATTTAGTTGACAATATCATGCATACCTTGTATGAAATAAATCAACATGACTCTTCAAAGTCACATTAGAGCATGTTACAAGAACAATGAAAGTTTAAACAGGGCCCAAAAAAATCTTCATTCAGGTATCTTGCTCTTATACACATCTAGATGTGTTGAGAGACAGCAAAAGAGCCTGTATGCTCCTTTTACTAATGAAGACTAGAAGTCTATACTGCCATTTTCATTTCTATTTTCAGGTGAGGATCATAACCTAAGAGAGTAAAGTCTGCAGGCACAAAAGACTCTATATCTTTCTTCAGAGGATTGATCTTTAAAACCTGCTGAGAGATAAACATGTTAAAGAAACAAGAACAAGAAAGATACAAGATTGATTAATAATATTCACCAACATCCCCAATTCCTATGTCTTTTTCCCAAGTGAGAATAGCATGAGAGAGAGAGAGAAGGGTGGCTGCAAGTATCCCAAAGATGCTTACTGGAAAAGGTCTAGGCTGTTTTTGAAGTTGATCCTGCAGAGGTCTGATATGTGTGCGATAAACATGAGCATCACCAATAACATGGACGAAGTCACCAGGTACTAGGTCTGTACAAGGAAATCAAAGAAACAAGTCTTTAGATTATGTAGCCAATGTACAGAATAAATCTTGAAGAAGATGCCAGAAGATCTTCTCCTTTTTATTAATCTTACAAAAGGCCTCCAACATAACATAATACAAGAATTATCTCCCCACTGGCACAGGCATGGGGTGCAAGGGTTGGCTGGGATAAACTGAGAATAAATTTCAAGGGAGCCTCTCATCCCTTAAAGATGAAGAAAAATTCTCTAGGAGGAGGGATTCTTTGAAATTCTGTAAAAACCATCTGAAATTACACTAAAAGGTTCAGATTGCTAGAGTTCTTGCTTGGTGAAGCAAACTAAAACAATTACATATTATTACTTCAATAGTGCTCAATTAACATCTCACAAGATGTGTATAAGAGACAGCTCTTAGCAGAAAACTGCACTTCAATGCAGTAATAATCATAGAAGCGTCCATAACTGCCTACATGCTTCATTGACCATGTTTGTCTAGTGAATAACTAATTGATGACCAAACTCTTATGTCAAGCAGAAATATTTATCCTTGAGCTACTCTCTCAGTTTTTAACATCTAAAAAGCATGGGATATTGCAATACTCTGAACATGGTTTGTTTATTTGTATACGTGTAGCTTGAATGACTATTAACCATGATATATGCAGCCGATTAGCTAAGAGGCCTGATCACATTCCCCTAAAGAGGGAGCCCCCAGTTCAAAGTCAAGGACATTAAGTTTAAACACAGCTCGTTGAAAAAGAGCAGACATAAATGTTCTGTCTACAATCAAAACTCACCACAAACATGGGCAATCATGCATGTAAACAAGGCATAAGATGCAATATTGAACGGAACTCCAAGGCCCATGTCAGCAGAGCGTTGATACATCTGGCAAGATAACTCTCCATTGGCGACATAAAACTGCAAAAAAAGAGTGAGAAAATGTTCAGTAAAGGACAAACAGCAACAACTAAGCAAGCATTTATGTAACTATTTTTATACTAACTTGTGCAAACATGTGACAAGGTGGAAGTGCCATTAGTTTCAGATCAGAAGGGTTCCAAGCAGAAAGAATAATCCGCCTGTCATCCGGATTATTTTTTATTTTGCCAACAACGTCCAACAATTGATCAAATCCTTCCCCAGTATAATCAGCATGCATGTCAGTATACCTGAATATCATAACGTTAACAAGCTGAAATTAGATGGTCAAGGTACTAATTTTCTACCAAGTATAAAGGCAATATTAGATTCATCTATTCATTAAAGAATACACCAACTTTGCACCAAAATGTCTCCATTGGAACCCATATATTGGCCCCAGGTCACCCTCTTCCCTCTCCTTCAAGCCAATAAGAGACAGCTTTGAAATTTGAATCATCAAAAGAAGTCATCGCCTTGGTTAGAAGAAAAGATCCTTGAATTTACCTGTCAAGAGTAATCTCTTGATGCATTGCCATCCCATATATGAATCCCCTTTTCCTGTATAACCTACAAAATAAACTAGCTGAATATGCAGGCTTACAGATATCATCTCAACATATGAACTACAGAAACCATGTTAACCAAAGCCATGACTTAACAATGTTTGAAGCTATAAAGGCATCAATAAATATTATCCAATTCAACTAAATTTGTGGGAGGAAGAGAACACTGAAAGAGATAAAAAGTTACTTTAGCATTTGTTGAACCACTGATGAACCATAAAAGTTGATCTTCAATTACACCTCGCCAAAATATTTTCTACAAAACGAGAAAAGGATCATGAAAGTCACATACACAGGCAGTAATGTATCCATGAGATGTCTTACCACATAAAAGAAAATCCAAACTATTTAAGAATGACACAAATTGGAGAAATTTCAACATTATCAACTATTTAGAAGATTTCCAAGCATGCCTTAGTAGTCAGTAGCGGAAATGATTTTCGCAGATTGAACCTCATCTGCATAAAAGATGAAAAAGAACATCACATGTCTACACCTGTTGTGAAAATAAATAAATAAAAAGAGTAATAGAAAGTGGAGAAACATCTTAAAACATCTGTGCATTACCTGACAACCAAATTTTGACAGAGTTCCAGTCCCAGTCCTGTCGTCCTTCGACATGCCATTTGAGATTATGTCTTCCACAAGTCTCAGATACATGTACTCTTCATGCCTCTCAAAAATCATTTTAGGCAGAAAAGAGAATGTCTTAACTTCAATCTTAGCAAATGTCCAGGCCATTACTGGTAATTATACCATCGGTCTGATTGTGACTTTCAACTCCTGATTTTCTCACACGAACATAAGTAATGAATGAATACCGGAGCTTGTTTTCGACAGATGGAAAGGACGAGTACCATGGCTGAAACACAGAAGCATCAATAGCCGGGATAAAAGTATCACATTCAATTTCAGCATCAATTTCCGTGAGGTGAATCGCATCACACCCAAGAGCATTGAGGGAATCCCTGCAAAATAAGATCAATGAATCAAGAACAAGGTAGAAAAGACCTGCAAATTATACAACTAAAACAGTATATCCACTCAAGCCAAAATCTCGCCACCTCCAATAACAAACACTTTCTCAATAGACTGACAATAAGGAGAAGCTCCCAATAATTCCAAAGCAGAAAGCATGCTTCCGCATATTACCACATTCTCCACAGTTGCAATGTCAAAACTACCCGAACGAGTCAGAACAACATTAAGGCGACCAGGAAGTGGACGATGACTCCACGGGAATACTTTCCCAGGTCTTTCTACCCATTATGACAGCATTCTTTTTGTGGTCTAAGTAGTCACGGTAATATTCTTGAAAAACTTGAGGTCCGTAGGCAATCTCCAGGGTACTTTTCCATCCTTACCAATTCCCATATTTTTAGTTGCAGCCACAACAACTTGATAAGTCCTCTCTGGATCAGGATGTGCAGCAATATTACCATCAGAATGGTTAATCACCCAAGTCCCGCCCAGATATTTTTAAAATAAAAATAATAAGAAGCATAAAGACAAATGAAATAGGGAATGATTTAATGATGATAGACAAAAAGACAGAGAATGGTCAAAAAAAAAAAACCAAACAGAATTACCGGGAGCATAAAGAAAAACAATAATTTAAAGGGTGTAAAGCCTGGATCTTTCCTGGTCCTAGTCAAAGCTCATACTCAGTTTAGAATATTAACTAAATAAATAAATTAATACTGAAAAAAATGTTTGATAAACGTTTAAAGACTAATCTTGAAGAATTAAAAACACAGAAAAAGCATTCATTTTTTTTATCACCAGAATTATCTGCATTAAAATACTAATCTTGAAGTTACAAGTTAACTTGCATAAACTAATCAAATAAGTAGAAAATAGTGGTACTACGTTAATAAATTAAACAAGCTAAAGAAAACTAAATAACTCAAGAAAACAAGGACAATGCGGATAGCGAATTACCGATCGGACAGGGAAGCGTGGGATATACGGAATCTTGATTTTTTTTTTTTTTTTTGGAGTAAAGATTAGTGTGAAGAAGAAGGAGAAGAATGAGAAGGGGGTCGGTCGGTGACAGACCTTGGTGGATTCAAACGAGGGGGAGAAATGCGGTCTGGTCTCTTGAGTCTTATACACATCTATCATCTAAGTGGCTCTGGCGGAAAGCCGCTTCAACCGATGGCTTGGGAGTTTCTAATCCTTATTCTTGAAGCGGCTTTCCGCCCCAGCGACTTAGATGATTAGATCGCGTTTGGGACTGTGGTGATTTATGGCAAAATAAAATTTTGAAAAAAATATTTAATAAGTGATTAATTTTATTATTTAAATGTAAATTTATAAAAGACAGGTTTTAATATTGAATAATGTATTGATTTTAAATTTTAAAATATTCTATTTTTATTCAATTATAAATTGTATAGTAATACGATAAAATTTATTTTTAGACATTTTTAAAAGAAAAATTTAATAAATATGCATTCAACAGCACCTCATGTTGTGTAATCTTAACAATTATATTGATGGCAATTTATCAGAGATAGTTGATTGGATTGTCTCTTATAATACTAGATGTAATCTAAGAGTACTTTTTAAGAAAAATACCTTACGAAACTTTAATTCTATTTTCACGACCCATTATTAGATGGATACTTGAAGACAAATAAGTGACTTAGGTTCAATTGCCTTCTGTTCATTCTTGTATAAATGTGATTCAAAACATGTAAGTGATTTGTTTTAATTTAAACAATGAATTCGTTTATTATTAACTTCAAAATCCAATCTTTTGATAAATTGCCATCAATAAATTGTTAAGATTACACAACATGAGGGGCTGTTGAATGCAACCCTTCCAAGTATCCTAGCCCACTATGCTAAAACTTGGTTGAAGCCCCAGCAAACACTACAGTTCAGAGATCCTTGAAAAATCTCAAATGGTCCTCGAACGTCTCTCCATGACGGTCTTTGGATACTGAGCCATCATCTTCAACCTGAAAACATCATTGCAATCTAAGTAATATCGAAATCCACAAAGATATCAACTTGAGATACAATAAGAACAAGTCCTGATACTTGATTCCAGTAAAAAATAATAATAATAATAATAAAAGATGATACTTAGCATTATGAAATTCAATGTAGAACAAAAGAAACAGCATTAGCATTACACACCCAGTATTCCGGAGGGCGCATCTTGAGATTGTAAGTTGATGCCATACTCATGCAATATGCACCTGCATCGTGAACTACCAAGCCAGCACCCTGAAAGCTTATGGATATCAGAATAATTCAAAATTCGGATTGTAGATGTGCTCATAAATAGACCTAAAGCATTACCCTTGGAGGTGTTGGAAGTTCCCTATCCTTTCCCAAGAAATCTGCAGACTCGCACACAGGACCCACAACATCAAAAGTGGAAATCTCGGCATCAGTTAGTGGAGGAGAAACCAATTCTATGTGCTGCAATCAAATGTCACCCGAAATTATTCCTGGAACATGCGAGTATCCTAGACAAACTCTTAAAATGGACACCAAATATAATCAAGTAAGATCTCTCATCATTAATTTGCCTGAGAGATAAATCCCAATTTAATACAATATTTATTTTAGATAATCAACAGATTGTGATTGAGGACAGGGGGGAATCTTACTTGATAAGCACCATACAGACTTGGACGGATAAGTTCTGCCATGCTGCCATCAATCACAATGAAGTTTTTCGTTCCATTAGTTTTGACTCCAGTGACGCGATTAACGAAGCAACAAGTATTAGCAATAAGCGATCTTCCAGGTTCAATGATGAGATTGAGGTCTAGTGAAAGCACCAACTCCCTAACCTGTAGCAAAGAAGCACACAGAAAATACCAATGTCATAACTCTGTAGTCCACCAGAAGGCTGTGCTTCAAAACAATAGCATTTCTTTAAATGTTTAATGAGCAACAACAAGAAACCAGTGTCAATACAGCCAATTAATGTGTCAAAAGAACAAGGGTGAACTCTCTCTCTCTCATACACACACAGCCAGTTGACAAATACACATTTGAATGTCTGCATGCAACAAGACATGTTTGAGTAACAACTCTCATCATAATAGGAAACATACAAGACTTCCAGCAACCATAAAAAATGTGACATGGCGAGAAATAAATTGAACCAGTCAGCTCCAGTAATTTCTCAATATTGTGTAATAAAACAACAAAGGGGACAGGAATCTCTATCCTATTAAAACTATGTGCCACAGTGGAAGTAATGTCCTTACAGTGTCAATAAGATCTCTAGGTGTGGGAAGGATGGCCCCGGTATGATGGTAATCAATTCCCAAACCACCTCCAATGTTTAAGTAATCTATTTCAAATCCTTGGGCTCGAATCAGGTCAATGTAGTCAACCATTAGGACTGCAGCATCTCTGAAAATGTCTACCTGTGAAAATAAGATCTTTAGACTTACAAGGAACAAAAGAAGTACTGTGCAATATAGAAACTGTGAAGTTGCACAAACTGGAATACAAAGTGAATGGTTACTAAGAACACAGAAACACCAAAAGACAAATCAAATTGGCCTCTATCAAGGAACCATACAAAATATTTTCTATCTGGTCAGGAAAGGAAAGGAGATAAAAATTTGATTTGTCTGTTGAGACAGGTTCTGTGACAAAGATATGTTTTTCCCACTTTTTCTTCCCAATCTGTCTGGAATAGATGCTGGGAAAGTGGAAGCATATAATCAATAAAGTTCAAATCCAGAAGGTCTGTTGTCCAAGAGACAAGAAATAGATTTTTGAAAGATGTTGACATTCAACATTTTAAAGTCAAAACCAAGACAAAAAGCAGGTAATGTACCTTAGTAATGGTAGAACCAAGATGGCAATGGGCCCCAACAAGCTTTAGTTCATTAGGATGTGCCTTCACAGCATCTAGAAACCATTGCAGCTTCTCATTCCTGATACCAAACTTTGAGTTCTTGTTTCCCGTGGCAACATAAGGATGGACCTGATTCAAGCATACATTGATGATATGTTGCCTATCCTAACTGGAGTCCCTGTCTTATACATCATCTAGATGTGTATACGAACCAATTATAGCATCAACAATGTATAAATATACAGATATAATTAAAGCTAATTAGACATGCAAATATGAGATTAATCAAAATCTAGTGAGGATTGACATATAATCTAGATCTAGTAGCTTATTAACCTTCTTTCCAGCAAGACTTGCTGCTACGACAATATTTTCTAAATCAAATTCACTATGGATATTTACAAAGACACCTTCTTGAGCAGCTAGTACTAGATCTTCCAACAGCTTGCCATTTCCATTAAATATGCAGTAAGTATCTGTGCTACAAATCCAATATGTTACCGTAAGCTTAACAGGACATTAACTGTACTAAACTTAAAGGCAAGCTACAGATGGCTGGTTTCTACAATGAAATATTACTTCATCATCATGCAGCAAAATGAGAAATAAATTGTCGGTAAATTCTCCATTTTGCTATCCTGTTTGTTAGTAGAGTCAATCATTGTATTTCCAATTATAAGGAGAAAGCCCGGGCCTCAGATATCTTGAAAAGAAAGCTTAATGAAATCTAAACACTACCCTGAAGTTCTAAAGCCTGTCTCTTATACACATCTAGTAAAAAAAAAACATACACTGGGATAATGGCTCAAATTTTTGCTAAGGTGGTTCTGTCCAAGCCGCGGAACTTGCAATTTCAAAATGCATAAAAACTTAACCTTTAACTTAGCCCCAAAAAAAAGACCTTTACTTCAACAGAACATACATAGAACAAATACTCACAATTGAAATACCAAAGAAAAATTGGACAAAAATTTCTCGTTATATAGTATCAATTGTAATTAGAACTACAAATCCTAACAAATTCTAAAGCTCGTTCAAAGTTGCAACCGTGCAGCTCCAACAGAGACGTCAAACAAGAATAGACAATGTAAATGAAAATAGCTCAAAAAATGTAAATGAAAACCACAAAAACTAAGAAAAATAACAAGGAAAAAAAAGAAAAGGATGAGGTGCATTACGTGGTGGGATCAAAGCCAGCATGGAGAGCTAACTTGAGCTCATTTCCACTAACCAAAACCGCCCCACAACCCAAATTTATCAAATGCTTCAAAATCTTGAGATTATTATTAGCCTTAATCGCATATCCAATAATCGAATTCAATCCCTCCAAAGCATCCTTATAAGCCTCGACATTTCGAGTAATCTGAGGCTTACTATAAAGATAAAAAGGCCGTCTTTCCACAACATCCATAACATCTTGAACCTTAATTCCCTCGCAATACAAAAACCCATCTTCAGATTTCGTGAAACAGTGCTGAAAGTTATGGGTTTTTGGTCTGAGAGGCTGGTGTGGACAGAACTGCCCTCAGGCTTAAGGTTGTAATAGGATAGGGTTCTTGATGGGTATAATGGGTTTAAGGAAGAAGGGGTTTGGAGGGTATTTCTGTGATTTTGGAAGAGATGGAGTGCGAGACATGAGGTGCGAGTGTGTAGACGCCATTGTTGGAAGAAGGAGCAGACAAGAAGAACGTACTGACTCAACTGAGCTAAGGGAGTTGCAGACTAATTGGAATCCAGGGTTTTAGGTTTTTGCCCCTAACTATCTTATTTGGTTTTGTTTAAATGGTTAATACTAGAACATTAGTATTAATTATTACCATAAGCAATATTTGTAATTTAAATAATTTTCTCTCATCTTCTATCTTATATATATATATATATATATATATAAGACAGAAATATACTGTAAATATTTTGAGAATATTATTTAGAATATTATAATAAAAAATTAAAATATTATTAAATAATTAATGTACAATTGCCTAAATCCGGAACCGGCATTGATAAAGATATAATTAAAAAAAATATAAAAATAATTTCTGCAGGTAGACATTTTCAAGATGCTGCAAACAAAAATTATATAAACATGACTAACTTATATTTTTCATAAAAAATAAGAATTAAAAATGTATTTTAATAATACAAAATAATACTTTCTTTACGAGTTTAAAACTGATTAGTTATGGATTTCAATCCGTGTGAAAGGGGTGAGTTCTTTTAAATAAAAATAAAAGAATACAAACTAAATATAATTATTTGTACAATCTCCTTACTTATTCTAATTGAGATCTTGATTCTCCCTTTACATTACCTGTTCTTACCAATCTAAAGAACACGATTAACTATTTTTATAATTTCACATAAAAAAAGCTATTTTTATAATTATATGGACTTATATAATATCAGCGGTTAGTAAGACTTGATGGGATCAAGAATATCAGATTTTAGCGGGAGAGTGGCAGCAATTTGAATGGAATGGTAAGGAAGGATGGAGAATGCAGACAGGTCATTGGGGAGAATCAAGACCTTGTCAAAACCATCCAACTTACCCATGTTTTTCTGCCAGCATTGTCTCTCATAAAAAGTAGGATAATTAAAGTAGCTAATTATTGTCCATTGGCTGCCTTATTAGCACCGCAAATTGTGAGTTTAGTATGTGATTAATAAACTCCTCTTCCTTTCTTCTCAAAAGGTGTCCAGCATGGAGGTTTGTCACCAGTAATTAATCTCCATTGCTTAGCAAAATCTAGATGGTTCAAGCAAGCATGTCTCTTATACACATCTAGAATTGTTTAAGAGACAGTTAGCAATATGGAGGAAGTGTTACTGTTTCTTGATTATTTTCATATTTGCATGTCTAATTATGATGAAGATATAGTTGTTGTACCTCATTTTTTTTTTTTTGGGAATATTTAGAGGTATAGATGGGTTTGATACACCAACCCTTTGCAGGAATTGACTTTTGGCTCTTTGAAGAATTTATGGTTTTTGTTACCAAGCTTCCTTATTTGTCTACCAAGAATCTACCTTATTTAAGGTTTAAAAGAAATCGGGTTTTGGACAACAACTTGATCATATATCAACTTCATTGAATTTCTGTGCTTTTCATTGACCCCTTGAATTGAATGAACTCAGAGGTTGTAAACTGATTAGTCTTTTTACAATTTTGAAAATATCATTTCTATCTTTTTCTTTTTATTTTATTTCTTCGTAAGCTCATTATTTTACCAATGCGTGCAATCAATTTGATGCATAGGTCATAGAGGGTATACATATATATGGTATGTGATGGTTTTAACTTCTGTTATAATTGTGTGTTTATCTGATGGATAGATATTTGGTTATGTTGGGAAATGGAAGAAGAGAATATTTGTTTGTGTTTGCTGGATTTTTTCGGTCCCTGACTAATGTTTTTGTAAAAGGTGTAGGCATTCAGACATTGTGCAAACCTTAAATAGCAAACTTGTGAACTGTGATCATAAGTGACACGATGTCTGGACCTCTTGAACGACCTTCCAGGCCAAGTATAAGTTGTTATTTATGTCTAATTTTCGTAACTAAATATTTCCTAATCGAAATAGATTTTGACTTTGTTATAATGATACAAGAGTAATGTGTTTGAGAGCCTTTTCTGTGAAATTTATTGACAGGCATGGAAAAGATTGACTTTGAAAATGCTGATGATGAGAGGAAAACAAGGCTCGGGTCTCTCAAGAAGGTGGCCATTAGCGCCTCTTCCAAGTTCAGGCATTCCATGAACAAAAAGGGCAGGAGAAACAGCAGAGTTATGTCTGTTGAGTTCGAGGATGAGTATGATGCAGAGGAACTGCAGGCTGTGGATGCCTTGCGTCAAGCACTTATCCTGGAAGAATTGCTCCCTGCAAAGCATGATGATTATCACATGTTGCTGAGGTTTATTTCTGTCCTGTTCCTAGTATGATGTTTGTACTATTTCTTGTTAATTTGACAGATAGAAAAAACTCGGTGACAACCATCATAGGCATAATGAATTTCATCATTCTGTAATTTTTCATCCAGATTTTTGAGGGCCAGGAAATTTGACATTGAGAAAACAAAGCAAATGTGGGCTGATATGATCCAATGGAGGAAGGATTTCTGTGCAGACACAATCATGGAGGTATTTGTAATATGGGGATATAGAATCCATCGTTTAGGATTTAATTGATTATGCAAATATATCTAATTGATAAGTCTTCCTTTAGGATTTTGACTTCAAGGAAAAGGATGAAGTCCTCAAATACTATCCACAAGGGCATCATGGGGTTGACAAGGATGGGAGACCTATTTATATCGAAAGACTTGGACAGGTTGATGCTGTCAAGCTCATGCAAGTCACAACAATGGACCGGTATGTTAAGTATCATGTCCAAGAGTTTGAAAGGACCTTCGCAGATAAGTTTCCAGCCTGTTCTATTGCATCCAAGAAGCACATTGACCAGAGCACAACAATTCTGGATGTGCAAGGAGTGGTAAGCTGTGTTCTTCTGGATTTATATATCAAAGCATAATTGTCCGATCTCGTCACAGTATTAGAAACTGGTATAAAGCTAATTAAAACATGATTGATTCAGGGACTGAAAAACTTCAACAAGTCTGCAAGGGAGCTAATTCAACGTCTTCAGAAGATTGATGGTGACAATTACCCTGAGGTGCTTACTTTCTCTATTTCCTCTATCTTGCTAATTTAAAGAAATTGATAAGAAGCTTCTGTCTTTTTGCTCCAGTTACATTTAGTTATTCTTGCTTTTTACCCCCCAAAAAAAAAAAATCTCAAGGTTGGTTTTTTAATTTGTGTTGCTCTTCTCAATGTTCTCCTGGCAAAATAGACCTTGTGTCGCATGTACATCATCAATGCCGGTTCCGGATTTAGGCTCTTGTGGAACACTGTCAAATCATTCCTTGACCCCAAGACCACTGCAAAGATCCATGTAAGCTCATAGTATTAGCTATCTCAAAGCATTATTGTTTATTCTCAGTTACACCAGAACAGTAAGTTAATTTTTCACCATCTCCAGGTCCTAGGAAATAAATATCAGAGCAAACTCCTTGAGATAATTGATGCCAGGTAAGGTTTTGTGATGGATTTGAAGCTGTCTGCTTTTTATTTCTCATCTGCTAATTGGATTCTAGGAATGGAATTCTTAAGATTAATAAAGGATAAATTTTCGAAACATCATCACTCCTCGGAGTCTCACGTTGCTTTATTTTTTCTAAATTTGTATCAGTGAGCTACCTGAATTCTTGGGTGGTACATGCACCTGCGCTGATAAGGGCGGATGCATGCTTTCCGACAAAGGTCCATGGAACGATGCAGATATCATGAAGGTTGGTTTATTTGTTGAGCTTTCTGATTTCATATCTGAAGACGTTTGTCTTGGAGACAGCTGAAGATGAATGATTTATTCGATGGACCAGATGGTTCAAAATGGTGAACACAAAAGCTCAAACAAAATTATCATCCCTAATGTTGACGAGAAAACAAATTCAGAGGATGCCAATACCAAGGTACATGCTTCTGTACCATTTCCATTAATATGCTTCTATATCTTGGTTCTTTTATAATGCTTGAAAAACACCTGTTTGGGGTACATTTTGTGTGGTATAGTTTTGAATTGTGATCTTGACAAGAACAATTATCTGAAAGTGATAACGCTTTGTTCCTCCAGATACTAATATTTTCATTTCTTTATTTGGTTTCTGTGATGATTTCTAATTCACAGAAGAACACTTCCTCCATATTGGAATCTACCGGGTTCCCAAGGACACATTCACAGCTCTCTACTGTGCAGGAGGAGGTAAATCGTCTTGGCTTTTAGTATAGACTTGCTTATTTCATTTTAATGGATGGTTTGGATCAGAATCAAGCAACCCTAGTAACAATATTGCATCTTTGGTCAATTTATGGAAGAAAATACTGATAACAATATTGCATTGTTGGGCAATTTATTGAGCGTTCTGAATCACTACTTGGGAGAATCTTCTCTCTTCAAGATTCTGTGGAAAACCATTAAAGACCAAGATTGTATTTTATTGATTCTCCCAAGCTAGGCAGTTGTCAACTGGAAAGATTCTTTTTCAGGTTCTGAGCAAAAATTGCCCCCTTTAAGAGACAGACATGCCTAATCCTGTGTGCTTATACACATTTAAATGTGTCGGAAAGATATCAACAAGTGTCGATCAATCTTTTCAAAAGGTACTTGTCAATAACTGACATGTCAATAGATGTTTGAATTTGATCCAACAATCCAACACATCTGGATGTGTATTTTGGACAGGCTCATGGCACAGATTATTTCCCAGCTTCATGATTCCTGCAAGGGCACTGATGGATTCAGCAATCAGGTTTTACTGGGGTAATGACCTTTGTGATGGGCGTTGTCACGATGGTCCGCATGACACGCAACATGCCAAGGAAGATGACAGATCAACCTTCTATTCTAATGGTTCCATGTACGGTGTGGAAGCCACGAACAAAGGCCACGACTATGAGCTTTGCAGCAGCCGCCATATCCAGCTCTGATATACTTCACCATGATGAAGCGCATGGCTGAGCTAGAGGACAAGATGTCAGTTCTTGGCAACAAATCAAAACCATGCCACCTGAGAAAGTATTCAACTCAACAATGCGTTGAAGTCAGATACCTGAAGGACTAGGAGCTTATACACTTGGCAGATGGTATTCATTGTTCCTGGATTTGAATGCCTACATGGTAGACAATTTTAGGTATCAAGCCAACAATGTAATCTATTTTGGAAAAGTGCATTACAGTGCTTATCCTTCCATATTTCCATTTGCAGGCTCTTGAGGAAGCTCTAGTCCGACAGGAGGAACTCCTTGCCTACATCGAGAAGAAGAAGAAGAAGAAGTTTTTCGGTTTCTGAGCCTAGAAAATTAGAAACCAAGAGATTGTATAGGAAGGAGGCCATAGTAATTCTTTTTTGGGGGGAGACCCAGAGTGTTGTGCTCCATAACAATGTTTGCATTGTCAATTTCTTGTTTCACAGCTTTTGTATATTATCTAGATCATGTATTATCTTAAATACACATACAAGGAATTCCTTCCTTAAGAATGTGTAGATTGGTGTTATTTTGTCTGTGTTATGCTTTATCAGTCATGGTAGAAGAGACTTCTTGTCAACTTAATTGCTGCTTGTTTAGAGTTTGTGAATGTCCTATCGGTGGTTCAGAAAAACCTTGATATTCCCATTTTCTAAATTTTTATTTTTCAAAACCCAGCAGAGACCGAATTTACTTATCATTGAAATGAAACTCGGTAGACTTCAATTAAAAGTGTCATAAATTAGAGTCATTCGTGTACACTCATTTGAAAAATTACGTGATGTATTGTACTTTTAGGGGTAAAGGAAACTATCACGCTAGAACATATCAAATACATTTCTCACAACAAGAAGTGCAAGTTATCTCAATAGAGAGTCAACACCGTTTTATAATAAATTCACAGCCTCATTACAAAGGTGCGCACATGACAAACATTCATAGGGAACAAAAAACAGGTAACAGTGCAGCAGCAACCTGATGCCCAATATTTCATGGTTCACCATGGCTCACCAGCAAAACTTCGGTTTGTCATGCAGCACCATCAAAGAAACAAACACAAAATATCAAAAGTGAATGTCGCAAAGCAAGAAACTTTCCATGCACACGCAACGCCGATAATGGTAGATAGATACACACACGTGCAGTATACTTACCCGAAATTTGGCCTCTTCTTGACTGTCGATGTAAGCAAGCAGCTCTAGCTTGCCTCATCAAAGCTTCATGCAGAGCCTGGTTTAATTCCTCGAATGCACAGTAGATGAGCTGTGCCTTGATCATCACAGATATCTGCTGTTGAACGGGTATGAACTTTAATTATGTAGTTACAAATCTGCAATTCAAGAGACTGGAATAACTGTGAGATGCCTGTCATCGTTGAAAATGCTTTTTGAAATACTTCAGTCTCTTGAATCTGTCTCTTATACACATCTAGATGTGTATAAGAGACAGGTTCAGGGCATAGTGGGTTGGCCCATCTCTTCGAATGGTAGAAACTGCAGAATCACCCTCAGAAGAGTTGTGATCTTCAAATCATAAATAGTGCAATTTCTCCATTATACTACCGATCCTTTGTCAGAGAAGCATTGAGCAAATTGTTGATATCTTTCCCACTATTTAAAAAGGCAAAATAAGCACAATAATGATTATATATTAGAAGTAACATCTGTAGTTAAAGTTGAACAATAAAATGGTCTATTGGTATTCAGACAAGTGTATCACATGGCTTCTTTAGTCAAGTTAATTGGAGTTTGATGTTGTTATTGTACAAAGCTGAGAAACACTTAAAAAGTTTAAATGGGTAATCAGTAATCACTACTATTTAAAGATCAAGAGAGTTAAGCTGAAGTTGGCATAGTAAACATGTAAAGCACTTACCTTTTTAGTTGCAATTAACTCTGCCTCTAGAGCATCCACTCGGCAAACAGCAGCATTGAGCAATTCTTCTTTTTCATATGGCATCTCAGTTGGCTTTGCCTGAAGTGTAGAAGAGACAGTCCTCCAGCTGGGTAAACCTTTGATTATTTCCGGCCCCCTTCGCCAACTCCTGCATTTACAGAGGCTGAGCTGCTGTCGGAAATCCTCCTTGGAGATGTCACCAAAGGAAAATTCTTGAAAAGTTTGATTTTGATTAGATGTGCCATCAGGAAGTTTCTTGGTTACACAGCCTTTTACTACACATCTAGAGCATGAACAAGAGACATAAAGAAGGCCCTGTTCATGCTCTGAAGTTGAGTTCGTGTCTTCCACACAATAGATGCTATCTCTTCAGGAGGTGGGAGCATCCCTGTGATAGACTAAAATATAATGAGATAGAGAATGACGTTGAAACGAGAACAGTGCCTGAACACACGTTAACAAGAAAATCAAAGAGAGACACAAGGAAACTTGCGACTGTTTAATTGAATGATATTCAAGCAGCATTGTGTTCATCGATTAAGACATACATATTCAGACATATAAAAAAATACACTAAATACGCATCATGTAAAAACCTTGGGAAGCATATGGTTTCTGAAGGGGTGCTTGCTTATACACATCTAGAATCAACAGTCTCTTATACACATCTAGATGTTCATTAATACACAGAGAGATTATTGACATAAGCTTGATGTTCCAATAGCTTTGGCCTGTTTTAGGGAACATGATGTGAACAAAAATGTCATAATCTACATTTAATAAGAAAAATTAGCAATCCACTTCAATATTGAACCCAACTAACTTTTTACATCCGCCAAAATACAATATTTTAACGTTAAAAAAGGGTAGAATTCTAATCAATTTCCTAGTGACATTGACCAGGTTAAGAAAATTTAAATCTGGAACTTTCAATCAAGTACAATGTAACCAAACAAAACCAAATTGAAGTGTTGCGTATACCTCTTCGCGAACAGGAGTCAGGCGAAGATGAGAATAATTCCTTATAGCTTTGGGCGAAGCAATATCTTCAGCTTCAGATCCTGACTCTGCAGTAGATGTGTCACTGCCTCTGACCTGTTCAATTAAAAATACAGATTGAACATTGCTTAAATTGGTTTAACAGATAAATGGCAGCAACAACAAAGACAAAAGGTATCAAGGCCATACCATTGAATAGTGAGGTTTACACATAAACCAGATTCCCCTCAAGATTCAAAACTTTAATGACCTGCCTTGGATGCCTTGTTTCACCATTAACAACCATCTGCATTAGAGACAAGCAAGACAATTGTCTCTCATTAGATAAAAAATGAGGCAGAACTGCATCCCACTTAATACCACATCAATTTCCATCCCCACAACAAACCATATCCACCCCGCACCAGGAAAACTAGAGAAAAGCCCACAGAAAAGAGCAAGACCTTCAGAATATCTGGATTCTTCCATGGCCCTTTATCAGAACGCAGGCAGCCTCCAGAATCAGCACAAGTGCAGGTGCCACCCAAGAATTCTGGCAACTCACTGCACAAGCCGGAGAAGTATTACATTACAACCTCACTGTACTATTAAAAAAATAGTATCTCTAAATCCCACCAATACACCCTTGAAAAATTCTATGGACTCACCTGGCATCTATTACTTCAAGTAACTTGTTTTGGTACTTGGTTCATAGAATTTTTCAAGGGTGTATTGGTGGGATTTAGAGATACTATTTTTTGAACTTCAGCTTTGCAACATATGAAGCTATGCCTTTTGAACAGAATAAAGAAAACTGACATACATGAATCTTTGAAGTTGTCTTGGGATCAAGAAAAGATTTAACAGTATTCCAGAGCAACCTGAATCCACCACCCGCGTTGATTATGAACATTTGATGGAGAGTCTACAGAAATTCAACAGCAGATATATCTATATCAATTTCAAGACTAGCACAAACGGAGGATACAAGTATATCAAATCAAGTCAAGAAATGTACTTCAGGATAATTGTCACCATCAATCTTCTGTAGCGCGTGATGAGTTCCCTAGCACCCTTTGTAAAATTCTTCAAACCCTAAATTTAACAATAGCAATATTTTTCAATGATGGACAATAAGAGATATTCACATTATGCCAGATTCTCCTTTAAGTTTCTACAAACAATAATGCAAAGAAATTCAAGAGAAGGTAACCCACTATGCCCTGAACATCCAAGATTGTTGTGCTTGAATCAATGTGCTTTTTTGCAGCAATTGCTCAAGCTTCTCTGACTTAATTGCGAAGCTGATTCTCAAATTTCTCACGTACAATTTTATATAACGATCCATTGTTGTAACCAACATCAAACTTTTGCAGGCTCAACCATCGTTGAAAATGCTTTTTGAAATACTTCAGTCTCTTGAATCTGTCTCTTATACACATCTATTCAATGGAGGAAGGATTTTGGTCATATCAGCCCACATTTGCTTTGCTTTCTTGATATCAAAATTCCTTGCTTTCAAAAGAGGTATACGCAACACTTCAATTTGGTTTAACAGATAAATGGCAGCAACAACAAAGACAAAAGGTATCAAGGCCAAATTGTCCCTATTGTCTCATTAACTATGGTTAGCGGTTGCTCATAACATGCAAGTTTTAACCCAGTAACTTCTCTATGAGAAAAGAAATAGAACCCACATTATTTAGCAGCAATTACGGACATGAGTAGACAGTAAGGAAAGGAAAAAGAACCAAATTAAAGGGAAATATACACATCTAGATGTGATAAGAGACAAATTTGTCTCTTAATAACTCAGATGTGTATAAGAGACAGAGAAAACCATCAATTAAGAGTGGAAAAAAAGGAGGGAGTCTTGTGTATCTTGAGGTTAGGAGCTAGTTGCAACCACCAGAAGAGCTTCTACTGCTCTTCTTCTTCAGTGAATGCTTGAATTTCGACGATGCATTCAGAGCTTTCTTTTTCAGAGAGCCAATTCTTGTCCTCCTCTCATCCTCAGAATTCTCAAAGTCAGATTTTCTCTCTCTTCTCTCGAGATTTCCAGATGACCCTTCAAAACCTGTTATACAGCAATTAGAAAATATAGATAAACAAAGCCATCATAAAAATAAAAATAAAAAATGCATAAGAAAAGAAGCAAGCAAAACATTTTCATGAGAAAATCTTAGAAAAGCAAAAGTCATGTTCGTGTTATTTTTGCAGGTATTTTACACAATGCAATTATGGGCCAGAATTAGAAATTATGGGCCAGAGAAGGCTATCATTACACAAAAAAAGATAAATGCAACCAATTACCCAAGACGCCCAAAATTCAGATACAATTCAGGAAAATCGAAGCGAAAAAAATGTGCAATTGCAATTGGGTAAATAACTGCTTTTTTACCAGTTCAAGATAAACATGAAAGGGAGCAAAAGTCCCAAAGCATCAAATTTTTAGCGTAGAAAGATTTTAGCCGGAAATTACCTGCTTCCTATGAATAATCCATATTTTTCATCAAAAAATAAAATTTACAACTAAAGATCAATTAAATCCTCAAAACAAGAATCTCAAACATATCTAACAAATTATAAAACCACACAAACGCAGTAAAACTAAAACCCTACTTAATCTGAGTCCCTGTGAGCAAAAAAAAAAAAAATGCAGTTCATATTCTAAACAACAAACAAATTAAGAAAAAAATAGATTAAAAAAAGATGTCGGGACCGCTGGACAGATTTGCTAGACCTTGTAAGCCGAAAGCTACAGCGGTCTCATCTTCGCCTGACTCTTAATTCGCGTTAGAAGTACAGAATAGTGACCTGCAGCTGTCTTTTATACACATCACAATGTGGATAATCATTCTATCAATTAATCAAAAAATAGCTAAAAATTTAATTTAGAAAAAAATTGGTTTACGTGAAGTTGTAGGTGAAGAGTTCTACTTTTTAGTAGTAGAAGAGGAGAGAGAGAAGAGAGAAGAGAGAGAAAGTACCTTTGAAAGTGTCGATCCATAAGTTTAATCCGGCGGTAATAAATGCATTAGATTGTAACGGAAACAAAAGAAAGCATTTATATAGAAGCAAACAAAAATAAATTAAATTCTAGCTCGGAGGTACGTACAACTAATCGCCGGATTGATCGACGGCGGCGATCAAGGGAGGAGGAGGATGAGAGAGAAAGTAAACGACGGGCATCCAAATAAAATGGAGGGGGACAAAGATTGACTGCGGAGCTGTCCTATTACTGTACGATAGGGCACGGGAAGTGGGACCCAGTAGGTATTAGAGGGAGAATGACACGTCAGATAGATGGGATGAGGAATTTGCCGTTGGAAGTTGGGAGGAAATTGCGAGGGTGGGTACACAGGGATTTATGTCGACTCATCATTACATTATTGGTAGGGACTAGACACTTGCAATTTAAATTGTTTTTGAAAAAAGGATGTAATTTTTTTAACGTAAAAAAAAAAAACATAGAAATTTTAGCAAATTTTTACAATAAACTTATTTTTTTCATTTGAAAAAAATACTTATAAATTTCCATTAGTGGTTAGTAACAAGTTCACATTAGTATTATACTACGTATAAATTATATTGTCCTTTTTACATAAATTGTTGTATATTAATTTCAAATTTATTAGAAAATTTTAAAGTATTATTAACGTATCATACACTTAGATGTTATACTTGTATACTTTTCAGGGTTTATAAATTAAAGTACGAATTTATAAATTCCAGTAATAATATATACTAGTGAACTATAAAATTTCCTTCCTATTTTTTATAGATCACCTTGAAATTACATCTTGATTACACATCATATCTTTAATGTCAAATTTATTAATTTATACACATCTAGATTTGTAAAAGAGATAGGTCATTTATATATTAATACACTTTTTATCCATCCATCAAATACAAAACATATCTATGTATGTCTTCTTAATGGTACTGAATACATCAGGATAGTTGATAAATGGTGATATTTACGTAATTAGTGGTGAATTCTTGCATGGACATGTCAGAATAAATGAATATTTCAAAAGAATTTCTATCCCATATTGAAAAATCTAATGAATCTTACCATACTTTATATTAATTGACATTATAATGGGTTTGTGATGAGGAGAAGAACTAGTGATGGGCTCGCGCATGTGAGGAGGGGCAAGTTGGGCCAAAGAAGTTCAAATTGACGGCTCACAGTAAAACATTAGGAGTTGATAGATACAGTTGGATTTACTTTTTGGATAAAATTTTACTTTACTTGATTTATCTTGATTACCTTATGTCTTCTAACTGCCCCTCGACATTTATCTCCTGATAAGTAGAATTTGACATCTATCTTCTGTATAAGTAGAATTGAAAATTTTAACATTTATCTCCTTCATCTCCTGATAAATAAACAAGAAAATTTTAACGTTCATCTCCACCACAAAACTGTAACGTTATAAAAGTTGTCTTATAAATACAACCCTTAAGTGGTGGATTTATTTTTTGGATAGAATTTTACTTTACTTGGTCTATCCTGATTACCATGTCTTCTAACGGCCCCTCAACGGTTATCTCCTGATAAGTAGACTTTAAAATTCTAACGTTCATCTCCACCAGAAAACTGTAGACTTGAAAATTTTAACATTTATCTCATTCGTCTGAAAACTGTAGACTTTTATCTATTTAGGATAGGAAATAGGAATTATATCTGTCTCTTATACACATCTAGATGTGTATAAGAGACAGACTCTATACCGTTACAGTTTTCTGGTGGAGATGAACTTTCTTGCATCGTCGAAATTCAAGCATTCACTGAAGAAGAAGAGCAGTAGAAGAACTGTCTCTTATACACCGAAAGAGCAGAAGTATAGAGTTGACTTATAAAGACAACCCTTAAGTAGTTACTTCGTACAAAAATAACTATCACTCCTCCTTTTTTTCGCTTAATTGATGGTTCCCTAATTAATTATACTGTTGTTCCTGTTATCTTCGAAATAATTTTTAAATTGTTTAATACGTTTGATACTGTACTAAAATAATTTTTAAGACAATGCAGTTCCTTTGAATACCCAAACTATTTTACTATACCGCCAAATTGTCCAACTAAAATTCGATCCGTACACCCATAAATTCGATCCATACACCCATAATCATAATATATAAAGTTTATGAGTTCTACATTGAAACCCACTAGTATAGGGTCTATATAAAACTTACAAATTTTATATTTTGTAGATGCATAAATTTTACTACTGTCTAAGGGTCTTACTTTAGCCTTGCAAACCTTTAAAATAAAATGCAAACCTTTAAAAAAAAAAATTAGATTATTGTATAGATGATGGCTAATTTTTCCAAAATAAATATACTAAAATTTATGGTTGGGTCTTGTTGCCTTTTTTTTGGTTTTTACCAAAAGAAAAATAAATATTCTTTTGGTGCTTTTTTGTATGTTAGTGGCATTTTCTTTTCCTTGATTTAAGAAGTTCTATTTTGACTAACTTTTATTTTCTTTTCGTTTTTGACCTACTCAGCTGTGGCCCATGGCGTGCATTTTGTTCTAAAGAAAATCTAAAATTGAATGATGCTGTTCAACCAATAAATATAATTACCTGCATTTTGTTCTAAAGAAAATCTAAAATTGAATGATGCTGTTCAACCAATAAATATAATGTACATAAATAAACTTTTAAAATACATAATAGTATACTATACAAATATGTTAAAGTATATCAATATAATTACCTTAAAAATAAGTAATCAATATGTTATTCTTCGTGGACACGAAATATGCATTTATTACCGCCGGATGTCTATCTAGATGTAATTTCAGACAATTTTAGATAAACACTATAAGAGACAGTATCTATTAAAGAGTACTACTAATCTAATATATGATCTTTGTCAAGAATGGTTAATTTTAGAATCATGAAAGAGTGTGTTAGTGTGTGCATTGCTCGAAGGAAAAAATTTCTCCCATTTTCTAAAATTGAATTTTGGATAAAATTAATTTGACATCTTATAATTAGTCATTACTGACATTACAAGATTTCATTGTGTTGAGATGTCACATTATCAATCCACGTTTAGATTAGTTTAGCTCAACTAAATACAAATATATCCCACTCATCAACATCTAATCACACATTGATTTATTACCCTAAACTTGGATTACTTTGCGCATAATGATCAATAAATGGAACGATTACGATATGGTGGCACATAATCAAGAAAGCATGTATACATGTATAAAGGTCAACTACATGCCTGTGTTTGTCCATTCCAATACAACAAATAAATGAAGAGTTGGTGGATATATAGAACCATTTTATGATGATCATGTATTCAAAATTTGTAGTATTTTACTAGAATATACAACTAGAAATTGGTGGCCTAGGTATATTTAAATTATTTCCAAAGGAATTAATGAGCTATTTTTATTTTCTCATTTAGGGTTCTATAAATTATACTAGTAATGCTGTCCATTGAATCTACACATGATTAGCATTTGTTATTGTCAGGACATGATTTGTTAATGTCATAATAAAATGGCTTTAGATTGATCAAAGTAACCTTCTCTTTTATGAGGGAGGGTAGGGAAATAGGAATATTTTGATCATTTATCAAATTTCCTTACGTTGGTTTTTTTTACTAAATATACTTGAACTTTAGTCGATGTTTTTAACAAGTTCGGAAAAACTTTTATACGATAGTCCTCTTATTTTTTTAAAATTATGAACTTTTTACTCCAAATAAAAAATTTTCATTAATTGAAGAACAACTACTAGGTACCGAAATAAAATTTCTACCGGTTAGTGAGAAGTTGGCCTGGTAAGTCTAATTAGAGCCGGCATAGAACACATCTAGATGTGTATAAGAGACAGACTTAAAGATTAAAGTTCCGCAGTTCCAGCCAGGCAGCTTTTGACCTTCTTTTTCTGAGGATAAATTACAACTACCGTCCTGAAGTTTGGCATAATTACAAGGAAAAAATAATAATTCAGAACCTAATCTCAAGAAGAAAACTCTTCTTCTTTAAAAGATAGAAAGAAAATAAAATGGAAAAAAAAATCCACTTTCAATTACTATAAGGATTTTTACATATGTCTGTCTATAATAGCTTTTGACTTTTTTATTTGCTTTCCCTAGAGTCTTTTATTTTTTATTTTTTACACATTAGATGTGGCACCCATTTCTTTTAACATAGAACAATCTTCAACCGCGGGAACCGGCAATCATTTGCTATAATTTCGACGATCTTTTTTCACTGTGTTTGAATGAAAGTTTGGATATATTTGATTTGAAATTATAATTTATAATAAGTTATTCAAACAAAGTAATTGATTTAATTGTAAATTTAAAAATTCATTAATAAATAGGTGTGTGATTTTAATAGTTAAATAAGTAAATTTAAAATTCACTCAAATTTTATGTCATTTGAAATCCATCCAATTCAAATTTATGCATTTCAAATCAAATCTACCCATCCAAACACAATGTTTATTTTTTTATCTTTTCCATGTTCATAAAACTTTAGAAAGTGAAGATTTTCAGTTGGATGATTATTATTTTTGGAATATTGTTTGAAATAATACTGTAACTATTTTTGAGATGAATCAAAACTTATGTGAGATAAAAAAATAGTTAGAGCGCGTGTTAAGAAATGCTTACAAAATATTATTCATAAAATAATGAATAAATTATAGCGTCCAACATACACTATACACATCTAGATGTGTTCCTTTGAATTTATTGGTGAAAATTACTATGGCAAATTTTAAGATTAAAAAACTCAACTCAAACTTCATAGCAAACAAAATTAATTTAGAGTTAAATTAATTTATGTTTGCTATCATATATCGCTTATAAATTAAAGGAAAATTTTACAATTTCTTTTAGATTGTCATTTTTATATACTTTAAATATTTGTATAGTATACTATTATGTATTTTAAAAGTTTATACTGTTGGTGAAGTGCACCAATCACATCTTAGATGTGTATTAAGAAGATTGTAGAATTTTCCCAATTAAAACCCAATACAATTATGTAGCATAAAATTAGGAAGTTTAAGGAAAATTAGGTGCATAAAGAGAACAATGAAGTAATGATAGACAAGCCAGTGAAGAGGATTCCTGGATCTAGTTAATTAATGGGCTGGTGGTAATGGACTATGCCCATGGACACTTCTGTGTTAAATAGGTTTTTACTAGCCATTAGTCGACATGCAATAGACATGTGTATAAGAGACATGATTCAAGTTGTAGTCTCTTAAGTGTTTTGTTAACTGCTATGGACAATTTACTTTCAAGTTTGACCCTCATTTCTTGGATCAAATGTTAGCACGAGAAAATCTTATTTGGATACTAGTCTTCTGTTCAACTTAATACACCTCCATGAAAGTATTGCACGTTATTAGATGCAAAAATTATGAGTTCTATTAATGAAAAGGAATAATTAGACATATTTAATAGTTACTCATAACCAAAATAAAAGTTTTTCCGACCCAACATTCTTTTTCAAAACCTTTTCCTAAATTAACCATTCCTCCTTTCTCTCATTCCTATTCCTTCTTCCTCGCTTCCACAACCCACCAATGACATTGTTGGCGGCTTATCCGTTACACATCTCCATGTTCAACAAAGTTCAGGATTGGGTGATGAACATGATGGTAATAGCGGATAACTGTTAATTTTGTGATTATTGTTAATAATTGGACGAAAATGAAACTTGTTAAAAAGTTCGATGTAAAGTATCAAGTACAGTTTAGTTAAAAATCCAACGTACGAAATGAGATTAATTAAAAAATATAGAATACAAAGTAAGACGCGTTAAAACGTTTAGGGTGTAGAATGTAGAGAGCCATCTTTCGTTCTTTACCACACCAACCTAATTTTTCTTTTTTACTTCATGGTGAAGGCAAATGTGATAATGGGGACATCTCAAGAATCACCATTTATCGTACATCGCACCTAACCACCATGCATGAGAGAGATGAGACCCACCGATCGTAAGTATGTCCACAATTTCGAATGCCTGATTGTGATGGTCATGCATATTAATACCCTTTTGGCTTTATATTAGTCTCTCGATCCTGCCCGTTTTCATGCCCTTCTCTCTCTCTTTTTTATTTATAATCGGTGTATCCTGTCTCTTATACATATCTTTTTAAATACGAATATATAGAAATTTTTCGATCTCTTAAGTTTTTATTGTCACACCCTTTGGATTTTTATCAACACGAAGTATGTGTATTATTAGTAATCTCTTGATTAATATACTTAACCCTTGAAGTCAAGCCAAACAGTGCCCAAATTTTTGGACTAGCTAATGTACAAAAATTGTGAGCATTTAAATTTATGGCAGATGAAATCGTCAACAAACCCTAGTACTAGGAAGTTTGAGCTTTGAAAAGACAAAGGTAAATAGTTAGCTGATAATTTGCAAATCGAAGTTAGGTATGCAATTTTCTTTGCATCTCCTCTAGGACCTACTCTTTCTAGTAATTTTTCAAGATACATCACATGGGATCCCATCCCAAAAATTGGAGAGTCTTTACTAGTAAAAATAATAGAGGACCTCTCCTATCTTAAAGATTATGTGGTATAATTTATCAATTATTTTAAATAATTTTTTATTTATAAATTTTATATGAATTTTAATAATTTTTTATGAGTTTTGTACAATATAACTTAAACTATTCATAAGTATAATTATATTTATACTTTTAACAAAATTACAAATGACACAATCGTCTTAAATTTAATATTTTAGTATCATCCGGATGGAACATTTTTTGGTTCAAGCTTTGAATTGAGTTTCTAAGAAGAAAAATAATACATATAGGGGCCCAAATGGATCATTGCGTGTCGTTTCTCTTTTCCAATTCCACATGCCTCTTACATGCACGTTCATAATTATTTTGATTTATTTTTTTATTAATAGTATATCTATACAAAGTAATAAAAATATTAATTTATTATATAATTCGTTAAAAAATATAAAATTCAATTAAATATTTAAAATCAGAATAAATCGTTTCTCTTTTATTAATCCTATGTTTGAAGACAGTGCATTCAAGAAACCTTGACAACATTATTAAGGAAACAATTAAGCCATCACTAATATGAATTTTAAGTTCTAAATCCATATATGGATTTCATTTCTCAGTTGCATCATCTTAGATGTCTATAAGAGACAGACTATTCTTCTCCATAAGATTCTGGTTGAACTATATACTTATTATCTGAATTAGTTGCCATTAGCTGAAATTGGAGAAAACCCAAGAAACCCAAAAAAGATATAATCTGTACCTCCCAATCCTCAAAGCCCACCGCCCAAAAATTCATTTGCTGCAGTAGGTTTAGTAGTAAGTACAAACAAATCAAAGCATGACAACTAACTAAGGCTGTCTCCACAGAACACTAGTTCAGTCAATCATCACCATTGAAAAAGCTCCAAAGATCTAAAAGCTCAGAAACATAGAAGGAATCTTTTATTGTCTGTAGATATTATTACAGAATTAGCCCAACAAATCTCAGGGACTTGAGACAGGAATGATTACATAGTCATTTGCGACCATCAAATTAATTTGATGATCACAACTACTCATCTCAGATGTGTTTTCTTTGTCCAATGTGATTTTGGCCCACCTACATCCCAATAATAAGAAAATATTTAATTAGATCTGATTTTTAATTTTATTTATAAATTTTGTAATCAGTTAAGTTAAATTTTAAAATTTTTTACTTACATCAACTGTGTCATAAACTTTGTAATGTTTAATTCACATCACAAAATTTATAAGTGGAATAAAAAATCAAATTTACCTAAATCTTTACCCTAATAATGTATTTATCATTAGAAATTATTCTAAGGTGACTTGTGTCAAAAATATGAGCAACTTGGCATTCAGCAAAAGTGACTTTTACACACTCCAGATATATTTTATGATAAATTATTTATAAAATTATAAATTTAAATTTCCTTGTCAAAATCAATTCTTTATTATAGATGTTTGATCGAATTTTATTTGTTCATAATATCTATAATTTTATCATTTTGTCAAATGTTTTTACAACTACTAGTATTATGTGCCGTTTTCACGAATTTGCCAACATCACCAGTAATTCACCCCACTAGATTTCGGAGAGATCTCAGCTTTACTACATTAGTACCTGTTGCCATATTACATATAAGGCATCAAGTGACCAAGTGGGAGTGGTGTCGACACCTAAGACAATAATAGTAGGCATAAGTTCTGTTATACTCATCAAGATGTGTATAAGGATCTCTTATTCATGTACAAGAAAGCTGTTGCTGAGCTCAAGTGGATGGTTATGGTACATTTAAAATATCCATCCGTTGAGTCCGCCCATTTATGGATTTGTATAATGTGACAAATTATTTGAATTAGAACAATTCAGAACTTATGCAAATTAAGTAGATCTACAGTAATATGAATTCATAAAAATTATTTTACATAATAGTGTATAAACTTAAGAGATCGAAAAATATTTGTATTCGTATTTAAAATAATTACGATCTCAACTATTTAATATATATACATGTGAGATAAAATCACGACACAAACATACTATTACGTGCACCAGCAGGTCCAGCCCCATCCAACCATACTGTAGTGTAAAATCGGGCTATATATTTTTTTTTTGCCAGTTTTTCTCCTATTACAGTTTCCAAGTTGATTTCATCAATTTCAATCAAGGTAATGAGTTTACTTATAACGTTGTGAGATATTGCTCGCCAGCTGGATCTAGACGGTTGTGGAGGTTTCTGCTCCCCCACCCCACATGTCCCATCATCCTTTCCTCCACACCCACTTTTTTCTCACAGAAGTAGATTCCAAACTTCCTTTTTATTCCACTTTTTTTATTTTCAATTTTATTTTCAGCCCTTTAAACATTTTTTCAGCAGCTGTGCACCACTTCTTCGTTCTATAAAATCCCATCGACAAGCATTGTTTTACCTCCCCTTCCTCTTCCCTCTCACGCTCACTCTCTATTGTTAGTTTCGTCTCGTTTATATCTCTAATTTTTTTCTTCGCTAGAATAAATTTCTAGCCTAATAAACCATAGCCCATTTCAAGTTCCTCCCAATAGATCTTTAAAAATAAAATCTGGTTTTTGGGTCACCAACTTTAATGTCTTCTGAAATTGTCCTTTGGTTTTCTCCTTAAAAAAAAATCTTATGCTCAATTCATTGTTCTTGATCTTTGAAATTCATGTCTGCAATTCTGAGTGAACTCTTCGTTTCCGGGTTTATGATAAATTCTACATATAGGCGCAGGACCCATTTAGTTCAATCCTTCTCAGTTGTCTTCCTTTACTGGTTCTATTACATTTCATGATTTTTGTTCTCTATTAGTAATATATATCTAGAGTTATATATATAATAACCCTATAATTTTAAATAATTAGATCAATATATAAATATTCATATTGTTTAGAGTGTTTTACAGTCGATATAACTATCTGGGTCCTGCTAGATTTTAATTATTCCTCAATAAAATTTGCAAAATCGAGTCGCAAATTTTGTGAAATTGCATGCATGGCTTCCCCCAGTGGCAGTGGTACGACTTCAGGGTCATCCGGGCTTCAGAACTCGGGTTCTGAGGAAGGTCTGATGGATCAGAGGAAAAGGAAGAGGATGATATCGAATAGAGAATCAGCAAGGCGATCTCGAATGAGGAAACAGAAACATTTAGATGATCTGATGGCCCAAGTTGCTCACCTCAGGAAAGAAAACAACCAAATCATCACAACAATGAATGTCACCACTCAGCAGTATCTGAATGTTGAGGCTGAAAATTCAGTCCTGAGGGCTCAGGTGGCTGAGCTCAGCCACAGATTGCAGTCACTTAATCAGATTATTGATTTCTTGAATGCAAATAGTGGTGGATTGGGGGCTGATCGGGAGGAATTATGGTTTTGCTGAATTGTTGGTGGTATACTGATTTATGATCAATAATTCTTGGAATAATAATAATCTAATGTCTTCTAAGAGACAGCCTCTTATGGCCTCAGCAACCAATATGTTGCACTACTGAATTTGCACTTGATTTCCTGAGGGATAAATTAATATCTTCTAGATGGTAGGATCCAATTAATACAAGACTAAAATTATCAGTAATTATTTTAGTAAGGAATAAAGCATAGAGGGATTTGGTAATTCATTGGGTTCTTGAAAATTCTGTGGGTTTATGCTTTTTATAGGTGTGGCTCAGCCATGAACTTTGTTTAGTGTAATTGATCTCTCGAGCTAGTTATGCAGTAATTAATTATGTTTGGACTGCAAATCTTGTGCTAATTTTGTTCGATTTTACATTAATGATTTTTCTGTATGATATTTGGGTTGTAATTGGATTGTAAGCTATAAAGAAGTATTATCGTACTATTCTCTCAATGGTTTTACAAATTTGCGTGTGACATTACAAGTGGAAGTTGACAAATTAGAAATGTATAAGAGACAGATAATAATCTGCTAATTCTCCTTTAAAAAATAATGTTTTTACTTTGTGAATAATTCAAATTTTTGTGACATGATAGATCTCAAATATGTCAATAGGACTCAAATGACCAAATTCTTGGTGCTTAGTGATGTATTTGAGCCACCACCAGATCAAGAATATTGAATGTTGGAATGTAATGATGGTTTTAGAAGATGGAGGAACATTTCTATAGTTCCTTAACCTTGAAAAAAAAAAAAGAATTCCAACAGTGACGGAACAACTTTCAATTAGCCAAAGGAATGTGAATATTACTGTAGATCTACTTAACTTTGCATAGCGATGAATCACCAACCACAATAATAGTATCAGAGATTTGTAATAATAATTAGTATTAACCAAGAAACAAAAGGCCAAAATAAATTCTTCAAACACGTGCAAATCCCATATTGTCAAATGTCAATTTCGAATTCGTGAATAATCAGCAATAATTTACTAATTGCACGTGAAGGGAACAATATTAGCAGTACAAATACTACAAAATACAAGGTACGAAATCACTAAATTAACAGTATAATCAAATATATTTAGATCCCTAATTAATTAGGTTTTATGTTGTACTATAATTTATTTACATGAAGGGGTGGAACGTGATTGGATGCTTTGGAAGAATGAACTATGTTTTGGGTATTGATTATTGAATTGAATATAGTGAAGGACTTGGAAAACACTACATGAGCGGAAGGAAGAAAACACTGCCCGAGTTAGCGGACCTAATTAGTAATGCTAACTTGTTTTGTACCAAAGATTAGGTTCTATTCACCTTCATTAATCTCTGATTAGGTGGAGAACATATGTTGTGAAGTTTCCACCAAATTAGAGGATAGTCCATAAAATAGGACGGGTTGGATCAGGTATTACTGATCAATCATTAATAGTGATAAATTCAGTTGATAAAAATCAAATATTTTATATAAGACGTGGGTCGAATATGACAGCGTCCCTTTGTCAACAATCCCTGCCTGGTGGGTTTATGCGGTATCTCCTCCTACTGAATTATTTATCACCTACCAGAAGAAAAAAATTTATACCAAAAGGAAAAAAAATTATTATTATCAAGAAGAAAAGTAGAAAGCAAAAAAGAAAAGCTAAAACGTTGTTATTTGTTTGCCACTACGGTGATGTGCAGTTGCATGACTAAAGATTCTTGAGAATCACTAGTTATAAGTGACACACAACAAAGATGCTATGGTGAATGATATCACTTCATATTTGGATGGAAAAAAGCATACAAAGTACAAGTAAATTTTGCCAAAGGGAAAAAAGGAAATATGCACCTTTTTTAACACTTAATAATCTCTCATGTGATGAAAGTGGCCAAGGACATGGTAAATAGGGGCTGCAACTTGATTTAGTAGAGAGTCAGGGATAGTTTTCTTTTAGTTTCCAACAACTTTTGTAGCTCCATCTCTAGTAAAGAAAACAAACACAGCAAAAATAATTGAAGTTAGCATTAGTATTGAAATGCCATCAACCCACTTGTCTTTTTGATGCCACCGATATCATCCTCTTCAATCATGATCTGATCCATTCAGATTACTGCTGAGTGGTGACATTCATTGTTGTGAAAATAACCTCTTAAATTATCAATATTATCAGGTAGAATAAATAGTTTAATCAAGAATAAGACATCTTTTCGATTTTGGAAAAAAAGTAAATTCGATGGCCACAATGTCTTTTGATCATTGGTAGATAAGGCATATATAACTTTTGAAATATTCTTTTCAAATTAAGAAAATCTGAGCTTGGAGCACATATCTTTTTGTTTTGTGATCAAAGATAAAAAGAGAAACCATATATTCTGAATAGATACAATTTTTTTCTTGTTTGATAAGATAGCTCTTTTAGTAGAACAGTAAAATGAAATAATTGAAGGGATATGATGGAGAATTCTAGCCACAAACATACTTTAGAGTTTCGTTTAGTTTTCTACTTTGCCTTGCTTTTCACTAAATAATGTTAATTAACAAGAGTTAACTAATCTAAAACGGATGGAACATCTAAGCATATTGTGGAACAAATGTAAAGCAGGGCCTCACAAACTAAAAGGAGAAAGAAACACTTCCAGCAGAAAGTTCAGGAGAATGGCAGGTTATTTATCTTTCAATCAACATATATTTCAACGAGTTACAATTGTACTTACAGATCACCCACTAAATAAAAAATTAAAAATAACGATGATTGAATTCTAATTTTTTTTTTTTGATAATTTAAACGTTTTACTTACCATACGAGTCACCATGTTGGCTCCAAGAAATGTTTGTTTATCTTTAGGTAAGGTACATCGGTTGAGGGTGACTATTTCCAAACATTTGACAAACAATGTTTCAAACCAATTACACCACTTGACATTGCTAAGCACACATAATGATCTACATTAAATATAGAGATGGTGAAGAGATTATGTCACGGGTTTCTCTTTCCAGTGCTAATTAACTAATTAGCAGATTATTATATTAGAAAAGTAATTTGATTAAGGAAATTTAAAATTAGATTTTGCCAGCCATTCTCTTGAATAATTCGCACGAATGCAGGGTTACATATTATTGGGCCTATTGGACGATGACTAATCGGGATTTCATTGGTTTCTGACGAATCGGTTGCAACTGTAAAACCAAATGTAAAGAAAGGATATAAGGCCCATGGACCAATAGTAAGCCTCTTAGAAATGTACTCAATTTCAAACGACTCTATTGCTGGGCCAACAAGGATCAGTCAACCACAAATGAGCTATGGAGTCCAATAGAAAACGTATTTGGGCCGTTTGTCCTTCACAATTTCACAAACATTCTCATAGAGCAATTTAAACACATTATTATTTACTGCAATCAGTAAAAAGTGTTAAACACTTGCAAGTAAATTGATTGGTTCGGAGCCTCACAAATTAAAGTTAGAAAATATAAAATAGAATGAATTTCTTATTAATTTATGTCTGAAATCTCTCATAAACATGAACGTCTTAGGAACTAAAAAATTTAAATTATTTTACATCAATTAATTTTACTACGAGAATAGTAGAATATTAATCAAATCCAAAATTTAAACTAACGTACTGTGGTCCATGTATTGCAGTTCATGTCTTCCCGCCTGAGCCTAGTTGTGGGACTAAGGTAATGGAAAATTTTTACATGAATTTTCGGTTTAGTGTAGTAATTGATCCTTACTAATTATTCACATCACTTTGAAAAATTTTATTTTTAATAAATTAAAATAACGTGACTGAATATAGATGTTTATTTTACCTAGGATCCATATAAAAATTTTTCCTAAAATAAGATCCTGCCAAAAAAAAAAAACATCTCTATATTTGATTGTAAGTTCTTGATAAAGTCTATGAAGGATGTCAGTATTAAATACTTGTTCCGTAAAGAAAGTATAAATGTACGGATCTTTTGACAAAAGGGGTTGTGAATCAAGAGAATTATTTTGTTTGTTTTAATGATCTCTCTCCTGTACTTGTTAATCTGTTTAGACGAGGATTTCGGAGGAGTTAGACTTCCTCGTAATTACGTCCTATGAAACTGTGATTTGTACCCTAATTTTTATTAGGTCCAAATTTACAAGATGCTCAATTTTAGCAATTTTTATTATACTATTTAATAAATTATTAAAATTACATAATATAATTTTAATAAATTAATTTTGATATTTTACTAAGTGGTATGACAAAAAATAATATAGAATGTAAAACAATATATCCTTAATATTTTTATTAATATATCTCCCTTCTTCTACCTGTAAAAAAAATTCTAAACATATAAATTCTTGTTATGTATATAAAAAATGACATCTCAAAGTTAAAATATAAAATCATAAGAGATAAAATTATATACACATTTATGTTTAATAGATATTAACTAATCAAAATATTTTATTAACGGGCTCTCTCAAATAAATTGAGACATATAAGAGATGGCATGTAGCTTAACAAATGAAGTATAATTAATTTTTTTTTTAATTTTACTGTAGATCGAGATATATTTTTAAAAAATGGATATAGAAATGGTACACATCTATTACGTATAATAGACAGAACTATAACGTATAACTCTTATACCTGGATTTTAAGAGTGCAGATATCTGGATAGTTCTGTGGATATCATCTATTTCAACCCGGATAACAAAATTGCCTGTGTGTTCGTTTGGATTGAAAATATTTTTCAGAAAATTTTTTAGTGCCAAATATCGGATGTGGTCCTTCTGGTGGAAAATATTTTTTAATTTTTCTTCCTCTGACTGAAAATAACTTACGAAAGTTTTGAGTGTAAGTTATTTTTCGGATAATTCAAGAGTGACATTAAACCTCAAATACTTACTTTTAGAATTTCGTTTGTTAAACTTATTTTCGTTTTTAATTTTTTCATTATTTTTCTCTCAATAATGGGATTACTAATATAACTATCATTATACATATTTTTAATAATTTAATTTTGAACAAAATCAATTCTTTATTAATCACAATTACTTTAAAGTATTTATTACCATTGTTTTAAGTTTTTTTAACTTGTATTCATAAAATTAAAGATAAAATCATTAAATTTTTTTATTTTAAAATATTTTCATTTTGTCATGAACACTAGAAAATTGTATTGAAAAATAGATGTAATAAGAGTGAAACATTATGGTCTGTAATGAGACATTTTCAATGAGTGCAAACACATGATGTCGGACAATTATTGTGCTGCTAAGTAGATGAGACTTTATTTGATTATGGTAATATTTCTTTGATTCAGTTTTACAAAAAATAAATTATATTTTTTATCTTTCAAATTTTTATTAGATCAGAATAATCAATAGAAAATTAGTATAATTTTTTGTTAAAATTTATGAGAAAAAGTATTTTTTATAATTTATCAAATAATGAATTAAATGTTTGTTAGTATAGAGGTATAAAAATAAAAAATTATATTATTTTCTAGATATGTCAATTGTCTTAATAGAGTTGAAATTTAAAAGATAAGAACAGTGATTTATTTTTTATGAAAATTTAAAAATAAAAAATGTCAACCGAATATAAAATATTAACTCAATTTATAAACCGTCCATGTAAAAAAATTTATACACTATTAAAATAGGAAAATTCTCTTTAAAGATTTGTACGGTATAAATTTTTATAATATATAATATTATACTATATAAATTTTTAAAATCTAATAATATTAATTATTCTTATAATATAAGGGACGATTCCTTAAAAGAAATTATAAATTTTTTCTAAAATAAATATACGTGACTCATACATTTTTTAAGTTTTAAATATCATATTTATACATATAACATGTATTTTAACTCATAGATGGAAAAAATAATAGTAAATTTAAGTAGACCTAATTTTTGATCTATAATCTATATTAAATTTTAAAAATCTATAATATCAATTGATGTAAGTAAGATATTTTACATATTTAATGTGTATAAGAGAAATCTGTACTAAATAGACACATTCAAAAGAATAGCAAATGCTTTTTAAAAACAATACCCATTTTATTAAGCGCAGCTGCTCGCGTCAGTAGCATTTGCTATTCTTTTGTTGTGTGGGTTATTGTTATTGATACGCTCATTACGCGGTTAAGTAGCACTACCAAACTCGGACATATATATGTATATATATTATTACTATCAAGAATCAAGAGTTTTTTGAGAACGTGGTAATATCCAAGAACCCAATTCTGGAAGTATTAGAAAATTCCCAGGAGAGATCTGTTTCTTAAATCGAATCTTGTCATTTTTTTTTCTCGTTCAGTAAATATCTGGGAAATTATTGAGCCAAATAATCAAGTAAGCCTGCCATCCCTTTCTATCGCTGTCAGCTGTCTCTTATACACATCTAGATGTGTATAAGAGCATTTTTTTTCACTATTATTTGCTAAAATTGAGCATCTTGTAACTTTGTCCTTTAATTTTTTTTTTTTGGCATTCAACATCTATATTCATTTCTATTATAATGTAAAAATTTTCCATTAACTTAATTCAAGAACTGATAAATTTTTGCTGATAAAATTTAGAACCAAGTTCATATTTTTAATTACTTTGTTATTGGGATATATTATTCTTTATTATGTTTCTGTATTTCTTGGATATCCTTCATATATTTTGTGGCCAGCTTGGGTCGTCCGTAAAGTTTTTGGTTTTGATCAAGAACTTGGTATCATCAATATGCCAGTGTTGCGAGACGTAGAAATTGTTGTTTTATTTATACTTGATTTGTTGTGTAATTGGGATATCTTCTGTTTTCTCAGTTGAGTAATTGAGAGAGCGATTTGTGAGCTATGGTGAAGGATACCGAGTATTATGATATTCTGGGAGTGAGTATAGATGCATCCCCTGCTGATATTAAGAAGGCTTACTATCTCAAGGTAAGATCTTTGAGTTGGTGTGTTTTTTCTATTTTCACGAAGTTGGATTAATTGTGACTCGTTCTGTTCATTTAAGAAGTTAGTATATTATCAAGACAATAAGCTATGACATTTACAGCTAGATACCACCGAATTTCCTTGTTCGTTAGTTTTCCTTTTGAAATATTAAACAGATATGTTCCATGCCTAATTTGACAGTATTTTAGTAATACTTCAAAATGATTTTATATTTTAACTTTGAAATGTCATTTTTTACTTGTATCTTATACACATCTAGAAGGGTAGTGCACCCAGACAAAAATCCTAATGACCCCAAGGCTGCCCGTAATTTCCAGGTATATAGTTATATCTTTTTGTTATCCGGGTATATAGTTATATCCCTTTCACTATCCTTGCAAGACTCTTGAATATTGTTGTATGCATTGGATAGTACAAGGCTAATCAAATTTGAGAGTAAATTGTCCGTTGGAGCTAATGTAGTTAAATTATCTCTTAAGGTAATTGGAGAGGCATATCAAGTCTTGAGTGACCCAGGGAAGCGTGAATCATACGACAAGTGTGGAAGAGATGGAATAACACAGTATGTTCTTGCATCTTACACATCTGAGTTATAGTGAAATGCATAAATACATATGGTTGTATAAAGTATTGAAATTTGAAATTAATTTTCTCTAGATATTTTTTTTTTCAAGAGGCAATTATGCTTATGGAGAAATGAAACACATTTGAGTGTTGGTTATGTGTTAAGCTTTCTCCACTTAAATTTCTTAGTCTTAGTCATTTGTTTCCTTTCACCCAGGGACACCATGGTGGACCCTGCAACTGTGTTTGGCATGCAATTTGGGAGTGAATTCTTTGAAGATTATGTAGGACAACTTCGACTGGCTTCTTTGGCAGGGGTTGAAATTGATGATAACACAGAAAATCCAGATATCCGCACTCAGAAAATCCAGGAAAAGTTGAAGGTATAGTTTGCACTCATTGAAAATGTCTCATACAGACCATAATGTTTCACTCTTATTACATCTTGTAATTGTCTGAAAACTCAGTGTATTACTGCAATGTCGCTATATATTCTTGCCCAGGCGTTACAAAAGGAAAGAGTAAGAGAAGCTCATAGGAGATCTGAAAGATCGTGAAACCCTTTGTTGATGGTCGAACCAATGAGTTTGTGGATTGGGCAAAAGCAGAAGCTCGTCGTCTTTCTCATGCTTGTATGTACTTCCTTTTATCAATGGTGTATTTTCCAGAAGGAGCTTTAATGGCTTCAAGTTAGATTTCTTTGAAGTATGATGTCTCTTATACAATCTAGATGTGTATGAGAGACCAAGACATAAAAGCAATTGAAAGACTCTTCATGACAGTCTTTATACACATTTAGATTGTATTAGAGCATGAAAACTACATTGAGAATAAATTACACGTTATGAAAAAATCCATCTTTTCTATTTAAGATGCTTAAAGAATTGTGGACGTACTGAATTGGACATATTCTATGCACAAGTTCATATCATGTCTACTGATTTTTCAAGTGGTTCTTTTTACCATAAAGAGTGAGCTCTGTGCTTGTCTCCTATTCTTTTGTGTGATGATTCTGTTCCTTGAACAATTGGGGATTATTACTTGAATTCTGTATCTTGTGCAGAGTTTGACCCAGATATTACTAAAGATTGTACTTTGTTTTGTTCCTTCAGCAGTCCAATGGTTTTGAAATAACAGAGTACGTATCTGTGAAATAATTAGGAGTACCACAAAAGAGCAGCTTTTACATCAGTCAATTTTGTTATCAAAAATTAATTTCTGGTGCAAAGCTGACACATGCAATACATCAAAAGCGTACAGTAATGGAACTTGCTTATTTTGTTATCAGTTCAGTATCATATATACCTTGAAAAACTAAATAGTAGTTGAATTACAACCCTATACATTAAATATCCTAGTTCAAAAGTAGAATTCTTGGGGTTGCACTCAAGGAACTATGGATTTAGGTGTTGCACAGATTTTGCACAAGGTCAAATTTTAGTCTGTGGTTGGAGTCTATGGCACTTGTGTGTTATGAAACCCTAGTGGTAATGAACATGTTTGTCTAAGCTGTGTTGTTTGTTTGTAGAAGCTAGATTTTTCATTGAAAAAATTAATGCCTTTGTTGATTTTTGATGTCCTACTTCTATCTGATGAGTTAATCTTCTGAAGTATTTTGTTGTTATTAAATCGGCTTACATGTTTGTCATGCACCAACTATTTGTCTCACTTAAATATTTGTAGATAACATCTAATGGCACTTTAGACCTTAAGTGCTATATACTACCAACTTGAGTTTAAACATGTCACAAGCTATAAGAAACAAGTCACTAGCTTAGATGTATCACAATATGATGAGGTTGTTTACAGGATAAGAACTAGGTCGTTTACCCATGTTAAAGTTGTCTGGAAACATATCAAAGACCTATGGCACTGCAATCTCTTTCTGTTTATGAAGATGTGTAATTTCTTAAGCAAGCAGTGCTTTTCTTTAGATTGTTATTATACAAATTAAGTGTTCAAGCTAACGGATGCTCTTAGAGAGATTGTAACATTTGGTTCCCAATATATGCATTCAACTAGACTTGTCTGTTGGTTTCAAGATTGCTGTGGATTTTAGCATGGTCCAATTATTTCTTCTGGAACTGTTAATAGCCACAAACTGGATGCTTTTCAGCTTTTGGTGAGCCTATGTTGCATACTATTGGGTACATTTACACCAGACAAGCTGCAAGAGAAATCGGGAGAGACAAACGCTATATGAAGGTTCCATTTTTAGCAGAGTGGGTGAGAGATAAAGGACATCGAATAAAATCACAAGTTATGGCAGCTTCAGGTGATGGCACTGAGTATATTTTGGAGTATTACTGTTTGATAAACTTTCAAAGAATCCTAACAAGTTTCTTTTTCTCATTTTAGGTGCCGTGAAAACCTCCTTTACAGGAGGAACTGAAGAAGTCAAACCAAGGACAACTTTCTCTCAAATATGTAATAGATTTGTATATCTTATACACATTAGAGGTATGAAATGATTAACTCCCTATAACAGCTCAATGTTGTAGATATTGAGTCAACATTATGTCGTGTGTGCCAAGCTGTAAGTTCCGACCTTCAAAGCTATTATTTGGCATTGCTAAAACAAAAGCTGTTATTTAAAAATAGTTCTATTTTTACAGTTTCAACTGTCAAGCACCTATGGGATCCTAACACCATTGTTTTGTCTCTTACACACTAGACACAAATGGGAGAGATTGTCGGACCTCATCCTGTAATGATAGGGTTGAAGCCTTCTCTTATACACATCTAGATATGGTGCCCATTACTAAGCCCTGAGGAGCACATTTGGGCCAGTCGGTCAAGGTTCATATCTTTTTGTTACTTGGGCCAATCTTTTCTGATGTATGGGAATGATTAAATGGTAAATGCAGGACATACGGTACACACATAAATCATCTTGTAATGTATCTTAATGTAGTGTAAGGTGAAGTAGTTCATTGATGATAAGTGGGTTGGAATTAGTTGGTATATGTTTTTTGGGGTTGTTATGTTTATCCTTTCCCCTCTCTACGTTTAGGTTGGTCAAGCAATTTATTCAGGGACATTTGAGTTTTATCTGGACCATTTTATCACAGATAAAATAGGAGAAAACCAAGAATAGCGAATGAAGAAAATTCAAGAATAGCGAATGATCTATTGTGTGTAAGTCAATAAGGAAAATAAACAAAATCTTGTTATTATCTGGGTCTGGAGGGCACAACTATTGAGGGGAAAATAAAGATTAAAATACTTGAAGTTTTTATACAAGATTAGTGAGCAGTAGCATCACAAAATTCCTATAAGAAGAGAACGGTGTTACTAATGCAAATGCGCCAGAAGGCATTGAAAATAAGGTTATTTTTATAATTCTTTAGACTATTAGTGTTTTTCCCATGGGTAATTGACTTAACAAGGAAAATCTAATGCAAATCTGGGGAGATCCTTTTCGTGCGCAATTTTGTGAAGAACTCATTTACTTCCTTTAATGCATTTAAGCTGCCCTTTAATCAATAAAAATAAATTTTAACTACTTGAATATGAACTTTTACATGAAAATAATAATAGTTGCCCTTTAATCAATAAAAATAAATTTTAACTACTTGAATATGAACTTTTACATGAAAATAATAATATAGTTAGTTTAATTTAATTGGCACATTCAATTAAGTGTTACTTTTATGGTAGAAAGGCAATGGTTTCACATTCACATCTGGGTGTAGAAGGGCTCCACCACTCAGACTGAGAACTGATCCAAATAAGATTAAACCTGCAAACTCTCTCTCTTTCTCTCTCTCTCATTTTTTTAAGTACTGTTGTTGCTTCTCAGGGTGCAAAGTGAGCATATACAGTAGAGAGACCAGTTTGCGCCATGAAAGCTCTGAGCTAAATATCTCAACCTCATCTAAATCAGGCTAACGGTTCTTCTGAACCAAAATTAGGTTGCTATGAGCTGCATAGAAAGTGAAAATGATATGATTTTCTACTATAAGAGATATCTGAATGTGTTATTGTTTGTATTTAATTTTTTTCCAACCTCTTCACATGATATTTAGATTTGGCCTAATTCTTTTTTTCTTATGCAAGTAGTTTGTATGACCAAATTCTGAGATGAAATATAGCTCTCGCAGCTCTTTCTCCCTCTCTTCTCTTTTCTGTGCTTTTTCTTTCCTTCATTTTTTCTGTATTCAATTTAGATGCATCTAAAGGGATGCTATGTCATGTTTCAATGGATCAGAAATTGGCATGTTGGAACTTTACCAAAATTGAGAATGGCTTGGCTTCAGGATTTCATATGTATCTTTTCCTACTATGGTGTCTGTAATCACATTTAATGAATGTGACCTAGAAAATCGGAACTTTTCCATATGCTCTAATTAGTTAAAGTAATCTTAGCAAAATTGGCATTCTGTCATGTAGTTTTGGCGAGGTTCGCTTCTAATCTGTGCTAGGTCTGGGCAGTGGACTGTAGCTAAAGTTGTGGTTAAGATATTTTTTGCTTCTTCACTTAGCATGTGCTATATGATTGTGGGACAACTTAGGACACATTTTGCCTATAATTATGTTGAGGTGTGCCGAAAGCCTCCCGGAAAGCCTCCTTTAATGGATTGACGAAGATTCTTTGTATCAAATCAGTCATAAACATGATATACATTTGCGTAAAAGCATGTTCCCTTGCAGCACTTTTCTTCTTTTAGCGTTCCATTCCAAGTAGTTGTCCAGCTGACAAATGAAAATGTATTGAAGGCGTTGTTACGCAAGTTCCCAATTTGTTTTGAAGCTTTACGTCCAGTTCAACTGAATTGTTCCGAGATGGCTTCGATGGTATTAATGCAAGATTGAAAACTTGTACGTTGCACCTTCATACTAGGAAGGCGTTGTAGATCGGAGTAAGTCTTTGCTCTCGCTCTATAATACTAAGTTGGTATTGTAACCGTTAAACAAGTGAAAATTAGAAGGTATCATTACTTTTCAACTATTTAACAGTTAATATACCATTTCAGATTTTCTATAGATCGTAGCTTGACTTAGTTAAGGATAGAAAGATGGAAACAATCACACAGTTAAGGATGAGATAACAGTTTTAACATAGTTTAGGGAAGCAGTCTTGAAGTTGAAACTGCTTTAAGGAAAAGACACAGAATAATTGAATATTTTAAGGTCATAGTGCTTCTCTTTATCGTCGTCCACTATTGTCCTTTCAATTGTATTTGGTGCGTTGTTTTTGTCGTCATGGATAATTGAAAGCACTACTAGTTCGTAAGAGCATTTTTATACCAACCTAATTAATTAATCTACCAATCATAACAATCTAGATGTGTATAAGACCCAGGTCATCATCCATTGTATAAATATATAACTGCTGCAGCTATAACCATAATTTATTGAAAGCACTATACCTAATTATCTTGCCTCCCTAGTCATCATTTGCTATACATGGTATACATCAAAGCTTGGTGAATAAAAATCCTTCCCCTCTCTCTCTGTCCTGTCTCTTATACAAGTAAGTATGATAATCGGACTATATAAAAAGTATCAGATTAAACTTTTATTATTTTTTAATTTTTTATTAGTAATTGATCTGTAAGAGTCACAATAAATCATTAAGATGTACATTAGTGACTTGTTTCGACTTTAATCCTAATCCTGGACATAGAGAATAACCTACTTTAAGTTTGAAGGCTCAAGTCAGTGGCTTAAACCGATCTTGATCCTAATAAAGGAGATAAAAGGATAACCTACTTTAAATTTGGAGAACTCTGTTGCAATTTCATTGTTATATTTTGACTTATACCCCTTAATTCAAAATATTTGAATATTAAATGAGGACAAATGTCAGATAGTGTAAGAAAATAATCAAAGTACAAGTTGGATCTAAGGATCCCTAATAAATTGCTCTCATATTTAAACGTAGTCATTGGAATGGACTCTCCAAGATTAAATATGCAAACTATTCTGAAATTCGGTTATTAGAAAATTAAGGGGTGTTAAGTCTGATGTAACTGAAATGTGCTGTTACAATAGACTAGAATATCATGATGGTCTATACATTGACATTATGTCGAAACAACTGAGGATTTTATGACCACACTTAATGGTTTCTAGATTTATCATAATTTTCAGAGTTGACTCTTATACACATCTAGATGTGTATAAGAGACAGGAGCTAGTACTTTACTCTAAAGAACAATATCAAATTTTATCAATACAGAGTGCATCTAAATTGAATACAGAAAAAATGAAGGAAAGAAAACTTGTAGAATTTAAGACTTAGGGAAGACGCATTGACTTATAAACATCTCAGATTTGTATAATATAGAAAGCTGTAATCATACACATCTTCTATTCTTTTCAGTGAAATTAAAGTTGCTGGAATAATGGGACTTATGCTTCTCCTCAAGAAGATTGGTCTTCTCTTCCTTCTCATTTCTGCTTCACTTCTCTCTACTTCATTTGCAGGTAGGCTAATTAATAACTATTTCAAATGTTATTTCGTATGAGGAATCGTTCTTTGATGTTCACTCTGCATTATAGAGTGAACAATTTTAACGGACGAATCGACCCTTGCTGATTTTTGTAAAGAAATGTTTCTAGAGTCAGAAGGGTCATAAGATCTACAGCCTGAATACTTGTTACTATTATGCAGGTCGACATTCTAGGTTTGCAAGCAACTCTGAAGCAGGAGCAACAGATCAGGAGGTTTGTGACCAATCTTAGTAAAAAGAAAACTATACATTGTAGGTTGATAATGGATATTTCAAAAGATGAAAAGGTAAATTAATTATGGCTTAACCACAATGCAATTGAAAAGTAATTCACTATCAACCTAAGGCTTCTGTTAATACCAAAGACTATCACTTGTATGATCGGTTACCAACTACGAAAGCCTCCTTTCAAGCTCATTCCGAACTGAATTATTATAAGTCTTGAAACGAGAATATTTTATTTTTAGTAATTATAAATGTTACCCTAATTAAGGTAATTAATTAACATTTAGAATGGTATTAGGAGTTTGATTTGCAAGCTCTATATATATTACTCGTTATATGAGGTGATATGTATTGCCTTTAATTACCTATGTGTATAGAAGATCGAATGCATGCATGTAATGGATAATTATGTATATGTGTCGAACGTACATTTGTAAGCCATATGTAATATGTTGATAGTAATGTTCCATGTACTCAAGAGTTATATACGTACTAAAGTTTTGTTTCAATTATCATGCCGGAAGTCCTTAATAAATTTCATCAAATTAGGAACGGAACAAATTTTTTTTTATTTTTTTTTTATTTTTTATCCTTAAACAGTTAATTTGGAAAAGTAATATTTTGTCACATCTCTTGGAATAACTTGATGTAAAATAAAACAAAGAAATTGAAAAAAAAAATTATATTTGGCTGGAGACGTTCGGAATGCTTAATTGACTTTACAATTTAAAGTTTATTTAGTTGAGTCGGGTGTTAAGACTCATATGAGGATCAATTATAAGTTCTCATTTGTACTCCACTTTATAAATAATTTTAGTAGAGTACGAAAAAAATAGATTAACTGCTAGTGTCTTAAGTGTGTAAGATGTTATAACTTTAATCAGCCCAATGCATTCGACCCTATTTTTCTTTAACCAGTTGTAACTCAAAAATGAGCAAGGCCTGAGCCTGGAATTACCCAAAGAAGAACACGTATGGACTTTGGACTCACCAATCACTTATTTGTATTTGACAAATACTTAAGTAGACCTGATTTTTTACCTCACTTATGATCTTGTGATTAAACTCAGAGACCCATGACATCAACTGATGTGAAATGCATTCTTTAAGATTTGATCACACTACAGAGTTTACTGGTAGTAAACCGAATCTACCTAAATATTTTTTTTTGTATTTTAGAGTTTGGATCCATGAGTCTATCTGCATTTTTTTTTTTTTCCAAACATTTCAAGTGAAAGCATCATAAGCATGGCAGCCCCTCAACAATAGGAGAACGTTTGTATTACTGACTCTGTAATAGTCAATAAATGACTTGTTTAGAAACAAAGACTCTTTTTACGACTCATTTAACGACATTGACTACAACGTTGCATTTAGAATTCTCTACCCAACAACCGAAACAAAGACAGGCCTAAACTACACTAAACTGTGTGCCATCCTCTACATTGAAATGGTGTTCTTATACAATTTTGTGTGGTTGAGTCAAAAGATCCAGCTGCTAGCTACCCAACAAATTGTAGTTTCACCACATGGTTTTCACTAGTAGTTTTTCTTGAATGACAACATATAGTCAAGGTATTCATCATAATTCACTACGTGGCTCTCTAGCTCTTTTCCAAATATAGAATTGTCAATTTTCAAATTATGATAAACCTGAAATGATTTCGAATGCATTAGGTTCCTGTGCTCTTATACAAATCTAGATGTGTATAAGAGAAGCTCAACCAAATGTCTCTTATATGCATCTAGATGTGTATAAGAGACAGATATTTCTGTAATTGACAATACTATTTGTTGGACTAAGTTGACTATTTGCATGCTAATTAATATTTGATGACTGAGCATATATGTTAACAGCTGTCTCTAAGACACATATATATAAGAATTATAAATAAATATAAAATTCAAGTTTCAATTCTCACTGTAATTAGTCTCGTATTTAACTGGTAGTGTGTCTTGATTTACCGTGACCTTGAAATAAGAAAAGATACACATCTAGATGTGTATAAGAGACAGGTTGGGTACTGCTCACGGTTCCCGGTCTAGAGAGTGATTAAAGCAGAAAAGAAGGAAGTCTGAAAGCCAAATATTAAACCCGGTTGGTTTCCATACAATACAAGGCCAAGTCCAGATTGTAATAATTACATCTGCATGATAGAAACGTAATAAGACATCTTGTCACCACACCGACATATTCACAAGTCATCTTTGTTCTTTTTAGGGAAAACCAATTATATTACCTAGAAAATACATTTATATTTATTTAATCCCTAACTTTTAAAATGATAATTTTTAATTCCTTACATTACACATTTATATGTTATTTAGACATTTATTTTTAAAATGATGATTTTTAGTCCCTGACAAATATAACAAGTTGAATTTTGGTCCTTGTTTCTCAAATCCCAAGCATTTTGGCCTAAATTTGTCATGTATATGAATAGATAAAACGTTGAATTTTGTCCCTGAATCAAATCTCGATGTATTAAATTTTGTGTCATTTTAGGAATTCATCAAAGAACTTCGAGACAAATTTATAAATTCATATGAGTAGAATGTTTTATGAGTGCGAAAGATATGAAATAAGTGATTGATTAAGAATTTGTTTGTATTTAAGATTATTTCAATATCTGACTTGTTTTTTTTTTTCAAAATTTATAATCCAATCCGATGCTCGAGTTTTGTGTTGGAAAGGAAAAACGAGTTCCTAAATTTTACTAAAAAAATATGTCATGTCAACAACACAAGATTAATTCAGACCAAAAAGTGCTCGAGATTTAGTCTAGGTATCGAAATTCGACATTTTACATTTCATGAGAATCGAAAATCATCATTTTAAAAGTAATGGACTAAATAAATATAAATAGGTAATGAAAGGGACTAAAATCATCATTTTAAAAGTGAGGACTAAATAAATACAAATGAATAATGAAGGACTAATGTTGGTGACGGATCATACCTTCCATAGTCTTTGGTATTAACTTTCAGAAGCCTTTCATGAATCTCTGTCTCTTATACACATCGACATGCTGTATACACAAAACTGCGTAAAATAATGAATAACAAAGAATTTTAAAAAATATTTCGTTAAATTATTATTTTAGGCAGAGGCTAATTACGTGAGAAACTCATAACCTCAGGCTACTTGATCATTAATCAAGCTTTGGTGTAATTAGAAACTCTACATGACGCAATAGTTTAATAGCTCGTAACGTGGATTTATTTACCAACTCAACAGTTTGTAAATTCAAAAATGTCCAAAATTATAATAACTTTCATGGGATAAATGGCAAGATCCACGTTTTAATATCATAGTATGATAGACCATTCATGCAGTTGAAAGTAACGAGCGACGATTTATTGAAATTTGTTCATGTTAGAATAATTAGAGTTTGTACTTTTAATTTTTTTTGAAAAATTTCTATGGTCTTTTTATAGAGCCATGGCTATTGTAACTGTCTATTATACACATCTCTGTGTGTATAAGAGACAGGTTTATGTATTTATTAGTGAAATGAGATCATATATTATAGAATTATGACATCAGTTGATGTAATAAAATTTTATAAAATTTAATTTTAATCGCAAAATTTATAATAAAGTCCGAAATCGAGTTGATAATGTAGCTTCTATTGTAGTAACATATTATTTAGAATTTACACTTATAGTGCAATTAGATTTGTATAAGAGAATCTTACTAATATTTTGTTAACAATTATGTTAATGAATATAAATTTTCATTTATTTGGTACGATTTCAGACTTAATACCTGCATCTTAAGCACATCTAATTATGTCCAAAAACTACTTATTTAGCAAACAATGACACATAAATCTATATACAGACTTAATGTATACATCACTAAAGTACTTTTAAATTGTTCTATTGCGATGTTTAAGGCATTGACGGCAGTTTTACCTACCGGGAACCGTGAGCAGTACCCAACTTACCAAACCATTCAACAGATTAACCACAGGCACGATTAGTACATTTAACCACACCTTAGCATGAAATTAGTAGTGGTAAGTCTAAGTTGATTATCTCTGTTATGGCTGTCTCTTTACACATCCAAGAGGAATAGAATGAGTACTTAATAGGTAGGACTTCAAGTGATTAGTTTCAATTTTTAGATGCGTGTAGATTTAAATTTTTAGATTTATTGGGATATTTTTTTATATTTATTTATAATTCTTATATATGATAGAATCATTTATCAAATTGTATTTTAATCAGTTGTAATGACGGTTTCTTCAATCACCAAATTTGATTATATATATAACAGAGATGATTAGTTTCAATTCTCACAACACAATGAAAATGTTAATAACTACTCTATCCTGTCTCTTATACATGTCTAATGTGATAAGAGACAGATGTATAATAATTAAGACAAATATTATAAATTATATCAATTTTATACAAAAATAAATCAAAGTGAATAAATATCTCTCTACATTAATATTCTTCAATTAATAATTCTCTCACTCTATTAATATGCCAATAGGGTAAAGTTTTTTTTTATTTAAAAAAAAGTCATTTATTAGTTCTTTGATGAATTCCTAAAATGACACATAATTTAATACACAGGTCAAATGTTTAAATGACGATAAAACGGAAACGAATTGAATGCTAGTGGTATTCCTCCATGGAGGCATAGATTACTTTTTCAATACCTCAAAGAAAAGATTCTCAATTAATTAATCACTAGATCATGATTACTGTTTGATTGAAAAGGAATCAGATGTCTGATTAATAAATGATCTAAAAACAGAAATTAAAGAATCTCCTCCCAAATTAATTTGCTGATACTTTCGTGTCACTTTAAAAGCGCCGAATGCGTACTATGCACTCCGCGTACTTAATAAGAAACACGTTTAAATTTGCTTTTTTTTAAGGGGTAAAATAATGGAAAATACTCCCTTCCAACTATTATCTTTGTTGCATCTGT